>OX421358.1:11621828-14184365 GCA_949126925.1 Cheilosia vernalis
ATAATTGCTAACGTAAAACCAAAAAGATACATTCATTAAGACTGTTAGAAAAGTTAACAAGACTAATCACTCGAACAAAAATAGAGAACAAATCTCATAGAATCTACAAATTAGATGACATTTAATTTTAAACAAAAAGTCAAGTATACAAGCGGAGTCCACTGTAAAAAAGTATATTTTGGCTCTTTTCCATTTCACTCGTCCACTGATAGTGGATTCAGATAGTGACATCTATAGTTGTTCCTATCTGGTGTTCTCATTTATCGCCACCTTCTTCTCTTTCTATCCATCTTTCATTTGTTTTAGGTTAAGTTTCAAAAACAGACATCGTCTTGTTGAGTGGACGCATCTAACAAAAAGAAAAAATGAAAAGAATCATTCTTAAAAACTGTAATGTGCTTTAAAATAAAATTAAATCAATATCTAACCTGTATAGCCTGACCAATTCTAAGTCGGCAAATTACTTCCAAGTAGCCTTAAGTGAATGTGTTAACATAGAACTAAGAAACAAAAGTGTATAAAAAGAAAAATCTCAATAAAGTACGTACGTACGTACGTACGTACGTACGTACATCTCGTATGGAAGGAGATTTTTTACAAGTCCTTATATAAGCTCCTAATCTAAGTATTTTTTATAATTTTTTTGAATATCTCGATGCATAGTTTGACCTCAGTTATCCCCTAATTTTAAAAGAAACCGACTCAAGTCTCTCCTATTTTTGGGGTCCATACAAAAATCGCAGGCACTAAAAAGTTCCGGGTCCTTAGGGCGACCTCGAAAATTAATAACTCAAAATGTTACGAGAAGCAAGACCAAGGCTACCTTCAATTAAGGACTTGTTGCGCCTATTATTTATTTAATTTAACGCTAACTTCCTCAAAACGAAGCCGACACTTTATTGTGAAAAATTATCAAATAAACGCATTTCTGAACTTAATTTTCGAAACCCCCGTTTTTGACATAGGTACGTCCTAGCAAATTCTGTACTTTCACAAAAAGTCCGAAGGTATAAGGATAGGGTACATAAAATATAAACAAACTTCTCCCTACAATTGTTGACCAGAAGTTCGCCTCAAAGCTCCATAAACAAACAAAGCTGAATAATTGACTACCTTACTGACTCTAAAGCGAGTACATTTCTTTAAACAAACACAAGTTGTACAACCAAGTACACCCACTAGGTCTCACATGCAATTATTAAAAGACTTCCCCACATAAATCATTCACCGCCATTCCCACCATTGTTTAGCGAAGAAAGAACAATTCAATTTCACACACAAAAATATGGTGAAAATATTTTCATACGCTTGTGATTTACTGCCCTACTGAACCACTGAACAAAAAAGATAATAAAACTAAACTATTCCGCAACCCATAGCACGACCGCACAAAAACACAAACAGTCAAACACACTCAATCCGAATGAAGGAAATTTTCTCATTGGCAACGACGCGACTGCAAATGGCGATAACATCGCGCGAAATTCTAATTTCGCAAAAATACAAATTTATTTACAAGTTTTTCTGTTTTTTTTTTTGTATTTTTAGTTTTAGTGATATATTTATTTTCTCCCCCAGATACTGCGACGGAGAAGTGTTTGTTGCTTGGGGATTGTTTTTTTTTTATCAGAACTGAGGGCGTTTGGGGGCAAAATCGACTCGTTCTCTACAGATATGGACGTGGAATTTCGAGTGCGAAGAAATGCGGAAACTCTTAGGACTTTCACTTTTTTTTATTGCTCAAATCTAATCACCGACTAATTCACCTGCGCTCACCTCGATTTGGATCATTTATGAGGAGCATTTCCTCATCCTCGGTTTCGTTTTCGCTTTTAGCTTCGCTCTACTTCCTTTGCAGTTTCGAAGCCGACCGAGAAGCATTGACTTTTATTCTTCACTGCGCCATTACAGGTGCTCACTTCCAAAGCCAAGGTTAAGCGCGCACCACTTGCGGACAGCTCGCGGATTAGTGCCAAATCGGTTGGAACCAGCCACAGCGAATCGGAATTTGACTATCACTTGACCGGCGCGCTGTTGCAGTAGTTTGTGCAAGTTGTGCCCGCTGGGCAATCACTCACTCATGGTCAAGAGATCGATTAATTGTGAGCGGCGGTATTTCCTCGCAGCAGTGATCGCTGCGTCATTGGCAGTTGAATTCGCTAAAGTACGGGTTTACGGGTACTCATGTCGGGCGATTGGCTAATCACTTTTCAACGAGTCAACTTTCGGTAAACAAACTGTCAACACTGTTGTAATCGGATTTCGAGTGTTAGGTGGTAGGTGTTGGGTAGTAGCCACCCTCGGCCATGTCTTCTCATACAGCACAACTAACAGGTTCCTTTGGCACGTGAGTCGAATCTGATTAGCTGTGCAGTGAAGCCACCTACTGTTTATGTTTAGTGCGGCTTAAATTTAATTGTCCATTTCAAATGTGCGATGAGGTGATAGGCCTGACATGGGATTTTATCGCCACGGGAATGCGGAAATCGGCTTCTGGGGCTGAGATTTTCTCCCACTGGCTACAAGATGGTCGTGTTGCCAAGAGATTGGTTAGATTGATGTACCTATTCGGATGCGTGTGTGGATTCAATTACCCGAGAAGACAACTTTTTGGTGTCTCTGATGTGACAGAAATGACGGCTTTCGTGCGCAACGATTTTCTGTGGCAAATTGCAGGCGGTATGGGACTGTGAGAGAGTCCTTATCGCAAACAAGGCAATCTTTGGCAATAGCCTGAGGTTTATTTATAAATCAATTTGTTTGTGCAGAGAATTTAAGTTAATTTGTGGGATTAGACTGAGTGATGTGCTTTTTATTGAAGGCTGGGATAAGATGTCGTCGTAGAGTTGCCCAAAAGTTGAAAGCTTAACACTTTGGCAGTCAGTCGAGGTAGCGGATGGGACAATACTCACAATCGAACCGGATTTACAACCACTACTCCTTGGGATATAAAGTTTGACCTCAGATAAATGTTAAAGAAATCGAATTAAGCCCCATCTAATTTTGGCGTCCGTATAAAAATCACAGTAGTTTGTAAGTTCCGGTTCTATCGGGAAACCATTACTGGCATTCTGCAATGGCCTTGCTGGAAATTGAGGGAGTGTTAATATATTTGCACTGACGATCCTTGTCTTGAAGGCGTCTATTGGCCTGGATCCCAGTCAAGCTCACAAAAAGGTTCACCAAGTCAAAGCTGGCCAAGGCCTATTTTCAACTCTGAATGACTTAGAGAACAACTAAAAATTCATCTAAAATTATTGCGAATTCGCTATATGTTCCAGTAGCCTCTAGAGCCTTACTTTACAGTGGTGGCGGTCAGTGACCATCAGTTTCCAAACGTCTAGATGCGACGAATTCGGAAAGCATCTTTACAACTTGAAGTTTTAACCATGAGTCCAATAACAGCTATTGAAGGGTTTTTTCTGTCTTGGAGTCATAGAGCTGAAACATTTCCCAAAATTAAACGCTGCTACTCAAGGACCCCAAAAACTGACTGCTCATGTGGATAGAACCTTGCAAATTGTTTGTTTGTCTTCTCGATTACTGTCTCATTGGCAGAATATTTTTGCGGCTATCCGGTGGTTAGTTCTAAACCTTTTTTCGAGAGATACACTAGTTCGTGCAAAACGGTACCTATAATTTTAGTTTAGTTTATTTATAAATCAGTTCATAATTATAAACGGCTGCATTTGGTTAGGCCTACTGTCAAAGTGGACTCACCTCGCTTTGGTTTATCCACTGCAGCTATCAAAGATCAGACCGGAGGTATAATTTTTACCCAAAGTCGTTCGAAGGGTTAGGTAAGCTATTAGGATTCAACAACATAGCTTCAGTAAGAATACGGATTGGTATATAAAGGGAATAATGGCTACCAGAGAGCAAGCACTTTTCCATAGATTCTGCTATATGGAATACGGCTTTTTAAGACTTTCGACGGACCTCCCCATTTGAGGCTTCCAAATGCATTTTTGCGAACAAATTCACCTCAAACTGAGCCCCATTGACTCAGCTTTTCTGTAAATAATATCAGAAGCGATAGACCAAAAGAGCTACACACTCTGTGCTGAAGTTTGGAAGCTGAGGGCGGCATCCAGGTTTCGGTTGGAAGTCTTCTAAAAGCTACTATGAGCACCGGCGAACTTTTAGCCATTTCAACCACCTCCCAAAGATGAAAATGTTGTTCATACTGCAGCCAATTCATGACGAATATAGCAATTTTTGTATCATAGTCTTTTGAGCGGCTTTCCGGCTCATTGTGGTCGTTTAAAAATCAAAACTGACATCCTCAAGGCTATGATTAAATGTGGGGACTCACAGATCCGTTTTCTTTCGTTGGGGCTTCAAACCCTTTGCGCGTTCAAAGTTTTGATGAACTTTATTTTACATTTTTGTACCCACCGACTACTTCTTACTTAACGGGCACCCGACCCGTGGCGAGTCTCTGCCTGAGACACTGCAGCCTTCCATCCTCTACGATCCCGGACACGCTGCTTCCAGTTGTCCAGACCAAGCGCTCTGGCATCCGCGATAGCTTGGTCTTTGAAACGGAGGTTCGGTCTTCCACCGAAATATAATATAATATAATTCGTCTCTTGCTATAAAAGCCCTACGACACAAGACTTGAGGCCTTAGGTACCTTATCCCTTCGTTTCGGTTATCCTATAGTGTCAGGTCTTCTTGCCGCATGTGGGTGCGGTCTGACAATTGATTGACACAGTTTTTTGAAAATAAATATCCACCGACTTAGGTCAATTTTACGGTCCTATATTGATGATGAGAACGCCCCGGTATTGAACTTTGACAGTCTTTAGATACTTATACGGAAAACTTGTACAGGGTCATTCATTTCATGGTTTCTAGTTGCTAGCGCTGGCATTTGACACCTGTCAAACTCAACTGTCATTTGAAGTGTCATAATATTAGTTAATTGTTTCTCATTTACAATAATGGATCGCTTAAGAATCGAACAACGCGATAAACAATTTTTAAAACTTACTCCATAAGTGGTGATTCAAACGCGATTATTATGGTCGTCACAATCGACCGACTACGCAAGCAATCGGTAAAATTGGCCACCAAGATCAAGCGATTCGAAACAGTTTAATTTTTTTCTGTGGGGCGGCTCAAAAGAACGTTTTAACGCGAATAATCCCCGAAGTCTAGACGCACTTTTGACCCTAAAAACACACATTTTCAAACTTTGTCGAACTGTGTTCCCATATCCCAATTTGGATGAAGATGGACAATGTGTGTCAAGTGTCAATGAGAAGTTATCCGTTATTAAGAAAACCGCCGATTCGATTCACAAAGGGTGCCAATCTTCTCCTAAGTTGTATATGAACTCCACAGTTGATGAATAGGAAAGAGGTGCATTAACAAGGGCAAGGTCTATACAGCTATAGCTCACCAGTATCGACGAAACGGACTCACGGAACACATAGGAAACTATACGGCAATCTCTTGTCCACCTCACATTCGCCTTGCATCATCTTTCGACTTAAACTTCCCCACAGATTGTGTCACCACCCGTCATTGTCTGAACAAATTCACCCTCAGCTGATCACACACGAGCCGAAGGTCAGCTTAGAACAAAGGAATTGCCACAAACGAATATTCCCTCATTTGCAAAATGCTGTCATATAAACTCTAGGTTTTTGCGAAACCTTATACGACACGCAGCTAAAAGCCAACGATATTGAGTCTTTCGTTTGTATCTGAGTAATTGTATGCAATTAAAACAGACAACCGAACTGTGGAGAATTATTCCTGAAGCCAATTGAGAGCCTACTCGTACTCACAATTGGCTACTTCAGCACACCGCCGTCGTAGGCGGAGGAATCCGCTCTATGGAACTAAATGCCTTCTTTTAGACTACGCTAAGTAATTTCATTTCCCCCCCACCCCACACGCCGCCTACAATTTTCTATAAAATGTGTGGATCTTGAAGTTTGTGTTTGTCCACTGCATCTGTTTTCCGTACTCTGTACATACGAGTACTTGCGCGTTTCTTGAGAATACTTCTCAATTAAACTAATTACAGGCAGATGCTTGGGAGGGGGTAGGCTGTCGCTGTACCCTGTACCCTGTACCCACTTTCATCCACTCCGTTCGAACATGTGAGTATCTTTTAACTGGCGTATGTAATCATCTAATTAAACAATTAAATGTGGGATGCTATGCAGCTTATGAATGACACACTGCGAAAGCAAAAGTTCCACACAATCAGACGCGAGAGATGCGAGCCTTCAACAACAATTGACTCACACGCCCCGTCCGACCAGAATCCATAAAAATTTTTGGCTTTGTTTTCCAAGTTCCGCCGTGTACGAGATACAATCCATGAATTAGTGTGTTCATTTAAAAAAAAAAAAAAAATCCCACACTCCCAATGTTGGTTGGTGTCTTCTTCATTAGAGCCGAGAGGGAGAAAGCGCGTGCGCTCTCTTTCAAAACGAGAGTGAGAATGCCCTATTTGCGATTGCGATGAAATGAAAGGAAAAATTATGTCATCGCGCTTCCGTTGGATAAATTATGCGTGCGTGAGCGTAAAATTTGTGTAATCAAGGGGCTGCTGCAAAAATTGTGACCGGCACGCAGCTGTCGTGGCGACCTGCATATGACTACAAATTGATACACAAGCTGTAAACGACGCATGAGTGTATAAGGAAGACTTGCAGTGCAGCGGCTAAGCTAAATGAACTCGCTTGAGCTCGCAGCATAAGAGTGCAAGAACAAACTGTCTTAAGTGCATGTAATGAATCAAATTGATGGCTGGAGCTGGAGATGGAAATACTCGCGGTAAAGAATAATCGAAGTTGAGTAGGTCAATGGAATTGTGGACGAGTATATTGTGGCGAAGTACATTTGAAATGCAATTATGAGTAGACAATGAGTCTTATCACCGAACTTGGAAGGTTGGAAAATGAACAATGATAAAATTGATAAAATTGATAAAATCCTTGGAATGATATTGGACAATAAGAGAATTAAAATTCTTGAGATGGCTGACGCATCAGGCATCTCAAATGAGCGGGTACATCATATTTTACATGAATATTTGGACATGAGAAAGCTATCCGCGCTATGGGTGTCGCGAATGCTCACAATCGACCATGAAAATACCAACCGAGTGACCATTTCTAAGGTGTTTTTTTAACGATGTTAAGCCGTAATCCAGAGGAGTTTTTGCGCCGTTTCGTAACCGTTGACGAAACGTGGATCCACCACAACACACCAGAGACCATGGAACATTCAAAACAGTGGGTTTCCACAGGCGAACGTGCACCAAAGACGGTTCTGCCAACAAGGTCATATGGGCACAGTATTTTGGGATGCACGCGGTATCATTCACATCGATTACCTTGAGAAGGGTAAAACGATCACCGGCGTCTATTAATCAGAGCTTTTGGATAGATTTGATAATGAATTGAAGCAAAAACGCCCGCATTTGGCAGAGAAAAAAGTGTTGTTTCATCTAGACATTGGCGGGGTGCACACGTGTTCAGTCAGCATGGCAAATATCCACAAATTACGCTATAAACTGCTAATCATATTCTCCAGATTTGGCCCTCTTGCGACTATTTCCTGTTTGCAAACCTGAAAAATAGCTGGGCGGTAAGAGAATTATAGGCTTTTCACACCAAGCCCAAAACCGGGTTTTCGTCAAAACTCACGAAAACTTTATCGAAAACAGAAGTTTTTCCATACATATTTCAGTTTTCTAAACGAGTCGTTTGCACTCGTTTTCCACGAAAACACCACGTTAGGTCGAATGAAGAGGTCATCATTGAAAAGAATGCCTATTTTGAGAGTGTTGAGTAAACCTATTATTCGGAGGGAATAAAAAAATTGGAAAAACGCCGGGTTAAATGTGTCGAGCAAAAAGGCGGCGCAGGGACATAACTCCAGGGGACATAAATCCATTATGGACTTATGTCCCACTTAGGTGGGACATAACTCCAAAATTTCATTATGGACTTATGTCTCATCGAAGCGGGACATAAGTCCAAAACAAAAATGTTGGGCCTTATGTCCCACCCAACTATTTTAAAATTCAACAAAAAATATAAGTGAAATACCTCGCACCCACCCCGTAATCCAACAGTAAACCCAAGCAGGGGGGTTGCAGGGGGGCAGCATGCCCCCCCATACACATTTCATAATACAATGGTAGCAACTCGCGTGCGCCTAATTTGAAGTATTCGATGCCTATTGGAGATCCACGACGTTTTGCTAAATATTATCTATGGTAAAATTTTGGACTAATGTCCCATCTTCGACAAAACAATTTCGGATCTTATGTCCCGCTTCGATGAGACATAAGTCCATAATGAAAAAGTGGACTTATGTCCCACCGAAGTGGGACGTTAGTCCATTATGGACTTATGTCTCGTGGACTTATGTCCCTGCGCCCAAAAAGGCGATTATTTTGAGTAATAAAAAACTTTTTGGTCAAAAAAAAAAATGTGTTATCCAAAAAGTCACTGACTTATCAAGCAACCGTTCTCTCTCTTCTTCCGGAAGCTGCTGTTGGCAGCAACACTTTAACTCCTCCTGGAGCAACCGTTGGTGGTATGTAAATGCTTTCTTAGACATTTGAGTCCCGGCTGCCAAATATTTAGATTTTTGTTGTGGAAACGGAGTTCCCCGTGTATATTTTTTTACCTACCTATATTTGACAACCTTTTTATAGCTCACTTATTCTTTTATTTCCATGCATGTTATTTACTTTCAGTTCAAACACTTTAGCGGTTGCATCAGATACCACTAAAATGGGCGCCAATTCTATGAGTTTAAATTGGACGGATAGTCGAGGAACAAACCTCTCAACAGACGCTTTGAACTCACTAGAGTTCTCACTAACAGTTTGTGGTGCAGGCATTGACCAATAAACTAGCTCAGTTGCTTTGATCTCTAACTGCCTGGAGATGTTAATCAATTCTGACATTACGATGATAGAGGAACTCGAAAAAGTGGATCGCAAAATTCTGTACGGAAAAGCAACGAAATGAAATATTTCAAGGGAATGATCTGTTTTTTTTTGTTGGGGAATTGACTGAGAAGGAGATCAGAAGAAGTTTTTCGCACGGAAGAATTAATAAATTATTATTCTAGAAAATTTTTAAATTATTTTTTTTTTTATAAACATAAGCAACATTGAAAGACCAAGATTGAGTTCAACTGTTAGGTTTAAGTCTTCAAAATAATCAAAAGAACATTTAAACTGTTTCGTTTTAGGCCATAGGGCTATAGGGCCTTAGTTAACCTGAAAACGGCAAAAATGTTTTTGACCAAAATGCATAGATAGAGTAAGTTCGGGTATTGTGGTATATGCGGGTAATGTGGTACAGGCAGTTTTCTCGAAAACTGAGTATGATATGGGAACTCCTGTTAAAGTAACCATTAGCGATTGCAGAGAGAACTGCGATTCGTGTTTGCTCACGTTTAAAATCGACCACGTTTTCGCTTAGTTGTTCCAAATGTGTTAATGTGTGCAGTGCAGTTTTTTTCAGGGAAAACTTTAAGTGTTTGTTTGAAGTAAAAAAAAATATTTTTCGAGCCGAACATTTATTCAATTGAAACAATCAATTTGCCATTTACTTGGAATAACTGAAAGTTTTGCTTAAAAAAATTGATTTCATATTTTTTTTAATTTTTCTTATAAAATATTAAGTTTCGGCTTATGTGGTACAGTAGCCATAGGCTAAAGTGGTATGGTATACCACATTACCCAACTGAAAAGTTTTAATTTAAAATGTATTTTTTAATTTTATATGATACAGGTTGTTTTGCAAACATGCCTAAAAAAGGTGAAATTAGAAATTGGAACCTAAATGCTATGTAGAGCGCAATTCAATCTTAATAAAATTAATAAAAAACGATTATCTGTTAATGTGGTATAGTGTACCACATTCAACCACAAAGTGTACCACATTACCCACCGCTTTCCTAAAATGCAATTTTTGAGGTCAGAGGAAATCTCAGTAATATTTTTTGTTTGGTAATGATTGGAATCCTGCTAAATGTTGCTGAATGATAGTTTATGCTTGCATGAAACACGCTAAGGAATTTGAATGCTTTCGGTTTTATACTTTATCCGTAATGTCCAAAATAGAAACATGTATACCACAATACCCGAAGTTCCTCTACTTAGAGTAAAATCGATGTTTCCAAAATTATTGCGTCCTCCATTTTCAATGAGAATCACCGAAAACCGTAATTTTAGAAACTGCTCATATCTCAAAGACCTCATCTTCGATTTGGATAAAAGTTTAAAAAACAAGTAATGCCTGCATCCTGAACAATATCCTTTACCAAGCTTTCAGCTAAATGGTTAAGCAATAACATTTGTTTTCTCTGCATACCTACCTAGTTTTACAAGAACCGCTTCAACAACTTTGATCAAAAATACATATTTTAAGATAAAAGAAAGATTCAAATTAAGATCCCATACTTAGTGTTTCTCCAAAAATTGCAATAAATCGTTTTTCTAATTATTTCTCAAAAATTACTATACCCAAATCCCGATCGATATGCGTGTACGTTTGTCAAACTTATTGCCGCATTACCAACCAATATGTAAAACTAATTTTTAGCCAATATTACATACTTCTTCTTATTTAAAGATATCTGTCTATAACGAACCCTACTTCGAATCATAGACAACTGAAACCAGCGCAGCGTCGCTAATCTACTCCAGTCTATATTTTATTAACCTTTTTTTTATCTAACTTTGCTAATAAAATAAGAAAACACTCAATCAAAATTTTGATCAACGAGAAAGTTTCATTCGACCATGTCGTACAATTTATTTATTTTTTGTAGAAGCTGGAAAACTTACAAAAATTTATGAATTTTAACGTCTAAAATTTCCATTCCTGAACATACTACTTTTTAGCTGTCTCTTGTTAGACTTTCGCAAAGGTGTAGAGACTCGTGTACAACAGAACTTGGTCTTGTTAAATAGCTACCGTCTAGAGCTACATCTGTTTCCAAACAGACTGATGTTTGATTCCGATGTCTTCTGATGCTTCCTTTGAAGCTTCTACAAAGTGGGCACCGTCAGACTTAGCCTATTTTCCGTACACCCATTTTGGGTATAGAGGTAGCAGCTTCCAAAAAAATAAGCCTTTTATTCTGTTTCGAAGCTCCAGCGTAACTTTTTCGACTTAATACCTTTTAATGACTTTGTTAAACGACTATTATTTTAGTCAGAAAAATGTTTATAACTTTTGTTATTTTAGCTTAGACTACCTATATGGTTTTGCCTTTTATAAGCCGTCTACCAGAAAATTACTTTCTGCATGATCAATATAAATCGAGCTTCCAAGCCATCACTGGGAGGTACTTAGCAAACGTTGTGATGTGCTTTTTGTCTGGGCTGAGGTTCGCTCGCCGGATCGCCAAGGTTCCTACTAAAGAAACACAAACTTTAGTTCGAGAAGGTTCCTTTTATTACCTACATTTTTTATATCTAGTCTTTAGATTACAATTTCAGGTTTTATCTATAAGTTATATAATTCAAAGTTTTAACTTAATTAAGTTTAATCTTACAATCTTCGATAATTTCGACTTTATTTTACACTTTCATCAATTGTATACTTAAATTATTATTTTTACAAATTCAACGTCTTATTATAATTACAATCAACAACTACTGCTTCTACGGCAACGGTGACGGCTTTTAAGCTGCTTCTAAACGGCAACGGTTACGGCTTTAAGCTGCTTCTAAACGGCTCGGTCTATGGAGGGTCCGTCTTGCGACAGTCCCGGTAAGCTCTAGGTCCTCCTTGCGGCAGTCCCGGCAATCTACAGGTCAGCCTTGCGGCAGTCCCGGCAATCTACAGGTCCGCCTTGCGGCAGTCCCGGCAATCTACAGGTCCGTCTTGCGACAGTCCCGGCAATCTACAGGTCCGCCTTGCGGCAGTCCTGGCAATCTACAGGTCCGCCTTGCGGCAGTCCCGGCAATCTACAGGTCCGTCTTGCGACAGTCCCGGCAATGTACAGGTCCGCCTTGCGGCAGTCCCGGCAATCTACAGGTCCGTCTTGCGACAGTCCCGGCAATCTACAGGTCCGTCTTGCGACAGTCCCGGCAATCTACAGGTCTGTCTTGCGACAGTCCCGGCAATCTACAGGTCCGTCTTGCGACAGTCCCGGCAATCTACAGGTCCGTCTTGCGACAGTCCCGGCAATCTACAGGTCCGCCTTGCGGCAGTCCCGGCAATCTACAGGTCCGTCTTGCGACAGTCCCGGCAAGCTCTAAGTCTTCCTTTCGTCTTTCGGACTCGGCAATTCGCTAACCACCCACAGGCAGTTCAGCACAAAAACTTTCAAGTAGTTATACAACCACTTGAGGAACAATATCATATATATTCTGTCCGGTCTGTCCGTCTGTCCGTCCTTCCACGGGCCTACAGCCTAAACGACTTCCCGGATTACGTTCACACCTCAGATTTGGAGTTTTTGGGCTTACAGTTCGGGAGATGTTTTTTTTTGCAAGGTTAACTCAATATTAATGGTACTTCCCATACAACATTTTCGTACCAGTTTGATTTGATCGAAAACGGCTCTAACGATTTCAACCAAAATGGATATTTAAGATATTTAAGTAAGTGAGGTTACCATGACTGCGTACCCAGTTTTTGGCTAAAAATTCGAACAACAGTATACTTATGAAATTTCGACATATTATCTCGAAAACGGTCTATACGATTGTAGCAAAAATTAATTTCTAAGGTTTTGTGGTCATTTATAACTTAATAGCAAGCTCAGTTTGTGTCTATATTATCGTACAATGGATTAATGAAAATAGTAATTTTTTAAAAATATAGTTTTGTCTAGTTAACTTAAAACGGCAATAACGACTTTGACCAAAATGCAAACTTATAGTCAAATGGATGTTTTCAAAACTATTGTGCCCTTAATTTTCAATTCGAAACACCGAAAACGCTAATTTTAGAAACTGCTCATATCTCGAAAACCCCATCTTCGATTTCGAGAAAATGTCAAAAACGAAGTATTTCTTTTATCCGGAACAATATCATACAGTCAGTTTTCAGCTTAGTAGTTACGCAATAGTATTTTTCCAACTAAAACTTTGCAATATTTGCAACTGTTAGTTGTTTTTAAAAAAACACAAACTTCATTTGCACCGCACACACGAGCATCGGGATATTCAATTTATAACTACTAATTCAAATTAACAAATGCCTGAATTATTAAATACTCTATCTTAAGATATCGGTCTATCACGAGCAATACTTCCAATAATTGAAAACTTAAATCATATTCCAATCAAAATTAAAAATATATCCTTAGGTCAAAAACAGAAACTGCTACTATAGGTACGCTTGTCCTGTACTCAAAAATCAAGTGAGGAGTAAGACCTTATAAAATAGTACAGTAGACGCTTGCGACATTGCCAGTTACTGAGAGCTTTAACCTTTAAAAACTTATATTGTTATTTTATATAACTGCCATATGAGATGAATATCCAATAGGATTTTGTTTTCTTTTGTCTAGTATCGAGAAAGTTTCGTTCGACCCAGTCGTGCACTTTATTTCAACTTATTCTCACCACCACCAGACTGACGCCAACCGTTTCCGTTTTCCGTTTTCCGTTGAACTTTCTTTTCTTTAAACAAAAATCAAATAAATTTCATTTTGATGGCAATGGATGGTGGACCGATGCGGGGGGTCTCGTGTGTAACAGTGTGGGGGGCGGAACAGTCGGAATTAATTGTGTAACGAAATGCATCGTTACAACGTACTACGTACTACGCAAAATGAACCGCTTCATGTCATCGTCGTCGGATCTAGAACTATCTTCTGCTTATATTTCCTTGTCGAATTGTACGATCTACTTGATTTATGTGATTGCTGAGTATCACACTATACCAGCTAGCCAGCGACACCTGAAAAGTACCTCCACTGTGGAAGTCAGCAACATGAACCCAAGTAGGTGATGCGCCTTATAGTTACCACGACTCCCTCTTTATTTCACCCAAATAGTACAAGCTTTTACTCGTTCCGAACAAACAGAAAGAACGACACGACACAAGGGCCGAATGTAGCCTTACTAAATGTACATACAAACTTCACAAGTCTTCTATGACTCTTAAAAAAAGTCCCATCTTTGACACATCTTTGCAAGACTCGAACCTTTATTCTGCCTAAGAGTTAGTTAGCATCCACGCGCCCAATAACCGTGCATATCTTTACAACATATTGCCTATGGATTGGTTACCTATGAGTTCGTCCTCCGCACTACCATTAGCTAACAATTCCACACCAAACTGATAGCCATTTTGTACTCCATTTCACCTCCGGTGGCTGCCGAATTAGTCATTTGCCACTAGCTTTCTAAAACTCCATCCACAGGTCATAAAAACCCACACCTATACTTATAATCAGTCAAATTCAACAATTACCAGGGTCAACGACTGCTGCCGGCTTTATGTTCGACTGTGCCTCTGCACTAATGACTCTGATTCCATTATTTAACACTCGGCGATATGCATTTGCCTTACAATGGCATTGTTTGGAATGCTCTTTCTAGTTGCTTCTTCTGGCAAGAGAAGAGTATAGCGACCGTTCCAAATGAATTACCCTTGATAAACGGCTTTTTTCCAACTTTTTTTGGCCAACCATCATTCCGTTTTGTGTCGGTTACGCTCAGCGGGGCATATCCGCACGGTCCGCAGTCCACACACCGCACTCCGCGTCCGCACTCATCAGCTAGAGGCCAAATGTATTTATCGTTCTTTTCTGGCGAGGTTTTTAAATTTTTATTTACGCATCTCCATAAATGCATGTAGGCATGTAGGGCGGCGGGTTGCCGTTTGGTACATTATGGAAATTAAAATTCACAATTGTAACCATAGCTAAGAACGGTTTTTCTTTTTTGTCATTTCTTCTATTGTGTAATTTAATAATTGCGTGCCGGCCTAAGTGCGCGCAACAAAACACACGGAATCGTAGCGACCAACCTGTAAGGGAGGTATGAGGGTTGTGGAGGTGGGATATAGAACGGGCGACTGTGCTGACAATTGACAAATGATACTGTGCGATGACACGCTAGGTGCACTATGGTGGCGATGGTGAAATTAATAACGGTGCGTTGATGAAGGTAATTTCTTTGAAATTAGTCGACGCATAGTTGAAGGTGTATTTGCTGAGCTCGAAAGATTCAAATGTTTCACTAGAATAATTCTATAGACATCAGGAACAATACAATTGTACCGTTGCTCGCAGTGTGTATAATTTGGAGAAAGGTCGCACGTTAGTTGGCTCGTTTACAGTCGTGAAAGAAGGAAGGGGAGGATTTGCCTTGACAGCAGAACGTGGTTAGACTGTGACGATGATTTTTATAATCTAAGTGTTTACAGATTCATTAAGGCCCGTTTTCTGATACTACTTATAGCGATTTAAGTTCCACCTAAAATCTTATGGTAGATTATATTATAACAAGGAAAAGATAGCCCATAAGGTATTTAAGTAGAACTTAAATCGCTATGAGTACTATCAGGAAAAGGGTCCAAGACGTATATCTTTTTGTTAGACTTGTCAATTAATTTTGTTTTATTATGTAACTTTAACAAGTTTTTGTTCAAGTTATTGTTAAATTTTTGAAAACGGCTTTATTTAGAGTAATGCACGTGACCGCTTCAATTATTTTGATAACGCAGGTTTCTGATGTACAAAGGTTAAGCAACCACAACGTACCTCGCACGTTTGTCATATACCCTTTTTAGAAATTTCTAAACGAAACGGCTGTGAAGAGTCAAACGCATTGCAACAAAAACTGTAGATCTTCTGAACGTATTGACACCACGAAGTAAAAGAAAAACAAGTTAATCAGGAAACGAGAAGTCTCTATTGAACAAAAAAAAAAACTGTCCTTATATGAAGATAGGTAATTTTTATTTTTGGGCGCCAGTTAAGGCAAGTTCTTTCTGTTCAGAGGTGACCCGCTGGGTAAAAATCAAGACCCTGAGGGCCCAGCCTGATGTAGGTATATGCTTGCTCGCTTTGCAAGTCGTAGCAATCTTAATTTTAGTAAGTAACATGTTGATATAAAGCTTTTAAGAAGTTCATCAATTAATAGTCTTTTCCAGATTTTTTCAACGATGAAATGAAAATGACTACTCTGCAGATTCACTGGAGAGCGCTGGTAGTTTTAATATCTTGTAAAAGATAGGAAAAGAAATTTAAAAATATCCCTACAATAAATTGTTCGGGAAGGTAGCTTACCACATAGTTGCGTTTACAATTTTGTAGATTCGTTGGACCTTAATTCAACGGACGATAACGAATCTTGAATATGTCTGAAATTGGTCATTCGAACTTATGGCTCGGAGGGATAACTTGATTCTAATTTGTATGTAGCTTAAGCTAATTGGACTCAACGAACAGGTTCCAGCAATACAGCTTTTTCGGGGTAATACAAAGGTAAGGCTTTGACATTGAAGAAAGTTGATTTGGGTTGGTTTTGCATGTCTTTAAAGCTTAAAAGTCTTAGATTTTAAACTCTAAAAGGTGAATTTAAGGACTGAACCCTCGCTTTTCCAGCTTCCAAAATGTTTGAGTGTGAATAATGGGAACGCGATCAGTCTTTGACCACAAGGAAATGGTTTTAAAGCTAAAAATTCAGAAGAATAAAATTAAATGTTTTTTTCTTTTTAATTTGGTGCAATTAGGCAAGCTTTTTAAAAAACTGCTTCCTGCAACTCCAATTTCAATATCTCTTTACCAGCATTTGCGGACTTATCTTCCGATTCACCAAGGCTTTTTAAAACGAGCGTTCTTAGGAGAGGTCAACAATTTTCTTCAAACGACACAAATTTCAAAGTAAGACAGAAGGTTGACTTCTGAAAAATAGCTCTGCCATCGATCGATTACTTTAAGTCGATGGTCTCTTCTGCCTATATTGTGGCATTATGGCGCCTTGTTTTTGAGAAACCCTGTAGACTGTTCAATACCAAAAATCATTTCTTGCCTCTTGAACCAATTTATTCTAGTTAATTGCATTTATGAAGTAAATTTTTTACTGAATTTTATTCGCAACAAATTAAAAACTTTTTTTTTTGCTTGTTAAAAAAATCACCGACTTATAAGTGAGCTTTATAATTTTTTAAACAAAAAAGTGAATCAACATAAAAATTGCAACTGAATTCAAAATCTGGCACATATTGCTCCAGGAGCTCGCATAATCTACATGCGCAAGCTTGCATGTTGTTCCTCTGCAAGCTTTGCATACAGCCTTCCTCCATAAAATTACCAACTTGAAAGCAAAAGTAAAGAGTGCAATTATCTGATCTCAGTTATTATTATTATTAGTTTTTTTTTTTTCAGAAAAAAAGGCGTTTTTAGTTTCGACTCAAAATTTTAGTATAGTTCACAGTTTCTATATTTTCCTTACAAATTTCCCAATTGTGAGCTTCCGTAAATTATTTAAAGTCGAGACTAATATTTTTTAATTAGTACCGACGGAAAGTGTTTAAAGATCGAATAGAATAGAAATCGTTGATTCCGAGAGTTTAGATGAATTTTCCATGAACGAGAAAGTTTAGTGCGATTCAGTCGTGCGCATTTTCTTTTTCGTTAAGTGCATTTCGGGCAAAAATAATTCGAATACGGACTATAATTTACTACATTTTTTTTTTTGCTGTACTTGGCATACCTCTTAGAAAAACTTAGATACCCCCTACTAAATGATCAATCAAAGGGTTTTAATACTGTCGTCAAGATTAACGAATTTCAAACACCTTTGCATAGCCTTTCGATGGATAATTTTATTCGAAAATAGCCCAGGGTTATCTCCCTAATTATCCCTTTTTTTGTTCTAAAATATCTTCGCCACAACCGATTGCAAATGTCCTTCAATCGTATAAATTCTTCATTCCAGTGCATCCATTGACATCTTTTTTGCATACAATTTTAGACTAACACCGACCACTCAAACTTGATGAGCTCAGTGCCGAATGAGGTCTGTTTCATCCCTTAATCCCGTTTGGGACTTTCAACCGACCCCCACCCAAACCACAAATTATAAATTAATTATTCAAAACATTATTTCATAATTACCTCAAAACAATTCACTAATGTCCTACTCATTACATAGATCCGCAACTGCCCGCAATACTTTCACCCATCATTTGAGGTCATTTGCTAGATCGTAACGTACCCTATAATCGCACATGTCGTGCTACACAACACAAATTACCCCAAAAGCATTGTCTCCACCACCGCACAAACAAATGCTTCCTAATGTTCGGGCGTTTGACAAAAGCAAAAGGACAGTCCGTTGGTACCTTGGGTAGTATTTATAAATGGGTGTACCCTGTACCAACTCGTCAGTCCACAAGATTGAAAATTCAACTGTGAACGGGCCTATAAAAATACACATACTGCGGCGAGGACAAAAAGAATACAGATCCCTCTACTTTTTCCTCCTATGTCCTATTTGCTTAGTCGCAGGTTGGTTTGGTTTCAAACAGAATTCCCTCATCTGCACCGCCTTCATCTCATTTTGAAACCATTAAGGAATCAAGCTTTTAGTCTGGTCTAGGGGAACATTAACCAAATATCACTTTAGTTGAGAATTTCTTTCACATTTTTGTCTGGATAATGGGACCTATCCGAATCTTTCATTTGTGTGTACAGCTTTAAGCGGAATCATTAACGCTTGATAGCCGATTTGGGAGTTGCTTGTCCTCTGTTATATCCTGATCAAACTCATAGCATGATGTGTGTAGGTATCATCTGTTTGACTTTCATTTAAAAGTTGCTATGCTACAACTGATGTGGGATTGTTTTGTGGATGCGGGGAAACTTTTTCTGGAATCATATTCACATAACATATTCAAAGTTTCAACAAGGGGGTGATGGCGAATAAAGGACAACGAAGGAAGGAACTTTTGGGTCGTTCAATGTTACTAATTAATTGATAGTTAGGTATATATGTACGCATAAGGGAGGGGTGAAGTACTTTCATAGATATATGTGCTTGTGCACATGACGTGCTCCTGCTCAGTGGACGGTGACATTATGCTGCCGGAGGGTGTATCCTTGATTCATTAAAATTTAATTATTTCATTAAAAAGTTTACTCCTTTTAAAGGGAATGTTGAATTTGTTGTGGGATGTATTTGAAAGTCAGTGTATGCCTGGAGGAGACGGGACATTCTGTTGCCATAACGATGTGGGTGGCACTCAAAAATGGGGAGAGTATGAGTAGCTAACCTATATGGCGGAGGGGACTAGATATATCTAGGAGAATATTACTGCGACAATCGTATAGTTTTTTTATTGAAACAGTCAACAGAGCAGCGTTTTATTGTATGTTCATGAGATCGTAAGATGAAACTACTCTGGTCTTAGTGAGGCTGGACAAGCTATAGCCGACCACTTAACCATAAATAGGTTTAAGTAGGTCCCCCTATTTGATGGGCTACACAACTCCTTTATGTGTACCACTTCCATGACCTACTCTTTTATATCCATGCTTTCTTTTGAAATGAGCAAGTCTTGACTTAAAACCTTCTAGTATAATATTTGACTTTATATCACGCTATGTGTACATATTTCGAGCCTGTCTCACAAGCTTAATGCATGGCAGCCCAAAGGCTATGCCCCATACTATGATGGACAAGGTCTTAAGTGACAGAAAATAGCCTGCCCGAGTATATCGGGCTTTAGCACCTCTGTGAATCACCGCAAAAACTCTCTGAATCATGTCGGAAGAAGGCTTCTCAACTTTCCAAGTCAGGCTTAGAAGGGTTCTATGATATATTTTGTCGATAAAATTTCGAAACGAAACTTTTGTGAGACTCAAAGTAGAGTCAATTATTTTAAGGGCCATTAGCCCCAATAAATTTCGTACCTTAAATGGCAAAATTCTGACAGCTTCACAAGCCAGGCTTAGGGGGTCACTAGTCACTACAAATTTGAAGATGAAGTTAAACAAAAATATCTCTTCATGCTTCTAAAAAAATAAGGGCAAGCAGTATATTGGGCGCAACGGGTCCGTTGACTGCGTTTCAAACAATATTTCTTAGACTCTTATCTCTCTAAATAAAGTCCGTGCGAGTCAAAATATAGTGTTCCATATACACAGTTTTTAGATGAGTTTCCAACATTTTTTTCATTTGACACAAGTCAATGACTTCCCTACTCGAACAAGATATGGTTGGGTATCAAGTGATGATCTTAAAATGTTCACTTCCCTCGAAAGTTTTACAGCTTCGCCAAACAAAAAGAAACAAATAAATAAATAGTAAACATGTCCGTAGGGACCCTAACCCCTAGCTTCTGACACCATTCGTTTGGTGTGAGTTTTTTTGGGAACGAATGGAAGAGATGTACAATTTCAAGCCGAGTTCAAGCGGCTAATTGAGAAGCTCTTTCATAATAGTTATGCCCTCGAATAGTTGTCAGACGTTGACGAGAGGTTACGCAGTTAGGAACAAGTTTAAGACGGGACCCCTCGCTTAGTAGTACAACACCCTAACCACTAAGCCACTGCGCAAAGCATTTCTGATGATAACCGTGAGACGGTCACTTTGAAAAGTCACACACCTTCAGCAAACCGTTTTTAGAAGTTTCTCATTTTTGTCAAAGTTGCTATATGTTATGTTTGTTCCCATTTTAAGGTTTGCAGAAAGGCCAACTTATTTTCGAAAAGTCAGCCACAAGGTAGTTTGTACCCCGAAGTTAGTCTACCTAAAGCTGTTTATTTTTCAAACTTACCCCCGAATAGCAATATCGCATAACCAATAAACCAAGCCTTGTGAATAACCTTTTGACTCAAAGCTTAAGTTCATACCTAGGACCCGAATGTCCCAATTTCCAATCCAAGAAAGCTGTGCATCAATATTTGTAATGGTACAGCTGTGAAGGGGTCCTTGTCAACCCATGTTAAACCCTTTTTGTTCAGCCCTAAAGCTGTAGATAGTTATCAAAATCACCCTTATATACTCCATCGGGGAAGTTAAATATCTCTCATTCACGATAGAAGACATGGTTGGGCCTCTCACATCCAAGGCACCACGAGTCTTATTTGTCAGTTCGTTTATTTTTGGCATCACATGGAGTCTTCGACCCGAATCGATGCAATTGTTGCTCATTATAATGATGCTTAGAAGTGCAATGTTTATCTAGACCCAGGCATAATCAGCCCTAGAACTATTATGTACATCTTACCCATAGAAATATTTATTAGGAAGACCGCTTGCTAGATGCCTCGTGTCACCTTGTCTGGTATTTTTAAACAGTCGTCTCAATTCCGATCAAGAATATGTTTTGTCATGAAAGAAATAAACTGAGCTAATGTTGTGCAAACACTTTTAAGAGTTTGGTCAGTTGCGCCGAGATCGAAAATGAAGTCTTGAAGTCTGAAATGCGGACTGAGGTAAGTTCGGCCAACACCTTCGGCCAGTGCCTTCCCACTGCTATGCATTTTACAATTCATAGCAAGCGTGTTTGGGTCACGCTTGCTCAGAAAATATTCCAAGCAACGGATCTGTGGATGAGTTGTACCACATTGGATAAGAAGACGTATTTTCAATAAAGACTAACTTTCCTTGACGAAATTAAAAAAAAAAAACTGTGAGACTAATTATGTTCGGCAGCCTTTATAAGCTAGGAGCTAGGTCTCTTTGTAAAAGTAGCCGATGATTTTAGGCCGCAGTGTCAACAGTTGGTGTGGTATACTATCGAGTGCCCACAGATGTCGAGAAATGATTCACCCGCATTCTATGATCGAATTTTAATCTTTCCAAACCAGTTTAAAATTTCTAGATTTATCTTGACCGTTTTGGTGTATTGAATATTACTTTTTAGATGAGGTAGTGATGTCAGACGTATCGTAGTCTGTTTGATCATGGTAAATCGATTTTATGCAAATAAAATATAAAAATCTCCTTCCGACGATATTGAAAAAGAAATTCTGTTCTTTCAAATGCTGTCAGTTTCAATTTCAGTTCAATCGCACCAGTAATAATTTATCAGTTTGGAAAACAAAATGTAATTTTTTCGCACTTTTGCTCGATTTCTGGGTAGACGGCTCTTAAGCTTAAGGTTTGATCTCCGAAAAAATCAAAATTCCATCTTAAAGTTCTTACCCACTGTGCCACCTCTTGCGAACGTCTGACAAACATCGGAGAGTATAACTGTCATGAAAGAGCTTCTCAGTTGCCCGTTTGGAGTCGGAATAAAATTAATTTTTGTGAGAAGCTAGGCCTAGGGTCGCTACGGACCTGTTGCGCCAACTATTTGTTTCTTTTTATGCTAAGCTCTGACTAACCTGGGTGGTTGATTTTACTGGGTAAGTGGCACAAAATCTCTATCGCTGAAATGCCTTTGTAAATCATTTTGACAAATTGTTACCTGGGGCTATATAATGGGATATTTTAAGCATGTTCCTTGCGATGCTTCTTTTTACCTTTTTACCATTGTGGCGTTTGCAAAACTATTCCTCGAGATGTCGTTAGGAAACGAGGTTATGAGGTTATGTGTCAATTGACACTTTGAATAGAAGTAAGGATATGATATCGTATTTACTGTGCCCTCCTGGAATAAGTCCTATGCCCGCATCTTGTAAAATGTGTCTTGAGCCGTTCCCAAGCCTTTTTAATTAAATTATGGATACACGCAATTGAAAATGAAAAGATAGCGTCCTTTACACAAAATAGACACACTTAGCTCAATCACAATTGCGTTTTTTTAAGAATGCTGCAGTTGTGGTATTTCGTCTCAAAACTACCTTTCTCTTACTCTCCTAGATCGAAAAAGGATATCACTGGCCCATTTCATTCATTATCGAACCTGATGAATCGTTCAAAGCTCAAATGTTTTCTTCCAAAGCTCCAAAGACTTTTTTCTCTGCACCGCTTTCTAAGTCCCAACCACAGTTGTAAACCACACATAACCTGCCGCCTATCTAAACACATGACCGCTGACTCCCTTTAGACTTGTGTACACCCACCCGGTGCACCCCGGTAGATACCAATTAAAACGGAACATTTTAACAAACATTTAACTTCTCACATTCATCTCGTTAGAGTGTACCCCTATCGCACACAAAAGACAAACATCCCAGCTGGAGCAACAGCAGCACTCCGGTTACTCATTTGTGCCTTGAAAAGCGGCGCGTCTTTTTTTCTTCTCCTTTCTGTTCCTGCCCCGCACAAGAACAACCACAACAAGATGTGCAGCGCGCGCTGTATTCAATGACACAATCAGAATACTAGTTGAGCATTAAATATAAATGCTTCGCTATTTGTCAGAGTTCAGCGTTCAGCCCCCTCCTGGCACACCCGCACACGTCCCTTTGTTTTGGGCTATACAGAGTTGTTGAAAGGAAAAGGATTCGTATTTGTCTGCGCGCAAAAATCCAGCTCTGTCACTGCTCTTAACCGAGTGTAAATCATCCAGGCACAACTTCACTAGCATCTCATGTGCACAGCATATATGCGGGTGAGGGTGTAGGTGTGCGGCTTTTGTTGACTTTGGCCGCATCAAGGATAAATGGATGTTGCCCCCCCTCCCACATCATCCGACTGCGTTTTGCATTCACTTGCATACGCTGCAGCAGAAGTTTGCTTATCCTCCTTATCCTGAACATATCCTTTTCTAGTTCAGGCTACATCCTCGTCTGCGACAAAATCATTATGTGTTAGTAGTTGGTGGCGTATATGCACTTTTGTAAAAAAGAATGGCTGCAGTCAAAAGGTGACACATCTGCTTTATTGTTTTGTTCCTGATATTCCTGGCGGAGGGCTGTGCAAGTGCTTGGTTGCACTTTCTTTCTCAATTAAGTGGGGACGAGGAGGTGTTTGCATTGTGTAGCTGTAGAGTATATGAATCTCAAAAATGCATGTGTGCTGCTGGGGATTTTAATAACTGCGTATGTTTGCCGAAGGTAAACATTTTTCTTTCCCGATACACTCCACTTTGCCGCGGCAAGTTGATCCTGTTCGTCTTGTCGGCGGGACTCTTCGTTAAATCATTGTTAATTGCATTCGCTTCCGCTGTTGTCCCCCATTCCGGTCTTACAAGTTACAAGGACGATATTGAGTTCAGTACACGCGACGTGCAAATGTTTGTCCGGAAATTTACCTCCGACATCGCTCGTAAGAAACGCACATATGTCAGCAGAAAGTCCTAAGTAAACTTGCGAAACGATGCGAGCTACACAAACAAAGGTGCGTGACAAAGAGCTTGCCTCGAGACGAAGGACTCTATGGCAAAGTGCGTGTGAGTACAGGTGCCTGTACAACTCTTGCGCAAGAAAACGCTTTTGATGTATGAGGCGGTTTAATTGAATTTCGAGCTCGCGATATTGCTCGGTAATTGGTAATTAACTTGCGCGCTGACACATAAAATGCGGTTTTTGGGTTGCGTATTCTGCGTGCGGGCGGGGGGACTTAAAAAATGTGATTATTCCATTAAGGCGATTTATCTCATCGCGGAGCGTGTGTGATGTTATCCTTACGTTCAAATTAATTTGCAAGTTCTGTGAGGCGGGACGATGTGGCATGACGGGACTTCCTGCCTAATTTGTGGTAATTCCTGAGCTTAAAATCTTTTGCGCCAAAGAGGTGAAAATAAAAGCGGTGATGCCCTTTCTTTCGATTCGAGGTAAATAATTATGGCATGTAGACTGTCATGCTGGTTTATGAAACGCGTGTTACTTTTTGACATTCAAATACATTGATGGCCGATGAGTCTTAAATGACAATAAGGGACGATGATGAAGGCACAATTATTTGAAATGTAGACGAAAAGTTAAATTGTTTCCTGCCACATTCCATTTTTTTGAAAACCCGGTAAAAGATTCCAATTCAACTGCAAAAGGTTTAAATTTAATATTTCAATTTTTAAATCCTCTGAAGATATTGAAAAGAGTTGATAAAACGAGACTGATGGTTGGCTATTTGAAACCTGAAATAGGATTCTATAAAAACGAAACGAAAGGCACTTTCTGTTGTGAAAAAACGGAATTAATCGACGGGAAAACGAAAATTTTCTCCATGGAACTCCTATCGATTTCGTCTTCCTATTGCTCAGAAATAATATGTCTTATTAAGAATCGAATAAGGCAGCACATTTCAACTATCTCTTAAATGTGTCCATAAATTTAAAACCCCATTTATGGGTTAGGTTAGGTTGGATTGAAGTGGCTGTTGGCTAGGCGACACACTTACACCATTATAAGGTCTCTTGTGATACCACATGAATCTAAAATTTAATTCTTCCTACTCGTTGAACCAATTGGAGCTTCTGATAAAGCGAAGGAGATTACGAATGTCTATGTTTTTTAGATCGTTCAGATCGTTATAGTAGAACGCTCCCAAATGGAGTTTTCATCTTTGTGAGAGAGCCGGACAGGTGCAGAGGAGATGGAGTATTGTTTCATCCTCCTCCTCGTCAATACAGCTTCTGCAAAAATCGTTAGACAATACGCCAAGCCTTGTTGCATGCCTGTCTATGAGACAGTGCCCTGTGATGACACCTATTGTAGCACTGATGTGCTTCCTATCAAAGGAGATCAAGTGTCTAGAACGTTTTTGATCCAGCTTTGGCCAGATCTGTTTTTTCGCTAGACATGTCGAGCCGGCTGTCCACCTAAGATTTCTTCTATTGATAGCATCCAGCTTTATTATGAGTTTACAAGTAGCGATCGCAATACCTAAGGAATCCGTAAATGGAAGCATAGGTAGTGTAGTTCCGTGTTTGGCGAGTTCATCAGCCTTAGAGTTACAGAGTTACCTGGGATGTCCCTGTGCCCCGGCACCCAGCAGAGGTGAATATTGAACTGTTCTGCAATCTCTCTGAGAGACGAGCGACAGTTTTGGGCTGTTATGGAATTTGTAGAGACTGATTCCAGGCACTTGATAGCAGCTTGACTATCCCAGAAAATACAGATATCTTTAGCAGATATCACGTTTTCTTTTAGCCAAGATAAAACTTCACCAACACCGTCCACAGTCTTCGAACCATCTGTGAAGAAATGGATCGATTCATCATCCAGGAATGCTCCCTCTTCCCAGAATGATCTAGTGGGAATGGAGACCTGGAAATTCTTATCGAACTGTAGTACTGGTGTGGTGTAGTCGATATTTCCTGGGAGGTTCTTAAAGTCGTTCAGGATAGCGGCATGGCCAGTTGTTCTACTGGACCATTGTGAGGTAGCTTTGAGGCGTACGGCTGCAGAAGCTGCCGTTTGCCTGCTAAAGATGTCAATGGGTGCCAAATGAAACAGGATGTCAAGTGAGTGAGCCAGTGAGTGATACGAGGCTGTAAACCCCATTTGTTTCCTATGGCTTTTTTGCAAGAGAAAAGTGCCACAGTGGCTTTTTTTAACTCTTTCTTGGATGTTAGGCTTCCAAATTAACTTTCTATCAAAAATGAGGCCCAAGTATTTATCTTCATTTGTGAATGTTAACCTAGTGCCATTTATAGATGGAGGGTCAATGTGTGGAATCTTGTATTTCCTAGAAAAAAGGACAAGTTCCGTTTTGTGAGGGCTTATTGAGAGCGTGTTGTAGGAGTTCTTTTAGAGTATTTAGATACTTTCCTGATACAGCAATAGCAACGTCGTCCGCATAGGCAATAATATTGTGACCTCCCGCTTCCAGGCATATCAGCAGTTTATTCAATACTAAATTCCAGAGAAGGGGAGATAGGGTGCCACCTTGCGGGGTTCCTCTCTAACAGATCTTCTGGTAAATACTTCAGCCAGATTTGAGTTGATAATTCGGCTATTAAGCATCAAATTAAACAGCTCCCCAAGTGAGGCATCGACGCTCAGAGCTGCCAGTTGAAGCGACGTTGTTGAAAGCGCCTTCTATGTCTAGGAATGCAACCAGCGTATACACCTTATGGCGGTAGGAATGTTCTATAGAGCGCGTTAGCGTGTCTACTTATTTTCCCTTAAAATATTAATGTTGCGCCGTTGACAGAAGTTTTTGTCAATGCTTTTGGTGCAGGGAAATAAGTCACCGGGAACTAAGTCCACTGAGGGATTTAGTACGCACCAAGGGGGAAATAAAACCACTTTTGTGAAGTGGACTTAGTTCTCATATAAGGTGGGAAATAAATTCCGAAAACTCAGAGTGGTTTTATTTCCCTTTAACGTGAAATTGGTGTTATTGCGCTTTCAAACTATGAAATGCCTATGGGGGGGCATGCTGCCCCCCTGCAACCCCCCTGCTTGGGTTTACTGTTGGATTATGGGGTGGGTGCAAGGTTGGTCATATCAAATTTCGTTGGCGTTATTACGCTTTGTCGGAGTGAAAATACTCCAATAAAAAATCGGGAGTTTGTTGTCCAATTTTGTTTGGAAGTTAGTTGCCCCTTCTTATTTTTGAATGTGTACTAAGTTCCCATAAGAAAGTGGACTTAGTTCCCACCCTACATGGGAACTAAGTCCACTTCACGAAAGTGGTTTTATTTCCTACTAGGTGGGAACTTAGTCCCTCAGTGGACTTAGTTCCCGGGGACTTATTTCCCTGCACCAATGCTTTTGCCTTTTATAGTTCATGTCAAAATCGACTACAACTAGAGTTAACTCAGTCGCCATAGAGGCCGTCTATTATGGAACGATTCGTGCTAATCCATTCACTGTGTTGATAAAAGTCGGAACTCTGCCACTAACTCTAACGATTAGAAGTTCTCCAGTGCGGCCATCGCGATAAAAAAAAAGTCAGTACCGTAGTCCTAAAGCTCACAAATTACTTTCTTGAAATCTGCCAGCACTGCTGATGGGGTGCGACTTATTTTGAACAACCAAATCAATGCGCAATCAGTCTAAAATGTTGCAAAGTAATGAGTTCCTTTAGCTCGTTATAAAGAGACGAATCATTACTCTCTTTTGATTTAGACTTTCTGGATTACTTGAAAACGACAAACCTCTCATTTTAAGCAAGTCGCTTAATCTCTTCCAACTTTTTTTTTAAATTACATAGTTTTGAAACAATTTTCTTAGGTTCACAAAGTTGGAGTTTTTGACAGAACCACTTAAACGTAGGCACCATTTTGCATCGAAAACGTCTCGTTTAAACAATTTTTTTTTGGCGTTTTTGAAGTAACATGAACCAAAACTTTATTGCAATCGACAACGACTGAGCAATTTTATCTTACAGAAACCCGTGAAAGTACTTAGAATGTTGTCACTAATGATACATAGTTGGATGAACAGAACATTGTAGTATCGGCACTGTGCGACACTTGACTATACGATACTACAAACATAATTATCACTATCTATACGCTTCGAAAGCCAGAATCGTAATAAAATTATAGTGCTTATGGTAGACGTTTGTTTTACAAATTGGCATCACTTTTTTTCAGTAAAAATACATTTAACAGTTCGCAGCTTACTTCTGCTAATTTCGAGAAACACCATGATTATAGACTTAGAATAGTCGGCACGAAAAAACAATAGAAAATTAAAAAAAAAAACATGTCAACTTTTTTAGAAGTTAATTTTACGAATTGGCAGCACTTTGAACAATAGATGTCATTTTACTGTGAGGTTTTTTTTTTTGGACTTTCGAAAAACGGTCTAATGTCGATGGTTAAAAAAGTAGTTGTAATATTAACTTTCACATTGCCCTTTATTCGATCCAGGCCGTCTACCAATATGTGTCTGAAATCATGCCTAGCATTCAGTTATGGGACCTATTTATCTTTCCCATAAGGTCGATGTTTTGGTCAATAGCACGACTTGTATGTTTTATTCTATTCAACTTCTTAAAAAACAACGTCTATTCGTGTAAACTTGTTGTTAAAAAAATATTTTTCTCTTTCTTTTCAGGTAAGAATCTGTTCTGTATCAATTTTACGCCATAGGTCCTTAAATTTAGTAAGTATGTCGAAATTAGTTTTATCATAAAAATAAGACAAAATGTAACTGAACTGAATAGGTCGTGTCGGACTGTATTTTCACATTTTTCTATACCCTCCGCTGATACTTCGAA
Organism: Cheilosia vernalis; assembly: GCA_949126925.1. Classification (NCBI taxonomy): domain Eukaryota; kingdom Metazoa; phylum Arthropoda; class Insecta; order Diptera; family Syrphidae; genus Cheilosia; species Cheilosia vernalis. The sequence continues at coordinate 11,650,810 of OX421358.1, forward strand.
CCTGATAGACTTGTTTGAGTCCAATTTACAGAAAAATATTCAGAAAGCTGTATGACAAAAAACCATTAATAAATAGAAACCCTATTAAAACTGGCGCCCAATGCAAGGCCACCTCCCTTCCTCGTCTTTCCCATACAAAGTCAAAGTCAGCTATACAACAGAACGAAATAATTGAGCTGTAAGACTGATTTAACCACAAATGCAATGAACAAAAAGAAACACTTCCTCGACTAAATAACTTCATCAACGACCAACCGACTTCTCAATGAAGCAATTTTCCAGGATAAAGAAAAACGAATTAATTACCCAAGCCACCCACCTAATTCCGATCCAATTCCGGGAGCTTAATACATTTCAAACTCAACAGGGAATTACTCACTGTCACCGGATACAGGTTGGAATATTTTGACACAACAGTTCCTTGGTAGAAAATTAAACTTTTCACTAGCAAAGCGACGCATGTCATAAATCAAAATGAAAGCAAGCAATTAATTTTATTAACGACCGCTACCTCCAATTTGCTACCTTCCTTTTTTCTGCACCTGAATTTGAATTTGACTGCACGCAATATGCCCGAAAAGTCCTCCACAAAACTTAAACACTGGCGAGTTAACCGCCAAAAAAAAGACCTTCATCTGCTAGTCAGAAATAAATATAATGCTATTTTCACAAGAAAAAATAACGCAATTTGCTAATTAATAATAAACCACCGCATGATAAAAAAACAGGAAAAAAATATATATCAGAGACTGTATATAAGGAGAGGACTGAAAACGTTTCGCTTATTCGCGAAAATTGCCTGTGGGAAATGTGTACTGGTGGGTCGCTTCGCTTGGTGGCTTATGGTGCCTGTGGGCTGCTTTGAGCTCAGCAATTTCAGATTTGAACGGGCGAATGAACACTTAAGTCCTTTTTCAGTTGCCTCACATAGTCTTCCCTGCTACGCTAGGTTGCTCTCCTCTGCGAGGGCATTTTTATAACTGACCATCGGGAGGCTTGGTCGGTCGGCCGCTTTTTCTTTTTTTACTATTTGTTATTTGGGAAAGGGCAAAGGGCAAAGGGAACAGGGAATCACCTCCACCACGGGTGGCGAGTGCGCGTGTAAGTCACATCCAGTAATGTATACTCACGTATAACCTGTTTAATTATTAAAACACATACGTATATATATGTATACGGGTATGTACGAGTGAAGCTATCCATGGGGCGTAGTAAAGTACAAATATTACACAGGTACGAGTGGCCGTTCCAGTTCCCAGCTTTCCGCCACATGACGTTCTGTCCTCGTATATCCTTCGTATGGAGTAAATTATCGCCTCTCCTCGCTGCCAACAGCGCGTAAAAATGAAAATCAAAAGGCATATGAAATACGAAAAAAAGGGAATGGAGAAAAATAAACAGAAAAGGACATTCGTAGAGGTCTTTTCTGGATAGTCGTTGTAGTTATATACCTACGTCAGTATGGGATTTGTAGGTTTTCCGGGCACTCGTTGAATTTTTTCACACACATCCTAGCGAGTGGTAGTGGAATTGTTATTTTCCTCTCATTTTGTTGTACCTTTTAGGGATTTTTCCTCGTACGCAATGGCGAGCGTCACAGAGGTGGGACAGACTCAAAGGACGTTTATTCGCTTTTATGTTGATTTATTTTAATGCACTTGGCTTAATGTCAATTGTAGTGGTTGGCAGCTTGTTTTGTGAGCATTACCCCCATTGAGGGCACTTTAGAGGGAAGCAGGTAATTCATTACTGCGTGTTGTACATAATAATCGCAGTTGATCCTTAAAGTAAATTGGATTTCGAAGAGGTAGTTTATTAAGGACTGCTAATTAAAATACTTTGAGGCATCGTTAAGACGGTAATGGATGCGGAACAGACTCTCAAAGTGTCACCGTAGGAGTGGTGACGTTTAAAACTGGAAATAAAATAGCTGTTGAGTGGCATTTTTCCAGTCCACGTCCATTGAGAATAGGAGACTTCGGCCCATTTTATTCACTCAAAGTTGAACACAACTTGGGGATTTTTATATGGAAAACTTGTGGGATTTTTATATGGAAAACTTTCCAAGTTGTGTTCAACTTCGTGTGAATAAAATGGGCCTTACCACGTCTCAATTTCAAAAACAATGTATTTTTTTTTTTTTGTAAAGCCCTCAGGGCAGTTATCCCTCCATACGTTTGAATACCCCCGCTAGAGGTGGCGCTGTGGAAATACATTTTTCGTCTGCTATAAATTTCAACCTGAGATCCCTATTTCAGTAGATCATTACACAAACCAGTCAGTAACTGATCTGACAACTAGTTCTGACAAAAAGATCTTTTCACCTTAGCATGATTGTTGAGACCTTACGTTGGGCGCCATTCTATTGGACCTTCTATAAAATAAATAATTAAATTGGTAGTTAGTGTAACAGGTCTGAAGGGACCCTGGGTCTAGCTTCTTACAATCATTCGTTTTGTGTGAGTTTTTATGATTTTTGGAACGAATGGAAGGGATCTACAATTTTATTCAGATTCCAAACGGCCGATTGAGAAGCTCTTTCAAGACAGTTTTACTCTCCGATGTTTGTCAACGTTCGCGAGAGGTGGCGCAGTGAAAACAACCCCTATTTGGAATTTGCGGCTTTGTGGGATTCGAACCTGGGAGCCCTCGCTTAGTAGTCCAACACACTAACCACTAAGCTAGGTAATAATTTGGGCAGATTTGATTTTACCGAATGGAGTGCTAAGACGTAGGTCTACATAGCCACAAATGATCAGACCTCACGTCGTGCGCCATTTCTTTATGTACTGGATTTTGTTTTTAATATATGCTTCTCGATGTCATTGATTTGTAAGTCAGGATAGCAAATGTGGCTACACAACACATAATTAAGTGCTTGAAGATTAATACTTTGCGCTCGGCGCCATTCCATTATACGAAGAAGTTCGTACGTTGCGTTTGGAAATTGGCGCAGCAATTTGTTTGAATTCGGGAGCAATTAACCCACAAATTCCCTCCCATAAGCAAGTTATTTATTGAATGATACTGCACACACGATGTTACAATATCGTTCTTACTGGGAAGTAAATAGCGACCTCTTTCTACAAGCCTCTTCAGTCAGGTCGGTATTAAACTAACTGCTGTCTTTTGATTTCTGACGAAGATCTTATTCAGAGTAGAATGAGGCTCTTACCAACTTCAAGCAATCGCTTCCTATTGCAATACTTACCGATCTTGTTTGGCTCGTTCTTGTTGACGATTTCATGTTCATTCACAGTTGAACCCCCTTAAGTTTCAGCACCAGTGACAACCCTCTGTGTTCTTTCTATGACGTCAAAGTCGGACTGTTAAAAATTACCTCGCGTTGGGCGCCATTAGTTTTACAACAAATGGACAAACAACATTAATTTGATAGCTTGTCAAAGTAGACGATTTGACAAAAGTTAAGTCCAAATGTAATAAGTTGGATAACAGCAGCGATTCCAATCGTCTGATGTGATGAATCCCAACATCAACTGCTGCGACAGTACCACTTTCGCCAAAAGGCTGCTGTCATTCGAAACACGTTTCCCACCCACTCAATTACCCTCGTAACAATAATTCATTCGCCTCCCACGCGATAAAAGGAAAGCTTCGAACACAACCCACATGGCCATGAAAATTCCTTTCAATGTAACGAGCGGAAATTATAAGGACCACATCGCAATCAAAGTTCCGTGTTGCTAATTAATACCTACGAAGCTAACCGCGTTGACATTCGATTGCGTACCTTCCTTCCAATGAGAATAGGACCATTTTTTTTTTTCATTGCCATCATTGCGTCATTTTATTGTAATTGAAAAATATACCACCCATTTCATGGAGGGGATCAAATCGCCATATATCCTATAAGTCCCAATATCGCTAAGTCTGGAACGAGCGCATTTTTGCTCAAGAAACTTTTTCAATTTCAATAATTTTTCCCAACTTTCCAAGCGGCTGGTGCAACTCCTAGATGAAGTTCCGCACAGATCCCCACACATAGCTATACCTACCCCTACATACTAATCTATCTATCATACGGTATATTGGCTTTTCAATTTACCTATTCAGGTATGAATTTCGCTGGGCTATTGATTTGGATCGCGTGTATCTGTAGCTGTGCGAGAATCCTTCGCCGCACTGTGGATGGATATATGCACTCCATTAATAACTGATGACGGAGAAGTACAAACGACAAACGAAAATGAAAAGAAATCGAAACGAATCTGCTCTTGATTTTTTGTCCATTAAAAGTATCGCATTGAAAAGCGAGCAAAAGGGTATAAATGCGGACGAATATATGCCGCAGGAATAGTCGGCGAGCGGCACGGTGAATGCGCAGAATACAAGACCCATAAAAGTTTGAAAAGCGTATGAGTGCTTGGATGGGATGGGATGCTTTCGTTTTGTCATTCTCTGCATATATAACAGGAAATTGTTAACCGTTGCATATATCCTGGCAATGTTTGATGGAAGGTGTGGCTCGATCGCATTTCCTATCGTTTTTCTCTCAATGAACGGGGCAATTATTGTTATTGTTTTTTTTTTTTGCTATCTCCCTCTCAGGCATGTCTTTCGAATTGGAAATGCGAATACTTATCGTTTGTGAAAATTTGTGTTCACCTTTGCAGGGAGGGGGTGGTGGCTTTCTTTTGAAATTGTAGTGTCCTTCGAATACGCATGAATGTGGTATATTTCTTTTGTAGGGTTTGACAAGAATCACAATCATATTGAGCAATGGCGATGAATTAAAAAAAAAGGATTTATTTTCCTATTTTGAAATGAGGACGTTGGTGGAATGGCAACATGGACGGTAGATGCTGCTGAATCGAAGAGGTCGATACTGTCGGATTTTCTTAAGAAATATATATCTCGCAAGTGGCATGACAGTTATCAATATATCGAGTTAAAGAAATCCTGATGGCAACCGATACAAATTCCAGTTCTCTTTTTCTCATAACTCAAAATTATGAAAAATTCAACGACAGACGGAAATGTATCATGATATATATCACATGTACAAATTTACGCGCCAAAGTCCTACCAACATACTCTAAGCATCAGAAGAAGCAATGATAGGGACAATTCTGCTGAATCGAAGTAGAACTGCGGATTTCGGGTCGAATCTGTCAGATTTTTCGATAGAATAAGATGTCTCTTGAATGTTGTGACAGTTAGGTCTATCATGAGACACCGCCATATATCTCATGATACAAAATATGTTAAGCGAGGAAATAAATAATAATTTTTGGCGCGACAGGTCCGTAGGGACCCTTGGCCTAGCTTCTCCCAACCATTCGTTTTGTGTGAGATTTCATTTGTTGGAACGAATGGAAGGGATCTACAATTTTATGCCGATTCCAAACGTATAATTGAGAAGCTCTTTCAAGACAGTTATACTCTCGGATGTTTGTTAAACGCTCGCGAGAGGTAGCGCAGTGAAAAAAACCCTGAGTTGGAATTTGGGTTTTTGTGAGATTCGAACTTGAACCCCTCGCTTAGTAGTCCAACACACAAACCACTAAGCCACTGCGCCTAAGCGGGTAAATGAGAGTCTGAAAATATCCCACGATAGGTATGACTCAGTGAGCTGTGTTAGCTATTGCTTGCCTCGCTATTTTCCAAAACAATCACCAAACTTTTAAAAATTGTTTTCTCAGCATTTTTGTCTTGTCTCACGTTGGGCGCCAGTTTTTATCACCTACAAAATAGTACCCCGCGTCTACACATATGCCAACGCAACAGCTTTTCTATTCAAAAATCCGTACAAATACTTCAAACCCCATACAAAACTAACAATCGTAATCCGTTTCCACCCAATTAGCGACGAACAATCGATGCCACCGTATTTATCGTGTGCAAAATGCGACCTTATTTTCACATACGCATCCTCTGCGTTCAATTAAAATCCAATTACGTGTCACAGATTCAATCTTTTGACTTCAAACAGTTTTTCTCTTAATCGAATGAAATTATGTGAATAATTCACATTTGAATGTGGGGGTAGGGAGTAGTAGTGTCATCTGCTTAGACACTGACGGTGAAATCCTCCCCGCACGACACAATAATGCTTTCATCGTTTTGCCAAATGCATTTCGTAGAACCCATCGAAGCCAATCGAAAGCCATTATCTGGACAGTTAGTTACCACATTAGTATCGCACACCTAGAAACTATATACGGAACGGAAATCAGAAACCATTCCGGCGATTTCCTGTCCAATATACGTCGCATATAAGCTAATGTTTTGTGTAGATGTTATCCAATCAGTGATGTACACTCTCTATTAGCGCAGATATTACCGCGGCAGTAAATTGTGTATCAGCGTTGGATTTGTACTCGTCACGGTTGGCTGAGGGAGGGAAATTCAAATTTCCAGAACTATTATAGTGCCCAACCTTGTTTTTGGATGAGCATATGACCGAGGATAATGTAGCGGAACGGTAGGTATGTGTGATTAGTAAGTGGGAGCGCGTACGCGAATCGGGAATCCATTAAATTGCTTGTTCTCCTGCCTATTTGGCGAGGTAAAGACCGGAAAAGGCACGTTCTTTGTTGAAAGGCGAAGGTGTGTATATCGCGAGATATTGCTGAAGAAATATTTTGTGGCAGATGGTGCGATAGATGTCTATCGAAAGCTGTAAAATGTTGTCTCTGACATTAAACGAATATATTAACAAATTTAGGGATAGCAATAGAAATTGGTTTTTGCTGCTTTTCTCTGGGCCCCAAGTTGGGCGCCAATTTGGTTCTGAAGCTTTGGTCAGCATTTGTCTACCATTCCCTTGGGTATAATTCCTCCAAACTCTTACAGGAGGGACAGCATGTCTTAACCACCAAATGGCTCTGTCAACTACCCGATTTGACATGGTTCAGAATTGTAAATGCTTTAATGACTTGCAGCCAAGATCGAACTGATTCATCAACATATATACCTGATTCATTGATGCGGTGTTAGTGTTCGCTCAGAGGACTAGTAATCGATCTGTAGTTATAGATGTGTAACAAAGCGATTTGCTATTTCCACGTGACTTATTCGTAGGCCCCTCGTTGGGCGCCACTTCTTTCTAATTACACAATAATCAACTAGAATGAGATTGCAGGCTCCCATTTTGGCGATTTTATGCGAGAGCTCTCAGTGGTAATGATCTCTGGACAGTTACCTAAATATCAGACGTCTTGTTGCACGGGAAAGGCAATAAATTTGAGGGCACTCCTTTGCACAATGTAGTTTAAAAGTCGCATTTGTTTCATAAAATAATTCTTTCCATATATCGTAAAAAACAGAGGTCATTTTGGTCAACAGAATGGAGTTAGTCAGGCGCCCTGTACCAACGGATTCTTCCTTCACCGACCATTTCACTGCAGAATATGAGGTGAGCACTTGGGACTCTCAATGGGCGCCAATTTGTAACGAGGGAAACTCAAGAGCTTTGTTGAATAGAATAATCTTACTTAAAAGCTGTTTTGTTCGTTGATGAACTCGACACTATGTTGCCAGATCTTCAACAGGTTTATGCTCGCATATCTTGTCTATATTTATGTCCTGTAAGGATAGGGTTCTGTGGTAGAGGTATCGACGAAACGAAGACCATAACTCACACCATAACCCGTTTGGGTGTATAGAGATATCCAAATTATACTCACCATGCTGAAATCTGCGAATATGGCCTTACGTTGGGCGCCACAGTTGAAGAAGTGCCGAAAGACTTAGAACCAGTTTGATGTAAAACAATTTATTTGCTTCAAAATATTTTAAGACCACAAACAACGATTTTAGTTGAGCAAGTAAATTCCTTTCAAAGTGGTCGATGAAGAACTGTTAAGTAAAGTGGTATGGTCCTTCTCGGTCGGATTCACAGTAACGGCCAATTGAGGTGCCACCTTTCTCATCGGCTATTACAGATATCTAAGTCTATTGGACATAGCACAGTCTAGCTGTGGTTTAATTCATGGACTTGCTTTTGGCCTGTTATTGGGCGCCTCTTAGCTTAACCAGCAAATAATATCGAATTCCGCACTGAAATACTTTCACAATCTCCCTTGCAGTTTCCTCCATTGCTCCTTAAAGTCCCATTTAAACAATAAAATCCCTTTAAAGCTGAAACCCACATTTTCGCCTTTGCATACCATGCCACAGTATACAATGGGACACCCTCAAGTAAAGACAACAGCTCATTTGAAAACAATAAAACTCCCTAACAACCCCCTAAAGGACCACCTAGTTGCTAAGATATCTCTTGCAGAGCTGCTCGCCGTTTGTCTTTTCTTGTTTCTTATAGTCCCTCTTAAGTCGTTTTGGTTATTCACTGCTGCAATCACTAGAACTGTCTGGAAAGACTGAAAGCACAAACAAATACCATCACCAGCAGCAGCAGTCGTAGTAGTGGAATACAACAAATAAAAGGATTTGCAATTTGCACAAAAGGCGATTCCCCAGCTGAGAACTCGAATATTCTGCTCCTTCTCCCCATCGTTTAAGGTGTCTGTCATATAGCATCTTCGAGACACCCCCGTCTAACCGCCACTCTAGCTTCACATTCACACCGAATCGAGAGAGAGACGACGAAAAAAACCGTCCTCCTACAATCCATGCGAATCTTTGTTTGTCGTCTTCATGTTACAGATTCCCATGACACTTCAAAAATAGAGTTTGAACGGTACCTACCGTCATCCATCTTTGCCAAGATGAATCGTAAGCAGAGAAACTAACAAGAAGTAAGGACAAGAAAAAGAGAAGAAAATCGTCCTGTTTGCGTGAGAAGACTTTTCTATTTTTGAGAGGTTTTTTTTTTTCTTCGTGTTTGTTTCTCTCTCCCTTGGCCTTGTCATTTTTTGTTCTCGTGGCAGGAGTCATGTTCGTCAAGTTTCTTGGAACCAAGTTGGGCACCAGCACGATAAGAACAGTTGAACAAGTTTCCTACATCCCTGTGAGCTCCTGATGTGTACTCGGTCGACACTCATTCATTTGGTATTCGAAAAACGTTTGCCAATATTTATACGATTACACGAGTATGCTATAGCGAGGCGGGTGTATTCTCAAGTGGTGCTGTGTTGTTGCCGGAGCTGGTGTAGTAATCACCGTGGCTATCGCTGTAACTCCCATGGTGTTCTTTGACATATTGACAGTGTGTCTGGGTGATCGGTTGAACATTGTGTTGTGCATTTGCGAATGACATTTGACTATGAATTGTTGAACACTATGCTTATTAGACTGACATTTAACTTGTTTAAGTTACAAACAGTATTTTTTTAAAGTATGGCCAGGCCCTCCATTGGGCGCCAGATAATTGTGTTGTCGTTTTATGCCTCAATACGGTTTTGTTTAGCAAAATACTGCCTTTTAAATTTATTTTTGTTACTAAACAGAGTTTGGCAGTTCATTTTTAATAGGTTTTGTAATTTTCTGGTACACAAAGCAAGTTACAGTTCGGTCTGTGATTCTCTTATCATTCCTGGAGAATGTTGTGCCTGGAACAGACTCATGCCCCTGACCGTACTGTAACAACACCATTACCATAATACGCAGCACTGAGCACAAAAGCTATATGATTCCTACTTTGATGAGATGTAGACCAATAAAGTCTGATAACAACATTCTTCGACTAAAAGGGAAAGGTGCTCCTATTATGGTTGTTAGTAGTAAATATTGTTGATGTCTTTTGTTTTTCTTCTTTCTGCCAAACCTCGTTGAATGATGGATGTGGCATAGATGTGGGTATATTCGTGTTCAATTATTTGAATAATGATATGAAATTTTTGTTTTATGCTTACCTAAATAGAAATGACCATAAGAATAATGGGCGTTGACTGTGGACGATATAAATACCCACATATAGCACTTCTTTAAAGCTGATAAATATCCCGTGTCTTTAAGGAGTTTATTTAACACAAATATGGCTCTGATTTGAGTGGTCCTTACTTTTATCAAAATGGCGCCCAATGTGAGCTCTTACTTCATAAATGATTTCTACTTTTTATCGTAGATCCCTCGCGAAGTGTAAGAAGTTGGGGAACTAAAAAAGAGCGTAACTTCTGCTTCGTCGTCATTGTTCCCCATCACAGAGGTTTCTTCAATTGAAACTTCATTGATTTGATGCTGTATATGAATACGTGAGATATCGGTCAACAATTGTTCGCGCTATCTACATTGTGATCAAATGGCGCCCAACGCGAACCCTTACTCTTTTTAAGAGATACTTGTTGGCTTAACCTATTCGTATAATGAAATTGTCACTAGGCCATCACTCTTCACTATTTTGTTTGCTCCAACTCGAATCTACAGCCATGAGATCTAGACTGACCAAAAAATAAGACAGCCGCTACAAGATATCGAAATGAGGCTTTCTCTATGGTTGTACTAGATCGAGATTAAAGTGTCCTGAACTGGCAAACCGCAACCCTCGAAATTTAACAGGAAATTAAATAATAATCAAACAAACAAAGTGGACTTGCAATTGGGCGCCAGTTAAAGAAAAAAACACATTTTGGGTGACAAGCCCAGGAAATAAATTTATTTCTATTTTATTTTTCACTTACAGCTCGAAATGTTTGTTTTGCTCCTCACAACAACAAAAACCTGGCAAACGACCTCCCATTAGGTGTCCATTTCATATGTCGCACGTTTTCAAGCCGCAAAGAAATCCATTTTGTCTTTCTTAATATTCGCCCCTTCATCGTCCTTAACGGGACATTATTTCACTGTCTCGTTCGCAATTTTATTACAAAAAGAATCCCATTTTACCAGATATAATTACCTCAAAAAGACTTTGAAGAGAAGAAAAGGCCACTCCTTAAATGTTTATCTAAAAATATGATGAAGACAAATACTAGCTCTCCAGCAATATAAATTACCACCACCCGAACAGCAGAGTAACAGCGGGAAAAACATCGGTTACTGTTTATTTGGACTCACTTGGGAGATCCTTTGCTAAATCATTTCTCATGTCACACATACACCAAGATGCACAGGACAGCGCAATGTGCAAATATCACGAGTTCGAGGGCAACGTACCAAGAATAAATGAAACGAGCTACAACATTTATGAGAACATAACGCAACAGTATAGCAGAAGCAAAAGAAACAAACAAACAGACATAAAACTTCGCCGCAGGGCAGGACACCATCCACACAGGAGGAACAAAATACCACCAGCAAATATATTATATTTCTGTTGTCCACTTAATCCCCATTAGGGTCATTTCGTTGAATACGAAATTCAGAGGAAAACATTTCACTTAATTTTATTTACATTTCACCAGTATGGCGTGATAATGTGACACCAAATGTACCTATGCTCTGTGTGTGTGTGTGGGAGAGAAATTTTCACCTTTTATATGGTGAAACACGGAGAATAATGCGTCACCGGGGGCTTTTGGTAGAAGTCGTCGTTTTTTTTTTTTTGTTCTTTTTCCTTTCGAAATTGGTAACAGAAACCAAAACTTATGCAACACACATTCAGGACCATGTTACATCGGTGTGTGTGTTGGAGGTTTTGTGCATGTTGATTTAGTTCGTGTTATGGCGAGCGTTACCATGGAATTAACGATTTATGCCCGAGACTATGGGCTTTACAATTTATTGATTGTATTCTGCTCGCTTATATAGATACCCGCTGACATGATGAAATATTGAGGATTAGAGCCTGATTGGGAGTGAATTTTGATATATCCCTGATTTAAAGGATTTCAATGAGTTTATGAACAGTGCGCTGTTTTCGGAGAGCTTTAGATGGACTTTTTGTGGCGTTGTGTATGTGTGGAAATTTGAACGAGTGAAATTGTAACTATTGTTCGAAGTTTTGCTAGTTAGACGGTTTTGCGGTTGTGTTATGATATTGAATGTCCGTATGGGCATTGAAAGGGTTTCCAGATATTTTGTGGAGAGGATATTGTTAGATAATTAATCAGGTAATGAAATGTGATACAATTCGGCGGAAAATTGGGATATTCGGTCATTCACTTACTAGCAAATAGCCAAGCCCAAAAGTCTTATTTATTTTAAAACTTGCTTTGGCCGCACTTGCACTTTCAAATGTGAGTACTGCCGTTGTGTTATGTATCCATGTTTGTATACGTGTTCGAAGAAAACCGTGGTACCAAATCTGATTAAAAGTGTCGCTTAATACTATTTCTGGTAGGTACTACTCATGTTTTTATATAAAAACCGTCGAAAAACTCTTGTTTGGTACCAAATTTCATTCCAAAAGTTGGCTCAGAAAAATTTGGTACAAGCCACATAGGGCACTATCGACGAATACAAAAGTTCGACACCTTACTAAATATTATGTTATACCGCCTCAAAAATGGGTACGACAATATTAGGTCTCTGACGAAATGGTTGCCTGCAGCCAGAGGGTCATCAAACGCTTACGAATTTAAAACATGACGTTGAACGCCCTCAAAAATGTTATGTTATCAAAATTCCTGCCAAAAATTGGTCCCGAAATATATTGTACCTATCTCATTTTTTGCAAATTTGGGTACCAAATTCCATTCCAAGAATTTTGTACAATTAGGCAAATTTTCTTGATCATTCGCTCCAAGAATTGATATTTTGTTACAAATTTCATTCCGAAATTTCGTACAAAAATATTTAGTACAATTCGGCATTTTTTTTTATCGGTTCATCCGAAAAATTGGTATGGAAATATTTTATTCCTATTACCAAATGTTATTACAAAAGTTTGCACAAAAAAATTTTGTACAATTCGATAAATTTTTCGTTTCGCAAATTTCGGTACAAAATTTCACTATAAAAATTAGTACAGAAACATTGTGTACAGTACGCCAATCTTTTTGGTTCAATCATTCATTCATTCATCCCAAAAATTGGCACCGAAATATTTTGTACATTTTCGTTTCTGCAAATTTCGGTAGGGTAAACTGTCCCACACTTAATCTCTACTTATAAGAGAAAAACGAAATAAAGAGAAAATAAACCGCGTTACGATCCTTTGTGAATTTACCTGGGACTTCAAGTAGTGCGCACGTCTGTGTAAGTTGTGCTCAAGAAAAAGTGATTTTACTTAATTAGTAAATTAGAAATCGTGCTTCTTATTTTTGTTCCATTTAAAAAACTATTGTGCTTTATGAGATTTGTGGGATACAATTTAAAATGCTAATTATTATTATTAATTAAAATTAGCTTGTCAACCAAATTTGTGAAACTGTTTTTTTTATAAAAATATTTTTAAAAAGAAAAGGCACTTGTCCAACAGTGAACCAGCTCCTAGTGGTACACAGTGAACAATGGTAAATATGGTAGCATTTCCCAGCTTCAGAATTACGTATTTTTATTAAGCATTTAGCAACGACCTTACAGCATTTAACATTCGTTACTATTATTTTTCGTTAGTTACAAGTTTTGTGATATTACTGAAGCCCTTGAAAGTCATTTTTGTTAATGTTTTGCTATTGTTTATTGGTGTTATTACTTTTCGTTGCTTTTTTTACTTATGTTTTTGTATTGTTTTGTTTTTCTAATGTTAATATTAAATAAAAACTGAATTGTACCAATTACTTGTTTTTGTTCTTTATTTTTCTTACGGAATAAAAAATAAACACTATAGGTTCACTGTGAACTACCCGGTGGTTCACTGTGTCCACCCTCTAGTACACAGTGAACCATTTGAGGTGCGTCTTAAAAAACTAAAAATGTAGCATTTTCTACGATCTTTCTAAAGCTGTATGTAGTTAAATACAAAGCTAATAAAGCATATAATAAGTAACTTCAAACCGTTTAAAGATTAAACAAATAGTTTATAAACTACATCTAGTCAAACGCAAATTGGTCCACTGTTGGACAGTTTACCCTACCGAATTTCATAATAAAAATTCGTCAGAAACATTTTGTACCTACATTTCACCAATTCTTTTGATTCATTCATCCCAATAATTGGCACCGAAATATTTTGTACATACACTATCATTTCTGCAGATTTCGGTACCAAATTTCACAATAAAAATTAGTAAGAAACATTTTGTACCTATATTTCGCCAATTCTTTTGATTCGTTCATCCCAAAAATAGACAACAAAATATTTTGCACCTACATTATCATTTATGCAAATTTTGGTTCCAAACTTCATTCCGAAATTTCGTGCAAATCATTTCGTACAATTCAGCAAATTTGTGGTTCATAATAAATAACTAAATGAATAAAAAAATTGCATGGTGCCGAAAATGTTTGATTTGGTACCGCTCATTTGGTCCTAAATTTAATGCCGAAAATTCTATAGTAAATATTTCATCCATATTGTCAAAAATTGGCGGACTTCCGACCAAGGTTTTTTCATTGCCCATTTGCATTATTTGACGAAAGACATTGGACGCCTCACAAAATGTCGCTCGGTACCAAATTTCATTCCAAAAATTTCGTACAGAAAAAATTGTCTACTAAGCTGAAGAGCATCCTTTTAAACGCATGCTCTCTATTAAACCTATATCTTAAGCAAAAAAAAATATGATTCGACAAGCAATATGCAAATCCCCGCGTCACCACCAAACGGGTGCCGAACGCAATCGCCAAATTTCCACTTATCCCAAAACATTTAAGCCGAAAAGTCAATAGAAATGCAAATCAATTTTAAAATGCATTGCTGTTATTATTATAATGCCGCAGGGACTCTGTAAATATTTACACTTCTCCCAACACGGACGATTCTATTAAAATACATTATCCAACGTGACTCCCCATTTCGCATAGATACACAAACACAAATTGATTTGCGGTCTGGGCCGCACTGTCTAGCCCATCAAATAAGTTAAAGTAAACATTTTTCCAATAAAAATGCACATCACCTGCACCGCGGTTGGCAGTGTAGTTTCTACCGCCACGTGATGCTTTAGAAAATCCAATTGATTCGATTTGCATAGGAAATTTTACACAAATTTTTGCGCAACACCATTAAGCATTCAAACAACAATCCGGTCCTGAAATGGCATTACTCGGAGATGGTTGTGGTTCCACCCCACCCCGGTGGCGGATGATGTCGTCGTTTGTTGCATCAAAGGACGAATGAATTGATTTGTGGTTAGCGCTCGTTTGATTGATGATTGCTGGCTATGCCATTGTGGCACACATGTATCACCAGCAAATTCAATCAGCAAGGTGCGGAGAGGTGGACGCCAACAGCACGATCTGTATCACGTAAATATTGTAATGCGTTTACCTAATCATCGTTTCGCAGGGAGAAAATTTCGAAAATTTGTATACCTGCTTAGTGCTTAGTCTCCTGGCAATAAGCACAGGATGCGTTTGGGCATCCTTCTAAGTCTGTCGGTACAGCAGGCTGATGATTATTTTCGATTTGAATGGTATCGAGGTTACGCCTCGTCAATCGCAAATTAAATAAATCAATTTTGTGCGCTTTTGCATGGTTGGGGTAGGGGTGGGGAGATTCATCATGGAACCGGCTCCGTTGGGAGCTGTTGAACCGCATTCGGGGATGGTAAGTGGAACATGGAAGTTTTCGGAGTATTGACATAATTAGGTAAATAATCCTAAATGCAGTTGTAAATAACACTTGTTTGTTGAGACTCACACAAATTGGCGCCCAACCAGAAACCCAGTCTGAGACGTGTCAAAGGAAAAACTTTTGTGATGTGTGCATCGCTGGGCAGTTACAGGTCCGTCTGGAGCCATAAGTTCAATTGACTTTAATCCACATCATTTTGTGAGCTTCTCCAGCTGTATTGATAGCTGATTTGAAATTGGCGCCCAACACAAGGTCAGCAGCACTTTTGTATGCAATTCCTCACAAATAATGACTATTTATACTTCATATGCCTTACAAGTAAGACTATCTTTTGAATCGTTTACCTGACGTAGAACCCGATTCTAGTCAATGCTTATCAAAGCATGTTGCAAGAACTTGACTGGCGCTCAACGATAGAAATTTATTTTTACACCTACTCCGTCTTATAAACTCCGGAAAGTGATTTTCCTTACAGCACCTGAAAGACAATGAACTCTTCCTGTACTCCTCCTTGATGAGGTAGATTTATCCCACAAACTCATCGCTGCGCATAATGAAGCCCACTCCGCATGTTTTCTAATTATTTCCCAGCAAAAGTTGAACCTCTTAACCTTAGGTTCTTGAGTTTTTTACCGAAACTAATAGGCACTTCTCTATCGCAGACATCTCGCTATGCACATACGTGCGAATCAGGTTCAAAGGACTCGTATCGCTCCGTTGGTATCAAGTAGTTCGTTTAGATGAAAGCAAATGCGAATAAAAGTCCTTCAAGGAGGAGTTTCAAGCAAGGCCTTCAATTATTTCACTTAAAATGCATGTGTGCCTACCTGAAATCAGGAAAATGCGGGCGCTAAAAATTATTTGAAATAAACTGCTAATGAACTTGGCAGCACTACAGCCACATACGAGTAGGTACCTTTGCGTAGGCTTAGAAGTTTGGAACACTCTTGTGCCATTATGGGTATGCGTCTGCAGTTCAAATGTGAAGGTTCTTGACGCATTGTGCGTTATGACCTCATTGCTCCCTAATTGCACTTCGATAACAATCGTTGTAGTCCAACAATCGGAACCGAGCCATTTCAGCTGTAGCACACAAAACGAAACTGATGTAGGCAGCCCCAGCCATCTCCTGCGGTACATCCCCAAACACACAGTACATAATGTGGCGAATTAACTGCTTTTGTCAATGTGTTGTACCTATGAATGTGTGTATGGTAACGCAATTACAATTAAATCTCTGCTTGGGCAGTCATGCGAATCCGATACAAGATACATTCAACACGAACAGCGAACACCATACTGCCATAGTAATTATCATCATCGTCTTCGTTGTTGTTGGTGTTGCCGTCATCATGATGGTGGTGGTTCATATACTGTGTAGAATGTAGATAATCGCTTTTTACGATTTATTGCCGAGGAATTATAACCAACCGAATGCAATGCGAAATATAATGGAATTTATTTTCTCCCGTTGCTCTTTATCAAAGGACAATGAAACGCAGGTATCCTGGTACGAAGAAAGCTTCATTTTTTGTTTAATTCATAATACTTTGTGGTAAAGTTTGGAGTTTATCGCCTAATTTTCGGTCGAAGGACCGACAATTATTTCCAGATTGTATTTGTGTACGGCGCCACTATGTCGTTGTCAACTGACAAAACTTTGCTTGGCAGTGATGGTGTCGCATTACAGTGGAATCGTCCAGGGTACACCTCTATACACAGTACGTAGTGGTGGTAACTGTTGAATTGTATTGTCAGATATAATTATTGTTTTCGTATCCTTGAAGTTGGTATACGTATTTTCCTGTGGCGTGGTGTGACTCATTTTCTGGAAGTGACGTAAGGATTCGTGCTGTGGTTAATACTGCACGCAAGACATGGATAATGTTCTCCCATATTATGCTAATGAGCACACAGCACACGCATGCATCAGGCATTCCTATCGAAGTAAAAAATAAATTATTAAAATGTGTTTGGAACTGGCGACGGAAATGATCTAATGTCACAGCGAGTTCTTTATGGCGTCACAGGAGGGACAATGCTATGTAACTGTATGGAAGTAATCGACGGCCTAAAATGTATTTTATTCACTTTTTCGATTCCTAAGCAGTCCTTACTTTGGTGTCGAGAACTTTGATATTTATTCACAATTACTTAAAAAAAAAAGCTGCTCCAATTTACACTCCCGACTCTTCCGACTCAAAATAACTTCTAAGGCAGGTCCTTCTGCGTGCTGAAAGCATCGTCAAACTTACCGAAGGACCGTCATGTTCTCTGCACCTATTAATGAACAGACCAATTTTGGCGATTGCTTCTGAAAGCGTGGTGAGCTTCTAAGTTCAGTTTTAGTTGCGCCTATTATTTATTAATTTTTTTATACATTTTATACAAGAGTTTTTGCACAGTTCGTGCTCAATTTATCATGCATTTCATAATTTAGGACCAGGGTTTTATGTTAACACTCACACGCTGTGCATTTCATTTTATTTTCGCTTATTACTTCAGACCCAGTGGCATTTGGGAATTCAAACACCGAAGCCGAAGTCCCTTCCAAACTAATTTAAACTCCCAAAAAAGAAAATCTCAAAGTCTTCGTATTAATCTGATTCCCCGACGGATTAGCCAGACGCTTCTTCCCAAAATCACTTCATCTACTTCAACTTATCATCTCGATTCCAATACTTAAGTTAACCATCACTGCAATCTCCAAGCAAAATGGCGCAAACCATTTAAACTTCTTCCATTGTTATCCTTAAACATCGTTCCCATGTGAATTTATTAGTTTCGGATTGAAACATGTTCTCTTCTTTCCGCCATCCTTCGGATTGATCCTTTCAGCGAGGCATTTTCGCATTTCTCTTCTGCCGTTGCTCCATGTGGCCCAAATCAATTGATTGTGAATGATTGCGCCGCACAGGCAGAAATACTCACAGTCACAGTCACACATTCGAACACGTTATCGTCGTTGCCTCCCAATTTAGCTGCGTGAAATATCATTATCCCGACCCATCCAGCATCCACAGTGGGTAGGGTGTAGATGTTGCGAATTAGTTTTGCCGTTTCGAGAGCGAAATTCGCTCCTGAAAAAGGATATACTCGAGTATGTACTCGAGCATATTTTTGTAACGTTAGCAACTATCAGCGAAATGACAGTTTGTTTGCTGCTCCTCTACAGCCATTAAGATACGACGCGACGCCTGCTAAGAAGGAAGGATGTGTTTGGTGCCAAAGGACATGTCGTATCGGTTGTACATCCAGGGCACGTAGAAGATGAAAGTTGGCTGTGTGCGCTGACGATGATGGAATCCTGTTAAAGATTATTCAGGAACAGCACACAAGGCGTCAAACATCCTCAGGGATAGCCAACCCAGCCACCGTACACACGGAAGTCGAAGGTGTAACGCAGGAAAGTCCATTAACCGTGAAATTGATTGGTTGTGATTGAGTTTACAACGAGAAGAAGCAAAAGCAGCTGGGGATATATGACTAAAAGCCGCGAAATGTACTTCGTTCCTAAAACAGGCATCACCTGGCGCTACAGTTGCGGACGGACATCCATTCACTTTAAGTGGATTTAACGTGATTAAGCCTTGAAAATCATCTTCGGCCCTAAGCACGAATATCCCTTTTTGCCGGGATTACATCCATCTGGAGAGGTTTATTTGCCAAATCCACCCATTGTGCGAGTTAATGCTTAAATTTAATTAACTTTTCCCAGCACACAGATGAAACAATAATAATTAGAATCGTGAGTTCCTTCACTAAAAGGATTACATTTTGATTCCGTCTCTCTGCCTCGTGTAATTTTGTTGGCAAAGCAATTTCCGTCACACGCATACAGATAGAGTCACCTGTCAAAGATTACACCGTGGTAAAGTGTTTGCCAAAAAGCTGTGCTGGGCCCTTCTGAGAACCACTGTTCTTATTCTTGGATGGAGAATTATTAATGTCCCATAATAGTCGAGCACGTGCTTACATATTATGCCACAGCTATATGGTCGCGTCTATGAGCACACAATTGCACGCACTTGTCGTTGATTTGTTTCGGCGTGCGGTGGCCTACGGATTTTGTGTCTTTAATGCCAAGGGGCGCATGTTATTCATTTCGGGTGGATTATGAAGATTCACTCAGAGTAAGTGGATTTTGTTCTGAGATATTGCAGCGGTAAATAGAGAAAAAAGCTATACAGTGTGCACAATGCGATTTGTGGCTTTTTGTAGGTTAATTGATGGAATTTCGCTATTGTTGGTTAAAGTGATTGAGATATAAGTGGAATGGTTTAAGGAAATGACGACGAAATGCAACAACCAAAGGAAGATTGATTTTTTGTTGATTTCCATCACATTAAAAATTAATACATTCGGATATCCACCTATGGAAAGCCACCCTTTCATTTGGTAGAAAATTTCTAAAAAGCATTTCTGAAATACCACCGCAATCAGTACGACAAAAAGAAGTGCAGCTGACTGCCTAAATATTAAGTGTACACAAAGTCAACCAAACCTAGTACAGACAGCCAGTAAACGTCTCGAAAAATCCGCCTTTCATTTGGTACATAATTCATAAAAATCGGTTCGGAAATTCCTCCTCAATCGGTACGACAAAAAGAAGTGCAGCTTATTGCCTAAAAAGTGAGTGTACAGAATTCAACCAAACTTAGTAAAGACAGGCAGTTAACGTCGCAAAAAATCCTCCTTTCATTTGGTGCATAATTCATAAAAATCGGTTCGGAAATTCCTCCTCAATCAGTTCGATAAAAAGAAGTGCAGCTTATTACCTAAAAATTGAGTGTACAGAAAGGTAACCAAAATTAGTACAGACAGACAGTTAACGTCGCGAAAAATCCGCCTTTCATTTGGTACATAATTCCTACGGAAAAACCGCCTCAATCAGTTCGACAAAAAGAAGTGCAGCTTATTGCCTAAAAAGTGAGTGTACAGAAAGGCAACCAAACTTAGAACAGACAGCCAGTAAACGTCGCAAAAAATCCGCCTTTCATTTGGTACATAATTCATAAAAATCGGTTCTGAAATACCACCTCAATCAGTTCGACAAAAATAAATGCAGGTTATTGCCTAAAAAGTGAGTGTACGGAAAGGCAACCAAACTTAGTACAGACAGGCAGTTAACGTCGCAAAAAATCCGGCTTTCGTGTGGTACATAATTCATAAAAATCGGTTCTAAAATACCGACTCAATCAGTAAGACAAAAATAAATGCAGGTTATTGCCTAAAAAGTGAGTGTACGGAAAGGCAACCAAACTTAGTACAGACAGGCAGTTAACGTCGCAAAAAATCCGGCTTTCGTGTGGTACATAATTCATAAAAATCGGTTCTAAAATACCGACTCAATCAGTAAGACAAAAATAAATGCAGGTTATTGCTTTGAAATTTTGTAAGTTGTAAGCCAATCTGACTAAGTTCGGACAGACAGAACTGATAAAATCCGCATCAGATTTGTTGGTACCTATCCGAAAGACTAGGAAAAACATTGAAAGTCTGTCATAGAAGGTCCCCAAAAAGCCTTTTAACGTTGACGAGCAATTTTTGAGAAGTTTTGCATTCTACAATAAACTTCATCAAGAATGCCACCGAATTCATTTTACTGGTTAAACAGTTAACATACCTACAGATAGAGTTTTCGAAAAAATAATAGAAAATTCTTACTAAAACAATCGAATGCTGACTTAGAAAAGAACACATTTCTCTGAGCATTGTCGCGCAAGTTTTAAGTCTTCTCGCGATTTAACTTTGTATGATTGGAAACAGAATTTAGTGAGCCCTTTAAAAATCGCAATAGCTTTTAGAAAGCTCATTTGATTCATCTAAGTTGGATATAGTTCTTGAAACAAAAAAACATTTCCAAACGAAGAACTTTCTGAAAACAAAAATTGTTCAGGAGGGAAGTGTCAGAACTAAGAATCAACACCCCGACGATAAGATTTTAAAAACCCATTTTATTAGTGACTGTTGTTAAATGAAAATACGAAATTAGTTCTGAACTTTCTGACACTTTCCTCTGAACATAATTGAGCAAAATTTTATAGCAGTCTTCCATTGGTCTTCTTCGATTAATAACTCTGACATAACTGCGAGGGTTTACAAAAAATGCCGCTGAGCTCTTTCAAATGTATGACCGTTGAGTCTATCAAGTACCAATAAAATTTCCTTTTAAAAATTTAGTACATTGTCCATTATTATCGACCGGGCATTGCAGTTCTTTGTTTTCTCTGCATTGGACTGCAATTTCTCGTAAAACGCCTCCAACTTATTACAAACCTACGAGCTACGACAGAATACCAATCTTTCATGTTTCGATGGCAAGGGCTTCTCAGTTCTCACAGTTCGCGAGACCTTTACACCAATTCGAACCTTCGTCAAAAATTTCGACTCATTGAAAATCTCTCAAAGTCGAAGTTTGGGAAATTCCTCATTCAACCTTTAACTCTGACAAAAATAATGTTGACCACAGGTAGAGGCCCAAATTCAGACCTCGTCAAACTAGAAACAGACATTTCAGTATATATTTCGCTCTCGATACCGATCACAGTCAACTCACTGGCAAATTTTTGGAGTCCTTGAAACCCCTCCTAACCCTTTTAACTTGAAAATAGTTTCCAAAACCAGTTAGTTGCACTTTCCTTCGCCGCAAGGTGAATGACACTTACCCATCCTCGTATGGAAAACTTTCCAGCACCAATTCAGAGGTAAAATCCTTTGACATAATTGCATGAAAAAAAAAAAAAACTATACCCAACCACAGCCGCAAAGAAATCATAATAAGAGTCCTCTTGCAAATTGGCCACTTGAAAACTTCAATCTTTCACTCGCTTTGTTCCAACCCAAGTCATACGTAACGACCCAAATAACGTGCCATGTGCTACACACAGTCCCATCCACCTATACATTCTCTTTTCGTTGCTGGCAAACGACAACCGAAATTGCATTTCTTGCCTCTAGTCCTTTAAAAAAAGTTACCCTATGAACCAGAAATTGGGACTCTTTTCGTGTCCAGAAAGACATAAAATCACTAACTAGAGCTGGAACGTCTCGAAAATGATTTATTCCAAAAGTTTGCTGGAAATAAAATATTCGGGACTTCTAAGGAGATCGAGCAAAAGTGAAGTGAAGCAGTCGTGGTTTTTTTTTTCTTCATAATAGTTCATGCCCATCCATCCATAGGCATCCAAGACGACCCATATATTTCTGGGGAGAAAAATCAACATCCAGAGAAAATTGCGACAGAAAAACGCGCAGCACAGTCTTGAAGGAAAGTAAACACATATAGCACACGCCTAACTGGCACGTCCTCTCTGCACCACTCAACACTCACAGACTCATAGTGAGTCCCGAAAAAATAAGAAAAACACAACGAGACCTCTGAAATTTTATTTATTGACAGTCAGCTAAAGTCCTCGTAGTTGGCACATATTTCTCTCAGCTTTGTATGGATGTGTGTGCACTTCCTTAAGGAAAAGTCGTGATTTCCCGATTTTTCTTTCAACTTGACTGGTTTCCAAATTTGTTCTGAAGATGGGAATGTCCTAGTTTCCTGGCTTGCCTATGGTACACCACAAACGTGTATTGCATGAGTAAGCTCCTTAAGTAGGTTTCGTCCTATTCATCAGGCAAAGAAAGCATTCCAAAGGACCCGCAAATGTCTACTTTAAAGCTATATCCATCGTTCCGGTGAGCATAAATTCAATTTACTGCTCGGACCACGACTATGGTGAATGTGTTTTCAAAGGACCCAAATAGATTGTCTTGTGTTTAACTGTTTACTTTGCAATCCTTTTGCTTTGTTACTTTTTTCTCTTCCCCATTAAAATATATGGTTCATTTGCTGGGGGGTAACAAAATTGACCGACATATCGATTTGTATCCACAAATTACTCAAAAACGTCCAGCATGTCAATGCTGATGAGAGTCGGAAAAAAAACGAAAAAAATAAAATACATCCAACAGCAATAAAAAGGACGAAACACAACGATTCGACATTTTTATTAGGGCCGCATTAAAATTCAACGTTGGCCATAAATTGACTTCCTGTACTCACTCTCTCGGTCTGTCTCTCCATCTTGTTGGGTTTTCCTGGTTATTACGCTGTCATAAATTTCGACACAGTCCAGACTGTCCGTGTATGGCCGACACGTATCCGGACGAGAGGATGAAAATATCCCTTCGTGTTTTATTGGTATACAGTTTGATGGCTTGCGGCTATCTGAATGGGGTAGGTAAGGGAGGAGGCGGCTCTGGGTGTGCCTGTGCATTCACGTCGATATGAGCTGGGCAGGTTGCCAACCTGGTACTCACAGTTGGAAAAGTCATGAAGTCGGCGGAACATACTACGAACGAGTCCTCTTTGTCTGATTGGGGAAATGTGCTTTCAGTTCGGTGAGAATATGGTCCCTGAGCCTTAGGTCTCTGATTATGTCATGCTATGCACGGCACGTGGGATGGGGTGTGAGGTGTAGGTGGCTGAAAGTGGTGTGTATCGTTACAAAGTTAAAGCTACCAGGAGCGCAGATTTTGTGGGATTTGAATTTAAGAGTATAGCGAACTTGTTAAGGCTCTTGGTCGCACTTTGAAAGGAGATGGCTAGACTTTAATTTGAAATACGGCTTATTTGAATGACGCTACTATTTAATAGAGTCAGTTGTGAGGAGCTCACTCACAGAGTCAAGAAATGGCGACAAAAGCTGGCCATCAAATAAATTATGCCATGTTTTCACAACTTATCCACGGGACAACTGAACTACTGATCAGAGTACACGCTGTCCCTTTCACGTAAACAAAAAAAAAATGCATTCCTTGTCAACCCTTAGTCCAACCGAATGGATGAGCTTGGTTCAAGATTCATAAAGAAACATTGACATGACACCACTTGCGACACTAACGCCATCTGTTGTTGGATTGAAAGTGTCTGAAAATATCGAAAAGCTTATAAAAGCTTGTTTCATCTGTAACGTAAGCACCAAAGTGTGTCTGTACCAGATTTTAACTGGAAAATGGGAAGCTTTATATAATTATATTAGTCAAAGTTTGAATCTACTATCTCAAACGGGACTCAAAAAGTGTCATTGACTTATCCGTAAATTGATAGTATTTGCGTATTTAGGAACAATTTTATGTATCGCATTTGCCATGGGCTTAGATCACACCGGGCAATTGAGTCATGTCAATTATGGAAGAGAATTCGAGGATGGCTTCAAATAGCAAGCCCTACGTATGTATTTTTCTTTAAGCATTTTCTATAAGCCTTTTGGTCAAACTAAATCATTTTTGAAGTTTCAACAATCCATTACAAGACCTGTGGTGTACAACACTCTTTTGAACAAAATCATCAAAATTTTAAGCTGAAGATTTGTAAATGGAGTTACGAAGGTTTGGCTATGAGCGCGATCTATGGCTTATCTGTAAGTTGTATACGTCAATGGGAGAAAGGTCACCTTTTTTTGTTAGACAGCCCAAGGGTTTTGTCGTTAAGAATTATGTTTAAGATCAGTAAAATCTAGGGTTGGACTATCAGCGCTAACAGCAATTTTTGTTTTCGTACTGACTTTTAGCAAAAGTTGCTGTTAAACAGCAGCATCGTTTTGAATATCCCCCTCAATTCGTCACAAGGGTTGCGGTTGTTCAATGTTCTGTCAAAAATTATTTAGTATCGTTCTGCTTATAATGCTTATAATGAGTGCGCTTGAATAAATTCTTGAGTGGTCTGACGGACTCCGTAATTAATTTTTAAAAGCATGTCAGAATAAGCCTTTTCTTGCATTCGAAGCTTAAGTCGAAAGAGCTGTGTACCTATGATAGCAATAGCCTTTTAATTGTTTAAATTATAAGGAAGTGATTCAGTTTTTTTTTTTTTAAATTGGTTAAGTTGTCCATTAGTAAACTGGACTTAGATCTCATTTGAATTTTTCCAAGACATGTACCAGATGTACAAGCTTCCTAAGCTATAATGGACCAACTTAAATTGCCCACCGCCCTTGTTAGCATTTGGTTGAGTCTTGCAGCAGTGTCAGGGTACTTATGGTATATGCCTACGCTTTTTACTAAGCTTATACATGACACCTGGGAGAGCTCTTCATATCTACTGCGTTTTTTCTCTGGTTAAGACTCGAAGACCTTACGGGCCGGACCCGGAGCAGATGTGCGTTCATGTCTTAGCCTCATCTTATACGACTAACGCGCGATTTTTTAATGACTTCGATGTCGCTGTACAACTTTTGTAGTTCGTCGTTGACTACTCCAGACATTTTACGAAGATTCTTTCTCCCAAACCAAGCGAGGGTATTTTATTTGATTTAGATTCAGACTTGTCGTACACAGTCCTGTACCTTTAACATTCAGCCTTATTGCCTCTCTAAATATATTTTCCTTGACAACAATTTTGGACTGTTAAAAATTCTTGATTCCTACACTCCTTGTTGGAGGTTTTGAATGCCACCTATTTTGGGACCACTTGGAGTTAGATGAATCTGTTGCTACTTTTTGTTCTAAAGAGGTACAAGTTCGCCGTATAAATTTGTCTCCTTCCACTGTTGAGCCAGTCCTAAAACAGCTTCAGGCTTTACCTCAGGATGGTTCGACGTTTTCTAAAACTCTTTTTTTATTTCCTGTTCTCCTCGGTACTTTTTCGATCTAGGTGCAGATAAACTCGACTTTTTTTCTATTGTATTTAGTACCCATCTATTTACAAGATTAACAGACCCCAAAGTATAGTCAGTCACATCCAAAAATGTTTTAGAGAAATTTCTCCCGCCTCTAACAAGCCTCTATTTAGCATTCATACCGGTCCAAAAGTCTGTCAATTTCTCCAGCCTCAGTAAACCCCTATTCATTCATCAGAAAAACCGCCCATTTGAAGACACACCAAGGACGTCTTTGTCTTCAGATTGGCGCATTAAAGCGAAAGTGATTCCAAAGTGATTTATTACCCCAGGGATATCTTTCCTCTTCTGCCGTCCGACTTCCTTCCATCCTTACAGATCCATTCAGCTCCCACATTCGCACAAACACAATATATCCTTCAAAATCTAAAGAAACGACTGTGAGTATCCTTCAAATGGCTGTGTTGAATTATTATTATTCGCCTAGCTGCAGTGTATATAAATGTATTTATTATTACCCCCTTATCATCGTAAGAAGGATAATAAAATCTTCAAATGCGATTTGAAAATCCTTCGCCCAGCTCTCTTATCGTCATCTCAATCGTGTTCCTTGTTTTGGTTTATTTCTCTTGCTTTTTTGTTGGAAAAAATCCTGCAGGTCGTTGTGTTTTTATTTTTTACATCTCTATCTTTATCAAGGATCGCGAGTTTTTCTCTCGGAATTTTTTTGGTACAATGCAGAACTCTTGGTCACGCAGGGTATTTTTCATACCGTTTACGACAGATGATTATGTCCTGTGATTTAGTAGTTCATTTTTATTTCCAGCAATTGACACCACATTCAACAACATGTTCACTCTTAAAGTCTTCATGTGCTCGTACCTACAATGTACATTGTACAACCTCTGTCTCGGTTGAAATCTCATCCGAAAGATGAAAGGATTATGAACCGTCGTCATACGTAACTTCAATGAAAAGGGGTGAACACACCCATTATTGACAGGTGACACACAAGTGAATTCCAAGTGCTTTGTTCTTTTTGAAGAGGATGTATGTGTGGTTGGTGCCGCAGTGTGTATGTCAGAAGATTGTGTGTGAAGTAGCTGCGTCTGTGCTTCTGGAAGGAGGTTAACGAGTTTTCACATATGGAATATATCCCTTTCGCTTTGAATTGGTGTTTGAGTTTTAGTGTGAGTTTTCGATGCCAAAGGTATAGAAATATAAGACAAATTGAAAGAAAAAAATAGGTCCAAAGTCGTACAATAAGAATATATCCTGTTGGGAGGTTTGTAATCCTGTTTTTCATTTTTTTGTCTGGTAAAGGAAATTTTTATTGGGCTTTTGATCTGATTTTGACTTTTGTTTCCTTGAGTAGAGTTAGGGACACGAGTGTGGTGGGACTTCTTGTGGTGGGCTGGCTGTTGATTGTTTTGAATTTGAAATTGTAAACTGGAGCTACTGTCTAAAGAAAAGAACGCAGCGGGTGAGCTCAACAATGGAATAGATTTTTGAATAGGTACAGGTGAAGCTTGGGTGTGGCGATGTAAAAATATTGGGTTTGCTATTCTATTTATTTTATCTATGATTTTTGGGAAGTTAAGGAACATTGAATTGTAAATGGGACTGCGGTATTTACGTGGGCTGACACTTTTAGAATGTAGAAAGGCGCGTTTCAAAAAATGTGGGGTTGCATTTCCCTTCTCAAAAATCGCAAATAATTCGCTTTGATGCCAGGCGAATACAATAATCGTTGGCAACTCTATCTAAGTAATTCTGACCACGGTTGCCACTTGTCCGAAATATTTGTAACCACCAGACTAATCTATTCATCATATTTATTTCAACATATTCTTCATATACACAGACCATAGTTATTAATAAATATTTCATTTCATAAAAAAATAACCAAACGGAATAAAAAAATGACCATGTGACCAAGAGAAAAATTTTGGTCACAACTGACTAATGTGGCAACCGTGAAATTGACCGTGTTCTCTTGCTCATTATACAAAAAGTGAGAGGAACATTTTGCCGGTCTACTCTTCCATGAATGGAAAATAATTGTCGCATTATTGTTGGCACAACGTCGAATGTTCCGTCCATCATCCAGTAATCACTCTCTTCCAAAAGCTTTAAAGAAGATCTTGTTCCAAGCATAATTATGGGCCCGTCTTTCAACCACTGTTCACACTAAATGAACAATTCTCCTTCAACAAATTACAAATTTAAAGGGATATCAATATCTTTTCAAGTTTCTGACACTTTTCGTGCTTTGGTTGCTTTTCTTGCCCTTTTAACTTTAAGCGTTTGAGCATTTTTGAAGGAAGAGAGTACCGGCTATCAACAGGGGTCTCAACAACTGATTGCTGCACTATTTTGCTAGCTGGAAGAAATGTTGTATTTTAATGGTGCTATTTGACTTTTGTAGAATTTTGTAAAAATAATTTTGACCCATCCAGAATTTTGACCCCGACCCGGCAACATCCCCACCTAAAAACACTTCTTGCATGCGATTTGCAAGCAACTAAAAGTTTCCGTATATTTGAAACCTCTTAATACAGCCTTTGGACACAGTACAAAATTGTTGGGCCCTTTAAATCATGCCAAAGAAATATAAACCAGACCTAGGGTCGTTATGTACCAACTGCCCCGCTCACCTTCAACCACACGATTTCACCAAATCAACACTTCAGCATTTTTTTTAACAATTCGAAACAAACGTAAGGCTCTAACGTTCATTTCATTTCGTCTCTTTCCAGGTATGTCAATCTAATATTCCTGCTCACATCATGGAATCCGTAAGTTGAACTATTGCAGGCAATCCCCATATTAGACCCCATCCCCTGTACTCCTTTTGAAAATTCAGTCAAATTAAAGCAATAGAACAACTTTGTACAGGTCTGCTTCTCCTGCATCAAGGATAATAAAACTCCCTCTTCAGCTCCGCCATCATCAGGATGATTGATTAATGTTTTATTAGCTTAAAGTTCCGTCCAGTTCACCTCGCCTTACAGTTCATAAGCTCACAAGATGCAACAGAAATTAAAAATAAATAAACATCAAATGTTAAAAACACTAAGCACTTCTCCTTACCCCCGTTTGCCACCCTCGAAATGTAAAATGATACAGCTTTTGCCTGCTTCATATACCTACGTAAATTTATATATATATAGGATAGCAGAAAGAAGTCATACACAGAGAAAGTTTACAAGGATAAGAACTCCGGCATATGCTGCTAAAATACAATACTTCTGACTCGTACTCGTACAAGCGCCTTCCTGGCCTTCCTGGATGTACTTGAGTAAAAGATTTTCACTTTAGTTTGCATTTCATTAGCATAAGTGAACGGCAAAGCGGTACAGCAGTAGCAGAAGCAACTGGCAGTGGCAGACCTGGGAGTAAATTCATCTTTCTTCTCCTCTCCCTGGCTACCCAACAGCCAACAGTTGGATGAAGGTTAAAAGCACAGGGGTGTCATGAGGCAATAAATTTCAGGCATGACAAAAAAGGATTACAATTGTGATGTACATGCGAATATTTTGAAGAAAATTTCATTTGGTTCGTGTGTATTTATTGTGTCATTCGTAAAATATATACAGTTGAGGCTGGAGAATTGAGCCCATTGATTTTTAATTCAAATTGAAGTCGAAAATAGAGTGCGAAATAACTTCGAAAAATGTAACTCAAGCTTTGGTATATTCGGTGGATATTGCTTTCTGTGGTGCTAACATTTTAATTATGAGCCAATGGAGTTCTAAAAAGTCGAAGGGAAACTCCATTTCTGGTTCACTTGCTACATAAAATTAAGCAGCTTAAAATATTTTGAAATCTCTTTCATACACCTTTTGCTGACCGAAATCTTTCGAACTTAGTAGGCAGTTGCAAGAGTGCTTCCATCTACTCTTCGCAATTCGAAAAGCACCTTCGATAAATTAATGGTGCATTTCCATTGAGAATGAGTTCAAATATTTGAGCTTAATTTAAACAGGCGCAAATGTGTCTGGTCAATAAAAATTTTTATGTTCGAAAACCAATTTCGAAGTGATATTTATTACTCCAAGCCAAGAGTATGTGATATTGGAAATGAAATTAACGCGATGGGATATTGGGAAAAATACAAATTTTCTTGTAGTTTGTATTCGAAAGAGTTTGATCGAAAATATGACATTTGCACATAACCTTAAAATCGAGTAGCTTAAATTTTTACCTAGAGATCTTATATACCACTAAATTAAATCGTTAGTTTGTATACATATATATTTTTAAATCGTTAAACAAACACACTTTTTGTGCAAAATTTACTTCAAAAACAACTACTTTCAGTCGCCGAAATCAGATGCGACCCAACTTACCTGTCGCTGACTGTACCCGTCAAGTGCATTTTTTTTGATAAATATCTTCCTCCTTTTCGTTATTTAATCTTTCTTCCATTCATATCCGCCATTGTATTATGTTGATCCGTTTCCATTGTGCAAATGACAGGACGAACACAGGTTAAATGCTTATTGCTACTGGTTGACTGACTGCTGGTGGCTGAGTTCCTGCCTGTTTGTAGAACGATGTCACTTTTAATTAAATCCATAAATTGTTAATGCATTTTTCCTTTTCACTGATGTTGGCAGTGGTGGAGAGGGGATGTAGTTCATTGCTGATGTGAGATAACATGGATGACGACGACGACAACGTTGCAGCGAATGATAGTTGTTATATACCCTCATCAGGACACCCATCCAATGAAAAGGTGTGGCATTATAATACATTAGCTTATGGACGATAACCGGTGCACTCACAATGGAAGTACTCTCTCTATGTAGGTATATAGGTATACATGTCTTTTTTATAGCTGCCAAATTTGCAATGAATGGAAAGACTAACTCATCACGACACACGGCGCCGAATGAATTTGGCTTTCTCGTACGAATGAATGGCCGACCTAGCTTATCACCTCTGTCAGAGTGTCCCGCCGTTTGCTCTACCATCGCCCATCACATGTGACTTCGCAAACAGTGATTTCTTTGTTTGAATACCGAAATTGCAGCACACAGAGGGCGAGACACGTAAACAAACTCATGCGACTGTGTGTTGGAAAGGACATTTTCCACTGCAAATTATAATTTGTCCGCACTATCTGCACATGACACACATATGGAGGGGATAATGTCCTGTTCACTACACCATCTCTAGGAATTTGCTGACACAGAAGGATTTCAATGATCAGAGAGAAGCCAAAAAAAAAAAACACCTATGGGCTGGGGCACTTATCACCTTTGAACCTGTAGAAGGACATGGACTTGACAAAAAAATTGTATTGCAATGTGAAGCAAACAAACGCGAAGCGATTATCGGATTTTAGCCAGATTTCGTTGAACTGATTCACTGAGGCGTATACGCAATGTTTTTTTATGCTCATTTTTTTATGCTCATTTTTATGTGCTTGCGCTTTGCATTCGAACGAAAGGACTTTTCGTAATGAATTTGACTCGTTTGAGTGTAGGTTTGTACAGCTCAGTAGCCGTAGTTAAATTGACTGCTGTTGATTTTTGTGTCCTTTAGGGACAACTGATGAGGATGATGATGATGTGATGTATGCCTGTTGACATTTGCCGACACTGTTGACATTCGAATGTATTTGCTTTTTATCTATCGCGTCTCAGTGTGGAGGTGGACAGTGGATTTTTTTTGATTTGTTTTTTTTTTTTTTTTTCTGCCATATAAATAGAGCGGTTTATTTTGTGTTAGGAAAATAAAAGCTGATTGCATTGGCGCTTATATAAAAAAAAAAAACTCTTTGTGGTGTTACTAATTGAAAGGGTGTTGTACGTTCTGCTGCCAAAAAGGAGGACATTCTTGGTTACAGACTTTCAACCGGTTTATTTTGTTGTGCTCGCATGTATTACGTAAATTAAACCAAACAAATTGAAAGCTATGCCCGCGGCAGTAATGACCTCTGGTTGTGAATGCTGGTTGTGCTTTAATAAAAGACAGGTCTTTTCGTGGCAGCGGCTACTCTCTAAAAATTGTCATTCGTCCTCAGTTTATATTGCTTTTGTTTTGTTGACACGGTTTTGTAATTTTTTTAAATCGAGTTTAGCTACTACATTTTTGAAAAGACTGATAATTTTAATAAATTGTATCGACGAACCTATATAAGACAAATTTTCCTATGGGAGTCAGCTGTAGTCTTGTACTGCTATATATGTTACTTTCTGATAACTAGTCCCCATCAGGAGA
This sequence comes from Cheilosia vernalis, assembly GCA_949126925.1. Lineage (NCBI taxonomy): Eukaryota > Metazoa > Arthropoda > Insecta > Diptera > Syrphidae > Cheilosia > Cheilosia vernalis. The sequence goes on from OX421358.1 coordinate 11,683,135, forward strand.
CAAGTTCCTAAGACGCTTGGCTTGCAGCAAAAATTATTTTGAAAAAGATCCCCGCTATAAACACAAGGTCCCCAGGAGACAAGTTCCTAAGACGTTTGGCTTGCAGAAAAGGTTATTTTGAAAAATACCCCCGCTATAAACAGAAGTAACTAGTACTCCTACTGCCATCTAGGAGTGGTAGAACAAATCAGAAGCGCCATCTGGTGTGAGATTAAAAAAAATGCGTAAATAGCCCTAACCGTAGACCAAAAGAGACGCTCAACTAACCCTGTAAAATGAAATGTTAAGAAACACAAATTTAACATAATTTATGTACAATGTGATTCTGACATTTTACTCCCGATTGGACCGTTAATCCAAGTAGGGCTTCATTGAAATGGCAGCCTAACATGGACGGCAGAATCTATATTAATCAGTCTCTTCTTCTAACGATCCGTCTTCTCGAAAGAAGCAGCAGCTGAAAGTTCCCCAACCATTACTTAATTTAACTTAGATCTTGCTTTCAGTCTCATACGGCTTACAGCTTCAACCAAACATTGTAATTGGTTGACTTTCTCATCGTAAATTGCAAATTATTATCCTTCGTGGCTCATAGTTCTACTGCGGAAATTTTGGGAAAAAAAACAAACCTTTTTTCATTGGGATGCGATGGATTTGGCGATCTTTCACCACAAGCTTTTTTTCCTTAAGGTCGTATATTTTTTCGAAAACCTGGTTTACTTGCAACTATAGTTTTCTGATGAAAAATTAATTATAAAGTGCCAAATCGGGAAGAGTTTTGTTTGCAGCACTCATGAAAAAAGTTTTAAATATTATACCGCGCTAACGCAATTCCTTGTTTGCCGCCTTTAAGGCTGGGTGGCTGAGGGTAGACGTTTCTGCGCCCCATAGTTGCTTGCAGTTTTTAAGAGATAATCGATCAGAGTAAACGGTTTTCAATAGCTAGTAAATAGACGCAGGAAGATATTGAAGCACATTTTATTTTTTCCACTTTGATATTGCATAAAGTACCAAAAACACCCTTTTTTTTGTGTTTTTTTTTCCTGCGGTGGGACAATCCCTCGATCAAACATTTTTCTAAAAAAAAATTAATATCGCATAACAGCAAAAAACAAGGACCTGCTTGTCGCACAGAGACTTTTCCAATTAAATCACTTCTGTCATGGAAACGGATACAAACAATTGAATACCTCTTACTAGGAATCATTCTCCTTTGGCTACTCTTGATTATCCCAGTTTCCTTGCTTTATTCCCTCGTGACCATTTTCCATGTAAATGTATATCTGAAGTCAACATCTCTGTAAAAGGATGGGTGCAAAGCAAGAAGATGAAAAAAAAAACTAACTTAATGAGGGTACACGACTCTTGGGAGAAACTTAATACCCGGCTAAAGCTGTGTCGTCACTGTTAAAATGGTTTGCTAATTAAGGAGCACTTCGAAAGTGTTAATGAGTTTTAATTATTGACACGGATATAGGGATTATCCCGTTGCATCTTGCCTTTGCAATAAATTTCAAATGCACCACACAACCACTTACTTACTTACTTACACCACCACCACCATGACGATGCCAATTACGAACATTTTACCAGGATGTGCCTGCCATGAAATAAGTGTTTAATATCTTGGGAATATTACACAGGGTTGTGATGAGACTTTTCATCGTCTAGGTGCGGGCTTAGACTGCGTCTAACAATCTGGTGAAACACCTTTCACCTCTTGGTGTGAGTTTATCCTAATTAATTAATAATTTCGAATTTTCAATGATTTCAAGTTGAAACAAATTTTGACACCTCCCCAACCACGTACTATACACACATCACACACTACATCCCTACCCTGTGTTTCCCTTTGCCGCGTTGTCCTCTTTCTATGTATATATTTATATAAATGTATATTATATCCTTGACGAGTATAATCGCAAAACATTTCTTCCTCCAGAGTGAACATGAAATCATTTCATGTGGAAAATTCATTTGTATCTCTCCCATGGGAAATTTTCCAAAAGGATTTATTGACAGATATGAAATACGGTCGAAGGCTAATGACGATATCTGCGCCAGCAGTGAGAGCTCCAGCATCCCACCAGACAGAGAGATCTTAAGAAATGAATATTAAATGACTAGAAATTCGGCAAGAGTATAAGGAGCATAGGCATGGCGGAGAGCTTTAATGAACATCCTTAATAATATAAACTTGTTTGATTGTAGCGATATCTTTCAGTGAGTGCGCAGCGTCTTAATTAACGGATCATTAACACAGTGTAATGGATAACTATGGTTAACATTTTCTATTGAGTTATTTTGTTATGGTCCTTAATTATCTTTGCTTAGTTGGGCAAAATACTGTTGAGGTATTACGTTTCAAGGGATGGATGCCATCACAAATTAGGGTAATCACTGCGGTAGTACACCTTATACTGTTTTCAAAGTTGTGCGCATCTTAATTGAGTGGACCCTTCTTAGGGAGTATTTGCCCCAACGCAAACTAAAGTAACGATCTTGACCCAAGGACGAATTCAAAGTGTTGTGCTTGAAAGGCACAAAAATCAAATACCCATGACATTCATCGATACCCATGACATTCATCGGTTAGTTTGGACAACAACCCAACTGGTGATGCCATTGCAAAATTGCACTTTTATATTTTTGTATAGTAAATTTGTGGAATTGCCGAAGAATGCTTCCGACTCTAGTTTCAGCCCTACTTACAACTTAATAAATACACTTTTGATGATACTAAAGTTCAGGGTCCGGGACAAAACAAACATGCCTTCAAAGCCCGTACTCGAACCATGGCTAGCTAAGGGCAGTATATATAGGGCTATCGCAAATAAGTTCCGATGGAAATGTTTCCCTTGTCAGCAATGTAAATAAGATTGCTGAATAGGAAACATTCCGGGGGAAATATTATTCCAGATAGGGGTGATTTTTTTTTTGTCATTTTATTTGACTTGAACATACGGGCCTTAATAATAGGGACCGAGCATAAGCTCCTTGGCTAACCAACGAACTTCCGGACAGGTGGAAACTTCTTAGCTCATAACAACCTAAGTCGAGGTTGCTTGAGCTCTCCAGAGTTCTATGTTGGAGTAGAGAAGAACTCTGTGAAGATCATTGATGTGCATAAAACCTCTAGGAAGCCGGCTTTATTGGCAAGGTATCGCTGTACAATTCGTTATTAATTTTGACTTCTTCTTTAAGCTAAATAAAAAAAAAAAACAAATTGTTGGCGGAACAAGTCCGTAGACGCCCTATGCCTTACCATTTGTGTTGGGACGAAAGGAAGAGATTTACAATTTAACACCGAGTTCAAGCGGCTAATTGAGAAGCTCTTTCATGACAGCTTAACTCTCGGCGGTTTGTCAGACGATCGTCATCAGCTCATGTACCATTGCTGAACTTAAGTTTAGTTATGGATACTTGATTTTTGTAGACCTGACCGGAATCTTCGCCATCGGTTTCAATGTTAAATGTCGCTTACTGCCCGACACTACGAGCTCTTTGTGGTTATCACCGCTTATAGAGCGGTCCTTTCAAGATTACATCCACCGATTGTCGCTCTATAACTATGTTCTCTTTTGGTCTTTGGAGGCTTTTTTTTAGACTTTGTAGGCTTGACATTTTCTGTTTTCATCTTGGCAGAACTTTCGCAACTAATTCCGAAATAGACATCTTTCTTTCACATTTTAACGGGGATGTATGTGCTCTCTCTGTAGTCCTTCTGTGTACAGTGTTGCGAGATATGCGTCTTACTTAAGCTCATAAGCTCACCGGCATTTTGAAATGAGTAATACATAGTTTACAACGTTTTTGTTCGCTTTAAAAATTTATGGCTGCGATTCTTAATTTTTCCTTCCATTGCCATTGATCTTTTGGACTTGAACCTGCTGCCACGAACCTCTCTAGAAGGTTTAATAAACCAACTGCGGTCTTTGGATGTTTATCTTCCCTCGGAATTATTTGGATTCTGAATTGCTAGAAAAGTATCCAATCGTTTGATGTTATCTGGTCAAAGTCGACATCATATCACGCCTGAATGTACGGACGTCTAAAATGCTCCATCGTATAGAATTAATCTGAGTTTCCTTGCATTGAATGATTAGCCGGTATTATAACAGGGCCTCTTTTAATATTTATTTACTTCATACGCGCAAATAAAACATAAGTCACTTCGATCACAGTTTTATTTCTACGTCTGCCTTCGATCACTGATTTACTTCGACTGACTCTGCATCTATATGAATTGAGTGCAACTCAATTCATGCATATGCCCTTCTTATACCACTGGTAGCACCTTTTCATTTTTGTTTCTTTTTGATTCTTTCTTCTTTTTGTTACAGTATGGAGATGTAGTAGATGCTTACAAAATAAATAATTAACTATGCGACGGGACTCAACCCTACGGTGGGAAGAACGCCTCAGCAGAGATTTCTTCTCACCTTGATATTTAGTCCCGTCGCAAAGCCAGTTATTTTTTTCTGATACCTATGTAAACTGAGAATTGTTAAAAATTCCTTCTTTAACAATTTTCCTATCTTCCGCTTCTTGATGCTTCTTAATATTGTCGAAAACTGCATTGACGAGCACAGTGAAATCTATTGCAGATCATTTACTTTAATCAATTTTCATAAATGTTTTCACAAAAGCTGTAGACCCGGCTAAAAATTTTCCCCGCAGTGCTTTTTTTATATAAAAAAAAAAACCGGCCAAGTGCGAGTGTCACTCGCGCACCGAAGGTTCCGTATTTGGCTAAAGTCCAACACATCAGATATTATTTGAAATCTATATCATTCAATCTTTCCCCTCTTCATGAATTCATCACAATTTAATTTAATTTAATTACATAATAGTTTTACTCTCAAAAATTACTCGCAGATGAATCTCATTTTCTAATTATTACCTAGTAGGTACCCAACCCACACCAATTTTCCATTCTGTATGCGACCTGTCCCAATTGAAAAACTATTGACTAAAAATATATTACTTTTATTTTGTTCTGTACTCCCCAAAAAATGTATTATACTCCCCAACGAAATTATGAAGCGACAGCCCTGGTGTCTTTGATGGGGTCAATTGTGCACAACTGCGTAGTAGATTAGAACATAAATGAGAGCAACGTATTTTACATGGTAAAATTATCTTTTTTGAAAATATCTTGTAAACTATTAACTTTTCGGCAAAACAGTATTTAGCACATATGTAGATAAGAACATGATCTACAAAAAAGGAATTTACGTATTTTTTTGTGAATCAAGAAATAAACCGTTTTTTGGGCGAATGAAAATATTTTTTTCACCAGATTACTAATTAATCCAAAACCAATCGATGTATTCCTTCCATTGGTATTTGTCGTTTAACCAGAGGTTATACCGGATGTTGTGTGTAAATTTTAGCCTCCTATGTCTATCGGTTCTTGAGACAGACCTGGTAACAAAATTGGCTTAGTGGGTTCGGACAGACGGAGAGACATCCGAGCGAAACTAATAAGGTTATGTTTTTTCCCTTTGGGTACGGAACCTTAAAAAGACCGCGCCTCAAAAGCGACTTGCACAACTATCATCCTTTTCTAACTTATCCAACTTAAAAGAGAAATTTACCTTCCATACTTGAACCATTTGCTGACCTCTCTTCCACTCATGGCACAATCAGAAGCTCCACCTTCCCGACTCGCGCTAAGAATTGAATGACACGACAACAAAATTATTTTCCTAAGAGAAATCAAAGTGAATACACATACCAAGCGAGTTCAAAGCCAGTTCAAGGATATCCACTCTCTCCAGTATATCACTTTCTATGTCTGTGTCTTAAATACAAAACATCCATCAGTTCGATGATCCAGGCTAATTTCCGCATGACAATATGGATTTGAATGATTTATGCAAGAGTTGCCTAAGGACATACAGAAGCGATTCATGTTGAGAAACAAAATGCCAGCCATATCATATGACATCCTAATAAATAATTAAGGATTCCATGTGTGTTATATCAACAGCCTAAGCGGATGATGTCGGTGATCTAAGAGTTGGCTCTCGATGTCATTGTTTGCTGAATAAATTACCAACACAGATTCACAAGTCGAAGACCTACTTTAGGTCTACATTATCTCAACTTATGCGAGGATGTGTGCGGAATCGTTTGATTTGAATTGTTGCCTGGTATGTCTTTTAGGGATTTTTGTTACTTTATTGTATTTCTTTTTTTTTTTTTGCATACATATTCAGAACAGTTTTTTGTATCCGTCTCCTATTTTTTTATTGTCTTTCTGGTGCCAGTTATGAAAGATTTATATTGCTACAAAGAAATTTTATGACTTTTGTTGTGCTCCAGGAAATTACATGTCTGTCGCATAACTTACGTTGTAACTTATAACAGCCAACAGAGTGCAGGCGGAAGGTAGTAAAATGTTGGCTTTTGATAAATCTGACATTTAGCTTTAAACCGATTTAATTTTATGTAACTTTGGTCAGCTTAATCGAAAAAATTAGAGAGCTATTTGAAAGTGCGACTTAAGTTGGTCTTTTTGTGGGAGTGGTCGAAGAATTAAAGAATCGCTATCGAATTTGTTAGTGGGAATAATAAATTGGCATTAAAGCGAGACTGATATATTTTTAATCGCTTCTCTACATGAGTTTTAGTCCTCAAACGATTCATTCATTTTCACAAAATAATGCGTGGTTATCCTGACGAAAACAGTAACATGTAGGGATTTCCTCAAATCGTCTGTTTAATCTTCTGCCCTTAGAGTGATCTCTTTAAACGTCTCAATTCCATTTTTAGACATTTATTAAAACGAGTAGGTATACACAGTGCACTTCCCCTGCACTAATGACCAAGAAAGACACTGCCCTACTCCGCTCGGAATATAGCAAATTCCCCGAAAAGGAATACACAAATTGATAATACAGACGAAAATAAAGGAAACTACCAACTATCACGTCCCAACATCTGACTTCTACTTAAGATTCACTTCGCAAATTGGGCAACAAACTCGATTCGACCCAAAAAATAAAGAAGATACAGAATTTCAAGCACTGTACTGATGGCATTTGCTTTATTTTTCCTTGTTCTTCCTGATCGTGTGTCAGTGTGTGCACGACTGAATTTTGGAAGCAAAGACAAAAAACAAAAACAAAAAAATAACGAAGAACCTATTCCTTCCGTGCGCATTGCAGAAGGAATAAAAATCAAATGGCTTCCTTAAGATTTCCACTCACACAGTGTAGCAGTGTGTGGCGAAATAAGGTCAGGAGGATACCTCGCCTTAGCTTACGTATTTTTTTTCTCTCCAGCTTTCTTCGTCCTGATAATTCAATTAAGCGATTTGCCTTACACTTTGTGTGCTTACTTTGTTTTTCAATCACATAGCGAATGAGTGAAAGGTGGACGGCATATAGAGGAAACGCAGGATTATCCTTATAAGCGTTTACATTAATAGGGGCATAGCTACGGTAACACTAACGCTGCGCTGCTTTTGCCATTACAAAAGGATTTGTTTGTTTAAGTAATAAAAGTTGTTATCCTTGTCCTAGATTAAGCTATGGCGCGTTGTTTCTTGTGTGTTCAAATGAAAAATGCAGCACTCTACACACGCAATGATGTTGTTGTAAAAAGAAAAAAAAATGTACTCGTATATGGAACGAGGGGAGAGCACAAAAACCGCCCGAAGGACAACGAATGTTATGTCTGCAGAAGAAGAAAAATAACTTGAGCGCAGTATAGTAGGTAAAGCAGCGAACGCTTGTCCTAATCCTTGAAACGATTCTCTAATTAGTCATTGTTGTCTCTGTGTTTCTGTTTCTGTTCTGTGTGTATGCATGTCCAACAGCGAATTATTCATGTTCATCCTCCATCCTATGAAAGGCAGAGCGCAGAGGATGATCCGAGTCGAGTGAACGTTTACGGAAGAAACCGAGTGACATGAAGGGCTTTGCTGGGTTCTTCTGCGTAGTGTGTCCGTCAAGGTAGGGAAACATTTTTTTCTTTTTTTTTTTTTGCCAAGTGGGGGCTAAATGATTGAAGAAAATTTCAAGGTAAATATGAATTTTTATAATAATCTCAAAGAGGCCTCATGATTCCTTTTTAATGAACTACCTACCCAGCTTACATTTGTTCGGCTGCTTGCATTTTATGTGCGTGCAAAATTTGCAAACAATTATTGTGTTGTTCACGAAATTGGTTACAATTATATTAGCCACTGAAAGGTCCCACTGTAGCTGCGACTTTTGATGTCAGTGTTATACCACACAGACCGCATGAGGTCGCTGCACATAATATTCATTAATCCGACGAATTTTCGGTCAGTTTAAAACTTTCCATACTCTTGACCACTGATAGCCGCCACAGCCGCCACTGTTCAGAATACAAGCCAGAACTTATAAGGCTGGCTTTCATAGCAAATAAAATTGAATTATGGCACTTTATGCGATGCCATTTTATGTCGTGTAGGATTTCTACCATTATAGTGACCTGGCTTACGCACAGCACTGCATCACAATCTTCCCAACAAAATAAAAATCAAGTAAATATGTTGTGTTTAAGGCAGTGAAAGTGGATATATCTAATGCCTATTTATATATAAAATCACCGACGACTATGCCTGAGCAATTTTAATTCGTCCTTCGATTCACACTCACTCGAAAATGTTTTTAAATTTTTGTTTACTGAAGGGAAAAGAATATTTAGCTGCTTTCATAAGCTTTGTGACATTCTATAGCTTTGGTCATGGGAGTAATTCAGCTTAAGCCAACGTGTTAACATTATATTTATAATCAGTGATCCATTTCAAGCGTTCGACTGATATTCGATTAAGCTTGGCACAATCTTAAGTCCAAAGAAGTCTATTATGCCATAAATATTTTGACATATTTAACATTTCGCGTTGACGTAATTTTTTTCCTTGAAGTGCTTTAATTCTGAGTTCGTGATTCTAGAAAATATCCCCACCGCGACAAGAAGTACGGAATTATATTGCTTTAAGCCAGTGCTTACATTTTGTCCATAGCCCGAAAAACATGACATTTAAATTTTAAATTAAAAAGTTTCCAATGTTTGCCATTTACAATTAAAAGAAAAATTAAAAAAAGGGTCAGCCATCAACCAGTACTGTCAGTCACCTTTCACAGAGTCACTTAACCACTTAGCCGTTCAGTGTGGGACATCAATCAGTTAAACAAACAGGCGACGTAATTAAATTTTAATTGTTTAATGCCCAAGGACAATATTATGTAAATATGCTGCCTGCGTTGTTTACAACAAACTGCAAATATTTTTTTTTTTTTTTTTTGCCTTGCATTTCAATATAACCATACACGCGTTTACTGTCCTGTGACATTTTGCTTTAAGACTCTGATTTATTTTTAGCTTTAAGTGGGTGGATATGGATATCCTTTTGGAAGGGATATCATGTACTTAGAAGTAATCGGTCTGTGAGATCAATTAATACGACTGAACTGATTGTATTTAAACATATCGTGCAAATGTGAAGAGAGACTAAAAGAGTAAGCGAAGAAAGTTGTGAGCTTATGCGAGAACCATATGGTTGGGTTCATCCATAAAACTAGACGTAGTTCCGCATTTTTTTTTAAAATTGCTATCGGTAGCGAATAAACTCGTCAGCAAGTACACAAACTATTTGTTCTTTATTTGACTGATTTCTGCCCGCAAGCTCAACTCTGCAATATTCGGATGCGGGTGTTTGTTGTTAGTCTTTAAATATCAATGAACGCAAGGTGCTGCTGGCTAGTGGTGCCAGCTTAATTATTTAATTGCTTTAAAAAAAAGTAAACAGATGGCGCAACAGCTCTTAGTTTCTCACAAGAACCTTTAGAAATTTTCAAGTTTTTTTGCTCTAAATTTACAATGGCAACGAAGGTTTCTAAGGACTTTTATACTTTTAGCTGTTTTGATATAGCTTTGCAAATCCTTGGACTAAACATTTTCTTGGGGGTTCAACCGAGAACCTTAAAAATCCGTACTTATTCACATAGTTCTTGGTTAATGATTTCTAAGTGCTGCTACTAAAACAAATTGAAATTCTGTCTACGCCTTTGAAGGTAGGTATATGGGACTAGGACTGATCCTGCACAGATTCAACATCTATCCTTGATATAATATAATATAATATTGATTCAAAATTTTCGATTTTAAAATGGTAAACGCAAATGTTACATTGATATTAGGAAAAAGCGATAACGCAGTATTAATTTAATGTTATCGTTATCATTTTTATGTTAAATTTTATTCTTTTAATATGAATTCAATTTTTTAAATGTTATATTTACAGTAGAAAAAAAATATTAAAATTATATTGATTCCATATTTTTAATATCAAATTGGTAGTGGAAAACACGAATTTTTAAATTTAATTTTAACATTTTTAATGTTAAATTTTCATGAGAAATTATACGTAAAAGAATATTGATTCAATATTTAAATATTAATAATACTAGGAACATTTAATTAAAGCATTAAATTGAATATTCGTAAATGCAGATGTGAAATGGTGAGCTTATTAATAATTGTTTTTACAGTAGTTTTATCAATTTTTTTTCGGTGTATCCTTGCGGAATTGCCTGAAAAAAATTGTAAAAATGATTGTTCTTCTTGTTTCGAAGATGAATTCGTATACCATGTTGAAATGGCATTCTGCTTACCGGATTATAGCAGCAACTGAATGGCGTTTGTCTTGAATAGCGGACCTATCGGACTCAACGTCAGTCTCCAAGAGGTGCTGATACTTCCCATCTTAAACCTGCCTCAATGTAGGGCACAAAAGTTATTACGTCGCCCAACTTTCATTACCTTGTCACTCCCTAATGGCTGGCATAATCACTAGTCGCCGTTAATCTATATGCCTCAGCAACCACCTTGCATTCCATAAATCGTGCAACAGTCCGCCTCCCCCCCTCCATAAAGACGCCATAACCCATCCAACAGCCGTTCAGTTAATTTCTCTCGTAAATTTACGACCAAGAGCGGTCGGGCATAAAACAATTTTTATGATGCACTAGGTAGGGCATAATAATTCGTTCGCTTGGCCTTCTACAAATTTGTAAGATACTCCTTCGCCATTAAAGATTCATTCATATAACTACGTATACTCGACTCTGAAGCAATTTTCTCTGGGACACCACACCATCCCCCATTCGAGTCGTGTATGTGTGCATGAATATTTGTGGTGCAAATTTATGGTCCCACATGTTGATTTTTCACCTTCGACGTATAAATGCAGTTCACAGAGGTCTACCGCTCCGATACACACACACATACACCCAAGCTCCGCTATATAGATATACCAAATTGTATCAGCGCATTTGGCATCCTATATTCGGATGAATGACTTTTGGTCCTCACCGATTGAGGCAGCAGGCATGCCTCCTCTGTTCGGTGGTAGTAATAAATTTCTCAAGAGATACTTTATTTGAAATTCCATTCATAAAACATCTGACGAAATGGTGTAAGCGAGTGCCGAAGTCAATGCGAATGTGGAATTCTACGTGAAGTGATGCATGCGACATGTGATGCCATTTGACAGACCTTCTCCCAACAGCATATTAGCTGAGCGTTCATCTCATTTGAGATGCAAGGTAATTTCCAAACATATCAAAGTAGGTACGCCTGTGGCTGACAAAAATGTGCGACTTCGATGCGAGATTGCATAGCTTTACACGACAATGGTTGCAATAATAATCAGACGCAATTTACCCAACCTCAGTTTATCACTCCGTTGCGGCTACGACAACGGGCGACATCGGTCGACACCGGACGATACACTGCAGCGCAACATTAGTCCTTTAACCACACTTAATCCTTCTGCATGGCCATTGCCGTCATCCATACACGAGCAGCGCATCAAGTAATCGAGGCCATCGAACTCGAAACAATTTCGACCACAAGTCGTCTTTGAGAAGGTCCTTGCCGTTTGGTGATAATTATTGTTACCCGGCATAAACTGGGTGAAATGTTAATAACACACAATTGGTGCCCTCGCACGGATACAATCAGCCAGACAACAGGTCGATAACTCCTCGACTGTGACACTTTTGCTGGTTCTTGTGCTTCTTGTGCTGGTGTCTGTGATGTTGCCTCCAGCTGCCTTGGGTCTCTCTGTTGCTGTTTGGGTAGATGATATTTTTGCAATCGGATAACAAGGCTCAGTAGTCGTGGCTGTGCGGTATTAGGCAATTATGACACATAGTTTCGCCGCAAGGGTTGCTTGCTTATCGATCACGTGATGTGTCCATCGGAGATACATTAGGCAAGGGAGAGAATGGCAGTGACAGGATGGGTTGGCGACAATGTGGATGTAGGTCACAGAGATCTTAAGGGCGGTTTGTTTGGCATTCTGCTCACGTGGAAATAATTATCCTATAGTTTGAGCAAGCGTGCTTCCTTGTGAAATTTCCATGGTGAAGGACATGTCTTTGAGGCTTCAATTGTTTCCTGGCTGTTTATCCTATACGGACGTAGTTGTTGGCCAACTTGAGACTGAGTGACGGTAATTGAATTTAGTGGTGAGCCTGTAGATGTTGTGGGGATCTAAGGGATTGTGAAGGAATTTGCATCTCGCTTTGATAAGAAGTCAGAGGGTTTGGCATTTCTGGCCAACCGTCATGGGCACTTTGCCACCAAACATTGATGTGCATTTCATTAACAAAAAATGTGAAAAGTCTACCAGCCACGCACACTTTCTTGTAACTCGCTATAATAGTTACTAGCTATACGCTATTTACTCGATATTTACCGCTTTTAATCGCTGTCAATCACTTAGTACCTTGGTTACCTACTTGGTAATCGCCACTCGCTTGTTACGTACTCGTTGTTAGTTTGCTGTTTAGCCACAGCTTAACGTTGTTACCTTTATTTGCTGATACATTGCTGTTGTTATTAACTGTTTACTCGATACTGGCTGGTCACTTGGTTTGTTCGATGCTGATTAAACAACTAGCTATCTACTCGGTATTGTTTTTAGTCAATACTGTACTTACTCATTATTGTCGCTCCCAACCACTTACTACCCACTAGCTGGTTGGTAGTTGCTTAATCGCCACTCGCTTGATACTTACTCGTTGTTAGTCTGCTGTTTGGTTGATGTCAACTACTTACCTTTTAGCCACAGCTTAACGTTGTTACCTTGATTTGCTGATACAATGCTGTTGTTATTAACTGTTTACTCGATACTCTCTGCTGGCTGGTCACTTGGTTTGTTCGATGCTGATTTAAGAACTTGCTATCTACTCGGTATTTTTTTTAGTCAATGCCTACTCATTATTGTCGCTGCCAACCAGTCGCTTAATCGCCGTTCGCTTGATACTTACTCGTTGCTGTTACTTTTTATCTGATATTTCGTTGTTAACTTTCTGTTATTTGCTACTACTTACTAGCTACTCGCTGCTGGTGTGCGTTCTGCTGCCGCCTTCGAAGCGAAATTAGTTTATAAAAAACAGTCAATTTTCTGTTGGCAATAACTAATCGATGTTTCAACATTAAGCAAACCAACTCGTTTAAGTAGGTACGTTACTGAAAAACAACCGAATAATCCAAATATTCTCGTTTTTAGCAACGAATTCCTGCTTATCAATATTTGTTCGCAAAAAAGTTATTGAACCAAAATTTGTTTGTCTGTAGCTCCAGTTACTAGGTAGCTACTAGTTAGTTTTTTCGACTCATGCTACCTAGACGTTCATATTCGGTTTTTGATGCTCGCTCGTTTATTCTAATCGCCAAATAATCGTTGCCAGTCGGCTTACTACTCGATGCTCTCTACTGACTCGTTGACTTTTATGACTCTCTTGATTTGATTTGTCGCCTCTTTCGTTATTTTTTCTCGTCATTTACTAGTAGTTATCTGCAAAGCATGTTGAACATTTTAAAATGCAAGCCACTTTGCATACGTAAACAGCCCGAGCTGATCTCCGTCACTCGTTACTTAATTTCATATTTAAATTGAAATTTCTACGCTTGATGCCTCCTTCGTTTGCCTCATTTCCAATCCAATACATTTCTGATCATTTGTGTTCCGTTTAATTGAATTGCTGCCCCTTCAAAAGTGCCCACCCGCACACACCCACACCCATCAAAGACTAAACGTTTCACGACAACCACGAGACGATTTTCCTCAATCATATTATCGCACATAATTCATAGACCGCAAAAACTGATTTAATTTACCGTATTAAACGAAAGAGAAATGATGGAAGCAGGAGGAAGTGAATGCAAAAACGAAAAAAAAAAAAAATATCATCATGTCGAACAAGCTCGCAATTTTCTTGACATTCATCTTCTATCTCTCAGCCATGCACTTGGCTATCCTTCATCCTCCCCAGACCTGACAGCTCAACCATCTCCAGCCGAGAGAGGGGGCCTCAAAATTGCTGTATATACATTTTTGGGAGACTTTTGTAGTACGGTACACCCTGTCGTTATATTACGCTTTATAATGAGTTAATTTTAGCACGTTAATTAGTTGGTAATTTATGAGCGTGCGTATGTTGTAGGTTATATGGGATCAGGACGATGATGATGAGGCTGTTGGTGTGCTGCATACGTTGCCGTGCAAAGATTGTGTAATAAAATGGGTAACATTGTTTTGAATGTACTTCTTTTTTTTTTTTGTTTGTTTTTACATAATTTGAAATTATTTCTCCTTGTAGTTGAAATGACTTGTGAAGAAAAAAAGAGATTACACAGGTTTTGTCAGTTTGACAAGGAGGAAAGTGCAAAATGCTGTCAAAGTTGATGATTACCTAATTTTAAATTTCCCTTGGGTAGTGGAGTTTGTGTCAGGAAGTGAAACTCACTGCTTTGAGAAGTTTTCGGTGAAGAGTTGAAGGGATTTAAAAAGGTATGCATAGGTTCTTAATAACTTGACAAGTTGGCAATGAATGGGAAAAAATATATACAATATGAGTTAATTTGACATGTACTTTCTTATATTGTGACGTATGGGGGAACAATCTGAGCGCAGGTGGCGCAATTATAGGCACAAACTACGCCATGCGGGTGTTAGCTGCTCGAAGAAGGTCTTCTGGTGCCTTGTTATGTACAGAACGTAGCCAAATCTTATTTCGCCGTCCTAATCTTTCTCTACGTCGGTCGGCCCTTTATACAGAGAGAGGTATAGTTTCTCGTACCTTGTTCTAGGATTTGGCGACAGCTTTATATATAAATATCCAAAAATATAACTCTCCTATAAATCTGTTGCTTCTATGTCTTCAGTTGGCAACACAACGCACTGGTTTTTGGTTTATTCCATCTCTTTGAAAGGTCTAACAGCCTCCATCACTATCTCTACGAACTTTTCGGTAAAACTTGTTCTATCTTAAGGACATATTTTTTCCCACTTTGAAAACCCATCTAAAAGTCATCCGGCAGTAGTCGCAAAAATACCATTTTCCCATGAATAAATGACGAGAGACTACAAATGACAGGACTGCTATGTCAACCTGGCTATGTCAATTGGTGATGGTTGTTTTTCGAAAGCAACCCTGTTCGTTCCATATTTAAATTTGTTTCATTATCTCATCGGGTTTTTTTCGCTCAGCATGTGTCAATTATATTCCAAGCCTCTGACATATAATTCCCTGCCAAAATCGCACCCCTAAATATATTTTCGTCGGATAATCGCACTCGATTTGACTGATCACCAATTAATACCCACACAAAATCCGCATACTGGTCCTTCCATTTACGATATTCTAACAATAAATTGGCTTTCAAAAAACCACCAGCACTGCGTACTCGGGTTGCATTTGTCAAAACGTTGTGGTGCTACTCTCTGTCACTAATCAACACTGTACCATATAATTGCATAACACAAAACATATTCTATAAATACCCATCATCATCCTTAAATCCTTTCCATCGACACTGACTAATTAAAACATCGCACTGGGGGTAAGTACACTCACACAGTTACACCCATGGTGATGATGCCAATATAGGAATTGCCATAGAGAATTAATTTGGATGTGAAACGACGGAGAGAACAAGAGCGAGAGCGAGTGTCGAAATGTCATAGAAACAATTTCGCGCCATAAATATTTCAAATCGTTCTCTCGAGCTTCATAACTATACAGCGACAGACCACGGGAAGCGAAGCAATTAATTACCGTTCAATTCATTTCGAAATTACTCTTCGAGCATCAGCATACCATGGGATACTGCTGCTGCTGCTTCTGGTGATATCACATGCACATCCCGATGACAAAACTCGAAAAATAATTCATTTGACAGGCGGTGGCATTTAGCAAAGTCCCCATTGCCAGGGAGGCAACCAGCACAGCCACAGAAAACACCAAGCACGATCAACTATATTTCATTCAATTATTCTGTGCATTTTCTATTTTCACCGTGCACACGGAATCATCTCGCTCGCTCTCTCTGTCTGTCTCTCCCTGGTATGCGCTGTAGCTGTAGCAAGGCAGTGATAATTTTCTGAAAATGATGACGATGACACGATGAGATTTTTTAATTATCATATTCCACACATCACAAAGGATGTGTGTGACAGGCAGTGCCCTCTATGCGTCGCCCATAAATAATAATAAACAAGAATATTTGGCCCGGCATCACATCACAGACGGCAAAGAAGGACGGCAGACAGCCAAGCGAGCATCGCAAGACGGAAGCGCCCAACAAGGGTTGCTGGCACAGGGGTATTTTGAGCTTTGTTGGCAAGCTATGATTTCGTTATAGAATGCATCAGCATCATGTGGCGAGCATTTTCATTAACAAACACGGACCACAGTATGCTAAACAGATGCGCATCTTGTGTCAGATTGACATCACTTTCAGTGGTCAAACTAAGCTTCGGGGAGTTTCTCCTGCAGCATACACTGTCTGTCCATGTTCAGTGAAATGGCAGATAGGGAAAATTTATGAAAATTAATCAACATACATCATGCTCTATAACGAGATCACGTTTTATGCTCCACGCTCCGATGACAGAATATTGTGCGAGTTTCACGCTGCGTTCGGGCACCAGATATACTGTGTCTGAGGAATTGTTCGGTGTCCCTCTGTATGCCCCCTCGTGCACACTGGCAGTCTATATGCATTGCATTGGATTAATTGATGGTGCCTCTGCCTGGTGGTTGCATGTCGAGGATTGGAATAATGAAATGATATGCACTCGCATATGTTGCAGTTGCTCTATGGAAAATGTGATCCTTCTACGGCTGTCGTCTGTAAAATAATAACCTTGAGGTTTGCGGGATAGTGATTATGTAGGTAGGAAATGCTGAGGTGGTATGTTGGTCGAGTTTCATGGTTACTTTCCATATAAAACTTTGCATTTTATTTTTTTTGGGTTGCGGCAGAGTGAGTGTTAAAAGTGGACTAGGGCTATAGAGGTGGCGTGTATGAGTGCACAGCACATGATGTGTTTCCAATGGGAAAAAGAAGTAACTCAAGGAAGCTCAAATTCGTTTACTCAAAATGACCATACCTACACTAAACCTACTATCAGGTCAGCACTAGGCTAGGTGTGAAGGGGGTTTGTCGCACAGCTCATACAATCGACTTATGGCGATCTGATTGTCACCAATTTCTACCAAGAAATGTGTTTTAAAAAAAAGTAATTATGGTCACTTGCTTTTCCAAAAATTGTGTCCACGTTTTTATAAGACCTTCGTAGGATTCGCACTTGCAGTCAGCTACAATCATCACATAATTTCGACCTTAGTATTCGGACTTATATCTTCAGTTTACAAGAAGCGGGAATAACATTTTTTGAAAGCGTCTTCAGCGGAGTTTCAGAATTACACTGTTTCTCACTATGAATATATCGATTGTATTTTCATTTCTTTTAAATCCAATTGGTTTTTAATAGGTCCCGGTAGAGCTGCTATTTTATACGGCAGATATTTTTCCTGTAATTGTTTCACAATTTCGTTGTCAATTTTTTCAACACAATTCGAGGTTGAGCCCCAAACAACAAGTTTGTATTGAAGCCTTGTAACAGGAAATCAAACTAATATGACAATTTTTTGGGACAATATTACTGCTTAAATTATTTGTGGTTGAGCCCCCATTAACTTTCTTTCGATGGTGGGCAATATGCTAACGTAATTTTTTTTTTTTTTATGTAATTTTGTATTTTATTGCATGTTTTGATGTAAAGGTTGAAAATTCTCTTTGAAGCTTGGAAATTTTCTGATAATTATGAAATGATAAGTTATCAAATTTTGCGTCTATAGGTACACATTTTTTGGAGCTCCTGAACTCAACGAAGCAAAATATGTAGCTTGAAAAAAATAAATTTTAACGCCTAGCAAAACAGGCTGGGTCCTCTAGTTTTCTATAAATATCTCGGTTAAGCCCCCAACCGGACTTGCCTTTGGAGGTGTGTGTACAAATTGCAAAGGAAGGGAAATAACTTTTTGCGTTTCTAGGTTTTAAATATATTCCTATAAAATCCTGCGTCCTCCGTGCCTCACATTAGGATGTTAAGATTTTTTTTTCGATTTTTTTAGTTCACAAAAGAGTTATAGACAACTAGCGGACCCGGCGAACGTCGTCTCGCCCTAATTTAACGCCTTCAGAAAAACTCCAGAGTGATAATAAAACACAAATAGTTCAAATTTCAATACGATTTATTTAAATGGAATCGAAATCAGTAGAGAGCGATATGATTAACAATGTTTTTCGATTTGTTTTCCGGCGCAAAAAACAAACAACGAATACGGTTTACCAAATACCAACACGCGAAGTGGCAATGAACTCTGAACGGGGAACTGAAACCGCTTGAATTGGAATGGAAGATTAGTTGGAATAATCGGAATTCGTGGGAAAAGGACTTCCTCTTCTTTGAATTTGCCCTGATGATCGTCACTTGAATCACATTGTTCATCAGTTTCTCGAAGGACAACCGCGTACCGTTGAACAATTTCTGATGATCGATCCCACCTTCAGCTATATAAATTATGCGGCGGAGTTCCTGGCAGAGTTCGAAAATTCTGTTGGATAGTTGGTCGCTTTATCTTCGTCGGTGACGCTGTTAACGGACTTGAATGCAGTTCTCCAGCGATTTGGCTTTCAATAATGAAATTCAAGCTATCGAAATCCTTCTCCTACGCTGCTAGTATAACACTTCACTAATCCAATCGAGATATTTATAATTTTGTACAATACCGGGGAACACTATGATGATCAGTTCCTCCTTCCGTGATGTGCACTGGCAAAAATTTGCCGGAAACGATATCAATCCAGTCGAAACATTAACAGGAATTTGGTTATTGCCAAGCGCCAGCAGTTGTCTCGAGAATTCAGCAGCCGATGGGTTCTGCAATGTGACTCTGATGTTCGTGGTTGATTTCAACTTGTTTGACATGCCACAAAGGCGACGATTTCAAGATGACAGAAAGCGTTTGACGAAAATCGCCGGAGAGCAATTTTTCTCGAATCACCTCGTAGATTCTTCATCGTTCGGTCAACTGCTTTCAAAGCTCGTTTATGTGCCATTGTGCATTCATCCCGAATTCTTGGTCATTGTGCATGTTGGCAGCGTGGCAGCTTCAAAGCGAAATGTGCTGTTCGACCGCCTTCCGACAGAGGTTGCGACAGCCAACGCAATTTGAGATCTTAACCGGAAATGGCGAATGTCTTTCATGTCTTTCGAAATAGGAAATGCTTCCAGTTGCATGATCAACAAACTCCATCAACGAATCGTACACGTTCTACTGCTCTGCACTCAACAGCGGCACATTTGTTCGGACTCTTTCGGCCAGCTCATATCGATCATAGTCTTGCTCCCTATGCAATCGTGCATCGAACGATTTGGCGCTGGCATTCACAATGTAGACAGCAGAGGCAGACTGCCGCACATTTCACAATAGTCCGAAATTTTTCTAAATTTTTTTGCGCTTTTCCCCAATTTTCCACTAAGAATTTTCTATTTTTCCATTCAAAAAGCCATTCCGTAATTGCAAAAAATCAATTTTCCTTTTTCCCAATTTCCCGACTTTTCCTGATGGTTTTTCCAAAATTTTCTTTTGTAAAGACCTTCTCCTTATAATTACGAACCGCTGAAAAAAAATTTGAGCCAGATCGGCCCAGGCGTTCTCAATTGATAAATTATCATATTTTTTATTTTTTACACCATTTTTATATATATAAATTAGTACGAACAAAATTTCATGAGTTCTTGCCGCGCTCATCTTCGTCGTCTCTTTCTTTTGATCCTCCGAGTTTTTCACTTTTTTCTTAATTGTTGGTAGGTACCTACCTATTTTTTTGTAGCATTATGAAAATGTTCTTCGAAGTGTGTTTTAGTAGAAAATTTAAATTCTTACAATTATTGACCCCTTTTCCCACAAAACCTTGGTCTCCTTAAAATTGTTCTGTATTGCATTTTATATTTTTAAAAGTTGAGCGCTATATGAACAAGCACCTTAATTGCGACTGTGTCCGCACTGTGTCCAGTGGAACGTTGTCGATAATAGTGCAAGGAGTTGTCCTCCTCTCATTTTAACTGACGCCATTATGGACTCATAATTGAATTGCCAAATAATCGGTACCTACTATAGCTTGCGGAACCCGAAAAAACGCAAAATTCCAACTTAGGGGTTTTCTACTACGCCACTTCTCGCCACTTCTGACAAACATCCGAGAGTATAACTGTCTTGAAAGACTTCTCAATTAGCCTTTTGGTCTCGGCATAAAATTGTAGATCCCCTCCATTTGTTCCAAAAATTAACTTCCACAAAACGAATGGTTGTGTTGTGAGAAGCTAGGTTTAGGGTCCTACAGGCATTTTTTTTTTTTACAGCTTGCACCTAAAACTATGCCCTTTAGTAAAGCTAAAGAAGCTTTATTGCGTTGTCTTAGACAGATGTTAGTAGGTACTTATAAAATAAAAGAAAGACCGTAGAAATATTGCTGCATTGCACCACCTGGAGTCGGTCCTATTATTTTGTTAAATTCTTCTGGATTCTATTTTTAATTCGGATTATTCATGTTAGGTACCTATGACCCTGTTTTTGAAGCTACTCTAATCTACTGCGTAGCCTTCCACCCACTCTGCCATTGCCAGGGTCTGACAGAAGAATGAGTCAATTACATAGAACTACCACCAGCCCAGAAACAAGTCAATGAAATTAAAGCAAATAATATTTCAACCCTAAAAGTCTGCGAAAAGTTCCACCCTTCATCGCTATAAAATTAGAAACGTGCATCATCAGTTTAAAAAAGGTATTCGATAAAACTCAAATCGAGTGGAATACGATTTTAAACCAAAATAACGTGATCATATCCCCGGGGCAGAGCTGTCAACAAACGTCTTAGTTTGCGAAAAAAAAACAGCCTCCCACCAGCTTGCACAACTGACAGTCATAGTCACTTCCTTCTTTGACATTGTGGAATATCATCAGTCTTGATGAGGGACAGCGAGCTGAACTAGATGTCATCCCTATTTGTCAATTGCAACGATTTCCTCTTCTGTTTGTCAGTTAACATCTATTGTCTACTGAGCTAAACCCCACTTGTCACGTGACCCTCTTTATACCAACCCCCGTGCGATTAACATTTTCTCTTATTATTCTCATTTTTCCGTCAATGTGTGTATAAACAAGAAGATGACTTCGATTTGCCGATAGAACACGTTGTAATCGTGCACTGGTCTCCCTGTAATCACAATTCCACCATACATCGGGCGTCAAACCGTAGTATTCTCAAACAAAAACAACAAGGATATGATGATGATGATGATGAGAAGTATGCATGTACTATAGGTACGTACACTCTTTTTACATAGAGTACACATTGATATAGCGGCTGATATGGCCCTTCATATCGAGTGGAAAATGTGTTTGCTGTTGATCCTTTTAAGAATAGCGTCGTCGACCCTATTCCACTTTCTGCACTAACCGTGACAAAAAGGAACATTATAACAGTCAACCCAGTGTCACGCTCCTGCTTGAAAAATTAGCTTATAATACAGGGGTGGAGCTGGGAACAAATTATAAATTTTTTTTTCAATGTTTTTTATCTGACAGCAACCGTCGGTGGTTTGTTATTTTTATTTCCGTCTTTTGTTTTCCGTTATAATGATTATGATGACACTTTGGAGGATGTGCCATTGTACCACCCCTAATCTGACCTTTTAAACGACGGATCTATTACCTGTATCTATGTCGCATGATTTATTTTTAAGGATCTACATATATTTTATTTTTGTATAGAGACGAATCTACCTAGTGCGTGGAATGTTTTAGAAATTCATTTTGCTCTTCTTGCTCTGTTTGCAGGTTCGAACGCTTTTTGTGAGCGGTCTGCCAATGGATGCTAAACCCAGGGAGTTGTATCTATTATTCAGAGCTTACGAGGTGAGTTTGGAGGTAGTATTTTTTTCCAAGCGGGTGGTAAATTGTTTGTTGTCTCTTTCTCCAGGGATATGAAGGATCTCTGTTAAAGGTCACCAGTAAAAATGGAAAAACTGCATCGGTAAGTGGATGGCAATCAAAATTTATTTGATTTTTTTTATATTACAGTCCATGACGGATATAGGAAACACTCGTATAAGAACACTTCGCTTATAAAAAACGAATGTGGAATAACATTAGAATTGGTTTCTTGTATAAGTCTTTTGAGAACACCTCGGTCATAAGAAACATTTTTTTTTGGTGTTTTAGAGGTTTCTTATATCCGTCGTGGACTGTATTTTATTTTATTTAATATTAATACTGTAACTTTCCATCCATCCCAAACAGCCAGTTGGTTTTGTAACATTCCACACAAGAGCCGGAGCCGAGGCAGCTAAACAGGACTTACAGGTAAAAATTGATTTCCATTTTTTGTATCTGCTAAATCTATTTGCAAAATTTAAATCGATGTAATTATGAAAAAAAAAAAAATGTTTTTGGAAATATTAAAAGCAACTCCTTTTATAATTTTTTTTTTATTTAGTACAAATGAAAATCGCATACAATTTGATGCAACAAATACAAATTTATAAATATATAAACCATACCTTTCTAATAATTTTTCAATTAGTAACAGGAATGTTAAATATTATATAAATATGAATATAAATCACAAAGAGGCACACGATATTACACAGTTAAATTATACTTAGATTTTTATTTTCTTATTTATTTATTTTTTTTGTTTTTTTGGAAATGTGCAAGTGCAATTTTTTAACTTACTGTATGTATAACTAAAAGGAAAGTAAAATTAAAACGTGGTTGATTATTTTTAATAAGGAAATAATTGGTATTAATTGTTATTGTTATTGAATTTATTTTTTATTTAATTATTTCTATAGTTTTGTTGGGATATTTTTATTTAAGTGACTTTTTGACTGTTTGTTTTTTGGAGTTTAAATACCCACATTTTAATACGCGCGCCCACACTGAATAAGGCAAAACAAAACCGGTGTGGAAGATCCCTTGAAATCATATAAAATGCTCTATCGATAAAATCGGAAAGTTGGCAGTTATCGCTTATAGCCTGGATCTCAAAGACACTATCTATTCTCAAGTGAGAGGCCAGAGAGCTATTAAATTCATTGAAAAATATTTTTGAATACAAATTTCTGATATTTTCCAATATATCGTTATTTTGCAAAAAAATGTCAGTTATTTTTACATATAAAACATTTGTAGATTTGCGTTTATTAATGGTTGTACTTCGTTTCCATAGATCGAAAAGATCTCAAGCCAACTGACTCTATCGGACGGACAGTTTTAATTTATCTTAATATTTTCATTGTCTATGGGCCTTACTAATAATCATTTTTTTTTTACTTCAGACAAAATATTTTGTAGGTCACAATGGGTAATTGTATGTGGAAAAGTTCACCATTGTGAGTTCGTTAAATCTAGCCTGGACACTAAGTGTGGTTATTAGTATCGACAATTTTGTACGTCTAGAGCTCAATTTCATTTAGTTGTTCCATTGCTATTATTGGAACAACTAAGCTCATTTAATTATTCAGAAATTGATTCAATTCACCTGATGACTTGACAAATGAATTTGAAAGTAAGATTTAATGATAACAGTGCGTTGTTCATTACAGAAATGAGTCCTGCTAAAGAATAAGAGAACATATAGGCCAATGAAAAAGTAATGAAGCTCTCAGACCCGTTTGCTGATACTATTGATAGCGATTTAAGTTTTCATAGAAAATGTATTTAAGTAGAACTTAAATCGCTATGAGTAGTATCAGCAAACGGGCCTCATCCTTTTAGGTCGATTAGTTCGAATCGAAAAATTGTGTCTGGGTATCTCTATCTACTCACAAAATTTGACAAAATCCTTATTCGGGTAAAAGTTGTTACTTTCCACAAATAACGGCCTTAACAAATATTGTTTTTATCTTAGGCCCATGATTGCACTCAGCTGCAGTTTGGCTGGCTGAGCTGGGTAAATTTACTTCAAATTGTGTTTCTAACTATATAATTACCTTAGATTTGCACCTCTAGATGAATTCAGAATTTTTAGCTAAGCTCTTAAATTAGCAGCAGTGACGATTTTAGCTGAAGTGTGCAAGTTAAGTCGGAAACAGCCATGCACATTTTTTTCATTATCTTAAGCCATTGCATGTACAAACTCACTTCATTTAAAAATCATTGTCAATTATGTATATAAGACTTGCTTCAAAAAATTCCTAAAATTCAGATTCCTTCAGCTTGATTTACTAGTTCTTCTATCGAATCGAAAACCTTGATGGACTTAAAAATGTAGGTACATGAGGCACTATCGACATTACATTGCATGCCCAGTAGGCCCTAGTCTGGTAATTAAGATCTGTTTTGAGTTGATCTCGTCTCGCATTTAAAAGCGGGTGACCATCTCTAGTGTGATTACATATCCAAGGGTCTGAGGTTCCATCTCCGAAAAAGCCAAAATTACGGTCTTACTTTCTTTTACACTGTGCTACCTCTTTCGCGAGTGTTTTGGAGAAGATTCTCAATTTAAATATTCGGACTCCATTCATCCCCAGACAAGCAAAAATCACCATCAATAGGTTGTTAAAGGCTAGGCTTGGGTAGGTACCCATATAAACATGTAGCCCAAACGGTTTACAGGTTTGAATTATGAGCGATTGTTTAAAACAGATAATTTGACACTTGGTAATGGAGGGAAACATTGCTTCGGCTCTAACATCTGTACTGTCCTTCCTCCATTTCTGTAGCTTGTATTTAATCATTAAAAAACAGTCTAAGGCTAAGAGCGCACATGCGATTTCAATCGTACGACTGCTCAGTTGCAAAAAATGTAACACACAAATTTCAATGTGAATGCGCGCAGTCAACAACTATCAACAAATTATCCCGCGATTTGTTCCATTTTTAGAGCGACGCGATTGTCGCCAAAATAAATAACCCATATCAACTTCAAGCAATATACACACACTTGCCATTTAAATCGTTGCGATTAAAAAATCGTTGTCGCAACAAGATGTGGGTATGCACGCACTTGCGGTTTTCTATCGCATCATAGTTTAGTCGCAAAATATGAGACCCATTGTTTTATACATGAATGCACACATATGCAACTAAATAACCACAGCGATTTAAAAAATGCAGCAAGATCCATTTTTAGAAACGATTTTTTTGCCGTAGCGATTATTTGGTCGCATATGTGTGTATTGACATTAAAAGCAGTATGTTTTATTTTTTGCGACTAAATAATCGTGCGACAGAAGACCACTAGTGCGTGCATGGTAATTTTTTTTTGCGACTACGATTTTTCTATCGGTGCGACAAAAAATCGCATGTGCGCCCCTAGCCTAAACTTAAGCGCAAGGTTAAGTAGTTGCGCAACCAGTGCAGTCTACTTTGTATTACGCTCCATGCGCAGGCGCACCTTCCAAAAAATAATCGATAGTGATCGCTTCTGGCGGAAATTCAAAATAATCTTGCATACTTAACTTAAGGTGCTGCTACAGTCCGAAGTGGACCTAGGTCTCAACCAACAAACATTTCCAGCCAGCACGATATCTAGCCAGCTGTCTCTAGTTTTGCACGCTAAGTTGGTTAAGGTTCCCTTCCATTTGCGTGCACCATCTGAGTCGCAGTCTTCCTCTAGTAGGCCGTCCCTCTGGTGTGGGTTTATATTACAGGTATAAGCAATTTAATAAAATTGCCGTAGCAAGGAAAGCTTATTTAAAACACACAAAATTTCAACTCATAACTAATACAATTTTTTTTCGGAACCATTTTACTTTCTTAATTTAGTTGATTTTCCATTTTATTTTTTATTTTATTTCTACTCATCGTTTTAATTAAAATAATCCAAATCTAACTGAAATATATATACATACCAATAAAGTAAAATTGAAATTTTCCAAGAATTGCATGAGCACAACCCCCATATATAAATATACTCGTATATCTAAAATATAAATACTATGCATTATTTTGTGGATACATTTATAAAATTCAAAATGAATACAAATATTACATATTAATTGCGTTTGCACATTCACAAAATTCCCACTCTATATCAACCCTATCTCTATATAAAATAATAAAAAAGAAAAGGAAACATTTTCCAAATTTCTGGTTTATTTATTTTACTTTCCTAAGTAGACAAAACAATTTTTTGTTTATTATACCAAAAAACAAAGTCCTTCGTTATGTCACAACAACATCACAAAAAGTAAAAGAACCGCCAACAACAAAATAAATAAACACAAACTTTCACAAAACCAAATTAAATAAGTTCTCGAACAAAAACAAGCACAGAACCCAAAGCTGAATCTTGTGGCTTCCCACTTTATTCACAAAAAAAAAAAAAAAACCGTACCAACCCAGATAAAGCTTTCATTTCTTTGTTCGTTTAATAAATGGAAAATAAATACCTACAAATTCATCTTTTCTTTTTTTGTAAATTTTAATTTCCCCACTTTGATTTTTATGAAAAGTGTTTAAGTTTTCGAATTTTTATTGGAACCATTCATGGAGAACTCGCCTTCCGCCCAAGTTCTCCCTGAATGCGGCGGTATTTTTGGCGAATTTTCTGTTCTCTTCTCTGGTTTATCATTCAGATCTGAAATGGAATATTTTCCTCAAGCGACTCATAAGAAAGGCAGTAGTTTTGGTTTTCCCCCACCTCACACATCCTTTTTAGCAAATGAATACCAACAAAAAATATAAAAAAAATGTTCTTCCCACGGTTGCATGTCAAAGAACAGTTTTCATAAAAAAAAAACGAAAACTTGAAATGCGAATGATATAACGAAAAATTTAGGTCGAACCGAACCCTAAAAAAAAAAAGAAAAGAAAAAAAAACCAACCCACCCAAGTCAGGTGAATCACGAAAATGCGAAAATCCACTCGGGGTACATAAAATCAAAGGATAAATACTGTTTTGTGGGGCGGCCGCCATGCCACCAGGAAAGTACGTATACGCCTGAGTGAATTTTGCAGCCGCCAACTGAAATTATTACTTCAACAACGTTGCAGCAATGAAAGCACGTAAGATAGAACCGAAGAATAGTAATCGCATAGTTATCTATGCTATTTGTGGCACGCAAGTATTTTTGTCTGCTTCATCATCCAAAAAAAAAAAATTATATATACTCGTACATATAACAAAAGATAATAACCGATGTAAATATACTTTGTAAGTACACGACAGCACGAACATTCGGGTAAAGTACGTGGCCATACTGCAAGAGCTATAGCATACGGTTCTTCTGCGCCTTAAGGGTACTTTCGCATGGCAATCCTATTGAAATTGTGGATTTTATTATATTACACAGGAGTTATAGGATACCTTTATATTTATGCGGGAGAGTCGCACTATAAATAGTTTTTCTCCGCATAATGTTAGGATTACGTCGTTGTAGTTTTGGGGGCAAATTGCAAGTATTTTGGAAGCGTGCCTTGCGGATATTTTCGTGCTAGCTATTATCTTGAGTAAGGCATGTTGTTATTTTTAATGGTAGCAATATAAAAATGACAACAACGAATATTTCGCTGTCAGGTTGTTAAATTGTTCACCTTTCGGCGATATTACGGCTTGGTACCCAAGGGAAATGCTATTAATATGAGTTTGGTGTCGTTTGCATAACTGGGATTTCCCATCGCCTGTTAATTGTTTGTCGGTCACATGCGAGTATAAAAAACTGTAGCAATTTTAGGCATCGTATCATTGAGACGAAATGATTCAAGGTCGTGTCAGACCGCGACTACCAGGTACCAGACGCGACTGGGAGACAGCGAAACAAGTATGATGCTTCGCGAATAGTAAAGCCGTTATTTCTATAGCGTTTTATGAGTCCTACGTTTGACATTTAATATAGAACTGACTACAAAGATTCGAGTCGCAACCACCTA
Source organism: Cheilosia vernalis (assembly GCA_949126925.1). NCBI lineage: Eukaryota > Metazoa > Arthropoda > Insecta > Diptera > Syrphidae > Cheilosia > Cheilosia vernalis. Next base: position 11,711,421 of record OX421358.1, read on the forward strand.
ATTCCACCATCATCATCAGACTTGATTAGGTGCTTCACGGGAAATAACTTCACCATGAGTGGAAAATAAATTTACTTATTCCCATTTTTTGTGGGAAACAATTTCTCTTAACATGCGACGACATAATATGTAAGCCTAATTCATAAACAGTGGAAAATGTATGGGGGGGGGCATGATGCCCCCCTGCAACCCCCGGCTTGGAGTCTCTGTTTAGGGGTTTGAGTAGTTGCGAGTTTGGGTGTATACAAAGTTAAATAAATTAGCTGTAGGTACTACTTTTAAACACTTTGATTTTGTTTTCCAGTTAGAATCAAAAAACTCTCAAATTGTAGGTGGGAAATAATTTAGCAAAATTGGTGGTGATTTTATTGCCTATTTCAAGTGGAAACTTATTGAAGTGCGTCCTCTATCGTTTGTAGATTCGCTTGCTATTATGCTGAAGCGGATCTTAAGAGCTTCACCATTCATCGTCGTCGGAAAACTTTGATGAAATTTGTTTCCTTTCGAACAACAAGCCAATATTTGTTGTAAATCGTAAATAGTTTTATTGGTATCGCCAAACCCTTCAGTCTCAGTATTACATTTCTTACCAAAATTAGTCGAGCTACAGCGGTTCATAGGTCACTGCTTCATAAGTAAGTCCGTGTTTTTTTTTTTGGTTGTTGAAAGAAATGTCATTAAATTCGTGGCGAATAACTAAACTAGTGATGAGAAAATTCAAGACCAACGCATTGTCGTCATCATTGCTCAACAATTTGTAGGAAACCCTGATGTATTACCCCAAATTTATTTATTCAATATGATAGTGTTTTGGTAATCAGGCATAGGTCATTTTTCTACGAAAATTAATTACCTAATCGATATCGACACAAACCACTCAGAAATTCCCAATCCTGTATCCCAACCACCAATTAGTTCCCATAATTATATCTCACCACCATAACTCAATATCGGTTCTGTTTGCGGTTCGTGTATTAGAAAGAACGAATATACAATATACATATATCATGCGACACGAGAGTAGATGTTTTTTTTTTTCGGAGTATACCGGCAATCGAGGAGAATGGAGGATGAGGAAAATCAGCAATTGAAATTTGCATAGGAAATGAATTTATGCAACCTGTTTAAGAGAGAGAGCATTAGACTCCCCTACAAGGTTTGCGGAATCCAGAAAAAACGGAATCGGTAGAAGGAGATGAAATGCGTATGTGGTTTCATACAATGGTTCCACCGCAGTGATAAAAGAGTCTCACGAAAAGACATTAGAAAACAGTTGGGGAATTTTGTTCGTGACGAGAAGTCGACAGCAAGTGGACGAGTGTCCCCGCGTGTGGCTAGCATATTGTACAGATTGTGTTAGAGTTTTTCTTCCTGTGTTAATTAAATTTGTACTGGTGTCTGAAATATTCCTGTTGCCACAGTCTTAACAAAAAGTTAAAAGAAACCCACCAGTAAAAACCCAAAACCACCTAAACACACATATCTGCCACCGCCTGCACCACCGCGACACAACCTACGTTCGACCAAGAACCCCAAAGAACGCCTCATATCCCCGTGACGCTACGATTAAAGGTAAAAATCCACGATCCCGCCGTAGTTCGATAGCGGTAAGAACAAAAGAACCTACGTGTCGTCCCCGATAACAAAAAAGGCGCCAAGACGATAGATTCGTGCCCACATCACCCAGTGCATCAAGCCCGGCACGTGGTAGTCCACCAACCAAACCATCCGTCCCCGCGGCGGCTTCTACGAGGATATTCCCGGTGAAGCCTTCATTCATCTACCACGTGGATACTACCTCAGTGTCCCTTCACGTCACAAGCCGATGCGCTCCGCAACCGTACGCACATACTGCCGTAGTTGACTAGATACCTCGCCAAATAACGTTACTGGTCAACCAAGATTGTTTGACCCGAGGTAATCGTTCTCACCAAGATAATCGTTGGATAGCCAGCCCTTCCAAGCACGTAGCCGATCACCCGACACCCAAGCCTTCACCTTCACCATCCGCCCAAGTGACAAAGCCGTTCATCAACGAGACGAAGAAGCCGTTCATCACGCCATCCAAGGCGATTCCTATCCTCCTTTCCCTTCTCCCCGTTAGATCCTTTCCTGCCCCGCCTATTAGATTTATATTTTATTGTAGCTGTATCAAAAGATAAGTACTTGAACTGTTAAAATTAGAAGTATTGGTTTTGTTCAAATTGATTTTTTTTCCCACTAGCAAAATTGCACCAAAATTAAATTATTCGTATCAAGACATCGTCATCGCAAACACAAGATCTTCAGGCCGGACATGTGCACATCTCCCTCACCTGGACGCTTCACCACTTTTGGAGATACCTTATTTTTGTTAAAATTTTTCGGTAAGTGAGTTTCTTAAGACTCTACTCTTTTTTTATATTAAATTAATTTGAACAAATCTTAATTAGTATCGACCAATGAAATTTATTGATTAAAATACGCTCTTTAACCTTAAATATTATTTAGGACTCTATCGAGAGTACCTATCAGACATTAAATTAATTCGATTCAGCGTATTTCAGCTTATATTTTGAAGTTTTTTCGAATTCATGAATATTTTTCTTTGCGGTTAGCCCTATGCAACCCGATAAGCAAGTGAATTGCAGCTTGAAATTCGTATCTTCATATTATGTATTTTAAATTCTCCATATTATAGTTTAGAATCCTAACATTATGTTGAATAGTTTGTAATTTTACTTTTTTATTATCTTGAACATATCTCCAATCGGTGAATAAATAGTTAAGGATTTAAGAAATGAAAATTGACACCTCGTATTGTTTTTGAGCCGTATATTTGAGAAGGATTCAATAGTTCCACTTTTTATTTCGCCACCATTTCCGCTTACAACTTTTGTTATAGTCGATAAAGGCAAGACCATGATGTGGTGAACTAAATTTGTTTAGGATGTGAGAATAGTTTCGGGGGGAAGCGATAGTATGATCGCTTAAGGGGTCTTTGACCTCTTCTCTTTAAGGGGTAGCTTAATAATTTAGCGAGTGCCTTAAGCTACCACGGTGTGGGTTTGTGAGTTGTCACTGCCTGCATAGGGGTGGGTTCACTCAGAGAGAACGTTACCATCCGGTTCTCTCTACTTCTTTCTGTGGAAACGTACAAGGGAAGGAAAGCAATTCGTACAGATTTAAGTCGTTATGCGGGTTAATTTCGGGCCTTTTTTTTTAAATTTAACTCAAATACCAACAGGAGTCAGGCATGAAGATAAAGGTAACACAGTTCGGCACCTTATGTAGCAAGATCCCACCCCATTCCGCCGAGCTTTGGTCGGAGTTCCAACGAGCATGCCTGCCGCTACATAGTGCGCGAACACCCTTCCACTATTGCCCGGACTGACCTCGGTCGAAGCCTGTAGATCCTAGGTCATATGGGTGATATTAGGTGGAAGGTTTTGTCCTTTTGGGAAACGGTTTTGTTTCTTTAAATAGTTATTTGACCTACGAATAATGGACCCTATAAACTATGCGAAAGTTACCAAAAGGCATCTTATTCTTGGTGAATAAGAAGTTTTTCGTTACAGGTTGGCGCCCAACGTGGGGCCCGAAGGATATCCTGCAGAAGACTTTAATCCTTTTTTTTGATAACCTTGTATGTTAACGTTTCTTCAAGCATCTTTCATATTTCCCTAGTATCTTCAACTTTGAGTTCTGTCTTACCTTTTTCTCTTGTTCAAAGCTAAGTTTTTTTTTCTAACTTCACCAGGATCGCTGGAAGTCCGTCGTCAGTCCGTTAGGTTAGCGACGTATCGCTCCGACTTGAGTCAGTGCTGGATGATGGTATTCCCGATCCACAGCCCAAGATAACTACAGCGATAGTCTCTGGGATTGCCACGTATTTGTTTTTCGCTTTTCCACTTAGCGGCGCTAGAGTTTTTGGATCTTTATTAGTCTTAGTCCGTCAGATTAGTGATGTATGTCCTGATCTGAGCGATTGCTGAGTACTCCGCGTTTCTAACTCGAGTAAAGATTCGTACTTCTCTTTCTCGAAATATATAGAGAAAATATTAAGTAAAGTAGCCTTCCACCTTAGGAAAATCGACTTCCGAAGCGCCCAGTCCGTTTAGTTAAGGCAAGATACCCCGACTAATTAGATGCTGGTGCGCAGGTTTTTGCTTCTTTTTTTTTTCCTGATTCGAGTGATTTACTATGTTTTTGGGACTTGGTCCCCAGTTTGCTTATTTTCGAAGCCTGAACCATCCGACAATCTGCAATATTACAAATTGCCTTAGTCGATACCTATATTGAACTTTTGAAGTACACTTCTATGGGAAAAATATGCATGCTTCACCTAAGTTTTGCTTATACCTTATAGTACGAATGTAATACAGACATTTTCCGCAGTTTTTTATTTTTTGCCTACTATTCGCCCCCCCCCCCCCGAAGAACAACGTCACATCCGAAACTCCATTGATTATTACATACTTTACTAATATCTTAAACACATCTAGAATATTAAGTTAGAAACCTTTGCTTAAGTGTAAATGTTTTATCATTGATCGCAAGCCAGTTAGTTTTATTATTATTATTTTTTTTTCTTATTTTTTCCTTTTTTGAATTTCGATATTTTCTTGTTTGTTTTTTATTTTTTTTTTGTCCACACCCCTGGATTGATAATTCTATTTTTAACCCCAAATTCAACGAAAATTACGAATAGCTTTTAAATTATGGCTCCACCATTAGTCTCCAATTCTGACAGACAATTACGTCCAAAGAAGGACAAAAGGTTAAGCCTTAACAAGTCATTAGGATCCCTAAAAGGCAATCGGACACTGCCTAGACCCAACCTATCAGATCCTCAAGCGACTGCCTCCACTTCCCAGGCTGCTAGGGAGACTCTTGTCCTGCTCCATTCTCAATCTGAGAATCTGCTAGAGGATGGCGCTGCTAGCTCTCACGTTGAAACCGAAGAGGAAACTGAGATAAGCGAGGGAGAGCAACTAGCTCAGTATGTACAGGAAATTGTGACTGCTACCGTTGGTCTCAGCCGAAAGGACGACTTGCAAGCTATTAGGGAAGAGTTAGAGAAAAATAAGCTTTCACTTCGCAATGAGATTTCGAATATGATAAAAGAGTTGATTACTGCACCGACCCCGGGGAGTAATCGGCAGTCCAATGTTGAAGTTCGTAGAGTTCAAACTACGGCCCCTATGGTGGTGCCCTTTACTGATTCACGTCCTCCAGTAACTTCTGCACTACCAGACATGACTCAGCCCCCTCCTCCAAGTGAAAACGTCGATAACTTCCTTTCTCAATTGAACAACCTTAATTTAAATAACGATTCTTCCCCGCCGGCAGCAAGCCGAAATCAAACCCCTTCGTTAACACATTCGAATGCCCACAACTTCCACAAGTGGGGCATTAGGTTTGACAATCGGAAAATGTCGGTGGATGATTTCCTGTTTCGATTGGATAGAGTGAGAGAAGGCTACGGAGCTACCTGGGAGGAGGTGGTATTAAACTTTCACCAGTTTGTAAGCGGACCCGTAGAAAATTGGTACTGGGTGTATTTAAAATCCAACCCCGACAGCACCTGGCCCAGTCTCAAAATTTCCCTCATCGAACAGTTTAGGAGTCTGGAAACTGATTCCGAGCTATCGCGCAAAATGTCCGATCGAAGACAAGGACCATCAGAACCTTTCGATGATTTTTATTGTGATCTCCTTCAACTAAACACCAAACTTAGACATCCCAAACCTAGTCGCGAGTTAATAGAAATAATTAAACAAAACGTGCAAAGGCGAATTGGAGAACTTTTGATTACTTTTAGTACAAGTAGCCTACCAGAAATGGTCTATGTGTGCCGTACCATAGAAAAGTATCTAAGCAACCATGAGCCACAAAGATCCCGCCACTTCCCCGCCTCAAACATTCGAAGACAGGTTAGTGAAGTGGAAGTCGATGCTGAGACTGCCGTAAGAGCACCTGACCTCTACGTTGACGCAATGCAAACGCGCAGAAACCCAACCACCTTTACCTGTTGGAACTGCCAGCTGACGGGCCATACTTTCTATGAATGTGACAGTCCACAAAGAAACTTGTTTTGTTACAAATGCGGTATGGCGAACACCACCACTCCAAAATGTGCTAGGTGCTCGGAAAACTTCCGAAGGAGCAACACATCGACCGGAGTGCCTTGCTCAAGGGAGGAAAGACCGGTACACCATTAAATATTTCACCCCCTTCTACCAATAAAACTGACTCGACTTTCAAAATTAACAAACCTATATCTATTCTCAAGCCTGATGGGTCTCTATCCAAAAATCAAGTCCGTCCAAAAATTATCCCCTCCAAGTCCTTGCATGAACGCCAGCAAGCATATTATGCTGCCAGACAGCTGATTTTCCGCAACAACAACCAAGCTTTATCTCCTAAAGTGGCTCGTCTTCGAGACAAGTTTAAGCAAAAACGTCGTACGTACAAGTTTATTTCGGAAACCACCTTGTGTATTCCAGAAAGCGACCCTCGTCCCTACGCTGTAGTGAACATTCTTGGTCGAGAGATGTTAGGCTTGCTAGACAGCGGAGCGGCCGTGAGCTGCTTGGGACATGAGGGATATCAAATGATTCAGAAGTTATCCATTCCATTTAAACATTTTCGTACAATTGTCAAAACAGCTGATGGTATAAACCAATCAGTAATCGGTAAACTGGTAACCGATTGTTCGTATAAGGATATCGTGAAGCCATTGACACTCTTTATAGTGCCTTCTCTAAAGCAATCCTTATATCTGGGGGTTGATTTTTGGAAGGAGTTTGAGATTGCCCCGCACATAATTTCTGATATTTCGCATGGACCTCCTTCCCAAACAGAAGACAATAATTTACGCGAATTATGCTATGAGGATTCCAGAAGGCTGCAGGAAGTCATAGGGCGCTTTCAATCCTTTGCGTCTGCCGGTTTAGGGAAGACTAGCGTAGAAATACATACCATTGATACTGGGGACGCTGAACCTGTCAAACAGCGGCATTATCCCATTTCTCCGGCGGTACAAACCCTAATGTATAAGGAATTGGATCGTATGCTTGATCTGGGGATCATTGAAGAGAGTTCAAGCGCATGGAGTTCGCCAGTCGTTTTAATACGTAAGCCTGGTAAGAACCGCCTGTGCTTGGACTTTCGAAAAGTGAACCAGGTCACCAAAAAGGATGCGTATCCTCTTCCGCATATTGAGGGGCTGCTAGGACGCCTTTCGGATACACACTTCATTTCAAGTGTGGATCTGAAGGACGCCTTTTGGCAGATACCGCTGGAGCAAAGGTCACGGGAGAAAACCGCATTCACCGTCCCTGGTAGACCCCTTTATCAATTTCGTGTGATGCCCTTTGGCCTCTGCAACGCCCCACAGCGTATGTGCAGGTTAATGGACAAGGTGGTGCCACACGAATTGAGGGAAAATGTGTTCGTCTATCTAGACGATCTATTGGTAATTTCGCGAACTTTCGATGAACATCTGGAAATGTTAACCTGTGTAGCCGGCAGGTTAAAAGATGCTGGATTATCTATTAACCTCGAGAAGTCTAAATTTTGCGTACGCGAGTTAAAATACTTAGGATATATTGTTGGAAATGGCTGTCTCAAAACAGATCCAGAAAAAGTAGCCGCCATCCAGGACTTCCCGGTGCCAAAAACCCCCCGCCAAGTCCGAAGATTCTTAGGCATGGCGGGATGGTACCGGAGGTTTGTTAAAGATTTTTCCGCTATAGCTACTCCTATAACCGATACCCTCAAGAAGGGAGTTAAATTCAAATTTAGTGATGACGCGCTTGCTTCGTTTGAGCAACTCAAGTCATTGCTGACCTCTGCCCCTATACTAGTCAATCCTGATTATGATAGGGAGTTTATAATCCTTTGTGATGCCTCCGCGACTGGCATTGGTTGCGTCCTGTGTCAAATCGATGATACTGGCACAGAACGACCTATAGTTTATTACTCACATAAGCTGAACTCAGCCCAACGTAACTACAGCGTCACTGAGCGCGAGTGCCTAGCGGCAGTTATGGGGGTGCGAAGGTTCAGAGCTTATGTAGAGGGACATAAATTCAAAATTATTACGGATCATGCCAGCCTGCGGTGGCTGATGAATAAGAAAGATTTGGATGGCAGGCTAGCTCGATGGAGCCTTCTCCTGCAAAGTTTCACCTTCGATATTGAGCACCGAAAAGGGTCATTGAATGTGGTTCCAGATGCCCTTTCCAGAGTTTTCTCAGTAGATGCGTTCGAGGCAGCGAAGGGTGAATACGAAGTCCTACATGTCGATCTTACAGATCCCAGCTTTAAGTCGCCGGAGTACATTAAACTCATTGACACAATAAAAAATAGCGGCTCGCAATTACCCGACCTTGTCGTCTCTGATAATTTCATCTATCGGAAGGTTAAACACAATATAGGTAATCCCCTTCAAGATGACCTTTCTTGGAAGCTATGGGTGCCGTCGCAGTTGACAGAAACTCTTATCTCTTTGGCTCACCGTCCACCTCGAGCAGCGCATGGAGGGATAAGCAAAACCTTATATCGGCTCCGCGAAAGATTCTGTTGGCCCAACATGGCTTCCCAGGTAAAGAACTTCATAAGTAACTGCGAAGAATGCAAAACAGGAAAAGCATCGAACTCCATTTTACGTACCCCTATGGGAAAAGCTTTCAAAGTAGAACGTCCGTTTCAGCACCTGTACCTGGACTTCTTAGGTCCATATCCCCGTTCAAAATCAGGCAATGCATATATCCTACTAGTTCTTGACCAACTTACCAAATTTGTCCTAATTCAGCCCTTAAGAAAAGCAACTACCGAAAAAACCTCGGAGTTTTTGCGAAATCAGGTATTTTTAATGTTCGGAGTACCCGAAACTATACTGACGGATAACGGTAAGCAATTTACCAGTCGTGAATTCAGTAAGCTTTTAACTTCTTTTGGTATTCGACACATACGAACCGCCGCGTATTCTCCACAGGCCAATGCGAGTGAGCGGGTGAATCGCTCAATTCTATCAGCCATTCGATCTTATATATCTGCGGATCAAACCCGATGGGACGAACAGCTTCCCGCTATTGGGTCCGCCTTGCGTTCAACCGTTCATACTGCAATTGGTATCTCCCCCTATGAAGCCCTCTTTGGACAGAAAATTGTTGAGCATGGTTCGGCCTATCAATTACTTCGAAAGCTTAACTGCCTTAACAACTCGGAATTTGAAATTCTGGTCAAGAAGGATAAAATGAATATCCTGCACGTCCACCTGCAAAAGTGTCTAGCAGAAGCCCATCAGAAATATGAAAAGGTATACAACTTACGAAGCTCCGTGCGAAAATATAAGGTTGGAGATATCGTATACAAACGAAACTTCGTACTAAGCGATACCTCCAAGAAGATAAATGCAAAGTTATGTCCCAAGTTTCTCAAAATGAAAGTTTCAAAGGTCATTGGCGACCACTTATATGAACTGCAGGACAAAAATGGGAAAAACGTGGGAGTTTTTCACATTAAAGACCTTAAAAGCTAGGTTGTATTTGCATTCGCAAAAAAGAAAAAAAAAAGGAGAAAGGAAAAAGGGGAAAGGAAAAAAACAATAAACCAAAGAAAGTAAAAAGGTTACGTATACGCCCTCGTTGCGTAGGAGGTATATCCTGCTTTTGAAAATATATGCGGTTAAGAAATATTAGTGGTTTCATTTCTTATCTCTTTTCCTAGTTCGTACGCGTAAAAGTGATAAGCTTTGTAGGAAACCCTGATGTATTACCCCAAATTTATTTATTCAATATGATAGTGTTTTGGTAATCAGGCATAGGTCATTTTTCTACGAAAATTAATTACCTAATCGATATCGACACAAACCACTCAGAAATTCCCAATCCTGTATCCCAACCACCAATTAGTTCCCATAATTATATCTCACCACCATAACTCAATATCGGTTCTGTTTGCGGTTCGTGTATTAGAAAGAACGAATATACAATATACATATATCATGCGACACGAGAGTAGATGTTTTTTTTTTTCGGAGTATACCGGCAATCGAGGAGAATGGAGGATGAGGAAAATCAGCAATTGAAATTTGCATAGGAAATGAATTTATGCAACCTGTTTAAGAGAGAGAGCATTAGACTCCCCTACAAGGTTTGCGGAATCCAGAAAAAACGGAATCGGTAGAAGGAGATGAAATGCGTATGTGGTTTCATACAATGGTTCCACCGCAGTGATAAAAGAGTCTCACGAAAAGACATTAGAAAACAGTTGGGGAATTTTGTTCGTGACGAGAAGTCGACAGCAAGTGGACGAGTGTCCCCGCGTGTGGCTAGCATATTGTACAGATTGTGTTAGAGTTTTTCTTCCTGTGTTAATTAAATTTGTACTGGTGTCTGAAATATTCCTGTTGCCACAGTCTTAACAAAAAGTTAAAAGAAACCCACCAGTAAAAACCCAAAACCACCTAAACACACATATCTGCCACCGCCTGCACCACCGCGACACAACCTACATACGTTCGACCAAGAACCCCAAAGAACGCCTCATATCCCCGTGACGCTACGATTAAAGGTAAAAATCCACGATCCCGCCGTAGTTCGATAGCGGTAAGAACAAAAGAACCTACGTGTCGTCCCCGATAACAAAAAAGGCGCCAAGACGATAGATTCGTGCCCACATCACCCAGTGCATCAAGCCCGGCACGTGGTAGTCCACCAACCAAACCATCCGTCCCCGCGGCGGCTTCTACGAGGATATTCCCGGTGAAGCCTTCATTCATCTACCACGTGGATACTACCTCAGTGTCCCTTCACGTCACAAGCCGATGCGCTCCGCAACCGTACGCACATACTGCCGTAGTTGACTAGATACCTCGCCAAATAACGTTACTGGTCAACCAAGATTGTTTGACCCGAGGTAATCGTTCTCACCAAGATAATCGTTGGATAGCCAGCCCTTCCAAGCACGTAGCCGATCACCCGACACCCAAGCCTTCACCTTCACCATCCGCCCAAGTGACAAAGCCGTTCATCAACGAGACGAAGAAGCCGTTCATCACGCCATCCAAGGCGATTCCTATCCTCCTTTCCCTTCTCCCCGTTAGATCCTTTCCTGCCCCGCCTATTAGATTTATATTTTATTGTAGCTGTATCAAAAGATAAGTACTTGAACTGTTAAAATTAGAAGTATTGGTTTTGTTCAAATTGATTTTTTTTCCCACTAGCAAAATTGCACCAAAATTAAATTATTCGTATCAAGACATCGTCATCGCAAACACAAGATCTTCAGGCCGGACATGTGCACATCTCCCTCACCTGGACGCTTCACCACTTTTGGAGATACCTTATTTTTGTTAAAATTTTTCGGTAAGTGAGTTTCTTAAGACTCTACTCTTTTTTTATATTAAATTAATTTGAACAAATCTTAATTAGTATCGACCAATGAAATTTATTGATTAAAATACGCTCTTTAACCTTAAATATTATTTAGGACTCTATCGAGAGTACCTATCAGACATTAAATTAATTCGATTCAGCGTATTTCAGCTTATATTTTGAAGTTTTTTCGAATTCATGAATATTTTTCTTTGCGGTTAGCCCTATGCAACCCGATAAGCAAGTGAATTGCAGCTTGAAATTCGTATCTTCATATTATGTATTTTAAATTCTCCATATTATAGTTTAGAATCCTAACATTATGTTGAATAGTTTGTAATTTTACTTTTTTATTATCTTGAACATATCTCCAATCGGTGAATAAATAGTTAAGGATTTAAGAAATGAAAATTGACACCTCGTATTGTTTTTGAGCCGTATATTTGAGAAGGATTCAATAGTTCCACTTTTTATTTCGCCACCATTTCCGCTTACAACTTTTGTTATAGTCGATAAAGGCAAGACCATGATGTGGTGAACTAAATTTGTTTAGGATGTGAGAATAGTTTCGGGGGGAAGCGATAGTATGATCGCTTAAGGGGTCTTTGACCTCTTCTCTTTAAGGGGTAGCTTAATAATTTAGCGAGTGCCTTAAGCTACCACGGTGTGGGTTTGTGAGTTGTCACTGCCTGCATAGGGGTGGGTTCACTCAGAGAGAACGTTACCATCCGGTTCTCTCTACTTCTTTCTGTGGAAACGTACAAGGGAAGGAAAGCAATTCGTACAGATTTAAGTCGTTATGCGGGTTAATTTCGGGCCTTTTTTTTTAAATTTAACTCAAATACCAACAGGAGTCAGGCATGAAGATAAAGGTAACACAGTTCGGCACCTTATGTAGCAAGATCCCACCCCATTCCGCCGAGCTTTGGTCGGAGTTCCAACGAGCATGCCTGCCGCTACATAGTGCGCGAACACCCTTCCACTATTGCCCGGACTGACCTCGGTCGAAGCCTGTAGATCCTAGGTCATATGGGTGATATTAGGTGGAAGGTTTTGTCCTTTTGGGAAACGGTTTTGTTTCTTTAAATAGTTATTTGACCTACGAATAATGGACCCTATAAACTATGCGAAAGTTACCAAAAGGCATCTTATTCTTGGTGAATAAGAAGTTTTTCGTTACAAATTCTTCTTAGTCAGCGGATGCCTATTAGCTTGCTGCCAATGAAGATATTATATATTATATTAATAACTTTGTACCTAATCCCTCAATTACAACAAAAGCTCGCACAGGGATGAGACTAATTTAATTAAAAAATTTTATTTTAAATAAATTTCTAATTAAAATGAATTTTTAATTTTAAAAATAGCTAATACACCAACCTATTTGATAAAATATACAGTCATGTGCAAAACGAATAAATAAAGGCCTTTAGGCGGAATATATCAAATTTAAAGCGGTTTTTGTTTTTTTTTTAATGAATTTGCTACTGCCTTTTGTGCAGCTGATCCGTCCGGAAAGTAGAAGAATTCTTAATTTTATAGCATACCAGACCATGGCAAACCATTTAATTGAAATCATTATTTGTTCTGAGATAAGGATGAAAAAATACAAAACGTCCTACAATTTAAAAATTCAAGCACCATACAATTGACTGCATCACGCACCGGCCCCAAACAAGCATCTTACTATCCCACCATCCAAAGCACGGATCGCAATAAAAAATAAATTGCACCACCTTCACAATATTGCGGGTTCCTGCAACCATTGTAAGGACTATAGAGCAAGGCAAGACGCGATCTGTCTTCAAACTCTTTGGCTCTTAAATCTTGGGAGGAAAATAAAGCAATTTTTGAAAAAAATGTCCCTCCCATCTCATCCCATTTGATTTTAACAATTTTTTTTAGGTAATTCGTATATTTTTCGAGGGCGTTTTAATAAAAAAGTTACTAAATCTTTACAAAAAAGCTGTAAATAATTATCTATTAAAATAGTAGAAAATAAAATCTACAGCCATGCCCACATTTTAAAAAATCTGCTTCAGATGATTTTCATAGTAACTATTATTTTTTGCTCTTATTTAACTCAAAGCCCTTAACCACAATCCTTCCCCTTTTAAAACCAAACTACTGCCTTTCTAAAACATAAAAAAAAAAATAAAGCATAGCAACAACATTGAGTTCTTCAAACCTCCCAAAACATTTTTCAAAACATTTAAGAACTAAATTTAAGTACTACATGAACAAAAAAAAAAAATTGCAATTAAAATAAAAAAAAAAATCCAAACTATCCGCTGTACCGCTCATTTGCAGCAGGGTGTACGCTTCGATCCCGATATGCCCCAAACAATTCGCTTGGAATTCGCCAAGAGTAACACGAAAGTGAGCAAACCCAAACCACAGCCCAATACAGCGACAACAGCCTCACATCCTGCATTGATGCACCCACTCACTGGACGTAAGTAAAGTTAAAAAAAGAAATAGATAAAAAATAAAAAATATAAAACCAAACAAATACTTTTGCATTTATTTTGTTTTATATTTTTTTTTAGTGTAAGTAGTGAAAAATGAAATTTAAAAAAAAAATTCCTTGACGAAAAGTAGTAGATATACATTTTGTAAATTAGTTTTAACAGCGCACATTGATCCTTTCCCAGTCCTAGAAGAAAGAAAATAAATACTATTAATTTTTCAAAGTTATCCTTATTTACCAGCAATGTAACGCTTTTCTCAAGCACCAACCAAAACACCCACATCCACTTATTCCCCCTTGGTCACGTGAACTTCAACAACAACCGCAATATGTCGCACTATATCACATACACCAAATCACAAAAATGAAAACCAAATCTATATATAGTCACAAAATTTATCACCTAAAAAATTAAATGGAAACTAATTTAAGTGAGTGTTAATAATTTTTTTGTAAAAAAAAATCCGCAACAGAGTGTGTCCTTTTTGTTTACATAATTTTTTTATTTTTTTTTTTTTGTAAACACATTCAACTATATAAAGTTCGAGAGGAATACAATGTCGAGTAAGGATGTTAGGTGATGTGGTATAGGCGCATGTTGCAGTGTAATTAAATAAAAGAAAAATCCTTTCTTCCTTCTAAATATCCTTTTTCGTTAAAATTATGTAAAGTAAAATGGAAACTACAGATTGCAGCGCTTTTTTGTCAATAACTTTTTAAAATGATTTTAAAGAAAACTTATAATTAAATAGAACACGTTCATGTTCATAAGTTAAAGCTTAAACATATTTGTGAGAGAAGAAAAATTGTTTTTCTCTATTTAGACTTGGGTGGTCCATTCTTTCCTGGTGGACCGGAATTATGGCATCATCCGTTAGCGTATTCAGCTGCAGCAGGTGAATTGCCTGGAGCTGCAGCTTTGCAGCACGCGACATTAGTCCATCCGGGTCTGCATCCTCAAGTGCCGGTGAGATCCTATCTCTGACTAAATACTGATAAAGTATTAGAGCAACCTATGCATCAAGTAAGTATCTATTATGAATGGCAAATCGTATTGCATGTTTTGAATATTTTGTTCGCTGTTTTCCAACTGGTTTTAATTGGTTTTCATTGATTTTGCTGCAAGCGGAGGAAATTGTGTGAGCACTTGATAGTAAGTCAGCGAAAGTGCGCTGAATTAAATTTCGGTTTAGATATGAGGTTGGATTTTTATTTAACTAAACACTAGCCAGTGTTTCAACCGCGCTGAATTGAAGTATTGTCTACCTAAAATGTTATAAATCATCATCATTACATAAATAAGCAACGCTTTTTTGCCGTACCGATTACGGCGTACTTTCAAATCCGATTTTTATGAATCAAAGACGAAATGAAAGGTGAACATCCGAAGGTTAATTCCCGCACAGATTGTGTTGTTTCCAATGAGACAAATTGACAAAACACTGTTTTTTCTAGTTCACAAATTACATATAAGGAGCTCGAAACCAGACTCTTTTAGAAAGCATCCAACTATAACAGTTGTATTCGTATTTCGATGACGACTGACTGCATTATGATGCTAGTGAAGTATCCTCCGTGTAGGAAAAGCTATTTCAGCGCACCTTTAAGTGACATATCTAGAAACCTAATCTATTATTTCAACATAACTCAATTCGATTTAAAGCCTGACTTACAATTTAGAATCTAGTGGCGTTTCAATATCTACGCATTTTTTTTTTTTTTTTTTGTCGTTCACATATTTATATCGGCGCTGAATGATGGAAAAGCCAATTCAGCGCAATTCTTAGCGACGCCATTTTAGGAACTGAATTGCATCCAGTTAATAGCTTTAGGATAAATTAAAACTTGTCAACTCAATTAAGACCCGAAACAAAAATGAGCAACACCTCCTTCTAAATAAAACACAGGGTAGACCAGGCTTATCTTTTGATCCCATTTTTCAAGTTCGACCTCAAAACGCAATTCTAATTGAATCGATTCTCTATTAGGTAGTCTTTCAGTAAGTTTTCTTTACTAAAATACCACGAATTGACTTTGAGTGGTTTGTGACCCAGCTAACCATGATTCATCGATATATTATTATTTTTAATTGACTACGGCTTTCATTTTCAATTCATTTTAAGACATTTCCTTGAAGGATAAACGTCGCATATAAGAAAGATTACCAGAAAGTAAATCAGATCAATTTGAAACGCAATATCGACATTGAAAACCCTATTAACGCCATCTAGTGCTCACAAAATGTTCTCGAAATATTTGAAGTAAATTAACTAAAAATCTGTATTCAAAATTTGCATGCATCTTACCATTCTAGTTCTAGTTGTACCATTTCAGCAATCCCCCTTATTCAGCATAACTTTATGAATAATTAGATGAATTTCTTTTAAGACCCAAATGGCTATGCCGCCTCATCACACCACAGCAATACATCCAGCCTCAATGCATATGTCAGCCGGTCTACCGCCGGGTGCCACTGCCGCTGGACATCATTTTTTATCAAGTCCCGCTTTAGCCAGCCCAGTTGGTTCGGCCGGTAACACTCATCCATCTAATCCTTCATTGGCCGCTAATGCACCATGTTCGACGTTGTTTGTAGCAAATCTTGGACAATTCGTTTCCGAACACGAACTCAAAGAGGTGTTTTCAAGGTAAGCTCATCACAAGAACATTCTTAACCGTTGTAAATAAATTGATTTTATTTTTTGTTGTTTTTATTGTGAGGATATTTTAATTTATTTTTTTCATTTGAAAAAGAAACGATAATCTGGAACTTTATGCAAACAAAACACAATAACAAAAAGCATATTTAAAGAGACCAATATACTTTATTTAAACAAAAAAATTTGCTCACCATATTTTCTCATTGTACTCCTCACCTTAATGTATAACTTATAACCCGATAGTGTAAAGCAAACAAGAACAGCTGCAGTTTAAAAAATTTATAGAAAAATACATTTGACATTGTAGAAGTTGAATGCATTCGTGAAACGAAAATGAAAACGCACCTTGTTAACTAGCACCTGATTATATTCACATAACACACACGCGTTTCAGTAAATTTCTGTTCAGTAATTTTATTTATTATTTATTTCGTAGTCAACTTTGTTTTGTGGGAGGAAATGTGACTGTTTTCCAGCTGTTGGAAGGCAGTTAAGATATTTATATAAATTCGCTGAATAGAGTTCAGAGAATTTCAGCGTGGAATTGAGAATTTTTTTTTTAAGCAACAAATGATAGCGAAATGGAACATTTAAAGCTATTCAGCTGTGAATGTAAAATGTGCTGAATTGCCATAAAGTTTATGATTTTGCTGATGAAATAAAATGCTGCCTAAGTGATTTCGGTTACGTTCGGTTGAATGGGGTTGTGAGATCGTCACAAAGACCAGGCACCATAGCGGGCCCTTCGCCAACCCCTGGGCCTAAGTGATTTTCTTGCCGATAAATTGTATTCAGCATAACTTGTCCAAAGCATACAAACTTTTTAAATCACACGGAACAGTTTCGTGGATACATTATGTCACCCTCCATTAACTTGGGAAGGTGCTGAATTCATTTGAATACATCAAAATGTTTATTTCTAGTAATCGCAAATAAATTCGAACCGTATACCTTATCCCAATATTTTATAAACCATTGAGCTGAATAATTTAAGATCCCAAAGAATTTGTTTTTAATGCTCTTCTGCTTGATTTAAGACCTATGCCATCGCGGTGATTTAAGGTTAACAATATTATTTCAAAGGACATGTAAATGGAGACGTTGACGTATCTTATGATTTTCTATGTCTATTTTATGCACAAATATGAAATGATTATCGTTGACATAATTCCAGAGTTAAGCCTAGTATGCTGCTCGCGCTTAAATTAAGCCCCCATACAAAAATATCTCCAAAGATAAAATTAAGCAAAGCAGTTAAGCCAAGCAGTACGCAGTTCAAGCTAAATATCTGAGCCGCTGTACGAAAACTCTCTACAGAATTTAAGCAAGCAAATTAATGCAAAATACATTTGTCCACAGCGAAATTTTGACAGATCAGAGAAAATATCGGCATTAGCAATAAATTTTCAAACGAAACAGTACCAATGGAGAATGGTTAGTTCAACACAAAGAAATTCGTTGTTATTAATATAATTTCTTTTAAAAAGTAGAAATTTCTGTAGAAAGTTGACGGAACTTACACTGTCAAAATTAAGCGAGCATTAAGCGAAGTGGTGGAGAGAAACATTGGAGAGGCGCTTAATTTTAGCTTTCCTGGAACAGCATACTAGGCTATAAACTGTAATTACTTCGCTAGATTTTGTTAAAATTTTGTCAGCACACATCATGTCAATATCGAATGTGCTTAATACAAATATGTACCTAATAAAAGTAAAGCGCTGAATTAAGTCAGCAGTATATCTTTTTTGTGAGCTCCAGATATAAATGCGCTTAATATAAATATGTTCCTAATAAAAGTAAAGCGCTGAATTATGTCAGCAGTATATCTTTTTTGTAAGCTCCAGACTTAAATGTAAGCCACATGACATAAAAACAAAACTCTGCTCAGAGGAAAATTGAAGTGCAGAGCTAACACATATTTTAACCATTTCGAGGCTCTCCACAGGTTCGCCTTTCCCAAGAGAAATTTTCAAAAAGCGTCCATTTCCATTGCTTCGTATCAGCTTTCTACAAAGCGTACCTACGCTTCTCAAAATCAAATAAATTCGTACAGTCCTTCCAACACAATCCGCGCTGAATTCCACTGAACATAATTCAGCGTGGCTATTTGAACAGTCATTTCATAGCAAAACTATATTTGTTGACAAATCTAATCAAACTGAGTGTAAAATATTTACGTCTTTATATTTACTATATTATTCTACATTTGATTTAATAATATTATATGAAAAAAAAAACTTGCACAGTATGCCTGGCTTTTGTCGCCTCCGAATGCACACAAAAGGTTCGCACAATCTCACTTCTACTTCTACAAGCACAACTTCTTCTACTTCTACTGCTACTACAACTGCAAATCTTGGCACAGGTGGTAATGGCAACTTTTCAAACATCACCAACAACAACAACAGCAACAATCAAATCAACGGCCACATCAATATCAACAACAACCAACAGTATATCAACAGCAACAACATCATGAATGCCAATATCAACAATCCTGTTGCTTTTATTGAGTTTAAAGATGCCGCTAGTGCTGGTGCTGCTATGAATCAGTTCCAAGGTAAATATCTTCTGTCATCGGATCGCGGCTCTATTCGCATTGAGTTTGCCAAAAGCAAGATGATCAACGATATAACAGCAACAACAGCAGCAGCAGCATCAGTCGCCAATAATGTCCTGTCAAATATGAACAATGCAGCAGCAGTAGCAGCCAATCACCAATCAATGGCGGTCTTCAATGCAAGTCAATGCCATCGTCAATTGATTAACGGTCAGAATTATGAAATACTTATGATGGGCGGAGGGGTACCGGTCAGCTGCAGCACTTTGCCAACAATGTTAACCACTACCACAACCACAAATTTAAACAATAATAATAATCTTACCAATAATCGTAACGCACTACAACCAGTTGTTGTAAATTCACTACAGCACCATCAAAATCATCAGCACCAAAATCATCTTTTTAGAGACGTATGTATTTCTTTTTTAATTTAGAAATATTTTTTGTTGTTTCCGTTATCGATTTATATTTTTCTTTGTTATTTCGTTTTATTTGTGTGAGTAGGCAAATTTTAATTGCACAGATTTTTGATTGTTTGCAAACGAAATTAGTATCTATCCACACGAGTGTCACCCTTGTAAAATTGCTGTTTAAGTGTGTTTTATTGTAGCCTACAATGCATTTAGAATTGTTATTATTGCAAATTTTATGGGGTGTTTTTTTTTTTATTTATGACGTAGGATAACATGCGGAAAAGGAAGTCTGGAATGTCACTGGACAATTTTCTGTGTGGAGAAAATCTTTTGGTGTAATTTTTTTTCGAATTTTTGCAATAAAAACTGCGCTGAATTGTGCTGCCACCAATTCAGCGCTTTTTTAAATAGGGCAAAATGACTCATAAGTGGTCCATTTAGAGTACGAAGTAACTGCTTACATAATTCATCGATCGTTCGCAGTTCTCAACTACTCCATAAGCTGGAGCTGAACAAAAAGCAGAAAGTAGACCTGCCGAAGGGATTTTATCGAGTGTCTTCATACATTTTGCATACTTTTATCGCCAGTAGAAGTGACTCGACAGCAGCTGTTCTTTTTTACACCTTTCTGGTAGTGTATTTGTGACATTGCTGGTTGACTGTTTTTAAGAGAAGAAGAACATTTTTTAAAACTATCTCTACTCATAACAAAATATTCCCTTTATCTACAAATGTGACTGTGAACTGTTTTATTGTGCTTTCCCTTACATTTCTAAGGGGTTCAATGAAAGACGGGTGCCATCAGTTTCAGAATTTAAAATCCCATTATTTTTCCAAACCAATAAAATTTTCGGCTGCCTAACGTTTCTAGTGGTAGTTTACGCAGTATTTTGCAAAATCAATAAATATTCTGGTAGTTTTAAAGGCTTTGAGATAATTCTGGGCAAAACAATATGAATGTTGTTCGAATTAAACGAACCACAATCGATATAAAAGCAAGTCCCCTACAACTACAAATAACCACTCTAAACATTGAAACATCTTCACTAAAAGACCTGCAACAAGTTGACCCATCGTGATAAATCCATAGCTACTCCCAATAAATCGTGTCGGCACCGTAATCTACTCCAGTCCAAACACGTATCTGCCCTCAATGGCACCTCATTCTAATTCATTAAAAAAAAATTTAAACCATTCCCAAAAAGCCCACCGGATATAAAAATTTCATTAAGCACTTTAAATAATTTCCATATGCGTATCCTTTCTATACCAATCGATGAAACCCAAAATTAAACTGTCTCCGTTATTGATAAATAAAACGCCAAATCGACCTTTTTTTCCTTCACCCTATAGAGAAGAAGATTCACCTTCCGGCTGTTATCATTATTATGCAATTGAAAAGGGTCAACCTTGTGCGAGTAATACACTGAAACGGATTGCTCTTAAAAAAAGGAAATAACATCAACCCAACAGGACATACCATAAATTCGTTTAAAGCATATAGAAAAACACCCAAAAAGGCTTTCGACATTTATTTTTCTATTAACCTACAAGACAAGAAAGGAAGAGCATTCTAATTCAAATGCACGTCACACAATTTTCACACTCATGTGTGCTGAACACACTCTCAAACTACAAAACGTTGTTATTTTCAATTTTGGTGAACAGCAAAAAACTTTTCCATTTGTTTGCTTTTGTATTGGAAAATGCATTATTAAAATTGTTCCTCTGCAGGACGAAAGTGCCAAAAAAAAAAAAAAACAAATACAGAACCATTCAATTTTCACTTCTACCGGGTTGGGTATAAATAAACAAAACGGTACACATTCCGGATTGAATTATTTACCCGCATGTTATCCTGTATTATTTATGCCAACACTTGCACATGACTTTTTTTCTTCTTCTCTGTGTTGTTCTCTTAAATACATAAAAGGAAATCTCGCTCATAAATTTGGAAAAAAAATATTAATAAGAAACAGACATGATAAACGATTCAGAAAAATACTTTTAGCTTGCTGTCCGTTTTTTTTATTATTATTTTTATTATTTTGTATAGTGCAATACCTAATAACAATAAGGCAACGTTTTTGTATGGCCAGGAGACTAAATTCGTAACTGATGCAGCTTGGAGTCGTTTTTGTGTTTATTTATTTTTTTTTTATTTTTTATTTAATCTTTTGTGTATAAACGTTCGGAGTAAACCTAAAAATCCTCCTAAACTTCCTTTTAAAGTATCATGCAAATTTGAACAAGATATCCTCTATTTTCGAAGGAAATGTTTTATTCGCCCTTGTTAATTGAGGTGTTTTGTTTCTTTTTGTCAACAGAGGAGCGGGTATGGAATCAAGGCATGATCTGCTCAGTAAGAAGGCAGAACGTGAACTACATCATCAATTTTTAATGGCAACACCAACTTGACCCGTTTCGACGTCGTCCAATACATCAACGACGGCAATGGCAAACTACCCCCCAGCATTATTTTCAGGAGCGGCAGGACCAGGAGGAGGATTGTACTCATATGTACTACCAACAGCATCACATGTAGCGGCATAGTATATTTATTTACAAACATAACCAACTTCATTTCTATGAATTATATTTCTTCTGTTCTATTCCCTTCCTTTCTCTCTTAACTTTATGCGCGCAAAGTTATACAAATATTAATATCTAATAGACCAGAGAAAAAATACATTAAGCAGCGGCTAGCAAACATTTCATGCATAGGAAAAGGATAAACGCTAGACAAAATAGCAAAGAAAAAACAAAATATTCAGCTTGAGTTTCAAGAATAATTTAAAATGAAAAAAGAAAAACAAAAGAATAATATATATTAAATAAAATAAAATACATCAAACAAAGGTAATTTAAAACAGAAACATATATAAAATAATAAAATGCATAGTTCTTATGACTGTGAATATTATTGTGAATAAAAATATATTACATTAAAAATACTTTAGGGTATTAGCAAAAATATGATACTAAAACAAAAAAAAAAGAATAATCTAAGAAAATAGGAAAGAAAACTTGAAAATCCTAAGAAAAACTATCTTACAGGAACTTTTTCTAGAATTTATAATTATTTACAATGAAGTTATAGCAATTCAGCACTTCATTTACCACCTTAAAAACAATTTCGACCAAAATGATACTTCTATGTATTTATAATCATTTTTCATCTTATTCAGCCGGGCTGAATAAGTCAATTTGGAAGTATAAAACACTAACCAATATGCATTTGTTAATCAGTCAGCATATCTTATTCAAGTTCAGCGCGGCGTTTGCGTTTCTATTCATTTTGTTTTATGCTGAATTGCCCAACTTTTTTATATACTGTTTGTTTGTTTTTTTTCTTTTGTTTTTAGAAAACTATTTAATATATAAAAATATATATATTAAAAGAAAATATTTAAATAAAATATATATTAATATAGCTTAACCGAATGTGCCCTTTACATAGCTCTCTTTCTAGATTTATAAAAATACAAAGTGAAACAAAGTTAAAAAAAACACATAAATAAAAAAAAATAACTTAACGTAAAACAAAAAATATATGAAAACTGTATGAATTGTATAAGCATGTGAAGTTAGTTAAAACAAATTTAAGAGACAACAAATAATAAATGTGAATTCTGGCTAAACAACGATAAACGATCATTCTTTTACAAAATCAGTTGAAATGGAATAACAAACAGAATTAGCATTAAAGAAACAAAAACTACATCTTAAATTAGGCTATTTTAAAAATTATATTGAATAATGCTACGCGTATTACATATTAGGAATTAAATTAATAAAATAAAAAAGACAGTCATCAATTGTTTTAAAAAAAAAAAAGGTGAAAGAAACATGACAAGTTTATGAAAGAAATAAAAACTTAAGGGTTTCACATTAACAGATAAATAAATTAGAATTGTTTGTACTATTTTTTAAAGAAAAAAATTAATTTTCATGCTAATGTTGTTAATTATACATTCAATTCTATTAAGCAAATATTTAGCTACTGATATAGAAGAGCAACAATGATATAAACAAACAAAAATGCTAACAAGAACAATTTTCCTCCTCTTGATTGAACAACAACTAAAACTGTTTTCCGCCCACAGTAAAAAAAAAAAAAAAACAAAACAAAAACAAAACCAAGAAACTAATGGCTAGACAAAAACGCATAACTTACTAAATCAAGTAGTTAATGTTACTAAAAATAAAAAAAAATAAAAAAACAACCAAATATAATGCAAAAACAATCAATTTTGTACTTGAAAAGACGTAAATAACAAACTGAAATCCCAAACACGAAACAAACAAAATGAATTACATCATTTACATATCATATTTCGTAGAAATTTGTGAACAGAGACGAAGCAAAACAAAAACATAAAGTTATATATACAAAATATTGAAATTAAGAAAAAGAAATTACTTACTTAAAGCGAGTAAAAAGAAAGAAAGTACACTAGGGTGTAATTTAAATGTTTAGAATAAGATGATTTTTTCCAACTTCTTATATTGCGAATGCTGTTCAGCGGACTGAGAAAGCGATAGTAGTCCATCATCATTATTTTCAAAGTAATTTCATTTTTTTTTTTTTTTTTCAATTGATGGCGCTGAATACACTCGCCGAAAAACACGCTACTCATTTCAGTATTTTATTGAAGAAAGAATTTGCGTTGTAAGCAATTCAGCGCACATTGCAACAGTGGTTGTGCTTTCTGGAAAGTATTCAGCTTAATATTATTCAGGCAGAACGCATTCTATTCAGCTGAATATTACTGACTTAAAGCGAGTAAAAAGAAAGAAAATACACTAGGGTGTAATTGAAATGTTTAGAATAAGATGATATTTTCCAACTTCTTATATTGCGAATGGTGTTCAGCGGACTGAGAAAGCGATAGTAGTCCATCATCATTATTTTCAAAATAATTTCAGTTGTCTTTCTTTCAATTGATGGCGCTGAATGCACTTGCCGATAAACACGTTACTTATTTCAGTATTTTATTCAAGACAGAATTTGCGTTGTAAGCAATTCAGCGCACATTGCAACAGTGATTGTGTTATCCGGAATGTATTCAGCTTAATATTATTCAGGCAGAACACAATCTATTCAGCTGAATATTACTGACTTAAAGCGAGTAAAAAGAAATAAAATACACTAGGGTGTAATTTAAATATTTAGAATAAGATGATATTTTCCAACTTCTTATATTGCGAATGCTGTTCAGCGGACTGAGAAAGCGATAGTAGTCCATCATCATTATTTTCAAAGTAATTTCAGTTGTCTTTCTTTCAATTGATGGCGCTGAATACACACGCCGATAAACACGCTACTCATTTGAGTATTTTATTCAAGAAAGAATTTGCGTTGTAAGCAATTCAGCGCACATTGCAACAGTGATTGTGCTATCCGGAATGTATTCAGCTTTATATTATTCAGACAGAACACAATCTATTCAGCTGAATGTTAAGCAGGCAAAATATACCTTAATCATTGACGATCGAGAATAAATCAATATTTTTATTAGTCTGAATTGGTATAATTATTTTACTTTCTCTTTTACGGTTACTTAAAGTCGAAAGTTTAATTTATCTGATCCAGTAAGGAACCACAATGGTCTCATTAGGTTTTGATGCAGTTCAAGATACCCACGCAAGTAACAAACATGCATCTGCCTTTAGCGCAACTCTGATTACTTTCTTCAACTTTAATGCTATTCAGCACATTGCCATTATTTGAACAGCAGAAGTCTGCCGTCCCCTTTGTCATTGTAGTAAACTGAAGAATCATTGTTTTCTATTAGAAAATCCCATTTATGTTGAAAACTTGGGTTTTACTTTCTTACCGGCGATCATTGTCCTCAATCAATGACCTATCATACAATATCATACAAATTAATCACTCTCTATCGATTCAGCACCGCTGAATAGCATTTTTACAATATTAAAACAAACATTTGTCTCGATTAGAATAAAATATTTTTTTAACTCTAAGTTCATTTTTGTCAACATATTGATCTTATTCGGCAGCATTTTATGTTTGCTGAAATTATACTTTATTTGTTTATTTAGTAATAGCAATTACCAAAGTTGTCCTTACATATAATTTTAATTATAATATCAAAATGTTTGTATACCAAAGGCATATTTTAAAATAACTCCAAAGTTTTCATTCTTATATAATACAGATCTATATATTTTCTTTGTTTTTAATTTTAAAAGTATTTAAATATTTTATTTAATAACAATAAATATTCGGGGTTTTGAAATTTTCCATTCCTTATTTATTTAACAATCATTTCTTTAAAATAGTTTTCTTTATTGTTTTAAGTAAATGAAAAGAAAAAAAATATTTATATATATATATTCCGTCCAAGATATATAAGAAAAAATCATTTCTCTGTAAAATTAAGCTAGTATAAAATTAGATTCTTATGCATTGTAGAGGTGGCGATTTGGCTTCAGCATTTTTCTTCAAGTGTCCAATTTGAAAAAGGATCAACAAAGTAAAGAATCTGCTGACGAAAAATGAACAAAAACAAAATACTAATGCATATCATTCATTGCGCCTTTTTTATTTCTCTTTAGGATATAAGTGTAAAATATAAATATATATATATTATATAAGTGAGAGTAATGTCCGTAAGCAATCTCTACTAAAAAATATAATAATGTTCGTATTCGGAAGCTGACCACTTTGTTGGATTCTATTTCAAATTGGGCACTTGGAAAAGTAAGTAAGTGAACTCAGCGCATGCTGAATGTGTATATTCAACCCAATTGGACATTTTCCAGATTATTGAAATACTTCGTTAATTTTTCTTACCGAATGCAACCAATATTCTAAAGTACATGCCAGAATCGCAACTGAACTAGTGCTGGGTATCAATTCAACTCCCTTTTTCAGACTTTTTATTTTGTCAAATCATTCTTAAAAAAAAACCTACAATGCATAGGCCCCTTCGGTAGGCATTAGTTTACCAGAACATAGAAACCCTATTTCTATCATGTAATACTAACAATATCGTGCGTAAATTAAATGCAGTAAAAGAAAATATTGACAAAAAAAAATAAACAAAATGTGCAACAGACAGAAGCATAAAAAGACAAACTTAGAATTAACAAAACAAGCAAACAACAAATTGTGAATTAAATTACAAACAAAAAAGAAAACATATACTGGAGGAAACAAAAATCATGCATAATATATTATATAAAACAAAAAATATTATATACAGCATTTAATATGGGAACATTAATTCAACATAAACATATCAATTTTTCATAAAACAGGAAAACAACAACTTACAATTGAAAATAATATTTTTAATTTTCGAATTAAAAATACCTACAAAGGAAGCAAAAACCAAATATAATTTAATTATAGACAAATTATTAAATATTATACAGAATGGAAAAGTTAAATTCATTAAGAAACAGCAAACAGAAAAAAAAAAATCAAGTAGATCAATTTGCGAATGAAAACGTGTATTAAGTAAATAAATTAAACAAACAAAAAAGAAAGAATAGGGAAATAAATTGAGTAACTTAACCATTTATACAGAAAATATTTAAGATAAAAAAAAAACGTTGCTACTGTAAAGCGTATAGTATTTTGTTTAATGATATATGATTAATAAGATTAATTTTATTTTGTCCTTGTTTTGTTGTTAATATTATTTGCTTAATTTATAAATTTGTATTATTGTACTAATTTAATCGACATTTTTAGCTTATGTGTAACAATATTTTTTTTTAATTTCACATTATGGAATAGTTTTGTTTTTATTTTTATTTTATTTAATATTTTTGTGGTAGTAATATATTAAATTAATAAAATTTTATTCTTCAAATAAAAGTTGAGTTTATTTCTTTTATTTTCTCCTTGGTTCTGTTAACGATGTTTTGTTGCTTAATTTGTGCATGCAGTCCGGATGTTTTATATGTTGTGTGGGGGGCTATATCCAGCGTGGGGGTGTTTTCAGCAATTCAGCGATTTTTTCGGAATGGTCGGTAATATTTATTGTTAGCAGTTTATAAGTAAGAAGTAATTGAATTTTACAAAGGTATTTATTTTATTTTATTGCCCTTTTCGAGGTACGTAGAATACACTGATGAACAAGTATAGATCCCAGGGCTGTACCTAGGGTCGAATTTGAGGTAGGGCAACATTGGTTACAAGTAGAACGGAAGAAAAAATTTATCATAATTAATCTACCCTCGAAGCACGGACTCCTAAATCAATCACCGATGTATATTGTATATCATTGACCTCAATGCTCAGTGATGTACATTCAATAGCTATTCGTAGACAAATAATTTCTGTGACAGATCATGAGCATGGATCTAAGAACTTTTAAGTCCTCAATGATGAAGAACAAGCCAACAAGATGGTTGAACTTCCAGATTTGGATTCAGATATGAGTGAGAGTGAGGTAATAATACGAGTAAATAGATACGACCACAAATATCATTTAGATCATATTGTTTCTGCAAACTTACTATAACAATTAACACACTAATAAAAAATATTTAAAACAGCTGAATTCTACGATTCGTCATGTTATTAAAAATGCGAAGAACTTCGTTCAGATCAACTGATTTTGTTCTTTTTTTTTTCAAAGGCCAGAAATAACATACCAGCCATTTTCTCGTGACCCATTGACAGCTTTTGAAGCTTATTGATTGGAGTTAAAGTTGAAAACGTAGATTCGCACACTGCAGTTCTACATCCTATGGTCGCCACAGATGCAAAAAGTTCATTATGTATCTTTGAATGCCTCTCGTTGCCTGTCACAAACTGTGGTATGTTCGGAAAAGTTTAGATAGGTACCTATCGCTACAATTTTTTTTATTTCAAACTATGAACAAACATTTTAATTATAATAATTTATATTAGTTTTTGGTATTTTTAAGGTAGGGCATTCTGGTTTCAAGGTAGGGCATTGCCCCACAATGCCCCCCCCTAGCTACGCCCATGATAGATCCCCCTGATGAATGAAGAAGGTAGTCAACTTTCTCGTAAGCAGCATTGACGTCCTTTGATGTGCTTTGAGGATGTGAAAGGCAGATGATTTATTTCACGATTCATGGTGGTACAAAAACTATGGCGTTTGGAGAGGTATACTCATCATAGACCCCTAAATTTATGGACCTTTTAAAAATGGCGTTGATTTATTTTATTGTGCCTGCGCCAAATTTTCCGGCAGCAGATTTTCTTGTCTGGTGAAACCCTAGTGGGCTGAATGTACCTTCAAAAAATCTCCCTATAGATGCAACTAAGCAAAACATTTTTTTGGCGATTCGTCTATTTAAACAGTAGTTTTCGGAATGTACCAAAGGCTTTCCAAGCACTTTTATCTCGGAGAAGTGAAAAAAATCAATTAAAAATATTTCAGTTTGATCAGCATTAACAACTGATGTCAGCCAAAAACGATAGTCACCATCTTTTTACACATATAAATGCGTTTAGCTATCAGAATAAGAGCCCTCTAGAAGT
The DNA here is from genome assembly GCA_949126925.1 of Cheilosia vernalis. Lineage (NCBI taxonomy): Eukaryota > Metazoa > Arthropoda > Insecta > Diptera > Syrphidae > Cheilosia > Cheilosia vernalis. The sequence continues at coordinate 11,740,386 of OX421358.1, forward strand.
AAAATTATGAAAAGCAGACACATACTACGCCGCTTGCGTTTAGTTTAACCATTTTGCACTTTCTGCACCTAAATCTCTTGAAAATAGCTCACGAGGCTGACTTGAAGCCATGTTTACATCTATTACGAACTGCAGCTGAAATGGTAACACAAATCAACTAGAAAAGGAGAACCAAAGTCATGTCAAAGACCATGACGACTATCATATCAGCACCCTAACTTCTATAGATATTGTTTAGTTCCGCGGACTTACCAACATTTCATACCACTTTCGAATACGTAACTTGTTTCAATAATTACCTTGGCAAGCCTTAGATAATTTTTCGAACACGAAAATGTTAAAAATTTACTCACCTTTACTAGATATTACTTAGGACACATTGACACTTTGACAGCCATAACAAAGATCACAAAATTGCCGAAAAAAATGTATGGCTCTTCAAGCTTTCTATAACAGATGGCGTAACCATTGAAATTGACATTTTTAAACGTTTCATTTCTTGTGACATAAGTCATGACAGATGTAGCTAAAAATTGAAGTACCCAGCCTTCTTGGTGAACTTTTCATTTCGACTTTTATAATCATCTACACTTATACATAAATTATATGTATTATTATTTTAGCCACTACGTCTAGGTATCAGCGTTTTTGAAGCTCAGTACCCTTGGCCCCCACTTATTGAAAAAAGATCAAAATGGCCCCTATTCAGTTTAAGTAAGATTTTATTCTTTATTGAACGAAAAAGAATGCGGACATATAAATTAAGTGTTTCGTGATAAATCATTTTTTTATTATTATTAGTATCTTATGTGGTGGCCCCTTTTTATTCCCCTTTTTGAATTTTTTCAACGGCAACGCTGGTAGGTATACCAAAGTATTTTATTAAAGGACAATTATTAAAAAAAAGCCTGACATCGGACTTGAGTTTTAAAACACGTTCTTTTATAAACAAACAATGATGCTACCCCAAGGAGAGGAGCGTTCTAGTCTTAAAGATTACATTTAACTCCTTTTACCAACGCCTTCCGTCGGTCCACAACAGCTGTATTGAAAAAAGACATAAATACCTATATACCCACATATAATTCAACTGCATTTTACTGTAGCTATTTTCGTTAAAATTTATATTTAGTTATTTTTTAGACACTACTCAAGTAACTGACAATTTAAATACAACCTCTTTTCGTATCCAAGCATTCCTTTAGTTTCTCTTCAAAACGTCAATTCCGAGTTTTTATGATACTCATTTAAATGAAAAACATTTATAAGAAAACAAAAACAAAACATATAGGTATATAGAGCCGATGAAACGAATTTTAAATTAGGAAAAAAAAATGTACTTTAAAACAAAAAAATAATATACATATTTCTCTATACATACCCTATATTAAAAGACGGTATATTAAGTAATTTATAGAAAAATAATAAAAATTACAAAAAAGCGGTGTAAAATGAAATTTCATGTTAAATGTAAGTAGTGCAATTGAAAACAAAATACAAAATTATTTAAAATAATCTTATAACTAATTATCTACAAGAAAAGATAAGTAAAATAAAAAAAATTAAATTAAAAACAAAATATTACAACCAAATAAATTGGAACATAAAAAGATAAGCATAGAAGTAATGTAGAAAGAAAGAAAGAAAATGAAAAAAAAAAATAAAAAATACTAATGATAAACAAAAAGTGGTGAAGGTGAAGAAATTCAAAACATATCAAACTCGTGCCCGATTAAACTTATTACGAAACAACAACAAAAACATATTATTAACAAACATTAAACAATTGATATTTTTAAACAAAATAACAAGAAACGTATTTAACAAAATCATTTGATTATTAAACTTATAATATTAAAAAAAAAATAAAAATATTTACAAAAAAAAATATAATGAAAAATATATATTATATATTTTAAACAATTTTTTTGTCTTTGAATTTATTTATACATAACGAAAAACAAAAACGTGTTTAGTAAGTCAAAATATTAATGAATAAAACTACAAAGATAGCAAAAAACACTATAAGTTAAAAATATTAAAAAAAAAAAAAAAAAACAAATAATAAAAAATAAGCTGGAAAAATCCCAAAAAACATTTATTGAATTTTAGCCTTGTTCTTACATAAGAGTAATAATGAAATATCAAATAAAGACAGTTGTTACAAGAAATAAAAATACCTAATTACAAAATATCTTACAGAAATACATTAAAAATAGTCGGAAATAACCTTTAAGGCAGATCGGATTTTTAATTTTTAAGGGAATACCTACAAACAATGTGACGAAGAAGCAATTTTTTTCCCGTAATAAATAAATGATTAATTGACCAGTCTACGAAATGCTATTATTTACCAGGTTTTTATAAAACAAAACATATATGAATAATTATGACAACAAATGGAAACAATTATTGTAATAATAACAAAAAGAAAAAATAATGTTGTTGTACGAAAGAGAGATATGACGTTGATATCAGACATATTATTAATAAATTAATTAATCATTATGATTATTATTATATGAAAAATGATTAAATAAATGAAATTTTAAAATTGTTTTGTGTAACTGTAATGGAATTTTGTTTTATTTTTTCTTATTCTACGCGGGGGATTTTTTCTTTCCTGTTGCTTTACATGTCAACATAATCTTGAGAAAGTCGGGCGCATATTTTGGAAAATTCTCAGTATGATACAGAAACAGTGGAGGAAGTCTGTCACTCCAACCAATTTCAGATGCATACTATCGCTAAGCGTAGAACATTTTTTCATAACTACGTTTCTATAATGTAGAATATTTTGCAAATGGCTGGTTAGGTACTGTTACATTCGGGCTGGGATTCGTAAAGATAAAACACTATTCCGTTTAACTTCTCTAATAAAATTCACTTTTATTACACTTTTATCGACTATTCTAATATTTCACTTATTAAGTACCAGAACACTATTACTTAAACGATTCTTCAACGTTTCAAACCAATCACTTAATTTACTCTATTACTTTTCACTTATTTATCTTCACAAACTATTACTATCTCGAACTTTAACCAATCACTGTAATAAATCAACTGTCTCGCCCTCTTCTAAAAGCTGTCCTTTTATACCCGCTCCGCCATCTGACGAGAACTTTCTAGCTAATTCTAAGTGGTTCTAGAACAAGGTTCAGTGGTGACAGATTCCAGTCTCCAATTGGAAGTGACACTTGAGTGGAACTTGTTTTGTGACTTTAAGGCCTGGTTTCACCAAACTGTCTAAGGCCTGGTTTCACCAAACTGTGACTAAGGGCTTGTTTCACCACTTAAGTTACACGATACCTTCCATGCCACAATATCCCCCTCTTAAACTTGTTCGTCCCGAACAAACTCGTTAACATTTTCACCATTATAACGATGAAGACGATCCACATGAACGACTTTCAGCTTGCCTCTTCCTCGTTGGATGCGATAGACAACGTCGTTGATGCGCTTTACGATTGTATAGGGCCCTTCCCAGTCTTGTTGCAACTTAGGCGATAAACCTTTCCTTCGATGAGGGTTATATAGCCATACCAGATCTCCTTCCCGGAATCCTGTAGTTGTCGTTTTAGTATCGTACCTCGTTTTCATGCGGTCACTGGCTATCTTAATCTTATCCCTAGTGTCTCGATGCACGTCCCTGATGATATCCCTGAGGTCTGTAACGTAGTCCTCCTCATTCTTGGGCTCTTCGCATGGATATCCAAACATCAACTCGCTAGGTAGGCGGACTGTTCGACCAAATAAGATTTCAGATGGAGTATGTCCTGTGGTGTTATGCACTGCTCCTCGATAAGCCAACAAAAACATGGGAATCTGCTTATCCCAGTCTCTCTGGTCTTCGCCAACGACCTTAGAGAGGTGTTCATTCAGTGTCCTGTTGAAGCGCTCCACCATCCCATCTGATTGTGGATGAAGCGGGGTTGTCCTTGTCTTGTGAATCCCGAGTAACTGGCACACTCCTTGGAAAATCTTCGACTCGAAGTTCCGTCCTTGGTCTGAATGCAGTTCCATTGGTACACCGAATCTGCTTACCCAGTTATTGACGATTTGCTCCACCACGGTTTTAGCTTCTTGATTTGGGATAGCAAATGCTTCAGGCCACTTACTGAAATAGTCCATAACAACGAGGATGTAACGATTTCCATTGTTTGTTTCAGGAAACGGTCCCGCAATATCAACTGCTATCCTTTCGAAAGGGGCTCCAACATTGTATTGATGCATTTTGCCACGGACTTTCAGTCTAGGACCTTTGCTGGCCGCACATGTAACGCATTTCCTGCACCAAGTTTCAACGTCCTCCCTTGAATGAATCCAGTAAAAGCGTTCCCGCACTTTTTCGAGCGTTTTATTGATTCCCAAGTGGCCTCCAGACACTCCATCATGCAATTCCCTGAGCACTTCCTTAACCTTTGACCTGGGTACAACAAGCTGCATTACGAACGACTTTCCATCCGGGCTTTCCCATCTTCTTTTTAGAATGCCGTCTTGTACGTGAAGGGAGTCCCACTGCGCCCAGTATGCCTTCAGCTCGGGGCTCCTATTGGATATCTCCTGCCAGTCTGGTTTTCCCTCATGCTCCTTCCAGGCGATAATCGGTTCGATATCCGGATCTTCCCTTTGAGCCTCCCGTATTTCCCGCGCACTCCAGCCACCAATGGGCATAGCTCTCACCCTTTGAACGGACGCGACATCTTTTTCCTCGTGTCGTAAGCAATGTTTGCAATTTGCTTTGCACGGTCGACGGGAGAGAGCGTCTGCATTAGAGTGAAGACTTCCCTTTCGATGTTGTATTTCGTAGTCGTACATCTGCAGCCGTTCGATCCACCTTGCGACTTGGCCTTCAGGATTCTTAAAGTGTAGTAGCCACTTTAAAGACGCATGGTCTGTGCGGAGGATAAATTTTCGCCCATAAAGGTACTTATGGAAATGTTTTGTCGCCAATACCAAAGCAAGGAGTTCGCGCCTGGTAACACAGTAGTTCCTTTCTGGCTTTGAGAGAACTTTGCTGAAGTAGGAAACTACTTTCTCTTGGCCATCGTGCACCTGGGAAAGGACGGCTCCAATTCCCACATTACTAGCGTCTGCATCCACAATAAATGTTTTCCCAGGGGTGGGGTACGCTAGTATGGGGGCGTTGCACAACTGTTGCTTAAGTTCCTTGAAGCTGTTTTCGCACTCACCTGACCATTTGAATTGTTTGCCTTTTTCTGTCAGTTGATGCAAGCTCTTTGCGATCCTGGCAAAGTCCTTAACAAATCGCCTGTAATAGGTCGCAAGTCCCAGGAAGCTTCTCAGTTGATGTTTGTCTTTGGGAACCGGCCAGTTTTTCACTGCATCGACCTTCTCCGGATCAGTCTTGACTCCTTTGGAAGAGATGATGTGCCCGAGGTACTTCACTTCTGGTCTAAATAAGGAACACTTCTTCGGGTTAAGTTTTAGTTGCGCACTTCGTAGCCTTTGGAACACCTCCTTAAGGTTATCTCGATGTTCGTTAAATGTTTTTCCTACTACGATGACATCGTCCAGGTAGACCAAACAGGTTTTCCACGTTAGTCCCAGCAAAACGCGCTCCATTAGACGCTCAAAGGTTGCTGGAGCATTGCACAGTCCAAATGGCATTACTGTAAACTGCCAAAGCCCGTTTCCTGCTGTGAATGCTGTTTTCTCGCGGTCTTCTGGATGGATCTGCACTTGCCAGTAGCCACTCTTCAGATCAAGAGTCGAAAACCATTTGGCTCCGGATAGTGTGTCCAGGGTGTCGTCAATTCTTGGCAGGGGGTAGCTATCCTTCTTGGTGACGTTGTTGAGTTGGCGATAGTCCACGCAGAATCTCGTACTTCCGTCTTTCTTCTTGACCAGGACGACCGGCGATGCCCACGGACTTTTTGAGCTTTCAATCAGTCCTTCCTTTTCCATCGTCGACACCATTTCTGCAACCTCCGTCTGCTTAGCCAATGGTAGTCGTCGGGGAGGCTGACGAATCGGTCTCGCATCTCCGGTGTCGATTCGGTGTTGTACGAGATGTGTTCGGCCATACTCGCCGTTCTGTGAAGCAAATATATCAGCAAACTCATTGATTAGACTCCCTGCCATGGATCGCTGCTCCTGATCCAGCTCGCACTCTCCGAGTATATTCTTTTTCATTTCCGATATCTCCATAGGTCTAACCGGTTTCACATCACTTGCACTGGACAACTTTGTGACCGCAGTAATCGGTACGCACTTTCCAATCACTTCTCCTTGCTTTAGTTTCACGCTTTTGTGTTCCACATTGAGGACACGAACGGGAACCATGTTGTTTTTGGGTTCAACCAGCATCTTTCCGACAATATAGCACTGATAATAATTTTCTGGATCTGGCTCGACTAGGTAGAATCGGTGGCTCCCAGGATCACCTTCCAGCTTTGTCCAAATAACTGTCTCTGACGAAGGTGGTAATATTTCGTCCTCACTTACAACTGTCCGTAGAGCTGCGACGTTCTCGTTCCCGTAAACCATCGGAATCTCGACGTTCTTGTACTTTATAACTTGCAAGCCGATGTCGAGTACTATGTCATGCGTCTTCATGAAGTCGATTCCGATGATGCATTCGTCACATATATCAGCCACTAAGAATGCATGGGAGAAGACTATTCCTGCAAGGTTTATCGTCAAGAGTACCTCACCATACACTTTTGCTGTTGCTCCAGTTGCTGTTTTCAGACAGTAGCTGCTGGTGTTGTGCAGCCATGATTGGCGAACGATGTCCCTTCTGATTATGGAAGCGGTGGCACCTGTATCGATTGTAGCCACATACTTTTTCTGGCCGATATGGGCTTCCACTGTCAGGCTCCTATTACATCGTTTGGTCTGGGAAACCTGAATTGTGGTCCTGGGGGCGTCGATTCCAGAAACCAGCTTCTGCCCCGCGAAGTTGGTTCTTACTCGTTTCCCGACTGATGGCTTTGTGATGTTCCATCCGTCGAACGCTCAAACGCCTCCTCGTTCCTAGCTCTGCAATGTGGACAACTGCCCTGTTTACGTTCGGCTCTGCACTGTCGTTGTAGATGTCCAATTTTGTTGCAGTTCCAGCAACGGATCGGTCCCCTTCGAGAACTGTTACGGTCTACTACTTCTGTTCTCTGGCACGAACATTCAACAGATGTCATTTCTCTCACGCGGTGAAATCCTTGAGATGCTTGGTCAGCAGCTTTCATGGTTAAGGCAAATGCCAGTGCCTCAGGAAGAGTTCTCTTTCCAGCCATTCGTAGAGCCATCTGCAGTTGTCTGTCCTCTATGGCTTGTGTAAATGCCTCAATAGCCATTTCATTGATGACATCCTCGCCGGCATTGGGATAAGACAAGTGCGCTAGCCGTTCGATATCAGCTTGCAGTTGCTGGAGTGTTTCTCCCCTCTTCTGGATTCTACTGCGCAGTTGCACCCTATACACTTGCTGCATGTGGTCGTCACCAAATCGCATCTCAATAGCCTTCACCAAAGTCTCGTAGTCGCGTTGTTTTTCTTCGGAGATAGTTTGAAGCAATTCTGCAGCTGTTCCTCGTAATGCGAGCGTTAATGCAATCGACTTATCCTCGTCGTCCCATCCATTGGTCGTTGCAGCTGCTTCGAACTGTCTCCGATAAATCGGCCATGATGTTTGACCATCAAAAACGGGTGGCTGCATCTCCTTCTTTCTAGGGCAGTCAGCAGAATATTCCCGAGCCTTCTGTTTCTTGACTATTTCGAGCTCTTTAGTTATATTCTTGATGTTTGTTCCGAGCTCTTTAGCTATGTTCTCGATGTTTGTCTCGTGTTTTTGAAACGTTTTGTTAATTTCCTCAAACTTTGTTTCATGCTCGTTTAATTTTTCATCAATCGCGTCGATTTTTACATCTAGAACATTCTTAAATTCTTCCACTGCATCTTTTTGTGCGGCGACAATGGAATTTGTCTGTTCTTCAAGAGAATTTTTCTGTTCTTCTAGAGAACTCTTCTGTTCTGCGAACTTCAATTCCATGGAATTCTTCTGCTCTTCGAACTTCAATTCCATAGAATTTTTCTGTTGTTCTAGAGAATTCTTTTGTTCTGCGAACTTAGATTCCATAGAATTTTTCTGTTCTTCCATCTTCGCAAGAAGTAATTCCATCATAGAGCTAATGTCAACGCCTGTACTTACTTGTTCTTCTGACACGTCGAATAGCATGGTTTTTGGATCTTCTCCCTCGTTTTGGACAGCTTCCTGCAGACGAAGTATGAGGTCACTTTTCCCTCCAGCTGTGGAGAGATTCCGCTTTTCTAGTTCACTTTTCAATTGGGGTATGCTTAGATGTAGCAATACACGACCCATTTTGTTTGTCTCTTGTAATTTAAAAAAAAAAATCACAAATTCACTTTTTTTTTTTTTTTTTAGACACTTAGCACAGAATAAGTTTTATCCCACTTCTGACACCAATGTTACATTCGGGCTGGGATTCGTAAAGATAAAACACTATTCCGTTTAACTTCTCTAATAAAATTCACTTTTATTACACTTTTATCGACTATTCTAATATTTCACTTATTAAGTACCAGAACACTATTACTTAAACGATTCTTCAACGTTTCAAACCAATCACTTAATTTACTCTATTACTTTTCACTTATTTATCTTCACAAACTATTACTATCTCGAACTTTAACCAATCACTGTAATAAATCAACTGTCTCGCCCTCTTCTAAAAGCTGTCCTTTTATACCCGCTCCGCCATCTGACGAGAACTTTCTAGCTAATTCTAAGTGGTTCTAGAACAAGGTTCAGTGGTGACAGATTCCAGTCTCCAATTGGAAGTGACACTTGAGTGGAACTTGTTTTGTGACTTTAAGGCCTGGTTTCACCAAACTGTCTAAGGCCTGGTTTCACCAAACTGTGACTAAGGACTTGTTTCACCACTTAAGTTACACGATACCTTCCATGCCACAGTACATAAAAACACCTTTCGGCAAATTAAGTTGGGCTTCCGAAACTTGTTTTTCGCATGAGCGATCTATAAAGCTGTGCATTTTGAAACTAGGTACGTAGACGAGGAAAGACGGTTGAAAGCTGAAATTATGCAAGCAAGCGAGCGTATGCATACCAACCAAGACACTACTTTCCTTCTTAAAAATAATTTTGCCTGTTACTTTTCATTTCCAACTAGGTACCAAATAGTGTTACATTTATAATGTGTACCTACTGTTTAGCCACGGTCAGCGTCAGACTGTCACCCAAAAAAATGTCTTATGCGAAGTAATGTCGTTTTCCATTGGGATTTTCGGATTTTCCTATCAGATTTTAGATTTTTTGTGCGCTATGGAACATAAAACGAGATATTTCTTCCTTCACATTTGTGGTAGTGCGTGTTTAAAAAGTCAGCTGTTCTTAAATTGTAATTTATGCTTAAAAATCTACTCAATTAAAAATGTTGATATCCATCGCAGCGGCCAAATGTAATGTAATCAGATAGATTGGCAAAATTGCTCTGACTTTGCTGCCAATGGAACATGAAATCTGACAGCCAGCTGATTTCGAGAGCAGAAAAACTGCTCTGAAACTGCTTTTTCTGTCCCAGAAATGGCATTAATTCACCACCAGGAAAAAGAAAAATCCGGACGTAAGTTTTAAGAATTCTCCAGGGTTGGGTCAAATTAGTACCAGTAAACCCGGATATTTGACCCAGAATCGGGCCCTAAGGACACGATTCACGTATCATTCAAATTGAGATAAAAAAGCAAAACAGAGATACCTATCTAACTAGCACTTAATCAAACGCTTGCATAATGTCAGACTGACTCGGAGCCGGAGGAGGTGACATTATTTTGTTGTAGGCACACTACTTTCGCTCGCTGAGATAGGATGTTTGTTTTAAGTCCTACAACAAAAACGGATCAATCTTCATAATTTGATATTTCTGTTTAGCGGTTGGAAGCTTTATTTTTGCACGGACCGAAGTGGAAAAAACCGGGGCGTCCAATAAAATTAAAAAATAAAAGAAATAATACAAAACTCAAGGTAGGTTTTAAAAAATCACCAGGAAAATTGTGAATTCCTGGCGAATCGGGACACAAGCCACATTTTCTTACCTCCCGCCAGGCATCTGCTTAAGAAACTTTCTTGAAAAGCAACCAACATCAGCAACACCAACCGAAGAACTGTCAAACAACGTCGTTCAAGGTGCATTTAAACGTCAAACAATTTGTTGTACAGGAAAAATATTTTTCTTTCCTCCCGAAGCCAATTGTTCCCAAATCGATGGCAAATGGTCACGTTTAAAACCAGTTTATAGACAAATTAAGTTAATTTACAGTAAAAATAACCAAACCCCTTAGCCAAGTACAAAGTGGAAAAGTCAATAAACTATTAATAGTAAAAATATGTTCTGCTGCTTGAGAACGTGCCTCAATGGAAACCTGCGAACACCAATGTCTGCGACCAATAGATCTCGAGAACCAGAAATTCATCTCGATCCGGCATTTATGGGTGAGTTTTTCTTATTTCGCTGTGTGTCATGAAGTGCAACAATCCCATCTCTACTGCAGGTCCGGAAGTGATTCTTCTCTCTAACCACCTCCGGATAACTGGCTCTGGTGGTGCTCTGGCCACTGCTCCGCTCGTACAATCCAAATCATACTTCGAAGTGAAAATCCAGCAGACTGGCACCTGGTCAGTGGGTCTGGCAACACGCCAAACTGACTTGTCGAAGAAAATCGGTGGAACTGACCGAGAGTCGTGGTGCCTTTGCTCGGACAACTCGACGAGATTTAATGACGAAGTGTTCCGGCCGGCTGTGGTGACAACACAACCCCAGGCGAACGGCAACGCCAGTGGTGGACTCATTGGCATCGACGAAGATGCTGATGATATTCTTTTGACAGTCAATCAAGCGATAGCGGCAACCACACAAGAGCAGGACGACAGGGAATTCCCCGGCGATGGTGACATCATTGGGGTCACGTACGATCACATCGAGCTCAATTTTTACTTCAATGGAAAGAGCCTGGAGGTGCCGTTTCGAAATGTCAAGGGAAGTGTGTATCCGGTGGTCTTCGGTAAGATAAAATTGCAGATGGTAGCTGACCAGCTAATGGGAATCTTACTCTCTTTCAGTTAGCAATGCAGCGATTTTGGACGTGATTCTTGACAATTTTACATACGGTCCACCACCTGGATTCGACAAGATCATGATTGAACAGAGTCTGCTGTAAGACGGGCGACTGTTGCTGCAGATGATGCCATATTTTATGAACAAAGCGAGAGGGTGACCACTTGACCAGCTTTAGTACTTAAGGGGACGAAATTAATTTATTTAACCAACCTGGGGGAGAGCGCACTATTAACAACTCTCTTTATATACTATATATATACACATTCCGTAATGTACAGCAGCTATGTGTTTGCTTTTGTGATTTCTATCTATCTTTTCTTCTATGGAGATGAACGCGACGGATAGCTAGGGCTTTGGGGGAGAGTGCGTGTGTGTGTGTGCTGCTAATAAAGAACAAAAATTCTCGAAAACAATTCAATTCTACCGCATTTTCGTTTCAAAGTTGCAGCCACTTCGTTGTTTATCCAAGATTCAGTAGGTGTACAGCGATTGTAACTCATTGAGATAGCGTTGGACTTTTAGCCGAATTGTTTCACTCGTTATCTGTAGATATCATATCGTGTTGGTTTGGTAGAAGTGGATTCAGATATTAGTTAGTTTTTATAGACTGTTTTTTTATTTCATAAAATGTATAAACTCAAACAAAAAATATATAATATCTTTAGTCTTTAGCGGTTTAGCCGAAGGCCGTCTACCAGACTGACATTTTTTGTAAGAAAATTTATACCTACCTAATTTAACAAAATAATTTAAAATTTTTCAGGAATTAAACAGTTTCGATAACGTAGGGCAATAGGTGTATATCTATATAATGCGTCCCAACCTCTGTCGCCGTTGAATATGCTTATCGTTTCATTCAGCTCAAGTGTACGTACTCCAAAGATATTTAAAAGAATTTCTGTTAAAATGGTGCATACTGCTACGAAGTGAAACACATCCTCGCGTTCTTTCCGGTTACATATGGAACACAGTATAGGAAGTTCTGGGCGATGTGGAATGTAATTAAGAGATAAAAGTTATTCTAAAGATATTGGTCATCATATCGATGGATGCGCCATCCAAGAAATAAGTTTTGTCCCGTGGATAGTAGCTCAGTCTGCTATAGTATAACCTGTGTTGAGATGGCAGTGCTTCACTTTCAAATTGGTCATATAATCTTTGACCTGTTTTCTTCAGTAGGGTATTAAACCCTATCTTAAGAGATACTAACTGCTCATTGTGCGTAACAGACAGATTATACTCGCAAGCAGAGGCCAGTAGCCTTTCCCACTCTTAAACGCAAATTCCCTTGGTCGATATTATGTGCGATAAAACTATTTTAGGTAATCTGTGATCACTCATTTTTTTTTTTTTTTTTTTTTTTTTTTTTTTTTTTTTTTTCCGAGGGTAGGTGAAAATCTTCCAAAGACACTATGAGAATAGCAAGCGCGTTCTCATAGTAGTGTCAGATTTTTACTGACTAAAAACACCACCCTTCTAAAGATTGTTAGATACTGCAACTAAGATATAACTTATCAAGCAATTTTTCTATCATTAAATTAAAACTTTTGACAGGTTACTTTCCAATGAAAGATCCTGCGTGTTCCGCAAATTAAACGCGGTTAATCTTATCTTGCCAAGTCGAACGGTTTCGTTCTTTGTAGTCGGCGCAATAAATTGCTCTCGTCCAAGATTTGTCGGACTGTATTGTTGATATGTCCGATTAGTCGGTTTCTATGCTTTCTCGCGAAGCTTCTAGTCTCAGCTTCGATTGTTGGAATTCCGAGATCCCTATGGATATCGTCGTTTCTAATATACCATGGTGCTTGTACAATTTCTCTAAGGACTTTATTTTGAAAAGTTTGTAGAATATTGACATTTGTTTTCTTGGTACAACCCCAAAGTTGTATACCGTAGGTCCACACCGGCTTTAGCACTTGCTTGTATAAAAGCAGTTTGTTCTCAGTACTGAGCTGGGAATGTTTTCCGAGTAACCAGTACATTTCTCTATATTTGATATCGAGTTCTTTACGTTTCATTTTCACGTGCGAGCTCCATTTCAACTTTGCGTCGAGTGTCATTCCCAGGTATTTGGCCTCGTTTGCAAAGGGTATTCGGGCCAAGTTTAGAAAAATTGGCAAGTCATTAGTTTTCTTATAAGTGAAATTCACGTGAACAGATTTAGTTTCGTTGAGGGCGATCCGCCAGTTCCTTGTCCATTCATTTACCTTATTCACTGCGGCTTGCAGTTTTGTAGTCGCTTCTTCGATTGTATTACCTACAGCTAGGATAGCTGTGTCGTCGACGAACGTAGCAAGGGTAGTGCCATCTTCCCTTGGTATATCGCGAGTATATAACAAATAGAGAAGCGGACCAAGGACGCTTCCTTGCGGTACCCCGGCCGAAATTTCTTTTAGCTCCGAGTATTCATTTCCATTTCTAACCCGGAAGAGTCTATTCCCGAGATATGATTCTAGAATATCATATAGGCTTGCGGGGAGAACTTGTCGTAATTTAAATTTCAAGCCGTCGTGCCACACCTTATCAAAGGCTTGTGAGACATCAAGGAATACACTTGAGCAAATCTTTCTTTCTTCAAATGCTTTCTCGATTACGTCAGTAGTTCTATGTACTTGGTCAATCGTCGAATGCTTGGTTCTGAACCCAAACTGGTGGTCAGGGATAAGATTATTGTCTTCAATAACCGGCTGTAGGCGCCTAAGCAATATTCTCTCGAAGACTTTGGAAATGACCGGAAGAAGGGAAATCGGTCTATACGATTTTACTTCATTTGGCGGTTTTCCTGGTTTTAAAACCATTATGACCTCCGCGACTTTCCATTGACTCGGCACGTGTTTTAGTCTGAGCGCAGCATTTATGATATGAAGGAGCTTAATTAATGCTTTCCTTGGAAGAGCTTTGAGAACTTCTCCGGTGATCAAATCATAACCAGGAGCTTTCTTAGGTTTGAGGGATTCGATTTCACGTTTTAGTTCCCTTGGCGTTGCTCTTGTGAGTGTTGAATCGTCAGGTTGTAATTCCGTCCTATTAGTATTGTCGTAGATCGCTTGGCCATCGTACGGTTTAAAGGTTTCTTCTAGATGAGCGGCAAAAACGTCCGCTTTTTGCTTATCTTCCCTTGCCCATTCATTATGATTTATTCTAATTGGCGGCGCGGGGATTTTGGGCCTTTTGGTGCCTTTTACAGCTTTCCAAAGTGAATAATTGGAATCTTTTTTCGCTGTCAAACTTTCAAGGTAAGAACCTATCGCACGATTTTTAAAATCCTTAATGACTGTCTTCAACAAATTGCACAAATAATTCAAATGTGCTTTATGTTGCGGAGCGCGACTCTGTTGCCATTTCTTGCGCGCCTTCCTTTTTTCGTTGACCAATTCTTTTATTTCGGGAGGATATCGTAGCCCGTATTTGGCCGGCGTTTTCCTTGGATTGGGCGTATTATTCCAGGAGGCGAGCTGTACGATCTCGACGAAGCGATCAACTTCAACTTCAAGTTCATAGGGTGTCGTAAGTGGAACACTCAGGTGAACATTCTCTTCTATTTCGTTCCTAAAGCCTTCCCAGTTAGTGTTTCTACCAGTTAATCTCGCTGGCTCTAGGTTATTGACTAGTTTTACACTCAATGTTAATATAACCGGTGAGTGGTCAGATGATAGATCAAAGCTCTCTTCAACTTTAATGTGGTGGGTAGGTATTCCTTTCACGACGAAGAAATCTATCAGATCAGGTAGTTTTGAAGTATCAGTTGGCCAGTAGGTCGGTTTGCCCGTCGAGAGGAAATCGCAACTGTATTCCATACCTGCCCCATAGAGCATTCTACCTTTTCGCGAGATGTATCTGGAGCCCCAGAACGTGTGCTTCGCATTAAAATCACCGCCAATAATGAAGTTTGGTTTGAGCGATTTAAGCAGGTTAGTGAAATCACTTTTTTCAAGCGCGGAACGCGGTGGACAGTAGATAGATGAAATTCTAAGAGTACGCTGACTATTTTTAACTCGAATCGTGCACAGTTGCATAGTTTCGAGCTCTATCTTCAGGTCTTCGTATTGTTCAATGCAGTCTTTAATAAGCAATGATGATCCACCTCTGGCGTTCCCCGATGGGTGACAAGCGTGGAAATCATTATATCCTTTTATTTTTAAATTCGATCCCTTTTTCACGTGAGTTTCAGAAATCAAGCAAATGTCAATATCTTTCTCACGTATGAATATTTCCAATTCGCCGAGTTTTTGTGAAAGCCCGTTTGCATTCCAAGTGCATATTTTTAACATTGGTTTTTCATTCATGTTTTTTTTGAAGCACGCGTTTTCCGTGAATTATTTTCGAGCTTAACCAAGCGATCGAGAATAATTTTGTTTATTTTGCATTGTTCTTCAAGTTTCTCGAGAATAACTGAGAAAACATGAGAAACAGGGTCCGGCGAAGTTTCAACGTTTTTCGCTACTTCGAATGCCGCGGCCTGAGCGTAGGTCTGCACTCTGGCTGTCCGAGGGCCACTATTCGATGGCTTTCCTGATGGTAACTTTTCAGTAGCGTTTCTTTTGATAACAGAGGTCGAGGGCCTTTCTATTGTCTCTCTTTCTCTGACAATGCTACGCTTTTGAACCGGAGGTTTTATATTGCCTACTACCTCCTGGGCGGTCCTACGCTTTACCTTGGTAGACGGCTTTGTTTTTTTATTTTGGGTTTTGAGTAGCGCATCTCTCCGTTTTTGCAACTCCTTAGCTACTTCACAGCCTCTATAATTTGCCGGGTGCTTTCCCTTACAATTAGCACAGGTAGCGGAGGATTGTTTATTTGCTCCACAGTCTTGGGAGAAATGACTTCCGGCGCATTTTACACATCGCGGCTCTTTTTTGCAATACATTTGCGTATGATTGAATTCTTGGCAACGTTTGCACTGTGGAATTGTTTTCAAATTTCTGCGCATGGGCTCGATTTTTACCACAATATTAAGTATGGTTTTAATTCGGTAGATATCTTCAATATTATCCGACCTATCGAAGGTAAGCATAAAGAGCGGAAGTCCACGCCTTACCAGAATGTCCTTATCTTCTTCCGTTTTTTGCTTCTCTTTCTTGATGATATTTACGGCATCGACAATTTTAAACCCTTTGGAACGGAGGTCGTTTATAACCTCTTCTTTGGTGCATGAGGGGTGGAGTCCCCTCGCTACAACACGATGTGGCCTTTCTGACTTTATTTCAAAAGTATACCACTGGATCTTCTCGGTGTTTAGCTTTTGGGAAACTGCCCGGTAGTCTTCGTGGTTAACGACGTTAATTTTCCACGCATTATTCCTCATTGATCACTCATTGCCATAACTCTTAACACATAATCCAAGTGGAGTTTGAGTGTGTCCAGGAATAGGGGGGCTATACCTGTCTCCAAATGGAGCATGTAGATAGGCGAACTGCTCGGCAGTCTAAGTGCCCTTCTTATGAAGTAACGAAGAAACTTTTCTACCTCCTCGTATGGTCGGTATCCCCACACTTGCGCACCATAAAGAATAATGGAAGATGCAGTTGCGCGGAATATTTTCTGCTTCGCGCTGTGCGATATGTTTTTATTTTTGATGCAACTTCCCCAAACTGCACCGACTGCACGCTTTGCTTCTGCTAATTTCGATGTTAAGTGCCTCTTCATGTTTAGGTTTGATGCAATCAAAACGCCTAAGTATTTCGTCGGCTGAATGCTATCTTGTTCTAAAGGCCATATTTTACGAAATTGAGTTAGGTATGCAGTCTTCATAATTTTGGGATGCTCTTTCGTTTGGCGCAAACCATTTTGTTCTATCTCTTTTAGTTTTCAAGATACAGAGAACTGTTTTGTTCAATAGGTGACTTTTTTAACGATTTGCCACGAAATTTTTGTTCAATAAACTTCTTTTCATCTTTTTTGTATTATATTGAACAATTGTTGGTACATTTAAAAAAAAAATATTTTATAATATCTTTCTTGTTCGATATCCACTATTTTGAATGATTTGTTCAATATGCGAATGTACCTACTTCCTTCATTTCTATTTTGTTCAATATCCAATTAATTTTAGTTTTTGTTCAATATCCAACCGTATACTTTCATTCTCTTTTGTTCAATATCAAACGAGATCACCGTTGTTGCATTTAATTTTCGAATTTCAGCTTGCCTCTTCCTCGTTGATGCGCTTTACGATTGTGTAGGGCCCTTCCTAACGGCATAGGTCGTATGTCTACAGACTACATAGTACCCAAACACGACTTCCATAAAAACTTCTCTGTTAGATTCCCCTCTAGATCAGAATGGGAGGAGAATGCGGTCGTTAATGAATTCGACATACCTACCCATCTTCACAGATGGTTCCAAGATGGACTGTGGAGTAGGAGCAGCATTTTCTCAACAGAATTAAACATCTCTAAAAGTCTTCGCCTACCCAACGTAGCCAGTGTATTTCAAGCAGAAGTACTTGCAATTAAGGAGGCGTGCAGTCTGCTCCACAACAGTGCGACTCCCAAAAGAAAAATAGGCATATTCGTCGACAGTCAGGCCGCGATTAAGGCTGTCGGTTCAACTAAGTCAACGTCC
Source organism: Cheilosia vernalis (assembly GCA_949126925.1). NCBI lineage: Eukaryota > Metazoa > Arthropoda > Insecta > Diptera > Syrphidae > Cheilosia > Cheilosia vernalis. Next base: position 11,758,065 of record OX421358.1, read on the forward strand.
AAACTTGTTGTGGAATGTAGGGAGATACTGACCAGGGCTTGTCATCGGTTTGATATCACTCTCGTCTGGGTTCCCGGCCATAGGAACATCGAAGGGAATGAGAAAGCCGATGAACTTGCCAGATTTGGCTCAGCTCTGTGCGTGTCTCCTGCGGAGCAAGTCTTCCCTCCGCTGGGATATGTTAAGAGAGAAATCCTCCTGCATTTCACCTCATGGGCTGAGACTAGGTGGTTGAACCTGACGAACTGCGTCATTTCAAGGAAGATCTGGCCAACCTACGATGATGCCAGAGCAAGCAACCTTTTAGCCAAGCATGGTATCCCCCACAATACCCATTGCCGTAGCTGTGCTGACACAAACAAGAGTGAAACAGTGTTCCATCTTTTTTGTGAGTGTCCGGCCCTAGCCAAAACCAGACGCAGTGCACTAGGTCATCCCTTTTTTGATGACCTTTCGGCCATCCAAAGCATCCATTTTTACAAGATCATCAAATTTCTCAACTCCACAGGCTGGTTTTGAGCTCTCTTAACTTCCTTCACCCCCTTTCATTTCAGGTTCCGCTGGTTGTGGTTTCAAAACGGCGCTCAATGCGCTACTTGTGTTTTTCCCTCGTCGGGAAATACAGCCACCTAAACCAACCAACCAACCAGGGCCCTTCCCAGTCTTGTTGCAACTTAGACGATAAACCTTTTCTACGATGAGGGTTATAGTCATACCAGATCTCTTTCCTGGAATCCTGTAGTTGTCGTTTTAGTATCGTATCTCGTTTTCATGCGGTCACTGGCTATCTTAATCTTATCCCTAGTGTCTCGATGCACGTCCCTGATGATATCCCTGAGTTATTTAACATATTCCTCCTCATTCTTGGGCTCTTCGCAAGGATATCCAAACATCAACTCGCTAGGCGGACCAAATAAAATTTCAGATGGAGTATGTCCTGTGGTGTTATGCACTGCACCTCGATAATTTAATAAAAACATGGGAATCTGCTTATCCAAGTCTCTCTGGTCCTCTTCAACGACCTTAGAGAGGAGTTCATTCAGTGTTCTGTTGAAGCGCTCCACCATTCCATCTGATTGTGGATGAAGCGGTGTTGTCCTTGCCTTGAATCCCGAGTAACTGGCACACTCCTTGGAAAATATTCAACTCAAAGTTTCGTCCTTGGTCCGAATGCAGTTCCATCGGTACACCGAATCTGCTTACCCAGTTGCACACGATTTGCTCCACCACGGTTTTAGCTTCTTGATTTGGGATAGCAAATGCTTCAGGCCACTTACTGAAATAGTCCATAACAAAGAGGATGTAACGATAACAAGTGAAAATATTTGGTCAATAGTTGAATATTTATATCTAAAACCTGCTTGAAGTTCATGCAGAATTTTTTCGTTTTCAACCCAAGTTGTCAGCCTATTGAAAAGAACAGCTGCAAATAGCTTAGCTGACGCATTCAGGAAACATATTCCCCTATAATTAGCCGGGTCCTCGTAGTCTCCCTTTTCGTATAACGGGTATATTATCGCTTTTCGAAAGCTCTCTGGAACGTCCGCCGTTTCGAAGATCCGATTGAATTCTGATGTAAGTGCTGTTAGAAATTCAGGGGTACAGTTCTTGTAGAATTCAAAGGGCACGCGATCTTCTCCTGGTGCTTTATTCATCTTTGCATTTGAAATAGCACTTTGAACTTCTTCCAAAGTAATCGGTGCATCCAGGAATTCAACTATAATCAAAGGGGCTGCGTATTGAAGCGATGCAGAGACTTGCGGTGTGTTGAGGAGCTGAGTGAAATGGCATTGGAGCATATTTGCTTGCAGGCCTGGGGCGATAACATTTCTCTTTCCAGATATCAGTATCAGTATGTGTTTGCTGGGGCCGAATAAATAAATAAAACGCACAGTGCAGCTCAATAGACGATCGCAACCGCAAGCATTCGAACCGACACTACTTATAAAAGGGCCGATGTCATGAACACACTTCTGTAAATAGGCAAAGTTATGATGACCCCAGCCTCTCATTTGTGATCAATGTGATCTCAGTCGCATTGTCCAAACGTCCCTCTAGATACCTAGATACTGAAAGAGCTCTATTGCTTGAGAAACAGTTTCACGCCAATCTCTAGCATCAATCAAATAGAAGAAAGAAAGAATCACCACTGTTTGTGTCCAGCACCGTTTATTAGTTTCCTTAGACCTTTTCGTTTCCAATGATGACCGGAACATCCTCGCCCACTGAAAGCCTGTCCACGCCATCCACCTTTTGATAGTCCCTTATCAATGTACAAACATTCTCCGAAGCTTCCCTTAAGGCAGCTTCCTCTACACCCTCCTGGATGTAGTGGTGAATAAAGGCCCGTCGGCTAATTAACCGATTGAATTTGATAACCAATCGACACCAAGCTTTCTGAATAGCAGTATTATTAGCAAGCGCTAGTACTGTCCGATTTGTGGATGCCAGATCACCGCCCTGCACAAATCTGGGTGGCATCGAATTAATACCGACTTTAAAGCCCGTTGGTGACCAATCGACAAAGCGTGTCCTGTTCCCGCTCTTAAGATTGTTGATGCTGGTGTTTACATCAGCAGGTGCTACGTCGCCACGGTACAGTAGGACACACGCCATGTACTTCCCCTTGGAGGGACTACATCGAACCAATTGGCTTGATGGCTCAAAGCACTGCTTTGTCACCTGTTCGGTGGTAAGTGCGCCGTAACTTGCCTGGGCAACGTTGACCAGCGGTGCATAGCTGACTAGGGGGAAATGGATCCGAGGATATGGTACCAAATTCGTGTGAAACTCTCCGAAGGACAGGTTTGAGCTGCCGTCGAATCGCTGAGAAGCTGTGAAAGCTGAAACGACCTGCAGAAGAATTGGAATGAAGTCTCAATTATATTTAGTCCGCACCTGTCCGATAATCCGGTTGAGGTTTGTGTATGTTGGACCAATGACATTCAATTTTTGAGCACAGATGTCATACAGAGCTTCGTTGTCCATTATGAAGCTGCAATCACTGATGTCCATGCTATTGTGCGTCGATAGTAGAGCGTTGTAGGGTTCCACAATTATTGGTGACATTCTGGAAAAAAAAATTCAAGAGTATCCACATGTTTGTGATAAAATAGAAAGAAAAGTAACTAACGACGGTGATGGGAATATGATGAACTCCAGCTTCGGTCGCTTTCCGTAGTCCGTTTGGATTTGCTCCATTATCAGGTTGCCCAGTCCAGAGCCAGTTCCACCTCCGATTGCTCGAAACATTAGGAAACCCCTTAAATTGTGGCATCGCTCAGCTATTTTCCGAATGTTGTCCATAGTAACATCTATGAGTTCAGATCCCATGGTATGGTATCCACGAGCAAAGTTACTGCCACTGTCCTCTTTGCCGGTGATCAGAGTATCCGGATGGAACAAATGCCGGTACCAACCGGTGCGTATCTCATCTGCAAAAGGTATACGAACAATTTGGCCTTCAAGCATGACTTGTATATCGAACCTATAACAGTTGGTTCCGTATCGACCATTATCAAGCGCGGCACCACCTTCATTGTGCTCGTCAGCGAGAAGAAGGTCTTGTACGAGTCATCTTCCGGGATTTGACACAAACAACCATCTGAGCGGATACCATGCTCGATGCAGTAGAGTTCCCAACACGCGTTCGCTATTTGCACTCCCGCTTGACCAGTGTGAATCTGAATTATTTCTCCCTAAAAGGTGGATGGCAATTATTAAAAAGGATATAGGTACGTAAATACAATGGATTAGCTACAGCACTGGACATTTGGAAATGTAACTGAGGATTTTGACTGATTGCACTTCGAACGAGTGAATATTGACGTAAATCGGAGCGGGTTCCACAACTGACTGCCAAACAAGTGTCGAGCAAATGATTCGAAAGATGGCGACAACAGACTTGTGGAGATGGTGCATCTGCATCGGTGATCAGTCAGAAATGTTCATTTCATACGCGTGCTACCTCTTTCCAAGGGATGTTACGCCAAATTCAGAGCTCGACGTCGACTGTCCAACGAGAAGAAGCTGCGAACCGCTCAAAAGAAGAAATTCGACGTTGGGCGCCTAAGCACACCTGGAGTAGCCAGTGTCGACAGAGAGCGCCTGAGTGAGAAACTCCCCACTGTGCATTCACCTACCACAGACGCCAACAACCAGTGGCCCAAGTATCGCGACATCATCAAGGAGGTAGCCGAAACTACTATAGGGTACCAGCCACCCCAGAGAAAAAGCCCGTGGTATGATGATGAATGCGTACGTCGGAAAAAGGTGACAGAAGATGCACATATGAAGATGCTGCAGCGCAAAACAAGGGCAGCGAGGGAAGAGTATCGAGCCAGGAGGAGGGAGGAGAAGAAGATACTGCGTCGAAAGAAGAGGGCTTACGCAGCCTCCCAGCTCAAGGAGATCGAAGAGTCTCGCGATCGAAACAACATCCGGAGATTTTACAAGAAAGCCAAGCAACTGGCTGCTGGCTTCAAGACCGGAACGCAGGCTCTTCGAAACAGCGAAGGAGACCTAGTCACCGAAGCGCAGGGAATAGTAGATGTGTTTAAGCAGCACTTCCAGCAGCTGCTAAATGGACATCATGTAGAGAGAGTGATAGGGCAGGAAGAGAACCCACGTCCAGTCAATGAAGAACCAGTTCCACCACCCAGTATAGAAGAAGTTGGCTTAGCTATAAAAAAGCTTAAGAACAACAAGGCCGCAGGCTCTGATGGTTTACCAGCGGAGCTCTTCAAATACGGTGGTTTTGTTTTGGTAGGGCGCATGCACCAAATCATCAACCAGGTATGGATGGAAAAAAGCATGCCCGATGACTGGGCTATCAGCTCCATATGTCCCATCTACAAAAAAGGCGATACTATGTCTTGCAAGAATTACCGAGGCATATCCCTGCTTAATGTCGCATACAAGATCCTATCCAACGTACTGTGTGAACGTCTTAAACCGTTCTGCAACACACTAATCGGCACATACCAGTGTGGCTTCCGGCCCGGCAGATCGACCATTGACCAAATTTTCACACTGAGGCAAATCCTGGAAAAGACCAATGAATTTCAAGTCGAGACTCACCACCTATTTATCGACTTCAAAGCCGCATATGATAGCATTCATCGTCAGGAGCTCTATATGGCGATGGCCGAATTCGGGATCCCGGCAAAACTGATCCAACTGTGTCGCGTAACGCTGGAGAACACGCGCTGCTACGTGCAATTTGGAAGTAGCTCCTCCAAACTATTCCAAACATGCACCGGATTTCGGCAAGGAGATGCGCTATCATGTGACTTCTTCAATCTCGTGCTGGAGCAGATAGTGCGCAGGGCAGATGCCAACACGACCGTTCAGCTACTGGGGTATGCGGACGATATCGACATCATCGGTCGTTCCCAGCGTGCCGTGATAGAGGCTTTTACGGCGATTGAGGAACAGGCGAAATTTGTTGGCCTTGCAGTAAACGAGGACAAGACCAAGTATATGCTATCAACAAACAAAAACGCATCTGTCCACCGCCTAGGACAAATCGTCACTATTGATAGCAAGAATTTCGAGGTAGTTAAGGAGTTCATCTACCTCGGTGTAAATACGAACTCCACGAATGACACCCTAGCGGAGATCAGGCGAAGAATTACCCTAGGAAACCGGTGCTACTTGGGTTTGGCAAAACAATTATTGGGTTCAAAACTCCTAACTCGAAGGACGAAATGTACGCTCTACAAAACACTCATCCTGCCAGTTCTGCTTTATGGCGCCGAGTGCTGGACGATAAGCAGGAAGGGAGAGCTGATATTGGGCTCCTTCGAAAGAAAAATTGGTCGTCGGATTTTTGGCCCTGTGTGCGAGGAGGGCGAATGGAGGAGAAGATACGACCGCGAACTCTATGAGCTGTACCAAGATGTGGATGTAGTCCAAAAAGCCAAAACACGCCGACTACACTGGCTCGGCCACATCGAGCGAATGGACAACAATGCTCCAGCTAAGAGGATCTTTGAATCCCAGCCCCCAGATTCGAGGAGACAAGGAAGACCGAACCTCCGTTTTAAAGACCAAGCCATCGCGGAAGCCAGAGCGCTTGGTCTGGAACCAGCGTGCCCGGGATCGTAGAGGATGGAAGGCTGCAGTGTCTCAGGCAGAGACTCTTCACGGGTCGGGAGCCCGTTAAGTAAGCAAGTAAGTAAGTTACGCCAAACAGTAGCCTCTCGTGGGAAAATTGTTTTCCGGCTTCACCCATTTGAAAGCAAACCTCATTTGAGAATACCAAAGAGCTCCGGTAAAGCCAGTGTCTCCGGTTTAGGCAGTTTGTGTAAAATTTCAAAATTCGTTCCGTCAAATTTTGTAGTGATTTTCTGTTCAAAAAATGTCTAGTAATGTACCTACACCTGAAGCCCGCAACCACTGTTCCACTGAATTCGCAAATAATTACCCATCTTTCAGGGGGAAATAATTCAACTGCATGTGGGTCAAGCTGGGGTACAAATAGCAAACGCTTGTTGGGAGCTCTACTGTCTGGAACATGGTATCGATGCTAATGGGTACATGTACCACTGGCCAAGTGACGAGGCGTTTAGGACCTTCTTTGCATGCTGTGATACGCCGAAGCTGGTGCCGCGAGTTGTTATGGTTGATTCCGAACCAACAGTCATAGGTTCGAGTTCAAATTGACAGAAGTTACCTTCGTCTTTCTCATTTATGTGTCACTTCCAGACGAAGTCCGAACCGGTGCCTACGGGCAGCTGTTCAAGCCTGACAGCCTGCTCAATGGCAAGGAGGACAGTGGGAGTAACTTTGCGCGTGGCTACAACACCCTCGGATCAGAGCTTATAGACATAACAATGGACTCCATTCGGAGTATCGCGGAGGACTGTCCAAATCTGAAGGGGTTCATTGCGTTTCGTTCGATGGGCGGTGGCACAGGATCCGGCCTGGGCGATCGCATAATGGAACGAATTTCGGATGAATATGGCAAGATCACCAAGATGGACTTTATCATATTCCCATCGCCATCGTGAGGTCTGTGCAGCTTTGTTGAACTTACTTTTATTCGGCTTCCCATTTGCAGAATATCACCGCTAATCGTGGAGCCTTATAACAGCTTGCTGGGAGCTCACGTGGGCATGGATTCCAGTGACTGCACATTCATTCTGGACAACGAGGCTCTGTATGACATTTGCGCGAAGAGCTTAGATGTCTCCTCGCCCACGTATACGAATCTAAACCGAATTATCGGACAGGTAGCTACTCTTCTCAAGGCTTTGTAATCACATCTGTATGTTGTTGGTTTTAGGCCATTTCGGCGCTGACAGCACCTCAGCGGTTCCACGGCAGTATGAACGTCTCCTTCGCTGAGTTCCAAACCAATCTGGTGCCATTTCCTCGGATCCACTTCCCGCTTGTTAGCTATGCACCTCTGGCCACATTGTGCACCGCATGTTACACCCAGCTCAGCACTGAGCAGCTGACGTTCCAATGCTTCCACCCATCCAGTCAGTTGGTCCGATGTAACCCGGTCAAGGGCAAATATATGTCATGTGTGCTGCTCTACCGGGGAAATGTGGTGCCAGCTGATATCAACTCCAGCATCCAGCTTATGAAAGCAAAGAGTGGCATAAGATTCGTCGATTGGTGTCCAACAGGATTTAAGATCGGAATCAACTCGATGCCGCCGTGTCCTGTACCTGGGGGCGATGTCGGACATACAAACCGTGCTTTAGTGGCTCTGGCGAACAGTACGGCTATACAGGTGGCTTGGTGTCGTCTGCTGAATAAGTTTGACCATCTGTACAAGCGAAGGGCTTTTGTGCATCATTTCGTCAGTGAGGGAATGGAGGAGGACATGTTTGCGGAAGCTTCTGAGGATATTTGCTCGTTGATTGGCGATTATCGGGCGGCTGAAGGAGACTTTGACACCTCCGATAGGTCGGGGAGTATGGAAGGTGTACCGTGGCGACAACAATTCAGAACGCACCGGGATCAAGCAGAGGAGTGGTCGCGTCAGAGTTGTGATTCAGAGGGAACGGAGAGATCCCGAACCGGTAAGAGGGTGCATGCGTCTTACAGTGAATGCAGTAGCTACGCGCCTGAAATAAGCAATCCACCTCGATTTCAGGTGAGTAATGCTCGCCTCAGTACATCAGGGTATGCGGAGACTGGTGATCGTGTCTCCGATTCACAAATGAATGAGAATCGGGTCGCGTTAAAGATTGTAGAAGGACAAGGGGAGAAATCTTGTTCCGACTCACCAATGTCATCGGCAGAAAAGACAACACCAAGCCAAATTGATCTTCATTTTCAAATAAATAGCGATGTTGGTAGCACTGCGAGGGTAGATCACCCCCGAAGTCAGTCGACTGAAGGTATAGTATCCAAGCGAAGCTCGCACAACTAGCTAACGACAGTTTATCTGCAGTACTGAATAGATGTAGTACCGCAGTCTTTTATTTCCAAATTCGAAATGGTGTGTGCAGAGTTCTTGATAATACCAACAAATCCACTGCAGCGACTTCGAAGGGAGCAATTACCATCAACTGCGTTTTAAATGTAACTCAGAGAACACGAACGTGCACTGGTGATCAACTGTCAGCAGAAGTACCTACCTTTGGCCGTGGAGGACTTTCAAAATCGATCGAGAAAAATCGTCTCCCAAGTATGATACCAATACCAATCGCCAAGGGTCGATATTCAACGTCACAGAACTGTCAGTCAAAAAAGCATGGCCAAGTTGGCACTTCTGGTGAAGATGGAATAACTCCAACAACTGAACTTACTGGCTTAGTTGGTGATCATGCGTCATTAAAATTGCAACGATCGTCGAAACCCGGAACTGGCCAAAGAAAGCCTAACAACGCAAACAGTATAAGTACACCCAGACGTTTCCTACGATCGGTGAGATTACGTAGATCTTGTCAGACCATCCCTCACACTAAACCGAAAGCAGCACCCATTTCAAATGATCGGGTTGATATAAGGAAAACATTCAATGATGCTCGCATCCCTGTACCCAAATCCAGACAATTTATTACACGCCTAAGTCGAGCAGGGTCGTCCTCAGCATAATATAAATTTCCTTGGACTAACTTTCTGTTCAGGAGAAATAGTTTAAAAGTTGAAGGAATAGTTGAGGCAGAAAAAGCGAAAACAATTGCGGAAGATCGTCCGGAAACCAATAATGGAATCAATGTGGACTTCATGATTTTTGCCAGGAAAAAATGTGGACACAAATGCGCACTTCGAAGAAAGAAAATCAATCAAGCTCAGTATCAGTAGGTAGATCTTCTTGTCAGAATAATCAATGTTATAATTTTTTGTTTGATTAGGTAGCTACTAAAATAAATGTAGTCGATATGAGAACGAGAGTCGTGAACTAAAAATATTGGCTTTCACATCTGGTTCAAATTCAAAAGGTTCGCCCTTTTAATATAAAAGCAGTATCCAATCTACTGTGACAATATTTTTTACTGTAACTCTTCGCCCGTCGTTCGGGACACTTCTACGTAAAGAAACGACAAATCTCGCCAAATAGGGGTATGTCGTATGTGTGGCTCACTTCGCTTACAAAAAGGATCTTGGACCCCAATTCTCGAAAATTCTCGTATACGTTTATCAGTCAAAATCTCCGATGCTGTGCGAAAAACTGAAATTTGCAATTCTCGAAATCCGCGTACGAGAATTTCTCTTCGAATTGTACTCGTCTGCATTTTCCATGCGGATTTGCGCCTCGCATACGGAATTGTGAATTTGACACTTCAATACATCAAATAACGGTTTGTGTTTTGGATTATGTATATTTTCATTGTGCTTAACTGCTCCATTGCCAAATCAACATAATGCTAAGCCCAAATCACCCAAAGAATCCATTGCAAAAACACATAAATGTTCACTAAAACATACAAGTATTTTATTATATATCTTGTTTTTGTCAATCAAAAATATTAATACGAAACCAATTTAAATTTGAATATTGCTCTTTGATGGGAATTTTTTTTCACAACCTGTCAAAAATCGGTTACTTGACGTAGGGTAAGGTCGGGAGGTTTTGACACGTTAAGGAACATTTGGAAATATCTTTTAATCCAAATACAATTTCAAATTTTCAAAATTTACATAAGATACAATATCATTTTAGCAATATAAAAGCATTAATGATTAATCGATATAAATACTTTTAACAGAGTTGTAGGTAAGGTTTTTTCCAGAACTTTACAAAGTGTCAATTCCTCCTACCATGAAGGAGGATTTGCCATCTACCTAAGGAGGTATATTTTGAACTGAATTGAGCATTAATTTGTTGAACTTCCTGTTTTTTTTTTTAGTTTGAATATTTAAGTGGTACGTTTAATAAACAATTTTTGGGGCAGCACTGCTTATCGACTCTGTTTTGTTTTGAATATCTTTAAAGGCATTCTCAACACTTTTTTCATCGATGTTGGGTGGGGATTTTTGCTCTTGTAAATTTTTGGCATTTATGCATTCTAAAAATAGTAAGAAGTTGTTTTACCACACAATTTTTATTTTGACAAATAAATTAGGATCTGACACTCTGTCAATTCCTCCTTCAGCACGAATGTCAAATCCTCCTTTTTGATAACTTTTGGGACTAATACAAAAAAAACTTTCGTAATGGTTCTCAGGATAAACTATTGTTTATTAATGATTTTAAAACAAATAAAGGTGCACTATATAGCACTTTAAATTTCAAAAGCTACATAATTAAAATATTACAGGTGGATTGCTTACCATAAAGTTAGATAAAATGGACACAAAAATAAAAAAGACGTCCACTTCGCTTATCTTCTAAACCACAGTGATTGTTTATTTATCACTCAAACCAATCGTTACTAACTTCGTTTTCTCATCATTTAAAGTGCTGTCAGGGTTTCAGTTTTTCAGAAAAGTGCTGATGTCAGTTCCTCCTGTCTGTCAAATCCTCCCGACCTTACCCTACTCAAAAATTCTACCTCATTCGAGAGGTGAATATAATTTTCGCATAGGTGGAAAAGAAAGCCGAACAGCTTTGAGAATACCAATTTTTTCTTCATTTCTCTTTCGGACATGATCGGATCGTGTACGTTTTAAGCACCAAATTATTTCTTAAAACACTATTGTTAATCCATTACGTTATACGTCATTTACGTAGCCGTATTCTGACAAGCCAGACAAATGTCAGTCTCTATATTAAGTCGACTAAATTGGTCTAGATAAGATGTAACCTGAACGCAAAAACTAGATTGTTCGGAAACGTCACTTTTCCTAAGTCATGCACATATTCGAACTGTCAACTTATGTATTTGGCAGCAATATCAGCTGTTCAGATTGCATTTGTTTTTGCGGTTTCAAATCGACCTGAAAAATGTTTCCCCTATTGCACATACAAATGGAGTATGTATTTGGCGATTTGTAGTCTTCAGATGACGAGGAAAACTATGAAGATAATAGTTTCTCCTAAATTATATCCATGGCTATTAATGTTATTTCGTTATTTTGGTTTTTACGAAACTTCGCCCATTTGTCTTGAAAGCAAACTTCTTTAAATGACATAAAACAGCTGTGCGAAGTATGTTGGTATTGTGGCAGTGTGTGTAGATCTGAAAAAATATCGAGATATGCAAAAAGTGCTCCGAATCGAAAAAAATATATATTTTTTGTCACATTGGAAAACGACATTACTAAACTAAATACTTGAACGTCCCCAATAACAAGTCACTTTTTCTACGTCAGCCACATATGCGAACTGTCAACTTATGTCAACTTTTCGTCTCTCTACCACTGTACCTACATAAATCTTACCCAGATAGACTCTCTGGATTTCTCCAGAGTTCTTCCCTGGGTTCGATACCTAGTGTTAACGCTAGCATCTGTTTATATGAGATCTTTTTCATCGACTGGGTCTCAACCCAATGATGTAGCACGATCTTCATTCTTCTGTCAGCCAATGCCGGACATTGACACAGTATGTATATGTGCCGCTGTCTCGGATTCCTCCAGGCATAGTTTGCAGGTATCATGTATCATCCCCTCTAAGGCCCATCTTCCTTAAGTGATACCCGAAATTACCATGTCCTGTAGATAAAGCCACCATACCCATTTCAGTGTTCCTCGACTCATGCTTAGAATTAGAACCCTTCTTTGAGTGGAGCAGGTCGGCCACTTAATTGGCATTTTAGCCTGTCTACACTGTTCCACAGTTTACCACCTATTCAGGTGTTCTGCCGTGATCCATTTGTGAATCAGCTGTTCAACCATTCCTCTGCCAATTGAGGCGAATGGTTCTGGTCCCAGCAACTTTTCAGTTGACCCCTGTTTTGCAAGGGAGTCAATATCAATTTTATTTTTTCGATTCAGATCACTTTTCGTAGACCTCAATATTTATTCAGATCTACACATTCTGCCACAATATACCATACAGCTCTTTTACGTCATTTTAAGAAGTTTGCTTTCAAGACAAATATGGCAAAGTTTCGTGAAAACCAAAATAACGAGGAATTATTATCTTCATGGTCCCCCTCGTCAACTGAAGACTACGAATCACCAAAAATACTCCACTTGCATCTGCAACAAGGAAAACATTTCTTAAGTCGATATCAATTGAATTGAACGCTGATTTGCTGCCAAATAATGCACAGATCGTTGCATATCCATGAGCAGCGTAAAATCTGAGATCTGAAAAAGATTTCTCTCGGTTCGGTTTCAAACAACTTTTGTGTATTATTTTCTACCTATATATAAACGTCATGAGTGGCATTGAATTACCTTGGAGTGCATTCAAACGAAAGACCACAAGAATCTGTCGGAACCGGAAGTTCATTGATGGTTAGTGTATTTTTGCAACCATTCTCGCTTCCGTTTCATTCTTTTTACACAATCTCGTACCTACACCAGTTCCTGCATAAGAATTCACAATCGGTAAATATGACATCGGCTGTTCATATGCAAAAATTCTTATTGCATACTCCAAGTTGCAAACATCCGAGACACACACCATAGTTGAACACAATTTCGAATCGGTTCGTAGCTTCCTCCTTAAATTATGCAGTAATTCAGAGAATAATGTTGTCGCTGGGTACGACTAGGAAATCACGCATCAGCACACACGACGTGCTAAAGGTTATATCTACGTGACATGAACCTTCAACACCGAATGGTGTGCGTTGCAGAGTTGAGTTGCGTTGCAGTGCTTGCTGTCTTACAGGTTGTAGTTCGTTCTGCTAGGTAGGTACCCATATCTTAAAAAAGAGCGACTTCAAGCAGCTGCTATCTGGTAATGATAAAAGATGGTTACAAAGCGAGGTTCAATTATTCATATCGACATCCAAAAGCTGTCATCATTTCGCCTGGCAAAATGCCAAGCGTTCAAAGAGCTAGTGTACCAAGTCGTACCTATTAGAAGGCGGTTTTTCACTGGCAGCTGTTGTCTTTTAGAACTCCTCGTTGTCCCCTGTTCCGAAATCATCATCAGCAGCATCATTTCCTGCCGCACCCTCTGTCTGCACACACGCAATCGCACAAGCAACATTATCCACTCAAATATTTCCTGATGACTAAATGCCTATTCCTGTCAGCTGAATAAAGTAAAATTCTAAAAACCAGTAAGCCTCTCTATTTCGGTCGGCTAGTGTCTCAAAATTGACTCAAAATTAATCGTTGAATCCCCAATGTCCAATGGTAAGTAGTGCATGAGCCTGCTTCTAAAATTCATCGGTCTCCTCTCTTCCAGGGTGAAATAATCCAAATCCACGTGGGTCAGGCAGGGGTGCAAATAGCTAATGCCTGTTGGGAGCTCTATTGCCTAGAACATGGCATTGCTTCTGATGGCTATCTGTGCGAGTGTCCTTGCGATACCACTTTTGGTAACTTCTTCGACTTTATGGACTCGAAGAGAGTTGTTCCCCGTGCAGTTTTGCTTGACTCCGAGCCAACTGTCATAGGTTTGACAGTTGCTTTTGTCAAAATCCGACACCACTGATCTATTTTACTTTCCAGACCAAATAAGAACTGGACCCTATGGCCGCCTGTACAACCCCAGAAGCCTGATCACCGGCAAAGAGGACAGTGGAAGCAGCTTCGCCCGTGGGTACTACACCATGGGAACTGAACTAATCGATGTCACGATGGACGCTATTCACAATGCCGCCGAGTCGTGCTCGAACTTAAAAGGATTCTTAATATTCCGATCGATTGGCGGAGGCACCGGCTCTGGCCTGGGCAACTTGATAGCCGAGCGACTTCAAGCTGAGTACGAGAAGGTCGTCAAGTTGGAGTTCATCATATTTCCGTCGCCCTCGTAAGTAGGTCTCGAATGTGTGTTGCCCTTCGATCTCACGTTCAACCTCTTGTAGGATGTCACCTTTGATCGTTGAGCCCTACAACGCTCTGTTGGCGACTCATCTGGGCATGGATGCGATCGACTGTAGCTTCATTTTGGACAACGAGGCCCTCTATGACATTTGTGCATCGAAGCTGAACATAACCGCTCCGAAGTACAAAAACCTCAACCGGATCATTGGACAGGTTTGTGATTAGTCAATTAGTCATTTGCAGGACTAACTTCCCCCCTCTTAGACAGTTTCAACGTTTACAACCTCGCAGCGTTTCGCGGGCAGCTCGAACGTGTCCTTTTCTGAGTTTCAAACGAATTTGGTGCCGTACCCTAGGATCCATTTCCCCGTAGTCGGCTATGCACCTTTCATCTCCGGCTCTGGATCGGGATATATAAACTTCTCCACAGAGCAGATCACAAACGCAAGCTTTGATCCGTCCAACCAATTGGTGCGATGCAATCCTTCGGAAGGCAAGTACATGACTTCTGTGCTGCTGTACCGGGGGAAGGTGTCACCGTCGGATATTAACGAGAGCATTTTGCAACTGAGGGCCACCAAGGCGATACGTTTCGTGGACTGGGCACCAACGGGTTTCAAGGTTGGGATGAATTTTGAGCCTCCCTGCTCTCTAACGGGAGGAGGACTCGGAGCAGCGGATAAGGCGCTGGTTACTTTGTCGAACAATACCATCATTCAGAGGGCGTGGTGCCGCCTGATAGGGAAAGTCGACCGACTTTACAGCCGGCGGGCTTTCATTCACCACTACATCGCGGATGGATTGGAGGAGGACACGCTAAGAGAAGCCTCAGAGGACATTTGCGCTTTGATCTCAGACTATAGGGAGGTCGACAAAGGGGGCTATACGGATGGGGCCAAAGGCGGGTGCACCGGAACAAGCAGGCAATCGGAAAGAGATAAGGATGAAGATGGGGTTTCCATTAATGAGCTGTCGCTGCCAAAGATACCGGGACTGCAGTCGCTTAATTTTTTCTTCGGCGACACTGAAACTGAGAGGAAGCCAAGAGATGTCATGCTGCAGCCCAGCCGGACTTTCACGGCAGCTTCTAAGGTTACTAAGTCGCAGGAAAGTATTGCGGGACCAAGCGGGGCATGTGCGATGGAAAACTCCTGCGAAGTTAGTCAGGCGGAGGCTGCACAACAAAAGGTTTGTCAAGGGCCTGCTAAAGAAGACGACTTAAAATCTTCAAGAGTCGAGAAATCTAAAAGTTTTCAAGCTTTGCTCTGCGCAGAGCAAGCCACTGATTGCAATAAGTGCTGCGAGCATTCCCCTTCAAAGAGATCAAAATCGTGCGATCCAAAAACCTGTGGCCCGCATTCTTCAAACGGAACTAAAAACTTTGATCGCGGCCTTCAGTCCGAGGCAGTTCGGGCAAAGGAAAGATTTTCATTACAACCGACATGTCGGTTGATATCTTGCGGTGAAACCTGCGGCCCAGGAACAGTCCTCAAACTGCCACCTCCTACGCCCGAGGGTAAGGAAGTTCTTGGCGAAGCTCTAAGTGCGAAGGAACGGTTCTGCAACTCAACCTGCCAACCAAAATCGAACCAACAAAGTGGAAACGGTTGCCCGCATCAAGTGCAACCAATATGCTCCTGTTGTCAATCCGCAAAAGGCTGTCAAAAGACAACCAACCAAACACCTTCAACTTGCGGGCTCAAAGCTGTTTGCAAAAAACGTATGCACAAGCCCCTAGTCTACAATCGGCGACCAGACAGTCTAAAATGCTTTTGCTCTCAGGACAGCGATCCGTTGGTCTTCGTCAACAGCGATGACATGCTGGCGCCAGTGCGTTGCAAGCAAAAACAAGGATGTCGTAGGCCACCAGACTGCTTTTGCGATCGTGAGAGTGATGTGGTAGTTGATGTCCCCTGCGAAATACTAGTGCAACCATATTCCGGTTGTCGTCGGGAGGAGCAGATAATTTGTTGCCTAAGTGATGAAAGGGTATGTGAATGCTTTCCGGAGTGCATTGCACTTAGAAGACCGCTTTTGTACTCCCGACCATTGGGGTCTGGCAACAGACCTAGTACGTCAACAGACGATGAGGGCGAGTGGACTAAGCCCAGACTTCCCGGAGCACAAATTTAAGGAGGCAAAATGTTGGATTTCAATAGCAGAAAAAAATGCAATTATGAATAATAATAAAAAAAACGCTAAAATTATTCAATGAGGGGCTGGAGTTTCTACTTTAGGATAGGCAATGCAAAAGAAATTTGGCAATTTAGTAAAAAGTCACGGACTCCTAATACTTTCCTACCTTTCAAAAGTAATTTACTTTCGCTATACATATCTAAATCTAAGAAGGAAAATCAACTGATCCACTACAATTTCTTGCAGCAACAATTTGTTTCCGATTCTATACCTAAAACAAGACGAAATCATTTTCGAAAGTCTCATTTTAAAAAACGCAATTCGAATGAAATCAAATAAATTCTGGCAATTTATAAACTCTAAAAATAAAAGTGATGGGTATCCTAAGATCAAGGTTGCGCTTGAAAATAAAGTTTGCGCCAAAGAATAGAAATAAAAATGACCAACTGTTACAGCTAAAAATGACCAAAATAATTTAAGTCCGAGTTGGAATTTGGGAAGGGAAAAAGAAATAAAAATACTTCAATATTTTTATTGGAACATCTTCCAAAATTATGTAGTTACTCTCTGGGAGATTATAAAAAAATAATTTTTGATCTTGACGAGGATATCCTATTTCCTTACTTTTTTCCTCGAGCTACACGCAGGAATTTACAATTTGGCAATCAACTTGACATGGATGCACTTTACTCTGTTGTATTTTTCGGTTACAATAGGGTCAGTATATTTGGTTGTCGTAGTGCATCGGATCGTGAATACCCCTTTTCTTCATGTATACACAGATGACATATCATTTTTTTAATTATTAATAAAACTTCGCAAAAAAAAAAAACCAAATGGAATAAAAAAAACAATGTGACCAAGAGTTACAAGTGATGATCAAATTTGGCGACCGTGGTCTTGCCACTCAATTTGGACTTGTTTGCTCTCTCCCGGTACGATTTGACGCAGTACTATTTCCACATGCACTCTTATGTGGTTTTCCATTGGGACCAAAAATCAATCTTTTTTTTGATCTAAATCACTTTTCATGTTCCATTGGGACCAAAAATCAATCTTTTTCGATTCAGAGCACTTTTTGCAGATCTCGATATTTTTTCAGATCTACACACACTCTCACAATACCAATATACTTTGGACAGCTGTTTGACGTCATTTTAAGAAGTTTGCTTTGAAGACAAATGGGGGTAGTTTCGTGAAAACCAAAATAAGGAAATATATTTAATAGCCATGGATATAATTTAAGAGGAACTATTATCTTCATAGTTTTCCTCGTCATCTAAAGACTACAAGTCCCCAAAAATACTCTATTTGTATGTACAATAGGGGAAACATTTTTCAAGTCGATATTCATTTGTGATTTTTGCAAAAACAAATACAATTCGAACAGCTGATATTGTTGTCAAATAACGCACTAATCCATTTACAAAAGCAGATCAATTTCGTTGCATGTTCCATTCGCCACGTAAAATCTGAGATCTGAAAAAGATTTGTGGTGGTCCCAATGGAAAACGACATTAAATTGCTTGGCTGTTGATCTGGTCCAGTAATGCCAGCTCTGCCAAAATTATGTCTTTTAGGCATTGAGGTATAATTTTGAGAAAAATTATATTATATAACTACAAATAAATTGTTTATTTTGTAAATCTGATCAAAGTTGCATCACTCATCTTCATTCGTAGCTGTGGGTCGCGTTATGCTTATTTTCCCCTACGTCAAACAAAATTATATACAATAGAAGAAAATCCTCTATTAGCTTCTTGTATTTTTTTTTTTTATTCTAGGGACGCTACTGTTTAAACGTTTTCGTGCACACGAACAGTTTGCTTCATGTAACATCAAAAACGACAGAAATTCTCGTGGGCGCGAAAAAAAAAACGAACGAACACATTTTCTTTGACGTTTTCGCTTTTCTTGCTTCATGTAACCTTAAAAACGAACAGGTTGGTTTATTTAAATTTGGTTCTTAGTTAGAAATTTATTTTTTTTCTTTTAGTTTTGTTCAACGTTTTAGGTTAAACATAGCTGCCTTTCATTTGCATACAGGTACACGAAATACATACGTGCCTCCTATTTTAAAGCTTTCCTCAACGTCAAAACAACTTAACGAAAATAAAGCTACATACTGAGACTGCCAAACTATAATTTTGTTGTCACATAGTTTCTCAAACCTAAACGAATGTGAACAAAAAAACGTTAGGAGTTACATGAAGCAGATTTTCGCTTTCGCGTGATTTATTTCGTTTTTTGAAACGCGAAAGTGGTTTTCGTTTCGTTATTTACAGAATCCCACCCCTGGTCTTATTGAGGTGCCCCATTCCCATTCTGTCGACTTCATCTGGAACAGTACCTATGCAAATGATTTTTTTTTTTCGTTCATGCGGTCATAGCGAAAATTCTGTCAGAAAAATTGTTCCCTGCGAAAATAATTACAACAATCAACCACCACTGATTGGATTCCATCAGCAAACAAATTCCTGGCAGATGGAACAGTAAAGAAATGAAATATTTCAGTAGAACGATTTGAGTTTTTGTTGTGGAATTGACTAAGAGTAGATCGGAAAAAGTTGTTCGTACGGAAAAATTAATAAATTATTATTTCATAACTAGGACCTTGGTTTGGCTTCGTTGATATATTTGTTGTTGACTTGCTTACCTTTTTCGTCGGCGCGTCTTGAAATTTTCAAAAAAAAACTATTAAAATTAACTTTTCAATAACTATTTTGTCCGCGTTTAAACTTTTTGTATTTAGTTTTTACCTTAAATCAAATGTATAAAAGCGATGAAGTCCAATTATGTTTCTTTGCATTTCTTCGAATTTTCATCCAATCTGACATAAATCGTTAAAAATGTATTCAATGAATTGGAGTTCAAAGAACCCATTACCGATTGCATTTTTTATATAGAAAGAACTATTTTTTATAACCACTGTAAGTTATCGTGGTTATAAAAAATAAATAATATTAATTTAAATTGGTGATGATTTGGTGGCTTTTCTTCTTTAATTTCTTGTTTCTTTTTCGCTGACCTTAATAGAAATAAAAATAATATTTTAGCGGTAAGATAAAAAAAGAAATAAATGTCAAATTTCTGTAAAATGTACAATAGCAATAATTTGGTAAAAACTAATTATATGGGAAATAAAAATATTTATCTATCAGTCTCTATTTATCAAGTGGTACTATACACCGCCGGCGGCCGAGGCACGAACCTACGCAGGTGGGGCTACAAGCAACGAATCCAAGAACTGCACCACCTCACGCTCACAAAAGAACCAAGTATAAATCACTTTACTTATGATTTGCTATATTTTTTCTTAAACGTATAAAAAATATTTATTAAATAAATTACAAGTATTGTGTTTTTTTAGATTATTTGACATGTTGAAGACATTGGTAACTGATTTGACTTGAAAGCAGATAGTTTCTTTTAAATGTTTGAATCTAAAGAAAATGTATTTTTTATAAAAATAATTCATAATAAATATCAGGTTCTGTTAGTTGTGGTCTCAAGACGTCGCTCAATGCGTTATTTATGTTTTTCCCTCGTCAGGAAACGGCCAATACAGCCACTTATAAACCAACCAAACAATTCATAGCAAATATGAGGGCAGAAAATTCCTGTTTCATTGGTAATTCCTCATATCTCAAACAAGCTAACCCACTTCAACACTAATAGCTACCGCATACAAAACTATTTGAACAACAAAATCGTGACAATTTTTAGGGCGTACTCGGCTCAATGACAACCCATTCATTCGCTTAAAAACAAATTGAAACTGCCAATCATAAGCTCCGCCCAAAATTTGCGTATGCTTATTATTCCCCTCATCAATTTAAATAATCGAATTTTCGAAGATGCAAATTTAACACACAGAACACAAAAAAATACGCAAACACAATATATACCCACTTACAACTCAAACGAAGCTTGTTTTTAATAAATGACAGTCTGCAGTTCATCATATTAGAAACACGTTCCGTCACCTTATCTTTGGAGGCATTAAATCGTCATCAATTCTCATTTATTTGGCATCTCTATAACACCTCTGAACAAAGATCAGTATAGCTAGTCAAGTCTTAAGTCTGCCCTCAAATTTTCGTAAATAATCAAAAATGAGAAGAAAAAAAAACGGAAACAATTAATTTTCACATTTTCTCCCTCCTATCGTTGTTGATCTTTTCGAGGCTCAGCTATAAACCTGTTTAGCTCGTGTTTATGTCGTAAAAAAAAACAGCACCAGTCACATTTTAACACAAAAGAACAAGCACACAATCTTAACCTCAGGCACAGCCATCAGAAAGGTGAATCACAATTCACAACAATCTCTTGCTCTTCTGTCATGCAGATCTGGCCTGCGGGCATTATTGTCAAGGTGTCATCTCTCATCTCTGTCTCGTTGTCTTTTTCCGATGCCCAACCAGAGACAAGAATCTTGAATCTATAAACTTTTCAAAAGATGACATAGAATTGATTAGAGAACAACAATCATTGTGAGTGTGCTCTGGAAATTGCTTGCGGACCCATTCAAATGACAAAAGAAATATAAAAGTGTTTCTCTGACAGGTGTCTTGTGTTGGACGAAATGTTTGAGGGTTTTCCATAGGATTTGGGGCAACTTTTTGCAGTTTATCATTTTTGATGGGATGCTCTGTACATTGTACAAGTGGAGTGCAGAGAATGGGTTTCGGAATCCACCTGCGTCGTGGAATTTATTCAGTGAGGTAGATAAGCCGAGGGAGCTAAAGGCATTACATTTTTTGACCAGAATTAAGTCACTTTTGATGTCTAAAAATCATTTTGGTGTGCCACCTATTTGATGGTGCTTAATATAATTTAAGCACTCAGTCATGTGATAACCAGAAAAGTCCAGGGTTCTTTGGAAAACAATTTCCTTTGAGGACTTTGGCTGAGGAATTGAAGAATTTGGCTTAGACTCATCTAATGGACGTACATTTAATTTGTCCATTGGAGATATTATGGAATCTGCGTTATCAGAACTATCCACATGGATGGAACACAACGGTCTTTCGGTTAATCCGGAAAAGACCGAACTCATTCTGTTCACCAGGAATTATAAGGTACCAAAATGGGACCCACCGAAGCTTAAAGGTGTCCGACTTAATCTTTCAACCGAGGCCAAGTTCACCTCCAAACTTAACTGGAAACGGAATACTGAAGAAAGAATGAAGAAAGGACTTAATGCCTTTTATGCATGTAGGAAAACCTTTGGGAAAAACTGGGGCTTGCAGCCGAACATTGTGCACTGGATGTACACCGCGATTGTGAGACCCATTCTTACCTACGGCTCAGTAGTCTGGTGGGAGGCGGTTAAAACCAAATCCCATCTTAAGAACCTGAACAAGGTGCAGAGAATTGCTTGTTTGGGAATAACAGGCGCAATTAAATCCACACCACAATTAGGTCTGGAAACGCTATTGAACCTGCAACCCATTGAGCTATTCACTATGAAAGTGGCAGCCAAAGCTGCTCTCAGATTAAGAGAGAACAAAACTTGGAAGCCTGGTTACTGCGGACACTCAAGCATACTTGAAATCTTCGATCGGAAGGGACTCATGTCACTCACCGATTACGAGAAACCCAGATATGACTTCGAGAAAAACTTTAGAATCACTATACCCAAAAGGCAGGACTGGAAATCACCCAGTACCATCATTAAAGGTATAGCCGTCTATACGGATGGTTCAAAAACAGAAAATGGAACAGGAGCCGGCATATTCTCAGAAAGGCTTGCTATTAGCCAGTCGTACCGACTGACCGATCACTGCAGTGTCTTCCAAGCTGAGATATATGCGGTTAAAAAAGCAGCACAGACTATCTTATCGATGGGACTACCAGCAAAGGAAATAACCATCTGTGTGGACAGTCAAGCAGCACTCAAAGCTATCGGCTCCAATCTTATTTATGCGAAATGTGTTACAGATTGCCTCGTGGCGCTCAGGGCTATACGTCATCACTCAATTCTACTCTGCTGGGTTCCGGGACACGTTGGGGTGGAAGGGAATGAAAAGGGGGACGAATTGGCCAGATGCGGCTCTGATATGAACCCTCAACTTGCGGACGGAGGGTTGTTACCGCCTTTCAACACTGCTAAGACCTTTATTGAAGGCGTCATCACACAACTGGCTAAGGAACAATGGAGCAGCACCATCGGTTGCGTCATAACCCGAAGTCTGTGGCCTGTGATTGACACCAAAAGATCAAAGTTCCTAATCTCCCTTAACAGAAGCCAAATCCGGATGCTCGTCGGCGTTTTCACCGGACACTGCATCATAGGAAACATGGCTAAAAGGCTAGGACTTTTTGCAAATGACTTCTGCAGAAGCTATAGAGACGAGGAAGAAATAGAGTCCGTGGAACATCTTCTATGCCACTGCCCAGCTTTACAGGAACGCCGCTCATCCTGTATGGGAGCTAGGTTCTTCGAAAGTCTGGACGACTTGGCAGGGGTACCCCTATCAGACATAAAACTATTCCTCAACAGATCGAAGTGGTTTTGTTAGCCACATGTCCTTACATGTACAAACAGGGTACTCACAATGGGCCTTCATGGCTTCTGGGTGAAATTTGCATCAGTTGCAAAACTGCCCTCCCAACCTAACCTAACCTAACCTATGATGTGTATGATTTGAAGAAGACAACTTCTTATTTGACATTATAAATATAACATTGGCGAGGCTTGATTGTTTAAGTAAAACGTCAACTGGATTTGACAGGTAGTCAACCTGATTTCTTGTTATATTCTTGCGGTTTATTTTGAATTTTGACACTTCGATTTGTCAACTGAATATGCACGTAGGATTTTCTTGACTTGATTTATAGGCTATCTACTCACTCATAAATGTTTACTAAAAAAAACTATTCACGTGACCAATCTGGACCAATAAAATGCATCAAGTTAGTCAGCTGTCAGGATTTATGATTTAGAAATCCGTACGTCCACGCTATAACAAACAAGGTAAACTGGAACCACAAGTACATCGATTAAATTGACGCGGAATCTGTTAAGACATCTATAGAAAAAATAAATAAGTAAATAGTTGGCGCAACTAGCTTCTCTCACAACCATTCGTGTTGTGTGGGTTTTTCATTTTAGGAACGAATGGAAGGGATCTACAATTTTATGCCCATTCCAAACGGCCGATTGACAAGCTCTTCAAGACAGTTGTACTCTCGGATGTTTGTCAGATGTTCGCGAGAGGTGGCGCAGTGAAAAAATCCCTGAGTTGGAATTTTGGGTTGGGTTTTTGCCGGATCCAAACCTGGGAACTAGTAGCTTAGTAGTCCAACACATTTTTTTTTTCATTTTAAATTTATTTTTATTTTTATCATTTATTAAACTTATATCCTACACAAAAACGAATAAATCTAATTTAAAGCTAACATTTATCTTAAGATCTAAATTTAACTATATCCGTAAAATTATTGCCTTTCGGCCTTAAATCTATATTAATTTGTTTTGTTTTTTATTCTTCAAGAAACTTTATAAAAACTTGAATTCTTTATTTGTGTTATATTATTTAAAACTACTTAAAACTACCTATGCAAGCTTAGCCTAAATTAATTATAGTCAGGGTGGTGAGCAATCTTATCGGTTGGTCCAGTCCCTCCCAAGGACCCCCTACTCTAACCTAAACCTACAAGCTTAATATCTAGCTTAAAACTAAGGAGGATGCTACGTAAGTAGCGCACCGGCCCGGAAGAGCGTATCAAGCCACCAAAATTAGCTGAACTGCTTTGCGTATCGATCTTGTCCCGTTCAGTAATTGCGGTGCCAAAACGGAGGAGCTGATGAGCATTGGCGACGTACCCGTCGTAAATGAGCCGCTTAGCCCTCACGCAGCTTTGGCTGTGGTACAATATCGGCCGACCATTTTTTGTCTGGACTAACCCTTTCATTTCTGAATGAAGAAATGCCTCAAGCGGGATAAAGCCAGATCGAAGCGTACTCTCGTGGTACATTAAATTGGGGTGGTAAGCCCCCGAGATCAGGTTATAATCACTGGCCATCGCCCTTGAAACGTGCCTCCGAATCACCTTAATAAGGAAATTGTCAACCCTGTTCAGTCGAGCCCCATTGTATGGGGTCTAGTTGGGATATTATTTCATTTTTAGATTCAGGAGCTCTAAACAACCCTAGACAGGCCCTGAGACATTGTCTCTCAAACACTTGAATCTTTTCCATACAGGACGGCGCTATATTGAACCACATGGGTCAGCCATAAGCGATGATGGGCCTTGTAAGGTCCTAGTAGCAAATGACCTTCAACCAATAATTGTTACTTTTCTCCAGTTTTTTCTGGTATCCCCAAAGGCCCCAGCCAATAGAGTTCTGAACAGGATTGTTTCCGATTTTTGGAAATTGATTTTCAACTTCCAACTATCGCAATACCTCTTAATTTGTTCGAAGACACGCTGCAGAAGGATGTGGATGACCTTGTTTTTTGGTCCTGACCTGTACACCACCAAATCGTCTGCGTTCGCTATATAGCATGTCTGAGGGAACCCACCTGATCACTTGTGTAAATATTAAACAGGACCGGAGAATTCACTGCTTCCTGTTATAAGCCGTTTTTTAATTTCGAAAACCCTGCTCGAAGTCACAACGAACTTTTATTTCATTTTATTTATTTATTTATTCATTCTTACACATTAAAATAACAAGGATTTTATAAACTAGTGCACGGCTCAAATAGAATTCCTACAGTAATTTATGTTTTTTTTTATTGCATGTAAAAAGGTGTTTAATGTCTTATCTGTACACTAAATTAAAAATACAGACAGCTAGTACTCAATAAATAAAACGACCGCCAATATAGACATGAATTTTAAAACATAAAGGAAAATTACAAAGAAAATGCAGAAAGAACATAATCAACCGCTCAAAACTATGATTCACTGCGTAATTGCCCAGTCAGAACCAGCGATGCCAGATGTGGGTATTTTTCTCCATTTTGTGGAATTTTTCACTCAATGGGGAAAAGTGCTCTTAAAATGTGGGAAAACGGA
This sequence comes from Cheilosia vernalis, assembly GCA_949126925.1. Classification (NCBI taxonomy): domain Eukaryota; kingdom Metazoa; phylum Arthropoda; class Insecta; order Diptera; family Syrphidae; genus Cheilosia; species Cheilosia vernalis. The sequence goes on from OX421358.1 coordinate 11,783,526, forward strand.
GATCCGCATGCATGTTTATTAATTTTACATAATTTAAAAATAAAACTCGTGTAGTTAACCTTTAAATATATCCCGAACATAAAGACATCACCGCGTTTATAGAATTTAAGCGACTTAGCTCGAAACTGAAACACTTTCCGGAATTTAACTGACGAAATGTGTGCTGCAAAATTGTTCAAAAAGTTGCGTTGATCTTTGCAATGCATCGATAAAAATGCTCCAATGACGAATAGTGTAGCGATATTTAATAACTCGAATTAATATAATTTATAACTAAGGTACCTGAAATATTTTTGTGTTTAGATAACAAATTTTTTTTTATGTATCTTTTTAATTTATAATTTACTTTAAAACCTACCTCTTTATTTATGAATTAGCTATGGTGCCTTTTAAATCTATTCAACCAACCTGCAAATTTGCTTTTAATTTAACTTTTTTTGTATAAGTTTAAAGTTTAAACTGAAAGACTTCGAAAATTATTTGTTTTTTGTTTTTGTATTACCTTCTTTAAAAAAATGGCTTTATAAAAGAAAACAAATTTTTGTTATATAAAAATGCGTCTTTTCTTCAATGAATTGAAATGGGGAAAAACGGATATGTAAATGGTGAAATTAGGAAATAAAAATCTGCTATCACTGGTCAGAACCCCACAATGCTAACCACTCTCTCTCAAATGAGACATCTCGGCAACTGCTCCGTATTTTGTTAATTTACACAGTTTGCGAGAAAATGTGACATCCGGGAATTCACGTTTAGAGATGTTCCCTTTAATTGGTTAATTTTTCATAAACATCGGTTTTCAAATGTCGCCGTAGTCGGTTCCGACAGAAATCCCCAACTCTACTAATTAAACGATTCATACGCAGACTTCAATCCTGTGATATTCTTATGCATTTGATGCTTTTGGTATATTTTTACAAGCTTCCTTAGATTATATGTCTTCTTAGAACTATGTTGAACACTCATTTCATTTCATTCCATTTATTTCAATTAATTGGTTTGTACATTAAGATGTAATCTTTTATAGTGCTTAGTCTGTTAACTTCACGAAAATTTAAAATTCCCAACTCTAGTTAACAGTTATGCATCTTAATATAAGAGGTGAGTGAAACTCTTAACCTTTCTTGCAGCAATCCAGTCACTTTTCCTATTTTCTAGTCCACAAATTTGCCTGCCAGCATGTTTAGAAATTAAAATTATTCCCTTAGTGACAGAATTATAGCAGAATTATAAAAAAATCTACTGAATTTATGACCAATTCCAAAAGCAGTTGCATACATTTTTATTAGCTCGGTTCATTATAATTACAACTATGTAAATTAAATTCAAATAAATACATTTTTAATTAACTTAGCTCTGAGGTCTGGCACCAACAAAATATTCAAATAGCATTTGCATGAGATAGTTAATAATAAATGATTTGCATAAATTAATTGCAAATGCTGTGTAATAATTTGGTCAAACTGGAAGATGCATTAGCATTTTACTGTTTATAATTAAATAGATTCATTTAATTTAATTTTTTTTACAAGTGGAAGAAAGAAAACTTATACTTATGCGACACGGTACTTTCGCTAATTAAAACCGGTGATCGGATAAGCATTGTCTTTAACGACGGTGAACAAGAACACCTGAGGAGAACATAGAAATATGCAATCTGAGACTCGCAGTGGTTGTCGTTAAAAGTCACTGACATAGTGCATACAACAGAATATATACTGTACCAACATGTTGACCATGTTCTGACACTTGGCTGACACTTGTACACAGTATTATATGTAAATAGGCTTATACGGAAATAAAGAAAGTAAAACAGTATTTTTATTAGATCATCAAAGCTGAAAAACTAATTGAAAGGGGAGCTAGTTGCATTCTACTTGTGGTAGCTAACACCAGTTCGTGGATCAACTCTTTTGGTAAGTAAATTTAGTCATATGGGATAATGGCCATGGGGAGTTATTTTTGTTCTAAAGAGGATCGAGCTCGCATCACTGTCTGTGCAGGTTGTAGCCGAGCAATGATTTAGAGGGTATTTATTAACAAATTCGCCTGACATCGAGAAATGATCTCCATTGATTGACGTGTTGTTTGAAGCGGATGGCGCAAGAATTTGTGGAGGAATTTGGCGGGTGCGATTTACCATACTATTCGTCGTGGAGCCATTCGGCGATAACATAATTAACTGTTGAATAGACGATAACCTACCCGAATGTCTGATTTTTTCTATATAACACTTTTTAAACCTTAATCAAAGTTTATACCAGATCTTTTGTGAATGGTTAGAGCGACGGTTCCAAGGATATGAAATAATTGAGTTTTCATCTTCGACAGTGGAGGAAGATTTCTCCTTAGTTGGAAATGGCTGACTCAGACTTGTTTTTAAATAAAACACTTAAAATGAATTTGGATGGTGGAAACTTTATTATGACCTGAAAGAACAATGCTTGACATTCACTTTTTGAAATATTTTCATGTGAGTTTTGCCCACCACTACGACGTTCATGATCTATTCAGTAGGTCCGTTATATTCCCAATTACGCGACTAATGTTGGCATTCAAATCCTAGGGCCGAATTACCGCATTCGTGAGCGAGCCATAAGTCACTGAATTTTGTGGATCTTACAAGGAAAACAATAACAAATTCAGTCACGCATCACTCGATCACAGATGTGATTCGGCCCCTGGATCGTAGCTAGCTTATCGGAGAAGACGTTTGACTTCACATGACCCCAAAGAAAAAAGTCTAATGCTGCGATATCACGCGATCTAGGTGGCTAGTTGACAGGTCCGAAACGCGAATTTAGCTGTCCACCAAAGTTATTTCTTAATAAATCAATAATATTTTCTCAGAGGTCTTTCCATGATAATTTGTCGAAAAATTCTCAATAGGAATAACGCGACACCATGAGGCAAGTGATCTGTCAATAGAAAACCTATTAGATAATTGAATCACTCGTTACTAAGAAGCGGTATGAGACCCTGTCCAACTTGAAGTGCGTAACTAGTTGGAGTTATCCAAATATGGCTGTAGGTGAAGAGGTGTATTTGTTGAGGCCTCGGTTCACCATAGAGCCTAAGTTAATAAAAATGGTATTCATTGTGTAAAACTCACTAAGCAAACCCCAGTACCAAAACTATCTGCGCGGACGCGAACTCGGGAAGAAGCCCTTCCTGGTCAGATGCAAAAAGTGATCTGAACCCAATTTGCCTGCCACATTCACAGAGCTGCGTTTCACAGCCTTGGTTGGTTGGTTGGTTTAGGTGGCTGTATTTCCCGACGAGGGAAAAACACAAGTAGCGCATTGAGCGCCGTTTTGAAACCACAACTAACGGAACCTGATATGAAAAGGAGGTGAAGGAAGTTAAAAGAGCTCAAAACCAGCCTGTGGAGTTGAGAAATTTGATAATCCTGTGGAAATGGATGCCTTGGATGGCCAAAAGGTCATCAAAAAATGGTTGACCCAGTGCACTGCGTCTGGTTTTGGCTAGGGCCGGACACTCACAAAACAAATGGAACACTGTTTCACTCTTACTTGTGTCATCACAGCTACGGCAGTGGGTATTGTGGGGGATGCCAAGCTTGGCTGCGTGGGTTCCTAAAGCCAATGACCCGTACTAATAGCCGTTAGTCTGGCAACATCTACACGCGATCTGGATAAGAGGTTGTTTGTTCGGGCATTATCGTAGGTTGGCCAGATCTTCCTGGAAATGACACAGTTCATCAGGTTCATCCAACTAGTCTCAGCACATAAGGTGAAGTGCAGGAGGATTTCTCTCTTTACATATTCCAGCGGAGGGAAGACTTCCTCCGCGTGAGACACGCACAGAGCTGAGCCAATTCTGGCAAGTTCATCGGCTTTCTCATTCCCTTCAATGTTCCTATGGCCGGGAACCCAGACGAGAGTGACCCTGCACTCCACAACAAGCTTGGACGTTGACTTAGTTGAACCAACAGCCTTAATCGCGGCCTGACTATCGACGAAGATGCCTATTTTTTTTCTGGGTGTTGCAATATTGTGGAGCAGTCTGCACGCCTCCTTAATTGCAAGCACTTCTGCTTGAAAAACGCTGGCTACGTTGGGTAGGCGAAGACTTTTTGAGATGTTTAATTCTGTAGAGAAAATGCCTGCTCCTACTCCACAGTCCATCTTGGAACCATCTGTGAAGATAGGTATGTCGAATTCATTAACGACCGCATTCTCCTCCCATTCTAATCTAGAGGGGAATCTAACAGAGAAGTTTTTATGGAAGTCGTGTTTGGGTACTATGTAGTCTGTAGACATATGACCTATGCCGTCAGGAAGGGAAAAAAGAATGCTGGTATGGCCGTAAGACCTTTCGGACCAACACTTAGTTTCCTTTAATCTGACAGCGCTACAAGCTGCAATGTTTTTTATATGCAGATCCACTGGCAGGAAATTGAGAATGACATTGAGGGCAGCGGTCGGACTTGATCGCAGGGCTCCTGTGATTCCAATTCCAGCTGTTCTTTGGACTCTACTTAATTTAAGGACGTTATAGGCTTTGCTTAAGGCGGGCCACCATACCAGTGATCCATAGGTGAGGATGGGACGTACCACCGCTGTGTACATCCAGCGAACCATCTTTGGTTGAAGTCCCCACTTCTTGCCGAAAGTTTTACTACAAGTGTAGAAAGCTATGCTTGCCTTCCGCACTCGGTGTTCGATATTGTACTTCCAGTTGAGTTTGGGGTCAAGCATGACCCCAAGGTATTTAGCGCTGGTGGATAAAGGAAGGATTTGGTTGTTTAAGCGGGGAAGTGAGAAGGTTGTTATTTTGGTTTTGGTGGTGAAAAGCATCAGTTCAGTTTTACTTGGGTTAACGCTAAGACCACAACTTGTAGCCCAACCGCTAATCTTACCCAGGGCCCTTTCCATGATTTCACTTATCACGGTCGGAAACATTCCTGACACTAGAACGACCACGTCATCCGCATACGCAACGACTTTTATACCTTCCCTGTCGAGTTTTGAAAGGATTTTGTTAAGTACCATAATCCATAAGAGAGGCGAGATCACCCCACCTTGAGGTGTTCCTCTGCTTACTGATTTGGTTAGATGGGTGTTACCAAGTTTAGCTTGAATGATCCTTGTTTTGAGCATGGAAATGATCCACGAAGTGACGTAATCCTCTACACCTAGTTCTAAGAGAGATTCCTGGATCGATTCAGTGTGGACGTTGTTAAAAGCGCCCTCTATATCTAAGAAGGTAGCTAAGGTAAATTGGTGATGGGAGAGTGACCACTCAACTGTACGCACTACTTCATGAGAGTACGCTTCGGTCTGGCTTTATCCCACCTGAGGCATTCCTTCATGTAGACATGAAAGGGTTAGTCCAGAATATAGATGGTGTGCCGGTATTGTACCACAGCCACCGCGGCGCGAGGGATAAGCGGCTCACCCACGACGGGTCCGCCGCCAATGCTCAGGAGCTCCTCCGTTTTAGCACCGCAATTGCGGATCGGGACAAGGTCGATACGTTGAAGCAGTACACCGAATATTGGTGGCTTAAAGAAGAGGTGAGGGTTGATACGCTCTCCCGGGCCGGTGCGCTACTGACGTAGCATCCTCCTTAGTTTTAAGATAGATATTAGGTTTGTAGGTTTAGGATAGATTAGGGGGTCCTTGGGAGGGACTGGGCTAGCCGACATGTATGTGCTACCGAGACTCGACCGACGCTATTGCGTCGCTCGAGTCTCGGCGGCACGGGTGAACCCTTGTCGGCGGCTGTCAGGCGCCCTTGGATGCAATCAGGATGGTGACCAATCCTTAAGATTGCTCACCACCCTGATTATAATTAATTTAGGCTAAGTAGCTTAGGTAGTTTTAAGTAGTTTATAGGTAAAACAATAATAATAAAGAATTCAAGTTTTCGAAGTTTCTTGAAAAATAAAAAACAACACAAATTAAATATAGATAGATTTTAGGCCGAAAGGCAATAATTTTAGGAATATCGTTAAGTTTAGAGTGCTCGTTAAGAGCCAGTAAGCTAGAATTAAGATTGTTAGTTTTAAATTAGATTTAATCGTTTTTGTCTAGTATATAAGTTTAATGAATGAATAAATAAAAATGAATTTAAAAAAAAAAAAAAAAAAAAAAAACTACTTCATGAAGAGCTGTCTCAGTCGACCTGCCCTTGAGGTATGCGTGTTGTGAGTTACATAAGGGGGACCTTTCAAGGCCTGTTCTTATGTGAAGGTGGAGTACCTATACGCTCTAAAGTTTTGAGAATGAAGTAGCTTAAGCTGATAGGTCGGAAGTCCTTCGCGGATTCGTGACCTCTTTTGCCGACTTTCGGTATGAAAACTACACGGACATGTCTCCATGACTGAGGTACATGGTTTAGTAGGATACTGCTTCTGTACATTTTCACGAGAAGGGGCAGCACTATCCCCTCATGCTTTTGCAGCATGATGGGGAGAATGCCGTCCTGCCCAGGTGATTTATACGGAGCAAAACTTTGAATGGCCCATGAGATTTTTTTCCTTGGTTATAATGCGCTCTATTTCTTCCCGGTATGAGGGAAAATTCCCCAGCGAATAAGATGGGGTAACGCAGTGGTCTTTACAACCAGGAAAGTGGGTGTTGAGTAGAAGCTCTAAGGATTCGTCAGTTGATTCTGTCCAGGTTCCGTCCGATTTCTTAATGAAAGATGGAATAGAGCGTTCTTTGGATAGAATCTTACTGAGTCTAGCAGATTCCTTTAGAGTATCGATAGATTGGCAGTATTCTGACCATGCTTGTGTCTTAGCTGATCTAATGGACTTTTTGTAGAACTTTAGGCAGTCTTTATAAGGTTGCCAGAACTTATGCCTGTAGCAGATATTGAAAATGTCCCTAGTCATCCTTCTCAGAATGGATAGGTCTTCATTCCACCACGGCGGTAAGGTTTTTTTGCTGTGTTTAACGGGACACGATACCTTAAAGGCTGTATTCATCGCCCTTACTAGAGCGAGCGAAATTGTGTCCAGTTCCTCACCTGAGTCAATTTCTAGGTGTGGGATACTGGGGAGTTTAGATTTTAAGACCTGACCAAATTTCTTCCAGTCAATTCTCTTTGGGTTTCTATATAGGACTGGAGTATCTACCTTGATACAAAGATTGAAGAGTATCCACTCGTGGTCCGAGAAGGACTTTAAGTTGGAGACTCTCCAATTCTCAACCCTAAAGTTATCGCTGTTTGTTTTGAGAGTAATGTCTAACACCTCTTCCCAACCCTTATAATTTTCCGTACTTGGAAATTTAAAGGTAGGGGTGTTACCCACATTACATACACATAGATCGGAAGTTAAAAGGAAATCGAATAAAGACTCACCTCGTTCATTGATTTCCTTGCTGCCCCAGAGATGATGTCTGGCATCACAGCCAATGAGCAGGTTACCTTGCCTCGCCTGTATCGCTGCAGTGAGCTGCTGAACTTCCTCTGGCGGGGATTGCTTGTCATGTGCCATATAGGCGGATGATAAAAAGGTTGTGGGACCCTGGGTGAGTTCTACCTTAACAACGTTCTTTTTTCTCGGACTAAAGCTGTATATTTCAAAAGTGACAACGTTTTCCTTTTCATCGCTGCTTCGACTTAGACTGTCGATCTCAATGTGATTTTTTATTTTTTTTTTTTCAAACCACAGTACTCTCTGCGGGTTCTGTTCGAAAGATGGCCTCGTTTGTACCCAAGTTAAGGCAATTTACAACCCGATTCTTGCAAATCTCACTGATATACCTCACAGGACACAAAATCCTCCCAAAGCACAAATACAATTGCTCACAAAAACAATCAAAATTGAGATCTCCTATGGAGGAGGTTACACCATTTAATACCAGTCATAACTCGAAACATTTCCGTGGTAGTAAATTCGCGTATTTTGCTGAAACTAAATTTGTTTTTATTAAATCGTTTTAAAAGCCAAACATTTTATTTTATTAAAATCTCACCATTGTGAGGTGAGTAAAATCGCGAAATACGAAAAATGTTATAGAACCACCACAAACGTCACAATAATCAAGCTCAAAAAAGAATCAAGCAGAATCGGGTTAAATTCTTTTTGCATTTTATTCTCGCTGAATATCCCGCACGAGTTATATGCACCAGCAAGAAGTACATACAACTGCGTTAACAGCTAAGTAGTGCAACAACACTCCAACGATAACAGAAGCTGAGCAGCGGACTATCGCTTTTATGTACATTGCTTAGACTATGTTGATTTTTCATTCACAGGCACTCATATTTAGGCTTTTGAATAAAGCGCGCATTGTTTGTTAAAATAAATAGTTCGATCGATGTTGACAATCGTAACTCACGCGTACTTTTATTGCGCCTCCGATAGTTTCGCTCAGCGCAAAGTTCTAAATTGACATTGACATCAGTAGTAGAATTTAGAGAGCGGTTTTTTTTTGGCAAAAGGTGGAGTGCATGACCAACTGCTGTCAACAAAAATGAACACATTATATCGACGAATTGTGCTCAATGTAAGAAAATCTTGCTGTAACTTTGAGGTAGCGAACAAGGCTTTCAATATTTACCTTAGCTCTGCTACTAGTTTCCATAGAGACTTTCCAATCGCTTTTGCTTTGACTATATGTAGGAGGTATTGGAAAACAATCATAGCAAGCTCCATAGAGACCCTCATTACTCCAGTCCATTTTTATACAACAGAAGCAAGGTGAATACGAAATTCAAGCGATTTTTAGTTGCGTTTGACATTAAAACTTTTACAGCAAACTATGAAAGCTATATTACGTCATCGCCCTGGTAAGAATATTGTAAATCATTAGTCCCTGAGGTGTAAGAAGAAAAAACTAATGGACACTTACGCCATTTAGAGTAGACTCAGTTGAGCAAGACGTTGGTTTAGGTGGGAAGCCTAGAACTAAAGTTTTCCAGGTGCTACCTTGTCCGCCACATCTGATGAAAGTTAATAGGACTTATTGGTAAAAAGAAGGGATATCATCGCACCAAGTTGTTTCTTATGCTTCCGATTTTTAAATGTCATACTTAAGTATTTCAAATGTTTCGTATGCAACAACACAGTAAGACTTATAGAATAAGCTACTACATGTGTCGCGGAATACCCTTCGCCAACCCACTAACCTAACCCATCCTATAAGTATTTCTTATCAGTTTTCGAAGACGATGAAAGTGTGACATACCTACCTATTTTTGACCGAATGATTTAATTTTTAAAATCCCGATACAATGTCTCGTCAAATTCACAATTCTATTCCAGGAGCTGAGCGAACCCTAAAAATGTAAAATCGCTTGATAATCGATTTCCGCGGTATCAAAATTGAACGCTTCGACTATCAGGTGATTTAGCCCGGAAATTCTATACCTACCTACCGAGGGGTAGATGTGTAGTGAAGTTTTCCACTAACATTCAATGTCCAAAAGGGCGATGTCCTTCTGGTTGCCTTTCCGTTTGCCAGCGCTATTTATGCACCGTCTACGACTAAGAATTTTTGTGGATCTTTCAAACACATTTCATGAGAAACACTTCGTTATGATTATCTATTTCGATGGTCATTATACTTACCCTTGAAAAAATCCCAAAAGCCATATAACCCCAACCACCTTCTACTCCGATCTTTAGTGGTCACAACACCATTTTCTGAGTAGAATTTCAGATAAAAATATAATAATCTCCCCATCGCTTTGTATTTTCCATAAATAAATAACAAAATCACAGTGTTAACACTGTCATTAATCCACTTTCCCTTATTGTCCCAATAAATCATTAAATCCCCACAGAGGAACACGCACGAGCGACAAATTTCACCACACAGCGCAATGGCTGACTTCCTGCAGCCGACAACGACGACCAAACCAGCGGTCCAACCATCGAAAGTGAATTGAAGTGTGATAAGTGACCTAATAAATATTCAAACTTTCGTTACGTACACAACATTCAGTCCGCTCACTTGCATATTGGTTCACAGTACCGTCTCCGTCCCAATCTGTTCCATTCATGATTTTAATCTAGTGAAACAATTTTCCCCGACGACAGACGTCGACTTTTAACGACAAACAACGTTGCACCGAATCACGTTGATGATGTAATACACCAGCTCTGTCCGTATACTGCCGCCCCACTGACATAGTGTATACTACAGAATATAGTGTACCAACATGTTGACCATGTTCGTTACCAGGGATTAACATCACCCAGCTCGCGCCCGTTCATTCATAATACCTGCCAAAAAGTTATAAACACTCCAGTGAGAGGGATCGAGAGGCAGTGGCACTCGATCTATTAGTCGAGACAACGAAGCCACCATAGGCGACAGCTCCATCAACCAGAACGGCTATGCCAACCAGTACCAGCATAGCGGATCACCTTTCGGTTGGTACCCCAACAAAAAAAAAAAAAAAATGAAAAAAAAACTAAAAACTGTTTTACAGCTTTTAATCTGTCCCAGCTTTGAAAAGAGATTTTATGTCATTTTCCGGTCTCCGGTGCAAAAGTATTGGTGTGCATATACCAGTACCCACTAGCTATGAATTTGGCCAAGACCGGCTTTTGGCCATTCATTAATAATACATGGCCAAGTCGTGAAATTTATGAATGAAAACCAGCCCGGTTTGGGTTTTTCTTATTTTTTTTTAAATTTTTTTTTCATCATAAGCCTCACTCTGCTGGGTGCTGGTTTTTGTTTGTTGTTTGGTGCTGAATGAAATGGCGCTGGTTATAAATCTGCCGATTATGCTAAGCAATTAATTTATCGCGTAAACTATACTCTGCAGAAAGATTCATTCATGATATGTAGATTTGGATGGAAGTTTCGAGCGTAAATTGTGCTCGGTAATTTATTTAACAAGCTATTTTGTTGGTCATTTTAAAATAATATTCAGATGTAGCAGAGCGAATTAGTTAAGGTCTCGTCGCAGGATATCACCGAAATTAGTCATCGCAGTAGAGTGCTAATTTTTGGAAGCGAAAAATAATTAAATTTTGAAAATACCTCAGCTCGTTAGTCGGATGGGCAAATGACGAGGAGAATGTTCTGTTGAATTTGTGCAATAGATTCAAGTAAACTATTAGTAAAATCATTATAAAGCGGGAGTTGTATAGGTTTGTTAAGAGATTAACAACCTTTGAATTTTGCACGGTTACTAGGAACAAATGGCTACGTTTAAATTTAAGGAAGACTGTACGGTACGCTGTATAGTAGGTACACATTGACTATGAGATGACTAAATTCCTGTTTTGCCTATTTCAGCCTAGTGACTATGATAGATAGACTAGCTGACCCGGCGAACTTTGTTCCGCCCAATTTCGTTAATGTAATGAAAATAATAATTTCGAGCATGCACAATTGGTCAATTCAAATTCCTTATTCAAAACTTAGAGTTATGATATAAAAATAACTGAAGCATAGCAATGTCGATGTGTTTCATTCGCAAACTTGCGGTGCATTGATGTTTCATAACAAAATTATAACTGGGCCGACTCACAATTTCAAATTGTGTACCTATAAGCCCGGAACATTCAAAGAATTCAAGAATAAAAATTTTACATAATTTTTGTTATACCTAGCTATTGGAAGTGACACTATCCGTTTTTCTATCCAGTCTATTTTTTTTTTTTGTTCAATTTAAAATTTTACATATTTTTTGTTGTTCCTATTGGAAGTGACACTATCCAGTCAATTTTTTTCAAAATGCGATTCTCCATACTTAATTATATCCTCAATCTAATCCCCATAAGGTATTTTGTTTTCTAGACAAAAAGTAGCATTATATCCTTTATATAGCTATACCCATCCGGATTTGCCAATGCATTTCGTATTAAGTCCCGACCTCACTTCGCGAATTGCTTTATTTTGACAATTTTACTCATACAACTTTATAAATAGCGTTTGAATTTTATTATTTATTTGTTTTCCTATCCTTCTAATATTTTGTAAGGTGCCACCTTTAGGGTCCAAAACTATCCTAGGTATCTTTTAAACTGGAACCAACCATACCCATTCACAAAATTTCATTGAAATCGGTTGAGTTGCTTCGGAGATCGACAACATCGCCACCTATCGGGCCCAAAAGTATCCTTACTTTTAAGTCTTGCTAAACAGTAAATGGTGTACTTTGTTTTCAGGGTGCCCATTTTTTTGTCCATGTGAAATAGTGTGGTACTTCTGAGTAGAGTATTGTCCGTGCAAAGGCACCAAAAGCATTCGCACGATAACACGATTCCAAAAATTCGGTGAGTGTAGTTTTTGATAAATATATAGCGGTCGTGAGATATACGCGCCGGCCGGTTTTCAAGATGGATGGCTAAATGAATAACTGTTGGATCCCGTTCATGAATTGGAAAACCAAAGATACGCCAAACAGCTTCATTGGAGCTGATGTACCTTCCAATTTGGTAAAGCTTTATTTCACCGTTGTTATTCACTGGAGGAGCAGTCACATTGGTGTTTTCAACTCCAAATACCGCTATATCACTGTCTTTATTCAAATACTTCCAAATATATTTGATGCTTTTCACTGAACTACAAAACTCTACATTAATATGAGCTTGGAATGTTTTGCTCAGTAGAGGTGAATATGGCACCACCCAACGATTGCCAATGTCAATGTCGATGATATTTTTAATATAATGATAGTCCGCCATTATCGGAATTTCTTTGACGATATCTATATTGGATATCCGTACATTTTTTTTATTTGACATACCTTTCACAATATATCTCTTTTGAAATAACAGAGTAGTCGCCCTTTCAATTGAGAGTAAACAATTTTTAATATAATGATTGACAATAGAATAAAATAATAATAATAAAAAATAATTTCGAAAACATATTTATCGGCAGAGTTGATACTATAAAAAACTACAGTAATTTATACTTTGTTTGAACAAACATTTTTTTGGGGAGAGCTACCCTAAACACTTAGGGGTATAACCTATTCTCATACCTACTGAATTTATTTAAAATTTCATCAAATTCGGTTGAGCCGTTTCGGAGGAGTATAAACACTAAAACTGTGACACGAGATTTTTATATATTAGATAAACATTAAAAAAAAAATAGGTCCGCTTGTGTTTCCTTTCATGTAACTCTGCAACGATATGGTTACCTGGAGCGCATACCCTTTCCCTCCTATGGGACTGGTTACAAAAGAAATAAAATTAAAAGAATTCTTTTTCAATAATATGGCACAGGGTTCGGACATTAGTTGCGAAATTTCGCAGTAGAGCTTAGAAAAATGTGTAGTAGATTCATTTTTTTTTGCAGTAGATTTTCAATTTAGAAAAAATGCAATAAAAATGTCGTTTTAAAATAGTTTTCCATCACTAAACACTGAATTCACTTCAGTATCAGTTCATGCAAATACAGTGAAAACGAGATGGCGTGCACATTTTCTTTTCTAAAATATATTGGAATATATTACAGAATCAATAAACAGTGCTTCCAGTAACTGATTATTTGCAATGGGCTTATAAAAATATACTAAGAAATGAAAATGTGTACATGTATTCAATTTTGATCTAAGATCGCAGTGGTGCAGTAGATTTTATTTTTTTCTTAAAATTACAGAACATCCACTGCAATTGCAGTACAGTTCGAACCCTGATCTGTATGTTTTACCTGGAAACGATTTTTTGACATAGCAACAACAAGGTTACCAGATTGGAGAACTAGAAAAAAGGCCTTTTCTACATTTTTAGGGGGACAACAACTTTAACGAACATCAAAATGCTCATAGTGTTCAATTTCAAATTTGAAATAAATAAGAATAACGAAATATTTTCCAATATTTTATTTAATAAATTCGTTAAATTTAAATATTCAGTTGAGGTCCTTTTTGCTTGACAAAGTTAAAGTTTAACATTGCACTAAACTTATCTGTAAGGATAATTATTTATGAAGTAAGAACAGAGAATCAACAATTGCTTCTTCGATGGCCTAGATGATTTGAATAATGTTGATCTCAAACTACTCCTCAGATTTGGGTGGTTCAATTCACTGTGAATTTAAACTCTGATTGTGATATAAAACAAAACAAAATCACTCCGACTTAATGTACTTCATCATATTTTTTAAGTTATCTTTTGCAAAATGTTCCTACTACCTACCCTGTCTTTGCTATAAAACAAATCATTTATGAAACTGCCCCTCTGCCGAATCTAATTTAATTTAATAAAGAGATATTGGGCCTTAGCAATAAACATTTTTAGTCTCGACTTTAAATTTACGGAAGCTCACAATTGCGAAATTTGTTCTTAAATTTAGAGTCGAAACTAAAAATCTTTATTGCTAAGGCCCATTATATCAAATATCACTTAAGTTTTTCGTTTTTTTCGGGAAGATTTGTCTATTTGGCTCCACTAAAATTCCGTGCTCAACAACCACAAGAAACTTTGTGAGTGAGAAGCTAAGTAGTGTAGGTAGTTTTAAGTAGTTTTAATTAAAACAAAATTAATAAAGAGTTCAAGTTTTTACAAAGTTTCTTGAAAAATAAAAAAAAAAACAAACAAATTAAAAATATAGATAGATAAAAGCCCCAAAGGCAATAATTTTAAGGATATAGTTAAGTTTAGAGCGCTCGCTGAGAGCCAGTAAGCTAGAATAAGATAAATGTTAGTTTTAAATTAGATTTAATCGTTTTTGTATAGAATGTAAGTTTAATTAAAATACAAATAAAAATGAATTTAAAAGTAAACTTTGTGAGTACATTCGCCTTTTAACATTCGGCATTCCACATAAATCAAGCATACTTACAATATCGCCTGCGATTCTTAAATAAACTCAACGGCGAGCTTTCTTCAGGGATTTGATTAATAGAAATATCAAAACCATACCTATTTTGTTTTTGGTTTCTAAAATTAGCTTAGTGAGATGCCAATGATAGAAACAGCTGTACAACGCAAACTTAATCAAATTGCAACATTAACAACCAACTATGCATGCATGCTGATGACTAATTAGGATGTTGTACAATCTGGATTCTCCCAGGGCTGTCTGATTACTTCTGAATTGACAGAATCTTCCGTTATAATAATACACTTTTGGCACTTGTAAGGATTACCAAATTCATTTTATAACGTTGTTGGCAATAGTCGACTTTTATTTGTAATTTTTTTTTGGATTTATTACAAGTTTAAGCCATGCATATTTGGCATAGGTATTCTTTTCCCTTGAGCTTGGACAAATATTTGTAAGGTCGTTCTATAGGATCAAATTAGGATAAGCTTTCTGTAGATTTCCCATTTGATCCTTTCGCATTTTGGCAAATATCAGCCGGTTCTTACTCCAAAATTCGATGGGATATCAAGTATTCATAACATCCTACAACATTATGCTTCCGCTGAGATTCACTGATGAACTTGTTGGCGAATGAAATAAAATGCAAGTTCTCCGGCTTAAGTATGGAAAATGTTTCTGTTTAAGGAAATTTGTTGCATGGTTTTTGTGTTAATAGTGTTGTTTTTTTGTTGTTTTAATATAGGTATTTTCCGTATGATTGAAGGTCTTTTACTGTTGGAATATTTTCAAACCACACTCAAAATAAAAGAACAACATTTTCAATAATAGGCTCGAAAAAACTACACCGCTGCCCAGAAACCACGAGTCACCGTAGGACCTCAAGAAGCAACGTTAGTCTTTGGACCACTTTTTCTTCGTTTTCTTGAAGGTCTTTGGTTCAACCACAGCGATTGGTCATTAAGGTCTTCAAGAAATCAATCATGACAGTCTGATTTTGCAGTACGAAAAAATGTCTGTTTCACGATTATGGAAATTTAATAACAAAAGATCGAATAACGCTACTTTCGTCAAACGTAGAGATGTCTTTTGCCGAAAGCAGAACTCGTCTAATTGCATTTGGTTAATTATCGCCACCCACAACACTGTTGCCTTTATCCTCTTTGTGCAATAATACCGCTGTTCTTGAAACTACGCTTAACAGTCACTTGCTGAGGATAAATTTTGCTCATCGTTAAATTCCTTAAGTGGCAGTTCACAAATTTTTTACTGCGAATATATTTATATCATGACTCTTTCTTTCTGTAACTCGTTTGACCCCTAAAAAGCTGTCAGTGTCAAAATAACAAGTAATTTATAAATAAACCAGAAGATGGCTCATCTATTGCAAAAGTCAAAGAGCATTATTACATGGTAAAGTCACAATAACCAGTGACATCACTTAAAATAAAAAAAATCGACATCAGAAACATTTTAGGACATATATAATTAAGACAACATTTTTCAAAACCCTACTGCTTGACACAATCTTGAGCACTAATCTTCGAATCATTTTGGAAGCCTATAGTAATATTTGACAACATCTTTGACAACATTCCGCAACTTACATTAGTAAATTTGAATAACATATCAGAAACACTGCGGCCACCTGTTCATCAGTGCTGACCGGAAATGACATTTCCCGTCCATAACCTTTAAATCCAATTTCCATATAAATTTCGATTTGGGCTACCGCAACCGTCAATTACCTCATATGGCTGTTAAAATGCAAATTTGTGCCAACGGAAAGAGTCAACAAATTGCGGCTGCCAAACTCGCTTCACCTGAGGGGCTTGTACGAGTATATTTGGCGGAAAGCCACCGCACACTAACCGCACTGCAGCAGCGCATAAGTGCTCCCAAAAGCACCGCTTTTGCTTAGTTAATTCAGTTAGTGAGCTGAAATTTGTTCCATGAATGAATCGCTTTAGCAGCGGTTTTCTTTTGTTTGTTAGCTTGATTTCCAAGGCGGCCCACGCAATTGCTGCGCGCGCCGTAAATTTGAATGCTGTAAACATTATAGCGTAGCTGAGTGCACATTATGCTGAGATACGGCTCTGGTTTTGGCCAACTTTTCTGAATGAAATCTTAATGAATGAAAATGTGTCGCTGCATTTGTGTATCGGCTCTGTGTCTGTGGCGTGATGCCATACTGCATACAGACAGCAGTCTGTGCAGCAGAGGCCATGGAAAATAAATTAAAAATAAAACCAACCGCATATTCAAATTAATTAATTGCCATTCGAATATAATTTTGTTCGACTGCGCCTACGCTTAGACCGGGGTCGTTCGGTGTATGTGTGCGCTAGAGCCATTAATCGGATGGAGTTGATGGCTGTGACAACAGGGCGGGGTACAGTGAGCTGGGCCTAAGGCTGCAACGGGGATATGAGTGTCACTTTCAACTTTTTCTTTTATTTTCAAAGCGAGTTTTCTCTCTATATTGAGATTGAGATTTTTACTAACCCGTTGCGCAGTTTGTGCCATGAGGAGCTTTTGTATTAAAAATAGACGAATCGGTGGCTTACACGTGGGTGTAATGTCGTGAAACAGTAGTGGCCAAACAATAGGCGATAATTGACTAAAATCGATTGGAGGCACGGACCCGATTTTGTTTGGTTTTTCTATAGCGAATTCTGGTGTTTGGCTGTTGTTGTTGTTGCTATATTTGCCGGATGGCGCCATCAATTTGTACCGACTGGATTTGATGATGATTTTGACGTGGTAAAACCGGAATAATTGACTGGAGGTGGACAATAAACTTTAATCTGCTTCCTAATGATGGCATTGAGTTGTGGTTTTTGGTGGTTTTTCAAGTAGCTTTCACCCTTATGGGACATGTAAATCAGTAAGCTGACATAGAAGGCGCACCATTCATAAGTTGTTTTACAAGGGAGTGCCTGGTAAAGATTAGAATCGCAACTAGATTGAGTAGCATGAGGCTTAAGATTGGAAAAGCTGGTAAGGAATCTTAGCGTAAATGCTTTGAGAAACACAAGAAGTCGATACTAGCTTTCACCAAGTGTAATTGTCAATTTAGGCCGTCGTTGCCCTACCAATGTCCGTGTGACCATATTGAGACCTGAATGACCCACTTTACAAATCAAAAAAACACACTACAATTTCCATTAAAATTAGATTATATTCGAAGTTCATCCATATAACCCTTTTTCTATGATGATTCTTAAGTGCTGCAAAAGAAGCCTCGGCACAGCCAGTATCTCAGACAGGATGCTCAATGTTAAAGATTTCAGAGAGATCAACTTTTAACTTTTTATAAAAATTAACCATAAATAAAGTTTTGAGCGAACTAGTGTCTGAACTTTTGACTCTTCCGGATGACTTCGAAAAACTCTTAACATTTCTGAAAACATGTTAGTAAACTCAGAATGTCGGACAAAATCGCAGCTAAGAAACTACATCAATAAATAAACAAATAACCGAATGAAGGTTGGCTCAAAACACGTCTCGAAAACTGCAAAGAAACGAGCTAAAAAAATTGTAGAAAAAATATTTCGAAAAATCCGCAGTTATTCGCCCTAAAAAACATTAAGAACTTATACTAAAGTTCGTGCGGAAAAATTGACAATAAAACCCTCACAAAATCAGCAAAATGATGACCGAAAGAGACGCTCCAAAAATTGAACTAGAAAGCATTCCGAAAAATCAAAAAAGAAGAAGAAAATACTACGCAAACAGCCAGAAAACCCTATAAATCGATAAGAAAAAAAATCAGATATATGCCTTCAAACACCCCCAAATAACGCATCTGCCCGAGAGAGGCCCAAAATACAAACGTAATAAACTCCAAGAAAAACTAGACCAACAAGCACCTATTGTTATTATTGCCGAAACCACAAGTTGCTTTAAAATACACCAGATGCCACGAAAAAAACGCAATTAACAGATATTTGCCCATAAAAACGTTTGAAGCTGACCCAAAAAACGCCCTAAAAATTAAAACCAAAAAACCACACAAAAACGCTCGGAAAACAACCCAAAAATCTGGTCAAAAGAACACACAATAAATGGCTGAAAAATAGTCCCTCAAAAATTTAGGACTCCTCTTGCGGAAAGATTTTCGAGAAATTTCTTGAATTTGGGGGCACTTCTTGCGAAATGAGTTTTGAGCCACTTTTTATGGGTTTTTTTTTACTAAATCCACAATTCAAAATCGTCCCCAAAAATTAATTGAAAAACGCTTGAAAACGGTAGGTATACTAGAAAATATTTCGAAAGGTTTATAGAAATGCAATAAAAAAAAATTGCCCCAAACAAATCCACAAAGTTAGGCCCAAACATCGGAGCAAAGAACGCTTCAATATCCACCCAACGAACTACTTGATAAAAGTGTCAAAAACTGACTCAAAAGTCTCACCTAAAACTCCGGAAAGAAAAGCCGAAAAAAAGACCGTAAAATCTTCATCGTTTCAAAATGTAGCCAAAGAACGCATCATAAACTTGCCAAAATGGGAGCTAACGGCCAAAAATTTCGATCCAACGACCGCCTATAGGAAAACGACTAGAAAAGAAAGCACGTGTTCAAAGCACGCCTTGCCCTTAAGAAACACCAGATAAAACGTCAAAGAAAAACCTTAAAATGTTGAAAAAAAGAAAGACTACACAATTAAAGCTTCAATCCCGCGGACATGCGCGAAAATCAATATCCACAATTGTCCAAAATCGACCCGAAAAATATTAAAAAACGCGACAGAAGAATTGAAAAATTTGGCCTAAAAATCGCGCCAGAAACGCCTCAAAATGCAAGAAAATGCCTCTCATGTCATAACTATGAAGACCCAAGTCATAAGCTGATTTTACAATCACAACTTCACACCTCTTACGCTACTTATCAGTGTCAGGGGTTGGGGTCGAAATTCTGGCGAGGTCAAAATTCTTTTTTCAAAATTCTGTTTTACAAGCTGCTCCTTTCAAAATTCTGCTTTACAAAATTCTGCAAATAAAAAATAGCTTTGGAAAATGTTAAAAATAAAATCTTTTCCGAACCCTTTGTTAAAAGGCAGAATTTCGACCCGCTCCCCAGTGTCAGGTGTCGGTTGACAATCCAAATCTCTAAGGATGATTTCCCATTGTTTAAAACTCCTCCTATTTACTTGGGACTTAGGAGTCTGTGCCTGGTCTTTTGTGACGATCATTATAACCTGGGGGCCTGCGTCTCTTTAGCTGACGATAGAACCTTTCAGATATCGCCTGCTTTTATATGTAGGTGTCCATACATTTTTCTTCATTCTTAATCAAAAGGTGCCAGGCTTAACTAAAGTGAACTCACTGGCACTATAACCCTCTGACGCCAATTTAACCCATGTCATCATGCTGCTGCACTGCATTCCTTGTAGTAGCTTCATTGTAGCTAACATTTCAACACATTTGTCAAATCAAACCCTGCATCTAAACTTACTTAATTAAAGCCTTCGTTACAAGTCACCATGTCAGCCGCACCACATCCTTCAATCCACATAATATTGTCAAGCGTGGAAATTTGCAATACACTCTGATGACTTCAGCCCATTAGCGATTCCATTTCGTCGACCACAATTCGACGCAGCATTTTCCTTTTCTAAATATATTTTCGGCGACTCTGTGTCGACGCGGCATAGTCCGCACACTGATTGACAACTTGACAGGCCTACAAACTTGACCAAAGTGTCTCGAAGTTTGAAAACGAAACGCAAACGTATAAATTAAGACATGACATGAATATCTTTATCCAAAATGTGAAGATGTTCGCGATGAAATTCGGCTGATGGAACAGTCACATCAGTCCTTCACGCGCGAGGAGATTGCCATATAAATACCGAATTGACTTGCGCAACATGCTCCACATCTGCGGAGATCACTGAAAATCGTGTGAGACCATAGAGTGGAGCAAACAGGGAAACAGAGCACAACAACAACATCAAAAAAAAAAAAAGGAGCAATACACCTCACGATGATGAATCCATCATCGGTCTTCGCAGCGCAAGACGAATCCAATGGGGATGTTCGCACTTGCCGTTTGCGCCGGGATATGGGGTCCGTTCTCCGTTGCATGTGGCTGCCTGGCTTATGCATATTTTTCATCGCATCATCGTTAATTAAGATCTTAATCTTGGACATTTTCGTCCGGCTATCGACTGCTGATGGGCTACTGTCCGTCGTATGGTCGGCGGTGTCGAAACGAATTCGATTGGATAATGATGGCGTATATGCGTCGATGCGGGCTGAAGAATGAGTGCCGCTGGCGGCACCAGTCGAGTGAAAGGAATTTACATAAGCGCTGCTGGGTGGAAGGTAAAGTGCACGCTCAGGATCTGGGGTATTCCGGTAATCACATGGATTGTGATGATTTGCAAATTAAGCCAAACGATGTGGTGGCGCGAGGATGTACGTGTACGAGTATCGCGCAACGTGCAACGGGATCGAAATCATGTTTTGATTGGAGTTTAAAGTGTTTTGCGCGCTTTGGCATATTTATTACCCCAAATGACGAGGCGATTTATGCAGTTTTGACAACTGACTTCAAATCAATCAATCAGTTGCAATCTTGTGGCATGCATCTCAGTTGGTGGGAGGTAACCCGTAGGATACAGCGATGGATTATGATGATGACCACGACCAGTTGGGGCTGCAAAACGCAGTAAAACGGTTCGGTCGGATATAATAACTGCAGCGGGGAGATTCTAAAGGAACACAAACGGGCATGGTCAGTAACCTTTAGCTTTATAAAAATATGGGAAATGGGAATGGGTAGGTGTGACGAGATTTTTTGTTGAACTTAGAAGAGACCTGAGGTCCGTTGTTTTGAAATTATTTGCCTGGGATTATCTTATAGAGCCTATGACTGTGAATTTTTGTATTTGCTAAAGTTTGTTCCACCTGCAATGATCCCTTCTTAGGTACCTAACCTACCTAAGTTGTAAGGAGCGCAATCTAGCATCGCTTTGGGAATTATATTCAACGACTTATTTGTTCGAAGGGTTATATACAAAAAAGGCCCAGATTCGCAATTGACGATGGTGATGAAATCCACTGAACACCTTCACTATCGCATACACTTTGTCAGAAGATGGTGATTAAAGGACATCTCCGGGACACTCTTTTTAGCAGGCGTAGTTCACTTAGTAGCGGTCTTACTAGTCACAGTCTTCCGAATCACAGTCCTCCTATTAATTCCACTCCTTAAAAGAAATTAAAAACTTCGAGAACTACTCAAAAGTCAGATATAAATAAGAACCTCATTTTAAACGGGACACAGTTGAGTCTAAAGCATCGTACAAGATCACTGTATTTAATATACACATGAGGATTGAAGGGTGAAATCTGTGGACCCAAAGACTATGGCAAGCCCAAGCGACATAGGTAAAATTACGATCGCATTTTTCCATCCATATAGAGCTTCTTGTTCGGAAAAGGTGAATATGGGACGATTCTATAGCAGTCCGTGGAGCTTACTTGTAGGCGTTATCTCTGCTGTTGCATCATGGTTAGGTCATCCGATGTTTGTTTGGCTCTCATTTTTTTTTTCTAAATGAAAAACTTCGATTCTGACAGTTTTGCTTGTTCACGTACCCGCTGAGGTGGAAATGAGCCTCTTCGCTCATTATGATTTTGGTCGAAAATTCGTCCTCGAGATTTAGAATGGCTTCGGCGTAGGTTACACACGTTTGGCGGTCGACAGGCAGCAGCTGATGCACGGACTGGACTTTGTACGGGAACATGCGCAAGTCTTTGATCAAAATTCGCCTTAGGGACGACCGGCTGATGGTAAAATGCGAGGCACAGCGTCTGGTCGATGTTTCCGGCGCAGCTCGACATCTTCGTCAACAGCGGCAATATTCTCGGCACAACGGGCGCTTCGGGGCCGGCCACTTTTGGCAACGTTTCATGTGGTCCCATACTCTTCAAGGTTGGTGGCAGTCGGTGTCGGACGGCCGTGGAATCGGCGACGGAATTCGCGCTGCGCCAACACTAAACAGACGAATTATTACGCAAAAAAATAGACACGATTATTCCGCGTCCTTGGGGAGTGTGTCGCTCCATGGCTTTTTCACTTGCATTCTACATCTGTCTAGTTCACAAATGTCAAAACATTTTTGACATTGGCGGCCATTTGCAAAAATAAGAGCATCTCTTTTGGCCCACCCTTGTATAATGGTTTTAAAACCCTTAACAAACTTGGCTTGAGTACAAACGTTGCTGCTCAAGCTCTGGCGGTAGAAGGTACATCCATACAGCCGCAGGATTGCAGGCTCATTCTTTACGCCCTCTTCCTTTCCTTTAATCACGAAATAGGGTGGAACATATGCTACAAATGTTAAGACGGAATGATTAACGAGAGCGCACCCTAATTAGAGCCAGGACCACTAGAGAATACCTTTTCCTACATTTACATAATGGAGACCGTCCTATGGAGCTCTACAAAGTCAGTAGGAGAACTACTCTATCAGCGCTGCTTTCGTCAGCAGGAGTCGCACTACTGTGTAAATATTAGTGGGGGGATGAGGGCCACTTTCAACCTCAGTTTCAACTGTCATGAAATTCATGCCGTAATCTGCGTCTACGGTTCTTCTCAATCATTACCCGGATGCACTTAGACACCTACCTATACCTATACTCCTAGATTTGACCAGACTTTCGATGGAGTTTGTTGGAACACAGTTAAGGTCTCGGTGAACTTTAACAAATAATAAAACCTCCTCCGTACGGGGAATGAAGCTACAAGTGATGCAAACGTCAGATGGACCGCTTTGTTTATTACCACCAGAAGGCTATGGCGATCATTTCACGAAACTATGGCCAAGAGAGGTAGGTACTCATGCGAAATGACAGAGGATCCCTCGACCATCGTAGGAGTCTGAACGGGGCATAATACTCTGCGGTATCGTTTGAGGCAAATCCGCATGACGAAAAAGAACTTTGCAGGTGTTGCGGCTATACTTTTTAGGAAACAACCAACTTTTGCTATGCCACTGACGATAACAATTCAGGAACAAATTCCTTGAAAATACTCTTCTTTTGACCAGAAGAATGCTTTCCCATTAAATATCCTTAAAATCCTTACCTCTGGAACAATGTTGCTAGACGCTTTAAGTGAATTTCCCCATCACATATCTTGAAATTCCCCTTTTTCGCCATATTTGGTGGTGACATTCCCCATGGATTCCCCACAATCAAAATATTGAGTAAACTGACTGCTTCTTAGATTTTTCACCCAAGTTCCAATAAAAAAAACTGAAATGCTGTTAGAATGAGAATATTGAATGCAGCTCATTTTCAAATGCAGATTCGCGCTACTTGCGCACGAGGAATATATGTTTAGCATGCCAGTTAAGTTGGCGCAATAAGATTGGGTTCCGTTCAGCGTTGTTCCGAAGGAATTTTATAGCTGAGCCATTCTACACAAGAGGGAGATTAATGTTATTTCTTTAAGCCTAGTATGCTGCTCGCGCTTAAGCTAAGTCCCCATACGAAAATATCTCCAAAGATAAAATTAAGCAAAATAGTTAAGCCAAGCAGTACGCAGTTCAAGCTAAATTTCTGAGCAGCTGTACGAAAACTCTAGGTATATAGAATTTAAGTAAGCGTATTAATGGAAAATACATCTTTCCATGGCTAAATTTTGACAGATCAGAGAACATATCGCCATTCGCAACAAAATTTCAAACGAAACAGTACCAATGGAGAATGGTTAGTTCAACACAAAGAATTTCGTTGTTGTTAATTTAATTTCTTTTAAAATGTATAAATTTCCTTAGAAAGTACCAAGTGACCAAACAGAGCAAGTCAATCAGCTGTGCCAACACATTTCTTTTTTTGACGGAACTTACACTGTCAAAATTAAGCGAACATTAAGCGAAGTGGTGGAGAGAAACATTGGAGAGGCGCTTAATTTTAGCTTTCCTGGAACAGCATAGGTACTTGGCTTTAAAAAAAAAAATATATATATATATTGGGTGCGTTCACTTGGCGAATCTATTAACCAGTTACATATTGTTTTTGTGACGCCTTCAGTCCAGTAAATTCTACTATTCTGTTTATTTTTTTTATTTTGCAGATTTCTTTTTTGAGACAGAAGTGAACCAGTTTTCTTCGACCAGAAACATTGACCCAAAGCTATAATAATTGATCCAAATTAAACAATTGGTACTTCATCACAATCCTGGTTCAATTTCAAAGGGAATATTGGAGGTTAGTGTTGACATTTAATATTTTTTTCTATTTTCCCCACATTTCGTTCTAGAAGCGGGAAGATTCCCCTTTTCCCCTTTCATAAAATTTTTGATTGAAAAGGGGCATTCCCCACGAACTGGCAACACTGCTCTGGAAGTGATCAATTAATATAAGGTTGGCATGAATTCAAAATCAGTTCTTAGCGATAACCTCAAGTACCATGTCCACAAAGGAAAAAGGAAAGGTCCCCAACAGAGGCTGGACATATGTTCTCTTTTAACAGGTAACGTGCTATACCCTTGCCTGATCGAAGGTAGCGAACAAAACTTGTATCAGCTTTCAATCGGAACGATTTTTTTTTCCAAATATTATGTTTTTACTAACGAGGAACAAGGCATTTCTTTTATGCAATCCTTTAAAATAGTCTATCTCTAGAAAAACAAACCCCATATCTTCATGAAAGGCGCTCAATTTTCTGCTAGCGACTTCAATTCACTGCCCACTGTGGGACAAAAGCCTCCTTCCTCATCTATTTCGTATTTGGTCCATCTGAAATAAATTACTTACCAGGCGCACCCTCACTCCAACGACTCCAGCAGTCGGCTGTCATTCTCACGATATGACAAGTCTTTGATTTTATTTACTTCTCCCGCGCAGACCTATTTTCACCACAATTCCTTGCGCAGCTCTCTGTCTTTGTTTCTGCCGATCGATCGTTCGGCGTACCTACGGTGTGTATACGGTGTACCATGCACTGCCCGCCCCAGAGAACGCACACGCTCCGCAACAACTGTAGAGGTCATAAATTTTATGCATATTAAAATGCGACCATCTATACGCCAGCCAACCGTATATTGACTTTGTGCAGCGGCGGCGGTGTTCAACTTGATGGCCTTCCAATGCGCCACTAGAACATGAGCGGCGCTGCAAGCTGCAACGCTATGGCGACGACGAAGCACCGTATAGACGAAAACTCTGAAGCGCGCTAGGAAAAACTAATTTTACAGTCCGATCATGAAGGCCCAAACATGGTTAAAGGCAATTTTCCTGTCAAATCGAAATATCGTAAAATTCCCCATCCCCAGTAGAGAAAATGATGGCACTCAGCACTAGAAGGAGCAGATGAAGAAGAGTTGTTGTAGTTGTACCTCCACTATATAGTAGGAGGAGGGTTGCCGTTTGGCATATCCAAATTAACGTTGACACGCGGTACTGTTTGAGAATCTCCCCGAACGCCGGCTGGCAATTTTGTTGCTGTCAAAAAATTTGCTGTTGCCGAGACAATTGAATATTATTGGGCCACAGAAACGGTACCAGGTGGTCAAAACAGAACGATGATTACTATAATAGTACTAGAGGATTTGGAAAGCCATTAAAAACCTTGATCAGGTGAATTATTGCAGCAATGATCTATTAATTTGTCGGAATTACTATTTCCATCAAACGATACCGCTGTCAGTTGGTGAAACATTCAGCGTATGACGTTGGTGGCTTTGCTAATCTATGATTGTGCTGTCAAGTTGGCGGAGTAATAAATGATCTGGTTAAGTGGAAGTTGAGTTCGTACAAAGTATTCGTGATGTCGTAAAGTGCAAACTTCTGTAGTCGAAATGATAACTAAGCTTTGGGTCGTTGGGTTGTTTGGCACGGCCTTGAATTTCGAATGAAAGACTGACCGATTGACAGTGACTTTTTTGATGAAATTAAGTCCAAGGCAATCGGGGATATTGAAGGACATAATAAAGTTGATAGGTTGGTACTTGAATGCAGGCTCTTTTAGCTTGACAGCTTGGAGTTGACATTTTACAGAGCATTTTCCCTTTATTTTCCCTTAATTTTTTTTTTCCTGTTTTTGATGACTGGTTATTGACACACGCTGGAGTCATACTTTGGAAGGAGATGAGATTGTGGATTTTTTTTGTTTATCTGGATACTGAACCTGAGACAGCTCACTCTGCAGTTCAACAC
Source organism: Cheilosia vernalis (assembly GCA_949126925.1). NCBI lineage: Eukaryota > Metazoa > Arthropoda > Insecta > Diptera > Syrphidae > Cheilosia > Cheilosia vernalis. The sequence goes on from OX421358.1 coordinate 11,810,423, forward strand.
TTTCATCGTCATTACTCGGCTGAAGTATTTTGTTTTTTCTATTACATGATCCTCGCAATTTTACCAACTACTTCTCCACAGGGATTGGTTCCTCTTATTGAGATGGTTTAAACTCGCTAGTGTGTTGGACTACTAAGCGAGGGGTTCCAGGTTCGAATCCCGCAAAAACCCAAATTCCGACTCAAGGTTTTTTCACTGCGCCACCTCTCGCCAACGTCTGACAAACATTCCGAGAGTATAAGTGTCTTGAAAGAGCTTCTCAATTAGCCGTTTGGAATCGGTATAAATTGTAGATCCCTTCCATTCGTTCCAAAAATGAAAACCTCACTCAAAAGGAATGGTTGTGAGAAGCTAGGCCTAAATGTTCCCGACCTAACCCTCAAGACCTGCCGATGAAAACGTCTCTAAGATGCCGGGTTAGGACGAGGTGGTTCAATGAAGACCGACATTTCTCTTCTACCCGTAAGTGGATAGCCCCTTATGACTTAAAATTGGTGGCAGAAGACCGAGTGTTATAAAGCAACCTACACCCTTGACATGTTCAAACGATGGCTGACACATATAGACTGACGATGAGAATACAACGTGTTCCAGCCTTGCTTATAGCAGCTACCGTAGTCAGCGAGGAGGTCAGTTTTGTCGGATAATAGCTTGACTCGAAAACTGTAGAAACAACAACTCTATATACAGCTTAGTTCGCACACTTGTTTCAAGCTTTTCTTCCACTCTTTTGGAACCTATGTTCGGAAGTAACCCTACAGCCTGAAAAATGTTGTAAATACATATCTTAAAAACTCCATATGAAAGAGGTATAGTTATATAGTTCGTGACGAACGGATTTATCGTTAAAGATAACTCTGGTTTCAGAAGCTGGTAGGTTGAGTCCCACTTCCAAGCATTATTGGTATTTAGGTCACCTCAACAGAAAATGTTTAAAGCCTTCTTGATAGCTTCTGAGGCTCTCGTCTCGAATTCGGCCTCTAGTTGGAGATCGATAGGAAAGGTTTTAAAAGCTGCACTCCAACTTGAAAGCTGTCTGTGCAAGTCTAAGCAAGAGGGAAAGGCTTTGGAAGAACACACTTACAATTGCCGTACCTATAACTCTTGGCGCCCTCAAGTTGGACAAATTCAAAAACAGCTTGTCTGAGGGCATTAGAGGTAGCTAACATATAAATCCACAGTTTCCAGAGGCTTGAAGATTGACTGATAGGTGGTCAAGTAAATACACAGTCGAGCTCGAGCAGTTGCATTTCTTCTCCACTAAAAAAAGCAGCACGCAGCACTTTCAATAAATCTTAGTTTCGACATTAAATGCACGGAAGCTCACAATAGCGAAATTTTGTATGGAAAGTATAGCCACTCTGAACTGGAAAAATTTAGAGTCGAAACTGAAAATGTTTTTTGGTAAGGCGCAGAGAGTTTTCCTGACCATTTCCGACCTTTTCGCATACTCGGAAGTCAAGTTTTAAGCAGCTTAGCACTAGCTTGAAACTTGTCATCCGGTTTTAGCGGGTCTATATGGAAGAGGTTTTTTAGGCATTATGTATGTATGATAGCGTTACTCATACTGCTTCGAGCTATCAAGCTTATACAACCGGTTTTTGACTATTGAAAAGCAGTTAACTTATGAACGCACAGGTTCTAGAAGCTTAAAGATTGAAAGATTGTCCACGAATGTGCGGTAGTTTCCAATTCTCTCAAATTGAGCAAGTCCTGAATCAATTGCAAACTTTTACCACTTATTCGGTCCAAGTTTTGACAACGTTTGCAAAGCTTAGGAGTAGGTTTAAACCCGTTCGACCTGTCGTGCAACTGTGCATGGAAGTGTTACTTACACATCATTTGGTAAGCTCAAATCAAAGGAATTTGTAAATCAGTTATCGTGGGCATTGGCGGCAGCTTTTTAAGGACTAATTTTGTTTGAAAAGGTTTTTAGGGTGTTTTCAAATATACAGCCAAGTAATGAAAAGTTTCTTCAGTGCGGGTTTTTAATGACTGTTCAGGTTCACTTTCTTCCAATACTTGCGTCAAATATTCAACTATTTAATGTGGGCTGTAGATAGGCGCTTCTACACTCAAGACCGAAAAAGGTCGAGATGTTTTGAGCTGCCTAGAGAGAAATTGTACTCCTACTTCAAGTGAAGCCAAGTAAGTTCTCAAAAACATGTTGGTCAAGACCTGACGTAGCAAATTAAGGCCTGACGCCTGAGGTGGTTTCAGAAATATTGGTGTTAAGTTAGTGTGCCATGGCTTCAACGCATTGAAGGGTTCTCCGTCAATGGAAGCTGCCGTCTTCTTTACTGTCATTCAATCGTCTTAAATTTCTATAGATTCGCAGCTCAATCTTAAATAAGTGAAATTGACACATCTAACACCACAAGGTTATTAGCGAAACAATCGGCTGACTATGCAATGATGCCAAACAAATCTCCATCACAATGTTGACACCTTCAAGCCGAGATGTTTCCCAACAAACAAAAGAGCACAAAAATCGAAACACACTCGTGTAAATAAATTTATACTTTTGGCACTCCCATTTCCGTTTCCAGACTATACTCACTCACTCCCATTTGCAGTGTCGTACGATCGATTGAGACCCAAAATGCTCCAACCAACATCAACAGCGGATCTCTGGCACAAAACGTGTGGCAAATCTTTCCTCGCATCACACATGGGACATGGATGTCCCGCGTACTTGGACACATTCACTGGTCGTGCTTGGTTCAGGTTAGAAATCTATTTGCAGACTTGACTGAGCAGCAGCAGCAACATCTCTCTGTCTGAGCCGAGTCCTTTTGAGCTGAAGCTCAGTTGGGCGAGCTGTCATTTTGTCGCCGCAAACCGTTTTGTAACGCTCTCAGCCGAGGAGGTAATTCTACACCATAAGCTGGGTCCAAGCCAACACCATAGGCATCATGGTGTATCCGGCAAACAACAGACACAAAACGAATTACAGCGTCACATCACATTTCGTGTCGTTTGTCGTCATTGTCGTTGTTGCCATTGCTCTGGAGGTGGTTGCCTCGGGCGACGCGAGGTGAGCCGAGTTGAGTTGAATGGTTGAGTCTGTACCGTGCCCAGGTAGCAGCAAATTTATGAATGAAAATGATTTTCGAGTTTAGTGCGCGAACGGCTTTGGTGGAGGTTCATTGAGAAGTTTCGAGCACGATTGCCGTTGGCAGAAATTATTATTATTTTTTTTTGTTGAAAAGGAAATCCAAATCTCAACAGACACAGGTTAGGAAGAAGTCAATAGACCCTCGAGCGAAGTGCTATCCAAGGAATGAAATCTATTGAAAGGCCACGAGCCATATTCACGCTGTAGATTATTTTCGGGTTCTTTCTTTGGCTTGTCTTTTATTTTTTCTTATTCAATTAATAGCAGTCATTGTTAGGAGGGTTTTGCGGGAGTTTTTTTTTTTTACTTCATTTGACTGTGTTCACAATGCTTGTCAGAGCTGAAGTCGTGTCTTTTCTTTTCTGAAATCTATTATTTTAATTTTTGTTTATAAACAATTTCTTACGGCTGAGTTCTTAATTAGTTTTTGGCACATCGACATTTGCATACCGGTTTGATTGTTTGTTTAGAGTTATTGTGAATGGGTAGCATAGGATTGTATTTAATTTGAGTAAGCGGGGATGTGGAGATTGGTTTGGGAAACTGATTTCGCTTTGAAAGGAAGGTAAAAAGCTATCAAAGTCATTGACAGGAAAGAACGGATGGATTAGAGAACCAATTGACTACCGAGCTACTTGCTTTGAGTGGAGCTTGGATTTTAAATATGCCTTGGAAATTGGGGCCCTATGTACCTACTCCTGTTTAGTCGTCAATGGATGGATCAAGGAGCTCAGCTGCGATTTTAGTTAAGTTGTTAGGTCCATGTAGACAAAAGAGTTCGCTAGCAAGCTGTGGTTTCGTGTCAACTGGGAAATGTACGTTCAGGTTGTTTGTCGTTTATTTGAGGCTTCCCCAAGCAAAGGACCAAGAAATAGAGTGCACGACTGAGTCGCACGAATGTTCGCATTCGTTTCGTGAAAAGCTGGTATGCAATTTCAGGTATTTTTGGAAGCATTTGCATGCGATTAGTGGTCCGCAAGCATGCCACTCATTTTATAAATAAATTAAACAAAAATTACATTATTTTCATTCCGCGGTACCAATAATCATTTTAAGTGTCCAGGCTAAATTTTTCGAGCTCACAATGACGAAATTTTCCATATAAAATTGCATATTGTAACCTAGGAAATATTTAGTGTAAAGATGAAAAATGATTATTAGTAAGGCCCATTAACTATATATAGGTTTTTATTAATTTTGTAGTTTTTTTAGATTTTGGACTATTTCTGGCGCTTTCTAACTAATGGACAATATTCGCTTCAACGGTTTGAAAAATTTTTAAATTGTCTACGTAAGATCGATATTAAAAGGCATTAAAAGTAAATATTTGCGAGGACAACTCGGAGTTTAGAGTCTGCCAATTGATGCGCTGTGTGCATATCTTCAATCTCAGTTCACAAAAATTGGCTAATAACCACTCTTTCGTAACATCAATGTAAAGGATACAGTAGCTGCCACCCATTAGGACATTTTGACTTTAAGCAAGGGTAACTTTGTTGTTTTAAACGCGATTTTAATATTTTATACATTTATAACAATTATTAAATTTTCTTTTTACTAAAAATTAACTTTTCTTTGAATTTAAAATGGCTCAAACACCGCAGTAGTCGGCACTCTACGAAATTACAGTTGTTGACACCCAAAAATAATGATTAAATAATAGCTGCCGGTTTTTTAAAACGCATTTAATGCTTTCATAATAAAAATGCGACATTTTGATTTAAATAAATTAGAAAAAATCGATATATTAATACGAGAACATGTAAGTTAGGTTCAATATTTATTATGAAATGAGTAGAATGAAACTTTTATCATACTTATAAGATGTAGGGTCAATTTTCGACCACAATCGAAACTAGTACATAAGTCCATTAATTTATAAAAAGTAATGCATTAGGTAATTAAACATAATACATTTGACAATTTTTTTTTTTTTAGTTAAAATCTAAATTTAAAACTCTTAACGAACATAGCTAAAACGAGTTTATAGCAATTGCAATTAAAAAGTTAATATTGCCGCAATAGCTACAGTAAAACCCGGTATGTGCTTCACCTTATTTGCTCCGTTTTGATAGGCACTTATGCGGGTAAGGCAGTTATAAAAAAATCCGCTTAAGTGCACGTATCTATAAATTTATAAAAAAAAATAAAGAAATATTTTTTTTTTCTAACAAAAAAAACGTATAATTATTTAAAAATAAGAAAATACGTAATGTAACTAAAATGTAAAGCATGAAACACAAGGAAGCGCTAAATGGAAAAAAGCTTTTGTATTTTTTTTGAGCTGATTTCAAAAATGTGTTCATGTACCTACTTAAAAGAATTTTTTGTAAATTTCAATAAAAGTATACAAAATAAAAGGCAATTAAGCGGGAAAGGTAGTTAAGCGGTATAGATGAGTTTTATATGACAAAATTCTCAGAATTTTGGTTTTCAAAAAAAAAAGTCCTACTTATGCGGGTTAGGCACTTAAGCGAGAGGCACTTATCCGAGTTTTAATGTATTTGTATTTGAAGAAAAAAAAAATACATCTCGACCGAAGTAAATTTAATTGAGAAAATTTACTAATTATCATATCCTGTTTTGAAAAAAAAAAAAAAACGCTGAAAGTTCGTGAGACGCTCTTCCTTGTGTTGGTCCTCGTCGCAGTTAACTCATTGTTTGGGCAATACAGCCTCCATTTATAAATTATGTTTCAATATAGGGGCAACTTATGGTTTGGATGAGGCACCTTTTTTCGGAAATAGAGAAAGTTGTTCATGTCTTACTGAATTTGAGTTTAAAAAAATCTTCAAATAAACTGGCTTTACAATATGTGTTATAGTTGAGGATCAAACACCATTGTACTGTACACATTATCGTTAGGCTCTGTATACAGGTAGCTCTAGCAGTGTTCCAAGATGAAATATCTAAAATTCTAGTTTTTCCGAAATATACATTTTTTGCAAGATTTTTTCAAAATATTAAAAGAGGGAAATATACATTTTTTAAGTGCTTTAAGTATAACTGATATTTATTTTCTTGTAAGTAAAATATACACTTACATAAATATCGATAAAAATAATTATTGCATGTTATGGTTTTTGGAATTTTTATTTATTACTTAGAATTTCGTTTCTTATTCCTATCAAGATAATAGCAATGCGCTTCATTAAAACCCAACACATCCTTTGTAAAGATGAACATATCAACTGTTTCAGATTATATTTAAATTTACAGCAGAAATAACATCGTTTCAACATTTGCAGAGGAATGTGGAAGCGATAAAATATTGAAAATAAAATCTCTTAAGATTTAAAATGCAAAGTTCCTGTCAGCTGTTTTTAATCCAAAAACATCAGCGTTTTTATCAAATCATTTCCTTATTTTAGAGCTGATGGGAACGTCAGTGAAACAAAAGTTGTGCAGGGAAAGCGTTTTTCTTCAATAGAAAAAGTTGTTTTAATTTTTTAGATGTAGAAAAATAAAAATCTGGAAATTTAATCGATCAAAGTAAAAATTCTTGTACATATTTTGGAACTAAAAAATCTTTTAAAAAATATATATATATTGAAAACTGGCATCACTGATCACTAGATGAATTTAGAAAAGGTGCAGATAGAACCCGAACTTGTGAACGGTCCGAATATTGTTTGATTTTTTTATTTTTTGGGTATGCGGTCGCTCTGGTTGGATACAAGTGTGGATAGCATTGCTGGGCTATCTCGACTAGGGAAGATGAAGGACACCAGTGTGATTAATGAATAGTCCGATATTTATCAGATATTAATTTTTGAACCTACATTTTTTGTTTTTGAGTTTATTTAGAGGCAGACCTCCAGTCGGCATTTTTTTTAAGACACATATACTGCTGACACTCAAATGTAGGTATAGAACAAAGGAGGATAAGTGCAGCTTGCTCAGGACAAGCGTTGATAGCCATAATGGCTGCTTCTTGTCGATGGGCTTCGGAAACCAAACTTAAAGGTACGAACTACTGGCTTAACAGAGAAGGCCGTTTTCATGGCAGAGGAAAAGTCTGTATTTTTAAGACACGGTTTCCCAAACTTTGCTACATAACACAGAATTTGTACGTGTGAAATGTACCAACGCTTCTCCTTGCATTGATCTATACCTTCCTAAGCTCAATAATTAATCGCCTTAATGTCTTCAAAACCTACCCTCCATTAGTTCCGGAGACTTGTCATCAAATTAGTACACCCATTACGCGGACACGCCCACATTTCTGACCCCCGGTCACAGAAAACCCATACCCATTTATTTGTTTGTCATTAGTTCCACTTTACCGTTAAATCCCCTTATTTACACCGTCAATTAATTACGATTTCTCAACTCAATTCATATCTGTCTATGGAAATCAATATCCTCCGACGAAATTTTTCGGCCACAAAACAAAATATTGATTAAGCTAACGAAAAATGTAATTCTCGTTACGCACTCTGATTGGATTAATAAATTACCATAATAGATTGTGCATTTAACCCAAAAAGCAGACAACAGACTCGACATCGACGTCGCAAAGTCGGCCAACTGCGCGCGATGATGAAAAGAGAAATATTATTTCTTTAACGATCGTGCATTCGGAATAAATTATTTCGGCAAATCAATTCACCCAGCCACACCATTGCTGCGCAAAGATTACCAACTTGACTCGTGCCAAAAGGTCCGTAGGCGCTCTCCAACCAAATCTACAAGAACAGAAAGGTACCTACCTCCAACAACAGATGGTCACCGCGAGGCAAAGAGTGAAAGAGTGTGTCTACTTCTAAGAAAAAAAAAGAAGCAAAAAAACAAAAGAGTTGAGACACGAACTTGATTTGTTTTTCATTATTCCTCTATCCATCGCTAGGTTTCTTTTTTGCCTTTTGTTGATTTTATTACACGGCGTCATGCTGTGTTTTTATATTTGTATTCTTTCGTCTAAACATGCCCCATTCGGTGTTGTCGAAAAAATGTGCCCTTTTTGTCACCCCGTTCGTGTAATGGTCAGACATTTGTCCATTGGTGCGGGTGCCTTCGCATGACGGTTTTATGACACTTAACGTGTCGCCATGTTTTCCACGTCTCTGACCTCTGACACTGGCGGTGGGTTGACCAAATCGGTTTTCGATTGAAAAATTGTCAACACGCATTTGGCGCGATAGCCTTTTGACATCGGTTTGTCACCAGATATGTCCCGCCCTGACAAATGGCTCAAATTAATCACACACAGCATACACATACCATATTTCCTAAACAAGGAACATACCTCCACCCAACGCAACGTGGGGATATAATATTGCCACACCGAGATCATATATCATAATTGTCTCTTTGAATTTGCATAATTAATTGTTAAGATGTTTACAGAGATTTTTAAATCTTCGAGAGATTCCAAACAAGAACATTAGATTCTGGCTCAAAAGCCAGCATGAGGCTGGCAGTAGTGATGGGGTGATTTGAATACCACCGTGGCGCTGAACTAGTCCAAAATGTTACTGTCCCGTTTGGTTGGATAAAAAAATAAATATTTCATAGAGCAATAATTTTATTAATTGCATCTGGAGAGAGATTTGTTAATTTGAAAATTTGTTAACTACAGGAAACCGTTTTAATTGGCCGCGATGAGAAGAGTTCTGTTTGTTGTTAACTGTATACGAGTTAACAATATTGTTGTCAAACTGTGTGGGGTCAGTTTGTGAGCGGAGGGGTAGGGGGACGTTTAAAATGAGCAATTAGGAGAGATGATTCTGTTGACTGATGACCGGGGGTTTCATTTAAATTGAGTTTTGATAGAGGAGATAATGATGGTGGCGACATGGCGCTTTTGATCTGCCCAGTGCTCATGTCCATGTCGCCCAGTGTGCGCATTAATATCTGACAGAGGGAATTTTAAGAAAATATGTTGTTGGCTTACTCAGCAGGAAGCCTGTTCGAAAATGGCTATAGGGAGTTACCAATTATCATATAAATCGTGTAAAATTCTTGAAAAATGTACAGAGCTCGTCAATAAGGATTTAGAGTTTTTCAATTGAAAAATGATTTCCATGTAAGATGGTTACGGGTATTCCGCATTAAAAATTAGTGTTTTTTTTTTTTATTTTGAGACAGTTGGCAGTTGAGTCGGGTAGGCATTGGTTGACTGAAGAAGACAGCTGTCACAAAGAAAGTCGCCCGCCTCGAAAATGGTTTTCAAACCCGATTAAGCTCAACTTGTGTTAATTGTCATAGTTTGTGATAAATACTACCACAATAATCTGGGAATTTACGTATGGAAATTTACCTTTCATTTGGCATGTTTTTTTTATAAAAATCCGCTTTGCAATAAAGATTCTGGGAAATAAAAAATAATAAAACTCCTAATAAATAATGATGATGATGTAAATGCTTGCGACGATGAAGAATTTGGCAAGGAGTAGCTCTATGACCTGGAGGACCGTTAACTGCCTTTACTTTGATCGGACCCTTAACATTGACAGAATTCAGAAAAATATTAAAAAAAAAAAAAACTCGATGACTGGAATTATTTTAAGGTGCATAATTCAATAGGTTCAAACGAAGAAGAATGTATGAACACAGATCGGGGTTTGGGTTCATTCGATTTTTTTGAGAAAAACTTAGCATTGGATTTTATTACCCTAAATATTATGTATTGTGACCAAAATCGTTTAAGCGGTTTTTGGAAAATTTGGCAGACAAAACAGTAGCAAATATTGAAATGTTTAGTTCGAAAAATACTATTGCTTAACCATTTAGCTGAAAACCGATTACAAGTTATTGTTTGTGATGTAAGCAGTACCTACTTCGTTTTTAAAGTTTTCTCTAAATCGAAGATGGGGTTTTTGAGATATGAGCAGTTTTCAAAATTAGCGTTTTCGGTGATTCCAATTTAAAATTAAGGACAGAATAATTTTGAAAACATTAAGTTGACTCTAAGTTAGCATTTTGGTCAAAATTGTTATTGTCGTTAAACTAAAAAAAACTAAATTTAAAAACGAAAAAAAGGAAAAAACTGAGTTCGATTTTAAGTTATAAATGACCACATTACCTTAGAAATGAATTTTTGTTACAATCGTATCGGGTTGGGGTCGAAATTCTGGCGAGGTCAAAATTCTTTTTTCAAAATTCTGTTTTACAAAATTCTGCTTTCAAAATTCTGCTTTTCAAAATTCTGCTTTACAAAATTCCGCTTTACAAAATTCTGACTTACAAAATTCTGCAAATAAAAAAAACATTTTTTTATTTTTTATTTAAAACATTATACATACCTACCAACTGACTTATTACAGAAGAAGGTAAAAGTAGTTTTGTTATTGGTTTTAAGTTTGCTCCCTTGGTTTACACAAATATGCTGTTAGTTATTGAGTGAAAATAAATATAGGTATCTGTAATTAAACCCAATAAAGGAAAATATAAGGTAATTTTTTGTCTGTTTTTTTTTTTTTGTGTGTTCCTGGTACCCACCTGTGTACCTTCTTTATATGAAATATATATTCGGCCCTAGCGAGGTATCCGTCGGAACGGAAAATTCTCCGCAGCGCATACTCTGTCGGAACAGCAAATCGCAATCGAGGTATCCGTTCTCGGAAAATATAATTGAAATGCGATGACGCATTGACTTCACATCGTCGTATTGTTTGGTGTTTGGTTTTTCGCTAGATTTTGCACTGGAAACACAAAATTATTCAATAAATACAATCAAATTCGTTGCTATATTGTTTATTATTAATTTATTTAACACTTTACCGCAAATCGTGAATAAATTCCGCGACTCATTGTACTCGGAGGATATCGTAAACAAATTCCGCAACCAATTTCTCTCGGAGGATATCGGAGCCTAGCTGTCAAAAATTAAACAAGAAAATGCACTTCATAGCACTTCAACGTAATTCGCCGATATGCGTTGCAAAATGTGGGAACAATTCTCCGAACAGTTGTTCCGAAAAATACCTCGAAGCAAAAATCCTCCGAATCGTATAAAATCGGAGAATTTTCCGTTCCGACGGATACCTCGCTAGGGCCGATTGTAATTTGTTGACAAAGTTTAAAAATATTTGTTTTCTTTAAATACGTAAATATTGCCTGTCAGAATTTTAAAAAGCAGAATTTTGAAACCAGAATTTCGACCCGCTCCCAATCGTATCGTGTCGTTCTCGAGATATGTCGAAATTTCAAAAGTACCGTTATTCGAATTTTCACCCAAAAATGTTGTATGCAGTCATAGTAACCTCACCCACATAAGCTTAAATATCAATTTTGGTTGAAATCGTTACAGCCGTTTTCGATCAAATCAAACTGGTACGAACATTTTATATGGGAAGCACCATTAATATTGAGGTTACCTTGCAAAAAAAAAAACACCTCCCGAACTGTAAGCCCAAAAACTCCAAATCCGAGGTTTGAACGGAATTCGGGAAGCCGTTTAAGCAGTAGGACTGTGGAAGGCCGGACAGACAGACAGACGGACAGACCGGACAGAATTTTGCCACCCACTTTTTTGAGTTCTCCTATCATCGCAATGTCAGAATTGATTAACATCTCGAGTTAAAAATGTTGTTCTCTTTAAGGTAATGGAGAAAGTTAAAAAGTCCCTGGTTTAAGGGGAGTTATTGTCCTCGACCATTTCCAACCTAAATTTTGTCTTTCCACCATTGACCCATAGGAGATTGACTCACTCTCAGAAGACGCCTTCTGGTTACTTGTCCCCAAACAATAACATCCTAATAAATCGCTGGGCTACCTCCTCCAAGTCACATGCTAATAGTAAAATCGCCTCTTATGTCAGACGTTTGTGTATGCCAGTTCAGCCACTCCTAGCTCTCATATTTCAACCAGCATACCTACATCTCGAAAGCAACCCAAACATGTCCTCCTCCTTCCAAAATTGATTTCCAAATAACTATTAAAAAATGCCTCCCATTTGTGAGAGATAAATCACCGTATCCATAACGTTTGGGCCGTCAAAATTAGATTGCGTACCAGCCACACCAGGCCATAGGTGACAGTGACACCATGACACTCGCGTTCCATCCTCTGTAAGTCAGCAGCCTAGATACCCGATCAGGGTAGTTCACCAAATGGAATGCAAACACACTTTCATGAATATTTGATTAAGTTGAAGCACGTCTACGAGGCTAGTCCCTATTCCGCCAATAAAACTCACATAAAGCGCAATTGCAAGGACTGTTTATTTTTTTTTTTGCGGCCCATTACCATAAATGAAGTTACCACCTCTGTGGCTATATAGATTTCTGGGATTTTTTTCGCGCACGGTCGACCATAAACTATGCGAGATTACACCCGCCGTACGGAAAATATGTGCGCCAGGGAACTAGACTCCAAAATCAGGCGCAAAAGACTCAATGTAGCGACGAGAGCGAGACTGTTATTTGATACAGTATGGTCTAGAGAGGTAGTCCGTACTCCGTAGTCGTCCTCTTGACGCCGCTCACCGAACACCGACCCCGCCACCAGAGAGACCAGCGCGAATGATGGAGAAGGAACCGCCGAAGTTGACAGGAATACATTTGCAGCTGATTTGTAGTTGGGGCGGATTTTATTTATTAAGTGCAAATGAATTAAATTTACGATTGAACGAGGATTTCTCCCTCTCAGAGCAAGCGGTCGGACTCGGTACGGTATACACGGCGTGTGTATGATAAAATTAATAGATTTGTACGGAAAACGCCGCTTTTAGGACCGCCTGAGTGTATAACAAATTACAACAAGCCAATTGGTGTGCGGCACCTATCGCATTTCATAGGAAACACAAATTCAGGGAGAGTGCTCTTTGTGTCTTACTTTTGTGTCGAGGCGGTGTAGATGAAAAATCCACTTCCCGATGTGATGATGTGTTTAACGGCCGGTTAAATCATTACTTAGCCACAAATGAGATGAACAGTTGAATGGTGTGTATGGGGTCGCTCAGGGTGGAGTGGTGGGGCCCACTTCTCTGAGATCACCTTCGATTTAAAATCCAATTCAAACGGCGACTTCCTTTGTATATTTACTCAAAATCAAATCTCATTATGTGCCATCAATGTGCAAGTCCCATACAACCCACACGCACACACGGAAATTGCCTTGGGGCACGTGTTGCAATTTTCATTCATTCGTGCAATTTAATTCCGCTGCTCATTCAATTTTCCCATTTCGATTGTGAATTGCTGCGCAGAGAACCCGCCAACAGAACGATAGAGAGCACTGCTAAGCAGGCAGTTCCCGCTTCCCGCAGAAGTAATAAGTTGCCATATCGCTGATGAAGCAATCCAGCCGCAGTGCACAACACTCCAGAGTGATTATCATACATAATCAGAGTGCGCAGATCTATGGCTGTGGCTGATGGGCTGGCATTGTGAAACGGAAAGAGAGGCCCCAAATCCGAGAGATGAGTGGGCATCGTTTATTGCACCTGGGTAAATACAATAAAAGAGTACGTATGCCCGGCTACAGCGCAATGACTCAATGAATTATGTTGGGCAAAGGCGCGCGCGTACTCGCGTTGCACTCTATATTCATCCTGAAATGTGCGCTTTGTTATGGCTAACATTTCCAGTTCCAGAAGCAGCTTCCGTACCTACGCACCACGCTTTTCGCCCCTATATTTATGAAGAAGCAGATCAGCGCACGTAATGCGAGCGTGTTGCATGAAAGTTGCAGGAAAGCCTGTGTGTGATGTAGATTGATGTGGATAAGGGGTTCTTTATGGTGGCAGTGCCATTGCCCTGACCGTGCTACTTGTGATACACGAAAGGCGGTTTCTTTTTTTTTACGGTCTCTGGGAATGGATTGAAATGGGCTTTATGGCGAGCTGATTCCATTTAGACGTGGAGGTGACAATGGCCATTTAGTTGGAAATTGAAATATTGCATATGTAACGGAGGTATGGGATTAAGGTGGTAGTTTTTGGGGATTATCCTTAGTGCTGGGATGTAACAATTTGCATTTAAATGGAATGGATTAGAGTTGTTGATTAGAATGTGTTTTTGGTCTTCTGGTTCTGGGATAGACCGCTGGAACTTTACGAAATTGATACTTAAGTGGCGAAAGAGGTTTTTGTGAGTGTTGCTAAAAATGTCTGAAAGGTGGCGCTACTCGGCATCAATCAGCAGGCTCTAAGAGGTATAAAATAACATGCAATAAATATCTTGCCACTTCCAGAAGCATTGAATGCGAAATTTCATACATTGATGATAAGTGAAAAATGTGGGCGAGCTTGTAGAACGAGGCGTGGCATCTGCCATTCAACAGAGTCATTGAAAACACTTGGGTGGCTATTTTTGGCTTCTTTGGCTTTGAAATTCGGAAGATGGATTTATTTTGACTGTTGAAATGAATTCGGAAAATGTGGGAGTGGCACTTACTATACCAACAATGAGATCATTTAGAAAGCCTCGTAGATCTGCTAACATGCTTATTTCGAATTGAGAAACTTATTAAGAGAAAGAGACTTGTGTGCCAGCTTGAATATAAGAGAACCGGTGCCGGACAGAAAGAGGATAAATCGGAAAAAGTTGTTTGCAAAATTAATCATTTTTTGATAAATATACCTACAGATTTTCCAGTCTTGAAAAATTAACAATGCAAAACAATCATCGTCTATATCGAACATTAGTCTGTTGTTTAAAAAATAAATGCTAACAAGATCGTCTGATAAATTATCTTTTTCGAACCAATCTATTCCCTTTTCTTTTTAAAATACAATTTTGACAAGGACATTTTTTTTTTTCAAGCTAGTTCGTAAATGAAACTGCGGAACACAAAATTAATTTAAATAAAAAATAAGGTAAATTTATTAAGATAACCCATCTAATATTTATATTCGGTTATATTCTTCATCCAAAAACTCAAGATCGTTCTCTATTGGCTTCTCCGGAGTTGCCAAAATTGTGTCAAAAAAGTCATTAAAAAAAAATAAGATGACTTAAGCAACTTAATTATTTCAAAGCATAAAATTAGTATGCAAATATAAAGGAGTTAAGTCAAATTTTGCCCTTAATAAGAACCAATTTTATTTTGTTCTGACTTGTACAATTTGTACAAGATATTTTCTATAGAAAAGTACCACTATAGACTTAAGCTTATAGGGTAAAATTATAGAGAAAAAAAATGTACTCAAGTCCAATAAAAATCGAAAATCAGAATTTGTTGAGGTGACCCTTTTGCGCTTGACACCAGAGATATAATTGAAGCAAACCAAGTAGTGGGCACGTCGATCGGGCTCAGCTAAGATGAACTAAATACCATGGAGAATAGCTACTTTACCTCTAAGCATTTTTCGATAACTGTATTTGCGACGAACCCTGTCGACCAAGATTAAGCTGTTCACTAGTCCAAAACTACTTTGTAGTAGGTTGATGTTCAGCTGAGTAAAAAATTCCATGGAGATCAGTATATAGGTAGGGGCAGGGATATAAGTTTCCTCATAAGCTTAGAGAATTTTCAATGAAGAACACGCAATAAGAATGTAAGTTAACACCAAGCGAACATTTATGACTTATGACTCATCTTCGACAAAATATTTTGGAACTTCTGTCACGTTGGCATGGGACTTATGTCTCACTGAAGTAATGCATATGTTATTAAAAATATTTTGTGTAGGAAAAAGTCTTGCAGTTTATTTTAAAACATTTTGAGGATATGATATGCTTTTCATTTTTTTGTACTCAGTTACTGATTAAACCCTCTATACTGCATTGGAAAGAATTTTTTATCCAGTAATATATGCATGTCACTTGACGTAGATATCCACTATAGGACCACTTAGACCGCCGTGACTAGCTCCAAAATAGTCGAACAACTGGTGCGTTATCAACAGCCATGTGTCTCAAGTTTCCACTCGAGAGTTTACAATAGGTTTTCGAACGTTCGTTGAAGTCACACTACCGTACTGCTACCATAAAAAGTCCCAGTCGCTCGCAGTTATTAGAAATGCTTCAAATTTTGGGTGGTGACTAAAATTTTCTTCTGATAACTCTAGGTACCTACCGGTACCGTGTCATTTGTAATTTTTCTTCGGCAGTGTCGAAAGATATAGGTCAGCACTGATGTTGCTCTGCTTGACTGGGCCTAACGCAATGTATTAGGATAATTAAAATCCAATGCTTTGAGTTTATATTGGGGGGAACAACTGGATTGAATTAAGGTTCAAAGACTGATCCCCGAATGTACTATATTAGAGATTTTAATATATCAGGCTTGGAGATCAATTGTAAAATGCTTTGGATCGAACAGCAAAGGCTTTTCCAAAAGTTTCCACCGTGCAATGCCTCACGAAGTTCTGACAAATATCCGACGAGAGTTTTAATGTCGAGGCTCTAGGGAAGCTTCCAGAGAAGCAAGTCACATGATATACTACTCCAGCTTTTAATTTACCCTTCATAGTTCAGACCTTTGCAGTCATTTCTATTTATATCTATTAACCGTTCCGAATTAAATAAAGCGACCAGTTTTTCGACACGCGCTTGATAACCACATCTATTTATCTTTGTACAAAACCACAAATCGCTCGGAATCCATCTGTATGTAGCAAATTAAGTGGGCGTTGCATCACCGCGCACCGTCATCATCATTCATCGGTTCAATTATAGATACTCAACTACACTTAGTCACGGTTCGACAAGCTACACAGCCGCAGAGCACCAGGCCCATTAACGAGGTACGGTAATAATAATTCATTTTGAATTACGGGGAATCGCGTTAGATTTGAACCCGCTTGACATGTGAGACACTGTAGATACACTTACAAGATACACCTCGATACTTGTAAATAAATCGCATGATTCAGCGATGTATTAATCAGAACCCCGTACCCATACCCAATCATCGTTGCACCATTCCGGTGAAGCTCCCGTTTCCGCTGCCAGAGAACTCTTGGAATTTTCTAAAAAAAACTTTAGTTTGCGCATAGCTAAATAAGAGGCACAACATTTCCGGCTGTGGATTTCTCGTCTCAAATCCATAACCAAAAACGGAAATGGAACCAGAAAGCTAACATCTCTCTTCTGCTTTTGGTAAACAATGGTTTTCGCGTGGGCTGCTGCACAATACGTTTCGTTGCGGTTTCGAATTCGAATCTTTGGACAAAGAGTACCTATATCCAAAAACCGAGAGTGACACTCATCGGCTGATAGTCGGCTCTATGAATGGCGCTATTAGACGACTGTCAACACTACGAATGGGAGGCTGGCAGAGAAGAAATCGATTAACGAATTAGTATTATTTAGTACTTCCGTTGAAGAAGTATCGATTCTATTTGACTTTTAAATTCGGAACTTGTGTCATATGGCAAGTTGACAAAGAAGGAAAAATGTGCATATGGGCATCACACGGCACACTCTTGTTGTAAGACTGATGCGTGCGCATGGATAATATTGATATGAACTGTGAAAAGTGTAGGCCGCAGTAACACCAGATGTGTCCGGTGTTGCGGTGAAAGGTGGGCGACCGAAAGCCGATCAATGGAGCGAGATGTGATTTCGGATTTTATTATAATTTTTTTTTTTTATATCAGTTTAAGGGCCGCGATAATGAAGTTATTAAATTTGAGAAGAAAAAAGTAGGTTAGGGTTACGCACATTTAATGGTCTTCTCTGTTTTGGGGGCACTTCCCGTGGCGATATCAAGATATCACGTTTACGATTCGAAGCAATGGTTGCATGGCTTCCGGTGTGGGATTTTTATTCTCTTATTTATTTGATTTGTTGGCAGTTAGTGGGGCTAAGTATGATTTAACCAATGGTTCGGATTATCGACAGATTCTGTTGGTTGCTTATGAATGGGTGTATGTAAATCTGGGTCAACGGTAGCGATGTTGGTGACAAAGTGTGTAACTTTTATATTACTATGATGACTTTGTGAACAGATTAGACTTTGGTGGCACTGTCAGCAGCAGTTTCTTTTATGTTCCTCTATAGAACTTTCGGCATAGAGTGTGCTTTCGACAACTTTGAACATAATTCCACATTAGATGGTTTGGAAAACCGCTATAAATATGGATAAAAGCGATGTTTAAAAGCCGTAAAATAACTACTTCTTCAAACACTCAGTATCTGTGTCAGATATTAAAGGCTGCCCAGGAGTACTATCACCCTTCATTGGTGACCTCCTTCAAAAGGTAAACAATTAAGGCTTCAGCATAATAGACAACGACGATGGCTTGGTCAAGATTTCTGAGAGAAACAAAGCAAACGAAGTAATTTCACGCAAAATACCCTTACAGACAACCCTAGACTAATGCGTTAGCAGCGGTAACAATAGACCGAAAGGTCGCAGTACAAAAACCCCTTTCTAATAAGATATAGATAATAGGGCGAAGTGCCCCATTAATAGCTCTAACCAAACTTATATATTTGTTTGGCTACATAAATCCGTAGGTGGAAAGAAAAGTTCTCATTCTCAACACTGAACATCACTCCTCGACTGCGAAAAACTCGTCAAGGATCAACCAAAAATGCCTCGAAAAACGCGTCGAAAAACTATTGAAATTGAGTTAAAAAAGGGGGACAAATTGTTAAAAAATAATACCTCGAAAAACTCGTTAAAAAGTCCCCAAAAATCCATCCAAAAACGAGATCAAAAGAGGGACCAAGAAGGTATCGAACACAAAACGTCACAAAGACTCCAAAACCCGTCAGGGAACGAGTTCTAAATTGAGTCCAGAAACGCCTCGAAAAAATTAGTCAAAAACACGTTAAAAACCTGTCTCAAAATGCGTTCAAAATAAAGGCAAAAAAAAATCAAATACCCGTCAAAAACGCATCAAAAATGCGACGAAAAACTAATCGATAAATTAGTCAAAAATAATAAAATAAAACGCGTCCCAATTGCGTCGCTAATAGCGGGTCCAAAAACGGAAAAAATGGTCAAAACACTTCAAAACGTGTCGAAAAAAATACGCTAAACTAGCTGTTTTGTACCCTAAACAAATTAAGAAAATGTTTGCCTTATTTTTGTACCTATTCTTTATTTAATTATTGCTCGAACGCGATCGCTACTCGTATGCTACTGCCGGTTCTGCTCATAGTCACAATGCGCGAGCTGCTGACCTGATGCCTCTGTATTAAAGAGAGCGCTTTATAGCAAGTCTGGGGGAATGTCGGGGCGCGTTAACACTAGCTTTATTAGAAACAAAATTAAATCCGTTTTTTCACCAACCACAGTATAAATGGCTTGCCACCAAACCCCAGTTCGTTGTTGGACTCTTTTGTTTTCTGCCTGGACATCTGGTTACCAAATTTTATTTAAATGTCAGTCCCCATTCCCTCAGTCCATTTCTTGCCACTCGTAAGTCCAAATCGAAACCCATACCATTTCCACCTGTAGCAGCTAAAGTTTCTCACGAGTCAAAAGACTTGTCCAACAAAACATTGTCAACCAAAAGTAATTGACGAAATCCCATTCTTTCCCATGATGACTCTTGGTCAATAAAACGAGTCCATAAAAGCGCTGATTGATTGATTTGCTGATTAAGTCAACAAAACACCACCATCCGCCATTAACATTTCCTGATTTGCACAAAACCCCCATTAAATTCGGAATAAAAGTCACCAACAGAATTACCATTTCTCTTGCGCGATACCTCTAATCACCTTGATTTCCTCATCTGTGTCTCACTGTATCCACCAAATCAATTTAATCTCTGGCAATAAATCTCCCATAATCAGCGCCTGCACCAGAGCACACCAACAGGGTGTGTCCGCAGTGTCCACCAAAACCAAAAGAGAAAGAAGATCGGCGGCCGCCATCAAATTACCTCCCAACAAACAAAAATGATAAAGTGGCGGACCACAGACGTCGTCGTGAACAACATAATCAAGATTCTCACTCCAAATAGTCTAATTCAAAGCAAATAACTGTTCGCCTTGACATCAGTCACAGTGCAGCCGCATCTCCATTATCGGGATCCGTGTAGCTGTATCTCCATCGGAATCTGAGTCGGAATCAGAATCTTCAAACGTATATAGAAAGACTCGTTATCATCTGCAGGAGGGTGGAAGATGTACCTGTCATAGGTCAACTCAAGTTGAGTGCGCGGCATAGATTACCACAACAATGGCCCACAAGATGACCATAAATCAATCGACTTTCGAAAATTGTTTTCTTTCCGACGATAAGCGGGTGTCCACTTGCAGACCTCCATCGAAGTGGTCTCTTTCCACTTGCCCCTCAAACCGAAAGTCAGTTTGAACTGCACAGTCTAGGAGAAGACTTCACATCACATCGATCACGCAAAGCCCCCAGAGATTGGCCGAGTAATCTCACGGGCGACACAACAAAAGCGTTCAAAAGCGCACATCATTCAGTCACAGTCCAAGACCCACCGCAGAGACTCATGCGCGTCAAAACGATCAACTGGAATTGGCCAATTTAGCGATCGCAGAACAACGGCGGCCAAAAGCGGGGTAATAACATTATTTTTGGACCGATTTTGTCACACCATCGACGACGACGCGTGATCTCCGGCGCGACACACGATCGGTGTCTACTTCGCTCTGATCCACCACCGATCGTCATCATCATCGGTGTGCACCACCATCGTCTTCGTCATCGTGATCATCTGCATCCGTTGGCCAAGAGCGAGGTAGAAAGATCGCACTCGGCCCGAAGATCGACATAAAAATAAAGAAAATTTGACATGAATGGGGTCATAAAGCTCGCGCGCGCGCGATTGTGGTAATCGCGCGTCAGTTCTCGCACCCATATTGATTCGAATTCGGTTTGCTTGTGTATCTATCTCGGTGTGTTGTCGGCCACCCAGGTGCGGATGCTGCTGTTGCACTTTACAGCGAGTTGTAGGTGCGCGACCATACCCTTCGTGGGGGGAAACTAGGGCTCAAAAGACGCCATATAATATGAGATTTGTGGGCCTTTGGTAGTGTCCCATAAGAGGCGATTTTTTTTTTTTTTTCTTTGATTTTCTCCAAAATGTAAATGCCTTCTCGGTGTTTCTCGATTTCATTGGCACTTGCGCCGGTGGTCTGTGTTTGGGCAGTCTTAATCTTATCGCGCGGTATTTTGGTGAAGAGCTGTAAATTTGTGGATTTTTTTTCCCCAACCACAGAGGTGACACTAAGCTGGTGGATTTGAAGAGTTTTCTATTGGGAGGGAGAAATTCCTTATCAGCGCATTTGCAGGAGGTATTACGGTATTGATGGCGTGTTTTTCTGGGTGATTATTTGGAAATAAATTTCGAAACAGAGATTAGAAAGCCCGCACAAGATGGCAGATTGCCTGGGAAGTCGTAATGATGTCGACTATCAGCTTAAGCGGATTTGGAGGGGTGTCTGTGGGTAGATTAACCGATTTTGGATTATGGTGTGGATGATTGTTGGAAACAGGTAGCAGATGGACGTTTTTGGTAATCTTTAGAATGGTGCCCAGTGGCGACCTTATCATCGTTTCCTGTTGTTAGTATAGTTGGGCGGGAGTTTTAAGGGGGGCTTACAAGGTGATTCCCGTTTGAGGATAGTACGCATTTTGACTAGGTCACTGATTAACGTTCGGAACGGATATTAGTCAAAGTAGGCTTAGATGAAAGCTTTGAAGCCTCTTTTGATAAATAAAATCGACGAAGACGTATGTGATCAAGATATCTACTATTTCTCTGCCTAAGAAGCTAATTCCATAGGTACATTCTACGAAATATCGAGACAATGTCGGATCTTCGGAAGCAAGTCTACCATTGCTACTCTTTTAAGGGACCTTTTGATTTTCTTTTCGGTCTTGATCAGCTTTTTGCAAAATCTTTTTTCCTATCAAATTTATTTCTCAGTAAGCTGTAAAGTCCGCATTCGCCAATCAGTCGAGTGCGTATTTGGTTTTTGGTGACGAAAGTGGATCGATAACCGATGAAGATAAAAATGTTAAAAAAATAATCCTCTGTGTCCCCTATGAAGAGTGTAAGGAGTATTGGGCTCCTAATACCCGGCAGTCTTTTGGTTTATATTTCATAAAATTCGGCTTTGAAATTGCGTCGTGATACGTACGGGAAAAAATCTTCTTCGAACTTGGGTATGAAGATAGCTTCGGTAGATCATTAAAAAACGATATGCTTCGATAGCTGCTGAAAACCTTCTGGGATGCTTTGAGAGAAAGATTCTTCGAGTGACCTAGTCAAAAAGCTGAAAATACAACGCTTGAGATGCCTGGGACACGTGGAGCGTATGGACAACAACGCACCAGCCCGACGAGTCTTCGAATCCACCCCTGAGTGACTACGCAGCAGAGGAGGGGTGGTCGACCCCGGACTGTAAGTGCCATACCAAAAGTAGAAAAGTAAGTATGCTTCGATAGCTACATGGGTTCTCGCTTCGAAAAGTATTTTGTTTTTCGTGTTGGTTGGATCTTGGTTTTCACAAGCCGTTGTGGGAGCATTTCCAAATTCAAATGTATTAATTCAGTTTCGAAACTGTTTGCTCAGCGGGACTATGGATATCAAAAGAATGTCAAGCATATTCAATGTAACTTTGCTAACTTTTACGCTTCTAAGAGCAACTATCTTCTGGGAGTGTTTAGTCCTGTCTAAGGTGTTATCTCAAAACTCCGCTAAAAAAAGTGGAAGCTAATCGTACGTTTTGAATCTATTGTCTTCCGACGTAGCTGACCGAAACAGTCTTCCCTTCGCCTGTAATCCTCAGACAACTCCTGAAAGAAGTGAGACTGGGGATGACTATGGGACGATATGTCTTCGGATGTATGACGGGTGACCGAAACAGTGAGCCCCTTGTTTATAATCCTCCGACATCTCGTCATCAAGAAAGGGCGGGTGTTGAAAAGAGCATAGTAGTAGTGGTGATTTGTAACAATCGACCTGTTTACTATACGCATGATTGCAGGGTGTTTCAACTTGGTAAAAAAAAGGTGAGTTTGACCGAGTGTGACGGTTTGTTTTGGATATAACGAAGGATGACCGAGACAGTCTACGCCTCTATTATAATTTTTAAAACAGCCCGTCTAGGAGATGGTGTTGCGGCCAGTGGTTAACTGACGCTGAGTATTTATTGAAGAACATTCAAGCCATTTGGTCTTTGTTATGAATTTGCTGATACAGCGTATGTCTGTGCGAGACAAGTCACTGAGGTCCTCGAAGAAGAATTCCCCAAAGTTGCTTTTTCGTAACTTTGCAAGAGCTAGGCATGTGCAACAAAGAAATAAGGAAAGCTAAACGAGAAAGCTTTAGGAAATTCTGTGAGACAATTGTGCATACTCCTGTTGCAGCCAGAGTGCATAAAGCACTAGCAAAAACAGAAGGGATCTCAATGTCTCTCAGAAAACCGGATGGCAGCTTTACAGAAAATGAGCAACAGAGGGCACGACTTCTATTAGAAACTCATTTCCCTGGTAGTCATCCGAGCACAGACGATAGGAGCACGACCAATATTCAAAGACCTCGGCAAGAGGATTGGAAAATAGCAACCGAAATCTTCTCCAGAGGGCGACTAGAATGGGCAATTGACTCCTTTCAGCCTTATAAATCACCGGGTGTGGACGGAATTCCACCAGTCCTACTACAAAAAGGGCAAGGTAAATTGCTTCCACATTTGGCAAGAACTCTAAAAAGCAGTCTGGCACTGGGCTACATACCAAACCAGTGGAGACGAGCGAAGGTAGTGTTCATTCCGAAAGTGGGAAAAAAGGACCCAAGTCTACCGAAGTCCTATAGACCAATCAGTCTTACTTCATTTCTTCTTAAAACGATGGAAAAGGCTGTGGACAACTACTTAAGAGAAGGTGTACTAAGTACATCGCCTCTTCATCATCGTCAGCATGCCTACAGAGCGGGCAGATCTACGGAGACTGCTCTGTACCAGCTAACTGAGATTATTGAAAGCGCTCTTGAAGCGAAAGAGATAGTATTAGCCGTGTTTTATTATCAGCGTGATCTGATCCGAATCAGATCACGAAAATAAAACAATACGGATCATAGACGAGTTGTGGCAACAGTTGCTTTCAAAAGACGACCATGCCACCAGCCATATTGCAAACATTCCGTACAACGACATTTCAGTTGCTTGTCGGGGTTGTTGCCATATCAGTTTTTTATATCAGAGTTTTTTAAGAACTTATTTAAAGTGTTTCCAATCAGTTCGAAATATAACGAAAACCGCAGTTTACACATCTGGTCCGCTTAGATTGGAATAATTCTTTGACAAAGCATTATACTTTTCATATAAATACCATAATTCTCTCTCTGCACACACACAAAATACGTTTGATTGTTAAAATAAAATCGTCGCTTCATGTAAATTTAAAGCTGTATGTCCAAAAAACTCGGCGAAAACAGTTGCAGTTATAAAATAGTTTAAATTTATGCGCCTGCTAGTTTACATTTTTCATTAGATATTCCGAGATCTGGACATTTGTACTTGATTTGTACTTTATGTAAAAACAAAACACAGCTCTCACCTTTCTGCCGGAAAACTTGTGATACAATTATTATTTACGAACTGCGACACATTTCATAAACATTTTTTGTTAAACATTTACTTAAAAAATTATGAAATATTTCGCTGGGCTTGTCATACCTTTACAGAAATAAAAAGCAAAATCTTCAAGGACGGGAAATTTATTGGATGTAAAAAAACGCTGATTGATTTTTTGTGCTATGAAGAGTATTGCATTTTTTAGTCTGGCAACGTGACTGTGTGGCTATCTTTTACAGGCACACCAACATTCAAGAAAGAAACAAACAGCGCCAAACAGCGCTGCGAGCAATAGTAGAAATAATTTTCAGATCATGGTTCATGATCTCGATGAGAAGCAGGATCATATGCTGTTGTTGTAAGTGCATGTAAATCGATGATCTATATAGATCATGGCTGATAATAAAACACGGCTATTGTGTACCTTCTTGGACATTGAGGGAGCATTCGATAACACATCGCATGATGCAATTATTCGAGCTCTTGATAGAAAAGGAGTAAATAACACAGTATCAAGATGGATGTATGAACTCCTGAGCCCAAGATCAGCAGAGACTCACACATCAGAAGGCATTATCAAGGTTAACACAGCAAGAGGCTGTCCGCAAGGAGGAGTTCTATCCCCCCTAATGTGGAGTCTTGTAGTGGACGAGTTACTTGAGAAATTGACGAACCAGGGCATCAATTGTCAAGCATATGCTGATGACGTAGCAATTATTGCCAGGGGCAAATTTGAGGGAACCCTATGTGACATTATTCAAAGGGGACTCGAAATAACTCGGGATTGGTGCGTAACGGCTGGGCTTAACCTTAATCCGGCAAAAACAACAATAGTACCATTCACGAGGAAAAGAAAACTTGAACGACTAAGGCCGATAAGGCTATCAGGTACAACACTGACAACAGTCAATGAAGTTAAATATCTGGGACTAAACCTAGACAGTAAACTCATCTGGAAAAAACACACAGAAGAGATAACCAGAAAAGCAACGCGTGCTTTAATGATTTGCCGAAGCTTAGCTGGCAAATCCTGGGGATGTAGCCCGACCATCCTTAGATGGATGTATATTGCTATTGTGAGACCAATGATCACATATGGAGCGATTGCATGGGCAAAAAGAACCAGTCTTTCCACCACAAGGAAGACACTCAATAAAGTGCTAAGACTGGCGTGCCCATGTATTACAGGGGCTATGAGAACTTGCCCAACCGCAGCTATGGAAGTGCTATTGGAACTAACTCCATTGCACCTTATGGCCAAGGAAGGAATAGGAAGAGAAAAGTGCATCACAAAAAACAACCACTATTGGCCTTTCCTAGGGACGACATCATCAAAAGATTTGATTTTCAAAAGAACTTTGTTACTAAGCTCAGCAATAAGAAGAACTGGAGCAATGAATCCACAATCCACAGACTGAGCAATCACACAACAAAGTGGTACACAGATGGGTCGAGAACTGATGAGGGAACTGGAGTGGGAGTATTTGGGCCTGGAACCAAATATTCTGAACCAATGGGCAAAAGTACCAGCATCTTTCAGGCTGAAATCTATGCCATAGACAGGTGTGTCCAAATTAACCTCGACAGAAACAGAGTCAACTGTGATATAGCTATAATGTCAGATAGCCAAGCTGCTATTATGGCACTTAACTCCTACATCATTAAATCCAAACTTGTATGGGAATGCCTACAAAAACTTAATGAACTTGGTAGGAGAAACAAAATAGCTCTCTGCTGGGTGCCTGGCCATCTAGGAATAGAGGGGAATGAAATGGCCGACTCCCTAGCAAGAAAGGGAGCATCAGAAACTTTCATAGGTCCTGAACCATTCTGCGGAATAGGGGATCACACCCTCAAAGAAGAATTTAGGAAACTAGAGAAGGAAAACAGGGCAAGAACCTGGCATAACACTCAGGGCATGAGGCAGGCCAAGAAACTTCTGGGGCAATACAACCGGAAGAGATTCCAAGCTTGCATCGGCATGAGCAAAAATAACCTTCGTATCCTAACGGGCTTCCTAACGGGGCACTGTAGACTCAAGGAACACCTCAGGAAACTGGGTATATCTGAAGAAGGTCTCTGCAGATTCTGCGATGAGTCCAGTGAAATCCCAGAACACTTGCTGGGATCATGTGGGGCACTGACCCACAAAAGACTGAAATACTTGGGCAAGTACCAACTATCTGATGAGGAAATACAGTCACTAGAGCCAGCTCTCATCCTTAGATTCTTAAAGGAAACTGGAATGGAGAGAGTGCTATAGGACGAATTTCTTCCGCCAAGGAGAAAGAAGAGTACTAAAACCTCTAAAATGATTTCGAAAGGAATTATACTATGAGGGGAACTCTTTTGAGGGAATAAACCACTCTGAGGCATAAGCAGGGGGTACAATAGATCAAAAGGTCGCAGTACAATAACCCCTCTCAAATAATAATAATAATAATAGGCATGTGCAAAGTAGATGAAGAACGGTTTCTTCTTCCTCCTCATCCATGCAGCTCCTGCAAAAATTCCAATCTGCGAGCGTGCCTATCTATCAAACAGTGTCCTGTTAATGCACCCACTACGGATCTCATTCTGTTTCTACTTATAGAGAGAAGTCTCTTAGTCATTTTAGCATCTAATTTCGTCCCGATTTGTTTAGATGTGACGCAGGTATCTATGCTGTTCCACTTATTATTTGCGACCATTATTGCCTTTTGGAATAGGGAGAATTTGATCGATTGCATAGGAGCGTACGGTTCACTGTTGTTGGTTGAGTGAAAGCCGCTTCCTTGTCTGGCTAGTCAGTCCGCTTTACAGTTGCCCGGAATTTCGCTGTGACCTGGAACCCAGCACAGGGTTACTGAACATCTGTCCGCAATCTCGTTAAGAGATTCCCCGCATTGTTTTACCAACTTTGATCTGGTTGTTGGTGTATTCAGGGCTTCTATGGCTGCCTGACTGTCAATGTAGATGGCGATAGCTTTCCCGTCTATCGCAGACAAGGCAAGTCTACAGGCTGCCTCTTTTATAGACATTATTTTAGCCTGAAAAACGCTGCAGTGGTCTGGGAGGCGTAAGGCAATATTGATTGCGGGTGACTGAGAGTGGTGCCAAATTTATTAAGCAAATGGACAATGATTCTCTATAGATTCAAAAAGATTTCCAAAAAACGACGATAAGGATGACCAAATCACCGTTTCAAATAGGTACTTGCATGATGAAAAATAAACTTATTTAAAATCAGCCAACTTTCGGTTTAAAACTACCAAGTGACTCTTTAAATACCTTCTACAGAGTTAGTGGATTAAAAGTAACCGAATCTGCTTGTTTAACGAAGCTCGGTTAAAAATAGCTGATAAATCAATTTTCATTCCAAATCTTCTCGTCCGTAGAAACCAAAATAAAACTATTTGGTTGATATTAATCCAGTTGATACCTACTGAAAAAGAATGCTTAGGCTTTTCACACCGAGCCCAAAACCGCGTTTTCCTCGAAAACTCGTCGATGCATTCACACCGACCACCAACTAGTTTTCGTTTGACATTTCAATCAGCTGCGAGACACTAGTCGTTAAACTTCGGTGCAATCTTTTGTGGTTACAAATTTCGATCGTATTAATTAACAAACAAAATTAATTAAGTGCATTTCAAAATAATATTATAGCCCATCAGTTAATTGTGGAAAATGTTATGACATTTGTTCGGTCAGCCATTTTGCTGAATTTGCTGGATATTGCAAAAGGTATGTTTGTTCCAAAAACCCAACGATTGGAAGTCGTTTTCGTGGTGTTTTTTGTGGAAAACGAGTGCAAACGACTCGTTTTGAAAAATGAAATATGTATGAGAAAACTTATGTTTTCGATGAAGTTTTCGTGTGTTTTGGCGAAAGCCCGGTTTTCGGCTTGGTGTGAAAATGCATAAACATTTTATCTCGGTCGTTTTTAACAACGAATATTGTTTTTTTATAACCATATATGACGAAGCGAACAGCCTCGTGTCCGGTCTCTTTTCTTATTTTTATAAAAGTGAAGTTTTTCGTCGTCCCTTATTACTAAAAGGGACAGCTAGGTGGCGCAACCCGAGCTACTGAGGTTGAGTGCGTTCACCAAGAGTGTCCGTGGTTACCTAAGCTATAACAGTCTTATAGAAGTAAAAATCGCACTCTGTTTCGAGGGTGCATAGACAACTAATTCAAATACCAGCCTGCAGAGTTAAGTCCCCCTTAAGTCCATCTCCACAACAGATTTCGTTAACTACATAAAGTACCCTATAGCATTTCCCAACTGATCGGTGCGCCTCTCATTTCCACTCACACTGTGACCGAGATCACCAACAATCTGATCCACTGGCATCTATTTTCCATTCTCTAAATCTATCGGCAGGAAATTACCCAACAAAACCGCACCGTTGGGATCAATTAAAAAGACCACAAAGGCCCACTGGGCATGATTAAAATCCGCTTATGCGCTGCGAGTACAATTGCATTTTGACAGTTGACACTTGCGCAGTCGCATATCACTCACTTGAGAGATCAATCAGATTAAGAATTACATTGGTACTTTGTAACAAAGGCCATCGGCTTATCACGTGACTTGGCTACCTGTCAGCCACAAACGCTGCACACACACACAGACGACACACGGGCCCTTAAGCGGTGATATTGCTGTGACAAAGCCACATCAATGGCATGACTCTCCTGCACCGATAGTAATCTCTATTTGGGAAAAGTGTCACTTTTTCTTCTATACGCTATTTGGACAGCTTCCGTTGACATGGTACTTATGACACAAAACAGGTACCAATCCACCACCAATTCAATCGGATAAGTCTTTGGATTTTCGTTTTTGTTTTGAGACATTAGTCGCAAAGGGACGAGTGCCCTTCCCTTTTCAAATCACAACCAAGAAAGAGAAACGCACTCTCGCAGGTCGCAGCCAAAAGCGAACACCTCTCGTGGACACACCGCAAATGATCCGAAGAAACTGATCAGGGAATCAAGATAAGATGAAATTAAAAAGATCCACACGCGAGCAGCAGGAGGAGGGCGACCACAATAAGAACAACAACAACAGAAACAACAGCAACGAGACGCGACGATAAAGCGAAAGATGATGATGGCGATGATGACGATGACGCGAATGCTTCTAGTGTTGAACCGCGCGCTGGTGCTATTACTGGCCGCCGTCATTACTGCCACCATGATCCTATATCATTGTGAATAATCTCATCATTTTGTGTGCGCATTCCTGCGTCCTTTTCGTCCTGTGTGTCGCATCACCATCATCATCGCAGCATCCGATCCATTGCGTTCGCTTCTTTAGTCGTTTAAATGAGTTTGCGTTCAGATCTTAAGTTAAGATCGCTGCCCGATAGGCCGTGTGTTCGAACAGTATCTATCTATATACACATATACTCGTACATATGTATCGGGCAACATCTGCATTCGTATCTTATGAGCAGAATGCATTCGCCATGATGGCGTGGAGCATCTTTGATTTGGAATCAGTTAAGAAAAGAACCGCTGCTGTGAGTGGTGTTTTTGCGCGTTATCTCCGCGGTCCTCCGTGTTGTCGTCTTAATTATTGCGTTAATGAGTTTTCCTTTCAACTAGCGCAGCGAGATAACAATCTTTGATATGAAAATGTATAAATTTATTGCTAAGTTGTTTTGCAACTAACTGCCTACCACTCGCCATACCACCGTGTCAGGGGGGGCCAGAGGGATTGATGTTTTGCGATGGTCCTGCATATGCATGCGGAGATTTATTGACGCAGAGGATCATGGTCTGTGGCGTACCCCTGGCAAAAGGTAGTAGTTACCCACAGGTGATGGCACTTGACTTTTAGTCATTTAGACGAAAGTGGTCTTTTCACGGGTACCTGATGACATTTTTTTACGAAATCGAAAGGCACATTACAAGTCTCGGTTTCATAACCTACTATGGTTAAGTTCAATTTTATTTAAAGTTTAAATGCCTCATCAGTTTAAACTCAAGCACAGTTCACGCACTTCAAAGCTGTTTCAACTAAAAGGGCCTTTGCGGAGAGTTGAACGGATTTTGATCAAACTCTAGGTATGTGGGCTGTAGTTCTGCTAAAATCGGCGAATTAAGAAAGATACTCAAGACGTACTAAAAGTTAGGAGCTAACAGCTTGAGCTCAATGATTTTTTTCCGAGATCAACTTTTATTCACACACGACGAAGAACGCCTTTACCAGAGCACACTTTTCTCTAGTTTTATTTATAATTAAACAAAAAATACTTTATTTTGAATTAAATAAAATAAACCTTGTGAAGTCTCTAAAAATTTAAATTCGAAAGAGGTTTTTATTGGACAAAATCCTAAATTTATATGGCAAAGGACCCAAATTCTCAAAAATGTTAGCATTGGTACGTTTATCAGTAAAAATCTCCGATGCGATGGGAAAAATTGAAATTTGCAATAATTCTCGAAATCCGCATACGAGAATCGAAAGCAACAATAATTCCAAAAGCCCGTATTATGACACTACATTTTTTTCTGCATTTTTTAGACTTTAAAAATGAAACTAGAGCAGGACGAAAAATTACTACGTAGGTAAATTCCTGATACGAGTGAGTGCGTACACACCAGCCTAATTAATGTGGATATGTCAAAAAAAAAATAATGCATTGAAAATTGTATTCAATTTACATTTTTTTAAGCCGCTGGCAGCTTTTTTTGACATTTCCACATTTGCCTCCAGCAGTGATCCCAGATTGGAGGGAAAGTCGGCAATTTTGTCGATTTTTTCTAACAAAAGGGTTTTTTTTTGGGGAATGTATAATTCCTATTCGTATTATTTCTATTATGGTTTGCTTAGTTCTAAGATATTTAAATAAAACTTAAATAAGGGTTTTTGTTTTTCGAAAAAAATATTCCTTACTTTCCATATCAATTTTTACCCCTTTAAAAATACACGTTTTGTCTCTTTTACACGAAGCTGACATTTCAAAATGATTTAATGCTAAAAAAATTAAGAAAAAAATAAGAGAAAAATGTAGTGTCATACGGGCTTAACCAATTTAAATTCAATTATTTTTCTTTCACAAAATATCAAAATTTACTTGAAGTGCTGTAAGTTTCTACCTCATTTGAGAGGTGAATATAACTTTCGCACAGGTGAAAACAAAAAACTCGTATACCTACAGCTTTTTTGTTGCTATACGAAAATTTAAGGCGGATTGACTCGTATACGAATTATACTTTGCGGAACTGGGGTCCTGGTTTCGAAATATCGCCGTTCCTAATCGGTACGACAAAAAATGTCTTATCCCAGTGTTCCCATACTTTGAAGACTTTTTTCCACTTTTTAATGAGCAAAAGAGTTAGTTTTCTCCTAAACTCGAAAAAATAATTCGTTATTTTTTTTCCTAAATAAAATTCGCATTTGTTTTGATATGAAACATTTTTTAACCATTTTTATTAACAAGCTTAAGATATTCATATAACTTAAAAATATAAACAGGTATTATTACCACAATGTCCTTTTCTATTAGACATAGTATAAAAACGAGTGAATGTATTCAGATAGGTACATAAAAATTCTTACATAGATGTTCGATGGTCTTCTTTTTTTTTGCATGTTTAACAATATCAACAATTCATTTTTAAAATTTTTTTCGTAATGAAAATGTTTTCTAATTTTATTTTCCAACAATCTACGTTTTGCGGAGATTTTTATTTTTTTCATCTTTTTTAAGCTTGTCCCTCGTTTTCCCTTCTTTCACTTAAAAGGCCCCAAAATAGGCTAAATCTTAATAATGGTTAATGCCGTTCTAAAATTTGTTACTCCAGCATTAGGCAAGTTCGAGAGGTATAACTCTTCCAAAAAAATTGTCCGAAAAATCACATGGGTGCTATCTTTCGAGATTTTTCTGTCGATATACTTCCACGTATTGATTTAGTCTTCAGGAATGGCGTGGGGTTGAAAACTACGATGGGAAATACTAAATAAATCAGCCTTGAGTAAGCACGCCTAGGTCGCCTAGACAACTTAGCTGGTTGTCCTTTATTTGCAAAATAAGCTGCTCAGCATAAAGCCTCTCAGTTCCTTGGAGTTACCCCCAGCGGTATAATGCTACTAGTTTTTTCGTAGTTTCTCTGGGTGAGGTTTAAATGCTGGAAGGCTAAAAATTCGGTTTTCCTAAAGTCGGTTTTTGAAGTTCTGCAAATAAAAAAAGAAAGTGTTTGATAAATAATGTTCAACAAGCGATAGCTTTTGAACGTTTTCCTAAATTGTTTTTATTATTTGATGAATTTTTAAAGGCAGAGGTGTAGAGAAATTTGTCTTTCTTTTAATTTGTTTTTTTTTTTTTACTTTTTTATTTGTTTTAATTAAATTCCTAAATTATTATTTTTTTATTTATTTTTTTTTATTTGGACTTTCTATTTTCTTTGACATTTGGTATTTTTTTGTTGTCCCAGGCCTTTGTATTGACACGATAGCGCCTTTAGCACTTGTTGTCAGATGACATGCACAACTTTAACTTAAATACTTTCCGCGGTACTAATAATCACTTTTAGTGTCCAGGCTAAATTTTTCGATCTCACAATGGCGAATTTTTCCATACAAAATTGCATATTGTGACCTAGGAAATATTTAGTGTGGAGGTTAAAAATGATTATTAGTAAGGCCCTTTTTCTATAGTGTGGGACTCTTGCCAGTGCTTGCTCTTAGGTCTTTCTCAGCGTCAAGGATGTCTCAAATCCTTGGCTGCTTTAACACAAGTTTTTGGAGATTTCTTCTTCTATAATATAAGCTAATTCTTCCAAGTGAATGACTCTTCTCTTGTGGCTATAACTCTTTTGACATAAAGGTTTTGAGTAAGACTTATTTAGCTTTAATCTCTATCTAAGGCCGTGATTGGACTTGCTCAGTAGTTAGTGGACTATACTGTGCGAGGAGTTGTAGGTTCGACACAAAGAAAAACCTAAAATAAATCCTTTGGTTGTCCTTCCACTGCGCCACCTTTTGAAAATATTTAATAAAAATTTGACTGTCGTGGAGAAGTTTCTAAATTTAGCGATTCAAAAACAGGTCTAGGGTTCCAACCTATATCCGGACCTCTTGCGCCATCTATTGAGTTTTTTTCTTAACTATATACCACTCACTGATATTGTAGAGAAGTTTCGAAAACTCTAAAAAAACATTTATGATTAACTAAACCTCGCTGTCAAATGCACATTCTCAGTACTACAAAACCACACTTGCTATACATCTCAGTCCAAAGTTTCTACAAAGGTACTCGTACTACAAGTAGCCCATAACGGAACTGATGCCCATAACTGCCATCCACTCACCCAGACGATGCACACAATCAGTATGGTTGGCATTAGAATAAATAGCCCCATTATTTAGGCATTCATCTCGAGGTGAAGCAAAAGCCCTTCAAAGAGTCAACACTCAATTTGCATAAATTTGAATTCCAACACCAGTTCCAGTTCGAACTGAAATGCGGCAACACAAAGGCACAGACAGAACTTTCTTTGATGGCGCCAAGCTTCATCTCCAACTGAATTTATTCGCGACAACAAAGCGTGTATGCCATCCCGACATTACTCACGCTAATCAATGCCTCCCTATAAAGATAGCTTTCGTGGCTTAAACTTGACCCTTGCGGGCTAAGTGCGTGAATTCATTTTATTTACCGACCGCTTGCACTATCCGGCATAAGTCACACCAATTAAATTGTGAGGAACTCCCATCGCATTTGAATTTCTTTTCAAAATCAATCAAAAATGTTAATTCCGAGAGAAAATTTTCCAAATTCCCGTCCACATCCAATTTGACACTTACACCTTCCGGACATTTCGCGAAGGAGATTGATTTTTGTTTGGCTTGTATCTCGCTCTCTAATTAGCATAAAAATCAAATAAGCTCCAGTATACTGTAGATTATGCTTTTCAATTATCATTCCCGAAGGAAAATATAAAAAGAAAAAAATGTGCGTGTACCCGCAAGCTGGGTACCGGTGCTCAATCTCACTCTCATTGCGTCCAGCGGCGGTGGCGATGGCGATGGCGATGGTGATGGCGGTTGCCATCAGACCCGGCCAACTGATTTATGCCCTTCATAACGATCGGCGAACAAAATCAATCAATCAAACTATCGAACAAGTTCATTGACAGCTCAGTTGGACTAAACAAATACTAAAAATGTTCGCTTGTCAGTAACTTCGCAGGAAACATTCTCTCGTTCCTCTCTGCGCGATGTATCTGCGAGGTATGGGCATTGGGCACTGCCCGTCGATTTCAATAGTGATGAGGATGGGGATTGAGGATATGTGCAAGCGAATTGATCGAACATCATACCACATCCGAATCTGAGAATGAGAAACAGAATCCCGCATAGGGCTGCGACTGCGACTTGGCCATAGGAATACTCGTATTTCGTATATATATGGGTAGGGCTGATTGCATCTGAGGGAGAGAGAGTGATGCCCATTTTAAGTACACACGCACACACGGGCAAAGTGGTACTCCAGAGAGAGGCTATTTGTTTTGACCAAAGATAACACTTATCCCGCTGTGAGGCTGCAGGCCACTATTCCGATTCCGATGGTCGAAAATGAAGGAAAAAGACCCCAATCGCCAATTGGGCATTGGCATATGAATATGGTATTGGCAAATGGATTTCGATTTGGTTGATGCCCCTGGTACTCTGTACTCTGACGACATGGTACTAAGCAAGGGTTCAGGTGAAGTCAGCTCTATGGAGTGCCATAGTTGTTTTTCGAATTTGATGGCTTTCGGGAGGAAATTTGATACCGCGTGCCCAGTGTGAGACCTCATTATTTGGTTGTCATAAACGACCAAAAGCGGTACCTGATGATCGTTGCATGCGAATGTTCCTTTAATTCGAATGTCAAACGTTTGTACTCAATTATTGGGAGGCTCTAGTGTTACGATGGCGGCTTCGAGTGTTTGTTTTGATATAGTTTTGTTGTTCATAAAAAAGTCCACAGCAGAGGAATTTTGTCTGATTCGTTAGAATGTCGATACTTTTAAATAAATAGATAAATGTATGGCGCAACAGGTCCATTGGGACTCTAGGCCGAGGTTCTCCAACCATTCGTGTTGTTTGAGTTTTTTCTTTTTTTATTTTGACGAATGGAATGGATCTACAAATTTATACCGAGTCCAAACGGCCGATTGAGAAGCTCTTTCAAGACAGTTATACTCTCGGATGATTGTCAGGCGTTCGCGAGAGGTGGCACAGTGAGAAAACCCTGAGTCGAAAATTGGTTTTTTTTTTCGGTATTCGAACCTGGGACCCCTCGATTAGTAGTCCGACCCACTTTTTTGCTTTTAATTTTAAATTAATTTTTAGTCGTATTTTTAATTAAACTCGGACAAAAACTATTAAATTAAATTTAAAACTAACATTTATCTTTTTCTAGCACTAGCTTACTGGGTCTCAGCGAGCACTCTAAACTTATATATCCTTAAAA
This sequence comes from Cheilosia vernalis, assembly GCA_949126925.1. NCBI lineage: Eukaryota > Metazoa > Arthropoda > Insecta > Diptera > Syrphidae > Cheilosia > Cheilosia vernalis. The sequence continues at coordinate 11,846,398 of OX421358.1, forward strand.
TTAAGGACGAAAGCCTTGCATCTATCTATATTTAAATTTATTTTGTTTTTTAATTTTCAAGAAATTTTAGAAAACGAATTCTTTATTATTTGTTTTTCTTACAACTATACTTAAAACTACCTAAGCTACTTAACCTAAATTATCTATAATCAGGTTGATGAGTAATCTCATCGATTGGTCACCATTCTGATCGCGTCCCTGGGCGCCTGACAGCCGTCAACAAGGGTTCACCCGTTCCGCCGAGACTCGAGCGAGGCCATAAGTAACGGTCGAGTCTCGGTAGCACTTACATGTTGGCTAGCCCAGTCCCTCCTAAGGAACCCCTACTCAAACCTAAACTTACAACTTAATATATAGGTTAAAAACCGAGAAGGATGAGAGCATATCCACCCTCACCTCTTCCTCAAGCCACCAAAATTCGGTGAACTAGCTTTACCGTATCGACCTTGTCCCGTTCCGCAATTGCAGTGATAAAACGGAGGAGTTCCTGAGCATTTAAGGCGTAAATGTCGTGAATGAGTCACTTAGCCCTCACACCGCCTTGGCTGTGGTACAATACCGGCGCACCATCTTTTGCACTTGAATGAAGAAATCCCTCAGGCGTGATAAAGCCCCCTAGATCAGGTTATAATCACTGGCCATCGCCCTTGCAACGTACCTCCGAATCACCCTATTAAGGAAATTGTCAATCCTGTTCAGTCGAGCCCCATTGTATGGGGTCTAGTTGGGATATTATTTCATTTTTAAATTCAGGAGCTCTAAACAACCCTATACAGACCCTGAGACATTGTCTCTCAAACATCCGAACATTTTCCATAAAGGACGGCGCTACATTGAACCACAATGGGACAGCCATAAGCGATGATGGGCCTTATAAGGGCCTAGTAGCAAATGACCTTCAACCTGGAATGAAGTTGACTGCTACGACATAATCTTAAGACAAGCATCTATATGTTTGGCAAAATATAGATACTGGTCGAGAAAGATGCCAAGATATCTGACCACGGTTTTCACTGTCCTTTTTGTCCAATAATTGTTACTTTTCTCCTGTTTTTTCTGGTATCCCCAGAGACCCCAACCAATGAAGTTCTGAGCAGGACCGCAATACCTCTTTGTTCGAAGTCACGGTGCAGAAGGATGTTAATGACATCGTATTTTGGTCCTCACCTGTACGCCACTAAATCGTCTGCGTATGCTATAGCATGTCTGGAGGGAACCCACCTGATCACTTGTTTAAATATTAAACAGGACCGGAGAATTCGCTGCTCCCTGTTGTAAGCCGTTTTGTTATTTCGAAAACCCTGCTCGAAGTCACGTTGCCAGCTTTGACAACGAACTTCTTTCCCATAAGCATGTCAAAATATGGGGGCGTTTTTTAATACCTCCGCAGTTTTACAGGTCTATGCAATACAAGAAAAATTTGGTTTTAATATTTTAAATTTATTAAACTTTTTCTGTAATATTTTTAGGTGTATTCAAATTTAATAAATTGTTCATTAAAATGCTCATTTCAATACGAGTTTTCCGAATTTTAATCTCGAAAGATTGAAATTCAATATTCTTGCTCTGCAATCTAATCCGGTCTATATTAAAATAATATTTCAATCAAGAATTTATTACAATTAAGCTATAGTAGAACTAAAATATAAGACCTACTCTTGCTACATTTTAATACGAACTTATTAACCCCATCAACATCATTTAGATAAAGTTTTTGTAATAGACAAATGCTTGAAAAATACAAACGAGTGAAAGTCATAACAAAATAGGGAGTTACATTGATATCCAATAAGAATATTATTCCTACAAGTAAGTAGATCTAAATTAAAAATATTCTTGTAAGAGGTTATAATATTTGGCTTTTGCCTTTAAGTTTTGAAGCGCCAGAGATGTTCCCAGTAGATTCCAGTTCATTGCATCAGAAATATAGCTATTAATTTCCAAAAAGTAAGTAATTGACTGAATAGTTAATAAGATAACTCGGGCACTCATTAGTTCTTCTTCATTTAAAGGTCTAGAAAAATAAACCCACTAAAAGAAGCGGCATTCTAAAGGATTATTTTCAAAGGGGAATTTGCCTACGCTTGTCAATTTTGTGTATGTAGGTATTGTAATATTTTAAGCCAATAACAACTAGTATTAAAATAAAATATTTTTGGTGTTGAAATGGATTCCATTGATATTTAAATCAAATCTAAAGAAGTTTTAAATATAATAAGATTGTATTATATTTTAATATTCTATGGGTTAAGTATTGAATTTGAGTTTAAAGTATTAAATTTTAATCTGCAGTTTATTGAATTCGAATACAAATGTATTAAAATCCGTTCTTATCAATATAAATAAGGGTTTAATTTAAATAGTTTTGCAATAAAACCCGTCTCCATCTATATTAAAATTTAATATTTCAGACATATTTTGTAATAGCAGACATTAATTAAAATTAATAAATCTTGTATTAGTTGTTTAATTGGAATATATGTAAAATGGACTTATATACAACCCAAAAAATATTAAATTTAACGCCAGAACTTTTAACCGTGATATAGAAAAGGTTTTTGAATGGCCAATCTGGTCAGCTTTCAGAAGAGCCGCTCCAACCATACAGTATCGAAGGCCTTTTCAAAGTCGACCAGGCAGGCACCCGTGCATTGCTTGTTACTTTAATTCCACTGAATGTCGGATACCAGTTTCGACGGGGCATGAATAGTGTCATGCCCCGCTCATAAGCCAAACTGATTTTCTTCAACCCATCTTAAAATAGCTTTATTGACGACTTTCTCGAATACCTTGCTGACATTCGGGAGCAAGCTAATTGACCGACGATTGGCAGGGTTTGTCCTATCTTTTCTGAGAGTGGAATATGCGCGAAACGATGCAAACTTTCTCAAATGCGACCATATGCTTCGTATTGCGGAGGTACGTCAAATTCCAGAATGGTGTAATGACTCTTAAAAGTTTGTTTGCAATTATTGTTTTTCAACACTCTCTCGAATGAAACTAAATTCTTCGGGCATCCACAGTGTTTCACCAAACAAGTCGGAGGGTATTTCAGAAATCTTCGCCTCCAAATCGACTGACAAACCCTCTTGACAGCCCCACTCGCTTGGACCCTCAACGTGCTTAGCTATCGGCTTAAAAATGAATCTGGAGCAACATGGTACTCCAAGCCCAACGTGCCTTGCACCGATTCGTGTGTTTTTTCAAGCTTGTTTTTTCATCCAAATCCATTATCCCTAGTCACGAGCACGACACCTCCTGACTTTACAATTTAAGCCAACAATCCGCTACAGCCAACAAAGGAACACACACGAAGTCGCTCCGGTAAATTATCAATAATTACTGTCTCTTGATGGTCTAATTTCACCGCGCGATTAATGAAGCCGACCATAAATCACGCACAATCAAAACATTAACACCGAACTGTCCGTCCCCCAAAAGAACCACTTAATTGTATGTTTCGAACCCCATCGAAAGGTAATTACGGATGTAAGCCGTGTGCGCTCACTTACACCATATATATAGGCTACCTTAAAGGGGCACGCGTGCGCACGCTTACCACATCCACACTTAATCTAATTTTAACTTCAAAATTCAATTACCACTTCAAAGTGCGATAACAATGCGACCGTGTGCATGTACCACTTCCCCGTTGACGTGGCGTAATCGATTGCTATGCACTTCACGAGGTATGCTACCTGAATTTCCCTGCGTCCACAACCATCTGTTACAATGTTGACGCTCAACTTGTGGTCAATTGTGGTATTGTCGGTGGTCAGCGGAGCGGTGGTAGGTCAGAGCCAAAAACAATTCATTTGGATCGTTGGCCGATAAGATGCACACGCATGATTAGGTATATGAGCGACTCAAACAAAGGGACCTCCATGAAACGTCAGAGATTTTTGATGTTTCCCACGATTGCGAAATCTTTCGTCCTGGGTCCGTACCGGTGCGCGTTCACCCTCGATAAGGATATAATTATATCTGTTGTGCAAAGCTGCGCAGAGACGACAAAGAAATCGATAATCGCAAATAATTTTGCACCGTCGTCGTCGGTCGTCGGTCGTCGTCTTCGATCGTCCTTCCTCTGCGATCGCTTGGTCACGAATGTCGGGCGATGGCTCTCGGATGGATATGAAATTGCTTCGATCTGGCACTTGGGAGATAAGCGCGAATATAACTTTTAATTATGGCTCTGGAGCGAGGCGAGCGCAAGTCCGATATTGTTGTTTGTTTTATACCGGGCATTGGGGCCGGTCGCTGTTGCCTTGTCTCATATTTGCACGTAGTCGGTACCCGTGTGCGTGGAGCGATGATGCGTGTGACTTGTAAGTCGCGATGAAGTAATTTTGTCGGCGCAACGCAACGTGCTGTATGGGCATTGATGTTGGGACTTGGAAGTAATTACGCGGGAAATTTGGCTGAGTGGTAGGGACCTGAAACCGCTTATTAGCATCGGGGTTTGTTGGTTTTTGGCAATTGCTCGCGTGAGCGGGTGTGGACAGTTAGTGAGGCTTCGGGATGATGTCATTATTTTTTTTTTTTACCAAACAGAGAGGCGAACCGCATTTAAGTCAAGTCTTGTCGAGAAAGACACTTCAACTAGCTCTCCTCCATCTAACAATGTGTCACACGTCGCCTCCTTATGTCAATCTTCTGCTAGGTACCTCTCCAGGTCCGAGTCTCATTGCGCATAAGACTCGCTCGGTTGCAGACCTATTTTAATTACACCGCTACTACGTGCTACCATCATCTTCCTCGTTAGTGCAGTCCATGCAAAAGAAGCGATTTCTCCGAATTAGACATCCCATTCAACCGCCAACAAACTGTCAGCCAGCACACAGAACTACCATTCACTTGGCTCAAGCGCGCCGTCCACTCTGCTCTGCTCGTTTAGCGGGCAAATTTATTTCCGCTCTAAATGAGTGCCACAAAGGAGCACCCGCAACCGTACCTAAAAATGGAATAATTGAATTAAATTGCAAGAAGGAAAAGGATCAACAGGTAGCCGTGAAGCAATCATAAATTCTTTTCCAAAAAAAAAAAAAAAACACAGCCAGACAACTCCCGCCTGTCCCGGGGTAACAATGAAACAAACGAAAACAAACTGCGCGGCGATTTGTTTCCCTCTTCCGTGAATCTGTCGCGGAGCACATACAACGAGTACCCGCAGGAATTTGCATCCTCTTCAATTGGGACTGCTGCGATTCGCCGCTGCCAAAAGCGGAGGCACCTAATTGTGGTCAACGCGAAGACATTCCCCGTCCGGAATGAACGAATATGGCATGGTTTATGATTGCGCAGCAGATTCTCTCATTTGTAAGCTAATCGGAAGGCAATTGTAACAATTTTCGGATGTTCCTAGGGGAATGCAACAGCAACAGGCAATTTGAATACGAAAGAGTTGACATGCGAACTGTTTTGTCCGATGAGGCAGACACATTTTATTCAAAACAGGTGCCAAGTCATATGCACTGGTCTAGTGAACACAGTTTGCTGTGTTCCTCTTTATGGTAATTTGCATAAGTGCAACAGAATAGCACCATGATCTACGGGACAGGCGTACCACGAGTATACTACGTTTGAGACAATATTAATCCGTGCAGATCGTGAAACTTCCATTGCGGGTATGTGTTATTTATGCCAGTAGATAAATGGTTGAGGTTAAAAAATCTGACGCAAGCAAGCTGAAACAATACTTATTCGCATTTGCTGTGCAACATTGTAGTGGTTGTGAAGAAGTGAGTTGTTACTGTGAATATTTTATTTGCAAAATCAGAGCAACATTAATTTGATTCGGCATATGTCGTCAAGAGAAAATTGAGCTCTTTGGAAATTTGTACCTTTAGTTGTGGGCAAGGGATCGCAGCCTTCTAAGCCAATGGTCCGTGTGAGGTTTAATTTTTTTTTTTAAAAGAGACCAATAATTTTATACGGAAATCGACTGGAGGAATTGGGAAGCTCTATATAAAATATACATCCAGACGTACATTATATTCGTGTGCTGATGTGGATCACTTGGAAACCTTTGCTAAGTCATGCAGTGCACTGAAGGCAGGTACAGCACTCTGAAATAATAAAAGAAGCAGTTCGGTGCTGATCTGCTCTGGTTACCTTAGTCCTACGCGGAAAAGAAGACCCTACCCAAAACACCTGGTAGGTAGCCCAAAGACCAGTAACAAATGAACTCCAAAACCATTTAAAAAGCGCGTCAGAAACTTGACCAGTCAAATACTTTCTGTAGTGCCAAAAACGCGTTAAAAAAAAGTTAAAAAACGCCAAAAACTGGTTTTACACTGCTTTCAAATTGCCTTAAAAAACTTTCCAAGCAAACGTCAGAAAATGCTCAAAAAAGTCTTCAAAATAAGTTGAAACGCTTCAAAAAATGGTTAAAACCTGTCGAATAATAATAATAATATAATAATAATAATAACCTGTCGAATAACGCGCCAAAAAAAAGTATTGGAAAGTGTGCAAAAACGCAACAATGTAGAACCGTGTAGAAAAACGATCCAAAAGCACGTAAAAAAATGCGCCTAATAAAAAGTCGAAAACGCAACAGTTCAAAAAATAAGTCCAAAATCAAGTCGAATATCGCCACCAAGAATTTGTCAAGAAGAAATGAAAAAACTTCGGAAATCTCCTTAAAAGCTACCTAAAACGTGTCGAAGATTCCATCTAAAATCAGGTCGAAAGGAGCTCCTGACCTGCCCATTTAAACGCCCCAATAACTAGTTGAAAAATGTGTCAGAAATCGTATCAAATAACGAGACCAAACATAATCCAATTTCTCCAATAAGCACGTCAAAAGACGTCTCACAAATGAGTCGAAAATAATTTCAAAAACAAGTCTAAAAACGCAACGAAAAATCCATCAAAAGAACGTAAAACATATGTCTGAAATATCTTTGAAAATGCAACAGAAAACAGTTCTGAAAATATGCACAAAAACTAGGCAATCAAAACTGTATCAGATATCGCATGCGAAACGTGGCAAATCTAGTTAAAACACTTTTTAAAACGATACCAAAAAACGTGGCCAAAAATACATCAAAGAACTTGTAAAAAAAAAAACAAATGAAAAACGTAAAAAAATCGTAAAAAATGCAAATAAATATCTACTCGCCCAAGAACGTTACCAAATTCTGGTCGAAAAAGCGGAACAAATATGACCCATCCCATAACCACGTCAAATGTCGCATCCCAAAATGCTTCAGAAACAATTGGATAACGTTTTGAAAAACTTCTCTAAATAAAGCCTTTTGAAAAAACCAAAACCGCAACAATAAGCACGAAAAAACGTGCAAAAAAGTGTAAAAAAGAGGCCCGAAATTAAGATGAAAAAGGGACAGAAAATTTTTTTAAAAATATGTTCAAAAACAGATCAAAAAACGCTACCAAAATTGTCCAAAGTCATATAAAAAGTGTGACCAAACTCAGCTCGCGTTAAAAACTTGTTAAAAAACATGTCCAAAAAATGTTTAAATGCTTCCGAAAACTCGTCGAAAACGCCTTAGAAAAGTCTGGAAAATCCGCGACAGAAAAAAACCATCCAAAATGGCTTTGAAAACCGAATCCAAAAATCTTTCAAATAACACGTCAGAGGTGAAAATGCATCAAAAAATATATCCAAGACAGAAACAATAAACGTGTCGAAAAAGCCTAAAAAACACATAAAAATTTGCCTAATATTCAACTGAAAGGGCAACAGAAATATCTTCAAAATAAGGTAAAAAAAACACTTACAAACGTCAAGCCCATTAAAAAATGCTGCAAAAAAAACACCTGTTAAAAACGAACACACAAATTTGTCAAAGAAGGCGCCAAAAAACATGTCCAAGTTTTACTATCTTTACTTTGCGACAAACGTCGAAAGTCGATGGTGATTGGTAAAAGAGTATCGAATTGTTTTTTAAATATTTCAGTTTCCGTTCCCCCAATTCTGCCAACTGTTGATAAAAACAAATTTCCCTCATGATTGTCAACTGTTTAGGAAACACGTGTTTCGCTAACGAGTTCACAACTATTCCAAGTACCCTGTGTGGCAACAGCCATCTGTCCCACCATTTAAAACAATTGAAAATTATTCAGACAAACTGCTGTCATTTTTCTGTCACGAAACCTATGTCACATGACAGCGTGCATAGAAACCCCAATAAATACAAGGTCCCCTCAAATCAGCTTCTGCCTTTCAGTAACTATATATGTGTATACACCAACATGAAAATAATTAATGACCAACTAAGTGAGCTGTCAAAATTTCCCATAAAACCGTCCAAACTTCCACCCGGATCGCATAAAACACGATGAAAAGTATCTGCTTACCTTCTCGAGGCATACAAAACAAAAATCATAATTTCTCCTGACCCCGAAAGCCAATCGCATAGCGTCTTGGTGGATCTTGATTAATCAGCCCGTTGATATGACCAGATGAGCACCCTATCGGGGCGTAAACGCAGAAGATCTTAATTGTTAACGAATCGCCATAGGTCAATCCGGGGGCCAGCACGAGCGTAACTCACTCTACAAAATCCGAAATTCGAAATCTGAAATCCACGATTGACAGCGATATGACTGCGAGCGGTTTCCAACTATCAAGTGATTAATTGTCGAATAGCGGGACGGTGTGCCCTCGTCGATAAGGAAAATAAAAACCTAATTAAATCAAAAATATTTATCTCGTGCAACATATCCGGATAGAGTTGCACCATCATAATTGTGGGTGGCTTAGGGTGCTGGAGTGATGATGTTCAAGCGATTCACAAACCCGATTAAGACGAGACACAGCGAAAGAGGTCACAGATCAGGTGAGTTCTTAATGATCCCCGATCATGTTGAATGATAAGTTGCATAATAGGGGTGCAGGTAGGGCATAAATTAATTAGCTGCGACGGGCCTCACGTGCATCGCTGACTTGAAGTTTGGTCAAGATTTGGTCTGCCGAGATAAGGACGCTGGTTTTATGTCATTAATCTGTCACATGGATGACAATTAATTTAAGCGTCATCTGTGAGTTTGATCTGACCAGTGCGCGCAGTCGTATCTGATTTACATTGCCTGTGCTGTATGGCGTGCGGTGATAAGGAACACATTTACGGATTTTATTTCCTTCCCGAATTGGGTGTAACATTTGGATTGGTTTATGCAAATGCGTCAGGTGTGTGTTTATGTGTGTGTGCTGTGAGGGAGATGCAGAAGGAATTAATTCGTATCGCAGCGGAATGATCTCGGGAGACACTTTCACATTGATTGGGGCCGAAATTATTTGGCGTTGATTTTGATGTCTTGATGAGGCCACGGTTTGTTTTGATTATACGCCAGATGTGACCAATAAAATAATCACTTTATTTCGGGCATATAATGAATGCATTTGAAATGGGCAAAAGAGTTGAAGCTCTAAAGTTGATAGTGGACGTTGTCATAAATGTTGGATGGACAATGCATTTGCGATGCTGTGCAGCTTGTCCCGAGTTGAGTAATTGATTAAATCAATAAAAGACATTATAAAAAGAGGCTACACTTGATGGCACAAAGCTTTGAATGAGCTTGAGATTTAGGCCTATTTTTTTGTTTTGGATCAGTGCGTACCAATTTTGCGGTGAAATAATAGGAATTTTTTATTATGCTCACATGATTTCTACTGTTTACAATAATAATACGTGATCCAACTGTTATTGTAACCATGGAAATCAATGATCTAGAGAAAAATGCATCAGATGTTGTTTGGCTCTAATGTTTTTTTTAAATGAAAAACTTCGATTCTGTTTGTTGATTATGTTTATTTGAACCTTTAGAATTAAAATTTGGTCGAGAAGATGATGGGCGCCGTCACAATTGAATGCCAAACGGGCTCGTTTTATGGCATTTTTTTATAATTTCGGCGAGAACTTCGGGCAGATTATCGCACTCGTGTCGAATGTTGTCCTTGAGGGCTTCTAGGGTCTCGGGCTTGTTCACGTAAACATGGGACTTCAAAAAACCTCACAAAAAAAAAGTCTGGAACGGTTAAATCGGGCCATCTTGCGGGCCAGTGCAAATCGCCAAAACAAGACCCGGGAGCGCCGCCTTCAGAATATCAGTTGTGGCTCGCGCAGTGTGTTTCGTAGCTCCGTCCTGTCGCGCACCGTCCACTGTTGTCGTTGGACCAGCGGCGTTCTCGAAAAAAAAGGCCCGATGACTCCTCCAGCGTGAACAGCGCACATTGCAGCTCGTGCAATATTCGTGGATTTTCGGTGCCCCAAAAGCGACAGTTTTGCTTGTTCACGTACCCGCTGAGGTGGAAATGAGCCTCATCGCTCATTATGATTTTGGTCGAAAAATGGATAGACACGATGATTCCGCGTTCTTGGGGAGTGTATCGCTCCATGGCTTGTTCACTTGTATGCTACATCCATCTAGTCCACAAATGTCAAAACAGATTTGACATTGTAGGCCATTTACAAAAATAAGAGCATCTTCCATCTTTTGGCCCTTTTGGTGGAAAAAAATATAAAGCTATAAATAAACTCTAAGTAGTTTTAACTTCTTTCAGACGAAGGTCTTGCTATGGTAGCTTTCGCCGCAAACCGATATTTTTACATGACTGATATATTTTTGACATCAGAATTCGTCTTTTTAGGTCTGGAATATGGATCTTTTAGGTTAGGTAAGAACAACTCCACATACAGACAATTTTACAACCGAAATGCCTAGATTTTCCTTTTTTAAAAACTTAACAAATAAATAAAACAAAAGTTCGACTCCAAAAGGTACATGCATCCATACCCCTTTCCCATTTCTTCAGTTTATAACAGAAAACAAAGGCTAAAAACAAACTTACCATTCACCGATAAGGTTTCCGTGAATCAAAATCAGATAAAACTTTCAATAAAAAAAGAAAAGGCGGAATAAATTGATGATTTACGCACTAGAAAAATGCGTTAGCACACAAACATCTAATTAGGAGAAAACAAAAGCCCACCACATTCATAATTCTGTTCTAAGTCGAAAATCTTGTTAAACGCTCAAATCGATGCGCCAATGAAACGAAAAACTTATATATTCCCAATCACGCGTTAAAAGCGCCATTAATAAGGGGCGCGCACACAAAATTGACATTTATTTCCCACCGACGAAAAGAAAACACTGCACGAAAAACCCTTTGACCTGTCAAATTCGTTTATTTACGAATTTTGAAAATTTAATGTCATGAATAATAGATAGACAATGGTATGGAGAAAAATGGAAAGATCAATTCCATTAACAAGAAACCACTAACACAAATCGAAATTTACGTTCAATTAAATCAGTTCGCGGTTCGCGCTTGCGCAGAGCTTCCTTCGATAAGGAAAAGAGTCTGCCGCAGTGTCACTAATCACTATACAACTCACCATTCTCTTCGTCATCATCGGAGTCGACGCAAGACTTTATTTCAATGAATTACCAATAAATCACGAGTGGAAATTTCACACCACCACATGGATTATGTAATTGGAAAGAGTGGATAATATTATAATAATTGTGAAAGTGTTTGCAGTTAGTGCCAGAACAGTGCCGGAAAAAGTTGGAAATAAATTTTGAAGTCAACTATGAACGAATGTATTTTTATAAAGTTAAAGACTGGGTAGCTCGTAGCTTGCTTGATTATGATTATTTTCTGACGGTTGTAGGTTTGAGGGATATTTAGGTGGAAGAATTTTTCAAAACTTATTAAACATTGTCGTTTTTGGGTTTACCTATCACCGTCTCTTATTTTTGTTTAAAGCGTAAAAATCAAGACGGAGCCCTTCCGGAGTAAATACTTCCCGCGATACTTATAATAATTTTTAGTGTCAAGGCTAAATTTTTCGAACTCCCAATGGCAAAATTTTATAGACAAAATTGCATATTTTGACTTAGGTACAAAATTTATATAAGCTAAAGGTTGAAAATGATCAGTTAATTTTTGTTATTTTCTGCAAGATGAGTGATAAAAAGTGGAGCAATTTCGGATACCTACAGTAAAAGCTAGATACGAGTAAGTGCCTCACCTTAAATGCCCCGTTTTGATAGGCGCCTATGCGGGTTAGGCAGTTAGAAAAAAAATCCGCTTAAGTGCACAAGGCACTTATCTCTAAATTTATAAAAAATATAATGAAATATTTTTTTTTATAAGAAAAAAACATTCAATTTTATTATTTTATTTAAAAAATAAGAAAATACATTACATTAACTTAAATTTAAAGCATGCACACAAGGAGACGCTAAAGGAAGAAAAGCTTTTGTATTTTTTCAGCTGATTTCAAAAATGAGTAGGTACCTACTTACAAGAATTTTTTTCAGGTAAATTTCAATAAAAGTATACAAAATAAAAGCAATCGGGAAAAGTAGTTAAGATGAGTTTTATATGAAAAAATTTTGGTTCTCAAAAAAAGCTACTTAGATATGCGGGTTAGGCACTTAAGGGAGAGGCACTTATCCGGGTTTGACTGTATTTTGCAAATTCTTTCTTTTTCGTGAAAAGGCGCAAAAATTTTATAGACAATACCAAAAACATTTAAGATATTGCGTTCCATCACATTTTCATCAAGAGAAATATTAGCCAAGTAGTCCACAACAATTGCTTCTGTACAAACAAAATTTAACTTCACTATTTATACACAAGCACCGAAAATTAAAAATGCTTACATTTTTTTTTAAAAACGTCCGTACCAAAAAGATTTGATTCTGCAAAAGAGCAGACTTGGATTCTCTTAGCAATTGCAATTGTTTTATTCATAAGGGTCTGAGTAAAAGGCAAGTTTCGAGGCTTTTCGAACATAATCAAAAGTTATAGTGTTAACTCAAATCAGTTTTAATTCATACGAAACGTAGCAAAAGCTTCAATTTTGACATTCCTTTTGATTACCTACAAGCAATTGCTAAGTTTTATTCATACCACATTGTCAATTTCAAATATTTTGACGCTCTTGCAAAATATCTGTAGACACCGCAAAAAGTACTTTAGTTCGACAATGAGTGTCAACAATTTTCAGAAACAATTCAAAATCGATATTTATCTAGAGTGAGTCCTGCCATGTCGATGTTGTAGTCTGCATCAGTCAAAAAATTCAACTGATGTATAGGGAACCTCCGGACATCGCATCGGTCTTCCAGTTTGTCTACGGCCGATCACACTCATCACACTTAGGTATTTAAAACCAACCCAATTTCGGTAAAAACTAGTAAGTAGGTAATACCTTCTGTTAATACAGCTCATACAGACGCGAACAAAATAAATAATAAATAGTTGGTGCAACGTGCAACTAGTCCGAAGAGACCCTAGGCCTAGCTTCTCGCTCCTAAAGAGTTAGTGGACTAAAAATAACCAAGTCAACTTACAAAAAATAATTTTTAACCTTCATCTTAAATATATTTTGTGTGGAAAATTTGGTCATTGAGAGTTCGAAAAATTTAGCCTGGAAAATGATTATCGGTATCGCCGAATTTGTTTAATTAAACTTGGTTAAAAATAACTGATTTATCAATTTTATCTCCAAATATTATCGGGCGGAATTAATGAACTAACTCTGAATAGAATTTAACCAACCGGTTGATATTAATCAAGAAACTTGGTTTAAAACAACAGATTAAGTGTGATTTTTTAAACAGTTAAAGGTTAAATGCATAACGTTTTTACTTCGGTAGTTTTTAACAACAAATACTGTTTTTTTTTTCTTCAAAATTGGCACAGTTCATTTTAACCAATTTTTTTAACAACTCTGTTTGAGTCATTTTTTTGAGCGTGGTGTCAAAATGTAAAGATAGCTCCAAAGTTACCCTTTTGGTACTTGTGGGCTGTGGGAGTATTTACCTCTCGAAACTAATTAAAAGCTCTGGTTGAACGTTTCATTTGTTTATTACTTTAGTATTCATATATTGTAAAGTGGCAGCACTTCACTACAAATCCAAAGCCAAATACAATTAATATAGACAGGGAAATAACTCCTGTCATTAGTTAGTGTTAGTGCAGTACTGGAAACACAGCTCGGTGGGCGGGTCAGTGATATTAAGTTGAGTTATCTTTATGCGTCTGACCCATTAGGGTATTTTCTATCTTCCAGAGTTGAACATCGCGATTGTGTCATTTATTGTTAATATTAGGTCTGTTCCCTTACGAAAATGTATTCGAAATAGTCAAACTTCGTTCAATTCTAACCAAATTTTGCCTGAGGGAACCATGTCTCACTAATGTATTCGAATACATTATCGTAAGGGAACAGACCTATTTTGTGTTAGTTTAACAATTTCACTCGACCAATAAACGGCAAGTTTGTAAACTTAAAAACAATTTTTTTTTCATATTTTACAGCTTTCACGGGCTTCTACCGGACAGTCATTCCTCAACTTTTCAGACACTTATCACCGAAAAGATAGACCACCAAAACTGGCAACTAAATTACAGTCTTGAGAGGTCGATCTAGTCCATTTCCACAAATATAATGAAAGCTGAATGCAGTCAAACCAATTCGGCCTTATGATCATCATCGACATCATATAAACGATTTTTGTTACACGGAACCTGCCCCCAGTCCTTGTTAATGAGGTCATGTGCTTGCAAAATTTTCTTCGAGTTGTTGACAAAAATAAATGAAATGAATTGCACCACTCGAAAGTCTCACTGGTGTCGCAGTCCAAGTCACATACGTGCACCTGTCAATTTCGGTGTATATCAAAAGAGCTCCCCAGTCCCCAATCCTTTAAATATCCACCTAAAGCTGTTGAATTAATGTAAAAGTAAAAACAAAATTTTGAAAGGTCCCCCCCCACTCCCCAAACTGATAAGACGCGGCATAATGCCCCAGGGTAGTAACCCAACGCGGATCTTTGTTACCCGTGGCGCGACAAACTAGAATCGAATTCAATTTTCGGACACACTAATGAGGCCGAACGCACTTTAGTCCAGTGTCTTTCTATATCTTCTAACCCGATTCCATTGTGATATGCTGTCCCAACATATGCATGCTCATAATCTCAGCAATTGTTCCTCTCTAGCATAGTTAACCTAATGGTTTAGTGCCACTGAGTTCGGTGTCCGATCGGCCGCCTCGTCTCTTGTTTATGCGACACTCAATGGAATTCTCCTGTTCAAGCTTAAGTGGATCGATGCGTCTGCCCGTGATTCCCTATTAATTAAAACATTTTCTGAATGAACATGGAAATCGGATTTAATTGAACCGCGCCGCAGCTTTGTCGGTTGGCAATATTGTTCTCTTTCGAGAACATGCTAAAATATTACCTTCCTGGGCTCGAATTCGAACCAATAAATAACCAGGGCAGTCGGATGAGTGGTCTTGCACTGTCATCGACGGGAGTTATGTGGACCGGGGAATTAGTGGAAATTTATGTCTGCCTTATCAGGTGGGGACTGGACTGTTCAATTCATCTTATGACTTCTTTTGGACTAGAAATTTAACTATTTAGAAAGTCTGGCCGGGGGAGGGACCCATTAGAAGACGGCTTCGTATGTTTATTCATATTCACGATGAACTGCGTAAATCATCGGCTATCGATGGGCAAACTACGTACAAGATGAGCCAATCGAAGGCCATTTGTTAGGAGGTTCTTCGTTTTTGTTTTTTTAGCTTTCTGAGATAATTGAAAAGGAGTGTAACTTAGAGGCCGAACTGTGAACAAAGGGAAAATAATGAGTGAAGATTTGTGTTGACAGCTTGGACTGGTATTTAGCCCAAGCGATAGTTAATGGTGGGTATGGTGACTAAATCAGGTCGACAATGATGAAGAGGACTGAATTCGGGGCGGCGATGTGTCATTGTCGGTTTTGACGTTCTTATAGAGGAAGAACGGTCATTTAAATTAGCTATTGGCAGGTGATATCTGTCTTCCAAATGTTAGGTAGAAAGGGGCAAACTTCGGTCTGAGACAAGGACAAGAAAGTTCAATAAAACAGACCATTGTTGGACTCAACGACGCGACGGTCAGAAAAGGGACTAAAGCTTAGACTTGTGCTGGAGAAATAGTCAAGAAAAGTTTGACAGTTTTTTTTGTACAAGACTGAGAGCTTAACTCTTGGAATCGAATCCAGGGAATGCAGAAAGTCGGTCTGGGCAAGATTGGTGGTGGTAGAGGGACGAAAAGAGACTCGAAAATCTAGTTCGATTCTCTCGAAATTATACATAGAGTGAAATTAAATAGGAGCGGAAAAACCTAGGCCTCACAAAGGTCTGACTGGTTCCGTAAGATTATGGAAGTTGCTAGTGGTCTTTGAATGGACATAGTCATAGGCTTACGTGGGTTTAGCTAGATCAATGTGCATGGGATTTAATTGCTATCAAACCGGTATTTAATTGCTCTATTATTGATTTCGTCGCTCTTCGGGAAGTGGTAGATTTTGTGGCGGACCTGGCTTACCTGTAAAACTGGACCGGCAACGTTCACTTTTCAATGATTGTTTTCGCACATCAACGATTTAATCGCACTGGGGAAATGCTAACATATTTTCTATCGGACAAACCGTTTGCCCAGCATTACCATTTGAAGGGATTTTCAACTGTCAGTTCGCACTAAAACTCTTTTTTTTTTCAAGGAAGAGAAAAAAGAAATTATGAAAAATTACACGTTCGAATTTTACCACGCCTAATGTCGTAAAAGAAGAGTAGATATGTATACCTATATGAAGGCTGCTTCTGAATTAAATGAAATATTTTGTAGCTCTCTTTTAAATGGGCCCAAAAAAGTAAGAGACCCACCAAAAACAAAAATTAAAAAAAATTGATTCCGTCTGAAATCTACTAAACCACAAAGATCAAACGAAGCATGTATTCATTAGCTATCAGCTCATAGAATAAGATAATTTGTCGCTTTTTTTCTAAATTCATTAAAACGTTAAAAGTTCAGATGAGAGCAAGGCTTCGCCACATGCAATTGCAGCCTTTTTTGATCTGCTATCATTATTTAGCAGAGACTGGTCCAGCTCTTTCTGTTTGATGTTCTGGTGGCCAAGAGCCATGAAACCCTAGTCCTTTCTAAGCTGCCAAATGTAGCAAATTACATTTCAAATACTATAGATATCTGAAATACCTGGGGAAGGTTCCGCCTAACAATAACCGTACATTGTTTTGAATAACACATTCTGGCCGACATTTTTTGACTCTCGTCAGGTTCCATTTTATAATTTGTGGAAAGTGAACTGGATTAGGGTCTCAAATTCGTAGTTTATGAACTTAGTTTTGACTTTTGAATGTATATTTGAAGTTACGGAATGAGTAGGTACCTACCCTGGTTTTATGCTTAGTTCGAGATAACCACCTTCGGTGTCAAAAATACGTATGTTACAAAAGACACGACACCTTGAATAAAATTTATAAAACTGAGCTTGCAGGGGTAACATCGTAGGCAATACTAGTTGGTCCTGAAAATTTGACAGCCGTGGTAGGGTCAAAACTCAGCTTTTTCTACACTGGAAAACAGAGAATTATTTCTTCCAAAAATAATTATTTCTCCCGACCACGACTCAAGCCTAACAAAACCGCAGGGACAGATGAGTTAGTATAGTAGCTATAAGCTCTTCCAAAGGCAGTGACTTTATTAAAAATATCTGATTTTAAGATATCGACCGACGAATGTTTGTACGATTTTAGGAACTCCAACAGGAAATTTGCCTGATTCACAAAGAAGAAGACCGGTTACTTTGCACCGACTACGATGCTGGAGTTATATTAGTGCACGAAGCACTACATTGACCTTACTCATATTTTTGGCATCAAGTCATTCGTTTGGACCTTCTTAAAGTTCAGAGACTCGGTCCGCTCTGTGGCAAAATTTAACCAAGAACTAACATTGCCCACATAAACGCGCCGCCTAAGACGGCAGGATCATCTTGAGTGAATGTACATAATCACTTATCCTTCAAACCAAAGTGTCATCAAAAGATAAGAACGACCTCATCTTCGATTATTTCGAGCAAGTAGATTCCAACCAGTTAATGCTATGTCCACTCTGTGGGAGCTATCTATGGATTGAGCTATTTAACTTACAAGGGGAGTGCGTTAGCTCAGGCCTAGGAAAGCCCTTGAATTATAAAACTAAGGAATCAAGTTTCTGTTGAATTAATTTATCCAGCACCAAGCTCACCTTGAACATCTTTTGCTTTTCAAACAGTGAACACGAATTTCCGCCCACGACCTTTATGGCCAGGTCCAATCCGAACTGTAGCACCACCTAAGTAAGCTGTTTAAAAACCTACGTAAGTTTTGTGGCAATTGCTGCAGATCTATCTATAAAGTTGCTGTCTTGGTACCGTTTATTTTCTTCGAACTCACAATTGCGAAATTTTCCATGTAAATATTTAGTATTTACCACAAAATATTTAGTAAGAAGGTTCAAAATTGTCTATTAGTCTGCAAAAACCGAGTCCCTGCCTCAGTATTTGTGTCAGCAAATCTTCAACTCATGTGTCTCTGTTGCATCATTTCCATGTTCAACCTTCAGCAAGACCGCATAAAAGGTTCCTGTCAGTGTGTCGATGTAGTTACTTGTGCGTTTAATTATCGTTCCATTCAATTGCGTTTAAAATACCACAACTATCTGCGAGGTTTCCCATAAACTTGCCTAGCAATCGAAGTCAACTTGGTCCGTTGCTGCAACCCTCGTAAGCACAACAAAGAAACCATTTTCCCGCTCAATGAACAGAATTTAAAGACTTCATAAATTCACATGAATGCCCAACTAAAAAAAAAAAAACACACCACGGTGCGACCAAGTGAGAGGTGGACCACATCTGACCCGGAGGCATGAAAATTTCCGCATGGTTCCATCTGCACAACAATTGGCCACAGTTCAATTTGAAATCCTCAAATTGGCACATGCGAGTGCACATGCGTGGCAACCACTCTAAGTCGTTCTCCCCATCATTTGATTATCCTCGAATCTTCGATTCCTTTGATTTTCGATCAACGATGGAGAGAGGCTGAGCCGGATGATCCTCCACCACGACGACGACGACGACCATGTGCGCACCTCGAAAGTCATTAGTGTGAATTTTCTCCGCACATATGGTTGTTGGCGCGCACAGCTTTCGGTGTCCATTTGTTCGCCCTTCGGCGGTTATCTCTCGATGCGGATCGAAGGAATTTATTTGCTTTTATCTGAGTGAGATGATTTGGAAACGCAATCGCAGGTGGATGGCGGGCGGGGAGGAGTTGCATCAGGATATTTTGCCTTTTTGCACACCAAACATGTGTCCGGCTGGCTAGTGGACCAGTGATATGTGGATGCTATTTAGTTTGATTGAATTGGTAATATTTTGAATGGCGCTTCGGGGGGCTACATATGGAATGCATATTCTTGCTGTAGCTGTAGCTATAGCTGATGGGCTATCCTAATTAAAACGTGTTTCCGCAGATAGCTTTACAATAATGTTTGAACGGGCCGGTATACATTGATGGATGATTAAGCGGTTGTCTTGCGGGGCCTTTTGCAGTGAGAAATGATTTGTTTGAGACCTCGCATCTAATATTGGCAGACTGCAGATGTTGCGGAGGGAGGGGGCAGGTGTGAGTAAGCAGATATGAGCACCGGATTGGGAGAACTATTTAAGAATGGTAGGTAGGTATTGCGTCTTTAACTGAAGCAGTAAAGGTGGCTCAAATTAGATCGCTTGGCGTTGACAACTGATTTTAAGAAATTTGTAAATGGGGAACGTGATATCTACCTGGACCTTTTTACAATAAAATACAATTTATTTCCTTAAAAAAAATGTGCGAAGGCTAGCCACCGCACAATTTACAATAGGTACAGACTTTCCAAATTTAGCGGTCTTAGGAAACCTTTTTAATGGTGTCCATATTTTGGAGGCGCCTTTTTGAAACCCAATTCAGAAAATGACTACGTAGGAACCTTTTCTATCAGCCGTAGATGAAACTGTCTCCTTGGAGGATGTATATTTGAGTCACTTCCGGGGGCTTGTTTTCTTTTCGACTTTGTCTTCGGTCGGGTCGAGATGCTGCTTTCGAAATTCTGTTTTGCAAATTTATGTCTTCACACAAAAAATTCTGATTTTCAAATTTAAAACAATCAAATGCAGCTTATTCTGTTTTTTTTTTTCAACTAACAATATTAACAAACAAACATAAAATAAAAATATAGAAATTGAAAGCAATTTTTAATACCTATATATGTAAAGTAAATAAAAATATAAAGTTAAAACAAACATAATATTTAAAATAAAAAAATAAGCCTTAAATTAAATATTAAAAAAATTGGAAATAAAACAGAAACCAATATCTATCAAAAAAATGCAAAATTTTATTAAATACAAGAAAAAAGAGAAGTAGGTAAACAATTTCAAAAATGGAACATTTCGCAAAACCTTTTATTTTGAAGAATTTAAAAAGCAGAAACTAGAAATCAGTATAAAGTAAACAGAGTTTTGAAAAGAGAATTTAAAAGACAAAATTTTGTAAAATTTCTTTTAACATTTCCAGAATGTTGTCCCCAACCCGATATTGAAGCCACAAGCTTACTTACCTAAGGTGGCGCTACAGTCAAGAGTGCACCTGGGCCTCAACCAAAAAACGTCTCCAGCCAGCACGATCTTTGGCCAGTTGCCTCCAGTTTCGCGTGCTAATTTGGTTAAGGTCACCTTCCACTTGCGTGCACTCCTGAGTCGCGGCCTTCTTCTACTGCGCCGTCCCTGGGGCGTGTATTGGAATATCTTTCGGGCAGGAGCATTGACATGACCCAGCCACCGCAGTCGTTGGACCTTCACTCTTCTGGCTAGGTCGATGTCGCTATACAGCCCGTAAAGTTCGTCGTTGTGTCTCCTCCTCCATTCACCAGAGGCACCGAAAATTACTTTAAGAATTTTTCTCTCGAAGCAACCAAGAGTAACCTCATCCGCTTTTGATAGAGTCCATGCCTCTGCACCATAAAGAAGGACTGGGATGATTAAGGTCTTATAAAAGGCTCACTTTAGTCGTTCGATAGCGCTTTGCTACTCAATTGCTTTCTTAGCCCAAAGAAACAGCGCTTGGCAAGAGTTGTTCTTCGTTTAATCTCTGGTGTCATTGTATGAGCTCATAGCGGAGCCTAGGTGGACAAAGTAATTTACCACCTCAAGTTATATCTGTCTATAGAGACATTCTGTCCAAGTCGTCGGTGTAGGGTGTCCTTTCTTGATGACAGCATATACCTTGTCGTGCCCTCATTGACCGAAAAGCCGATTTTCGCCGCTTCCGTCCCAATACTCACGAACGCGCCAATGACATCACGCTGCGTTCTGCCAATTATGTCGATATCGACGAGTAGGTGGGCGGACTTTTGGAAGATATTGCCTCCGGTGTTAGCGTTTGAGCTTTGCACTATTCTTTCAAGAACGATGTTGAAGAAGTCACATGACAGCACATCGCCTTGTCTAAATCCTTTTCTGACATCGAAGGTCTCGGTGAGTTCTTTACCGACCTTGATGGAGCAGCGTGCGCATTCTCCATTGTCACCCAGCACAAACGGACGAGTTTTGAGTTTTGGCATCCCTGAAGCCATAAGCATGCAAGTTAATTTGTAACCTAGGTATCTAGGTTTGGGAGCTCAGATCGGTTTATCAATAAACGCAAAGAGTTTACCCGTTCGCAATTTACACAGAAATGCGAGAACTCTTCTTATAAAAGCTATTTAGTCAAGCAAGTGTCCTTGTTTTGTAAATATTTGAGAGGAAATTTTTAATAACATCTGGGGTGGGGCTGTCAAAATCTTATCGATGAGTCAAGAAGCTCCACTTATGCAATCGGTTAGAATGTATAAGCTAGAAAAAACGCAGATAGCTACTTAGCATTCCATGCGAGGAGTGTCTTGAAGCTTTTGGGAAGGTTCAATAAAGAAAGGCAATGTGTCTGGATGGCACACCAAATAGACCTTTAAAACTCGTTATTAAAACACTACCCGACTTATTTGTCGAAACATTTAGCGAGTGTCTTAAGGAGGACATCTTTTCTTTAGACTTGAAAGTTCCAAAGACTTATTCTACCGAAAGTCGAGACAATTCCAAACAAACCATAATTTTATCGACTTATTTGATAAAAAAATAAATAATAAAGGTCCGTTTTGGTAACCTTAACCTAGCTTCTGCCATCCCATTCGTTTTCTGGGATTGGTTAAATTTTTTGGACGAATGAAAGATTTGCCCTAAAATTTTATATCGAGTCCGAATGGCAGAATTTAAACGCTCTTTAATGGCAGCTATGTTCGTCGATATTTGTCAGAAGTGCAGGAGAGGTGTAGCCGCGAAGTGTAGACCCCTTGGTTAGTAAGCATACATAGTTGACACCAACCCACTGCGTCTTAAGCTTAGTAGGTATGGACACGATTTGTAATCCTTGAGCGAATAGTTTGTAAAAGGTTCTAGCAACGTTGCCACTAACAAATTTCAAAAAGGGGCCCGAGCCGAAAAAAGGGGCAACGCTGGGTTCTAGCCGACAATTGAAAGGTCAGAAAACTTTTTGGAATGTCAACACAGTTTCTGAAAGGCTAGATAAACATTAGGCGTAATCAACTCGGTAACAAGGAGAGCCCGATCCGATATGGAGAGTTACTCTGCATTTAACTATGCGTACCCAAATTGCATACATAAATTTGCAATATCTGGAATTGAGTCCACCACCAAGGTAGATGAATACAATCGAAAACAGAGAACAAGAGACTTCTTCTTGCAGGAGCTGAGAGTTCTGCATTCACAATCGCAGTAGAAATATGTCAAAGCGTGTCGAAAGTTGAGTCTTACGTGGATATAAGTCTGTTCACCGACGTTAGCGAACTCAGAATCGCCAATCAACTGCGCGTTTTTAAGAGTCTCGAATGATGGTATGGTCGTCAGAACCTATCAATAAAGTCAAAGGTTAGAAAAGAAAGAAAAAAAAAAAACGGTCGCACCAAGGAAAGATGGCCACAATTGATCGACTGAGATTAAAAGTAACCTCTCAGCGCTATATTAGGCTTTTAGATTGTCAACGTAAAGCGAATAGTTTTAAAAAATAGCTCAATGTGAAACCCCCTTACGGCGTTTTTAGCCAGTAAGAACCCGACACTATCAGTAGGCTTCGGACCATTGCGTTGGTGCCCAAGGTTTCCAATTTATTTTCCAAGAAAAAAATAAGGTGTATGATACCTACATCAGTGGATTCATGTTAAAGGTATTACAAAGAGTCCTCATAAGTATCGAGGGAAGACTGCAATTTAAGAGTCTTGCTGTTAACAGATTTAACTGCTTTAGGTAGGCACTTAATTGACCGGCTTGATGCACATTTTAAGAGCCCAATTTCGAATAAGCGGTTCTAGAGCTGGAAGGGCTGGACAAATAATGTATGGTCCTCAACGTGGCTATTACGCCGGTCCAATATTTAGGCAACACTTTCACAGTCAAGTTAATTGCCAGTGTGTTGAAGTATTGAAGTATCAAGTTCGATCACCGGAAAAACACAAATTACAACTCTTTCCATTGTCCCACCTCTCACGACCGTCTTACCAAATTTCACAAACAATCGAATGGTTGTGAGAAGCGAGGTCTTCGATACCTTTAAGGACCTATCGCACCAAATATTTATTTTACTTTATCTGCTACTCAAAAGAGACCTGTCACGTTTTAAAGAATCGCAACTGCTGAAGGACGTATCTTTGCATAATGAAAACTGTCATTAGATCAAAGCTTTACTTAATTTTTTTAAGGAACACCACAAGCTACCTCACACGCAGTTCGACATTACAGTTCCCCGAAAACGTTTGTAAAACTCCACAGACCAACATGTTAGCTCAGATCTGGCAAAAGCCATCTTCGATAGATCTTCGCTCCCGTGAGACCAGCCACCATTATTCCCTAATCTCCATCCAAATCGCATCAGCTGCGTGTTCAGTTCTTTTCTCCATCGTGTTAAATATATTTCCCAATTCAGTGAAATATCACCACTTCGATGTTGCGCCGCCAAAGAGCGACACTTATACAAAAGCCTGCTACCAGTCATAGCCAATTAAGCTCCTTTTGTCTTAGGCCGTGTTAGCTCACAACCAATTTCCAATTTGATAACTCAATTAAGCCCCATCGAACATTTTTGTCCGCTAGCCCATTCGATATTCTTATCGAACAATACCCGAGTTAACTGCGGTCCCAGCTCCAGAGCTTCGCCGTCATCGATTGAAGTTCCGCCCGCCTAATCATCGTAAATAACATCGATTACAATAAAAGCGCCATTTCAGCGCAGATGAGCGTTACCTCAAGTCCAAGTGTGTAAGTGTAAGAGCGAGAGCGTGCGTGCTATTAAAAGTAACGAGCTATGCGCTCCAAGCTACAATCTAATCTAGTTAAGGGCCTAGTTAACATCGGCTACTTAAGCAGATCCACCTACCCTGAGAAAAATCGAAAAGAACTCCCAAAACTGGAACAAATCGGCGCTTCTTCTCTGATCGACGCACTTCGTCTCTGTGATTTGCCTAATTTTGTCCGGAATCTAACATCTAACGCGCCGCCTCGGCAAACTCTAAGGGTCTTCTTGTGTCAAATGGAAATGTGTCGATCTGAATTTTCATTAAGCACCAGTCTCCGTTTGAACGGCAGGCGACTGCCGGTGTTGCTCCGAGGAATATAATCTTTTTTACAGCATGCCGATGGTTGTTTAATTATTATTCCCGCTTTGGGACCGTTTACACCGACTCCAGGTAGCTCTGAGTTGGGTAATTAAAACTCACATCTCGGAAAATGGCCAAATGTTGTCAATCGGTGTAGATAAGTGCGCGCAGTGGCCATTCCAGATAAGATACCGGAATCGGGATGAAGTAATGAAATTCACCATCGCATACAATGCGCCGCAGAGAATTGCTGAAAGCTGAGTGGCTTTGATGGGTCATGGAGAATATTTTTAGTTTTGAATATTAATTGAGAAATAATAAAAAAAATAAACAGTTCTAATGAAAAGACGGAGTTTTTGTTGGGGAATTCTTAATTGCAGACTGGCTGCGCGTTTCTGGTGCCTTACCGGTTGAATGGGCGATCGTAAAGCTGAATCAGGGTTAAGCATTTTTCGAGGTTTAGAGCGAGGAAAATCGGTCACTGGGCGGTACTCATGCTAATAGCGGACGATTTTATCGGAACACATTATCAGCGGGTCCAAGTTGTCGAACGTCGGCGGCAGAAGGTGCATTTCGTTCTACTTCATGCTTGGCAGTTAGGAGAATTGGAATTTGTTCCCGACATCAACTTGTGTTATGCGGGAGGGAAAGCTTTCTGAAATGTGCGCCCACAATGCACTCTAAGGCCCTAGTTATAGCCATGCGTAAAATGCAACAGAAAAGGTGGGAACGGTATGAAAATGATTTTTTTTTCGTTAAGGCGGTCTTAGCGAGAATTCTCTCAGAAAAATTTTGCCTACGGAAACAATTACAACCAGCCAACCACCGCTGAATGAATTCCATCAGAAAAAAAAAAATCCTGACAGATGGAACATGAAAGAAATGAAATATTTCGGTGAAGTGTTCTGGTTTTTTGTTGCGGAATTGACTGAGAAGTCGATCGGAAATTGATAAATTATTTTTCTAGAAAACTTAAAGATTGAGTTAAACCATTGGGACTAAGCAGGTTCTCCTTAAAAACAAAAGAGAATTTTTACGGTTTCGTTTTAAGTACCTATGACTATAACTAGGGCCTAAGAAGAGTTTGGGTATGCAAGACTTATTTAGATGATTCACTTGCAAGGTTTGTTCCGTCGAGTTATCTTCTTGTAATACGACTATTTTCTAGCTTCTAAGATGGCCCATGATTTAAAAAACTAATGTCTTCCCTCCTTGGCCTTGAAATAAAACAAATCGATGTTTTCAAAACATTGTTGGTGACCGTCGCCTATCGCCACCTATTTAAAGATCTAAGCTGGTAAGGCTCCAAGCCAGGGCTTTTGTTATTAATATTTTCGTTAATATAAGCAATCTTCTTCTGTATTGAATTTTGGAAATGATTCTTCATTTACTGGAAATTGCTGCTCTAGTACTGGTTTTATCAAACTTCCAAAATGTGCTTAAAAACTTCTATTGAGATTTCTGTATAGTTTGTCCACTGAGTTTTCTACATTCCTCTCTTTGAAAAGTTAGCATTTCGGTCTTGAAACCAGTAGATAGTTGCTTTATTTTCTAACAAAACCTCCGAACATATAGCGAGATTCTTCGATCGACTTGAACTGAGATATTGAGAATAGGGCTTCTTTTTTCTTTTTCTAATCTATTTTCACAGTGTGGATTGCGCTTAATTTTTCGAAAGATCTCAAATTAGGTTTACGGACTAGGTACAATTCCGATAACGAATTCTCTCTACTTTCTTCGTAATAAACGGTCGACGCGGCTTAGTAATCCATTCCGTAAAATTAACATTGAATAGTTCTGAACTAGGAACTTGTTTATTACTATAAATAGAAAAATCTTCATTTACAATAACTTTCGAAAGTTAGTCTCTAGAAATCGACCTTTCATTTGGGCCATATTTTAAAATTTCATTAAATTCGGGTTTAAAAAAAAAAACGCACGGTACGACAAAAAAATAAAGTGCACGACTGCGTCGAACGAAGCTTTCTTGATACTAGATAAAAGAAAACAAAATCTACTTTTGGATATTTATCTCATATGGCAGTTATATCAAATAAAAATATAAGTTTTTAAAAGTTAAAGCTATCAGTAACAGGCAATTGTCGCAAGTTCTGGATAGAGAGTTATAAGCACCTATACTGTACTACTTTATAAGGTCTTACACCTCATAAGATTATTGAATAAAGGACAAGCGTACATAGACATACCTAAGAATACAGGCATTTGTGAATTTTTTTGCCTATTACAAAAATATACCTTAGAGCTTAGATATGTGAAAATACATCGGTCGTGATTTCTGTAGTATTTTTTTGAAAAATAATTAAAAAAACTGACGTCTTCGAATTTTTTGAGGAAAACTAAGTACGGGATCTTAAAGAATACTTATGTTATCTTCAATATGTATTTTGGTCAAAATCGTTATCGCCGTTTTCCGGTAAACTGAAAAAAAAAAAACTAAATTTAAAAAAAAAATTACTTTTTTCAAAAATCCATTGAACGATAATATATAGAAAAACTGAGTTTTCTATTAAGTTTTAAATTACCACATTACCTTAGAAATTAGTTTTTGTTACAATCGTATAGACCGTTTTTGAGATATGTCGAAATACCAAAAGTACCGTTGTTCGAATTTTTAGCCAAAAACTGACTGCGAAAGTCATGGTAACCTCACCTACTTAAGCTTAAATATCAATTTTGGTTGAAATCGTTAGAGCCGTTTTCGATCAAATCAAACTGGTACGAACATTTTATATGGGAAGTACCATTAATATTGAGGTAACCCTGCAAAAAAAAAAAAACCCCTCCCGAACTGTATCTAAGCCCAAAACCTCCAAATCCGAGGTTTGAACGTAATCAAGGAAGCCGTTTAGGCAGTAGGCCTGTGGAAGGACGGATAGACAGACAGACGGACAGACCGGACAGAATTTTGCGACCCACTTTTTTGAGTTCCTCTATCATCGTAATATCAGAATTGATTAATATCTCGAGTTCGAAATTTTGTACGAAAACAATATCTTTCTCTTCAAAGTTAAAAATACTTTAAACAGGCTTTTGATCCTGTGCGTGGGTTGGCTGGCGCTGTCAGCAGAGACAATCAAGAAATACATCTTTTTCATGTGTTTGCATTCTTTTTCGTTCAATGAAGAATAAAATCTTATTTAAATCCAAAAAAGGGCCATTTTGGTAATTTTTCAAAAAGTGGGGGCCAAGGGTCCTGAGGCTGAAAAAGGGACCATTTGTTCAAACAACAACTCTGCCCCCAAATCGCAATCCACTTGATGCTGGCCCCCTCGATTTTTTTCAAATTCGCTATTTGGTTTTCCTATCGGTCAATTATGTCAATTAAGAACCCGTGTGACATGCAAAAAAATAAAAAAAAATATATAAAATAAATGTTGCACCGCTGCCAAGCGTGGGGGAATGTGATAGTGTTTTAACATTACTGAATGCTTTTGATTACATATTAAAAGACGGTGAATATAATTTGTTTGGTTAATAAAACTATCTAAATTGGGACAAACATGGTCGTCTGGTTGTGTATTTTCGCTTTTGAATGAAGAAAAATTGCTGAAAATGTTTTTATTCTCCCTCCACAAATCTGCATTAGACGTGTAAAGTAAAGTAGGATTTTCAGCACGCGATTATAAAACAACTACCTATACTGTGAGCTCTCCAAGTGTCATGTAGAACCTGTCATTCGTCGGTCATTTTTCGGTTTCGAACGCATACAGCGATTACAGTGGCGTCTCGTCAGGGTGTGCAAGGTGTGCATTGCACACCCTGATCCAACCAAAAAAATCACTCATCGAACGAACACTCGAATAATAATAACACACATAAATATTTGATAAATATGATGATGTGCTCAATTACACATTCCATAAAACCTCCATCACACAGCCTACTATAGTAATACTCATATTCATCCTTCCTAATTTTTCTTTCAAAATTCCTTTATCGTTGAGAAACAAAGAGAAAAACAATAAACTCGCACGAAATCTGGCTGTGCACGTATTCATCAAATAAATTCATCCAACTCCAAACTATATAAATTCCTTCAGCTACAAGAATTCATCCCCATTGTCATTCGTCACCCGCACGCCGTACCTGCTAATGTCGCTTTACTTTGATGAATTTGTAGTGAACTCGTGCGACGGTTTTCTGTGCACACGGAATATTCATTATTTTCTTTTGTTTTGGTCTGTTTCCGTAAAGCGTCATAAGTGAAATATACATGCAATACATCGACGCTCGTGCAAAAAAAAGCAGTGCACGACAGTCGAGTCGATGGATGAATGAACGAATTTTGCTTTTCGTTTAGGTAGCATAAGTGGCTGCTGTTTCGTGCGGTGCTTTTGTTTTTTTTTTTTCTATTTTTAATTTGAACAATGGAGTTTTTTTTATAATAATAACTAGCAAACTCGGCGAACTCCGTTTCGCCACCAGATGGCTTCGTTTTTTGTAACATTTCGTTTGAGGATTAAAAGATGAAGAAAAATTATTATTTTTTTCTTGTATTTGAAAATGGAAAATTTTATTTCATTTCACAACAGTAATGAATTCATTTCGATTACAAAAAATAAGTGTAATTTAGTTGAACTTCTCTAAGTAATAAATGAAAGTGAATCCAAAGTAAATACTGAATCGAAGCGTTATACGTGTCCGCAAATTATCCGTTTCATTGAAGTGCTCTTTGGTAAACCACATTTTTTGTTTTTTGGTCTGACGTTAACACAAATAAAGCGGATGGTTTCCCAACTCGTGAATACGCAACGTATAGCTGCCCATGTGAAAACCAATGATTTTCTAAATGAAAAATTGCTTGCAACTGTTCAATAATTCGTCTCTTTAACTGTTGTGTTCCCTGTATATTGCACCGCACATTCAGCTGATCCACCATCGACGAAATGAAATATATTTGCAGAAATTGATGCGGTTCATCTGGTGTTGGCTGACCTGGTGAACTTCGTACCACCTAATTTTTATCTATTTGAAGCTTTTTTTTCGATTTAAACTTAGTTTGGTGATTAAATAAAATTTGTCAGTAATTCAAATTAATTCAATGCCTTTTATTTTCCTGTAAAATAGATGATATTAACATTCAATGCAAAGATTTGTAGTAAAAAATTGCAGTCGTTTGAATTCGAATGGTAAGTCCGTTGGAATCATCGGGATGCGTGGAATCAACACATCTTCTCCTCTATATTCTGCGGTATGCCCGGAAAAACACTTCGAATGAGCTCTTCCTTAGAATCGGTCATGTGGCAAAAATCAGTGGGCAAAGTGATAAGTCCGGTCGAGATATCAACTGCAATCTTTTCATTACCAATGTCCAACAATTGCTTCGAAAACACATCTGCAGTTTGATCTCGTCAATCGGAGTGTCTTGACATGAAGCCACAAATTTGATGCTTTTAAGCACGCATTTAGTTCGTCAGCTGCAATTGATCGTGGGAATAACTGGAAGAGTCTCCCGAAAATCACCGGATAATACAACCATGGCTATTCAAAAAATGTTTTGATTGACACGAAGATCTTTCAACGTCCTGTCCACCGCCACCATTGACCTTTTGTGGGGCCATCGTACATTCGACCCAATCGATCAATTTGCATCATTGTAAAATCTTCGCATTTTTTGTTCGATTTTTCAAGAATGTGTCTGGTTGATTTTCATGTTCAGTGGCAATATCAATGCTGAATGTGCAGTTCGGTAGCCTTCTAACAAAGTTGCTGTTATTCCAGATGAAGCCAATGCCAGGGCAACTCAAGCTGCGATCAAATCCGTGCCAAAAGCAATGAAATTAAGAACGTTTTGGCAGTACCTCCGGGAGCACCCAGAAAGTAAATGCTACCAGTTCTTTTGTTCACAGCTTCCATCAAAGAGTCATACGCAATCATTTGTTATCGATTCAATTGCAGAACATTTATACGAACTGCTTCGGCTATTGCTGCAGTATCGTATTGTTTTGTTGTTCTCTTTACAATTCGTGGTTGAATGCATCGTGTATTGGACGATTAGGTGATATCATGCCCAACTGCGCACTTTATTCGCCATCAATAAACACTAACTCTAAAAGAAATATTTGTAACTTTAACAGCCTAGAAGAAAACTAACCACACCTATTAACTTGGTCGGTAAGCCTTCTCCCTTCACTCTCCACACCGGTACCGAAGGTGTTATGGTAGCTTTGAGCTGCCCTCACCATAACCCTACTCACGAATGAGCATAGTACCATGATTGTTACTCATTCATTTTTCGTAACAACCCCTTCGTGAACACTCAAAACGCTCAGCAACTCCTGTTGGCTGTCATCATTGTCCTCGTCATCTCACTCAATCACCCCTCCATTTGAACTTACCCACCTATTCAAATGCAAGGATATTGAAAATAGGTACTTCCCAAACAAAAATGATGGATACAAACAAATCAAAGTATCAACTTCATTTCAAAAAGTTACTTAATGTAACATAGTAAACATAAACAAACTTATTAGGTAGCTAACTATATCGTATATCAAAAAATAAATTTCAAAATTTTTGGCAACAACAATTTGCTTGGAAAATCATTAAAATAATTGACAACAACAATATTGCTTTTAAAATTTAAAATATTTTTTTTTGTATTTGAAACTACTCGATTTCTATCCAGTTTATATTTTTTTCAAAGTGCATTTCCCCATGAAAAACGAAATATGTGCCTACAACGCCAACTGTTGAGAATTTTTCGACTTTTCTTTTTTCATTAACCATCCCTGATCTAAGACGAACAAAACAAAATAAAAATCATTCAAATCGGTTAAGCCGTTCTGGAGTTATATCGTCAGGAAGGAAAACCCGACTTATTTTTATATAGTAGATAATAATAATAGTTGGCGCAACAGGTCTGTAGGGACCCTGGGCCTAGCTTCTCACATCTCACAACCATTCGTTTTGTGTGAGTTTTTAATTTTTGGAACGAATGGAAGGGATCTACAATTTAATGCCGATTCCAAACGGCCGATTGAGAAGCTCTTTCAAGTTATACTCTCGGATGTTTGTCAGACGTTCGCGAGAGGTGGCGCAGTGAAAAAGTTCTGAGTTGGAATTTGGGTTATGGCGGTAGTTTTTTTTATAATAAAAAATAAATCCGTATTTCTTAAAAATATATAATTTTCAAGAATTGCACACCCATCTAAGTAATTCACGCGACGCCGCTGAGCGATACATAATGTATATGATGAACGTCTTATTTCATTCTAAAGTTTGGCCTTTGTCATTAAGTATGAAAAACAATAACTTTTTCGCACATTTCGGCGCTTCGGGCTGTATTTCGGCAATAGCTTGAGTAATGTTGGTTGGAGTTCGAGGATTATTCGGGAAAACATGGTCTTTTGCGTAGACCCATACAGAAAACAATTCAAAGGTATCAAATCGCATGAACCTGGTGACCAATTGAAGTGAAATTATGCGACCAGGCAATAAAGCCATAATTGGTTGTGTAGCTTCTGGCCCCATCTTGTTGGAACCACATATCGTCCAAGTCATGATCTTTAAACGCCCGTGACCAAAAAAATCGTTTATCAGTCGACCATATCGCTCCGAATTGATAAATCGATAAATTCAGATCATCAGCCACACTTGCGACATCAGTACCGCTTCCACTCTCTTCAAAATTTCTTCACCGATTGCTTACTTATGGTCGATTATGACCCATATAGTAATCGCATACCTAATACGCGAAAAGTGGCTATACGTTTGAATCACCACTTTTGTAGTAAGTTTTAATAATTTCAACGCGTTGTTTGATTGTTAAGCGATCCATTATCGTAAATGGCAAACATTCAACTAAAATTATGACAATTCAAATGACAGCTGAGTTTAACAGGCATCAAATGCCAGCGCTAACAACTTTAAATCACGAAATGACCCTGACTACTTATTTTTTGGACCATTTAAAAGCCTCAGTGAGAATTGGACCCCGTGTGCACTTATGGTAAACACGATAATGACTCCAGCCTACCTGAAGACTCTAACTAGATTTCCATACAGATTTTTTTTTTAATTAGTCGGTCGCGAGAGTGGAAGTAATGAGACTCGGCAATCGCACCAGTAAATGTATTCAGCCGTTGGTCCATCATCACTCATCACCTATACCTCTATTCCACTCCACTGTCACCTTGAATGCGTAATACTTAAAACCAAATCCTTGGGGGACTGTGACCATGACTCATTTCGAGGACTGCGATTTACACAAAACATCTAAGAACTTATAACAATATCAGCGTAATATTTGCATGCGCACGTGTTCCATTCACCGTTCAGATGGCTAATCCTTAAAAAATATTGTGGACACAAATAGATACATTCAATGCTGTGCTGTGGGAAACAATTTTCATTGCTGCGGTTATGTAATCCTTGGTGGAATGGAAATCGAACAGTACACAAAATAAATTATGAGTAACCTGAAGGGGAAATTTCCAACTTTGAGTGAATCCTCAATATTATCGAGAAGAACAAAATAGGTAAACTTTTGGAGGAAATGCATAAAACACGTGCTTCCATATTCTACCAGAGGTACGTATCGCACCTCTCATTCAAAGGCGCAACAGAGCCCCATTCAAACAGGGAAACATACGTACCTACGTAGAAACTAGGTCACACAAAGAATGGGGGTGGGCAAAATCCACCGACCGTTTATAACAAACAGTTCAATAATTCAATTCCTGCCCACCTTCTATGGCCGATTTTCTTAAGATTTTCTAATGACTTCTCCATCGAAGCGAAGCGAATCACATTAATTAGCCGGCCATTTGAAAGAGGTACATACGATAGAAATGCGGGTGGGTCAATTCCACTGCGATGTGACACTCTACCCTCTTGGCAATTAAAATCGGTGGCAACAGACATTTAACAGAACAGGAAAAAAAAAAGCGGTCGGGGGGAAAACAAATATCCATTCGCCGCCGCAATAAAACGCTCGCTGTTTAGCCGTTAACAGTCGTTATCTGCATCTGGAGGCTGTTTGACTAAACGCATCGCCCGCAGCTCTTACACACAGACACAAATTCACTTCGGAGCGTCGAGTGGTAAAGACGTTGGGGCGAGGTGTAGTTTTTTTTAATGCTCGCGTCAATAATTCCTTAGGTGTAAAATATAATCGAAACAATAACGTGATAATCGCGGCCATAAAAAACGGAACGTTAAATATGTTTCCCTCTTCTGCGGGATGGTTTATCTTTTGTTGTGGCTTCGGTTGAATGTCGAAAATGCATTCTCTCAGGTCGGAGGAGCTATACAGCACGCTCCACTGTAGCTCCAAGTGCTTTTTTGTTCCGATCTCTGTGAAATAA
Source organism: Cheilosia vernalis (assembly GCA_949126925.1). Lineage (NCBI taxonomy): Eukaryota > Metazoa > Arthropoda > Insecta > Diptera > Syrphidae > Cheilosia > Cheilosia vernalis. The sequence goes on from OX421358.1 coordinate 11,880,294, forward strand.
ATAGAAAATAAAATATATTAATGCTCAGCCATCATAATGGAGAGGAAGATAATGACGCGCGTTTTATGGCCTCTGGGTGTGTAACTTTCTCAAAGTGGCAGTACTATTACCAGTGCGGTATCGCGCTGGCGGCCTAATGTGCTAATAGCCTGTGCATTGATTTTAATAAAAATGGGGGGGAAAATTAATAAAGAACAAGGCGACAAAGGGATTCTAATCGGTCAAGAGGAAGTCGCCGTGTTTAGTGCTTGCCGTTAAAAGTTTGGACACCCAAAGAGACTCCAGTGGTAAGTTGTGGATGATCGTTAAATGCAAGCAGCCTGGCTTTGAATGCAATCATATTCTTCTAGGTCGAGAGGTCTCAATTTGACTGGTTGATGGAGGTGCGTGGGTGCTGTGGCTTAGTTGTTATTTTGTTGGAAAATACAAATAACAGAGTAACGTCTTTTTCCACTGTCCCAATTTATTCTTGCGAACATCTGCCAAACGTCCGAGAGTGGAACTGTCATGAAAGAGCTTCTCAATTCAGACATTTGGGCTCGGCATAAGACTATATAAAAGGGATTCTCATTAGCGACTTGACAACTTCAAACTGTCAGTGTGAATGCACCCTTAAACCGATTTCAAAGCTGTCAATGTCAGAGGGTTCAGTAAAATCAACATTCTCATCATGGTGAAGTACAAAAAGAAACAACATTTACAAATAACTAAAATTTACTAACGAAATTCCGAGTCGGTGGTCGCAACTTTAAGAACGCCAATTTTAAATTTTCACTGATGAAGCGATTTTTGTGGATAAACGGCTTTGGCAATAAGCAAAGTATGCGTTACTGGACAGGTGAGGATAGTCATGCACGTTATCCGCAAAATGTCACTGTTTGGTGCGGTTTTCAGGGCGGTGGCGTCATTGGGCCGTTATTTTTGGTCGATGAAAATTATCGTCATGTTGTGGTAAATAGTATTCGCTACAGAGACATATTGGGAAGTTATTTCTTTGAGCAATTACATGAATTGGACATCAGTGATGTGTGGTTCCAACAAGATGGTGCCACAAGCTGCACAGCGGGTTAGAACATCCGAGCTGTAGAATTCTCAGTTCAGTGAAGGTGTGATCTCGTGAAACGGACCCGTCTATTGGTCACCTAGATTGTGTGATTTAGGGCTTCTAGGCTTTTTCTTATGGGGCTAGATTAAATCATTGGTCTGTGCCAGCAAGCCGGCGAAGTTAGAGGGTCTCCGAGCCAATATTGAACGAGAAATAGCAGCTGTATATAGGCCGAAATGTGCGGCCGAGTCATCGTAAATTGGGTTCAATATATTGACCGCTGCATACCTTCCCGTGGTGGACATATGAACGAAGTCGAGTTCCGTTCATAAATGTTTTGAATGTATTATTTTGTGAAAGGGGTTATTGTACTGCAACCTTTTGGTCTATTGTACCCAATGCTTACGCCTCAGAGCGGTCTATTTCCTCAAAAGAGTTCCTCTCATAGTACAATTCCCTTCGAAATAATTTTAGAGGTTCTTGTACTCTTCTTTCTCCTTGGCGGAAGAAATCCGTCCTATAGCACTCTCTCCAGTCCAGCTTCCTTTAAGAATCTAAGGATAAGAGCTGGCTCCAGTGACAGTATTTAAGATAGTTGTTACTTACCCAAGTATTTCAGTCTTTTGTGGGTCAGTGCCCCACTAGATCCCAGCAAGTGTTCTGGGACTTCACTGGACTCATCGCAGAATCTGCAGAAACCTTCTTCAGATATACCCAGTTTCCCGAGGTGTTCCTTGAGTCTACAGTGCCCCCTTAGGAAGCCCGTTAGGATACGGAGCTTATTTTTGTTCATGCCAATGCAAGCTTGGAATCTTTTCCGGTTGTATTGTCCCCGAAGTTTCTTGGCCTGCCTATCATGCCCTGAGTTTCCCTGTTTTCTTTCTCTAGTTTCCTAAATTCTTCTTTGAGGGTGTGATTTCGCAGAATATTTCAGGACCTATGAAAGTTTCCGAAGCTCCCTTTCTTGCTAGGGAGTCGGCCATTTCATTCCCGTCTATACCTACGTGGCCCAGGCACCCAGCAGAAGGTTAGGTATTTTGTTTCTCCTACCAAGTTCATTAAGTTTTTGTAGGCATTCCCATACAAGTTTGGAATTAATGATGCAGGAATTAAGTGCCATAATAGCAGGTTGTGTAGCTTCAGGTATACGAGCTTGGCTCGTTACCATCCCCATACTTCTCACTACAGCCTTGGCCAAATGCTGAGAAGCTAGAGCTTGGCTCCCGTTTCCCAGTCTTCCAGCTTCAAGGCGTTTATCCAACATAGGTGTCGACACCGGAATTTTGGATTCAGCTGCGTCTTAGTTGGTGCTGGGTTGCACTTGCGTGACTCTGCTGCCTCGACTTGTTCTAGGCTGACAATTGAGGGTATCTTCGCGGAGCCTTTGCTCCGCTCCGTTAACTAAACCAGATGCGTTGTAGCCCCGTAATCTGTTTAGATCACTTTTTTTGTTTTTGTTTATTTTTGTTTTTGGTGTATATATCCCACGAGTAACGCGGGCAAGGTTCGTTCATCACGTCAGAGCCCAGTATAACGCGGTAAGACCAAAATTACTCCCTGAGGTGGCCCGGTATCAGAGAGGCTCCGTAATAATACAGTCGGTTACCCCTGACTGCAAACCGTATCCAATAAGCACGGGTCGCATAACTATCTCGGATTAGGTGTGGCAGACTTAGTTCACCAACCCTCATCGCCTTTCGACTGAAGCAAACCCACCAGTGACCGGTATACAATAAAGCACTCCGATGGCTGGTGGTTTTCATCCTGCCATTCGCAAAGGTGTCTGCGCTCGCGGGAGATAGTAGTTTTGATAGTTATTCAAGCCTATAATTTTTTTTTTAAATATCTCAAGTAGTTTGCATTTTATTTAAAAAAGAAAGTTGAATGTTCTTTTACTTGGCTGCCCAATTGAATAAAATCCAGCTTCCTTTTTGGCTTCCTCTGATATTGAACAGGTCGATGGAACAAGGAGCTATAGATCAGGGGTTGAATTACCTCATCCGTGACCGAGTAATACGTGAATCCACAAAATTCAGTGACGTATGGCTTGCTCACGGATGCGGCAATTCGGACCCAGCACAGAATAATTCCTTCTCGTTGTTCCCAACTAAGTCAGCAGTTGCCATCCGGGCTAAAAAATTCAATAGAATTTAAAGGGCCAATCTCTTGATGGAAAAAATGCATACAATGAAACAATTGTTGAAGTTGTTATGTGCTTATTTGTTTTCAACATCAGAAACATCTCGCGTCTTCCCCCACTGCTTCCAAAATCCCTGCCCAAGCCTACACCTAATACCACTTAATAGTGTGTCATCATCTGGTGAGTAGCGCACTTCAAACAGCAATCTAGAAACACTCCCTTCGGATCAATTACTACATCTTCTCTCAGCTCATTTGAAACACCAAATTGACTGCTTGCATACACGCAGCACTATCTACGCGCTGGACGCGAAAATTAAATTGCATCAATCTTCGCACGGATACTCAATACCATACATATACCAGCATCCATCCGAATCGTAGCCAGAAAAAAAAAACAACTTTATCCATGATTTACTTTAAAGATACTCCACCCAGTTATCCTCCTCATCATGGAGCAGCCCAGAGATAATGTCGTCGTTTAAGACATCGTCATCGTCATCACCATCCATTATGATGCGGTGCGGAGTGTGCAGAGTGCCTGCCTGACGATATGATGCGAATTGAGTCTCCTGCTTGTAAACCGCACCCCGAAAAAAAAGAACGTGCGTTTAAATCGCTTATGTCGTAGCATGGATTAAATATTTTATGACAGTTTTGCATGGATGCGCATCTGTAGCCGAGAGAGATCGGTAGTGGAGGTGGAGGTTGTATAGTGTGCATAAGCCTGGCTAAAACGGAACACATCCGTTTGGGTGTGTCTCCTTCGTATAAATAGTGTTTGGCCGAAATGGTAAGAAAAGAAAGCAATTTAGCTTCGATGTTAATCTCATCAAGAGGGCATATCTCACGCGGGCACAAGCTACATAGATGTTGAAGGCGCTCTTCTGATCCTATACAGAGTGGTAAGGTGAATGTAATTCGGATAATAATAGAGCTAAACAAAGACGTGAGGTTTTGTGTCTTATGCCCCAAGGATGTGCTAAGTTTTTTTTGACTTGCGAGCATTTTGGACATCGGAGTACATAAACAGTTTTGGTCAACCTCCATTGTTGGTCCAATTTTGTCAAACTGACCAATTTTTAGAGGACTAAATCACAACTACAAAGAAAATAAAAGACAAATTCACTGTAGTGCAGTTTAGAAACTCTCTATCCTTGTTGGCAGTGATTGGGGAAATTTCCATTAAACACTTGGTCTCATGCCACTATTCAGGTCTGTAGTAAAACTGCAACTACAATTTGAGCTATGCAACAACAACCACTACTGCAACTGCAACTGCAACTACAACTTCAACTACAACTACTACTACAATTACAACTACAACTGCAACTGCAACTACAAGTACAACTACAACTGCAACTACAACTACAACAACAACTACAATTGCAACTACAACTACAACTGCAACTACAACTTCAACTACAAGTACAAGTACAAGTACAAGTACAACTACAACTACTACTACAACTACAACTACAATTACAAGTACAAGTGCAACTACAACTACAACTACAACTACAACTTCAACTGCAACTACAACTACAACTACAACTACAACTACAGCTACAACTACAACTAAAACTTCAACATCAACTATAACTACAGCTACAACTACAACTACAACTTCAACATCAACATCAACTGCAACTACAACTACAACTACAACTACAACTATAACTACAACTACAACTACAACTACAACTGCAACTACAACAACAACTGCAACCACAACTAAAACTACAACCACAACTACAAGTGGTGAGCTCTATTTTATTCAAATGAACGACTCATCAGGAATTGTCTTCCATAATCTGAATAGGTTTGTATGCACTCCAACTGCTGTGGGCAGTGGGCACCATACAGTTGAAGTCATGGACCAGTCTGAATGGCAGCAGTATTTATGAATATTTACGTTGAACTGCGACTCTTGTTGTTCAACATTTTCAACTTCTGTATTTATGTGTAGTAAATGCAACAAGACAGTTTCCGATTTATGTAAATCGTTGCACTAAAGCCTGTGACTTTCCCATACCAGTAGTCAAAATAGAAATTTGTATCAAACAAGCTCCCTGAATGGTGCGTAATTTTTGGATATGGTCTCCGCTTACAGCTCGTAAATACCCACCGCTAACGAGGTGAAGAAATCCGATCCCCCTACAATGACCAGAAATGAATGAATATCCTCTTCACATTAATCTGCATTTTGGGAACAGAGCCGCGTCAACAACCCGCAGCCAAACAAAACCACCGATCATGTATATCCACTCTTTACGATGACAGTTTTATGATGAGCCCTTCCACAGATCATTTAGTGACCCCAAAGTCTGTTTCCAAAACATTTCTCAGCTATTGCCCCCGCGCAGCTCACAAATTTATGACATCCCCCATCCTCCGCGGCGAGTTATGTGCGCAATTCCAGATTCCGTGGTATATTAACGAAAAAGTCGTCGTCGTCATCGTCCAACAAAAGTAATGAACCCATTCCACGTGATCAACAAATAATGATCACTGCGCTTCATTAGCGGTCCGGGGCATTAATGGTCTAATTAACATGAGCCCGGCGATGATGACAACAGTTCCACATGGAACACTGTTTGTTGTTCGGCTCATTATCGGACATTAGTTCCGTCAAAGTATGTTTCTCGGACCCTGGGAGGACTGCCAACGTCTAGCTGTCCCGCGGTGCCATTATGCTCAGCGTGCAACTGTTGCGTTTAACTAATTATAATCGGAATGGTAAACTGTCCAATTGGATTTGGGGAGAAATATTTAGAGCGCACAGCGTTGCAGTGGCAGAATTGTGTGTTCTCCTCCAAGGATAGGATTACCAACAACACTCGCTCGCAGTAGTTATGGTTTATGTGTCCATAAATCCGTTCGATTCTTAACCAAATGAGAGTGTGGTGTGGATATTGTGCGGATCGTGTGAACAGAGGCTCTGGGATATTGAATTGAGCCGTTCTCTGTGATGGCTGTTCCTGCAGATGAGTTGATTGTTTATATACTGGAAGTCAGAAATTTAAGCTATTACAAAGCGTATTGCCTCGAAATGAGGCTATAATGATGCGGTTTTGTTGGCATTTGATTGGGCTTAATGGCATTTTTTTTACGACAATATTTGGATGATTAGCTAGACAAATGGTGGCTTGGTGACTTGTTATGATGTGCAGCTAAAGGTTGCCATGGAATTGAGACAATGACACATTGTGGGCCCTCGCGGATGACAGCGACTGGGAGTATCAGAAGACGGTAAGAATTTTAAGTGTGCTTTACAATGCGGCAGGAAAGACACTGAGGTGCACAGGGGAGAAGCTAAACAAAAAAAGCCATTGCTAATATATATCTTAGTGTAATTCAGTTTTGTGGTAAAGTTTGCTCACAGGAACTCGAGATATTAGTCAATTCTGATATACGATGATAGAGGAACTCAAAAAATTTTTTTTTTTTTTGCGTGTAGCTGGATGTAAAATCATTGAAAGACATCGCATGCGAGCTTTGCGATAGTGTGGGACTTGCGGTTGGCTCACCCACGAAAAAACACCCGAGGGAAGCATGGTGTTACCATCCTTCCAATAATCGCACCTAGTCGTTAAACTAATCAGCAATTTGTTTTTAATACCTATCATTCTATTCTGTAAGGTACTAGCGTTGGTCTAATACCTTTTGTTTTTTAATTCATTATCACTTTTGTTGGTGTGATTGTGCTTAAATTTTATATCTATTTTCTTTATTCCTAGTTAACTAGTTCGAATGGTTTTACTCTTCGTAATCTTCTAACTAAATTGTTGTTATTTAGTAGTTCGGCTACTTCTGAATTTGCATGATTGCGAAGCCTACCTTCATGTCTTCTTGCGACATTTGTGACCTCGTCCTCTACCGTTTCGATTTTAAGATCTCTATGTAGATCAGCGTTACGTATGTACCAATGGCGCATTAACAATATTGCGTAGTACTTTGTTTTGGAAGCATTGAATGCTTTGAAGGTTTGTCTTACTTGTGCACCCCCAAAGCTGGAGACTTTGGTTTTAGGACTTGCTTATATAGAAGCAGTTTATTATATATCGAGAGGCATGAATGCCTCCCTATGAGCCAATACATTTTATTGTATCGGATATTTAGTTCGTCATGTTTTTTCTTTACATGAGTTTTCCAGCGCAACTTCGCGTCTAGAGTCATGCCTAAATACTTAGCTGAGTTCGAATGAAGAACTTCTTTGTTATTAATGTACACAGGAACATGGATTGACTTAAGTTCATTTAATTTTATTTGCCATTTTTTGGTCCAATCAGATATATCACCTACTGTCCTTTGCAGTTTGTCTGTAACTTCCTGCACGGTTTTCCCGACAGCAAGTACAGCCGTATCATCTGCAAATGTGGCAACAGTAGTTTCGTCTAATCCTTCATGTCATACCTTATCAAAAGCATGTGTTACATCAAGGAAGATGGTAGAATATATTTGTTTTTCTTCTAAGGCCTTTTCTATTTTATCAGTTATTCTGTGAACCTGATCTAGAGTTGAGTACCTATTTCTAAATCCAAATTGATGGTTTGGTATCAGTGTCTTTTCTTCTATAATCGGATTGAGCCATTTCAGAAGAATTTTTTCGAAGAGCTTTGATAGAATTGGCAGCAATGAGATCGGACGATATGAGGTAACTTCACTGGGCAATTTGCCCGGCTTCGGTACCATAATAACTTCCGCGTCTTTCCACATGCGTGAAACATACCTTAGTCTAAACGCTGCATTTACTATCTGTGCTATTTTTTTCATACCTTTTTTAGGCAGTTTTTTTAGAATTTCACCTGTAATTAAATCAAATCCCGGAGCTTTTTTCGAGTTAATCTTATCTTTAATTTTCATATTTCCTTGAAGGTTACTGCTGGAATCAATCTCTCGTCTTCGCACATTTCTTCCGTTTGATGGGGATAATTAATGTCTTCATATGTCTAGAAAACGTTTTCAAGATATTCCGCAAATAGGTCCGCCTTCTATTTATTTGTTTTCGCCCAGTTTGCACTGCTATTTTTAACGGAAGGAATGTATGCTGTTGGTCTTTTCACTTTTTTTGTAGCCTTCCACAGTGAGTATTCTGTACTGGCATCATTCGTCAGGTTTGTAAGGTATCTTTCTGCAGTGAAATTTTTCATTTCTTTGATCGTTTTTCTTAGTTTATAGTTTAGACTGTTAAGTCTTGTTTTATCACTTGGCGCTCTCGATTGTTGCCAGCGTTTACAAGCTCTCCTCTTTTCTGAAATAATGTCGCATATTTTTTTGGGATATACGTTTCTTTTTATTTTACTAGTTGATCGAATTCGACGATTTCAACCAAAATTTATATTTAAGCTTAAGTAGGTGAGGTTACCACGACTTACGCAGTCAGTTTTTGGCTAAAAATTCGAACAACGGTACCTTCTTTTGAAATTTCGACACATCTCGAAAACGGTCTATACAATTGTAACAAAAATTTATTTCTAAGGTAATGTGGTCATTTATAACTTAATAGAAAACTCAATTTTTCTCTTTATTATCGTACAATAGATTTTTGAAAAAAGTATATTTAGTTGTTTTTAGTTTACCGGAAAACGGCGATAATGATTTTGACCAAAATGCAAACTTAGAGTCAAATATTCGATTTGCTGAAGACTCTGAAAGTCAGTCAGACTCGCACCAAACGAGAAAGTTTAGTGCGACCCAGTCGTGCACTTTATTTGAAGTTTCTTGAAACATTTTCAGCGTGATTTTAGATCACTTTTTGACAAATTTATTGATTAGTTGTTGTTTGTCAATTTTGCTGTCGCATTTTTTGGAATATATTTGAAGAGTTTTCTTGACGTGTTCAATTATCTTTTTGTGATAGTTAGGAACGTTTTTCGTACGAGCTTTTAGCACTTTTTTGAGAGGTTTTCGAAATTGTAGTAAACATTTTGTTTTTGTTGTCAAAAATGTAGCATTCTATTATTTTTAAATTTTTTAATATCAAACTGTCTATAGAGAATTTCGGGCCATTTACGATTATGTCCTCAACAATTCTTACAATTTTGTTGGCAATATTTTTGACGTACTTTAGTATATTTATTGGTCCGTTTTTTGTTCTTGTTTGGATGCTTTTTTGAACACATTTTCTAAGATATTTGTAAGCAGATTTTTGTTAGGATCGTTTTTTGAGGTGTGTCTTACATTATTAAAATTTTTGTATATACAATTTGACTTCATTTTAGGTAACAATTGGTGGTTGGCTCAACGACAGGGGCCCAACGGTATACAATGTTTGTTTTCTTAAATCTAGCTATTTTATATAAATTGTGGCTTTTTTCTCGGATTCATACTCCTGGTATGCATCGTTGTCTGGGTTGACCTCATGGTGTTCAAGTCCGGATGTTGATGGTGAAGTGTGTCTGATACCATGGGTAAATTTTTTATGCGTACCTACAGATTTTTTAAAGCTATTTTTGGTTACTGCGTTGTGCGGCTTTTCCTTTTTCATGTGAATTTGTAAGCGTTTTTATGTGAGCTTTATGACGAGATTTTCTGGCTTATTAGAAAGTTTTACGCGAGTTTTTTTGTTCCACTCTGGTCTTGTTTATGGATATTTTTTTGACTCATTTTTCGAAAGGGTTTTTGGACTAGTCCAACGAACTTTACGACCGTGTAAGAGGTTTTTTTCTTAAATCACATTTTCTATAAATATTTTGGAGTTATTGCATGGGCAATATTATTTTCGTTTTATATTGAGGTTACAATTTCTGTAAAAATTGAGTAAAAATCGTTTTGTTTTTACTAAGAGTGCGCACTTTAATCATCTGACAGAATTTTGGTTAATTTCAACAGAAAAAAAAAACATTTTTGAACGCGTTATCTGGAGGTTTTTTTTTTTGTTTAATTCTGGCCGGTGTGCAATGGCGGTCTTTGATGTTTATTTTTGCGTTTTTTTTCCGGGCGTTTTTGGATCCATATTTTTCTTCCGAATAATGTGAGCATGTCTGAAAACTTGCTAAGGTCCAACTAATGAATATTAAAGTTTAGCAAATGTTTAAAAAAGGTTCGCATAAGATATAGCTTGTGATCCTAGAACAACAGGACTGCTGTTAATTAAATTGTTTGCTTGAATTTTATTGCCAACGACATAGACGAGCAGTACATTAAAAAATTGATTGACTTATCCTTATAAAAATATTTAAAACCACAACAGCTTAACAAAAGAACACATTGTTCATATTTGATAAAAATTCACTTGACATATAAGCCCCAACTTAAACCGCCAAACATCAGCTTAGTCCTCCATATGCCCATCGTTTATAGTGTTCCATAAGAAAAAATCCTTCTTATCCATCTGACTTGCCCCATCATGGACAAACCATCACGGACCATGTTCACAATTACAACATGCAGACGGTGTTTTATGCTAAAATCACCCAACTCTTTCAGCCGTTCTGCATTCCCATATTTGGCATTAAGCACACACTCTCCAAGATATTCTGATTTATGAACCATTCCAGAGTTACTCCACACCATGTGGCATGTACACCCAGCGAGACGTACTAAAATATGCCACAAAAATCTAGAAATCACAACACAACAACTATGCACGGCACTGGGGTAGAGAGAGAGACAAAGATAGCTCGCTGTAGAGGAATTAAGAATGGAAACGTTGACCACCGCCAAAATACAAGACAACCGTCATGGCTATCTATCCATCTTTTGGGATTGGATAGACTCCTCATAGAGTCGAAGACGACTCTCGACTCTATCTGATGCAAAGGAGCAAGCTTTGAATGTTTGCCACAAACCATACCATTACCATCATGACTAGCAGCAGCAGCAGCAGAAGTAGCCAGCAGCAACTGAAGATGATGTTGATGATGACGACGATGGCGATGATTGCCATGATGACGATGATCATGGGTATGAAGATGCCTGGTATAGGTATACCATCCATCCATGCAGCCATTTGGGAACCTTTCAACATCCTGGCCTGATGTTCTCTGGCAATGTAATTTGTTTAAGAAATTTGTCGCTGGAATAATTTGTGTTATCACAGCTAGAGGATCAGTGTCGACGTAGATCGTCCACTACATATAGGGTTAGATGGAGCAAGACGTAGCGGAACACCGTGGAAGATGGTGTGTCTCTTGTAGGTGGGCCGGAAAAGGAGACATGTTTTATTTAAATTCATTCAAGGAATTTACCTCAATCCGTTGTTGTTCTTTTTTGCGACTTTCAGTGTACTAAGTCAGAATGTGTATGATTCCAGGAAAGATCGCACTTGGAAATGCTATACAAGGTAGTGAGTTGAGAGATATAGGAAATGGGATATAGAAAAATTATGGCAACGGAGCTGCGATGAGTATTTAAAAAAAACCGCTGTTAGACGTTGACGTTTGTTGGGCCTAAATCTCTGTCTCAGTCTCAGTCTCAGTCTCAGTCTCAGTCTCAGTCTCGCAGTCTCAGTCTCAGTCTCAGTCTCATTCTCAGTCTCATTCTCAGTCTCAGTCTCATTCTCAGCCTCAGTCTCAGTATCAGTATCAGTTTCAGTCTCAGTCTCAGTCTCAGTCTCAGTTTCAGTCTGAGTCTCAGTCTCAGTCTCAGTCTCGCAGTCTCAGTCTCAGTTTCAGTCTCAGTTTCAGTCTCAGTCTCAGTCTCAGTCTCAGTCTCAGTCTCAGTCTCAGTCTCAGTCTCAGTCTCAGTCTCAGTCTCATTCTCAGTCTCATTCTCAGCCTCAGTCTCAGTCTGAGTCTCGCAGTCTCTCTCAGTTTCAGTCTCAGTTTCAGTCTCAGTCTCAGTTTCATTCTCAGTCTCAGTCTCAGTCTCTACTAAAATCAAATTTTGACAGCAGACGGCGGCCATATTGGAAAATATCTTTGATGCTGTCATAGTTCACCACGATTCATCAACACATGAAAGTAGGTAGTAAAATTTTAATGACTGAGCTGTATGTTAACGATTTTTAGAGATTTTTAGATTTTGGATCAGCAGTTTTAGACATCATTCAGCGAAGTATGAAAAATTTCAAAAGACGTGGTTGAGTTTCTGATCGAGTAGTCCCAGGACTTCAACAAAACTCACGGTCAACCAAAAATATGACACAGATTGTGCGCCAGGGCCAAAATGAATCAATTTCGTGCCTTTCTAAGAGCTTGTCCACGGAGACCGGTAACGAGCTATGATAACCGAGTTTGCCCAGAAGAAAACCTATCGTTCAAATATTGACGACATGTGGTTTCCACACGATCATGTGACGTGCCACGAAGCGAACTCAATACTGTCACGTAACCTCTTCGAGTCTTGACGGGAATTTGGTTAGAATTTGGAGCAGGACAGTTTTAAAATGCTTTGGGGAATGATCGTCTTCATGTTTAAAGACATCATCGATCTAAGCAATTTGAAGCTCGGTATTTATTTGCTAACCAGTTCGAAACGCTCTCCTCCCGTCGAACCATATCCTCCTCTTGGATACGCAAACCACTTAAACAGACCTATACCATTCCATCAGACGCTTTGCCTTGGCAGGGCATTTGCCATCAACAGTATTGATCATTCGTAAATGTGTAACGCATTGATCGCAATGGCCACCGTATAACTAGCGACATGTACAACGAGTTCAGCGCGGATCCAGTGCAACACCTTCTGCATTTTCCACCGCAGTCTGCCATACAATTTCAATTCCAGCCAAACTGACAACGATCCAGTTTGTCCCTTCGCAACACAAGAAATCAAAACAAGAAGTCGTGATTGCAAAACTCATAACTCACTGACGATGTCACCCGATGGCAGTGCCTCCCTTGCCACTCGTTTTACTCCCTTTGCCTTTGGTCTCCTTCGAACATAGAACTACCGTCCGGAGCGCTGCCTATGCCTATGTGCTCCTGTATTGTTTAATTAAAAGCGGATTCACGTTTTTACGCGTGCTCCTCATTGCCACCAGCCCCCAGAGCAAAGGAGTCGTCCTCTTCGCATCTTCAGCCATCTCATACGTCCTGTTCTTCAAGTTGATTGTTTGGCCAAAGTGTCACAGTGTTGTTGCTGTTATGTTGATGTTGTGCTCCAGCAATGTTTGACAATGAGGACGATGATGTCGGTGCCCTGATGACGATGACGTTGCCCTCGCTCAGACAGGGGACAATTGGGAGATGATTTCCATTTGATAACGAGTTCGTATCGCCGAAAGGGTACACCACTCCACAATTCGTGAACTAGAACCGGACTACGGCAAACTCTGGGGCAAATGAAATAAAACTTAATGTGCGCTGCCGCCGCCGCCTGGGCTGGACAAGGGAGCACTGAATTTCATGAATATGCATCGTACTATTGTGCTGCTGGATCAGAAGCTCCAATTATAATGTGTGTGCCTGCAATTTGTGATACACAGCCACCGACAGTGTTGGGTAAATATTTAGACAAATCAGGAGAGACACGTTGTTTGCAGAACACTCACCTAGAGACTACTACGTGCGATGATCTCAAGGATCCTCATTCCTCAGTGGAAACAGATACAGGGAGAGAGAGAGAGTGCGATTCCAGCTTGTCACTCCGATGTCATCGGTTTGTATGGTTGCAATTATTTTCCGATTGTCCAGAGTTCAAGTGCCGACACTGACTTAGATGTATGGGGCCCTTAACGTTTCTGACTAATTTGACAGATCATGCGATCTGCATGGAATTAATAACCACCAACGGTGAACGATCGTGTTTGAGGCAACTCATCATGTCGGTTCCATTCATCCGGCATCACATCAAACTGCGGGTGGGGCGGTGGTGGTGATGTTTGGCTCGGAATGATTACCGCGGCCACGATCAGCAGGAGATCGCCCTGTACGCTATGTTTGATCTACATTATGGAGTCCATGGAGCCCAAGCGGTCCATGAGGCCCATGGAGCCCCCTGAACTTTGCGATAATTAATCGTGGCACAGGTTGTGCGATCGTTTTTTGTTTGCTCTTCCATGTGCATGTGCAGTGCACCCTGTTGAATGATCGATAATGTTGCTCCAGGTGCCGCACCGGTACGCATGAACACAGAAACACACTCACCGCACACGATCCCAGTTTAATTAATTACCGATCGGCTTTCGATCCTGTCCAGAGCTCGTATGGAATCCGATATGCCCGGAGGTGCCAAAACCTAACCGATCGTTGTTTGACTTAGAATATCCTTCCAACCAATTGCATAAATCCGTCCAGGAAGTGGACGACAAATCCCCTGGCATCCAAAAAGTAAGACAAAATAAAAAAAAAACACACACTCAAACTTTGCTTGGCGCACAGTTGGATGGGGCAAATTCGCATGAATGATCGTTTATTTGTAGAAGCGATCCTCGATCCACAGATGGTAACATTGCCACGTTTTTCACTCCTCCATATCCCTTATGGTCAAACAGGGAAATCATAAAGGATGCCGCATTGATCGGCGCACCGATCTTTCGATCTCTCGATCTCTCGATCTCTCTCGATCTCTTTCTCCCGATCGGACAATCTTCGAATCGATCGATCGATTTGAACTCTGGGGGGAAGAATTGGACTCGATTTTCTTTTTGTTTGTGTTGCCTGTTGTCGTTTCCCTTTTGTTGCAATTTATGAGGATCGGTTGGTATGTTAAATGGGCAGAACATTTGACACGGCAGGGCGCCATGTTCAATCGAGGATATGTGTTAATAAATTTTGAGAAAAATATTTTCCCCCTTGTGCGTAGCGCTTTTTTCCCTTTTCGGTTCAGTTTCGTGTGTGTTTGGTCCTTCGGTGTTATTAGAATGAAACGGTATGTGGAGAATTGGTTTTCTTTTTTTTTATAAATTGAATATTATTTCGAATTGGTGTGCTGTGTTATCAGTGGCCATTTAAGATGAGACATGAGGTAGTTTATTTAAAGTTTTGTTCTTTTATTTCGATCGTAAATAACGGCTTGGAATACCTTTTCGGAAGGCGGTTGTCATTGCGATCGAGATGAGTTATTTTCGGGAGATCGAAGATTATTGAGCTGAGAGGTTGGCACAGGGTTTTTGGATTGAGGTGGAGTTATTCGTATGGAAAATTTACAGTTAGACAAGATCGGAGTGTCAATTTATTTTGAGCAATTGCGGCTCAAAAAAGCAAAGGAATAATTTTGAATATACGTTTTTAATAATTTTAAATAAGTTTTGTGGAAAATAAGGAAGTTGTCAGCATAGGACTATCGCTTGTTAGTCAATCGGTTCACAGAGGCCAATCTTCAGAGTTGTAGATGCCTATATTTATACTCAAGATATTCAAAGATTTTGTGACTGCCTCATGGGACAGTTTTTGAAATAGCTCATCGGTCTAGGAATTAAGAGGAATGAAGTAGTTAAGAGTCGGAGAAATTGAATTTGTTAAAATTGGACAAAAGGGCGTGGAACCTCCCATAAAAAAGATCATTCCATATGCTGTGTTTTGAAAACCACTTGCTCTCGAGTTTTTTTTTTTAATCCCAAAATCTTTTTCAACACTCTCATTTGAGCTACATTTTGCAAAATTTGTGACATTTATAGGCAATCTTCGTCTGGACAAGAACAGAAATTAAAAAAAAAAATAGTATGGGACATTAAGCGTCGGTGTGATGCAAAATGAGCTCAAGTCTACATTTTTGTAAAATGGACTTAATAATGCAAAAATGTCCCAAAAGTCATAATCTATTCCCTGCAAAAATATCCCATGTCCATTTAAAGTTGTTTTGTAGTGTTATTGTATCAAAACAGTTCATTCTATGTCCAAAACACCCAAATGTGTGGAGCAAGAAAGACGCAAGTGGACCTGAATCTTTTTTGCACAAATATTTTTGGCTACTTTCTCTATTTTTGCTGCAAAAAAAGCTCAAGTCCTCAAATTCAAGTAAAATAAAAAAAAAAACAGAAAAAAAATTATTTCATAGCCTACTTAAAAAATAGTTATAAGGGGAATTCCCTATAATTCCACCAGAAATAAGGCCTGATATAATTGATGATTTGGAATCAAATCAAGATTCATAAATTAAAAATAAAATTCTCATAAAAAAACTCATGTCCATAAACAAATATATTTTTTAAAGCAAAAAAGTTCTATGTCCAAGTTTCATTTTATTTTTGTTTAAAAAAAAAGTTGAAAAAATTACATTGAATTAAATTTGTTACTTTCGTCTCAATAATAAATGCTTTCACTTACAGATTTTAAAATCGATTTTCAAATCGAAACAACTTCATGATTTTTTCAGGGGCCATAAACTTTAAATCTTCAATAACTCAAACACAATATTATGTGACTTGAGCTCTTTTTGCAGCATACCGACGGGAAATAGGAAATTCTTAAAAGATACTGAATTCTTTTTTTAGTCAGATTTTATTAAATAAAATTGGGAAAATAATGGAAAACGATCATTTAGACAACGCAACATTCTTGTTACGTGCCGCGTCCACGCTGTGCTTATGAGGTTCGAAACCATGGTTGGCGTCGGTTAACAACCTATAAAGTAGGTATACAAAATACACAAAGTCGCTCGGAACAAAAACCGGCAACATTAAAAAAATTTACGACGATAGAAAGTCGAGCGATGCTGCCAAATACAACAGTTCTTGATTAACATTTCCAAACTGACGGGTAATTGTACTCTGTTAAAAATAGTACCCTAAACGATGGACACCACGAAGTATTTATAGTTAGTTTGGTTAATATTAAGAAACAATTAATCCGTTCTATAACGAGAGTAAAATTAAAAGAGTAGTTCCTATCAAATTGTGTATGGTCCATACTTTCAACCAGTGGTGCCAACTCTAGCATAATTATGCTTTTTAGGCTTTAGGAATTGATGAATAAATTTGAGAAATAAAGCATCAATTTTGTGAAATGTTTTTACTTTTAGTCAATAGAAAACAAATTTTCGGTAAATGTTGCACTCCAATCGACGTCGCACCACTTATTTCAAAATCGTTTTGAACTTAGCGTAGGTAATGCTTCTTGGATTACACCAAAAATGATCTAATTACCTATCAATCGACCAGGGGTGAATAGTTGATAGTTGACAATCAAGATCACAGCTTTACGTAATTGTTAGGTGATTATCAAATGGACAATCGCTTTTTGCATTAAATTTCTTGATTTCATACATTTGTGTAATTTTTATAGGTTATGCTGTATGCTCCTCGGTTTCCACTCTAAATAACTAAAATACTTCAGTGAAAAAAGAATAATACATTAAATAAATTAAAATAAAAAAACTTTAAGCGAAATTTGAAAATTCGAAGTGAAGTGCAATGTCTACTTAATTAGAACTTTTCTACAGAAATGAAGGAAATACTTACAAAAATGTCCAACTATTAAGAAGAAACCTGAGAAATAAAGCAAACATCTTGCAACTTCCAAGCCCTGCGTAAAAATGCATATTTATAAATGTTCATTGTTGATAGGTAGCATTTATTATTGTGCATTTTAAATTCTTGCAAAACTTTCGCTTATCAAAAGAAGCGTTTGTGTTTGTTTTGGGACTGCTCGATTTAACAACTGGAATAAGGTCAACATTATGTTCCACCCATCCTTTAACAGCCTACAACTTATACTTACATTTTTCACAATAACACTTCGAATATGTAGGTATCAGCTGCACGCAATGACAGCGTCTGCGTTGAAGAATGAAGTGACGTTTAAAACTCGAAGTGTCGCCAATAATCAAAAATTGTTTAGTGATAGCTTTACGCAGAGCAAACAAGTGTTAGCATTTTGTTAATTACAACCACCTTGTTCGTTGTGCTAACATTGTAAAATATGCAATACGCACCTTTTTCAACAAAAAGCAATCATTTTTTTAAAAGACATATCTACATTTTTCGGATTAAGTCCAAGAAATCTCAGTCTCGGTTGGCATCATTGCTTTAAACAACGATTAATTTCAAATCCAAATTTATCCCCATAGTAAAAATGCCTTTAAATATACGCTAACATTTATTTTTAATTCATAATTTTTGCCATTTTCTTTATAGCTTTTTGTTGAGTCCGCCACCTAAGACCAGGTAGAGTATGTTCAGAGATTCAATCTTATTCTGTTAGAATATCTCAGACAAAGCCTTAACGTTGTGCTTTTCGAATGTGCACTTCGTTGAATGAAACTTTACAAGATTGTTATATAAAATTCTTCTATATTTTATGTACTTTCAGGAAAAAAGATATTTCAAAAAGTATATATTTTTATAAAAAAAAAATTGAAAAATCGCTGAACGGTCCCGTAATACCCCAAAACCAAACAGCGTAAATGCACAATATTTGTATCACAACACCTAAGGATGGACCATGATTTTGCAATTGCCCTAATGCTATGAATGCTTTCATTCTCCCAATAAAGCGATCTTCTTTCTTAAAAGAGAAAACCATAATGAAAAGTTTTTAAATTTCTAGGAATAACTTAAAATCTACGGAGGCCCTTAAGTGCGATAAAATGTGATATTTAGATAGGTAACCCACATGATCTCTTTAGACCTTTGATTTCCATGGTTAACAAGAACAGTTGGATCTTGTACTGGGTACAATGGGGTTGAGCCCCATACGTCTCGCTTGCACCCATGAGAGTCTAAGTATATATCA
Organism: Cheilosia vernalis; assembly: GCA_949126925.1. Taxonomy (NCBI): domain Eukaryota; kingdom Metazoa; phylum Arthropoda; class Insecta; order Diptera; family Syrphidae; genus Cheilosia; species Cheilosia vernalis. The sequence continues at coordinate 11,899,038 of OX421358.1, forward strand.
ACTCTTCAACAAGCTATCATCGAATTGCCAATTCGTCGTATTGTTCTTAATGGGGTTGTGCTGCGGACACCTAGTAAAACGCACTTTGGTTTTCCTTTTTTGGTGGTTCAATATTCTGTAAATTGTAGCAATTAATGTAATTGATATTGTCAATGTATAAATTACTTACAAAACTGTGTGTCCAGCTGACACTGGTACGCTAAATTAAAATGAGAACACTAAACGAAACATTTTGGGTATTTCCGATTTCAATTGTCGGATTCAACGAAAGTGTCATAAATGAGTGTGTTCAGTGTGTTCTCATTCAATGTTCGTTTGTATAATACAAAGTTATAATACAAAAGTTTGATAATCAATTTTAATTTTTCAATTTTACTTATACGAGCTATAAATTTAAAAAGATAATTAGGGGAAGGTCATGTACCTTGGTCCGGATTTCAGTGTTTTGCCGATATTTTAGGTAACGTTTTTTCATTAGTTTCTTTTTGTTTTTTTAGTTATTACCTGAAGTCTTATCTATGATAATGCGAAACTACCCAAAGGATATTGCTTACCATTCCAAAGAAAACGTATCTTTTATATGCTAGCCTCAAACGGTCCAAGGTACAAGACATGATTGTACCTTGGTCCACAGAGTATTGTACCTTGGACCGAAAATATTATTGAACGTTTTTCTATAGTTTAAGGTGAAAACTTTATTTTCTTTCAATAAATAGTAAAAATGGTAACATTCTTATTTTATTTCAAGAAAGCAGCAAGTAAACAAACCATTTTATCTTAAAGTTAGTGTGCTTGACAACATTTTTTTTATTTCAAATAATAGTTTTAAATAAAAAATACTCTCGTTAGCTAAAAAATGTTTAACAATGGACTTTAATATTGTTTACCTTATTTGCTTCTTGGCATATTTTCCTGAAACACCTTGTGTTTTTTGTTTAAAAAAATAGAATGAGGTGTAACTTTGACCGGACCAAGGTACAAGCGCTATGATAGGTCCAAGGTACACGAACACCACTTTAACCAAAAAATACTAATTTTTACCTAGTATTTAAAGCACATGCGTACAACAATTTGTTTCTACCAAAAGATAATCAATATACTTACCGAAATCGATAAAAGTATCGGAAAATAGACATAAAATTAAGCACTACACATTACACAACTTCAGAAAATAGATACAAAAAATACTTTTTTCACTGAAAACTATGTTTTTTTTTTTGCCGACTAGTACAGCCGTATAAGTTCAAAAAGAAACTAAGAAGAGAAATGAACAGAAGAGTAACATTTCACAGAAGAACCGGTTTTTGTGTGGTTTGTACTTTTCTGAAAATTGGCACTCGGACCAAGGTACAATCGGACCAAGGTACATGACCTTCCCTATATCTGGGCAACTCACCCGAGCGCTATAAGTTCGTTCCTCAGAGATAAAAAAAGCATGGATCGGTCCTCTACTATACAGAAACACGTCTCAAAATTCTGGAAGGGTCAAAATTATTTTTAAAAAAAATGTATCTTTCAAACGTTTTAAATTTTTCTTTAATTTAAATTCTTTTTTTTAACAGATATCTACTTTTTTTGCTTATTAATTTTTTTTTTCAATATTTTATTTTTAAATTTAAGATTCATCTATGTTTTAACGTTCATTTTTTTTTTCATATTTTTTTTAATTTGAAAATACAAGAAAAAAATGTGTACGTTTTTTTTATTTTTTTTTTTTTTACATTTAAAAGGCAGAATTTTTTAAAGCTGAATTTTGAAAGCGGCACTTCGATCCGCTCCCATTTCCTTGAAACCGAAAAATGTTCCCCGTGGTAAAAATGTGGTAGTACCTGCAATGGAGGATGGACCAGTGTTTTAATTTGTTTCTTTATTCGAAAGACTGGCTTGTTAAAAGAAACCACCCACCTGCAATTGAAATGAGAAAAGCATGTGGTAGTCCAAAGGCGAACACAAACAATAATCACTTCTATTGGCTTCAAAAGGTAGTCCACGATTGAAATTATTTGATGCAAACGATCTCCAGCAGCAGAGTAGACTCCCTCCATCAGCTACCCCCTTACAGGATCGCACCTAATGTATGACCATCATATGACAAAAACCAATAAATTACGCAATCGCAGATTAAAATGTGTCGCCATCATTTAATTATATCTACTCCTTAGACGCGGCGTGTGGTGTGTGCATTCTCTTATCCATGTCCTGGCATCAGCGCATTTAAGCCTACCACAAATCCTTAATTCTCACCTCGATCCCCATCTGTATAAATATTCTCCGACTTCTTTTACAGTACGAGTACATCGGCACGACGATTATTGTCTGCGTCGCGTAGAACGCCGAAAAATGCATTTCCAAATCCTTGCGGCGAACACATGTTGCGTGTCATCCTGTCATCTTATCGGCCTGTGGCGGACCGTTTCACCTTGTCTCCCTTGTTTGCTGCGCCCCATATAGAAGCGCACCGAGGTTGGTCAGCTTAAAGCGCGTGTGTTTCGGTTAAGTGCATCTATATACCCTGTGGTGCAGTGTGATCCTCTTATCAGTTCGCTTAATCGGAATACTAAAAGTATGGTGTACGTATATAGCAGGAAGATGTGCTGCTAGCCAGCCGCAAGACCATGCCAGCGCAGCAGCAGTGTACCGCGATCTCATTTGCTTATCAGGAACTCACGCATATTTGGATTTTCTGATTACCAACGAAAGATAGTCCGAGTGTGTATATAGAGAGGCGACGTCCATGGCGTTGTGGTAATAAATGAGGTGACTGCAGCTGGAAGTGAAGATGTCCATGCGGTGGAGTTAATATAAGGCACAGGTCGTAAATTGTCCAGCTTTGGGGGAAGAAATGGGGACTTCGGCAAACTGTGGTCAGTTTGTGTTGAATCTAATAGATCCTGATGGTAAAGTAAGAATTGGCTCATAGGCACACGCACGAGCGCACCTGAGATAAGGCAGGCGATGCTGGGGCTATGTACTTGTTGGACTTACGTCGCAAGATGTTGGCTGGATGGGTGCGAATTCTCATGCTGAATGATGGAACTAGGGACTTTAGTGAACCATATCACTGAATATATTCTGCGGCGGCGTTTCAGAACTCCGATGAAACGAAAAAGTGACAGTCCATTTGGCAGTGATTTTGAACTATACGATGAAACGAAAAAGCGACAGGGAAATATTTCTAATGAAGTGAAAAAGCTACAGATCATTGGGCAGTAATAACATAGCCCGATGAAATGAAAAAGCGACACAAAAGAGACGCAAGGAGGTAGCATGCGAATTGATGAAACGAAAAAGCGACAGGAAATGTAGGGAGGTAGTCGCCATCATAAAGCAACTGGGGCAGAGTTTACGCCTCATTGGGAAATATTTCTAATGAAGCGAAAAAGCGACAGATCATTGGGCAGTAATAACATAGCCCGATGAAACGAAAAAGCGACACAAAAGAGACGCAAGGAGGTAGCACGCGAATTGATAAAACGAGAAACCGACAGGAAACGATATGAGGTTCACATACATATTATTGCCACTGAGGGGTACGTGGGAGCGACAGGGATTGGCAACAGGCTCGGAGACGAGTAGATAATGGCTGTGATTTGACAGCTATGAGCGGTAAAGAGGCAAGTTCACTCATGCCACACAGGGTCATGGATGGCTAAGCAAGGAACTACCAACTGCAAAATAATAATACGTAGATCCTACCCTAAAGACTTTCGCCTTGCGATACTCTTCGGGAAGACAGCTTATCGATAAACTCCACCCACTTGGTGCAGCTCCTCTCACCATCTAGCTCGGAATCTTTGCCAATTCATTACCCAGCGCGCATCCCATCCACATTGTGACCAACTATTTAGTTAACATCCACTGATCGCGATAGTTCTGATACTTCCACTGATGAGTATTCTAGAAGCACTTCTACTTCTATACCAGACGGTGATATCGAAAAAGTGATCGCCCTTTTAATTGATCGATAATTGAAAAAGTTAATTTGAAGAGTTACACGCGTGCTCTTTTAAGATAAGCATCCAACCCTTCCCCTTACCACCTTTCGTTCAGACTATCCACAGTCCGATTCGCATCTGCACATTGCACTCCCATCTCCCGGTAACAAGAACTCTCTAAGTCGCAGCTAGGTACTCTTTGTAATCGAAGAGAACTGAATGTGACCACTTTGTCCCATCCGATTTGAGTGACGAATGGCCAATGGAATATGACAACATCCTCGGTCGGTGTGGCGGATCGTACTCGTACACTGAAAACGAATTAAACTTAGCGTTTCGCTTATCTCAACGATGTAGGATTTCGATCAATTTTATCAATTAAAAATCAATCTTGCCGACGACGATCAATCGATGCGGAGAGTGCATGCGGCTGCACCAGCATAAGATAGGTATGCAGCTGTTACTGGTGTTGGTTAATAATAAATCTTTTGATTGATATGCAAATTGTGCCGGCTGACATCACATCGGTTGGGTTGAATAAAAAAGAAATAAATAAATTAACTTTGGTGATTGACTGTTACCTGGGGGGAGGTATGTACGAATGTATAGGGACGGGCGGGCTTCATCGAAAGATTGATGCGCTAAGTCATATTCCCGGGGAACTGTCAATCAACGAGTGTTATGGAGAGTGCTGCATAAGTATACGCACAAGTGGTCATTGTGATAGACCAGGTACCAGTTTTTGTCTTTGGGTATATAACATAAATTTAATTGGTGGTGCTAAAAGGGTTTATAAATAGGTCGAACCTCCGGTAGGTGTCAAGTGTTTTGGGATGTTTTCAATGGATTCAAATGGAGAGCAAGACAATTGGCACAGTCGGATTATGAGAATTCTGTCCTTGAGTGTATAAAATGAAATCAGGCATTCAAAACTCATATCCCGATTAACCCTAATTTTGTAAAAGCCAGCTCAACCATTTTTTTAATACAAATAAGATCCGATTTTTATGTTCTTCTATATGAAATACAGTTTTCAAGCTAACACTAGAATGATCGACTATATATTCTTTAGCAGTCGATATTATGTAATACGATGTCGGTGAAGGGGCTGTGGCGGAAAGGCGGCCAGACCTTTTCACTATATCATTGTTCATGGCCTGAAGTCTGGAAAGAAAGGTAACTTGACTTTGAAGACGCTGATCTTTACAAATTTGAATAAATAGTATTGCAATAATATTCCCGAATTGACTGTGACTTCAAAAATGTATATTAATTCTTTATGGTGGATGTTTTGGTCGGGTATTTCAATATGTAGTACAGAAAGGGCTGCCAGATTAGAAAACGGACTTCTTACTTTATTAACGGGTGACAATTGTTTAAATAGGCTCACAAAAATGTTTGCAAAAATCAAAAGGCTCTTAATTTTCAGTTTCAGATTTAGAAATATGAAAATGACGATATATTTAAAAATGTTTTGTTGTATTTATGAAAGCTTGAGTTCACAATGGCCTCGCAAATCAAAAACTAAAGTGGGAAGCAAGTTTTTATTTATTGAAAATATGTGTGTTTAAATTTAAGGGAGAAACAAATTTTTCAGACGTAAAAAAGGCACTCTCCCCACTAAAGGAGTAGGTACATATGGCTACCCTAGTTACAGTAGACGGATTTTTTTCAAATCGAGCAGTGTCTTCTGTGCATCAAATACGCATCTCTTTTCGTTTTTCATTCGATTTATCGCACATTTTTGAAGTGATCACTCAAATGGTTAGTCAAGTTCAATTTTGAGACAGAATGGTTATAAGGTCGAGGCATTAATGTCATTTATTTGGGCCAATTTGCACCTATGGTCATGTGACTCGGTTCCTCACCGAAACAATAAGTTCGTAAATAAAAGCTGCCGTAATAAAACTCTTATGTTGAGTTGCTAGGCTGACTAAAGTGCGGTATTCATAAATCGATTATCACAGCACCTTCCTTGTACGTTTACATGAAAATCGATGTGAAGCTAATGGGTCTTTAGGCAGTACGTCAGCGGACAGCTAAATTTGTATTAGTCGCAAAAAAGACATTTTACAGGGGACCTTAAATGCAAGTATTGCAATACTTACTGCATTTTTTCCATACATGTAATTTAATCACAGAACTCCTTTGAATTGCGTAAAATAAATCCCAACATTGAATGGCGACTAAAAAGTCTGTATAAATTCAAAAAATCGTTTTTTAAAGGTAACTTTTGAAAGAAACTCGCCTTTTATTTCATAAAAGAAGTTGGTAGATGAACGGTCTCGACAAAATGTTAAACTTTGACATTTTCCAATATATACGTGTAAGAAATAAATCGGACACCATAATTCATTAACTGACAAGATCTTCTTGTAATAACATGCAATCTTGTTCAGGTTTTATACACCGAAAGACTTTTAAATCGTCGGCAAACGTAAGGCTATTGGGATTCAAAAATACGTTAAAAATGCCATATAGGTACAAATAACAAGAAAAGGAGGGGGCCAAGATGGCTTCCTTGCGGCACGCCCGAGTTAACACATTTAAAGTTGAAGAGAGAAGAGAGTTATTAATACAAACATACTAAATCCACGACCTTTTAAGCACACATTTATCCATTTCAAAAAGTTAGAGTGCAATCCTATTTTATTTATTTTCATAAGTATTAATATTATTATTTATTTTTATCATTTTAATTTTTTTCTTTCAATTGCACATTCAAATCAAAACACTTTGTAACTTATTTTCGTAATCAATTCATTTAAAATAATTTCACTTGATCACATTTACACTTTTTAGATACTTAATTGTAATCTTTTGTAATCTTTGGTATATGGTTGTTTGCCTAATTAAATAAAATACTAAAATACTAAAAAAATCTATGGAGAAGTCATACCTACAATTTGATGCCTTTTCTCAAGTCCATGTAAAATCTAAAGATCAAAAAAATACTTTGAACACTGTTTTTTGATATTTTTCCGGTAGAGGTTTAACGCACAGCCGAAATTCTAAAACGCAAGAACAGAGAACACAATTTCATGAAGATGATAATAAAATTAGTTTTCCTGTGCTTGCTTTTAGAAAAGAGGAAAACTAATTGTCTCACTCCTAGCACATACCCCCAACTTCTTATTTGATAGCTGTTTTATAAAATTGGACATCTTTCATAGGAATCTAATTGTACATTGATTCGATTTCCTTTTTCTTTTCCTAATTGACCTCCAATTGATGTTTTTATTATTAAACAGAACAAGTAAGCAATGTACTCATTTCAAACAGACCAAATGTGAGTTATTTGCCGCTTAGAACAAAATGCCCTAAAAAATCATAACTATGCACGCAAACTTGATTTGGAATTTTTTGATATTTTTTCTTATTGAAACTCGAAAATAGCTATATTAAAAATTAGTCTATTCCATACAAGAACGATGTGGAATGAGTTTACTAAGAAAAAAAGCTCTTAGAAAAATGTTATCAAATTTCTGATGAACCGAAAGAGATAGACCAAAACGGATTTCCGATTCGGAAAGAACGCCCTAAGAGTTTTGGATATTGTGGATTTTTTCCCTACTGTTGTTTGTTTATAATCATAACTCATCAAATAATCATTCGGGTACTGCATTTTCTGACCCAAATTTGTTGGTTTCCATTTTAGTCTACTCTAGACGAGTGCTTATAACTTTTTATTTAAAAATAAGAAGATTTGAGCTTGTCCTAATTTCTACAACTGTCCGCGACGAACAAAAAGACCTCTTCTAAAATTAGCTGCCTCTTAATAGACACACTGAAGTATACTTATGGAATGTGTTTATTAATTAGGTATAATGAAGACATGACAACATAGAAATTGGTACTTGAAATTTGGAAGATTAGGGCATAAGCTGGTCAAAGTTTGTACTCTTTCTCGTTTTTTTTTTAACGAGAAGGTTTACACAAAATAACTTAATTGTCAATCCCAATCTTTGAGGCAATAAGGCCTTAAGCAAATATAATGGAACTCCAAGTTAAAACGTCTGTTTCAAAGAGATCATTTGAGAAGTTTTGCCTCGATTTTGGATCGAATGAGGCAGTTTTTAAGGGGGCAGTAGATATTTGCAAGCCATAGAACTTCGTACCTCTAGTTAAGTAGTCTCTTACCACAGTGTCCTTGCTCCAAAAGATAGAACTAGGTATTAAGAAAAAGTTATTCAAACTCGGACCAACTGTCTTTTTTAAGTGAGGAAGCTATAGTTTAATATTGGAATGATTTTCAATTTTTCCAACGTCCTAGCCTTACCCACAGATTTCATCAGTATACACCTACATTTCTTCACCTGGTATTAAAATCTTCTCTTCAATTGCCCAAAGCGGATTCATGTCCATGTCCAATACCCGCAGTTAAATTAAACAAATCCCCCTCCATATTGATCTTTCCGAATATTGACACATAAACCGAACTTGCTCGCACTCCTGACATGCAGCTGGCTTCTAAAAAAATTATGACTCCCCAATAAATTGGCGCTAAAGTATACGCGGCCCCAAATTCCAATACGATCTTCAATCCAATTAAATCGAAGCGTTTGTTTGTTCTCCGAAAGACATAAGTCCATATTCCAATCAAACAAATTAATTCAACTCCTATACCTACGTTTATTTCTTTTAATGAAAATTTATCAGTTTCCCCATGACAATAACTCGCCCTAAACCCCCGACCTCTATGCACGGGACAAAGGAGAAAAAAAAAACGACAAAGAGCTGAAGCAATTTACACCTCGCAGCAGTCCGCCGAAGACCGAACTAATGACCAAAACTAATACCGAAACCCTCCTCGTCCCTCGATTTATTTACATAGACAGAAGCTATATGCCCCCAAACCGCAACTACTACTATACAGATGCACGATAGTGTCACATCTTGATAAATTTGTCCCAATCAAAGGGCGGACCACAATCGGTACTTAACGTAAACGGTCCATAAACTACTGTCTTGTGCGCGGTAGAACGAGTCTCCACATTCCACACAAGATCGATTAAAAGAAATTTTTTATTGCAACGATCCCCAAATTTAATGACGCAAAATAAATTAAAACAAAGCCCCGCGTCTAGGCAGAGTGGAATGCACTCTGGATCGGTTGAAATTTGATCCGCGCAACTTTTTGGTCAAACACTTTCTGGCGCAACAATGTACCTGTCCGGTGGAGAAAGATTGAAACGATTGGTCTTTGCATTCGTAATGAAGACCCGAAACCGATTCTATGGAGGGTCCCATTAATTTCCCAGCAAATTGTTTCGATGACAAAATGGTTTTCAGACCGTTCGTTTCGAAAGCCGCTTATACAATTACCCACAAAGTCGTATATGGTTGACAAGTCAGAACAAGGAAAGCGCATGCGCGAACAATGCGCGACCAATTAATCATCGTGTCGCTCTTTAAATAGAGAGAGAGAACACACCAAACCAGCAACTTACCATCGATCATTAATTAATGCCCAACATGGGGATTGGGCGTATTATGGGGTTACAATGGGCCATGAGCCATGACCCAGAGGAGTGTGCGGCTGAGAATATTGCACCGCTAAAGATGACGTCCCGTCTTGTCGGGGTAACATCGGTAATCGTATACAGCGTGACTTATTAAAAGCCATAAAAAAAAAGAGTTTCCGGTCCCAGAGTAACGACAGTCAGAGACTGGATGTGGTACTGATGGCGATGGAGCTTCGTGGAAACTCGTGCCATCTGCCATCAGCCATCATACTGCCGTCTAGTGAGGACAGCGCTAACATGGAAATGACTAAATGCATCTATTTGGGGTTTAGAGATTTGGAGGAAGGGCGTCTTCAGAGGTCATGACCAAGATGTGCCGCAGGTAGTCTGGCTGATGTGCTGAATCATTGCGAGTTGTCTTCGAAGACTGTAAAGCTAAAGAAATGAAATCGAATCAAGGGGTGGTTGTGCCTGGAAAGTTCTGTCAAACATATTTCGACTTGCAAGATGCATGTAGACCATAGGTCTACGGATAAGTCCACCGCTACCACATGCTCTCATCATGAAGATTCATTCTATAGATCAGCTTTGTTCTAAAGAAGGCGGCAGTGACTCTGAGGTTACTCCTTCTGAGAAATAAAATGGAGACAAACAATTCGAACACCATAAAGGTCAAGGCTGAAGGACACGTTATAGAACTTTAGGTATCAGGCGTCAAGAGACGGATAGGAAATGGTAAAAAAAAAACTCCATAGGTGAAATGGAGAAGACCTCGCCTTAGGCTGCTTGAAAAAATTGAGGGCGACCACAACCAGCTGGTAGTTTTGCAACTGGAGGCAGTTAAATAAGATGCAGCAAAGATCACCAACTCCAGAGAAAAACTTGTGTGTAATTGGCCTAAATCGCGGTATAAGTTAGCTTAGTCCTAAGGCCGTTTTGAACTTGGTAAGTTCTAAGGTAGGTTAGGTTAGGTTGGGAGGGCAGTTTTGCAACCGATGCAAATTTCACCCAGAAGCCATGAAGGCATGAAGGCCCATTGTGAGTACCCTGTTTGTACATGCAAGGACATGTGGCTAACAAAACCACTTCGATCTGTTTAGGAATAGTTTTATGTCTGATAGGGGTACCCCTGCCAAGTCGTCCAGACTTTCGAAGAACCTAGCTCCCATACAGGATGAGCGGCGTTCCTGTAAAGCTGGGCAGTGGCATAGAAGATGCTCCACGGACTCTATTTCCTCCTCGTCTCTACAGCTTCTGCAGAAGTCATTTGCAAAAAGTCCTAGCCTTTTAGCCATGTTTCCTATGATGCAGTGTCCGGTTAAAACGCCGACGAGCATCCGGATTTGGCTTCTATTAAGGGAGATCAGGAACTTTGATCTTTTGGTGTCAACCACAGGCCACAGACTTCGGGTTATGACGCAACCGATGGTGTTGCTCCATTGTTCCTTAGCCAGTTGTGTGGTGACGCGGTTCATATCAGAGCCGTATCTGGCCAATTCGTCCGCCTTTTCATTCCCTTCCACCCCAACGTGTCCCGGAACCCAGCAGAGTAGAATTGAGTGATGACGTATAGCCCTGAGCGCCACGAGGCAATCTGTAACACATTTCGCATTAATAAGATTGGAGCCGATAGCTTTGAGTGCTGCTTGACTGTCCACATAGATGGTTATTTCCATTGCTGGTAGTCCCATCGATAAGATAGTCTGTGCTGCTTTTTTAACCGCATATATCTAAGGTAGCTTGCCTCAAAATTCCTAAGGTAATCCAAACTTTTCAACCATGCGAAAAATCAGCCTAGTTTTTGGTCACCTTGTGTCCTTTTTTTTTATTTTTATTTTTGGCGCAACAGGTCCGTAGGGACCCTAGGCCTTGCTTCTCGCAACCATTCGTTTTGTGTGAGTTTTCATTTTTGGAACGAATGGAAGGGATCTACAATTTTATGCCGATTCCAAACGGCTAAAGCTCTTGCATGACAGTTATACTCTCGGATGTTTGTCAGGCGTTGGAAATTGGGTTTTTGCGGGATTCGGACCTGAACCCTTCGTTTAGTAGTCCAACTCACTAACCACTAAGCCATTGCGCCTACACCTTGCGTCCTTGAATCTGGCATTTTACCTTAAAGCTAGGGTACATTTAGCCTTAAATGTTACCTTAGGAACGTGTAATCTTACCTTACTTTGCTAAATTCGACAAGATAGACTTACCTTATTTCTTGATCTAAATTAGTTAATTTGTATGCTAAGTTAGCCTAGAAATTAAGGTAAGGAATGAATTTTTTACAAGTTTCAATAAAGAAAGTTGAAATGAAAATCAAAAAAATCTCTTAACGTAACATTATTTTTTCTTTATTTTTTTTTCTGCTGTTTTATTTTTACAGGTAGGTATTAAGATAATTTGAATATTAAGAGTATTAAATTTTATTTTATAAAAATATGATTTTACTTCAGTTGAGTGCTACATTTTGGAATAAAAAATAAAAACAAGCTACATACAAACAAAATACTAGAGTTGGTCTTTATTTAGATATGAGCCTTTCAATATCGTATATTATAGGGCAGCGATGGCGAACCAATGGCACGCGTGCCATTAGTGGCATGCACACGCGACGCAATATTATTGGCACTTCACCAATTAAGAAATCCGAACGCACCTTTGACCGACAGCATTAGCTGTCTACACCGAGTAAAGTTCTTTCCTGTTTTGCCTCTCATTCGATCCAAATTCTGTAATTTTTAAATTCTCTTTTTGACTTCTCCGGGGTTTGTAGGCGGTGCTTAAAATGACAAAATAGTTAGTTTCATTCAATTTAATTAATATGTTTACAAATAAAATGCGGAGCATTGTAAAATTATTTATTTTTGTTCCTAGTAGTCACTACAAAACTAGATCAATGCTCTATGATGGCACGCCAAAATCACTTCAAATTATTTATTTTTTTAAAATGGCACGATGCTCTCAAAAGGTTCGCCATCCCTGTTATAGGGTTTGCAATGAAGGTATTTTGTCCCCATAATGTTGAAGCAAGAATTTTTGAAAATGCCCAAGCGGACAAACCTTGTATCGGATATTTTTTTACTAAGGAAGCACGTATATCATTTTTATGTACACATCGACACAATTCAGGTAGGATTGCATTTAAAATTAAAGTTTTCAAAAGTAAAGTAAAACCTGTTAAGGTTAAGTTTCTCACCATTTACTACAACCATTGGCTGAAATCAATTTTTTTTAATTTTTTCTTTACAGTCAGTCGGATTTTTTTTTTTTTTTTTTAAATTAACTTCTTTTTTTATTTAAAATGTTAATGTGGCTGGCGTCTTTAACTTGTAGCGTAAATGCGGATTTGGAGTCTTCAAATTGTAAATTTATTGCATGTTCCTCGTAAATTTGAAAACAGGAAGCATACATTTTAATATATTATAATACAATTTTTCTTTTGAAACATTGAAACGCACCTATATGAATGTGGCAAGCCGACCGACAGACCAGAAACGCGACTGCAAGCCTTGTGTGTGGAATTCTGTGGATTGCATGTGATTTTTCTTATGAGTCATTTGTTATTCTTTCTGCATGTTTTCCCAACAGTATATGGCCGTTAATCGAAATTTAAGAACCAATCATCTCTATATCTAATAAAACGCAAATTGGAATAATCGTCATTTCTTTGATTTGGTTTTCTGTGGTTTTATAAATGTTTGTTTGTAAAATTTCAACTCATGGCATACATAAATAAACTGTTGCAAAAACAACCACAGTGAAATAATGAAATAAAAAAAAATAAAGGGATATTTCACTGCACTTACCTTAAACTTCTTCCTCGTCAATTCTCTTTTCCAGTTGATTTGTTTTTAAAGTTTTTTCACTTCTTTTCTTTTACTGTAGGTACCTATACTATACACTTTTGTCTGTTTTTAATGGGCCTTACCAATACACATTTTTAGTCTCGACTTTAAATTTACGGAAGCTCACAATTGCGAAATTTGTATGGAAAATATATCCACTGTAAACTACTTAAATTTAGAGTCGAAACTAAAAATGTTTATTGCTAAGGCCCAATGTTTCTTACTTTTTAAAATTTCACAAATTTATCGAATTTATCAGTCACTTTTTTTCTTCTAAAGCACGTTAAAACCTTGCTTTGATATATCTAAAATATATAACAAGCGAAAAAAAACGGTACCTACATTCCGCTGCAGTAAATGAAAACAAATTTGGAGGAAAAATCATTTTAGATATTGTATAAGGTAATTGTTGTAATTTGTCTGTTTTATTTACTTCAATGTTGTTACAATTTTATTTAATTCTATTTTTTAGTTCATCTACAATAAAGTTAATTGAAAGCCAGCTTCTTCGATTAAGCTATCAAAAGGGAAGAAAAAGAAAAAGCGTGGCAAAATATGACAGCCCCATTGTTGCGTTCAGTTGAGATTCCAGCAAGGACTGCGTTCAGGTATTTCGGCTATGTTCCAACAGTAATGTAGTTAGAAAAAAAAGTTGTCGTAAATGGTTTTTCTTTCTTAACACTTGAAATATACCTTAGGCTTAAGTTAAATTTACCCAGTAACTAAGGTGATTGGTGCTGAACATTTAGGCGAAATGCCATCTGTCGAGACAGAAAAACCACCTTCCTAAGGTATAAGGTAGAGCTACGTATGCCAAGGTGAATTAACACTTATGTGTATTTAGGTTAAAATTCCTAAGGATAAGCAATTTAGGCCGCATATAAATTGTGCAAGTTATCGGCAGAGCTCTGCATGTCCAAAACGTTCCATACAAACATATTTACCTAAGACGTTTGAGTCAATTTTGCACAGTATTTTTTTCTGGGTCAGGCTTGAGTCGGAGGCTGGCAATTTCTCCCCAGAAAATGATGTAAACAAGATTTCGAGTAGCGTGACATGAAACAAAATCTTTCACCGAGATGGTAGGTCGTCCAAGACCGGCCAAGCCCTACACGGTAAAATACTTTTTTTTACTTTACTTTTAAATTCATTTTTATTGAGATTTTAATTAAACTTACATACTAGAGAAAAACGATCAAATCTAATTTAAAACTAACATTTACATATCTTATGCTATGTTTCCACCGGAGATTATCTGCGAGATTTAGAAAATTTTCCGTAAATCCCGCATAAATCTCGGGATTTATCATACAAAAATTAATCTCATAAAAAGGAGATTTAGAATTAATCTCCTTAACTGACCAGATTTACATGTAGGTTTGTGAACACACTCAGAGCAAACAGAGCTTTATTTGACATTGTGTCATAAAATAAAAACATATCCGAATTTATTTCTGTAATTTAGCTATTTCTTCTAAAAATGCAACAATCAAACCTTTCAGTATATTTTGTAGAATCACATTATATCTAATAATATTTAAAAATTTCCGGAACTAATTTTTTATCAATTTAATCTTTTTATTTTTTTCCTATTATCACAATTTTGGGTTGTTCGATTTAACAGTAGTTGACAACATCTGGTAAAACGTCAAGTTAAGCATGTTTTTTTTGGTGGAAACACCTCAGGATTTATTTGTATCTAATCTCTTGCCCTAAATCTCGCGATTTGTGTCCGGTGGAAACGTACATAGCATTATTCTAGCTTACTGGCTCTGAGCGAGTAGGTACTCTAAACTTATCAATATCCTTAAAATTATTGCCTTTCGCCCTTAAATCTATCTATGTCTATGAATTGTTTTGTTTTTAATTTTCAAGAAACTACACGGTAAAATAACTTTCCCCAGTGAAACTCACAAAAATCCGGAAATATTATTCCAGGGACAGAAGTCTTAGGTAAAAAAAAAGACTCATAAAATGGCATCCTTTATGATAAAAACGTTTTCACATTGATGTGATGATGATTGGGTGGCAGAACTTAGTTCTGAACAATACGTTACATCTTGTAATTTCTTCCAGAAAATACACGCAGTGCAACGCAACACAACGCAAGGAATTTATATTTAAGTTCATTTTGTCGCATATCTGCTTTGATATTGATTGATTGGCCTGGTGTTTTATGAACCCAACGCAATGCAGTATAACGCAGTGCAACGCAACGCAAATCGTAATGCTATAGAATTATTCATTCACTTTGTGGCACATGACACAAATGCTTTGATATTCGGTAGGCTAATATGTTTTAAACGCAATGCAACCCAACGCAGTGGATATTCGAGATATTAAAAATGAATAATTGATTAGAAAATAAATGAATAACGCTTTTTAAGTTATGTCTAGTGTAGGCACTGCAATTGGCCCTGCAGGAGAGCCCACTTCTACCACCATGCCGCAGCTGCTCGGAGTCCGTCAAAGTAACACTTCCCTTGAAACACTAAAACCTCTGTAAAGGTGATTTAGAGCAAACTACTTTTCCGTAATGACCCACAACCACGATAAAGGTACTCCGATACCTTTAGCCCGTAGATTCCGAAAGCCAAAATCGCTACCGCTACGTTCGGTAAGTACTCCGCCTTGTTGGGTTAGTTTTACGACTCCTCAAGCGCACTCGATACCTTTCTAAAAAAAAAACAGCCCGTTGCAGCTCGAGAAAATTATGTTTCGTCCGAAATTAAGTTTTTATTCACCACTTAACAGCTCAATCAAAAGGCACTGTGCTCTGACTCCAGTCAGCATCAGCACCAACTATGGGGCCACCTCAAAACGTGATATCAGTTCAAAGCCCCAAATAGCATTATACATGCAAAAACAACTGCAAATCCGATCACTTGCACTCCATTAGGTTTATCGGGCGATCGATCTCTGCTCATTAATGCAATACGGAGTGCGATTTTTATGCGATCATTAATTCCACTTTAATTACAACTGCCGGTCTAGTGTCGCTCGTACTCTTGTCTCTCGAGGATTCGGATACCGTTAAGACTGTCGAAAAAAGAAAACGAAAACCGAATCACCACCAGCCAGTGGAAAGGAATGCGCGCACCGTAAGGTAAGTGTTAAATGTCATGTCGTGTTGATACGACACCGATCACGTCGGTGTTCGGCCGGCGCTGCACTCAACAGCTGTTACCGCTCCATGCTCCGTGCTCGGTGATCAATAAAATTCTGCCATAAATGGTTTTCCTTTTGCGAAACTATCAACACTCTCGATCTGATGGCGATCGCGTTAGCTTTTTTTCTGCTTCATTTGATTGATCAATTAATTCGATCGTCACGACAAACACTTTCGCTGCAATCATCTCCGATCGACTGTGTGTGTGTGTGTGTGTGTTGTGCTGTTTCTCATTTAATTCATTTTCCAATTGAGTTGATCCATGCAGTACGAGATACGAGTATCTGTCCGTACGTTTGGCGTCTCGCCTCCCCCGGGCTGACAAATCGATTATAACATGATGATCATGGTCGTCATGATCGACGACGACGACGACGATCATCATCATCAGAGTGTGGTGTCGATGCGGTCTGCATCTTCAATCACAGAGGTGAAATAATTTAATTACAGTAGCGGTGTACTGTGCACTTCATGGCATAAATTGTCTTTAAAAGGAAATCGTGACTGCTGAGATGATGTGCTACCGATGTGAGGATCCACTCTGTGATCTCTGTGCGATCACCGATCACAGCTTCCTTTGAAATGATTTGATTTTCAAGGTAGTTAACTGAGATGATCAAGCTCATCCAGCTCATTCGGCGCGAATGTGGAGCAAACTTGCCACTTTGGTCATGTCCTATTGATGATTGACAGGTCGGTTGATCCGTGGCGGTGGTGGTGGTGGTGATCTCAATTGAGGGCACTTTGTTGTCAAGTTTGTGATTGGAATTTTGATCGAAAAGACAGTTCAGTGCCAGTATATCGGCTGTCGTTTGACAGCTTCATTTAAGCAATTATGTCGAATTAGATTCAAAGCATTTGTGGCGATTAGTCAAGTGGTCAGCTTGGAGGTATTTAGAACACAAATCGCTGGTTCCGATGATGATAGTGATCGTGATCGCCATTTGGCAGCTGTAGGTGATTAATCACTTGTTCGGCGATACGATTGGAATGATTGCTCTAGCTACGTTGTGTTAAATTGTTTAACAGGACGTGGTTCATTATAAACAAAGTGGGCTCAAATTCTGTTATTTACAGATGGGGGGAAGGTGTACGTCTTTTGACAGAAAGAAGACTCTAAGATCTGTTTCGCTGTCAATTTTATGAGCCAACAAAGAAATGTCTCTTTACTTCAGAAATTATATGACTTCTTTACTGATTTCCAACGCATTTACAAACAGTTTTTATTGTCGGTTTGAAATAACGGTTCTTCTTGTCAAAAGTGGCCCAAAAGCTACTTAAATCAAAAAGAGTCTTTCTAGTCAGTAGTGTAGGTATCAAAAGTGGCTTAAGTAAGAGGTGTGATCTTCGATCTCCAAAGAAGTGGGTTTGGTCGGTTAGGTACACCTCATATTAAAGGTATGTTTCTCCTCTTTCGAGGGATGTGCAACATGTTGATGTAGGTAGGTATGTGTTACCATCTCTGCGCTATTAAATTTCTGTCAGACCTTACCTGAAGTGCAATGACAGTTGTTATAAGGAAGGTGTAGACCGGAGAACAAGAACTTGTAAATCAGGATTTTCTTAAGGTCGGATTTTTGAAGAGAGATATATAACTACTGTAACGCTATTTCCGAGTGAAAAGACCTACCCCACAAACTAGTAAAGGTTCCATTTCGGTCATTTGATTTAAAAAAAAAACTGTCTTTTTGACTTAAATATACTCCACCATGAAGACTCGCATAAAATTATACTTTTTTGTTTGTTTAAACCACTGCACAGTGTTTGGTTCATGTCTATGTTAATCGATTACCCAACATCAATATCTGAGTGCCACTTAAATCTATGATCCTAACATAGGGAGGCTTGATTAGCCTTTTAGAGTCGAAGTCGATGGAGTTCCTGGATTTTAGAACATTTCCGCCTACGAGCGAGGTAAAATTTCAAGTTTCCATACTCAATCCACGACATAGGTTCATATATTCGATAAGTTGTTATTATTCTAAGCACGGGATTTGTGGAAACTTTTTTTCATACGAGTACCTAAGTGGTTCTTTTAAATTTACGGGTAATATGCGACACCATTTAGAAACGGAAAAACAAGCTGTACCGAGTCATTTATATGACTTTGTTGACCCTGTCAAACTTATAACCTTCTTATGCGAAACGACAGTGGAGAAAGTCCATTATCTGAAAAATCGTACTAGCTCAAAAAATTGTCCAAAATTGGAAAGGCAACCTATTTTTCAATTATAATTATTTGCTGACATTGGCAGAACTCAGCAAGCTGTTGTTTTGATTTCTTTCAATTGAAAATATTGGAGAGGAAGCGCCATAAAAGCCTAGAGTTAGTTAGACCCCTTACTTTCCTGGTTATCGGTTTTGAGTTCTAGCGAAGGATTATTATACTAGCTGTTTTATTAGACTTCGAATACAATTGAGTAGTAAGACTTTTTCAAGAAACACTAAGGAGACTATACACTTATAGAAGAAGGATGATAGTATCCTGAAACAATTTCAAAGTGATACATAGCCCCATTTGCTTCGACGCACCTTTATAGAAGCAGATCTAACACCGAACTCAATGAGCTGCAGGCACTGCGACATATCTTCTCTGAGATGAGGGAATCAGACGAATAATGCAGCTAGCTTATCTACGTCATATAAGATAAATGGGTTCCAAATGATTCAACCCTCTGTAGTAGAAGAAGGCCTTAGTAAATGCGGAAAAGTAGAAGAAGACCTACACCATTTTTGAGTGTCCAATTGAAGGCAGATAGCTCGGGGAGTTTTTATATGGAAAACTTCCCGAGTTGTGTTCAACTTCGAGTGAATAAAATGGGCCTAAGAGCGCTGGAGGGTAGCTACCTCAAGTACTAAAACTTACTTAAGCTTAGGCGTGGTTCAACTTAAGCTGGGAAAAACAACACAAACCACGGCTGCCAGGTAGATACTCCAAAGGGCTAACTTGGAATTGCGTATAATGTTTGGTAGAAAATATCGGCCACCAAAACTTCGATCAGTACTGACAGCACGTCCCATAAGCTACAGGGCTACAGCTAGGTACTCGTATTTGGGTGTGAGATCAAGGTCACAATTTGGCAGTTTTCCGGATAGAGTTTTTCATAGAGCATAAGTTCACTATTGCGTGAAATTCCGATGCGGAAAGTACAGCCTTGAGACGTAGCTTTGTAAAACAATGAAGAGCGTTACTTCTAATCGCTACCAAGGTGATATAACTATACGCAATGACGTTATTTTTTGAGAACTTTGACTAAAAAAAGTTTAAAATGCTGCCTTAAGTGATATTAGTGATACTTTCTTTGTAAGCTAAATTGGCAGTTTCTAATGCTCTTTCTCTACTTCTTGTGGTTTTGAACCTAAGCACGGTTGCCACTTGAAAATAAAAATTGTGTCCAAAATTGGAACTCTAGCTAAAAATGACCAAAATAGTATAAGTCCGCAATTTTTAAACCACAGACAGACAGAATCATATTTATTTCAACATACTCTTCATGTACACACATCACATATTATTTTTGTAATTATTAATAATATTTCATTACGTAGAAAAATTAACAAATGAAATAAAAAATGACCATATGACCAAGAGAAAAAGTAATGACCAAATTTGGTCACAAATGAATAAGGTGGTGAGTGGTGACCGTGCCTATAAGTTAAATACACAAGTTATAAGAAATCAATTTTATTTGGGAAAGAAGAGTTTTGAAAATGCCGATTGGAATAGTCGACTTTTTAGGAATAGAGGAGTTTCTAAAAGAACGTTTTTTTTTTTGCCAATTGACTTCATTTTGGTTTATTTAGAAGATATTTTAATTAAAAAAAAAAACTTTAATAAACACATAAAACCCCAACCGTCTTCAAAACTAGTTCACAAAAAGTATCAATCAATTATTAAGAAAAAAACTTAGAAACGTCACAGAAATAAAAACAAATAAAAAAAAATTTAAAAGTTTCAGTCTTCATACCGAAGTTTTTGAGGAACAAACAAATTATAAGTATAAGGTCTTCAACTTCACTCGAAGTTGTCTTAAGAACAAACTTGGATAAATTTTGAAGTTTTCGAAGGGGTCCGCCTAAGATTATTTGGAAAAAGGCGGTCCTGGGATCCTAGTGTTGCAGAATGGTTCAGTCGTACCTAAGGTTGCCAGACGGCCGGGACTCACCGGGATTGTCCAGATATTCTAAACGGTGTCCAGAGTCCTGGTGAAAAATTAATTGTCTATTCAAAAGTCCCGGCGAAACTTATTTTTCAAATTCCATTATTTATTGAAAAAAGTGTATGTATTTCCAATTTCACCAAATTAAAAAATAAGAAAATGCAATCACTAGTAATGCGTTTTGCGAAAGAGTTTTCAGTTTACTGAACGACCTATATACTAAAGAAAGAAATCGAATGTTATTTGACTTAATAAAGGCCGAGTTATTAATTCGGTTGAACTTTGACGAAAGCTGTCTAAGTTTTAAGTCATTTTTAAATACGCCTGAAGGCACTAAACTTGTAAATTCGGTAAAAGACAACATTAAATATTATGTGGCAATAATCATGTACAAACATAAACACGCTTGTAATTTACCTATTGTATATTATGTTGTAGTCAAAGGCCGAAGCTCAGGCGCTCCTAGGTTTGATTAAAATACTTCAGTCAAAGGTCGAAATTGGTGAGTTTTATTTCGGCCTTTGGCTGATGTATTTTTAGACCCTAGGAGCGACTGCACTTCGATGTTTGACTATAACATAATGAAGAGAAATGTGATTAAAATCTTTGTTTGTTTTTGTTTTTGTAATTCTTTTTTGTTTTTTTTTTTATTGAAATAAATACGCTTATTTATATAGTCGAAAATTTGAAATGTCCAGACGAGTCCCGGAATTTCAACATAATGTTCAGATATGTACTGATTTCGAACTGGCAACCCTAGTCGTACCACAAGGAGTTCCAAAGGCAACATTGCGTCAAACAGTCAACCTATGCTTCGTTCAATTATTGAAATGTGTGTGCTCTATTAATGTAGACTCACAAGACGTCTACTTTTAAGCGAACTTGTGCTCTTTTCATTGAAAAATGTCGGTATCTTGGATTTCTCGGTTTACGGAATTTTTCGACACCACAAAACTACGCACGACCTAAAATATATTTGTACCCGAACTCATTGGGCCATACTAATAATCATTTATAACCTCCACACTAAATATTTTATAGGTCACAATATGCAATTTTGTATGGAAAATTTCGCTATTGTGAGTTCGAAAAATTTAACCTGGACACTAAAATTGAGCATTAGTACCGCGGATTCACTTTTGAACACAACACCGTCTTTTGCTTCTTTTTTTTAATAATCGTATGAACCCATTTTTTTGTAATTTAATTGAATTTGTTAAAACTTATCTTTTTAGTTTCTTTTAATGAATTATAAGAAAAAAAATATGTTTTGTTATTTTGGTTGTTGTTTTTTGTTCTTAAATTTTTCATTTGAGTGTCCTATTTTTCCTGGGCGGGATCTGGTCATCCCAGCTATGTGTCATTTGGAAATGCTTTGTCTGACAGTAAAATTGTTACGCGGTATCCACTTAGCAGAAGTAAATCAACACAAACCTCAGGCGCAGGGCTTGTGTTTTGGCCATGAACAGTCGGTGGGTAAAAACGATATCCGCAGCGACTACTTACTCGTATCTTACACAGCGCAATGGCGTTTTCTGAACTGGAAAAAGCGCCATTAAACTGTGCCCCTAAATGGCAATGGCATTAGGTCCGCAAATGCGGTGGTCCTTTTTCATTCCTATCTCATTAGGAGTTCGGCATATCCTGTATGTACGGAGACCAGCGTTTATGCCGTCAGTTCACTCCTTAGCCGCCTAAAAAAGTCTCTCCCAAACCAACACAAGTCGATAAATGGCAAAACCCTCCCAGCTCCCACCCCTCACCACCTACCCACAACCAACATTCCTAAAATGCAGAACAAATGACACCAATTAGAGAGCACATCGCACAGAAAACTCTCCTCGAAGCTGGAAAATCTCAATAATTTACGATAAAATTTGAGCAAATTTGTCAAAACAACATAAACCGTTGCGTCGCGCCACTTTTTGTCGCGTATCCCACAGACAGCAATCGCAATCAGCATAAAAATGCCGCGCACCAAGAAATTCCTTTCATGTCAAACGTTTCACTTGAGTTAAGTTTAATGCGCTGGCATATATCAATCGCGGTTATATGCACATGTGGCGACAAAACTAATGAAATAACGAAAATAAAATCCCCGCCGTATCAAAATTAATATCGTTCCAATAAAATATCTCAAAAGCAGCAGTCGTTCGCGCAGCGACTTCCGCATATGTGTGTGTGTCGTGTGTGTGGCGTTAGCCGGAGCCATAAACGCTGTTTCCAACGACACACTGATCCGCAACTATAGGACGATCGACTACGACTACGACTATTGGTGTCCATAAATGTTGTGTATATTCGTTCGGTGGCAATTGGGGAATAATAACCCACCTACCGTCACCAGGTCCTTGGGTCGGCGGAATCGATCCGATCGGTAGTTGATTTTCGCAATTAACGTAATTTCATTTCGAACGTCGATCGAGAGTACGGTCGATTAATTAGTGACGATTGCGGTGGTGGTGGTTGGTCTCTTTGCTGACCAACGCAACGGTGTTGGACGGTGGCGCATGCGCTAATGGATCTATTGTGGCTGAAGGTTTAATTGCTGTGAACTACTTGTGCGGAAAGTGGTTCTGGCTTGTGGCACTGGCATGCGTATAGTTAAGAGCTCGTCGCGAATTAAGATAACGCTTCGAGCGAATTTATCACCCGCAACGGGGTCATAAAGAAACTTTGGCAAAATCAAAGCGATATCGGTTTGCAATTATTATTGGCGCCTAATGGGTGGTGGACCGGGGACTTTGTTGAGTCGTTGGAGCGTTTGGAAGTCAGGAATTCACAGGTGAAATTGTTAACAGGATTATTATTATATCTGGAGATGACTTGTCTCTCGAAGGAGGAGAGTCCGTGATGGCCCAGGATAGTTGCGGGAAGATAATGGATCTACAACTGGTCCTTTGTCCCACCTGATCAGGCCTTGGGATTGAATAGTTACTAACACAAGCGAGGTGTCCCTTTGCCAGATATGTTATATGTTTCAACGGTGAATCCTTCAACCACAATAAGTCATCGAAATTCCCATTGCCGCGTCGTCGTTATTTTTTTTTTAATTAGGTAACTGTTGACGGATGCCAGGATAATGGATGTAAAGACCAATCCCGGGCACATCTCGCATCCCCACATCAGCCCACATCATCCACTGCCTGTGAAAATCAGTTTGGCCTCGCATTTTTATCAATCCTTCATCGATGATGTCCCGCTGGGACACCTCTCGCTGCCAAGATCTACTACATCGTGTAATGGGATTAAATTTATTTGGTTCTTCACTGAAAGCCAGCAATTATAAGGTCGTGTGCTCAATGTGCAACCGCAATGCAATGTGCAACTGTGCGCGCAAAATGTACGAGGAAGTCTCACGCGACATTCCAACAAAGTAAAAACAACGCGGAGACATTATACGGGCACAACAAAAAAAAAGGACTCGCATCTAAAAAAACAAATAAACATAAAACACATCCGCGTAACTTGTCCACAATGGTCCACAACCAGGGTACACAACTATATGCCACACAGCAATCAAAGAACAGAAGCAGTTGCAGGGCCCCGCTTGTCCTCTGTGGGCTCTGAGGGAAGGAATATGAAATCAAAAGGAAGCCAACATCGCCACCAGAGTCACACAGATATCGTATACGCCGGCTGTATGGCGTGGCTGTCGTTTTTTCGGTGCGCGGAACTGTCAAGTGGCTTCCTTTCCATTTTCGTGGAAAAGATAAACTGCGTGCGCACACATAATCGCGCAATGAATCAAAATCTCGCTATGCACTCACTCCTCACACAGCGGTAGAGTTTGGGCATTTCGCGCGCCCAAGGATCATTTATTATATCCCTGCGCCAAGAGACAGGAGAAATGATATCGAGTGCGCGGGGATTCAGCAAAAATAAAGGTAATAATAAAATTCCAACTGGAGTTGCAATGAATTGGCCAGATAAAGTGGCGGATAGGGCAAATGGTTTCACTTCTCGTATCCGGCTGCTAGATGATTCGAGGTTGTGAGGTAGGATTGGTTCTTGGATGTGATCATTAGAACTTGCCGGCTTCAGACGCGTTAACGAAATAAAGAAGCAAATCTTGAAGTTGAAGATGAAGATGAAAATGACGATGAAGATTAAGATGAAGATGAAGATGAAGATGAAGAAGAAGATGAAGATGTAGAAAATGAAGTGAAGATGAAGATGAATTTGAAGATGAAGATGAAGATGAAGATGAAGATGAAGCTGAAGATGAAGCTGAAGATGAAGATGAAGATGAAGATGAAGATGATGGTGAAGATGAAGATGAAGATGAAGATGAGGATGAAGATGAGGATGAAGATGAGGATGAAGATGAAGATGAAGATGAAGATGAAGATGAGGATGAAGATGAAGATGAAGATGATGATGAAGGTGAAGATGAAGATGAAGATGAAGATGAAGATGAAGATGAAGATGAAGATGAAGATGAAATTAGAGATGAAAATGAAGTTGAAGATGAAGAAAGCGATGTATATCATGTACGTATATTATCGCCCTATCGTTTCGTTAGCACATCATTACCATGCACAACGAATTCCCAGCCATCACGTAAGCATCCACCATTACCCTGCATACCAAACTTATTCGGAAACAATGGCAATAATTCAGCTGACACTCATAGTTGAACCCAACCAGTCTACTATGGCACGAGTTATCATTGAAAAACCGCCTCCCCGCTTGCCCAACATAACATACATCCATCTTTTGATGTACTGCGTCGCCACCATTGATTCATGTGCAACCATATGACCCCTCTATCAGTAACCTACCTCCTTAGCTACTGTTCTATTCCATTCCGAAGACGGCCTTCAGTTTTACAAGCCTACGGGCGACAAGGTAATCGCGCCATGTTCACCAGTCATCCTCCACCCTTTCCCCTCATCCCTACACAACCACAACCACCAGTTGAATTCCTACTACCCGTGCTCTCCATACGCGAGTGAATCCTTTTGATCCATCATAACATCAGTCACCTGGACGCAACGGTTGGTGGTATGAGCGCGGGTCACCCAACCAGATCTTCAGAGATAAATAATCGCCTGGCAATCGATTTCTCGCAGTGTGGAGATATTTTAATTTCAGATAATCCTGCTCTCGATCTCTCAACCGCACTGTTGGGTTGGGGTGCAGCGTTCCGCGCCACACAGCCACCACCTGACGTTATTTAATTATGGTGCTGATAACGTATTGCGTAGATGGTAGCAATTACTCATTAAGTCCGTTCCACGAAAAGCAAAAAAAAAAAAAATAAACAAGAAAAGGCCGAGATTAGGTTGCACACTGTCTCGCGACGGTGTATGCGGCCGCGACGGTTCTCCTTCTCATTTCTGTGCTCGCGGTCCAAATGAAATTTTATTGATGCAATAAATTTCCAAGATGAAAAATTGAAAATTCTCTCCTTCAACTTGTGTGTGTGTCTGTATGGAATTTTTATGGCCGACTGTGTCAATTTTACCCTTGGGACAGATGAATACAAATACAAACCGCACAGCGATCGACCGGCCGGCTGCCATGTCATACCTCTGAGGTGGTACAGGAAGCCGCGTGTGCTGTGTATGGCGTGTTCGGAAGTTTTTTCCCATTCGTTTATGATTCTTAATGAATAAGGTAATTATTTGTGGCCCTTAGGGGAAGGCTGCTAAGAGATCTTGTTTAGTACATAATTAATAATTTTTTTTTTTTCGCGTTAATATAGAGTGAGTACACACTTTCGATGTAGCCCTTGGGCTGGGAGAGTTTCAGTTTTACTTGGGGGTACGTGGGAACTACGTGGTAATCAAGGTTTACATATGAACAGACTGGGAAAAAATGTAGGGCTAGGCGAACCTTCTGCTTGTTGATAGGTCATGTTGCAAATTAGGATAAGGTCTCTTAACGGTGGGCCCCCTTTTAGATATAATATAGTTCCAACTAAGATTTCAGCTTCGTTTGGGTAAAAAAATTTGAGCTTTGAGAATTTTCTGCTTCCGTAAGGTGTCTGCAAGACTCCCAAGATGCGTAGCCTTTACAAAAGCCTAGAATTCTGCATTTTTTTATGGGGTGGAAATAGGATGCAAGCTTGAAAAAGTTCGGCTAGAGAGAGCTCTATGCCTACATTATCAATGCCCAACGGTCCAGTTTATCCTAGGTGCATAATTTACTTAACATGATTTAGCAGGAGAGATAAGACGTGCCTCATAAACCTTTCAGCACCAGCTTTTCCGAACCTTGCAGGCGGACAGCTACTTTTGATCAATGTTATTCTTTTAACCCTAAGTAAAGCATTACTGGTTGCTTTATAGACACTGAAGAAGGTCTTCGAAAAGCGGTCTTGGAACCTGAAAACAAAAGTATCGACAAGTGTATGCAACCCTGTGGGACCCCATTATAAAACTGAAAGTCGCAGCAGACCACTCTGTGTTTAGTCTCGGTGTCCAAATATGATGTTTTTGGTCTTTAAACCAGCACTCGCAACCAAGTCACACCCCAATACCAGCAACCTGTAACCGTTTCCCAGTCGCACAACAAAGTTGGCCCGCTGATATCCGATTCTGAGCTGAGCTCAATGCCCAGAAGCCACCATACCACATGCGAAATCTCACATTACCCGCGACGAAAAATGAAATTTATGGTGTGGCACCTTTGTCGCCCGGCACATACAGAGAGCGCACGAGGACAGATGCAGCTGGCTGCCTACCGCAGTATAAGATCTTCTACTTCCGCGGAGTCCAAGACCATCTTGCCCCAAAATGATGAATGGATGCGAGCTTCGCCCCATCTTCTGTCCACGATGCAGGCGAATAAATCTAACAGTGCACCAAAGAAGCTCCACTCCACGAATGACCTCATCGCCATGAACTAGAGCGCATTGAATTGTCGCCGTTGGAGAGACCCTCCTAAGTGGTTCGTGGACACAATACAAATTAGACCGCCATTGCGGTTGCTGCTACCACAATTGTGATATCAGAAGAGTCGAGAGAGAGCGAGCGAGAGATGGCTATACCTTGAATGGTACCGCGTCTCCCAGCCACTGTGGATATGCCCATATGCTAGCCGCCTCATAGATTCGGTATGCAGAACACACATCACATGGGCCGGGACTTCGATTAATCACAGATAAATCCGATCGAGATAAATGAGCGGGACAGTGGTCAGTGGTATATCTACAGCCGTGCCCGGTGGCCAAAAGTGCACAAAGTCGAAACCAGTAGCTCGTCTAGCTACATAAATGAAATGACCATAAAGTTAATTTTCCGCGCCAGCCTACCAGGGCAGCGCCGCCGCCGCCGTGCCGCAGAGACATCAGTTCGGATAAATAAGTGGATCTATTCATCTAACTGCCTCGGCCGCAGTTGGATCTGCTTCAATCGAATTGTACTTTGGCTATGGTTGTCCAGTGTCCGGCGGACAATAATTGAAGACCAGATAATGATTCGACAACTTTTGTGTGCAGACACTGGTGGCCCGGTGTATCTCGGAGCGCTCGCAAAAGTCTCCATCTACATGCGTAGTCAATCGATTAAACTCCCTGCACAAGTTTGGTTATTTTGCGCAATTAATTGTTCCCGATGCCGTCTCTGTGTGCGGAGAATATCTTTATTTGCCAGTCTGTCTGCCTTGGGTGTGTGTGTTTGTCCCATTGTATTACTAATCACTTACCGACGATCTGGACTAGTTTCGGTTTCGGTCGATGCGAAACGTAGGAGGATGCGAGGAGTCGCGGATTATTGCCAATTGTTGTAACGGTTGTGATCAAGTTGTTAACTGCGCGCGCGCCTAATGATCGCGTGGAGGTGGTGAAAAAGCACCACACACGGGACATTGTATAATCTTAATTCGCCCGTCGAATGGAATTTTAAATCGCGCACACGAAACTTATTCAACTTGGATTGGATTGGTGTATCCTGACAGTCGAAGTGGTTTGGTGTTCTCTTTCTTTTTTTTTTGACAGAACACGTCTGTGTGTATGTGAAATGGAGCTTAACGACGAATTTGTGTAATTGCAGTCAATTAGGAGCAATTTCGATTTTATTTCGTGGGATTAGCCGCGCCGACTGTGGGTGGGAAGTGCATTCGAAATGGATTTCGATTAACTGTTTGTTGGGCATTAGAGGGATTAGAATGGAAAACGATTTACAGATTCGACTTGAGCTATGTGGGACTTGATTTCTTTTTTTGAGAGGGCACTGGGGAAAGGTTTCTTTCACGGTTTGTTTCAGTATGTGTACCTCTTCGAGAGGAACTATACGTGCTTGTGAGAAAGTTAAGCACTTTTGGCGGGTCAAGGAGGTTGACAACAGCACCATTTCTTTCATAGGCGTACGTAGTTTCCGGGCCTCATATCATGGACAGGGACACTTGTTAGGTTTTCAAATTCTACTTTGCATATGAATCACATTTAAATTCATTTTATTTCTAAAACATATACATAATATATGATTTTTGATGGTTTTTCAAAGGCACAAAAGCCGTCGTAACCATTTTCCACGTAGTTCAGGTGGGGGATTTGGGGTCAATATCATACAATTGTGTCTGGCCATTACGTGGCAAACTTATTCCACTGACAGGTGGACAGAATAGTCGCCCACTTATTTAAGGTGATTATGGTTTACTTTCTACTTTTGCGTACGTCATAATAAATTGACATCTCTGATACAAATTGAGATAGAACACATTCAATGTTGGAAATTTTGAATTCATGAAATTGTAGATCCCTTCCATTCGTCCCAAAACTAAAAGAAAAAAAACCGGCCAAGTGCGAGTGTCACTCGCGCACCGAAGGTTCCGTATTTGGCTAAGGTCCAACACATCAGATATTATTTGAAATCTATAATATCATTCAATCTTTCCCCTCTTCATGAATTCATCACAATTTAGTTTAATTTAATTACTTAATATTTTTACTCTCAAAAATTACTCGCACATTTTCATTTTCTAATTATTACCTACCTGTCCCAATTGAAAAACTATTGACTAAAAATATATTACTTTTATTTTGTTCTGTACTCCCCAAAAAAATGTATTATATTCCCCAACGAAATTAGCAGGCGGGAACCCTGGTGGGGTTCTGTCTTTGATGGGGTCAATTGTGCACAACTGCGTAGTAGAGATTAAAACTTACGAGAGCAACGTATTTTACATGGTAAAATTATCTTTTTTGAAAATATCTTGTAAACTATTAACTTTTCGGCAAAACATTATTCAGCACATATATAGATAAGAACATGATCTACAAAAAAGGAATTTATGTATTTTTTTGTGAATCAAGAAGTAAACCGTTTTTTGGGCAAATGAAAATATTTTTTTCACCAGATTACTAATTAATCCAAAACCAATCGATGTATTCCTTCCATTGGTATTTGTCGTTTAACTAGAGGTTATACCGGATGTTGTGTGTAAATTTTAGCCTCCTATGTCAATCGGTTCTTGAGATAGACCTGGTAACAAAATTGGCTTAGTGGGTTCGGACAGACAGACAGACAGACAGACAGACGGAGAGACATCCGAGCGAAACTAATAAGGTTACGTTTTTTCCCTTTGGGTACGGAACCTTAAAAAAGTGGCACTCTGGAGTATTTTTCGAATCGTCAGGAAATATTTTATTGTGCAGGAAAAACTTTTAAATGAAGTGTTTTTTAGGCTACTACTACAAAAATTATATAACAACTAGCGGACCCGCCGAACTTCGTCTAGCTATAATTTAATGCCTTCAGATAAACTCCCCAGTTATTATAAACCACAGATATACTCGTGTTCAAATTTAAATGTGACTTATTTTCCATTGTACATCAGTTTCTCGACTGACAACATCGTATACCGTTGCACAATCTCGGATGATTCAGATTCCGCAACATAATTATGATCGATCCCACCTGACTGTAGGGTAATGGAGGGTTTTGCCAGCGTCAATGTGAATGGATTAAAAAATTCTAAATCTTGCTACTTATGTTTTAATATAAGATCATTACGTCTGAATTGGAATATTTTTTGTTTAAATATAAGCCACTTTAAAAATGCCTTGAAAATAATAGTTCTCGTTGAAACTAATATAGAGGACGATGAAGTTAAATTTTATAAGCTGGATGGATTCCATATACCAGAATTCAATAACAGAAATAAGCGAAGAGGTGGAGGGATCTTAATTTTTATTCGTAATGATATTCAATATGAACGTTTACCATTGGAAAGTGTATCATATGAAAGCATAAAAATTAATCTTAACGATGAGAAGAAGTATATATTTGGTGTATATAGACCACCCGGATTAAGCCAAAATGCATTTATTGCCGAAACTGAGTCTAATCTCTCCGAAATAAGAAGTAATGAAGAAATTATCGTTATGGGGGATACTAACATTAACCTATGTGAACCCAAATCAAGTTCTGCAAAAAATTATCTTGAAATGATATCATCACTGGGCCTAATAAATGTCATTACAAAATACACAAGAATAGATGTGAAAAGAGGAACTAAGTCTGTAATTGACCACATTTTAGTAAGACAAATAAATAATCGAATTAATTCCTTTGTAATTGAAAGTGGCTTAACTGATCACTACCCTATCATGTATTGCAGTGGAGAATGTGAATCAAATGTAGGACAATCGGTATCTATGTCTTACATCTGTTCTAGCAAAGCTAACGCGCTCATATCTGAAGCAAACTGGGATGATGTATTGAAGGAATGTGATGCAAATAGTCTCTATGAGAAATTAGTTCTCAAATTTGAAGACATATATTCAAAATCGACGTGCCTGAAATCAATAAAAATCAAATATAAGGAAAAACAGTGGATGTCCAGTTCACTCATATCAAAATGTAAAATAAGAGATGATCTTTACAGAAAATGGAGAAATAACAGACTCAATACATCCTATGAGACTGAATACAAATGCTATCGAAACAAATTAAATAAAGAAATAATGGTGCAGAAATCAAGTTACTACAAAAGTAAGTTCAATGAAATTAGAGCAGATCCTCGGAAAACATGGAAGTTAATAAATGAAATAATGGGAAGAAATAAACTCAGCGTAGATGAAGCAATAGTAAAGAATTTTTCGAACAAATCTTTGTTTAATATAACTAATGAATGTGCACAAAATTTCTCTCAGCAAACTCAGAAAATAATACATCGATGTGGGTCTACTACATCGATTCACGACAACTTCACCATTGTCAATACAATATACCCGGAAGAAACCGATATTGCTGAGGTTTATAACATCATCATGTGTATGGGTGAAAATAAACCTCCTGGAGTGGATGGTATTAGGGTGATTGACATAAAACGACACGCTGCTATTTTTGCCCCCATTTTGTGCAAATTCATAAATTTAAGTCTTGTACAGGGAAAAATTCCTGAAACCCTAAAAACTGCCGTTGTGAGACCAATTTATAAAGGAGGTGTAAAAAGCGATTTAAATAATTATCGTCCAATATCTATATTGCCAGTTATAGAAAAATGCCTGGAAGATGTGATCGTTGATAGAATGTATAAGTTCATCGATAAATTCTCCCTCATTCATGAAAGTCAGTATGGCTTCCAGAAGAGAAAAAGCACTGGTATTTTGCTAGGAGAGTTTGCAAATTGCGTTAATGAGAGCCTAAATAAAAGCCACCATACACTCGTGTTGTTTATGGATTTTAGTAAGGCCTTTGATACGTTAAACCACAAAAAACTGCTAGAAGCCCTTGAACGTATTGGTATTCGTGGGTTAATGGCGGATTGGCTCAGAGAATATCTACACAACCGACTATTCTGTGTAAAAGTTAAGGATGACTATAGCACCAAAAAACTGGTTCAATACGGGGTGCCACAAGGATCAAAATTAGGCCCAATTCTCTTTATCCTTTACACAAATGAGCTCCTACGTCTTTTTAAAAAAGGCATACCATTTGCGTATGCTGACGATACAGCGATCGTAGTTCGGCATAGATCTTTGGAGGCGGCGACAGAAATTATGCAAGAGGAGTGCAACATCGCCGTGAAATGGTGCCATGACAATGGCCTAATAATCAACGCCAAAAAAACTAAGATGATGCACATCCGAAGTCCACATCACCGAGTTACCCAGCAGCAGATATATTTAAAAAATGACGCATGTACTACTACACCCATTGTACCAATCGATGTAGTTAAAACGTATAAATATCTAGGAGTAACTATTGACAGTCACTTTATATGGGATACCCACATCGAAAAAATGCGTTCTGATTTAAAAAAGGCCATTTTTGCTCTGGCCCATCTACAACATCATGCATCGCCGCAAATTCTGAAACAGGTCTATTACGCATTATTTGAGTCCAAGTTAAGATATGGAATCCTAGCTTGGGGCTCTGCGTCCAAAACTCATATTATGAAGCTTCAAAAACTTCAAAACGCGGCGATCAAACTTATAAATCGGAGAGAAGTTTCTGATGAAAGACGGTTTAAGGTGATGACGGTCCAGCACATATACAAAATGACACTTACACTGGATTATTACGACGACAAGCGGTTTCAGATACCAATTGACCATGCGCTCAACACCAGAAGACGTGCTCTAGATTTGTTCCAAGTTCCGAGAAACAACAACAACTATGGTAAAAGACAGCTAAAATACAGCGTACCCACAGTCTTGAATAATTTACCCCATGAACTAAGGAATATTAGAAACTTTAAATATAGAAAAAAATATATTAAACTTCATTTTTTGAATTCAATGTCTGAAATCTAACAAGTTAAACATAAAAATAATATGAATTGATTACATAATTTAATCACTAAGCTAAATTATCAGCAAATTCGCTCAATCTAAAAATAACATCTTTTTGAAAACAACCTTCTGCAGAAAAGCCATATATAATCCTTATCCTTATCCTTATCCTTACTAATAATAAAACTGTAACTTTTTTCAGGCTTTAAATAGTTTGTGTGCTAAAGGCACAAGAAGTACTGCACGAAATTGATTTCGGTTTTCACAATTGCATTGGAAATTGTCGATATTAGAATTTAGGATAATGTTTAATCATTATCCGCTGTCCGGAAGCGGAGATTTAAGCTGATATCTAACAAAAGTTGTAATTCTCGAATGCCTTCTAGCTCCTAGCTTTGGAATGACTCAACCGAATAAAATAGGCTTTTTTTTAATATAAAGTTCAATTATGTACAAAGATTTTAAGATATAAATCATCTTTGTACGTAGTTCTGAAGCTGTACAATAAGCATTAAACTATAAATTTTATACAGCTCAAAAAAGTAAAATGTTCGATTGAAGCTAGATCGTTGGATTTGCCCGGCATTCAGTGGAGGAAATTTTGTGTGTGTGTGCGGCAAAACCTGTTTCTCTCTCTGCTGAATGCTGTATGCTTTTTGTTTCTCTTTTTTTTCATACACCTTTTGTGCTTTGTGTTGTTTTTTTTTTCTCACTTCTTTTAAATTGAAATTGAACTGGTGGTGATAGTGGAGAGAGTGGAGTTGTGGCCTTATGGGTGGAGTATTAATGTGGTGCATGGGTGGGAGGGAGATAGGTCAGGTCAGGTATGTAATGTAATTGAGATTGGGAGGGAGTCACACTCAATTGTGATTTAAAATGCGCTATATTGATTGTGATCTGATGATGCATGCCACGAACGAATCCCGTTTGTGCTCGGTATTGTTTTTTTTCGTATGCATGCATATGCAACTGCACCTTTTCTGCCTTATGTTTTTTTGAGGTTATTATTTCTTTAGGCGCGTTGGGCACTTTTAGATAAGAAGAAATTAATGAATTTGGGTTACTTTGAAAACGAAACCGCGTCATCGACACCGAGCGACCGACACCCGATATGTGGCGCTTTTGTCGTTTTTTTTTTGAGAAGCTCAACCGATCTCAATGAAACTTTGTTCGTGTGCATCTTTGTATGCAGCTAGAAAGATAGGATAGTTTTGGACCCGATAGGTGGCGCTGTTGTCGCTATTTTTGAGAAACTCAACCGATCTCAATGAAATTTTGTTTGTGTGCATGGTTGGATGCAGCTAGAAAAATAGGATAGTTTTGGACCCGATAGGTGGCGCTGTTGTCGATTTTTTTGAGAAACTCAACCGATCTCAATGAAACTTTGTATGTGTGCATGGTTGTATGCAGCTAGAAAGACAGGATAGTTTTGGACCCGATAGGTGGCGCTGTTGTCGATTTTTTTTGAGGAACTCAACCGATCTCAATGAAACTTTGTTTGTGTTTGTGGTTGTGTGCCGCTAGAAAGATAGGATAGTTTTGGACCCGATAGGTGGCGCTGTTGTCGATTTTTTTGAGAAACTCAACCGATCTCAATGAAACTTTGTTTGTGTTTGTGGTTGTGTGCCGCTAGAAAGATAGGATAGTTTTGGACCCGATAGGTGGCGCTGTTGTCGATTTTTTTGAGAAACTCAACCGATCTCAATGAAACTTTGTATGTGTGCATGGTTGTATGCAGCTAGAAAGACAGGATAGTTTTGGACCCGATAGGTGGCGCTGTTGTCCGTTTTCTGAGAAACTCAACCGATCTCAATGAAACTTTGTATGTGTGCATGGTTGTATGCAGCTAGAAAGATAGGATAGTTTTGGACCCGATAGGTGGCGCTGTTGTCGATTTTTTTTGTTCGCTAGGGAAATTTAATAATTTGAATGTAATGTGGTATTCGATTGGGCGCTCTGAGAGCACTTTTTTTTCTCTCAGAGCAATTTATATGTTCGCTTGGTACAAATAAATCAATCTTTTTCAAATTTCAGAGCACTTTTGCGAACCAAGATATTTTTTCAGATTTACCAATAATAAGTGCGTTTGAATTTGACAACTGGTAGAGTTTGTTTACATTTTAGTGATTTTTTTCTCCAGCAAAGAAAGGCATTGCATCGAGTGAATCAATTTTTGTAAATTATTTATGTATAAATATTTAATAATCAATCGGGATGGATATTTCTAATGTTTTAATACAAAATTTAACCAGTGAATGGAAATCGCTTAGAAAAGTGTCGAAGACTGTACATATTCAAATCGCACGAATAGGTATCAACACAAAAAAGAGCAGGTGACGTTTTTATGTGCGACAACTACATAATTAAAAAATCCCTACTATTATAAAACTAAGTCATTCTTTCCTTTGTTTCTTGCTACACGTCACTTACAGCGCCGAAGTGGGTTTGTATAGCTCTTATTATTTTGTTTTAAATTTGAAAAGTGGAACTCTGGCGAAGCAAGGCGAGCACGGGTCAGCTAGTATATAATAAAAACACAAAAATAAAAAAAAAAAAAAAAAAAAAAAAAAAACCTTCAGCTCAAAATTGCGTCGGATAGGTAGTTGGTCGCTTCATCCTCGTCGGTCAGCGCGTCAACGAATTTCTACGAATGCAGCTTTCACGCAAAAATTAGCAGGGAACGATATAAATCCAGTCGGAACATCAACATCAAGCGCCAGCAGTTGTCTCGAGAATTCAGCAGCCGATGGGTCGTTTCTTCATGGTCAATTCAATCCTCTTGACATGTTGCCACAAAGACGACAGCAGTACATCTCAGGATGACGGGAAGCGTTTGTCGAAAATCTCCGGAGAGCAGTATCATAGCCCCACCAAATCGTCGCGAATCAGCTCATAGATCCTTCATCGTTCGGTCAACTGCATCCAAAGCTAATTTATGCGCCACCTTGCAGTCAACCCAAATGCTGACGCATCAATTTCGCTGTCGCCGAAGTTTGAGTCATTGTGCACGTTGGCTTGTCAAACGTGAAAAGATTCATCGCATTGTCAAAAACCTTCATCAGCGAATTGTACACGTTCTTCTGCTCGGCATTCAACACCGGCGCATTTGTTCATTGTTCAGATTTTCATTTAATGCTGCACGAGAAAAATAATGCATATTATCTCTATATATATAAAATTGTTGCAAGTGCGTTGTGACTTTATAACTCACGAACGGCTCAACCGATTTCAATGATTTTTGTTGTGTTTTATTCGTCTTCAATCAGGGATGGTTCATGAGAAAAGAAAAGTCGGAAAATTCTCAACCAGTGGCGTTGTAGGCACAAACTTCATTTTTCATGGGGAAAAGCACTTTGGAAAAAAATAAAATGGGTAGAAATCGAGTAGTGACACTTCAAATACAAAAAAAAATATTTTAAATTTTCAAAGCAATTGTTGTTGTCAATTATTTTAATTATTTTCCAAGCAAATTGTTGTTGTCAACAATTTTGAATTTTTTTTTTAATGTAGCCTACCTAATACGTTTATTTATGTTTACTATGTTACATTAAGTAAGTTTTTGAAATGGAGTAGATTTGATTTATTTCATGGTTATTGAATCCATCATTTTCGTTTGACATGTATTTTCAGGAACCTTGCATAAGAATGTGTGAGTAAGTTGAAATGTAGGGGTGATTGGGGTGATTGAGATGACGTGGACAATGATGACAGGCAACAGGAGTTGTGGAGCGTTTTGAGTTTGCACGTAGGGGTTGTTACGAAAAATGAGCGTGTAACAATTTTGGTATTCTGCTCATTAGTCAATAGGGTTATGGGAAGGGCAACTCAATGGTACCATAACACCTTCGGTACCGGTGTAGAGAGAGGGAGAAGGCTTACCAACCAAGTTGATAGGTGCGGTTAGTTTTCTTCTTGGCTGTTAAAGTTTCAAATATTTCGTCGGTCGCTGATGGACTATATTGTTAAGCATCGTGTCGTTGGTTATACTCGATGTCGGATGTATTCGATTGAATGACAAAAAAGATGCTTGCCTCATGCGCAAGCGTGATGGCAAGCATGGGCGTCGATCATCTGGTGATGGCGGTAGAACAATCACAGTCAAAGTAAAAGGAAATGATTTCGTGGTCGACAACTCATGGATTGTTCCGTATTCGCCACTTCTTTCCAAAACATTCAAGGCGCATTGTAACCTGGAGTATTGCAATTCAGTGAAGTCCATCAAGTACATCTGCAAATATGTCACGAAAGGCAGTGACAAGGCGGCTTTTGGTCTTCAAGCTCCTGATCCCAATGATGAAATTAAGCGCTATCAAGTTGGCCGATACGTAAGCTGCAATGAGGCGATTTGGCGAATATTCTCATTTCCCATTCACGAACGCTATCCGACGAATGTACCTTTGTTGAATCCCCAACAAAAAGATACGGTGATGAAGTCAATTGATGATGGAAATTTTGACATGTTTTTCCTTGATGCGCCTGGTGGCATTGGTAAGACATTCCTCATATCATTGATTTTGGCTACAGTTCGTGCAAGATCGGAAATTGCTGTAGCAGTTGCATCTTCTGGAATAGCGGCTACGCTGCTGGAAGGTTGCCGAACCGCTCAATCGGCATTGAAATTGCCATTAAATCTTCAAGTGGTTGAAGAACCAACATGTAATATAGCGAAAAATTCAGCAATGGCCAAAGTTTTGGTAGCAAGCAAAATTATTATCTAGGACGAATGCACAATGTCGCATAAGCATGCTTTAGAAGCTCTAACTATCGGTAATGGTCATGTTCCTGTCGACGCATCGAATGGATTGATTTCGTTGCCGCGGAATTTTTGCAATTTTGTCTCAACGAAAGAGGTATTTAAGCGTCTACATAAAGTAGCATGTGCATTGTGCATGCTCGAAATTATTACTTTCAATACATCAACGAATTTGGGCGGAACGAAGTTCGCCGGATCAGCTAGTTTCATATACAAAAATTGTAATCTATTGCTTTAAACGTAAATTTACAAATACATGAAATATTAAATTTAATTAGTTGGTATTCTTTGAAATGAATACCAATGAAACCCTAATCCGCAATTTCAAAATCATCATCCTTTTTATCATTATATTCCAAAACAGATATACTATAGGTTTATAGTTAATAAAATATTAAACAAACAATTTTGATTCGAACCTATTTAAATATCTTGTAAAGACAGCATCAATTTGTAGTTTAATTTCTTGTTGTGCTAAGATTGCGACTTCAAATTTAATTTCTTTTTGTTTTATTTTCTCAAATTTTCTGAAGCTAAAGTCTATTTCCTTTCTCAAAAATTGTTTGCTTTCTTTTCTTAAATTCTGTGAAGTTAAAAACAAATTTTGGTATACGAAGTATAAAATCAACCTTCATATGACCTCTACTCTTAACCCAAGCTTTGAATTTATCGAAATAAAAAGTCGTCTTAAAAACCATTTGCATTTACTTGTAAAACGTGTCTCAGAGTTCCACAATTCCGTGTGCCGAATTTAAAATTTGTAAACTTTTCTTTTCCGCAGAACAAAAAAAAGTACTATGAGTATGTACCTTAGACTGCACTGCTTCTTAAATGTTTGCAAAGTGGAAGAAGAAATCAAAACTCTTTATAGTTATGGCAAGTTTTCACTTTCGGTTGAGTTCTTTCGTTTTTTAAAAACGCGAAAGCTTTTGTTTCGGTTTTTATAAAATTAACGCCCAATGCTTGGTCTTGGAATCGACTTTTGCTTTAACTCCTCACGGAACGATAACGAAACTGCAGTTGATCAACTCGAGCGACGCATTATTTTCGTCAAAAATACCCAATTTAACGACGAGTATCTTCAAATTCAAAAGATGAATGATAAACTAAGTGTACGGAAATCACATGCAATAAGAACGCATGATGTTTTGTTGCAGAACTGCGTTAGTCTACACGAGCCGGTTCTCTATTGTTTATTATTATTTGTTTTGCGAGTTATTATTTGGTGCTGGGAGAAATTTGGAAATCCCTGTTTGTACTCAAATTTCGGACATCTGTCCCGTCGAGCTGCGAGCGAAATCTGCCAACTCCAGTAGAGCTACAGTAGAGACCACATTTTTAAACATTTTGTTTCTTAGAAATCATTATGCCCCATCAATTTGGCATCAACTGACATCAGAGACTATGTACCTCCCACTTAACTTTTCATTTGTCACCTACGAACTCAGTGACTTGCATTAAAGTCGACATTGAGTAACCTACGGCTTATCATATACCCACGGTACTGGCATAAATTTCAAACATCACTTCCAAGATATCAATCCTCAACTTCAATCAAACGGCACGACAAAGAGGAATAGAAACTGCTGCAACATTTTCCGCCCGCACTTTGATTTAAAAAAAAAAGAAAAAAAATCCACAATCCCCTCACATTTATGTCAAACAAACCGTTAAAACAGATCTGTTCCTCTTCTCGCTGATGACACCAGCTCAGGCCTCAGAACTCACGTGTAACTTTCTCCTGCAATTTGTACGTATCATATACCTACCAACAAACCAAACTCGTAAAATTTTAACACTTCTGTTCTTCCACAAACAAGATGTAAATTTATTCAAAATCAAATCGGTTCCGTCTTTTTCCCATATAGGTGTATATGCGCAGTTGCATCGTTCTGTACTCTGGACAGAAATACAGAAAAAAAAAAAACGAGACCACCCGCACCTCGGTGTCATAATATATGAAACTATTAAACCTTCAGCTTGATTCAGTTCGGATGTTTATACGATAATCCGTGCCATTCATTTTGAACTCGGAGAACAAACCGATCCGACCGACGAACACACAACAAGGATACATCACCCGAACCGACATCACGCACACACGCACACACGCACCACACAAAAGCTGACGATTTATGCACAACAAAACATTTTGGTTAACAACCATAAATAACCCGCCGTGCTCCGATCCATTAGGGGTTATTAATTAGCCATAAATAACGCCGCCGGCAAAATTGTTCCTCCTTCACATAACAAGGTCCCGCTGAACTGAACTCGGTATCTGTATAAATGTCCAACTTGAAAATGTCACCCACAAGCGGTGGAGATGGAGAGTGCCTTCGGTAACAGGTACCCGCTACACAAAACAACAAGGGATGGCAATCGGGCATAGAAACCGATTTACCCCTTACAAAGGTAGTTACCAACGTCGATAGATCCAATTGATTTGTGATCGCGTTGCCCCTATTGTTGCACGCTAAGAACCTGCTCCAGGGAATTCCCGATTTCCATTCCCTATCTGAGGAGGGTGTGTCTCCCTCACGCTGATGCATTGATTTGACATTTTTATGCCGTCTTGTGACAGGTGAATGTCTCGAACCTTTTTGTTCTGTGGTAGGTGACCGATTCCCAGGGCCGTAACCTTTTAAAAACCAATTTCCCTATCAAGCAACAATCGGTGAAGGTGTGTGTGGTCGCGACGGTGGCCATTCGGTGCTCCAGATAATTTGTTTGTTTTCGGCTCGCCCGCCTAATGGTCTATATAGAGACGTTCCCATTGTTCGGGCTTAGTGTGGCGATGTGAAAGGATTCCCATGGACAGATACCATCGAAGCCGAACCGAAACAGATGTTCCGCTTGGCGGAGGTGTAGGTATCTTCCAACTCACACTGCAGAAATAGGCACGCGCCTAATGCACCCACGCGCGAATCTCGCTCTCGGAAGATGCTTCGTCTTCGTCTTCATTTTGGGTCGGCTTGTCTGCTGCCGCCGCCGCTGCTGCTGCTGCTGGCTGATGATGATGATGCGATGGTGAAGTAGCTCTCGTTTGTTTGCGTTGCCTGTTTGTTACCTTTTGTTCACGAACATGTAACAAGCAAATTGAATTGGACGACGAAGACGACGATTATGATGGTGATGGCGATGGTGATGATGAAACAAAACTGTAAATCTATCTTTTTGTGTACTGGAAAGTGAGATATACCGTGTGTGGGCTTTTTCGACTGACATCATGAATCATGATGATGCGAAATGTACGCACCATGGATCTGTCAGGGGCTCGCATCTATCAGTCAAAAAATCAAATCGGAGGTCTTGAACGATCTTTCAAGTGGTCTTGGGTATAGGTACCTTGGACTTGGTCATTTGTTTGGGGGGCTTCAGCCTTATCTGGCCCCATTGATCGGCGTCGTCGTTTTTAGAGACTGTTTTTATTTGAATGTAAGTGCCAAACATACACACGTAAGAAGTATGATGGCGAGCTACGTTTTTTGAGCAGAATATGGACACTATCAGTTTTTGGAAATCTACCGATGGAGTGGCTTGTGAAGATGTTGTGCAACAGGACTATTGTTGATGGGAAAACGGTGGCCTTTTGACAGATTTCATATGCGTGCGCTTTGTGTGTCAAGTGTGGACAGAGTGCATAGCTACGGGATTTGTCCCTCAAGCCTGGCGATTCGTATTTACATACAGCAACGTCAAGTTTATTGGAATTTCAAGTGAAGCTAGAGAGCACAATGGAGGTAGGTACAGGGCGCTGAATAGGTGATTGTAGGGGAATTTAAACAGGTGTACTTTTTTCTAAGAATGGGCTGTGCACCTCAAACAAATTCAGAGAAAAATGTTCCATTCAATCGTCAATGGTACGACCATTGGTGTGATAAGACGTTTGATAAGGCTCCGAAAGTGAAAGAGGCTTTAGAAAGTTTGCCAGCGAAGCTGTGATTGACATCAGTTTATAAGCCTTGTTTTGATAGGGTTTTCAAAATGAAAAAGGCTTTGGAAGGTTATTGAAATGATTTGATAAGACCTGTTTTAATAAGTTTTCCATAGTGAAACAATATTTAGAAAGACAGCCAGAGGAACTGTTGTTGAAATAGTTTGATAAGCCTTGTTTGAATAGGGTTTCCAAAGCGACGGAAACTTTAGAAAGGTTGCCCTACTAACTGTTGATGAAAATTGTACCGAATTGAAGAAGACCATTCGGTTTTAATAAATGACTTAAGTCATAGGATCAGAGTCTTCAAACTCACAACGCAGGCTCACAATGTCAAACTTATATAGAACCTTTGAAGGTCTTTATGCGTCTAGCAAGATTCAAGGGGTTTTGTGTTGTTGCAAATCTTCTAAGGGCTGACCGCATAGTTCCAAAAGAAATTCAATAGTTTTTGGCCCTATCCTGGATGGTGCTTTTTGTATGGACCTGCTCGGCTACGGAAGAAATTCCCAGATGATGGGATGTGTTTCCCGCTTTCTGTCGATTTTTAGAGTATG
The DNA here is from genome assembly GCA_949126925.1 of Cheilosia vernalis. NCBI lineage: Eukaryota > Metazoa > Arthropoda > Insecta > Diptera > Syrphidae > Cheilosia > Cheilosia vernalis. Next base: position 11,941,541 of record OX421358.1, read on the forward strand.
TAGGTACTACATAGGTAGGTGAACTTTTGCTAGATTTTAAATTAGACCATAAATTGGGTCCATTGCGTTCATTATGGGAACCATGTACGAGTTACCTAGCGGACAAAATTCATTTCCTCATACAGAAGTTTGATTTTCCTAATTGAACCACCTAGAGTCCTGGACTGGTAATGGATGCGTGAAGTTCTTATGTGGATGCCGATTTTTTGCTCGACCAACTTTTTCGTTCCCTTTTCAACATTTTACTTTGTCAATTTGCTTTCCTGAATTTCCTGATTTCACAAAATATATGCCCTGATGAACGCTAGGCCTCTTTGCATTTTTTTTAAAGCAACGACTTTCTTGAGAATGGCACCTTATTGGATATTAGAAGACGTCGCTAAAGATACATCATACGGCTAAGGACATGGATAGCCTTTTTGCAATCAAATAGTAGGTACTATAAACAATCCCTCCGACCGGGACTAGCAGCCTGAAGAGGTCAGATTGAATTTCTACTGAAGGCTGGAAAGGTCCCCAAGACTCTGGAGAGGTAGTATCTGTGGAAGGTTGGGTTAGGTTAGGGCTCACCCTGATCTACCTCACTTAGGTCCTCGTGGACCCATTGTGATGCATTTTTTTTGCGGGTTATCCGTTGGAGTCCCATCGGTGGTCTCTATCCACCTCCTTTCGTGGTAACCTGACTTCCTGAAAAGAGGTGATGTGTGTCCTCGTCTCTATGGAAACGAAAAGCATCAGATTATGGCTACCCGCTAGATGCATATAAATGTCAAACTCAAGGCCTGAAGAAAAAAGTTTGGAAGAAGCAAACGTTTGTGTCTTGCGTAGGAGCGAAGCTCTGAAAAAGATGAAAAAAAATTTAAGAAGTTTGGAAGACGTAAAAGTTTATGCTTTGAGGAAGAGCTAAGTTCCCATCAAGGCGTTGCTCATCTACTTTAAGAGTTAGAGAGATCTGCATGACCTTAAGATCTTCTAGTCGTGAACAGTGAAAACTTTGCACCTTTTTTTGTTGAGACTTTGGCCTCACAATAGGTATACCTTCAAGAGTCTGCTATTAGAGGGGCTTCCCATGAACTCCGACGTCGATAGCTGTATCTAGCCACTGCCCTTGGGTCTGTGAGGCATCTGGAGCTTTTCTTCTAAGCCTCAGTGAAAACACTGTATAGATAGACCCGTGTCCTCAGTTGCCGCTTTTTATGTTCACTTATTTACCAAACCCATAAAATTTTTCTTCTAAACCAGGGATCTAGTCGCTTCTCCCGCAAATTTAACGTTAAAGTTAATTTTACATGAGAAACAAACACATTTTCCGTCACGTAATGCGCGTTCACTGGTCTATCTCCGTGTCTAGCACAAAAATTTGCACACCTCTGCTCAAATTTTTGCGAAACTATCCCAGACACTAAAGAAAGCTTACAGCAAATCCTTACATAATCATCCCAGTCGCCTGCCAGCAATCCACGATAATATAACCCCAATCGGGGCAGTAGGCGGTCATAACTCTTCAATCACTCACTCACTCGCCATTCACATCACTATGAGGCCACTATTATTTTTCAAGTAGCCGCAGAGATGCGCGCGCATTTATCGCATCAAAACAAACGTCCAGCCAATTACCTTATTGGCCGATAACCTTTGACACACTAGCAACGTGCGACCACCACAAGTCCGCATATGTGTGCCCCATTACATCGTCTCGCTGCATCTAACCCAGGAGGCAAATTGCTCTGCGCCGGTCGTTCGCAAGACAAACGAACACCGCTGGATTTCGAATTTGAAAAATGACAAATCGCATCCGCGATACAAGCGGAGGAGGATGATTCCATTCGCATATCCACAACATGAGCTGTAACTGCCCATTACCGCCAGCCCACTGAGCAACAGGTTGTTGCCCATTTACCATATGGCACTGCGCCATACAGCGTGCTGTCTCCTTTGCCAAGTTGAAATTTATGAAATGTGAACATTTCTGACAGCTGCGCGCATAGCCACACAGGGTTCATAAATCGACTACGCGCTCGCGGTCCTCGGTCCTCCACCTCCTTCTCCACCTCCACCGCCAACGAATGTTGGCCACTGGCGATTGTTTTTCGTGAAGAATTGCCAAGACCTCCACTCCTCCACTCGAATCGCGCATCCTCTTCATGCCAGAGCGCTTAACACCTTTCCACAGGATCCTGTGCCGCTTGCAAACATTTTATTGGCCATTTAACAAAACGAATGTGATGTTCGCGCACGCGGAAGTAATCACAGCGCACTTCGCACACCCTAAAGTTGGCTCAAGTCCACGACCCTGGTTGCACTGCCGTTAGTGCAAGTATCCTGGCTCATAAAACCGATATTAATAAAGTTATTAGCACGCGCTCATTAGAGCTGGCTTTTTTTTCGCTGACACATAGACCCTAAAAGTCAGACCTGCATCGACAGCAGTCCGTTTTTAAGTGTTTCTAATTATTGTGCCAACGGTACATAAACCGACAACTTAATTGAATAGAAACGATTTCTTCTATGAAATGTCGTCCAATAAAAGAAACCTGCGGCACGCCAGTTGTAATGAGAGCAGCTGGACTGCAGCGCCCCACGATGCTCCACCACCGCCATTCCCTGCCGGGGCCTAATTGAGACTGTTAAAAACGCCGCGGTGCTCGCTTGACATTCGGTGAATTTGCTTTAAACGGTTATGTTTGACAGGTTATGACATTTTTAGGGTCGACGGCGCCAGTTCGTAAATTCCCACCGCTGACACCGGTCATCAAAACAAAGTCCATATGCTCAGCGTGATTGCTTACATAAAAAAAAAGAAGACTCAAACCTCTCGCGGCATTTGAAGCGTGCGCGCTTGACGAGCAAACGCTCGTGATCGCAACGCACTTAAAGTTAAATTACCACCCCGGCGGCCGGCGGCGGCCCGCAGCACCCTTTATGAGCATTTGTGTGTTCATCATCGTCATTTGGCCGGCCATTCAGATCCATTAGATGCGTTCACATCAAATTGGATTGTTTTAGTGTCAGTCTAAGTGAAGCAGTTCCAAACTCCAAAGATGGATCCAGGGGGGGTGCACATTTTTACATTTACGACTTTCGGCCATCGGCGAGGTAGAGACGAACCGCTTGGACCGGACAAAATGAACTGGAGTTTAATTATGGCCCAAGAGCTTGCTTTGGCCGAGATGATCGCGATCTATGACCGAACCGATACGATCGCGAGGGAAATTAACAAATTACGGTTATCGTAAACTAATTACGTCGCTTAATTGGATCGTTTTATGACGGATTTAGTGTCACACTAATGCAGTTACTTGTTTCGGTCCAGGAGGGGCAAAACCCATTTGGAGATTGCTATCGATGGGTTGATGTTCAATTTGATTGACTGATATTAAGTTGGTTTTGAATACTGAATTCGATATCGATTTTATAGATTTGAGATGCATAAACTGTCTTAATGACAGTTCCGAGGAAATCGGCCCGATCTTAAGTATTTATTTTTATTGAACCAGCACTTTGGTGGATATTGGAACTCCTCATTGAGATAAGGCACGATATACAAACAAATTTTCAGACCAAAATTAGTTTTTGAAGATCGTTTTTGAGGGTGGGTCAGCTTTTAGAGGATCAGTTGAAAATCAGTGATTGTCCGAGATTGGCTTCTGTCTGCAAAAGAAAGTAAAGACAGATTTTTGTTAAATGGGATCAGTTTTGTACGATCAGCAAATCTGAAGATCAGTGATATAATTTTATATAGTATATAATTTTATTTTGACTAAAATCCTCTTCAATTAAAACATACTCTCTGGTAATTGATGTTTTCGACAAAGTTTTGTTTAAATAAAAACTAGTTTTAATAGAGGATCAGTTTTGAATGATCATGTTGTGGTTTCCATTATGTTTGAGGATCAGTTAAAATATAGTTACGAAGCAGAATTAGATTTTTAACAGCAATTTTAATGTTTGGCGATCAGTTGAAGATCAGTAATGAGAAAGCATTTTCAAAGATAATGTTTTTTGAATGAACAAAATTCGATAAAAACCCAATAGCCTAACTAGTTGTTGGCGGATCGGGAGGAGATCAGTGATGATAGTTCGATTTTGAAATGAAGTCCTCTTTAATGATATTAGACTTTGTCTGTGGAGTTATATTAAGACGAAATATTCTGTTTTCATAACAACGAGGATCACTTTTAAAATATGAAAACTAAGAAGAAATTTTCATGTTAATAAAAGGTAGGTGGTTATGGTTATTTATGCGGTTAACGATGAGTAAAAGATCAGCGATTCGACATTAATTTCACGGATCAAACTCAGTTGCGATTATGAATGGACCAATGTGCTCGAGAACATTTGTTTTATGGTTTTTCAATGAAATGTGTGACATGGTGAGATCGTCTGAAGCAGAGTAGATTTTTTCACTCTGTTTCTAAAGAGAATGATCAAGCCATGATCACAATTGAATGAATGATTAATAATCCCACATTTGAGGGTCATTTGAAGATCAGTTTTAAAAGTCAAGGCGATTGAATGTCGAAGGATCGATTAGTGATCAGTGATTTATTTTATTTGGACAAATCCATTTTTTGTGGAGGAGCTACTTAAAGGTACATTTTATGTTAGAGGATCACTAATCAAGGAGTATCTCTTTTTTTTTGCTGAAGCTGAAACCATGATCATTGAAATTAAGTACTTTCCATTATATGATTTTAAGATGGGAGTATAGTTGCATTACAATCTTTGATCTTCACAGAAAGATCGGTCTTGAAGACCAGTGATCGGAGAATGGGTGATACGATTTGAGGTTGAAAATAAGAATTAAGGCACTAACCTTGGGCACAGTACGCAGCAAGTAAGATCCAAAAAAAAAAACGCCTTTCTGATAGGCTATAAAATTGCTGTAGTTGAGGATCACTTTCAAAAGATCGAATTCGAAAGTCAAGTGATGTTCGTGCTGTTGGATGATCAGTAGAAAATCTGTTTTCAAAAAGCTGTTCATTTAAGAAGCAACATTCATGGTCGACGATCAGTTGGAGATCACTATTCGGAAAGCACTTTCTGGGCTCAGTGAAATCATTTCCTTAACATTTTATTTATTAGTGTACTAAGCAGTTTTCCTAGAGGATCACATCTGACAGATCGGTAAAAACTGTCGATAAAAATGGCTGTTGAAATATTGGCTGATCCTTCAACAGCCATTGATCAAAGGGTGATTGTTTTATTGTTAGCCGAAAATAATGGTCTTTTGTGACGATCTCGAAACCCAACTCAACCTAACCTAGTCTAAAATAAAAGTATATTTTACCAAGTATTAAAAAGTGAATAAGAATATGATTTATCATCGAGCATGCAACGCAGTTTCTAAATAAAGGTTCGAAAGATCTGGTGAATTCGCTGATAGGAGTAATCAGTTGAAGATGATCACTTTTGGAAGTGAGATATATAATTTCTTCACCTATAAGGATGTCCGGCTTTGGCTACGAAGACATAGAAGTAAGCATTACTCTCACGATTTATGGTACACCACAGACACGGAATAAATTCAAACTTCTTCGAAAACTATAAAGAGTCGAAAGAGATATGGGGCTTTTGCAAAAAATGCGAAATATTTAAAAGCATGAAATACTGCAAAGATAAACAGTGGAACGGTGGCAGTAAAATGGCAGATGCGGCTAAGAATTTACAAGAATAACTTCCGTAGACTGCGAAGATAATGAAAGGGGTTATGTATTTTTTTAGTCGGGTCAAAGACATACCAGTTACCCTCTCGCATTTCTCAGCCGATTCGTCCTTATTTCTAGTTCAGTATTAAATAAAATTCAAGCTGTCCAAGTGTCAAAATCCAATTCCAGTCCCACTTTGAATCACAGTTTTGAAACAGCTAATATACCTACCTGATTATTCCGACATTAAGCTACTTTCTCTGACTCCTGCCCTACCAACAGCAACCAATCCCTATATACCTACCCAATTCACAAACTCTCAAACCAAGTACACATCTGAGAAAACGGAAGCTCCATTATTCCATTGCTAAGTCATCAATTTGAAAAGAGCCCATCTTCAGCCGATGATGGTGGCACAGCATCAGCAATTTATTTTATAGAAAAACCACAAGACAAACAAATGGAATATCTCCAGCCGATCTCTGACTCGCTGATCCACCTATCTCTGGCACAATCGCTTGCTCCAGAGTGTGAGTGCAGTGAATCACATTAATCCCCGGATAATCGACGGATTTCAATGGTAAAATCGTGACTTGACTGCGGTTTCCACCCTCCATTCGCCAGCAACCGAGTCATATTGTTTGCACTACTTCCACGGACTAGATGGATATGGATTGAATTGAATCCTCTTGCTGTGCAGCGGCAGCAGGTTCACAAATTGAGCGTTCAATGTTCAAACCGAGTGAAAGGGGAGGAAGGATTTTTTCCAACAAATATTTGCAATAATGCATGCGCTTGGGCATGCGCGCCGGCCGCCACTCATAAAGGTGTGTTGTTCCCTGAGCATTATGTGAATGGCAAAGAAATCAATTTATGGTGCACTTTGGTGTGGAATGGTCAGGAGCGGGTCGGCGGTAGAGTGGACTTTGCAAAAAAAGGACACATTTTTTTCTTTTACAGTAAAAATATTGTGAGTCACCATAGATTGTTTCATTTATGCAACTGGCGGTTCCAAACATTTCTACAACCCAATGAACTTCAAAAGGTGGATGAAAAAATATGAGAAAAAGTGAAACAGACCAAGCAAAGGTGGATGAAAATAAATTTACCATGTATACAACATCGATCGCTCTAAGGATGGCTGCAGTAGGACATATCCTAGGCAGAAACTGAGCGCCCTAATATCCAAGGCACAAACTTAACCGAGTCCGCCCCTGCACCGATTTCAATTCCGACAAATTGGATTTCTATTGACAGGCAAAATAGATGAACATGATTTTCAATTATTCCCCCAACCATATAGCCGCAAGGCTTGTTCGCATAAAACTCTCTCCCCCTCTGTCTCTTTCTGTGTCTCCTTCTGCCTCTATCTGGTTCTCCATCTAATTTCATATCGATCACGATTTGTCATGTAGACTGCATAATGGATTTACGATCGCATAGCATGAATGCTTTTTACCTTTTGACATTCGATTTGACACTTTCGAGGTACGAGTATACTGCTGCAGCAGAACCCGCACCATGCGCATTGTGCAATTAAAAACCTTTTAGAGCTGAACTTTTCACGGAATGCCGTATAACATTCACGCATACGCCATACAGGTGGCTTCGATTAGAGATCTTTGCGTGCAGATATAGCCAAAGGAAAGATCACAACTGACAGATGAGGCAACTAATTGAACGCAATCAAATCAAATTGATTGACTACCAACCACAGAACTGCCGTTCGCTGGGGGGGCGACCAAATTCGTTACACGAGCTACGAGCTATAAATGTTTTGGTGCAGTCGAAGATGGAGCGCCTCGAACGATACGAATCGCAATTGTTGGCCAATTTGTGGCGATATCCAGTCGAGAAGCTACCAAGTGTCTTTCAATTGATTTAATGTTATTGTGCCGTATTTGGTTTGCAAGTTTCCTTGCACAGGAAATGGCTTTCAATTAAGCCACACGGTGCATTTGCATAAGAGTTTGGTGGATATACAGCTGGAGGGACATTCAGACAGTCTGTCTGGGAGTTTTTAAGTATGGCTTTCGCGATGAGAGTGGAACTTAAATCAAACATTGGGTGAAGGTTTTGACAGATGTGATTATTTCTTAAATTTGGGTATGAACTTTGTCGATGATGTGTGAGAGGATGCAGAAATAGCAAAATGAGCAATTTGTCGTAGGGAGGAAATGCCGGATTTTGTCAAAGTTTGTTCCGCGATTTAGTAAAGAGAATAAAGGCTTGCATTGCATTCAGGCCGAACTATTTAGTGTTGTCCCTATATTTAAGTTTCCTTGCAATAAATATTTGAATCACAGGTCTGTAATAGGGGCTTTGAATACGAATGTTGCGTAATAATTCCGTAATGTCCGGTCTTTATAAAAAGGCGACGAACTTCGGTTCTGAGGAAAGACTGGAATTCATTGAAATAGGCCACATGAGATCGAAAAAATAGAAGAAAACCTTGATAGACCTAATATTGAAGCCGTGTTCAGATAGAGGTCATAGTGTTCGTATAGTGCATGTATTTCGTTGTGTAAATATTCGCTTTGTCACAACTCTCCGTACGTACTCATAGGAGAAAATTGACGCAACTTAAAGGAAGCATATTAAATGATCTCGTCGAGAAGGTGTACCTATAAACAATAGGCTACAAGCGTGTCTCCTTAAGAAGCCCCAACGACAAGCGTGGTTCCAGCGAAAGGAGGATGAATAGGGAGTGGCCCAACCAGTGTCGCCAGAAGTCAAAAGGTCAGAAGACTTACTATAGATTTTTCTCCAAAAAAAAAAAAAAAATATTTTAAATTTTTCAAATTTTAACTTTCTCCATTACGTGCATAACTTACAGTAGGTAATGTTGATGTTTCCAAAATTATTGTGTGCTTAATTATCAATTCGAATCACCGAAAACGTTCGTTTATAAAAATGGCCATATCTCGAAAACCCGTGTTTCGATTTCGATAAAACTTAAAAAACGAAGTAATGCTTACATCACGAACAAAACATTGTAATATTTCATACTGTTTTGTCTGCCAATAACAAAAACCGCTCTAACGAATTTGATCAAAATACATAGATATCTATATAAGTAATGTGACCGCTTTTGGCGAGTTTTACCCTCTTTTTTACCTAAAAACCCTCAACCCGCCACCACAACAATTTTCCCGCTTTTTGATAAAAAATCGGAATTTAATTTTTTTAGTCGTTTTTTTTTCACACGTTTGAAGATTTTTTTAATTTAAAAACATATAACAACCCTGATGGCATATCTAAGCCGTAGATAACTTCAATCGGCATAAATGTGAGAAAATTGCAAATGTCATTTGTCAAAGAAACAACCAAAACTATCGAATCTGTTCTCTACGTTAAATATAATATCGAAAGTAGTTGTATCGATTTTTATAAAATACTAAAACCACATCCAGACATTCTCCGACAAATATCTTCTGTGCTGGAGTATAATCGTTTGCCGATTCCGATAATTAACGTTTTTTTAGTTAATCTACAAAACTAATACAAACTTTTAGTGTAAAAGAGCGATAATTTCGACTTGTCGCTCTTTGGCGAAGAAAAATTTAAGTAGAAAGGGAAGAATTAAAGAAGATTTCATAATGTCGCTTTTTTGCGCAGGTTTTCAATTTAAAACAATAAAAATAAATTCGGTAATTAGTAATGCGTGCCTGAAATCGTCGCCTTTGTGGTTTCATGTCAAGATGTTGAAATCGACCACGAACATGAGTCGCATTGCAGAACGACCCATCAGCTGCTGAATTCTCGATACAACTGCTGACGCTTAGGAATAACCATATTCCTGTTGATGTTTCGACTGGATTGATATCGTTCCCGGCATCGTTCAATTCATCGAAGGAGGAACACATCACCATAGTGTCCCCGACATTGCACAAAATTACAAAAATCTCGATTTGATAAGTGAACGGGCAATACCACCAGCAAAGAATAAGGACGTGCATCGATAGCTAGCGTTTCATTATTCTAAGTCAAATCGCTGGAAAACTGCATTCGTACAAATCCGTTGACATGGGCTTAGGATGAAGAGACTAACTAATCCGACGGAATTTTTTAACTCGCTTAATGTGCAAGGAACTATCCCGCTGTTTGTTTTTGTGCTGGAAAACAAATCGAAAAACATTGTTTATCATATAAATAAATTGCATTGAAATTTGAATCTTTGTTTTATTATCACTCTGGAGTTTATCTGAAGGCGATAAATTGGGGCGAGTCGAAGTTCGCTGGGTCCGCTAGTTTGGTATAAAAAAATTACACTAATTAAGATCTCATTCTTTTTTTCTCTCAAAAAATCGAATAAACAAATTTTGCAATTATTTCTCAAAAACTTCTACCCAAAAGACGATCTGTGTCCATAATATTCTTTACTCAATGATGCACTTTTATTTAAAATGCAATAACAGCGACGCAAACCTTATTTTTAGCAAATATTACGCACTTCTTCTTTTCAACCATATTGAATAAATGCACCTTAAAATAATTCGAACCACTTGGTGCCTTTCACAATCAGAAACTCCCACTATGTTTCCATCGGTATTTTCGGTTTATAACTTCTAATGCAAATTCAAAAAACAAAACTCTTAAATCTTACACGGTATATCTATGTATATATATCTGTCTAGGACGAACCCTACTTCCAATCATAGACAGCTTAAACTTAAACCAGCGTTACTAAAATATTCCAGTGAAAAATAGAAACATGGTCTAGCAGATCCTCAAATACTCAAAAATCTTATAAACTATGTAAGATCATAAAATAGTACAGTAGCCTATACTATAGTTCTCTAATCAGAGCATGCGACAACTGCCTGTTACTGGGAGCTTCAACTTTTAAAAACTCGCATAGTTATTTGATGTAGGCGCAGTGGCTTAGTGGTTAGTGTGTTGGACTACTAAGCGAGGGGTCCCAGGTTCGAATCCCGCAAAAACCCAAATTCCAACTCAGGGTTTTTTTCACTGCGCCACCTCTCGCCAACGTCTGACAAACATCGGAGAAACATCAATAGGCCGTTTGGAATCGGCATAAGATTGTAGATCCCTTCCACTCGTTCCAAAAATTAAAAACTCACACAAAACGAATGGTTGCGAGAAGCTAGGCCCAGGGTCCCTACAGACCTGTTGCGCCAACTATTATATTATTATTATAGTTATTTGATAAAATATACTGCCATATCAGATAAATAACGCAAACGTGAATTTAATTTATCACTATTCCTATTTCTGTATCGGATCATAAACCGTTACCATTGCTTTCAGATCCCTACCTACCCATCAGCATTCTCCCTGCTCTACCTACCCGTTTACCTAAGACCTAACCAAACTAAATACCTATTGAAATAAAAAAACAACCAATAAAACTGTTGATTAACGAGAAAGTTTCGTTCGACCCAGTCGTGCACTTTATTTCTATTGTTTTAACACGTATTTCTTCTCGGATGAAGAAAATTGAGAAATCTTATAATTTTACTCCAATTTTATGTGGCGGTTTTCGCTCTCTTTATCATTTTCATATAATATTATCTCACGACCAAATTGTCCGCTTTCCTTTATTTTATTGGGTGACCTTTGACATTTGCGCCAAAAACAATGCAAAAAACTAATTGGATTTTTCCTATTTTTAATAAGGCCTTAATATTTTAAGTGGTCATTGAAGAATTTTTTCAACATTTAAAAAAGAAAAAATATAAAAATAAAATAATACTTAAACGATGTAACAATTATTATTAAATGTAGAAAAAGAAATGCACCTATGTACCTACTCAAAATATTATTTGCTTTATTAATAAGTAAGCAACAAAACCCCTTTTTTATTATGCCCACTTGGGGGTAAAATAAAAAACGCCTATAATTCTCTTATAATAATCGCATGGTTACACGATTATAAACGACTGCGTCAAATTGTAAATTGCATTGTTCATCAAGTGAAATTAGGTAGCCGCATGCATAAATATAAAATATAATTCCATTTCCTTGTCGGTTATGCCTCCATTATTTTTTTTAAATCATCTTCATCGTCCTACCCACCCTACAAACACATTCCACTTAATGTCCAACAAAAACCGATCGCCGCACTGTGCAGAGTGCAGCAGGTGTGATAAGCCCTGTCAAAGAGCTCCAAAGTGCCCCAATAAATTTTTGAAAAATCGTACGTGCCTCAAACACAGCACTAAACATCACAAATACCCTACCATATAAGTATTCCGCTGCATATACGCCATTCCATCACGAAGTGTCATCGCAATGCCTGAACTTCTACTTAACCGCACTAATCAGGTGGATTCACTTTAACGATCACGCACTTGTGACATTTTTCCCATTTTTGGCTTCGCCTGTGTGGTTTTATTCACCTCCAGCCGCACATCTCTAATAAATCTAAAAAAAAACACCCTCCCTCCCTTGATCCGGCATCAACTTTTTAATGTCATCCCATAAACTTGTGTTCTTAACAATTTTAATGACAGACAGAGTGTCTGTGACCAGAGCAGCATTTTTGATTGGAAAACAATTCCCAAATTGATTGGCTTCAATTCCTTTTATTTGATGCGAAGCATAAATGTCTGAAACTAATCTCCGCCGGTATCTGTCTGTATTATGGGAGGGAGGAAAACCCGTTTCCATCGCGCAGAGACAATGAGAACTTCCTGGACTGTGGAGTGGATGCACATCATCAGGGCCGCACCAAAGACACACGGTCTGATTTGAGAACAATTCCTGGAACAATGGGACTGCTAATAAGCAGAGCCCATACCGATTGATTGAGAACGGCAGCAGTTGGGACCAAGTTAAGCTCACGTTTGTCCGTGACATAATCTCCCACATGATACCCTCAGTGATCTCTTAATCTCTCACACCGGCCCCATCCGATTGTGCGCGGACGATCGACGGCAAGGGAGCGTGGAAATCACACGGATGCCCAGATACGCACAAATGGAATTCCAAGAGTTCACACATTCAAAGTGACGCTAATCTCCCAGCGGGCAGATACTTATATTTACGAGCTAAGTACCAACGCTGTTGGTGCGTATATGCGGAGAAACCGGTGCTCGGTGTGACGAAAATCACCATGGGAATTGGCCGGTGACTCCGAGATGCAAATGAGTTCATCAAAATTGCATCGGCAGCTGGGATTCATTGAGACAAGTGGCATGAGCCGGGGTAAGCAGAGTAGAGTGCTCAATCAATCAGCACAGCAGCCCAGAAACCGGTAGAGGTGCGCGAGCGAACACAGACAAAAACAAAACATGTCCCGCAGGCCTAATGGGGTCCGGCTGTCAGTCAATTTTGTCAGATTCAGATGGTGGTGGCTGTTCTCGCTGCTGCAGGAGCGCAAGCGTCGCGGATTCAATTCGACTCCAGTATCAAATTTACACGTCATAAAAAGGGATGTGCCCGCGGTGATGGTAGATGGTGTTCTGAGCTAACGCCGCAGCCGCAGCGGCAGCCGCACCACAGCTGGGTGCGACTCCTTGCCCCGAATGGAAATTAATGTAATTTTCGTTAGCCTATTTGATCGTGTGTGAGCAATTATGCCCGAGGTGACGGAACAAACATATAATGGCGGTCGCAGTGTGGCGGGAGTTGACAAGCGCCAAAGGATGCTCTTTACATGATGGCTTGTGGAAATTGCTTGAGTAGTCCACATTCCTCGAACTGGTTGATGTTGTTCGGAGGCAATCGAAGAAAACTTCTTTGTAACGGTTGACGCGAGCTTATGCAGAAATTTGTGTCGCCTTTCACTGGAGACTGGAGAGTCCGACGATGTGGATCATATAGGTGGCGGTGCACGTCACTGACTTGTGCGTCATTTCCATATGATGATGGGAATGTGAACATATGGATGCCGCTTTCAAGTCCTAGTTTCAGTGCTGAGTTTCTACTTTTGGAGGTCTGTCGTCACTTAGATGATACAATGGACTGAAAAGTGATTCGCGCTCTGGTGGGTAGACCGAAATCGTGTTCAGTTTGTCCCAGCATTTTCTACCAGCAAATATTTGTGAATGCCCAAAGGTCACTGACTATCAATAGCACCTCTCTTACAACATGCTGGCGTCAAGACCAATCACCATCGCCTTTCAAAGTTAGAATCTCTAATTAAAAGTGCAAAAAATCTCCATCGAAAGTTAACGCTCGTGGCAAGTACCCACGTCTTCAACTATCATCATCCACACACTTTGCCATTCAGTTGAATTCAATTGAAGTCCACCGCAGCGTTGTGGCTCGTGTACTTGCGCCACACGAGACAACGCCTAATTAACCGCACATCTCATGCCATTTGTGCATAAATTTCTCAATAACAAGCCAAGGGGATAAAAGTGAAATAAGTTCAGCGCCGCGGACAAATTAATATTTCGCATTTAAATCATATTATACAAAGTGCGTGGTTTATTTGCAACAGTCCAACAGCGCAAAGATACGACCAACGATCAACGATCATATACGCGAAGAAGATGAAGCATCGCAGTCCACAAGTATACCTGACCACAAGTTCGAAGTATTGGGGAATGGAATGGATGTCACCTTCAAAATGAGACAACGAGTTATTTAACGCGCAATGATATCCGAATGTAAAGAGGAATTCAATTCGAAAAAAAACACACACACTCGAACAAGTGCGTCCTTCCGGCCGAGGGATATATTTATGTAGATATGTAACACTCTACGACTGTTCCAATCCAATAAATCATTCGCGCAAATTGATTGGATCCTTATTCTTTTAATAAATTGTTTAAGTTGGTGATTTTTTTTTTACATATCATTGAAGCGCACTTGAGGTGAAGATGTTCAGGGGCGGCGGGTCAGTGCAGTGAGTAGGGAGGGAAAGTGGGGCGCCAGAAGTTGAACAGAAATTGTAGCAAAAAAGGAATCAAACTTTAAAGGGAGGGCTGCGGATTAAGTTCTTAATGCGACTTCTTAAGATATTGGCAATGAGGGTTTTTTAGGTTTCATTCAGGTGAAGAAGGCGCTAGAGGTTTGTTCTAAAGATCGAACAATTTTAGCCAATAATTAGATAGTAGAGGAGCAACGTAACACGTTTTTTGAGCTACGTAAAGGCAGCTACATGGCTTACAAATTTCATATTTCAGAACACCCTGACATCGACTTCAGTGTCGGCTGTTTTATAACATTCTTCCCATTTGCCACCCTTCATATTTGCTTCTATAATCTCAATAAATGTCCTATTCCGTTGTGATGTGCTTATTCTCCGACGGGGTTTTGCTCGCCGGATCCAAGGTTCAACCAAAGAAACACCAAACTCTGGTTTATACAAACTACGTAATCTTAACAATATTTCAAGATAAGGGCTAAGCTACGTCTAACTACGAGGCCCAATAGCGGCGTGGTTTCTAGTGGCCCAACGACGGCGTGGCTCCTAGAAGCCCAAGGTAAAGTGGTGCCAAAAGGCCCGACGGCAACGTGGTTCCAAGGATGGGAAAGAGGGGGGGGGGGGGGGGGGAAGCAAGCCAGCAAAATGCCGACACTGCTGATTTAAGGACGGTTTCCCAGAGGTAATCCGGCCGCCAAAAACTTAGGAACAGAGAATAATGTCATTTACCGGGAGCTTTATCTGGTACACGAGATTGGTACTAATTACACTAGGCTAAGTCTCCCCGAATGGTACTCTCATTCGGGTACTCATGGTTTTCCCACCACTAAGAGGGTGTGACTTCTATGTGACCAATGCAAATTTTCCCTGTCACATACGGGATGGGTACAATAGGCGGGAGTGTGATGAAAGGAGACGTTTCGTTACACCGTAATAAACAGCGATCATGTTGACGATTTTCCAGAGGGTACGGGGGTCAGTTGTAGTCTTGAAACCTCTATGAATCATGATCCGATACCGGTGAGGCTTTCATTGAAGATTGTAGCGTGGGTGGGTCTGTTTGGTGGAAATGACCAGACTTAGCAGCAGCAGCGGCACGCTTGCGGATGCTCGGGCTCAGCTCGACGGTGGGGTGGGATCTTGCTGCTGGCTACCCTCAACCTACAAAAATTATCGTGCCTTGGGGATTATTATGAATAAAAAGGAAGAAGGAGGAAGAAGAGGGAGAATTAATATACTCGGTGATCCTCGCATACCTGAGGTCTTTGCATAGTATTTTTGTTATTCGGCCCTAGCGAGGTATCCGTCGGAACGGAAAATTCTCCGATTTTATACGATTCGGAGGATTTTTGCTACGAGGTATTTTTCGGAACAACTGTTCGGAGAATTGTTCCGACATTTTGCAACGCATATCGGCGAATTACGTTGAAGTGCGATGAAGTGCATTTTCTTGTTTAATTTTTGACAGCTAGGCTCCGATATCCTCCGAGAGAAATTGGTTGCGGAATTTGTTTACGATATCCTCCGAGTACAATGAGTCGCGGAATTTATTCGGTAAAGTGTTAAATAAATTAATAATAAACAATATAGCAACGAATTTGTTTGTATTTATTGAATAAATTTGTGTTTCCAGTGCAAAATCTAGCGAAAAACCAAACACCAAACAATACGACGATGTGAAGTCAATGCGTCATCGCATTTCAATTATATTTTCCGAGAACGGATACCTCGATTGCGATTTGCTGTTCCGACAGAGTATGCGCTGCGGAGAATTTTCCGTTCCGACGGATACCTCGCTAGGGCCGATTATGTATTCACGATGCCGAAATAGTGAGTAAGCGGAAATAAATTCTTTAGGGGGGATGAACTTCATATCAACTATGGTGCCTGGTGGAAATGGCGTTTGGAGGTACCCTCCCCTTGCCGTTGATATAAGTCACGGCTCCGTGACTAGCCCTCCTCAATTGCTACTGAGCTAGTCCCTATAGCACTTTACGCACACTTATTTAACGACACATCTCAACGAACAGAAGCTACTTTAGCACATTATTATTTATTTATTAGAACGTTACAAGGATATTTATATGATGATCAAAGGTAGAACGATCGTGATTAATTCAGGTCAGCAGTTTTACGTTACAATTTACGATTTCATTGAAAAATTGTACTACTAAGCAGCTTATCACGTAGTATTTTCTAATTTCCGAAGCCGGTATATAGATATCGTAACAATAATATAATAAGTATAGATAAGGCATGTACGTATATTATGTTTAGTTAAAATTGAAGGTAGAAATATGTATAAATGAAAGTTATAATAATTTAAGCCAAAGAAAAGATGAACGTTGTACTCACTTTGTTTTATATTGTTGATGTTGATGATGCGATGAAGTTTGTGCACAAATTTCAGCAATTTCGTCGTTGGTTTTTTTAGGTAGGTATAGCAAAGGTTATTTTAAATGAAAATTTCAAAATCTATTCTTAGGCTTTTGCATGGTTTAAGTTAAGAATATAGATAATATCTAAGTAGGTTTTTTTTTTTTTGTTTTGTGTGTTCTATGTATATAATTAACGTTTTAAGTTGCTTTTTAGTTAAATTTTTGCACTATCAAAATCTGCTGCCGCTTGTCTGCACATCTAAACTGTGATGCTGATGACGAGGGTAAGGAGACGACTAAATATGACGGCGGGTAGTTTTGTTGCACGTGTGTTAGCGCACCTGCCTGATCTGCATGCGTATGATGGTACAGGAGGTTGTTGGTGGTGTTTGTGGGGGTGGTTTAGAAGTTCGTTCGGGGATTCTCGTGTGATGTGAACAATTCCATATGAGTGGTCGGAGCGCTATCAGAAGCGAGTAGGAAGGTGTGGTTTGCAATGATCTCAGCTCATCACCTTGCGGTTTTATCATGCGGAGAGTCTGGTATAGGGTATCGCTGTGTTCCTTTAATATACCTGCGGTAATTATCGCAGTGGATATCGCAGACGCCAAATACCAGAACTCGTCCGCTTCTGACAAAAAGGGAAGAATAAGGTTAGAATTATTCATCGGAAGACACTTTTTCTTAATTAGTTACCTGGTAATAAAAATCAGTTCACGTGCAAAGTTTTGCAGGTTAAACGCTTGCACTGCCAACAATCTTCAAGGAGATTGCGCGATCCCGCTGTGGCTTTTCTTTTCGTTTCTCGTTCCTGTTTCGCCCAGGTTAATCCTATGTTGCCGACAGATTATTGAATTTTGCTTATTTCAGCAACTTTTGTGTAGCAAGTAGAGCAACGAAATAGGCAAAATTGCAATGATTGTTAGGAAACGAACAAAAATTTAGACTTACGGCTTCGCACAAATAAGAGCTTTGCGCAAGAAATCGTGAAATAGAAAAGAGCGCGCAAAAATTTTATCTGCCTTTTTATACCATTTCGAATTAGGCCAAAGGGGAATACCGAAAATGGATGCCTATCTTCGAAAATGGAGACACGTTGTCGGGCTATGTTCGTACATAAATCCGGTCGACATGTTCGTTTACGTAAGTGGTGGTTATTTTTCAAAAAGATTTATTATTATTATTTTTTTTTTTTTTTAACACGCCACAAGATATAAGAAGAGCTAGGTTGAAGCCTTGCCAAATCGACGTTCTTTAAGAAGAGTACCAGTAATTTTTTCAATGACGATATGGAATGTCATATCGGTGTAAGGAACAATATTGAACACTTTACTTGATGTGTTTTTCGAAGGTGACGCTGATAAGGATCTATTCTACAGCCAGTTGATAGCATCAGGTTTTTCGAAACACGACTTGATATATATTTAACTTATGCAAATCGAATTAGCAGAAACCGCTATTACCTATAGAGATTTTAACAACATACATTATGATAATCTACGTTCTGACGTTCTGATTGCAATCCAGTGGGAAAGTATTTAGGCCCATTTTATTCACTCGAAGTTGGACACAACTTGGTGAGTTTACCATATAAAAATCCTTACTATATGCCGTCAGTAAACAAGTTCCCCAGCTTGGTTCAACAGAGATATTTCAGACTTAATACAGAAACGCAATATTGCCTATTCTCGGTGGAAGCGTTATAAACTCCACGTGCTTCATGATACTTATCGTTCTTTTCGCAATTTAGTCGTCTGGGAAGGATTTATGGGAAACAGCGATTAGGTTTACCTCCTGGGATAGACTGTAATCTCCTCAATGGCAACTAACCAAGCATAACCTTTTAAGTTCCGCCCAATCCGGTTTCCGTGCGAAACGGAGTTGCACAACTGCACTCTTACTCGTTGTCGATGACATTCGGCAAGCCATGGACGCAAATTGTCCTACATTCTTAACATTACTCGATTTTTCAAAAGCGTTCGATACGGTGGTCCACATAATTCTTGGCGAGAAACTGTTAAAAAATTTAATTTTTCTTAGCCTACAGTCAAACTAATTCTTTCTTATTTAACGGGGCGCCAACAATGTGTGGCAGTAGGAAATGAAATATCTTCTTTCTTTGGACTATCGGCAGGGGTGCCATAAGGTTCCATCCTAGGGCCGTTGTTGTTCTCTTTATATGTTAATGAACTTCTTCAAATCACAAAATATTGTAATGTATTTGTGCTGCTCGATGGATTGTATAAATGGAGCTTTATTCAAGACCTCAATGAAGACTTGGAGACCATGCTGCAGTGGGCGCAAGAACACAACTTGACTCTAAATCCTCAGAAGACAAAAGCTATGTGTATCTACAATAAGAAATTGGACACAAAGACCCTTCCGACAATCAAACCAGGGAGATCCAATATGACTATAGAATACGTCCATGCGACGAAATTTCGGCTTAGTCTTTAATGAGAATCTGACTTGGAGCGACCATGTGGTAGTCACGGCTGGAGAGGTGTACAATGGTCTCCGCTTGCTAAGGTCAACTCAAAGCTGCGTACCCGTCAAAACCAAAATGCCGTTGGTCAGGACTTTAGTCTTACCTATTTCGTTGTACGGTTGCGAAGTCTTTTGTAAAGTCGGCACAAATTAAATTTTTTATAAAACAATTTGGCAAGGTACGAGGTCTTGATGAATATACGAACAACTTTCAAGTCTCTATAAGGCTGTCATATCGGGTTTTTGGAAGAAGATACGAAGACTTAACTGGTGGTCCAGAAGCCTCGCTCACCAACGCACTACGAAGTCAGCTCCTTATCCAGAACCCCTGCACTATAAACCGGTCTCAGTCAAGACTAGATGAGACAGGTCATATAGCAGTCTTACGAGCTTCTCGAAGTCCCCGTTGTCTAACCAAAAGTCCATTCACAATGATAACTATCGCTTAAATCGATAGATGCTTTTCGGACGATTGCAGTCAGTTTTGGGTAATTTCTTCAAATTCTTCTAAAAGTTCTTGGGTCTCTATATAATTTTACAGCTGTTGTTATTAAGCTTATAAAAATCGACACTTATCTGTAAGACACATCCTCAATTCAGCGGAAATGAAGGGTGTCCCGGGCCTATTCAGAACTATGTTACAAATATAGGCTAGGTTTCGCAGGTACATAGCCAGGCCCACAAACCACCGCAGCCGCTCCTGCCAAAAATGCAGTAGGCAGCTGGCAGTTGGCACCCTACAGCGCAGCTCATATCTCCGTCTTCAAGGAAATTCCGCACCTCTCTAGTGCAATAATGAAATTACTTGAATATGAAAGTCCATGTTGTGGCAACTTGAAGAGTCTCTTTTGGCAAAGAGCAAAAAAAAAATAACTCTAGCAAACTGTCAGGTCACCCCACTGATAGTGGCAGCTCTCGCGTCTTCAACCAATTCTCGCTCGCCATGAAACCTGAGAAAGGCGAAATAAAAAAAAAAAAAAACAGCCATCACCTCAGAGGAGGCTTTTTATTAAATGATAACGAGGCAAGACTCTTCCGTCCTCTATACCGATAGATCGACACCGGACCGACTGCAATCGGTGCATCATATTTGCTCTTCATTAAAACAAACTGAAGACCGTTGCAGCCATTCTGGTCGGGGCAATTAATCACAGAATAATATTTCATTTTTAAATATGTCCGATACACTTAAGGCAGTGGGGCGAGGGGACACACCGTGCGGACCAGTTCTGTTTCGGTCCGACGTGGTGTGTCTCTTCATCATCGTCACCCGGCTACTTTAACACTTTTTTAGTTTAACGCCTTGCGAATCATAGTGATAACGGGCACCAGGCCGCCGACGTCAATGATTGCAATTGCATATACACACACATATCCCATGGGGAGGAAGAGCATCCTCTGCTCCATCGTCCCATACCTATATCTGAGGTATTTTTCGTGAGCGATTATTTATTAACTTGTTTGCATTTTGTAAAATTGAGAGTTTTAATGCGAATACCGCGTGGTCATATCAACACACACAGTCATTTGGCACACATGCTGATAAGGTTGGTCCGAGGAACCTTCCTCTTCTTCGATGGTCCGCACGGTGCGTCGGCCGGAGCCAGGTTAAGTTAATGTACTTACATGATCAGGACGTTATCGTTGGGCTGTTATCGTGTCCTTAGTGTTGGCTCTGTGGCAAGCAAAACCCCCCCTTGTGAGTGTTATTTTCGGAATGGCTCATTTGGGCCGGGTGGTGCTGTCGTCGATTTGTCCGTCTTGATGGGATATACCCATATAGTTGGCTGTGGTCATGTGGGACGGTGTGCATGACATTTCGTGATCTTTTGCATGGTGCGAAGTACTTGATTTGGAGCGTATTAAGTGCCAATTTTAATTTACCGATAACGGATGAAATACGAGAAACGATTGAGAGGTGTTCGTTTTGTTGTTGGTTTCGTCGCCAAGAGTTTGCTTTTCACTGAGGAGGGGATTGCGAGGACGTTAGTGGCATGTGTACAAGTCAAAGGAAGTCTTGCTTGGGGCTAGAGTTGGGAGGGAATTTCACTCAGTTGAATAGGGAGGGTATGTCAAAGAGCATTTTTTTTATAAATACTTCTCACTGGAAAGGTGAAGCTTTAACGCCGCAAAAGCGTCAGGAACTATTTCAAGATAGGTGTTAATTCCTGTCTCGTATGGGAGCCATCGAAAAAAAGATTTATTTCTTTAAGAAAGTCTATGAAAGTATTTGTTGAAGCCTCTAATGTCTATTGAAGCTGTGTAGTGTAGAGCGGAGACCATTTTGGATAGGTAAATGGGAGAGGGAGATGTTTATTTCAGTAAAAAGTGTTTAATGAATTCAAGAAAGATGAACGTCTCTTAACCACCAGGGATTTGAGATATACTTACTTACTTAGGTGGCGCTACAGTTCGGGGTATGAACCGGGGCCTCAAACAACATGCCTCTCCAGCCCCGGTCCATATGGTTGCTGCCTCCAGTTGCGTACTCCAAGTTGATTGAGATCGTTTTCTACTTATGCACGCCACCTAAGGCGAAGTTTTCCATTTTACTGTGTCGTCCCTCTGGGAAAGAAGACTTTGCGGGCCGGTGCGTTATTGCCCATTCGCTATACATGTCCAAGCCATCTTAGGCGCCCAATGCGCAGTTTTTTCACTACGTCGATGTTGCTGTACAGCTTGTATAGTTCGTCGTTGAATCTCCTTCTCCAAACCCCATCAACGCAAATTCAATACTAGCAAACGCACCAGTGACAGCTCTATAGTTCGTTTCTATAAATCGTGGGTATCGATCTGAAATTCTTGGGTAGCTCCCAGGATCTGCCGCAGTGTGAATATTTGGTCGAGAGTGGACTATCCGGGCCTGAAACCGCTCTGATAGGGGCCAATCAGGTTGTTGACGAAAGGTTTCAGGCGTTCACATATTACGGCAGACAAGATCTTGTACGCGATGTTAAGAAGACTAATTCCTCAATAGTTGGAGCAATTAAGAGGGTCTCCTTTCTTGTGGATCGGGCAAATAATGCTGAGGTTCCATTCATCAGACATACTTTTATCTGGCCAGGTGCACTTTACCAGCTCCTCTCCAGCTGCTTTGAATAGCTCCGCGGGTAGGCCATCAGGGCCAGCAGCCTTGTTGTTTTTAAGCTTGGATATTGCTATCCTTACTTCATTTAGGTCAGGTGGACGGGATTGTTGGCCATCATATCGTCCAGGTTGAACTGTTAATTCTCCCTGACAGAGGGATTCTGGACGTGTTCGCCTTCCATATCCTCAGCACTGACTGTGACTCTACCACGAGGTTTCCGTCTTCATCTGTACAGGGATTTGAGAAATATAGTTGAGATAAACAGGAACAAACAAAGAGCATAAATTTGGTTTACAAATTGATCTCTTTTTGGCTGAAGCCACTTTTATATGTTTACTAGCTGTTGTCTCATAGCTCTACCCATAAATGTGAAAGCTACCTACCTTCTTACATATAGAAAATAAATCCACTTACCTATCGTCGTCCTTTTGAACCGTTACTAAATTAAATAAAAAATCACCCGCTCTGCACAGACCCCTATTCACCCAAAAACTATTCTGCCCGATTGATCATTACTATTTAATAAAAACTAAAAACTCGATGACAACCCTAACTTTTGGTTCCAGATTGTATTTATTGCCACTAAAGTAACCTTTTTCGTTTCGATCCATAAATATGAAAATTAAGCAGTACCTAACATGGCCACAGCGCCACCTATCGAATCATAAAAAAATCTACAAACTATCGGATGGATGAAGCAAATATATTGTGTGAATATGAGTCGATTGAGTCGATGAAGAGTTACACGAACTTAAACAGATGTCTGCCCGCCTTTTTTCGTAGAATTAATAAAAAATCATTCAATACGAATTGGTACCGCGTTAGCGGACAATATTTCCAAGAGATGGAATGTTCTTATAACTGGATTATAGCGCCACCTTTCGGTTAAAGATTTTCTTGGTTGGAAATTTTACCATTATTATAGTTGAAATTGAATCAAAACTGATATAAATGTCGTTCTCGTCCATTGATAGAAATATAATAATAACTTGATGACAACGCCACCTATCGGATATTTTCAGACGTCGCAACCATCAACTTTATGAAGCGAATATGTAGTGTTAATATGATCTCAATCGATCCAGCCGTCTAGAAGTTATACGAACACAAACGGACACACCAACGATTGCATATGCGTATAAAAAGGTTGAAGGACAGCAAACTCCCCTTGATCCTTTAGCCCGGACTAGGAATATGAAAAATTAAATGCAGGCTCCGCAAATACCAACTCGATAGTTTACAGAATCTGACGCATTGGAGGGCAGAGCTTTCACAGAATTCCTCGTAGTGAAGGCCAGCACAATCGACCTCTCTAGTACCTCACACCACCTGTAGCGCGTTTGCGACCCCACTGATGATTATACTTTACCGACGGCGTTAATTTATTTGCCCTGTAATTGTCGCCATAACACGTAGGCCCTTTCCCTCTATAAAGACACACACGTCTGGATCGACGCGCTGATCCTCTGCTACGCTGTGCGCACAAATTTTGATGGATCTTGCAGCGATGGTCCCTCGAGTTGTTTCCACTTTCTGGCTGCTGCTGCTGCGCATTCCTCCTCCTGCCGGACATGTGAACATCATTCGCATCCCATTTGGTGGTAATTAGTAGCGAATACATTTGATGTCCAGCGATGATGTAAACTGGATGTTTTTTCGCGCCCGACTACACCGGCCAGTGTGAAGAGGA
The DNA here is from genome assembly GCA_949126925.1 of Cheilosia vernalis. Lineage (NCBI taxonomy): Eukaryota > Metazoa > Arthropoda > Insecta > Diptera > Syrphidae > Cheilosia > Cheilosia vernalis. The sequence continues at coordinate 11,965,671 of OX421358.1, forward strand.
AATGAGCGCTGCAAGCTCTCCTCTCCTTCATATTAATTAGCATAAAATTGGACAGGTTCTCTGCTGTTGTTGGATGCTTCTTCTTTGGCTGTATAATGCTGGACATTCATCTTATCTGCTCGGCGAGTGTCTGTGTGTGTGCAGTCGAAAGGGGTTTCCCTTAGAACAAAGGTGCTACAGAAGCTGTCTCATGTTTGGTGCGCTGCTGCAACACCAGGGTTGTATGCGCGGTATTGGGACATGGAGTTCCTTTTCTTTTAATGAGTTGAAGTGTTTTCTGTGTGTTTTTTTTTTTTGTTGTCGGTTACAGTGAGCGCCGAGAACGTCTCCGAGAAGTGTACCCCCGGGCGGAATTCCACACACACTGGGACTCGGACACTTGTTATTGTGGTAATTTATGGTTTATTACTGCGGTTGCTTAGATTAATTATTATTGCGAAGAACGTTTTTAGTGTCGGTTTGTGATTACAAGCCAATGGCGCAATCGGTCGACAATGTAGCCGCGTGTCAGGATGGCAAGGGTCGGCTGCTGGTGTCCAATTAATCCGATGCCGATTAACGTCAGCTCGAGGAGTTATGATTTTTGCAGGAAAAGCGGGCCCGCGTCTCTGATCTGTGATCTCTGATGGATGTTGGATTAGGAAATTGCGCCGTTTATTGGCTTGTAAATATGAAAATGTCATGTAGTCGTTAAATCAGATGGCCGGCGGTGGTTTGTTTACTTTGAAGGCAAGTGGGTCATTGCGGAAGGTCGGTTGTGGTGATACATACAGCTGCCGCGAGTATAGAAAGGTGGTTGATGTTTAAGTATCGGTAACGTGTACCTTGGAAATTGTGTGACTTGGGGAGAGATTCGCACTTGATCCGTCAGCTGATACGAGTATCATGGGACTGAGAAGATGCGCTAGGAGTTCAGACACACGAGTAGTTTTCAGAAGCACTCAAACTGTGGTTGTTGATTTTTCTCCAGCTATTGTCCAGTGACTTATTGTTAGTGTAGTAGACTACAAAGCAAGGGGTTCCAGGTTCGCTCCTGGATAGACACAAATTACTTCTTAAGTTTTTTTTAAACTGCGCCACCTCTCGCGAACGTCAGACAAACATCTGAGAGTATCACTGTCGTGAAAAAGCTTCTCAATTGACATAAAATTGGAGATCCCTTCCATTCGTCGCAAAAATTATAAATTCACACAAAACGAATTAAACTGGTTGTGACCAGCGTTGCCACTTTGCTGCAATAGCAGTAAATCTACTGCACTTTTCGCAAAAAATAAATCTGCTGCCACCAAATCCAATCTACTGCACTTATTTTAAACCAAAGACTATCCAAACTACACGGTCAACTTCCGTTTACCTACCCTATTTTCAAAACTAAAATTTTGATGACAGCCTTCTCTCGCGCTCTTTTTTTTTTCATGACTGTGAATTCGTGCATTTGTTCGCCCTGGTATCACTTTTTTAATAACAATAAATGTTGAGTATGGTTTTTTAGATAGCCTTACTTGTTCTCTATCCATCTTCGGCGCCAAAAAATGTCCATCCGTTGACATTTCAAGTTTTTTATAATTTTCTTTATAATAATAATAATAACATGCAAGTTAAGAAATGGCCTCCCGATTCACATCAAGTCCCTGCAAACGATTTTCTAAGGATGCGTACATCAGCAACCTTTGATTTGTACATTCATCAATACTTAGGAAATCCTATACAGGACAGGCAGCTTGTAGGCACATGTACCGTTTGTGCTCTCAGTTGACCATCTAGTTTTCAATTGTGCATCATCTTTGCTGATCACCCTCAGACTCTCCAGGGCTCTCATCGCGTAACTTTTGAAACGATAGTCGTCGAAACGATTGAACACAACGATATCGTTTTTAGTTTGCTTCATATAACATCATCGTCGGATCGTTCAATCGAATCGTTCATCGTTTTCATTTTGAACAGTTTGAACATGACTGTAAACAAACTCTGACAGCTAAAATATCAAAAAAATGTATGGAAATAGTTTTTTTTCTTGAATTTGTTTATTTTTCTGTGTTTTTTTATTGATTGACATTGATTTTGGCCCATTTTATTCACTTCGAGTGAATAAGGCATTTAATGCAGATGGAGAGGTAGTAAGGAATAAGGCAAGTGAAATGTGAAGTGAAAGTGTACGCGTATATGCAGATAGCCAAAAGTGTGTAGGAACCAACCATAGCCCAATGGAATATGCTAAAGTGTGCACAGGTGTGGTAGGCCAGAAGAATTATTGTTTTTCGAAATATAGATTTGTATTTATTAAATCAATCAAAACGCCAATAAATTTCTTGCATTTTTTGGAACAGATGAGAATTTTTATTGCTTAGGATCCAGTTGCAAGACAAAAAATACAAAACAAAACTCAACCCACTTCTTTTTTTTGCAAGGATTTCATTCTTTCACAACTCGGATAAGAGCGAGTCACCTCCAAAGAGAACATAAGTGTGTTTTCCTTTAAATATTTTGCTATACTTTTCTCCAAAACTGAAATTCCCTATTCAAAACTGAAAATATGGACCAAAAACGATGAAGCGATTGCAAAATAGCTGTCGTTTAATCGAATCGTTTCGACGAGGGTATTTGACGCTTGAATTAGTAACGTGAAGCAACAAAAAACGATGATCGTCCAATCGTTAGGACGATTATCGTTGTTTGGTTGTTACACGAAGTTGAAGTATCGTCGAGACGATGTCGTTCGATCGTTTTGTGCTTACGCGATTAGAGCCCTGGGCTTTCAGAGTATTTTTAAAATTTTAATATAAATGATAGAACGATTATAAAAAAACTTTCCAGTGATTATTACTATAGCTTTAAGCAATTCATCCTTGTTTGTTGTATAGTAAAAAAATCTACTGCGGAAAAATTCAATCTACTGCATTTTTTTGTAATAATCTACTGCGCTCCTCTTTTTTGGAAGTGGCAACGCTGGTTGTGACGTCAGATGGCGCCAATTCCATTTTTTTTTTTTTTTGTTATATCCCAGTGGTCTAGTTTACATCTTACGCCGAGCTGAGGTAAAACTTTCATTTTCAAGATTTGCCAAAGAAGCACAGAGCTTGTATGAGGAGAGCGGGGCTCATTTCTCAAATATAGACTTCAAGTTAACTTTACAATTATTAGGTCCCTACTCATGAAAATGTCGGCAGGAGCCGGTCCAACCATGCTTCTGCTAGGTCCAACTACGAAGCGTTCTTCCCGGGAGACAAAAAACGGTTCCGAAAAAAAAAAGATTCTTGAGGATTAGTAGGCCTTCAAACGTGCCTCTATTAGATCCAACGGTATGGGCATAGCTAATGACCATTGACAGGTAACCAGCTGAGAATTACTTTCACTTCTTCCACTCATGCATTTTGTTTACCCGAAAGCGAGAGTGAATTGTAAGAACAAATGCAAAAAAGATTCTTGTATACGGCGGTCTTCACTTCTAATTGAAGTCGTCTGCACGAGATGACAAGTGAATCTTTTTTTATATTATCTTCACAGTTACCAATAATCCATACTAGATGGCGTGCGCAATTCATATCTGACCTTTTTAGCAACTTACCATACTCTTCCGCGGGGCTGCTTTTATGTTGTTTTTCACCTGCGTGATCGGTCCTCGTAGTCTTCATAGTCTTCGTATTTGTCTCAGCTCGTTCTGCGAGTTTAATATTGAGGAACAAATCATCGACCAGTCCCACTATGACCTCATGGCATATTGGAAGATAAGAGCTTGGAAGTTGCCAGGTTCGGTCTTCCCTCTACGAAGTGCCTGCAGGAAGATGGTGAGCAATCTAATCGTTTAGTCATCATCCATGGTTGCGTGCCGAGCAAGGCCACCTGCATCGGTCAAATTTTAATTCTTAAAAAACGCCCTAAGCTAAGCTTATCTGACTTAAATCTAGCTTAAAACTTATTAGAAAAATGCTACGTAGGTAGCGCACCGGCCCGCACGGGAGAGATTATCAACCGTCACCTATTCATCAAGCCACCAAAATTCGATGAACTGCTTTAACGTTTCGGCCTTGTCCCGTTCCGCAATTGCACTGCTAAAATAGAGGAGCTCGAAAGCATTGGATGTGTACCCGTCGTGGATGAGCCGCTTAGCCCTCACGCCGATTTGGTTGTGGTATAAAACCGGCGCACCATCTTTTGTCTGGATTAACCCTTTCATGTCTACATGGAGAAATGCGTCAGGAGGGATAAAGCCAGATCGAAGCGTACTCTCGTGGTATATTAAATTGGGGTAGTAAGCCCTGAGATCAGGTGATTATCACGGGCCATCGCATTTGCACCGTGCCTCCGAATCACCTTAATATGGAAATAGTCAATCCTATTATTTTATGTACTCAGATTCAGGAGTTCTAAACAACCCTAGAGAGGCTCTGCGACATTGCCTCTCGAACACCGGAATCTTTTCCATATAGGACGGCGTTCTACTGAACCACATGGGACAGCCACAAGTGATGATAGGCCTTCTAAGGGTCACGTACGAAATGACCTTCATCCTGGAATCAAGTTGACTGCTGCGAAACAGTCTAATTGTCAGTGCGTGTGCCCTCTTAGCCTCAGCAAGACCAGCAACTATATGTTTGTCAAAATACAGATACAGGTCGAGCCAGTTGCCAAGATACCGGACCACGTTTCTCACCGCCAACGGCCGCCCCTGTTGTCCGATAATTGTTAATTTTCTCCAGTTTTTTCCAGTATTCCCAGAGGTCCCAGCCAATAAAGTTTTGCACAGGATTGTTTCTTTTTTGCTAATCGAAGCTTCAATGTCAATGAACCCTGCTTATTGTTCTGATTGTTATATTCCTGTATACTCTGGAAACAGATACCTTCGCTATGAGCGCCACGACCCAAATCGTCGAAGGGTTAAACTGGCCATTCTATATGAAAAAATCTTTCTGGCCCGTTTACATCCATCAACATTTCGCGAGTCTAGAAAGGATAGAGGTGGTCACTCCACATGGCAGAATCTTTTGAAATACTTACCGATTTTGAACACCATACCGGTCGTCTTAACACACAACTGATGTTACAGAGCTTTGTCGTGCACTTTGTTTTACAGAATAGGCCCAAACGGCCAGCCTTGTGGGACCCTCGCAGTACTGTTGTAGTACAGCGTCATCGTCAGTCCGGTATTCTGCTGACTCGTTGCGTTGCCAATTTTGTTTTCGTCTTTTCACCAGTAACAGCTTCAATCCTTCTAGTAGCTGATCTTCAACGTATTGCTTTAGCCGACGTTCTGATGCGATTGGTTGCGTCACTCGGTGCGAAATTGTCTCACGCTGGTCCACACGTGGATATATAGCCGATGATCGTCAGTTCCTCGAACGTTTTTTGTCAAAGGATGCATCTTGCCAATTCTTTGTCAAAAGATGTGTCTTCCCGATTCTCCCAGCCTAAGTTTCATGTTAAATATTGTCGCCGAAGAACACAAAATTATACAGCTAGTATAATTTTGTGTTGGCCAAGTGTGACATTCACCTTCTTGATCTTGAATCTCTTGATGAACTGATATAGATCGCCAATCTGGCTTGGCCCAATTCCGTGGACTTTCCCGATGTTTAGGGGACCTATGGGTTCACAGATAACGCACCCAAAGCTGCTCTGTTTTGATTCCTCTTCATTGATAATCACCGTTCAGTTAAAAGTCGGTTTCAGTATATTCCCATACTTCAAGCTCCAAGCTAGACACCAGACCCCACTGATCCCCACCATGTCCCCCATATATATCTGGAAATGATTTATGCCCCTCGAAAGCCATTTCAACTTGTCGGGCTAAACTTGGTCAATCTCACTCGCCGATCTTGTCTATTGGACACCGCATTGCACATACAAATCTCTCGCTCCCCAAATTGCATGACCTGCGGTGAACAATTTGCATGAGCGCATACTCAAAAAAATTCCGCACTATCCCGTGTCTCTCGTGCGCTGCCCATTGAACAATTTTCACAAAGTGCAGTTGTAACCACTGGCCGCATGCCGCCGCCCCACGACACGAACCAAAATTCACGCGCACACGCGCAACCTACCGCTTGACCATAACGCTTCGACATTGGCCAAAAACAAAACGCCAAGCTAAAGTCAGCCTGACCAGGCAATAGCACAACAACAACAACAACAAAAAAACACCATGTCTTGACTATTTCCGTTGGCAGTGAACATGTGTTCAACAAAACTGTGCAACTACAGCCACGACCGCATGGAGGACGCAAACGCAAACGCAAGCGCGAGCGCGAACTCGAAAGCGAACGCACACCGCATCAGCACTATTTGTAAGGCCCGTCCATATGCTCTGCATCTTCGACAGACAGATACATTCTGGGCCAGCGCGAACCATAAATCATAGATCAGCGCTGTGCCGGAGAGTGTGCCGGCGCACAACAACAATACACAGTATATATAGGAAAGCATGGCATGTGCAGCACGCCAGCTAAGGCCACTTAACTTATGCAAATTAACCGTTAGATTGCAGCACATTTGTATGTACCGAGGTCCGAATTAGCTTCCCTGTTTATGCAAATATTTTACGGCGCAGAGTCTTCCCGCAGCCGGGTATCTCTATCTTGGTCTTTTTTTTGTTTTTTTTCTATCATCGTTTCGCCAAAAGCATGCAACACGCTGCCATCAGCTTGGAGGTTCGAGGCTTGAGTCGTCTGTATAGGTTCCCATCGTTAGGGAAGGAAAAGAGTCATGCAACCGGCCAAAGCGGTGGTGGTGATCTGCTTCCATATAGAATGCGATTATTGATTACTGTCGATCGTATAACGAAATCGATGGGAACATCAACTTGTGCATAACGATCTAGGGGGACAGGCCGGGCATATGGAGACGACAGCGGGACAACTGGTCTTGTCGTTTTCTCGAATTATTCACTTTTTGCCCTCTGGCCATGCGAATTGTGTGTTCGGAGACGAATTTAATTGCCTAGATGATTAATTGGCCATTAACATGAATTTTATGGCCAATTATAGTGGCCAAGTGGACTAGGAATGGAGGAGGTTCGCTGTCTTTCAGTTGGCTCTCTCGGTGATCCCCTTGATGAGGTGTGATCATTATAGGTGGCGCATAATATTTGGTGGTGGATTAAGGTGCGCTATGAAAAGGCAAACAGCCTTCGGCCATGCACCTCTAATGAGGTGGTTTTATGGCTGAAGTTTGCCAGTGCTGGTGTGACGTGGTTTAAGACGAAAGAAGTCTTTGTGTCTGCGAGGGCTTGGTGGCGACCTTGATTGGCTTAGTAAAGTGTCCAACCATTCGAGGTGAAGCGTTTCATGAGGAAGGAGAACGGACGCCATAATATTTGTGAAATGAAGAGAAGAAACACACTTTAAAGAAAGAACACCTTTATAATGACGGCTTCTTTTGACGGTGGCTGGAACCCACAGGACAGATGTGGATCGATCCAAGTTTGTTACACAGAGGCAGTAACATCTTTACCATAATGCCGGTATACATTCGAATAAATCATTTTTTTCTAAGCAGGGAGTAAATAACTGCGTTGTTAGCGACTTTATGGCAACTTTGCCGACGCCGAGTTAAACAGAAAATGTGTCATTTGCCATGTAGGAAAAAGTTTCGCATTTCGGCGGGCTGTACTTAGGCCCTACCTATATAGCCATACGTAAAACGAAACCATGAAAATGTTCGTTTGATTTTTTTTAAGACTTAAACCAAGCGGTTGAACTCAATCTTGGTCTTTAAATGTTGGTTATGAATTATAAAGCTAATTTATCAAAAAAAAAAAAAAAAAACAATAAACTTGAAATTTTCTAGAATAATAATTTATTAACTTTTCCGTACGAAAAACTTTTTCCGGTCAAGTTCTCAGCAAGTTCCACAACAAAAAACCAGCCCATTCTACTGACATATTTAATTTCTTTACTGCTCCATTATTTTCGTAGGGACAAATTTTTCTGACAGAATTTTCACTATGACCGCATAAACAAAATAAAAATAATGTTCATAATGTTCCAACTTTTTCTGTTGCATATTATGTATGGCTATAACTGGGGCCTTAGAGTTATCTACCGTCAGCATTTCTCTATATTTTTTTGTTTTTTTACGAGTGGAAATTTTTAACAGTGGAAATTTCTATACTTACCCAAATATCTCCAGTACTTAAAAAGTAGAACTTATCTGCCGTGTTATAATTTTAAAATTACTTTAAGACCTAAAAACTTCAACTCCTTTAGAAACATAGTTTTTACTCTAAATATTCATACACCAGTATTTGAAGACCAAAAATTGAGTCATATACGAAATTATGATTTGTTTTAACTTATTTTAAATAAAATTTTATAATTTCAAGATTCAAGTTAAGTTCTATAAACTTCTGTTTTAGCCTTCATATATTAAAATGGAAAATTACTGCAGAAGTGAGAATTTTGCTTTATTTTATTGCTAAGACCCCTGAAAGCTTTATTTTAACGCTAAACCTACTGAAGAAAAAATATTTTCTTTGGAATATCTACTGAAAAATATTTTTGTACCTTTGAACCTCCTGCAAAACTAAGATTCATCTGTATAACTAATTAATTTGTATTATTGCTATACAGTTTTTATTTACTTAAATAATATTAGTCTTAAACTTAAGGTCCTTGAATATTAGTTATTATTAATGGTTAAATTATTTTTATTCTATTTATATATATAGTTACTATCTGACCTGTGCTTCCGTTGTTTTTCAGAGTTCTTAGAAAACTTTTGTTTTGTTGGGTTTTCCATTAAAGTGTTATAGCAATCAACTGTGTTTGTCATTCAATTTTTTTACTTTTCAATAGGGCCCCCAAATTCTCTTATGCCCAAGGTCACGATATAGCCTAAAACGACCCTGAATAGAGGTGCCAGTAAATCGGACGCATTTTTGTTTCTAAATACTGAGCTTGAAATATGATAAGGCCTGCTTGCTTATTGACACTCTTACTTGGTTGAGGGTGTTTTTGACTAAAGTGAATTTCTTCTTCTGACTTCACTGAACGGTTAAAAATATTGTTGTAGTAAAACTAAATATTTCCTTCCTAAAATACTCAGTTAAGTATTTTTTTTCTAAATTTTATTAAATCTAGTATTCTAGTTGTACAATCTAATCCCGTCGATATTGAAATTATGTTTCAATCCAGATCTTGTTAAAATTAAGTTATAGTTGATCCGCAATATAGCACCAATGGGGACTTTCAGATATCTAGTACATAAAAGTGTGACAATAAAATCCCTGTGATACTAGTTCATAAGATTCTTGTTTAGTAATTTTATTAATTTATTTACTTGTATGGTATTTATGTTACATGTATATATCTTATTTGTGTTCATTTATTTAAAAAAATGGTTAAAACCACTCGACCAATGTAAAACCCGAGAGAGCCTGTCAAAATTTTGCCAAGGCCTTTTTATTTGGAAAGGGCGATCCTCGAAAATTTTCAAAAATTGTTATTTCCAAATAAGTAGTACCTACGTATAAAATGTAACACGGCTCTCCATTGCAACACTTTTATAGTTTTATGCGAACTAATGGTTGTTAAATATCCTCCGAAAATTCTAAATTTTGCTGTGTAAGCATCAGAAATGACACCTTTTTCTCAGACCCGCCCTTTTTTTGACATTTTCGAAATCAGCAGCTGCCACTCTGTTTATTTTAAATTTTACTATTTCAAATGTCAACTGCCGGCTTCCCCTCCATAAACGTCAACTGCAAAAATGACTCACATCTCACATGACCAGTTTGGTCCAATTAGAAATGAAATACATCAAGCTGTCAGACGTACTTTACTAGGAATCCGATCGTCCCCAATGGGAATAATTTTTTTACGAACTTAGTAAAATTCCATCCATTAAGAAAACAGATTCAAAGGTAAATCTAGAGGTAACAAGTTAAAAATCTCATATATATGATAACTTTAATTCAAAACCGATAAAAATGCATTAAATGGGCCCTAGGGGTGATACGTATTAGTGGTTGGTGCCGTCGTTGTTTCGATTGAAGAACTCATAGTACATGGCCAGTCCGAGTTCTTGAAAACGTTTTTATTGTCCAGGGTGTCAACAGCGGATAGTACATCTTAGTTCCAAAGCCCCATCGTTTTCCCTCTAGCTATGCAATAGCTAATTCGACAACCCCTCATATGTCGTCTATTGTATAGAGCCAGCTTTTCGAAGCCCAAACGGCTAGTCTAATAATGCGCCTATTATCATAGGTCTGTTGCAGATATCCTTTTTCTCTGCCCTCGTTAAACAAGCGCGGTAAGTCGTTCTCGTTTTTATCGCTGGAGCGGAATGCTAAATAAGAATGCAATGTAGGTAGATGTGAGCCACCTTCTAGACGGCTCCCAAATTTCAATAAGCCAAATTCCATTAGTCAACTCTGATCTATATGCCAATGGAAAAGGTCATAGATTATCAATAACATTCATAGCCGGTTTTTTATGTCGTCGCGTCTTCCAATTTTAGCCATTAACTTGCTGTACGCATAGAAGTCCTAATGGGAGATGGATATATTATCAGAGCCGACTACAGAAGCCGAAAAGTTTGCCATAAATAAATAAAGAGCTGTGAGCGACATCGACGGTCTTACAAGTAGGTATTCTGAAAATTTTTAATTCGCATTAGAGTTAGCTTTGGAAAGCCTTAGAATTCTAATCAATCCCGGCTTGGGGAAAATATTTAAAAATGTTAAATATTTTGTTCATTGCCCTATAGCACCGCATACGCAGAACGATATTTTTCAAAATTGAAACATAAACTTTATGACAGGGTTAAAATAAAAAGGAGAAGAATTTGGAAGTGTTGAGTCCTAACTCCGATCTACTCAGAAGTTTAAGGTTTCAATTTCAAATTTTATTTAAATAAATTAAAAACATTTATATTGGTTACTGTTTCGACTGCTAGTTTCATACCGGACCCTTTCTGTACTTTTTTGGACCCTTTCCGAAAGTTGCCGAAAGCCAATTCTGATTTGCATACCTTCCGATTTGGGGAGTAGTTTCAACAGGATTCGCTTTCACGTTCACATATAAACGGGCAAACTCCACAATTTTATTTTGGAAAGTGTTTCTTCCAGTCGTTTCCTATAAAAAATCAAACAGTGGGCAAGGTTCAAATCTTGCAAAGATGTCAACACGAACGCCTTAAGGTCCGCTTCACCACTGCTCGAAATTCTGATAAATATCAGTTAGGTGTACCTACAACTGGTCCTGGGAAAAATCTTCAATTTAACTGGACAAATGCGGCATAAAATTGTAGATATCCCGCAAGCAAGTGGTTATAAGGTTGGTTCTATGCAGACCTGTTGCGCCATCTGTTGACTTTTTTTTAATTTTTCAAACTCTTACTTTTGCCTGCGGCGGCAACGCTGGCTTAACAATTTAATTATAAGCCAGACCATGTCCATTGCCACATCTCGCCATGAATCATATTTCACCTACGGGACCCTCTGCACGGAACAGCTGCCATCCGCATAATTACGAAAGCAAACAACGCCATCCTTCGGTTGCGCTAAATTAACTCGAAATAACTGCCCTCTGGTCCGACACAGTGCGGTTATCTAGCAATCCTTCCTCCTCGTAAATCAGATAACCTAATCAACTGTTGCAAGTCAGTAGTTAGCTACCACTAAATCGTGATCTAACCACAAATCCATACTCGCGCCGAGATTGGCTTATCTGCTGTGGCTGCGCTCTATTTACATATCATCATCGTTCCAGCAGCGCGTTATCATCCCATCGAACTATGGCGCACTTCAAAGCGTACCGGCGCCGCCGCTGAAGCCTCGCACCAGCAGACTCAGATTTTCAGCACACAACTGCGCAGAAGAGTTCAGCTGAAGGAGGAAAAGTATTTCCCTCTTAGACGCAGTGGATAAGATTCAGTGCTGCTGATCTATGACCGCTATCGTTAGGAACCTAATGGAGTAAGGCGGTAAATTACCGCAGAGTTCTCTATACAGCGCGCAGATAAATCTCTCGCCACAACTACCGCCAAAGAACTTTCGCTTTTCGGCACACACCGCGTGTGCAGTTTAAAGCTTGCGTCGGCTCCATCAGCCGCCGCAGAGGCTACACCAGTTGGTAATAAAGATGCAGCCGACCGACTGCGGTCTAACTAATTGTCCGTGTTCGGGTTCAGGGCAGGTCAAGCAATTTGTTTGAGCGCATCTACACGGTAGCCGCACTCCCTACCGTCCAACCGACACAGTCGATCGCACTTGTGTGAGGTCCTTTCGATTGGCTGTTATTATTCAATTAATCAATGTTCGTCGGGCGATTAATCATGTACTAAAAGTCATCTGCCAACGCCTCCGCCAAGACACTGTGGCGCTGGCGGTATGTCCTTAATTTTTTCGGCACAAACACGCACACAGCCTGGGTGCAGTACGTTGCCCCAAGGAATTCCCATGTCACGCGATCGTCACGACCCAAAGACTTCACACATCGATCATTTGCCTACTTGAATCGTCTCCCCCCCCCTGTACTAATACCGTGTGTTGTCCAACTGTGATCGTCTGGAGATGCATCGTCGATCTTGGGGCGCCATCCATCTCTCGCTGTGGACGACGCACTGGCACTGGTCTGCAGCTCTTGAATTAAGCAATCTATAGTGGCACGGAAATTACCATAATTTTTTCGCATTAGATTGTGCGCGCACTATGGCGAGTATGGAATCATAGGGCCTCGTCGTCCCAGCAAAGACTATCATCATCGACGCCGTCATAGTGGTTCTCATAATCGACGTCGTTAGACATTAGTAATTGGGGATGAGACGATCGTCGCGGTGAATGCATGCGATCGGCTTCCACCCATAGATGGGAGCAGTAATGCGCGCGATAGGCTTAGGCATGGCTTAACGGCGATGTTTACCGACGGGAAGTGCATCATTGGTGCGGCCAAATGCTTGCACGCGTGATGGAGTAATTTCAATGATCAGCGCGATTAATCCATCGTTTAGTCGTGGATTAGGAGCTTAAGGCTTGTGATATTGTGTGGAGCTAAAAGTGATGCTTAGAGTTTGGACCGGGGATCGGCCCTCATTCTTTTGGGAGATCAAGCGAGTTTGAGAAACTATCAAAAGCTGTTTGAAAAAAGTTCAGTTCTGTTAGAGTTTTTACCGGTGATCGGCCCTCATTCTTTTGGGAGATCGAGAGAGTTTGGGAAGCTATCAAAAGCTGTTTGGAAAATGTTCTGTTCTGTTAGAGTTTGTACCCGGGATCGGCCCTCATTCTCTTGGGAGATCGAGCGAGTTTGGGAAACTATCAAAAGCTGTTTGAAAAAAGTTCTGTTCTGTTAGAGTTTGTACCGGGGATCGGCCCTCATTCTTTTGGGAGATCAAGCGAGTTTGAGAAACTATCAAAAGCTGTTTGAAAAAAGTTCAGTTCTGTTAGAGTTTTTACCGGTGATCGGCCCTCATTCTTTTGGGAGATCGAGAGAGTTTGGGAAGCTATCAAAAGCTGTTTGGAAAATGTTCTGTTCTGTTAGAGTTTGTACCCGGGATCGGCCCTCATTCTCTTGGGAGATCGAGCGAGTTTGGGAAACTATCAAAAGTTCTGTACATGTGGCGCATGAGTTTCTCCTTTAGCGAGGCCGAAATCTTGTTCTCGGCTGAATTACCTTCTCCAAGTATGGACAATGCAGACACGGAACCAATTTTGTATGAAAATCTTTCACAAGCCTTGTAAAAACTGAAGAAAAAAGGTCATCCCCGCGCTTATGCCGCCTATCATCCAGCAAGGAAAGGTTTTAAATATAGGGTAAGGCGGTTGCTACGTTTGACTCTAGCTCAAAAGTCTGTTTGTAGCTGTTTGTGGTGATTTCTTTTTTGACGAATGGAAGGGCCTTACAATTTTATGTCGAACGGCTTTCGCCGACTTTTGCCGTAGGTGGCGCAGTTAAAGAACCCCTCCAGGTCTAACTTGTGTTTATCGCTCTAGCACCCTAACCACAACCATTTTAATGAATCTCTTTTTAAAATACCTGCACCCCACCCTCACAACCGTGAGAACCACCGAATCACAAGAACCGACAGTACCATTTCCACCGAACCAGCAGATCGATTGTCACACTGCACGTCAAGCCCAATTTTTGTTCGGCCACCGGAACAATGACAATGACATCTTGAGGAACTCAAATCAATTGTCACACAGTTTCAATGTTTTATTCATGAGACGATCTTTCCGCACCCATCCGACAAAGTCGCTGCATAATAAGTCTACGAAGCAGCAAATCATTCACCATCAGGTCTTGTTACAAATAATTCACTCAATTGTTACCCACCTGACAAGCGCAACCACAATGCCTGATTGCACGGTGGTCGCTACACTTGTCAATGTGACTTTTCTCCAATCTCGAACGGGGTGAATGGTGCAATTGAAATACCTACATTCGCGCGATCAAGTGGAAGCGCAAAGGAATGGGAATGACGATCGCATCGATTGGACTTGTGAGCTCCAACTGATGATGATGATGATGATGGAAAATTATGTCATTACCTCCGCTTTTGGAGGAGCATGATGCAGATGGAGCATGATGACAAGCGACGTAATTGGACAATCGACTGGATTGATGGATGTCTGTGACAAATTGTTGAGAGCAATTCATTGGTTTTGCGTAAACAATGCGATTTAGTGATCCTGTCATCAGTGGGGATGCTTTACACACTGGTCAAGGCATTGCCTCATTTTTCCTCCCATGCACAAAAACGGACCTCGAGAGAGAGAGAGGGAGTTTAACGAACTGGCAACAGGCTGCTTGTCACTTTGAATAGATTTGATTAGCCTCGGGTAATGCAAATAATTGCATGCTCTCCTAATGGGCCCGTTAAATGCGTCCATTACATCACATAACCGTATATCGCACATCGGGGCACTGTGACCAACTGAGCTCCATTCCAACGGTTCGGTCATCGCCACCTGCACTTCCTGATATCGCCGTCAGCGCGCACGGTACTCAACGACCACCAAAAGACTCGGAGGAATGTGCATTGTGTGCTCCCCCCCACCCCCACCATCGAGGAGGATATAGATGCAAAAATTTAATAATTCCGTGCAGCGCAAATTGAATGCCAATTTGACTTAGTTCAGCCAAATAAAATGCGGAGCTCCGTCACATCATCCCAGTGCGAGCACTGTGCTATGTGCTGACTCTGCAGAGCAACATTGCTGTTTGCAAAACATGATCTCTTAATTGCACGATCATCGGGATCACATGGGCATGCATTCGTAGATCGCAACCGCTGTGCGGTCCACCTCGATTACACACTCGGTGCTCGGTGTGTAATAGCCGGTCATTTGGTGCGCATCACTAGATGGTGGACCTGCCTATTGCCACAGATAGATAGGAATCTTCGATAAATGTATCTAAGTATCTTTTAAATGTTTTTTTTTTTTTTGTTTGTGTGTTGTGCGGAATCCTTTGGTCGCCCCACCACATGACAGCAATAATGCAGCTTTTTACACACAACATGCAAATTATTATTACGCTCTCTGACCATAAGTGAATGGCGGAGCAGGAGTGCTTGGTGCGGTGTGCGGGTGAACGCGCAGCAACACAAACCGGGTCAGGCGAACGAGGCATTTTAGTGCCGTAAAGTGAAGGCAGTAGAAATGCTGAACGCACTTCGATCTTGCATTTTAGAGTTACGATCACGGTGACGATCGCGATGACGACGGTCTCTAGGGCACTCACTCCAAACCGATGATCAACGGATTTAATGGTCAGTTTTGAGCATGCATCGCGGCTAAGATGTACAATTTGTGGCCACTCTGAGAGATGCAGTCTGAGATCTGGGAAAGTCACTCGGACATCAGGTGGATGGACGGATATTGGTCGAGGATGGTGATTTGAATTTGAATGCAGTTGGATTTGCTAAAACGGCGGCGGGAAGCCTAAAATATGACAGATGCGGTAGGTATGTGAGAACTGAGAGTGTTTTTATTAAGAACGAGGACTTGTTGATACCTGGGAGCATTTAATGGAATGTGGCTTTGGTATCCAAACGAGGGGTTGATGGCATTTGACTATTTTTTTTTTTTTTTAAACTGAATATTGAGAGATTGAAATGATTTAACTTATTAAAGTCCCTCGTCAGGTTATTGATCGGGCCATTACTCCCATATAGTTACATCGAGATGTCATTTAGTCCTTAGCGAGAAAGAATTCAATTTGTGGAACTCTAGCTCTACCCTCCCGGCTTTGCTCGTGCCCAGGAACTTTGTTGTTTTTGTCTATCATCGTCAATATAAGGATGCGACTTAAGTTTGGTATCAAGTCCCGCCGGTGCATTTCGCGAAGGTTTATGTTCGAACAAGACAAATCAATGTTCAAATTTAACAAGTTTCTCTCCCATGAGTGTTAAGAAATAGCGATCGTATTTAAATGGTAGGTATCACACGGTCTTTTTACCGATTTTAACCCAACTTTTTATATATGTTTTTTGGCATTTTCAAGCGTTTTTCCCAGAACTTCTTGAATTGTTTTCGGTTTACATATTTTAAAATGTTAGGCTTTTAGCCTGTTTCTCTGAAGCGGGTCGAAATGCTGTTTTCAATGCTGCTTTGCAAAGTTCTGTCTTCTCAGACAAAAATGATGCTTTTCTGCTTTTTACCCAACTAACTAATAAAAAAATGAAACAAGTAGATATTAATACAAATATTTTAAATTTACCTAACGAAAATTAAGCAAAAAATCTAAATAAAACAATTTAAATAAAATAAGAGAACTAGGATTAAAAAATAAAAAAAAGAGAATTATGATGAAAAAAATACGAATTAGAAAAAGGAACATTTTCTATACAGCCCTTCCTTACAAAATTCTGCAAATATTTAAAAAAAAAAAACTGCGAAATGTGAAATAATTTTCCAATAGCAGAATTTAGCAAAGCATAATTTTGTAAGAAGAATTTTGACCCGAAACCTAGTTTTCACATAATTCTTTTTTCAAAATTCTGTTCTACAAAATTCAGCTTTCAAATTTCAGCTTTTCAAAATTCTGCTTTACAAAATTCTGCAAATAAAAAAAAGGTTTGGAAAATGTTCTGCAAACAAAAAAAGGCTTGGAAAATGATAAAAATAGCGCGCATTTTCCAACATTATACCTACCAACTCACTTGTTATAGAAGAAGAGGTAAAAGGAGTTTTGTTATTGGTTTTAAGTTTGCTCTCTTGGTTTAGACAAATATTCTGTTAGTTAATGAGTGAACATAAAAACATCTGTAATTAAATCCAATAAAGGAAAATATAAGGTCCTTTTTTGGTTATTTTTTTTTTTTTTGTATGTTCCTGGTAGCCACCTTTGTAGGTACCTTCTTTATATGAAACTAGCTGACCCGGCGAACTTTGTTCCGCCCGAATTCGTTAATGGAATGAAAATAATAATTTCAAGCATGCACAAAGTTCATGCTACTTTATGTTATTCGTTCAATTCAAATTCTTTATTAAAAACTTATAGTTATACAATAGAAATAACTGAAGTATAGTCATGTCGATGTGTTTCATCATTCGCAAACTTTCGGTGCATTGAGGTTTCACAAAAAAATTATAAATGGGCCGACATTTTTCAAATTGTGTAGCGGTAGTCCCGGAACATTCAAAGAATACAAAAACCCAAAATTTTACATAATTTTTGTTATTCCTAATGGAAGTGTTACTATCCGTTTTGTTTACTCGACAAAAAGTATAGCATATGTCGTTCCTTGGGCCAATTCGAATCTAAACTAAAAATCATAAAAATCGAACGATCCGTTCCCGAGTTATGAGTGCCCATACGTACGTCAGTCTCTTTTATATGTAGCTATACCCACCCGACTTTGACCGTAGGTACCTTTCGTTTTAAGTCTTGCTCGCATTTCGCAAAGTGCTTTATTTGGACAATTTTCATTAATAATTTTAATTATACAACTCTAGAAATAGCGTTTGATTTTATTTTTTAATTGAAGGTGCTACAACCCATTTTCCTGTACCTGTTATGATTTACAAAGTATCACCTATAGGATGGTATTCTATCTTTCAAACGGGCACCAGCCATATAGGACATAGGTACATGCACAATATTTCATTGAAATCAGTTGTGTGGTTTCGCAGGTCGACAAAGCACCTATCGGGTCGAAAACTACCTTATCTCTCAAGATTGAACAAACCTTAGATACACATGCACACAATTTCTTTGAAATAGGTAGGTTGTTTTCGGAGTTCGACGACAGCGCCACTTATCGGGTCAATAACCAAGTAGAAATTGTTGTTTATAGTATAAGCGCTGTTCCTATATTTCAGATCAGACGTGTTTCCGTAACAGTAACTGTTTATATAATGTATCAAAGTGCGTTCCAGTGCAGGATGAAACGTTGACCAAAGTGGGGAATCATTTTTAGCCCATAAAATTACTACTTCGCGAAACAAACAAATTGGTATTTTGGGTATGACTTGTAACCGAATTTTAGTGAGCTGTTAAATTGGTTTTCATATGTGTGTAAGTTGGTTCAAACGAAACAGAAAATTTGAAATAGAAATACTAATACCAATATAAAACGTAAACACATAACCTTCCCTCTTAACCCCTCCCTACGTGACACCTCAAGACGCTCAACAACTCATGTTGCCTGTCATCATTGTCCACGTCATCTCAAACAGCACTACATTTCAACTTTCTCATAAATAGGTACTAATGCAATGATCCTGAAAATTCATGTCAAACAAAAATGATTGGTTCAAACACCATCAAATAAATCAAAGTATCTCCTCCATTTCAAAAAGTTACTTAATGTAGCATAGTAAACATAAACAAACTTAGGTATATCTATCGTATATTTAAAAAAAAATTTAAATTGTCGACAACAAATATTTGCTTGGAAAATAATTGACAACAACAATTGCCTTTAAAATAATTTTTTTTTGTATTTTAAGTGTCACTACTCGATTTCTATTCAGTTTTATTTATTTTTGAGTGCATTTCCCCATGAAAAACGAAATTTGGGCCTTTTTCCAATTTTCGGGATGGTTTTTCCAAAATTTTGTTTCGTAAAGACCTTCTCCTTATAATTACGAACCGCTGAAAAAAAAATGAGCCAAATCGGCCCAGCCGTTCTTAATTGATGAATTAGCATACATTTTTTGCACCATTTTTATATATATAGAGATATATTGTAATTTGTTGACAAAGTTGAAAAATATTTGTTTCTTTAAATTCGTAAATTGGAAAAAAAAAAAACAGAATTAGCAGAATTGATTTATTTAAAATAATGCCTGTCAGAATTTAAAAAAACAGAATTTTGAAAAGCAGAATTTTTGTGTTGATAATCAGAATTTTGAAAGCAGAATTTCGACCCGCTCCCAATTTGTTGACCAGACTTTAGATACCTACTACTTTCAACTTTCTACTTTTTAAGACATTATTTTTCGTTGCTTTTCGGATGATTTCAAGTACTTTTTCTACCATTTTTGGAATTTATATTGAAAGTTTTTAAGCGTATTTTTCGCCGATTCTTGCGCCTTTTTGCTAGTTTTTGGACTCGACGCATAAAAACATTTTCGCATATTTTGGGCGTGATTTTCGATGAGAATCTTACACTTCGAAAAGTTTAATTGCAGCGAATTTATATAATTTTTGATGAGGATTTTGTTGCGCTTTAAGCTATTTTTTTTTTCCTCTTTCTTGTTGTTTCTGGCTGTTGCTTATTTTGGTACTTAATTTAATAGCATTTTTTTATCGTTTGTGGTGCATTATTGCAATTTTATTTTTTCGGCCGTGTTTTTTCTTTTTTACAATAATTTTGTGTTGTAATTTTGTTTGCAACATTTTTGGTTCGTATTCTAGGGCATATTTGGTGCCACATCGATCTCATCTGCTAGTTTCACTACTTATTGCGCCATGATCACAGACCCGCGTCCACCTTTTCTTTCCGACAGCTCGGCATGCATTCGTAGGTCCGTCCTTTCATTCAAAAAACATCTACTATTACTTTTTGTGTGAAATACGTTGTCCAACCACTTACGCTACTTATTCCAAAAAAAAACCGCTCCAACAACCATTATCCTTGACGTGCCAGATTACACGGACTTTGTCACACCAAACAAATGGGAATTAAAACGTCTCACGAACAGCGACAACTGCATCCCCTAGATATACTAATGCCCACTTAAGCTCCAACTGAGATCGTCCCTGATGATACCATTCAACTGTCTGACCCATTGGTGGCGGTGGCGATGGCGATGGCGATGGAATTAAATTTTATTCTCTCTGCAGCATCATCGCGCGCATCACTTGACACACCGCCGACGATGACGAACTTGGACAAGGATCAGCTTCAGCTCCATCGTGATGATGAGCATGTGGAGCAACGAGCAGCACAGTACCAGTTACCACCAGTAGTAAACAGCTGCTGTTTGCTCGCGTTGCCCATGTCTACGGTTTAATTCGATTTGCGCATTCAGTAGCTATAAGCGAGAAACCAAACCCGACACCAGACACTCTCGGAGGATTAGTTCTCGCGAAACGAACACCGCATATCGGTCTCGGTCGATTTACTTTGATTGGATTATCTTCGCGCATTGGACGCAAAAAATAATAAAAATATATTTCACATCGCAAGCATACTGAGATGAATATGCGAATACCGAATGCACATGCGCACTCACCACAACAACGAATGAAGGACATGTTGAGAGATTGTTGTCCTTCCGTTGTGCGTCGCTGTAAATCATAGCGCGTTGACACCGATACCGACATCAATAGGCGAGCACAACAGTCACATATCAAGCCGTGTGCTCAGGCGCGTTTCGCTTTTATTTTTTTGCTAGCCAAGTCGTCGGACACCAATGTTAGCATTGTGTATGCAAATCAGAGCACGCAATAAATCACTTTACCTGTCCGCTTGCAGTTGGTTCCTCCTGTCGCGTGAATTGTTCTCGTTTCAGTTTTTGTAGAGTAAAGCGAATTTTCTGCACAGTTATACATAGAAAAATGTTTTTATTAAAATAAACTCTATTTGCATGGACTTGTACAATCAATTAAGCGCTCTCCGCTTGATCGTACACTGTGGCACTTGGAGGCGCCAAATTCGGTGGGGCTTGAGATAGGCAAATGAACGTCAGGTCGTCCAGTCTGTTCCTGAGTCCGTAATATAGGAGATTGTTCAGTAAATGCTCGGCAATATCCCTCTGGCCTTCGGCCATGCGGCGTAGCTTGCAGGCAATTAGTTTTCCAATTGCATCGAACTCATCGTCAGACATTGTCAGCTGCGCAGGTGGTTCTTCATCTTCGGACCTTTTCCGCTTGATCGGCAGGTACGATGTCGTCGGTAATTTTGTTGGCGTTAGCTGGTGGTTGGTTGGAAGATTGTTGCTGTCCAGCATCACCGAGCTGTTTGAGAGACTGTTGTCGTCTTCCATCTATATAAAACAAAAATACAAAAGGCCACTGTTTTAGAAGGATCTATGGATTTCCTGACGAATTAGGAAGCTAGTCTTAGGCCCATTTTATTCACTCGAAGTTGAACACAACTTGGGGATTTTTATATGGGGAACTTCTTACGTTGTGTTAAACTTCGAGTGAATAAAATGGGCCTTAAAGTTTTGAATGGCTGTCAAAGGTTAGGTAAGCCGGTTGGTTTAACTCGCCACACTTTGATCGACGTTGACTCATTGTGGTGCCCTTTGGGGTTTGTGACCGCAGCACTATGGAAGTGTATAACCCGCCTCGATAACGACTCAGATTTGTGCAATCTGCATAGGCCTGCCGAAAAGATCTTCAGAATTTTTGAAAATGTTCCAAGAATACTGTTTCTGATGGGGCAGAATGTGGGGCTGGTCGAAAAAAACTTACCTGAACAAATAGGGTGTAGCTGATGCAAACGCAGATTTGTTTCAAATATTTGTGGGCCGTTGTGGCTATGATTTCTTCAAATTTGGTCTGAAAATTGTACTATATTGAATATTGATGGAGCTCAGCTTGAACCAGAAATTCAAACTTCAACGCAGAGATACGAGTGTCCATTTTTTGTTGGCGCATCTTTCTCCATATGATTGTAGCTTTTCGGAATTTTTAAATACACCCCTATGAAGCTGCAACAATTTATAAATACCTAGTTTCTGAATGTATCAATACTTGCAAAATTTTGAACTGAACTTTTTACCAAATAGAATAGTGTTAAAGTATTAACTACAAAATTAATGGTTGGGGCCAAGCTTCTCACAACGGCGCACGTTTTGTGTGAGTTTTTTTTTAGTTATTACTTCTTTAGACGCGTTGGGCACTTTTAGATGCGAAGAAATTGATGAATTCGCGTTACCTTTAAAACGACACCGCGTCATCGTCACCGAGAAACCGACACCCGATAGGTGGCGCTGTTGTCCATTTTCTGAGAAACTCAACCGATCTCAATGAAAATTTGTATGTGTGCATGGTTGGATGCAGCTAGAAAGATAGGATAGTTTTGGACCCGGTAGGTGGCGCTGTTGTCGATGTTTTTGTGTAGCTGTTTTTACTCTTAAATATTTCCTGCGCAATAAAATATCTCCTGACGATTTGAAAAATACACACGAAATTGTCCAAGTAATAACTTCTGTCGGCACTCCCGGAGTGCCTGATGTTTTTTTTTTTTTTTTTTTATATTTGGGACAAATGGAAGCGATCTACAATTTTATACCGAGACCAAACGGCCAATTGCGAAGCTCTTTGATTACAGTTATACTCTCGGATGTTGGTCAGAAGTTCGCGAGAGGTGGCGCATTGAAAAATCTTTTCTTAATTATTAAAGGAGTTAAGAAATTGAACAGAGGAGGGTATAATGGTAGGAACAGAGAGGCACTAGGAGGTAGGAGACCGCCGCCTCATTTCCTAGGCGTTTAAATGGGGAATTTTGTTAAATGAAAAATTATGTATTTTTATAGCAAAAGTAACCAAAAATCCTGCACATATTATGTATTTCATGCATTTTAAAGAAATAAATTTTTAAATTGGTAAATTGGTACAGAGAAATATTGGAATGTTATTTCTTTGAGCAATTGCATGAATTAGACATCAGTGATATGAGGTACCAACAAAACGGTGTCACAAGCCACACAGCGGGTGCAACGTATGGACCGCTGCATACGTTCCTGTGGTGGACATATGAACGAAGTTGAATTCCATTCATAAATGTTTTGATAGTAATTCAAGCCAATAACAATTTGTTTTGAAATATCTCAAGTAGTTTGAATTTTATTTAAAAAAAAAGTTGTCAGGTTCTTAGTGATATGTCCTTTAGGTATATATTTGTTATAGATTTAAAATGTCAGTTCAATACTATATGCACTTTAGTACTTACCCCTCTGTCAAGACTGTCCTCCTCATGCTCAGACTTTATAGCATCGGCGAGATTATCCGCAGCGTCTTCTTGCTGATTGCCAACAGTAAACAATAACAAATCGTAGTACCACAGCTTCGGTACATATACACCAGGAGCACCACTTTTCTGTGACTGCAACACTTTTTTTATTTCCTTGCGGAATGCACATCGAATATTGTTGATTTTACTTCGCACCGTGTCTATGGTTGCATACGAATCGTACTTCTTGCAAAAATCTAACAATTCCCTTTGTCCTTCGTCGCGCAGATCCTTGTTTGAATAGCATTTGTCATTAATTTTCCACAGACACACATGTTTCTTGTAAATTGCAATAAAATTCTTCATAAACTCCTGGCTGTTCATAATGAGTCTTCGGTGCGACATCTTTGCACCGTAGAAACTGAAGTTGAACTGACGTCTGTATGGTTGGTCGTTGGTGTATGTGGTATGTAGTATGTAGACTGCACTGTTATAGGGGGGAAAAATTCAGTTCGGTTGAATGCCTGCTATGAAACGAACTTTGGTAGGGAACGAAACTGTACCAGTTGCAGTTACACACAGTTGGCTGTTTCACTTTAAAGATCTATATCAACTGCACGCAGAGCGGGACTGTATTCAACTGAGTGTGTCGTTGTCGTGTGTGCTTCGGATGGAAACCAGTTTTTGGAAATCAGTTGTCAGTTGAAGGTTAAACTGTTAACTGTTGGTCGCTGAAGATCCTGCTAATGAGCTGGCTATAGGTGTACGAAGAAATAATGTGTGGATTGATGTGATGTGAGTCCATTTGACTGAAACAAAACTGAGAATGTGTTAACCCTCACATGAACGGAAATTTAAATGTAGGTACTTACATGGACAGTATCTACACGTGTAGATACAAAAAAATTGTAAGCATTCTATATGATTTTTTTCAGCAGGTTAGAGTTTTTCTGTCAATATTAGCTTTTTGCACTCATTCCCTTTATTTTCTTTGGCCTCCGTGTGCCTATTTTCCAAATAACGGTTCTTTTTGTTCCAATATTATAAGTTTTTGTGTCTCTTGTCTCTTGCATTTCAAGATTAGCTTTTCCACTCATTGGTTGTACTTGGGGGTTCATCTTTGTTATTCTTTCTTTTCTAGTGTCCTGTTATTCTTCAATAAAATATTTTTTTGTACTCATTCCTTTTATTGGGAGTGCGTTACTTATGAAGAACAAAGACCATTATTTATACCGCAAAAAAAATTACTACTTATAAAAGTTTGCACAAAAAAGTTAATTTTAGAACGCAATTTTTCAGCGAGTAGTTGGCCGTAAAACACTTAATATTTGTGAAAATCAGCTATCTAGGTAAAAAAATGCCAGCAAGGTTTATACCTAACTATATAATATTCAAATCGGAGTAACGATTCTTTTGTTAGGCTGTCCCATGAAGAATTGGACGACTACCAGATAGATGCTGACCCTGATGGCATAGTTTTGCCTGTAGCCTGTGATAGCGAAGGATCAGGCAAAACGGAAGTAGGACGTCATTTTTAGACTGGTAAGGATTATACTAAGTGGCACAAAAACACACCAAATTTACAAAGTGAAGGGGCACGTAATATGCTCCGGGATAAGGCATTTGTGCTTCCGAAAACAGTTTTCATACAACGTAAACATTGTGTAGATACTGTCCATGTAAGACAAAAAAAAGACAAAACTTAAATAATAGTTTGAAAAGACATTCTCACAGTTACTTTTTCATAATAAATCTACAATAAGGCAAAAATTTAGCCACTGATTCGAATCTGTATTAAAATCGAACAATAAACCAAAGAGTTATTTACAGATGAAAATTGAAATATCTACACGTGTATGACTTATGAATGTATGACGTTGCCATATTGAACAGTGTAATGGGTTATTGGTCACACAAATTTCAACGAAGTTAGGTACTTTGTAGAAAACATTTATTTTAGTACCGACTTTGATGCGAAGATATGTTTTTGAAAAAGCTATTTCGAGTCGCAAAACTCGAGGGAAGTCTTTACATTACTTTACTAAATAGAATGTGGAGTCTATTTCAGACCCTGCAAAAAGTAGACAATTACTGCCGCACATGAAGAACTATCTGACTTTTTGATAGCTAGGACGATGTCGTTTTCTTCAGATAAAGGAAACTAGCTAATTCCAGTGTAGGCCGTATTGTTAAATATACTTATATCAGTCTCTCTAGTGTTTTTGTAAGAAAAAAAAAAAAAATAGAAATAGGGGACTGGCATGAGTCAAATAAAAATAAATAGGTATACAAAATTGCAATGCGACATTCGCATGATTACTTATTTTCGTTGTGAAATTTAACACTTTGTCGTCATCGGAATTTAAAGAAGGTAGGTAGGCTGCGTATCTAGATAAATAAAGTATGCAATTCACTTTATTACTAAAACTAAGGAGGTACCTAACATTATTTCTTATAGTAGGCACGAATTCAAGAATTGTGACCTGCTTTAGTTCAGCTCAGAACAAAAGTCGGCAACATCCCGAAATTTTACGACTGTAGAAAGTCGAGCAATGCTGTTGGAGATTTTTTAATTTAATGCGTTAAGTTGGAAATATTTTCCCTTTGAGAATTTTCTTCAGACCTGCATGTGGGCTGTGGGGTATTAGGTCATTGTGAAGCTGGCGAAATGACCAGACGGGCCCTATCCGGTATGAAATTATTAACTTGACTAATATACCAAATTACCTACCTTATCCTCTTCTGTACTGAGAAGAGCAATCTTTATTTATTTTAATCATTTTATTATTTTTTTTATTTTATTTATTGTAAAACTATTTAATACGCCCCATTTTCTCGAAGTCATCAATAAAAGACAAAAAATAAAAGAAAATCACAAATTTTTGTTGCATACAAGTCAAATACTCTCTTTTTAAGGTTCCGTACCCAAAGGGAAAAAACGTAACCTTATTAGTTTCTCTCGGATGTCTCTCCGTCTGTCTGTCTGTCTGTCTGTCTGTCCGAACCCACTAAGCCAATTTTGTTACCAGGTCTATCTCAAGAACCGATTGACATAGGAGGCTAAAATTTACACACAACATCCGGTATAACCTCTAGTTAAACGACAAATACTAATGGAAGGAATACATCGATTGCTTTTCGATTAATAAGTAATCTGGTGAAAAAAATATTTTCATTCGCCCAAAAAACGGTGTATTTCTTGATTCACAAAAAAATACATAAATTCCTTTTTTGTAGATCATGTTCTTATCTATATATGTGCTGAATACTGTTTTGCCGAAAAGTTTATAGTTTACAAGATATTTTCAAAAAAGATAATTTTACCATGTAAAATACGTTGCTCTCATAAGTAATAATCTCTACTACGCAGTTGTGCACAATTGACCCCATCAAAGACAGAAGAGAGTCACTGGGTTCCCGCTTGCTAATTTCGTTGGGGAGTATAATACATTTTTTTGGGGAGTGCAGAACAAAATAAAAGTAATATATTTTTAGTCAATAGTTTTTAATTGGGACAGGTCGCATACAGAATGGAAAATTGGCGTGGGTTGTGTACTAGGTAATAATTAGAAAATGAGATTCATGTGCGAGTAATTTTTGAGAGTAAAAATATTAAGTAATTAAATTAAACTAAATTGTGATGAATTCATGAAGAGGGGATAGATAGATAGATAGATAGATAGGGGGAGGTGGAATCTGGTTGCCATATCACTGCGGCCACGAGTGGGCCTATTGTGATTTCCTCCAATTAAAGCTCGCTCATGATACCGGACTTAGTTATGAATCCTAGTAGATCTTTGAGTGCGCTGTCAGTTATGTCCTCTGCCCCAAGGTAAGGTTTACCTAGGTGGTGTTGACGTAATCTGACTAGACATTCACAGTGACACAGTATGTGTTCTGCTGATTCTTCGTCTTCGTTGCATAGTCTGCAAGTGTTGTTTTGTATTATTCCCATAGTCATGAGGTGTTTTTTGACTTGGCAGTGCCCAGTGAGGAACCCTGTGACTGTACGAATCTGACTCCTTGTTAGGTTTAGGAGTTGTTTAGTTCTTGAAAGGGAAGTAGTTGGCATGAACATTTTAGCTTGTCTGTTACCTTCAGTGTTTGTCCAGTAATGGTTCGCTTTGTTTTTCAGCCAGGTTTTAATGTGGAATTTAGCGGTGCTAAGAGGTAATCCACAAAAAGGTCTTGGCATCATAAAGGTAGATGCCGATCCTTTCCTGGCTAGTATGTCTGCTATTTCATTGCCCACATATCCGCTATGTCCTGGCACCCAAATGAGGTGAACTCTGTTTGTGCTGGCTAGCGATGTGAGTAGTTGTAGGCAATCCCATACTAGCTTTGACGTGATTTCATAGCTATTGATAGCTAGTAGTGCAGCTTTGCTATCAGAGAGAATATATATGTTCTTGTTTGTTATGGATTTTTTTAAATTTTCTCTGAGACATAGTTCTATTGCAAAGATTTCTGCCTGGAATACGGAATTGCATTTGTCCATGCTTTTGTGGATGAATGTTTTTGTGTCAACCCCGTATACTCCAGCTCCAACACCTTCATTTGTTTTCGATCCATCTGTGTACCATACATGAGAATCTTTGGCAAATGTGGGTTTATTCTGTTCCCAGTTCTGTCGATTTGGGAATGTGACTTTGAAGTTTCGGCTGAAGTTGAATTTAGGTAGACAGTTGTCTACTATGGTAATTCCAAGTATTTCATCATTCCAAGTATTTCATCTCTTTTCAGTTGAAGAGGGGAAAAATTAAATGATATAGATTTCAAATAATATCTGATGTGTTGGACTTTAGCCAAATACGGAACCTTCGGTGCGCGAGTGACACTCGCACTTGGCCGTTTTTTTTATAAATTAGTTTAATTACTATTTTTTTTATATAGTTAAGTGTGACGTCTTATAAATAGGTTGTTGGGTAAAAAGCCCCATTTTATGGACAAAACGCTCTTGAGAAAAGGTACGAAAAATAAATTATTAAGTACGTTGCATTGTCCGTCTTTTCTCTTTTCGGCAAAATGCATGTAAACAGCCCTGACACAATATACACTGGATCCAATCTTCTAAGGAAGCGATCTTGTAATAATTTTCAGTACTCTCGATACACCTTTTATAATCTTCGTCTGAAATTTCGTCTTATGGTTGTGTTTTTTTCGCAATGCAAAACGCCTAACTAAAATTATGGACATCCCATCCCTTTCTAAGAGATAAGACAAACTGTATTGAAATAAGTATATAAAGAATTTTGGTGCAACGTTTTTTGTGTCTGAAGAAGTAAAATTTTAATTTTACCTACCGCAATATGTTCGGGCGCCAAAAATGGTTTTCACAAAATATTTCGTAAAATGACAACAAAAACAAGCTTAGCGTGAGTCATATAACCACAATGAGGTACTTGCCAGACTCATGGGGCGTCTTGTCAAGTAGGGCGTTTTGAATAGTTTTACCTTATTTATTTTGTTTATTTTACTAAGTTTGCTTATTTTATTTATTTTATTTATTTTTTTTTTAATTTTTTTTATTTTATTTATTTTATGTACAACTTTTAAAAAGCCTACAGCTCATCACCTGTCCAATATATTGTTCTGTTATTTTGTTGCAATTGTTGGGTGCGAAGCTTGATGCATGCGGCAACGGTTTGATGCACTGCGTTGGTAAACTCTGTCACACTCTCTCCAGATCCAGATGTGTCAGCGTCTGTCTTCCATCAGACATAGCTCAACGTTAGATGGTTAGTTTGTACGTCAATGTCTGTTCTTGTCACAAATTCGTCCTTTTTAAACTAGAAGATAAGTTATGTTGTACCGCCTCCGAAATTCCGCCTGACCCACGAACAAGGAAACCATCATCCCCATTATACGCTCCATCAAAACTTATCTTACCGACAAAACACAAGAAGAGTTGAGCGAAAATAAACCTCCACTCCGTTCCAGCACGTTCCGCTCGTAAATAACCAACCAAAATTAACGGCTTAACAAAGAGCCGACTCTGTGTAACCGACAAGTCACACTCCCGTGCATGATTTGTGATCGTACATCAGAAATCATGTTCACATCAAATGATCATAAATCTGATTTGAAATTATCGCGATCAGCGGTAACGACTCTTGTATGATGTATGATAAATCCGAAAATCAATTGTGCGATCGTCGTAGCGCCCTAATCGGTGCCAATAAAAGCCAGCCATTAAGCATCATTAAGTGATCACGGAAAGTTCATAAAAAATCACTCTAACCATTGCATATGGAGCGCATATCCTTGCAGTGCTCCACCTCGGGGCGATCTGCATTTCTTTTGTTGAATTTTCTCACTTCGTGCTGAGCGCGCCCCTCCCTGCCTAGGCAAACACTGAAATTTTCTGTGCAAAATATTGTACAATGTTCGCATACATTCAAATGGTTAGCCGCCCAGCCACGTGCTCGGGGGAAAGTGTTAAAATTCAATTTTAATTAATGAAAACATGACAGGGACATGAAAAGCGCCAACAAGGCGATAATTAAACATTTCAAGCGGATTAATCGGCGGCACGATGTAATCCGCAATACCTCATGAATTGAGGGTACAATACACGACAGGCAGTTGGCATGGGGCGGGTTAAAGTAAGGTGCGGGCTAAGTGATTAGGAGTTGTATACTGGAATTTGTCTTAGAGGGCAGAAATTAAAGAGCGGAATTGGTTTAGAAGTTGTGAGGAACACGAGGAGGAACATGACCTATTCTTGTCGATATTATTTGCAAGTGCAGGGCTTAAGAAGGAAACGAGTCGAGTCGAGAAGTCGACTTCGACCCATTCTTGTCGATATTATTTGGCAAGTGCAGGGCTTAAGAAAGAAACGAGTCGAGTCGAGAAGTCGACTTCGACTTCTGCAAAAGTCTAAAGTCTCTCGCACACGATGCAACATAAAAGTGGCAAAAACAAAAGACGTCCCTCTTTGCTGGCAGACGTCGCGTTGGGCACTATCGTAGACGCTCGCTGCGTACCTTCATTTGCTGCGTCGTGTGCGGACCGTAATTTAAATTCACTGTTCGTACAAATCGTGCTCAACGCATCAAATTGGAGTTCAAGTCATTTGACTCTAAAGTAAGAGGCTCTTATCAGTCCCACCAACGCCAACGGGGTGGAGCATACCGCGATCCTCAACAAGAGGACGGATATAGAACAAGCTCCTGTTGATCGTTGAAATGCGTTGAGCGATTTCTAAAAAAAAAAAACGTTGCTCTGTATTTTTTGGTTATATTTTCTGCGCTGCACACATTTGTTTCGCCGTGTGTTAACCTCAATTGAAATCCATTGTCGAATGTGAAAAAAAATGTTTTTCAGAAACAATTCCCGTGGGCATGTGAACTTTGTGTTGCCACGTGTGCGGACGACCTAAGGATTACGTGTCGATTGAGCCTCACCATAAAAATATTTGAGCTATTCCTACGATAATATGGGCAGTTGTCTGTCAGGGTGAGCTTGAAATTCTTACATTTGGTTGCTGTTTTTGGTTAAGCTTTAAGGGGTGTATGATGGGAGAGACCTCTTCACTTACACTCGCAGGTCTGAAAGGACAAATAAGCAGGAACCAAAGCTCTTGAAGTCAGTGCTCGTAACGAATAAATGTCGGAGATACTGGAGACCTCTTAACTCTGCGATACTTGCAAGGACCCTGTATCTGATGGTACATGGGAATCGTTCTTGTAGAGCTTGCGGCAGTGGCAAAGTGGAACTTTAAGTGACTTCAGCTCATTTCTGCATATATCGTTGGACTCTTTTCGCCACTTAAGAAGCCTGATTCCAATGACATAGTGCGCTGTAGTCTTACAAATTGTGATGCGGTTAAGGGGCCTATTGCGTTTCAAAAGACTCTTTGTTTTGCCTTCGGTAATGCTGTTCAAGTTTTGCATTCTGTAGCAGTATTGAAGTGCCCGACCCATGAAAAACGAAATGTGTGCCTACAATTCCACCTGTTGAGAATTTTCTGACTTTTTTTTTATTCTTCCAATCTTCGATTCTAGGTGTGAAAATGGAACACAAATTCAATATTTTTTTTTTTGTTACTATATATTTACACAATTTATTTTCTATAACCGCTATGCAAAAAATTTAATTTTCAGTACCTCAAACAATGTTTCCAGCTCGAATGCAGTTCACTTATTTTTTTTTTTTCCAAATCGCCTTACAAAAAAAAACTTACTACAACTTCTGTTGATCGCAAGAAAAAATTTCGCTTACCATAACTTTTGGAAAATTTGTCGGCTATAAACCTTTTAAAAATAAAAAACGATCAAATAAAAGTTTTAAAAAAATGCGTTTAAAAAATGCATTTTTATAATTCTGAACTGGAGCTTCTCCATAACTTTTTTCTGACTGCATGGAATTAAATTTTCTTTTCATCAAAGGTATGCGCCCGAAGATTGTCTCTTCAAAAAGGGAGAAACCAGTTTTGTAGTCTAAATATTGTTAAAGTATAATAACATTTATACCCGTAAATCTGTCTTATTTCGAAAGGCTTTACTAGGTGCCTGTCCATTTGAAAGGACTTTCGCTAGTAAACTCTCGAGAGTTACTCTCGGGTCTTTCGTGACGATCTCACAACCCTATCACTCAACCTAACCTAACCTAACCTACTCTAGGGTGGCTGTCCCTTTGAGAGCAATAACTTCGCGATTTTAATATCGCCAGTTCTTCGATAACATTTTGAAAGTGGATTCCCTGAGAGTACTCTCCACTTGATATATTTCGTCTGCTAGTTACCAGTTAAGATGTGTTCTTACAAACAAAAGGTTACCGCTGCGTTAGGTTAGGTTAGGTATGCGGGCTGGCGAGGAGCACCCCGTCCCACACTCAGGTCAAATTGACCCATTGTGATGCCCATAGGGGGAAGGTTGTCCCTTACCCATTATAACCCTGTCTATAAGAAATTTCAGTTATGTAATTATTCACTGTGCTGTTGTATACGAACCATCCTGTGGATTTGACACAGCACATTATCTTGTCTACTGGTGTCCTGGAAAGCTCATCTAGGTCGTGGAAGAAGTGTCTCCCTAGGAATTTGTGTCTACTGTGTTGGAGACTTGGGCAGTGCCATAGGAAGTGAAACACAATATATAATTCACTCCGTCAAGGTCTATTATTTTGAAAGTAAATACCAAGTTAAGGGAAGAGTTAACTCTATTTAAGAATATGTTTTAAAGGAGCGTATTTCAATCTTTAAAATAAACGGATCGTATAAGTTCCGAACGCGCTCATTAATAATACCCATATGTCAAATATAATTTGCGCCTTTCTCGGTTTGCCGCCATTTTAAAAAAGTTAAAGCTGAAACTGACCCTGCTAAAAATGCTCGTTGGAATTTTGCGAATCTCCGATATTGATCAGAACATTTACGTCCACTTGCGAGTGACTTTCAAAAGGCTGGAATCTCGAGAGTAAAAAGTTAACTCTCCGCGAACTACTCTATGTCCACTTGTGATTTTTCTCTCGAGAGCTGCTTGACAGCTGCTCGCAGCATTTTTACTCTCAAATTGACAGGCACCTCTTCAGACTGATCATTCGACAGATCAATGAAATCGCATCGTATGCATGCAGAGATAATACAAGTGATCTTCTGACTGATCTGACTGATCTCACTGATCATCGTTCTTCCTAAATGACAGCTAACCTTATTTCCCCACGATCTAAATTGAATTTAGTTCAAATTGTATTTTAAAGCTTCCATCGTTTGCCACCGACAACAACTGTCAACGACAAGATCGGCTTTCACAACTTATTTTTCTCAGAAATCAGCTGACTTTGTCCTTGTAAATTCTATCACCTAAACAATCACCCAGGCTGGCATCTCCCTTCTAACTGACCGATATTACAAGAATACCTTGCCAACTATATCCGATCGTTCGATTGCAGTTCTCCCGCAAAAAGACAATACCCGTATCTGTCACTTGGTCTACTAATTTGTGACACTTATCGTTAGGTAATCGCCCGCCATTAGCGAAATTTCCCTCAAACATTTACAGCAACCGCGCGACTAGTTCATAAATTCCCACTAACAGTGCACCCATAGAGTGGGGCGGTCATATAACTTTATGCGTTTCTCACACCCGACTGCAGTCGGTCGGTCATAATCGTATTCTGTTGCACAATCATATTATATAGACACTCGCAGACGCACATGGGGCAATTTGGCGCGAAAATTAATGATCAGGTCAATTGCAATCAACAACAGACTGCAACGGTAACCTAGACATAAACTACACAATACGCTTATGCAGTTGGGGCTCCGTTCACTCGTGTTTGTGCGTCCAATTGGCCTCAATGACATCACCGTCCTCGCATCATCATTATCATCGTCGTTGTCTCACAATTCATCTGCAACAAGAGTCCGCCATAAACATCGATGTCATGACTTTAAAGTGGCTCGCTTTGGTCACCGTGCAGAGCCGAGTCGAGTGTAATTAGTTCAACTGCCGCCAAATACAGAACGGAACAACAATACATTGAGTGCTAGTGGTACAGATAGGTAATCTCTTTTTTCTTAAGACTGTTGTAGCGCGCCATATGTCGTGGTGATCTTTTGAGGTTAATGTGCTTCTCGTTAGCGAATTTATATGACGGGAGATGGCGAGATTTTGGATATGGCTCGAGAGTGAATTTGTGACTACCGAGTCTGAGTGTGATGTTGTTTGGTTGTGGGTCTGTTTGGAAGAAAGGCTTAAAGGGGATGTTAACATTTTTTCAACTTGTAAGGCTTCGGGTAGGTAGTCGGTTCGATGCTAGTCTCAGCGCCCTCTCTTTCAAATACAATGAGTATTTTTTTATCTTTGTCTGTGCTTCAGAAAAACCATTACGCAATGCGATCGACAAAGCTCCTGCCGCCTTCTATTGGACATGGTTCTTAAAAATCTATATACCTACTATGCATGGTTTTATATGCAGAGCCATAGGGAAGAAAGGTCTACAGAAAAATTAAGCCTTCAAAATCGCTCTAAAAAAATATCTCTCAGATCGTGGCATATTACGACGAAGATGTCGCTATTCTCCCTGATCTCCAAAAATTATGCACGAAAAGAACATCTGGCCAGGGAACACCTCATGCGAAACTGTAATTTGAATATACGACCTCGACTGACGACGTTCTTCCGTTGGGGGCAAATGGAAATATGTCGAACAGGCCAAGTTAAATGGCACGCACATTTTTCGCTTCTTGGCTGCAAGCCTTTTTTAAGGTTTAAAGATTAAAGTTTTCAACATCCCAAGCTCTTCTTGAAGAAGACGAACTGTAATCGTCTTACCCCTGACTTTAACGTCTAAAAGTGGCCAGAGACCACAAAGAAAGCACGCTTTTGCTGGTGTCAGCAAACAAATCGAAAACCAGCAGTTTAACACGACCTTACTTACTTACGCCAGTCCTAAGCTACTTTCCTATGGAGAGGGAGCTTTTTTTTTGAACAATGTTATAGTAATCACCTGCGATGGTCAAGTTGGAACTATATCTTATTCCGGTGAAAAGAAGCGGACTTATGGGCAGCAAACCACAACACAGAAACCGTGCGCCACAGGCTTTGGCTAAGCCGCAACGATCTTGTCAAAAGAGTACGAGTTAATCCTCTGAGATGGCTAGAGAAGACAACAGCCCTTCGAAGAATATTCCAATCTTACCCAGATGAAGAACGCAGTAGCTATAGAGTCAGATCCTGTCGTAAAAGGCATGCAGAGGCCAAAGGTGAGCTCTTCCAACATGTTGTCTATTTAAATCTTCAACAGCTAGATTGAAATAGGGCAAGCGGGACAGTTGAAAATTTTAGATCTAAAAATTAGCAACGCGGCTGGCTGTCTGTTTGTCCTTATTACTTTTCCAGAATCTTTATCCGATCTTGCATCCATGAACTGTTGCACTTCCACAGGAGCTTCGTGAATGTCACCAAGTTTATATGGATTAAAAAGGGTCTTCCATGAAGGAGGCGTGGCACCTCTCAAAACCACTTAGAACGCTATGCTTTCAATTGAACAGCTTGGAAAATATTGAGCTCGTTTCGTAAGAGCTGTCAAATGTTAGAAAGACAAGAATTCAAAATTGGAGAACCCGATAAAACGGACATACGTAGGTAAGATACTGAAGAAGTGAAGCCTTGAATAAAACGCGCCATTGTGTTCGGCAGATAGAAATTTATGCTTTGGAAAGTGAATTTGGATGTAAAAAGAAATAAAATTGTTGGCGGCACAGGCCCATAATGACCCTTGGCTTAGCTCCTGAAAACAGTCCGTTTTGAGTGAGTTTTTCATTTCTGGGACGAATGGAAAGGATCTCCAATTTTATGCCGAGCCCAAGCGGCTAGTTGAGAAGCTCTTCTACGATAGTAAGAGTCTCGAATGTTTGTCAGACGTTCGCGATATCTGCGCAGTGGAAAAAAAACCTTAAGGTGAAATTTGGGTCCTTCCGCACCCTTCGCTTAGTTGTCCAACACACTAACCACTAACCCACTGTGCAACAAACTATCAATGATTGTATATATTCTGCATCAAGAACTTTAAAAACCTGAAAGGAATTGGACAATGGGGCGTTTCGCATCTTGCTGGAAAAAAAAATTCTTAAAGCGGGCTTATGACAGCCTTAATTGCAAAATGTTGCATCTCAGTGGACTGGAAACTGTCCGTACAAAGAACTTTGTAGCCCCCTTTAAACAAAAAGGGGTTGATACCAGGTCTTTTGACATGTAGGTATATCGTAAGACCCGAAAGGACTTCCCTCACCGGCTTAATTATTTAAAAAAGATATTGTTTTCTTCGCTGTGCGTAGTTTCTGTCTCAATCGGGCCTTGGTGAGCTTCCAGTCTTAAGGGTCATTGATTTAATCTTGCGCTGAATATAGGCAGTTAAGGAGATATTCAACTCCTTCGAGGTAAATATTTCTGCAGTCTTAAGATGGAGCATTAGAAAAACTATAAACTCTGAGATCTACGAGTTTTTTTTTCTCTGAGTAGTCCCTCCGCTTTAGACTAAAAGACACTACGGTCGGAGGGCTTTTGTCTATACGCTCTACATGCCCTAGCCATCTTAGACAACTGACGTCGCTATATACAGCTCGTACAGTTCGTGGATGAATCTTTTCTTCTAAGGGCTGTCAACGGGACCAAAAATGTCAAAAGAGTCCAATATTCGGGGTCATAAAGAGGGACGATCAAGGTCTTATGCAGATTCGCCTTAGTTGTTAGGGCTCTACTGTTGAAATGCCTCGTCAGCCCAAGTAATCAGGGTCTTTCTTAAATTTCTGCTGAGGTGTTCCGATCAGGTACCAAGGTACAGAAAAGATTAAGCTCAAATTATAAAGCATTGGGGGCCAGTAAAACTCAAATGAAAATAAATTTCGACAGAGCCTAAGGCTGGGCAGGTCCAACCTCGGTTTCGAGGAGAGGTCTATCAATAGCGCACGAGTTATATACATTTTTATGGTCCAGTTTTTCGAAAATTGCGTATTTGGACCAACAAAATATATAAGGAGATGGCCTGGATGCCCATTTCTGCCAGAAGTTGCTATCTTCGAAGGATATTTCACATAGGAAAGTTAAATGGACCCTACCACTAAGAACGACCCCAAAGACCGGTCCCTGTTCCTTATCGAATATGAACTCTTCGACATCACTGACTGACATCCTTGTCAAAGTCGTCACATTTCGGGGACTAAATTTCAACTTCGCAACTGATTAAAACGCATTCCATTCAGCTTATTGTCAATAAGCCGACGATTACATTCAAGCAAACCAAAGGACAACCCATATCCTCGGCCTTGTGCAAATTAAATCATAACTTCTCCTGCGAGACTGCGCCCTCGGTCTTTGGAACAATCAGTGGCAATAGCTTATTTATGCGCAACACCTTTAAGCACACGACGTAATCATTGCTAAGCTTGCGATATTATTTCTGATTTAGGAGGCGAACGCGCGACGAGGGCAGAACGGCTGGCATCACGGTACCCGCTCTCAAATTTATAGGGAAATTTACAATTTCCAACTTCGCCACAAATTGTTATTTATCGCATGGGGCCCAATAAATTCCGTTTTTCCCGCCATTACTCTCGGATCAATAAATTCGTTTTACACCTCTTTACGGAGACGGCCAGCGCCACAGCGACAGAACGCGAAAGAGAGCGAATGTGTATGTGCATTTGGCCGTGCATCGGTGCATCCCCCTGAGGGCACAGCTCTCTATGCTCTCCGACATAAGATTGTATGTGGATGTGTCAAGAACGACACCAGCGACACATAACGTGCCTCGAGTTCGACGGTTCTCGCTTCTCGTGTCTGGTCTGGTGCGAGCGCCTTTGTTGTACGATTCGGCAGACAATGTGACAGGCTATCGCCACAATTGGGCCTGAAATCACACGCACACACACAGAGAACATAGTCTGGGGGGCATCTTCGGCTTATAGGCGGCCGCAGGCTGGCACAATATCTATCTCTGGTGCCCTGCATGTATCTGTATCGGAAAATAATAAATTTATCATCGCACAAGTATTTTGCATTTAACAATCTTGTTTGGTGGACCCCCTTTCGCTCAAGTCCTTGCTGCTGGACCCAGGATCCCGATTCCGTTCCCGATCCCGGACCCCGTTCGCCTGTCGTGTCACATTGGTAACACGCTGCCGCGTGCAATCGCAATTTATTGGTTTGCGTTCTCGCGCGCGTCGTCTATATGAGATTTTAATTTATCCGCGCGCGCGACTTGTGACACTCGCACCAAGGTGGAGCGCAGGGTCCGGCTGCTCCCTCGAAACAGCACACGCTTGAATGTTGTAATCAGTGAGTAGGGGCACCCACCAAGGGCCGGATATTGGGGACAATTCGATTTGTGCCCGACTTGGACAGGAAACATCTTGTACAACTAGCAGCAGATGAACATGAGCAGAACATGCACCGAGAACAGCTTCACCGCGACTATATACAGCTAGCAGCCAAAGATTTTCAATTGTCACGGCCAGCATCAGGCCCAGACCGCAGTACTCTCTGGCGAGGACGATTTATGAATGCACTTTGGGTTGGGCACTGCGCACTGCGCTGCAGACTCTGGGGGCCAGGGCGGTGCAAGTGAGAATGCTTTATCGGGAGCCCGCGTATACATCGTGCGTCGCCGTGTGTGCGAGGGTTTTGTGACATTTTGTTGCTGTTTCAGTGTGTTTGTACTTGAGCTGGCTGCTGGCACACATCAAGCGAAGAGACGCTGACACTTGAATGTACTCTACAACATATTTTGTTTGGCTGAAGAGATAAATATGGAACAAGAATGGGCATAAGTCATAAATATGTCCACTTTGCCTGGAATAGGAGACAGCGTTTGTGCTGTGTGTAGTTTTTTTTATCAATTCGGGCACTTGAAGGTGTCAGGCGAGATAGGAAGTGGCGCGAGGATGTCTAAGGGAAATTGGTTGGCTATTTTGAAAATATTTAGTTGATGTGGACTTCCTCTTCAGTTGGATGGGGTCTTTGGATGGAGTTTGGATAAGGTTGGTCTGGATATCAGCGGTGTGTTCTCTCTCTCTTTCTCGCACTGTCATTTAAATCGTCATGAAAAGAGCAGCTGCAGAATAAAAGGTCTATAGAAGGCTGCTTTATTTGGTGCGTGATTTTGACACCCTACAGATTCATAATTTCGGTTTTTTTTTCGAAATTACACAGTAATCGAAAGCCCAAAAAAGTTATGATAGTGGTAAAAGAAAGTGGACAATTTAGAAATTTAATGGTTTCATATGACGTTGTTTCACTATTCACTAATATCTCCGTCCAACTCGCTATTGCGGTCGTCAAAAAGAAATGGGATTTATTAAGTGAAAATAACAGCTTAAGCTAGTCCAATGTATTAAGGAAAACAACTTTTTACAGTACAAGGAGAGCTTATATAAACAAATCTTTGGTATGCCGATGGGCAACCCACTCTCGCCCACAATTGCTGATCTGGTAATGGATCACTTTTTAGATGAATGCTTCAAAATGTTTTCATAACCTAAACTCGTCGCAAAATATGTCGACGATATATTCGTTGTCATTGACCAACAGGACATTGACAACGCATGCTGAGGTGCCTCCATGGACAACATGCTAAAATCCAATTCACTGTTGAGATTGAGAAAAATAGTTCCATAGCGTTTTCGGATGTTCTTATCATCTCTTATTTATTTGGCATCAGAAAGATGCCACGGGATAAAGGTTTATAGAAGTGTTGTGTATGTTCCCAGACTCGCCGAGAACTTTAAACATATGATCAGCAGCAGTTCCAAGGACCTCATATAGCTTTAAAGTCGAATCAGACTCTGGCATCCTCGTTCTCCAAGCTAAAACCCAAAAGAGAAAAGCAAAAAAGGACTGACGTAGTGTATAAAATTAATTGCATTGGTAATGCCAATGAAAGTTGTAACGTCTGCTACATCTGAAGAACAAAACAGATCCTGTCCCAAAGAATGTCCAATCACCGGTCGGACATCAAGTCAAAAAAAAACAGTGGAAAAACGGCACTAGCCAACCACTCCATTCAAGCCAACCACAACCCAGACTTTGACAACACAACTGTGCTGCAGGCGGAGATACATACCTCGAAACGGTATACTCTCGAGACACTACACATAATAAACAACAGGAATAACATGACCCGAAAACAGGACATCCAAAATATTTATATCTGCAATATATAGCTCTCTATCCGAAGGAAAAACTTAATAACTAGACTAAACTTCAATTGAAGTATGTTACACAGTGTGTCAATTTTGTTGTTTAAATTTTTCTTTTCTTTTTTTAATTGTTGTGCTAAATTTATTATCATTGTTCTTTGTTTTAGCAGTTAGACTTTTTTTTTAAATATTGTAAGTTCCAGTTTGATTTGATCGAAAGGCTCTAACGATTTCAACCAAAATTGATATTTAAGCAAGTAGGTGAGTGTTCTTTTTGCATATGGTGTCTTTTTTTCAATATCTAGATGGCTCTTTCGTTTCTAAAAAATACAATTACGAGTAGGGTAAAGGTGTCAACAGTGGATCATTTTTTACTTCTTGCGCCGTAGAGCTCGCATTTATTGTAGTATTGCTATTCATTTTTTTCCACAGCTTTTTCAATGTTTTATCCTCGTTTTAATCATAAGAACCCGAAGCTTTATTTATACTGAGATAATAAAAAAATATATTTAAAATTACCCTTCGCATGTACACCCTACCTACATAGGAAAATTATTTTTTATTTTTAAGTAAATATTTTTATGAAATTCTGGTCCATTTTTACTTCTATATATATAAAAGGCAATGAAAGTCCGTGTGTGCGCGCATAACTCGATAAAGGATTGTTGGATTTCAGCGATTTTGGGCTTGACGGTTTCGTTTTGGACCAAGGAAGGTTATAGGCTACTTTTTGTCGCGAAAACAAAACTTTGAGGGGACGAAAAAGGTTATGAAAGTTTGTATGGGGAAATGCACTTTGAAAAAAAATAAACGGGGAGGAAATCGAGTAGTGATACTTCATATGCAAAAAAAAAAAAATTAATTTTAATGCCAATTGTTGTTGTCAATTATTTTAATTATTTTGCAAGCAAATTGTTGTTGCACATAATTTTGAAATTTCTTTTTTTTAAATACACCTAATAAGATTGCTTATGTTTACTATGTCACATTAAGTAGCTTTTTGAAATGGAGTAGATACTTATTTGTTTGATGGCGTTTGAATGCATCATTTTTGTTTGCCAAATATTTTCAGGATCCTTGCATTAGTATGAGAGTGAGTAAGTTGAAATGTTTGAGATGATGATGATGATAGGCAACACAGGAGTTGTTGAGCGTTTTGAGTTTTTACGCACATAACTCGAAAGAGGATGGTTAGTTTTTAAAGATTTTGAGCTTAATGGTTTCGATTGGGCCCAAGGAAGGCCATAGGCTACTTTATGTCTCGAAAACAAAACTTTGACAGGGTAATATAGGGGATGAAAGTTCGTGTGGGATTCGGCGATTCCAAGACAAATTTGATCATGCCGCCAGTGCGAAGGTCAAACGTTTCATGTCGCAGAAAATCAGGACGAACAGTCAGATCGGAATATTAACAATCGATAGAATATTTCGGAACTTCAGGAAAGAATACCATGCAGTCGTCCATACTGGAGACCGAGATAGACAACAACACAATCATCATCAGCATAGCGTTCCATGTTTCTCACATGGTCAATTGTATGTGGCGTGCTCACGTGTCGGCAAACCTCTCGCTTTGTACGTGTACGCACCCGTAAATGGAACGAAAAATGCTATGTACCATAAAGCACTTCAGTAAAAAAGCGGTAGGTTGGCCGACAAGTAAATCGCTGCGGTTATTGCAATTGTATTTAGCCGGGCCAGCTGAATCTGAATCCTGAAACATGAAAACTAATTTGACAGCTCACTTAAATTCGGGAACATTCCGGTAACAAGTCATACCCAAAATATGTGTTTCCCGAAATAGTAATTTTATAAGCTAAAACTTTTTCCTCATTTTGGCCAACGTTCCATTCTGCACTGGAAATAAAGGGTTTTTCAACAGGGACGATTTGACGCCGTTAGACTATTTCCTGTGGGGCTACGTCAAGTCTATGGTCTATGCCAACAAGCCAGCGACGATTGATGAACTTCGTAGGAATATCGAACGTGAAATTGCAGCAGTATCGGCCGATTTATGCTTGAAAACCGTCGTAAATTGGGTTCAGCGTCTGGACTTCTGCAAGCGTGCCCGTGGTGGCCATGCAAAAGAAATCGAGTTCCATGCATAATGGCATCGAACGTACTTTCACAGGAATAAAGAATTTCATTGATATCCAAAACCGTTCTTGTTTTATTTAAAAAAAAAGCTTTTGTAGCGCTCTTATTGAAAAACCCTTTAGTAAGCACTCTGATACACTATGCACACTGTTATCTACTGTTACGGAAGCATGTCAGAAATGTAG
The DNA here is from genome assembly GCA_949126925.1 of Cheilosia vernalis. Classification (NCBI taxonomy): domain Eukaryota; kingdom Metazoa; phylum Arthropoda; class Insecta; order Diptera; family Syrphidae; genus Cheilosia; species Cheilosia vernalis. Next base: position 12,007,884 of record OX421358.1, read on the forward strand.
GAACATCGCTTACACTATAACCAACAATTTCCACTTGGGCTATGGACCCGATAGCTGGTACTGTCGTCGATCTCCGAAACCACACAACTCTTTTCAATGAAATATTGTGCATGTTTATGGCTGGTTCCCGGTTGAAAGATAGGACACCATCCTAAAGGTGATACCACAGATAATATAATATACAGATGTCGCAGTCCCATGTTGGCTGATGTCCACATTTCTTGCGATCGTCCAACAACGATTGTCCAACAAAAAGCTCTTCTCTTCGTCCAACAACGATTATCCAACAAAATAAAAGCTTTTTCCTGAGTGCCAATTGAGCATATCGTAATCGTTTGCGTGTGTGCACAAATGTATTGTGCGTGACGAAATTTCTTGCTTTCGTTTTATCCTGTGCTTCTCGTTCCCATTCCCCACAAGCAAAAATTTAAATTTTTCTTGTGATAAATAAAAATCGCAGTTGGTAGAACAAAAAACCGACAACTGTTGAATTATTATCTCACTTTACACTCGCTTAGAAAGAAAAAGGGACAAACACATTTTTCTGATAGGTACGTACCTATATACATATAAAGGGTTACACTCAATTTAGTTTTAAATTGATTTTGAAAGGTAGCATATCGTTTAGTTTTAATAGTTTAAGACGTAATACAAAAATAATAAGGATAAATATGGGAAGACTAAATATAGAGTACAATATAGGGGTATTTCTTGGAGTAAAGTGTGTAATTCTAATTATAGGTAGATACCTATTTGTTGACAAAATTTGTTTAGATTTCCTGAACTAAATAATGCAGTCAGGAATCTGCTGGGAAAAATAAGAGCACGCAATGTTTATAAAACTAATTAAAAAAAAAAACTCGCCAAGTGCGAGTGTCACTCGCGCACCGAAGGTTCCGTATTTGGCTAAAGTCCAACACATCAGATTCATATTGAGAAGAAGAAGAATAGGATATAACAAAAGAAAGAAAATCAGTCATGCACGAACGATGTCCATCCAAATGATACGCTTGCATTCGTATGAGTTCAATATGCATGTAACACGTCCAACTTCGAGGAAGGACAAAAATGAGGAATAATGAAAGGGAGACCGAATAAGTGATCTGTGTAATTTATATAGATGTGTGTTTTCCTTTTGCTTTGGTTACCTACGCTTTCTCTCTGTAAAAGCTTTTTGGAAAAGCTCTTAATGTTTGGCATTTTGGTTTCATATGACAACATTTCCTATTGGACTGCGTCATCTAGGTAATTATATTATCTTTGGTGATACCTTGCAAACCATAAGCGCCAAACGGGTTGTGGCACCTTTCGTTCAAAAATCAAATCAAACGCTGTTTCTAAAGTTGTATAATTAGGTAAAATCATAAATCGACATGGTCCAAATAAAGCACTTTGAGAAATCTGAGCAAGACTTAAAACGAAATGTACGGTCAAAGCCAGGTGGGTACAGCTATATATAAAAAAGACTGACGTCCGTATGTGCACTCATAACTCGGGAATAAATCGTTAGATTTTTATTATTTTTGGTTTAAAAAAGAACATGTTATGCTACTTTTTGTCGAGAAAACTCAATACCTTATGGGGATAGAATTTAGTATGGAGAATCGCATTTTGAAAAAAAATTACTGGATAGTGCCACTTCCAATAGGTGCAACAAAAAATATGTAAAATTTTAGATTTTTGAATTCCTTAGATATTCCGTGCTTACCGCTACACAATTTGAAATTGTAAGTCGGCCCAGTTATAATTTTGTTGTGAAACATCAATGCACCGCAAGTTTGCGAATGAAAGACATCGACATTGCTATACTTCAGTCATTTCTATTGCATAACTATAAGTTTTGAAAAAAGAATTTGAATTGACCGAATTACATAAAGTAGCATTAGCATTGTGCACGCTCGAAATTATTATTTTTATTACATTAAAGAAATTGGGCGGAACAAAGTTCGCCGGGTCAGCTAGTTTATTTATAAAGGAGAGTTCATTTTCAGCCACACAAGTGATATTACTCTTAATAAAAATTACACCGAAAATCATTGAAGATACATGGTCATTCAGTTCTTTTTCAAGTTGACAGCGCTGCCATTTGACACCTGTCAAACTCAACTGTCATTTAATATTAGTTGAATATTTGCGATTTACGATAATGGATCGCTGAATAATCGAACAACGCGTTGAAATTATTGAAACTTACTACAAAAGTGGTGATTCAGAAGTAGTCACTTTTCGCGCACCACGCGGTTTTATGGCCGTCACAATCGGCCGATCGGCAATCGGTAAAATTGCGAAAAAAATATGAAGAGAGTGGACGTGTTTCTGATGTCGTTGGGCATGACGTGCATCATCGTTAAGCACGCTCGAAAATATTGTAGCTGCAAGAGCAAGTGGCGCTGATGATCTGCTGAATTTATCGATTTCTCAATTCGGAGCGATATGGTCGACTGTCGACTGATAACCAATTTTTTTTTTGCCGGCGATCTTGACTTGGACGATGCGTGGTTCCAACAAGACGGGACAACGAGGCATACAACACGATTAAATTATGGCTTTATTGCGTGAGAAATTTCCTGGTCGCGTAATTTCACTTCAACTGGCCACCAGGATCATACTATTTGATACCTTTACATTTTTTTCTGTGTTGCTATGCAAAAGACCATTCTTATGCGAATAATTCCCGAACTCTAGACGGATTAAAAAAGAACCTTACTCAAGTAATGGCCGAGATACCGCCCGAAATGTGCGGAAAAGTGGTTACAAATATCCTCGCGAATGATATTCGGCCCTAGCGAGGTATCCGTCGGAACGGAAAATTCTCCGATTTTATACGATTTGGAGGATTTTTGCAGCGAGGTATTCTTCGGAGCGAGGTATTCTTCGGAGAATTGTTCCAACATTTTGCAACGCATATCGGCGAATTACGTTATACGTTGAAGTGCGATGAAGTGCATTTTCTTGTTAAATTTTTGACAGCTAGGCTCCGATATCCTCCGGGAGAAATTGGTTGCGGAATTTGTTTACGATATCCTCCGAGAGAAATTGGTTGCGGAATAAATGAATAATAAACAATATAGCAACGCATTTGTTTGTATTATTGTGTTTCCAGTCCAAAATCTAGCGAAAAACCAAGCACCAAACAATACAAGGATATGAAATCAATGCGTCATCGCATTTCGATTATTTATTTCCGAGAACGGATACCTCGAATGCGATTTGCTGTTCCGACAGAGTATGCGTTGCGGAGAATTTTCCATTCCGACGGATACCTCGCTAGGGCCAATTATCTTTTCCACCTCATGGCAAAGTCCAAACTTTAGAATGAATTAAGATTTTGATCATAAAAGTTTTGCTGTGTGTGTTTTATTTAGCCTTACTTTCGAAACCGGAAAACGAATGACCGTTTATAAACTGAAATTCCCCCGAAAAGGTAGATATATTTCCCCCGACACAACAACACTGAACTGCATTTAACTGAATTTGCTCTTCCAATGAATTTTTTTCTTTCAAATTAGAAGCCATTTAGGAACACAGTCTCAACTTTCAATATATGTACCAACAATGGCATACGAAACCAAATTTGTTATTTTCAATTAAATCCCGCTGGCTTTGGCAACCGCATAGAGAAAATTCCTTTCGCCCATTTTCCACTACAACAAAGTGCAGACAATTAATGAAGCAGTTGATTCTGTATACAACAGTCTTCCTCATAGTCTGCGGTCCGCCCGACTCGACACGGCGGTCTTCACCTGTTGGCCATAAATTATCCGCAGAACCATTTAATTTGTTGATTTGTTCATCAAGCGGATAGTTGTTGTTTGCTGATGGACATGCCATCTAAGCTGAACCACGCTGAACATTAATTCTCTGTCGAATGCAAACTTACAAGCCCATAAGGGAGGCATAGAACTATAAATAGTTGAATTGCAATTTTTGCAAAGTTATGTCACAAAAGTGACACTGAGAAAGTCCTCAAGTGAATGAGATCGCTTTTGGATCTTGTCAATGTGACTTTCAGTGTCTCACCCCCACCCGTTCAGTCATCCCGGTTTAATATTGATGAATGTGCGCCCGGAACAGAGCTGTATTTTCTTCAATTGATGATTGTCATATCTGTTAATAGCGATGTAGGGAATCGTAGGTTGCATTCGATAGATAGACGATAAACTACAGATACACAGATCGACAGGGAGAGAGAGACCACCACCTACGATTTTGGGGGAGCGTCGTCGGTCTTCGGTCGTCGTTGACTTAGATATGTATTTGTATATACGAGTACGAATCAGGAAAACCGCTTTTCCAGCATGTTGCACATTTTTATGAATCAATTCCATTCATATGTGTGTGCGCTTGCTATGGCAAAGTTTAAGTGCTCTGTGTTTTATGCTCGCTTGCCACATCAAGCCAGCAGCAGCTGCTGCTGCTGTTGCTGATGCCGATGACTGCAGAGGAGGTTTTAACCTTGCAGATATACTTTGATGGCTGCCGGAGGGAGCTGTATGTGGGTGGATTGCCAACAACAAGTGATTGAGTTTTGATTCTCAATTATTCAATCAATTCATACAGAGAGCACTAGGCACAGTTCAGTTGTATTAGATACTCAAGCTCAAGTGTGCCTATACATCGATGGAGAGTAGCGCCCCATCGCCGGCCGTACACGCGGTGGGAACTTTTCTCTGGGATCGGCTCTGTGTCTGAATTTATGAATGAAAAGTTTTATGAATGAGCGATTGGTACTTGGAGATACTCGTTGCTATATCCGCGCCATGAAAGTGGCGGGGGTGGACAATCGTAAGGACATGATACAAAAGCATAGATAAGCTGTAAATTTCATGATTCCGCGAAGTGGCCATTTGTTTTTCTCTCCCCGTTGGCTAGGTTATAAATCATGATTTGGGAAAATGTGGCACGGAAATTTATTGAACTTATTAGCAGACCTATGGTGGGTGGGATGAAAGTTGCTCATCGAGGAGACTCTGGAACTAAGAACGCTGAACCAGGTTTCAGAGTGTTTTGTTTTGGAAACCCAAGTTCCGCATTATGTTTTAAACAGTCAAGTCTGGTACTTGGTTGTAACTAAGATAAGATTTTGGCTCCCAATCGAACGCCAGTTCATCAGTTCGCATGTTAAGCCTGTGGCCCTCAATAGAAGTTAGAATTGGAGAACTATTTTCAATGCCGGGGTAGAAAGGAGAAGCTGTTTTTATACCTAGAGCTAGGTTTAAACACATTGTGTCTCTGACCATGTATCATTGTTTAAATGAATGTTTTTATTTCAAATATCTATGAACAAAACTGCAGGGGCTGTTATGTCTGTTACCGATTGTAAAAACTTTTGTCAAGATTCTGATGAATCCATTTTTGAAATGTTTTCTAAAACTAGGATAGTATCCTAGCTCTGAGAGCTTTTTTGACATATATGTAAACTGTTTTCGGACTCCATAGTCTTCAACTTGTTATTACTCAAATAAGTTGTGATCGCTTCGAAGAATAGGATACTCTTAACTCTTAAGGAAGCCAACACTCCCATAAAAATGTTGAGCCCTAAATCAGCTTTCTGCTTAGGTAACGTTATCAATTACGTATAGTAAAAGAAATAATTGTATTCGTACAAAATTGAGAAGCCGGGATGTAATCAATACTGACATCACGATGAAAGAAGAACTCAAGAAGTTGGGTCGCGAAATTCGGTCCTTCTGTCCGTCTGTCCGCATGCTCCCGAGGCCTACAGCCTAAACAGCTGACATAAATAAGTTCAAACTTCGGATTTGGAGGCTGTGGCCTTCAGTTTGAGGCCGTTTGTTTTTTTTTTTCAAGATTACCTCAATATTAATGTTACTTCCAGTTCATACCAGTTTCATTTGTTCGAAAACGGCTTTAACGATTTCAAAAAAAATTGATATTTGAACTTAAGTAGGTGAGATTACCATGACTGCATACCCAGTTTTCGGCTAAAAGCTGAAAAACCGTTACTTAAGAAATTTTGACATATATCTCGAAAACGGTCCATACGATTGTAACAAAAATTCATTTCTAATGTAATGTGGTCATTTATAGCTTAATAGCAAACTCAGTTCTTATCTATAGTTATCGTACAATGGATTTTTGAAAGGAGGCATTTTTTTAAAAATTGAGTTTTGTTTAGTTTACCTGAAAACGGCAATAACGAATTTAACCAAAATACAAACTTAGAGTTAAATTGATGTTTTCAAAACTATTGCGTCCTTAATTTTAAATTCGAAGAACCGAAAACGTTGGTATATAAAAATGGTCATATCTCGAAAATCCCTGTTTCGATTTCGACAAAACTTTAAAAACGAAGTAATGCTTACATCACGAACTGAACATTGCAATATTTGGTACTGTTTTGTCTGCCAAATTTTACAAAAACCGCTCTAACGATTTTGATCAAAATACATATTTAGGATAATAAAAGAACACTTCTGAAGATCCCATACTTAGTTTTTCTCAGAAAAATCTAATAAACAAGTTTTGTAATTATTTCTCAAAATCGACTACCAAAAAGCCGATCTGTGTTCATATATTTTTTTTAGAACTAACTTTTGATTAAGGAGAAAGTTTCGTTCGACCCAGGCGTGTACTTTATTTTAATCTGATTTCGTTACCTTTTTTTATTTTTTTGAAGAAATTACTTTTTTTTTCAATATTTTTAGTAGGTATGTTTTTCTGAGAAAACTTTAGTGAAGTGGTTAATCTTGAAATTCGAAGTCTTATGCCCTTCAAGTATTTCTTTAAAAAAATGGAAACTAGCTTTGTACTTTTCTAGGCAAAATGAAAAACTTTAAAAAAATATAAACATTGTTTCCACAATAAAAAATTGATTACAGATCATTTCTTACTTACTTAGTTACTTAACGGGCTCCCGACCCGTTTAGAGTCTCTGCCTGGGACACTGCAGCCTTCCATCCTCTACGATCACCGGCTGGGATTCGAAGATCCTCTTAGCTGGAGCATTATTGTCCATTCGCTCGATGTGGCCGAGCCAAATTAGTCGAAGTATTTTGGCTTTTTGGACTACATCCACATCTTGATACAGCTCATAGAGTTCGCGGTTGTATCTCCTCCTCCATTCGCCCTCCTCGCACACAGGACCAAAAATCCGCCGAAGAATTTTTCTTTAGAAGGAACCCAGTATTAGCTCTCCCTTCCTGCTTATCGTCCAGAACTCGGCGCCGTAAAGCAGAACCGGCAGGATAAGGGTTTTGTAAAGCATACATTTTGTCCCTCGAGTTAGGAGTTTTGAACCTAATTGTTTTGGCAAACCGAAGTAGAAGCGGTTTCCTAGGGTAATTCTCCGCCGGATCTCCACTAGGATGTCATTCGTGGAGTTCATGTTTACTCCGAGGTAGATGAACTCCTTAACTACCTCGAAATTGTTGCTATCAATAGTGACGTTTTGTCCTAGGCGGTGGACAGATGTTTGTTTGTTTGTTGATAGCATATACTTAGTCTTGTCCTCGTTTACTTCAAGACCAAAAGATTTCGCATTTTCTTCAATCGCGTGAAAGCTTCTATCACGGAGCGCTGTGACCGACCGATGATGTCAATATCGTCCGCATACCCCAGCAGCTGAACGGATCTGTTGAAGATAGTGCCTTCCGTGTTGACACCTGCCCTACGCACTAACTGCTCCAGTACGAGATTGAAGAAGTCGCATGATCATAGCGCGTCGCCTTGCCGAAATCCGATACATGTTTGGAATAGTTCGGAGGAGCTGTTTCCAAATTGCACTTTGTAACGCGTGTTTTCGAGTGTCACGCGACACAACTGAATCAATTTTGTCGGAATTCCGAATTCGGTCATACGCGGCCTTGAAGTCGATGAGTAGATGGTGTGCCTCGACTTGGAATTCGTTGGTCTTTTCCAGGATTTGCCTCAGTGTGAAAATTTGGTCTATAGTCGATCTACCGGGCCGGAAGCCCGTATTTAAAAAGCTCCGCTGGTAAGCCATCCGAGCCTGCGGCTTTGTTGTTCTTAAGCTTTTTTATAGCTAAGCCAACCTCTTCTATACTGGGTGGTGGAACAGAACATTTCTTAGTCAATGGAAACCTCAGTCGAAATCAACTAGAAAGTTCCTTTTTGCTTTTTAATACCACAGTTTTTAGCAACACAAGGGTTCAATGAGTGGATTCCTTTGTTTAGAGAATTAAACACAAGTGGTACAAGTAATGACTTCTTCTTGTTCTTAGTGAATACGAAGCAGACATTTTTTTAAACATGCAATTAATCAGCGTAATAACTACGATTCAACTATGCGCAACGTGACTTCATGCAGCATAATGACGAAAACATTTTTTTTTCTTAGAAATAATTAATTTTACGAAGTTCTTCAAAGAAACTCTTTTTAACACTTTCCAAATATTTTTTTTTCGTTTGCAGAGTTTTGCTTATCATAGTTTTTGAGAAGATTTTCTTTTTTTTAATTTGGAGATTTTTTTTAATTTAATTTAAGTTTAAGTTTAAGAAGTTTTTTCGTAAATTTATAAGTATCTATCCCATATACCTTGACATTTCAAACCAAATATCTCAAATTGTCATAAGTCCCATATATAGCGATTTTAAGGAGCCAGCGTATTTCGAACAGCCAAATCGGCGATAAATAGCCAGTGCTGGCAACGCTGTAACTGTCGCATTTCACAATTGAATTTCGTCAAATATGGAACAAATGAATGATGGACTTTCCTTGGGGAAAATTTATTTTTTTTTTCAATATTTTAAATGAAAATTTTGCATCATTTTTATTTAAGACTTCAAAAAAAACAAAACGAGCTGTCGTAGTTATATCGGAAAAATTTTGCTTTTTTTTACACACACAAACACACACAATGATTGTGCGTCTCTAGAAATTGCAGAAGTGAATCCTGTTTTAAGTGGTAAATTTTGTACTGAGAAAACTCAAAACATTCATGACGGATGGTTTGTTAGTTCAGCAAAATAAGTGGACTTGACTTTCACTTGAGTCAGGTTTAAAAATCTTATTTTAGAAAGATATCTCAGCAGTGATAAGAATGTTGTCCTGTTTAAAACAAGAATAGAAGTGGCCAAAGAGCTCACGGTTTTCTATACATTGAAATATCTACCAGTACATTATATCATGTGAATTGGAAAAAAATGGAGAAAGAGACAGCGTTTGGGTTCCTCCACTGAACGTTGTCACATACCAAAAGAAAAAAGACCTGTAAATACAGTAAACTGTATCCCAGATTAGTTTAAAATTGTAGCAGCTGTATATTCCTAGATGCAGTTAAAGAAAATCCTTTCTTCCTAAAATGCACACCGAAACTTCTGTCTCTAGAAGCGAATGGACGCTCAATTAAGACATTTGTTTAAGCCAGCCGCTACTTAAATATGTTTTAATAGTAAAAAAAAGTATGGGTCAACTTTCACTACCTTCTGGTACTCCACAGTCTACACAAATTGAACTCCATTCTTCTCCACCTGCGCTCGTTTGTTTGAGAAAAACTAGTTCAAGAATGTTTTGCCTGATCCTTTGGGCTATAATTATTTATTTTTCAATTTCAACTAGTTCAAACGGATCCCAAAAGCCACTAAAACTCAGAGCGCGCCTTAAGCAGACTTCCTTATTGCGTGTACCATCTTAGGTAAACATTTCGCCAAAGTGAAAGGGACAATTAAAGCTGCTGTTTCTGTTCACTGCGGCTAAGCAGCCGATAAAATTTAAATTTCCCCCTTTTATCCAAAACTGAACTACAATTCGTTAAGTTTCACCCTGCTGCCGCCTAGTATTCGCTTTACGATTGCCTGAGTGGAATTCATTTAGTGGAAAAAATAAAAACTGAAAAACAGCAATAAAAGTGTCGCCCATAAATCAACTTTGCGCGCAAGATTGGCTTGATTTTTCCATCGCATATCCAACAAAATGGAAATCATTTTCTTAGCGGATGCACAGTTGCACTGGAAAGAGAGCTATAGCTACAGTACAGAAACGAGTCCAACGAGGACCGAGAGGAGAGCGCAATGAAGAGATCATACGGACGGACAAGCAATTTTTATATTTAATCAAGCGCGCCGGGCACGAGCACATTGACTCGTGCCAGCCGACGGCGGACGGCGCGGCGCGGCGGTTGGGGCATAACTAAATGCATTTTGGGGCCAACTGTCATATACAGCAGCCAGCAATGTCCTCTCCACTTAACGACAAATCCAATTACGCAATTCACGCTGATCAGAGCAGCGCGAGTGAGGATCGTGGCGCACTGCACAAATGGGATGCATTTTCCTTTTTATTTATTTTTTTATTTTTTTGGGGCACACTTCTCGCTGTCATAGAGCTCGTTAGCCCTTTCGGCTTAAGTGAGCCCCGCAGAGCTTCTGATAGCAGAGTGATAATGGCTTACATCCCATCTCTGGTTGGTGGTGTATCGTGGTATATCGTGTCGTGTGGCTAAATTGACGCTGAATGATTTGTTGCATTCGGAAGTGACAAAACAAAATTACCGTCACAACAATTGTCAGGCGGACTGTCACTGGCACCCCCTTGCACCGATCGCGTAAGTACTCGTATATCTCATTTACATCGTTAAGTGAGTGTTTTCGTTTTAAAACAGCGTGCCAGCATAGGGGTTCTTGTTGCTGGTCATTCACGATTTTTTATTTTTCGAAAATAATGTGCGACATGGCGCGTGCATGTGCGACCATGTCATCTAACTCGTTTACGTGCGACACCACACTGAGACCGAGAGTGAGAGAAAAGTTGACATTTCCTACTTAATGAGAGATAGGCGAAGACGCGTAGAGTGTAGTTCCATGTAAAAAGCTGACAGCATCAGGCGGAGCGATTTCATTTGTCGAGTTTCCGCATACCGCTCGCAATCAGATTTATTTTCGGTATTTTATTTGGAATTCGCATGGAGTGTCATCACACTAGGAGAATGGGGATAATTGCATCACCATGCTGTAGAGAAGTTCACGCGGTATGCGGTATGGTCACCGCGTGCACTCTGTGGACAGTAAAAATAGATCTCGTCTCTGGGGCCTGTGGAAACTCTTTCGAGTGGGAATAACTTAGTTGCACTAATTTACTCCCATAGATCCTCATGCAAATAATTTGAGCTCACGCATATCGCAACTTCTCCGATGGTGAAAAGTTCTGGTAGTGAAAAGGATAAAATAGATTTCTTGACCTGCAATTTTGAAAACGGTTTTTTGAAAGACTCACTCTGCATCTCACCGATAACGGGCTTAATATGGGCTAGTCATCATCCACTGGATTCCAGCCCACGGGGGATTTCAAGGTAACAATTCAGCTGACTCACTGGCTGAAATCGCAGCAACCACTCTACTTATCGGCCCTGAACCCTTCTTCCTGCGGAGTTAGTAAAAAACATTTCAGGAACTACATTAGGAACCTATTTCGCATCGAGTCAAACGAGATTTGGCAAAATACAGCTCGGCAGAACTGCACTAGAAAATTTTGCCCTAAATCCTTCCCCAGAAAATCGCTTTTTCTGATTAATATGGACAAAAATAGTCCTTACAGGAATAATCAGTGGCCATGGTCACGGGAAAATACAAAATACATCTCCACCATATTAGTCTCACCGGATCCTATCTACATACTCTGTCTTGAGAGTGATGAATCCTCTCTTCACATACTCATAGATGGTCCGGCTTAGGAAAAGCATCCTACGGTATGAAATTGTGAATTCAGCAACATCCAGAGAAGATGCCTGTCTTTCCTGACTGCCTCTGGAGTAAAAAGATGGCTCTAGGAATCTAATTGGGAGGGCACAACAGGCTGCTTTAAGAAGCCGCAGTGCCAGAGCCACCTGAAGGCTCGCCCGCCTCATAACCTAATCTAATCTAATGGGCTTGGTGGCTTAGATTAAATTCTAAGCCGGGGTACCTAACGCACGCACTTTTAAAAATTGCCTCTAAACGCTCGGTTTAAAACGTCAATCAAAAAGTCTCTGTTGAAAAAAACTGAGTAGGGGAGAGCGGGGCTGGAAATAAAATAGTTGAAAATAATTTTTGCTGCTGCAGCAAATTATTGCAAATTATTATGTATTGAGTTAAACAACCGGTCAGGTTTAAATCCATTTATTAACTAACTCTATGTACAATATCTACTTAACTCTAATGCTTAACTTAACGAAACAGCTCAAAGCGTCTTACACAGCACGGCTCTACTTAATTACTTAATACATGACACAAATGAGTGAGCCAAGCTCCAAACTTCAGCCAAATATTTCAATAAAATCTGTTCAGAAGAAGTCGAAATGTTGCATATTTGTAAAAAAAAGAGGCTCCTGCTACGGGGTAAGTTATAACCTAGCCGGGGCTAAATTGTAACAATGATTAAAAAAAACTTGTGCCATCTTTTTTTGACAGAATTTATTAAAAAAAACTCATAAAATTTTTTTTTTTAAGGGAGTGGACGTGTTGAAGAGCGGCCGTTGCAGCCAGCGTTACCAAGTCAGTGCATTCAGCGTTAATTTTAGTGCCCAAAATTTCATCTTGGTGCCGTCAAAGGAGATTTAGCGCTTGGGCAGTTTTGTAGTGTCTAGAGTCCACTTTGAAGCTATTTAAAAAAAAAGAGAGTTTCGGTGCCCAAGAGGTCGAAATAAATGCCAACAATTTTAAAAACTGTGCTGAAACGCTAGATTGACTTGGCAGCGCATGTTGCAACAGCTTAGTTTTCAGTGGCCTGACTTTCCCCTTACTTGGTATATTGTATCCGCAATTGACCGCAATTGGTTCAAATTGGCAAAAAACTACCTGCTTAGAAGGAGTATCTAGCGGAACGCTTAACGTTTCTCTCTAGTTAGGAGGCGTTGCCGAGCCCCCCACCAAAAAATAATAAAAACTGGAATCCGCACAAAGCTTTTTTATATACACAAAATTTAACAAAAAATAAGCGCATAGCTACAAAAAATAACCGGCGCTGGCTTTGTGGTGTGAAAAGCTATACCTTAAATACAAACAAACTAATTTTCTGAACATCGCGTAATACGGCTCGAACTGACGACAAAACTTAAGTAGACACGTCTTTTGAATAGCAGGACACCAACATCTTTCTCTTTCACACGGCTCTTAATTTTAAGGGGAACCCTCCAATTTTAAAATGCTACAGCTAACCTCTATTGCTTTTAACCCCGTCTTCCTCTATTCGTTGTAAAAGAAACTATCGAGATAAAAAGGTTAACAAAAAACACGCCTCATCAGTTGTTCTCAACCAAGTTGCTAGATAAATTTCAACCAGTTGGTTCAATTCTACAGAGATATAGTTAGTAATTGATAAATCGGTTATTTTTAACCCCGAACAAGTTGACTCGGTTAATTTTAATCCACTAATTTAGGAGGAGCTATATTTACAGATTTACTTGGTAGTTTTTAACCGACAGTTGGTTGGTTTGAAACAAGTCATTTTCATGCTGCGGAGTCTTTTGATACGCCTGCAGTTATTCTATCCTACCTCAGCTAAAATCTGTCAAAATATGTGCGGAAAATGGTTTTGAATGAGCTCTTTAAACCCATGTCGACGAAGGTACCTTTAGCTATTTCTATTCTGTCAAATGAATCATCAATTTTTAAAACCAGATGACAGGTTCAATCATTCCTTTAGCCGTTGAATTTTACAGAGAAAGTGCCTTTTGAAGAGCAAACTTGCATACGTACAGCTCCTCCAATCTTTCCACACTTTTCAGTAGGAAATCGGCTTTATGGTGAAATTGTGCTTTTATTAAGAGCTCAACGGTTTCCGAGTCAGATTATATGTGCTTACCTTTCTTACAGATGTTAACATTGTTTCTGGTTTGATTCAAGACATGATCGTCTAACAAAAGTCCATTCGACTTCCAAATAAGCCACCTACATTTTTATTTCGATCTATGAAGGTATCAGCCCGCTTCAAAAATGGTCTTGGGAAACTTTTGTTAAGACTTTGTAAAAAGTCTGCATGGAGCCTCGGAAATTGGTTTCCATTGCTGCGCCTTACGTACTAAACAAATATCCCTACAAATGTTCTGATAATATTTTTTTGAGGGACTTGATATTTACATCCGTATTGTGGTAGGCTTGGTGTTGAATTCGACAGGCTAACCGCTTACCAATCTATTCTATAAGGTTTGCTCTCAGTCAATCTTTCTGTGCGACTTGCAAAGTGAGCTCAAATTTGCTACTAAACTCAATTTTACCTGCGATATGTCACAAGTACACAACATGCAACCGATATTTTAAGTTCCGGACCGACCTAAAACATTTGTTGGATAGAGCTAGGTCAATAATCTGCGGTTCTCGGGAAGTAACATATTATTTAGCTTTGGAACAAACATTTCAAATCCTATAATCAGGGACGGTGTTTGAGAAAGGTTTACTCTCATTTTGTTCCTGCTCCTGCCCTAGAAAGTAAGATGAGCTTATAAGCATCATAGCTTCTGTGTAGGTCCAACTTTATAAGATCACGGTAGCTCAGATATAGTCCTGGGCAATGGTGAGGTATCCCAGTTCTATAGGAGGCAGGACTTCGAGCTTAATGCAATTGACAAAACCAACTTTACGCACAGAAGTCTTTGACCTTAGTGTCGTTCCTTAAGACTTCTTAGACCTTTTGCTCCTTAAAAAAAGCTTGTAAAATTTACAAAGCAACGGATGGTTTCAAATTGTGCTGAATATCTTAAAGACCAAGAAGAGCAATTGAAAATATGGCTGACTGTGTTTTTGCGAGTAAAGATTTTTTTCTACTGGTACCTACTTTGGTTTGTGAATCAACCAAAGGACTTTTTTCAGATAAAATCTACTTAACCTAACCTAGTTTTGTGGCTCTTCAAAAGCGAACACCGGAACGACATAAAAACCGACGTCACTTGCAAAAGGGAGTGAAATACCCGACCGGAGATAAGAAGCCCGCATATTTCTTCCGCAAAGGCTCTGTAAATTCAAGACTAAGGATCATCTAGGAATTACACTGAGTACCTCCTTCTAAATGATTAGATTTATACAGTGGACATGCAGGGATACATTTATCTGAAGAGAAAAGGACATTAGGAGTTTTTCTTTTTTAGTTCAGAGCTGAGCACTGAACAGAGTTCGAGCATTATGAGCGCGCTCTGAACCATGCGTGCTCAGAGCGTTCAGAGGATGTTTCGTTTTTCCTGTTTTTTTTTGTCCTTCAAATGTGACTGGAAGTGTGCATGTACATGTTGTACTCAGCTTTTTACTCAGGATGCTCAGTCATTTTATTCTGAGCTTATAGAGCGCGCTCTGATCATGCTCTGAGCGAAAAAAGAAACACAAATTGCTCTGAAATGTCTGAGCTAAAAACGAAACACGAAGAACAGTTCAGGTTGTGCTCTGAACTAAAAAAGAAAAACGCCTATTGAAACACTCATATCCAGACCATTGGTCTGAAATTTGGACGAACAATGAAAAACTGTCCTACCACCATTACAAGTGTTGTAAATGTATACTCAGCTCACATCCTTCAACCCCCTACAAATATCAATAGCGACTAAATGATGAAATGCAACTACACAAACTTTCTTCATAGTCTCGACTTCATCTGCCCAATGTCCGATCTCTATCTGACACATGAATGTCATCAAATGACAGTTTATTTGTGTCAACGCCGTAGGTATAAATATCTATTGACGGCAACAGAATTCTGACAAATACCATCACAAACTATTTTCACCATAATTCATTTTCATCCAAATTGCGCATTGCATTGAGGAAGAAAAATGAAACAAATACGACAAAGAGAGATGAAAACAAAGACACATACAGTCAGATCTCAGATGTGGGTTGGCAGTTGGCACATTGCGTCAAATTTACTGTCTGTCAGTTTAAATGAATGTTGGAATTTGAAGTTGTTGCTTTTATTTTTAAACGATATTCCTGTGAAGATTATTTGTCGGTCTGAGTCGACAGTGTTCCGTGCCAAATTTGGCCGGTTGTTTGTCATCCTTTTTTGGTCATCTTCATTATCGAATTTTTCGTTTATTGCTTTCGTTTGTAAGTTTGTTTTGAAAACATTCTCTCGAATTGATCACTTGAGCTTTGCCATATTTGTAGGCGATGTAACAGTAATAAGATGTTGGTAGATAAATTTTATGAAACGAAATGGTTCATAATTATGGGTGTGAGGCGATTTATATTTAAGTCATCGAGAAATGTACGTTTTGAAAGTCTGACATCTGTCAATTTGCGAAGTGGTTACACTTTCTACGATGATGTAGTCACTTTATAGGTATTTAAGGTTAAGACGGTCGTATCCATAATGAACTAGAGACTTCTGGAATACTGTATCCATCAGCGATAAAGCTATTAAAAAAATGTCACAGACAAGTCAAAAATATAGCATTTGGTTACACTAGGAATTTCGTGAAATTAACAGAAATGTTTCTCAACCGCTCAAAATCGATATATTACCCATTTTTCAAATAAATTTGTCGTTTCACATAAATAAATGAAACGACAAGATTATTAAAAAAAAAAAACAAATTGTGGGCATAAATGCTACCGAAAGCTAATGCCGGTCGTACACTACGTGCGCATTGCATCATTTTCGAGCTCAATGCAGTAAACTGTAGAATCCATACCTAAGGTTGTCAAGTCTGTGCAACCAGTGGAAACTGTTGGAGATTTTAGCATTTATTGCATTCGAACATGAACACAGTCACCACCAATGTACGAAGCTTTCAACTCTGTGCAACGAAAGCGTTGGCGTCGGTTGAAGATGAAGATCACTGCCCAAAATGTTGCTCAAGAATAATTTTAGGGGCTGAGTTTGAGTTCTTTTTTGTCTTTGGGCTTGGGTTGTGTAAGGTTAGGTTGAGCGGGGTTGTGAGACCGTCACAAAAGACCAAGCACCATAGCGGGCCCATCGCCATCCCGAGGGAAAGGTTACGGTTAAAAACCTAAAACAAATC
This sequence comes from Cheilosia vernalis, assembly GCA_949126925.1. Lineage (NCBI taxonomy): Eukaryota > Metazoa > Arthropoda > Insecta > Diptera > Syrphidae > Cheilosia > Cheilosia vernalis. The sequence goes on from OX421358.1 coordinate 12,024,788, forward strand.
GCCCATAGCTAGTACCAAATAGATTCGGACATTGATGCAAAAAAAATGCACTGGACTTTGATTCATTTTTATTTAACTTATTTTTCGTGTAGGTTGAGAAATATGCGAACAGGTTCGAGATAGGGCAGCGTGTTGATCAAAAAAACTGATCGATTACTGCTGCCACCGCTGCTATTGTTCTCACTACTTACATGTTCGCCGCATCTATTTGGTCGCTCTCTCTCTCTCTCTGATATTCACCAGTCAGCGGTCAAGCGTGATCAACGAATTGCTCAACATCCGTTGTTTCGTCGAGCAATGAAATTTGGTTGCGTTTTTTTGCAAAAGTTGTCTACCATGTGTACGACTATGAGAATTTTCAACAATTGAATCAGTTGATCAACTAGGCATACCAAATCCGGGACTAACAATGCGTTCGACACTAATATATCAAACTTTTGTCGATTTTTGTTGCAATATAAATTCGGTAGGTACCGTTTGATACGGTATAGAACTGATTTCCGACTTAGAGCATAAGTACACAATTGGATGTTGTGCTGAATTATGTTGTGTTAGTAGTGTACGACCGGCATTAGTGTAAACCCAATCAACCAAACAAGCCAAAGAAGTTTCGATAATATATAGAAGGTGGGCCAAAAGGAGTCATCCGATGTTGTTTGGCTTTTTTTTTCTAAATGAAAAACTTCGATTCTGATTTTTGATTATTTTTATTTGAACTTTATCGGCCAAATGGGCGCCGTCACAATTGATTGCCATACGGGCTCGTTTTATGGCATTTTTCATCAATTCGGCGATAACTTCGGGCGACCGATTCTCGCACTCGTGTCGAATGTCCTTGAGGGCTTCTAGGTTCTCGGGTTTGTTCACGTAAACACGGGACTTCAAAAAACCATACAAAAAAAGTCTGGACCGGTTAAATCGGGCGATCTTGCAGGCCAGTGCAAATTGCCAAAACGAGAGATGAGGCGACCCGGGAACGCCGCCGTCCTTTTGGAACCACTTGTCCTCTAGTCCTAATTCGTCCAATTACTCGTGGATTTACGGTGCCCCAGAAGCGATATTTTTGTTTGTTCACGTACCCGCCGAGGTGGAAATGAGCCTCATCGCTCATTATGATTTTTGTCGAAAAATCGTCCAGTTCGTCCTCGAGATTGAGGATGGCTTGGGCGTAGGTTACACGCGTTTGGCGGTCGACAGGCAGTAGCTCACGCGCGGACTGGACTTTGTACGGGAACATGCGCAAGTCTTTGACCAAAATTCGCCTTAGGGACGACCGGATGATGGCTAATTGCGAGGCACGGCATCTGGTCGATGTTTCCGGCGACAACTCGACATCTTCGTCAACAGCGGCGATATTCTCGGCACAACGGACGCTCCGGGGCCAGTCAGTTAATTAAATTTGGCTACGATGCTTATTCTTGTTACATTTTTAGTCAAGCTGCTTGTCAAATTTGGAGAAAAAATTGAAAAAGTTCTCCAGAACTTGTCAGATTTCCACAACAAATTAAGATGTTTTCATTTCCTTTCTTTTTATTTCTCTTAGCCATATTTTGAACCATAAACATAATTTTAACCCGATATGGTCGGCAACAGCGCATTAAGAAAGGTCAATTGTACAACGACTGCTTCTCACCTAGCCCTTGTGTATAATTCGCTGTCTAAACACATCCCGATCAGCAGGATTCTAGCTGTCGACTGGTTGCATCCTCATTACTTCAGCTTAACAGACCCTTCCTTTCTTAAGCCCGCAAAAACTGATCTGTTGTCAGACGTCTTAGTCGATGTACTTTTGGCGGACTTGACTAAGACAAATAATTTCAATTTCACGGAACTTCCTCACCCTTTTCACCAGCCACCACCATAAAGTACAATTTTTAACGTGCACTTCCACCATTTTGAAAGCTGTCGCCCGATACCCCATCGCAGCATTTATATCCAAAATCAATAACCAAAATGTAAGCCTTCAAGGACAGCAACGGATTACACGTAATCCGCAAAACGAACCCGCTTCCATTTTGATGTAGGTTTCATTCATTTCATCAGACTCGCAACCCCTGCAACACTTACGCAATAAATTGCACAACAGTTTATTATATGAAGCAAGCCCTCTCACTTTCCATGAGACAATTCGGTAACTAAATGTTAATCGATATTCAAAGAGGCCCCTCTACCATGTTCAGAGTCAGACTCGTCTTTAATAATATTTAATCCGTCCTGCCCAGACATTCATTGATGTATCTGAACAACGCAATTTGTGATTGAGTAGGTAAGTAGCACCAGAGCAAAAAAGTAAAAAAAAATTAAAACGTCTCTCCTGAAACAACACTTATTTTTCCTCATCGATGGATTTCCTGGAAATGCCCACATCTTCGAGGAACTCTTGACGTCCTTAGAAAAGTCTTCTGTTTCATCCTAATTATCCTTACGTGTTTTATTTCCTAGACAAAAACACAACAACGTGTGTACTTTTTATTCATAAAAGATAAATTGTTATCAATACGACCGGACCGGACAGGACCTTGGAGAATGGGACTTCCTTTCATTCATGTATGAAGTAAGAGACTCCGATTCACCTGTAGCAGGGCACACCCTTACTTCGGGTGGTCATTGATGGCGCACTCTAATTGTCTTTGTGTTTCTAGAAAATGACAAACTCCTACCACTACCACGAACAGCATTTCAAATGGTAGCTTATTGTGGGGGGGGGGATAGTGTATTCGCCTTATAAAGATACAAAACCTATCTCTGAACCTGATTTCGTATACACGAGAGGCAAAACAACACACCGATCCACCCACACGTCCTTCGTTGACAACAAAGTTCGCCTCCCGCCGCTCGTCGCCCGCAATAGCACCAACATCCAACACCAACACCCATATACACAGCATCCGTGTGGTACTATATTAGAATTCATCAATGAATCCACCCACTACAGCAGCATCGGCACGGCCGGCATCGGTATCCCAGAGAGACACAGTTAGATTTCGAGAGCCAGCGACAACAACGGAAAAGCTTTCATAGAGCTGGTCTCAGGTGGAAAATTCCACACACCTTAGCGACGTGGTCATTTGCTTCTGTGCGTGGATTTGTATATATCGAAGCAGCGATTACACACACCGGGGCACTGAAAGTGCTGACAAGGAGACAAAGTATCAGGACAGATATACGTCACCTACGCGTTAAGTTCTTAGATTTGGTGTTTCGACTTTTCATAATACACAGAGCCGTAAGGTATTGGCAAATGCGTTTATTTTGGTCCCCATGAGAGCACGAGTATCTGTGTCTGTTTTGAGTGAAAAAACAAAAAAAAAAAAAAACAACAAAATGAGGAGAAGAAATGCACAACTTCTAGCGTGCAGATCTATGAGATGTAAGATGTTGTGGCTCGCGCCATTTGATTTTGGCCGTGGGTTGCAACGGCGTGGCGAAGCAGATAAGCGTGTGCCCACGTGACTGACTGAAGGTGAAGAATTGTCGTGCGTCGTGCAAAGATGACGACAACGACAAAGTGATGTCTATGCAAACGCGCGGACAGAGGAGCCAAGAGGAGATCACATTTTCAGTTGGCTGGGGGTTGGGCGGCGGGATGGAGACTTAGGGTTTGAATGAAGACGGGGATGGTAAGATCATATCAGAGGTGGAAATTGTTAGCTGAACTTATATGAAATAGTTGGATCTTAATATAGTTGGGCCTTATGGTTCCTAGAGCCGTATGAGACCCGTTTTTAACTAACATTACCTAATATGAGACATTGGTTATGTCAGACAGTGAATGCCCCTTCGAAGGAATATAGGTATTATTGTAAAATGCGAAACTCCCTTTTGGACTTAAGTCATCAATGAATCCATTTGCGGACATACATCATCTCATCGCACTAATAATAATACAATAATGTTGTAACCCAAAATGTGCCTTTTTTTCAGAATCGACGAAAAGCTGATATCTCACTTACTTTTGTAGATTATAAAGAAAAGAGTACCTTATTAGGATTACTAAAGCATTAAGCAATTATCGTTTTAACTATTATTTTAAATATTGTTCACCCTTCCACTTGTTATCACGGTTGCCACATTGGTCATTTGTGACCAAATTTAGTACATATATATTTTTTTTTTCATTTTGGTAAATTCGTACATAATAAAAAAAAGAAACTCGACTCTAATTTTTATGCAACCAAAATGCTTTTCTTTTCGTCTGTTCGGTATTTACAAATATTTCAGACTTAAATTAATTTGGTAATTTTTAGCTCCAGTTATGGTCATTTTTATTTGCAATTTTGAACACAAATTTTATTTTCAAGAGGCAATCGTGCTCGTGCTGTGCGTGCATTAGCACTATAAGGGACACAAACCCCTTGAGCACTTGTGCATTATAAAAATAAAGTGCACGACTGAGCCGGAGGAAACTTTCTCCATACTAGATAATGGTACCCTGCTCATTGGTGAGTAGGGGTATGGGAAGGGCGGCTCAAAGGTACCATAACGCCTTTGGTACTGGTGTGGAGAGAGAAGAAGAAATGTGTCTGAAATGTAATAACAGCGCTTACACTTCAGTGGTCCCAGGGGAGAAAGTCGGCAATTTTGCCGACTTTTTCTAACAAAAGGGGAAAAAAGGGGAAAGATATATTTTGGGGGGAAAACAATTTTATTTAAATAAAGTCTTCGAAAGACTAATCTATTTTTAAAACTCATTCAATGATCATAATCTTAAATGGGCCCATGTTACGTATCACTTACAACTTTGTTTCATGTTGAATGCACTCATTATTTGGCGCTTGGCATTTCATATGTCAATGTCAAATCATAATTTTTTCTCTTTTTGAACAGCAGACACTCACCTTTTTTTTGTATTTTTCCCATGCTTTGAAGAAAGAATTATCAACTTTTTATTTTTAGAAAACAAATATAGAGTTCGGTCCACGTCCACGTTTTTTGCTTAATTCTAAGATATTTAAATAAAACATAAAATGTTAAAATTAAACTTAAATAAGTGTTATTTTTTGGGGGGAAAAAATGGGATTTTTATTTTTGAAAGAGGGGAAAAAATATAATTTTGTTGCAAAAAAGGGGGAAATTTTATTATTAATCTGGGATACCTGCTTACACAATAACCAAAAAATTCTACTTGGTTATTGACCCGATAGGTGGCGCTGTCGTCAAACTCCGAAAACAACCAACCTAATACAAAAAAATTGTGTGCATGTGTATCTAAAGTTTGTTCAATCTTGAGAGATAGGATAGCTGATACTTTGCAAAACATAGAAAAACGGGTTGTGGTACTTTCCATTCAAAAATAAAATCAAGCGCTATTTCTAAAGTTAGGTATATAATTAAAATTATTAATGGACATTGTCCAAATAAAGCAGATTTCGAAATGCAACCAAGACTTAAAACGAAAGTCGGGTCGGTAGGTATAGCTACATATAAAAGAGACTGGCGTCCGTATGTGCACTCATAACTCGGAAACGGATCGTTCGATTTTTATGATTTTTGTTTAGATTCGCATTAGCTCAAGGAAGGACATACGAGTATGCTATACTTTTTGTCGAGCAAACAAAGCTTTATGGAGATTAGATTGGGAAAAATAGACTGGATAGAAAAACGGATAGGTATAACAAAATTTTTGTATAATTTTGAATTTTTGAATTCTTTGAATATTCCGGGCTTAGCACTACACAATTTGTGGTGCACCAAAAGTTTGCGAAAGAAACACATCGACATTAGGTACTATACTTCAGTTATTTCTTATTTCTATTGAACTATAAGTTTTGAATAAAGAATTTGAATTGACCGAATTACATAAAAGCATGAGCATTGTGCATGCTTGAAATTATTGTTTTCATTCCATTAAAGAATTTGGGCGGAACAAAGTTCTTCGGGTCAGCTAAATATTTAAGTAAATGTTTCACAAACATTTATTTAACAAAAAAATGCCTATGAAATGTTTCGCAGTTCGTAAATATAATTATTGTTTCACAAGTTTCCCGGCAGAAAGGTGAGAGTTGTTTTTACATAAAGTACAAATGTCCAATAAATCTTGGAATATCTAATGAAAAATGGAAACTAGCAGTCTGCATAAATTTAAATTATTCTCAAAATTAATTATTTGATACGCATTTCTTTTTTATCACAAAATATTACAGAAAAATGTAACTGTTTTCGCTGCGTTTTTTTTGAATGAATAGCTTTAAATTTATGTGAAGTGACGATTTTATTTCAACAATCAAACGTATTTTGTGTGGGTGCAGATGTCTAAGAATTCCAATCTAAGCGGACCAGATGTGCAAACTGCGGAAAGATTTTTATTATATTTATTTCGGACTGATTGTAAACCGGTTTCCTTTTAAAAATAAAACGCACCATATTATGGAAGCGGTGTTGTTGTTTTCGAGACTCTGACTGTGAATTTCATAAACATTTAATAAAAACTTAATCGGCGTCTACACCGGTAAAAACAGAAATGTTTGCAAATGTTAAAGAACTGTTTCTGAAGCAAATCGAGAACATTTCATAAATATTTAACCAAATATTTCGTTTGTCTAGAAAAACCGAAAACGATCAGCGAAATATTGATTATTTGTTGCATATTTCAACATATAATTTTAAATTATTTCTTTAAAAACTACTACCTTCAAAAATAAAAAATAATTAATTTGGTTCATATGGTAACACCCCGACAATGGTGGAAATATGAAGTTTGTCATACTCATTATCTGTCGTGTGTTGAAAGCAATAACTGTTGCCACAAATCGAAAATAAAATTTGACTATTACCCGTATTGTTTTATTTTCGTGATCTGATTCGGATCAGATCACGCTGATAATAAAACACGGCTAGAATGTGAACTTGTTTAATGAGGAAACACATTGCTTACTTTTGTGATGAAATAAAAAGGTGTGCTTTTTAGAATATTTTGTTCAAGAAATGGAAAAAAAAAGATAGTTCTTGTTGGCCCGGGCCAAGGGCCAAAATAAAAACAGATGGCCAAATGGCCGACATGCTCGACAGACCTTTTCAAAAGTTATAGAATCACTTTCAGGATTCTTGTGCATAGGTTCAGAACTTAAAAAAATATTGATTTTAGGTACCTACTATGATCTTCCAAGTTTATGTCACAGTCAGAGGTGCTATTAAGTACCTGATAAGCTGAATACCTAAACCATATTTGGTGGTCTATTAGTTTTGTTATATTTCTACCTCTTAGTTGACACGGACTCTGATCTTGTAGTCTCTCAATGCATTTGTAAGTCTGCCGAAAAAATGACAAAACTGTGTCCAAGATGTTTTTTTTTTCTGCTCTTGATAGAAAATTGTTCTTCCTCCCTTTACCAGGCTTCACCCGGCTATAGCTTTTGGGTGTAGGTACCTACTGTAGGTAAGTACTTATTACCTAAAGTGTGATTTTTCACTTCGTTGTTCAAAAGGCAAAAGCAAAGACCATCATAGTTCGTGCAACGCCTTTGAGTAATATTTCTTTTATTTCCAGATCCAGATCAGTTTCGAACTGAACAATTGATCTGGATTGGGGTGGTATTGCAGTCAATGCGTCCTGTTGGCGAAAATTCAGACACGAGGCTCCAGTGAGCGACAGATTTAGTTTCGATAAAGTCTTTACTTAAGTGCGGTCAAATGGCACAATATAGATCTACTTAGGTCGACGTGCCTTTATCGCAATGGCGAGTCAGAATTTAAAAAAAAAGTGCTGTCAATGGAGCCCATTTTCAATCAAGTATTTCTGGGTTAGGGCCTTTTTGGGAGTTGAGGGCGCGTCATTTCAAACATTCCAGCCTGTAGGTGGTAGATACGTTGAACAAAGTTGACTTCTATTCAAAATTTCCCAATTAATTTCCAATAAAAATAATTTTTGTGTTTATTTTTTTACTTTCAGTCGCTCTTCCCTGCTGAATGTACAGCATTTCACCAGTGAAGTCGCAATATGCCTCGCCAGTAACCATGTGGCAAAAACTTCATAAACACCAAACCATCTCGACCCACATGCCCACTCATCGCAACCACCACCAACAACAGCATCACCAGCACACTCGAAGAGAAAAATTGCGGGGGATATCCACATCGGCATCGACCTACTATCATCCGAGAATGCTCTGAAAAAGGCAAAAGCGAATCAAAATGAAAAAAAAAAAAAAAAAATAATAATAATAATAAAACTCTAAAAAGAGCAACATACACATGTATGGATACAAGGCGAATACGAAATACGAATTGCGCGACGATTTTCCACAAAATGGTGGCCCAACAGTTCCGCTCGGAGTGCGTTCGAATTCGAAATGCGTTCGCGTTTGTGTCTGTCAAACTTTCCACATCGCTCATGTTGGCCGCGTCCGCGTCTCGTTTGAAGGCTTTCATTTTTCGCGCGATCAGTATACAGCCAGGCAAAACTCTAATCCACTCTAAACTCTAAGCCCATCCGTGTGTGTTTTGCGCGAATGAATGAGTGACTGTGTGGGCTTTGAAGCTTCTTTCTCCCTCCTTTTGCACTTGACGGTATTTTTCTTTTTTTTGTTTTGTTTGTGTGGCACTGTCTAAGCCGTGTGTACCGGCAAATGTACACCACCGATCGTCGTCGCATTCGGAGGACTTTTTTTCGCTGTGAGAGATCGGAATCGTTTTTTCGCAAATTGTTCTTGTTTAGTGTCATGTTCGAGGAGTGCGCGTAAGAGCGGTAGATACAACAACAACAACAGCAAGTAAAATAAACCAACATACACAGTTTGAAAGGCGATAATTAGCCAATACGTGGGCTCAGTGGGCTATGCTGTTTGCTGGCTAATTAAATTAAATGTGAAGGATTTGCATTTGAAAGGAAAAGGACGTGAGAAAGCTTTTTGACGAGTGGGCTGCATTTTTCGGGGTGAATTCGAAGCTTTTGCATGAGTGAAGCATAAGCCAAGGGTGAAGTGTTTCCCTCTAGTATTTGAATGATACGCAACAAGTGGTAGGCTTTTTTAAAAGCTCTTTCAAGTGAATCGAATCGACTGCATACATTTTAAATTTGAATATCGCAAGGGAACCGCCGCCGTGTTCAATAGCTGTTAAGTGAAAAGTGGACTGTTCAAGATTGTACTTAAATTTAAATTTATTTTAAAGTTATTTCCTTTCCTTTTGCTAAATCTAAATGAGTTGTCAAACTAATTAAATGAAATACTGAGTGTGGTGCTTATACGGACATTCTACGAATCGTACAATTTTCGGACTTGTTCTATTTTCAAAACCGGATACAAGGTGAACTACGTGCAGATTTTCGCAAAAGGATTATAATCGGCAGTGGACATTTTTACGCAACGAATTCGAATAATTGTAAGTATTTAGGCACCAACCTTTATGTAGGTAGCTATGGGTGTAAATTGTTGCTATTCAGCTGGGCCTAACCTGTTTAAGAATAAGTGTGAAGATAAATTTTTCAAGGTGGGTTTAACCTAAGTCAATTCAATTTTTTTAAACCGAATTATAGGTGCAAGATTTCACTATGTTTTGCAACGTTTTATCTGATCTTCCTCTTAGAGGTTAGGTGGTTATTTTTTTAAGAGTTACATTTTACACTTGCTGTCTTTAATTTTGTAGTTTCGGGTGGACTCTTGGGAGCACCCTCTGCTTCGCTCTGAAGGTTAAGAACGATAATTAAAACTCGCAGAACACTGGAAACCATATGCTGCATCTACTAGATTAAAGCCGTGTTTCATTTGAAGAGTCGATTGCAACGAATTGTTTTAGCTTTTCTGTGCTTTTGTAAAATTTACTTGTTCCTCTGGACATGGCTTTCATGAGTATGATTGCGTGGAAATAAAAATTAAGTTATGCCCCAATGAAACAGGGCCCCACAAAAAAAATTAAAAAAGGCCCCAAAAAATTATATACGAAGCGACAACAACGTTTGATAGCCTGATGGGGGTAATTTTCATTATCTTGGGTCCTCTAGTCTTGTAGGAGCAGTGGTTTAGTGGTTAGTGTGTTGGACTACTAATCGAGGGGTCCAGGTTCGAATCTTGGAAAAGCCCAAAATCCAACTCAGGGTTTTTTTACTGCGCCACCTCTCGTGAACGTCTGACAAACATACGAGAGTATAACTGTCTCGAAAGAGCTTCTCAATCGGCCGTTTGGAATCGGCATAAAATTGTAGATCCCTTCCATTCGTTCCAAAAATGAAATCTCACACAAAACGAAAGGTTGTGAGAAGTTAGGCCTAGGTTCGCTACGGGCCTGTTGCGCCAACTATATATATAAACATGTGACTTCAGGAAACCTCACAACAACAAGTACAGCGGGTTCAAATGGCACGATTTTGATAGGCAAATCACTTAAGAAAGGTTATGGTTCCCTCAAATTCATGCAGAATGTCCATCGTGGCGTCTGCTGTGAGCAACGTAGCCCTGTCTTGCTGGAACTATGTATATGTCGCCTACTTCCATACCGTTCAATTTGGGCCGACATAAATCGGTTCTGTAGTGCTCACTGATGTTGATGGTGATGGAATCTCCAACGTCACTTTTTCAAGGGCAAAAATCCGCACCAATCAATAACGTTTTGAAGATGCGTTGCTACCAGGTGAACTTCGTGTGGGTTTACGTCACCCCATTATGACAATTTTGGTCATTCATCCAAAGACGCGTCTCGTCGCTAAAGATGATTGGGGACCTCTGAGTTCCAAAGTTATGAAATGTTTTTTATCGTTATTTTTAAGTATAAAGATCACTGGCCCGAGATGGCTACCTTGGGGGACGCCATATGTTGCTTTATTTGGTTGAGAGAGTCAAGATCTACCACAAGTATCTATGGTTCTGATTTATAAACGATAAATCTGGGTTGACAGGCAGGCATTTGAAAATTAAAGGATGTTTGCCTCCTTTGGTGAGAGATTTTATCCAGAGGCTTGCTTAAATCAGTACTAACTTCTATAACATCTTCTAAGACAAGCGAAAAATTTAAATAAAGCTACGTAGGCCAGATGAACAATGTTCAATGGAACAACATATTGACGTTAGCGCAGTCTTAGCTAGTTCACGTTACTCACTAGTACGGTGCTCGCCACCTTAAGCGATGTCTTCCCTCTGCATTGTCCCTCTGAGTTACCATTTACCAAACACAAATAAGTGAAGTTTCGTAGATCTTTTAAGTGCAATGCAAATGAGGTCAAAGGTTTGCGCCGCCGACTTCTGTTCAGTTATCGGATCTGTTTCTTTTAGGTGAGCCCATGGGGTTGGGGTCCAAATGCTGGATTGGTTAAAATTTTTTTTAAAAACAGTTGCTTTCAAACTTCTGTTTTCAAAATTCCACTTGTCAAAATTCTGTAAACGATAAAATAGGTTTGGAAAATGTTCAAAAGCGCTCACTTTTTTCTTTACCAGATTTCTGATTTTATTTTTTTTTTATTTTTTTTTGTTCTTTTATCAATCAAATTTTCCATTTTTTTATTTCTTTAATTTTTTTCCAATTTCGTTTTTCTTTAATTTAAATTTTTATTTTTAAAGTTTTAGATTTTAGTGTATTTTATAAATTTTAAATTTTTAACATCTACCTTTTTTACCCGACTGGACACTGGGAGGGTTGTTATGTGTTTCGCGCGTATCGTATGTACGTTCCTATGTGACGCCCTGTAACCCAAACGGCTTGCCCGATTTTGAAGAGTGAGGTGTCATTCTTTCACGAAGTGTGATAGGCTACACAAATAAATATAAAAATATAAATTTAAAAAAATATCCCAAAATAAATAAAAAAATAATTTAAAAACCCAAAAAACCCCGACTGACTGTAAAAAGGACTTAAAAATATTAAAACAAGACACTTTCAAGTATATGTAACAGATTGGCAGTCGGAGGCTGCGCATATTTTTGTCAGATTGTGTAGGTGGTCTCCGATTGTGTTACTTGCTTGAAATCCTTTTTACAGTCAGGGTTGGGTTTTTTTAGATTAACTTCTTATTTAATTATTTTCTTTTGTTGGTGTTTATATTAAATATTATAATATATTTGTTAAATTTCGAAAGGCAGATTTGTTGCTCGCTCCCGAGCCCGTGTCATATTTTCGTATCTGAACGTAGCATACAGTGTCGCCGAATTGGGTACGTTTTTCTGTCACTAAGTTGACTTTTCATAATATGAGGGCGTGTCGGGACAACTTAGCCGCTCATACCTCCTCTAACTGACACATGGCCTAACCTAAATATTCTATTTTCGATCCACCTTTTAAATAAGGCGTTTGTTTTCTTTGCGAATTATCCTTCAACTTCCCACATCGGACGGGAGCAAATCCGCACTCATTACTATTGTTATTGTTTTGCGTGCCGCTTAAATGCGATATGCGTAAGCACCCACACACCATTTTCATCCAAATCAATGTTGACCTCCAAATTTCCACCCACAAATCTGTTGAGATGCTCAACCCCCGTAAGGATATTTGCAGCATTTTAATAATTAACAACAGTTCACCGATTCGAATCAGCAGAATTTAATTAGCTCCCATCAGCGAAGGAGTTTGTGTGAGGGTACGACACAAGTTAAATAGCCCCAAACTTTGACTTTGAACTTTCAGTTGAAGGCTTACCATAATTCCCACTCAAACAGGGATGAATTTCGTCGAGTTCCCCGAAGCAACAAGTCGAAAGCTCGTGCCCCCCATTCAAACAGGTGGCCAATCGAGGGAAAGCTTTCCTTTCTCTTTCGAGTTTTGCTCTCTTACTCGTATTGTCGCAAATTCACCTTATTATCGCGCCAGAGCCTATTGCCTGCGACAACGGCGAGTGTTTTCTTACAAATCTGTTTTGCCGCAATTTTATTCCCGCCATCACCTGTGGGGGTGTTTACCAATCGCCACCCCTACACGTATTTAATTTCATTCATAATCACATTACTGTTGCTGGCTATATTTTCACATTAAGCTTGCTCACCTACGCACAGGTTGGTTTGTTGAATATTCATTCACTCCGTGGGGTGGCATATTAATTGTGTTTCACTATGAAACAGTACATACTGTGGTTACGGCGAGTAGCGCTACAGGTTTTGTCTGTTTTTGTCTGCCCTTTCAAACTTCAAACCACCCACACCGGGTACGTTGTGTGGGGTAGGTATTCTCCCCATTCCCCAACCAACAGAACGACCATTGAATTTTGCGTTTGGCATTTTGATTTTGATCATGCACTTGGCTGATGGGGACTTCTCTTTCGAAAAGTTTTCCTCAAGAGAACTTAAGATGGGTGGGTGGAGGATGAGCATGTTGTAGTGGAAAATCCTGCCTTAGGGGTGAAACGTGAATGGTGGAGGTTGGAACGTGGCAACGTGGGTCGCCACTACACTCTTTACTGAGAGAGTCACTCTCTTGTTCGTTCTCAAACATCCCTACGTCAGTGAAGGCTGAAGGGGTTTGGGATTTTGGTGGTTGTTTATTTCTGATTCACTAAAATATTTTTGTATATTTTCACTTTTCACGAGTCTGACTGATTGCGGGTTGCCGTCGTCGTCGTGTGTTTTTTATTTCCCGGTGAGACGTAAACAGCACCACACAACGAGTTGTGAATTTTCGCCGCCGCGACGCATTCCACGATTGTCGTCGGAAAAGCCGACTACTCGCATACACTCAGAGGGACTGTTGTGTCACTGCCGGCGGAAAAGCGCTTTTTTCTCGAACTTTTCTTCTTCAGATCAGTGGCGAACTTCCTCTTCGTACACGCGGACAGCTATAGAGGAAGAAGAGCATAAATTTCGCAACCGATATCAAAACAAAGTCAAAAGTGATACTTTATCACAAACGTGCGGTCCTGGTCGGTTCGGTTCGGTTCGGTTCGGTGTGGTTTATATACTTTTCGCCCGTAGCGTCAAATAAAAATTTCAACATTCTGTTGGAAAATAGTTTTATAGTGTGCTGTGTAATACTCTGTTAGCCGGCGGTGATTTGTGTCCATAGACCGCGCGCTTTTCCGTCGTAAAGTGCTCCTAGATGGAAAGTAGATAGTTTCTTTGCAGTCTAATGTCAATTGGTGTCTTGTAGTTTCGACGTTAAGCTCTTTTTTTCACTCGTGTAGTTATAATGTGATATTTTGACGTAGGGTAGCTCAAAATATTTATTTAGTGTAGTGTGTTTTTGAGGCATGTTCGCCGGAAAATGTTTTGGAAGTGAAAAAATCTAGTGCCTGCTTAAATTTTGTGTGGAAAATTTTTAAAATCCAACTGAAGATGGTGCTGCGGGTGCTTTTGGTGGGCGCTGGTTTTGCGAACTTGTGGAAAAACTAAACAGGTGAGCCGGAGGAATATTTGGGCAGTAGAAATAAATTTGAAAGTGTATTCCATGCGAAAGTGGACGTGTCAAACAACTAATGAATATAAGCGATGTTGAAATCATATTTATTACCCTTTCATATAAATTTACCCATTGTGGCTTACAAATTATTTAGCGTCAAGGTTCAAAATGAAATCTTATTAAAAAATCAAGTTCGCAGACTAGGTACACGAAGAAGCTGGTCTTCGAGGCGTCTGGCAAGCGAATTGTCAAACCTTTCCTTATTCAACTGTATTCAGTTGGTTGAGTGGTTCAAGTCCCTTTCTATTTGTGGCACCTAAGATGAGGTCCATTTCAGATCATACAGCAAAGCAGAGGTAGAAAAGTCCTCTACTTCATTAAAGTTAAAGCTGTCTATTAGGTCTTTCCGTACACTTCGATGTAGGAGTTTACTTCTTGTTGACACAATTTTTGGTTTCGTCGATTTCAACCGCCTCCGTTTTTATGGGACAAACGCCAAAGTGACAGCTTGGTGTGGTCTACCAATTTCGTATATATATATCGTCGGCATATTCGAGTAACTGAACAGGATTTTGAGAGATATTGTCCTTCTGCGTCGAACATCTCTTTTAAGTATGATTTAAAAGACGTCCCATGACAGCGTGGTCCCGCTTCTTTCAAATTTGTTTTTTTACGATAAAGACGGTGTCAGTTAAGTTTATATAGCTGCTTACATCCATGGTAATCATACAGGGGTGGATGCAAGATTTCCAAGCTTTTAAATGGGGTCCGGTTAAGATTCTGCTTTGCAAAATTCTGTCTTCTCACACAAAAATTCTGCTCTACGAAATTCTGCTTTACAAAAGTCAGCTTTTAAAATTTAAACAAATAAAATTCTGCCCATTCTGCTGTTTTTCAACTAACAAATGTAAATGACGAAAAAAAATTAATATAAAAAAGCCATTTTAAATTTATAGAACATTAAAAATTATTTACTTGTAATATTTAAATAAAAATAAAATTAAAAAGAATTAAGAAAATAGAAAATAGACAAAATATTGACAAACAAATTTTATAAAAAACAAACAATACCTTTCGGAAAAAAATAATAGGTATACAAAATTTAATAATCAAAAAAAATATGAAGCAGTCAGAAGTTAAAACTTTTATTTATAACAATTTAACTAGTTTTCTTTTTATACTTAGGTATGTAGACTCATAAATATATTTCCACGTGCTTTATAAATTTAACTTACACACCTAATACGAATTCCAAATGTTTGAAAATTACTTTTTTCAAAATCCTAATCACTGTGAATATTGCAAAATTTAAACACAAACTTTCCTTGCAAGACAACCGATAGGATCTTCGAATACTCTAAGGCCTTTTTCTCAGGAGGTTCGTAAGACAGACAAGGACTTTTCCTCAATCTTCCTTAAAAAAATCAATAAAAGTGTCGGTTCTTTTGTTTACTTTCGTATTTCTATATCTACTAAAAATAAAATGAAATCGTATTTAAAAAAAAAAAACCCATGACATCTTTTATTTTCCTACTAGCGGACTCTGCGTGCTTTGCTAGGCGTTAAAATTTAAATCTTTTCAAACTAGGTACATACTTCGCTTCGTTGAGTAGAGGAGCTTCGATAAAAAATGTTTAAAAGAAGAAATTTTCATAACGAATTTTCCACCTTTACAAAAATTTCGTCAAAAAATTTAAATCTTTCAGGTTTTTCCGAAATTTTGCGAATTTCCCACTAAGAATTTTCTATTTTTTTCATTCGAAAGCCATTCCGCACAAAAAAATTTCAATATTTTCCATACAAAAAATCTATTTTAGATTTTTTCCCGTCTTTTCCAGGGGGTTTTCCCAAAATTTTATTTCGTATTTTTCATCCCAACCTCTAAAATCAATCGAATGCTTGGAATCTGTCGAAGTGCTAAAATTCGATTGATGTTGCACTTCTCTTGTCTAAAAAATAGGAGTTTTCAAAAGGTCACAAATAATCACACAAAATGGCAGATACTATTACGATGATTTAAAAGTTAGTGAAGTTGACGGTGACTACTTTCGGGAACGACAAAATTATGCTGCGACTCCATTCATCATCAGAGATATATAACATTTGTCTGAGAATATCTTAAAAATACTTTGGAGCATGACTGTAAAAATTTTAGAATGAGACATGTTGGTCTTACTTTAGGTAAGGTTACACCGGGACGTCGTAAAGTTAAAGTAAAAATGGGGAAACAAAACGCATTCCCTAGGAGAACGATTTATATATCAATTCGACTTTTTTATCCAAATGCTTGAAAAAAGGAGAATTCACAGAAATTTTGTCACAAAACTCACCCACATTCGCCCGGTATTTTATGCGGGTCATGTCCTTTTCGAGTTGTTGGTCTAAATATATTCGTATTCCGTATCCGCAGTCTGGGGCTTTTGGTAAGTTTTTTTCAGAAGGTATAATGTCCTCAGAATATTCTAACTTGAGTTTGGTCCTGGTAATTTAAGAATTTTCCTATGCATTTCGCTTAACAAATGTGGCCAGAGAGCCTTGTAAATTTAGCTCAATAGACTTTTAACATCTTCGGTCGATGAATCTTAAAAATAGTATCACGTTTAATGTCTTATTTATAACTCGGCTAAAAATCAAGGCGTTATGTTTAATATTTTTGGGTAACGCCGAGAAAATATTAAAAATTTATATTTTGCGTATAGGTGTTATTAAAAAAATATATTAAAAGATTTGTTAATTTTAAATATTGCGTGCTATTAAAAAAAATATGTCTGAAATATTAAACTTTACTATAAATTTGCAAAAGCAACTCTCAGGTCAACTAAGTGACAGTGATCCTTTTCGGAAATCGTAAATACATCCTTTACACGGTTCGGACTTAACTCCTATCGTCGTAGATCTTCCTCGCTTTTTGCTACATCTCTTAAATCTAATTCGTCACTCCTCTTGGCTTACAAGGTACTTAGATTTTTTTTGGTATGGATCAATCAGAGAATTATTATGTGGCAGCACTGATTATCAAATATTATCTTTGGAAAAAAAACCTTAAATTCGCTTTCACGCTACCTTACAAAAATTCGTCTTACACTTATGTACATAGTCAAATTGTGCCTTTCCTTAGCGGAGCATAAAAAGAACTGTCGAAGAATAATTCATATTTAGGAATTTAACAAATTAACTAGGTACATGCAGTGATCCCAGATTGAGGGAAAGTCGGCAATTTTGTCGATTTTTTCTAACAAAATGGGAAAAAAGGAAAAGAAGGGATTTTTTGATGGGGAAAACAATCTAAACAGGGGAAAAAGGCAATTCAAATTTTATTTAAATAAAGTCATCGAAAGATACACTATTTTGAATTAAAACAAAAACTCTAAACAAACTGTCTACTTCCACTTTGGCTGGAATTTTGTACACAAACAAATTTATTTAAAAAAAAACGATTATTATAAAAAAAGGCGGCTTAAGATTGCACAATAGTGCAATTTTTAAATTTGAAGGTATATATATATATTTAAATATAATTACTATTATTTTTTTATTTGCTTAGTTCTAAGATATTTAAATAAAACATAAAATGTTAAAATAAGACTTAAATAAGGGTTTTTGGGGAAAAAAAGCGAGAAAGGGGAAACAATATTGATTTGGTTTTAGAAAAGGGAAATTTTTTTTTGGGATCCAAGTGTGCAGCAGCTGAAAGAAAAATCTCCGAAATTAGTTTATTAAAAAACAAATTCCTAAATAACGGGTGATTTTTTAGCTGGTTTGGTTTTGGCAACACTGGTTTTGACAGCTGACGTGTGTTTAGTACCTTGTGTCACTGTCAAACAGCTTCAGTTTGGTTTGCAATTTAACCATGGATCGTCTTACAAATGAACAACGCTTGCAAATTATTGAATTTTACTATCAAAATTCGTGCTCGGTTCGAAATGTTCATTTTCGCTTTTTTATCGAAAAATTGTGTTCAGCGATGAGGCTCATTTTTGGTTGAATGGGTACGTAAATAAGCAAAATTGCCGCATTTGGAGTGAAGATCAGCCAGAAGCATTGCAACGGCTACCAATGCATCCCGAAAAAGCCACTGTTTGGTGCGGTTTATGGGCCGGCGGCATTATTGGGCCATATTTCTTCAAAGATGATGCGAATCGCAGCGTTACTGTCAATGGTGAACGCTACCGAGCGATGATAAAAAACTTTTTTTTGCCCGAAATGGAAGTTCTTGACTTGCATGATATGTGGTTTCAACAAGACGGTGCCACATGCCACACAGCACGCGAAACAATGGCGCAATTGCGAGGCGAGTTTGGTGAACAGTTAATTTCACGTTTCGGGCCGGTCAATTGGCCGCCTAGATCGTGCGATTTGACACCATTAGATTATTTTTTGTGGGGGTATGTCAAGGCTAATGTGTATAGGGACAAGCCCGCTTCGATTGACGCACTGGAAGCCAACATCCATGCATTCATTCGTGAGATACCGGCCGATATGTGTGAAAGAGTATGCCAAAATTGGACTCAGCGGATGGGCTACCTGAGACGCAGCCGCGGTCAACATTTGCATGAAATTATCTTTAAACATTAAATTGCAAGGTTCAAACTATCGATTCAAATAAATATTTCATTCATTTTTTCAAATTTTTTGTGTTTTTATTTTTTTAAATGTTCTAAACCTCTTAAAAAATCACCCGTTATATTAAAAAATTTTAAAAACAGTTGAAAATCGAACGTCTATAGATGTTTACTAAAAATCGGAAAAATGTCTATGTTCCACGGCTTGTTTTCATTAAATTTTTAAAGCAATATAACTTTTTTTTATGGCAAATTTGTTTCAAATAAACAATTTTTAACCTTTATTAAAAATTTATGATGATTTATTTATCATACATCTATGTTTTCGCTATAAAAAAAAATTATTTAAAAATATTTGTTTTAGTTTTACAAAATGTTGTTCCCCTCAATTTTTTTTTTTTTTTTTTTGTTTTTCGTTTGTTTTTGCCATGGCCGGGCAAGCCTGCTCAAACATTCGCTATTAGGAAGAAGTTCTCTCCTCTCCTTCCTAGGCCCATTTGACCCGTAAATTTTTGCCCAGATTCAAATGAGCTCTGTTAAGTCAACACACAGACACATTAGTGCCTCTGTTTTTACTTATGCGCGCCGATGATTAACCGTAATAACGGTTGTTGTTCGTCGTAGACTTGGTTCAACCTTCATTGAATCATGCAACACGTCTCGCAGTACACACTTTCCACACCTCCTGCCTCATTTCCATACTCAACCGTATTAGAGACAAAGTAGCTCAAACCGCACTACGGTTTTGAACTCAAAACCGACAGCTGACAGACAACCGACAGCCAAAGACAAATACCTCAGGAGCGATCACAAGACTACAGTACCCCAACAATAGTACCTACCGTCATAAATTACATCATTTCGATTTAATCGCCGTTTCTCCTGCTACTCCCCCTTTTGAAAACGAAATCCATCTCGCGGGCAACCATTTATGGAAATAATTCCACTCCACAGTAAGTGAAACAAGTGGAAAACGATTCATAATTATCATTCATCAGCAACGACCGGCAATCACGATTACCCTTTGCCAAGCGCGTCACCTTCACCGTCACCGTCCTCATCATCGCATCAGCGCCGTCAGAAATATTGTCATACGAGCTCCGGGTTGGGGTGCTGTATGTTGTATATGTTACATACTTTTTTGGTATTTCAATTGATTGATTCTGTCACGATTGCGTGTCGTACCTGATAGTTATCACACACTTTAAGAATAGCTGTAAGGAGAGCTATTTTCGGCCAGCAAATGTGGCTGGAAATAGCCTCGCAGTGACCTTTTGTTGCCGGAAATAATCGAATGACTCCTTTTTTTTGTGTTTCTTGTTCCGTTTCAGAGCGAATATCACACACGCGGTCGGACTCTCGGTCAAGGCTGATCCCCAACGAAATTACCAATCGGGTGGTGATACGTTTCACAAGACTGCTGGGCACAGTATCTCTTATAAGTATATCAATGGAGTGGCCATCGTCCGTGAGCAGGGCCGCACTTGTTTCAGCTTCGGAACGTCAATTACCTCAAAATCGCTTTACCACGGGAGAAAATGTTGTTAGCAATGCGTCGTGAAAGTGAACACCCCAGTGCTGCGCTTCATAATCCAAATCAATTGCAACCACACGAGCAGTCGTCCTCTGAATCTCCATCGTCCTCGACACCGAATCCCGCGTCGGGCACTGCAACACCTCTGCCGTCCACATCGTCGAGTGCCCCGCCGTACGGTTTCTACAGCAATCCCAGCTCGGGTGGGAGCTACCTCCATTCCCATCTGCATCATCCACATCTGCCACCACCGCCGCCGCCACCGCAACCACTAGCTGGTGGCAGCCGGTCGGCCAGTGGTCTCGACGAGTACGTGGACATCCTTCAGGTGCAGCAACTTCTACTAGATTCATCGTCAACGGGCGGTGCCACAGCGACATCGTCCAGTGGGATATCCAGCTCACAGTCGCTCCCGAAGCCGCTCCCCAGACCTCGACTCAACCTACAGAAGGCGTCGGAGTACGCTGCACAAATCCAAGGTGAGTACCCGCACACCGTTGAGTCCTTTGGTTGAGTTTTAAATATTTGCCATCCATTCGTCTCGATCTAGCTGAGTCGCCTTCATCGCGTCGAGTATTGCTAGACTACCCCAGCCCGTATTTGTATGGGAATCACTATCATAGCTCGCCAAATGAAGATCTGGTTGCCCTTTGGTTTGGCAGCAATGGATCAGGTGCGTTAAAAGATCACTTTTATTCGACTAACATTAGCTTAAGTGTAACTTACTAACACGCCTTAGAAAGATCTCAATTTTTTGTAACCCCTGCAGTTTTAGGGGTTCAACCTTTTCAAAGTGTTGGGCGGCCGTAGAAAAATTGATTTCATAGAAGACTGACAAACTTTTCGAAGGTAGAAGACCGGAAGAAAGTCCGTATTTTTTAATTAAAAATTGTAGCCAAAAATAGTGGTCTAAGCCGCCAATAAATCATATTAATCTTACAAAGTTTCACCATTCCAGCCTTTTGGTTTGCCCGTTTTACTTCCGGTCTTTCAAAGCAGGCTTTTGGATTCCATTCAAACGTAGATGCCTACCAAACGCTTTCTAGTGTCCACATTTTTTGTATTAACTCTCAAGCTTTAAAGATATTTCAACGAAACTAAAGAGCATATTGAGAATGATTGTCAACAAGACCTCTAGGTTTAAGCTTTGTAGAGTAAGCATATAGACCTACGTCCCATGTCTAACACAAAATAGGTACTGTTCGCTATCTATATTTTCCGGAGAGCTTTCTAAAAATGTCTATGCCCGAGTACCAAGTTGCCTAATTGGCGTATGTTATTGGACCTTCTCGTTGGTCCGCCAGCCACTATTTTCATCGTTTAAAGTAGGTACAATATTCTTATCCCAGCCAATTTCGTAGCCTTGCGCGCCTAGGTAGTCAAACTTGCGGAACAAGCTTATGACCTTTAACTTCAATAGCTAGGCAAATAGGGTGCATTTGGACAGAGGATATTTTATAATTCGGAGACCGCTTTACTTTTAAAAATGTTCTCTGAATTTCAAGTCTTGAGGGACGTTCTTTCTTGGAGTATTATATTATTGTTATACGTTCTGCTCAAAACTGTAAAAACATCACTTTTAAACAGCCGTCCTTGGATAGAAAATCTTTAAGATATCTAAGGAAAACCTGATCTACCTTAGGAGTTTTTGCAAAAGCCAGTAAGTTTGGATAGCACTTTCTATCTTTAAGAGGCTTTCAAACCCATCCCGAGCTTACAAGAGCGATAGGCCCAAAATCTTTAAACAGATAAAAACGCATCGCCCTTATATATGATCTATATGTTGAAAACAGCTCTAGATTGGTAAAACCTTTGAGCTTAACCTGGATATACACGCGTCACTATTAGAGGTCTTTACCTTGGGCTGTTCAAAACGGAGAGTGATAGGAACAAATGACATTACATGTATTCTCAAGTTATCCTGTCACTATAAACTCCTTAGGATCTCAAAAATCACGAAATTTGTAGACTCTTCCCTAATCCGATGAAGGTTTATACAATAAAATTCTCCGTCAGGTTGTTGATCCGTGCTTAAACTAGCTAAGTAGTAATAGAGTCAAAAAACTACGCAAGTTGCGAAAGGGTTAGGACATGAGAATGAATATCAATGGCGATTCTTCCCAAGTCCTACGTACTGAAAAGAGCTCGACTTAGGTGGGCATCCATATCAAAAATGAGTAAGAAGTATGCCTAAGCCTTCTGCAAAAGTACATATTTTGAGCAAAACACTTGTCTTCTCACCAACACTTCACACAAGCTAAATATTTCGAGGGCTAAATTGAATAAAGGTTAATCACGCATCAAGATTAAGACGCGCTATAAAGTCGGACAAAGCTCTTGGTTACACCTCGATTACTGGAAAACTTCTCTAGTAACTTATTCTTCACTATGAAGCCTGGTGTTGTATGAGAGTCCTCACACCCTACCTAAGCAAACCTAGGCCTATACGTCTTCAATTCGTAAAATCTGCAAATAAATATTAGAATACATTTCCAGTCAATTCAAAGATCCGAGAGTCATCACGTTTGCAAAGCTAGGTAGTCGAAATTGTACATTGTCTTCATTTATCTTCAAAGTTTTTGAGATGATATAACTCAAGCTCTTACCAGAAATAAATAGAAAAAGACCTTAGTTTTGGTGTTTAGCTTAGAAATTTAATCTTTTTGTATAACATGACCTTCGTAGTCGAAAACAGTGTATAAGCTGCACTTAGTGTCAAGGAAGCTAAGTTTTATGAAATGTGTCATCCAATATAGTGAACTGCCTTCAATCAAATTTTTGGAATAAGTTTAGCCGGCCTTATTTGGTGTCAAGGATTTGTTAAACGTTTTCAGAAAAAAACAAGAGATTAACTATTTAGTGAGAGAACGTGACTCAGAAGTTAGCTCTATGGACAACTTAGTTCTCAGGTTCAACCCCCGCGATCTCGCGACTTACACTTTGAAGTTTTTTCGGCGACTGTCACAATAGAACTTTTTTCAGAAATTTATAAGATAGAGGGCAGGGAGGGCCTTAGCAAAGAGGTGTTGCTTCTCTTGAAAAATCGCAGTTGTTGGGTAGTGAAGATATTGTTTTTCAACATGCGATATCGTCCTTAGAAAGATTCCCGATTGAGCCGATCGGATACGACATTTAATAAATTCCATTCGTCCTAAATATAACAATCGACAAAAGTAAACAAAGCTTTGACGTTAGGAAGCTCGTTAAAAAAAGACCTATTGTTCCAACTAAAATATTTATTTATTTATAGTAAAAATGTATAAGTTGCCTTTTCATATTTATCGGTAGGATTAATGAGTCGAAGACTTTTGCGACAAAATTCTCTTAACCTCAAACCGTTCTTGTGGTGTGCACTTTAGATTCAAACAGTACTTAAAAATAATCGTTTCACCCAAGAGAAATTTTGGGTCCAAAAAAACGTTTAATCTCGGCTGGTATCGCGCCATCTGGTAGTCGAGACTGAAAGCACTCCGAAGTTGGTACGATTCTGGCGTGGTGGGGCTAGAATTGTAAATCATAGCTAGCACGAAAGCAGTTTCTTAACTCTAATCGAAGTTCGTTAGTCTATTCATCTAAAGCAAAGGAGACTTTCAGAAGCCTTAAGACCTTTGATGTAGGGGAGAGGGGGGCACCTTAGGCCAATTTTTACAAAAATCGCTTTAGATCCATTAAAAAGCGGAGTATCCCTTGGAATCTTGAAAATTATTGTTGCATGATATTTTATCTTTCAATATTACATCCAAATAAATATGTGTAATTATTATTATTTATATTTTTTTTTTTTTTTTTCATTTTAATAAACTCTTTCAAGTGTCCCAATCTGCCCCTCTGCCCCTTTGGACAAGCATGGGGCAGTCTTGGACATGTATAAAAAAAAAAGAATTCAATTAGTTTTTATGTATTTATTTAACAAAAAAAAAAATCATTACTTCAAAGCATTACATCATTTAAAAAGTAAATAAAATATAGGAATCTGAGTTTTATATGCCATGCAATGTTTGAATTTCAATCTCAACTTAAAAAAAAAAAAACCAAACTAATGACAATAATATTCATATGCAAATGAAAAAACAATCAAAAGCAGTTCAGTCACCCTATTTGTCAAACCTGTGCATTTCGCACAGATTACTTCGTTCAAAGTGATAAAAAGGAGCAGATTAGGACCTGTCCCAAAGTGACCCTCGCGGATTGTCCAAAAGTGCCCCGAGAGGGATAAAAAACTAAAAACTTCATATTTTTTTTAAGAAGCAATGTAAATTGTTAATTGTTGGTTGAATAATATCAGAACACATATAAAAATTATTATAGTTAAACACTTTTAACTTGTAAATTGAACATAATTTTAGAATAATATGGAAATAAAAAAAAATGCAATTGTCGTCTGGAAACACACTTTTATTTTTATTTTATTTTTTTAAGTTGGTATCGTTTCAATATCTATCATATGTTTGTTTTAAGTGGAATTGCCACTGTAAAATTTAACCGAAGTATTAAAAAGTTTTTGTTTTAATACTTTTTTCTAAATTGTACTAAACTGCCCCCCCTCTCCCCTACCTCGTTTTTCTATCCTGTAGTTAGAGACATGTCTACAGAACAAGGATGAGCTCCACCGCAGTCATTTCTTGCTCTCTTGGGTAATGGAGGAAAGCCCTTGGTAAAAAATCTGACAGTTTAGTTGAGTTCCTCCGCAGTCTTCTGCCTATGGGTAGGCGAGGAAAGTTCATGCTTTTGACTTTGCCTTTACAGAAATGAAGAAATTCGACTATAAACAATGTTGTTACATCTAAATAAAGCGGAAGCGCAAGCCCACAATTCCAAAGGATTGGAAACTATTCCAAGTATAACATCGAAAACAGGCTTTATAATAAGAACTAGCTGAAAACCCTGCATAGTTAGGGAGCTAAAATCCTAAATTGTTTAACACTTTTCGTTTCGATTAAGGAAATTCATTGTATGCCGCAACCTTTCATAAGAGGTATTCGAGGTCACAAAATCGAGAGCTCGAAATATTTTCATGCACCCATTTTCTGTAAGACCTACCTATGATTCTAATTTCAGCTTTCTAGTCCTACGTTCCAGATTATTTTGCATTTGACAGGGCTTTGCTTACTCGCACAGAGGTACGGTAAATATATAGGTAAGGGGTAAGCTCGTTGGCGAGACAGGCGGAACCCGCCACACTTAGATATATGTAGATCTTTTGTGGTGCCCTTTTATTTAGCTCCATACTGTGGAAGTTAGCCCGAGGCTGGAACAAATCTTTGTAAGTCTTTCATGGACTTCTCAGAAAGATCTTCCCGGTCTCCAAAAAGATGTATTCCAAGAATTACTATTATTTGTCCAATGTGGCAGAGTTTTAAATTATAAAGGTATAAATAAGGTAGGTTCGTAAAATAAGCTTTTCACAAATAACACAAGCTTCTCCTTTTATTCCGTTTATCAGCTATAGGATCCTCTTCCGCTGCACGATTCCAGGTCTTTTTCTACGCACCCTAAGACCTTTATAGGTATAAAACCATAGACTCTGCGGTCCGGAAAGTTGCTGCTCAGTTGCTGGAATGCTAAAGTTTGTGTGGTTTTATGGTTCAAATGAAACTTTAGGTTAGTATCACAGCAACGAATTTAAATACCTTGCAAGCTCTTGAAGGCAAAGTAGAAACTGTCAAAAATTAGGATCTTTGAAGAGATATCCGGACTAGTGCGCAAATGATGTCCAGCATCCACAAAGGTCTCTGCGACTTGTTGTGCAATTTTGTGATGTATTTTTCTTCATTTAGAGTTCATCTGCCGCAGTTTACTGGATCAGAATGTATCTTCGACTCACGCTCTTCCATCGACGTCACCCCGTCTTTAAAAAAAACTTTTAAATCTCCCATACAACTTCACAATTTTTTTCATCCGTATCCGTACACAGCGTTTCTTTTCTTTTCTTTTTTTTTCTTTAGTTTGTCTGATTTTATTTTTTTTAAAGAGGCGTACTTTTTGGACCGGCACTCGGCCTTATTTGTCCACTCGTCCAACAAGCAGCGTCAAATGAATTAATTTATTTTCATAGCAATCACCTAAACAGGCACCGCGATACAAAACAACACACGAACAACAACAACAATCACAAGTAATCTTACTCACTTGTTGCCTTTGTGATTTTGTGGAATTTATTTGTTGTTCATTGAAGTTGGTTACTAAGCTGTCTGTTTGATTGTACGAGACCAAACCCCTTATATTCAGAAATGGGGAAAAAAAATCGTATGAACCCAACTGAGCCTTCCGTTGGCGGACGCATGGTGAAGTACGAGTATCTCTTTGCAGATATTTTATCTTCATTGGTGTCCCCGATTTTTTTTTTTTCAAATTTTTTTCCCTGCTGCTTCAGAAAATATTTTTTTCAATTAATAAATATAATTTAGTTCAATCTTGGAGTACCTACGAAAGAATTTTATTTTGTTGTATGGCTTTTGGGGGCAACTTTGTGATTGGTTCAACGATACACAGATTCGTATGTATGGCTCCTGAGATGATGGGAATTTCGGAGTAAAAGATAAGCGGCGTGTGGGGCGAGGAGACCTGAAGTGTAATGGCCTAGTATTTTTATTTTTATTTTTATTTTTTTTATTTTACTTTTTCAGACGATGGATTTATTATCGCCGATAGACTAAGACTCGTTGCGAAACCACCCAAAGTACCGCGAATGGTGACATAATTCAATTTTGCAACTGACCAATGGACGTTTTAGAGTCAGAGCGGACATTTTTATTAGCAAGTGTCGCAAAAATTTGGCTGTCTTTTTTTTTTTATTTGTCTTTTTTTTTGCATGCGGTCTTTTGCGAAATTAATGGAACCAAATTGGGGTTGCGAAATTGAGTTGAAAGCTATTTGTTATCTGTACGAGAGTATGGCAACAGAATGGCGGTTAGAATTACCAAAGACCTGATAGATTGTGACAGATTGAGTGGTGGGAATTGAGTGATCGTGAGGGGTTTGTTTGGAGCAGTTTTGTGTTATTGAGGTCAGAACTTGGGCAGTTTTCAGTGGATTGTGACTTTGATTCTCGAAAAAAACTCATGCAGAAAGGTGATTCTGGGTAAATGATGTTTTGTGGGCCAATTCACCTTGTAGCGTGTATTACGATAAAATTTGAACTGAGACTTTTAGACTGAGAAGCAATTATTGGAAACGAAGAAAGTCCTTTCTTCTATTAGAACTTTCACAAAAATATCTGAGCAATATCTTCCGTATATTTAAGTTTTCAGCACAACCAGTCCTGTATCTAGCATTGACATATTTGCCCCATTCGCCTAACCTTCTTCGAAATGTTCGCATTTTGTTCTTTAGCGTGGATTCGGGCGAATCGCCGGCGATTCTTCCTTTGAATTTGTTCGCGACGCAACTCAAACTATTTTATATGAAACATTTATTGCCTAGGATTCCCAGATCTGGGATCTTCCGGCGAATGAAATCTTCTTCTGCGGAAATGAAAGCAAACGGAGTGCTATCGCGTTGTTTAGCTTCTGTTGGAATAGTGTTGGGATAACATTTTGTTAAGCAATTACTGGTTAGGGAAGAAAAACAACAGTTTTTGGAAATGGACATTTCGGATTGCTTTGGATCATACCACTAGCTATTTATTTTTATGAAGAGTTGAATTCTTAAAGTTAAAAGGTCCACGAAATTTGATGACAAACTCGAGAATAAGTTCATCGAGGGTACCTCTTTCGCGGACCATCCTGGAGTTCCAATTTTCTAACATAGATATCACAGGTCGAATTTTACGGATACGGCGCCCCAGCTAACGAGGCGATTCGCATTCCGTTCGCTTCAAGTTCTGCTGAAGAAGATTATATTCGCCGCGGAGTTCATTTGGGAATCCTAGTCGATTAATAGGCGATAAATGTTTTATTTTGAATAGTTAAAGTTGCGTCGTAATGAATATCGGTGGAAAAATCGCCGGCGGTTCGCCAAAATCAAGGCTAAAGAATAAAATGCGAACATTTTAAAGAAGGTTAGGCGAATTGGATAGAGATATAGGCAAATTATGAGAAAAAATGCTAAATTTTCGTTAAAGCTTAGGTTTATGTTTATTGATATCAAACTGTTAATATTTGAGAGGACTCGCTTCAGTTTGCTACGACTGCGTCTTAGTCACAGGATAGTTGTAGGTCAACACAGCTTGTTGACAATGGTATGTACATCGAGAGTACCTTTTTGAACATCACTCTGGGAAAACAATTTTCTAAGGGGTCACCGATCAAATTTCCTCATGTATTGTGACGCAGCAAATGACGCGACTAGCACTCCGTTCGCTTTAAGTAACCCAGAAGAATATTTCATTCGCCGGTAGTTCACCTGAAAATCCTAGGCGATCAATTTTTCGTGTAAAATAGTTTGAGTTACGTCGCGAAAAAAAATTGAAGAATCGCCGGCGATTCGCCAAAATCCACGCTAAAGAACATTTCGAAGAAGGTTAGGCGAATTGGGCAAATATGTAAATATTAAATTTAAATATACGGATTATGTTGCACAGATTTTTCTGTGAAACTTCTAATAGTAGAAAGGACTTTCTTTATTTGCAATTGCTTCTCAGTCTAAAAGTCACAGTTCAAATTTTTAAGTAATGCAAGCTACAAGGTAATGACCCACAAAACATCGTTGAACTTTTATTACTCAGCATCACCTTTTTGCAAGAGTTTTTTTCGCCTGTCAGGTAACACATATGTCAAGTTAGAAAGAGATGGCTTATGGTGTGTACGAGTTTTTTCGCCTGTCAGGTAGCACATATGTCATTTCATTTCATACTCTGCAGGTCTGCATAGTGTGTCAGGGTATCGCAATCATTTTGGAAGCCTCAATATACGACT
The DNA here is from genome assembly GCA_949126925.1 of Cheilosia vernalis. Taxonomy (NCBI): domain Eukaryota; kingdom Metazoa; phylum Arthropoda; class Insecta; order Diptera; family Syrphidae; genus Cheilosia; species Cheilosia vernalis. The sequence goes on from OX421358.1 coordinate 12,053,986, forward strand.
CCTGTTTGAGAGGCTTTGACATGTCATAAAACAACGTTCGCGATATATTCCCCTAGAAGAGTGCATTCGCCTAAATGTTTGCGGAGGAGTATCGTGGAGAACTTCCTTAAATCCAGCCATGATCTTTCAACTGAACTCCTCGTCCAAAATCTCTATATTTTGACAGGCAGTTTGCACAAATTTTGTATTCGATCTCGCACTTAAAGCGAATGTGAGCTGTCATCTTATGAAAGTGGTCTTGCAAAAGCCTATATAAGCCATAGCGCAATGCCCCTAAAAATGCTCCTTATACCTTCTTTTTGGTATCCTTTCATTAAAAGAAGTCGTTCAATATTGTCGTCTATGTATCTGTAGACAATACTTTGTTTCTTCTGCGGAAGTTGCCTTGAACTTTATGCTTCGAACCTTTTGTGTAGTAAAAGTACAGCAATTAGATGACTGACTGCCTCAGCCTTAGTATTTTATCTGACCCTTTGAGAACTTTTCTCACAAGTCTTTCCCAAGTCCCGTTCTCCTCATTTCGAACTACGAACGTCTCTCTCTCTCTCTTATCAGTCGGTCGATTTGCGTCACAAGTCTTCTCCAGACTATCCAAGTTACCATTATCGATCCTCAGTTAGTCAACAGTTTAAACAACTTCAAACCCCTTTGGCAAAAACTCGCGCCGATTTGTCTCCGTACATTAAATAAAGCAATTAATCTCTCACCTCTTTGCTGCCACACAAAGAGATGATCGGATTTCGCCGTAAAAGTAATCAACTAATTCTCATAACAGAGTTGTCAACCCCCGTGACCCAGGCGAACATCTTGATTAGCATGCGAAAAATCATCAATCTCCATGCCAGCATAATATGGCCATTTCCATCATCATCATAAGTCACAGCTCAACCGAAACGTCACATCGTCATGATCTCTTCAAATAATTAACCCAACACAACCATATGAGGGTTTCCCAGGCAGCACTTCGTGCTAAGCGATCCGTTCACACCTGAGTTTCTGCAGCAGCAGCAGCAGCACTAACACTACTTGTCAAAGTCAGTCATCGAGTCATCCAGTCATCGCGTCTCCGTTCCGTTCGGCGACTCCTACTTCAGTGCTGTGCCAGCGCCATCGAGTTAATTAACAATCAATGAGAACGAGCAAACCATTCGTGGCTCCTCGTCCACCGCTGACTACAGTCAGTGTGGCATTTCCGTTCGGCACGATGCTGACGACGATCACCCAAGAAGGTCAAACCTGTGCAGAAGCGAATATGTCACAATCTGTGCACATGCAGAGTCTGCGCGCGGCCACCGGAAGGCCAGTGCCCTCGGGTAATTAAGGCCGATTCCAGTCAATTATAATTAAGTTCGAAGCCGAAATCAAATCTGAATCTCGGCGTGGAAAATCCGGAGATGACCCAACAGGATTTTGCGCAATCACATGTGAACCGTATATACAGTGTACGAACGGGACAGTCGGGCTTTTAATGAAGATTAATTGCGCGCGACAGCTAGTAGACCTAGAATCCTCGCAGCCGCATCCCTCCCTATGCGCCGTGAATGACAATCGGACAAGGCACGATCATTTGGCGGACCTCCGTCCGAGATGTTGTCAGTACTCTGTACGTCCTTCATTAGAGGGCTTGGCCAAAGAAAGAGTATCTCAACCACACACTAGAGGGATCGCGAAATTGATGCAGTTGTTCCCGCAAAAGACCACGACGAAGCCAGTCGTCTTTGTGCGGCTTAATTACTTAATAAGTCAATAGTTGTGCGCTCATAGGTCACCATCAGTCACAGGCGCATAGCACAACAAACCGCTGATGGACAGACAGCACACTAGACACACACAGCGAGTGCGGAGCAATTAGTGGAGTCGTCTCGGGCTGCGCACCGTCGCGAGAGTCCATATAGCGCACACAGTGGTCATTAGTGCGCAGGAGGTTTGGAGCTTGGACCACCTCAACTAGTTTCCCAAGGATACCCGCCAAGCCCTGTGTAGAGGGAGTCTTCACTTTGGGCCGTATTCCCCATGCCGAATGGGGCGACAAATGTCGCATTTGCATTCGGATGACAGTGTCGCGGTCGCGGGGATTCACGATCAGCTCCCTGCATCGACACACACACACACGCACACATACCAACACTAATTAAATGATACCCAAGTTCCATTAATGAGAGAGTGTGGAGCTGTGAGTCTTATATGAGATTGATGCGGTTTCCGGTCGATTAGGGTCGCCGCACACAATCTACGCGGAGTGCGCCGCAGAGGCTTCCTGTTTTACATTTGTTAATTGTTTGGTGACCAACGATCACGACGATGATGATGATGATGATGATGACGGTATTCATGACTGCGCCAGTGTGTGCAATGTTGTGTTCTAGTAATTAAAGTTAAAACAAAGAAACAAATGCGGAGATCGCGTAAATGGTATAATGCCCGCCGGACACAGATGCAATGGAGAATTGGTCAATTAAGCGCGCGATCATCAACATGGGGAGATGGACGAGAATTGAGCGATAGAGATTGGCAAATTGATTATAATTGCTGATTTCATTATAGCCATGGTATTATGTATGTAAGCCGAGAATGGGGGATGGATGTCATCGCAATGTGGTCAGTGGTGCATTTGATGGCGAGGGTACAGCGAGAGATACTTTGGCTCATGATCGTTGGATGTCACAACGATCTCCTGAAAATAACGCAGAGGTAGGTTTAAGTTATTGGCTGGTTGAATAAGTAAAAAATGAAATCGTTGGGGTCGTCTCGTAGCTTCTCGCAAAGGAATCGTTACCTTAACACTCGATTTGCATTTTTTCGCTGATCGAACCTGAGTCCCGTCGCTCAGCTACTTCGCAAATGGTTGCATAGGCCTCCTACGTTTATCTCAAGAATCCTTTGTCTGGGTCTAGGCTTTGGAGCTGTAAGTTCATAAATTCAAGACGATTTTACATTTAAAACAATGTCGCTTTATAGTTCGAGGCTCTTTGCTCTGTCTTGTCATTGGCAAGGATATCAACCTTATACCCTACTTTACCCAGTGTGCCTTATATGGCTGAGGTTGAACGGCGAGTTCATAGTTGATATATCTTTACTCGGTGCTTGCACCCTATATGTGAATGACCCACATGGTTTTTTAAGTACGATCTAGAGTTTCAGCGCTTTCGCCGCAAAATCTGCAGGGACCTTTGTCTGATCTACCCAACCCACTTTCCTCAAGCTTTCCCTGAGGGTGCAGTATCCCTTTGGGACATGTTAGATTGTTCTTTCCTAGAGTGATAGATATATCCTTTAAATCGCTTTCGGTTCTTCCCTTAAGGTTTCTTATTTTTTTTTTACCTTTGAAGGCTTTTAAGAGTTTCCTGTTCTATTCGTCTTAAATTACTTATAAGGTGAATTCCGTAGCTATCCCGCTGAATAGTTCAGGGCCTATGTAGATTTTCGCTGCTTCGATGCTTTCACCAACGTATGTTTTGTTCAGTTTTTGTTGGGCCGTTATTTGTTCGGTTTATGGCCACCATGATATCGCTGCATAGGTGATCATTGGTTTGATGATCGTTTTGTATGACCAATAGATCATTTTTGGTTTTAAGCCCCAGGTTTTTCCGTAGAGGTACTGACACATATAAATTGCCTTTGTCGCCTTCTTGGTGATTTGATCAAGGTGCGGATTCCAGGTGAGAGTCTTGTCTAGTATTACTCTTAGATATTTTACCTCTCCTGATAAATCAATAACTGCGTTGTTAATCTTGATCAGTTTCAGTTCTAGTTTTCTCTTTCTTGAGAATGGTATCATGATTGTTTTTGAGGGATTTATAGTCAATCCTTTGTTCTGACACCATTTATAGGTTAAGTTTAGGGCCCTTGCGCGATGTAAGTCGATCATTAGAAAGACACGAGTTTGAGTTTAGTGAGCACAGTTATACTATACTACATCAGGTTAGGCCGTCAAAGAATTAATCTCCTATGGTAGGTTCGCACAAAGTCGCATGGGTCCTACAGCACCCACAGAGATAGTTTAAGAGTCACTTGCTCTGCTGGCTATCTCTGAGAGTTTCCCCTAATTTTGTTCACTTTAGAGACAGAAATCTACATGTAATTTTAGCGGCAGGTTTTAGTTATATTGGTTGACTTAAGCTATGACAGAAGGCAACCTTAAAAATTTGCTAAATCGCTAGATATCTTCTAAAAAAGACAAAGAAAGAACCTATGATTAAAGTGCGTCCGAATGCGGTCAATGGGAATGCGTGGCCGTGAGTCAGGGACGAAAAACAAAAATAGCTTTTGGGCCACCAGCAAAGCATATAATATATATTATATTATAATGATGGGCTAAAGCAGGGTAGACCAAATCGATCAGTGGATCTTCGGAAAGATAGTGTAGACCGAAGGCAGGTCCGCCATCAGAAGAGTCAAATAAGGACGGGGATCCCAAAAAAAACTCGATAATGATACTACCGGCCGGACCGATTTTAGACCAATAATCCAAGAGAAAATAGGGCACCAAAAAAAAACTCCAAGAAACTATCGCAAGCAACTGCGGTACGGGACGTTTCACACGGACCTGATACTTAGTCACTTTGGTGGTGCACAGTTCGGGGTTGAGCTGGGCCCCATCCATAATCAGCTTCTCCAGACTCCAGCTATAGCGCAATCAATATGGCTAACTGAATCCAGTTGTGCACTCATAATTGATAGACGCTCCCTTCTAGATAGACGCTCCCTTCTGCGCACCACTCAAGGCAAGTTCTTACATTTCTGATGCGTTATCTCTCTCAGTCAGTTGGTCGTTATCGAAGATTCTTCGGGTGGAAGCGTTGGTGCTCATTCGCTTCATCAATCTTATATGACTGATGCCTACATTTCCAACCATATCGCTGTCCAATTACTGCTCTTAAGGTGCGCTGTTAAATTTCCTCCTCCAAAGCCTGTCATTGCCAACGGGACCCGAAATCACTCGAAGAATTTTGCATTCGAAGTAACCAGGACGGTCTTTATCTGCTTTTGTTTCTACGCCATAGAGTAGGGCTAGGATAATGAGTTTCTTATTTATAGAGTCTCCTTAATATTTTTCAACAAGGTCTTACCTATATCAATCGCATTCTAAGGCCAAAGGAGCATCGATTGATGCGTGCATCTAGCTGTTTTCAAGTTTCTGCTGCGATGCAATGTTTAAAGCTTCCACTCATGCCAGTCACATTCAGGTGTTTCCATCTTTAAAAGTGAGAGCAACTTCTGTAAGCAAAACGAACTCTTTTTCTCAGCTTTGTTTGCCTTTTTCATCTTGGTTGGGTTGGGTCTTGGGGGCTTTATTTTTAATTCATTATTATTCTTTCAGTACACTGAACAGGCGCAGTGGTTTAGTACCTACTTAAAGTGGGTTGGACTACCAAGCGAGGAGTCCCAGTTTCGAATCCCGCAATAAACCTAATTCCAACTCATTATTTTTTTCATTGTGCCACCTCTCGCGAACGTCTGACAAACATCCGAAAGTGTAACTGTCTTAAAAGAGCTTCTCAATCGCCCGTTTGGGATCGGCATAAAATTGTAGATTCTTTCCATTCGTTCTAAAAATGACAAACTCACACAAAATGAATGGTTGCTAGAAGCTATCCTTAGGATCCCTACAGATGTTTTTACACTGAACACTGAAGGCTGACTTGCGAGCTTATAAGGCCCCCACCGACGATTTTCTCATTATTTGGGTCAGATGTCCGTGTGCCGCATGCAGTCGGATAGCTTGTGCCTTTTGAGCGCGTACGCAGAATGTTTTTTTTCTGAGGCTTGAGACTAAATTTTGTGATGAAATGTTTGCCAATCCATCAAAGACTTTTTCACAGCTCTCTGTGCTGAGTTGTTGGGCTGGAAGTTTGTCCTGCCTACCAATGCGTATAAATAAGTTCGAAAATACCCACAGTAAACCAGCTTCCCTAGTTAAAACTCAAACTTGTCAAACCCTCCATATGGACAGAGGAAAGACCCTTGCTTCATATTATCCGCAAAACAAAATTCAGTCGAAGATCGATGTAATAAATCTCACCGCACAAACTGTCACAAATGTCGTGGTCGTGGGCCATCCTATAGAACAAAAATTATATCATTCGAATACTGAGCCGATCCCCAAAGGAACGCCTCTTGAACTAGGTACGTACCGTGCCGTCTTCGCCAGCCTACCCCCATTCTACACTCGAACCGCATTCCCTTTCGAATTGTCGAGGACAAAGTCCTCACAACCGGAATGGGGTTTGTGTGCCTGTGCGTGCACACAATAAATCAATTTGTCGACCATTTTGTTTCCACATTGTGCATTGGTACAATCATTAGGAGAGGACCCTATGTGGCAGTGTATCCTGTTTTATGGGCCCCATCATCACCGCGTCACCCAAAAACTCCGTGGGCTTATATATATACCTACCACTGCTCCGCTGATGTTAATGTAAGACAAAACGAAACGAAATAATTGTCGCGCCACAACGAGATAATGGATGTGACACACGATTACAAGCGGATCAAGTTCAGCCCACTTTTGACGTTGTCGCCGCGTCCTCTGTCTCTTGATTTTCATATTCGAATTGGCGCCCAACAAAAAAAAACGAAGACGCTGTATATTTTTAACTTTTCCAGTATCTATTTCGGGTTGCCCACAATGCCATCAAAAGGATATTCATACCAAGTGACTGTGTGTGTGCGTGCTGTGCTGCGCGACTCGTGCACTTAATCATATTATGTCGCGCTGTACTTCAATTCAATTAGAACGATTTGAAATAAATACTGTCGCGCGGCGGACGATAATTAGCAGCAATGTCGTGTCGATGACAGTCCGCCGACTGACGGAACGAACTGAAGTGAGCCATGGTAAGTGTGTGGTTGGTGAGTAGATTGAAATTGGATTTAGTTCGGTTGATCTGGTGACAGATCGCTAATTGTTTCCGAGCCGCTGTCAGCTTAGGTGTCAGTTATGTGATTTTGGATAATCACGCACAATTGCGCCAAATGTCAGTGTCCTTATAGTTGTGCCACGCGCACCATCTTCCCACTCGTATGTGCCGCCAAAAAGTATCTCGAACAACTGTTTGTGCGCCGACATCGTCACAAATTCGCTCTAACCAAATGCGGCGCGGAACCGCTTTCGGCCAACAACTCTCCACGGAAGGAAATTCAACATTTTGCTTGTTCGTTTCTCGTTCTGTGATATGGTTCTGGCGAGACCGATGTTATGCTGGGCTATCTTTGTGTCCGCGACGCTACTTTTGGTAGCCGTGAACCTTAAAACAAATTCAAATTGTGTGCGCTCGCTTGGGTTGCCATTTTTGGTCGTATTGACCGTTTTCACGAAACGGATTAGAGAGAGAGCATCCAGCGTCCAGATTCGCGGATTCACCTGGCAGCCGTCAAGTTAGACCGCTTTGCCAAATCCATTTGCATGCGAAAAGTATCACAAGATATTATATACTTGACCAAAAGCAAGACGATGACATTGGACTTGTGGTTAGTGGTTGTGTTCCTTTGTGTGATTTGCGTTGTTTTGTTCGCTCTTCAGATGGTGGACTTCATTTGGAGTGGAATCTTGTGGAGATTATTTTGTTTTCTGTTGGACAAACATTTTGGGCTTGCCATCTTTGGAGGCAGAAACAGGTCAGTTTGGCATTCAAGTTGGAGGGGTTATTAGTGCGTAGAGTGGTTATGGTCATATAAGGGTTACCACGGAAATCATTTCGCATTTGGAATGGACAACACACGCGGGTGGTATTGTGTACAGTAAAATCAGCCGATTGCGGTATGTTGGACAGGTGAATTTTGATGAGGAGTCATTGGCAGTGGCAATCAGCGGTTGTGATTGTGAGGTGTGACGTGTGACCTTGGGGGTTACGTAGACGGGATCGTCGGCTGAGGTATCTCTTGACACAAATGTGATATCTATCTATTGCGGAGACATATAAGGATGGAGAAGGTCGTTAAACTCTTTTGAGGCGCATCTGATAATTCGACTTAGAGGTTGAAGCTTGATGGCCTTAGTCAAGGTCGTAGAGGCTTTGATTCGCAACGATATGGAATTCCGAAGTCGGACGGTGTCTTTGAACAATTCATGGGTGAGGTCGAGAAAAATAATCTAGATGTAGATCTGAGTGTACTCGTATAGAAGGTCGACTTAAGAGGGTCTTTTTGGCATACATAAGTGGGGGCGTATTCAATTTGTAACTGGGAAGAAGGACGAAATCTGTACGACGTTGTTATTGAGATTCACTTCGATAATAGTGATGAGAGTCAGCGTTCAAGCTTTGTACACGCTTCGTCCTAAATAGTATTAGAGTTGACTTAAGCTGCAACCTATTGTTTTACTTAGCTTAGACTTAAATATAGGTAAATTGTAAAGGTACTTACATTTTTTTAAGCTGTAGGTATAAGCCGTGTTTTTGCTTGGACATATTAGCGTCCTTTTTTTAGCAAACTTCGTTATAAGCAAGTAACGATTACCACAGGAACGATTACCAAAGTGACGGGCATCAAACTAACGAGTACCAGAGTAACGAGTATCAAAGTTATGATTATCAAAGTACATAGGTAGGGATTGCGAAAGTAACGAGTACCAAAGTAACGAGTGCTTAAGAAACAATTACTAAAGTCGCGAGTTTCAAAGTTAGGAATAATATAGTAACGATTTTTAGCGTAATGAGTGCCAAAGTCACTGGTATCAAAGTTGGGATTATTAAAGTAACGAGTATAGAAGTTGGGATTATTAATGTAACGAGTGTTTAAGAAACAATTACCAAAGTCACGAATATCAAATTTGGGATTATTAAAGTAGCGAGTTTTAGAGTAACGAGTATCAAAGTTTCGATTATTAAAGTAACGAGTTTTAGAGTAACGAGTGTTTAAGAAACAATTACCAAAGTCACGAGTATCAAGTTTGGGATTATTCAAGTAACGATTTTGAGCGTAATAAGTACCAAAGTCACTGGTAACAAAGTTGGGATTATTAATGTAACGAGTAATGTAGAGTAACGAGTATCAAAGTAAGGAGTGTTTAGAAACAATCACCAAATTACCAAAATGAGTACCAGAGTAACGAGTATCAAAGTTCTGATTATCAAAGTAGGTGACGATTACGAAAGTAACGTTCATTAAAGTAACGAGTACCAAAGTAATGAATGTTTAGAAACAATTACCAAAGTTGGGATTTGTTTTAGACACAATTACAAAAGTCGAAGATTATCAAAGTTGGTAAGTAACGAGTATTTAAGAAACACGTACCAAGGTCACGAGTATCAAAGTTGGGATTATTAAAGTGACGAGTTTTAGAGTAACGAGTTCCACAGGAACGAGTACCAAAGTAACGAGTGTTTAAGAAACAATTACCAAAGTCACAAGCATCAAAGTAACGAGTACCTACCAAAGTAACGAGTAAAAAATAACTAGTACTTAAAAACAATTACCAAAGTCACGAGTATCAAAGTTGGAATACCAAACACGAGTATCAAATTTGGGATACCAAACACGAGTATCAAAGTTGTAATTGTCAAAGTAACGACTACTAAAGTAGCGAGTACCTAAAATCGTAAGTTTATTCAAAGGGAGCTTTTGTAGGAGTTTGAACATTTTATTTCTCTCTTCTAACTTTTCTACAAGTCCTTTGAATTCTTTCTTTTCAGGATGCAAAAAAGTGTTGAGGGTTAGATGAGCTATTCACTGTTTTTTTCTCAAGAATTATAGCCACCGAATTATACCCTCACGAGCATCTAGACTTAAATCGATGTTGGTCTTTAGGTGTGAATTGTGATTGCGAGCCACAAGTTACGAGTTGTGACATACGATCTTGGTACAACGGCAGGAGGTGTTGATCATTGTTGGTAGTAATATACTTCCTGTCAGCTGATATCATGTTGAATTCGATTTCAATTTAATCCGCCCAGTTGCTTTCGCATTGCCATCCAGTCTAACGAGCCTTCCGAAAGCCCAACAATGTAGTACGGAGTGATTGGTCATTGCTATGTGCTAGCTTACACAATGGTAATTCTTTTTTCTGTCCCCACGAAAGCTATTGCAATTGCTGGTAGTTCGTAAATCAAGGACAGTTTGGGCTGCTTTCCGAGACGAGTATATCTGAGTTTGGTAAGCAGTCAGAATATGATTGCAAATATTTCGAGAAAACCCCTATTAATCTCTCTTTCTATATTTTTCGTCGTAGATCCATCTGTGGAATTGCTTGCACTTGGGAAATTGGATTTTCCTGCTCAGTTAAGGTAGCGAAAGAATCTTACAATTATTTAAATGTTGGATATGCGCCGCGAGTGTCCAAAAAAACCTAGCTTCTATGCGCTATTTTTCAAAGATCACCCTAGACTGCCAAGCTCTTCGCCAAAGGCATGTCGGTTCAGTGGGTCATAGTGAATCCGTAGTCGACTCCAGCCAAACAGCTGAAGGTTGCTGTATATATAAGGGGACTTTGAACCTGCTACGATCGACTCACGACCACACTTTTACATGGACACTGTTTTCGTCAGTAAAAGGGACATTTATAAAACAGTTTGTGTAGATATATGCATCACTATTTGCTCTGCCACACGAAGAAAATGTGACATGCCTGCTACACATTCGTAGCGCCATCTTCCTTAATAAAACGTTTTTTTTTTTGTATTTAAATTCAGCCAAAAAATATCTCTCCAAAAAAATTCCCTGATAAACCGCCGGAAAATTGTTCTCATTCCGACGTCATCGACGTCTCTCCACTGCCACTGCGACTCCACTCGTCAATTTCTTGAATGACGCAACTGATCGTATAGAGCGCAAAGCTTTCCCCATCGCTTTACTACCCTACTTGGAGAGGAAGAGTATCTAAATGATGCTCCTTCGATTTACACAGCATCTCTTCTATATTTAGACCCCACACAGGCGACCACGGGCACAGATCTTCATGCCAAAACAAACCGATTGACGTTGACAGTGTGTGGCGTTCAGTCAGTATTGTGCTCGGTCCAATTGTGTATCTATGACTCTTCCGCGGGCACAAAACAGCGACGTCACTGGAAACCATCTCTCTCTCTCTGGTTATATTTAAATTGCCGAAAAATCTATTTCGGTTAACAAGCAAAAATAGTTTCTTCCGTCGTCGTCCTCATCGTAGTCCGTAGTGCCAACGAAATGAGTTGGCGTGATAATTGCGGAACATGATGAATGTTCCCCCCCAAATGTGTTTGCACCATCGACCAAACTTAGTGCACGATGAAAAATGCTCGCAATTCTGACACTGACAGCTACAGCAACAGGTGGAGCATCACTCTGACAGCTTGCTGCTCGGTTCAGAGTGTGTCACCCCTACGGGACAATGTCAGCGCAAATATTTGTGTATCTCTCTTGTTAAGACATGATCCGCGATCCGCATTACATTTTTTTCTTTCTTTTCGCTGTTGTTCTCATTCTGCGTCGCGGTAAAATGCTGTCAAGGGAATTTCAACACAAAAAAAAAGGAACAACAATCCCGAGGATCGAAAACAATGTTGGCAGTTTGCCGCTGCCCGTATCGGACACGATTCGACAGCGTAAATGTGATAAATTCCCACCTCTCTTGTGTTTGTGAGTTTTCTTTATCCGGTGAGTTTGAGGGTTTTTCGTGTGATATCGCACCACCAAACAAACGGCACACCAGAGTGAGATAGAATACAAGGACTGAACGGACAACTTGCGAATTGTGTTACCTGTCAAATGGCAATCGCATTAAAAATTGCAAAATGTGTGTGACAACAATGTGGTTTGAATGTGTCGCACTGATAGGGTGCGTTCGCTTGTGTCGGTCGGTACTCTGACGTGGCGTGTATGGTGTGGTGCGATAGCGTCAGGACGAGAATGAGATATCTACGTTGGGGTGCGGAGAAGTTGGCGCTTGTTCTAGTTAATCGCTGTCACGGGGGTTGAGATAACCAGGTTGGTCTGTACCACGTTCTATATGAACAGACAGTCAAGGTTAGGGGGGAATGATAATTTATTCGTTGCAGGTTGATGTGCGTTATGTATGAGCATTGCCTTCGACTAACAATTTAAAGGTCTTTAAGCGAATGTTCTTCGGGGCGAAATCGGCTCATTGAATTTTTCTCTAAAGGGAAAAGAGTTGAATGGAGACGTCAATGACATAGGGATTCAGGGATTGAATTAGCGCATCTGTGATCGAGTATTACGTGACTGAATTTGTTACTGTTTTGGTTGTAAAATCCACAAAATTCAGTGACGACGCGGTAATCCGGCCCCAGACATTTCCGCGGCGTATGACCACTTAAACAATCGATTTTAATAATTTTCCACTGCTTTTCCAGATGTCGTAGAATTTTCCAATCGCAATACTAGCGAAACCTGCAATCACGCCAGCAATTCGCAGATTCCCAACTATCACTCGCTTCTTATGACGTGGGCATTTAGCGCTCAGGGTGTCAAACTTTAGAGGTGAGTACAGGAAACGGTCTTCACTTAGCTGGGATAGATTTTTAATGAAGTGAAAACTTGTATTATTTGTTGAGTTGTAATCCTGAACTCTGATGGAACGAAAAAGCGACAAGTCGTTGGGAAGTAGTTTTTTTTTTCCGATGGAACGAAAAAGCGACAATTTGTGAAGTAGTTCCGAACTCCGATATGCTTGCAAAAAGGTTGTTGTTCGTCAAACAGTAATCTATTACTTTTGTTCCGTTCTATTACAATAGCTATATCTCTCTCTCGCTTAAGTATTCTACTAGCTTACAGTGATTTTTCATACCTATTTTTAACACGACTTAAACTCTTCGCTTCTAGAAAATGTAGAATATCGTCGTTCAGCTTCGTAAATTAATGTTCGGTCGGTCCTTTTTGGTACGTGTACTCGGCGCTTCACGTATTATTTGAACAGATATTTTTGTGGTGCGAACTATTCCTCAGGATAGAAAACTTTTTCGAATGGGTACCAAATTTCGGTTTCGTTTGTCGGCCTTTATGTGGTGTCCTTTATCGAACTGCCCATATCTTTACCAAATTTTTACCTTTTTTGAGTTAATCCGTTGTATCCTTTTTCGTATTGCATAATCCTTGCTTCATGTAGGACACTTGTATGTCCATTCTAGCAAAATCAGCGTGTTTTTTTTACATTCCACATGCTTCGCTACCTGTACTACTATTAAATCTGACAATTCTTTTGACTTTCTCGCTCCATCTGTTGGCGGATCTCTGCGCTAAGTTCGATTTCAAAACAAAGTCAATCACGGCAACATCCGAAGCCCTGCCATACACCGTTGGAGAGCCCGCATGATGCCTCACAAACAAGAAAACACTTCACAAACTCTTGTCCCCATTGTCGTGATATTCTTTTTGACACATCCAAAGACGACAACTTGACAATAGGTACCCATGCCTATAGGCAGTCAAATGAAAGCCAAAAAACAAAAAAATCCCAAGTGGGCGTCAGCAAACTAAACGCTGCTCCAATAAAATAACTCAATTGGCGTTGCATGATTTATGCCACCAAAACAACTGGGAAATAAATAATTTCTGTTCACAATGGCACAAACACAAACCAGTATCGCTATACAACCAAACAATGCGACACCTCATGCAGTGAATGAAAAATATCCCACAAACAAAGTTTGTTTGTGCCCAAGTAACACTGGGAGTGCAAATGTGGGTAGCTGGAAAAAAAAGCAATAATAATTGCATCCACCAATGTAGAAGAGAATGTTTCCCCCCCTAGATATAGCCGAGATACTTAAGATGAAATCCGAGTTTAATCACAGATAAAGATACTCGTAGATCGCGCTAGAACTACTCGACTGCTTTGAGGAGGCGATACGGTATGCCCACTCGCGCAGAATTCACAAGCGCGAACGAACCTTTTTTGGTAGTGAAATGCGCCACAAACAGATTTATCTCTATCATGTATCTAGATACTTATCGATCTGTAGATCTGTTATCGGGAGCGGGACTGTTGGGGAAACGAGTCCTTTTGATCTGTGCCAGTTCAGTCGACGAGAGTAAAGTTGAAAGGGGTCGCCTGCCGTTCCAACGCTAGATACTAGATACTAGATCCGCTGTACTCGTTGTCGTCGCCCCCAGAGAGTTGAACGAAGCACGCGACAGCCTAAGAGTGGTACACCACCTGCATGTTGGTATAGTAGCACTGCTGCCGGCTTCAAACTGCAATCGAAGCCACTTTCGATTTTTTTTATGAATGAACTGACCGATCGCACCGTACATGCTAATGGACTGCAATCGCGACGAATATCGCTTGTACACGGCTTAGATACACTTTGAGATACAGAGTCCTATGGCCAGAGAAATGATAATTTTGCGGTCGGCAAGTCGCCGCAGTATCGCGTAGGTTGGACACACTCCGCCGCCGCACAGCCTACCGTCATCGATTGATCGGAACAGGTAAATTTTGACAGAAAATGTGTATTTTCAGATCAGTGATGCAATCGCACTGGAAGCGTGGAAGTGCGTCGGCCTACGTGGATTTTGGCGCCGCCATATGACCTAGTCGTGTTGGTGTTGCTGGTGATATCGATTCTAAATGAAACGATAATTGGGAAAGGGTTCCAGTCTTCAGTGGGCAGACACAGCCTTGGCTGGAAGTGTGACTAGGTACGCCATTAGAATCGCGGTGGATTGAGGTCGTCTTCGAAGGCAGTTCAGTGAATGAGTTCGGGGCGGGTGATTAATGTGTCAATTGTGCTGTTGCGCGCTCGCGCCATTAATCGCTTTCATGTAGGTGGCTTATGAATGAAAATTAATTTCTCATTCATTGGGCGTTGTTTTTACATCAGTCTTGGTGTCAAATGGATTTCCGCTAGTGTGGTGCGAGTAGAAGTTAGATCAAGGTACGGTTTGATTTTGTGCCATGTAGGGAGTGCGCAACAACACCTACGTTTGCGGTTGTTATGATGTTTATGCGCAGTTGAAATGGTTGCAGTTGAATTTAATTACCCAACCACTTGCATTCGCCATTAAATGGACAATTTATGAATGAATGAGCGAATGACTGTAAGATATGACTGTGTGGTTGGGTTTGAATGGCTAAGAACCGTGAGAGTTGAGCAAGGGGCTGCATTTTAGAATCAAATCAATTTGGACTATGTGTGCCGTATAAAGAGGCAGACATTTAGGCATTTTTAATTCCCGACAGTGCTTGACCCTTCAACGTCCTTTGATAACTTGCAAACATATTTTTATGTGCTATCAAGAAACGCGTTTTTTCTCCTTGGAAGGACAAAGCTCTGAAAAAAAAAACAAAGATAAAAGAGCTGGCGCAACAGGACCGAAATGAACTATAGCGACTAGCTACTCACAACCATCCTTTTGTGTTAGTTTTTTATTTTTTTTATTATTTTACAACAAATGGAAGGGTTCTAAAACTTTATGCCTAATCCAAACGACTAATTGAGAAGCTCTTTTTAGACAATTACACTCTCGAATGTTTGTCAGAAGTTCGTGAAAGGTGGCGCAATGGAAAAAACCTTAAGATATAATTTGTGTTTTTCGGTCGCTCGAAAATAAGACCCCTCGCTCAGTAGTCCAACACACTAACTGCTAAGCCATTCTCTTAGGTGGATAAAACAAAACACTTTGTCACCGTCACTTTCCGTCTAGGGAAGTTCTCATTGTTTTTAAAAATGTTAACTTTCTCGAAAAACCTATAGTAAATTTGTATTCGCACAAAATTTCGAAATCAAATATTAATCCATTATGGTGATGGAGGAACTCAAAAGATTGCGTCTCGCAATTCTGCCCTTCTGTCCGTCGGCTTCTGGGGTCTACAGCCTAAACGACTGAACAGATTTGATTAAAAGTTCCAAACACTTTCGGTTCCCTGCATTATTATTTCCCTCCAATTTTTTTTTAAATTTCCATTACCGTAGTTTACAAGAAAACAGTTCTAACGATTTCAAGCAAAATTGGTACTGAGCAAATCAAGTTGAGGTTCACATGTCTGCATACCCAGTTTTTCACTAAAAAATCAATTAATGGTACTTTTGAAAATTGAAATATTCTCGTAAACGGTCCATATCATTTTAACGAAAGTTCTTACACCTATATAAAATAGTTGGCCTACTCTGCGAAATATTTTATTCTGCTTTGAATTTTCTGTTATGAAACATAAAACATTTCGAACTTAAAAGATCTTTTATAAATCGTATGTATTCTGGGTTTCGAACTTTTATGGAACTCTGTTATGGAAATTGTTCGAAAATTGTAATCTGCTAAGAAGCTGTTACTAGACTGCAATAAATATAATAATGTGAGATCTTATTCAATCCAGAACTTTACCCTTAATAAAAATCTTTTATGTAAAATTCTATCTTTTATTGTGTTATGATTTTTAACAGAATTCATAAAACGTTCTTCCACACAAAACACCAATTCTAGAAATACACAGAAGAATAACAGAATAAATTGATAAAAGATTTTGCCGCATAGTCATTTCTAAGGCCCTAGTTATAGCCATACGTAAAGTGCACCCGTAAAAATTTTCTTTTGCTTTTTTAGACCACTTAATCCTAATGGCTGAACTCAATCTTGGTCTTAAAATGTTGCTTATGAATTATAAAGTTTGTCTATCAAAAAAATATTAGCAAATGATCTTTAAATTTTCTAGAAAAATAATTTATACATTTTTCCGTACGAAAAACTTTTTCCGATCCACTTCTCAGTCAATTCATCTGAAGTATTTCATTTCTTTACTGTTCCGTCTATCAGGATTTTTTTTTCTGATGGAATCCAATCAGTGGTGGTTGATTTGTTGTTATTTGTTTTCATAGGGAAACATTTTTCTGACAGAATTTTCGCTATAACCGCCTAAACGAAAAAAAAAACATTTTCATACTATTCCCACTTTTTCTGTTGCATTTTACGTATGGCTATAACTGAGGCCTAAGTTGATAGCAAATTCAATTTTTCTATATATATTATGGTACAATAGATTTTTGAAATAATTGCTTCTTCTTATGGTTTACCTGATAGCAGGTCAAACGATTTCAACCACAATTCATGTTTTAGCGAATCTAGTTAAGGTTAACATGACTACATACTCAGTTTTCAGCTAACAAAATCAATACCGATACTTTTGAAAATCCGACATATCTCGAAAACGGTCAAAACGAAAGTAACAAAAATTCATGGCTAAAGTAATATGGTCATTTCCAGTCTCTTTATAGTTTCGTACATACAATAAATTGTTGAAAAAATATTTGTTTCTAAAAATAGTTTTTTCTTTAGTTTACCTAAAAACGATCCTAGATATGTTGACCAAAATGCATACTAAGATAAAAGTTGATTGCGTTCTTAATTTCCAAATCAAATCACAGAAACTGCTCATATCTCAAAAATCCAATTTTATAGTTTGAGGAAACTTTAAAAACCACGTAATGCTGACATTCTAAACAATAACTTATAACACTCAATTTTTTGTCAATACAATTATAAGAGCTATGCAAAACTTAATTTTAACAACTATTATCGTCTTCTGCTCTTTTTCTAAACATACATAATGAACAAATCAGCAACCACCATTTCACCGGCCTGTTTATAACAGAGAATGATAATTCTAAAAAAAAAAACATAATTTTTGTGGTAGGTACCCTGCTTTCAGCCATAGACACGAAAACAAGAATCACCAATCCATTGCAGTCAGAAACACGAACTTGCCTTCATAGATCGAAAACGCTACATAGGTACGTTTGTCCTTGCTTATATGAGTCTATTAACAGTATACATTTGAAGCTCAAACTTTTTAACCAGAACTTTGGGAAACATGCATTTTACTGAGAGTTTAAGCCTCACATTGTTATTTAATAAATTTGTAGGTTAGGTTAGGTTTGGTGGTAATTGTCCGAAACCTTCCGAGAAAGTCACTTAGACGAGGCTAGGTCCTAGATCCATGGTGCAACAAGCAGAGTGGGTTAGGTCTGTTGAATTGATATTAGTGTACGATCTTCTAGTCGAACCGCTCTTCTCTGTAAGTTGTCGCAATTGGAATGTTTTGCAGAGGTCTACATGTGGTAGCTATATACCAAGCCTACTCCAACCTTCACTTTACAGAGAATGAGAAGCTTCTTCGGCATAAAGGACGTATCTCTTTGCTATAAATAAGTTACTTAGCCTTGATTTTGCGACAACAGGTGGGTGATTTTGCTTTGATACTACCGAATTGACTGTGAATCCTAAAAGTCTCAAGGCTTCCCTGTATAAAAGTGTTGTCATCAGCAAAGCTACAAATACTTTGTTCGTCGACGAAGGTAGTTTATTGATCTGAAGAAGGAATAGAGTTAGGGAGGGTATAGAAGACCTTTGGGGTGATTCTTCGCTTATACCAGAAGTATTTGGCGAAACACCATTTACTATACCACTAGAACTGATCTTCCAAGAAGAAGGCTTTGCATCAATTCAAAGCGATCTTGTGGCTATCCGAAAGAGACCTATTTTCTAACAAAAGCTATTATGTCAGACCAAATCAAAAACCTGTAATATTCGCTATAAATGACCAGAAAGGCCGCCGATGGCGTCAGTATGTTACGACTTTATAATTTGACTAGGCAAATGTTCGACACTAAATAAAATATACCAGCATCACCAAAATAATAGGTCTAAGAACATAACCCTGTGGTACACCAGTTTCCGCTTAAATTTGTTCATCTAGACTGCGAGTTCGAAATCTCTTCTTTAGTCGTTCGCGCTAACTGCAAGTTCAATATTTAAGGGGACTGCCCTTGATGGTTGCGAGTCGTTGGCGGATAATCGAGAGCTATGGTGTGTCCACTTAAGTGTCATCCACATGTGGTTAGACAGGTTTGCTTCTTACTTCTACCCCGGCAGATGGCAACCTCTGAATGATTAAGTGCATACGCAGATCCGTTTGTCCGGAAGCCATATCGACAGTCTTCTATAGGTTTTTCAACATACGAAGTGAGTCTAGCTTAAGCCCTCTTCGACTTTGAAAGCTCAGTCCCATTTTGCGTTGACAGGTTTAATGGGATATGATTTAAGGAATAAAACGTCTGAGACATGTGGAGCGGATGGACACAAATGCTCCGGCTCGTTGGGTCTTAAAATCTTAGCTAGAGGAACAACGCAACCTACCTTATGTGGCGGACAGAAGTGGAAGAAGACTTAAGCCAACTCGAGAGGCAGTTAACTATGAACTGGATAACTGGAGCCGATTATCGGAGTTCAAGGTTCACCCCGAAACTCAGATCCACCAATAGAGAAAGGGACTCCCTGTCGCAAGTTCAGCAGAATAAGTAAAAAATCCTAGAGAGTATTAAAACGTTCAATGGCTTCCTTTAAGGAAGGTTGTTTTTCTGTTCATTAAATGTCCGCAGTCTTGCACAAACTTTCTCTAGAGGTTTGCCTCAGTATTAACTGAAGTCGTCGATGCCGGTCTGTCGAAAATTGGGACTCCAATCAAGTTAACGATTCGCGCAATGTTCTGCTAGTAGATGAAACTAGACGTCGGAATACAAAATGCAGTACTGCCTTTGAATAGCAGCCCCCAAAAGTGCAAGGAACTCGTTTGATGAACACCCTTCTGAGTAAGGAACCTCTACTAAAAGACAGTTGGATATTTTTACCGTCCCCATAGTCTAAAAGCGGTTGCATCCAACCTATCTATACAAAGTAAGACCCCAACTGGTATAAGGACATCAGGACATTCCCTCACACCATATAACGCTGGTAGTCGATTTTTGCCTTATCCGCAAACACAAAACGTTTTCCCATTTCATCGACAACCGAAAGTGCAAAGTGCGCTCCAACCCATCACCAATCCATTCATCACTGATGGCTGTGTTGCCACCAATCGAATCGGTAATTGAATTTGACGCACAAGCAATTTATTATCCAATCGATGGAGATAGGTCTCCTCCGAGCTATTCCACTTCCATGGAGATGCGCTACGCTGGCGCACGCGTTAAGCGTACACATAACAAAACGACTCTCATACATGGCCACAACATGTCATCGCTCGTCGTCATCATTCTTCGGCTGGGATATTCAACTGCACAGGCAGCCGGCACCGTGCATTTTCCAATTTCGAAATCTAATCGGAAATGTGTGTCCGCCTCCACCGGGAATACCCAGCAGCCAAAGGTGCGTTCAAGAAGGTCAGCAGCTCCTTTCGCCGAAGCACATATATGATAAACTTATCAGAACCGTTCTCTGTCCGCCGCGTCGACCATCATCATACATCAGAGGGACATTGCGGACGACCAACATTGCGGGCCCATAAATCTTGGCGAAAAACGAATGCAGAACGATATCACTGTCGTCTGCCTCGAGAACTAGAATCTCATCAACGCGCCCCCGCACTACAGCTACCTAGGTGGGTTCTATATATGTATTTTGAAAGCAACCCTCGGTGCGGAAAACTGTTGCACAACACTTCCTCGGAGGTCTCGCTTTGGCGCATGCGCGCCAATTCATTCGTCTCCAGCGTTTGATTGGGCCACAGTACTGTGGTACCCAAACGAGTTCTTGTCAAGATCATCATAACGATTACCTCAACTGGAAATCTGTTATGGAGCACAGCTTTGTGATGGCAGATCACGTCCTGAACGAAAATCACAGTTGCGACTGAGAGTCTTCGTACAACGCGGTTGACAGCTGAAACTCAGTTGGCAGCACCACGACCGCCAGTGACAAAGATTAGTTTCTGCCACCTGGCCGAACTCACCGATCACCGTAGACACGCGGGAGCGGGGAGCGAATTGTGTTTCTGTATAGCGCCCAGGGCGGCGTGTTCTCGCTTTATGAATGGCGGCGAATGGAAGCGAATTCGGTGCGCTGCGTGGGCAGACCCATTCAGTCATTTTTTATTGTTTGCTCTGTCCGAACTTTTCGTAGGTGAAAACGATCGATGGGATGCGAAATTTTGTGTGTCACGTTGCAGCTGTAACGGCTTCTGCACATACAGTCTGACGCCGACGACGACGACGACGGTGTGCCTCGCGATGTAGGCCAATGTATGGGGGTGGGTGTAAGCATGCGACTACTTAATTCGCACGCACAGCGGTAATGGCGGCATTTGTTCTGAAATCGAAAATCACTTTGACGTGTGACTGAGCAGCGAGCACTGAGCAGTGAGCAGTGAGCAGCACCAGTGCAGTGTCGGTCGGAGTGCGGTTTTTCGCTTCTGGTGTGGGTGGGTACTGGGCAGCCTGCAGAGAAGTGTGACCAGAAGGCAACTAGAGGTGGGTGAACGATAAACCATTTTTTTTCCAATTTGTGTGCGCGAATGGATCCGGGAGAACATGTGGTCAGATCGTATATTTCAGTGAGCCCATGTTGTACGAGACGTATGTCCATGTTGTTGTGCATTCCTCAGAGAGATGGAGTGGACTTGTAATCGATTATGGTTGCTAATTGATTGTTTGGAATGTTATCGGTCCGCAACTAGCATGTTGGGATCGACCGGGGCGATTGGCAGAGGTGTTTCGAGATTAGAAGAAGGATCAGGGAGGAACAAGTATAGACCGTTTAGGATTGAACTGGGATTTCATAAAACAGCTAGAAGAGGTTATCCATAGGATCATTGGACCTTCCTTTTGGTTTTAAATAGGCGCCCATATACGGGTCTCAGGGTGAATGACTCATTTATTAAAATGCATCTCTGCCTACTAACGTTGGCTACAAGAATCGGCCAGTTGAATTTTAAAGTAGCCAGAATGGTCGCGTTTTTATCGCCTTATTAAAAAAAACTTTACAGCAGCTTATAGTCTTTTACACGATTCGATTTGCGACCAACCTTCTATTAAAACTTTTTTTTTTTTGAGAAAATATTTGTAAAATTCCATTTATTCCCTCAAGTTAGGGCTCAACCGGGGAACGATTTTCAGCTGGGAAATGTCATTTCAGCTTATACCCGACCTGGTCAGTAGTGGCAGTCCCGGTTTCCAAACTCCCACTGGTTGATTTTATTTATACCCTTTCCTGACAATCGTCGATCACGTTTGGAACCACGTTCGTCGCTGAGCTACTGTCTAGCTTCCCTGACCCAAGACCAAGCTTTGCCGTTGGATGTGCTTGGAACCACAATCGACTCCGCGGTATCGTACCCAAGAAAGTCGCTTTGCCATTGGGCACTTTCGTCAAAAGACCACTTTTTGATGTCGCTTCTTGAGGGACCGCGCTACGACGTTTGAGCCATTCTAAACTATATGATCGTTGTTGGGCCACTTTCGGAATCAGCTGGAACCGTTGAGATAACATCTGACTTTTTTGACTCCAGACGTTGCTTTGTCCATGGGCTGTTCTTTGACTAAGTCACTACACTTCACAGCGCTAGTTTCTGTCATCGAGCTGTTTTTGACAAACATTTAGGAGGCTTAGCAACTTTTTAAGGTGGACCGAAGCCGTTTGCAAGTGAGGGGGTTTATGGAATAAGTATTACACCTTTTACCGGAAGATGGTGTGGCTTTGGGTGGACATCCGACCAAGCGATTTATACCCCAGTTTTACACAAAAATCACACCTAAATCACGAGCTCCACAAGCTTTAGGTTTACCAGTCTGTGGATGTGGTCCGAATATCAGAAATACACTGAAAAAAAAGGTACATCATAGCAATGAAAAAATTCATCAACATAATGAAAAAACCATCAATTTTAGTCATAAGTTGTAGTGGCAAAAACTCACGCGCTCAAGGAATATTGAGGATTTATAATATTTAATTTTATTTCAGAGCTAGTTACTTTTATTTTTTCAGGAAGTTTATTTTTTTTTTGATAATGGATCCCAATTTGAGTCAGAAAGCGGCCATTTGCCTGCCATTTGCATTTTTTTGAGGTATGGGCACAGGGTGCATGTAGATATACATTTGTGTTTGAAAAGTGTTTTGCGTTTTTTTGTTATTTAATCATAGTCAATATTCAATTGATCCATTCTCTTGAATTATATAATTTCAAGCATCGAGGAGCATGTTCCTTAAAAAATTGGTTAAAAAATAATCTTATGTGGCATTCGATTGGGCGCTCTCAGAGCAATTTTTATGTTCGTTTGGTACAGGAAAAAGCAATCTTTTTCAGATTTCAGAGCACTTTTGCGAATCTAGATATTTTCTCAGATTTACCAATACAAGTGCGTTTGAGTTTGACAACTGATGGAGTTTGTTTACATTTTTAGTGAATTTTTTCTCCAGCAAAGAAAGGCATTGCATCGGGTGAATCTATTTTTGTGAATTATTTAAGTATAAATCGCTTAGAAAAGTGTCCAAGACTACACTTATTCAAATCGCACAAATATCAACACAAAAAAGAGCAAGTGACGTTTTTATGTTCGATTAGGCAAATCTGAAGAAGCCCAAACGAATACCACATTAAATTGATTTTGAAAATATTCAAATATGCGTCTATACATACGTTCTAAAAAGAGGTAAACATAACATTGTAGTTCATTGGCAATACTTTTTACCAAGGGAAAATCGGTGAAAAAAATTCATGATAATTCTAGCTCTATTTCCATTTATTTAATGCTACTCTTCCTATCTACGCTTTATAAGTAGATATGCATACTAAAAACACCTACAACACTTTTCGATATATACGTATTTTTTTACAAATTAAAAAGCGTCTAGATATCGAAAAAATACGCAATTTTGAAAATAAGTTTTAAGAGCAAAAAATGTATGTCGAAAAACGTTCGTTTACATCATTTAAACGAAAGTTGTTAGTCAACACCTTTATCTGTGCACAACTATGACACAGTACTTTTCGAATAACATAACTTTGATTCTACAGATTACATAATAAATGCTTTTAATATATATATAATAACATTTTATATAATGCGAAAATTGGAAATACCTTTTTAAATTTCCACCGTTAAATGTTTATTCAACTGCAAGCAATTTTCAACACAATGTTTAAGATAGAAATGAATACTTTTGTGGGAACATTAATTAAAAAATAAACATATAACTATCTTTTTGATTGATTTTTGACTCTTTTAAGATATTCATTCCTCATCGTTAAACCATTCACAATTTTTTTTTGCCACCCTGTGTAGATACTTTACGCTTGATTAATGTCATATGTCGTGTGTGAGTATAAATGCTGTACCAACTTCGTGTGTGTACACCTACAGCATACATCATATTAACAATCTGTACATCACATTGAAGAAAACGATAAAAGAAATTCATCAATATGATGATTTTAATTTAATTTGATTTTTTTCATCAATATAACGAATTCAGTTCATCTATAAGAAGAACGCTTCACCATCAACATCAACATTCTCGTTGATGTCTGTTTTTTTGATGAACGCGGTCATCAGTATGATGAAAGCCGTCATCAATACGATGAGCGCCTTTATCAATATGATGAAAATTCAAAATTTGGCAATCGTACTTGAACATCAACGAGACGAATAAATCATCAACTGGATGAACAAATAACTGAATTCATCGAAAGAAGTGTTTTCGTCATATTGATGAAATGTTTTGATGAAATGATGAACGTAGCTCACGAAAAAATACGCCAAATTCTTATCAGAACTCTGCCAAAAAAATTGATGAATGCACTTTCTTCATATTGAAAAACGGTTCATCAATTGTCGAAAAGTTTTCATGAATTTATTCATCATATTGATAATAAATACGTCATATCAATGAATAGCATGTTTATGAACGCCATTCGTCAATATGACGACGTCTTTTTTTTTCAGTATACTTCGACACATTGGCCGTATCGAGCAAATTAAGAATGAAATTTTAGACAAGGGGTCCTTCACGAAGTTCGCATCTAACTTAACGAACTGCGCTTATAGAATCTCTCATTCAAGTCTTCTGTCAGACAAGTTCTATATGTCTGAAACCGAAATTCCTGGCATTTTTCAACACTAATCAACTGAAAGTTGACCTATTTCTATAGTATCCCTCATTTCGATGTCTTGATCGAAACCATGAGCATTGACACCTTTTTTTCAAAATACCTAGTGGCTATGCGCCACTTTTAGCTAGTTGAAGAAACGCAATCCCTTCCATGTGCATCTATTGAACTGACTGCAGATGAACCAAACCCTTTCCATTCCTACACAACTTTCACCATTTACGAAAACATAATCCTCTAATATTCATTCCATCTAACAGATGAAAAGAACTGAAAAATACCAGTCCCAGTCCCAGGTCCCAATTGACATAAGCCAGCTGCCTGGACGCGCTCTCCATTTAAATGGTCAACAGCCATGTAAACAACTCCATCTCTCTCTCCCCCTTCAGTGACAACATTTTCAAATTGTCTTTGCACGTCAAACGCACTCCCAAAAGAGCAGCAGCGATTTGACGCTTTAAAAGCATAGATAACACTATTACACACTCGCACGCAATACCTACACCCAAAACCCAATTAGTGGATGTGCGCAAAGTAGCACAAAGGTGACAAACACCATAGCGTCGCATGCATTTCGAAAATCGCTTCCCTGTAAAGATCTATTTTTAGCAGCATTTCCCAATCATTCAAAACACTTATAGAGTACTGCGCTTCGTTCCAGACGCCCAGTGACACCCTCAGAAAACTCCCACTTAGTGCGAGTCGAAAAAGTGTGTCAAGATGAGCCACCGCTTTCGATTTCGTGTTATTTTTAAGTCGAAAACTGTCCCAAAAATACATTATTCACTGGGAGCATGAGACGTGTGAGTGTGTGTTATTTTTTTTTTTAATTGGTTGAGCGCGCTCCTTTCCGCGGAATGCTAAATAAAATCCGATTGCTTAATTAATTTGGAAGATTTTTGTTTTTCTAGACTTTGGTTTTTTTTTTTTTTCTGAAAGTGTCAGAAATTTTAAATTTTCCACTAGGTAACATTTTGTTTTTATTTTTTTTCGCCAGGGGATTACCCAAGGCGACTTGTTATTGATTTAGATACGGGAGGGCTTTCGAATTAATGTGAACATGAAACAAGAATTTCGTTACTTTGACAGATGTGTCGCCACTTGGTGTTGGGTTTTTTTTTTTTGGGGGGGGAGATGATTTGCTCGCGTGGAAGATTTATTGGTTTGGATGTTTTGCGAGATTATTATGAAACGAGCGGTCAAAAGTGTCAAAGATGTGTTTTCGTATTTCTTTAGGATAGTTTATGCAGGCAGTTGAGTGACATTGGTAAGTCCATATTGAAGGGCAAACTGTTTTGACAGCCTTAGGTGTTGTTTTTGATTTAGAAAAATATTTTTTCTCTTCTTATGAATATCTATGAGGTTGATGAAAAGGAGCAGGCGGTTGTATAGATTACCTAAGGAAATCGTTGGAAAAAAATTTCCAGATTTTGTAGTTGTCATATATGTAGATGGCATGGAGGAATACTTACCTGAAACTCGATCTGACATATTTCAATGGTACAGACAGCATTTTTTATAAAGAGGTTATCGTCAAGAGTCGAGCTCAGGAAGCTCTCATCTCGTCCTCTCGAAGATATTCGAAGGTTTTGAACAACGGAATTGCAAGGAAAAAGCTACAACTTCTTCAAGATCTTCGGCATAAATATGTCGAGTGGACTACTTCGTCTGCCAGCAGATTATTGACCAAGCTCACAGATCACAGTGTAAGAGCACAGTCGTGTTATCATCGATCTCGTGAAACTACTACCTTTATACCATCTTCCTATTGCATTCTTTTTTTCTGGCCGAATTTTTAATAGAAAGATATTGAATTCGTACAAAATTTCGAGCTCGAGATGCTAATCAATTCTCACATTACGATGATAGATAAATTTAAAAAAGTGGGTCCCAAAATTCTGTCCGTCTGTACGTATGCTTCCACGGTCTTCAGCGTTCAGACTAAACGGCCGCCCGGATTTCGTTCAAACTTCGGATTTGGAGTTTGTCGGCTTACAGTTCGGGAGGGTTGTTTTTTTTCAGGTAAACCTCAAAATAAATGGTACCTACTTCCCATATAAAATTTTCGTACCATCAGTTTGATTTGATCGGAAACGGCTTAAACGATTTAAAAAATAATTGATATTTAAGGTTAAGTATGTGAGGTTACCATGACTGCATACCCAGTTTTTGGCAAAAATTAGAACAACGATACTTTTCAAATTTCGACATATCTCGAAAGCGGTCTACTGATACGATTGTAACAAAAATGTATTTCTAAGATAATTTGGTCATTTCTAACTTAATAGCAAACTCAGTTTTTCTCGATATTATCGAACAATAGACTTTCGAAAATAGTATTTTTTTTTTAAATTTAGTCTTTAGCCTACTTGAAACGCCAATAACTTTTTGACCAAAATGCGTAATAAGTGTAAAATCGATCGATCAATTCGAATCTCCGAAAACGTTAATTTTAAGAACTGCTCATATCTCGTAAACCTTACTTTTGATTTCTATAAGACCTTAAAAATTAATTTAGGTATGCAAACATTTTAAAAAATATCTAAAACTATGTTTTCAGCTAAATGGTTAAGCAATAGTATTTTTCAAACTAAGCCTTGCAGTATTTGTTACTCTTTTGACTGTCAATTTTACAAAAACCGCTCTAACGATTTATCTAAATAAAATTCCACACTTAGTTTCTCTTAAAAACAGCTAATTAATCCGTTTTTCAATTATTTCTCAAAAATTTTTATATTTTTGTAAAACTCAACACCGTACTGCCAATAGAAATGCAATTACAACTTTTTTCCAGCAAATATTTCACAATTAATCTTTTTCATCCATTATGTGCAGATTTAAATAGTTCCAACCACTTGGAGCCTTACACAATCAGAAATTCCCACTTCCTTTGCAAACCCACTCACGTCCATCGAAATATTCGGTTTATTACTTCTAATTCAAATTCAAAAACAACCTCTCAAGTCTTTCAAATATATCTATGTTAAGATATCAGTCTAATTCGAGCCCTTCTGTAAATCATAGACATCTTAAGCCAGCGTTACTAATAGTCTAGTCAAAAATAAAAGGATGTACTAACAGATTTGAAAACAGAAGCTCCTGCTACACTTTGCTTTGTACTCAAAAATTTTGTAAAGTGTAAGAGTTTTAAAATAGTACAGTAGGCGCTTCAACTTTTAATAACTCACATTGTCATATCAGATGAATAACCCAAAAGTGAATTTTATTTAACACTATACCTTTTTATATATTTTATGAACCGTTTCTTTTATCTAGCATCGCTTCGTAAGTTGTGCCTGCCGATTTCAGTAAAGCATTCGACAAGATCTCCAAAAATGTCATACTCTTCAAAATAAAAGGTTTTCCAACGCGCTTTCCTTCATAGATTAAGTCTTACTTACAAGATCGCAAATATTATATCTAGTGTCTTTTTTAGATTTTCTATCTCCAAGCCAGTCATAGCGTCCTCTGGTGTACCACAGGGAAGTCATCTTGGACCTTTGATTGTAAACGATGTTGTACTGTACGTGTAATTTTACTCTCAGACCTGAAGATCTACGCAGATGATATGAGATTGTCTTAACAAAAATATCCTGAACCGCTGACTCTCTCTCACTACAATCGGACCTTAACCACTTCTACACCTCGTGTCAACGGAATCGTTTAGAACTTAACGTGAATAAATGTCAAGCTGTTACTTTCTCCCGCAAACGCCATCGCCGGGATTAAAGATCTTCTTTCAGTAACAACGACTCTGTCTCCACTGTTTCATCCATTTGTGATCTGGGCACTATCTGCGACGCCCAACTTAACTTTCGTTCACACATCGACAACATTACTAGCAGAGCTAACTCTGCACTCGGCTTTGTTAAACGCTGGTCGAAGGAGTTCTCTAACGCCTATGTCACAAAATTTCTTTATACGACGTTTGTAAGACCACCAATTCATGCCAGCCAATTCTGGTCTCCTTACCGTCAAGTGCATATTTTGAGAATCGAAGCTGTCCAGCGTAGATTCATTCGTTTTGCCTTATATGTGGACTTGACTGGGATGACCCTAACAATTTACCTCCGTATGAGAATCGCCTGATGTTGCTCAATTTACAGGTTCTTAGGACTCGTCGCGATAGTGCTGGTATTATTTTTATGCATCAGTTACTATCTGGAAACATAGATTGCCCACATTTACTGCATCAGATCTCAACAAACACTAATCCTCGTCGTTTACGATCAATTCCCTTTTTCCGCCTTCCCAATCATCGTACTGACTAGGCCAACACGAGCCCATAACAATAATGCTTTGCAAATTAAATATGTTATCAAACTTATTTGAACTAAATTGCGCACCAAAGCAACTCTTAAAAATGCGCTTCACAATATTTACCCTAACCATAAATACCGCATTACCTTTTAACCTATGAACTAGACTAAGCTGTCAAACTCGTATATTTCTTGCACTTTACCGCTAGTTTTGGAGGTCTACCGTTTCGACGAAAATCGTCTGAAAAGCTACGGAAGGGAGCACTCATTGTACAGAACTCTCGAATGTTACTCCTGCATCCGACGGGCTACCTGCCAGCTTTTTCAGCAGCTCTAGTTTTGGTCTGTAGCTTCAACTGGTATAGGCCTCGGTCTTGGCTACATAATCCTAGCATTATTTTTCATCATGCATTTTAAATTCATTTTTATTAATTCTTTCATTAACTAAATACTAGACAAAAACGATTAAATCTAATTAAAAACTAACATTTATCTTATTCTAGCTTACTGGCTTTGAGCGAGCACTCTAAACTTATCAATATCCTTAAAATTATTGCCTTTCTGCCTTAAATCTACCTATATCTATGATTTGTTTTGTTTTTTAATTTTCAAGAAACTTTAGAAAACTTGAAATCTTTATTATTGGGTTTTCAACATTTTATTGGCGGGAGGCAATGTCCCAGCTAGCAAGCTATGGTACATGCTGGCGGTGCTCTTACTAACAAGTTCTAAATAAAGCGGTCGTCAAAAACGCTGGCAGTCATTTAAAAAAGTAGTAAGCCAGCTAACAGCTTCGATGGACATCGAAACTTTCGCATGTCGAAACACTGCGCGAATGCCTGGTGTGCTTCAAATGTATTGCCGGTTTGTATTCTGGAGACGGTCAAGTCTCTATGTCTCTCTCTTTTTTAAATTGAGCTACAATTTATTTCTCATTCAAAAATAGTATTCCAAGTAATTTCTACTTTGGAAATATAAAGTCAGCTATACTGGTAAAAAAATCCTGAGTTTCAAACATAAGTTCTCCATAATTATATCGAACAATAGTCACTACATATTTGTGTGGGCAAAGTAGGAAGTAAAACCTTGGTATATTTACTTCCCCAGATGTCTTTCTCTGAATATAAAGAAGGATCTGGAAGGATTACTCCATTCAAAAAGGTGTCTAACCTTAAGTGGAACCTTCTCCAACACCAAACCAGTTGCCTTCCTTCAAATATTGCAAAATAAAAACAGCATCGGCCCCGATACTCAGCCTTCCGGCACTCTACCCAATTATGCACATCTGTCACTCTGTCACTCAGTAACATTTATATTAGGGCTCATAATCATTTTTGTCACACTTCGCCTTTGGGGGGGAATTTTTGACATTTTTCTGCTCAAAATCGGCGGCCGTCATACATAATTTTGATTTATTCTACCGAAAGTTGCATTCACCATTGGCATCCTTTCTAACAATCGGTTTCATGTTAACGGATTTGTTTCGTATATCCCTCGGCTAATGATTGCATAGTCTCTGTCTGGCTGAAGATGGGTTCCCACAAGTCCCTTTCTTGTGATGATCATCAACAGTTTTTACTGTTAGTTTCGTTTTTCATTAATCATCTTTCAGGATTTACCTGTGCCGAACGACGACGACGACGACGTGTCCTTTTGCCCCTACCCTCATATTAGTTCCACCACAAATGTCATTCACCAGGCACATATCGGCTGGTAATTCTAATTAATGATGCGCTGCCACTCGAAAACGTAAGTGAAATCTGCCGCCAGCTAGACGCACTCTCTCCCAAAATGCTATAGGTTAACAAATTATTCTAATAGCCAAGCCGCGTTTCACTATATACACGCCGCAGTTGGCTACACACAAGAGCATCTCGTATTTCAACCGAAATCTCTGCGTGATGCATCTATCCAGACGGCCGGCGAGTGAATTGAACTCGCCTTTGTGTAGGAAGATGTGGAAACTTGCAACAGACTCGCGAACACTGCTCCGAGGTGGAGGGAGCAGCAGCAAACAGAGTACCTTGAACCAAACCGATTGTCGTCATCGTGCCGGCGCGGGGGGGAGGACGCACAATTTACTATCTGGTATCCATTGATACACCATTTAGCCGGAAAGTTTTCTATGAATGAAAGTGAAGACTACAACAGTAACGACGACGACGACGACGACTATTGCAAATGTATCTCAAAGTTGCTTTCAAAGTTGTCGTCGATTGTATCTGTTTCAATTCATTCATAGATTCGACACACAAGCCCCGGCTGGGGTCGCTCGTACCTTTCCGTTGCGTTGCGTCACATCTACAGAGTTGGCAGCGAGCATCGCAGGCAGTATGCTTTTTATTGGGCAAACCTACACGCACTGCAATCGGATGCGTTCAATGTTCAGTGTCAAAGCGATTTAGAAATCCACAACGACACGCCAACACCGACTTGACGATCTGAATCTGATTTAGCAAGTCGTGGCACGTCTCTGATGGCGACTTGACTGTGTCACCTACCAAGTGTGACCTTAAAACTTTGAGTTGCCGCAGCTGCTGGACTTTTGGCACGATGAACATTTTTCATTCATTCATAAGTTTGGATTGCTGTTGCAATGGATCGGCGTTTTATGAGCAACCGGTCCGGCGATCTATCAAAAGCCACCTACTAGATCATAAAAACCACATACCCCGGGTGCCGTGACTTTTCTCAGCTATTGCCATATTTGTTCGTCTAACCCACACGATCTGCACGCATATATACAGACATATGTGTGTGGAGAAAAACCGAATCTGCATAACAACTTCCTGTCGCGTTTGAAGGTGGATGCGCGGTGAGCTTCGTTCATATTGCATTTAGCTTCTGATGGGTTTGGCGAGCTTGTTTAAAGTTAAGTTAATTTATGACAGCACCAAATTTGGGGGGTGGGTTGGGCCGTCAAATGACACCGAGACTAGACTGGGATGGGTGGCGCAGAGCTTTGTGCGAAGAAATAGATGAATTCGCTGTGAAAGATACACCTTCAGTGGAGCGTCTTCTGTCGTTGGTTATAGGCTGCTTTTGAATTTTACAACGAATCATTTTTTACCTACTAGAGTACTGTGATCAACAGGATGATGAAGTCATTTTTAGAAGACCAGGAGAGGCTTTATTTAGTCGGGGAAATTTTGGGCGGGGATTAAGTGTAGTTTTTTGGGGACCAAGTTGAGCCTTCAATGCAAACAGCTGCTGAGTAGCAGATATCTTATGCAGCATACCTTGTGAAGACTGCATACATGCTTCGACCGACTGGAAATTTTTACAGAATAACCGTGCAGAAAAAGAGGGCAACTTGCCCTTATTATTTAAGAAAGGCTGTGCGATCTCTTATGATTTGTTGTAGAAAGTAGACCAATGCCTTCTGGTACTAAATACACAGTCTTTAGGTATACGTTGAGCTCCACAGAGCTACCTGATCACGTAACTTTTCAGACGACAGTCGATGAAACGATATACTTCCAAAACTCACTACTAGTGGCAAAATTACGAGGTTGACAGCTTCACCCAGTTCATTCCACCCATAAAAATGTAATGTAAATTGACAACGATTTAAAAAAAAAATAATGGCCCAGAAAATAACTTATTTTGGTCGACAAATACTAAAAATCGATATCGCTCAGACGGTCATGGTTATATGTGATCTACCCCCAGGACTTTACGGATCTCCTAAACTTTTCTAAGAGCACGAATTGATGGCTTCCAAGTCGGCCAGTAACTTGATGGGTTTTGTTTTGATCCATTTTATTGCAGTGTCTCCCTCAAGAGGGACTTACAATGCACCTTTTATTTCCCGAGTGGGCATGATGGACCAACGTAACCCGTCTTTTTCGAATATAATTGGCTTTAAAGTCTATATCCTTTGGGTTTTGGAAGCGTTCCATAACTACTACCTTAGCATGTCAGAGATCGGCTGCTTTAACTTTTTAACATTTAAGACGCACTAGAAAAGCTTTGGGATAGACCAAATCTCTAAACCCTTTCTATACATCTGAGACTTCAAAGCCTGTTCAGAGTTCGACATTGGAAAGGAAGAAATCTTCAGCGCGTCATTGGGTTAGCACGAAATCAACTAAATGACAGATACCGACACTAGAAAGTTGCCCATAAGGTCTTCCAGTCTTAGGAACCATAGGCTCTCAAGAGAGCGCTTTAGGTCAGCTTATACGTTTACTAATATGCTAGGAACCGTCATCTTAAATGTGCATACATTTCGTTGGCAAATTTCACTGAAGCTGCCAGATTTAGAGCTCAACCAAGAGAGAATGTGCCCGGCTTTGTGTTAAAAAGTACTGGGCGCCTTTAAATATACTTACTCCCAGCTTACAGAGGACATCTACTGTTGAATATCCCTTAGCTCAATAACTTAACAAGTTTGAAAATATTTCCGACAATTTCGGTTGGTTTGGTCAAGATGCACATATGTACATAATTAGTGCGCAATGTATTGGGCACGTTCAACAATGTTGTTGAGTAAGTTCGAGAGCCGATTGACTTGATCTGTTTGAGTTGTCAATGGTCATGTGAAGGGGTATGCACAAAAAATGTATACCAACAACTGGCGTTAGCCACTTGACGGATATCATCTTTTCTATATTTAACTGAAAAAATTGTAAAGGTCTCCATCGCTCATTATATTTGTTTACGTATTTAGTAAAAAAAAAAGTAGTTCAAAAACAAAGTTAGATGATTATTTTTGCGGCATCCTGTATATTTATAAGAACGTCGAAAATTATTAAAATTTAATATTTCGTGTGTATTAACATTAAACAACCTGATAAAAGATTTATTGAAATAAATTTATGTCTGCTAAAACAATATTTGTATAAAATATTAAATTTAAATAAAGATGGAGATGTGTTTCAAAGTAAATTCATTTCTATTAAAGCCTTATTTACATTTCAAAGTTATAGAACTTTAATACATTTGTATTCGAATTAAGTAACCGTGGAAAATAATACTTTCACCTCAAATTTAGGTCTTCTTGTGTTTTTGTAAGCCCATGGAATGTTAAAATATAATACTAGGTTATCATATTATAAAACTTATTTAGATTGGATTTAAATATCCATGGGATATATGTCATCACAAAAACATTTTATTTTAATACTAATTCTTAATAGTTTCGAATTTTACGAAATATATGTAGAAAATGTCAAGCGTAGGAAAATTCCCTTGATCAATGATCACTTATGTGTTTTGAATGTTATCCTATTATAGAGAGACAATGTGTTCCCTTTAGTAGGTATATTCTTCTTGACCGTTATATGGAGGAGAGCTCTTTTTTTGTATGCAATAGGTATATTTTAACTTAAAAATACTTACGTAAGAGAAATATCCTACGCATTGGATATCGGATCCATGTTTTCAGAATGACCATTGGATTGTGTTTCGGGTTGGGTACAAAAACACGGTTGTCAGCTTTAAACATAACTTCGGACAAATATATCGAAAGAGTCGAACTGAGAAATAAACATTGGGACAAAGATTTGATGTTCCAACTGAAATTTTACACACATAATTGAAATGTGATGACGCATTGATTTCACATCCTTGTATTGTTTGGTGCTTGGTTTTTGGCTAGATTTTGCACTGGAAACACAATAATACAAACAAATGCGTTGCTATATTGTTTATTATTAACATATTTAACACTTTACTGCAATCGTGAATAAATTCCGCGACTCATTGTACTCGGAGGATATCGGAGCCTATAGGTGTCAAAAATTTAACAAGAAAATGCACTTCATCGCACTTCAACGTAATTCGCCGATATGTGTTGCAAAATGTCGGAACAATTCTCCGAACAGTTGTTTCGACGAATACCTCGCTGCGAAAATCCTCCGAATCGTATAAAATCGGAGAATTTTCCGTTCCGACGGATACCTCGCTAGGGCCGATTATTCTGTTTTTAAGCCGATGAACAACAAAACAATAATTCGTATTTTATTCGCTTAAAAATTACTATGCAAAAATTTATTTCTCTTAATTTAGGAATCATTTTTTTTCCTACAAAAAGGCTCATTTAAAAAATTAATTTTGAAGAGTTTTACGAAATTCTTAAATTTTTGTTTCACCTTCAACGGATCTTTTGAGACAGACATCTGTAAGACCAATACGAGTATTATCAGCGTGTACATTTGTGTTGCAAGAATTTGAGAAAAAAAAATCTGTAAATAAAATTAAAGGCTCCTTTGAATAACAGGTTCAGAGCACAAGCTGAAACCTAGTATCGTAGTATCTCCCTTTTAATGAGCTACTCACCAGAACTCGCGGTTCATTCTCCACTAAGTAACATTTCCGATAACCCCAGGTACACCCCTGTTTCTCTACAGTCCCCATAAATCAAAGTGTCCTCCCTCATATTCTAAATAAGGACAACGAAATTTCACAATTTACACTAATCCTCAACGATTACGATATGCCCTCGCCTTCAACTGATTTGTTGCTCATCCAAGTCGTTTCCGCTGTGTATACATTCACATTAACCTAAAAACTATAATTTTGACTAGCACACGGCTTCGGCGTACACTAACCCGACCGCAACACTTTTCCAGCAACAGCTCTCCTTGGTAATTTATTTCAATCGTTCCCGAATCTATAAATTTATTAGAAAAACCAAAGTATATCCATTCAATTAGCGTTTTAGCGATGATGCCCCCAAGGGATTCCAATTCCAACTCCTCCTGCTCCCTTTGCAGACGAAAAAAAAAAATCAAACGGCATCTTCCCCCAAAGATAAACATGCCCTCTTACGTACTGCCAGCTCCACAACGAATGACGACGGACTGGGTTATATTTATTTGTGAGTATAGAAAAAGCGTGCGGGTGGCACTCATGACTGAATTTCCATATCCATTAAAACTGTACTCCTTTATATGCCATAACCACATCATGTACATGTGAGCCCGAGCCTCGGCCTGAGCATGGGAATGACTTTGACTTGAAGAGGGATATACACGGACGACGAGTATATGTCGGGCTGAGAAATAGTCAGGCAGAACTCGTAAGACTGCCCGCTGGCAGAATATGCTCAGGCAAATCTCGTGGTACTGACGAGCGACGATGACGACGATTGATTTTCATTCATGCGAACGTGTTCAGAAACTACATGTTGTTGCAGTTGTACACACACACGACAAAAGCAGGTGGGAGGCTTAAATGGAAAAAGGGATACATTGCGTCATAGTACGGCTATACACGGCCAGATTAATATGAAATTTGGTTTGGGAATTTGTCTGATGGAATTCTTATTATGGCCCTTTGGAGTCAGTATTATTTGTTGGAGATTGGCAGCCCTTGGGGCGGCCGCGAGTCTTGACCAAACCGAACTCTTACTGATGGTTGCTTTTGAACGATTCTGGGAACTGTCATTTTTAGACCGTTGTGTGTCCGAAAGACGATTAGAGCCAGCACGAATTTCGCGCCTTAATTATGTTGTCAGATGTGTAGGGTAATAGTTGCGCATCCGGATCATATAAGACTCAAGGTCTAGCTCCTCTCAAACAGTAACACCCGGACTTGAACACCCTGAGGTCAACCCAGACAACGATGCATACTACGAGTATGAATCCGAGAAGACAGGTACAATTTATGTAAAATAGATATAAGAAAACAAAACATTGTATACCGTTGGGCCCCTGTTGTTGAGCCAACGCATTTAAATATTTAATATTCACCGCCATATTTTGCTACCTAGAATTAAGTCAAATTGTATATAAAGAAAGTTTAATAAAAGTAAATGCTAAATGCTCCTCTCAAACATCCATATAAATGAAATGAATGGGACCATCTACTTCTATCCCGAATGCAAGGTACAGAATTAAAATGCTTTTCCAAAACAGTTATACTCTCGGATGTAATTTGTGTTTTTTGGGGGCTCAACCGGTGAATGAATGGGATCAACAACTTTTACCCCGAATGCAAGGGACAGTATTAGTCAACACAGTTATACTCTCGGATGTAATTTGTGTTTTTTGGGGGCTCAACCGGCGAATGAATGGGATCAACAACTTC
This sequence comes from Cheilosia vernalis, assembly GCA_949126925.1. Taxonomy (NCBI): domain Eukaryota; kingdom Metazoa; phylum Arthropoda; class Insecta; order Diptera; family Syrphidae; genus Cheilosia; species Cheilosia vernalis. The sequence continues at coordinate 12,091,087 of OX421358.1, forward strand.
TATCCCGATTGCAAGGGATAGCACTGAATTGCTTTTTCAACACAGTCATACTCTCGGATGTAATTTGTGTTTTTTGGGGGTTCAACCGGGGAACCCGCGGTCAATAACTTAGCAGACTAACCACTGAGCCGCGGCGCTTAGCATTTATACTTGCAGCCATTATATTTCTTACAGTTTTGATGCTTATAAATCTCACGACCGGTCGCAACTTTTCGATTTTTCAATCTTTCAATGCGGTTTTAGTGAAAAAATTTCTGGACAAAATAGAAATTTATTTTCTTTACAAAAACACTTTACGAAGCCAACAGTTAGAGCCTTATATTGTGTGATTGAAACACGGGGTCTAACCTTGCTAATGGGAGACTTTCCGATAACTTTTTTTGTAAATTTTATTTTATTTATTGATTATTGATTATCACCAATTGAGTGCCCCAATTCCATTTCGTCAACGCGCACGCGGTTTTCAGCACGTTCCCAAGTTTTCACTTTCTATTTCCGAATCTTTGGCTTCAATATCGGGGTTTTCAATGCTTTTCACAGGGAATTCCAGATCTTTACTATAAAAACCACACACAAGGGGAGAAACCCTTTATACACAAAATTCCTTATCTTAGCCCCAAGCGTTGGTTCCCTTGCGATGTGAAGACGGGAAAAGTCTCAGGAGCCTTATATATAGGTAGGTTGCTCAACTTCCAAATAGTTTCCACATGTTGACATATAACAACTTCCGTGACCTCCACAAGTTGGATCTAGACTCACCTCTTTATAAGTATCAGCAACCAACTCAAATGAGCAACATGTACGATAGTCCTTGCTCTTTGATTTTCTAAAGACCACCACACCCATCTACAGACTGAAAACCATCCCCCTTTAAAAGATCCCTTTGGGGTGCACGGATTTTGCCAGAAACTTCCGTTAAATGTCACACGTGGGCGAATGCCGGCAGCTCCACCTCAGACCTGAGAACGTTCATCGCTTTGGTTCTGTTTTTTTTTTTTTTATTCCATATTTGCCCCCCTCAAACGAGTTCCGGCACAATTTCCCTCATAGTCTTCTGTGTATCAATTTACAAATGCCAAAGTTCAAAGAACAACACCAAGCCCAATTTATATGCAAAAATGTATTAGAATATTATAATTATCATCCTCGTAGAGAGTATCACATGAGAAAGGGGCAACCAATCAATTTGCTGCTAGTATCCTATTTTCTGGCTAATGTCGATGACAACATCGCCTTTCTGACTTTCAGAAAAGAAAGGACGCGGCTGTCTTGATACCCTTCGAATGCATCATGACAATTGAATGAAAAATTAAGAAAAAATATTCTTAAACTGTGATCCGTTTGTTCCTCTTCATGTTTCTTATCCACCTACGGTGAGAGATACTTCGGCAAAGCACTTACCATTGATTGCTGCCATGGTGAGGGATGCGCTCTTTGGTTGGCCCACGCAAAGTTTTCGTTTTTAAACAACGAAAGCTTATAATAAAGAACACATTTGTTTGTCTTTTCATTCATAAAGAGAAGCACACGCGTTGGCATTCGGTGGGTCCTTGGAGGGGCGGCGGGGATGGGATCTAATGAATTAATGAATGAGCGACTGCATCAATGGGGAAAGTTTTATGACTTCAGGTTGGTGGAGCTATTTATTCAATTTGGTTTGGGTAGTCGAAAGTTTTCCATTTGAGTTGGGTTTTCCCAGCTAATAAAGGTTGGCGCACAGTCATATAAACCGCTCGAAGGACATCGCGATGCCACACTAACCAAGAATTGCTCAAGTGTATTATATCGACAAATGGCTACCTCTACTCTTGGCCAATGAGGTTGTGAATCATTGATTTTTACGAGTGACACTAAAAAATGCACGTTTGGTAGGGTAATCGTCATAAGAACGCAGACTTGGTGTCTGCAAAGGCACTTGGTCGAGGATGCAAATGTTCCTCGATTTTAGTTGGTCCGCGAGAAAGTGACGGAGTTGAAAATGCTGGCCCATTTCTAGGGTTTTTCTATTAGGCCTAGTGGTTAATGTGTTGGACTACTAAGCGAGGGGTCCAGGTTCGAATCCCGCAAAAAACCCAAATTCCAACTCAGGGTTTTTTTTCACTGCGCCACCTCTCTCGAACGTCTGACAAACATCCGAGAGTATAACTGTCTTGAAAGAGCTTCTCAATCGGCCGCTTGGAATCGGCATAAAATTGCAGATCCCTTCTTCGTTCCAAAAAAAAAATGGAAAACTCACACAAAACGAATGGTTGTGAGAAGCTAGGCCCAGGGTCCCTACAGACCTTTTGCGCCAACTATTTTTTTTTTTTAAACCCTCACCAAGACTTGAACTGACTCTTCAAGGGATTTCTTTCTAAAAACTTGGTTTGCAGCTATATTCTATCAGAGGGCGCCATTAAACAGCTTAATGAGGGCCTTGGCAGGAGTTTTGGACCAATCTTTTTTGCAATAGAAAAGGGGAAAATTGGTTCCCTAGACTGCCTTTTGCGGATTCAATGTCTACGCCGGGGTACATGAGGTTCGTAGCTACCTCATAGCTACTGCTATCAAAAGTTGTGTTCGTATTTTTTTTTTAAATCATTTATTCAGTCCTTTCTAGGTTTGCTTCAAGACTGGCCACCTTCGCCTGCTCTTCAATCTTGAAGCCTCTATAACAAACCGAATGGAGCGACCAAAGAACTTGATGTCGTCCGCATACTTCAGCAGCTGTTTGAGATAATGTCCGCCATCTTGATAACTTCTCTGTCCACTGCCGGCTCTTGAAAGCCACATATGACAATACGACTGCCTGATCCAGTTCATTTCTGAATTGTTCACAGGAGCGGCTTCCATAGCACCGTGTGATTTGCAACATGCAGTTGGATAAATTCTGTCAGGATTCCGAGTCCGGCTACAGCCATAAAAAGTTCTAGCTTCAATATCGATGAAAAGGTGATAAGTCCTATCATACGGGTGATCTTTCCAGACTTTCCTTAGTGTAAAATGTTGATCTTTACCTATGGTCTTCTTACCCTAAAGGCACATTGATTCGATGGATAAAAGACGTCAAACTGGGATATGTCTGGATGATTTTTTCAAGGCCGACGATTTTTATTTATAGGTATGCGACATTTAAGTAGAGCTGATAGTCCGGGCTTTATCTATCATTTTAACTCCCATATTTGGCTGGTTGTTTGGTGTATGCGCTAAATACATATTTAGAGTTCAGTTATTGGACCTTCTTTCGTAACTAGGCCTTCTTTTGTACACAGCCTCTTCTATACACAATGAACGGTGAAACTACGAGCCCTCTTTGTGCCTTATCACCCCATTTACATGATGTCCATTTAGCAGAAATTCAGCTTGAGCAAATACTCTCTGACAGGGTTTCTATAGCCGTTTTGAACAGCTTGCTTGCAAGTCTGAAAACCAGCAACCAGTTTCCATAAAACCTGCGGAAGGAGCTTCTATCGCAAAAGCTATATCCTTGAGCTAAGTGACTGTGTAGACCCCCTCAGCAGGCTACTCTTGATTTACTCTTCAAAATACTAGCGTGTTCATCTCTAGTAATTTTTAAACATTAAACGCATTCGAGGTTATATTCAGGGTTCATTCTCTGAAGTGGCGGAGCTTACCTTTTCTATAATACAGCGGTTCAGATTGATGGTGGCAGTAGAGGGTCAACTGTGAAGTTTTTCAAATCCCATAAGCTTGACTATATTTCTCTTTAAAAAACTATGTAGGTATATATGAATAGTTGGTGAAACATAAGGTCCATAGGCCAAGCGTCTTACAAACATTCATCTCCGTGGAACTTTATTTTGGAGACGAATGGAAGACCCCTACGAAATAGATTCCGAATGGAAGTGACCTATAAAAGTTACGCCTTTTGTTCCAGCACACCAAGACTAACCTTTGAGCCACTGCCTGTTCTGAGCCCTCAATTTAGATTCTTAAAAAAGGAGTCTGAGTCCAAATTAAACCCTCGGAAAGTGCACACGTTAAGATTGTTGAACCCCATCACTGTTTTCCGTTCTGATGGACAGTTTATTCAATTTGTGGGGGCAGTGCTTTTGCTAGTCAACCTTTCCGAGATTTGGGTAAAGGTCATTGGGGAAAGCTTCATCAGTACAGGCTTCTTTATAAACAGCCTTGTTGATAGATTTGTGAGGCTTCTGTTTTGAATCATTTTCTTCATCTTCAAAGCCAAGCTATCGTTTGTCAACTTAAGATATTGCAAGACGATATCTCAATACTAATCCGCATATGCAATCCTATTGAGCTAACATCGTTCTCGTAATGTAGGGGGGAAGACCAAAGCTTCTAAGGTGTACTTTGCTTGTAAGGAAGGCGAATATGCCAAGCGATGTTTTTTTCAAGACACTGGAGCCAATCAGGTTAAATTTTAGTACTAAACACAAACTACACGTAAGTAAATAGATATACCTATTGCTCTCTTATACCGGGGCACAAGCCTACTCGCCTTACGGATCACAAGCGAAGACTTTAAACAACTAACGAACTTTAACAACCTCTTAAGCTTACTACAGAAGAACTCAACAAAAAAGTATATCGTGTGTACCCAGAAACCTATCGAATCGAGGCTCAAAACATCCCGTATTGGGCATACTGATCGTTCGAAAGTAGTCCCGAAACTATGTAGAGTTTTCTACAACCCAACCATTGTAGCTAAAACTTGCATCTCAAACGGTTTTATCTACTATCACAATTAGCAGTCTTATCACTATCAGGAACGTAACTGTCCAAGTTGGACCATACAATTGGGTGGTCATCCAACCGATTTTACTTCGGGATTTTAGGCGGCTTTCGTCATCTTGATCCTTGAGCTTAACTGATATGCATCTAGAGCTACATTATGACAATAGCTCTATGATCGCCAATTTCCTTCGTGGGAAAAAAAAATTAAATGCGTAAACATGAAGGAATTGATCTTCATTGTATGTGCTTTACTGATCACTTGCACTCGTTATTCCGCGCGATCCTCGTTCGAAATCAGTTCATTTTATCACTTGACGAGTGAATCGATAGCTCAACCAATTTATTGCCTCAAATGAATATCAGTTAGCATTTTTTACTAAATCAGACTTCAAGTCCGATCTATCCATCCACAGAGTGTGATCATGATCAGTATCTGGGTTATTGTGATCATTGCACTGATCTTAAGTCATGGACATCCTCACAGTCCTCTGATCTGCATTCAAGATCTATGAACTATGAATGACTGTTGTTAGGTCTTTTCTCAAGATCAGATCGTCAGCGCAGCCAGATTATCGGCAATTCCTTCAAACTCGCACCCAAAAGGACTAAAGATATTGATGGAAAGTACCCATCTCCATGACAACCAACTCATTTGCCAGACGATCCTCTAGGGAATATTTTCACCGCCGCCATGGTCAGCACGATCATTTCCAAAATGCCCTTTCCTATGGGAACAATCCGGAAATTTGATTCCCAATGCCCTCCAGTAGGTACCCCCTGTGACTATCTATCCGCACGCATGAGAACTCGGCTGATGACCAAATTTCAATTGACGCCCACTTCACGCCGGCCGTCTACCTCAGCCAACTCAAGGGTGCTCACTAAATTATCTCTCTCATCACACCATCGAACAAGGTTAATTCACTTTCCGCAGTTTCCTGTATATTTGCATATCCACCACTTCACATGATCGCCCAAAAGAATGAACCAACGCCCCCTCACGATCGCACTGCCAGACGAGACACCGGCCACAGCAAGAGAAGTGTAATTCAATTAAGGGTAGGCGAGATCCCAGATCTGGTAACCACTACACAGATGGTCGCAAACAAATTTCCCACACCCCCATACGCGAGTCGTCCACTTCACAGTCCACAGCGATCACGATCACCCATGATCTTGGCTAATTGGCCGGGAATCCGTAACGTTAAGTTCTGCGGATGCAAAGCAGATGCATATCGAACGGTGCGCTCTCTATAGACACATCCGCTCGTGGCAGCAGCAAGATCATCCCGCGCCCGGTGGTGATCGCAAATGCGATCGGGGGCGTTCTGTTTTGGTTTTCGGTGTGCTTCTTGTGTGAGTGTTTCCACGCGCTCCTCCGAGCGATTTTTTTGTTTTTGTTTTTGTTTTGCTTGCTGTTTGCTGTTTGCTGGTTTCGTGGCAGCAACCTACAACCCCCGCATTATAACCGCACCAGAGCCATGGGAATTGGCACACCAGAAGAAGACACCTGTCTCGCTCTCGTTGGCGTATGCACAAGGTCATGGTCAGTGGGTCTATGACCAAGGCGGTGGCGTGCGCCACTGGACCGCACCGTGGGTGGGTGCAAAGAGCGACCGAAGCCACTGGGCGGTGAATGGATGGCGCCCCCTTAAATTCTGTATCGCGAGCGATCAAGTGTCGCGTGGCATCCATCCCCCAGATGTCAGAGGCACGTCATCGGGACGGAAAGAATCTTTTCCGATCGCGGTAACTCTACATGTGTGTCTGTTACTGTTTTTATGCATAGAGTGTAGATCGCGTGGCAGTACGTCCTCCGCAAAGATCACACTTCAAGCGTTGATCTTGGCGTACAGTCTATCAGAGAGGCGCGCGGTGCGCCTCCTCAAAAATGGATTTTTCAAGATTTCCTCGGCTGGGTTTTCGGGATTGCCACACCGGATTGGATTGGTTTTTTTTTTTTTTTTTTCTTTTATTTTGTTCGACTTTTGTGTGTGCCGGGCAGGGAATTTATTTGTTTTTCGCGTCACTTTTTACGGTTTCATGCCTCCGTGCTGCTGTCAGATCGGTGGTTTGAGTTTAATTTTCGATATTATTTTTTTTCTTCGGTTTATTTTGATTATTTGACACTTTTTTTCGTTGTTGCTGCATCTGAGGCGAATTGGGTTTTGTGTTGGCGTTTAGCGACGCCACGTCCACCCGACTTGCGCCTGAGTGCTGGTATATAGCCTCATTGCAGTGCGCAGTGCAACAGGCAATTTAGTTATGCGGCCTACTTGCGAACATAAATTATGTCGAATAAATTTGTCGTTTGTCGTTGGCCATGTGGTTGTCGGTTGGATAAGTTTTCAATATATATAATTTTTTTTTGTTGCAGAACTTGCTATACCTATTTTTTTTTTTTTTTTTGTGCAGCACTAAAGTGATTGTATCTTTTTGGATATAGTGACAGTCAAGCTAGGCCAGCAGGTTGTTGTAATCTGTTGGAGGGTTTTATTTGTTTTCCATAGTCGCATCTACAGGGAGCCTAATGGAGGTTTTGAGTTTGCTGAGTAGGCTTCATCTTTCGTCCATTTAGCAGTGGTTTTTTGTGTGTATGTATGGTTCTTACCTATTCTACTGTACAATGGGAGCCCATTATTTAGTTTTTCAAAGGTTTTATAGGCAGCTTCTTGGAAATACTCTGGATTTTAGTACCTAGCGACTGACAAGCCTCCGTGCCAAGCCCAAGTAGAGGTTCGTAGCTTTGTCCAGTGCGGGTCACTTAACGCGAGGTCTTTTCCATCTACGTTGAGTATTTAAACAGTCCTTTAATTGGTATGTCGAGGCCAATTCGTTCTTTATATCCTACCCAACAAATGGCCAAATTACAATTTTTCACCTATGTCGATAGACTGTATAACTCGTAAAGGTTGTCGTTGAAACAGGAGTATCTATCGATGGAGCAAGGGAAGCTTGCTCTTTTGAAGAGGTGAGTAAGGTGTAAAAAAATGTTTTTTTGGTAGACGAATTCAATGCCAGTATTTTTTACTATTGTGGTGGGGGTCTATCTCGCTGCGTTTGGTGGAAATTAAAAAAATGACTTAAAATGAGAAAAAAAAACAATGGCAACACTCAAAATTACGTATAACATTTTTAAAAATCCAGGAACCCGTTCTTTAAAATACTTTTAATGTTCGATTCAAAATTGCTAGGGGCAGTAATTACGAGAAACAAATTTGCGTCTTTTCGCAATTTTGAAAAAAAGAACATTACAAATTTTGATTTGCAATTTTTTTTATTTTATTTTATACTAGCTGACCCGGCGAACTTTGTTCCGCCCGAATTCGTTAATGGAATGAAAATAATAATTTCAAGCATGTACAAAGCTCATGCTACTTTATGTTATTCGTTCAATTCAAATTCTTTATTCAAAACTTATAGTTATACAATAGAAATAACTGAAGTATAGTAATGTCGATGTGTTTCATCATTCGCAAACTTTCGGTGCATTGAGGTTTCACAAAAAAATTATATATGGGCCGACATTTTTCAAATTGTGTAGCGATAGGCCCGGAATATTCCAAAAATACAAAAATTCAAAATTTTACATAATTTTTGTTATTCCTAATGGAAGTGATACTATCCGTTTTGTTTACTCGACAAAAAGTATAGCGTATGTCGTTCCTTGGGCCAATTCGAATCTAAACTAAAAATCATAAAAATCGAACGATCCCTTCCCGAGTTATGAGTGCACATATGTAATACGTCAGTCTCTTTTATATGTAGCTATACCACCCCGACTTTGACCGTACCTTTCGTTTTAAGTCTGGCTCGCATTTCGCAAAGTGCTTTATTTGGACAATTTCCATTAATAATTTTAATTATACAACTCTAGAAATAGCGTTTGATTTTATTTTTTAACGGCAGGTGCTACAACCCGTGTTCCTATACCTGTTATGGTTTGCAAAGTATCACCTATAGGATGGTATTCTATCTTTCCAACGGACACCAGCCATATACATGCACAATTTTTCATTGAAATCAGTTGTGTGATTTCGCAGATCGACAAAGCACCTATCGGGTCGAAAACTACAATCTCAAGATTGAACAAACCTTAGACACACATGCACACAATTTCTTTGAAATAGGTAGGTTGTTTTCGGAGTTCGACGACAGCGCCACTTATCGGGTCAATAGCCAAGTAGAAATTGTTGTTTATAGTGTAAGCGCTGTTCCTATATTTCAGATCAGACGTGTAACAGTAACAGTTTATATAATGTATCAAAGTGCGTTCTGTTTCCAGTGCAGGATGAAACGTTGACCAAAGTGGGGAATCATTTTTAGCCCATAAAATTACTACTTCGCCGAATTAACCGAATTTTAGTGAGCTGTTAAATTGGTTTTCATATGTGTGTAAGTTGGAAACAGAAAATTTGAAATAGAAATACTGATACCAATATATAACGTAAACACATAACCTTCCCTCTTTAAAGGGGATAGTAAAGTACCTAAACGAACAAAGTGTCATGCAAATGGTAATGGAGGTAATATTATGCGAATTTAATAATTGCATATCTTCGTACCCGAGTGCAAAAAAATTAAACGAAAATCTGTTTTACCACAAATATCTATAAGTTATAGTGGCGAAAACTTACGCGCTCAAGAAATATTTAGGATTTATAATACATATTCAAAGGCGGTTGAGCTGTTTCGGAGACCTATTGTTCCCAAAAGTAGTATATTTTAAGACACCCTAAACCTGATATACAGCAATACGAACAAAACAAAAGAAGAATTATAAGAATTGGCCCGGTGATTATCGGGTTATATCATCATGGAGTTCATTGTTATTGTATTACTATGTTATAGAAGATGATTGAATTTAACTGAAAAACGAAATGTGTACCTACAACGCCAGCTGTTGAGAATTTCCCGACTTTTCTTTTTTCCTAAACCATCCCCGAATCAAGACGAACAACACAAAACAAAAATCATCCAAATCGGTGGAGCCGTTCTCGAGTTTTCACCCGACTAACGCACAGTGATATTTCTTTCGACCTGTATAGAGAGACAGACACAGGAATCTAAATTTTGACTTTGATGGAAGGGCTGTCGGATACTTTTACATGCCTGAAATTTTGATGGAAAGGTTTTAAAATTGCAAGAAAATAAGGAAAGGATTAACTCTAAATGAAATATTTGTAACTTTAACAGCCAAGAAGAAAACTAACCACAATTATCATCTTGGTTGGTAAGCCTTCTCTCTTCTCTCTCCACACCGGTATCAAGGCGTTATGGTACCTTTGAGCTGCCCTCCCCATAACCCTACTCACGAATGAGCAGAGCACCATGATTGTCACTCACTCATTTTTCGTAATAACCCCTCCCTACGTGACACCTCAAGACGCTCAACAACTCCTGTTGTCTGTCATCATTGTCCACGTCATCTCAAACAGCACTACATTTCAACTTTCTCAGACATACTAATGCAAGGATCCTGAAAATTCACGTCAAACAAAAATGATTGGTTCAAACACCATCAAACAAATCAAAGTATCTACTCCATTTCAAAAAGATACTTAATGTAACATAGTAAACATAAAGAAACTTAGGTAGGTATATCTATCGTATATTTAAAAAAAAAATTTAAATTGTCTACAACAAATATTTGCTTGGAAAATAATTGAAATAATTGACAACAACAATTTCCTTTAAAATTTTTTGTATTTAAAGTGTCACTACTCGATTTCTATTCAGTTTTATTTATTTTTGAGTGCATTTCCCCATGAAAAACGAAATTTGGGCCTACAACGCCACCTGTTAAGAATTTTCCGACTTTTCTTTTTTTATTCTTTCAAACAGGCTGGACACCAGTCCTAATTGGTGCGAATCATAGAAATCCATCCAGTCGTTCTTGAGTTATAAGCGTAGGAACTAACATCACTTTCTTTTATATATATAGACTAGCTGACCCGGCGAACTTCGTACCGCCCAAACTCGTTTATATAATGAAAATAATAATTTCGAGCATGCTTTGTATAATTCGGTGAAGTCAAATTCTTCATTCAAAACTTATACTCATACAATAGAAATGACTAAAGTACATATAGCACGATGTGTTTCAATAATTGTATTGGTGATACTAAACGTTTTTCTATTCAGTCTATAGGTTTTACAGTGTGGTTCTATGTTCTATCCCCAATCTAATTACTTAATATTTTTTTAGGTCAAAAAGCGGCATTGTCCTTTCGAATCCACTAAGCTGAGTGCACAAATGGACGTAGTCTCTTTAATTTATATAGCTGTACCCATCCGGATTTGCCAGTGCCTTTCGTATTAAGTCCCGACCTCATTTCGCAAATTGCTTTATTTTTACAATTTTAATTACCTATACCACTTTAGAAATAGCGTTTGAATTTTATTTTTATTTTTTAATGGGAGGTGCCACAACCTGTTTTCCTATCCCTCTAATATTTTGTAAGGTGCCACCTTTAGGGTCCAAAACTATCCTATCTTTTAAACTGGAACCAACCATACCCATCCACAAAATTTCATTGAAATCGGTAGAGTTGTTTCGGAGATCGACCACCTCGCCACTTATCGGGTCCAAAAGTATCCTAACATTTAAGTCTTGCTAAACAGTAAATGCAGGTCTACTTTTTTTGGGGGGTGTCCATTTTTTGTTTGACTCCATGTGAAATAGTGTGGTACTTCTGAGTAGAGTAATGACCAAAAGCATTCGCACGATTACACGATTCCAAAAATTCGGTGAGTCTAGTTTTTGATGAATTTATAGCGGTCGTGAAATATACGTGCCGGACGGTTTTCAAGATGGACGGCTAAATGAATAACGATTGGATCCCGTTCATGAATTGGAAAACCAAAGATACTCCAAACCGCTTCATTGGAGCTGATGTATCTTCCAATTTGGTACAGCGTTTTTTCATCGTTGTTATTCACTGGAGGAGTAGTCACATTGGTATTTTCATCTCCAAATGCCGCCATAATACTGCCTTTATTCACATACTTGCAAATATATTTGATGCTTTTCACTGAACTACAAAACTCTACATTAACATGAGCTTGGAATGTTTTGCTCAGTAGAGGTGAATATAGCACCACCCAACGATTGCCAATGTCAATGTCGTTGTTGATGATTTTTTTAATAATGAAGATGTATTGCATTTTGCCCGGCCAATAGCAAAGATGTAATCTCTGGCCATTTTGGATTACACGTGAACGTGATAAATTGAGAGTATTAAAGGGATAGGAAGAAAATAGGGAAAGGATTAACTCTAAACGAAATATTTGTAAGTTAGCAGTTGATTGGAGAACACTTCGGCAGACGGATCATTTAGCAAACATGCGATGTCGTCAGCTGAAGTTTCTTCACATTGCTACCAAAACTTTGGCCATTGCTGAACATTTCGCTATGTTACATATTGGTTCTTCAACCGCTTGAATGTTTAATAGCAATTTCAATGCCGAATGAGCGGTTCGGCAACCTTCCAGCAGCGTAGCCGCTTTTCCAGAAGATACCATCGTTGTCAGTGATGGTCTCATTAGTCAAATTTCGTGGACGCTTGGAACACTTGCCGTCGACCATGCACGGTGATTGTATGTTAATGGCGCCACACGGTCCATGAATCATGTTTGTAATTATGACATCATGCAGGTCTGGATCGGTTTCGGGACCTGGAATCTCGGCACATAAGATGTCATTAATTTGGTCTGATTGCATTCTTTCGACTAACCAAATGAAAATGTGCGCATGAGGCAAGCCTCTTTTTTGCCATACAATCGAATACATCCAACATCGAGTATAACCAAAGACACGATGCTTAACAAAATAGTCCATCAGCGACCGACGAAATATATGTAACTTTAACAGCCAAGAAGATAACTAACCGCACACCTATCAACTTGGCTGGTAAGCCTTTTCCCTTCTCTCTCTACACCGGTACCGAAGGTGTTATACTACCTTTGAGTTGCCCTCCCCATAACCCTATTCACTAATACTACATTTCAACTTACTCACACATAAATACTTATGCAAGGATCCTGAAAATACATGTCAAACGAAAATGATGGATTCAATAACCATGAAATAAATCAAAGTATCATTTCAAAAACTTACTTAATGTAACATAGTAAACATAAACAAACTTATTAGGTAGGTTATATTTAAAAAATTTCAAAATTGTTGACAACAACAATTTGCTTGGAAAATAATTAAAATAACTGACAACAACAATTGCTTTGAAAATTTAAAATATTTTTTTTTGTCACTACTCGATTTCTATCCAGTTTATTGTTTTTTCAACGTGCAATTTCCTCATGAAAAACGAAATATGTTCCTACAACGCCACCTGTAAACTCTTTGGGGTATAAAAATTAGTTTAAAACCGATTCTCATACCTACTGCATTTACATATAAAATTTCATCCAAATCGGTTGAGCCGTTTCGGAGGAGTATAATCACTAAAACTGTGACACGAGATTTTTATATATTAGGATTGAAAGATTAGTTTCAAAAGCTATTGACAGTAATAGCTTGTGTTAAAAGAGCAGGTTTTAAAAATTGTATAGTACTTTTTGAAAGTGTTGCCGTTGCTTTTATAATATTTTTTTTTTTTTTTTCTTAATTTAATGTAATATTTTTTTTCGGCACTTAAATTATCGTAGTCGTGTCCTTTTGCCTCAAATCCGTATTCCCTTATAAGCTCAAAGCTTAGAAGAGTTATTTTTTTTTCAAAGAGACAAGGTTCTTTACCTCATCAGGGTAGTGTGGCTCCCACCTGATGTGACAAAACTCGCCCCAATCCTACATCAAAGGTCCAACCATCACCATAGGACACCGAAAAAATTAAACTTCCCCGCAAAGTGTCAATTTAGCAAGCGAAGAACATTGTATAGAAATTCTCGAGAAAACCATCACATCGGAAATGCTCAAGTTAACCCTTATCAGCTTCAGCACAGACGGCTACCTGAGTTGAGCGACCGAAAAATTATTAATTTAGCGACGAAGAGCAAAAATGACTTCTCCTTTCTTAGGTCTCCAACCAATTGAAATGGTTTAGTGCTGTGCTGCAACATTCAGCTCATAAAAAACGAAAAGGATAAAAGACAAACTCACCGAAGTCGCATATAGTGAAAGGGTGTAAATTTGACGAATATTTTGTCGTCTGACATATTTTAGGAAGCTTAACAGACCTTTTGGAACAGTGCACCTTATGTCTTGGCGCTTATGCTTTTTCACAGCTCTTTGAAGTTCAATGTCACAAAAGCTTTATGAGAGCTTATCCCTTTTTCTACGGTTTTTTAGATATCAAAGTCTTGGGGGAGACTGCTTCCAACCTTAATGGAGCTTTTAGCGTTCCTTTCTCGTTATTCCGCCAAATCTTTGTGAGTTCGGAACTAACGCCAAAACCGGACATGGTTATTGATAGCTAGTTTTTATAAATATCGTATGCGGTCCGTAGAGGGACTCTGTTCCTATCTTCTCACAACCATTTGTTTTCGTGTGAGTTAGAGGACTTAAAGCCGTAAACAAATATTGTGCGTATCGATCTGGAATCTCCCAGGTCTTCTGAAGAATCTCACGAAGTGTAAATATTCAAGCTGTTCGGGCCTAGGTCCACTCAGTTCATTGCAAAACGCTTTTAGACTTTCCCAAAGTACGAAAAAAAAAAACAAGATCTCGTGTTAAGAAGACACAAACAATTGGTGTAGTTTTAAGGTTTTCAACCGGGTGAGAAGTTCCATTCAACAGGCATGCATGTAGTTACCTGCTAAAATCTTAAAAAAAAGTAGCCCCTCGATTTAAGAAAAGAAGTAAATATGTGGCGCAATAAGTCCGTACGGACCCTCGGCCTAGTTTCTCATAATAATAATAGTTGGGGCAACAAGTCTGTAGGGTCTCATAAACATTCGTTTTGTATGAGTTTTCCATTTTTTTGGGACGAATGGAAGGGCTCCACAATTTTACGCCGAGTCCACACGGCTAATTGAGAAGCTCTTGCATGTTTGTCAGGCGTTCGCAAGGTATGGGGCTGTGGAAAAACAAACCTCAAGATGGAATTTGGGTTTTTTCGTTAATCGAACTTAGATCTCCCGCATAGTAGTCCAGTATACTTACCAATAAGTCACTACAAATCTCTGTTATAGCCGTCCAAGATGGACCACAATCCCTTGCAGCCAATTAGGTCCCCCTAAGCTATCTGCTTCCAGCTGTACTCAGAAAGATGTTGTAAAATCATTCCCAAATGTGCGCGCTTCCTCAGAGTTTGACTTAAACCTTTACACACGTTAGTTATCGCAGCCATTGTATTTTAAGTCTTTTCCCTATGTAGCTGGTATAACCCTCAGATCTAGACATCGAGCCTTACTATCACCAAACTCTACCGATAAAAATTGGACCTAAGTCCAGCCAAGTCTATGAAAACTACCTTATATGAGTACAGTAGGTCCGAGGAACTTAAAAGTCTTGCAGATAGCTATACCTTAATTTTATATATAATAACTTGGACCAACGATGATGGTATAGTCATGGTTTTTATAACCCATCTACTAGTATGCAATCTTTCGGACGATATCCGACTCAGACGACGACCTGGTTGGAATAGCCTCGCCTTGACAGTCAAAAGTACGAATTCAAGAGGCTTCTATCATAATACGAGTACGTCAACCAATTTGGATCCTTATCAACCACCTGCTACTTGACATAGAGGGCCACTCTTCTGAAGAAACCCTTTCTTGTAAGTTAGAGAACGAACGCCTAACATCATCACCTCGTTAAAGCTAAAATAAATATAGAAGGAGCTAACCCCTTGAACCCTCTGAAGTAGAAGATGTAGAAGAATGTTTCTATTTTGGTTTCTACCCATAAAAAAAACAAGACATAGCCCAGTTCTCCCATTGAATACTTTCCAAAAGCTGTCATTACTCCATCCACGGCGCAGCATCTACAAACCCAAACATCAAATACTACCTTGCCCTTAGCCCTCTTATATAACACAGCTTTACCCACTTAAAAACAATCAATAAAATTAAAGCCACACTCACTCAGCCTCATACTTTCTTTCTACTTGCAGGTAAATCATCAAACTTTCTTCTAAACTGTAAATAAAAACCTCCACCTGCACACCCCCTCCGCCACCGCAACGTAAGTACTTCAAAACAATTCCAACTACCGACTATCCTGACCCAGATAAAGCCACCCAAATGCATAACTTCCCTTGAGCGCATGCAAAGGCAAAAACAAAAACAAAAACAAACTCTCTCTATTTCCCACGCCTGACAAAACTGCATAAGGAATTTTGTATTTTTTTTTTTTGTTTCTGTTCAGTAAAAACTACCCCAACAACAGCGGCTGTACGAAATCAAGTTCACGACCATACCACTTCGAAGTGGCCAACCTCCACCCTTCAAAGTCAAGTTTACATGTGGACCTTCGGAGCGAGCATTCCCGTCCCCAACGCCTGCCGAAATCTGCACGAAAAATCGATCGAGCTCTGGCCGTGTTCCCCTTCGGCAGACCTAAGCACATTTTCGAAACCAACCCCTACCACAGAATTTCATTCATAAAACCACTTTATCCCCAGCTAGGCGCGACGCATGGTAAACACAAGCAGCGTAAAAGTTGTCATTTTATGAATGAAACGGAACCTCCGCCCGCCGCCGCACACCGCACCGAAAGACAAGGCAACCAATCATGGTGGCACTCGTAGTAAGGGTGCTCGCTCTATACTCGCACAACAGGTGGATGGGTTTTGTGCTGCTTTCCATTCATGGCTTTCTGTTCTGTGTGCTTCCTGTGAAAATGGTGATATCCGTTGAATGCCCGATAGAGAGATACTTACTCAGATACTATCTCGTTCACGCTTCTCCGCTGCGGGATAAAGTCGTAGCGGCTATTTATATGTGAATGGGATTACGTCAGGACGAGGGGTCGTATACGTAACCTTTTTTCTTGTGCTCTTGTTTTTGTTCGCTTTTCTCCTGCCTTTTGATGGAGGGGGGGGGGCAAAGAGATATGTGTTATACATTACGCCGGCCGGCCGGCTCGGAAAAGGAGCACCCGACGCTACACTCAACCCCCTCGGTTGCTATACCGTCAGAGGGAGGGCGCTTTCACCACCCCTTTTTCGCTCGTATAGCAACTACACTCAGTACACAGTATCGGGTGCGCGTGACGTAAGTATCTGATGGTTAAGCTTAGATACCATATCAAACTGGTGGTAAGCAAGTCTACCGTGCGGTGCGTTTGACACTCTTATCTGTTGCTGCAACGATAGGGGTGCCAGCTGAGGATGGATTTACAAAAATAGCTCTTGCCGCTAATCGTCTGACAATTGCGAGCAATACCAGTCAGACACACAAAGCCATGCCACAGGACATGTGTAGATGTACGTACTCGTACGTCATCGCCGTGCGGATATACTGTTTCAATTTGTTCCATCTTTTCCGTGATTTTCTGCGTATCTCTCCGATAGACAGATGTGCGTAAATCGCTATATAGAAATTGAGCGATAAGACGAACCCAGAGTGGATGTCGTATCAGGTGTTTTGTTCTGTCGAAGATATGCACATTTGCAAACGTGCTCCTGTTTGTGAGATTATTGGGCCACATTGACGATAGCGCGGCGTTATTTCGACGTACATGCAGCGCCGATTGACGTTTGTCTTTTGCGTTATCGCAGTGATACAATGTAATAGATATTAGTGAGACGATTGAGTTGATTGTAATTTATTGAGGGGTCGCCTGTAATGTTGTTGGGTGCGTGCCGTTAGGAACAGTTCGAAAATGACGAAAATCCGTCGATAAAGCGGGTGGAATTGCGTCAAATCGTAACTGTCCGACGCGCGAGTAGTGAGTGTTGTTTTGGCTGTTTTGATGGATGAGCACGATTCGAGGTTGTGATTGCCCATGGATGAGGTAATTCCAACAGGAAGTGACATATTAGGAAGCTCCCATATCTGGCCATGTGGTGAAATTCGCCCAGGTGGAATTGTAGGGTTGTGTTGTGTGTTGTGGGTATTTCAAGTTGCAGCAATTTAGTGTTTGACTGATGGGAAACTGTTCCTAACTGACTGAGCTCATTGGCTCTTCTGGATGCGGTAGCCCGTACCACAAATAATCGATGCCAGGAGTGCGCCTCTACCTAATAATCGACACCACTACGTCACACCCCTCTCCCCGCGGGACTGCCGTTAGGTAGGTATTACTCCGCGCGGCTGGTTAGCTTTTTATGCTGCAACTTGTAATGTCAGCTACTTCTGACGTTTGTACTGTTTGTAATTCCCCTCTGAGCTTCTCTATTCTTCGTAGTTCATTTTGAAGAGTCGCCACAAGACTGCAAAATGTCATCCATTTGTCCTCCGACTGTGGCATGTGGCCTATGAAAAGCTCCGGGTTAGGCAGATTCGTTCTCCATTCTGCGAATGATCTTCAGTGGAAAACTGCATGCTCCATATCTTCCACTTGTTCTGGACATTCTGGGCTAAAGGGGGAGTTATCGTGTCCAAATCGGTGAAGATTTTTACTATAGCCGCCGTGACCACTAAGGAACTGCGTAAGGTGGTAGTTGACGTTTCCATGTGATCTCTTTGTCCAAATCTAAATTTTCGGGATCAGCTTGTAGGTCCATTTGCCTTTCGTAAAGTTGACCCACCTGGCTTGCCATGTGACGAGTGAAGCGCCATTTCTCTTTCCTCTTGTTGGCCCGACTCTTTCATGTTGTGGATCCCATCATGGAACATCAACGAGGATATCTATTGAGATCATACCCGCTATGACAAACCAACTTTTGATTCGTAAAATCGCTTCGTTCGTGGCTGACTCTACTTCGTGAATGTATGTTTTGCCACTGTAACAACGGCTGTATCGTCAGCAAACCCAATTAGTCAAACACCTCGGGGCAACGTAAGTCTCAAAATCCCATCGTGCATAATGTTCCATAGGAGGGGGCCGAGTACCGATCCCTGTGGCACGCCCGCCGAAACGTTATAGTTTCATACCTCAGCTTTCTGTTGGTAAGGTAGCTTGGAACTATTTTTCGCAAGTAAAAGGGTGCATCCATCCTGGCAAACGACCTTTTAATGAACGACCAATTAGCCGAGTTAAAGGCGTTTTTGACGTCCAGTGTCACTACTGCGCAGTATTCTTTTGTCCCATATCGTCATCTTTTTCCTTATATCGCTTCTGCAGCTATGTCGACTACTCCTTTTATTGCCACGACGATAGAGCGCGATTTCCTAAATCCAAATTGATATTCCTTAACGGGCTCCCGACCCGTGGAGAGTCTCTGCCTGAGACACTGCAGCCTTCCATCCTCTACGATCCCAGGCACGCTGCTTCCAGTTGTCCAGACCAAGCGCTGGCTTGGTCTTTGAAACGGAGGTTCGGTCTTCCTTGTCTACTCGAACCTGGGGGCTGAGATTTGATAGAAGTACTAAATGTTGTAGCTTCCACGGTTCAGGGAAAACTTCTTGACACTTTTGGATTGTTGCTATGAAGATGTCCGGTCTCTTTTGGATAGCCATCTTAACCGTCTTATTTGGTATGCCATCGGGTGTATGTAATGACGTGATTTGGGCCATTTGAAAAAATTCAAAACTAGGCCTGGAAACTCTACTGAATGTACAGCCCCATTGCATTCTTTGCGAAGAGCGTGAGAGCTAAAGGTGTTCGAAGGCTAAAAGAGTACAAATTTTGGAAACCTACTTATACTTAGACTTGACACCTTCAAACGCAGCTGACTTATTTAACTGACTCATGGACTTTGAGAAGCCAAGACATAATTTTGATAAAACCTTTAAAAGCTTTATACCTGAGGGAAAGGACTACATCTCTTATCCCTCCCAGAGACAGAGATCTCTTTTTGTTCATAAGAAGTATGCCAATCGTGCTCCTTGAAAATGCCTAAGAAATAAAGAATTCAAAAGAAGACCTCGCAGAAACACTGAATATGGACAAGGTTCCACAGTCTCGCAAATGAATCCAGCGTATTCCGGTAAAGAATTATGTAGATATAAAAAGGCAGCTTAAGCGGTCTAAGCAATGGAACTATAAGCAATTTTTAAAACCTTTTCGCCAGCCATGGAGGACTTGAGCGATTAACCCTAAACTGGTATATGAAAAAGTCAGAAAGAACAATAGACCGTCCTTCACTAGGAACTGCTTTGCTTATTTACTTTGACTCATTCTAGTGGAAAAGAACGATACATCAGATGAAGCTCTCACATGGTACTAGGTTAGGTTAGGTTTATGGGTGGGTACGACAGAACGAGTCCTGCCGCACCCCACTTAGGTCCATGTGGACCCATTGTGATGCCCTTATTTGGGGTTAGCCGATGTTGTTGGCGATAGTGTAATTCCCACTTGGTTACTCGACCTTGTCCAGCCATCCTGATGTATTTGGTACTAGCTGATAGAAAAATATTGTCCACACGCTTTCAGTACCGCAATGGGCATCATTTAGTTTCATCTAGGAACAGTGAAACCACATTCTGTTTGTAGATCATAATGTGGCCCGCAACTGATATTAAAAAATCAAAGACCCGAAAATCCTTCAATTCAAGTACTCGCCGAGGTAGTAAGTAAGTAGCAGCATCATTGAAAACATGGCTGAACGGTTCTAAACTTTTCGAATGACTTCTGAAACTGCAGGGATCAGGCAAATACTTGGGTCTTCAAGAACGCCACTTAGCATTTGCCAGCACATGTCTTCAATAGCTTTAGAAAGCTTCTGAGAAAAACCTCTTTCAAAACTTGAAATAAAATGCGTACCTTACCAAAAAATTTACAGAGCTATAGCTATTTTCCTTATTTAACCTAATTCTGGTGATGCATAAAGGGAACCGCTTAGTTCCGTTACTTTTTATTTCTAATTTGTCTACTACCCAGAGGGATCTCGATTGTTTAAGTTGAAAAGATGTTTGCAAGATTCGCACCCCTTTTCAAGAAGGCTTTGTGATGAGTTGGCCTTTAATTTTAAGCTTAATAATCCCAAGGTCGGGAAAAAATTCAAAAAGAGAAACAGTTCGACTTTAATAATAACAACAATTGAGAGGGTCTAGTGGACAGCGACCTTGTGGTCTACCTGTGCCTTTGAATTTAAAGGGGGCTTGAATTTCACTTGCTTTAAAAAGTGATTTATTTTGGTGATATTGAGCTTGAAGCTATTTTTGACGCACCATGTCCAAAAGAAGGTTATTTCTTGGTGATGAAGACAGAGAAGTCGTGCGCTAAAGAAATGCATCTTCTTATAAACTAAAAGTGAGAAAATGTTAAGTTCTTTCAAAAAGAAGTGGACCTAGATGGCAGCCCTGTGGAACACCAGTTTCTTGTTTTGATTTTATAGGTGGAAAGTTGGGAAAAGGCTCATGGCTTTTATAGGACTAGCTTACATCACTAAGCACCTGATGGACAGGGTTTTGCAGAAGCTATTTAGGCCAAAGACGAACTACTCCTAAATTACTTACTTACTTACTTAGGTGGCTCTACAGTCCAGGGTGGACCTGGCCCTCAACCACTACGCCTCTCCAGTTAGCCCGATCTTTGGCTAACTGCCTTCAGTTGCGCACTCCAAGTTGGTTGAGGTCACCTTCCACTTGCGCGCGCCACCTAAGGCGAGGTCTTCCTCTACTGCGTTGTCCCTCCGGGTTGGAATCGAAGACCCTTCGCTCTACATGTCCCAGCCATCTTAGACTACAGATGCGTACATTTCTGGATAGGTCGATGTCGCTGTACAGCTCGTAAAGTTCGCTGTTATATCTCCTCCTCCAAAGCCTACCAACGCAGACGGGACCAAAAATCACTCGAAGAATTTTGCGTTCGAAACGACCAAGGAGATCTTCATCAGATCATCAGATATTAGCACAAGGGACCTACGAATTTTGTCTAAGTGTGTCTCCTCTACCTAACCTCTCCTAAGAAGTTGTAACATTCAGAAAGTTATTGATTAGATGGAAGGAAGTCTTGAGCATAGTTTTCAGGAAATTGTTCCCAGGCTTTATCTCTCACTTCCCATTCACAAATCTGGAGCCCTTTTCCCGAGGTCTGTATAATCGGACAAAACGTTCGATCTTCATATAAATTACCTTTGCTGAGGCAACCCTCAACCGGCTTCTAGATCTCCAAGTTTTTTCTTGTTTTCTTAAGTTCACTTCCCGGGGTTCTGTCTGTCCTGAAGTATGGATTTACGACAGTAAAACCAAAGAGAGTACTTCCCTCGGCTGGAAAGTCGCGGAGAATTGTCTTCTCGCGTAGTGTTACTAAATTTGGCTTCGGAGAAGATTCCGATCAGACCTTGGGTCTACCCTACGGAAAGCTTTTTCATCTTCTCCAACCCCCAATAAGCAAATACAAGTAACCGAACACTGTACTCCCGCAGAAAGTGCTCCGTTGGCAGTACTATCAATTCCATACCCATCCATGGTCTCCACCATTTTGAATTTTATTTTGCTCAAATTGCTCAACAATTTTCAAAAAAAAATTTCTGCAAATCCTACGCGACTTGCCTGAAACTCTTTATCCGGCCTCGTATTCACTTTCCACTCCAAACAAAGGCCGCTGCAGACAAATGGAGAATATTCAACCTGTCACTGGCAGCTCGCATCTGACACAGATGACATCCACTGAACTCCCATTAAGCGAGCATGGCGCGCTCCCCTAAATAATGCACTTTTCGTGTTCAAAACATATCACCGCAGCCATGCAGCTCGTGATCGCATCTTAATTAAGACCCCGACAGTCAACCAACAAATACTTCATCAACCTGCCGCGTGTTACAAGATCATTTCGCTGTGAATTCTCCACCCTCCGGTGCAGCGACACCATAAATATACGCATCGTCCCGCTGCCATGTGACACTGTCGAGAAATTCCATGTCACAGGGATAGAGAGAGAGAGATCTCCCTGTCCGGGTTATAATGGGCGCATACCAAACCGAAATGACTGCAGGACAGTTCCCCGACAACATGGGCTTCTTGTATAGTTGCACCGGCCCGCGTGCGATCAGCGCATGTTCCGAAATCGCTTTTAATAACGCACAACGCGAATCCGAAACCGAAACTAATCTAGGCAGGCTATTAGCCGGAGTCGAGTTAAAACGCTCACCTTGCTCACCCTGGGAAGTTGCGGCTCGGCTGGGTGTTTAATCCTCGTGCAGGAACAAGTGCTCCTAACACGGCGGACATAAGTCAACACGGTCGAACATCACTTTCGGACAGGGGAGCGGGCATGAAGCCTACTACATATAACATCACTCGTCTTCGTCTGGGAATCTGCGCATTGCTCTCGCGTTTCGCGTGTGCACACACTGCAGTTGATGACCCCACCGCATGTGTGCTGCCGGACAAGTGTTGCGACTCGCTTTTGGGGTGAATCTATTGCACGGATTCTGCATGCTGCATCTATTGCCGCACACAGACTCACGTGTATCTCAGGCGATTTTTGTTCATTTTCTTTGTGGATGTGTCGCATGAGGAATCACCTCATAATCATCGCATCTTTGTGGTCCGTCGTTGCTAGACCATGCACAGAGTCTTATGGCCGCCGTGGTCTAGCTCGACACGGCCCGGCTATAGGGACCCCATGCGGCGAACGAAATGTTTTCATGACATCATAATTCGCCAGTTTATCATTTCTATGGGATGCGTACGAGCAGATATATATGCATGCGACGCCTACGTCGTTGTATCCGTCGCCGTCACTGCAATCAAATGATGGACTACCTAAACGGCATCGCAGAAATGCTCCACTAAATCACTGCCAATGGGGCCGGGATGCTGCATTTCCATGTTCCGACGGGGAAAATTGTTCAAGAAAAGTGTGTGTCTGTTTTTTTTTTTTTTTTTTTTAATTGTTTTTGTTTTGTTTTTGTTGTTTACTTTCGTTCACATCAGATCGTGCAGAGTTTTGTCGAGATTAATGCCGCATTTTTGCCATTTGTCGTATGGATGAGGGGCAGAGGGGTGAGCGGATCTATTTGCGACGCAAGAACACTCGCGATTAAGTGAGATTACTCGTGTGCAATTAGAAAAGTATCTGGTTAGACGGTATTTGGTGTGGATGATGAATGTTTTTCTGTTCCACTGTAATCCGCACTTTTAGGAGAGAGCCATTGGAGGCGCCACGGTTATTAATCAAGCTTAGGAGACGGCCAATCGAATTAGGTGGCACGAAGAGTCAGCCGGGTGCAGGATTAGCGCTGCAAGAGTCTTTCATGTGAGTGGTGATTTCATTTGAAACCCGTCGAGGGGTGGTATTTGTTATCTGTAGAAGGAAAGGGGGGGAAGGCTTATACAGGAAATGGTCCGGAGGGACCACTTGGAAGGGGTGTTGGGTGATCGTTTCTGTTTACTGTAATAAAGCGGTTTAGTTGGGATTTGCAGCATAGTGCTGTTGAGAACGTGTAAATCGAGCATCCAGCGTTTGAAATATTCGCAGCTAAAAACCTATGACCTTGCACTACCAAATTTGATTCCTTCTGGAGGTAGCTCGCACTCTTGAGGGCCTTAGAATGCTTTCAGGGATCGATCTGTTAATGAAGGACTTTGAGTGGCTTTGTTATAACATGACTTGGACACTTGGTTGTTCTGATTGTTACGCCAATAGTACCGTCGTATGGACAGCATTTAACGAAAGGACCGCCATTCACATATACTCTGACTACAAAATCAACGGTGATAAGAAAAAAAAAAGAAGCACGGAACATAGTTGGATAAACGCTGAGTTGAAGAACGACTGCAAAGAACGCGACAGACTTTATAGGCGGTACAAAAACAACAGACAAAACGAAGATTACCACAGAGAATACAAAGTGTATCGAAATGAACTAAACAAGAAAATAGCTAGAACAAGGGCTAGCTTCTATAAACAAAAGTTCCAAAGCTGCAAAAGCGACCCCAGGGAGACTTGGAAACTTGTAAATTATATTTTGGGCAAGAAGAAAAGCAATGTAGATGACATCATAATAAATAACTTCTCGAAAGAAAAGAACATAAATGAACTAGTCAACAGATTCGCTAAGACTCTAACTCACTAACTCTATCCCCAATTTTAACGAAGCTGATAAACATGAGTTTAGCGCAAGGGTTAATTCCGAATATGCTCAAAACATCAATTGTTCGACCGATACACAAAGGTGGTCGAAAAGATGAAATACAAAACTACAGACCAATTTCAATCCTATCAGCTGTTGATAAAATAATGGAAGATGTGCTAGCAAATAGGTTGTACAAATTCATCGAGAAGTACGATATTCTGAACAAACATCAATTTGGCATCCGCAAAAGCAAAAGTATAAATAGACTGCTTGGAGACTTCGCTAACAAAATCTACCACAGCCTGGACAAAAATCACAGCTCAGTAGCTCTATTTATTGACTTCAAAAAGGCCTTTGACACTCTGAACCACAAACAAATCCTGAGACAGCTTGAAAAGATTGGAATTCGTGGACACATATTAGCATGGTTTGAAAATTACCTAAACAATAGAACCTTAAGGGTTAAGATTGGTGAACATGTAAGTGAAGATGAGAAAATTGAATATGGGGTCCCGCAGGGATCAAAGTTGGGTCCACTTCTGTTTATTATTTACGTCAATGATCTACTGTCTGTGTTAAAGTACAGTACGGGATATGCCTATGCGGACGACACAGCAATCGTAGTTAGCCATAAGATCGTTGATGAAGCTGAAAAACTTATGCAAAAAGATTGCAACAGAGTGATAGTTTGGTGTCACGACCACGGACTAATTATCAACGCACTGAAGACTAAGGTAATGCACATTCGCCCGCCGCCTATCCAAAAAACTAAACTAAAGATAAAAATGCATAATACAGATTGTTTGCACACAACTGGCAATAACGGAACAATAAAAGAAGACGACGACTGTAGATATATAGACAACGTTTCAACATATAAATATCTGGGACTCGTGGTTGATTATAACTTCAAATGGAACTACCATATTGAAGTACTGAAAAAGAAATTGTTCGCTCTCTTCCACCTGAGCAATCTCTGCACATACAGTGTACTAAAACAATGCTACTTTGGACTTGTTGAGTCACACTTAAGGTACGGCATATTAGCATGGGGAAGAGCCTCATGCATGCAACAACTTCAGAGGCTGCAAACACGACTGCAAAAAAATTGTGCATAGAGCTCACAGAAATGAACCAGTTAATATGTTAAATATTACCAAAATCTATGAACTGGAAATACTAGCAACTTATCACAGCGACAACACCTATAAAGTACAAACGCAGCAAAGAGTGAATACAAGAAGACGACAACAGAACATGTACCAAATTCCGAGGTTTTGGAATGATTATGGCAGAAGGACGTACAACGTGGCAGTCCCATCTGTTTTTAATAAACTCCCAAGAGAACTTCTCAAACTTTCTAGAAAAGAATTTGTTAAAAAAGCAAAAGAATTTTATATGTATTCATAAAAAACATAAATAATATGTATATGTAAATGTTATTAAATTTATTTTTGAAAATATTGTGAAAATTAATTGATGTTAAAATATATTCTTGCACGTTATTTTGCTGTAAAACTTTTTATTAATTATATGAGCTCAGCAATAAACAAATGTATAACAAAATTGTAAACAGTCTTCTGTAGACAAGCCCTTCCGGCTTTGTAGAAAATCCAATGTAAACTTAAATTGAAAAAAATTGAATAAATTGAATAATTGAATAAAGTCACACAGGCGAATTAACCACGAACAGTAGATTTTGTCGAACTTCCCACAGGTATTGAAATGTGTCAGTTTCGCCACTAACTACGGAAATTATTCTCTAAATATCACAGTCAACTTGTAGTAGACAATTGATTTTTTTAAGTCGCCCAAAATCTTCAACAGTCCGGACCGGAATCCTCTGGACATACAAGCTGTGGAATAGTCATCAGTCATCAAGTCTGTTTTTGTACTTCATCTACCACTAGCCCACTGACCCTTTCGAGCGTCTCCAACGTCCGCCTACATCTGCTACAGTAACTGATAACGACCAGTACTACTGGCTAGTGTGCAAGGGGTCTCTGGTTCGACCCTGGGAATATTCACAAATTCCATCTTAAGGCTTTTTGTCCACTGCGGCACCTTTGCCGAACGTCTGACAAACATCCGAGGGTATATCTGTCATGAAAGAGCTCCTCGTTTAGCCGTTTGTCCTCGGCATAAAATTATAGACCCTTGCATTCGTCCCAAATATGAAAAATTCTCACAAAACTAATGGCTCCCTATGAACCTGTTGCGCCATTTATTTCAAATTTATTTATTCTTTAAGGGCGGTAGGTTATTAAAAAAATCATTACTCACGAAACTAAATGAGTTTTCGAAACAATTTTCCATTCATTTGCCCAAAAAATTGACCTGTCTTGTCTTATCCCACACAACTCAGCCCTAGTTAAGACACCAGTCATACTTGCAAGCCTTCCACCAAACCTGAAGATGAGTAACCCTCTATACAGAAGTCAACAACCATCATACCCATGTCCATATTTTATAACCTCTGAAGTCATTTCGCTATGTTAATTAGTTACTAACCACTTAACAGTAAGACACAATAACAACCATTTCACTTGAATTAAACTAAGCAAAATTTTAACGACAAACAGAGAATTTCATCATTTCCCAATTTTAGTGGCACACGCAACGCCATCCGCTGCCCAGACAGGCGACAGTTCTCCACAATTATATCGCCGTCTTACCAAACTTGGCAATGCAAACCAAATTTAGCTTGCGGTTTTGTATCACTTCAAAAAAAAAAACCGTGTCCCTAGCGCCAAATTTGGTCAAGAAGAAGATCTTTCCCCATACTAGCCACAAAAACATGTAGCCGCTTATATAGTATATTTTTTTTATAGTCCTTTTTTCATGGATAAATAAATGTTACCACAAAAAGAACAAGAAAAATAAATAAATATACAAAATTTATTAAGAAAATGTTACCAAAGAGTAAAAAAAAATATTTTAATTAACTGCGGAGGCGTCTTCGATCGGCGACTGGTAGTCGGACTGTGAAACCGCAAATGATATACTTTTCGTCGTCGGATTGCTGTTATTAAATTTTTTTTCTGAACTTCTCGTTAGGCAGGTTTGACGATTTTTTGCCCTTGTTTTGTTTATATACATAAACTTTTCATAATCTCCAATAATTAGTTGGTGGTTAGAGTTAATGGCGTGTATCGCGTATGCCGGAAGCAGATCGTTACCACCACGGTAACTGTTGTAGGTACCTGTGTGCGGATGATTGAGAATTGTTTTTTTTTTTTTTTTTTTTTCTTAGTGAAGATCTTTTGTAATCGGTTTGGTTGGAAATGAAAAAATCAAAGGCGATACGTTGCTAGAACCAATATATTACAACATGTACAGCGCATTGTTTGTAGAATCTTCGAAATATTGAAGTAGAGTGGATTTGAAAGCCGACGAATTACTGGCATGAACAGAGCTTTCAAAAGTATTGAGTGATCTGTCAACTGTTAGGGAAACATTTGATTTTCGTATATTAAATGAGGAAATACCAGCTGTCATTTTAAGTTTTAAAGATTTATCGATAATCTGCTTCTTCTGTTTAACAAGGTTTTCTTAACAAATTACGTGCAATCCTTTTTTTCAAAAGAAGTCGGTAATTTTTTCCTTCTACTAAACGCTGTGGACAATTACAGAGGAATTTCTTTCATGAATGTCAAAACAAAAATACTCTGCACTGTTCTTGAAGAAAAACTGGAAAAGTGTGTCGAAACGAAAAATATTCTGTCTGACCTACGAGTTGGAGAAAGAAGAAATTATTCAACAATTGAACCGAAATTTACAATCGTATCCATTTTGGCAAAGCTTTTCATGCCAAGAATAAATAGAAATTGTTATTTATTTGCTTAAGTTGTTGCCGAAAAAAAAATTAAAAAATAAAAACG
This sequence comes from Cheilosia vernalis, assembly GCA_949126925.1. NCBI lineage: Eukaryota > Metazoa > Arthropoda > Insecta > Diptera > Syrphidae > Cheilosia > Cheilosia vernalis. The sequence continues at coordinate 12,119,699 of OX421358.1, forward strand.
TTCTTAAGGAAAACGAAACGAAAAAATAAAAAACGTTATTTTGTTTTTTTCTTTATTTTAACTAAATGTTTGATCTCAATCTTGGCCTTAAAATGTCGCTTATGAACTTAAAAGTTACTTTATTAAAAACAAAATATCTTTCATTTTTTTTAGAAAAACTATTTATTAATTTTTCCTTCATCGGAAGAATTTTTTTTAGCGAAAACTAAAAGTTAAATTCTATGAATTCCAGGAAGACGTAAACAAAAATTTATACACAGTTTTCTTACTTAACTAACGGTTGAACACAATTTTTATTCTTAAATGCATAAGTTTATTTAAAGCTTAAGTCTCAAGAAAATTTTTGTAATCGCCTTGGAACTGTTTCGACGAGTTTTTCCAAAATATCTGTTGGAACGTAATTTAAGAACTTTGTTACTAAGGGATGTTTTTTTTAGAGGTATAGAACATGAAGCTGGCAGCACTATTTTAACAGGCGGCCATTTTGTCAGCTGTCAGCTGTGATTTATTTTTAGTTTGGTTTGGCATTTTAACATGACTAGACTGACGCCTGAACGACGCTTCCAAATCGTTCAAATTTATTTTAAAAATCGTGGTTCTTTTCGAAATATACGTATCGCGCACTACGTCAATTTTCATAATCGAATTTTGTTTAGCGATGAAGCTCACTTTTGGCCCAATGGATACGTCAGTAAAAAAAACTGCCGTATTTCGATTGACGATAATCCACAAGTGTATGTTGAGATACCGTTACCTATATCCACAAAAACTGACTGTTTGGTGTGCTTAATGGGTTGGTGAAATAATTACGTCCGTACTTCTTAAAAACAATGCTGGCCAGAACGTTACAGTCAATTGTGACCGGTATAGAGCCATTGTTTAAGTGAAATATTAGACCAATTTAACTAGAGCCTTCAGCCACTATTCATCTATTACGATTTATTAGCCGCAAGCCACTGCGCTCAGTTTTGCAACTGACTTTCCTGGCATACATTTCCTAGCATTTTTATCAACAGTAGGTATATATAGTTTCAAATTGTTAGCGAATCGTTCTCTTTTTCGTTTCATTTTTCCAAGCGCTTGGTTGGGCTTCTTCCGATTAACTTAAAATCATTTTTTCCTTTTTTAACATAAAAAAAAAAAATACATACCTAAATTAAAAAGCCGTTTTTTATGGCGGCACTACCGCCTGCACCAGTGTGAACATTGTTTTTTTTTTTTTTTTTTGAGTTTAATGTTTGGTTCGTGTGGCGAAAACCTCAGTGGCATTTGCGTGGTTTCACTTTGCGGACCCTTGAATTGGCCTCGAAGGTCGTGCGACTTAACGCCGCTTGACTTTTTTCTGTGAGGATATGTGAAGTCGCTAGTCTACGCCGATTAGCCCGAAACGATTGTCCACTTGGAGGACAACATTCGCCGCGATATTGCCGATATACGGCCACAAATTTTGGAAAAAGTCATCGAAAATTGGACCTCCAGATTAGAGTACGTCCGAGCCAGCCGTGGCGGTCATATGCCAGAAATCATATTCAAATTATAATGCCAGAAGATTATCTGTCGAATAAAGTACATTTCATGTCAGTTTAAAAAAGTCATCTTTGTCTTATTAAATTTCAATGTTCTATACCTCTAAAAAAAAAACACACTTTACAAAACCAATTTTTCCTTTAATGCAACCTCATACAAATACATATTCAATGGGCCTTACTAATAATCATTAATATGCAATATTGTATGGAAATTTTCGCCATGGACACTAAAAATGATTATAAGTCTCGCTGAATCAACTAAATCTGCGCCTCGGGTTGGCCACTTTTGTGTTTCTAGTTCAATGGCCCGTAAAAGTTGAATCGCCATTGGGCTTTTGTGACTAACGACTTGGTGCGTATTTTTCACGAGATAGTTTCGATTTCGACATCCGAACAAATCTTCTTTGCGGTGATCCATGAGGCTGAAGTGATCTCTTCCGTTCATAAAACCCGGCTCCACGCTTTATGGGTTTATTTTTAAACTCGTATTGTAGAATCTTTATTTTCGTTTCGTAGTAATTTTTGTGGTTCTTAATTTGGATACTCATACAGTTTGCTTCGACAAATTAAATTCTTCCCCTATTTCAGAAAGAAAGAAAGACCGGAATCGTATTTTGATCTGAAAGCTACTCAATATTAAACTCTGTTATTTTTCCCATATTTTAGTCAAAATGTACCTGTATACAATAAATCTATCATAATTTAATTTAATAATAAATATAATATTTTTAAGCGATAATATTTTTTTCAACAAATAAACCTTGAAAAATGAGACCGTCAACATATGTACTTTTGCCTGTCAAAAAATCGTACTTTATCCACAAATAGGTCTGAGCTGTCCAGCGATGGGTCTCCAATGGTTTCATTTACAGACACAATCATGGGTGCAAACCAAAGACAGTAAAACCGTAGACATCGGGAATTTTTCGCGACTTGCATTTCTGTCAAAATTCAAGTGTTAAGTTTCCTAACCAAAGACCTCCTCAACTCCTTAGGAACTTCAATTCAAAGTTACTTCCTTAACTGGTCCCCATAAAAGACACGCACAATTTTCATGATATTGAAAGCATCATTTACCTTCCATTACAAAATCCCAGCCCCACACAACTCACATGAAAGTAGAACGTCCTCAAATTGGCGTCCGAGTCAAATACAAAAATATAAAAAAAAAAAAAACCGACTCTTCCGTCACTAATTCGAATAAAGTCTGTCGAAAACCATATGAATAAAACACATCCATCATAATTCATGCCGTGTACCAACACGACATGAGTGACAAATCACTCAAAATTAAGTGTGTGTCCCTTACGCAATATCTTGATATAAAAACAAGATACAAGAGCGAAAAGAAAATAAATTAAAAACAGAAATCCAATTCGACTATTTTTATGGTCCAGGAAAACTTAGTTCATTTTTATTTTCTTCCGTTCGTCTAATAGCTATCACACTCGTAGCTCGGCACTTATTTTCAAATTTTCTAATTTAAATTATCCATCGACGTCATGCGGTTGAGTATAAGCAATTGCCCTGTCAAATGACGTCGGTATGTATTATAGACTTACAGTACTAGTACTATTGTCTGCACGATCATGGATGGCATCGACTTTCGGTACCCACCTGATAGTGGGTGGGTGTACTCACTACTATGTACCTCAGGACTATATTTATCTAGTACAGTAATTTGTTTACCATTTCAGGAGGAGAAGGAAAAAACGTACATTACCGACGTAGCCACTATTGTGTGACGTTTAATTCCAGCCGATACTCGTATACGTAAGACCCCAGTCGAAATTGCGTGGGCCGATTGTTTTTTAGGTCATATTCGAGAGGAAACCGAATTTTGTTTCGCACGATCGTATCTATCTGTTTTGGGCGAGTGATCCTCCTCATCGCGAGTAGAGACTTTCAAATTTACACCTCGTTAGCGTTGCGTAATAAATGCAATCACTTTTAATTCACCGACATTTTGTTCGAGGTATAAGTATCTGATAGTCATAGGCATCATTCCCGATCGAATCCATTATGACGCATTATGCTTAAGAAGAATGCGTCGTGTTAAAAGCACCATTAGGAGCTTGTGTCAAATGTTGCTGTTCTGACAATGACAACAAACAAACGGATGGCGATGCCAGCGGGTAGGAAGTATATTCGTGTACGATTGCGTCTAATCTGATCGTCAGATCAGCTGCTATCTCCGAATCACAACGTGTTGACTATGTACTGGATGTCATCTTCACTAATTTGTTAGATAGCGTCGGGGAAAGGATGACACACCGTAACGGGTTCAAATGACGATTATATGGAAGAAATTTGAAAAGTGTGCCACCGCTTTGGTGGATGATTTATCTGATCGTGGTATTCGGGGCAAACGAATGAATGGTATTTTTAGGTGGGCTGCGACTTGCGAGGGTCTTTGGGAAAAAGCGTCAGAGGAACTGGAAGAAGAAGAAACTTGGCGTCGCAAGACGACGCAGTAATTGTAGAGTGGAAGAAATTTTTGGTGATCGGTGATCCTCAACACACTCCCTTGTTTGGTTTTCAATATTAGAAAGCGATGCTCCGAATCTATTTTATAGGAGACGATAAGTCAGAGAATTCAAATGTAGCATACACCTTCTCTCCATTACGACATGGAAAAATTGCAATGATCGCTTTTCACAACCGAAGAACTGATATTGCCGATCGTCAAAAATTTAAAATTGTCTCTCAAGCAAGCCAAATAATCGTTCAAAATATCCAAAGTTTCATATGGATCAGCCAAACTCATAAGTGATCTTTAATGATGCAGAAATTCTTTGGAAGCGATCGCAAGTCAAATTCCTGGAAACAGCCAAGATATCAGTTTCCCAATATTTATACGGATTTAACTGAAGACCCCTTAAAAATACACAGAATTTTTCATACAGATCGTGGTGAATTTTTCCAACGATCGCTACTCAAAGATCGGTGATCGATTTCGGCAATAGCTATGGTTTCAGTTTTCTTTCCTTTAACGAACAAATACATGTGCAGGGAATTGTAGGATCTATTAAAATCTAAGTCAAAAGATCTTGTTTTGAATTAAAAACCAGGCCGTAGATAACCAAAGTCATAAATCATAACATAAATTTTCCTCTTCTATGAAGCAAATTCGATTTGATCGAACGAATGCGTGCAGATCATGGCAGACCGATCTTGTCTGGTTTGAAAATTATACCTAAAACATTGTTTTATGATCACAGGTAACAACAGAAGATTTTTCCTACAAGATCAGTTGAATTAAACCAAGATTGGATTTTTTATATTTTAATGCTGTGATCTGCATCATTGATCTCGAACAGCGTTACATAACTACGATCGTATCAATAAAATCAGTAATTTGCACACAATTGTTTGACAAAAAAGAAAAGCGATAGAAACAGACTCTAAAACTTTTCGAAAAGATCACTATCGATCGTCATTTAGCTATCAGAATGCAGGCGACGCGACGATCGGCTACCAAAGTGAAACTGATAATTAATTTACATAGGTATGTAGTATTACAAAAAGGGGTCATGTCTGCAAATCAAAAGATAGCTGCGATCGCTAATTTTTCAAACCCCATTACTGATAGACCATTTTGTGATCATCATTTACCAAAACAGCTCCACAGAACTGCAACTGCGGGCACGGATCACCACATACGATCAAGATCGTATGCTTTGCTAAAGATCTAACACTTTGATAATACTTCACGAATCTCCAGTGGTATATCTTCTGAAAAGAAGCATAAATCGGCCCTCAAATAAACTATTTTTGGACATCCAACGCCAAAGCGACAAGACAAGATCACCCAAGAACAAGTTCGATCATGAAAGAAAAATTATCGTAAGCAACTTCTGAATTGCAAAGCGTTTTTTTTTTCAGTGTAAGAAATAGAATTAGTTCGACTGATCGTCACACATTTATCTTTGTTCAATTACGATCCGCCACTGAAGCGATTGCATATTGAATAAACGATCGCATACCTAGAGTGTACTCTTGCAGGATCCAACTTAGTGAACCACCTACAACCGCAAAAAGGTCACTAGTAAAATACGCAAATCTATTCAACCGATCCTCAGTAGATACAGAGTCGGAGACTTTTTTCGCAAACTAAAAACTGATATATGCTGATCATCAATAAGTGATCTGAACTGATCGCATATCGTTTGACAATTTTTTAGACTCTTTCCATGATCGATACACTGACTCTAAAGTGATCGTCACCAATAAATGCAATTCAATTATTAGCAGGTACGGACGATCATCTATGATCACTTTCCACAAGCTGGAAAATAAGTACTATTTTCCATCAGCTTTTGGAAAGTGATCATAGATGATCGTACTCTAAGTACTATTTTCCATCAGCTTGTGGAAAGTGATCATAGATGATCGTCGTTTATTTATTTGGCAGATGGTAAATGGGGTGATCGCAATGGGAAAAAGTGATCGCACTGAAAACTATTTAACGAACTACATACGATCGCAAAGAGTTTGACAATTAATTCAATTCCTTTTCACAATCCACACCTAAAGTGATCGTCACCGCAATGCGAAATAGACCGATCTTCTCTCAGTAACTAATTATCTGATAAAGATCGCTTGGATGTCCTACGCATATGCCATTGCAAACGACTATTTTCAACTGACCTGAACATAAATCTATTTAGTAATCGGGAAATAAAAATATGATCCCAATCATCTGAAAGATCACAACCATCTGAAAGATCACAATCACAAATTACAAGGAGATCTCCACAAACTTAAATTCCTCTACAAAGTTTGTCCAATCTCACGGTTTTCCCAAAGTGATACTGCGATCGCTTAATGATCACTCGCAAGTTTCACAAATACTCATTGTTTATTTATTTAAATTTGAAACCGATTCAAGTAATCAATGACTTGAAATACATGACCTCACTACGTCAAAATCGATGGCCGACTTTTCGAGAAATCTCAGGTAACAGCCACCTGCACTACAAGTGACTCATCTCCACACCCCAAAAACCAGCCCGTGCCATAATTTAAATTGAACCAGATACACCGCACACCATACACGTAAGTGTAGGCCAACTAATTACGAAGCGTTTGCACTGTTTACATACACACTGTTTACATACACACCCGCAATGGTCGAATCGCCGGTAAACGAAAACATCTTACTCAAGTGGTATTTCGAATTGTCTGACTAAGTCCGAAGCCACCTCACCGAAAGACAGGGAAAGCATCAGATTATCTGCGGCTAATGATTAGCATCATCATTTGCGCGTTCAAAAATATCTCAGAACAAACCGTTTGTAAACAAACGCGGAGGGGTCCAACCCCAACCCTATATACACCGCCCCAGAAGTGCGCACAACCATGACATTGGCATTCATTGCATTTTAGCGATAATTGTGCTCTATTTCGGTGGCGATTCGCGCCCTGACGTTTCCAAAATTAACTCGCGTGCAAAAGCACCAGTTTGGCCAAAAACAGAACACAACATCATCCGTCGAATTGGCATCGCAGATCTAATTTTATCTCGACCAATTCATTCAAGTCGGTGGGCTTTTATTAGATTGCGCCATGTGATCTCGGGCCGAACAGCCTACCCCAAAAAAGGGTGGGTGGTTGTTTAGAAGTGTAATCGGCCCCCACAAAAAAAGATGCTCCTGTTACGTCACTACCACCACAAGCAGCAGTAGGTTGTTATTTTGGCCGGCTTCCGATATGTGAATTGTTCGATGGTTAATCAGTCGGGCAATTTTGGGGCTCGTTGAGGTAGTGCAAGCAGCCGTTTCAATCGATACAATTACAGCGATGATCGTGTACACCTCGTCGAGGGTGTGAATAAATCACACACTAAGGCAGTGACGTCGTAGAGGCAGGAGGATATTGACCGTAGAACGCGTTCTATTAGTGGGACGATGAGCTCGCGAATATTTTTTTTAGAAAATCTCCCCCAGTACGTACTAACGTGCGCTTGGGTTATATTTGTAAACAAAAACATTTCATTTCTGTGCGCGCTTTGAGTGAACTTTAATTTTAGGCGAACTATTCATGCTCCCAGATCTGGCGCTGTGTCGTCTTGGTGGTGGTGGTGGGCGTACGAATGTGTTGTTTCTCTTGTCGATTGTGTGTTCGCCGTGTTCTATTGGCAAAAGTGACTAAAAATGGTCATGGCTGCTGTGAGTTTTGTGTTATTGTTTGGGCTGGCGATTACGTATTACGAGTAGATGGGTGTAGGGGACTGTGGGATGGGGGCAGCTATGGGCTGGGAAGTGCGACATCGAATAGGTGAGGTCTCTTTGGATTCAATGTAAATGTTTTTCGGACTGAAATATGTTTAGTAAGTATTGCAATCCCTTGGCGCATCTCCTGATCTGTATAAAGGTTCTGTTCAAAAACCATAGTGAGGAGGCCACGACTGCCAATGATCACTGATCAGCCATAAAAATACTTCATTTAGTGGCATTTAACTATCGTTAAAGTGGGCTTGGTCTTTTGTTGTCAAAACGGTTCACTTCTTTGGATAATTGCGATCGCAGGATGGGCTGCGATCAGTGCGATCGACTCAATCATATCAGATCATAAATAATTTGAAAGCATTATTGTAGATCAGTGAGATTACTATGACTCTTAAGAGCTTTAAATAAATAATAATAATTTTTGGCACGTAGGGACCCTAGGCCTAGTTTCCCACAGCCATTAGTTTTGTGTGAGATTTCATTTTTGGAACGAATGGAAGGGATCTACAATTTTACACCGAGTCCAAACAGCTAATTGAGAAGCTCTTTCAAGACAGTTATACTCTCAAATGTTTGTCAGACGATCGCGAGAGGTGGCTCAGTGAAAAACCATTGAGTTGGAATTTTGGGTTTTTGCGGGATTCGAACCTGGACCTCTCGCTTAGTAGTCGAACACACTAACTACTAACTAAGCCACTGCGCTTAAAATCCTCATCGTTTTTATTAGGGAGTAGCTCTTTCGATCGTTGAAGTTCATACTGATCTGAGAATCTGACAAAAAAATCATACAAGTTTTAGTCACTTGAAGATCACTTCACAATTCATTTTAGGTTGATAATTGGAATATTCAAGCGTACATTTCTATCGATTGTAGGAAATTCGTTTCCACGCTTGATCGGAAAGATCATTTTACCTAAATTTAGTAAATGTTTCTTTGCTTTCCTTCGCGGATGATCGTGTCAATGATGAGCAGGATTTTTTTTCTAGTGACTGTGAGGGATCCACATTAGACAATACCAGCGATCACTGATCTTGTGACTCAACAAAATTGGGATTTAGATATTTCCAGAGGAGACTGTTGACATTGCATGATCACTTGTAGTCAACTTTAGTAGTGGTGATCACAAACAACATGTAATTTCAAATCATTTCTCTCCGATATTTTTATGAGGATACTGGATACTTGAAGGATACTGATTGAGATCTTGTGATCTTGTGGCTCAACGACATTGGGAGTTAGATATTGCTATAGGAAGCGATCGAGATTGTATGATCACTAATTTCACTTTGGTAGTGGAGATCACAAAAAATTTGGAACATGTAATTTCAAATCATTTCTTTGCGGAATTTTGATGAGGATCAGCTTAAGGATACCGTTTGAGATAAATAGACGGCGGATAGTTCTGACCGAGATCATTCATACTGTTGGTATATGTTGCGATCATTCCGATAAAATTACAATTTTCCGCGGCTAAGCTAATTGAAATGCTGCGATCTGAACTATTTGAAGATCAGTTGCAGTTGAAGTAGGATCAGAATTTCAGCATTCATGATCAATTACTACGTGATGGATCTTATCGCTGTTTTTCATGTCACGACCTCAGTTTACGTTCGTTTAACGTCGCAGTGATCTGTAGTGATCGCAATAGGTATTATACACCCAATTGCGGATAATATGGTGTGGTTTGATCACGATGTACAAATTACATGATCATCCAGGAGATTTGCCGCACGATCATTCATTATTCGATGAAGATGGGCCACTAGTAGGAAATATATTCTAAAAATTGTCTGATCACTTGTCAAGCTGATCTAGTACCTGATCGCTTTCGAATATCTAGCTGCTGGCAACAAAAAATAAATCTTGTCATATTTTACGATTTCCTTAAATATTCTCAAGTAAGGACTGGGCTAGAAAGTTTGTTGAAAAGAGTAGGCCGAATGGCAAGAGTTGGGCTATAATCTTACTGAAATAAATGCCTTGGCAATATTCTCTGTTTCATTTTAAAATTCGCCCATTCGTCCTCCCAAAGACCTCCTAAGTCCTCAGTGCACCTCTGCGAAAAAAGTTTTATACATCCCCAGCATAAGCCGTTCGTGTAAACACCTTCGATCTGAAGGCGCACCAATCGCAATTTCAAGATCACTTCGTCTCACAATGAACTCCATGCCATGTAAGCCAATCGGATCAAGTTTAAGGACAAGGTCATCACTCGGCATACATTACAGAACATCATCTCTTGCACGTACCCGCACCCTTGAGCGTGTTTGGATGTAGAATAAACAAAAATTAATTTCAATGAAACATTGAACCCGAAAATAGTTGCACACACCAAACACTGGCACACGCAAAACAGATTTTTTTTTGTTGGCTCCCTCTCTAGCCAGCCACCCACCTACAATTAGACATCTGGCTAAAAATACCGGCACACGAAATAATTGAAGAATTCTATACGTGAGTATAACAACCCGTGCGCTGGCTGGCTTGAGTTTTTAATTACCCCGTGTGTACCTGTGGTGATCACGCAGTGAATTATCTTGTCTAAATCATACCGCTAGTTGATCTTCATAAATATCCCTGATGCCCGTCGAGGAGCACATACCTACACACGTACACACACAGGTGATGTGTGACGCCAGAACTATACACTGACGTATGCGCACTGCTGCCCCGATGCCGATATACATTTTTAGACTCTATCCCACCACTTGCGCTGGTCTAAATTTAGCGCCTGCTTGTTGGTCTGACAATCGCTGTTTCGAGATCCGAGTCGGCCAGGAGGCAGATTTAATATGTGGACCAAATTTAAAACTGATTTTCGATGAAAATAAAAATTAATTGAATGTAATTTGCAAACTGAAACGCTAGGCTGATTGAGAGTGTTCGTGGGCTAAAAGTTGTGCTCCACATTTGGCTGGTCGCTAAAGATAAAGTATTATAAATTGGAGGGATTTGCTTTCCACTGAATGTGGTCATTAGTCAAATTTTTAAGTGGAAAAGATTGAGTGCGTGGATTTTTTCTTTTTCGCGATTTAGATGGATTTTTTTGCTGCAAAATTGTGCCAAAAGGACAGTTGCTGATTGGCACTGATGGCTAAATTGAGGTGGCCGAATGTATGTATACACCTGCAGTCAAGGAGATCATGTTCGGTTGATACAATCACATATGCTACAAGCACACGCTAAGCAGATAAGGAGTCTGATAGCTTAGCTGGAGTTAACATAGTTTTGGATAGCTCTGCCTCAGTTTTATGTTAACGCAGGTGCGGAGTAGAAATGCAGGTTCCTTTCATTGCAAGCACTTAAAGTTTTCAGTTGCTTTTGATAGAGTTGGGTGGAATTTTCAGTGGGCTTAGAGGGTATTCGGTGGCCAAATTGTAGACCTCTCCCCCAATGTCAGTTGTAGGTGCCTTTCTTGCTGATCACAGGCAGTGTATTTCTGTTCCCCGCAAGGTCTCGAACCTACATCGCTCTAGCCAAATCGTTGGTTGTTACAAAACAGTGAAACCCAACCTATTACGAGTATCTACTTCACCGAACGACTTCAACAATAATGCATAGCCACTCGTGCCTTATTTATATCTCTTATATATGTTTTTCTAAGTTCAATTCGTCACCATGTCAATTAACATACCGAAATCAAAATTCCCCATGGGACTTTTAATTTGAATTTCACAAGAAATCGGGTAAAAAATATTCTAAATCCATCTCAGTAGCAAAACTTTATTTAATGTAAAAACCAAACCCGGGGAGCAAACCCAACACACTGGGGATATGCAAAGTAACGTGACTTCTCATACATTGGGTAACTTTTCACTATTGTTGCGTGCGACCTTTAAATGTCAACCAAGTTGATTGGAAGTTGGAAGTAAAATTAGTTTCAACCATTTGAATATTTAATAATATTTAAATTGTATTGCAAGTACAGGGTATTACATACTAACAGCAATTATCAATTTATTACGACGCCCGACGTTCAGCTGTGTAGATAGGGTTAACATTTTGACTGCTTGGTGCGGGGTGGCTGCGTTGGTCTCCTCGTTGGCATATGATTGAAGTCAGTTTCTTCTTACAAAAAAGATGATACAACACAAACGAAATGTAATTTTTAAAGTGAGCTCTCTTATTCTCAGATTAAAGTTAAATAAGTGTTGTATATCCTTATGAGAAGTTGGGACGAATGTAAGATTAAATAACTAATACCGGAAAAAACAAAATACCATCTTAATATTTGTTTTCCACTGCGCCACCTCTCACGGACGTCTGACACAAATCCGAGAGTATAACTGTCTTGAAAGAGCTTCTCAATTAGCCGTTTAGAATCGGTATAAAATTGTAGATCAATTCCATTCGTTCCGAAAATTAAAAATTTCCACAAAACGAATGGTTGTGAGAAGCAGCTAGGCCTAGTGTTAAGCAACAGTTCCTCCTGTAAGGAGTGGTGAAATCCCGACCACTCAGGTTTTATTTAGAATAGTTCGACTGGGTGATTTGGTTCGGTCGAGTTCGCAAAGTTTGCTGAAGAGTGCGGGTAATACTAATGTCCCCACGGTCCTATTGCGCCATATATTTATTTTTTTATCAAAGTCAATTTTTGACTCGGATAACTTCCCATGCGCTGATATGTCAATCGGAAGGTTATTGATTTTTTAAGTTGATCTTTGAAATAGATTTAGACAGGTATCCTTGTCAGGATGGTCAAAAGATCATTAAAGTACCTATATCAACCATTCGTTTGGAGTTCTGGACTGGACTGATATAACTGCCATAAGTTGAAGCTATGATATGACTTGGGATATCTGTTTCGGGGCAGCTATAGCCGCAGATGTAAGACGTAGTTTGACTTTTTGTGTGCCTCGATCAGTAGTTCAGCACGCACTTACCACTGAGCTCAGGGCCCGATCTAGGGGTGGGCAAGCCGGGCAATTGCCCGGAGCGGCAAATTTTAGGGGCGGCAAAATTATTTTTTTAATTCAATTTTATTTCGAATTAAATGAAGTTTGAAACTTCTTTTCATCTACAATGTGGACTATGTTTGTTTTATTTGCTATTGTTCTCACTCTTTTCTTTTGATTCAACAACAAATCGAGCAACGAAATTGCAACGGCATTGTTGCCGGCATTATTACCATTGCAATTTCGTTGCTTGCTTGATTGATTGTCGGCGACAACTTGTCGCTACTTCGCTACTACATGTATTTATGTATATTTGAGTAGTTATCGCTATGATAATTTTTTGAGAGCAAGAGAGTGTTTTTTGTTTGTATGCATAAGCTTTGGCTATCAGTGATGTATCAACTGCAACTACGCGCGGCGTATAGCTAAAAACGAAGCGCTGCAAAATCGATACACGTACACTAAAGAGCAGTGCTTATTAAACGCGCCAACGTGACCAACCAACCAGTGTTGCCGAAAACCAACACAAAAATAACCAAAAAACAACAAAGACAGTAAAACAAAAAGTGCAACGAAAAATTAAATTTAATGTTTCTTATAATGATCTCTTATATTAAGCTTAGTGCCGTTCTGTCTGTCGGTTCAGACCTAAGGACTGTCTGCTCTCAGGCGCAGAGATCCTTGGGCCTTATCGATGATTGGTGAGCAAAAAATGGGCTTTCAGTGAATAATCTTAAAACTACGGTTGTTCTCTTCACGAGAAGTAGGAATGTCACTTGTCTGACTCAGCTTGTGCTAAAAGGCGTCACAACGACGATCTCCGATGAAGTCAAATTACTGGAAGTAATCCTCGATAGAAAGCTTCTTTGGCCCAAGCATGTTGAATCGAAAACCGATAAAGCACTGTCCACTTTCTGCCAGTACAAAAGGCGCTTTTGGCAAGACATGGGGCCTATCTCCTAAAGGGTTCCTTTGGATCTATACGGCATTTCACATATGCATCGGTTGTATGTTGGAACAGCCTATCGCGGAAACGTGTTGCCTCTGTTGCGAAACTTCAAAGAACGGTCTGTCTTGTATGCACAGGGGCCTTCCCTAGCACTCCGGACTCTGCTCTAGATGCTATGATGAACCTACCCTCTTGATATTTGTATCATGGGGTGTACGCTGAAAACTCTCGATCAAAGAGAGAAGGTTTTTGGTACCACACGCATTTTTGAAGAACTTGTGCGAGAATTAACCTTTGACCCCTGTCTTATGGATATGCCGTCTGACACAATGACACCAGAAACCCTACTGCGACAAAACTACCAAGTTAACTTTCGTCAGGCAATGGAATGGCTTCGGCCAGACTCTGAGCCAGGGAAAGAATGTCATCCAACATGATTTTGGTTCTTCTAGGTAACCATGCGTCTGTCTTCCAAACGGAGCTTTTCGCTATCCGTATGGCTATGCGCTATATTGTGACAAACAGGTGGAGGGCTAGAAGTATATGCGTTTGCAGCGATAGCCAAGTTGCATTAAAAGCACTGCTTAACACTCTTACCTCGTCTAAATTAGTGCTCGAACTCAAGCTATCTCTGAACTTAGTAGGTGTTTCTCGTGAAATTTGTGTTTATGTTTGTTCACATTGAAAAGGGCGTCAAATTATATTTTGCCCAGGGCGGCATAGATGCTGGATCGGGCCCTGACTGAGCTATAATTGGCCCAACAAACTCGATCGCACCTAGAAAAACAAAATTTCATGATTGCATCACTTCCACACCGTATTTCCATCTCTTTTCTCATCGATGGGTTAATCAACAGTGTAATTAAGTTGCGCAAAGTAAACTTAAAACAAAAGTGTCCAATAGCGAACTGGAGTTGCGTACTGGTTGACTAACACAAAAGATTTGTACGACGAACTCATTTGGTGGGGTAATTTAAGGAATTTTGTTAACAACATATTTTCAGTCTTACTTTTGCACATTATGTGTATGGGAAGTTAGGTTCCGACGGTACAAATATACAGCAGGGCTGAAAAAATACAAAAGGCAATTGTCCCCAAAAAGTTAGGTAGGCACCCTCACAGAATATTATTATTATTTTTTTTTTTTTTTGAAGAAACGCATAATTACACTCATGCCCCTCAGCAATAAATCATGATAGATACGACTTCTGGCAAAGAACCAACTCTTAGTCCAAATTACAAGAAATAAAGCCTTTAATTTGACTTTATTTTATTTTATTTATATATTTGCAGGTTTGCGTTTTAAGATGCAATAACTTACAAACTAATACAAACTTCTGTTTTAGAACAATTCAAAGCAACTTAAAAAAAATCTAATACGTTTTCTTAAGCTTAACAAATAAATTTTAAAAATTCATTTCCTTTAATATTCTTAATTAACATTTTTTTATACACAAATAATTAAAAGAAAACAAAAATTTGTGTACATAAATGATAAATGTGTCGCTGGTTCCTTTTTTAAAACACTCGCGATATCCCTAATTCGCTTAATATTACGCGGTAGAGAGTTTACGTTAGGAAATAGCTAGATTGTAGTCACAGCTGATTAAGTCAAATCTAAAGTGGTAGGTAACTGTCAAATACAGTTAGTTGAAGTTCCCATCAGTGTGAGTTACAAGTTACTTCCAAAGTAATGTATTACCTAATTACTTTGGGAGCTTAGTTTTTGCCACTCCTTATGTGCGATTGTGCATACATATGAATTTTTCTGAATGCCCAAAGTGTGGCTTAAGAACTAAAAGTAACACAAAGCACAAATGCGTTTACTTTTTTCAAAATTCTCCTCCTTGAATCCGTCAAATCCTACACATTTTCATTCATTTGGTTCAATGACAAGTTGAAGTTTGCCTCTGGTGAAACAATAAAATTGGGTATGTTCTTGTCAAGCAGAAGTTGCCTCTTGTTAAATTTATTTTATTTGTATGAAATGATCACGCAGAAATTTTAACCTTAACCGAGTGGTATTTTTGCTCGGTTAAAAAAAATGGGTTAAAATTAACTAAGTATCTGTAGAAAATAAACGAGTATTTGTTGTTGAAAACGGTTAAATCATACTGTTAAAAATAACACACTTTATCAGTTGGTATCAACCATGTTACTCTGTTGTTATTAGTTAGTTTGTTATTTCAATCAAAATCGAAAATGTGGTTTTCGAAATATGAACAGTTGCTTAAAGTGCTTAATGTTAAATTCTTGTGGAAAACGAAAGAGGGAATTCTTTTTAAAAAATATAAATTATTCACGAATTTAAAATAAAATTGCCGTAAACTCATTTAACCATAATAGAAAACCAATGTACAAAATTGGAGTTGTACGTCATACGAAACTTTCGAAAAAAAAACGGTTTTTGCCATTGAGTAAAGCTGACAAGCTTACTTTTAAAATATGTAAATCATATTCTTGTTTAAATTGTTGTAACCGTTCTTGTGAAAAATCCAAATTCACCTACCTCTAAAGGGCTCAGAACCCAACCAACAAAATTTATGGAAGTGGAAGGAGAACTCAACCAACTTGAAGTGCGTAGCGTAACTGTAATTAGTTAGCCAAATATTTCGCTATTAGGAGATGTGTATTGATTGAGGCTAGGTTCCACCCCTAAATGTATCCCCCCCTAGGTAGTAATGTAACTCTACCTTCAACTCGTCGCTATAAATATGATCCAAAGTCTGACAAACATCAACAACATTTTTGTTGTCCTAAAAAAGCTTCTCAATTCGTTCGTAACTGGGATAAAATTGAAGGTTAGAGTCGCTAGTTGCCGGCCCCTTAAGGATCTTTCGTCAAAAACTACAGCAACAGCAACAGTAGCAAGTATTGACATTTTCGAATAATACTTAAAGTAAATTATTCTTTATTTATTTCTTCGTCTGTAAAATAAAAAACAAAATAGGTAAGTAGTTATTTTTACCAAAAAAATATTTATTTAGGTAGATTTTAGTAAGAAAAAAGTATTTTTTTCCAGGGGCCGGCCCGTTTTTTCCTATTTCCGACCAGCTCGTGTCCCATCTTCGGCCACCCAGTAAAGAAATGGCTTTTATTGTTTAATAGTTTTTATTTAAATGTTTTATTAAATATATTTTATAAGAAAAACAACATTTTCAAGACGTACCCGCACTAAATTTTCACACAAAACACTAATTCCGACAGCAACTTCACTATAGCGCTTTGACAATAAATTCACAAGCCAAATGATTTGATTTCTCGAAGGCGACTGAGCACACACAACAAGAATTTTGAACCTACCTATTTAGGGAGAAGCTTAATAGAACAATTTAAGACTCACTATTTACAACGCCTTTTCTGCGGGGTGGCCGGCCACTGGGGTGAGCCGCAATAAGGCTATACCTACACAGTTCCCTTCCAAAGCCACAGTTCCCTTCCGAGCCAAAGGTCAGATCGTATCGAAGCTGTACCAACTGTCAACAATTGTGGTTCCCAAACAGAGATACCTACTTAATACTCTTATATTGGTTGGTTTTTTAAGCAACCTACGTATGCTTTTTTCAATATTAACCACTACGGGTCTAATACTCGTACTCATCTGCACCTAGGTAGGCACCTTAACCCTCAAACTGGAAACTGCATATACCTACTGCAACCCGTCTTTATTGTTTCGTCAACAACCAAACCGGGTGTCTAATTCCATACTTCCATACACAAGAAGACTGCGCCTTAATGAGCAGAAATTAAAATTCATTCAGCTACAAACATATGCACCAATTAGCATGCAAAAAAGCATTTAAAAGATTCAATCATCACATCTGTACACAGGTATATGCCCAACTCCATCTATCAACTTGTAATTTTGTCCAAATTAGTCCGCAACACACCGCATCAATCCGTAGGCGAAAAATGTTTTTAATTAAAAACAAAAAAAAAAAACTACACCCCAAGGAAAACAAATTATTTTCCAACTAACCAATATAGGTAGGTAGGTACCTACATAGTTAATTTTTTTCTCGATTTGCTTACACAGAGTAAAAACAAAAATCCAAATACCTGCCTAGGTATAACTATCAATTAGACAGACCCCAAGAAAAAGCAAACCGCCCACCGACAAAAATCCATCCAACCTAGAAGACAGACAGAGAGAGATACCTGCCTACCTATACCTAGTCTTAGTCTAAGAGACAAATAAACACTAGCACACCTGGAATTGGGATTGACAAAGGCGCACAGATTTATTCCAATTCAATTGCGATTGGAGCGAAAAAGATACTTTTGTTTTTATCTCTCTGTCAGTTCATTAAATCAACTTTAGAGCGGTACAATTTTTTTTCCCCTGCTTTGTTTCTATACTCTCAATGGGAGGCAACTTCAAGTGACGTGTTGCGATGTTAAGCCCCTCAGTCAACAAGTCTTTTTATAAATATCTAATATAGGAAAAAAACAAAAGAAACAAAACCCAACATCAATCGAACAGAAATAGGGGGGAAACAAACAGCAAATAAAAGAGCAAACAAGGTACGAACGTATCTATAGAAACTGCAAGGCCCCAAGGCGCGTGCCGTCCGTCATACAAGTCATCTCACCACAACCTACGCGTAGAAAAATGTCCAAGGAAAAGAGCGAAACTCCCCACACTTGCTTCGCAATAGCTTTAGCTTCCACTTCCATGTCTTGAAGACTTCAGACTTCAACGTATCCACACAACGTTAGCTGAGCGCTTACGTGGACTTGAATGGTCGAGCTGAGAGGCTTAGATTACGCTTACCCAGTGGTTGCGGACTTGCGGTACGGCCAGCAAAACAAATACCAAAAGCCGGCCGCTTACGAACACAAACAGAAATGCAAACACATTCAGTTTCGCCAAAGAAATTGATATAAGCTCATGCTGTGTGTATTCAGTTTTCGAAGTTGCCTACGTCAGAAATTCGAAAATCTATTCCCCCACCCAGAGTCGAGCCATTTTGGAGGGGAAAACAACACCGTGATTGGTGCGAATGCGCTTGCGCCGGCCCCTACATCCGACAGATACTCGAAAATGGCTGCAAACCGAGGAGGTTTCGTGCAGTCCCATTGGCACGATTCCCCGCTCAGCTCCTATGCCATCCATGCAAGTGTGTGTTCACCACAGGCACAAGTGGTTTTCATTCATCCCATACCACCACCTATCTATGACATGTACCATTCGGTTCGGTTAGGATGGTGGTTCTTTTCTTATTTTTGTTGTTTTCGAATTTTCTGACGCAGCTACATTGGTATATACCTGCCGGTGTAGTGGTCTGCTTGCGTGTGCACACCGGAATGTATCCAAATGGAAATATCATCAGTTTCATTCATAAAAACCAATTGTATGCTCATCTCGTGCTTCAGTTGTGTTCGAACAATCGCGCCGGTTGGTTCTCTCTCAAAAAGTGTAACAGAAAATAGCCGAGCTTTCCAAAACCGACAACAGAAATACAAAAAAAAAAAAACAAAAAGAAGAAAAGGAAAATCAACCTAGCAAAAAGAAAAAGAATACTCTTGTCCGAGAACACACAGCAAAATATTTTAGTGACAGTGGATATAAATAGTATCATCGTGTGGAATACCTACCGTGAATTTTTGTGAATTTTTGTGAATTTACGCTCAAAAGCTCTCAACATGCAAACAGAAAAAAATTGCAAAAAAAATTAAAAAGAAAAGGATTACAAGCTTCAGCAAGAATATTTTTATTTTGAAATAAAATTCAGAACAAGTGTCAGATAGAGTGTCAAAAAAAAAGCCAGAAATTTAGCGATTTCTACGTGAACTGTGCGCGAGTGATAGATACCTACATTACCGCACACACGCCCTGTCGTCATACCACACACACGGGTATTCGATTTCTTATTGTTTCATTCATCAAATGAAAGCGAACCCCCCTTCGTGCTCCTTGCCCGCAGCAATCATTAACCATTCAAGGACTTTGTGCATGAAGTTTTGTGTACCCAAATGTAAAAGATACAATCCAATAGATACATAAATCGCTCTCGATATATATCCATACATACACTTGTAACTGTTCTGTGTTGAGAATAAAAATCTAATATTCCCTTAATGTAAAACCACAAAAAAAAAAGGAAGAAGGATACGGAAATTCTTCCAGTGCCATATTGAAGAGTTTAAGTGTTAGAAATTCAATTTTAGAAATTGTATTTCGAGTGAATTTTCGTGCAGTGATTTCGAGTTTTGAACGAGCAAAAGAAAAAAGAGAAAAACCGCCGCAAGGTGGTTTTTGTACATTGAATTGTTGAATTCGTCTATATATCTCAACGTGCCATTTATATCCAGGTACGAATATATTTTTTTTTCTAACATTCGGTGTGATGTGTATTTGAATGTTTCACGGTGATATTTTTAGATACACGGTTGATTTTTATTTCTTGTTTGATTATTTATCGTGCTTGTGGATTTTTGTTGTTTTCTAAATTTTACTCTTGTGACTCTGTAGAAAGTTGCAGATATGTGTCTTTCGGAGTTTTGTATAAATATTTTATCAGCAAATTTGTTGCTGTTGTTGGTTTTTTTTATTTGGAACATGTGAGGAGTTTCCGAAACGCAGATAGTGTGTGGAAATAGATTTGATTGACAATTGCGGTGGATCGGTGTGGTCTTTAGAAAAATCCTATTGGGTGCCATTCGGTGAATGGTTAAGGACTTGATCACATAAGTCGTTAAGAATGGCTGTTTCGAACTGGAAATACATTTTTTGAAGTGAACAAACCAAGGAAGAACAGTGATTTAGAAATTCTGGACAAGATTGTGTATGGGCAGATAGTGTTTTGCTTAATAAGCATTTTCAGGTCGCGAATCACATTATTGAGTTCAATAAAGCGACTTGGTTAGTAGATAATAGCGACCTTCTCATAGGATAAGCTATAGACTCTCGGCAGATATGTCAGGGAAATAACTAGCATCGATTTGGATGATCAAGGAAATTCTGCCTGCCTTCATGGCACCTTTACCGCCCCTTTACGAAATACATAGTTCTTACATATCTGTGCAGTTTTGTAAAATATCTCTTGTAATATAATAGCGCGCGTTAAGCTCAATCCCAGGTCATAGAACAATGCGCCTTCTTCGGTGGATCAAGAGTGATTTGTTGTTCCTTTCCTTATTTACAATTATTGTGATGCAAAATACCACGCACTTAATGACAAACGATATAAAATTTCTACAGTGCCCTCAGAACTGCATATAGTCCCTAACAATTTGACATATAAATGGTGAAAATCCAATAAGCGCAAGTTTGTCTGAACGGCAAATGAAATTTACACTATTGTGGTTCGAGTATGTGCTAAATGCATATTTGTTTATATCTGCTGCATTTATGGTTCGATTTTAGCTATGTTTTAGTTTTTATCTTTACCTGAGCTGTGTGTTTATATAGCAATTGTTCGCATTGCTTTGTAAACAAACAGGAAACTATATGGCAATTTGCATTTACAGTCATTCTACATCTGAACACTTTTCTTGGTTCCTCTCGGGTTTGTAGGATCTTACTTAAGTGGCGTTGAACATGTCGTTTTCAATATTACTGCAGAACGGTAGACTTTAAATTCATTCAATTTAATATGTAGTTCCTTGTTTTGTGGTAGAGACATTTATACCTTGATAGTAACATTTTCTTTCAAACATTCTCATTAATTTGTAATCTAGTATTTTAGGTCACCTAGTTAAGCCAGCATTATTGAAAGATATACTGCCCCATTCTCAGGAAAAAAAAACATTACCCCCTTAGGTATCAATCGATTCCTTCCTCCTCATTCAAACCCCCAACTGATCTGCCAATTTCTACTGCATCCTAAAACATCTACCCATCATACATCTCATCTGAAATAATTTAGTCATTACTCTAAATCACCGACGATCACTAACGATCATCGACATATTTTTACCCCAAAAACAGCTAAACAGCGCATCTTTTATTTTCAACTTCAACACTCATTTCTGCTCCAGAGATACAGATTAAATTGCGCAAAAACGCACTAAGTTCACTTAAGTATGTACACCTAAGCACGTACTACGTGATGTGTATAAGAAAATCCCCAAAATAAAACACAATGGATTTTAAAAAAATACAACAAAACGACCAAACAATTTTTAGTATCTTTTTTTTTTAGTAGACTAGTGACGTTCTAAATAACTCTATACAACAACTATAAAAAGATATACGTATTATAGCCAAAACCAAAATAAAAAGAATCCGTTCCTCTGTGTGCACAATCTCGTACGAATTGAATGTTTGTGTTTTCCGTACAATTTTGCTCGAGGCGCACGCTACAAACTCCGGAATCTATTTTTAATTTTACGGTGTAATTTTCACGATTATTTTTTTTTTCTTCTGTGAGAAAATAAAAATAAAATGAAACATAGATAAATATTAAGTCGTCTCTTTTTTGTTAACATTTATTAAATGTTTTTTTTGTTTTTTTTTTTGAAAAAATAAAAAAAACAAAATTATTTCTTTGGGAATTTGTTTATTTGATGGCCTTTAAGTTGAGCTGAGTATCTTTGGCACATTTGTGTCGTTACTTGATGATGTTGGCAATTTTTGTTGTGAACTTATCCATCAAATGTGAGAGGGGCAATATTTATCTTAGATGTGACATCTTGTCCGGACAAGCATTTGCGAAGAAGGCCATCCTGTCAGTTATGTCTATTTGCGTTTTTGTGACACAATCCAGTTTGATGGTCCTCGTAAATACCAGTTTGTTGTAGATAAATAATCTGGTTCCTTGGAGTCCTAATCGGACAAATTTTATACTCACATGAATTCCAATAGAATAGATACTTTTAAGGGCTTTATATTTATATTGTATATTTCCAGTCAAAAGTTCGACACCTAAATTACATGCTTTGAGGGGTAGATCACTTCTATCATAATACGTAATACAGATCAAAGATTTCAGATTGATTGGTCAAATGGTGGATAGGAACCTTATGCCCTTTTCAATGGTCCGATTGCCTGCGATGTAGATCACTTGTCTGGGACTTTATTCAGCGATCAGCCATATGAAACTCAATCCAATTGGTCATGCTACAGGCTACTACTAACGAATTTTGTATAGCTGGAAAACTCAAGTGGCAGATCAGCAAAGAACTAATTACTTTTTTTTCTAGTGATCGTCAATACAAATTCGAGTTCTATTTCCAAAAGCTCCATATTATCATTGCATACAATTTTTCACTGGGCCACACGTTGGCAGATCACCCGTGGAACCCTCTCGGTGTTCTTGGAAAATGCTTCAGTTTGGTATTTTAAGTCTATTAATCAATAGCAAAAGCATTTTAATGACAGTTCTGATACAAAGTGGTTTCCTTTACCGATCGTGCATATGGATTTAAGTCAAATTAGTCAGGGTGCAAGCAGCCGGTAGATACATTTTACTCAAATACAAACTCTGACTTGACAGATCGCTGATTTTAATTTCCGATCGTGCATGTGGATTTAGCTGAACTTATCCGCTGCACAAACAGAAGGTAGGTACATTTTACTGTAATACAAACACTCACATGGCAGATCACTTAATGCCCGATGGCCATTGTCTTAGGTTCTTAGAAGATTCACAAAAACCAGCTCAATTATCACTTGCTTCAAGTAATAGGTTGTCTCATTACTTAACACACTTATTGTGTACTTAATCACAGTTACACCAAACAGCTAAGCACACACAAATGTAGTCATCCCCCCGCATAAAAAAGGTCTCCAAACTTTTGTTGAAACAACCAGTTCTTCCCTAACTCCCTCAAAGTATCTTCTGAAATCTTTCTCTCACATCTCCAGCGATGTGCATCGAAAAAAAACCAAACAAACACACTGCAAAAGACCTCGCCAGTGCAAGTCTACTCTTGTGTACGCGTACCGCTTGTTTACAAGCTAATTGCTAATATAAATATGAATTATTTGTCTCTCGTAAAGACAGCCACCCGCACTACGGTTGAGATGCTACATCTCTTCCCTCATACTTACAACAGAAAGAGAATGCATTCGATATTTTCATCATTATTTGTGTTCCACACTAAAAGTTAATGAAACAATTACAGGTAATGGTACATCGTTCATGCATACCTCAACAGCAGAGTGCTTTCCACAAAAATGCATATACATATCTCAAATGTTGATTTTAGCCAGATAATCCGGTGAAGAAATTTTTATTATGCGTTAAATTAATTTATGAGTTTTTCACTGTGCAAAGTATATTTATACTTTGTGTTTTATAAAATTTAATTATTTGTGTAAAAAGAAAATAGAAATTTTGCTGTTGGATGGGATGCAGTGTTTTTTTGAAAATGCTTCTCTGCCTTTGAGTTTTTATTGCAACAGGTGCGCCTCTTGTCATAGAGTGGATGCGTCTTTTTTCGTCTTCCTTTTATGATCTAGAGGTTGTTTGGGGTTAATGCGCGTAAAATCAGTGAAACACTCCTTTTTCAGATTTTATTAGTCGATGGACTTGAGGAGTACCCATAAAAATAAGCTTTTGTTTGTTTTACAAAGATCATAACACCAAAGCGGGTTGTCACTATATGTGAATAGATGTCCGCATGGTTATAAATTCTCATTTTTATAGCTTCTTTATTGAATGCGACTGGACAGTGGACAATGCACGTATATGCGTTAGCCGATAGTGTTTGAATTTTTATGCGCAATCTTTTAATAAGCTATATTATGAACAGTAGCTTAAAGCTTGGGTCATAACTCGTGTGGTTAAGTGCTTTCCGGGTTTCGTCTTCAGAGCTGTTAACATTTTCCGAATGTAAAATTCTATGAAATTGCGGTTTTTTTTAAATCTATAAATTGGTCTTAACTGATCTGCCACGTGATCAGTTGATGTTTGACAAATATGGTGTATTTATTGTATCAGTGACGACCTGGGTACTGAATATGTCAATGCACGATCGCGGTATGTAGCACAGTTTTAAACTATTCGTAGTTTCAACTCGATATTGTCCAAAATTTCTCAACGTAGAGCCGGGAAGGTGAATGTCGCCTCTCAATACTCAATGCAAAACTACTTAACTTCATGATTTCGATACATTGTGCGATCCTGCTTGAATTTGTAGGTCTTCTAGTTTCTTTGGTGATCTGCAATGTGAATTCTTGATGTAGGGGTACAAAAGCTCATGTTTTAACTTTAGATCATCGGGGTCATTTAAAAATTCCGGGCACGATCGCATTTAATAGTACGCTTCACTTAAATTTCCTAACATCTGCAAACATTCCGGTAGAGTTGGAATGTTGCATTGTGCAACATTTATGTCTTAAAGTAAAGGACAATATTTAGATCTCAAAATCTCTTCGTGTCCAAGTTCAATCGCTATATCGATCACTTTACCTTACGTATTATGTTTTTCGGCCGACTATATTAAAGCCTGCGCCATAGCTCACACTTCTGAAGCATCTGTCTCATTCAACTTGCTGAATCTTCTTACACAACCTCATCCATCAACAAATACCTCTGATAACCACCAAATCTATTTCGCAACTGCCACCATTTTGTACAAAAATTAATCTCTTGATCAAATAAATCTCCATTTGATCACTCCTTATCTTGAATAAAACATGCCGTCTCTTGCATAAGCATGTTAGCACTTAATCTGGGGAAAACCTCACCGACCAATCCCTATTCTGCTGATCACAATAAATTCCAAATAAATTTCAGATCATTTCAATTTGAAGCCCAAAGACTACTCGAACTGATTCCTGTATCTAAATATCTCTGGTAAACCTTTTCGTTCTCTTTTTTTTTTATTAACTGGCATTGAAATTGTATTGTGATTTTTTTTTTTTGCACCCAATTTCTATGCAGATTTCTTCTTTATGTGTTGAGATACTTTTAACACTAAAAAATAAAAATTAAACAACATCGGCAAAGGTCCATCAGCAACCAGAGAGCTTCAAGATAAACCGGTCGCATTCCAAAGAATGGAATAAAAAAAAAATATACAAAACGAAAAAAAATCGCTTTTTAATGTTTAACTCAATTTTGTGGGAGTGTCACACACTCAGTCAACTGCATGCAAATGCACGCAGCCACAGTCCAGAGTCAGACTTAATTTAAATGCATCCTTCTAGAGCCGAAGGAGATATAGAATACCGTCTGAGATATTGAAGTGTTGACACACCACTAGGATAGCATTTGATTAGGTGGTTATCGTGTGTTCGAGCCTGACCTCTGTGGCTCTTGAATAATGATTAAATATTCTCTGTCGGGCTTATGTCATATGTCATTTTGAACCACCGCGTCCGTCGTGCACTTAAACAAACAAAATGACATATGTTCTCAACTTGTGTGTTGTTGCTGATCAATAGATCGTAGCTATAACACATATAACTACTTTAGCCATCTGTCCAACTGGTGGTCGTCATTTCATTATTTATCTATCAATTTACAATGACACAATCGCTTTTCAATTAACCACTTGGAATGGAAACATTTCCCGGGCACACGAAATCGATTAAAAATTAGAAGAGAAAAAACAAAACGGTCAAATATAGGACAGTTGACATAATGTGCTGGCGTTTTTTTTTTTTTTTTTTTTGTAATTCCCCCTAACCGAGAATGATTAATTTTTAAATTGAATGAAGGAATGGAATTGATCGATGCAATTGTATCTCATGCAGTTTTTATATAAGATCTGTGTGTGAAGACGAGAACTTACTCCAGTAACCCAGATCGCCATCAATGGGTACCCCCACACACTGTGCAGAGACTTATACATTTACGATCACTTATCAAATTAAATGCCATAAAAATGACAATTAACCAATGTCAAGTCGGGTTAGTATAGTGACTGTGTGGTGGCTGAGAAGAGGCCACGCGACAGGGAAGGACAAAAGTAATGATCGGGATGGAAGTTTTTTTTTTTTTGTTTGTATCTTTCGGGTGATATTTAGAGTGATCGTCAGTAGGGATTCAAGTCGAGCATATGCACCTTGACGTGAAGCGTAAATGTAATTTTCTCTAAGGTGGGTATTGGCGTGGTAGATCACCAACTCAATCTCACTAAAAATATGTTTTTCGTATAAATTTTTTGCGCAAACGGTTGTAGATAGTAAACAAAAAATCAGTTCCATCGAAGCGAATTATGTTTTTTTTTCGGGTTATATTTAGAGTGATCGTCAGCAGGGATTCCAGTGGAGCATATGTACCTTAACGTGGAGCATAAGTGCAATTTTCTCTGAGGTGGGTTTTGGCGTGGTAGATCACTTACTCAATCTCACTAAAAAGCTGTTTTTCGTATCAAATTGTCGCGCAAACGGATGTAGATAGTAAACAAAAGAAGCAGTTCCATCGAAGCGAGTTTAGTTTGGATTCCGCACTTGATTGCGATCGTACGCAGGAATTCTCCTTGCGTTTGCTGACAGAAAAAGATGGAAAATGTATAACAATGCAACAATGTGTTAGTTCCTTATTTTGAATCACCGCCATGAATGAAGAACCTAACTGCGATCGTATACAGGAATTCGCCTTGTATTCTCCGGTGGCTTTTATGTGGACGATCAATCAGGGGGTATTCAGAAGCCCAAAAACCGAATTAAGTCTGTCGATTAAACTATCCCCATAACTAACTTGGTACCTCCTTTAGTCCTACCTTACAATACTGCTTCCTTTGCTATTCCTAATATTGTTCCGATCTGGTAGATCAGCAAAGAATATCTCTTCATTATGATCGCATTTTCAACGATTGCAGCAGTCTTGTATGCTACCAAATGCGTTGCCAGTTTAGGCAGATAGAGCTACCTTAATACAACAAATCTGTTACGATCCTGGTTGCGTATATACAGCTGGCAGATCAGTCAATTAATACACATCTGCGTACAGTTTTTCCTAAAAACTCAACTCGAAACGTTTCAATTACTCAAAAGATGAATAATTTGATTAATGACCTCGAGTCATATTTAATAATTTCATGATCCCAGAGTCATTGTTATCCAGAAATTCGACATACAGCTGCTGGTAGAACATTTTTTTTTTATTTGTTTATTTGAAGGGCAGGGCTGGTTAAAATTAATGACTTTGTAGGTTTTATTCAAATCCCAGATGATTTTACAGCCATGCACCTGGAAAACTCACCAATGAAAGTTGCATCTTCAAGTTCGGGTAGATTTCTTTGACTTAAACTGATCTTAAAGAGGATCCTCATACGATCAGACCTCTCACGATCAGTATTTTTCAATTACTACAATCTTAGATCGAATTAGACTTTCAGCAGATACTGTGAGTTTCGCAAGCGTCCAGCAATTATATTATTTTATTTTATAAAAGCGCTCTTTTATCAAGATTCGTATTACTTGTTCCCTCCATATTTTTTGCCTTAAGTAGATGAATGGAGCTCTGTTAAGATACGAATGCCTCAACAAAATACAACAATGAGGAATAAAAAAAGAAATAAAAAAAAATTGTAATTACTAGATAAACTCTCGGCGAAATCATGCTTTGCCTATACTTCTCTTGGCTAGTAAATCAGAGTATGTATGTAACCCCCAAATGCCAATCGCTCAACCTCATTCATAATATTCACTACAGTACGAGTATATGTGAGTCGTCATATATTTATGGTGTACTGATCTGACATCAATTGTTCGAACCACAACTGGCGTAGCGCGCTGGATGTTAAGTATCTTAATTGAATTTCACTTAAACACAGTGTCAGAGAGTGGACGCGACGCGGGTAGATACGCGCGTATCTACATAACTATAATATGTTCCTTAAGAGTCTCACCTCTTGACAGATGTTTGAATGGTTCGAAGATCGATTGAGAAAGAAAATAAAACTACAAAAATATTGAAAGAAAAACACATCATCACACTCAAAACTTCATTAATTTCCACTTTGTCTCAATTGTGAGTGCGGCGGTGTATATCTTGTTTGTATATGGATGGATGTCTCATTGCGCGCTTCATTCATGCCTCATGCGGTATTGAGAGAATCGACTGTGATGAGGAATTAGGTTGGCTTCGGCAATTGGCCCGGGTGCTCTTTAGCTAACTGCTGGCTGCTCAGCGATATGATCGAACATTTTTCGGTGGTTTCAAGAGAAAGCTAAGCTTAAATAAAATGAAAACATTGTCAGACGCATGTGTATATTTTGATGTAGTTTACTTTGTTGTTGAGTACCATTGCAATTTTTCCATATTTGGAAATTGCTTTTCAACATAATTGTCCGTGCGGTTGTACCTTCATTGAGGCAGAGTTGTGAAAGTTGATCAGTGAAATCGGGTCACTTCAAGATGGGATGTAGGCAAAATTCAGACTTTGAATGAGTCATAGGATTCGAAGCAGTGCTTATCCTTTAATCGCTTGCTCATTTAGATCTAGAAATACTCGATTTTCCTTTCAGTCAACTGGCAAATCGGTCTAGAGAAACAGTTTTTTTTTGAATTTTCTCTGACCTCAATATACAAAATATTGTTTAAAAAGCAAAACGCATCTTAAATACCGATCGCGCATAGGCATTTCACTGAGCCTGAAGAAGTGAAATGCATCTGTTCATACGATCATTTTGCAAGTCAGTTACCAAACTGGCAGATCAGTCAAACAGGACCTTGCGTAAGAAATATTTTGCAGATATTTAGTGATCCAAGATCAGTATCATTTTATTTATTTTCGTGGTCGAAGAATAATGTGCTTTTAAGACCACGGAAATAAAAACAACAGACCCATCTTTCGGAATTATTTTCGAAGCGCTTGATCATCTCAGTTTGGATAATATTTGACTTTTCCTCCAAGTTAAATTTCCAGGTGGTAGATCAGTTAAAGAGGACATCAGGAGAGACAAAGCAGCACTTTGCAGACTCGTATTGATTCCAAGTCAGTGTATAATTTATTTTCCAAATCAACGAATAATATGCTCCATGAAAAGGAAGTCCGATCTGGCGTAGTAATTTCAGTTCGACTTAATGTGCTTAGTATGGGTCATATTTCATTTCTTCTCAAAGTTCGATTTCCAGGTGGTAGATCATTCAGACAAAACATACAAAAAAATTTCGAAAATGGAAGTTGAACAATTTCTGTCAGATTTTAGAATTAAATATGCCATATCGCGTAGTTTTTCCCATTTCAAGAACGATATAGTAAATGAGCTTGTCACAGTAACCAGTATAACAAAGCGATCGTGCGTACATCTTTCAGCAGCCTTTGATGTTCTTAGTGTTGAGCATATTTTACTTTCCCTCTAAGTTGAAGTTCCACTTCAGTTAAGAAAAACATTTGAAAAAATCAAAAATATTGATCACACTTACAAAGTAGTGATCGCGTTTATGAATATCGACGGAGCTTCTTAGTCACAACATTGGGTATAGACGATTTTGTCTCTAAGTATTCCTTTAGCGCTGCAGATCAGTCGGAAACAGACTTGCTTTTTCTGAAGATCACCAATTTAGCAACACTCCAAACGGCAAATCCCACAAGTACAATCGCCCAGAAACCGTGCGTTTGTAGGTCAACCAGTTCGTGTCAAACGACACACACTGTCAATTATTCACTTCGTTAGCACAGTCACGTTAAATTATCAACCAAATAAGTTCAAACAATCAATAAAATTACAATCAAAATGCCATCAATCAATTAATTTGTTTCCAGCAATTTGTGAATCACTAACCGAAATTTAATTTTTAATTCTTCTTGTTTATTTTTAGGCGGCGTAGCCCCTGGAACCCCATCAGCGGCCATGATCATGGAAGGGCTTGAAACCCTTGTGGCGCCATCGCATCACGCATTCCTCTTAACCGAGTCCGCAGCGGCAGCTCACTTTAATGTACTGAGCTTTGATACTTGTCTCTTTAAGACAACCGCTCAGACCAGTCCATCAACAGCGCCCGTTTCAGTCTCATCGGCTGCATCGTATCTGTCGAATCCGTCGAATTTTGGCGGTGGCTTGGGCGCTCAAACTCTACTCCATTATAGTTTGTCGTCGTCAGCACAGCAGCAACAAAACCAAACCCATAGCAGTAGTAACTCCAGCCATCATAACAATAATAACAATCACCATCAGCAGCAGCACCATCATCATACACAGACAACCGTTTCTGGCAGTACATCTAACGTTAGCAGCCAGAATAACAGCATTAGCCGCAATTCAACACCTTCGGGTATTATTAGCAGCACTGGTGCATCATCACAGACAACAACCACTAGCACGGCCAGCGGTCCTGGCAGTGGTGGTTCGGGTAGAAGTTCAGCAACTCACTTGAGTTTGTTGAACACCAGCGAGGGCAGTAAACATCATCAGCACGCGCACGCGCAACAACAGACGCACGCGCATCAGCAACAGCATCACGGCCAGGATAGTAACGATACACAAACTGGCGATTTGAATACACCCGTAACGACATCTAGTGATATACCGTCGTTCTTTGGACCGTCAACTGTTGTTGAACCGCCACCAATTACAGGTTAGTTTTTGTTAAATTTTTTTTGTTGTCTCTGTTCCGCTTTATTTGAAACGATAGGCTCTTTTGAACAGTAGCGAGAATCACTTTAATTTCCATTTGAATTGGCATAATGGAGTATCTTTGGTTTGAGCAAAAGAATTTGCATAAAACTCTTTTTACTAATTGACTTGAGGCGTCGTCTTGTGAGTAAACTTTGTGTATCTGTGGATACAAAGTGATATTTTTCTTGTTTCCTGTTCATCTTTCTGTGATCGGCACGTGCGTCTAAGATTGGAGAGGGAGTTCTGCATTTGTTCTTGTCTGAATAGATAGGATTTTTTTTTTGTTTTTTTGTTTTCAGAAATGAACAGTGAAGTTTGGGTATATAATATGCATGAATTTGAAATTTCACTTCGTTTGCATGTACGCAGCTATGTGATTTATTTCCTGAGATAAAAATACATAAAAGATTTCCAAATTAATGTGATTTTAATCTATTGGCGTAATAGGGTTATTTATAGGGAGGTTTTTGTGAGCCTCTAGAGCTGCTCGTATATGAAAGCATCTATTAAGGCAAACAGGTATGGAAATACAAAAGAGATGAATAAGTCTGTTGTGACCAAGAATGAGTATCAGATCACGTTCAATTGAAGAAGATCAGTGCGAAACTATTTGTTCTTAAAATCTTAGATCACATGACAGTGGCCAACGGAATCGACTTCCATGTTCCATCATAAGACCTTCTTCAGAGATGAAGTGGAATGATCTATCTACTTATGCAGTACTCGGAGATATTCACGATCGTGTTTCACGATCACCAAGATGACTCAGGATATGCAAATCAATTGCAAAGGCTGTACCTCCCTAGAGCAAGCAGTTGTTACTAGTCTTTCGTCAGGCAATATTGGTAACGATCATTTTTAAAACTGATAGAGTAAAATATAAATGTTTAACCACTTCCAAATGAAGCCAGAACGGATTTTTGTTCCAATAAGGGTTGTGGCATTTATTATTAGAAATGCCAATTATATCGGACAACTAGTGCAATAAATTTCAAAAGATCACTTGTGAGGACTTTTAACTGCAGGTACCTAAAACTATTTGCCCGTCTTTTCACTATCAACGACATTTAAGGAAGAAAAACTGATCACGATCACCGATCTTTTTTCTACAAACTTATGGCTTTATATAGGACCAACAACTTTATGAATCAAATATCACATATTTACGCATCGGATAAAAAAATAAAGAAATACGCCAAGTGATCTTTAATCGATCATCACCTCGAACAGCGATCATCATGTCCAGTCGCCTGACAAACATCTCCCCTACCGATGCTGTGACAAGATCACTAAAAATATACAACAATCACACGACATGCCTTAACTTCTTTTAATAATTGCAATTTTTTAATTTTTCAATTTAGAGCAGCACTCAACCACCACTACATACAAAACAAGAGCAAGTGGTGTGCTCTGGAAAATTCTAATAAAAAAAAAAATCTTTTAATTAAATTAGTCTCAGCTAGTGTTCTCGTGTGTCATCTAAAGTGGTGATCTTTATCATTCGGAACGGAAAAGACAAATATATAGAAAATAAAAAGATACACAGATACAATACGATCTGTGATGATACGCAATTAAGTATGTGATGAAACCAGAAGCCACTAAACGAAGATCACCATCAATTGAATGAGAAAATATCGCTGCAAGTCTCTTCCCTATAATTCTCTGTCTCGCTCCCGAAGTATCTCCAACATATCACTATAATTAAATGCAATTAAAAGATCAAATTCTCGGCGCATTCATCTCCTTTAATTAATTTATAAATCACAATCTAAGCGAATACATCGTGTTATCATTGTAAACAAATCTTCAACATCTCTGATTGTGTTTTTGGAATCAGTGCCTTAGATATGTATCTTCTTTCGGATGATTGAGGAATTTAATTATTTCTTTTTATTGTTTCCCCCCTGAGAACAAGAAGTGTAGAGTTCACTTGGAAACACGCAGCTCATTAAGATTTCATAAAAGAAAAACACATGAAACCCGAACTGACCCCACGCACCAAACGGCTTGTTTATTGTGATTGAGATGTAAAGAAAAAATGCTATCTAAATATACACTTTATAGATACATTTAGATGGGACAGATATATTTGACAGATGCATCACTAGATAGTCGGACTGTATCTGTTTCCTTTCGATGGATATGTTTTCGTGTTTCCAGTGAGCTCAAATCTTCGAGAGCATATTCGTTCATAAAGCCGGCCATAAAACACTCCGTTTAAAAGAAATGAAGACAGCCCAACAGTTCCATGCTATACTCAGCGAAATGTCATGTTTTTTGTATTTTGAAAACATTGTCATTACACGTGTAGTTACACGATGTTGATGTCTCGGATGTGTGAGCTGATCTGGGATGGAGAACAATCCGTTTGATGTTTTCCCTGACGTTGGCTGCATAAGTTATCTGTGCCAGTTATTACACGACACTGAGATTGTAAACTATATCTGTAAATGGAGTTGTCATAAATAGATACAGAACTTCTTGTCCTGATCATAAATACATTATGATCTTATTCGGGTTTTTTATTAGCATCGCTACACGATTGTACAACCAATTTATGAACCCGCCCGGTAGAAAAATGTGCGGTACAATGTGTGAAATCTACTTTGCATTTTACGGACCATGGTTTATGTGTGTAAACATAGAATTAGGGAATATTTTGACGAAGAGTTCCGTGTTTGTTATTCTTTTGTGACCGATCATGCGTATTGATACAGCAACAACAACTGTGAAGAAAGTATCGTTAGGGCTTTGTTTTTGAATCCCCACCCAGAAGTAAATGCTTCATTTATATTCAAGTTGGAGATAAAATGGTATCTTCATTAGCCTATAGGCGATGTTTTGGTGGCCACCTTACCAGAGGGAAATATTGATATTGAATGGTTCATGTATACGAATTGCCGGTGGTGCGTATACATATTTTAGTCGGTCACACTCCGACGACATCGGGAGAGATAAAAACAGGATTCGTTGGCGTAGAAGGCGTCTTTTTTTTATAGCCAGCAGTGCCTATGGAAATTTGGTGTTTGAGAGTAGTTTTGAATGTGAAACTGTAATATATTAGCCGATCGTGCTGCTTGATAGGCAGGTGGATCTATTTCATTAAGAACGTTCAGGCGCTACTTTTTTTTTCTGTATAGAGCGCTTTTGATCATCGCCAGAGATCGTCTTCGAATAATCTAAAGACGGTCCTGCAGTCGAACGATCAAGAGCGTGACAAGATCACTAAGGGATCATCAAATGCGTTCACCACATATGCTAGAACACCGAGGTTTTCCCTTTACAAATGCAATGTTGGCATTCTGAATTTAATATGGAATTTTTGCAATATTCCCTTTCTAATGGATCTTTGGCAAGATCATTCGATCAGTACGAAATCAAAAATGATCTTAATATTTTTCTTCAAACTTCGGGGATTGAAACGAAACTTGTGATTAACCCCATTCCCATTTACCTGGTGTTGGGAGGGAAAATCACACTCGACAAGATCAGCAAGAGATCGCTCGATCAACAATTTTGTCGGTTACAAATTTCAAGACACTGATAGATTGTGTCGTTTTGTGAGATCAAAGTTTGTCTTGACATATGCCCCAAGTAGATTGTTGATGGTGTTGTTAAATAACTCAACAAGATCGTGGAAAGATCGTTTAGAATTCTGACAAGATCGCTTTTATCGTTCAATTAAGATTCAAGTATAAGTGATGGTTTTTCACTTGCTTTACGTGATCGTAATCTCCAACTGATTTTTTACTTTTCTACTTAAATTCAAGAGTAACAACAGCTATTGAAGCGATGGCAGTTTTACTGAACTGCCGTCGACCGACAATACGTGTATCGCACAACTGATCTTGTCATGTTTCCCATTTTCTGCTGCAGTAAAACTCCCTCCAAATTGTGTCTATGGTGCCTTGGGAAATGTGGAAAAGATTCGCTTCTTTTTCGTTATCACGAGAAATAATAATAATAAATAGCACTTCGAATGACTTACTGATCGGGCAGCTTAATTCGTGGCAATAGATTTTGTGATGCCCTGAAAATTGTGTATAAGATCGTAGTGATCTCCATTTGCTTTAGAGATCGTTGTGGTCTATTATTGGCCCTTAGAACTATGATCACCATACACAGCCGTTCATACAAACAGTCAGGGAAGATCAGTACTTTTTTCGCGATCGTTGTGAAGATCTAATTCAATATTCAACTAAGAGCAAACTTAAAATCTTTCTTAACGTCCTTTTTTCATCATGTGTACAACTAGATCTCTTCCTTCTGATCTTGTAGTGATCATAGCTCACAACTGATCCTCGAAGCCCGTCCATTTTCGCGGACTTTTACTCTTAAGCGCAGTACTTCTTTGTAGTGGCGCCATCTTCTGCACCTAGCTCAATGACCTCTGCATTAACCAAATAGCTCTTTAACTGGCTATATAAGCATCCGTGACATAAAACGTGGACAATCAATAAGCCAAAGCCCACAATTTATTAACAACACTCCGCACGCCTGATAAGCTCATCGTTCCGCTCCCTGTCAATTCGCATTTACTTAACAAAACCAATGATAACCCCTTTCCAATGAGTAGAGTATATCAGCCGACTGTCAAATAAAGAAACTTAAACCACTTACCAACCAAGATTAAATAAATTTCCCAAATCCCAAAGTGTACGTATATTTTCTATAACCAACCAACAACCACACCTAATGTAAATCATTCGCACAACAGGAGTCACAAACAGGTGTAGCAATTCAAACATGAAGGAAAAAAAAAACAGAACAAACCTGAAACCAAAAATTGACACCTAACAAGAGCAGCGGGCTGTAAAATGTCAAACAGTCGTAAATCTCGGCCTCCAATCGATGACACAACTGTGTCAAATGAATTTCTAAACGACTTTCCGAATATTTTATGGCCCCCCGGACAAATCTCGTGTCCAAATATATACCACACTCTGAATTGGAACAAAACAAAAAAAAAGAATTCCCAAAAAGAACATAACGCCTAAAATGTAACCTCAATGTTAGGGACCACTGTTAAAGTGTCAAAGTCTACAATTGTCACAACGCAGACAAGATCTTTTCTCGAATTGATCCCAAACAATATCTGAAGAAGAAAAATTCGAAAAAAAAAGAAGAAACGATTGTTATGCTAAATGGAAACATTTTAATCAAACAGATTCCGCGACTGACATACCACCCGCACGGATCGCGTTGACCGACGTGACGCCAAGATTGGAACAAAACTGCTACGCTATTCACACCGCGAACAAAAGGTGCGATAAATTCTTTTCTCTCTGACAGAGAGAACGGGAAAACTTAAATAGCAACGGACCAACGGTTGACAGATGTAAACGCCCCCTTTGAGATAGGCAATTGTTTGGGAAATAATTGCGGCCTCGGACTACTCGCTGAGCTCAATCGAAGGAGTAGATGGCGTTTGGGATCTTCTAAAGATTTTAATTGCTTTTTCAATTTGTCTGACAGTTCATAAAATATTTTGACAATAACCATAACCAAGCAGTTTAAACGTCAGAACACTGCATAAAGACAGTTGTAATTTGCTTCCTCTTGTCTTCGGCTTTTCTTATTTATGAGATAATGTCTCATTGACTATGCACTAGTGTGGAAGAACCCTTTTCTTATAACGGTCCTTGTCGCGGATGTAATTATTATTGCGAATAAATCTTGGAAGAAAGTTTTGATTTGTGCGTGGTGGTTGTTTCATTGCATTTGCAAACTGAGACAAATTAGATGTCCTTTCGAGTGCCAAATATGGTCATTAAATGGATGTTTATCATGGCGATTGTAAAGGACTCTGGTTCCTTTTTGTTTCTGTTTCGCGATATTCATATACCATTTTGACTTTGTTATGCGAATGTCGGATGGAGGTTTTATTGGCTGCCATTTGTCATTTGGGAAATGTATTTGCTTTCGCAAGACAATCACTTTTGGCGATGCGAGTAGATGCGTAGGATTTGTAATTGTACATGTTTGCAACTGCCTTTGTCTCGTATTTGATTTATGGCGGTGTTGAACTAAATTTTCTTCTAAAATAGAGTATCGAATGTTTTTTGATGGTGTTCGAGTTCAATTGGTATCTACTGTTGTCAGTGCTGACTCGAGGGTACTGTCTACGGAATGTGAGTGGAAGTATGTACGGCCCAATAACAAATTGATTATTTGAAAAAATCATTAGAAAATAATGAAGAAAACTGATGACAAGAGTGGCACCTGTCAAAGTCGTTATATCACCAGGTTTGTCTATCTCAAGTGGGTGTTTAAATTTGCGGCTGATTGGCTCGGGGTGTGCAAAAGAAAAAAAAAAGAATAAGAGAGGAAAATTTAGTGAACAATAGATGTTCCGTTTTCAAAGTGTTCCAGTTTGACGGATTTTTACCGAGCTCCTGTCGCTCTCGATGGCAACGATAATGATGGACCCGATTTTTCGCTACAAAAATTAACCCAGAAGGGAATCATGGTGACATAAATTATAACGTCGCTGCTGTCAGTGGTGGTTTTATATCACTAAACACAGAAATCGTTTGCCATCGAAGCAACTCTTTCCTAGAACAAAAATAAATGTCATTCGAACTCAAAAGCAGTTTTCGTCAGAAAACAAAAATACAGAAATCGCTTAAGTGACAGCTGTCATTGAATACCATAAGACAGGAATGCGCCACATATTTTCTAGTATCGTTAAGTGACTATCAGCGTATCTATCATACACAACGCAAGTTTCTGATGGCCCCTTCTGATCGGTAGTAGAATGTCACCACAAAATGTACTTTTGACAGTTTTGACGTTATTTTGTTGCTCTCGATATAAAAAGGGAATTTTGTAAACTCAATAAAAACGTCGTGTCATACAAAATATAGCTGAATACGAAGAAGGTTATGAACGAAATTCCCAATTGCCATCAATGACAGCTGTCAAATTTAGATTTAAGCTCCAATAATTGCATCTAGGATACTTCGAAAAGCCTTTAAGTGTTTTCATTGCATCGTTATCTGTGTAAAGCGCCATCAAACTTCAAACTAGTTCAAATGGAGTATTATAATTACAATAACATTTCCTGGCTGTAATCCAGCTTAAGTCAACGTGTGTTGACTATGCAATTCTACGTCCGGACCGCAAATGAACTTACGACCGACAACTTCAAGCATTTGATAGACATTTGGTGGGTTTCCGTCCAGTTTTGATACTGGCTTAAGCCGATATAATCCTATCGTGGTTGGCCCTTCAAATATCAGCAAAAATCTGACAGAAAGTTCTGTTTCAGCAAAAAATAAAAAATCTTGCAGTACTGCATAGTGGCGTATCCAACATTTGCCGTAACTGTAAAGCTGTTCACCTAGAATTCTGACAGCTATTGCATTGGGTACGTACTTTGGCTAATGTCAGCGGTGCCGACTGACTTTCATTACTCGCGCCACTCTACATCTCCATATTTATCATTAATTTATTCTCAGGTTCAACGGCAGTAGCCTGCGGATTTGTTATTATTATTTGCTACGCTCCGTCACCGTGAACCGAGACAATCTCCACAGTCCAAGCAACGTTACGTCAAATACACTACGTAAGCATCCAGCCAAGTAATTCCACAGAATGATAACAAAAGCTTGCGATAAAAAAGCAAAACAAATGCCAAAGCCAAGCGTGTCTTGATTATTTTCTTTCAAAGTCAAGAAGCATTCCAGAATTAATTTCTATGCCACTGTGCTGCTATGTGCCGGCAGAGTCGGCGCAGAGCTCGCGCGCGATACCCTTCAAAGATTGCAATTTTTGATTTGACGCCAATATCTGTGGCTTGGTGTATAACACACACGATGTGTTGGTGTGTCGCCTTTTAAAACAATCTGTGGCAAAGAGGAGATGGCAGAGTGTGGTATAGTATAGTAGCTGCAACCAGCAGCATCACATGCAGCGTCTGGTAATGCTAGGTAATTAGTCTTCGCTTGCATTTTTCGCGACCAGAGTTAAAGGACTCCCCAGGGGGTTTCTGGGGAATTGTGGTAGGTAGCCGATGTGCGGTGTGATTCTCTGGAAATGTAAACAAAGTCAAGGCAGACGGTTGGAGTTCTCGCTTTTGTTTTGTTTTTTGGGTGGCAGTGGTAATGTGATTTAATGTGACAGCAAATTCGATATGGCACACAGTGTCATATTGATAAGAAACTTGATTTTGTTTATCCTTGACATTTGTGTGAGGTTGGCTGCAATGATTGATCGGATGTTGTTGCAACTATGATGAGTTGCATTTGTGGCAGCTGTAGCCTGTAGTGTAATGTGGTTATCCGACGGTTGAGAGATGGACTCCAGTTCCAAGTAAACGACGGAATTTTTCAAGACAACAACTTTTTCTATGGGTTGGAGCACTTTGCACTTACCTCTAGTCCACTTGCCACTTGCCAGAATAACAACACTCAGGTCATTCGCTTCACTGTCTTTTGCAGTTTAGTGATCTTAAACCAACTTCTTTCTGTAAAAAAAAACATGAATACCCCATATTCGTTCAAACTGACGTCTTGAGTCTTAGGACCTTCATTTCCATATACAAGTTACTTTCCTACCATCGAAAACGTATTAATTTTATTTCTCTTTCCCTGTTGCAGGTTCAATTGAATCTGAAGACCTCTCGCTTGAGCCACAGAGCGTGTCCAGTCCGGTGCTGTGCGCATTGAAAGAGGAGCGCAGCACACCGCCCACGCTGATAGTTAAGGAAGAAACAAGTAATAATAGTTGTACAATGTATCCAACACATCTTACAAATAGTCAAACAACAACAAATAGCAATACACACAATAACTCAACAAGTGCCAGTAATAGCAATAACACGAATCACCACCATTCGCATGGCCAGCATGGCAATAGTTCACCACATCATCATCACAGTATACAACAGCAACAACATATGAACCAACAACAACAACAACAGAACCAAATACACCATCACAGTCAGTTGCATCAACAGCATCTACAACAGCAACAACATCACAATCACAATACACAACACCACCAACAACAACAACAACAACAGCAACACCACCAACACCATCAACAACAACAACACCAACAACAACAGCAGCAACAACATCAACAACACCTTACTCACCACCAACAACAACAACAACAACAACACCAAAGTAGCGGTAAAATATCATATCGTGGCATTTTCACCACTACAGGTAACCCATCAATGGGCGGACTTACCGGCTCAGCATCAGTCGGCTCAGCGGCCGCACAGCTTAACTCACCACAATTGAGCGTGCTGCCCAGTCAGATGTCACCGCCATCGGCAGGCCTTGGCAGCAGCTGGGGTCTACCAAGTCCC
Source organism: Cheilosia vernalis (assembly GCA_949126925.1). NCBI lineage: Eukaryota > Metazoa > Arthropoda > Insecta > Diptera > Syrphidae > Cheilosia > Cheilosia vernalis. The sequence continues at coordinate 12,160,092 of OX421358.1, forward strand.
GATAAGACACTCTTCCAGCCGCCAATGTTCAGCCTGTTGGGACCAGGCCCTCAAAATGCAGCCGCACAGGCCCATTATGCCCCCCAGAATGCGCCCACCAGTAGTCCATCGCCATCCGCGCACCACATCCATTCGGCATACGCTGACGAACGCAACCCACAGCATGTCGAACTGCTCGGCCTGAACATGGACTGTTCGAGTATAATTCTGAAGCAACCCCCACCCAGCTACAGCAGTGGATGTGTGTCCAGCATGGATCTTCAGCCCAGTCAATCCAGTCAGGAACTCAATCAGTATGCCCGCCAGCAGATGACCGCCTCCAAATACCAGTGGCTGGACTCGCCGGCGGAATACGGCAGTCCGCAGCAGTCATTAGTTGTGCCCGGCCCCTCTTCGTCCGCCTCATCCGCCTCAGGACTCATCCCCAAGCAAGAGGCCTACAGTGATCACCACATGCAAACACCGTCGGGATCACAATCTGGCTACTCAGTTGTCCAACTCGCCGAATACAGTCCATCCACCAGCAAGGGCCACGAGATCCTCTCTCAGGTATACCAACAGAGCACGATGCCATTGAAGCTGGTGCCGGTCAAACCGCGAAAGTATCCCAACCGGCCGAGCAAAACGCCAGTTCACGAACGTCCGTATGCCTGCCCCGTCGAAAACTGCGACCGACGTTTCTCCCGCTCCGACGAACTCACCCGCCACATTCGCATCCACACCGGCCAGAAACCGTTCCAGTGTCGCATATGCATGCGATCCTTCAGCCGATCCGACCACCTGACGACGCACATTCGAACACACACCGGCGAGAAGCCATTCTCCTGCGACATTTGCGGACGCAAATTTGCCCGCTCCGATGAGAAGAAGCGTCACGCCAAGGTCCATCTGAAGCAACGCATCAAGAAGGAGAGCAAAATGAGCCAGCAGCAACAGCAACAGCACCAGCAAGCGGCAGCAGCAGCAGCAGCGGCACAACAACAACAACACCACCATCAGCAACACCATCACATGTTGCACTCTGGTGATCTGTCGATTGTGACAACAAGCGCCACCAGCTTGTAGGTCGAGGAGAGTCTATCGTCGATTGATTCTATTGCGAATATTCCAATTGAATCCCTATGGGATGATTTGGATGAAGCAGGGGATGTATTGGCAATGGCAGAGGTTCAGGATCAGGAGCAAGCGAAGGCTGAAGAAGAAGCTGTTCCGTCGAAAATTGTGTCCAGAAAACCAGTACCCACAGCATCGGTAGGAACTTCAACTTCACAGGACGAGGATGATGGCATTCCGTTGACTATACTAACTGGTAACAGTAACAGTGGTCAGGATTGGCTTATATTACTTTTAATGCAGTAGGCTAGCTCAAGAATGTAGGGGAATAAAGAGCGGGCTTAGGGTGCAAAATTTTAGTCGCGAAAGTGAGTTTTACTGTTGGAAAATAACGATAGCAAGTGATCATCGGTCAGAACTGTGAAGATTGTTATAGTGCTATTTTTTAAGAGTCTTAGAAACACACTTCTGCTCGCCAGTGATCGAGTTCTTTTTACAAACTTAAATTTTCCACTGAATGCTTCAGATCAGTTAGAAAGATCAGTAAGAAAGTGAGGATCGAAAGGGTGATCAGTAAGATCAGTTAGAAAGTGAGGATCAAAAGGAGGGATCTAAAGATCAGAAGATTGACTTAAGATAATTTACACTCAGGCAAAGTTCTGTACAAAGTGATCATCATTTTACTGCCGAAGATCGCCAAGATTATACCGGGTCATAACCAAAGAAAATATTACACGATAACACGAAACCCTTAGAAGACATGCCTCTGGGGAGTCCCTTCGGCAATCATATTCAAATGTTGCAAAAGCAAAAGCCAGTCTTTCCACAAGTACTTACAAAACCAGCGATCTTGAAAAACCTGAGTTGCCTCTCATTTTTTATTTTCAATTCCCATATCTATTAAAATGATCGGGGATGTAAAATGCTGAAGTGAACCATCCATACAATCGATCCTCGGCCACCGACGCTCATTGTTAAATTTATGACGATCAACTTTAATTGTTTAAAGATGATCTAGCCGACGGTCTTTTGTTGTAGTTACATATTTTTAAATGATTTTATATCTAGCAGGACTACCAATTGCACATGATCACTAAAGTTGATTACTAAGCCCTGATCTTGCCACCCGAATATCTGTCATAATATTGTTGCAAGTAAGGGAAATGCTATTGGTAATGAAGACATGATTACTGATCGTTTACTTCTGCAAAGCTTTTTTTTGAAATTCTATGAATGAAAGTCACATGTTATTCTATTAAGCAAACAAATAAATTCAGACCTATTGTTAGGATCCTATAAAACCACCGATCATATTCTGCTTCAAGTGATCTTGTCATAAATTGTTGCCATCGTAGCGCAATGCTTCTGGTGCATTGAATTCAATATACCCACCCGATCTTGTTTCACTCAAAGTGATCGTACATGTGGTAATGATCTTTTAACGTAGCGATCCTCAAAATGAAACATAACTTCTAATTTTATAGGCAATATTCGATCAGCAACTCCCTTATACATACTACAACCTTCAGGCGTTATTCAGCTGGTCTAACCTAGCAAATGTAATTTCTCTCAGACGATCTCACCCAACATTGCACGATCATCATTTTCCTTTACAAAACTGGTATCACGCAGAGATCACCCAACTATACAAACAGTTCTGTTTGAGTAATAAAAATAATCGTAATAATAAAAAAAGAAAATTACCTACTATAAAAATAAATGCATGAAATTGGCAAACAACACCCAAGCTAGTTGTCGTCGACGATGTTGTACTTGTCGACGTAACTATTGACGATCTTCATTGCCGATTGAAAAGTAATCATTACGTGCGTAATGCCATTGCGTTTCCTGATCGCACACACTGATTATTTTCGAAAGTGTTATGACACTCGAATGGAAAGTAAAGTCGACGATCACTTGTCATCGGTTTCTTTAAAAGTGTTTGATGCACTTTCAAGACTAAAATTTTAAATACCTTAACCACGTCCACATCTTGTGCCACCAACAATGTTAATTCTAAATGGGTGTCAAAAACCAAGTATTTTACTGAACAAAAATGCCATAAATCTATATTGTACTTAGTCAGGTTCGTTAAACAAATAATTAAAAAATAAATCTCAATACACAACAATCATTTAGTCAATCAAAGTCTATCCTACTATACCCCCACGTGAAATACCTTTAAAGCAAATAATAATTTAAGCAACAGAAACTTGTGTCATTTCAATTTACTCTTAAGCTTTGCTCTGCAATCGTAACCTTTACAATACCTACAAAGAATCAATCGATAGAAAAAAACCTACACCTTAAAATTGTATAAACAAAAAATGGTTGTTAAAGTAAACTCTTAAAGATAAGTTAAAAAATATGTAAGACATTTTTACCTAGACAAAGCAAACTAAATATATTCTACTTTCTAAACAAAAAAAAAAAAAACTACAACAAATTGTGCTAATAACTGATAATTATGAAATGGAAGAAAGAATAATTAAGCCAACTAACTAACACATAAGCTTTGTAATTTATTAACCATCCTATTTCTTAAAAAAAAAACCATTAATTTAATTTTTGTTCTTAAATTTAATTTTAATTAATAGAAAAAGAAAAATTAATGAAAACAAAACTTATATCTCTAATACTGTGATCTCATGTGTAATTGTTTTTTTTTTTATTTAATTTTCGTGTATATAAAATTTATTTAAATTTTTGTATCGTTAAAAAGGAAAACACTTTTTTTAATTTTTTTTTTTTTTTTGTTTTAATCTGCTATTTTTACTAATTTTTATCAATGAAACGAAATTGAAATATAAATGTAACTCTAAATAAATTAACATTAGTTTAATAAAAATGGTAAAGGAATATGATCTAATCATATTCGCTTAAATTTAAAGTGAAATACATTGTAGCCATGTAAACATAATTTTTTTTTAGAAAAGAACAACAAATCAATAATTGTTGAGTGCTAGTAGAAACTTCCTTATTTGATTTTTAAAATCAACAATAATTTTTCGAAAAATAACAAAAAAATAATATTTGTTATTTTAATTAAAAAGCGAAACAGTAATTCAATGGTAGAAAATTCTTTTTTGTTTTCAATGGAATAGTTATATTTTTTCTTTAAGTTTAACCTACAAAGTAGACACATACAAATATTGAAACTACAACTAAAAATAGTATAGAATGAGATGAAGAAGAAGAAAAGAATATTGAATACAAAAACAGAGATAAATAAATATTTATTTTTAATAATAACTAAAGTTGATTTTGTTTTATTTTTTATGTTGTTTTGTTTTCCTTGGTTGCATTTTCAGTTTGTTTTTTTAATTTTTTTTTATTTGGATTGGATCGACACACATTCTTTTATTGGACAAAATACTCCAGTGACGTCGTATTGACAAACAATCTACTTTTAGACAGTCACAGTGTAACTACAAATTTTTTTTAGGGAGCTTATGGAACAAAATCAGTGAGGAAGTGAAAGCGACTTTCGCCATCTAGTTGGAGGAAGCTTCTCGACAGGTACTCGTCACTCAATCGACATTTTGTTTGTGAAAGGCGTTAGTTCTAGTACGTTTTCTACGACTTAGTACACCCTTTTAATGTTTAAATTTAAATATTTGAGGGTTAAAATATTTAGTGTTCATTTGGGTAAATTGCTATATAGTACCTCAAAATCTTAATGACAATAAAAATGCATTTTAATTAGATCATCAAATTGTTGTCAACCCCATTCTCCATATGCATGCGAATCGAAATACTTTCCAATGATTTGGACTTCCTTTTCAATTTCGTGCCAAGTAGTCTTCTAAAGCAGCCGATATTCAAATAAATGTAGGCCAGAGCCAACGGAACATAATATAATACCTATTGCATGTAAGTTAAAGAAGATAGTCTTGTGTCACACGCTTGAAGTTCTAGCGGTTGATCGTTAGGCTATAAATTTGGTGCTGAAAGGATTCTACTTCAAGCTTTTTCGGCTCAAATGAAGTTGGACTTTCTTATTTTAAATAGTCCGGACTACGGAGCCATGCGTTTCAATCGTGTCAGGTTCAACCCTTTGACTTCTTTCTGGGCGCCATTTAATGCACCTGCAAACAAAATTATCCACATGACCATACATTGGTAGAAGATGCTTTGTCGCAAATTGGATCTTAGGGTCAAGTTCTTGAAGTGCAAAAACTAGTAGCTGCAGAGTTAAATATATTTTGTAATAAGAACGAAAAGCATTTCCCAATGACTAAACTACTGTTGAATCGTTATGGGACTCAGTAAATTTGAACAAGCAAACTGTATCATCAGAATTTGTTTCCGATTTCTGAAGGAGGTCAGAACGATGCCAAACACTCTAACTTAAGTGTAGAAACTTTAAAGTTCAGCTTAAAACGACCGTCAGACATTTGAGAGAGACTTATGAACACGGTTCCTCAGTAGGCGCCCAAGTAATCATTTTTTTTTTATTTGAAGAAAGGAAAATAATGGAAGCAAGGTGAGCCTAGCAGCTCAGTTGATAATTTTCTGGGCAGCCGAATTTAGGGTCTTAAGTTCAACACCCCAAGAGAACAAATGCCACACCTTGAGGCTTTTTCCGATTTTCTTTCAGGTCTCAGGAACATATGAAAGTATAACTGTCCTAAGGAAGACTCAGTTTTGTATTTGAATACGGAAATAAAATCATAAAAATTCACACAATTGGGAAAAATGCTTAAGGTCTCATACGAAGCTGTAGCGCCCAAAGAAGGACCACAAAAACAGACACATTTTTAGTGGTAGATATTTTCGAGGTTTTCAAAATGTATAGACCAGGCATTTTCCAAAATTTACAACATTTAGACAAAGCGGAAACCTTTGGATTTCTTGTTGCTTTTTAGTCAAATTATATTCATTTTAGTGACTTTTACCCGTAAGTAGAAGCCTCAAGTGTGTGACACAGAAAACATTCCAAATTTCTGTTTATTAGTGCACATACCTACCTCATAAAACCATCTTAAATTAAGAAAAGTCCACATAAAACAAAACAATCATCAATTCACTTAAAAATTATTAGGTGGCGGAATTTTTTTAACTTTCAGTTTTTAACGATGCTTTTTCATAAATTATATAACTTTTTTTTTTCCCAAATTTCGCAGCCTACCTTCAGTTGTAACTATCTCTTGTTTTTAAATAAAATAAAAATCAAACGCCATATCGTTGCAAGTATATATATTTTTATTTACATATCAAATTTAACTAAACAAAATCAATTATTGGCAACATTTTGACCTAAAATTAAGACGGTTACAATTTGAAAACAAGCGAAGAATGAAACATGTTTCACTAGCTTAGCCCTGCTTTACTTGTGATTTCAAGTTTTATGGTAAAAATGTCATTCATCAATGGTGGCTTGAAAACAAACAAAATTTCAAATAAGAAAAGGCCTTAAGAAATTCATCACAAAAACTAAAAAAAATTAAGTAGCTAGAAAAATGTTTTTGTTTTTTTTTTTTAACTTAAGACAAATACATTAGGAGAAAGAAGATACAAAAAAATTGAAAATATGATTTTGTTCTTTTCCTAGTAGCATTAATGGAGAAAAATTATTAACGAAAGTGATCTTCGAATGAAATTCAACGAAATAAAAAGCGCAGATAATTTTACACACTAAAATACGGACGGAAAATGAAAAATTTAAAAAAAAAAAAACAATACCTACAACTTAGTTAGAGTAGCGATGCAAAATCTCGTTTGAAGTTAAAAAAACCAATTAAAAATTTAAATACGAGAGTAATACTTAAAAAAAAATTAAGAAAAGTAAAACTATAAATATAGTACAATTTTTAATTGCATAGTTTATGTCTTTAGACATAAATTAGGATATATTAAAAACGGGAACTATATTTAATAGCCGCACATAATACCACAAATTAGTCTAGGCAAAAATCGACCTCTACTAGAGATTACTATTTATGTTTCGCATGAGAGGAGTTTGGAAAGGACTTAACCAATGTTAGAGGTTTTGTTTTTCATTTTTTTGTAAATGAAACAGGTTTTTCAATGGCCTTTGGAAATATTCACTCAAGTGTTGACTAGTTTGAATAATATATATATTTATAAATATACATATGGAATATATTTGTTTTAAATATATGCTCATATTTATTGTAAGTTTAAAAATACATGTATTCGTATTTTAGAGAAATGAAAATTTAGTGTCGTAGCTGTTTACATCCGTCTCCAATTTAATGGACATCGATGTAGAATTTTGGACATAAAGTGAACTTAAACTAGACTTTTTTTTAATAAAAAGAAGCCCATTTAGAGGGCTGGCTTTTTCCTTAAACTATAGATAAATATTTAGCAATTCATAATTGTGTACAAAATTTCATATTATTTTCATGGGAAATAAGGACGAAGATAAGATGCTTTTTCCAAGTCGTCATTGCCCTACTATTCATAGCTAAGTACAATTAAAATTCCCTGCAAAGAAATAAAAATAAAATAGTATTCTAAAACAATTAGCCAAATCGAAGATTTATATAATAAGCCAATAAAACAAATAGTTTGCTTTTATTTTTTTTTTTTTTTTTTGTTAAATCATACTTCAGAGTGAGAAAATAATATAATGTTACAAATTTTTTCAAAACATCAATGCATACCTACATAACAACATAACAATAGCAAAATCAAAATATTTATAAATATTATAAAAACAAAACAATGCTGAATATTGTAGCTAGGTTAAATTAAATGTTATCTATATATTTATGTAGAATTTTATTTATGTTAAGAGTTTTTTGAAAATAAAAAAACTTACAAAAATACCTTACTCTTACTGTACAATGTACAATTACTGTACATGCATTTGAATATCTATTCTTTGACTGAGTTTTTAAGTATGTAAATTCAATGAATAAATTTCAAATTAAATTTGAAATCATATACAAAACTAATAATATATTAAACAATTATCATAGATAAATTCCAGGACTATTAATTATTACGAATAAAAATATTTCAAAATACAAAGACTTGATTAATCCATTTATAATAAATTACATTATTATGTACTCTTTTGTATGATCTGTGCTACGTAATCTTTCGACTGTCTATTAAATGGAAAATAAAAGGAGAAACAATTTTGTTCTTTCTCAAATTCTTAATGTTTAGTGTACGAAATTCTTTTCTTTTTCTAAATTCATTAATTTTGAATTTAAGATTTTAATTACAATTACATATATAAATAATTATATTATCTGTATATTTTGTTATTTAGATAAAATATTACAAGAAAAAAGTAAAATGTTTTGTGTATGTAACAGATAAGACGGTGTTTATTGGAAGAAATATTTTGATGGTAATGATTATAAGAAAAAGAAACAAACTTTTCAATTTGTCTTTAATAAAAATTGTCTAAAACAGAAATATATTGGTTTTTTGGTTCGTCGCAGCTTTAAAATTGGTCCGGAAATGGTGTAGGTGAGGAGGTGTTTCCAAGTAGAGTTCCTTTGCCAATATAAATGTATACTGCATCTGAATAATATTGGAGATATGGAAAGTCACCAGTAAGAAAGGAAATTTCTGACTAACAGACACAGAAACTACCAAAAATTTTAATATAATAATCTGTTTTAAGGGCCTCAAAGGCAGACAACTTGAAATCAAACCAAACGAAACAAATGATATTCATAGAAACGCCTTGAAGGACATGACTAGATGAAGATCTAGTCTATCTTCATTTGGAAATCCAGCCGATTCCTTATGATGATACCAACGATTTTTAAAACTCTTTAACAGTGTCTTTATTAACTCTTACATTTGCGAGGGTCATCCAACGCTATAATTAAAATGGGCCCCACTTATATGGTGGATTGTGGTAATTGTAAGAGTAAGTATGAGCTATGAGTCGAAAGTAAAATGTGTACAACATCAAATACAAAAATCAAATAAAATTCGCGATATGAACAGTTCGAAAGACCATCTCATGGAGAATGTTCTAGGTCCTATAAAAGGAACCAAATAGGGCTCAATTTAAGCATCATTCCTTGAAAAGCAGTTTCTAGCTGCCTATAAAATAGTGGTGGAACTTGAATCGTGACCTATTAAGAAGCCGATATTCAAACTCAAACAGAGGACTAGATGATTTTTTTAATGAGTCGACAAAAACAGCATAAATCTCCAGGTTCCAGATGCCAATCAGGCTTCAGAAATACGGAGAAATTATGAAATTTGTTAAGATGGAAATTTACTCTTTCCACCAGTGGTACAATAGTTTGAAGGACAACTGATCGAGAAGTCTCCGGTTCGACCCCCGAAAAGCAAAGTAACATTCGATAGTAGAAGTGTTCCGCGAAAGTTCGTCAAATCAGCCTGCATCCGGTTTGAAGATATCTTCCATTCATTAGTCAAATATAAATTGACAACCATTCGTGTGAAGTTTGAGCTCGAGACCTGTACCTCTAAACTGTCAAAACAGCTCTTTTTTCGGGTCTTGCACAAATGGTGCAAATGGAAAAAGGCATAACAAAACAAAACTCTTCAGTATTTTTTTAATAATTTAATTTAAGAAAAAGGTGCCCAAGATGGCGTAATCCGGATGGTAACGTCGATGGAAAAGAAAAAGAAGAGGCCCAGAACAGGCCGTTGGTTTTGTACCAAGAGGAGATTACGTGAGAATTATACCCAACTTCGCTGGTGCAATCGCCCTCTAATGTGAAATAGAAGATAAGATCGGATCGCACCAAAACCAGTTGCTATAGTTGGTAAATTCCATTTTTGATTTAAACAACAGCTCTACATCTTTTTTAAGGTAAATGCAAGGACTATACCACGATTTAAAATTAACAACCATCCCTACCATTCAAAAGAACTCATGCACATTTGAGGTCTCATTCAATTGGAGACAAGCAGAACGACTTATTCAATATTTCAGTACGAAGCAATTCCAATTCCTCCATAAGAGAAATGTTGAGCTTGGACTCAAAATATTTACTTAAATTGGCAGCTTATAGAGACGAGCTCCTCGATGAAGAGGATACCCGCCACCTACATTTTTATGCAGCCGCAAAAGGCTAGTCGCTGACGTTCTTCTGCTTCCATAACAGATGTTCCAAACAACCTAGGAAAGTATTTCCCCGAAGAACGACAGTGCCCTATAAGCAGGTGTTGCCACTGAAACAAATAAAAAAAATAGGGCCCGAACCGAAATAAGTTGCCTCCACATAAAAAGCTAATATAGCAAAAATAAAACAGAGCAACAAAGTATTTTTTTTACAAATAACAAATTCCAGCTCAGGGTTTTTTCACTGCGCCACCTCTCGCGAGCGTCTGACAAACATCCGAGAGTATAACTGTCTTGAAAGAGCTTCTCAATCGGCCGTTTGGAATAGGCTAGATCCCTTCCATTCGTTCCAAAAATGAAAAACTCACACAAAACGAATGGTTGCGAGAAGCTAGGCACAGGGTTCCTACAGACCCTTTGCGCCAACAATTATTATTATTATTAAACACTACTTTTCAAATGTTCGACTTCTTTTTCGTTCAATAAAGAATAAAATCGCACTTAAACTGAAAAAGGGGCCATTTTGATAAATTTTCGAAAAGTGCGGGCCAAGGGTTCTGAGGTTCAAAAACGGGCCAAATGGAAACCCTACCTACAAGGCAAGGACAATTAATTTAGATCACCTCCGTTTGTACCCTTAACATCTGCGAGGACATAACTTAGACAACTCTTTTAAATATGGGATATCACGGCGCAGGGTCATAAGTCCACAATGGACCACAAATCAATTGTGGACTTATAACCCACCCAGGTGAGCCAAAAGTTCACACCAAATTCTTGTGAATTTTTGACTCACTGATTGTGGTCTTATGGCTCACGGATGAAGAAGGTGAAGAAGAGGACAACGAGCTTGAAAGCGAAGCTAAAAATTCTAGTAATGACCTCATTTGCGGTGTTTGCCTCCAAAACCCACAAGATTGCGCTTTCAAACTATGAATTCTATATGGGGGGGCATGCTGCCCCCCTGCAACCCCCCTGCTTAGGTTTACTGATGGATTACGGGGTGGGTGAAAGGTTCTTCTTATTACTCAAATTTTGTTGGCGTTATTGCACTTTGTGGGAGTGAAATAAGACCAACTGTTGGAAGTTATCCTTATTACACTATTTAAGAGCGAAATAAGGTACATTTTTAGAAGTTGGTCTTATTTCACGGCATCTATCAAACATTCCCATACTTTTTGAGGTGTCAAAACAACTCTTTTTGTCATATGGATAATTGTGGACTTATGGCCTACTTCCATTTTAAAATTGTGAACCTATGGCCCAAATTATTGTGGACTTTTGGCTCACCTTCGTGGGTTATAAGTCCACAATTGATTTGTGGACTTATAACCCACATATATGGGTCAAAAGTCCATTGTGGACTTTTGGCCTGTGGACTTATGACCCTGCGCCGATATCACTGGGTCTGTCTCCTGAAGTAGTCATAATCCGAAAAAAATGGCAGCCGCCTTTATAGACCGCGGGGTTTTATTTAGTCAGAGCGTTGATTACCGTGTACAGCTATATAGATGTGGGCTATAAAAATGGAGCATGCCGTTACGAAAAAAAAAATGCTCAGTTGTAATGTAAATGATCTCCTTATTTTGGGTGCTGGAAAGGAGCCAGATATATCTTCAACACCTTGTTGCCTCACAAACTATGCTATTGCGCTCGCCATCGCTACCGTCAACTTGGTAAACATTGACCGATTTCAAAAACGAATGCAGCAGTTTTCCAAATTATGTATAAGGGAACTTATATACCTACTTCATAGTTGGGGCTGAGTTAATTACTTTAATTTGTATAGCTATGCACAATTAAAATAAATAGTATATTTATTGGTAGTTTTTGCCCAAAAACTGAGTGGTCAATGTTTCCCGGCCCTAAGTCTAACTTTGACCGCCTAATATCAAAAGAACCTTGTATAACGTTTCTTAACCATTTTATTTTATTAAAATGTAATAAATAGTTACAATAAATCACATATCACATTAAGTCTTTCATAATAGGTGGAACAAAAAATTAATATTGCAGAAGGTACAGTAGTTAAATGAAATCGTTAAGAAACCATCTTATGTACTTCTTCTTTGTGCGCATAGAATGACAAATATTTGATCCACTGATAGGTCGTCTTTGTCAGCATTTGGTCCATTGTGATCTTCTTCTTTATCTCCACGATCGCCTTCTAAATATTCAACATTTTCAAAAGTGTTCGCTTCGTCGTGTGTGTTAAATGGGAAGCAAGTATGTCAGCAATAACTTCAACACTTTTTCCGTTTCGTACCATTAGCTTTATCTCTTTTTACGAAGATGAACCTCTTTGTCATCGCCATGACGCATTGCTTTTAGTAGGTACCGATACTAATGAAGACGAAAGCATTTCCTCAACATTGGCTTCATCAATTTTTGATGATAACCTACCAAAGACTTCTGAAGGGTAAAACGGAAAAATACCGCATTTTTTGAAACCAACAGAAAGATTCTCGATTCTTCCACTCTCATTGACAAAGGAATTGATCAACTGCTTCAATAAATGTGGAAAAACGTCTTTTGATAAATTTTGGGCGTTTTTTCCTTTGAGAGTTTTTCCAGCTTTCCAAAATGCATCTCGATTTTCGATAAGGGCGCGAAAAAAAGCCACATCTAAAGTCTGACAAATGTGTATTGAGTTGGTATAAGCACACAAACCTAATATTACTAGACCGCTGCTTCCACTACCTCAATAGAAAAATGGCTTGCCAAGTTATCGCCTATTATGACAACCTCTTGCCCTAAGTGTCTTGTCTCCGAAATGAAGGAATTAAGCAACCAGTCCCTTAATATGATTGCATCAAACCACTCTGACTAACTGCGGTTGAAACGAGTTCCTGGGGGTCCACCTTGAACCCATGATTCCCATAAGTATGTAGCTTTGTACACAACATTTATTTTCGCCAAATCGATTTGCGAAATCAAGATAATTTTTTGCTAGCAAGCGAATCATTCGGAAATCGAATGGAAACCCCAATTTGCTAAACATTAAAAGGACATTAGCAATAGCATTTTCTTCATTATTTGAAAAGATCGTTGGTCTCCTTGGCAGTTGATTAGTGTTCCTTTCACGATTTTTAACTCTTTCGAACATTGATTAACAGACCTCTGCTTTGCTCGTTTAAGGTCTAGAGCCTGTTGCATATCTTCCTCGGTGGTGCTTTTGTAACGCCTTTTTAGTTTTATATTATTTTTTGGCGGCATGGCGAAAGCAAGTTTAAAATTTTATAAAAAAAACGCGGCAAAAGGGGTGCTCAATGTTTTCCAATAATCATATTTCTGACTTTGACCACCCGGTCAATGTTTAACTGAAGTCGGTCAAAGTTACCCATTTTACTCGAAACATTGGCTCATTTTTGTATTTCATTACAAAAATATTAAAAGTTTAAGAAAAACTACTCTTAGATATTTTTTTCTGAAAGATAATTGATTCATCTACAAACCAGTCCAAAAATTTCGTGCCAATCCGTTCACTGTCAGCCCCAAAAATATGAAGCTTTGAAGACTCAAAAACAGTATTCATTTGTGGTTCAAAAAAACTTCTGTATGTGCTACTATCTTCTCAGAAACCACTTATACTATAGAAAAACGAGAAGAAAATGATAGATCCGCCCTTCTTATATTCTCCACCTTATCTATGTATATGTCATTTGACAAATTATGGAAAGAAGAAGACTCACACATAAGCTGGGATCTGCATCAAAGCTTTGCAACTTGGGCCTTCCCTGCGTATCCTCAAACGGTCTCCTAGCCCAGATTTCAAACTCCATTTACCCAAACCGCTTCGAACTTCTAAAACACCAACAGCCTCCAGTCCAATCCCCCTGCTCCCAATCTGCATCTTTTCCACATTCGCATTTTCCCCACCATCCACATCCAAGAGCCATAAATTTTCCACCATTTCAACTGCAAATCAACATTTGTTCTGATTAAACGCCACAGATAAATGTTGGAAAATTTGCCACCGAATAATTGGTCTGGATTCTTAGCCGTGCTTCCCTCTCCGCGCAACACTGTCCCCTGTGCCAATCTAAGAGGGGGCAAAAGAAGAAACCCTCTCACATGGAATCCCATGTCGCCGCGTGGAAATTTTCACGCCAAAGACGGTTGGCTTCTTGGGCTCCGGACAGACATCGTGTTGTTCATCAGCTTACATTGAAACATTGAAACAACAACAACAAACCGACCACAAGTCCAAGACCAAGTCCAAGTCGAATCTGTGTTGTTTTCCATGTCCATCCATGTTGCAATTTTAATTGAACCAGCCATTAATTAATTTCTACATTTTTCTTAGTCAGCCTTCAATTTATTGCTTGGTGCGCTGGTCTCGCGCACTTAGTCGCCCAGGCTATGCCTTCGGATACCAATGAGGAAGATGAGCCATAGACGAAACTCTGCACTTGACCATCGCCAGTGTTACACACACGGGGTTCACTCTCTTTCAGGTGGCTAAATCGGTCATTTGAGGACGCGCCTCTCGAGGCTTCTGTAATGCCATGATGTGGAGTTGTTTGTCTCGCGAGATGACTGTGACTGCATTTATATATATAGCTGGGTGGGTTTTTTGGGGGAACAGGGGGTGGATAGAGCATGTTCGGATAGTGGTCATGACACACGATGTGGTGCAAATTAATGCTGAATGTTGTTGCTGGTGTAGCATCTACAGTGCTCCATCGCCATGTGCGGGCCAACTTGCAGAATATTGATTTACAACTGAAATGTAGCAACAACGGCTACCGATTGACACGCCTTGCCATGAGAGGAGGCTCTATTCAAATGCTACCTGACATTATAAAAAAAAATCAGAAGGAAGCTCTGGGAAAACAAATTAAAAAAAAATTCATTTCTAGACACGACAGTGTGGTCGAGAAGAAAAGTTACGCGTACCTATTCTTCTCATTTGCTACACGAATGGAGGTCACCTTTTTATGCTGTTCTGGAATGACTGGATTGGCTGCATGAATGATGCTTATGTGGGAGACATTTGCAGAGCAGAATATTTTTAAGTCGTTTACTTAACTGTCAAAGTGACATTTCCAAGAAAATCGGTCGCCTCAGGCTTGCTGTTGTTTTCGATCGCCGATCTGAAATGTCACCATAGGTAGATGATAATTGTCCAGTAAATTGTCAAGGTTCCGATCTAGTTGTAAACTGTTTTTCTACAGACACATTCATCCCTTGTCAGACACACTGTATAATCGATTCTCCCAATAATTAATCGTCGAATGAAAAATACTGAACACTTGGGAACAAAATAAATGTTCGGGACACAACCACATCAAGTCGTCGTGTAATGAGCTCGCAACTGTAACTTGCCTGCCTGTCTTGAAATCGTCTTCTTCTTCTCCGTCCCATCCAGCATCCCCTGGGTTGCCACCTTATTTAAATGAGGGGCGCCTTAGTCCCCACCTGGTTCTCCATCTCGCTCTCTATCACTTTTCAGCTCTGTTTACACCTATATACGAGAGACTACTCTACCTATACACAGGAAAAAAGAAGTCCTTAATGATCAGTTTAAGTCAATGAGTTATTATTAGCCTACCGGTGGTGTTTGGCGCGCGAGCGCATCCCTGCAATTGGAGCTTGCCGCTTGCTGTGCGTATAAATTACATTTGGCGGTCGGTGTCCCACCTCTTTTCGCGTTCACAATTGAATGACGGTAATTTTTTGTCATTCACGTTGCATTTTGCCAGCCCAAATGACTGTGGTCAGAGTGAAGTTGGATGCAATTTAATTTCTCCGCGATCAATCAAGGAGAGTTCATAATTATGTGGTGGCACTGTTTTGTCGGAAAGAGTTGTTATTCCTGCCGGCCCATTAAGCCTCATTAGCACGCCTTTTAAAGAAGGTCTTCGTGATTAACTATATGCTTAAAAACGGCTACCTGTATGTGATACCAGATGGACTCTGCTTCTGTTGCTGATGGGCTAAGTGGGTGCGGACATCTGCCAGAAAACAAGTAGCTCGTTCCCTAATGATGGTTAACTTGATACTCATTAGGAAGAGGCTGTAATTAAGGAAAAGAGGAAACTTCCTTGTATTCTTCGGGCTGTAGGTCGAAATTGATAGGCGTGCATTTTTGGGGGACCTCCGATAAAGCCGTGGATTGTACCTACGTAAGGGTGTATATATCAGAGGAAATGATACACATTTCACACAACAGTCGATTAGTAAAGGATACATTTGAGAGATGAGCTAATTGAAATCAAAGAAGAAGCAGGATGAACCCTTTAAAAATTTATGGCTTGACGTATATGGCCTGTACATCTAACTTTTAAGGAGCAAGCATCTGTTATTACCAAAAGTTGATACGAATTCGTTAGAAGTTTTTTAGAAACCTATTTTACAACACCAACAACTACAACTGATCTTAGTAAGGCAAGAAACCTTTTGAATTGACATTTTGCTCGGATCCAGTGTTACTACTAAGCGAATTCGTTCTCTTAGACGAATGAATCGCGAAGGTAAATTGTTGCTTTGACAAATACTTTGCACATTCTTGTTTGGCACCAGAAGCAGTCCTTTAGAGTTGTTGAATGTGGTTTAACCATTCACATACACTTCTTCCAGACGTTCGCATTTTATTCTTTGGCGAATCGCTACCGAATCTTCAATCAAAATTCGAGGCAAATTAAGCAATTGCAGTTGCAGTTTCAACAAATGTTTCTGTTTTCTTCGATTTTTTTTTAACAGAAAACTGTCAGGGACTCCTTCTTATCAGGGTTGACACTTTGGAAAAATTGCAGTACCTACACAAAACTAAACCTACTGCATTTTTGAAGAAAGTTTGTATGCACAATCATCTCGATCGAGAAAATGTATCCCTATTAGCAGAAAACAACAAAATTAATGAATTAATCAATTTTCCAGTTGTGTTTAAGTACCTACTCGTTTTTATTAATTTTGTAGTGTTTATAATATTTTTTTTATTTGCCTTAGTTTTGTTTAAAAACACAGTTTATTGAAAAGCAAAATTAAATCTACTGTGTTTTATAGAAAATCTAAAATAGGCCTAAATTGCTCCTTATTAGTTAGAAACTCAGAACAATATATGAGCGGCACACTTGTTTTGATATCAATTAAATGTTGTGACATGATTGCTTTAAACATAGCAAGATCGTTCAGTAAATAAAGCTTCTCAAAAGCAGACTATTTAACATTAGCTAGAACGATCGATCAAAAAAAAAAAAAAAAAAAACACATCTCTAGATTGAAGTAAACCTCGATCTCCAGGTTTTTTTATTTTAACCTTTCCGGCATTGACATTAACAGAAGAGTAACTACAAAAGAAGGAGACAAATGCACCAAAGTCAAGTACTTACGAAATCTAGTATTTATAACAGGATGATGAAATTTGATTTATTAATATAATTAGTAATTTAGATAAGATAACTATATTAAGGCAAAAAATAAATAAATCAACAAACTTTGCATAATAATCCGAAACACAGACTTTAACGATTTAAAATTGTTGAGCTCGAGAAATGATCATAACCTTTTTAGGTACGAACGGGGCTTTCTCCAATTTTTGTGACAAGATCAAAAGGCAATAAATTTCATGTCAACAAAAGGTATAATGAACATATTTGTCCTGGATGTGCCTTAATAATGACAATACGATCACCGGTAGTAGGTATTCGTGATCTTTGAGAAGGTTTTTGAAGAATTATTTTTTTTCTTGGATGTGACAAGATCAGTTCCTAATAGTCGAATAACAAAAATGTTGTAATTAAAATAAATACTGCCCCGGTCGACTCTGACCAGATGATCTTGGTATTTGTTAAAAACAGCTCAAAACAGTTGGAAAATAATATTTTCAAAAGATATAATGTACATATATTTTTAGTTTACATTTTATATACTTTTAAAATATTACTATCCAATTATATATATGTATTATATTTAAAATATAATTTTCCAATTCAGCAACAGAATGATCCTTGAAAGCTGCGATACCATTTTACAAGTAGCACACTAACAGACAAATTTCGAGGTGGGTTTAACTGACTGACAATTCGGTTCAGAAGAAAGATTTTGAAACAACAATTGAGAATAGTGACTGTCGCTTGCTTTCAAAAAATGTTAATGGGATCATTCGGAACGAAAAGGTATAATTTTCCTTTCTACAGGAAAGGATATCGGATATCGCAATTTAAACAAATTTGGAAAAGCACAATGACACGATCATTTGAGTGGCAGTTTATATATTTGTTAAAAGTTGATCGTCGATGCTGTAATACATTAAACGATCATCAGTTCCCTGCGAATATTTAAATTTTGAACAATGTCCCTTTTTTTCAAAAAAATATGAAGTTTGGTGATCCTCTTCGTGCAGAATAACGATCGTAAAAAATAATTTCCAATTTAAGTAAAAATTCAGTGACTCTGATCAAGTCTGAGACAATTCCTTACAATTTGCTTTAAAATCGTCCGTCTTTAGGAAGGATGGCGAAGTCAAGTCTTCTACCTAAAACCCTGTTTTATCTCAACTACAGATGGGCCACCCATAGGTACCCGATATACGCAGATTCAATGGAACTTTCCCATTGTTGATAGTACTTGCGAAAAGAAATCATATTCATATGGCGCTAGGTCTTTACAGGCCAGAGCCTTGTGCTGTATCGGAAATAATTTTCCCGGTCTCTTTTATTCTTAACCCGGGTGTATTTATTAGCACGTAGTTCACTGCCACATGTGCCTAACTGCTTCCTGGACTACAGTCACTCTTATATATCAATACGTCCTTCGAAACAATTTTTTGAAATGAAAACACTTCGCTTCTTCGAGCTTGGACATGGATTAACATGGTCGTTCTCCGTCCTTTAGGAAGTCGCAACTTTTTTTGACACAAGACTGGACCACGTATACTACTTTGAGCTCCAAAATTTATTTACATGAGTCGGTCCTTTAGATTGTCACATTCTTTTGGACCCAGGGCTAGACTTCTATACCATTGGTGATATCGTACAGTCTTCCAAGACATGGCAGAAGCTTCAATTTACCAGCAAGTCCTGCAGAATCAGTGTTTACAAAGGAGATAAACCTCTGGTACCAGCTAGGAGTTACCTTTATTAGGAATATGTGTATTTAAGTGACTGTAAGGTGGGCGCAGTGGTTTAGTGGTTAGTATGTTGGACTATACTAAGCGAGGGATCCCAGGTTCGAATCCCGCAAAAACCCAAATTCGAACTCAGTATAACTGTCTTGAAAGAGATTCTCAATCGGAATCGGCAGAAAATTGTAGATCCCTTCCATTTGTTCCAAAAAAATTAAAAACTCACACAAAACGAATGGTTGCGAGAAGCTAGGCCCAGGGTCCCTACAGACCTGTTGCGCCAACTGTTATTATTATTATAATTATTATTAAGGTTTTTCTTTGGCCTTTCAAGAGGGAGTGACACTATCGCCAACAACATCGGCTAACCCCCAACAAGGGCTTCACAATGGGTCCACATGGACCTAAGTGGGGTAAGGCACGACTCGTTCTGACGTACCCACTACCCACCCATTAAACTAACCTAACCTTAGGGTTTTCTTCGCATTTGGGGGCTCAACCGATACCTTCTCCCAGTTAAGAAAAATTCAAAACTCACTTCCGCTAGTATACTTATTATCGGAATTTTATAGGAATATATGTATTTAAGGGACTGTAACGTTCGTCTTCGTATTTGGGGGCTCAACCGATACCTTCTCCCAGTTAAGAAAAATTCCAAGCTCACTTCCGATAGCACTTCTCAGTGACGACAGAATGCAACTCACTTCTGTATCCAAGTCCAAGTATACACCTCTCCCGAACTTACCTTAGAACTTCAGAGCACATTCCTGCATTCGGTTGGTTTCTTCAGGCATCTGATGTACACATGCATATTGTACCAAGTGCCTCTAAGAACACACCACCTCATCATAAAAACAATACCTAGATCCAAAGTAAACACAGCTCTTTCTGGTGGAGCTGAATTTCCATTTCAAAAGGCTCAACCGTCCACAATGGCTGCTGCCCGTCCAATTGTCATAAATTACTCATTGTCTCGTCTCGAATATTTGCATATTTCGACATGGGAAAGTACCAATTAACCAGATTTCCAGCGTATTGCTCCAAAGAAAACACCACACACACTAACACTCGGCCACGGTCAAGTGGTCCTCCCGAAATGAACCCTACAGCTACTTGAGTTGCCAGCCAAATGGTTGCCAACTTCCGACATGAAATGCTCTCGAAACCTTCATATTTCATTTACCGTCAGCCGCCCAGAATATGCCCAACACGTAGCTCTGCGTATAGACGTAGACACCAACCCAACAATAACAACAAGTCGAACCAGAGGCCCTGGCCTGGCCGCCTATATAGAGTAGCCAGCTCTGCGAACTGCGCGTATAATTTGTAACAACTGTGCAGCTAGCTTTATGGGTCTATGCAAATTCAGCACCGCACGCGCCACAGCAGCAGCCGCACGCTAGTTTCCATCTTTTTGTGATTTTTTCGAGAGCACTTTCGTAGAAATCCGGAACACACCGCCAGTAGTGAGTGAGAGTCCCAGTCCAAGTCCCAGTCCCAGTCCCTGTCCATATCAATAGCCGGCCGATAATAATAATAATAAATGAAAAATTATGGAACAAGAAATTCAGGAAATTTTCCGCACCAGTTAATGGTGGTAGTGGTGCAATCTGTGGATAGAATAGGACCAGCACTGTGGTCATAACCGTTTGCTGCTGGCTGCTGCGGTGCGGCTGCTGCTGCAGCAAATGTTATGACAGGCGCAAACGAAGTGATTTTTCGCCCCGGATAACGCGTTATTTCGTCGTCTTACAAAGTACGGTTGAATGAAGAACTGGACTTGTATCTATCATGCGGAGAGGATGTCGTGTTTTCAGGAAAACACTTCAATCCCATGGGGAACAAGAAACAAGAACAGAACAGTAGAAAAAAAAAGAACATAAAAAAAAAAACCAAAACCGATTAGATTTGCGTTTGCTGCTTGGAAGATCTCCGGCTTATACGTATATTGGAAGATTGTCGGTATTAACGCGATTATTGATGTCATAATGATGGCTAAATGGGATGAGGATGAGACACTGTAGTGACCCTATCACAAATTGGTTTCCATAAAATCTTGTTTTATCGATTTAGATTGGCGCAAAGACGGGCACTTAATGTGTGTGTGTGTTGCATATACTTTCAAAGGTAGAGTTGCCATCGTGCGGAGCGTTTGAAAGGTGACAGAGAAACATGGTGCCAATGGGAGGTTTGGAGTAAAGTTGGAGTTTTTGACTTCAAAGCCGAGTTGTTGTTTTGGTATACCCTTATAATTTACGGAACAATGCGATCAGTCCTTTTTGATGGCTCGTAGGTTAGCTCAATTTTTGAAAGCCAGACCGAGATAGTAAGTGACTTTAAGTCCTGTTTCCAGTCTGTCCTTGGAGCATACACGAGTAATCTTTTCAGAATTTCCTGGAGCGTAGTGTACTTTTGACCACGTGTCCATAAAATTCGCATATGTAATTGACATCTTCCGGTAAGTCTAGGAGCGTGGTAGCTGGTAGGCCCGTACTGAATGCCCAAGATGTGAGCCGGTGTCAAGGGTTCCGCGTCCAACAGATTACTACAAACATTATGCTAAGGGACGCGAATTGACCACTCCTTCGGTCTCAATTAATAGAGTCCTCAGTTGCTCTGTCGTAAGTTTTGCTTTTCCTATATTATCACCCTCAGGACATTTTTGATAGTTCGGATGAGACGTTCCCAGAATCCGCCCCACCAAGGAGCTCGCTCTATGTAAAACTTCCATTTTATACATTTATGCGCTTAGGAGTCTTGAAGTGCAGTATCTGCAAACCCCACGTTCGTAACTTCAAAGGCAGCTCTTCGGAACATCTTGGCATTATCGGACTAGATGACGGGCGGAACTCCTCTCCGAGCGATAAAACGTTTGAGACATGTAAGGCAAATCCGCTTACAAACTTGGCAACATCTCGAGATGTGCAGCTCGAACCGCTGCACACGTAGAAACCATCATGTAAACCTTCTGGCTGTTGTCTGATTGATCTAATGAGAAAAGTGGCCCGCAAAATCGACGCCAATGGTATCGAAGGGCCTAAGTAATCTGAGCCGTTCGACAGGCAAATGGTTTGGCCGTTGATGATGATTTACCAAACAACTCTTATCATATCTTAAAAAGCGTCGGAATTGAAAAAGGATAGAAGCTGTTACAAGGTGGGACTGCGGCACAAAAAGGTCCGACAATGTCAAACACCAATAGCCTAGCGATTGAAGTGTAGTTGCTGACAAACAAACCGATCACTTCATAGCTTTTTAGCCAAAAAAAAGGTTGGACATTGTCAAAGAGTAAAAGGCAGCCAATGCAACATGAAGAAGTCTCAAAGCTTTTAAATATCGGACCTTATTGAGGCATAGTATCAAAATAACATCGGACCAAGTCAACTTTCATCTAAGTCAAATCCTAATAGCCTCATAGTTTCGCATGAACCTTGTAAAAGGTAAGAAGATCGGTCAATGTCCAAGCCTAGTAGCCGAATCGTAGTAGGCAAGCAATATTGAACCACCTGAAAGCTAATAAAAGCCGGAAAAACGTCGGACCACCGAGAAGGGAAGTAGCTTATAGTATGCTGAAAGAACCTCATATCACGTCGAAGCGACACTATGCTCTTCGGAGTGAACCATACTAGCTTCTTCATGTAGCCCGATTCATAGCTCATTAAAGCTATGCCTTCTAGGTGCGCACTCCAAATCAGCCGAGTCCTCCCTTCAAATTGTGCGGGCAAAACAAAGATGAGGACTCCTCTACTGTCGGACTTGTCAATCGAGATAAGACTCTAACTTTAATCCCTAGACTCTACGGAGCATGTTATATTAAAGCGCTCAAAATCTCTTAACAATCTTAGACGAATGATGCCCAAGTTTTTGACCATATCGTTGTCATTTTACAGCTCGTACAGTTCGTTGTTGAATCCTCTATCCCGATCCCGTCAACTCCAACGGGACATACACGAAAGATCTTTCCCTCAAAGCAAGGGTATTTTTATCTGCTTTAAAGGTCCAAGCTTCAGTGTCATAAGATAGGATTTGGATGATAGTTTAAAGCAAAATTTTCTTTCCGACAAAAGTATCTCTCTGAATTGTTTCAAATTTGGTGTTTTAAAACGATCCGAAGAATATTGTTTAGATTGCGTCTCCGGCGGTTCGTTACTTGAAAGTTTTATTGTCATATCGAATGGCAGTTGAGGTGCTTTCTCAAGACCATTGCAGGTACTCTACTTGGATGTTTGGCAGATTATTTACGAAATGACGAAAAGAGTTGACACAGCAGGAGGTCTTTCGGAAGACAACTAACGCATCAGCAACAACAGGATTCCGAGTTTTTAATGAGGGCCAGGTAGGGAAGAGTAGGCACCGATAAATACTACGATGCAGTAACCCTGTGCCAATCATTTGGACCAACAATTTCGACATTTTTCCACCTAAACATTGTCCGGTAACTAGAAATGTTGCGAATAGTCTCTACCTTCATTTACCTAGGCAATTTGATTGTCCGTACATGTCAAACATCTAAGCAAGCTGTTGCCCTTTCTATAAGGGAATTTAAAAGAATTTCCCTTAGACTCCGAACTCCGACTCCGAAGCTGAATTTCTAATTTTTGTAAATTAAGTTTTCTCGTCAAAACTTTCCATCGAAGATGTTTCAAGTGAAAGTAGTCGACAACCCTGGCCAAGCGCCACAGGTCAAACATTTTCACTTCACCATCATTCGCTTTTATGAAGACTTTATCACAATATTTTGTATGGGAGAGTCCAAATCCATGTTTTCATTGCAACACTCCCGAGGAACGACGACAATAAAAACGGAGATTTCCCATCTTCGTCTATAGATGCCAATAAAGTTGCGACAAATCTATCGGACCCACCCTCATCATGCGCTGCTGCCTCTCTCTCTATCAGATTCACTTCATCTTCCCGGAAACTGGTGCTAATTTCGCCCAACACTTATCGGCTATTGCCAGCCATTAAGATACCAACACCAAACAGTTTGTACTAGGGATGAACCTGTCCTTTGCCCAAACGCATATACGCATATCCGCACCAATATCGCGCTCTATGGCGCACGCTTTCGATTTCTCATCCATTCTGCTGCAGGACTGTGTGCAGTTTTTGAACTCCAGCTGGGGGAATCTGCATGAATGCATATTTCAGAAAATCGAGAGCATAAATCAAAATTAACGAGCACACTCGGACCTGTTGCACAGTGCGGCAGTACGTATAGCGCAGGCAAAAAAAAAAAAAAATGAGGAGCACCACGATGCACGTGCAACAAGTTATAGCTTCGCGCAAAACAACCGGGGATCGTACGTGATTGATATGGGAAATAAGTGCACCGAGTGTTGGTCTGGCTGAACTTGCGACGGTCATCCTTTATTTGCGAGAGTAATGTGCGCTTAAGAGGTAGCCAAATCACGGCGTATCATCGGGAGGATGTTTGTTTTGCTAATCAGATGCGAGAAACTCCCAAATTTTAAATGTTATATGGACCTGTCTGTGGAATTTGCCGACTTCACACGCTCGTGCGATTGTGATGAGAGATTGTGTGCAGTTTGGTTGTGGGTACATTTCGGATTGTCTTGCGGGAGGCACATTGACAGGAATTCAAATGGAGCGGAGTGTGTCTGTGTAGAGCGGTGGATTCGAGACTGACGGGAGATGATATGTGAGCAGGGGAGCTTTGTACATATCGGAACCTCTGCCATTTGCTGCGCTTTGGAGTTTAAGAGCTACCAAGGCTGCATAGTCCTCTGCGAGCAACTCCATTATCTGCGATGGATTGTATACGAGCTGGCACGCCTTTTTATCCAACCCTGCATTTTTGAAATTGCTTCCGAAATACAATTATTTATGCCCGATTACTAAATTTCAAAAAATGCAAGAATTTAGTATTTTAAAGAGTGCCACGCCCATTTCCGAATGTAGCCCACATTCCGCAAATAAGTTGAAGCTAGAAACATACGTCCATTTACCGAATTTAAAGCCGAGAGCTGCCATAATTCTCAATTTTAAGGATGTACCTAACATATAACATTTCAAAAAACTTTCTTGTATGGGGGGTGACACGCCCCCTTATCCAATGCCGCCCACATCTTTTCTTTTCAATTGCCTTTGAAAGACAATTATATATCCGTTTGCCAAATTTCAAAGCCAAATCTGTCATAAATATCAAGATACTATAAAAAAAAAAAAACTTTATAGGAAGTACCACGCCCCATTTTGCAATAATTTTCCAAAATCAGCAAACTTCTTTGACAGAGCTGCATAAGACCATTTACTAAATGCCAAGACTTCAGCTGCGACCAACCAATACAGTTTTCAAGAAATAGTATTCTAAAAGAATTTGTAGTTTACATAGAAGGTACCACGGTGCGTTTTCTAGCCCTGCCCACATTTCCTGATAAGCGTGGTCTGTGTACAAGCACCATAATCTCTACATCAGCGCTAGTGGTGTTCACAAAGAACCCCTTAAGGACTCCCCATCGAAAGCCACATTCAAAAAAAAAAAAAGGTTTAATCTTCCCATAAAAAACGTTGACACTTGACATTTACAGTAGTAGAGCAAATTCCACCCACCAAATACCCTCTACCTCATAGATTCGAAAATGAAAATGTCACCCCAATTGAATATTCAAATATCGAACAAAGAACTACACGCATCGAACATGTTCACACGGAGCAATAAAAGTGTCATTTTCAAATTGACCGCCCGATATCGCTCCCCTTCCCCTTTCATCGTGATGGACATTCTAAAAAAGTCAAAATATTTTCCCTACCATTTGACGGCATACTAAACGCCTCTAAACGTTTACTCATACCCACTACAGCGCTACAACAAGTCGTCTCAATTAAATATTCATTAGTTCTACTTGCAACACTGTTCCACTTCTTTTCGTCAGGTCTGTCGGTTTAGATCTGTCAAAAGTCCAACTAATTCGGGTCTCAATTATTATTGAATTCGATCACAAGACCGAATGGTGAAAAATTATACAAAACATGCAATTCAACGAAAGAATGTCACTTTACACTTTTCTGTTTGAAATAAAGATTCAAATGACATGAGCCGCCGTTGACAGCCAAATTTCGTGCTTCCCGAAAAGGAAGAAAAAAACCCCGGTAGCTTACAAATGAAACGCGGTTCTCTGCTCTGAACAGCAGCGCGCAGGTGACATGTATTCCATATCGTGGCGGCCGTCATAAAGGGCAATTAACAATTGTTTCGTGTTTGACATCTTTTATGGCTCAACCTTTGATTTTTACCGTATTACACCGTATACTGTGTCTGTCACTTTTGTTATGCTAATCCAGCAGGAACGAGTGGATAAGCTTTTCGAGAAAAAAAAAAAAAGAATCCCTCTTAATTGTATTCTCAAGGACAGTAAAAAAAACACACGCACTAAATTTGTGTAGTTTCGAAAATAAATGACAGTCGGTTGCGACTGTCAATAGTTTTGGAATTCTTAGAGAATCTTCACTTGGCAATAATTCAAAATGTCATCAGCGGTGGGCTTAGCATTATGCTTTGGGGACGATTTATGGATGCATTTGGACGGTTGCGAAACTAAGAAAGCTTTTAAGATGCCGCAGCTGATGATAGCTTGATTAATGCGTTATGCGGGACGGCAACGAACGGAAGGCGTTGCCAACTGAACATAATTGGAAAATTGATAAAATATTCGATTTTTAATTGTTTCGCTGGGGGAGATTTTTTGACTAATGTTCAAATGGACTAGGGACTATAAGCCCAAATGCATTGTTTGCTTTATTCGATTGAAAGGCCGCTAATGAGAATGACACATTGGGCGGGAACATTGACTTTATATTGATTAGCCCGTAGGTTGTTGTGGATGCATAATTATTTTGGGGTGTGGAAAGTTGGGGACTTGTGTGTCAGATCTGGACGGAAGGTGTACCAAAACGTCACAAACAACGGAATTCGGGAATTTTATCTGTTGCCTATGTAAGACCTTCTGCATATATACTGCTGTTGCATATTTTTGAAGTATGGATGTCGTTGACACCATTTAATAAAGGAACGATATTCAATAGATACTATCTGGGTTGAACATCGTAGTAATGCAGTAGATAGATCAATAACAGAATCAACAATGAAGCATAGCAAATGCGTTTACAGAGGAATAACAGAGCATTAACAGAGTATCACCAGAGTAGAATTAAATCATTTGTGTAATAGCAGCAGAGGAGTTAAGAAGTAGACCAGTAGTAGGGAATTAGCAGAGCCTTCTCGTTCTCACAGTTGTATCAGATCTGTACGAGAGTAGTAACAGAGCCTTAACAGAGCAGCAGCAGTACATTAGGAGAGCAGTAGCAAAACTTCCTCGGAGTAGTATCGGATTAGTAGCAGATGTACGAACGAAAAGCAGCAGTAGCATTTAAATTAGAAAACAGTGCAAAAGAGTAATAGCAGAGCAATAACAGAGCATTGCCAGAGTAGTATCAGATCTGATTTGCAGCGAACTAGCAGTAACAGCGGAATAGGAGACTATTAGTAAAGAAAAATGAAGAGTACTATCAGATCAAACGCAGAGCAGTGGAAAAAGAATAGAAGAGCAGTAAGAGGCCAGAATTTTTATAACAAAGGAGTTGTAACAGAGCAATACCAGAGCAAAATCAGTAGCGTTAGGTCAGTAGTGGAGCAATATCATTAGTAGTGTAATTGACGAGCAGTAGCAGATCATTATCAGGGTGGTACTAGACGAGAGGCAGAGCATTAGCAGAGTAGTAGCAAAGTAGTAGCTTTACAGTAGATACAAGAGCATTAACAGAGCATTAACAATTGAGTGTACAAGCAGTAGCAGAATATAAGAAGAGCAGTAGCAGAGCATTCGCATTGCAATAACAGAAAATGAACTGAGAAAAAGAAGAGTTTTATTCGAGTAGTATCAGTTCAGTACCATTGCAGTAGCAGAGCAATGGGATAATAAAAGCATATCCTCGGCAGGAAAAAGGGAAAAGAAGTAGCAGAGTGTTAGCAGAACATTATCAGCTCAGTAACAGATTTTGGAGCAGAGCAGTAGCAGGCTCAATAGCATGGAAAGAAACCTACATTTGAATAAATTCAAAATATAACCAAATAGTCTGTACATCTCCACCATTAGAGGGCGCTGTCTACAATTCTATGTTCTACAATACCTACAGTGTTCTAAGCTCATCTGGTTTCTCTGGTGCTAATCTTCCGTGGCTGTTAAAGATATCCTTGTGTTAAACTCAAATAACTACACAATATTGAAGAAAATATGACGCGGTCGTGGTCGGTCGGTCGGTCAGACACATAAAGAGAACTCAACTCAATATTACTGACCCAACTAGCTGCGTTTACATTATACTGCACTAACACTAATTAATAGACAGGAGCGATTTCCCTGCCTATATTCATTAAATTTGCCTTTGCATTCGTAATTTAGTGTTGCCGCTTTACACTTGCAACTATATTTATAATAAAAAAACGTAGCAAATCCCCTTTTCACTAGACAACATTTTTACAGAAACGACGAATATATTTGTCTGATCTTTGTCAACAAAAATAACTTCATTTGCCACCGTTCATCGATTAAGTTCCTTCAACCACCACATGCGGACCAACTTGTCTCTTTCCTTTCTAAACTTAACTTGAACTTACTCTCTAATCCGGACCGCCTACTAAAATTTGGCTCCTCAAAAGCACATCTGAAAACTAAAAATACATCGGTCCAAAAACGACAGTCAAAAGTAAACCAATTTGACAGAAACTCAGTCATCTATCCACCTAAATATAGGTGGCGCCAAAAAGCTTATCAAAACCTGTCAAATAAAATGCGGTCTAGTTTTCATTTATTGACTTCGCGATAAGTCGCTACGTCGATCCATTTGGGAATCCGTAAAATCATACAAATTGGTCCAAGCCAAACTAATGCTTAATTTATGGCGGTTTCACGTTGGACCGATCCGCCAGACTTGAGCGCTGGCCTTCCATATGCAACTGCTTGGCACATTTGAATATTGAACGACTTCATTCTCCCAAGACGGTGGTTTTGTTTTTCTTTTTTTCTTTTTCTTTTATTTATTTGAACAATTTACGAGGCTTCCACCAAATAAACAGCTTGGACCATGCCGAATGACAGATTTCAATCATAAAGACGTGCTAATGGAATTCTTGAAGAAAATTATTCCCTTTGCCGACGATTTTCCCTGCATTATCTACCCCGCGCAGTGGAAGCTGTGTCAATTGCATGGGAAAAACCTTTTAGTGTGGTAATAATTTATTTATTGGCCAATTGGTATAGAGAATTCCAAAAGCCAGCCAGCTTGAGTGAAGCAATTAATTATCTAATTAGTGACAGAGTCATAGTGGATGGATAATTATATTTTAGAGGTTAAGAGATAAATATACGTTTTGGGAACACCGAGTTCTACTTTGGGCATCGCAATTTATGGGAGAGTAATGAAGAAAAAAAAATGGTATCTCAGATAAATACGTTAATGGGTGTGCTTTGATCAAGAGTTTTTCTTTCCCTTAAGATACGTGGTGGCGCTTGTGCGTAGCCATCGTACTTTAAGCGATTGGATGGTAGATTTTCTGTTCTCTCGATTTATGTGTTGCATTCTATTTTTTGGGGGAACATATAACAGCTAGGAAAACTTGTCCGACTGATGAAGAACACTGAGTCTTAGTGACAAATGGTTTAAAAAAAAAAGTAATAGAACTGCAAAAAAATACTGAATAAATTATAGCATACTTCGGTGCCGAACTTTAAACTTCCGTGTGTCACTAACTTCACATCATAACCGAATTTAAGGGAACGGAAACATGAAAGAAGCTGACAAACTGACAAAACGCCTGTAAATTAAATATTCAGCAGGGGGAACTACTCAGTCTCACTACGAACCAAGCTGAAAACTTAGCGATTTGCAGTGGAATAGAAGTCAAGAAAAACGGAGCTAACTTTCACATAGGGAAATTAATCGTCAAATAAAAAAGCGTCTCCACATCATCATCATCACTTTTCTTTGGTAAATGTTTAGGAAATTCGCACAAGTTAAATTTTCGAACAGCTGGCCCCGTGTATCGTAAGTCTTTATGTCGTAAGATAGCACTCCAAAATGGGAACAACTTAAGGGCCCAGCCCATAGAATTGCTTCTGTCACTTCGTCATCAGATACGTCAATATTGACGAAACCGACGGAACAAGTAGTCCCATAGAATTTGTCACATTCAATGACAGTTTCTCTCATTCTCTCAATATTTTCACCAATGAAAGTGCCTCCTCTTACGCTGTGCCAACTGTCAAAACGTACAACAGACATAAATATAGAAAGTAAATATTCGCTGGTTATGGCTAATGGGTGACAATCTATTCAATATATAATAATGAACAGTGAACAATGAGAACGATGTTCATTATAAATTATTTTGTTAACAAAAACATATATAGTAGATGTTCTGTATTTTAGAAGTTGTTCATTAGTAGTTTTGTTCTTCATTTAAATGCTTGAAAACAACGATGTAAACATTAACAAAACCCAAATTAAATTCTAGTGTGCAAGCAAGTAATCTAGTACTAAAAATAAAGTAATTTTGGATAATTGAAATTTGTTACTTGTTCTATTGTTCATTATTTGGAATTCAAAAATATGGTCAACTTCCACAAACTGCTGTGTGTTCAATCAACCTGTCAGTCGAATACTTTGTTGCAACGGAGGCGACCGATTTTATGGGTTGGTCCCTTCACCTGCCAGCTGTCACATTGTTTATAACTGTCAAAAGGACTGAAAATTTTATTCAAACTTTGATGTTTCTGTGGAACCAGGTTTGAAAAGAAATCAGTGTTGAAAGGTGTAAATTAAATTTCAGAACTAAACTCTTTTAGCAAAAGAACTATATAATTCCAATATAATTCAATCAACGAAGCAAATACTGATCGCGACATTGGAATAGACAGAAAATTAGAAGGCAAAAGAACAAATTAAAAAATGCTTTCTTTCCAAAATATGGCGACGTCATTTATTTATTTATTTAACGTACAATCTATTGGGAGAGTGACAAGTGTTGTGTGTACAAGTAATTTACCAAATAAATTTACACAAATTTGTTGATGGGGAATAACATAAAAGAAAACAATGGCAACATTTTATTACAATTATTTTAAAAGACAATGAAAACAAAAAAAAAAAAAGAAATAAACACCAGACATTCAATAAACAATATTTATAAAAAAAAAACTATATATGACTGAATAGTCTAAGGACAACAACCATTTCTTAACACCTTTCAAAAATACATTTTTATCCCTTTAAACGATCCCAAATTTGCTGCACGATATCCATTCAGTGCGTTGTAGAACGGATTTTTTTTTTTAATGTAAATGTAAATCAAAGACAAAAAAACCATCACTGTCCCATTTTTTTAAATTGTTAATTTTTTTTTGAAAATCTGACAGTGCGCTTATCGATAAATAGCCCGTGACTTTCTTCGAATCGGAGTTTGACATTATTTGACCACAAAATTGTAGAAGTGCATCTTCAGTTGATTTGCCTTGTTCAAATTTCTCGGCCTAATTGGGGCCACTTTTTGATCTGCTAAAGGCCTAAATCAACGCACCCTGGGGTCCATCGCTTTATTAGTACAACACACTAACCACTAAACCACTGCGGATTTTATTTATTTATTTTATATGAAAATCGACAAAAATAACCCTTTTCATTGGGTATGGTGATGAAGACGTCAGGACGTTACGTACTTCATTTGTCACTGCCAAGCACTTTGAATGTAAAATCCTCGGATGACACTTCATGCATTGCATAGCAGAATAATTTAAAAGGTCTGTATTATGACAGACATAGATTCATAAACGTCGCTGGAGAGCTACAGATAAATTCATAGGTTTTTCTTCGGTTCATGGGAGCTTTAACCCCTGAGCCATAACAAAAGGTTGATCTTTGTTGCAGAGCTTCCACTCGTTTACTTGTTTCTTTTTCTATAACCTTTTACCTAATCTAACAGTTGCTGATATTGCTGACAAAACACTGCCCTCCACTCCGAATACCGAGCAATGGCTTATCGAGCGATAGAAATAGTTCCAAGGCGGATCATTGCTCATTTCGCTTCAGCCCAACATCATACAAGTTTCTCCTTAAAAGACTTTTAATCTCTGAAAGATTGTTTAAGGTTTTTTCACCGAACTCATTTCCGTTGACAAAAAGAAGGCGATCAAGTAGGAGAAACAATATGGGTCAAAGAAGGCAGCTTTTCGGAACCTAATTCTTTTCAATTTCTCTGACGACATTTCTTTTTTAAACGCGTCTCACTATAAATATAAGGAAGCAACATACGTACTTGCCTTCGCAAAATATATTTTGGTTCAGATTTGATGCACCAAAGGCTTCAAATGTACAAAATTACCATGTAGTCCTTTAAACAGCCTCGGACTCATCGTATACAAGCAGAAATTAAAAAGAAAGTTACTAGCAACTTGGACTTTCTATATTCAAAATACTCGTACTTAATTGGCCAGGCCAATTGCCAATTCGCACTATCAGTTAAAATGTCAACTCTCCAAATAGAAACTCCTTTACCTTTCAGTGCACCCCCAGTAAATATCATGCCTATGCCGACGAAAATAAAATCGAAAACAAATTACAATGATTGACCAACATTTAATAAACTCTCATGTTCGTCTATCTAAATCCAGAATAAACTCCGCACACACGCCACACCCATCAATCCTCCGGTGCGAACAAATCGGATGTGCCCAACCCCGAATGGCTCCATAATAAGCTTGACATGTCTACAAAAAAAAAAAAAAAAAAGAAAAAAAAGACGTACCCGCAAGTAGACGTATGTAATAACAACAAGCCAACGACTTTACATTTTTTTTTTCTGTTTGTTCTCCTTGTAACATATATGACGCAAAAGAATACAAAGCCAACTTCAGCTCTGTCGGACAGCACGCGCCTCTCCAAAAGCCACCAGCTGAGACGTGGAAAGATGACGAAGCAGCTAAAGCAGCACCCATCAGATGGAAATAAAAACAATCATCCGCAGACAAATAGAAAGACTATCCCCCGAGGAAAGGTCTCATGTGGACGTACGTACACACATACGAGTATATGCCAAAAGATAAAAATTTCATTTTCGGCACTGGAGCTGGAGCTGGAGATGAAGATGATCGACTTCCATCTCACCAACAGGTTAGTGGATGTACTCATACAATTGGCTGCCTCCTGTGCATACAGACTTATACTCGTGTGTGGTGTGTCCCTATACTGCACCTCTGGCAAGGGTGCGGAGTCGAAGGAGAAAATCGTTACACGACATAAAGATAAATTCTGAAATAAACGACCGGAAATAGAAAGAAGGTTTGGTCTCCGTCTCCGGACTGTGCTTTGCTGGCTGCTGCTGCTCAGGACACAGAGGATGCGCTGGTGATCACTGCCAACGATGGAGTTCTTGATGCGTTTTGTGTTTTTGCTACGACAGATCTGACTCAGACACAGAGTCAGACAGAGTCAGGCAGAGTCAGACACAAATGGAAGTTAGATCTTTCCTCTGGTTTATTAGTGATCACCTCGATTCCTGGATCTTCGCCGAGGTGAGGGTGATCGGTGCTGTTGATGCGCATATACGAATCGAATCAGTAGATGAACGATTTCTGGAGTAGCATAACGATCAGGAGGGCACACTCATACTATCTGCGATCAGGTTAATGGGTTCATCAATGGCAACGGCGTTGCGATGTGATCTAGTCATCTAGTCTGATCTTGACTGATCATCATTTGGCAGGAAGAGACGTTGTCAACTTTAATGGGCTATGGCAGTCGTTTTCGTTGTTTGTCTGTACAACGCAATACAATTCGTGCTAAGGCGATACCTATAGAACGTTGAGTGGTGGGTCATTTTCGACAAAGTTTTGTGAGAACAAACAGCTATGTTTAAATATCAAAAAGCGAGTTGTGAAGGGTCAAATTTAAGTTGATAGCCAAATCTCATGAATCAAAATGTGAGAAAAAGTTACTTCAAGACCGACAACTTTAGCTTTGACAGCAAGCTCGAGACTCAAAATATTCGATTGAACTAAGGCTGTCGCAAAATTGATCTTGATCCTCTTCTTGAGCTCCTTCCATTGTTTGTGACAAAGACCCCGAGGTGCAAAATCTTTTTCACCTGTTTTGATGGGAACAAAATTTAGAAGATTGAACTTATGTCCCCACTTTGACTGAGGAGCTAGGAGATTGAACCTAGGTCCAAATTTTTACGGAGCTCTGTAGCGCATTTCTAAGACCTGGACAATACCCTTTACGACGGAATTTAAAAAAATAGCCCTATGTCTGTTCCAATCGCTTTTATGAAAGGAACAAAGTTCGCCAATCGCTTGTATTTCGACGAATTTTTGTGAAACAATAAAATCATTGCTCTAAAATTGTCAAATTTTTCCAGCAATAGTTCAAGACTAAGGTCGGATACTATGGATCCAACTTTTGGTCTAAGTGAAGCTGTGGCTACCGCCACAAGAGCACCCATTTACCTACCTAGCTTCTAAGGTCTTGAACATTACTAGCAGATTTGACAACTTTGATCACTTTTAGGGACTAAGTCGCCACGCTGACTTTTTCGTTAAACCAATTTATCTGTAAACCTCATTGGAATATTCAGGATTGAGCGGAACTCTGAAAGGTTCTCCCTCGACGTGAGTGAGATATCAGTCTGATCGCAAAAGGAGTGCGTTTCACTTTTAATTTGACCTCTTCAATGATATTCAATCTCACCTATAAGTCTTTTAGAATACCTTCTTAACAGATTATTGACTAACAAACATTTCGTCGAGCTTCTCCCAAATCAGTTTTTTGACAGCTAATTTGCAAGTTCGACACTTTTGGTGTACCGCTTTCGAGAAACATTAGTCCCTCAAGTGAATTTATACACGAAAGACATTCTTCGTATCCCTGGTAGGTTTTTCGACTCAAGATTTTTTAACGTACTCCACAAAGCATAAGCACACCGCTACATTCGACAGGATCTTCAAGCTGAGGTTGACAAGGATTGCAGTTCATAAAAAGCACTGTGAAACAGAACTATCCATTTAAAATTAAGAACCAGTGAAACTTATGGTCACTAACTCAATAAATCAACAAGATCATGTCCACGACCTTCACGCTCAACAACATTTTTACGTAAATTTACAGAGCGCATATTTATAGAACTTGCTGTTGGCGAAATTAAATAGTTCTTAAAACATGAAATATGAAACAACTAGGTACATCACATGGCCTTGATACCCATATGTCTTCAACTGAATAGTTCCATTAATTAATTTTTTTGTAACTATTTAAATACCAATAAATAAATAAATAAAATAAATTAATTTAATTCAAACAAATAGTAAAAATATATTTTAAATAGAATTGACAACTCAAAGTAATTGATTTATTTTTCAAAGAAATGTAAAAAGAAAATATAATACAATAATTTTTCAACAGTTCTTCTTTTAAATATAAACTCGAATAAATATTTTAACGTTTTAAACAGTACCTATAAGTAGGTAATTGGTAGCCTTTAAAGCATTTTATAAAAAGTGTGTATTAATAATGGGTTGGGGTCGAAATTCTGGCGAGGTCAAAATTATTTTTTCGAAATTCTGCTTTCAAAATTTTGTTTTACAAAATTCTGCTTTCAAAATTCTCTTTTACAAAATTCTGCTTTCAAAATTCTGCTTTTATAAATGCTGCTCTACAAAATTCTGCTTTACAAAATTCTGGAAATAAAACTTTTTATTTTCTTTTTAACATTTTCCAAACCTTTTTTTTATTTTTTATGTAAAACATTCCACCTACCTACTCACTTGTTATAGAAGAAGAGGTTAAAAGAGTCTTGTTATTGGTTTTAAGTTTGCTCTCTTGGTTTAGACAAATATTCTGTTAGTTAGTGAGTGAAAATAAGTATATCTGTAAGGGTTTGGGGTCGAAATTCTGGCGAGGTCAAAATTCTTTTTTCAAAATTCTGTTTTACAAAATTCTGCTTTCAAAATTCAGCTTTTCAAAATTCTGCTTTACAAAACTCTGCTTTACGAAATTCTGCTTTACAAAATTCTGCTTTACAAAATTCTGAAAATAAAAAAATAATTTTTGAGACGATGGTAATTTGCGCAAATTATGAAATGTGTATGGGGGGGCATGCTGCCCCCCTGCAACCCCCCTGCTTGGATTTACTGTTGGATTACGGGGTGGGTGCGAGGTTTTTTACTTATATTTTTTGTTGAATTTTCAAATTGTTGGGCCCAAAATTCGAATTTCAGCACTCAAACTAGATAAAAATTTTCGAGATTTTAACCATTCTAGATTTTATTCGTTCTAGTAATCGTTGAAAAATATTTGTTTTCTTTAAATTCGTAAATTGAAAAAAAAACAGAATTAGCAGAATTTTTTTGTTTAAGATATTGCCTGTCAGAATTTTAAAAAGCAGAATTTCGACCCGCTCCAACTAATAATATAATTAACCAACCAACGTGCCATTTAAATAGAATTGGCATTTCTGGAGGACACAAAAAGTTCTTCAAGTTAAATTGAGCTCAAGTTTGGTGCCAATTTTGTAAGAGCACAATAACCGCGTCAAAATGTCCTGACAATTTTAGAGGCGCTATGATCAGTTACTTGGCAAGAAAGGTCCTGAGATATTTCATAGAAGACGGACATATAAAGACCTGTGCAAATAGGCACTTCCAAAATGTAACTTGAACCCTAAGCCCGGCCAATCTCGAAACTATTGGGTTGTATGAGTTATTTTATTTTAAAAACGAATGAAAGTTACTTATAATTTCCTGTTGATTCCTTGTGGCTACATTGGATTACTTAAGCTGTCATGACAGTTGGAGCCTGATTTTGATTTTTGAGTCAGCTTTCCTCCAAGCATGGAATTCATTCGAAACTGTCTGACTCCGAAAGGGTTATAATATAACCAACATCTTACTAATCCAAAGGTCGTCCCCATCTGGAAAAAAAACTCTACACACAATTTCCGACTATGGTTCCTAAAATGAAAATATTTCCCAGGTAACAAAATGCGGTGAGCAAACTCCTTTAGGTCAGCAAACCCTCAGCCGTCAGCACAAAAAGTGCATTTCAAAATCAATTTCAGTGGCGTGCCGCAGGTGAGACAAGTCGGACCGCTACCCTTTAGCTGCGTTCCACTTAATCAAATAGACCCATTTTCACAAAGTTATTATTAACCGTCACCACTGTTGTATACCTCTGATCACATTCGACGGCACAAACGGATTAGCCAAAGTCTCACATGCCAACTCTACTGGTGTGCACAAATTCCCGGTTTTCCCATTTTTGTTGTGTGCCCTCTTGCTTGGAATAGATTAAGATATTCCAAAGGCGATTACAGGCATCCACTCGCAGCACCCGATCCCATTGTGTGACATGCTCCATTTGTTTTGGACACACAAAACTGGAATCGCCATGTGCATTGAACCGACTTTACTTGGTAGTGGGACAGGGTCAAAAGCCTCTCACCATACTCCGCCTGGTGGAATGTTTGCAGTTGCTCTAGAAAATCAAGCCGCCACATACCGCAGATAGATTGGGTAAAAATAGCCACAAACACACACGACTCTCGACTACTATGCAACCAAAGTAATGAACAACATAACTCACATCGGTACGTTGGCTTTGTTCCCGGCTTCGGAAACCTGGTTACAGAACCTTTAGGCCGCAGCAAAACAAATCAACTGCGCGACGTCAAAAACAAACACAATCCGAATGCGAGCGTGAGGGAGACGGACGCTGCCACCGAATGATGACATTAATAAATGTCCGCCAGCTCAATATCGTTGGCAAATTAATCAGGCCGCTTCCCAAATATCATTCGTTTATAATGTACGCAGGACACATATTCGGAGTCGGCTCAATCGCTCTAGTTTGAGCCGGGGACGCGAGAAACTCACCGCGCGCATATGAAATATCGTTCGGCGATAGAATTCGCTGGCGGAACTCTGCCACTGACGCACTAATGGGTCTAAATGGACCGCACACTATCCGGAGCGAAAATGAAACCAGACCGGAACGTCATCATCGCTGCCACACATCTCATGATGGATCATTTTGATTAGAACGGCTGACTTTCGCCTTCGTCGGACGCCGGCCACCTCGCCGCGTGGTGGCCTTTTGTTCGACGCGACATGTAAGCCCGGCTTAAATGGGTGACGACGGTGATGCGACTTCTGTGTGTACCACGCTCCGCACTCCATTTGTCATGGCTGGCGAGTATGCAGCTAGCTTCGTGATCGTCAAAAGATCCTCCAGCCTCACCATCTTCTCTGCGCATGTGTGCCTAGGAATTTTCATTAAAAAATAATTATTTATGGCCCCTGTTCGAGCCGAGGGTAGCCAGCCCGTTAACACAAAATATCACTTTTAATAAGTTGGCAATTTAATTTGTTTGCAAACGCTGGTGGACTATATTTTAGTTTCGCCTCGGTTGGCGCGGATCTGGGAACCGGGAACCGGGAACTGAAATTGAAAATTATTATTTATTGGGAATGGCTGACAGTATAGATGCAGTCAGAGGCGCAGGGTGTCGGGGCTACCGCATATAAGAGACTGTTGTTTTTCCGGGTGCCTCTGTAGTGCAGGTTTCTGGTTTCATGCACAGTCGCAAATGCTCATCGAGCATCGTCGTACCACAGATAGAGCATGTAGTATTGACACTTTGAAGTGGGTACTTTGCGAGCGGAATTTAGTGCGACGGCTCATCCCCCTTGGAGTGGTGCTGACTGCTATAGTGCTATGGCTTAGGTCAATATCTCATGGGACTTATTTTATGAACATTTGAGAGTGTAGCTCGGCGCGATATTTACTAGATGATTGTGCAATCAACACGGTTGTTGAAATGATTGGCTTTGCAGGACATGATGTCTGGGGTGAAAGCTAAACGGCTGCTGTGGGAATATTTCTTGAGCAGTGCACAGCTGGTGTCATTTTCGGCTTATAATGTAGGTACAATAAATGTATCTCATAATTCTTGAACACCGAAGGGGTGATGCAAGATGAAACAGAAACGGTACAGGAAGAGCTCTTAGGAGCTAAATAGCCTGAGGACTTCTGCATGGCTTGACCAAGGTTCGAAACCGTCGCTTCAACAATCGATTCTATTCATGGAGAGCGTTAGACGAATGATTCAGCACAAGTAGCTCAGGGTATTTGTGTTAAACTACTGCGCGAACCAGTGTTCCGCCACGACTTTTAAGACTGTTTTCCCCTTTTTAACTTTCTCCATTACGTAGTAAGAGAAAGATATTGTTTTCGTACAAAATTTCGAACTCGAGATGTTGATCAATTCTGACATTCCAATGATAGAGGAACTCAAAAAAGTGAGTAGCAAATTTCTGTCCGTTCTGTCCGTCTGTTTGTCCGTCCTTCCATCACAGG
Source organism: Cheilosia vernalis (assembly GCA_949126925.1). Classification (NCBI taxonomy): domain Eukaryota; kingdom Metazoa; phylum Arthropoda; class Insecta; order Diptera; family Syrphidae; genus Cheilosia; species Cheilosia vernalis. The sequence continues at coordinate 12,199,667 of OX421358.1, forward strand.
TATACGGCCTAAACGACTGCCCGGATTTCGTTCAAACTTCGGATTTGGATTTTGTGGACAGTACGGGGGCGTTTTTTTTTTGCAAGGTAACCTCAATATTAATGGTAGGTACTTCCCAAATAAAATTTTCGTACCAACTTGATTTTATCGAAAACGGGTCCAACGATTTCAACCAAAATTGATATTTAAGCTTAAGTAGGTGAGGTTACCACGACTGCCATACCCAGTTTTTGGGCAAAAATTTTGAAAAGTGGTACTTTTGAAATTTCGATAGGTACCTACATATATCTCGAAAACGGTCAATACGACTGTAACAAAATTTCAATTCTAAGGTAATGCGGTCATTTATAACTTAATAGCAAACTCAGTTTTTCTCTATAATATCGGACAATTGAGTTTTGAAAATAGTATTTTTTTGTTTAAAAATAGTTTTATTTAGTTTACCTGAAAACGGCTATAACGATTTTGACCAAAATGCAAACTTATAGTTGAATTGATGTTTTCAAAATTATTGTGTCCTAAATTTTTAATTCGAAGCACCGAAGACGCTAATTTTAAAAACTGTTCATAACTCGAAAACCCCATCTTCGATTTCGATAAAACTTTAGAAACAAAGTAGTGCTTGCATCACGAACAATAACTTGTAATGGGTTTTCAGCTAAATAGTTAAGCACTAGTATTTTTCAAACTAAACATTGCAATACTTGGTACTGTTTTGTCTGCATACTTTTACGAAAAACCAGTCTAACGATTTTGATCAAAATACATACTTACGATAATAAAATAACACTAATTAAGATCCCGTACTTACTTTTTCTCAAAAAAATCAAATAAACAAGTTTTGTAATTATTTCTGAAAAATTACTACCCAAAAGCCGCGCTGTGTTCATACATCCTTTTAAAACTCAATACCGCACTTCCATTAAAAATGCAATAACGGGGACGCAAATATTATTTTTAGAAAATACTAGAAAACCCGGCGAACTCCGTTTCGCCACCAGATGGCTTCGTTTTTTGTAACATTTCGTTTGAGGATTAAAAGATGAAGAAAAATTATTATTTTTTTCTTGTATTTGAAAATGGAAAATTTTATTTCATTTCACAACAGTAATGAATTAATTTCGATTACAAAAATGAAGTGTAATTTAGTTGAACTTCTCTAAGTAAAAAATGAAAGTGAATCCAAAGTAAATACTAAATCGAAGCGTTATACGTGTCCGCAAATTATCCATTTCATTGAAGTGCTCTTTGGTAAACCACATTTTTTGTTTTTTGGTCTGACGTTAACACAAATAAAGCGGATGGTTTCCCAACTCGTGAATACGCAACGTATAGCTGCCCATGTGAAAAACAATGATTTTCTAAATGCAAAATTGCTTGCAACTGTTCAATAATTCGTCTCTTTAACTGTAGTGTTCCCTGTATATTGCACCGCACATTCAGCTGATCCACCATCGACGAAATGAAATATATTTGCAGAAATTGATGCGGTTCATCTGGTGTTGGCTGACCTGGGGGTCAATTCCCGTTCCGTGATACTGTGAAATGATAAATAATTTATCATTTCAGTTTTCACAGCAGTTTATCATTTTATCACTTCACGATTACACCTAATGCGATTCTCGAACTTATCATCATAAAAAGTAGTCTAAATGTGTACTAAAATGCACTAAATGATAAATGCTGTCAACTATCTTTGAAGCTCTTTGTCCCCGTTAATTTTTGTGTATCCATCACGTTTTCACACTTCTTCACAAATGAAATGGCTGTGATAAAAAACTTATCATATGAAAAAATTCTGACATTTGTTTTCATTTTTTCATAGATCGAGAATCGAGTTTAGCGTGAACTTGTGAAAATTCTTTTCATTTCACAGTATCACGGAACGGGAATTGACCCCCTGGTGAACTTCGTACCACCTAATTTTTATCTATTTGAAGCTTTCGATTTAAACTTAGTTTGGTGATTAAATAAATTTTGTTAGTAATTCAAATTAATTCAATGCCTTTTATTTTCCTGTAAAATAGATGATATTAACATTCAATGCAAAGATTTGTAGTAAAAAATTGCAGTCGTTTGAATTCGAATGGTAAGTCCGTTGGTATCATCGGGATGCGTGGAATCAACACATCTTCTCCTCTATATTCTGCGGTATGCCCGAGAAACACGTCGAATTCTTCCTTAGAATCGGTCATGTGCCAGAAATCAGTGGGCAAAGTGAGTCCGGTCGAGATATCAACTGCAATATTTCCATTACCAATGTCCAACAATTGCTTCGAAAACACATCTGCAGTTTGATATCGTCAATCGGAGTGTCTTGACACGAAGCCACAAATTTGATGTTTTCAAGCACGCATCTAGTTCGTCAGCTGCAATTGATCGTGGGAATAACTGGAAGAGTCTCCCGAAAATCACCGGATAATGTAACCATGGCTATTCCAAAAATGTTTTGATTGACACGAAGATCTTTCAACGTCCTGTCCACCGCCACCATTGACCATTGACCTTTTGTGGGCCATCGTGCATTCGACCCAATCTATCAATTTGCACCATTCTAAAATCTTCGCATATTTTTTTTTTTCGATTTTTCAAGATGGTGTCTGCTTGATTTGCATGTTCAGTGGCAATATCAATGCTGAATGTGCAGTTCGGTAGCCTTCTAACAAAGTTGCTGTTATTCCAGATGAAGCCAATGCCAGGGCAACTCATGCTGCGATCAAATCCGTGCCAAAAGCAATGAAATTAAGATAACGTTTTGGCAGTACCTCCGGGAGCACCCAGAAAGTAAATGCTACCAATTCTTTTGTTCACAGCTTCCATCAAAGAGGCATACCGCATACGCAATCATTTGTTGTCGATTCAATTGCAGAACATTTTTACGAACTGCTTCGGCTAATACTTCAGTATCGTATTGTTTTCTTGTTCTCGTGGTTGCAATTCGTGGTTGAATGCATCGTGTATTGGACGATTAGGTGATATCATGCCCAACTGCGCACTTTATTCGCCATCAATAAACACACGTCTTCGATCATGATCATAGACTCATAGTGTATTTCTGCTTTCAGAAGTTTGAACTAATGTAAGGATCCTGAAAATACTTGACAAACAAATATGATGGATTCAAACACCATCAAACAAAGTCAAAGTGTCTACTGTCTACTCCATTTCAAAAAGGTACTTAATGTAGGTAACATTGTTAACATAAACAAACTTATTAGGTAGCTAGCTATATCGTATATTAAAAAAGAAATTTCAAAATTTTTGACAACAACAATTTGCTTGGAAAATCATTAAAATAATTGACAACAACAATTGCTTTTAAAATTTAAAATATTTTTTTTTTGTATTTGAAACTACTCGATTTCTATCCAGTTTATATTATTTTCAAAGTGCATTTCCACATGAAAAACGAAATATGTGCCTACAACGCCAACTGTTGAGAATTTTCCGACTTTTCTTTTTTCATAAACCATCCCTGATTTAAGACGAACAAAACAAATCAAAAATCATTCAAATCGGTTGAGCCGTTCTGGAGTTATATCGTCAGGAAGGAAAACCCGACTTATTTTTATATAGTAGATTACTCACTTCTTCTTTTCAACCATATTGAATATGGCTCTAAAAATAATTCCAACCACTTGGTGCCTTATACAATCAGAAACTCCCATTACGTTTCCATCGGTACATCGGTACCGTCTAAATCTTACACTCTGTGGCAACAAGGAAAAACAGCATAAGTCATTTTTAGCCACTTTTCAGGAGCGCAGGATAAAGGTGGAAAAACGCTGGTTGAAAGTAGGCTTCAGGATATTCCGAAATCTTTGCACCGATAACATAAAGTGGTGAGTCTGTTTTTTTAATGTTAATACAAAGAAGCAAATTTAAGTGTTTGACAGTTAAGGTAGGTACCTACCAATAAAGTGTTGTCAATCGTGTAAGATCTGGAATTGGGAAGTCATGAGTAAAAGGTTTTATTTAGGGCGTTATAGTTTTCGATATATGGACAGTTTTAAAAAAAAACCTTTTCGGTGACGGAAGTTAATGACGCTATAATTTTGAAAATATCACGTTTACTCCAAGTTAGCATTTTGTGTTAAATCATTGGGTCGTATGAATAAGAAGTAGTAGCAATTACTTTTACTCAAGAAGTGGCCCGAGCTGAAAAATACTACACATAAAATATTAGTAAAAAAAGGAAAACAGATCAACAAAGGCATTTATTTTTAACAAAAAACAAATTTATTCATCACAAAACACTTCTTTTCATATGTTTGCATTTTTTTAATTCAATAAAGAGTAAAGTCTTACTTAAACTGAAAAAGTAGTCATATGGATCAATTTTCAAAATGTGGGGGCAAAAGTACTGAGCCTCAAAAAAGGTCCCATATGTGCCCTAAAGGGGCCAAACGGCGATGCTGCTGTGGACTATTTGGCTAAAATTTCCTTCAGATTTAAATATTTAGACAGAATCATTTGTAAGGTAGGTATATAGTGGAGATCCGGGCTTCTAGGTCGACACTTCAAAAACTTCTCGGTAATTCATAGTTCTTCTTTTAACTACTTGTCTAGTGTGTTAACAAATAATTTTTTTAAGAAAAACGAATATCTTTCTTGATCAATTTTTGGAGCGGTTTTTATAAAATGATGCATGCGAAAATGTAGGTAACAAATTTGTCAAATAATATTTCTGAACTACTACTACTAGCTGAAAAATTGAGTATTATTATATTGTTTGGGATGTACCTATGCTTGGTTTTTAAAAACTTAGCTAACTAAAAATGGAGTTTTTGAGATATGTATATGCAGTTTATAAAATTATCGCTTTCGGTGATTCGAATTGAAAATTAAGGACGCAATTATTTTGGAGACTTAAATTTTACTCTTAGAATGCATTTTTGCTCAAAATCGTTCCTATACCGTTTTCAGGTAAATTAAGGAAAACGGAATTTAAAAAAAAAATCAATCTTTACAAAAATGTATTCTTATATGTTCGATAATTTAGAGAAAAACTGAGCTTGCTATCGAGTTACAAGTGACCATATTGACTTAGGAATGAATTTATGTTTCAGTCGTATGGACCGTTTTTGAATAAGTCCGTTTTTTTGGAAGTATCATTTTTTTTGTGAGCGAAAAACTGGGTATGCAACGATGTTAGCCCCACCTTCTTAAGCTAAAATACAAATTTTGGTTGAAATCGCTGGAGCCGTTTCCGAAAATATCAAACTTGCTTAAAACCGTTATATGGGATGTACCTACCGTTGATAATAGGGCTAACCAGCAAAATATTGGGCCCGTCCAGCCGTTTAGGCTGTAGACCTCAGGAGTCAACGGACAGACGAACCGAACTGCGAGACCCACTTGCCCGGGCTCTATGAATTAACTGCAAAGGAATTAACTCCAAAAAAAATAAATGAAATAAGTCCCAAGAATTTCCATATAAATTTAGGAGTTATTGCAGGTGAAAGAACTCCAAAGTATTGGGACTATTTTCATCAAGTTTTGGATTTATAACACCTTTTAGTGTAAGGAATTCTTTCATAAAGAAATAACTCCCAAAGTCATGCAGATGAAATAAGTGCAAATTAGGACTTATTTCATCAGCACGGTTTTGGGAGTAATTTCATCTATGTTTGGAGTTATTTCATTTGTCTTAAAATAGCAATTTGTAGGAACATTTTGCCTTCTAAACTGTATTTTTTTTTATTAAACCGTTTTATATACGTTAAATATTTCGAAAAGGTAATAATAATATGTATGTTATAGTTGAAAAGTACCTTGTAGTAATCAACTCACTGAATTAAGGATTGATATATCATTGAATTATATTTTATAAAGAGTCATTAAGGAAAAGTATAAAAGGAAGGAATCTGTTCTCCTGGAGTACAATCAGTTTTGGACTGTGAAGGGAGTAAGCCAATGGTATATTTGGCACAGAATCTGATTTCTTTATATCTAACATGTATATAACTAATCGCCCTCGGCGGGTGGCGCGGGTGGCGCGGTCGACGTGGACGGCTCGCCCCCCCTCCTCCGCGGTAGCCCACACACAAAATAGAACACATTTTTATATCTCGATTTACATTTCTACAGGTATTTCCCTTTTTGTTTATCCTGGTCAACAAGAAATCAAGGAAGTGTTACACCACGCTTCTAACATATATACATAAAAACATTGTGGATTTGACAACACAAAGTACATATAATGACGGATAAATACAAATGTTACTTTCCACCACTTTGGGACTTCTTTCATCTTTTCTTATAATAAATTAATTCATAATGAATTAACTCCTAAATGTTTGGACTTACTACCACTTTGGATTGGGACTTATTTCAATTTGCTTTAGGACTTGTTTCATTAAAAAGTTTGGAGTTATTGCATTTATTATTAGAAGTTCCTTCGTTAGGAAATATTTCATTTGGAGTTAATTCCTTTGCAGTTAATTCATAGAGCCACTTGCCCGACTTCCTCTATCGTCGCAAACGCAATAGCAGATTTAAACCAAGACACAGACACGTTTGCTGTATTTTGAAAACTATCCACGGAGGCGTTACGAAAAAAAGTTACGAAAAAACGTTTAAAAAACGAACGAGAAAGTTAAAAATATCAGAGTGTGGAAATCGTCTTCGAAAAGAAGTTCCAGTTGAATTCAGTTTACATATTATGAAGAGGAAAAGCAATACCGATCTTCCACGGCAGATGAACGCTCATAAGCCGACTCTAACTGACAGCGATTTTTCTCGTTTCAAAGAATAGGGTTAAAATTTTGATACACATAATTTGAATTCAATCTCTCTGCTGAAAAAAAAACAACAAGAATTCGTTGTTAAAAACTACACGCAGGAAAATAAATTATTTAAAATAAACCAACTTTCGGTTAAAAACTACCAAACCAAGTGATACTGTTAATATAGCTGTGGGTCAAAAATAACCGAGTCAACTTGTTTAAGAAACTCAGCATAACCGATTTATCAATTTCCTCTCCAAATTTTCTCGGTCGTAAATAACAAACTAACTAATAACATGGTTGATACCAACTAATAAAGTGTGTTTTTTTTAACAGTATGATTTAACCTTTTTAACTCGCTAGTTTTCAACAACAAATACTCGTTTATTTTCTACAGAGACTTAGTTAATTTTAATTTAGCTTAAAATGTTGAAACGGCACGCTTTATCAGTTGTTATCCACCAAGTTTTTAGATTAGTATCAACCAAACAAAGTCAGCTTCTCAAATTGAACAGAGTTAGTTGGCTATTTGCGACCGAGAAACATTTGAGGAAGAAGATCATTCGGTTATTTAATCCGAGTTTCCCTAAACAAGTTGAATGGTTATTTTTAATCCACTAACTCTGTAGGGCTATTTTCAAATAAGTAATTTTTCTGCGTGTGTTTTTTTTTAATTTCTGGCTCTTTCGAAAGATTATTTTCTTGGTCTTTTAAAATTCCCTATAAAGTGTCCAAAACTTGTGCCGACTTACGTACCTCCATAAAAACAGATTTCAACTTTTTACCACAAGCCGGCCAGCAACTCTTTCGCGCCGCCACTGTACCTATTCAAACTGAGTACGGTATCTGGCGATATTAGTTCTAAACAATGATGCCATTAATGCAAAGTAAAACACAACAAAATTATTATGGATCGCATGCAAAGTGGTAGCTGGAATACTTCCTCTTTCAGATAAATCGCGCGAACAACTCGTTTGTTCGCAACGTCATGTTTGTGGGGAGCTCTTGCAGCACATCAACACGGAGGATTACCATTTCCTTGGCTTATACAGTGACTACATTTCAAGGTGTTAATGACACGCCGATATATCGAGACATATGGTGTTGCAGCTTAGTTTCTCGTGTTTTTCTGCTACAAGCGTACAAAGGATTCAATTTAGTTGTTAATCTCAGATGGGCCGACATGCAATGACGTAACTGTTCGGGGTAGGTATGCAAAGTACCCAATGGAACTGTCAACGTATTTCCTTTTGCTGATCGGTGATTTGGTGATCATTTAACCCGCCCAAATCAAACGGCTTGTTACAATTAATTGGCTTCGACACTTGACTCGATGTGGCCAAGTGCATCATACACATACTCGTATCTACCATGGTCGCTCTGCAGAAGTTATACTTGGAAAGTAGGGGACTGAGGAATAATTGATACAGATCTGGCTATTAGCGCGATCAGGTTCATTAGTCGGTCATAAATTGAAAGAGAAATATGTCACCAATTTATGTTAATATCGTAATCACGGACCGGGCACCACGGACCCCCTGAGCGGTCAAATAAATTGCTTCAATAACTCGTCACATCTTATAGTCGGAGTTGGATTATTACTGTAATAATCCATATTTATCTCATTAAGTCGGATGAAATCACTTCGTAGGTAAAGTCGTGCGCATATTTATGCACTAGGTATTTGTTTTCAAATTACATCGGTGATGATGTGTGTCAGGTGGCCTCGTGACGAACAGAAGCTTAAGAATACGGCACGGGCACACTTATTTATGAAATGCCCCTGAAAATACCTGGCTGTCGTAATTCATATACGTTAAAGTGCTGACTACTAAGCCTAGGGTCTCAGGTTCAAACCCATGACTATAGATGGATGAATCCCGAATCGTTAATAGTGACAGGTTTTACCAACCATTCAGGAAGTTCTCCTGCATTCTTTGGCGATTCAACAGATTTCGTTGACCACAGCTTTTAAAATTTCTCTTGTAACTTCAGTCGCGAGTGTCACTTATAACGTGAAATTCGAATTTCACTCGCTGCCATGTATGAGAGGATGAAAAGTAATCAATGAAACACCAAAAAAGGTGTCCATAGCCGATCAATCGATACACACCAACAGGGGAAACGGAGAGAAAAAAATTACTGACAAAGAACGCTTGTTAAAATATTTGTCAAATGAGATTCCGATCTGGTGTTCCCTTTTTTTTTTTTTTGTTGTCCTCTGGATATTTTATGTTTGTTTTGGTAGGATCAGCCTGTCTGAGTTGTCCAACCGAAATCCATCCGCGACAGAATCAGGTCCAATTCATTTGGGAGTTCTTGTTCTTTCGGTTTCGTCCTCTCTACCTCATCGGAGGGGAGGTGTGTATTTTTTTCAATTTGATGCGCACATCTTTTGTTCCATTTTTCTTGTCGTTTCCATCTTTAAATGGACAAAAACACACACAGAGGGCAGAGCAGAGAGAACACTATCTGAGGAGCATTATTGAACCATCTGTTGTGAGCATCAAATTTACGGATCGAAAATATTTAGTACCTGTGATTGAGGTGTTCAATTTATGCACCCAGACAGAGGTCAATCGCTTGGAGGGGTAGAAGACGAAGGACACAAGGTAACCAAGGAGTGCTTCTTGTGTCTACCGCTTTTGCGAGGATTTCTCTGTTTTCTTTCGACCATTTCGATTGATATGCGCTTTGGTGTGACAAAGTGGTATGTCAATGTGACACAATTGATAAGTGTGATGGATAATTTGGTAGAGGAAACATTCGACATCGGAGGATTATTATTTTTTCGCTTGGATAAATATTTATGGGGCTCTACCTTGTTGCGTGAGAAAGTTGCAAAAATGATCTCTCATACGGTGGGTTATTTGAGAGTGGAAGGCAGTGCACTTATGTCATAAGGCAGTGCACTTGTCATATTTGGGACCACTAAATTGGCGTGGTGACCTTTTCCCTTGTATGCAGTTGTCCCTGTAGCTAGTTCTACTTGCTGCGTGAACTAGGAGTTCCAAAGCGCAGAACAGTAGAAGTTCTAGAGTTCCCGACACAAATTTTAAAAGGTTCTTCAATTTGGTTAGTTGTGGTAGGTACTCTACACGAAAATATTTGATTTGTCATTTAGTTCTTTGTGAATCATCATAGGTCTGCAGTTTTTAGGAAAACGTATGACGATTTAGAAGACGATAGTTCCGGAGTTCCCTAAGCAAACAATTTTGTTTGCTGTATGATAACACGAAACTAGCAAATATGTTTCTTTTAAGTTCGATGCTGATCGGTTAAAAATTTTAGGAAGTAGTCGATGGTACCACCACGAAAATCTTTCAATAGGTAGGTACATTATGCGAAAAATGTCGGTAGGTACGAATCAGCAGTTCCATTGAGGAGCTCTGTTGAGTTCCGATCAGAGTTGAAGCAACTACGAGATGATATCTCGAAAAAATGCAGTAAGTACAAAAACCCTTAACCAAAAATTTGACGAGCCCATGAACCAGCATTTTTTCTAAACTTCCATTAGTTCAGCCAAGAGTTCTTGCAAAGTTTATAAAGAACTCAACAGAGGATGATGTCTTCAAAGTTAAAATCTTAAATATGTAGACACAAGACAAAAATAGGAACTGTTGTAGTGCCCCTTGTTACAGTCCCGAAAAATTATCTGCAGTACCAAATATGCTCTTTATACAAAACTTGTTCATACCTAAATGCGAAAATAAAACAATTTTAAAACTATAAAATGCGAACATTTCAAAAACCCGACCGCATTTTTAATGAACAATTCCTTTAAGACTAAATCGAAAAAAGTTTGACACGAATCAAAAATTTAGCATGTTTGAGGAGTTCTTCTAAGTTCTGATGACAGTTTGATTTAGAGAAACCCAAACAAGGCTTCCTCATAAAAACTTTTTGTTGAAACTCATTCCAAAAAGACAATAGTTAATGGGTTAATTTTTTTTTCCACAGTAGCAAGAGATCCGATCACAGTTGTAGAAAACATTCGACGAGATATGCTCAAAAAAATTGGAGACTTAAGTTAAGAACTTGGTATACTTGAACGTAGTGATCCCAGATTGAGGGGAAAAGCGCAAATTTTAAGAATGAAAAAGGGGAAAACGAGGGTCAAGCTTATAAAAAGGGGAACAAATTTAAGATCTCTGTGATCATAATATTATATACGCGAGTCAAGCATTTTAAACTGCATATTACACCCTAAGCATGATTCTTCACCACTACTCGTTTGTGTGCCGAGCACTTTATTCCGGGCGCCGAAAGACTCACTAGAAAATATCTCCTGGAACCGTTGTACTCCGGAATGTTTGTTGGACGATATGTGCATGTGCATAGTACTAACACCGGAATTTCGATGTCCGAACTGACAGATCAGGATGGCTGCAGCAAAATCCAAAATCAAATCAAATCCAAATCATCAAGATATGGATGAAGTCCAAAAAGCCCAAATACGTCGACTACATTGGCTCGGCCACATCGAGCGAATGCACAAAAATGCTGCAGCTAGAGGATCTTCGAATCCCAGCCCCTAGGTTCGAGTAGACAAGGAAGACCGAACCTCCATTTCAAAGACCAAGCCATCGCGGATGTCAGAGTGCTTGGTCTGGACAACTGGAAGCAGCGTGACCGGGATCGAAGGCTACAGTGTCTCAGGCAGAGACTCTCCACGGATCGGGAGGCCGTTAAGTAAGTAAGTAGAAAGCGAAATAAAGCCGACTTTTGAAATTCGGTATATTCGAGGCGGTGAATGTTTGTCTCATTTTAGGTCATATAGAGTCCATAAAACTCCCTGACTGCCTTTAGGCAGGCATGGACTGAAACAGAGCCTACAAAAGCAAAACACGTAACCCACCCCAAGCTGCATTTAGTCCGCTCACACTTTACCTAATATACTCGCACTTATCACCGCTCGCTGATTATAATTTAACCAGTGAAAGCCACTTACACAAAACAGAAACCAAAGAACCCATTTTAAGACGTAATACGATTCCTACTCCTCTTTCCGTTCCATAAACACACGCGGACACCGCCCAGGCTAGCGCACTTTTCTGCAACCGTTTGAATGGAAATACATAATACACCCCTCCATCCGTCTGTCACCAATGTCAAATAATAACTTGTCTTTGGCGCTCATTTTAAATCACAAACCGCCACCTTTTGGTTAAAAACAATTTCTTATTCCACTCACACCACACACCGCCTGCATCTCCCCTTGTCCCTGATGTGTGGTGCGCAGTCTATAGTGTACCTGCACAACCATTGCGCATAATAAAGCCAGCAAACTACTCAATTTACTCCAAAAAAAAAAAAAAAAAAAAACAAGTCACACGTAATCCGATTAGTGTTCGTTAAAATAAATATCCACCAGATCGTCTTAATTACATCGGTCGATCTCGTGTAATGCTGATCGTGCATAAATCTCGCCAGCCTAGTTAGCACTTTATTTAATAGCCCAGGCTCCAAGTTAACCTCACTGCGCCTGCTACGGAATTTAAATTATCTGGCCCCCGATCGACCCATCTAAGGAATACCCCGCGTATCGATTACAGCCAACGGGTCCATTTGACGCTTTAGAAGCAAAAGGATCGTTAAAAGAACGATCGTTCTTACCGCTCTTGTAATACGATCGTCCACTGAACTAGAATCACAGTCAGCGTCGAGATAATAATCGCAAGCAGATGAGATCTCCTCGAAATCAGAGAGAGATCAATAAATGTTGGGATCGGTGATTTATTCAACGATCGCACCCCATAGGGCACTTATTCAAATGCATGATCAGGGGCGAGCCATAAAATTTCGTTCCACTCACTTGGCCAGTCTAAGGCCGCGCAATCATCATCAAAGTGTTGGCCAGTATATGCAGGATGGGCTGATGTGGGAAAAGGAGATGTCATTGCCGTCCCGAAAACACCCCTTCTATTGGACGATCTGATAACTTCCTTAGATTGAGTTGGTCTCGCTCAGAAATCTTGGAATTCCTATTGACAGTTGTACCTGCTTGGACAAACACTCTTACAATAACACTGCTCATGTCGTTGGGTGCGCAATGATGCCTAATTTCATGGTGGCTACCGTTTCGAATTGTTCTCAGGTAGACGGGTAGGTAAAGTAAATATTTGTGCTCACCGTGAGATTTGAGGTCCTTTTCGGTGTAAGCAAAACATTTGCCTTTGCTAATCGATTTACGGCAGTTGATACCGCTGTGGACAGAGGAGCTCTTTGTGTCGTTTTGTGTCCGTTATCTTGGGATAATCCCCTGAAATCACTGTAAAGTGCATTTTCGTCATTTGGAAAAGGTATCGAAGGCGGTGCCCTGTAATCGTGTTGGGAATTGTAGTAGTTGTGACTTTTGCAAAACTGATTTGAGGGTGATTTTAGGAATTTTCGGGACGCCCCGGTATTGGTTCTTGTGTCTTCTCATAATGGGGCATTGTTTGGAAATTATGGTAATAATGGACGACAGGTTGTAGACAATGCCGCCATTCGCAAAGGTGTACAAATTTAGCGGCTTTTACAAATTATAGCACAGGGAGTTAGTTGTCCGATTGGCTGTGTAGATGGAGAGATGACAGAACTTTGGTAAAATAAAATCAAACATCGCGCTTGGTAAGGTAAGGAAGCTCCAACATTTTAGTGCATAATTTCTAACATTACACGCTGGATGCTGTGTGTCTTCGAAAACGAAAGAGAAAAACTAACAACATTCGTCTTTAAATTAAATTCCAAAAAATGTTTGCTTTTGCACCAAAATGGTTCGTGGTTAATTTAAAAATTTGTTACTTTATTATTGTTAATCACCCTTTTAGTGAGTTTTCGATGAACATTCGCCAAACATTTTAATAAAAAAAATACCCATTCCGACTTGCGGAATCTAAATTCAAAATATTTAAAGGAAATCTATTTAAATCGAATTAAAAATGTTTAATTTGTTTGTACGATTATAAATCAAACGGATTTCGGTTTTCTTATAAGAAGATGTTGTAAGGAAAACTAAATATAAATAAAAATCATGTTTATTAATTTATTTTTATTTTCAATATAACTATAACCAATTTTTATTTAGCCTCTTTCACCACTTGTTTAATACAAAACAAGACGAAGTAAATCGGTCTCGTTGATTGAGCTCGAGATTGTATTAGAACCTAGAAGAAATATGTAAGTGACATTTAAACAATCGACTTCCTTTCTTCCGCACCCCGAAAATAAATTGTTTGAGTAATCACGCTTCTAAGCATACATGCAGGGCCCGATCTAGGGGTGGGCAAGCCGGGCAATTGCCCGGAGCGGCAAATTTTAGGGGCGGCAAAATTATTTTTTTAATTCAATTTTATTTCGAATTAAATGAAGTTTGAAACTTCTTTTCATCTAAAATGTGGACTATGTTTGTTTTATTTGCTATTGTTCTCACTCTTTTCTTTTGATTCAACAACAAATCGAGCAACGAAATTGCAACGGCATTGTTGCCGGCATTATTACCATTGCAATTTCGTTGCTTGCGTGATTGATTGTCGGCGACAACTTGTCGCTACTTCGCTAGGTACCTACTACATGTATTTATGTATATTTGAGTAGTTATAGCTATGATAATTTTTTGAGGGCAAGAGAGTGTTGTTCGTATGCATAAGCTTTGGCTATCAGTGATGTATCAACTGCAACTACGCGCGGCGTATAGCTAAAAACGAAGCGCTGCGACATCGATACACGTACACTATAGAGCAGTGCTTATTAAACGCGCCAATGTGACCACCCAACCAGTGTTGCCGAAAAGCAACACAAAAATAACCAAAAAACAACAAAGACAATAAAACAAAAAGTGCAACGAAAAATTAAATTTAATGTTCCTTATAATGATTTCTTATATTAAGCCTAAATGCCGTTCTGTCTGTCGGTTCAGACCTAAGGACTGTCTGCTCTCAGGCGCAGAGATCCTTGGGCCTTATCGATGATTGGTGCGCAAAAAATGGGCTTTCAGTGAATAATCTTAAAACTACGGTTGTTCTCTTCACGAGAAGTAGGAATGTCACTTGTCTGCCTCAGCTTGTGCTAAAAGGCGTCACAACGACGATCTCCGATGAAGTCAAATAACTGGAAGTAATCCTCGATAGAAAGCTTCTTTGGCCCAAGCATGTTGAATGGAAAACCGATAAAGCGCTGTCAATTTTCTGCCAGTACAAAAGGCGATTTTGGCAAGACATGGGGCCAATCTCCTAAAAGGTTCCTTTGGATCTATACGGCATCTCACTTATACATCGGTTGTATGTTGGAACAGTCTCTCGCGGAAACGTGTTGCCTCTTTTGCGAAACTTCAAAGAACGGTCTGTCTTGGATGCACAGAGGCCTTCCCTAGCACTCCGGACTCTGCTCTAGATGCTATGATGAACCTACCCTCTTGATATTTGTATCATGGGGTGTACGCTGAAAACCATCTCTCGATTAAAGAGAGGTGATTTTTGGTACAATGGAATGGCTTCGGCCAGACTCTGAGCCAGGGAAAGAATGTCATCGAACATGATTTTGGTTCTGGAGTCTTTATGGAAAGTGAGAATATTAGACTACACTACCCCTTAGGTAACCATGCGTCTGTCTTCCAAGCGGAGCTTTTCGCTATCCGTATGGCTATGCGCTATATTGTGACAAACAGGTGGAGGGCTAGAAGTATATGCGTTTGCAGCGATAGCCAAGTTGCATTAAAAGCACTGCTTAACACT
Source organism: Cheilosia vernalis (assembly GCA_949126925.1). NCBI lineage: Eukaryota > Metazoa > Arthropoda > Insecta > Diptera > Syrphidae > Cheilosia > Cheilosia vernalis. The sequence continues at coordinate 12,215,109 of OX421358.1, forward strand.
CTTACCTCGTCTAAATTAGTGCTCGAACTCAAGCTATCTCTGAACTTAGTAGGTTTCTCGTGAAATTTGTGTTTATGTTTGTTCACATTGAAAAGGGCGTCAAATTATATTTTGCCCAGGGCGGCATAGATGCTGGATCGGGCCCTGCATACATGTGGTATATTATAATCAACACTGTGTAAAAGTAAAAGGTTTCACGTGTCAAGAAACAAAATTAAAGTGTTTACGAAACTACCTATACCTTGGTTCGAGATCAGCTTGCAAGTTGCGAGATACAAATTGCGTCCTCGATGTCTGGTTTTTTTATATTTGTTGCCGTAGTATTCAACAAGTATTTTTTTAAAAGGTTACATTTTTGTGGCAGCAATTCTCTATTCAGGAAAGAATTTTTTCATCAATTTCTTGCACCGAAAAGATCAGAACTTAAAGAAAATTCTGCAGTTGTTTTGATAATTTCTGAATTTTATTTGTCTTGTTCTTTGAGATTACGAAACTTGTCATAAAGTTTCCCACCTGTTTTTTTTTTATTTGTTATATTTTCTTTTCATTTCAATTGAAATAAAAGCAAAATGAAGAAGATATAAATACTGACAAAACAGCAATTATTTCAATTCCCACTTACCTTATTTTCATTTGGAAATATGGTGACAATCTTATTTGAAATTTTCTTTAATTCGTCAACTTTTCTTAGTTTCGTCTCTAAATTTCAATAGTTCACCCTTCACAGTGGCCATATTTTCCATACAAATTTCGCAATTGTGAGCTTCCGTAAATTTTTAGTCGAGACTAATAGCCTTTCTTTTACGAAAACCGAAGTTTTCCCATACATATTTCAGTTTTCAAAACGAGTCGTTTAAAGTCGTTTTCCACGAAAACTACTACCAATAGTTGGGTTGTTGGAACAAACACACCTTTTGCAATATTCAGCAAATTCACCAGAATGGCTGACCGAACAAATGTCACAACTCATAATTTAAAATCATTTTTCACAATTAATTGATGGGCTTATAATATTTTGAAATGCACTAAATTCATTTTGTTTGTTAATTAATGCGATCGAAATTTGTAACCACACAAGTTTGCCCCGAAGTTTAACGACTAGCTGCTTGAAACGTCAAACCTTAAATAGTTGTGGTCGGTGTGAATGAATCGACGAGTTTTCGAGGAAAACACGGGTTTCGGCTCAGTGTGAAAAGCCTATAAAATTGTGTATTGTTCCTTATATCCTGCCGATGATTTTCCAATAAATTTTCATTTTTCTCATACAACTCAAAAGCTGTCCGATATAATCCAAAACACATCCGTATCACAATAATTGTCACTTCCCACTGCGACTGCACATTTGTAGTTAAATTCAATTGGCGAAATAACAAATAGCTGTACCTACCTTAACAAGATGTCTGCCATTAAATTATTTGATTTTCATACGTTTTTAACATAATTCTGTTTAAAATAAACTCATTCAATTTGCAAAAGAGAAAGTAGTGTTTAAAATGTTGGCTGATTCAATGCCGACCACATAAATACTACTTTATTCAGCCAAATTTTGGTTAACTTGCTTATGGCTAAATTAAACAGAAATCGTTTTTAAAGTTTTAATTCAAACAGTTTTTAAAAAAATTGTATTTAAAAAAAGGACTTCTTATTTCTTGGATAGTAAATAAATATGTTTGTATTAACTAATTTAAATATTAACACTAATTCAACACAAAGCACATATTTATTTCAGTTAACCAAAATATTGTCAAATATTTTTAAATATTTTTGTTATAGCAGCATGTTAAAAGACGGAACAGCTGAAAATATTCTATTTGATATAGGTTTATAGTAAATTTCTCTCGGAAAGCATGGATAATGGATTTCCATCTTCCAAGACCAACCTACGGAGGTAAGTCTTACATTTTCCATGGCCTTGTGGTATCCATGTCAAGTAAGGATGCTGATCTCTTCCGTAATTTTGGGTATGACTCTGGAAGTCGATCTGCCCTTCTGAAAGTGATTCCAACTTTCCTTGAAAAATGGAAGAAAGTTAGCTCTTGTTGCAAGGGTATTTCTTTGGTGCTTCTTAGAACAAAGTCTAGTGGTAATTACTCTCTGAACCCTAATATCTACAGAAGGTAAACCAAGGTTCCGCCTTTTGTTCATTGAACTGGACCATTATGTAGAACCATAGAGAATTTTCGACCCTAAAACCCTGGTGAAGAGCAGTCTTCTTCTGTAATGTGGTCTTCCTATTTTGATAAAAAACACTTACTAGTTTTAGGTTATGTACGGTTACCTTTGCTGCACTTTACCGGTCTTCGTTATATCATACAGCAACCTTGTCTGTAAATTAGTCCTTCAAAATCTGGTTCATAGAAGCTGGCAACAATTTCGAAACAGATGATAATGGCGCAGTATTTCTTTCATTGTCTTCATTGTTTTTCACTAATGATCATTTTCTAGAAAAAAAATATATAATAAATATAATTGGGGATACATTTTAGAAGATATTAATTTAATGAGTGCGTTTTTTGGAACTTAAACAAAAATTAATAGTTAGCACAACAGGTCCGTATGGACGTACCCTAGTCTAGCATCTCATAACAATTCGTTTTGGATGAGTTTTGTATTTTTGGGATAAATGAAAGTGATCTTTTTACAATTTTATGCCGAGTCCAAACGGACACTCTTTCATGGCAGTTATACTCCCGGATGTTTATCAGACCAGATCAGGGAATTGTGATCTCAAAAGATCCTTATTACACCCGAAAAAATTATGCACATATAGGTCAAGGGTTTCAAAAACCTCTCAACTTTGGCCTCTTACAACAGTTAAGACTTTGCTAAATGGCTGAAGTGTTGGCAGTCACTTTTTTTGGCATTAATGACATCCTTACGTGAAAGAAAAGTTTCGTGGAGCAAAGTAACGAGTCTTTCGTGGACCTCAAAATGGTTAGTAAGACCTCTGCCGCAACATATTGTCATAAGTTGGTTTTACCAATAAACTGGCAATTGGCGCATATTTCTTTTCTTTTCTATATTTGCCTGGCAAGATCTTTTGATTGGAGGTGTGAGATGGTGCGCGTTTTTAGTTGCTATTTAACATGGCGATATGTATAAGACCACCAGCTGGACCAACTTAAGAACCAAGGTTATAGTATACTTTAAAACCTCTAATAAGTGGTTGTCGGCCTTTTAAATTTTAAATACATTTGCTCAAGACTTTAAAAGGGGGTAAGTTTGTCATTCTATAAATCCCTTCTTAGAGCGCGTCTACAAAAAATATCAGCTAGTTTAATAGCCCCTCGCAGTTTAAAAGCTGAAGGATTTTTTTGTGGATGTATTTTAACCATCACGTGGTCACCAACGTGTAGACCTCCAACATGGTCCCAACTGAACATGTGCCCGTTCGCACAGTTCAATTTAAGAACACAACTCATAGCGATGATAACGAACTTCACAAGATCATTCGCCTTTTGTTTGTGGGTCTGATCCACATTCCAACGGTCATGCGTCGAAGTCTCTCTCTTTTTGAATGGATAAAATGACCTTTGAAAGACTCTTTGTCTGCAGAGCGAAAGAGTAAGCGCCATTTATGTTGGGTCACACAGTGGTTGCTGTATTGGATAAATCTCCTCGAATGGTATAATGATCTTGGGTCTTTATTTGTTGTCTGAAGGCCTCTTATAATTAAAAACATAGCGCTCGCATGCCGCCATCGGGTATTAAAGGTCGTTGCGGCGATTATGCGATGGATTGGAATCTTCCTTAACTGCTTCACCTTTAATCTTGGATCATAAAAGATTCGTTTATGCAAAGTAATCTTGGTCAGACTTCGAAACTTGGCTTGAAGACGAAATCACCTGACCCTCTGTCCAATTCGCGCTTCTTAAAAACGGCTCCGACATGTTATATTATTTATACCAAGTCCCTTAGAAAGATCGCCTTACAAATGCCCCACACACTCGATGCGCTCACCCTACCCAAAATAGGTTAAACTTATATCTTGAGCCTGAGTTACGTGCAACTTGATTTAGTGCAACGCATATTAAGACTATTTTATGCTGAAGTATGCCGACAGAAAACGCTGCCAATCAGATTACATTGGAAATGCCCTTTTAAAGGCTTAATTCTGGGTGGAAATCTTGCCGCCTAAGGGACCTCAGCAGAATTAGAAAATCTCCAACAAAGCAGGTGCTACAACTCTAAATGGCTATAAACTACTATAAACTACAGCTTACAAGCTACTATTACCTATTGGCTACTGTTTCAAAGAAATTATGTAAAAGATTGAAAATCGACACACAATATCGGTCAAGCTATGATGAGCACACCTCAAAGCAGGTGCCGCAGCCTTTCAACGGTCCTAATTCAATAAACACTCAGCTAATGCCGTTCGTTCTAAAGGCTCCCTCTCATCGCGACGATTTTTCTCGGTCAATTTGCCCCAATAGTCAAATAATAGCACTGCATTCGATCCGGTCCGCACTATTAAGCTATTTCTCTCCAGTTTCATATGAAAAGCGACCTCCTAATCCGAGCGGCACTGGCAAACTAGAATAGGTATCCCATAAGCCCTGAAGAAGAACTACTCAGAAGACTCAGCTCCGGCTCGTTAATTGAGCCGGAGAAACTCTTATTACCACCATCTTATTGTTTTAATACGATTTTAATCTGTCATTTGAATTATAATTTATTGGCGGTCTGCTAATAATTCCGTTCCGAGACCGTACGTCGCAGAGCCGTGCGCACAGACGCAAGATAAGCTTCGAATTACCTATAGTCATTTGGATCGCACCTCAAAGAGGTGCTCAGACAGAAAAACGTGTATCCGCCGCAGCAGTTTCAAAATAAAGCCGGATGAGAGGAGAAGAAAAACGAAACACAAAAATCCGCTTAATTTGCATAGCGTTTGGCACATCATAAACTTGACTGGAGCTGCTGAAGCTGATGAGATGGTGTCTTGTATCGTTTTGGTCAACACTATCCTGATGGTTGGCCTCTGGCGCCATACGGCATTTGGTGCGGCGCGCTGGGTGTGATTATTTTTTATTTATTTTTTTGTTGTTATTTCGCTCGTCATTGCTGCTCGTTCAGGAAAACCTAAATAACAAACCATAAAGAGATAAAAAACATCACAACTTACATGGAAAATGGACACAATAAAAATAACGCAACGAACAATGCACATAGAGGAAGCAGAAAAAATGAGAGAAATTGTTGGACAACAAAAAAAAGCAACACAACGGACTATACTCTGTCAGCCACATACCTGCCTGAAGCCGGCGGGGAAAATTATTAAAACAAGTTCGAGTGTTGTAGGGTTACCATTGAGCAGTATTTCGCTGGGTTACAAGTTGTCATCGAGTAAGGGTGTGGCTGTCAGAAAAAATAGACTCCTTAGGTTCGTTCGTGTACTTTCAGCATAGAAAGGAGAGAAATGTCAAAAAGAACCTGACCGATTTCTTCAATAGACAAATTTGTTTTAATTTATTAGGCTTAGAAAATCAAAAATCTTGAAATTTATGTTGTACATATTTTAAGGATCATTCACATGAGAGCGACCAACTACTTACAAACGAACGAATATTCGCAAGTTTTAACAGTCCATTCACATGATACATTTAATTTGGTCGCAGAAACCCGCGAATCCAATGACAGTCGCCGTTATTTGTCTCTATAACATTTTGAGTTTGAGGTTAAGTTCGAACGAATGCTTTATTCGTTAGTTTGTGGAACGCGAATTAAATGATGTGGATTGTGAATAAACTTTGACAATTCGCGCCAAGGGTGTATTCGTTCGCGGCAAAAAGTTTGCAATTCGAAATTTCGTTATTTAAACTGTTTATTAACATGTTTTCTTAATACATTTTGATGGGATAATTAACTATCCTCCTCTTGGAATAGTAAAATGTACAATTTTCTGTTCATAAATGCATCAAAAGTGGTTTGTTCGCATTTCAGCAATTCGTTCGCTCGCTCTCATGTGAATAGTCCTTTAGAGTTCACAAATCTTGAAAAAAAAGATATATCTTGTAATCTGGTATCACTGGAGTCGAATAACATTTCGTTCGAAAACTGCCTCTTGGTTAGTATTTCACATTTTATAACGTAAACGTTTATTTTACGATAATGTCAAAATGACATTTCTTAAACTTTTTGGAAGAAAAGGTTTTCTATTTCGGAAAAATAAGATTTTCAAATTTTTTCATCTGGGAACACTGTTCGAGCCTAGTGATGAAGAAGATATTCTGAGTGCTGCAGTTGAAATGTGCGGCAAACTTGTCAAACTTTTGAGCTGTCACTTGGGTGCCCGTTTTATTTTTTTTTACTTTTGCAGTAAGTCGAAATTCGGCCATATCAGTTTCTTAACAACATTTTTAGGAATTTTACGTTTACAAAAAAAGTTCCCGAACGAACCTATTATGTACTTGATTTCTAATGAACGTAAAACTAAAAAAATTACAATAATAATTAATGTCGCAGAGGCAAACAATCGAAATGTCAACTACAGAGCACTTATTCGTAAAACCTTTTTATAGGTACGTCAAATGCAAACAAAAAACTGTTGAAGTGAACCACATATATGTACATCAGCTAACAAGCTGCGATTGCTCGTGCAACTTTTCATGTCAAATTTTGACAGGCAGACGTCATTATAACGCAAGCATTTGTCTAAATCGTGGATTGTAACTGTAAATTCCGGATTTACTTCAAGAATGGTATTGAAGAAGTGAGAAGTCTTCATGGTAGAGTGACACCTCGCCTTAAGTCTTTTCGGCATTAAGGGGTTCTGTGTCTCTTTTGGCTACTTTTACTGTGGAGCGCGACTTCTTCGAGCTTGCCAGTGATGCCAACATTTTAAATGAAATGAAAGTAAATTTTTTACTACATCTGAAAGAGTTTGGTGATTTATTAGACGGTTGCTAATGTTTTAAAACTACTCTAAAATTGGTCCATTCGCTTACTGGCAAAGATTTTATTCATTTCCATAGTTAAAATTCTGAAAAAAAAATACTTACCTAAAAAGGGTATGAGAAAAATAGGACAGATAATAAATGCGGCGTTCAGACTAAGGTATGTCCCACGTATGTGGAAGGTCGCGGAAATTATTATGGTACCTAAGCCGGACAAATTGACCGTCCAAAAAATATCTCTAAAACGACTCCATCCGATTCTTGAAGAAAAGACACTGATCCCAAACCATCAGTTTGGATTCAGAAATAAATACGCAACTATTTATCAGATCCACAGAACAACTGATTAAGCTCAGTACGCAGATGACACGAAACGGAAAATCCCATACAAAAGTGACACAACGAAATCATGAACGAAAAATTTCGCTCTCCTTTTCGTTTTGCAGTACGCAGCTGGTACGCAGATGCTGCGAAATGATGGCGGAAAAGTGGTGAGTTGTAGTAGATTGCTTGGTACAATTATTCACCACTCTCTTTTCGCACACGTTTATTGTCCGGTACATTACTTGCTTGCGAAAATTTGACATTTGTACTCCAGTGTTGCCAGATTTTATAAGAGGTATGGAGGCAAGTTGGAAAATTTTGGCGCCAAAAATACCTAAACTAATTGGCAGGCTTATTAAATTGTTTAAGGACGACGATAAATGAAATATAGGCGGTCATAGCACAAATTCAGACAGATGGAACAGTAAAGAAATTAAAAATTTCCGTGGAATGATTTGTTTATTTTTTTCATACGGAAAATTTAAGGGTTATTTGCCAATTTTTTTTTTGATAAACTTACTTTATAATTCATAAGCCATTTGAAGACCAAGAATGAGTTCAGCCATCAAGTTTAAGTGGTCAAAAAAAGCAAAAAAAATGTTTACGGTTTCGTCATGCGAAAAAAATACGTTTGATATTGAAGTATTGAAGAATTAGGACAATTACCAAATGAAAATTTTAAGGAGCCAGCGAAAAGTTCGAATATCCAAATCGAAGATAAATTGACAGTGATGGTAACACTGCTATTTGTGTAGCAGCTGATGGAACCCTCCACAAATTATTTTCCGCTGGATTTTCGCAGACGTTTCGTTGTTCTTTTGGAGACCACCGGAAAATTTCGTTTCGGATCATCTTTATAATAGAAAAAGCTTTAGAGGAAAAACAAATATCCTCTGCCGTCTTCCTTGATGTAACACTTTGCTTTTGATAAAATCTGGCATAAAGGATTAGTCCGTAAGCTAAAAAAAAATCTGCCAAAGCAACGATTATTTAGAATTAAGCAAGAAGACGAGTACTCCGCATTAAAACACATCAAAACTGGAGTACCGCAAAGTAGTGTGTTGGGACCCGTACTGGTCCTCCTATCCACGAACGACCTAACACAAAATGATTATATTACTGTTGCCACTTTTGCAGACGATACTGCTGTACTTGCAGTAGGAAAAACCGTACAGGAAGTTACAGAAAAACTGCAAAGGACAGTAAATGATACATTATACATATAGGTATCTAATTGGACCAAAAAATGACTGATCTACATAGGGATCTTAAAAAAGTCTTCCAGCTCATTTTAATGCAACTGATTAAGGAAAGTGATTTCCAGTTTTGAAGTATGTATAGTTCTCTACAGGAAGAACCCAACGATTTCCTTGAAAACAAAGCTCAGCTCGATAATAAGGAGTGGATGAGGTGTCCATGGATGAGTTGAGTTTTAGTACCGGTGTGTCATAGAAAAGTTGTAGTAGAATGAAATTCCCCTGGATGAGTTTCTGTTACCCCAAGTGTCATTTAAATGTAGGGAACAGTGTTTTCAGCTACACAGCTGAATGGAGACAGATTTTTGTAGGTAGCCGGGCAAGAAAAAAAAGAGAGTTGATAGAGAAGCTTATGCAGTATTGCAGAACCAACGCATTTAAAAAATATTTCAGAACTGTGCTGTATTTATAACCTCCTGTTGTACAGAGCAAACGTGGAGAAACGTGGGTATAGAAATCAAATATGTTGGCAACCCTAACAACCAATCTGCAGCCATAAACACCTCTAAGTTCCACTTAATTCTGCTTTAGCATAAAATAATAATAATCCGTCGCGTTATTAGGTTAACCATACGCGCGTGCCATATGGAAATCAGAGGCCTCTGATGGAAATAACGAAGACTATTACCAGCGCCATAGGAGTACCATATATTGGAGTAACAAAAATTTCAATACGCCAATAAACTGATCAACGCTATCACTTGCAGGTATACCCTATGACGTACCTAAGAATCACACCTTCTCTTCAGTCGACCAAAAATACCAACTCTTGCCCGTCAACGGGCCATCTCATTGCCATTGACATTTATATTGGACAAAAGAATTGCTGGGGCACCTCATGGTTTGTTTTGATTGCTGGATTCCAATGAAATCCCGCAAAACGGTGACCGACTGCAGTGAAGCCAAGGCACCCCCGTGGACGCAACACCGCAGTTACCCCCGGCGCAACTAAAGTAATTTGTTTTGATAAAGTGGAGTGCTTCTCCAAAGTGAAGAGCTCGTTCGTTTAATAATCATTTTTCACTTTTGTTTCAGGGCAGCAGCCCAAACCAACACCAACGAAAACAGAAAGATTGTCTGGAACAGTGGTCTTAGCCGCAGGACTGCATCCGAATGTCGTTAAAGTGATTTAGTTAATGTGGTCAAGAGTTCGGTTATGAATTTTGATTTGGAACGCAATGGCCATAGAGGGAGTGCGCTATTGGAGGTGTTGAATATGGAGAATGCTGAAGGTCAGCTTTGAAGAAGCTGCGCGAGCCGTTAAATAGTATAAATGATGGTGATTTGTTGGGAGAGTTTGTAGTGCGGATTTGGAGTTGAAGCAGCTGTGGCTGTGGTTGTCGGTCCAGAGCCTACGAAGATGTTGCTATTGGAAATGGCTGCGAGTATGGTGGAGGAGAATATGGGCCGCACCTTTATAAACGTGAAAATGACTAAACGGAGTGTTAGAAATGCAATTTTGTAGCTGTACAGAACCGGGATGCAAAGACGCACGGAAACTGGTAACGAAAGAAAATTTTCTAACTATGGAATCAAAGGATGTGTTGACGATATTTCTGCAGACTTTATAACTTTGAAGAAGACCAGTAGCCTGCTGTTAGGCGGAAAGTAACATTGAGTGCAGATAACGTTTGTTACGGGACACTTTCCTTTTGATAGTCCTAAGCAAGTTAGCTCTTAGTAAGCTAAGGATTGAATGAGATCACTGTCTACAATGCTTGTGGAGAGATCGGCGTTACTTCGGATAACTTCCTTCGCTATTGTCTTGCCTTTGCTTACGGAACAGGTCACAGATATTCGGTCCTGCTTTTTTCAAGAGTCGAGGGAATTCTTTTCTTATATCTTTTGGCCTTGACTGTTTGGTGTTTTCCGCCACAGGCCATGAACAATGTCCTCGCCCTCATATTGGTCGTCCACATAATCCGGGGGAATGTAGCTGGAGTCATTCATCTTCACAAAATTGTGAGTAATAACAGCTGCCTTCACTATTTTCTCAGGTGATTCCGGTGCCATGTTCAGCGGACTTAGCAGGATTCTCCAGAGCGACACTAAAATGACGAATACATTTTCGATCACACACCTGGTCCTTGATAGACGTTTGTTGAAGTTGTCTCGCTCCAAGGGTAAACGGCTTCCGAAACAAAATTATGGATATTAAAGGATAGAATTAGAAAAAACTTTACTAGGTCCTTTAGCTGGATATGGGCGCATCAAACATGTTTTTAAAGGAAATGCAGCATCGCCTACAAAATAATGTGGAAAGCTGACAGTTGAATTCGGCAGGCTACTCTCTGCTGGTATATAATTCCAACCGGTTTTTAAATAAACCCTATTTCATTCACGGCTGTATTAATTACCTCAAAATCTAGACCGCAGTCCACAATATTCATTCGTTCAACGCTAAAGCTCACATAAACTATTTTTTTTTAACTTTTCGGCGTTTAATCCGATTAAAATGCACAAAAGGAGCTTGCGTTAATCATCGGGATTTCTTGGATTTTCGGAAATATTTCCGACTAAAAAGAAGAGGCATTTTTGAAGGCTAAATTCATAACTAAGTGGAATAGAAACGAAACTCTACACACACTAAATCAAATCAATTGTCATGTGACAAAGGGCAAAAAAATAAATGTCAATTCATGTGAAATTTGACATTACGCAGTTTAAATGCATCTTTATCAAGGGGGCTTAACGCACGTTTTTGAGTGATTATTGTAAATATAGGTTTTAATGTTAAGCCCGATGGACTGGTTGTCAAAAATGCGGATGAAATGGTCGGACCTAAATTCAGTAAATATTAATTTTGCGTATAAAAACGTATCACGCATTCCAATATACATAGACAACACTGTATAATGGAATACTCAGATACTGCCAAACATCTAGGCATGACACTAGAGACTAGACGCTTGGTAAAGCTCACGTGAAAAAAGTTAGGTGGACTACTGGGTCGAACGAAACTTTCTCGTTCATCAAATGTTTGGGTGGTTGTTTACTTATTTGCTTTTCACACCAAGCCCAAAACCGGGTTTTCCTCGAAAACTCGTCGATGCATTCACACCGACCACCAACTCGTTTTCGTTTGACGTTTCAATCAGCTGTGAGACCCTAGTCGTTAAACTTTGGTGCAAACTTTTGTGGTTACAACTTACAAATTTCGATCGCATTAATTAACAAACAAAATGAATTTAGTGCATATTAGCCCATCAATTAATTGTGGCAAATGATTTTGATTTGTAAGTTGTGACATTTGTTTGGTCAGCCATTTTGCTGAACATTGCAAAAGGTGTGTTTGTTCCCACAACTCAACGTCGTAGTGGTAGTCGTTTTCGTGGTGTTTTCGCGGAAAACGAGTGCAAACGACTCGTTTTGAAAACTGAAATATGTATGGGAAAACTTCTGTTTTCGATGAAGTTTTCGTGTGTTTTGGCGAAAACCCGGTTTTGGGCTTGGTGTGAAAAGCATATTATTTTATTAGGTTTTTGGTAAAGATCTAAAAAGACATGCTAGATAAATGAAATGGTTTTGGGTAATAGTTTTTTAAGAAATAAAAAAACTAAGTTCGGGATCTTATTTGGAATTCATTTTTCATCAAAGATCATTTTTTCATTTTGATCAAAACTGTTGGGCAGTTTTTGCAAAATCTTGCAGACTAAGAAGTAAAAAAATATTTCAATGTTTGGTCCGAAAACGGGGTTTTCGAACAATGAGCAGTTTTCAAAAGTGAAAAGATAAATGAAGAACGCATTTAACTTGAAACAATAAATATTACTCAATATATGCATTTTGGTCAAAATCGTTGGATCCAATTTTCCAATAAACTAAAGAAAGTGAAATTTTTCAAATATGTATTTTTTTTTTCAAAAATCGATTGTACGATAGTTTAGTGGAAAATGGTTGAAGACGAAGTTAGAAAAAATGCTCAAATGCACAGAAGTAGTGTTCTAGGTAAACCACGTAATCTTTGAAAAAAAAAATTCGAATTACTACATACAGACATTGAGGCGATTTGATCAATAAAATTACTTGATCTATAAAAATCAGCTAAGGCAAAGATTAGATAATAATTTGTACAAAAAAAGATCAGAAATCCGGCGAGCGGCAGTTTTTTCTTCTAAATTTCTCAAATAATTCAAAAATAAATAAATCGAACGACTTGGTGCAATCCCTTTCCGTATGACGAAAGTCAGTCTTCCCGGGGGGGTTTTTTAGATGTGTTGAAGTCCCTCGCGTTCTGGCTCTGCAAGTCTTTTGATTATTTTCCCTTCCAGCGAAACCCCAACCAAAACAATCAAAAATGAATCTGTACTATTGAAGGCTGAGGTGTTCCGTCGTATATTAAAAACAAACCCAAGCCACACTGGCTCTTTTATAGACCAAGTATTTCCAAAGAACACTATCAAGACCAACGCAGCATTCACATTTTTAGAACTTTGGTTCGAAAAACTACAGCCATTGTAAACTGTCATTCGATGATGTAGAATTATAATCATCAGTAAGCACGCATCCTCATTCAATCACATGGAAATTACCAACAAATCGCACCACAAGATCACGACACAAAATCGCCTCGTCCGTCGTTCCACCGAAGCCATATTGGTTCAAACCATCCCTGCGGGTGAAGTCGTTCTTCGCCAGTTCAAATTGGTCACACTGACAGTTGAGATCAAGCAAGGCCTAAAAAACGAAACCGCATCCAATGCAAATACCTCTGGGATATTTATTTACCACATCACCGGGGTCAGCCCTTCGAGGTGAAACAAATAAAACCCGTCGCAACCAAAACACTGAACATTTAATTAACGCAATCAGTTACAGTTTACAGTTTACAGAGTTGTTCGTTTGTCCTTTGGGAAGACCGCTCGCCAGTATGCCATCGAAATGAACGGGACACCATCAATCGCTTCCATACAATCTGTCATCTGTGATCGAAACGAATGCATTCTACCAGATGATCGCTAATTACATTCCCTTCCCAAGCCCAATCCCGAGAGATCGAATCGTATGATTCCGAAGATATTAATTAAAAATCGATTTCCAAACTAATTTCTAATGTCTCCGCATGATCATCATCGGATCGCGCATTTAATTAATCTGTTGCAGGTTGCAGTGCCATCGCATCCTACGCAGATATACATACTCGTATGTCGGCCCGATCGGTGAGTGTCGATAAGGAGGCGCTTTTTCGGAATGTCCCCCCACAGCAGGTCAGTGTCCCGCTGTGAGGACACAGCGGTAATGACCAGCGATCAGGTGTAAATCAAATTAATCATCACCCAGCACAGCAGTCAGTGTGCGATGTGGAAAGCGCGCACTATTCCGTCGCATAGCTTTTGCCCCGCAGATTAAGATCGGTTTTTGGTAAGCGGAGCTTGGGCCGTTCTCTGTTCGATTAGGTATGCCGGCGCCCAAACAACTGGCCAAATATTTCCGTTCTAATAAATTTGTTCCTTTTATTGGGTTTTTAGGAAAATTTTTATTAATTTTCCACCAGCTATGGAGATTGTAATTTGTTGTTGAATATTAAGCGCATCGATAAGGATCGCGGCCGCATGAGCTATGGCCGTCGTCTGCGACTGCGATGAAGGTTGGCGTCAGTTTGGAACTAGGTTGAGTGAGCAGTAGAAGTTGGGCATATGGTTTGGAGAGATCCCCACCATCCGTAACTGATTTCCACTTGAGTGGATTTTAATTTGTGAAAATTAATGAGGGAATCAATTTTTTTTTTTGAATAATATTCTTGAATGAAAGATCAGTGAGCGGTGAACGGTGATTGTTGTTGCGATATAGATGAAGCACCATGCCAGAAGCTAGATTATGGTATTCGGACGAACTGAGAGTGATTTGAACTGTATGGGGACAGGTGATGATGCGGTGAAACCAGGGATTACAACAAGTGGTGCAAAGAAATTCAATAGACTGAGGTGACTAGACGACGTTGGTGGTCCAAGAGAATGAGGTAATGGTCGTAGGAATGCCGATCGGTAATATGAGAAAGTTGTCATTGTCGGCGGGCATAGACCTAGTTGGAGTGAAATATTTTAAAGAGTTTACGAGTCTTGAGGAAAGATGCCGCCGATAGGTGTTTGAGGCATCGCATGTCGAATAATTGATTGGAGTTGGCAAAAGTTCCCTTCAAAAAGTTATTTCTAAGATTCGTAATCAAGACTCTTCGAGAAAAGTGTATATGCATTCCAATTACCCAGTCCTAGCTATCTTAGGCGACTGATAGATGTCGCTGTTTAGATCGAAGCGTTTATGGATACTTAAACCGGACCGAAAATCGCTCGAACAAACTAGTATATCTCTTCGAACAAGAAGCTTCATTGTACAGTCAACTAGTAAGGTCCATCAAATCGGTGGCGACTGTGCTATTTACGCTTTGGCACGATATGGCAGTGTTGCCACTTGTCCTATTTTTTACTTATTTTATTTTTATTAATTTATTTGCTTGAAATTTTACTCTTTGACAAAATAGTCTTGTAAATTAGTGAAGATTACTTATTTGAAAGAAGCTAGCTACAAAATAAAAGAATTTCGGAAGAAATACGAATAAATAGGTAACTAACAAAAAAAAGGAGAAAGAACTTATATGAACTTAAAAATGTCAGTTCCCTCGCTGAGGAATCAAAAAAGATGCAGTGGGAAAAGTTTCCCGTGTTCTCTGACGGTAATAGAATTGTGACGTCAGATCTATCAACAACATCCATTGGGTGAGGTGATTTGATGGACATTCAGAACTGTAAATTGGCAAGCAAGAACAGTGGTCGGAAAAATTTAACAATCCAAAATTTAAATAATTTTCGTATATCACATCTGACGTCAATCCGTATTTTATTGTCATTTTTTTGTTCTCGTATATCGCCAAGTCCACTTTTGTATATCGAGATGCAAGGTACCAATATGGAATATAATGGTATGATTTCTTTTGCCGAAATTGCCCATTTTTGGGTAAATATTTGAAAATTATACCCATTGCATATCCGTTTTTTCGCCACTTTTCCATATTCGATTTATTGAAGAAAAGTAAAGAGAATTTTGAATATAGTAAAAATTTTTTTTTTTTTAAAGAACTAATACAAAATTCGTGAATATTTAAAACATTAATAAGTAGGTAATTCACTATACCTACGTTGGCTTTAAAGTTAATATTCAGGTAAAACAAAAACAAGTCTTAATTCTTTAATAAAAAGCGATACCTAATAACAATAAATAAATATATATGGAAATACAGACAAAGTTATTAAGATCTAAGTTTGAGTTTGACTTGCCGCTGGTCATCTAGCTGGCAGAGCAACGCAGCCAATGTCAAAATGACACGTGTGAGTTCATAGACATACTATATATGGACTGCTAGTGAAATGTCATTTTCATATAATTCTGCGAGAAAATATGTTCCAAAACAGCACAGGCTCCACAGTTTGCCAGCGGATTAGTAAAGAAGCATAGCCGCCGTCAAATTTAAATTTCCATAGTAACGTAAACAAAAAACCTAAATTTTTTCAAAAAAAATTATGTTTCCATAGAAACATGTAAACAAAAGAGCGACATCTTGTGCGAAGAGACTCTTTTCCATATTACTATAGTAAAATGTAAACAAAAGAGCGTCATCTATTCGAAAGATGCAAAGCTACAAAGAGTGCTTTTCAATTACTATTAAGGAATAACAATTTATTAACTTATTAACCCATAAACTGAAAACAAAAATGCCTACCCTACAGGTATCTTCCATGTATCGTTCAATCAAACTAATACTTATATCGTGGGAGTGGAAAATTAGTGCTTTTTCTGTCCCAATGGAAAACGACATGAGCGAGATTCATACCTACTTACACTAACACCAAATCCAACCAGAACATTTGTCAAATTTTAAAGTGTGTTATTAATCACGTATTTAGAAAACAAGTCTGCGAAAAATAGAGAAAAACTTACATTTGGCCGCTACAATGGATATCAGCATAAATTGAGTGGATTTCTATAAGCGTAAATTACAATTTAAGCTGACTGACTTTTACAACACGCACTACCACAAATGCGAAGAAAGAAAAATCTCATTTTATGTTCCATTGGGCACGAAAAATCTGAAATCTGAGAGCAAAATCCGAAAATCCCAATGCAAAACGACATAAATTAGGTCGTTTGAAGTTTACTTTATTTTCCGCTGGCAAACTGTGGCGCGTCAGTATTTTTGGAACATGCGTGAAGTTGGCTACTAGCAGTCCATATAATATAATAAGTCAATGTGTGAGTTAATGTGGTGTTCAGTTCGAAATGCGTTTAGAGCTAGATTGCTTAGATTATTTGAACGCGGTGATTTTTTTATGTTCGGGATTTATTTAAAAGCTAACTATAAGAGTTTTAACTTAAAACTATGCAAAATTAATAAACATGTGTGTATTTGGTTTTTCCCCATTTTAATACAATTTTTCCCCATTTAGTGAAAAATTCCCCAAAATTGGGAAAAATCCTACATCTGGCATCGCTGGTTTTGACATTTACTTCGTGGATTTTTTTGGGGCAAATAGCTATATAAAAATATATTATTTGGTGCACATTTTAATTAAAGATTGAATTGACTTGTGCTGTATTTCAATGCAAATTAGCAATAAAAAGAAATAGACCAGAAAGCGAGTGCAAACAAACAAAATTCTTTCGATTTCCCAATGAGAAAAGTTTGCTTAAAGTGTGGCTTTTTAAGTGCGATATTGCTTCCATTAGTTATGATCATTATTTCGCCTCAAGGAAGACGAATTATTACTAATTTTACCATATAATTTTTACCAACAGTTCACCATTATTATTTATTTTATTTATCCAATTTTATTTAATAAGAGTCCAAAACTACTTTTGGCGATTAACTTTCATGCACAGCAATGTAAACAAGGCAAAACGTCAAATTTCACAATACACGTGACGTAGGTTCTCTGAACGAAATAAAATTTCAACTCGAAAGAGCATTACCATACATTGATCGAGAATTAGAAAACGAATAAGGATGTGTTAACAGAGTCTTCCCCGCTCTCTTATTTTGAAGCTGTAGTTGTCCTCTGTTCATCTGTCATCAACTGTGTTCCAGCGAAATAAGCCAAATTAAGAAAAAAATATGCTAAATTATATGGGGAATAAAACAAAATGTGCTAAGGTTTAAAAACAACGACTTTATTACAAAAACAAAAGCAAAATTAAAAAAATAATCATCAAAAAAACCATTTGTATATACATATTCCATTATATGGACAATGGACATAGATTATATTTGCCTGTCCATTGAATTGAATTGAATTAGTTTTTGGCGCAGGGTCATAAGTCCACAGGCCAAAAGTCCACAATGGACTTTTGACCCATCTATGTGGGTTATAAGTCTACAAATCAATTGTGGACTTATAACCCACCCAGATGAGCCAAAAGTTCACAATAATTTGGGCCATAGGTTCCCAATTTTAAAATGGAAGTAGGCCATAAGTCCACAATTATCCATATGACAAAAAGAGTTGTTTTAACAACTCAAAAAGTATGTGAATGTTTGATAGATGCCGTGAAATAAGACCAACTTCTAAAAATTTACCTTATTTCGCTCTTAAATAGTGTAATAAGGATAACTTCCAACAGTTGGTCTTATTTCACTCCCACAAAGTGCAATAACGCGAACAAAATTTGAGTAATAAGAAGAACCTTGCACCCACCCCGTAATCCATCAGTAAACCTAAGCAGGGGGGTTGCAGGGGGGCAACATGCCCCCCCATACAGAATTCATACTTTGAAAGCGCAATCTTAAAATGATTGCAATGCTGGAGAAGTGTGTCTTGTGGGTTTTGGAGGCAAACACCGCAAATAGGTCATTACTAGAATTTTTACCTTCGCTTTCAAGCTCGTTGTCCTCTTCTTCACCTTCTTCATCCGTGAGCCATAAGACCACAATCAGTGAGTCAAAAATTCACAAGAATTTTGTGTGAACTTTTGGCTCACCTGGGTGGGTTATAAGTCCACAAATCAAATCAATTGTGATGGGTCAAAAGTTCATTGTGGACTTTTGGCCTGTGGACTTATGACCCTGCGCCTAGTTTTTGATGTTTGACATCTGATACTTCAAATTGGGAGGCTGTCGTACCTATTTTCAGTAATGCCAATAGAAAATTTGTATGGATGTGCTCGTTATTTGTAAAGCAAAATATGTTTGCATTTTAAAAATATAAAATATGCTAGATTGCATATGCAAATTAAAGTTTAAAAATAGATACTATATTTAGCATAACAATTTTTAAAATGGCACCACTCTATCCGACCATCTGCCATCTCTATCTCTCGACGGCCGATTTCCGATTGACAACCATCACCAAGCCAAGGCGTACGACTTTCTTCAAACCTTCATCTGATTTCACTTCCTTACAGTCGCCGATGCGTATCTGCTTCGTCCGTGGTTTATAGCCCATTCACACTTTCCAGCTCATCCCAGTCACCGTCAACCACACTGGCACGTACCATTTCAATGGCAGACAAAGTTGGCAGCACCAACAACCCGAACCGAACCGAACCGCAAAAGCGCGTCAAATTATAATCAACCGGCGCACACTCTCATCCTTTCCGTCTGTCGACTGTCGGCGACCACTTTATGCCCTTCGGTCCGCTGTCATCTTTAATGATGCGTGCGTCTTCCTGCCACGAATGTCCACCACAAACTCCACTCCACTCCAACTAATAATACGGTCAAACCATGTTTACGGCGTTTTGTTAATTAATTGTCAGCGGTCTGCAGACCAGCGATGATTTACTGGCCTGGCACTCTGATTGGTTCCGTTTTGGACCCGCCACAGGGTTACATCATACAGCACCGTTTCGATAACATAAATTAAGCACTATCGCTTGGACAATCGAAAAAGATTCCCATATCTGATCCACCTGCTCCACATCTCGAACGCACTATGCGCAGATGGCCGATGGAGATATCTCGCAGCACACGTGGCAGTTACAAATCGTCTTATGCAGATGACATTTGGTCTAAAAATTTGTTTGACCATTATTTTTGACCACCTACAAGCTTCGACTGGGCATACGATACAAGTTGTAGCTTCTCTTGTCCGCGCGCAATGGTTATTCTAATTCGGGACATCGACTTAATCCACGGACATCATGCTGTTGGCCACATCGTCCGGCTGGCGCACACATCTTTGTCGCTGATGGCCCTAGGGAAAGTCCACACGTAGTCCGTTCGGTTTGTGTATTTCCTTGTGACGAATGTGAGCTCGTGCGCACGCTGTGCGGCTTGGTTAAGCGCGGCTAAGTGTGTGCACTTATAGCGGAATGTGGAGAGTCTCATCGCAGATAGAACCTTGCGTTTGGACAGCTTGATAATAAGTTATTAATAAGATGTTTGGGGGGGCTTTCCGCCGAGCCTCTGACTCTCGGAGTTCAGTGAAAGATCAAACTGCGCTGCTAATAGATACATTTCCACAAGTTTTCCTCCCAAGTGGATGTACCATATAGTCGGAGTTGAGGTTTTGAGGTTCAGAGCCGACATGTTGAACCGCTAATGGGTTTTCCGTCTTCTGGATGGGTGCAGACGCAACGTGCGGTCTATGGGCCGGCTAAATGTTTTGCCATGCAATCACCATCCGATGGAGGCTTTGGGAGTTGGATTTTTGGGTTGCGTATATGCGATGCGCGCGCAAATGTGTAAAGTGAGGGATTTGGTGTGAAAAGAAGGTGCTAGCGTGATGTTGTGAGAGGGTTTTACGACATTCTGATGGTTGGTGCGGTGCACATCTGGAGTCATTTTTATAGGTGCCGAAGTGAGCGGGCTATATGGACACTGATTTCCTAATACCCGTGGTCCTAGGGCCATAAAGACCACTGCTGGTCTACCACTTAGGCTAGTGCTTGCAAGCTTCCCCGTTCAGTGTGCGTTCGGAGGAGCAGCTTAATATCCTAAAAATCTTTCCGGAGAGGCAGGGGAAATAGGCCGAAAGGCTTCTCAATTGTCGCGTAAACGGCCAACAACAGCTCCGAAAGATGACTGACGCTTCATTGTACGTCTCTTAAGCTTCGATGGGATTGTATTATATCAAACTATCTTCGTTTTGATAAGCTCATTTTCACAACTCATTGGCGTAGTAGGTGCCCTGTGAATATTTCCCCTCTCACTCCTTGTCAAAGTGATTGGCCAATTTGAAACGCACAAAAGTGTTTCCAATTTGCCAAAGCAGCATCTATCTCCCGCTTTATTGGTCGCACTTAGGCTTTGAATTCCATTACGCATCACAAATCAATATTTATACCTACAGCGAGCCACGTCACCTCCATAAGACGTGAAACACATGTCGCAGCAATCACCGATGCCGCCATTAGCGTCAAAGATTGCAATTGTCAATCCAGCGTTCTATTGCCGACTTTTACGATCGCTCGGCGTTCGTACAACACATCACCATCTTATGCAAATGTGCGTTCATACGGTCAAGGAGTGTCAGGGCGTGTTCAGAGCGCGCACATTCAGCCAATTTATTCAATTGCCCAACACACTCTGACCTCACCTCCTCGTCCTCGTGGCATCTTATATTATTTCTGGGCTGCGCACGAGCGCAGATCAGTCCCTGCAATTGTCTGAGCGGTGGAACGCACCTTTTCTGGTCAATTGTTGAACGCAAATGCGCTCGTTCCATTCATCGTAACAAATGATGACTTTTTGTCCATTCCATGTCAGACAAAATGTCATCTTTACACGGGTTCTATTTAATTTGATTGTGTATGCGCGCGCATCATCTGTATCCTTCCTTTGCTCCACCACTGGGCAATGTTTTACTTTGTCATTCTGGTGGCAAGGTGGGGCCGGGCCGCTGGAGCCGCAGCAAACTGAACCACGGCACACAGCGAACCGTCTTAATGCTAACTAATAGTTTGACATGGATTTTTTTAAAGATACAAATTAATTATTTTTCACGTCGAAATGCTCTTACAAGCTGGCGAACGTGTGCAGTGGAACGCTGTAGACAAGACTGATGGGCATGAGTGCGATGAAGGCTAAATGGCCATTGTATGGAGCAAGGAGGATGGGTGTAGTTCTGGAGTTGTGTGGTTCTTTGTGTGTTGCTGATGGAACTGATGCACATTCACTGTTTGTTGTGCGTTTTGTTTGGTTGGGGTTAGTGCGAGTTTCCGCCATTCAAAGGTTTTCCACACGCCACTGTGGGAAATAAATCACCAACCAGACCGTCGAGTGCGGTAGGAAATAAATCATGAAGCAGCGCGATGCTATTCGGAGTTGCAACAGTTGTGTGCACGCGCGCGCCAGAGAAATTCGGATATATGGATGAATTTGAAACTGTGTCGAAGAGGATTGATGATGGACCAACTTTGATTTGATTTGTAGCGAGTTTAAAAGAAAAAATTCGACAAAACCCCTAGAAATGCCGCGGAATCCTGCCACAAGAAGCAACGAAGGCTTATGAAATGTCAAAATTGAAGAACACATCGATGAACGTCACAGAAGCGCCGATGTGTAATATATATAAAGGGATTTATAACTGGAGAGAATGTTGTAAGGTACATCGCAGCGTCACGAAGCGTTAGAAAAATCAACAAGGCACTTCAAAGCCACAAAATGGTTCGAAACACAAGAAAGCGACTAGAGTTGCTCATATTTACCTTAAACACAACGACATAGACGCAATGAAGCCCCAAAACACTTTGGTATTCAACATAGCGACTTAATCGCCACGAAATGCAGCAACTTCACAGAGCGCGACAAAGCTACAAATCACTTTGAAATACCAAATAGCAACGCAAATAACAAATATATGCAATGCAATGTCACGAAACTCTGTACAAAGTCATGAAAATGCAGCAAAGCGATACAAAACGTCAAGAAACACACATTCGCTTCAGAGCAACATTTTCGCATCAGAGCAACAATTCAATACTAAGCAGCCACAAAACGTCGCGAAGACTTTAAATGCCCCCAAAATGCTTTACTTGAGAGGTAGATCGTTAACAACGCGACAAAACGCTTTGAGAAGCCTTGTTATGAAATACAATACAATGCCGAGCTATAAAATTGCAAAAATTATAAATAGATAAATACCACCTCCACTACAAGGAACCCTAGAACGCAACAAAGCTGCAATAAATTCCAAGAGTCGTATCAAACTGCCTCCGTGTACTACAGAGCACGGCAAATGGCCTCCGAAACTTTATAAAATTAACGGTACATAATCAAGCCCTACGAAACCACAAACAACGACACGAAAGATACAAAGGTCCACACAATGTACCACAAAACGCGAAAAACCACATGGAATTCAAAAAATCGACACATAATATGAAAAAATCCACAATACGATTCGAAGTGCTAAGAAATAATTATACAAAGAAGCTAAACAAAGCTACAAATGCCAGACTCTTCAAAACGACACCAATGTAGTGGTGACATTTTGTTACGGGAAATTCCAAAAGCTACTGCTAATCGACATGAAGCACTGCAGCGAACACTTAATTATGCTTCAAAAAACACGAACACTAGCGATATTCAAGGAAAACAAAAAAAAAGTCATTTTATAGGCGCTAGCTTAAGCCAACTGTCCGCGCGAAGTGGTTTTCCTGAGCCGAGGTTTAAATAACATAAGAAACTTCTGGTGTTTATGTTTACAAAATCATCAAACAGTAGCTGTTCAATTATAAATCAATGTGTAAGATTGCATGTTCGTAATCTAGCTTAAGCAAATGTGCATCAAAATAGAATTGTGAGACACAATAGAATTAGTGAGACAACACCCATAATAACACAAATATAAGCCTACTCATTCTACTTCGACACCTTGGTTGACATTTAGAAAAATGGGACACTGTCGCCCATTGTGTGAACCAATGTCAACAGATTGTCAACATGTGTAATTCTACTGATTTTAATTACTGTCAAAATCCGCTTTTTTGTTGTCTCTGATAATTTCTTATCCGTTGTCATCGGTTCTTCCTAAAATGTAATAAAGTACAAATCTATTTGAGCAGAAAACTGTTTCGTGACAGCTGTCAATCTGAACTTTGACATAATAATACGAATGCACCTAATAGCTTAATGGGAAAAATTTTGACTCGTATGTAAAACTGTGATTTCTCTTAAAATCGGGGTGAAGTTTACTTTGCGTGTAATGTGAACTGTCACTTTCGGGTCAAGTCAAGTCCAAGGTACTGTCAAATTGCCCTTGGAGAGTTAAGACTATTTCTAGCAATGTAGTTGTAGGTTGTTTCATGTTTTTTTGAAAGAGTAGCCAACTCTCGGAGTCTTCGTGGTGATTAAGTTTTGTCAGACATTTGTTGATCAACAAGCTTATCAGGCGACCCTTTTGGAAACACTAAAACCTTTTATCTACAACTCACAATGAATGTTCCCACAACTCATACAGAGTTCTTTAAAACAAAACAACAACAAAAAATAGGCTGTTACCAGCTGTAACAACGACTTCAACCAAAGAGTCTCTTACCCAACACTTTAAACCCGAGGGTAACAGAGGCCCCGCTTAGCATTACATTACCATTAAGAAACCCCATTCAAACTCAATTAACTTGAAAATCAATAAACTGTGATTCAACACGACTGCATTCGCATGTATAACGAAAGTCCCTTAGCCAATTGTCACTATCATCACATCGCCGCAAGTATCATAATTCAAATTTAACACTTTGTCCGGACGGAATCGGACAGCTTCACTTGCCTTCAATACAGGTAGCACTCATGTCACATCAACTCATTCATGGCGGAGAATATAATTTGACATTTTGCCATCAAACTCACCATCGAATTTGACAGCCCATAAAGTGACAGTTTCATTTCATGATACTGTCCCCCTCTGACGGGCTAAAGTCAAGATACGGAATAGGCTTAGTGTTGCAATTTGGTATACATTTTCATGGCCCTTCAGTTGACGCACACACACACACACACACATACTCCTACTCAACGGCATAAAGTCAACAAATCAATTCCACTAATTAGTGTGGCTAATCGTAGGACAGGATGATGACTCGCGTTGCGTTCGATCTGAAAGGTATCCTCGCCATGATGGCAACCTGGAAAGTTATGAGAGCAACATCAAGGGACAAAAATAATGCACACCGGTGTTGAGAGAACTAGAACTGGAGTAATTAACATGACCCTCTGGCGTAATAAATCGAAACTAGTTCATTATTAGCTGCGCCAAAATGTAATCACAGGGAAAAATTTGTATTGCTCATGGTGAATGGGAGCTGGGAACATGAACCGAGGAGGTTGCAGTTGCAGTCCCAGTCATCTTGTGAAGTTTATTAGTTAAAGCGGTTGGCAAATAAAGAAGGATAAAAGTAGTTCAACGGGCTGGGCAATCTGTTGGCGAATTGAATTTCTTTGGGCGATTGTTTTTTCTTTGTCACTTGGCTTGGGCTAGCTGTATTCAATGGAGCATTTCGTGGAAATGAAGTGAACGCATAATGGAAACAGAAACAGAACTTGAGTGTTCGTAGCACAATTAGGACAATCACCCTTAAAAGTCGTATTGAGGGTGTATCTATATCGTGGAGGTTGTTCTTTGCTGGATGATATGCAAAGTGTGTAGCTAACGACCATTGACATCGACAGCACTGACGTTTGCCTGACAATCAATTGCGTATACACTCATTCATAGCAAAATTAAACTATGTTCAGGCAACTGATTACTGATTATAGTTACCTTCCTATCGATGCACACAATGTGAGGACTGAGGAGTGATGACAGTGTCATTGTGTCAATTGTCAAAGTTTTAAATATACTTCGACTTGTACGTCGGCGACTGTTAATGACAGCAGTATCTATTTGAAGTTGAGGACTCTGGCTCAGTGACAAGTTATACCTACTGGGAATTTCGCTGCGTCTGACAGCAGCCGCAGACATTGTGCGTAATATATCTGCATATTTATTGCAATAGATTGGTAGAACGGAAGCCATCAAATCTAGTCACAAGTTTCTTGACTGAATACCGAGTTTTATTAACTAATATAACAATAATTTGTCGGGCAAATTCTGATATATGTACGTCCAGCGCCACGTGCCGATATTGATGTGAAACAATTTCCAACGAATTAGCGAATGAGAGTCCTACAGTGCTACCAATTTAGGGGCTAAGTATGGTCCACTGAAGTCTGGACGGCAATCCAGATCAGATTTTTCTGCTTTTTGAATGAAAAAGTCGAAACAGAGGGACAAGCTTAAAAAAGGGGAAACTTAATCTCTGTGAAAGGTAAAATGTTTAAAAATAATATTAAAACGTATTTTCATTACAAGAAGACGCAGAAAGGGAAAAACTTCAAAGTCTGGCAGCACTGCTGGAAGGTTTAATAATTTTGATTACAGTTGTTGACACATCGATCGTATGCGCCGGACCTACCTATAATTTCAATGTTTGTGTGGATCCATCACTAAACATTGTCATCGAACAGAGAAACAACATACACAAAGTTTTCCACTTCGTCGACCATCACTTTCCAGCTGTCACATTATAGGCTCAGCGAGCAGAAGTTCTCCACACACGTGTTAAAAAATGTATATTAACTGCAATAAATTAGAATAATTTTAATATACAATTATTCTTTTATTGCATTGGACATTCTTACAGGTAAATCTATTCCAAATTTAAGACATCTACATTTTTTAACATTTTCATTGGCCGCGTTTCACTGCCCGCTAGATGAGCAGCGGCATGTCAAACTCCATAAATAAAAAAAATTGGCATTTCACCAATGGCGCTGGACGTCTAGCACTTTTTTTTAAATATACCTTTCAGGGAAATTTCTCACTCAAGCGCAAAACTACCCGCTGGATTGAGAGAAAAAAAAGAAGAACGATCTGTCAAAGGAAATCGTTGAAACGTTTACAAAAAATTCGAAGCTCAGCTGCAATTGTGGAAAAAGTGGTAATAATACGTAAAATAGCAATTCAGATTTATTTTATAAATAGGTAATTGTTTCTTTTTAATCGTAGTGTGTAAATAATTATGCGGCACGAAATTCATTTTTATAAAGAAATGATTAGAAAAATAGTGACAATTGTCACTTTGCCGCTGGAGCTATCGTTTTAGCGCGAGCGTTCCTTCAAATGAGATATTTTGTGCTAGACCACTAGACGTCCAGCGGACAGTGGAACGCGGCCATTGTGACATCCAACTGGGAAGGGAATACTCTTACTCCATTTTGTTTGCTCTCGTAATTGGTTAGTGAAAGACAGTTTCCACCTAAAAGACCGTCAGTCTACTTTTCCTTCGCTCCATACAAAAGTCAATAAAACACGATGGAACCTTGTGATGTGCTTTTTATCGAGGTCTCAGAAGTCACTACGAGAAAGTTAGGTTTCTGTTTCAAAATATTAAAAAGCACCCCAAAGACAACAGCCGTGTTTGTTTTTTTTGAGCTTCGATCTCAGCAAAGCAAAGTAAAGTAGGATTTTCAGCACGCAATTATAACAACTACGTTCTCCTTGACACTTCGAGACTCGCAATAGTTGTTGTAATTGCGTTATGAAAATCGTACTTTACTTTGCTTTGCTGAGATCGAAGATCAAAAAACAAGCCTTATAAAGGGTTTTCCAATGAGAGGTGTTATTGTGAATGACCCGCTATTTCGGTAGCTGTCACTTTTGAAGCTTTTATTCTTTGACATTTGACAAGTAGAAACTAGGTACGCCATTAATAAAAATGGAACGATACACGCTTCAACAACGCATTGGAATTATTAAAATTCGATACAAAAATGGTGAAAATCTTGTATTCGCAGTTCGCAGAACTAAAGCATTTTTTGGTCTTGGTCATCGTGAAGCATCTTGTCGGACCGCAATACAGAAATTGGTGGAACGTCGCTCAAGAACAACTGAGAATATTGCTGCTGTAGCCCAGTGTTCACGAAAACCCACCAGGTTTGTCCATTCCTCGTCGTTCTTTGGAATTGGGCATTCCACAAACGTCATTACACCGTATTTTGCATATAGACTTGGGTCTTAAGGCTTATAAAGTTCAGTTAACACAAGAACTCAAGCCGTCCGATCATGAACAACGAAACCATTGATCTTTTACGGGAAAAGTTTCCGGACCGTGCTATATCTCGAAGAGGTGATGACAATTGACCACCGAGATCTTGTGATTTAACACCTTGCGACTTCTTCCTTTGGGACCACGTGAAAGATAAGGTCTACGCCAACAGCCCAGCGTCGATTCAAGACCTCAAAGATAAAATTCGTGAGGCTGTCGAGGACATATGGCATCCACTTTGCGATTTGGTTATGAATATGTCATGAAAACGATATGGCCCGGTATGCGTGCTCGTGGTGGCCATTTGGTTGATGTTGTTTTTCATTATTAACGGCATACCTTCTTCTTTATTATGAAATAAACATCCGATAATTTATCTCAAAAAATGGCATTTTTCTTTGAATACCAAAATAACACCTCTTATTAGGAAACCCTTTATAAGTTCCGATAAGGCCCAATGGAAAGTGTGGTTCCGTCAACTTGGCAGAGCAGATTGCAAGCTAAGTTTCATTTTTGAGTTCCATTGGTCTTGGAGAAAGTCGACTTTGAAAAGTGCACAAAATTAGTAGGTACCTACATAATTCAGGGAAATTTTTGACACATGTGCTGTGCCAATTTCTCGGAGGCCACGTATTTCCCTTGTTTCGAACGAACAATTTTGCGTCTATTTTGTGAGTCAGAAGTCAAAGGAGACTTTATGACAATCTCGTTGTGAAAGTCTAAATTCCAAGCTCGGAGGGAAAAAATACCTTACTTAGACCGTTTTCAAACAAAAATTTTAACTTATACCCTATTCACATCGAACCTAAATCTGGGTTCTCGCGAAAGCACTCGAAAACTTCATTCGAAGCAGAAGTTTTCCCATACTTCAGTTTTCAAAACGAGTGGTTTAAAGTCGTTTTCCACGAAAACGGCTTCCAGTCGTTGGATTGTTGAAACAAACACACATTTTGCAATATTCAGCAAGTTCAGCAGAACAGATGTCACAACTCAAAACTCAATTATATTGTGCCAAAAATTTGAGATCATTTTCCACACTTGATTGGTGGGCTTATATTATTCTTAAAATGCTCGGAATTAACTTTATTTGTTAATTAATGCTATCAGCATTTCTAACCAAAATAGTTTACACAGACGTTACACGACTGGGTTCTCACAGCTGATTAAAATAAACGTCAAACGAAAACTAGTTGGTGTTCGGTTTGAATGCATTGACGAGTATTCGTGAACTTTTTGCCGAAAACACGGCTTTTGGTGCACAGCTGCTTCAAACTAGCTATTCATCGAATTCATATCGAATCTCCATCAGTTTCCAGGGATGTAGCAGCTTTTTTGTTTGCTGGGATTAAGGCATAGACACAGACACGGAGCACCTCCGATATTACGCAACCACTTGCCAATATTTTGTATGACCAACAATTTCTTCCTTTATTTGGCGAACAATACTGCCAAAAGGACGCACGCTAAAAAGCCATCGAGAAAAAATGAAAGAAAAACCACACAAAGTCAAATGCTATATTCACAAATTGCTGCGACGTCTGTCCGGACAATGGCGACTCTACCTACCGCTCACCGCGCACTCGACAAAATTGTAAACGTTTAGCCTCGTAATTTGCAAGAAATTTTTGTCTACCTATCAACTTGATCGTAGGTATAGGTATAGTGAAAAGGCTCTTCATTACATCAGTGATGCCTGATGCCTGATGCACCTTGCATCGTGGCACTCTTAACCATTTTTATAGCTTAATGGGTAATGGCCTGTGCGCAGCTGAAACACCTTTGTCTGCGGCATTCATAGCGATGCCCCTCTCCATCTGTTGGCGATGTGTCAAAATTGCTCACAATACGAGTAAGTCGTGCCGTGCGTAAGGCAGAAGATGTGTTGTGTGTGTACACTCAGATGAATAGAAATTGAAATTTCATGAAATTATTGAATAAAAGTAAAGTCCCTTCGCCACCGCGCCGCCCGTTAAGAGTGCATACTCGCGAGCGTGTGCTCATGCACAGAAGACAGGTAGCGTTCAAACCGCATCTCAAGCCACGAGCCGTCCTATACGCATTAGATGAAGACGATGACTATGACCAATATGAAGATGACGATGATTATGATGAGCGAATAGCATAGTAAAGGTACTCCAGCTACCGACTGACACTCTTGCCTCTCAATCAATTTCCAGAGATGTACCAGCTAACCGCACAAAAGACTGGAGCACAACAATCGTGTCTCTGTCTATGTGTGGTGCCATGCTCTGTGTATAGTGTTACCAATTGGTTGGGGTACATTCGAGTTGGCTTACACAATCGGAGAGTAAGCAAATTATCGAAATCGAATTGAATCTATATAGTTGGAGTTGAAGTTGGAGTTGGCCCTTGACCAGATGGTCTTCAAGTACGCGTTAACATAATTTAGATAGATGAAGAGGTCAATGGGCTGTAAGTGCGAGCGCCGTGTTTTAAGTGGAAACGGAAGTAGCGACGAATAGTTGGGCTAGGTCTATATAAATTTGAAAAAAAAAATGAACACTTAGGTACTGGTATAATGTAGCCTCACTTGTTTCGTGGCATCGTGAATTCATGAAAACTTCTGGTGGCGTCTTGTGGACGCTGGTATGGCGTCAACATTTTTCTAAATTCATAAGTAAGCTCATCACTTGCAAAAACCTCTTCTTAGCGATGATCAAGATTTTTTTAGGACCACTTTATATTATCATTCATAATTTTTAACACTCTTAGACCGGTCTTTGAGCCTACTCAACAAATTTCCAATGATCCCATTAGCTACGACAGAAGATTTCAATATTCTGGATGGGACAGAATGATTTTTCCAAAATTCTGCTTTCTAAATTTTGCTTTTCTAAATTTAGATTTTCAAAATTCAGCTTTTAAACACTTTCCAAGAGTTTTTATATTGTTTGCAGAATTTGGGGAGTATTGGAGAGATTAGGGAGTATTTTTCTTTTTGAATTTGAATTTTTTCAGTTTCTTCCTTTTTTAATTTTGTTTACTTTCAATTATTTATTTTAGGTTTATTTCATTTTTTTTCCAATACCTACTTTATTGAACTTTTATGGTTTCTTTTTATTTTTTCTTAATTATTTTGTTTTATCCCTTTTCGTTTTTTACAAATTTAAAATAGTTTTTTAATTGTTTTTCTTTTCTTTTATTTATCAGCTGGAAAACAGAATAAGCTGGATTTTGTTACTTTAAGTTTTTGTTTATATTTGTTAGTTGGAAAAGCAGCATTTCGACCCGCTCCCAAGATTTAACAAATGCAGCCTATCGGAAGAGCAATCAAAGCTTCTCACCATCTTAGCCCCAGAACAGCAGAGGCAACAGACAATAAGTAAATGCCCAAACCTGAGGTGAATGGAATAGCTAAGCCTAACGAAAATAAGTCATTACTGTTGCACAGAAAATGTCCCGCTGAAGCTAAAAAACCGACACGTTCGATGGCGATACTCTTTAACAAGACCTATGAATCTATGATAGGCCTATCCATATATCGTAGGCTGGGCCCCTTTTTTTGATTAGAAATTAAAGACGGATTCTGCACTTAAGAAGCTCGCACGTAAGCTAAGTCAAAAAATGGGAAGTCGAGTTCTATTACCGTCTACAATACTACATAGGTAAGATCAAAGAACCGCTCGAAAAGGAGCTTGAAGGCGATGATGTAATGTCAACGAAGAAGCTCTGTATAGGGCTTTAAAAGATTGTATTAAAAGACGTGGCATTTTGATGTTTTAAGTAGGTATAGCTAGACCGAAATCTGTCATCGACATCACCTTTACAAACAGCAGCTTACTACTATATGATAAATAGTGCGTGAGCGATCATTCCACGCACAGTGACCTCAAGCCCAGTCTATTCAGCCCCAGCACTATATCAGGGAACGTAATTAAACAGAGGACTGTATGAGTGTATGTACCTTGCAGATTATTTTTCTTGTACAGCCAGTCTTTGGACGTAACTGCAAAAAGTAAGAGGCAATAATCTTAAACGATCAACTAAACGATATCTTAAAACCTCGTAGAGTTCACTCTTAAACCTGTTTCTTTAAACCTCATAAAAGGGCAAATGGAACCGAAAATCAATGGAAAGAAAGAATATGTTCATCTGTCCTTGCGATGACGTCTATGCTTCTATGCCTTTGAGCTTACTTAGTGTTTCTTGAGAAGGCTCGAACTCCTTAAGCTGACTGATCACCATCTTGCATGAGACTCTATTAGCCTGTAGCCTTCAAATAATCATTTTCTGGGTCTTTGCTCTTCCAACTACACCGCCATCCACCGTACTCTGGACAGGCTTTTAGATCATAAGACTTCTCCTCTATATGGCCCCAAGAATCTTTGGTAGGTTTGTGGCGTTTTGGACTACCAGCTTTTACCAGCTTTTCAACTGTCATTTATAAACACTTCCACCTGCAAAACCAAGTCAATCCCGAACTCTAATTGGCAACACTTTCCACTCTTGGAAAATACCATTCCAAGCAGTTCCTGCAAATAGTATCAAACGAATCGCATCCGCGTCACAGACACAAACCGGGTAGAAACGTTTTACACTTTTACGATCCAGAAGACGGTCTTTTGTTCCATTTACGCTGACTGACGATGCTTCGGCTTCCGACGCACGACATCACTTCAAATGACGTTCGGGTGAATACAAATTGTGCGCGCCGTGCCTACTGCGGTTGCACAGATCTGCTACAGCCTTGATGAGGACCGCGACAAAGACCTTAAAATCAAATCCAATCTTCCATCTCTCCTCCATGTGGCACACGAGATGCTCTTCATAATTCGTGTCCCCCATGTTAGACGGTAAAGTCACTATATGTGGTATCCTTTATGCCATCGCAATGATGACGATAAAAAAAAAAAAAAAACCTCCAAAGCGGAGAATAAGGCAGAAACCTCCTCGACTTGTCGACTTTGTCTGCGAACAGATGCATCATCTCCGGTTAGTTGTTTGCTTCTGTTTTGGTTCGGTTTTGGACTGTTGCTTTCTTCTTTTTTTGTTTTCTGTTTGTCTCTTTTAAGAAATATGACAGACAGATGAGTCTTTGGATTGTTTGTGTGGTTTCTGTGCCCAAAAACGAAGCGCACACTTGTCTTGAACTTCCACCAGATGCAAAACACTGATAGCGCTCTCGAGAGGACCCTCAGGAATGCTGTGAGTGTGTGCACCTTTAATAGCCGAGCGAGTAACACAGGTAGTTTTGGGATCGCATCACAACTCCACCACCGAAAGAGACGAGGCAGGAGGCACAGAGGGAAGATCATCATCTCTTCATCTCGGGTGATTTCCACTGAATTCCATAATCAAATTAAAGGAGGGGAATCCGTAAGCGGCATGAAATCAAATCTCATTTGCCCGGGCTGGCGGACAATAGATATGCAAATTGTTGTCTTGATATTTTGATCAAGATACGGTGTCTCCAATTCGTATTTGAATTTACCACGAGTTGAAGCACTTCTTCGCTGGAATATACCGTGCGGAGTGTGTGCAGTGTGCGGTTCCTTGATTGTTTTCCAGAGATAGTAGCTTAATAGACGTTAAAAGGAATTCTAAACGGGAAGAGAGAGCGTCGATTAGGATGGAATTGGAATCAGCATCAGCAGTTTGTGGGTTTGAGTAAGCCTTGCGGACTGATTGGGGGCGGACTGGGAGAGGGGATAAACGCTAAATTCTTTTACAAATTAATTATAAACGTCAGGTGAAGGGTTACAGTTTTGGGGAAATTTATATGCAGCGCAGGGAGTTTTTTTGTTTTATTTATGGAAAGAGATATAGGGAATCGGATAATACGCGGGATTTGCGTGGGAATTATCATCAAAAAGAGCTGTAAATCTCTGCCTGGGATTATGTCTTATTTAAGGGACATGCAAGAGACTACGGTGCGGTTGCACACTTTCAACAAATTCCTTATAGATTTTTGTATGGCGGCGATGAAGTTAAAGCTGAATAGTGCAACAGATTGTCACAAATCATTTGGATGACAGGTGGCAGTAGGATGTCTAATTACAAGAAAAAATTAATTTTTTTATAGATTTTTAAGCTCCAGAATATGCACAACAATTTGTACCTCAAATTCATTAAATTTCAAGATTTTTGATATCAATCATTTTCGAAATCAAGCAAACTAAAGGAACTTTGTTCTGTTGAACGAAAACGTTTTCCATTAACTACATTATGATGATGCGCCTTTTTGTTACCACGACTCGTGTGACCTAGTTTGTGATGATTGTTAAGGGTGTGATGCATTCTGTACTTATATCCAAACTGTGGAATTGAGGAAATGGATTATTATCTAATATCCCTTTAACCGAAATGTCGCCAAGGTCGTCGGAAAAAGGTTTGTTCAGTGTCCGCAATCTGGCTCTTGCTAGTGCCGGACATGGGCAGAGGAAATGGGAGACAGTTTCTTTCTCATTTCTCATTTGTATCTTCGCAACTGCGGCAGTGAGGGTTGTGGGATCCCAAATTTTGCCGCATGGTCTCCAATTGGATGTGAGTCAAAATAACACTTGAGCTGAAACCCATTTGAGAGTTTAAACACGACGTTGTTTGACAAAAAAAAAATGCACTTCTGTTTTACTAACGTTTCCATCAACTCTAAAGTAAGGAAATCATAAATTGACATCTGCGATACTCGATTGAACTCTATGCGCTATGCCACCAATGACCCATGTCTACGAGAATGTGTAACGGTATTAAATACTTTGTTTTTGTGTATAAAATATTGAGATCTACATTTCGTTCTTTTTATATTTTGAGAAAATCTTGAAAATAAAGAAATTTAATTTCGAAATCACAAGATTTTTCAGATTTTTCATCTGGAAACACTGCCTCGGGGTCGGGGTCATCCACGAAACTTAAGCAAAGAGAAATATAAACTGCTTATAATAAGCAGAATTTACAGAATTGCAGATTGAAATAGCTAAATTCTTTTAGAACTCGCAAAACTTAAGGTTTAACTGCGAACCTTTCGAACATTTCGGTGATAATATCTGAACCCACCAGAATAACACAGAGTTCTAAAACGCTTATTGATTATGTCTTGACCAACAGTGTACAGTCGGTAAGCGCAAGTGTTGTCCAAAATTTAAATGTTAGTGACCATGAAACGTTAGAAATTATAATTAAATGTGCAAACAAAAAAACTAAAAACAAAAAGGAAATCAAATATTGCAAGTACGAAAAATATATTTTTATATCACAACTGAGCCTAAATCCATTATTTATGTCTGACCAACCACTTAGTATAAATGATCTCAGTGAAGGCTTTGCTATAGAACTTAAGAGAGTAGTAACATCAATGACAAAAACAAAGTTGATACCCTTTCAAAACGCGGAATGGTTTAACCTAGATCTCCAATGTGCAAAATCATTGAAAATTAATTTATATAGAAAGGCTTTAATAACAAATAACATTATTGATTGGGCTAATTACCGTCATTCTAGAAACATTTATAAGCATAAGATAAAAACTGTAAAGGCGGTATTTATAAAAAGGAAAATTGACAACGCTAATACGCAAAAAGATATGTGGAGACTGCTAAAAAAATATGTTCTAAACAAGAGCAAAGACAATATAACCGAAGTGCAATTTACAAATGGTAGCAATATAAGTGATAGTGCAATATTATGTGAAAATTTCAACCAATTTTTTGTGCAAAGCATAGTCAGTCTGAATCAATCTGTGATATTTGTAGAATACGTAAATTTAATTGAAGAGTGCAATATAGACTTTAAGTTCCGTGTAATAGATGTTTATGATATAATTAGTGCAATAAAATGTATTAACAAAAAGAATGACTTTAATCTCATGAATGTTAACATGATAAACGATGCTATTGGTGTT
The DNA here is from genome assembly GCA_949126925.1 of Cheilosia vernalis. Lineage (NCBI taxonomy): Eukaryota > Metazoa > Arthropoda > Insecta > Diptera > Syrphidae > Cheilosia > Cheilosia vernalis. The sequence goes on from OX421358.1 coordinate 12,250,460, forward strand.
ATTGGTCCTATCCTTGTCCACATTGTAAATACATCCTTAGCTACTGGAATATTTCCAGAATCCTGGAAAGAGTCGTTGATAGTACCAATTAAAAAAATTAGTGAAGCTAAATCCTGCCAAGAGTACCGCCCGGTAAATATGATGCCAATTTACGAAAAAATAATAGAAAAAATAGTTCAAGTGCAATTAAAAGAGCATCTATCTAATCAAAACATTTTAACGATATTCCAATCTGGTTTTAGAGAGGAGCATTCTTGTGAGACGTGTGTTAACTATGTGTATAGTGACTGGAAAGAAAACGTGGATAAGAAAAATACAGTTGTAGCAGTGTTTCTTGACCTTAGACGCGCCTTTGAAACGGTAGATCGAGAAATACTTCTAAAAAAATTAGCGAAGTTGGGTATCAAATCCACGGAACTAAACTGGTTCAGATCGTTTATTACTGGGCGTACGCAACGAACCAAAGTGAACGAAAATATATCGTCCCCGATATCTGTGAATATTGGTCTACCGCAAGGAACAATTCTCGGAGTCATTCTGTTTTTATTGTATGTGAATGATATGGTGAAAGTTGTGACACACTCAAAGCTGATACTTTTTGCGGATGACGGTCTTTTGTATACTTGTGAGAAGGACATAAATACGTGTATAGAGCATATAAACAGTGACTTAAAAAATATAAGCGAGTGGCTAAAAATGAACAGGCTTATCTTAAATACCGAAAAAACCAAGTGTATCGTAATAAATAATCCTTTGTCCCACGTACCTCCTAATATCGTCGTTGAGAATGTGCAAATTGAATGTGTAGAAAAAGTGAAGTACCTTGGTATCATGCTGGATAATAAATTAACCCTTTGTGACCATATTGAGTACATATGTAAAAAAATAGCAAAAAAAATTGGTGTACTAAGGAGAATACGACAAAATATTTCTATGAACTGTGCCATGAAAGTATATAATGTGATCATCAAACCCCATTTTGAGTACTGTGGTAGTGTTTTATTTGTTTGTCCGCAGTACCAAAAAAACAGACTTCAAATTTTACAAAATAAGGCAATGCGGATAGTGTTAAAAAAAGATAGATACACTCCAATAATATCCATGCTTAATGCCCTAAACTGGTTGAGTGTAAGTCAACAACTCTTTGTGAACACTATGGTTTTTATTCACAAAATAAAGAACGGTACGTGTCCTGTTTATCTACGTGAAAATATTTCAATGAGTGTCAACACAGCTTACAACCTAAGGAGTGCAGGTGATTTCAGAATCCAAAGAGCGAGAACCATTAGAGGACAACGAACAATAAACTATATTGGGCTTCAAAAATTTAATAACCTTCCATTAGAAATAAAAAATGAATCTAACTTGTTTGTATTTAAAAGAAAAATTAATGAATATGTAAGAAGAAATATAATAGATTAAGTAAAGATAATGAAAAACAGATAGTTTAAAAAACGATTATATTGTAATACATTGTACAACAAAATGGCTTTTAAAAAGCTAAATAAATAAATATCATTCATTCATTCACCTTTTCAAGTAGTGCATGGAAAAGCTCGCTTCCCTACATTCTGTTGAAGAAGACAGAAAACAACTCGCAATAAAATACTGCTTGATGGAGAGCTCACTTTTTGTAAAGCTCTTGTGACTGAACAAGCCTTTTATTGCACAGCAAAGTTCAGAACCCCTACTCATTTTTAGTGTCCAGACTACATTTTTCGAGCTCACAATGGCGAAATTTTTCATACAAATCTGCATATTGTGATCTAGGAAATATTTAGTGTGAAGGTTAAAAATGATTATTACTAAGGCCCATTGTGGTTAAACTCCCCCTGAAATATCTTTGAGATTCAAGGAGATTCTTTATAAGACCTTGATAATTCAAGTCCGTAAGCTTGCCTTTACCTTAGGAGTGTAATTTTTCCGTAAAAAATATGTAGTTCCGCTTTCGCCACTGCCTAAATTTTTTTATCGGCCTGTATTAACAATTTCTGTCAACATTCTTGAATTAAACTATCAGACACCAGATCGGTTTTGTTATTTTTTTTTTGTCAAAATCGAATATTTTTATATAAGAAGGTACTCATAGCAATAACTTAAAAGTACCTATAAAAAAATTAACTACCTGAGTTAAGAATTTTTCAAATGATTCTTCAACATAGAAACTCTGGGGCCGAATTACAGCGTCCGAGAGCAAGCCATTCGTCACTGAATTTTGTGGATTTTACAAGCAAAACAATAACAAATTCAGTCACGTGTTACTTGATCACGGATGCGGTAATTCAACCCCTGATTTTTATTTTTACTCTAAATATTCCGTAACCATTATTTGAAGACCAAAGATTAAGTTTAAATTAAAGCTATGATATGTTTTTAACTTATATTAATAAAAAATCGTAGACGTAAAATCAAATCTATTTTTGACTCTTTAAATACTTGGCAATGACAACTATAAACAATGAGTCAGGAATGTTTTTTTTTTTAATCCTTTGCCTTACATTCCAATATAGCCCCAATTGTTATGTGCCGAAGTGCCCCGAGATGGCCGAAGACAGCAACCTTCGGTGTCGCTTTTGGCACTCTTCTGTCGCAACAATAACACCGTGCTTAACTATGAGGATATTTAAAAAAAAATAATGCAAGAAATACACTTCAATTCTAACGGGTGATTTTTTAAGAGGTTTAGAACTTTTAAAAAAAAAAAAACACAAAAAATTCGAAAAAAATGAATAAAATATTTATTTGAATCGATAGTTTAAACCTTGCAATTTAATGTTTAAAGATAATTTCATGCAAATGTTGACCGCGGCTGCGTCTCAGGTAGCCCATCCGCTGAGTCCAATTTTGGCATACTCTTTCACACATATCGGCCGGTATCTCACGAATGAATGCATGGATGTTGGCTTCCAGTGCGTCAATCGAAGCGGGCTTGTCCCTATACACATTAGCCTTGACATTCCCCCACAAAAAATAATCTAATGGTGTCAAATCGCACGATCTAGGCGGCCAATTGACCGGCCCGAAACGTGAAATTAACTGTTCACCAAACTCGCCTCGCAATTGCGCCATTGTTTCGCGTGCTGTGTGGCATGTGTCACCGTCTTGTTGAAACCACATATCATGCAAGTCAAGAACTTCCATTTCGGGCAAAAAAAAGTTTGTTATCATCGCTGTAACAAAGGCCTAACTGCTGGGAACGGCGCCGAATCGACATTTCGCGGTCTTCTGTCACACTAGCTGATACGGCCGCAATATTTTCTTCACTACGCACAGTACGTAAACGTGTTGGTGGTTTAATGTCCAACAAAATAAATTTGATGCGAAATTTGGTCACAATCTTCCGAATAGACTGCTCAGAAGGTCGAGAATGCCGATCATAAAATGGAAGCAGCGCGCGATGAACATTTCGAACCGAGCACGAATTTTGATAGTAAAATTCAATAATTTGCAAGCGTTGTTCATTTGTAAGACGATTCATGGTTAAATTGCAAACCAAACTGAAGCTGTTTGACAGTGACACAAGGTACTAAACACACGTCAGCTGTCAAAACCAGTGTTACCAAAACCAAACCAGCTAAAAAATCAAATAAATGTTGAAAAAAGGGAAAAAAAGGAGAAAATCTCTGTTAAGCTGTCATTGCTTAAAAGTAAAATTTGAACGAATTTTCATTACAAACAAATGATAAGGGATAGGTACCCAGAATATTATGTTCACATACGAAAGAAAACGGCCCATCGAACGTCTACGTAAGAATTTTTGTGCATCCGAATGTTAGTTTTGAAATTATGTCTTATGCCGCATTTACACGATCAAGCATTTATAATACGGACGTGTAACTGAAAGGAACATGAATTACTCAATACACGAATAAACGTAACAAGGTATTTTGGTCGGCCATCTTGTTTAGTGCTATAGGAAAGCTTCGCATGTTGATATTTTTATAGCGATGGCTATAGAGCTTTTTGCCGCTCTGCCGCTTGCCTCTCAGAGCGTGGCCTTGGCCTTAACGAACCTTTCGCGTTGCTATAAAACAATATGGCTTCCGGAAATGATGAACGAACAATTATTTATTTATTTCGTAAAACTGATTGATGAATAATTGTTGGTTTAATTTACTGAACCTCATTTTACATGTTTTAAATCAGAAATAGAAATGTTTTCAAGCTATTGCAGCAATTCTTGTGGCCGGAACTTGTGTTTATTTCCGTTTTACGTATCTACCATTATGGGTAGAACATCCATGACCCTGTAGGCGTTTGATTTGTGATCTCATTCCTAAGCCTTTATTAACATTAGCTGCTGACAAACGGATCTCTCTGCGCGTGATAGTAGGTAGCTTTCCTATTACTTTTCGCACAAGGTGCATCTTAGGTGCTCCAAAAATGTCACTGTGAATTATATATAACGAATTAAAATTTATAACTTATTAATGGAGTTGAACCTGCCAGCTAAAAGGGAACATTTGCTAAAACATCGAACTATGGTTGCACGTGGCTTGATGTCAAACTATCACCCTCTAAGTCCAAGTGAACGTCCTTTACAAGAATCAACAAACAAGCAATATTATATTCATAAAGTCAAACAAAGCGATATTAGTGGATCGATGTGATTGTCTAAGCGTGCGTCGGCGTCGATCGGCCATTGGAAAACCGTTGCAAAAAAGTTGGAAGGTGCTCCGTGAAAAGAACTGACAGCTGAGGATCTTCAAATTTATGGCATTGGTTACGAAATTAGACGCACAAAATTGTTGCTTGTGGAAACAATTCCTTTGTGGACCTTTCAAGACGCTTCGAGCTTCAGTTTGAAGTTTATTTCAAACGCAACCAGTGATCGTAATACAATATCACTCAACTGAAAATCGTTTCACATTGATTGGATATCTAGAGCGTGATGTCCAATTTTAAAGCGTTGACCAGCTAATACGAACTAGGCTAAAAATTCTTGCAAGAACATTCCAATACGTAGTTATCACAAGCAAACCAAGGATCCACATACACTGCGTCATATGGCAACAACGCCCAGCAAAATCCAAGATCATAGTCGTCCTTAATGTATTCACCTGTTTTATATTCCATTGGCATCGTAATAGCTACCAAAAGTACTATATAACAATTTGCAAGCTAACATTCCGCTGGCATCACATCGGAAACTATCCTCCACTTACCCAGGTGACACAATCCAGTTCCTGAACAGAACTGGACCGACCAGGCGATGGTGATAAAAATAATAACACATTGGATGATGACACTGGAATCATTTATTAATCCTGTTCTTCGTGTGTCGCTCCTTCTGTGTGCCGTGTGCCATGTGCCGTGCGCCGTTTACTGTGATGTCATTCATCGCCTTTGGATATTCCACTTAGATTTTTTTTTTGTTCGTCTATCTTGTTCCTGTTTTTTTTAAAACCTTCGACTTTGATTTTTTTATCTCGCTGAACTATTTTTTTTTCTTTTTGGACATACCTTGCGCATCAGTGTCCGATCTCTTGCTGCTTCACACCTCAGCTGGTGGGTATACCTACGTGGATTTTCGTGTGCTTTACTGTCTCGTGATGTTGACAACACGGAACGGAACGAGGATGACAACACTTCCAGAAGTGTGTATTATGCCCAAAACACATGTGCAGAAATTCTGTACGCAGCGCAGAGTGCAGTGCTGCAAGTAAAACAGATGTGCAGAAAATTGCTTGACATCCATTGCATCGGCTAATACGGCAACTGCCATTCGCCGACTAAGCAGCTGATGTGTTTACAACCAAAACAAAAACAAATACAAACAGCAGAGTCAAAAGACGGTGATGCCAAATACTTGAAATTGCAATTTATTTTCTTTTGTGTTGTGGTATGTTTGAATTTTGCAGCAAATTTAGAAATAGAGACATGTTGCAGTACTGCAGTGAGTGCAGAATTTACGTGTGTCTATAATCATATCAACATGTGTATTCTAATCTTGCTGCGCAGTGAGTTCTGCACATGTGTTTTGGGCATTATACGAGTACGATTCGAGCTGGAAGTTGGAGCATCGCACAAGTTGTGTTGTGATTTGCATTTAACACCGAAATCGGTTTTATTCGCAGACGCAAACAGTGCCTGCTCCTTTTTCTACCTGATGTCGGGTTTTTTTCCTTAACCGTGTTTAGAATAACTTATGTCCAACTAACAGCACATAACAGTGAAGCTAAATCAATTATCTTGTGGCGAAGGTATAGAGATTTGCTAAAAGCAGTTATTGCCGGGACTTAAGAGGTCACTGGAGTTTGGGGTAAATTATGACCAGAACGATGTTGTCAAAATGGGGAAACAACAAAGTGGTAAGTTGTAGATGGATTTAGTCTCATTTCAGACTGAATGTTGTTTATTAATATAAATGGAAATAGGTAATGCAAAATGCTAATCATCTGTTCACTATATTGGTAACTGGATTAAAAAGACTGGCTCATGGAGCGACCGTGTTGCACCCAATGCAATGTCTTATCTGCCATTTGTGGGTTGCAGTGACTTAATGGTTAGTGTGTGGGATTATACCCAGGTTACTGTCCAAAAAAAAACACTAATTGCCACCTCTCGTGAGTGATGAAAGATCAGTTAGCTGTTTGGACTTGGCACAAAATTGTAAATCCCTTCCATTCGTATCAAAAAAATTTTAAAACTTTCAGAAAACGACTGATTGTGAGAAGCTAGCCTACGGTCCTACGGCCTGTTGCGCCAACTATTTTTTTAATTTTCTGTCATATACGATGAACGCCTAAACTCTGTGTCGAAGAACTGATTGGCTCTGTGTATGTCTATATTACTGCCAGTTTAAGCCAGGTATTTTTGCAAGTCACAATATTCTTCGAACAAGCAACAAGTGATTTGTTGTACTTCCCTGAGTACCTAAATGGAAATATTCCGCTAGATTCTAAACTACTTAAATCAACCTCCCTTTGATATTCCAACTTATTAATAATCAATTTTTATTGAAGTTGGAAGCCAACTAATTGTCGACATTTTTGACAGTCAGTTGGCTTTGACTTTAGTCAAAATGTACAGCATTTTATACCAATAAACAATTAGACCTCCACATTTCCTAGTCCGACAACAACTGTCTTAGAATCTATTACATTTGTTGGAACTAAAATTTCATTATTTTCGTTTTCGTGAAAAACAAGGTCAATGGTTTCTTTCACAACGAGAATTTTATTCTTAAAAAAAGAAATAGATACATAAATTGCAATTCAATTTGCAAAACAGGCTTTTCGATTCTAATTATAAGCAAAACACAAAATAGGAAATCCACAAAATGAGGATATTCGGGTACTTTTTTGTGAATGCAACCACGTAATGAGAAAATTAAAAAAAATGAGAGAAAAAATGTCCCCTGTTTCAATTTTTTCGTAATTTTCTACTCGCCGAATTTCGACACACTGAAAAATTAAGAATTAACACTGACAACTGCATAAGTGACAGCTAAAAAGTTTGACAAGTGAAACTGTATTTATTTTTATCCTCAACGATGTCGGAGGAAGAAGTTGTAATAGAATGTTCTACTATTTATAATATATACAGCGCATTCAAAATGGTAAGTTTAATAGGTATATTTGGCTTATAAAAAAATTAATTTCCAACTTATTTTGTAGATGCATCATTTAAAGAGAACCTTGTCAGATGTCAAAATGACATTTCTTAAACCTTTTGTAAGAAAAGCGTTCAAGTTCTGCTCTTTATTGAAATTGAGAGATTTCTCTCTCGATTTTTGAGATTTGACATTTTTCATTTTTCTATGCTGAAAGTACGCGAAATAAATATCCGCTGAACTGTCACATATCATATGCAAATCAGTAATGCCATATCGTTCGATCGGATACAATTTTCGGTAGGTACTTTTTCTAGTACGCTCACCATTGTTTTCAAATACTACGTCACGATTGATTTATGAGTGCATTCGTGTTGTAATCTTTCAAATTGTTCAACAAACGGAACACAATTTCTTAGAATGCCTTGATTTATTCGTAGACTGATGATGCAAGTCAAAACTTATTTAAAGTCTAAATATCACAATTGAATCGTTGGCAAGTGAATAGTTTTGAAAATCAAAATAATAGCTTCTGAATTAAATATCACTTAAAAGGTTATATAAGCATTTTCAGAACCTATTGGCTTCCGTTTTAAAAAAAAAAAGCAAATATAAACCTTAAACGCATAAGGTATTGAGAATTGATGAAAAAAGTAGGTATTCAGGTATGAACCGTCGAAACTTAAGTGAACATTTGATTCTCTTTCCTCTTTGTGACTTTCCATGGAAAGATGCCCAACTGATTTAAAATATAGTTTGTATTTTTTTTTTTTTTTTTTGGAATAGGGTACTAGACAGTGTTGCCAGTTTGGGAACTGGGGGAGCAATCATTTAGGGTTATTTTATTACCAAATTCTAGTAATATTCCTTTTGGTAACCTTAAAATGTGTGTCTTATTTTAAAATGCATTCTACATTCGGAAAACCAAACTTAGGGTAAGGTCGGGAGGATTTGACAGGCAGGAGGAACTGACATCAGCACTTTTCTGAAAAACTGAAACCCTGACAGCACTTTAAATGATGAGAAAACGAAGTTAGTAACGATTGGTTTGAGTGATAAATAAACAATCACTGTGGTTTAGAAGATAAGCGAAGTGGACGTCTTTTTTATTTTTGTGTCCATTTTATCTAACTTTATGGTAAGCAATCCACCTGTAATATTTTAATTATGTAGCTTTTGACATTGAAAGTGCTATATAGTGCACCTTTATTTGTTTTAAAATCATTAATAGGTAAACACTAGTTTATCCTGAGAACCATTACGAAAGTTTTTTTTGTATTAGTCCCAAAAGTTATCAAAAAGGAGGATTTGACATTCGTGCTGAAGGAGGAATTGACAGAGTGTCAAATCCTAATTTATTTGTCAAAATAAAAATTGTGTGGTAAAACAACTTCTTACTATTTTTTAGAATGCATAAATGCCAAAAATTTACAAGAGCAAAAATCCCCACCCAACATCGATGAAACAAGTGTTGAGAATGCCTTTAAAGACATTCAAAACAAAACAGAGTCGATAAGCAGTGCTGCCCCAAAAATTGTTTATTAAACGTACCACTTAAATATTCAAACTAAAAAAAAAAAACAGGAAGTTCAACAAATTAATGCTCAATTCAGTTCAAAATATACCTCCTTAGGTAGATGGCAAATCCTCCTTCATGGTAGGAGGAATTGACACTTTGTAAAGTTCTGGAAAAAACCTTACAACTCTGTTAAAAGTATTTATATCGATTAATCATTAATGCTTTTATATTGCTAAAATGATATTGTATCTTATGTAAATTTTGAAAATTTGAAATTGTATTTGGATTATAAGATATTTCCAAATGTTCCTTAACGTGTCAAAACCTCCCGACCTTACCCTACATGTTCTCGTTTATAATTCGAAATTCCTTCCTTTAAGTTGTACAAAAACATGTTCAAAAAGTACTGACAAAAAGGAGACAAATCTGGTTTTTTTTTTCAGAGTTAAGCTAAGTATCCTGCTCGCACGCTAAATTCTTAACTTCATGTAGTTGGCCGATGAAAAGTCTCCACTCATTTAGCTCGCGAAATAAATGTCCGGTACATTAAATCGAAGATAAATTTTGACAGAAGAAATACGGAATAAAAAGTTTTTTGTGTGTTTGCGTGAGAAATACTAGGAAACGCAAATCCAAAACAGGGATATTTTGACCGTCTGGCAACGCTGGTACTACCCATTCAGACCAAATTTAAGTCACCCGACTCCTTGCTGAACAATCGTTGAACACCCAGAACTCATAATAAACTCCGGCAATAACATATAGGTCTGTTCCTTTACTTTTAAATCTTTCGAATTTTCACTAATTCTTACGAGTTTTTACTCATTGCCGTTCCCTAACTCGAAAAATTTGTAAAAGAGAACGTCATCGAGAGAGCTAGATATTACCCATCCACTGGATAATCTTACAAAATTCTTACTCAACAAATTTCTTGGTGTAAGAAGTGGTACAGCTGTCAGTCACCTTACGATTAACAGCTGATTTGACGTTTGTTATCCTATTTGGCATGTCTATGCGTGCATTTGTTATAATTTTTCTGTGTATTAAAATGGTATCAACAGGCGGCAGCAAAATAATATTGAATGTTCTCCTTTAAGATTATTTTCGATTTCGAAAGTAGCAACGAAATTCTTCCTTGCTGTTAAAAGAGACAATCTGCTCCATGTCATTTTTAATGAAGCGTCGCTCTTTCCTCTTCTTGAATGCTTATAGTTTAATCAGTACAAACCCTTTCACATGTTCGGATTCTTCAAAATGAAGTTCGATTGTTTGCGAATCACTTTCATAGGTATTTTTTTTGTAAATTAGCAAATTCTTCGAGTTTGTCAAATTTTTTAACAACTTAACGTACCACTTTTTTTAATTGTTCATCTGCCATTTTTCATAGATTCCAACAAAAGCGTTCCCTAACTTTTTCGTAAGTGTCTCTCTCTGTGAGAGAATCTATACCCACCACTTCCATTTTGACAGTCTTTTCCATTTCTACTACAAAAGTAAAGGAACAGACCTCATATTTTAATATCTAAACGATCAGTTGACGTCTGCAAACTAATGCTGTTAAATCCTAGCAATTCAAACTAATATAGGTACATTAAGAACCGACAAATCTAGACAGCGAAAAGAGAGTCAAGCATTTTAAAAGCATTAGTCAATTTTAAAGAAATGTTGAGGAAGTTGTTAAGGACATTAAATAACCCACAAAAATCATCAAAAAAACTGATTGAGTGATCTTTTTTGTAAGTAAACAAAAATCGGCGAAAGGATATTTCCTATATAGGAAAACTGAATCTGGAAAAAAGTCCATTATCAACTTATACCCCGTGGGAGTTATGTCCCAGCACTATGCGATGTAATGATGCTTGACACTCAATTCCCTTGACACCCTCCGCTCCTGTGATTTGTTCACATCTGCACGGTTCATCGAACGAAACTCTTACAGAAATCCGCAGTCTCCGACTCAATCTCCAAAAGACCATTTAGTATACTACAGCGTTGCCTGCGACAAAAATTCCCCCCAAGCCATCGAAATTACAAACAGCATAAATAATAATTACACGCGATCTAGCGCAGATGTCATTCCATCGAAGCCCTAGAACCACTCATTGATTATTTTGTTTCCACCTGTGCACTGTAAAGCATTCCTTTGGCCAACGGGCGAAACTGCGAAACTGACTACCAATATACCTATCCTTGGCGAATACCTTAGCCGCATTCACCTACCGCAGGAATCTGATAAAATCAGTACAGTGAAGCAAAAATGCGCTCCTGTTTGTTGGACTCCTTGGAACGGTCGCAAAAAAAAACAACAACAACAACCTCACATACAAAAGCGATTAATTCGCCAACAATTCGCCTTCCGATCCGAAATAGATTTATTCAAATTGATAAACTGAATAACGACTTCTGCGGGACACGGTTCAGTATCAGTGGAATGGTGCTCGTGCTTGTGCTGGGGCGTTCTGCCGCCAAATATATGGGGGGCGCATGGCGCTATTACAACACTTTTTTCGTATATACACAGTTTACCGCACAGCGGAAGGGTGCTGAATTGTGCGGCCTGACGCCTGAACCACCATCCGAATACTCGCAACACGAAAGGCACAGTCATAAAGCGTGAACCAGTTTTAATTACAATGGAGGATTTCGGATCGGGCAGGATTATGAGCAGACCCTACAAGCGAGATCCAAATCTTTGGCATCACTATAACTCGAATCGAAATGAAATCGAAATCGTGTCCGATGCTTTAGTGCGGTCGCACTGTGTGTATGTGTTCATGGCGGACCCGGCTATAGTGATAGTGTGCGCGCCTAGCGAAAAAATATAAATTGATTGAAAGGAAATACTCGGGAATTAGGATAATTTGTTTGTTTGCAGCGAAATACAGCTGGGCATGTGTGTCTGTGTATACGCGGTGGTGCCTCCGGTAAACCCGATGAGAGGTGTGGTTAATTCAATTTGTTATCGCGCAGATATTTACATATGCTCTAAGATTTCATTTTGCGGATAAACGCTTATGTTTGGTTTCGCCGAGATTTAATGAGCCAAGCCGCGCAGCCGAGGGAGAAGGGTACACTCGCTAAATTGAGCGAGAGGCTGTACAGTGTACACCGTTTTACAGGTTATTCTATTTATTGGCCAAAGCCGCTTTGTTGTATAATGTATATATGTACTGAGTGTGTTGCTGGAACCGGCAAGATGCTACAAAGATAAACGCTGGCTGCGTAGTATGGTCATTTGTACAGTTCGTGTAATGAAGTTGATTGCTATTTGCGGCGAATTAATTGCAGAGCTGTAATGAGTGCTGTTTTTAACAGTTACCATATGAGATTGCTGGGGAATACTTTGATACACGTAGACGTACCTGCATCAGGGGGTACCTATACCAGCAACGAATGTAATAATAGTTTGAGAGAAATATCATATCTTCTCTTTTGGTGCTGCATTTCGATTCCACGTCAGTGTCGCCGCAGAAGTCCAAGTAACTGTTCGAAAAGAAACCCCTCCTTCACAAAGACACAGTGAAACCCAACGATTTGTCACGACTGCGTTGACATTTCTCTTTCTTATACAAGCTCCACTCACAGCTTCCCAGTGGGCGGCTAAAAAAAACGCAGTAAAATATATTTAAAGTGACCCCCCCCCCCCCCCCCTGCTGCTTATCCAATCAGTGCCTCCATCATCATCAATATTCAAGTGTAACTGTGTTCCAGATGTAACAACATTTGTAAACGCACGTTCTTAATAACCGCCAGCCATTAAGATACCGATCTTTCGAACTTTTATAACTTCATAGCCAAAGACATGTTCTAGCCCATACGTGTGCAGCTTTTATCTCTCCTTCGGATAAGCATCTCTCTCTTTTAGAAAATGTTAAACAAAATGAAAATACTCCGTCAATTGTGTCCCCCTAAAGACCTTTCAAAGATACATTAGATCACTATCTCCGTTGTGGATATTTCCATACGGTTTTCTTTTAATCACCGTTTCCTCCCCAAAAAAAAAAAAAAATAATAAAAAAAATATCTGAAACAGAACCCGTGGCGCTACTGTGTTGGAATGTCTCACCCCCCCCCCCCCCCCCCCTCTCTCTCTCTCTCTTTCTGGGTATCTTAAAGATCTATAGCAATTAAGTCAGTTTCATCAATTGACCCGGCCGATACCGATAATCGAATGCAAATGTCATCAAAACTTTTAACCACTATACAGAGACGCTTACCTGTGCCGGTGTAATACCGTGGTACCGTTGGAAGACGCACTTAAAATCATCATCACAGAAAATACAATCAGAAAGCCAGAAAAATACGTCGGTACTTAAAAAAGTTGCGCATAGCTTCTGTTTTATGATGATAGCGTTACTAATTTGTGGGCCACATTTATCGGCTAAGAGCGACTTGTATCACAGATGTACAAGGAAATACTTCAAATACAAGTGTAACCCGAGTCCGAGACTTTGGCGTAATAAACTGAAAGCCAAGTAGTCGCGCGGAGCAATTAAAAGATCTACCAGAGAGCCACGTACTGGGGCGACATCCGAAAAGAGCGGACGCAGGAATTATGTCCCGAAGATGTGGTCTAATTTGGTGCGGGCATACATGTATAGGAATGCCATGTGTGTCCCGTCTATTCGTAGATGTTAATTTATCGCAAAGCAGTCTTAGCGGTACTGTATCGAGGCGAAATAACGCTGCAAGGATTGTGTTACTCATGCAAATTAGTTTCGTTACAACTGTTGTCCGTTTGGTCGGCGACTTCAATTTATACATACAAATTGAAGTGCAGTTGGTAGGTAAATATGAGCAAAGCTTGAGGGCTGATGGGTGCAAGATTGCAATGGATAGCTGATGAAAAGGATTAGTTTTGAGATACGAAGCCGGACTTGTGTTCCTTGCCAGCCAAAGGGGGGCAAATTAAACAGAGTTGTTCGAATGTATTTACACGTTCTGTTTGAATTGGCACGGCGATTATGTTCCAGTTTTGGATTTCCATGTCCACGCAACTGGGGTATTTATTTTTGTTCAAATTCGTTGACCGGTGAATGAAAATTGGTCGTAACAAAGAGACCAAATTAGGTTGGTGGTATTCGTGAACGAGCATAGATTTCAGAATTTCAAATATTTGAAGAAGATCCTTCTGTTTCGATTGGATTTGTTTGTGTGGTGATTTGGTAGCTCTACCCAAGACAGACAGCGAACTTTATATAACCAAGTCTTGCCGTCGCACAAGCGACACACAAAAAGAAGGCCTAACCTATCAACGTTTTTCTGTCAGAAAACTATATGGAAAATTGGTTCAGAAGGTACCTATACCTTGTTAGACTAAAGAGACAGGCTTAGAGCAAAGTTTTCATAGGCATGTCACCATTAAGACTGTGCGCAATAAGAAATGCCTATGGTTCACCGCTGAACCTCGAGTTTTAATAGCATCATGAACCTAGTATTAAAACTCGAAGGAGACTGTATGCTCAATGGAAACTAAAACCTACTAGTCAAAGGTGGGAGGCGTTTAGTGCAGCCAGAAACTGTTCTGCATTTATAACCAGAAGAGCTAAGAAAATATACGTTTTGAATTAAATGCTAACCCACTGTCAAAGGAACTCTGGAGTCTGGAGTAATTTCCGATCGATTTTCAATGTAGTTAAAAAAAATACCCGATATTGATGAGCTTAATACATAATTTCTCATTTCTTTTTTGCCTTGGTACGGACTCTTGTTTTGTACCTGACAGCAACCTTTTCTTCAGATTATCTCGGTGTTTGGATTTTGAAGTTGTCCCAGAAGCTGATGGTGTACTTCATATTAAAGAGCCTGATTCGGTCGCTATTCTTCCCCAATGAATTACATCTTACGCTGCATAAAAATGGCACTGCTTCATATTGCAAGATGTATAACAAATTTTTTTAACTTTTACATTATGTCATCCTTTTTCCCTGATTGCTGGAAACAAGCTAAGGTCGTTCCGGTGCCAAAAAAAATAAACCCTTATCGACCTCTGACTATTGTACTATAAGCATCTTGCTATGCTTATCAGATTTTTGAAAAAATCCTTGCCAAGCAGATTTCACGCCACCTCAATAACTTAAAAATATTCCGCGGTACTAATAATCATTTTTAGTGTCTAGGCTAAATTTTTCAAACTCACAATGGCGAAATTTTCCATACAAATTTGCATATTGTGACGTATAAAATATTTAGTGTGAAGGTTCAAAATGATTCTTTAGTAAGGCCCATTGTCTCCAGTGCAGTTCGGTGGCCGAGCTTAGCATAGCTGTTCTTCGGCCATGATAAAGGTCCTTGACGATGTCAGAATTGAGTATGATAAGGGCTTTCTTACTGCTGTGCTTGCTTAACTTTTCAAAGGGCTCGTGACATTTTATGCATGGAATTATCATCAAGAAATTTCGTTTCTTGAATCAAGAAAATTTTAAAATTAACAATTTCTTTTTTATTTGAATTTAATCAAGTAAATAATTTTTATTGGTAAAAAATATTATGTCACTTAAACGAACAAATATTTCATTATTTTAGTAACGAATTTTGTATAGCGAACTTTGGAAATCTTCTATACCTTTATCTAAAAGAGAATGAAGTCCGTTTGTGCGCGCATAACTCGAGAACGGATCGTTCGATTTTAGCCATTTTGGGCTTGACGGCTTCGCTTTTTACCAACGAAGGACATAGGCTAGAGGTTCTGAAAGTTCGTACGGGGAAATGCACTTTCAAAAAATATAAACTGGATATAAATCGAGTAGTGACAGTTCATTTACAAAAAAAAATATATTATGAATCTTATTATATATTAGGTCTGTTCCCTTATGGTAATGCATTCGAAATTTAGCTAAATTTAGTCAAACTTCGTTGCCTTACGCAAAAGATGGGCAGAAGAGAGCCAAAAAGAGAGAACAAAACATTTCCCCTCAATAAAAAACTTGCAAAAATATCAGCCTAAGAAATTTCTTTGAGCTAGTTGGTTACTGCTGACAGATGGTTGTCAAATCGTTTAAATGCATAATTTTAACTGTTTTCATTGTGTAGTTTTCATTAAAATAGAAGTACCTACCTAAGAAGCAAATGAATTGAACTTTTTAATTTCTATTCCCGACAAGAATAAATTCACATTTCTCAAATATGTGGTTCAAAGCGTTCCTTTTCTTTTTGGTTATATTTTATTTCGGTGAGCGAATTCTTTCGCAATGAGAAAAAAATGACATATTGGGAACATTGAACCAGCAAGTAAGAAAACAGACCTAGCTATTATCTTCTATACTTATATTTATATAACGTATAACTGACGTTATAACTCGATAACCACTGGGCCAGTTTCCAAGATTATTTCTTTGTTTTGTTGTGTATACCGCTTAGCAAGACATAGAAGATAGGCTACTTTTGGACCCGATAGGTGGCGATGTTGTCGATCTCAGAAACAACTCAACCGATTTTAATGAAATTTTGTGGATAGGTATGGTTGGATCCAATTTGAAAGATAGGATAGTTTGGGACCCCATCTGCGGTTCGATGTCGATCATCCATTGATAATTGGGTTTCTCGTAAACACGGAGCGTCGGTGGCGTGACTCTGCCGTGGTTAGACAGACTAAACGACTGCGTCCGTTACTTGATATTTACTGCTAATAAGAAACAAATTATTATATCGAGAAGTTCACTCCACATTTTGGTTAACTTTTTCCGATTGTGCTTCCTTATACGATAAATACAAGAACCAAATTCCAGTGCACAAAAACATGTCTTATTGTCTTAAAGTAATTAAATATATGTATTTTAAATTCATATTTACATCTCCATAAATCGATTCATATTAACTGCAAAATAAGAACCAAGTGCTTATATTCAATATTGTCTGACTTTCTTTGGGTTTGAAAATGCATACCTCAAATAGTGTTATACTTCTTACTGCATAGGTCCTATTGTAAAATGGTGTAAAAATATTTGGAAAAAAGTGTCGTCAATAAGTTCGGTAAGTTATTTAATTTTAATGTTATAATATTGTGTATGCAATATAATTTTGCGTATTCAGTTGGAAAATGCCACATTCTTGTTATTTCATTTACTACTCTACAACTCACATCCGTTTTTTTTTTTACGAACTTCTCAGTTCAGTCGGAAACTTTTTATTTTCTCATTTTTTAAACCACTAGGATATAAGACGCAGAAGCGCTTTTCGTCAAGCGAATTTTTGCAAAAAGCCGTGTTTTCTGTGGTAGCTTACAATTATTATTTTATTCTGTAGATCTACTATTTGTTAATTTTTTTCATTTTACAACAGATGAATTTTCCAAAGAAAAAATGTCCTGCTCTAGAGCGATGACAACGAAAACTTGGAATTCCAACATGAATATTATAAAAGCAAGAACTTTATGACTTGAAGCTACATTTAATTTGAAATAAATAAATAAATTAAATTCAAACTCTTAAATTAATTTAAAGGCTTTCAAAAATTTATAAGACTTACTTTGTAAGCGATTTTGAAAAAAATAAATAAATAAATAAATAAACATACAATGGTGCAAATAACTGCATAAATAAAAATACTCACAAAAAACAGTAAGTCCTTCTAAATATACTTCATATAAGAAAATGAAAATGAACTTAAAATTCATATATCAATAAAATAATTTCGTTAGATAGTCTGAATAATAAAAATATGGTCAACAAATACTTTCTTTGACCAGGACAACTGTTCTTAATTTGAAAACTAAGTTCTTGATATAAGAAAATTTTTTCTGATTTCAAATATAGAATTAAGCCAATAGTTTTTTTGGACCAAGAAAACCTATGAACGATTTAAGAAAAACAAATCGATTGGAAGAAACCATTTCCAGAAGCAAAACGCGTTATTCAACATTTGTTTTCTTAAATCAAGAAAAAATTTCTAATTGTTGTAATTTTTCTCATTGTTGACTCATAAAAAAATGTTAAGTATATGAATTAATTGGCTTGGACCATAACCGTTCTTAATGTTTCCTTTGAATTAAATCTACATCCAGTTAGAAAATATTTTTATCAGTGTGCATGCAAAATTGTAGATCTCTTTCTTTTGTCCTAAAAATAGAAACTCTGACAAGACGAATGGTTGCGTTGTGGGAAAGCTAGACCGCGAATCCTCTATTACACAAATTATTTATTTTGTTATTTATGGTAACCTTCTTTTCGAGGCTTTCCTGTGGAAGTTCCATTTTGCATATCAATCTATATATATAAAAGGCAATGAAGTCCGTGTGTGCGCGCATAACTCGATAAAGGATTGTTGGATTTCAACGTTTTTGGGCTTGACGGTTTCGTTTTGGACCAAGGAAGGTTATAGGCTACTTTTTGTCGAGAAAACAAAACTTTGAGGGGATGAAAAAGGTTATGAAAGTTTGTATGGGGAAATGCACTTTGAAAAAAAATAAACGGGGTGGAAATCGAGTAGTGATATTTCAAATACAAAAAAAAAATATTTTTAGTATTAAAAGCAATTGTTGTTGTCAATTATTTTAATTATTTTTCAAGCAAATTGTTGTTGTCAACAGTTCTGAAATTTCTTCTTTTTTTTTAAATACACCTTATAAGTTTGCTTATGTTTACTATGTTACATTAAGTAGCTTTTTGAAATGGAGTAGATACTTCGATTTGATTGATGGTGTTTGAATGCATCATTTTTGTTTGCCAAGTATTTTCAGGATCCTTGCATTAGTATGAGTGAGTAAGTTCAAATGTTTGAGATGACGATGATGACAGGCAACAGGAGTTGTTGAGCGTTTTGAGTTTTTACGCGCATAACTCGGGACAGGTTGGTTAGTTTTTAAAGATTTTGAGCTTGATGGGTTCGATTGGGCCCAAGGAAGGCCATAGCTACTTTATGTCTTGAAAACAAAATTTTGACAGGATGATATAGGGGATGAAAGTTTGTGTGGGATTCGGCGATTCCAAGACAAATTTGATAATGCCGCCAGTGAGAAGGTCAAACGTTTTACGCCGCAGAAAATCAGGACGAACAGTATGATCGGAATATTAACAATCGAGAGAATATGTCGGAACTTTGGAAATGAATATCATTCAGTCGTCCGTACTGGAGACCGAGATAGACAACAACACAATCGTCATCAGCATAGCGTTTAGCGTGCCATGTTTCTCACATAGTCAGTTGTATGTGGCGTGCTCACGTGTCGGCAAACCTCTCGCTTTGTACGTTTACGCACCCGTAAATGGAACGATAAATGTTATGTACCATATAAAGTCCTTCAGTGAAAAAGCGGTAGGTTGGTCGACAAGTAAATCGCTGCGGTTGTTGCAATTGTATTTATTTAAATATCATTTTTGAATAAAGAATTTAAATTGACCGGAAGCGAAAGCTCGGAATTAATAATTTCATTAACTACATTAACGAATTTTTGCGGAACGAAGTACTTTCAGGTTTGTCCATTCAAAAGATTAAGGCTTCCTATTTACTGGCGCTACACACCGTGGTGAACTCGGACCTCAATGAATAGTTAGTTCGGTCTTTGGCTGACTACCTCGAAGTTGTTTGAGATCTCTCTCTCTCTCTCCATTTGAGCTTATGAGGGCACTGTTGCCACTTTACCGAATTTTTCGCTATTTCTAGCGTATTTTTAAAGCTCCCGGTGATTTTTAATAAAATGTTGTCGCTAAAAAAATTTTTTTTTTAAACATTTCATTTTTACTTCACATTATTTTTTTGTTATCTTGAATTTATTGGTTGTTTTCTTTTTAAATTCAGTATTTAATTCGATTAATAATTTAATAATTAACAATTTACTTTAAAAATAAACACATGTTTTTATGAACTTACATTCAAATAGACATTTTAGCGATTTCTAGCGGTTTTTCGCGATTCAGAAACTAACATTTCTAGCGGATTTTAGGTTATGGTCTAGCGACAATTTTTTTTCCTCAGCGGCAACACTGTATGAGGGGCCTTCCTCTACCGCGTTTGGGACTGGAATTGAGGACTCATTAGTATCCAATCGGTCTCTGTATGCTCTAGCCCTCTTGGACGACTGGTTTGCACTTTTCTGAAATGATTCCGCTGTAAGTCCCGTCAACTGAAACGGGACCAAAAACCCCTCGGAGATGTACAGTACATATCTCATATACCTATTCACATGTTCCTGTCTTACACAGAATCCTCCCAGAACCCAAATTGCATAACCTTAAAATATTTAACAAGCCATCCATGTAACAAGCCCCCATAACCGTTCGATTTGTGTTTGAATAATATTTTTTGCAAATTGTACAACCTTACTGAGTATAAGAAAAGTCTCTCAATTTGTGATCCCGTGTCAAAAACATTCTGTTTAAAATGACGCTTATTACAGCCGGCAAATAACCGATGTATGTAACATATGTGGTGCCTCCTGACTATATTCAGTGACGTCAGCAATCCCAACATCTTTATGACGTAAATGATTGCGTCCTTCCCAGCTTCAATATTTGATTTCCTATCCAAAGCAGGTATAGACCGCATATAGCAACGCTAATCTAAAACAAGCATATTCCAAGAATATAGCTGAAAGGGAGCAGAAGCTTTTTATCCCTCGAACTTGAATATAGAGCTACTTTCACTCGGATTTCAGAGATGGCTCGCATTCGACCAACCGAATGAACAGCACGCATGTTCACTCTCTCCATGCCGCACCATTGTCATTGCCAGTCAGGCATTGACAATGGACTTGCGACGGAGACCATGAACGGGATTATTCCGTGCGTCAAGTGCAAGGTGCAAAAGCCGGGTGATAGTCCTGCTATATACCGGCTGTTGCATATTTTAACTCGCCTTTTTCACCGCATCAGGGTGTACCTCTGAAAAAGCTCTCTGAAGCTCCATTTCATTCATCTCTGCACAGTTTTCCACGTGTGCATCATCATGGCAGTCCTTCTCTCAAGGACAAAACTGTTTGCACTTGAAGTATGAAATTCGTTGGAGTGTTTACATCTGCCGTTTGGTTTTCCCATCAGTATACGGCTGAGGGGGCAAATGAAAAAGGGAAACCTACATAGGTATGTGCAGTTTATGTTTGTGTCGAGCTTTTGTGCTACAGCATGCGTGTTTATGCTTACATAGGTATTTACCGCTAATTATTATGTACTACACAAGTAAAGCTTATCTGGTGTGTCAAAGTCAATGGCGGCATGTGTGACGTAAAGCCGTAGCCCAACCGGCCGGTTGATGGAAGGTATTTTTTTTTGGGAAATCGATTGGGTAGGTATAATGGTGATCCAAAGAAACGTCGCAAGTCTGAAGGATTTTCAGTGTCCTTTGAAGCCGGTTTTCTTTCTAACGTTAATCATAATCAAAAACTGAAATGCGTGAGATTTTTTTCTTGCCAGACTGCTTTGGAAAAATATGTCATGCGCGTAACCAGTAGGGGGCAGGAGTGGACACACTTCAAACTCGTGAGTTTTTTGATGGCGAATAACTGAACATATTTGACGTTTTTACCTATCAGGATTTTTCTAATTGAAATTTCGTTTCGAATTTTGTCACCAAAATGATTTCTGACATACACTCACCTCTGATGCTCCTGACAAGAACTTATACTGACGTTTATTTTCAAGAGCACCGCTGACTCTACTACAACTGCTGATGATGTATCACTACCAATACGAACAATATTGGGCTTCAGTTGGTACTGTTTTACTTACATCCAAGTTAATTGCCACATTAATTTCTATAAATCACTGTTTCCACGAAATTTCCATTGTTAAGTAAATTTTGACGGTCGAAGAATGATTTATGTGGCGCCATCTTGTTGAAACTACACTCTACACCTCATCCGGACTACTGTCATAAATCAATGCAATCATGGCACTGCAAGATATGGCTTATGCAAGGCTATTCTGAATGATCATCCCAAATAATAAACTCAGTATGACAGTTTGTTTGACAGTTAATCCGAATGTAAGTTTTTGACAACTGATGGGGCTTGCTAATTAACGGTCGACTGTACAACTAAAATGGTTAGTTGGTATATAGAATCAGTAGAAATAGTGTCAATAAATAATAAACATCCAAAGCTGTTCCTATACATTGTTTGAAAGTTGGATAATGACATGAAAATTAATCTCACACATAGTCTGTCTGTTTATAAGTAGGTATAGAAATATTTTTTTTCTTAGTTGCCATATGGAGTTTTCAAACTCAGTGAAAAACTATGTAAAATATGTAGGAGCAAGATCACAGAATGGATAATGTACTAGACGGTTTCTGCTTGTTTTTCCTCTGAATTTTAAACTGTCAAATCAAAGCGAATACTGACAGCTGTCTGACTTGATGTATCACAGTTTTAATTGGCTTAGATCGATCACGTAGGCGCAGTGGCTTAGTGGTTAGCGTGTTGGACTGCTAAGCGAGGGGTCCAGAGGTTCGAATCCCGCAAAAACCCAAATTCCAAATCAGGGTTTTTTCACTGCGCCACCTCTCGCGAACGTCTGACAAACATCCGAGAGTATAACTTTCTTGAAAGAGCTTCTCAAATCGGCCGTTTGGAATCGGCATAAAATTGTAGATCCGTTCCATTCGTTCCTAAAATTAAATCTCACACAAAACGAATGGTTGCGAGAAGCTAGGCCTAGGGTCTCTACGGACCTGTTGCGCCAAAAATTATTATTATAATTAGATCGGTCATGTGAACAGTGATTTTAGTTGACGTTTACGAAGAGATAGCCGACGATTCTAGTCAAAAAATTCCTGGGTACTGAGTTGACAGTTCGGATGTGTGCCTGACGTAGAAAAGTGACGTTTCCGATGAATGTAGTTCTGTGTTAAGGTTATATCTAAGTCCAGAGCAGTCTAGTCGACTTAAAATTAATACATTTTGAATGTACCCATTGTGTTTCTGAAATAGTGTGCTTAGCTTTAGCTTTCACTTCTAGTATAGAAGGTAGTAGATGTTTGAAAATTGTTTTCAATAAATCAAGAACGATTTGACACATCAGTTTAGGTTTTACTTCATTTTGAAGCTTTGACAATGCAGTATACAGTTATTTGTAGAACGAAATATTTAGTAAATGGCCACCTACCCTTAAATGCGGTTTGCAGTGACAGCGACCTACTAAGGAATGTTTGGCAGTTAATTTGTAAATGTCAATACAAATGTCAAAATGAATCTCCTTTCGATTGATACATCTTGTTGCTGAACTTTGCCATTTTAGGTAAGTATCATGGAGACTATCTGCGTCTAGCCAAATATTAGCGGGGCGAGTCCACACAGAGCTTCCCGACCCCGACAACCATTCGTTTGTGTCCTAACCTAACTTGTGTCCTGACGGCGGTAGTTAAGATAGGGACGTACATTTTAACGCCGACATAGCGACACCACCGGCGTCTCTTGAGTCTTCACTTTCACCAGACTCACACTACTCAATAGGTTCGTGAAAGTTTTATACAAACAAAGACTTATTGAATCCTTTGAATGTCATTTAAATTCGACTTTCGCATAACTTCTACTCTAAACGTAGCAGCGTCAATTACAGATCCTTAGGAATGGGATGAGATCTATATCTATTAGCCCATACTCACCAAGCGCCAAACATTAAGCAATATTCCTACCTTGAAATTATTTAACGTGCCAACAGCCTAGTGCCTCACAGCTCAAAGCACTCGATGTTTACCCAACAAAATCAAGTCCTTCGATCGTAACAAAAGAGCAAACAACTTCATGGCCCAACAAAATGATGTGCGCTCATTGTAGTCACGAAAAGAATACCTTTTACCCCCATAACCAACAACAAAGAAATATTGTGTAGAGATAGGTACCGAAACCGACAACCAAAATCAAATACCTCAGCATAATCGAAAAAAAATTCCATTAAATTCAAATCTGTGCACAAACCCGCCACCCAACCCCATCGCATCGGTAAATGTCGCACACCAACTTAAATATCAAGAAGAATGTTGACAATTTCCCAGCAACAATACGACCCTCTCCATTACCATTACCGTTATTGTGTGCAACCGGTGGTGTTTCTAAAATAAGAACCTCAAACCCATTGCAGCGTCATCTCTCTTTCCAGTGGTGGGAACTCAAACACAAGACACAAACGCCACCCCGTGACAGTTTAAAAATAGAACTTGAATTCATTTCGCGCAGCGTTTATCCTGCAGTTTTTAAAAGCTGTTTTTTTTTTAGTTTTGCTATTTTTTTTTTCTGGATTCCTTGCCTCCTGGTCTTTGCGCCATGTCGTATCGTCTGTCGTGTGAAATGACAGCGACGATGAGAAAAACATCGCGTAGGCGTTCAGTGAGTAAAACAAAACATACAACGGTGGTGATATAGGGAAGTGGCATAGTTTTAGTTTGGCAGAAGTGGGAGCGTTTCATTTTCTGTGGTTTTCACTTCATCCAAACATCAACTTTGCGCAAACTCGATATCGGAACAACAAAAATCCCTGTTCAAGGACAATCCGATTGACGTTACGTTTGCCTATTGCTTTATGCCGCCATGTTTAGTTCGTTGGCGCGAGATGGTCTCTCTGACACTTGTTGCCGGGAATACTCGGCTTCCTCTGATATGGGGAGTGAAAGAGGCCATTGTGGAACGGGGTGGTAAATTTGGTAGAACGCTTTTTGCTCGCTGTACGCATAAGGATTACGTAATTTGAGAGAAATTCAATGGGGGGCTAATATTTAATTTTTGTTCGGCAATAGGGCGTTGGCTTTCGTTCATCAAAATGTCGCAGAAAATGTACATAGTATATACCTATTTGACGTCTAGTGCTTGTTGCATCGATTCATTAAAATGTATCAATTCAAAATGCGGTGTTCCGCCAAAATACTCCATCCAACTTTGGGAGCAATCAAAAGTTAAAAACTATCGAAATGTAGGTACTACTACCCTTGACATTGAGTGTCAGTGTCATTGTAATTGCATTACTTCCCCATCTCCACCATGGCCACTATTTCACCTCCACCTTGATGTCTAGGTCATTATCAAGAATAGGTTAGGTGTGTATAGTTCGGTTGGGGTTTTGGAAAAGAGTGGTTGTCAATATTTCTCTATCTTTCCTCTTTATCATTAAAATGTTTTTTGCTGTTCAAATTTGAAGTAATTGTCATTGCGCCTTTTGCATTCCATTTTCCGCTCTTATTTCGCCTTATTGCACTGTGCACTCGCATATTGATGAGTGGAATTATTATACAGCTGGTACGCTGTAACAAGACAGGTGATGTGGAGTGTGCTCTGTTGAAAAGTACGTCATTTGTACCTCATTGGTGCCATCTGACACATCTCACGTGCAATGAGCTATTTTTGAGCGCATGACGTAAGTATGGTTGGTAGGAACTTTGTACAGTTTTATTTGTACCCTACACCCTACCCGTATATTGTACCACCGCTCTGCTGCTGTTGAAGGATCCCAGCAACCATAACCATAACCATGGAGTTTTTCATTTTTGTGCGATTCACATAAGTTGGACAAGTTGCATAATTATATCGGTTGATAAGATGTTCTTTAATGTCACGATTGTGTTAATGTATGTATTGTATACAGTTGGGGGTGACAATTTTTCACACATAGTCTCTAACTATCAAATGGACATTAAATTTTGTCATGACAACTAGTAGTCTGTGGAGAGATTGTTTTTAGGACTTGCTATAAAATGTGGAAGGTAGCAAAAGGAAAAGTTGTATAATGACATTCAAACGAGCAACCAAGTTTTGCTGCATATATAGATTAATTTAACTATCGTGAGTGGTGACTAGGGTCACGTACCTAAATTTCAACAATAACTGTCAAAACAATGCACCGCCAAAAACGGAACTTTTATATCAGAGTAGGTACAATGTGGTTGCCGCAATGAAAGAAAATAGTCCAGAGGATAGCATTTTATGTTTGAGACGATAAAAGTATAAGTGACTCGTATTATCTGTGCGATGAGCCGACTTAATATATAGATGGCGTTGATTTAACGATTGCAGATAGGCGCCTTTTATAGCACGCCTATCTAACGCGCTTTAAAATTCAGAAACAAAAAATAATATTTAATGTTATTGTAGCTATGTTTGAGAGGGTCTCTTGACGGTTCCACGAGAAGTAACTTCCCTCCATAAACTTTAATGTATGCGTAGCGTATATCACCACTGTTTCTACAAGAGAAAATTATAGCTAAAGTTCGCAAAGAAGTCATGTTATTATAATATTTCCCAACTAGAGTAGAAGAATATTGTTTTTATTTTCCTTCCTTGTACCAGATTGCACTTTGTCGAGCTGTCAAAATGAAATGCAATTTTAACTAAGAGTTGTGTAATAGGTGGCGAACTATAGTTGGAATGCTTATTTGTCACCCGAGAGGAGATGGTTGGTTAGGACTCAGCTGGGGACAGCGATACACCACAGGAATCATAAAAAATGTAATAAATTACATATTAGTCATAGCGCAATGCTTGTTGACAGATGCACAGAAAAAAATAAAAATATGTGCTCGGAATATTTTACATGTCATGTTCTCTTACACTTTGGTATAATACACTGCGACTTACAAAAGATTTAAATTTGCAACATAATTCGCAGATCTAGTACATTTGTTCAGCATTTTCCATCTATACTGTTTACGGGGTGCAAAAACACAAATTCCAACTTATTTTTTTTTTTTCCACTGCGTCAGCTCTCGCGAATGTCTTAGAGTGAGTGTAACTGTCTTGCAAGAGCTCCTCAATTATTAGCGGTTTGGACTCGTCATAAAATTGTAGATGCCTTCCATTCGTTAAAAATATCGAAAAACTGACACAAAACTAATGGTTGTGACTTGTGAGACAGTAGGACTAGGGTGTCTACGGGCAACTACTCGTATTTATTTATTTAGTGGCCGATTTCACTCTGCTTGCTCAATTGAAATTTTCAAAGTAGAAGATTCTATTTTTCGAACTACTTTTGTGTCAACTAATTTAGAAGTAGGTAGGTACATACCTACGCCAGTGGGGACGTTCAAGTGTTCAGTTTAGTAAGTCTGACAGCTGCCTGACTTGATGTGTCTCAGTTTCGATTGGCTTGGAACCTAGATGAATCACATGAACAGCTTTTCCAGTTGACGTTTATGGAGGGGTAGCCGACGAATCTAGTCAAGAAATTCGTGACTGAGTACCTTCTTAAGTTGACAGTTCGCATATACGTGGCTGACGTAGAAAAAGTGACGTTACCGATTTTGGCGTTAAAGAAACTTATCCAGACCAATATAATCGACTTGAAATAACTAGATTTTTTTAATGTGTCCGGTATTTTCTATATTTTTATGTAACTCCTTCACATTTTAGCAATCTGCTACTATTTTTTTTTTTTTTTGCCTATCTAGTCCCTTATTCTTTATTTTGCAACAAAATATTCTGCTTGGTAGTAGATTATATAAAATGGAATGCGTACACCTTTTTTAATTGTGAATTGAATTGAAAATGACAGACTTTCAGGCTTCAGTTTTAAAATCTAATTACCGTTTTTGCAGGTTAAGTTTGACTGAATTTTCATTCGGGAAGTTGTGGATCGTGGCTGGGACCCCATTTCTCAAAAATCCTCGCCTACGTTTATCTGTCAGTCAAAATCTCCGATGCGATGCGAAAAACTGAAATTTACAATTCTCGAATTATCTGTGTGTACCTAATATAAGAAAATAAGAGTCAAATTAAAATAAATCAAACAATTTAAATGAAAGCATTTATTGAATGAAAGTTATACTCAATCTTATTCTTAAAATGCTGACTATGAATCATACAAATTTAGTTTATCAAAAAAAAAAAAAATATCAAATTACCAATAAGAAAAATAATATATTAAGTTTTCCCGAAGAACTTTTGCCGATCACGGCTGTTCAATTCTACTTCATTCGAGTGGTGAATATTATTTTCGGCATAGGTGAAAAAATAACCCGTACCTTCGCGGATTGACAAGAACTTTCAGAATTTTCTCAAAATGAATGTTTAAATTCGCTTGACCATTTTTTCCTCTTAATTTTACTATTTAAATTAACTTCTAAGAAATTGTACCCATTCTTTGACGTCGTGCTAGAAGGAACTAACTTTGACAGAGCCACACGACATAAAGGAAGCGATAGGTATCAAAATAGCGCTGTCCATTCTTTTTTATATAATTAAGACAAATCAAAGTTGGAAAGTTTGTTCGTTTATATGTGGATTGGATCGCATTAAAAGTATACTCACCTAATCGGGATTGATATCAATATCATTTGGATTAATCTGGAACGAAACTTCCGAAACAGGGTGAGTTGTTCAGGAAATTATTACCATTAACCTACACTAGGTGAGTGTGGGCCAAAGGTTCCAAATTAGAAAGATCCAGCCAAGCTATTAAGAACACATTTTCCGGACCGAACACGCCCTTTATTGACGCAAACAAGAATATAATGGAAACGCTAAGGCAATATTGATTTTCCCACTCCTGGCGGCACAGATCGATGTCCTACTATATTAATATAGTCCACCATCCGCAGTGCATCTTTCATTCATAAAACCCCGTTGGCTCCTACTTAAAACGTTACACAACCTTTTGAAATTCAATATGCTAGATTTCCCCAAAGACTACCCAAGGCGAGGGCGTCACTTTGCTGCTACCATTTTAGTTAATCGGATCCCAAAATTAATGGCCATTTTAGCCGGGGATAAACATTTCAAATTGCAAACAATTTTAACTTCAATCACTCATCGTCTATAGGGTTTAAAGAGGTTTTTTTTTTTGCCATTTCAATGAAAGTCCTGTGTTGCGTAACACTTTAGTTTCACTTTAACCAGCAGCATTCAACAGCTTGCCAGATTTTCGCCTTGTATAGAGATACTCATCTATATAGATACGAGAAAATGTATTGATTTCCGGCCGGCCATATTTTTGCCTTACCACACAAACAATCATTATTTGTACCTACATAAGATTCTGTTTCTATGTCCTGCTCTATATGTGTTTCTCTCACTTTCGCTCTGTCACACCCGGCGACCATTCCAAAAACCGCTCAGGAAGACCTTGAGCAACTTAAGAACGATTTCATTCATGAAAACTGCGCCTTTACAGACGGTGTTTCATTCATAAAAGTAAGTGTAGGCCTAGGTGGGGATGGCTGAATCCGAAACATCCCTTAGAAGTTGGGGAAATATTTGCGAATCCTAAGCCCTTGCCCCGTTTTCGAACACCAATACCCAGGCATCCGGCTTGCTAGTATCCATGGCACGTGTACTCATAACGGAACGGTGCCAAGCGAACTCAGTCCAAGACCGGGATGCGGGGATGGGACCATGAACACGACCCTCACCCCACCCTTGTGAGCGTGCTCAAGGTCGAAGTGGTATGAAATTTCAATTCACCAGAGAAATTCATTCACAGGGCGAAGTTTTTCCGCAAACCATTCATGGTGGTAGTAAATGCGATGCTTAGAATGGGGGGGGAGGGGGTTGGTGAAATTTTAAGCCCGAGGTTCATTTTACGATACCGTCATCATAAATCGTCCACCTCCGCTAAATGAGTGTTTGCAGTTGCATGAGTGCAACAAGAGAATATCCTACGAGCTGTGTGGTATGTGGGCTTTTCCATCGGCTGTGCTAGGATATATACTTTTTTTGGAACCTAATAGCTTCCGGATTTATTGACGCCTGACTATCGATGGTGCAGAGGGCAGCTGTGGTATGGGCTGGCGTTAATGACTCACAATATATAACAATACCAATATAATATTTATTTTTTTCTAGGTTAAGAGATGTACGGATGGAAAATCGATTAAGTGAATTTAGCCGAAAATATGCTTAAAAAAATGGAGAAGGGAATAATTGAGTTAGTAATTGTGCTAAATTAATGGATTGACACTGCACGTGGCTGTATATAACGATGTAAGCATTGCAAGTGTAAGAATCTGCCAAAATCTTAGCAAATCAAAGAAGTTGCTAAAAATGTTACCTACTCGCATTGAGTGGTTAGTTGAAAGGAATTCGAGTGTTTTGATAATTACATAAAATCATGACACAGTTTTCCATAGAAAGCTGAAGAGAAAATCAAAAAAGTGACAGCCTATAACCGTACACCTATTACTTCGTGTATAGGAAAAGTTAACAGTCTTGCAGTTTTTTGATTGCATGTAGATTGTAGACCCTTATCAAACTAAAGCAGTTAGAAAACAGAAAGAGAGAGAAATCAATTTCCACTCTCTTAATTTCTTCGTAATTTTCTACTCGCCGAATTAAGTGACAGCTCAAAAGTTTGACATGTAAAACTCTACCTACTTATAAGGCCTGTTCCCTTACTTCTTGGTTAAATTTTGGCAATATGTCACATTTTTCACATTGCGAGAAAATTCGCTAACCGAAATGAAATATAACCAAAAAGAAAAGGAACGCTTTGAACCACAAATTTGAGAAATGTGAATTTGTTCTGGGTGGGAATATTCAAATAACTTTAGAACAAAAGACAAATTTATATTTAAGACCATGATTTGTATAGCTTTTATTGTAGAAATTAAAAACTTCAATTCATTTACTTCTTACATCTATTTTAACGCTATACAAGCACAAACTATAAATGAAAACAAATAAAAAGTCAGTTGCAAATAAGCATTTGAACGATTCTGCCCAACTTTTGCGTAATGGAACGAAGTTTGACTAAATTTGGCTAATGTATTTGAATGCATTATCGATCAGCGAACGAACCTTTTACCTATTGGATCGTCGGTCTCGATTAGTGACAGCTTGTATTTTTATAAGATACTACCAGCATTAATTTGTTCGATATTATTGTTAGCAGTAAGTTCTGAAAGTTTCCACCAGGTTTTCACTGCAAGCAACATTGCATATAAAACAGATGTGTTTACTGTAGAGTTTGGTACAAGAAAACAACAATCTTTTTCAGATTTCAGAGCACTTTGCGAATCTTGATATTTTCTCAGTTTTGCTTCAGATTTAGCGTTTGAGTTTGACAACAACTGGTGGAGTTTGTTAACGTTTTCGTGAAAGAAACGCATTGCATCGTGTGAATCCATTTTTATTTTTAATAATTATTTATGTATAAATATTTAG
Source organism: Cheilosia vernalis (assembly GCA_949126925.1). Lineage (NCBI taxonomy): Eukaryota > Metazoa > Arthropoda > Insecta > Diptera > Syrphidae > Cheilosia > Cheilosia vernalis. Next base: position 12,281,546 of record OX421358.1, read on the forward strand.
ATATCAATCGGGACGGATATTTCTAATGTTTTATAATATAAAATTCAACCAGGGCCCATGTTCTGTAATTATCACATCGATATCTATACTTATCACTAAAACGATATATTTCGAAAAACATGTTACTATGTTTTCGATGCGAAAATTTATCGCATGAGTTACAGTGAATGGAAATCGCTTGGAAAAGTGTCGAAGACTTACTTGCTTACTTACTTAAGATGGCGCTACAGTCCGGGGTGGACCTGGGCCTTAACAAACAAGCTACAAAGAAGACCATACACATATTTTAATCGCACGAATATCAACACAAAAAATATCAAAAATTAGGCACACGAAATCTGAAACCTGAAGAAGCCCAATCGAATACCTACCACATTATCAAGTCTTACAGCTGTCTGACTAGATGTATCGCGGCTTTGATTGGCTGAAATCGGTCAAATGGGCAGCTGTTTTAGTTGAAGTTTATGGAAGGGTAGAAAAAGGGACGTTCCTGAACAATCTAGATTTTGCGTTCAGGTTACATCTTATCTAGACCAATCTAGTCGACTAAGATAACTAGATTCTTGAAAATGCCCGACGTAGGTAAGTGTCAAAAAAGAAAAAAACAAGTGGCAAGTTAAACATTTTGTAGGTTGTAGGACACAAACGAAAATCTAAGACGTATTGAGCAAAGTTTTGTTTAAGAAACAAAGTCTAAACTAATGTGCAAAATAGAGGAAGAAAACATTGCTAAATCAACTTTTCTATAGGTAGGGGTGGATATCCAACAGTAAGACACTCTTCGCGCTTTTTCTCATAAACATTTCATCAGTCACTCTTTTGATCAATCTATGTAGTTTGTGTTATAATAGTCTGCCTGCATTGGAGTAAAAATTTCACGTCAAAGAAAAAACGGTACATAATTTTTCATCGAAGTGTAGGTACTAACAGTAACAGTGAGATGATGGTATTGGGTACAGAATTTAAAGCGCTTTGTACCTCACGCCGTTTATGTCAGGTCAGGATGGTACTCTGAATACTTCTTTGAATAGTGATAAAAAAAAAGTGTCTCACTGTTGGGTAAACTCCACTACAGACAGTTTTTTTTGATGTTTAAATTTCATTCAAATCAGTTTGCTCGAGGACAAAAGTACGACTTGCTTTAATTGGATACAATTTGTCTATCTGTATCTTTCAAATTCTCTTGCAAATCAATTAACGAACTATTTTTTTTTAGGTTAAATGCTATGTTTTCACCGGAGATTATCTGCGAGAAATCCCGCATAAATTTCGGGATTTATCATACAAAAGTTAATCTCATGAAATGGGAGATTTGAAATAAATCTCCATTATCAACCAGGTTTCCATGTAGAGTCCGGCTTTCGAACACATTTTCGACAGCTCCAGATGTCAAAAGTAGGTACCACGCAAACAGAGCTGTATTTGACATTCTGTCATAAAAAACAAACATAATTATCAGAATTTATTTCCGTAATATAGCGACTTCTCCCAGAATCGCAACAATCAAACTTTTCATTTTATTTTGTAGAATTGAACTAATAATATTTGAAGATTTCGGGAACTCGTGTTTTATCAATTTGATCTTTTCATTTTTTCCCATTAGGCCATTTTTTTTGAGCTTCGAACTCAGCAAAGCAAAGTAAAGTAGGATTTTTAACACGCAAATTACAACTACGATAGACTTGACACTTCGAGACTCGAAATAGTTGTTGTGATTGCGTGCTAAAAATCCTACTTTACTTTGCTTTGCTGAGATAGAAGCTCAAAAAAACACGGCTACTATCACAATTTGGGTTGTTCGATTTGACAGTTGCAGTTGTTGACAAAACCTGGTGAAATGTCAAATTAATCTTGTATTTTTTTGGTGGAAACACTTCAGGATTTATTTGTACTCTCTTGCCCTTAATCTCGCGATTAGTGTCCGGTGGAAACGTACCTACCTAGCATTGCACAAAGCGTCATGAGTTTTAATTTTTCAGACTTTTGAAATGAAACCATAGCTGTTGGTAGGAAAAATTAGAACGAAAATTCCTGACAGGAGTGAGTGCTTACACATTATCCTTGTTAATAGGCTTGCCTTTTGAGTTTCGATCTCAGCAAAGCAAAGTAAAGTAGGATTTTGAGCACGCTAATTTTAACAACTATTCTATACTTGACACTTCGAGACTCGCGATAGTTGTAGTAAATGCTTGCTGAAAATCCTACTCGAAGCTCAAATAATAAAGATTTCAAGTTTTCTAAAAGTTTCTTGAAGAATAAAAAACAAAACACATTAAATATAGATAGATTTTAAGGCCGAAAGGCAATAATTTTAAGGATATAGTTAAGTTTAGAGCGCTCGCTAAGAGCCAGTAAGCTAGAATAAGATGAATGTTAGTTTTAAATTAATCGTTTTTGTCTAGTATGTAAGTTAAATTATAATCCCAATAAAAATGAATTTAAAAGTAAAAGAAGCTCAAAAAAACACGGCTATTGAGAAAAAAAATCTGTCTTTTTTTTTTACCTAAATCCTTTTCATGTTCCATTGTGCAAAGAAACAATTTCTATTCGGGTCACTTTAAGTCGAGGGGGAAGTAATCAATGTTTTTGAGTGGTCCTTGACTACAGATTTGCTACTAGTAATTGCATGCGAATTCGTTTGAATACACTGTCATACATTGAGATTCACCATGAATACGCACAGAAAAGTTCCTTGAATACACCTGATTACTTCCCCCTCGCTTTAAGTAGATCTCGATATTTTTTCACATTTACACCATGCTGCCAAAAAACAAAACTTTACAAAAAAATGTGGAACGCTTCACGATTTTGCGTGTCATCCTTGCGCAGGGGCCATGCTAATCTTCTCTGTATCGTTCCAATTTTAGTATATGTTCTGCCGAAGCAAGAACAAGAATGTACTGCTTCAAGCTGAAGTAGTTTTGCTCCTACAAGAAAAAAACTTTTGTGAATTATGTGCAAAGAACAAATGTAAAGCGCCATCTAGTTCAAACAAGAAATATCATTAAACGATTACAATTGAATGCCGAGAATATTCTTATAAGAAGACAGCAAGCTGCATACAAAAATTCCGTTTGAAAAATCCACAGAGAAGACTTGTGTCCTGTGTCGACTGCGGCAAGGACACGAATATTGAATGTTGCATAACAAATATTTATAGTGTTTGGTATAATTACTCAAACGAAGTTGAGAAGACCTTAATTATCACATTTTTCATTCATCACAGAGCCTCCAAACACTCAAATTCAATCCGATTTTCTAACATTATCCTTTTCAATTGTCTAGCCCAGCCTACGTGCACACCTCACTCATTCCGTTCAAATACATTGAAAGATAAAACTATTATCCTGCAATAAATCCAACGCCCATTAAACTTTTGAACAGGGATTATGCTAACTTGCCGCCTGACCACGAAAATTGTGATTGGGGTCGTTATGTGGCTACCATTTCAAAAGGATGAAGCCCATCCAAGCCCACACCAACTGACCAACCGGCAGCAATAATTTAACAAGCCCACATTCATTCCAGCCTCCACATATTCAACTGGTTGAACTGACCCACTGTCGCCCACAGCATACCTGACACTTTGTCGCCCCGTATCAACATCCTTCGGGTATCTTCTCACGAAAAGTGTGAATTTTAACAGGTACAGGTAAGGACGTCAGGGAATCCCCAAGCTAAGGATGTTCGCTGTTGTCTGTGCCTCGGATTGCATGTGAGATGCATTTCAGTGAGTGGGCGCCATAATGTTTTCATTCAGAAGATTTTGAACCGAAATGCCAAAGGATATAGGTATCCATATCGTGGTAAATTGTGCATGTGCAGGAATTCAGTATCCCATGGCGTGTGTATGCGTTGGTGGATAATTGTTATAAAATTGATGGTACGTTGTCCTTTCATTGTTTCTAAAGGCCACCTACGTGTTTAATTTTTAAAAAGTTACCCACACCGCATATGACTGATTTTACCTGTCTGTGTCAACATATATTGAAGGTATGGAAATGGGAGGACATATCCGTTATCCGGATATGGGATTTTATTGTCATTTGAACACATGGAGGGGGTGAGGGGTATTATTTATGGTAAACGGGTAACGGAGCTTTAACGTTTGACATTTTTCTAAAGCGGATGCAGCCAATAAATTCTTGCGGTATTTCTGGTGGCGTATCCAACGCACGTAGAGAAACTGTTTATTGCGTGGGGGACTGTTCAAAAAATATTAACATAATCGTCGCTTTCACGGCAAAGTGACATAAGTCGGAAATGTATGATTTTCAGAAGAGATGTTTAAAGTTATTAAATTAAATTAAATTATTATTATTATATTAAATTATTTTCTTTTTAATTAAAAGCAATGTACAAATTTCGTTTACATGCAATTGAAGTATTTTACTTCCTCTTCCAGATAGAATATAACGTTTTATGAGAGAGACAAAAATCCTTCAGACTTACGTTTTGCGAAAAATCTGATATTTTTTTAAGTGTTTATTTTCTTATTGTGATGCAAAAGTGTCGTTTTGCCCTGAAATTACCTTATTGACATTTTTGGAGATACGACGTTTGACTCGTTTTGACAAAACAAACAAAACGCACAACTCAAAAAATAGCGTTCGGCACAAAAAAAATGGAGGGTTGTCAGTGGAAAATCGAAACGACACTTTTCACAACGTGGAAAGTAGAAGAAGTACAAGTAAGCCAATTAGGCAGAAAAAAATAAATATTTTTTGCGGTCATTTCTGTTTACTTAACTCAAAAATGACAAATTTCGACTTATGTCACTTTGCCGTGAAAGCGACTACATATATGTTTTTAGGCCTAGACATCTATATACCTTACTTACTTACTTAGGTGGCGCTACAGTTCGGGGTGAACCAGGGCCTCAACCAACAAGCCTCTCCAGCTGGCCCGGTCCTTAGCCAACTGCCTCCAGTTGCGCACTCCAAGTTGGTTGAGGTCGTTTTCTACTTGTGCGCGCCTTCTTAGGCGAGGTCTTCCTCTACTGCGTTGACCCTCTGGGTTGGAGTCGAAAACTCTGCGGGCCGGAGCGTTGATGTCCATTCGCTCTACATGTCCTAGCCATCTCAAACGTCCAATGCGCAGTTTTTTGACTAGGTCGATGTCGCTGTACAGCTCGTATATTTCGTCGTTGAATCGTCTCCTCCAAAACCCGTCAACGCATACGGGACCGAATATCTTACGAAGAATTTTTCTCTCGAATCGACCAAGGATATCTTCATCCGCCTTGGAAATAGTCCATGCTTCAGATCCGTATAGCAGGACTGGGATGATGAGGGTCTTATACAGAGTCTCCTTAGTCTTTCGGGAGAGGGCCTTACTACACAGTTGCCTTCTCAGCCCAAAGAAACAGCGGTTGGCAAGAGTTATTCTCCGTTTGATTTCTGATGAGATGTCATTTTCAGATGTTATAGCAGAGCCAAGGTAGACAAAGTCCCTTACTACCTCAAAGTTATAGCTATCTATTGTGACGTTCTGCCCGATTCGTCGATGTTGGGTGTCCCTTCTTGTTGACAGCATATACTTTGTTTTGCCCTCGTTAACCGCTAAGCCCATTTTAGCCGCTTCTGTGTCTATACTTGCAAACGCGCCAGTGACAGCTCGCTGTGTTCGTCCAATTATGTCAATATCGTCCGCATATGCAAGTAATTGTACAGACTTTTGAAAGATCGTACCTCGTATGTTAGCTTGTGAGTTTCGCACAATTCGTTCAAGTATGATGTTAAAGAAGTCACATGACAGCGCATCGCCTTGTCTAAATCCTTTTTTGACATCAATGGTCTCCGTTAGGTCATTGCCGACCTTGATGCAGCAGCGAGATTTCTCCATCGTCATCCTACACAGACGGACGAGTTTGGTAGGGATGCCAAAACTAGACATGGCTCTGTATAGCTCGTCTCTATAGATACTGTCATAGGCGGCTTTGAAATCGATGAAAAGATGGTGAGTATCGATTTGGACTTCTTGGGTTTTTTCCAGGATCTGCCTAAGTGTGAAAATTTGATCGACGGTGGACTTTCCTGGCCTAAAACCACACTGATAGGGGCCGATCAGGTTGTTGACGAACGGTTTTAGGCGTTCACACAATATTGCAGATAAGATCTTGTACGCGATGTTAAGGAGACTGATTCCTCTATAGTTGGCGCAGTTGAGGTGGTCTCCTTTCTTGTGGATCGGGCAAACGATGCTGAGATTCCATTCATCAGGCATGCATTCATCTGACCAAATCCTAGAAATGAGTTGGTGCATGCTCTCCACCAAGTCATCTCCAGCTGCTTTAAAAAGCTCGGCGGGTAGACCGTCAGGCCCAGCAGCCTTGTTGGTTTTAAGCTTGGATATTGCTATCTTCACTTCATTTTGATCAGGTGGACGGTAGTTTTGGCTATCATCGTCTAAGTTGAATGGTTCGTTCTGCCTGACAGCGGGATTTTGGTCTTCGTCGCCGTTATACAGTCTGCAGAAGTAGTTTTTCCATATTCTCAGCACCGACTGTGATTCTACTACGAGGTTTCCTTCGTTATCTCTACAGGTTTCTGTACGGGATTTGTTGCTCTGGCATGTTCTCTTTACCTGTTGGTAAAACTTCCGTACATTATTCCTGGAGTAGCATCTCTCAATTTCTTCGATCTCGCGCTTCTCGTGCTCTTTCTTTTTCTTCCTGAGAAGCCGATGTTCTTCCCGTCTCTTTTGCTCGTAGAGCTCGCGAGCAGCTCTAGTCCTCCTTTGCAGCGCCGCTTTATATGCCTTTTGTTTTGCTGCGTTTGCTAGTCGACATTGTTCGTCAAACCAGGGGTTTCGTGGTGGCGGTCGTGTGAAACCCAGCACATCAGTCGCGGCATTAATGATGGCCTTCTGGCAGTGCTGCCACTGGTCTTCTGCGCTAGCTGTTGTTGCGGGAGGACTTGTCGTGAGACATCGGGATACGCGATCGGCGAAGATTCTGGCGGTCTCTTGCGATTGCAGCTTTTCGACATTGTACTTTCTCACAGTATTCCGTTGTTGAGGCGTGTTGGATATCCGCAGTCGTACCTTGGCTACAACAAGGTAGTGGTCCGAGTCAATGTTGGCCGCTCGGAACGTTCGGACATCCGCAATACTGGAGGCGTGCCTTGCGTCGATCGCAATGTGATCAATTTGGTTGACGGTTTGTTGATCCGGAGACCGCCATGTCCCTTTATGAATATTGAGATGAGGAAACCGTGTGCTTGCTATAGTGACATTTCGCCCCGCAGCAAAGTCAATCAGCCTCAGTCCGTTACCAGACGTGGTGTCGTGTAGGCTGTGTTTACCTACTGTCCTACCATAGATGTCCTCCTTTCCTATTTTGGCGTTAAAATCGCCCAACACGATTTTAACGTCATATTTAGGACATTGCTCGTATGTCTGGTCGAGGAGCTCGTAGAAACTATCTTTGGTAGCTTCGTCCTTTTCCTCTGTGGGGGCATGAGCGCATATTAGGCTTATGTTGGCGAATTTTGCCTTGATGCGGATGGTCATAAGACGTTCACTCACATGCCGAAAGCTCAAGACTTCTTGCCTAAGTCTGCCGCGTATGACAAATCCACACCCAAATAAGCGCTGCTTCTGCTCCGTATAGCAAGCACCGTAATAGATGTCACAGTTTTTCATCTTTCTTTTGCCCGGCCCATCCCATCGCACTTCCTGGATGGCGGTTATGTCTGCTTTATAGCAGTCAAGGGCCTCTGCTAATTGTTCGGCTGCACGCGGTCTGTTCAATGTACGAACATTCCACGTACAGATCCGAATATCGTTGTCCTTATTTCGTTTCGCGGGGTTGTCAACAGTAGATCCGTCCTTTTCCGAGGCTTGTAGTTGTCTCTGAACTAGTTATTTTTTCCGTGGTAGAGAAGTTACCCCGACGCACAACCCCCAACCTGGAGGGCCAGTTCCATTTTATACCCCTTGGACGAGGGGCCGAGTTACCGGCACCAGTAACCCACTTCGGGATCTGAGCGCTGCCGTTGGCCCATGAAGGGCTCATCCGCCACCAACTCCTTTCCAACACCCTGGCTCAGTATTGGAGATCCCTATAGACCTGGGATCCGAATATGTCGGAGCAGCTCATATAGGGAAGACACTAAATAGTTCAACCTGACTGGAACTGTAGACGCCACCGTTGATTCCATCAAGGGAATTCCTCCGCTGCCATCTGGGATCAGAGGGAGTGCCTTAGTGAGAGGACACTCCTCCCCCCTCTCTCGTCTGCTGCCACCAACGACCTTCCAAAGGGGTTGGATACCCAATCTCCAGCCGAGGTACTAGGCACCCACCAGTCACCAACGTGGAGGTGAGAGTAGGAGTTGATTGTGAGAGGCTATGTGAGAACGTTTGTGTTCTCATAAAACGCATCACAACCCTTCAACCCTTCAATCTATATACCTACATTTATAAAAATGGTGTAAAAAATGTATGATTGAAGTTTTTTTCAACGGTTCGTTATTATAAGGAGAAGGTCCTTACGAAAGAAAATTTTGGAAAAACCATCCGGAAAAGTCGGGAAATTGGAAAAAACGTAAATTGATTTTTTGTATGCAGTTTTGTGTGCAATTATTACGGAATGGCCTTTCGAATGGAAAAATAGAAAATTCTTATTTTATCGTAGGTATAATTTGGAGGAAAATTCGTATTGAAGCTTGGAAAATTTCGGATTATTCTGAAATGTGCGGCAGTCTGCTGTCGACATTGTGAATGCCAGCGCCAAATCGTTCGATGCACGATGCAACGGGAGCAAGACTATGATCGAGATATGAGCTGGCCGAAAGAGTCCGAACAAATGCGCCGCTGTTGAGTGTCATGCATTAGAACGTGTACGATTCGGTGATGAAGTTTGTTGACCATGCAACTGAAAGCATTTTCTTTATCGATGCTCCCATAGTGGGAGATGAAAGACATTCGTCATTTCGTTGATTCTGGCAACAATCCGGTCAATATCTCAAATTGCGTTGGCTGTCGCATCTCGCATCCTCTGGCATTGCTAGCACATTGTCGGAAGGCGGTCGAACTGCACATTTTCAAGCTTCCACGGTTGACAAGCCAACGTGCACAATGACCAAGAATTCGGGGTGAATGCACAATCGGCCTAAACGACCTTTGGATTGGAAGCAGTTGACCGAACGATGAAGAATCTACGAGGTGATTCGAGACAAATTGCTCTCTGCTCTCCGGAGATTTTCGTCAAACGCTTCCTGCCATCTCGAAATCTACTGCTGGCGATGAACTTATTGCGTCCCTGAAATCGTCGCCTTTATGGCATCATGTCAAGAAGTTGAAATCGACCCCGAACATGAGAGTCGCATTGCAGAACGACGCACATTTTTGCGAGTTCACATCATCGTAGGAGGAACTATCATCACCATAGTGTTCCCCGGTATTGTACAAAATTATAAAAATCAAAATCTCGATTGGATTAGTGAACGTGTAGGTACTACTACTAGCGAAGAATAAGGACTTCGATAGCTTGCATTTCATTATTGAAAGTCAAATCGCTGGAGAACTTCATTCGTACAAGTTCGTTGGCAGCGTCACAGACGAAGATGAAGCGACCAACTATATCCGACAGAATTTTCGAACTCCCCTGATGTGCCAGGAAATCCGCCGCATAATTTATAGCTGAAGGCGGGATCGATCATCCGAAATTGTTCATCGGTACGCGGTTGTCCGTCGAGAAACTGATGAACAATGTGATTCAAGTGACGATCATCAAGGGCAAATTCAAAGAACAGGAAGTCCTTATCCCACGACTTCCGATTATCTCAACGGTTCTTCCGAATATTTCCCCGTTCGATTGGCTTTTGCGATGACAATCAATAATCGCAAGGCCAATCGTTGGAAGTCTGCTGGATTAATCTCGAATTTCCCTGTTTTTCGCATGGTAAGCTGTACGTTGCGTGTTGTCTAACCGTATTCGTTGTTTTTTTTTTTGCGCCGGAAAACAAATCGGAAAACCTTGTTTATCATATCGCTCTCTACTGTTTTCGTTTCCATTCAAATAAATCACATTGAAATTTGAACTATCTGTGTTTTATTATCACTCTGGAGTCAAGACGGTCAAGGACCTAGTCTCCTTCGATTTCTAAATGACAGTGACGCAGTGGGGAGTTAATGCCGCACTACTGAGCGATGACCGAAGACGCTGGAGGTCAAAATTCGATCTATAGGTTGAAATGCATAACGAAATTTATACAAAAAACGCCGTAGTTTCTACCTACCTACTATGTACCTACTACGATAAAACTTTCAACGTGGTAGGTACGTGAGCTGTAAGAAAACGCAACGTTTTTGTCGTAATGCGTGTGTGGCGGATTGGAGTGTGCAATCTACTTTTCCTCTTAAAATCGCAAATAGCTTCTTTTCTTTTTGTGTTTGATTGTCTTGAGAAAGAGCTTTTCATTTTAATAGCCGTCAAAGACCAGCAAGAACAATGCTTGCGCACTTTCACATTTGGAAGTGTTTCCACCTTTTGACAGTTTCCTACAATTGGTGCTAGTCTCTGAATAAACTGTGCCCAGTATCATTCACTGTATCAAGCCTTAAAACGCCACAGTATGGTCACTCTCTGCATTGAATCCAGTATAGCCCGGAAGCCGGAACCAATTGGAACACATCTCTTCTCAAGCACGAAATTCAAAGATGGCTGCCCCACAGCAGTTACTCCTCTCACACATTCCAGGAAACCGGAAGTCGGTAAGCAAATGCCAAACAAAGTGCATACAGAAAATGTCTTTATTTTATCGAATTTGTTAAATTTCATTTAAAAATTGAACTATGGCTGTATAAGGTTTATTAAAATTCATAAAGTAACCTACTGTTTATATAAATATGAATAATTTTAAAACTATTCCTAGTTCTTAACCGTTGATGGTGATAATCCAAGGCCACCGACAAACTCCCAAATATAAATGAAACACAAAACCGATATAAAATCACAGGGCAAGCAAGAAAACAATTGATTGGGCGATCCTACGCCGGTGGCTCCTTCTCTCCAATGATGCTCTGCATCGATGGTTCAGACTCGGAGCGCTTGTGTGTTCGCACAATCTTCTTCTTTGGCGGTCGGTCTGCGGATATGTTACCAACGCCACTGGTGTCCTGCTGCAAGTCGGGAACACTACGCGTTAGTTCCTTCTCTTCTTCGAAAACTTCATCGCTGCAAGCTGCGGCGGATGTTTCCAGCACCTTTTCATTCAGACACACATCATCCAAATCTACGTCGCTGTTTGAAAACAGTGCTGTAGCTCCAAGTTCTAGGGAATTTTTCGCTGCCAACAGAGAGTTTGAATCGTCGTCATTTGACTTGTTGGGCGTTGAAGTGGCAGCGATGGAAGTTCCTTCCGTTGTATGCGATCGATGAAGAGTTGGTGAATGCACCTGTGATGTGATTGTGTCCGCTTTGGGGCGAACGGGGCTCGTTAGTGTAGAAACTCCCGATGTTGGAAAGGAATTTGTCACTGAGGAGCTGGGCGTGGTATTTTTCTCCTCCTGGTGTTGTTTCATCAGCTCACAGGCTTTGCCCAAGGCACAAATTGTGTTCAGTATCCTACATCCCATGAGGGTTAAGTAGGCAATGAGAAACAGCACAATTGCCGCACAGTTGTCAAATGAAACAGCGCTGTAGATCGCCTTGATGAGCACAACGCCAAGAGGGAATGGAATGAAGCCCATTCTCCTGGCGACCAGGTCAGAATGGTCGGAAAACGCGTGTTTCTGTCGAGTTTGCGTCATATCGTAGGCCAAGCTGATGGTATATTCGCGATACACGTCCACTGGCAGTTCGTTGAACCGCGTGATGAACGCATGCTTGATCCAGTCAATCAAAATCTCCGTGATGAGCACGTAGAAGCAGTCGGGAAGCATAACATAGAACTGTGTCGAGCTCCAGTTGAACTCTTTCATCGTTTGAATGACCACGATAAAGAGCAGCACCGAAAGGTGGAACCTCTCTCGCACGTCGCTGCATGTCAGCTGGAAGAGGTTGTTTTTATCGAACTTCTTGAAAACGCTTCCCTTGAGTTCGACAAAGTTATTTGAAATCATAATCGTGAGCAGACCCTTGTTGTTTGAGTTGACAGCCACATTCAATGTTGTCGCCTGGAACATGATTAGGAAGCTATGAAGGACAACGTAGATCAGGGCGAAGATGATGTGCGGAATCAAACCGAAATGGTCTCGCTTTCCATTCTTCGGCTCTGTGGCCGTCCAGAACAGTGCATCAATGGTGTCTTGACCAAATGCCGACAGAAGACGATCACCGACCTCCAACATGTTGTAGAAAATGTACAGCTTGATTATGCTCTGTGATTTTATGATATGATACACACGATTCGTGTCCACCGACAACATCAGCAGTGTACAAGCAATCCATATGCCGCCCTTCAACAAGTCACAGATCTCGGCGGGCGTAAGCAGTTTCTGTGTTCTTCTTCGCAAACCAAGGCAATTGGCAATTGGTCGACTAATTACGGCCCAAACAGCCAACATAAACCGGATTGGCAGGAACGTATGGATGTACAGGAACGAGTCGGCACACTGAATGACCCCATAACCCATGAATTTCTCCACTTCGCGCGGTATCTTCATGAAAGAGTAGATTTTTTGTCTCCTCGCCGAGTAGCGCTCTTCGTCGTGTTCCAAAATGTAGCCGCGAGTCATCTCCACTTTTACAAAGTCCATGAACGATGGTGTTCCTATGAAGAAACCGTAATAGCTTTCCCCTTACAATAATAGTCACAAGCTTACCTCTTTTCGTTTTGCTTTCATTGGCATTATCATCAACTTTTAGTTTTCTCCTTTCATTGACATCCTCGAAGATTTCATCAATGCGATTTTGAAGATTTGTCTCCCCACGAAAGCGAAGTTTTTTCAGAGGAGTTGTTGAAAAATTTGCGTGGTCGTCTTTCATTCGTGACATCGTTTTCTTCTTTTTCAAAGAAGGGTTTGTTTTGTTTTGATGGGGACTTTTTTGATTGTTTTGACGTATCACAGAAAACTCCTTACACCGAATGTCAGAAAATCAGCAATTCGAGAGTCGCGTTGTGGAAGCGATGCGTCATTCAACAGAGATCGTAAAACTGCCACTAGATCTGTTTGATTAGATTTGAAAATAAAAACAGGTGAGTAGTGAAACAAATCAAATTCAATCTTTTCTAGCTGTAAATAACAAAAATTAAAAATAGTTTAGAATGTTCTAAATCTGTTCTCGATCTTCCTAGGTTAAACCAAGATATGTGTCGCCCATAATTTTCTTCTCATGTGGCCTTCGATTGCATGTCGTTCTCTCAGATTGAAGATTTCGTCTCTCCAATCAAACGCAAATGAAATATGGACACTAAATTGTGACAAAATTGGTCGAATACTTACTTCTTAACTTCATTTGATGAAATATGGTATTTCAATAGGCGTGTTTTTTGAGCTTCAGCAGATTTTCAGCACTCAATTACAACAACTACGTTCTACTTGCGACTCGCAATAGATGTTGTTATTGCATTCTGAAAATCCTACTTTACTTTGGGGACGTTCGGATTCCTAGTTTAGTAAGTTTGACAGCTGTCTGACTAGATGTGTTTCAGTTTTTACAGTTGACGTTTATGGTGGGGAAGCCGACTATAATCTAGTCAGAAAAATCCTGCCTGCAATCGTGTAGATGTATTTGTTTTCAAAAAATTATGAAGGGCCTTTTCCAAATAAAAAATTGCAAAATCAAACAAAGGTAACACTGACCGCGAAATACAAAAACAATTCAAGTTGCTTATGTCGCTTTCCATTGGTTTCACTCGGGGATCCACTCATTTTGTAGTCCAATGGAACAAGAAAATTGCTTCTAATTGAATCCACAAAAGTATTGGTGAAATGCCAAAAAATAATCTACGGCAGCTGTCAGTCGACTTGTATAAAATACACGAACTATCCTTGTGTAAGTGCTTCTGACTTCAAATCCAAGCGAAATTCTCTCCTCAGAATCACCAGAAGAGTATTTTTTGTGCCAATAGAACGGTTTCAGAAGTGATTTTTTCGATTCCGGACTCTCCCGGACGCTTCTTTTTGCCCAACGGAAAACGACATTAGTCAACGCGTTCGGATTCATAGTCCCGACAAATCTAGGTGCCGTTTTACATAAACTAGGTATCCGAACGTCCCCTTTGCTTTGCTGAGATCGAATCTCAAAAAAAACAAGGCTAATAAAAGAGCAAGTTACGTTTTTAGCAGATGTTTTTAGCTAGGTTCAATACAGATGTTGATATGAGGCTTGTTTTTTTGAGCTTCAATCTCAGCAAAGCAAAGTAAAGTAGGAAAATGTGCACTTAAACGATTCCCAGCAGCTTTCTGAACAGTAGGTTTTATCCAAAAAGGTGGCAGTGTGGGCCTGTTCAGTAGGTAGCATCATACAACATGATTGGGCACATCACAAGAAGTAATTTTTTTCAGTCAAAGAAATACAATTTTTTTGCATAAAATTTACCAATGGATATTGATCCTTCCTCATATTTTGGGGTTTAAAAAATATAAAAATATATATCTCAAAGATTAATACACTAATATCTTACCATAACAAGTTTAATAAGGTATATTTGTCTAAAACAATATTTGCAGCTTAAGGCTGGTACGCAGTTCAAGTGAAATCCAATTTTTCATACAAATTTTTCACTGCGAAATGTCAAAATGAATTTTCCAAATGAAAATTTCACTAGGCGGTACGCAGTTCGAGTGGAAAATATCGCTTCCAAAACTGAGTCGTAGGTGGCGATACTAAAATCTCTCCGCAGCTATTTCACTTGGTTTTTATTGTCCGTCGCATTAATTTTTTGACAATTCAGCGTGAAAAATGATTTGTAGGATGCGGTTTAGAAATTTATTGGAATTTCAGATGTTTCCTGAAGAGAATATTAAGTGTTTCGCACCGTTAAATTTGTTTTTTCATTGAATATAGTGCAATAATGTTAGCTGTACAAATATTTGGTGGCATGGATGACCTTTTCCATAAGCAGGGTGCCTCGCAAGGATATTTTTCTACCCAGTTTTGCTCAAGCAATGCCTGCAGATGATCTTTGAAAATATGTATAATTTCCGTGCACTGTTAATTGCTTAAATTAGACGACTGTCCTTTTTATTTTACTAGTCAGACATTATTTGCCAAATTGAAAACTATTAAAATTGTCATGAACAAAATACGAAACTTTTTTTTTTTTGTGTGTGTTTGGAGGTTCGCTGGGAGGGAAAATCATCGAAAGTCATTCGAGAGCTAGTAGGTACGCGAAAGATGCTTCGACAATAGGGAGAGGGGAGAGGGCCTTTCAGCCGATCTAAAACACCTCCCGAGGGCACTGACTTTTGACAACCGAATGTGATTGTGCCTAGCCCGTTCGACTAATCGAAAGATCACTCGCTTGTAGAATATCTGAATTTTTTTGTTAGAAAATATATTGACTTATAGCATATTTGCATGTTTTTATAGATCAACATGTTTTATCCGCCTTAATCTCCTGATTACACTGCCTGTATTTAATAATTCAGTTGTTTCTATAAGCTAACGTGGTTGAGAAGCTCTGCGCATTTAAGCAACTTGTTCGACTTCTTTCTTCACTGTTTCAATATCTAGATCTGTATGTAGATCAGCGTTGTGCGTGTACCAAAGTGCATAGACTATGACTATGTTCCTTTGTAATATTTTTGAAAGACCTTAATTTTTTTAGAAATACGTTTGGCGCGATCATACGCACAACTGGTGCCCGTAGGTCCATACTGGTTGCAGAATTTGGTTTGGTTTTATTTTTTTACTTATTGTTATTGTGGTTGAACATGGATGAATATCTTCCATTAAGTCAATACATTTTACAGTATCACATGATTCACAAAAAGTGAAGATTCCAATTTGTTTCTTCTTGTCTAGTAAAATAAAAGTGCGAGAGTTGAATATTGGAGTATTCTTTACTTTATAGGTATCTAACCTAAGATCTTCTTGAACTGCCGCAAAAACAAAAACTTTTGAGCCCAGTCACCCTGCATAATTTTCTCCAACTAAAATCTCCAACAAAATATTTCACTCTCTATTTCACAGCACTTTTTGGAGAGGAGTGAAAATTTCACTTCACTCGATCAGCGTACCAGCCTTTACATAAAAAATAATTTATTGCATGTTTTAATAAAAGCCCTTATATTTATTTGTTATTTTGAAAATTAGTTCACTTATGAATTTCCACCAATCACAACCAACGAATAGTATGTACTGTAAATAGAGAAACTTTGTGAACAGATTCATATTATACAAGGAGGGCAACAAAAATGTTCTCCCCCTGGTGTTCAGAAGTATACATTTACTCCCAAGTGAATCTTGCTGGGAATGAATACCTAGTGTGAGTCGTCGAAGTGTCAAGTAGAGCGTAGTTGTTGTAATTGCGTGCTGAAAATCCTACTTTACTTTGCTTTGCTGAGAACGAAGCTCAAAAAAACAGGGCTATGATTATAGACACACGTAAATTCTGCACTCACTGCAGTACTGCAACATGTCTCTATTTCTAAATTTGCTGCAAAACTCACACATACCACAACACAAAAGAAAATAAATTGCAATTTCAAGAATTTGGCATCTTCGGCTTTTGACACTAGCCGAGTTTTTTTGAGCTTCGATCTCAGCAAAGCAAAGTAAAGTAGGCTTTTCAGCACGCTAATTACAACAACAGCTGCTTAGGGCATTATGCCCAAAACACATGTGCAGAAATTCTGTACGCAGCGCAGAGTGCAGTGCTGCAAGTAAAACAGATGTGCAGAAAACTGTTCGACATCCATTGCATCGGCTAATATGGCAACTGTCTTTCGCCGACTAAGCAGCTGATGTGTTTACAACCAAAACAAAAACAAACAAAACCAGCAGTGTCAAAAGCCGATGATGCCAAATACTTGATATTGCAATCTATTTTCTTTTGTGTTGTGGTATGTTTGAATTTTGCAGCAAATTTAGAAATAGAGACATGTTGCAGTACTGCAGTGAGTGCAGAACTTACGTGTGTCTATAACCATATCAACGTGTGTATTTTAATCTTGCTGCGCAGTGAGTTCTGCACATGTGTTTTGGGCATAAGCCTCACGAAATGTGAATCTGAAGAATCCCATTCGAATACCACATTTGGTTTTTTTAAATGCAAGAGGTACCTAGGTACCTATGTAGCTTTTTGGTCAAGTTCTAGCAATTTTCCATACTGAATACACCCTTCGAGTCTCGCCATTTGACTTTTCCAATTCCACTTCACGCATATTTTCAAAAAAAAAAAGTTTTGCTAATAAAAATATTATCAGTACACCGTTTTATTTGAATCCTGTGGAATATAAAATGCAAAAACCTCAGGATATGATTTCTTGGCAAAACTACCAATGAAACTAAATAATTCCATTTAAAAATGTGTCCTTATTCAAATAATCGGTAAACAATTTGACATTCTGATGCCTATCAACATTCGGCGTATGCGCATTTCATCATCCCGCAGCCATAAAAAGAATATAAAAAAAATCAGCTGGTTGTCAATTTCACACAAAAAAAACTACACATCTACGGCGACAACGACATGTTCAGCAGTGAAAATTTCTTCAACTAAAAAGAAGGAGACAATTAATTTCTGTTCACCTTAATACGAATCGTGATAGTTCTCACGTACAACAAAAAACAAAAAAAACATTGAACAATTTCGGAAAAAGATGAGTTCAACTAATGAAAAACCACCACCCGAAACGGACCAAGCAGCTCCCTCCGCCAGCAGTGGTGTTCCGCTGAATAACAAAGTTAAAGTTATAATAATCGGTGCTGGAATGGCTGGACTGTCTGCTGCCAATCATTTACTCCAGAACGGATGCGATAGTTTTAAAATCTTGGAAGCCCGAGGCCGTATCGGCGGACGAATTGTTTCAATACCCTTGGACCAGCAAAGTGTAAGTACCCATGGAATATTTCGTTTTTTTCTTCTCTTCTTTGGAGTCGAGATTATGTAAGCGGCGCAACAGCAGATCCTCATACTCCCCCCCAATGTATTTGACTCCTTCTGGATGCATGTGTGTTCATTTTTCATTAATTTTGTTTGTGCAATCGCTATAATATTGTTGATTTATTTTTAATATATAATATAAAAACTGTTACTTCCCTGTTTCTAAAAATATAGCGAGTTAGGTAGTTTGCCAAATATTTTTTTCTTCACACAACTCTGCCGGGTCGGGTGGTTGAGTTGACAGAAACAGCCGTAGTTGTGTCGTTTCGATTCGTCACCATCTGTGGTGAGATGTGCCGGCGAGTGAAGGATTTTTGTAGGTAGGTACTTTGCTTTGTATTGCGTTCGGCTAACCTTGAAGAAAATGTGCTTCGCCTTCTTTTACATTTGTTTTTCTTCGATTGACTGCAGGGGTGTCTGCGGGTGTATGGTCATTGGTCATGGTGCGCAATCAATTTTATAAGTAAGGAGTGCTGTCTGTATGTACGATTAGTGGGTGTGATTTAGCGTACAGTTTCTCAAATCACCAGAAATTCCACAACAGTTCGATCACATTCTCTCATGAGGAAATGTTGCCCAGAAAGTACTGCCCGTTGTCTCCGAGCTACTTCCATGGAGACGATCTAAAATGGTTCAGTAAATCATAGCGGCAACGAATGGATTGTCGGTAGTTATCTGTATTGTGCGGTAGACTTTGTATCGATTAAGTCATAATTTGCTCATTCTCTTGCAGCAACATAACCTATCAAGAACTAAAAACACAGCTGATACTTTTTCAATGCGTACTTCATTATAAATATGTATGTCCGTCCATAAACAATCGCTTCCGATTTGTTTATTTTTACATCAGCTTGGGCATGAAAGTACATACATATATGCAGTTCGGTTTTCGCCTGTATAAGGGGACGGATGAGCTTGTTGTTTGGGTTCTCCTGAAGTGATGCACCTACAGCCCGTTTAATTTTATTATCTCTGTGTCGTTATCGGACTTTGTTTATCCGACTTTTCGACAGTCAATTGGTTCCAGTTTCACTGATAGTTGGGTTAATATTAACTGAAATTGATTTTTACCTAAAAAACAAAGAAAAACTCGAAAAATGTCACCAGGGAACAGAAAATGCAATCAGTCGGCAACATGAGAACAGATTTTAACTCAGATTAGCTGACGTGGATTTCTTCGTACGTAAAGAGGCAGACCTTCAGGTGTCATCAGCATCACAGTGCCAATGTCTCATATATTCAAACAATTTTTGTAGAATAAACTATATGGACGTGGAGAATAAACTTCTGACAACGTTCAGTATTGACAAGCGATCCCCCACAAACTTGTATAAGGGCATTTGCATTTCCTTCATGCCAAACCCTCGCTCCTCATGTGAGGTCCTGTAGCGATTAAAGGAGTCTTTTAACCATTCTCTGCGGTGCAGACTGACGTAACGCCTAACATCACAAGAAGTACATCAAGAAAGTGCGACGTGCTCTCCGCAAATGTGATTGTCTGCTTTCATCAGTTGTTTTTATCACTAGGCCTTTATCCTTACACCGTTACAAACAATTGGTTTGATAAAACAGTCAAACCTCCAGCAATTTTGAGACTTCTAACCATCCCTTTCTTTACAGATTGAACTCGGCGCCAATTGGATTCACGGTGTCCTCGGCAACCCGATATTCGAGTTGGCCGTCCAGCACGGCCTTGTGAATATTGTCAACATCCCCAAGCCACACAAAGTGGTGGCGACCACAGAAGACGGTGTTCAAGTTCCTTTCGGTATTCTGCAAGAGATCTACGAGGCGTACGTTTGCTTTCTGCGCCGCTGCGACGAATACTTTCTTTGCCAGTTCAGCCCTCCTCCCGACATCAACAGCGTAGGCGAGCACATCAATTACGAGATAGAAATCTACCTAAATTCCGTGCATGATCCCAAGGAGAAGCGCCTGAAAAAGCTAATATTCAATTGTTTGCTGAAACGCGAGACCTGCATCACTGGCTGTCATAGTATGGACGAGGTAGATCTCTTAGAACTAGGTAGTTATACTGAATTGCAAGGGGGAAACATTGTTCCGCCATCTGGGTATAGTTCAATTCTGAAGCCAATGACTAAGGATCTTCCAAAGGACACGATAGTGACACGATGTCCGGTTAAGAAAATCTTCTGGAAGCGAAAGAAAACCAGCAGCGGCCTTGAGACAGTCGATGAGGCATCAGAGGACGATGATAACGAGTCAGACGACTCGGATAGGACTGTGACGGACTTTCCTGGCAGCGCGGGTGGTAGTACGAGTCGAGAGGGCTCATTCGACTCGGACGCAGCTGAGGCGCCGGTTCGTGTGATATGTGACGATGGGCGGGTGTTCTTCGCCGATCATGTGATATGTACGACACCGCTGGGTGTACTCAAAGAGACAATGAAGACGTTATTTGATCCGGAGCTGCCGCACTACAAACAGGAGGCTATCGATAATCTTATGTACGGAACTGTGGATAAGATCTTTCTAGAGTATGAGCGACCATTTCTGAGTCCGCAGATAAGTGAAGTGATGCTTTTGTGGGACGACGACAAGTATGAGTGTGATCTGACGACGGAGGAACGATGTTCGGAGAAGTTTTTGAGCAAACACTGGTACAAGAAGATCTATTCGTTTGCAAAGGTCACCGATACCCTGCTGCTGGGATGGGTGTCCGGCAAGGAGGCGGAATACATGGAGACCCTGTCACATGAAGCGGTTGCCGAGAAGTGTACAGAAATTCTAAAAGTCTTTCTAAAGGATCCTTATGTGCCGAAACCAAAGACATGTGTGTGGTGAGTAGTATTTATTTGTGTTACATAACTCGCGTTTGGTTAGCTCTGCAGAAAAGAGGCGGAACAAGTGTGTGCAACAAAGTCTAAAGGAGAATCAACAAAATCAGTTCACGTTTCAGAAAAAGTCGTATACGTTTGGGGTAGGTCAGGGATTGAGAATACCCAACCCTAGTGGATTTAGTGCGTGAACTAGATTTGTGCAGAATTTTCGGGCGCCTCAACTTGACGTGTCAACTAGGGCAAAGTTCGAGTTTGTTTAATGTTTTTTACTGAAGCAAAGTAAAGTACGTTAATTACAACAACTACGCTATACTTGACACTTCGAGACTCGCAATACCTAGTTGTAATTGCGTGCTGAAAATCCTACTTTATAGTACATTTACACCGCACCTAAATTCAACATTTCGGAAAAAAAATTTCGAAATCCAGTTTGCCGTTCCCACTGAAACTTCAACATTTCAAATGACAGCTAGTATCGAATTGAATACTTTTTTTCTGTTAAGCCTAGTATGCTGCTCGCGCTTAAATTAAGCTCCCATACAAAAATGTCTCCAAAGATAAAATTAAGCAAAGCAGTTAAGCCAAGCAGTACGCAGTTCAAGCTAAATTTCTGAGCCGCTGTACGAACACTCTCTACAGAATTTAAGCAAGCGTATTAATGCAAAATACATTTTTCCACAGCTAAATTTTGACAGATCAGAGAAAATATCGGCATTCGCAACAAAATTTCAAACGAAACAGAGTACCAATGGAGAATGGTTAGTTCAACACAAAGAAATTCGTTGTTATTAATATAATTTCTTTTAAAAAGTAGAAATTTCTGTAGAAAGTTGACGGAACTTACACTGTCAAAATTAAGCGAGCATTAAGCGAAGTGGTGGAGAGAAACATTGGAGAGGCGCTTAATTTTAGCTTTCCTGGAACAGCATACTAGGCTTTAGAAGTTAGAAGTGGGTGAATCTAAAGAACTTGTTTTTTAGCTATATTATTTTAAACATGAATTTAAATGATAATACATACGTATTAAATAATTAGCCGTGTTTTTTGAGCTTCGATCTCAGCAAAGCAAAGAAAGGTAGGATTTTCAGCACGCAATTGCAACAACTATTGCGAGTCTCGAAATGTGAAGCCAATAAATGACGTGCGGAATTTGTAAAGAGCCTTGTTCGATTTGACAAACTTACAAATGCAGCGACGAAATTCAACATTTGGCCGGAAATGCTGAATTTAGCCGAAATGTTGAATTTAGGTGCGGTGTAAATGTACTATTAATTTGCTTTACTGAGATCGAAGCTCAAAAAACACGGCTTGAGAACAATAATTGTTTATTTTGCTATTTTGGGTAGGCACGTTGTTATTAATCTTGTTATATACAAATTCTACAATGAGAATGCGCTTTCGCGTCCATTTATTAAACGTTTAGCAAAACAAATTAATACAACGCCCTAGGAAATCCCTTTCAATTAAAATAATTTAATATAAAAACTCGCTCTACGCTAAATTAAATAATCCAGATAAAAATAGCAATTCTTCCAACGCCAAAAAACTCGTACCCCCATCTGTATGTCATAAACATTGGTATTATTAAAAGTCTGTGTAATAAGCTTTTCACACCAAGCCCAAAACCGGGTTTTCGCCAAAACACACGAAAACTTCATCGAAAACAGAAGTTTTCCCATACATATTTCAGTTTTCAAAACGAGTCGTTTGCACTCGTTTTCCGCGAAAACACCACGAAAACGACTTCCAATCGTTGGGTTGTAGGAACAAACACACCTTTTGCAATGTTCAGAAAAATGGCTGACCGAACAAATGTCACAATTCACATCTTAAAATCATTTCCACAATTAATTGATGGGCTAATATTGTTTTTAAATGCACTAAATTAATTTTGTGTGTTAATTAATGCGATCGAAATTTGTAACCACAAAAGTTTGCACCGAAGTTTAACGACTAGTGTCTCACAGCTGATTGAAATGTCAAACGAAAACGAGTTGGTGGTCGGTGTGAATGCATCGACGAGTTTTCGAGGAAAACCCGGTTTTGGGCTTGGTGTGAAAAGCATATAAATCTGAGAAAAAAATCGAGATTGCTCGAAATTGCCTCGGATCACAAAAAAAAAATATTTTCTTGGTAAATCGTATATAAGAAGCAATCTCGATATAAAACAGAATAATAAATGTGCACTCCAAATGGTGCTGCAAATTGCCTCCTAGGCAGTATTTTTATGTTTTAACATTTATTTTTAGTGAAATGAACTATCATTAGGCCAGTTTTTTTGAGCTTCGTACTCAGCAAAGCAAAATAAAGTAGGATTTTTAGCACGCAAATTACAACAACTACGATAGACTTGACACTTCGAGACTCGAAATAGTTGTAATTACGTGCTGAAAATCCTGCTTTACTTTGCTTTGCTGAGATAGAAGCTCAAAAAAACACGGCTATTGTTAATGTTGATACCCCACAATTGTCCCATTCCCATATTCGCATATCGTCTTGTAAGTATAATCTTGTTCAAATGTCTATTTCACATCGAATGAGCAGGTCGATTTGAAATCACTTTGAAATCGGCAAAATCGAATTGTGGAACACAACAATTTCATCGCGCGATTCCGAAAAATTTTAAATCGAAATCATTACAGTGAAATGTAGAACACAAAAATCTATTTTCGATCGATTTCAATTTCATTTCGAGTGAAAGTGAAATGTGGAACCTAGCTGTATATTTCAAAAAAAAAAAAAATGATTTGTTTGCCAAATGGTAAACGAGATTAATTAATTACGAGCACATGGAACGCGGCCTGGATGAAATTCGAAATGTCAACTGAGTATCTATTCAGCCAGAAATTTAATTGACTAAACTCTAGCACCAACAAAACATATTCGGCCTTACTAATAATCAATCACTAATGTCGACAACTAGTTAGATGTCAGCTTTAGTAAAAATGTACAGCTTTTGTGAAATGGTACCAATAAACAATTAGACCTCCACATTTACTAGTCCTACAACTTTCTTAGAATCTATTACATTTGTTGTCATTGCAGAATTCAAATTTCATGATTTGTTTTCGTGAAAAACAAGGTCAATGGTCTCTTTCACAAGGAGGATTTTATTCTAAAAGAAGGAATACATAAATTGCAATTAAATTTGCCCAACTCATATCTTTCCAATGCTCTTTGAGACTTATTATCAAAGATAATGGAATACAGAGATATATATCTTTCCAGTGGAAGGGCGGCTGCCTACAAGCTGTTTTCCAGAAAAATTCATGAAGTCACACACACCTGCTTATTTCTATTATAGTATATGTGAGTTCATGAATTGGACTTTAATGCAAGAATTCGGTATTATCTAATATGTATTTCACTATCTTTTTCAGTTTAATCAACACCTCCACAAAAACTAAACAAATGAAAAACGTAACACAAAACAATTAAACACCGCGATGCTCATAAAAGCAAGATGATTCGCGGTCGGCCATTAGCAACATGCTTTTTTGTTAGTCACACGTATTCACAGACGGGGGTTGAAATTACAAAAAACAACAATGTAAACAAATGGGTTTTGGGGGGATAGACGTACGAAAGATAGCCATCTCTTTTATTCATTAATCTCTGCTTATTATAAGCAAAAAACAAAACACAAAATAGGAAATGCACAAAATATCCGCTGATCTGTCAAATATCATATGCAAATCAGTAATGCCATATTGTTCGATCGGACACAATTTTCAGTACTTTTATGGTACGCTTTCCATTGTTTTCTAATACTACCTCGCGATTTCTTTATGAGTGCATTTGTGTCGTAATAAAATCCCTTTCCAAGTTATTCAATAAACAAAGCACAGTTTATTTGAATGGTTTCATTTATTCGTAGGCTGACGATGCAAACCAAAACTTATTAGTGGTCTAAACATCACAATTGCATCGTTAGCAAGAGAATATTTTTGAAAATAAAAATAATATCTGGCTCATTCATTTCAGAATGAATAACAATCGCACGTAGGAAGCGTGTTAAGAACTTATCGCTTCCGGGTTTGAAAATAAATACAATTTAACCTATAAAAAATTGTATGGCTTATATATTACTTAATTCGGGAAACTTAAACCGCATTTACATCATCACGCACGCGCAATTTTGCAACAAAACCGAAAAGAGATCCGTTTATCCGCAGTCAATACTATTAAAGGCGTAAGAATGAGATCACAAATCAGACGCCTACGGTGTCATGGATGCTCTACCCATAATTATAGATACGTAAAAAGGAAATAGACACAGGTTCCGCTCACCAACATTTCTGCTATTGCTTGAAAACATTAATATTTCTGATTTGGAACATGTGAAATGAGATTGGTTATTAGTTTCAGTAAAATAAACCAACAATTCATCAATCAGTTACACAAAAAAATTAAATAATTGTCCGTTCATCATTTCCGGAAGCCATATTGTTTTATAGGAATGCGGAATTTCTTTAGTCATCGCTATAAAAATATCAACATGCAGAGCTTTCCTATAATTCCTATCACGCAAACAAGATGGCCGACCTAAATAAAACAAAAACGCAATATTTTTCAATATTTTGCATACATTTGTACAAATTTGTGTGTGATAGACCTAAAAACCATTTGCATTGTTGTATTAGAACGAATAAAATTAGAAAGCATTCACAATTTACTAAAATTAATTAATAATTGTAAACGCTCAGGCTAAACAACATCGTATTAAATTCTCTCCTATTTCGAAATTTAATACCGCGATTTTGGATGGTTGGGCAACACTTGTCTTAAAAATGACATAAGGGAGGATTTATTAAGCTAATGTCCGAGATAAACATGGCTTTCTCAACACTAACATTTAACCCTACAGTTAGCGATAGTCTGGCAACTATATTTGTTTATTGGTAAAGGGATTTTGGAAAGTGTGGAGTCTTTTCGTAAAGTGCCAGACTAAAGTTGATTATTGGTAAGGCCGATTAGGTCTATTCGCGTACTCTCCCGAGCCAAACACTAACAATCTGTCAAACACGAGGGGGAAGTAATCAGGTGTATTCAAGGAACTTTTCTGTGCGTATTCATGGTGAATCACAGTGTATCACAGTGTATTCAAACGAATTCGCATGCAATCACAAGTAGAAAATCTGTAGTCAAGGACTACTCAAAAATATTGATTACTTCCCCCTCGGTCAAACATAAAAAAAAAGACCGGTACCTACTTCCTCGAAGACCTGAAAAAATACCCCAAAGTACGTGGGTAGACTTCGAGCTACTTTGCGCCACTTTCATCTTTAACATAGGTATAATCCTTATTTATAACAATAAAATAACTCATAACTTTTTGCATATGAAACGTTCTGGAGAACATTCGACAACCACCGATTCTTTTTTTTTTGCAATTGAATTTTAAGAAAGATTTTGAATTTGTTTCTTTCAACTTTTAGCATTTGACATAATGTATTTATCAGGGGCCCTAATATGAAACTCGATTCTACTATTGATTCTATTCGAAAGATATTTGCGATTCTACTTTTAAATGGTACTCTCTATGAAAGTAGAATCGAATGCCGGTAATGCCAAACTATTTGCCCACAAATTTGCGATTTTCGAACGATTCTCGCATTATGGTTGACATAACCCAAACGAGTCTCGCAGTTTGTTTGGAATATCCCAAAAAAATTATCGTGAAACAATCAAATGATAATAAATAAACATGGACAGTGTCGCAATTTCGTTGGATTCTGAAGGAAATCAGGAAAAAATCGACAAGTTGAACGAAGGCTAAGCGAAAAAAAGGTTTTTCTATTGAGTATTTATTTAAAGACATTTTCAATCGAATGAAATAACTTTGTTAAAAACTACCGCCTTTCGAAAGATGCCTTCATGTACTTGCTGAATAATATTTCAACAGAACGAATTCATTTAGGCCCATTTTATTCACTGGAAGTTGAACACAACTCGGGGAGTTTTCCATATAAAAATCCCCAAGTTGTGTTCAACTTCGAGTGAATAAAATGGGCCTTAATTTGTTCTCAACTTGCCTTTGGTATGTACTTTAAAATCAGCCCGAACCTAAGAAAACAAAAATAAAATAAGTAAATTTGTCAGTGTTGAAACTTTGTTTACCTTTTTCCATCCGCTGCACCGTGCTGCAGTGGATCATCAGCATTCAAATCTTTGAACAAATTAGTCCACATATTTTCGGATTTTTGAATGAAAATAAATAACAGACATGATTCCCTGGTACAAAACAAACATTAGGTCAGTTTTTTTGAGCTTCGAACTCAGCAAAGCAAAGTAAAGTAGGATTTTTAGCACCCAAATTACAACAACTACGATAGACTTGACACTTCGAGACTCGAAATAGTTGTTGTAATTACGTGCTGAAAATCCTACTTTGCTTTGCTTTGCTGAGATAGAAGCTCAAAAAAACACGGCTATTATAACTACATTACATTACTATACGTTACTATGTTTATGAAATACCTACTCATGAATTGTTAATTTATAACTTTTATTTACTTTCATTCTGAGAAAAAAACTTATGAAATCGATCTTCTCGCAAACACATTTGATGTAGAATGATTTATTTACGAATTCGAACGAATTTGAAATGAACTTTCGGAAAAGGTAGTACCAATTTTGTACCAAGAAAACAAAAATATGGTTGGCAGTACTAGAGATGCTCGATTTTCGTTTCCATAACTTACTTATAGAATTACAGAGTAGCGATTTTGCGAATTCGAACAGTTTCACTTTAGAATCGAGTTTCATAGTAGGGCCCCAGTACAAGCCCGTTGAAATTCTCTGAGCAGTTTCGAGCCAAGAGGGGAACTACTCGCTACTCGTTATTTTGCTAATTTTCTCTTTTTCTGTCATTTTTGATGATAATTTTTGAGTATAAGTATCCTGCTCGCGCTAAATTTTAGCGTCCCTAGTCTCCACTCCGTTTCTCCACAGCTAAATTTTTAAATATGATATAGATGGGACAAAAGCCATAAGTTCATGACAGAATGTCGGTAAACGCGATTCAAATTATACACGCTATTTTAAATTCAAACATCAAAAGCATCGCAATATTTAAAATAATGCATACAACACAAATTTAAGAAGATGTTATCATTGCTGCATCATTTGAAACAATTTCTATAGCAGCAAGTAGAAGACAAATCTTTCCAAAATCTCTTTACCGTCGTGAAACAATTATTATTACCCGAAAAACATACGAGGCCAAATGATTCGCAATTCTGATATAAATAAATATGTCGATATCTCGCAAAACAATAACTCTGCTTTGGATTTGCGTTTCCTTTTTTTTTCTCTCGCAAATATTTTTTGCGTTTTCCTATAACAAAAGTTTCTTCTGTCAACATTTATCTTCGATTTAATGTGCCGGACATTTATTTCGCGAGCTAAATGAGTGGAGACTTTTTATCGGCCCATCTACATGAAGTTAAGAATTTAGCGGGCGAACAGGATACTGCTTTGCTAAACTGTCTCGCTAAATCTTATCTTTGTAGACATTTTTGTATGGGAGATAAAATTTAGCGCGAGCAGGATACTTATGTCGTTTTCGATTTGGCTTTTCAGATTTTGATCTGAGATTTCAGATTTCTGCTGCCAAATCGAACATGAAATCTGAATTATATTGGTATGTGTGTGTATTAAGTTGGCGGCAAAATAAAACATTTTTGCACTTGCACTCGAAATCCATTTCAATTGATTTTCACACATTTATAGTACTGCATTTCGAAATAATTTAATATAAAAACTCGACCATATGCGTAAAATAAATAATTCAGTTAAAAAAGCAACCCTCCCAACGATAAACAATTCGTAACCGACGCTGTGTGTCATAAAAATTGGTGTTAGTGAAAGTATGTGTAAAATCTGAGGAAAAATTGAGATTTCTCAAAAGTGATCTGAGATAAAAAAAAGATTGATTTTTGTGGCAAAACGAACATGAAAAGCAATCTCGATCAAAAAAAAAAATTGATCTTTTGCCAAATCGAAAACGACATTAGGTACCTTAACGTGCGATTTGTTCGATAGCGTTCGATTTAAACCGCGTACGCGAATGAACCTATTATATCAAAAATCTAGTTTGTAAATCTAATGTAGGGAAAAATATCATTTTCTTTATTTAAATCACATATGATGTACCATCACTTACATATATCGATTTTTTTTTCAAGATTTACACATATTTTCGCTTATTCAAACAAAATCTTTGAAAACAACTGTTTGACGCCATTCAGGCGACAACAAAAATCGATCATTGCTATTTCTTACAACAAAACTGTTCTGTGACCAATTGAAATTCGCTGGACACACCCAACGGAGCACTTCACTTCAATAGATGGTGGCTTAATTCATTCGAGACTCGCACTAAATCTTTCGTTGCACTGCACGCACCACGCACAGGCACAATCCCATGCCTTTTATCTATACTTTCGTGTTTCGTCAATCGTAATTCATAACTCGTTGGGAATCCGGCCACACGCACAGTTTTTATTCGTCAATCCTCAAATAATTTGCAGTTTGCACATAAAAGTTTTGCTGATTACAACTTTAAATCATTTCTTCTCTAGTTTTAAATATAAAGTAATCTATTCACTTGCGCTTTTATATACGAGCCAGCAAATAATGTATAAGAAAGTGTTTGGTGTTAAAAACGGAGCAATGAGTGAAAAAATAAAAAAATTGAACTGCAAACTGCATCTAGTGCGAAGCAAAAACAAAGATGGCGGAAAAGAAAATACATGAAAAAAATTGAAGATGTGGAAAAATGTTTTCAGTAACATGCAGGACGATCCAAATTTTCACGGAAAACAATTGATAGGTATTTCAAATTTGTATTTTAGAATAATCTAATTTAATGCATAAATATGTTTTGTAGATTTGGGGCAACCAATTGAATGTACATATATATACCTATATTATATCTAAGCTAAAAATAAGGCATCCAAACACCTATGTATTTCTAAATCTATATAAATATAAAATTCCGAATGAGCACTAGCGCAGAAACTATTTCTGGAAAACGCTCTTCCCAGGTCCAATAAAAAAGGTCAAATGTGATAAAACGCAATTTGCTTGCAAGACTCGCCGCGGTGCGTTTTGCATTCTTTTCAATTAGAACAGGGAAGACATCTCTGCTCTTTTTCACATTATGACTCTCGTCTTGTCCATAAAGTATTCTATGAAAACTGCATGCGGAGAGGAGACCACAAGAGAATTTTATGTTTTGCTCAGCTTATATAGACTGTTAATAGAAAGTTGTGGTAATTATAACCGTGGCATCTATCATGCCTTCTTTTCATGAAAATTGACGGCAAGCTATGAAATATTGCTCGTATAGACGCATTGTTAACCCTATCCAGAGCGGAATTCACGTCATTGAACACATAAAACTTCAAAATATCTTCTATGTTAACATCCCAACTCCGTAGTGTTTTCACACATGGTGCGTAGGTAAGGTATACGTAAATTATTTGACCTTTTTCTTGGTTAGTAGGTTAAGCATTTTCATATACTTCTGCGAGAAAATATGTTCCAAAACAGCACAGGCGCTACTGTTTTACAGCGAATTAGCAAAGAAGCATAGCCGCCGTCAAATTAAAATTTCCATAGTAACGAAAACAATTTTTTTTTCAAAAAGAAATTCGTTTCTATAGAAACGTGTAAACAAAAGAGCGACATCTTGTACGAAGAAATTCATTTCCATAGTCACGTCTCACGTATAAACAAAAGAGCGTCATCTATTCAAAAGATGCAAAGCTTACAAAATGTCGGAACCTCCGAAGAATGCCTCGCAGCAAAAATCCTCCGAATCGTATAAATCGGAGAATTTTCCGTTCCGATGGATACTTCCACATCGCTAGGGCCGAATACTTATACCGCGGGAGTGGAAATTAAATGATTGCCGCAGTCAATCGTACCGACGTATTTCTTTTTAAATTCACCCCACTGAATATGGTTCCTTAGCCATTTTATTCATCATAAGATATGCCACAAGTTCCTCATTTTTTTCTTTCTAATAACAGTCATTGGATGCAGGTATTAGATCTTAAAAATATCCAATGACTGGTTTCTTAGCGTTTTTTTATTTATTTATTTATTTATGTGTATCTATTATTTAGCTCAGTCCAAACGCCTGAATTGCTCTCGCAGCTCTTCCAGAGATAAATAAATTTAAAAAGATGGACATTTTCGTACGTCAATTCCCGCATGTTTAATTGTTTACATTGCTGTTTTTGTAATTTCGTTCCCTGTCTGTAAATGCGTGTGGGCTACAAAAAAGCATGTTGCTAATGGCCGGCCACCAATTTCTTGCTTTTGTGGTCAAACTTCCATAACTCGAACTTCTATAACTCGAATTTTCTAGAACTCGAACTAAATCGAGTGTCAACAGCATTTAGGTGGCAAATTGCGTACCTAACCTATACAATTCTGCTTCCGTAACTCGAACTTCTATTACTCGAATTTCTCCGTAACTCGAATAAAAATTATGGCACGACCATTCCATAAGTCGAATTTTTAGGGGAAACCCTAAGAATCAATTATCACGTCATTTAAATCGGGAACTTTTTCTGCATGTAGGTAGCAAAAGAGCGAAAATACATTTAACAACCATAAAAAAATCTAATTTCTGTCGAACTTTTACTTTGGATAGTGGTGATTCGAGTTAGGGAAGTTTGACTGAATATATTCTATATAGATATATTCGAATCAGACCACCATTGAAGGGTCTCTTTTCGTCTCTCTACCGCTATAAATCTTGCCCAGAGTTCTTCCCTGGGTTCGATTCCTAGTGATAATGCTAGCATCTGTTTATGTGAGATCTGTTTCATCAACTGGGTCTCCACTAAATGATGTCCCAAGATCTTCATCCTTCTGCCAGCCAAAGCCGGACATGACACAGTATATGTGCCGCTGTCTGAGATTCCTCCAGGCATAGTTTGCAAGTATCATCCTCTCTAAGGCCCATCTTTCTTAAGAGATACCCGAAATTACCATGTCCTGTAGACGAAATCCACCACCCATTTTAATGTTCTTCGACTCATGTTTGGGTCATGTAGAGCGAATGGACACGAATGCTCCGGCCCGGAAGATCTTCGAATCCATACCCGAGCGAAGGCGCAGTAGAGGAAGACTGCGACTCAGGTGGCGCACGCAAGTGGAAGGGCCCCTTAACCAATTTAGCGTGCGAAACTGGAGACAGCTAGCTAAAGATCGCGCTGGCTGCAGACGCTTGTTGGTTGACTGTAGCGCCACCTTAAGTAAGTAAAAAAAAACTCATGTTTAGAACCCTTCTTTGAGTGCAGCAGTTCGTCCACTTAATTGCCATTTTAGCCTGTCTACATTGTTCCACAGTTGACCACCTTCTCAGGTGTTCTGCCGTGATCCATTTGTGAAACAGCCGTTCAACCATTCCCCTGCCAATTGAAGCGAATGGTTCTGGTCACAGCAACTTTTCAGTTGACCCCTGTTTTGCAACGGAGTCCGCCTTTTCGTTGCCTTCGATCCCTATGTGGCCTCGTTACTTAATTTTTAGATGAACACTTATTGAGCTGGAGTACACATTCCAGTGCCAATGATGTTTTAATGTTTGCTTGTTCCATGCGTCTGATCACCGCCTGATTGTCCAGTGCTATAAGGATATTTCTTCCCTCCACCTGACTCTCAAGCAAGACCAGCTTCCTCTACGACGGATTCTATGATAGTTCTTTCGGGGTTCGTAGCAAAATTCCGAATACGACGGATTCTGTGATAGACGTGAAGAAGTCAATGATTTGTATAGTATCGACGACTTGGGCCTTGTCGAAGAAACATTCGTTAGTTTTTATAGTTTCACCTGCTGGCTTTTTGGTTACATGGAACAGGTGCAATCGATGTCTCAACCTCCATCCTTTATATATTAAAATTATCAACGATTTCTAACCTCAACAACGTTCCTTTTTTTTTGCAGCACAAGTTGGAAATCGCAACCATTCACCCGCGGATCGTACACCTCAATACCAGTTGGTGCTTGTCAGGAAGACATTGAAAATCTCGCACAACCCCTCTACGCGAATCCTCACCAAATGAAAGTAAGTACACCGTTTCGCGCTTCACCTTCTCCCACTGTATACTCAATCAAAACGTTTTATTCTCTTCTCAATCTAGCCAGCAGTCTTGTTTGCCGGTGAGCATACGCATTCCAACTTCTATTCAACCGTACATGGTGCCTACCTAAGTGGACGAACTGCCGCACAATACATCCTCCTCAACGATGAACCCGAGGAGATCATTATGGAATCAGACACCAGTGATCTCAGTTCGTGGATTCGAGGAATTGCATTAGACTAGACAAAAAAAAAAAATCATACACACGCAACAAACCGTAAGCAGAAAACACAATTACTAATTGAAAAAAATATTCTCGCCTATATACAACCACCAAAAAAAAAAAAAAAAAATAATCCCTAACCCCCACGACCGTTCAAACATCATAACAAAAAAAAAAAAAAGAAAAAAGACGCTTTACAAAATAATATTTAAACGAAGCTATAAATTCAAGAGAAATAATTAAACATTAAAGCAACGCAGTGATAAGTAAGTTTATAATTAAATTAAGTAGTAGTTTTAGTAAACGAAAAACACATTTATACAAACAGAATATTTATTTTCTAATTATGTAACTATGACAAGACCCTTTAGTTTGTAAGTTGCAATGCTCTGTTCATTGCTGGAGCCTGCAGAAGATCTAATCATGTTTGTTTTGTTGTGTACAGGTAGTTTGTAGCAGCAGTCTTTGCACGATTTGTATTTTGCAAATGGCTCTGAATACAGGATGTCCTTTAAAAAATTTAATTCCTATCATAACAAGAACGCGACGACAGTGGTTAGTGAATGTACATGTACAACCGATATATTTTGAGTAAGCCTACTTTTTCTTGAATTATTCTCGCTGGAATGAGGTGGTTTTTGACCGAAAATTAGTAACAGTGGGGACATACATTATATACGCAATCGTTCTTCGTCCTCACCAAGCGCTCAACTAGTAAATTTTGTTAATAAGAGAAGAGGGGACTATGCATTTGCACAACATTGAAATAGAAGATGCTTTCATCGAACGTAAACGGTGTCATCAGTGCAGCTTGTGGCATTCTGTCCAATTCTGGGTTTATCAACAGTAGTGAACTGTCCTCTCTTCTTCTTTCTATTGTATTGCATTGCTGAATTACACCTGCCATTTTATACAGTGGGTTATCAAATTATTACGGCCACTTGAAGGAATATGACTTTTTGAGACATAAACACACATAACTTTTATTTTTTAAAGATTTTAATCATTATTTATTTTTTTATATTAGAAAGGACTTATAAACTACAGAAAAAACTTACTTTTATTAAAAAAAAAAGAATATACAGAAGAAATACAAATTTAGTTACACCTCCTCTTGCAGCTATAACAGCCTGAACCCTCTTTGTCATACTTTGAATGCAATTTAAGCAATTTTTTTTTTATATTTCCGCTCCTATGCCATACTTCAATAAGGCCTTCGATTAGTGCTCGCTTATTGGTGATTTTTTCTTTGCCTATTTCCCTTTTCATAAGCTCCCAAAGATTTTCTATGGGGTTAAGGTCTGGAGAGTTTCCCGGCCATTCCAGAACCTCGACATTTTTTTCTTGTAAGAAGGCAGTCACCCTTTTTGCCTTATGACAAGGTGCAGAGTCGTGCATAAAAACGAAATTGCCATTTGGAAACCATTCCTTCACTTGTGGCAACATTTTCGTCGTTAAGACCTGAATATACTGGGGTCGAATCGCCACTTCCGTGAACGAGCTATACGTTCACGGAATTATGTTGATTTTTCATGCGAAACAAAAGCAAATTCCGTCTCGTAATGCTCGTTCGCGGAGGACGCGATTCGACCCCTGGTCTTGACGCATGGTTCCCTCAACAATGTAGAGACGTCCAGTTCCTTGTCCACTTATTATTGACCAGACCATAATGCTCAACGGATGTTTCACCCCTTCCACTATGCATTCGTTTCTGTACTTTTCGTTTGCTCTCCTCCTTACAAACTCAGACTTATCTGACAGAATCTGAACTGTTGATTCATCCGAAAAACAGACCTGCAGGAAAAACGTGTGCCAGGAAAATCATAAAAACATTCCTTCAAATGATCGAAAACATATTAATATGTCGACTGAACGCGATCTTACCTTTAGCCAGTCTTCGGATGTCCAGTCCTTATGTGCTTTAGCCCATTTGAGACGTTTTTCCGTCATCACCTTTGTAAGAAGAGGCTTCTTTGCTGGGCGGCAGCAAGCAAAACCCATTTCTTTAAAGCGACGTCGGACTGTCATGTCGGAAATCTCAATTCCTGACTGCTGAATCAAACTTCGAAGGATACTACGTGGCTTCTTTCTGTTATGAACGCAGATTTCCTTAACTTTGCGCTCATCTCGTGGAGTTGTAATTTTTTTTCGACCAGATCTTCCGGTTCTCTTAGGCGAAAGGGCGGTATTTTCCTTCAGCTTTTTTTTTTTTTTATTTTGTCCACCGACGACATTGCCACGCCTGCAATTGCAGCTATTTTCCTGTTCAGTGTTTAATAGCAGAGTCATAATTTCGGCCAGGGAAAGGTCTTTCGTCTACCCATTACAAAAACGCAGTCTTTGACCAAAAAGCGCGATAAAGTGTATCCAAAGCAGATGACTGCACAGAAATTTCAAATAAAACGAGTGCACAGAGTACGTGATTATCGTAAATGCCGATTCCGAAACAGTAGGCTTTGTTAATTCCCGAAATAACCCCTTTAAAAGCGCAACAAATAAAAAGTGCCATGTACAACCAAATCTGGTATCCATGGCTACATGGAGCCATCCGATGGCTGCGACAAAACAAAACACTACTTACCGTTACGAGTTTTGTTTTTTTTAAAGATTATCACCCACAAATTTATTTTAAAATGAAATAAACCTTTTATAAAGAAGATATAATGCCTGTATCACAATCACGCTTTGAAGCTTGCGTTGCTTCACCTTACGTACTAAAGCTTTACGAGCGCTTTGACGTTCCACTTAACTCAGCTGTTGCAAATGTTTTGTTTGTCACAGCTGTTTGTAAATATTTTGTTTACCTATAAACAATTGCAATACAATTTGAATCTAAAAATTAAAAATGAATCCCCGCACATCTGTTTTGTTACATGGCATAAAAATTGCGTATACTGCATATCGCGGTTATTTGAAATATATGGAAGCAGATGAGGAACCGACCGAACGACGTTGGTGGGTTCGAGAGCTCAATCTAAAAAGAGATGAGGAAGGCTTTTTCGCCACGAATTTTGAGAAAATGAGGGAGCGAGATCCGGAGCAGTTCTTTAAAATAACGAGAATGTCACCTAGCACGTTTGAAGTTCTTCGGAAACTCATAGAGCCTAAACTTTTAAAAACGTCATGGAGAAAACCGATAGAGCCCAGCGCGCGATTGTTTTTGGTTCTTTTGTAGGTTTTTAGTTTCTTTGATGCATTGGTTTATTTTAATATAAATTTGCTTTAGATATCTATCGCAGGGTGTTCCTAAGCAAGTCCTAGCTTGGATGTTTCGCATGGGCTATTCGACGGTTGCAAGCATCATATATGAAACATGCGATGTTCTTTGGGAGGTTTTAATGCCGATTTATTTATCGCAACCAACCGAAGATGATTGGAAAAGAATCGCAATGGATTTCGAAATGATGTGGCACTTACCAAATTGTATTGCCGCTATTGACGGCAAACACATAAATATTCGTTGCCCACCTGGAGCTGGGTCTGAATACTACAATTATAAAGGCCACCATTCCGTAGTGCTTCTTGCTTCTTGCGATGCCAATTACACATTCACCGCAATTGACATTGGGGCTTACGGCAGCCAGAGTGATGGCGGAATTTTCGCTGAGTCGTCATTTGGAAGAAAAGTAATATCTGGCGATCTTAACTTTCCTCCTCCTAAAAAGCTTCCGAATTCGGATTACATTTGCAATCATTATTTAGTTGGCGATTCAGCTTTTCCTCTAAAACCCTATTTAATGCGTCCTTACCCAGGAAAACTATTAGACATGGAGAAAAGCAATTTCAATAAGCGACTTTCCAGAGCTCGACGAGTGATAGAAAATGCTTTCGGAATTTTGGTTGCTAAGTAGTGGCGAATACTAAGCACTACACTTCACATGATTCCCGTGAATGCTGATAAGATAGTTAAGGCCACGGTAGTACTGCACAACTTCGTAAAAGTTAACGATAAGGCTTACTATAATTCTGAGTTTCTGGATCGCTATGACGAAAATGATAATATCATAAGTGAAGGAGTTTGGCGCAGTGAGGTTACACCACTTTCTCAGTTTAGGCAAACAAGATCTCACAACTCCTCCCAAGTTGCATTTTTAATGCGGGATAAAATCAAGGAATACTTACATGCCAACCAAATTTAATAAAAAAAAACTCAAATGATTTTTCATCATTAACAATTCATTTATTAAAAATAATATAACTTCAGTCTTTTGTGTTTTAAAATTATTTAGGAACAAGTAGGTATTAAAAAACTAAAAAACAATAAGTAAAAAAAGAGAAATTCAAGTAAGTAGGTACATTATGTAAAAGAAGAAAAAAAAAAAAAACTAATTACTGCATTGTTTGCAACAGTTCGTTGTTAATTTCTCCCAATATTTTTAGATGAAGTCGCATTTTTGCAGATGCTGGCAATGGCTTCATTCTTCTGGCCATATTTAGCATAAACTCCTCGTCAGTATCTATTGGTGGGGTTTGGCCAGGTAAGCAGGGAATCATTGCGGTGGAGAGACCATTTAAGAACTTTTTGAATTCGTCATCGGCCGCTTTTCGTTTTTTTCCCCTTTTTGGGGTATCTTCCTCAATATTGTCCACTACAAGATCCTCATCGTTTTCATTTTCGCTTTCAGGTGAGGTCTCTTGAAAGTTTCCAACTTGTCTAAAAGGAACACAAATAATTCAATTAAAAAAAAACTCCGAAAAACTATTTCGCGTGCATTGTAATGTATACAAGTACATATGTGTCTGGAGTAGTTTACCTTCTTGTAGAAACCGAGGGAATTAGGAACTCCAAGGAAGAATAGAGTAATAACCGAAATTTACCGTGCTTTCCCTTTCAAGCAGGGAGAAGAGTAGAATCGGGAGAACCGTTTAATAAAAAAGTATCTTCAGTTTTTAGTTTGATATTTATTTACTCTAGGGCCCGCTGTCTTATGCGTGGCTGCGACCTTTCGAGTGTTGAACAATTCTGACTCTTCCTACCAATCCTTCCCTATTTATATGTAATTTTTAAAGAAGAAAATCCCCTTTCCACCATACATATGCCTTGCGCAATTCCTATAGTCCCAAATGCATTATCAATTATCAGCTACTTTGTTAATTGAGTCCAACATATTGGGCAATCATATGGATATAGGCATAAGTGCGTTATCAGCATAGTACCCATTTCCATGCACTGAACCCAGTGTGTTGGTCAATTCATCAAAATGCATCATCAGCATAGTTCCCATACAATTGACTCAGTGTTGTTTATGTTTTGGTTCGCCGCTTGTGTTTACGTTTGGTTTCCCTTAAGCGCATACGAGTGTGTCACTGCTATGCAATGAGCGTCGAACTCTTAGATGCATACCGAAAAAGAGACATTTATGAGGTCATCACTTTGGTATTTTATGGGTGGGACCAAACGAATGCAAGCGGATCGTACGTAAATCATATTGGCTGGGATTGTGGGAACATAATGATATGGAACTGATCGTAATGCTGAGAGCGTAATTCGGTGGGCTATTGGCTGGTCATTATGTATGGTAGGGTAGGGTATATGTAGTGTAGTTACTACAATAGTACTCCCATTCCTCCCTTACCCTTGCTCCACTGCCGGATGGAAGATCCTTAGCCCTTTTCTCCCTGACAAACCTGTCCCTTAAACTTTTCCATCGCTGTTTGCAATCGTCAGCTGAAAATATGTATTTAGATAAGAATATTTATACAACTTGGACACTTAGTATGTGTTAAATTACCTGATCTCTCCAGCAACCGGCTTATTTCCTCCCAGGCTTCAAAACGTTTGTTTACATTTTTATATTGTTTTGATTTGGTATTGAAAATAAACTCCCTCTCTCTTACCAGCGTGATAAGGGATTCTTCGAAAGACATCTGAAAGAATGAATTCTGTGCTACTTATTTTATAGAAATCATTTCGATTTACTTACCTTATAAACTTAATAAATAAAAACTAACGACCAAACCACACAAAGCCACAACTAAAAACAATCGAGAAATAGTTTGACAATTGAAGCTTTTTTCAACATTCGCTTTGACTTTCGTCGCTTTACGCCAACGTTACAAAACATTACGTGCAGGTTATACGAATGTCATTTTGAAGTTCAGACGCAGCGCAGGTTTGTGGTAGGTTTCATTGTTTTCCTATGGCTGAACTGAATGCGTTTGTCAACGCGAAGCTCCAAAGCGTGATTGTGATACAGGCATAATGAATTTTTTTGCATTAAATTCTGAAAATCACCCACTGTACATCTAGATTTTGCACATCTAGAGAACAATTTGTTCCATAGGACGAAGTTCTCTGTTCTACACATGACGTTCTTCGGAAGAACCACCGCTTAAATCGTACATTGTCCATGCACATTACATTTTTCGGTGATTAGGTCCCCAATGGATCTACTTTGGTTTTCCAATATATACTGCCACTAACCAAAAAAAAAAAACATCTTGCGAATCATAACTACTAGCTCTACGTAAATGGACTTTGTGTAAGGGTGTCAGTCGGTCATACTTCAGGACGACAAAGAACCCCATCTGGGGAAATGATACTTTTTTAATCCATTCCAAATGCATCATAGTCCATCATGTAGCTTACCTTGCTGTCTGCAACCGTCCATCGTATCACCTATCTCTTCCATTCTTACCATATAAAGTTACCTTGCATTATCCGAAAACGCGTGCAATTGTTGCTTTGAGCAACAGGAAAAAAGAATTAAGGACTTGCTATCTTCGGAAATCGTTGTCTCCCAGTTTTTATTTACAATATAGATGACAACGCCAGGAGCGATAGAGTGCAGGTCTGTAACTAACATAGAAAATTAGGGTTTTTATACTAAAAACTATAACCTCATTGAATAGAACGATTTTCCTTATTTTATTTACTACTAGCGACCCGTGACCGCTTCGCTGGTCAAAAAAAATGTAAAACAAACATCTATTCTTTTGCTAATTTATAATACACAACATTTCTTGTTTTGCCATCAGTACAATGTATAAATAGTGACGACAGTTTGCCTACTCGAGAGCAGGCTACATAGAGTTACTTACTTACTTAGGTGGCGCTACAGTCCGGGGTGGACCTGGACCTCAACCAATACGCCTCTCCAGTTAGCGCGATCTTTGGCTAACTGCTTCCAGTTGCGCACTCCAAGTTGGTTGAGGTCCCCTTCCACTTGCGCGCGCCACCTAAGGCTAGGTCTTCCTCTACTGCGTTGTCCCTCCGGGTTGGAATCGAAGACTCTTCGGGCCGGAGCGCTGCTGTCCATCCGCTCTACATGTCCCAGCCATCTTAGACGACTGATGCGTACTTTTCTGACTAGATCGATGTCGCTGTACAGCTCGTAGAGTTCGTTGTTAAATCTCCTCCTCCAGAGCCCGTCAACGCAACCGGGACCAAAGATCACTCGAAGAATTTTGCGTTCGAAACGACCAAGGAGATCTTCATCCGCCTTTGATAGCGTCCATGCTTCTGCACCATAAAGTAGGACTGGGATGATGAGGGTCTTATATAGAGTCTCCTTAGTATTTCTCGACAAGGCCTTACTAATCAATTGCCTTCTTAGACCAAAGTAACAGCGGTTGGCAAGTGTGATTCTACGCTTGATTTCTGAGGTGATATCATTGTCAGAATTAATAGCGGAGCCGAGGTAGACAAAGTCCCGAGCTATCTCAAAGTTATAGCTGTCTATCGTGACGTTCTGTCCGATTCGTCGGTGTTGTGTGTCCCTTCTTGTGGACAGCATATATTTTGTTTTGCGCTCATTCAAAACTAAACCCATTTTTGCCGCTTCTGTACTGATACTTGCAAACGCATTAGTGACAGCTCGCTGTGTTCTGCCAATGATGTCGATGTCGTCAGCGTATGCAAGTAGTTGCACAGACTTCTGGAAAATTGTGCCTCTGGTGTTGGCTTGTGAGTTTCGCACAATCTTAAGAATTATATTAAAAAAAAGTCACATGACAGCGCGTCACCTTGTCTAAATCCTTTTTTGACACAAAAGGTCTCGGTGATATTGTTTCCGACCTTTATGGAGCAGCGAGCGTTCTCCATCGTCATTCTGCACAATCTGACGAGATTGGCAGGGATGTCAAAACTAGACATGACTCTGTATAGCTCGTCTCTATAAATGCTGTCATATGCGGCCTTAGAGTTGCCATGCGAAAATACTGGATTCTCCAAATTAATACCACGCACTTGTAAAGACTGACCTTGTGACTTGTTAATTGTCATGGCAAATGCAAGACGAATCGGAAATTGCATACGTTTAAATTCAAATGACATGTCCGATGGAATCATTGGTATTCAGGGGAATGAAAACATGTTCACCTTTGTACTTTCCTTTCAAAATCGTCGCTTCGATCACGTTTCGCTGTAATCTTCTCACTACTAATCTGGTGGTTTGGGTTGATTAATATTGGCAAGCATAATAATTGGTGTTGAGGTGTTGTGGAGAGCCATTACGCACGCTGGTGCCACTGAGATTTCTTGCCGCGCGAACCAAAAAAAAAAAGATTAAAACTTCAAAGAAAAAACTGGTGCTGGCGGTGCCGCCGCCATGGAAAAACTTTTATTACTTTAGAAGCTAATTTTGATAATGTTAAAATAAAAATGGTGCCAGCGGTAGTGCCGCTATGAAATACCAAAAATTAATTTACAAATTATAACGTATTTTATGTTAATCTACCCCAACCAAGCGCGTGTAAAAATCCAACGAAAAAGAGAACGATTTGCAAAAAATGCCAAACTATATACCTACCTACTCTTGGCAAAAATGCTAGGAAATGTATGCAAGGAAAAATCAGTTGCAAAACTCAGCGCAGTGGCTTGCGGCTAACGAATTGTAGTAGAATAATGGCGGAAGGCCCAAGTTACATTTTTTTCGAATTTTACACTTAAACAATTGGTATTCCAATTTTCAATTATATAATTGTCATTAGACAAACCAGTTTCACCAGAAAAAGTTATTGTTTGTTGATTTTTAACGTGGTACTCAAAGTGAAAAACAGGTAAGTCACTTCTATCAACTTCAACAAAATCATGAAGAATTGTCACAAATTCATCAATACCATATTGTTTACGAAACCATGTCGTAACAATACGTTCAATCATATCCGACAATATTTTCCAGTCCTCAGGAGAATGTCGCAGCTGCGCCTCGTCTGCCGATTTCAGATCGGCCGTCGTCAACCGCGTGTGGTAGCGGTGTATCGCCGTCACGGCACTGGAACGTGCGTTGAGTTCTGCCATTAGAACTCCCTGTTCGCCTTTTAGTTCGTCAGGGGTACACTTGACTCAGAGGGAGTCACACAGTATCGTCAAGGCTCTGAGGAGAGCGAGAGACACACAGATCACTAGTACCCCAAAAAACACTAATATGCGCTCGGCGCAACAATT
Organism: Cheilosia vernalis; assembly: GCA_949126925.1. Classification (NCBI taxonomy): domain Eukaryota; kingdom Metazoa; phylum Arthropoda; class Insecta; order Diptera; family Syrphidae; genus Cheilosia; species Cheilosia vernalis. The sequence goes on from OX421358.1 coordinate 12,324,062, forward strand.
ACACATTCACAATAACAGTAACAATTACAGTGTCGCGAGTGTATTCCTCACAGGAGGCACCAAATGTTCGGGGAAATTATACTTCCGATACTATCTGTGAGAAAAGGGGAAAAATGACAAACACAACTTTGATTTGAACTTATTTATTATCAGGAAGAAGTACCGCCACTGGTGAGAGTTTAAAATAGACTAACTCGAGTAGTGGTTGACGTCCCCATAGGAAGCCAAACCCAGACGACCAGCCAACCTGCCTCGTCATCAGAAATCCCAAATGTGCAGTGCTGTCAGTACTTGATACCAGGCCCATGCCTTGGATATCCATCGGATGGCAAATATGATCGCGCCGACACCCCCAACCAGCAGCAGTATTTTTCGGACGTCCATATCTCTTGTGTTCTTTGATGATTCGAGTCTATCCACTACCACCGCCGATGCCGTATTTATTCCCCATAGGAATTGGGTCATTACTTTCGGCGCGAGGTATCGGGTGTCCGAGCACCATGGCAAGTGGATGGATAGACGATGATTCGAACCCAGCGATGAATCGTTCGTCGTGTCCCATATCAACGATACTCATATGCCCAGTGCATTGCGATATGAGTCGTTGGAATGCGGTGATTAACACATTGTCGTGTGGGACAATGATCGTGGCCTGGCAGCAGCCGAATCGCAGTGTCAGCAGATCTTATGACGACAATGTCATGATCTGAGTGTGTGCTCTGGTTGGTCTAGTCGGGGCGCCGTACCAGCGGGGGTGGTACTCTCGTGACGCAACATTCGGTATAGTACCGAACAAAGGGTATTCACGTACTTTTTAAAAAACACTACTGTCAAAGAATACTGCTGTAGCTGACATGATGATTACAAATTTGAAACAACTTTGAATTACATGTAACCGACATCACGCTTATATACCAACGATTATGCACACTGCACTACACCAAATTGTGCAATAAATCAATATTTAATCAACTGCAAAATATCTATTAAACGATCAATTGTATAAGCTAGATAGTAAAACACACCTAAGCAAATATTAATTTTATCTACCCTTCATATTATTTCCTTTGCCGCTGATTGCGGCGGCATTCCTGGAGCATCAAGTGAATTCAAAAATTCGGTTGAATAGTTGACCGCTTCATCTGCATTTACAACGGTGTCAATTGACTTATATGAAACAATTTCCCCTTCCATGTGCCTTAAAATTGATGAGTTTATTGCGTTGACATTGTCATTTTTTTGCTGCCAATATTGCTCGCTCGCTCAACCAATCATGGTTTTTGTAATGTTGGGAAAACATTTTCAATCAATTGTTCTTTTAATTGTACAATAGTACAGAAACCTATTGGCAGTGTTATTAATCCGGTCAAATTATCAATTTGGACTCTGCCATTTCCGATATTCAACAATTGCTGTGAAAATAAATCTGCTGATTTGTCGTCCGGCCGGCTGTCCCCTCGGTGGGCTGATCGTTTCCCAGGGCTAGTACTGTTTCGATAGCTCTATATGTTTGCTTCGAAAAAGCAGTTCCAAAGAGAACAAATAAGAAAAAAGAGATGATTTTAATAGCGCCTGGTACTCGCTGCAAAAGAAGTACTAAATAAATAAATAGAGTTTTAAGCTGATAATGATGTATCCATCGGTCCATTTGTAGGAAGCAGGCAGAGTTTCGTGATGGGACGTTTGTACTGTTTCCCATTTGATAGAAGAGTGACCACTCTACAAATATCGTCTTGTCCTGGGTGAACTTGAAGAATTCTTGCTAGTGGCCATCTTGCTGGAGGAAAACGTTCATCAGTAATAAGAAGTTCCGTTGAATATTAGAGAGCTTATTTGGTCGGTTTTGTAGTCTGCAGAGATATTCCGTTCTCCATCTCTCCCAAAAATGTTGGAACATTTGCTGGATCTGCTGCCAACGTTGAAGGCGGCTCTGTTTCGCATCCAGTAGTGAAGGTTCAGGTACTATAAAGGCTGGCTCTCCGATGAGGAAGTGTGCGGGCGTAAGACAGCTGGTATCAGTTGGATCGTCATTCATGGGGCAAAGAGGTCTGGAATTAAGAACACATTCGATTTGAATTAAAAGCGTATTCAGTTCTTCGAAAGTTAGAATTCTATTTAATAGTATTCTCTTTAGGTGGTACTTAACTGATTTTACCCCTGCCTCCCACAATCCTCCAAAGTGGGGTGAGGCAGGGGGAATGAAGTGCCATAAAGTTCCCTCAGAAGCAATAGTCTCTCTCACATGTGTTGGAATTAGTTCGTTGAATTCTGCATTCATCTGGCGAAGAATCTTGTTCGCGCCGACAAAGTTTGTCCCATTGTCGCTGTATAAATTACTGCAGCTCCCTCTTCGTCCTGTAAAACGCCTAAAGGCTGCTAAGAATCCCTCCGAAGACATGTCTGACACAAGTTCGATGTGGATTGCCTTTGTCACCAAGCAGACAAACACACAAATAAAGCCTTTATAGGTTCTGGGTGATCTCCCCTTAGAAATTCGGATGTCGAATGGGCCAGCATAATCAACACCAGCGTGTCGGAAAGGTCTGGTTTCATTCACCCGTGCCTTAGGAAGTGATCCCATGAGTTGGTTTGAACGCTTGTGGTTGAAACGAAGACATAACGTGCAAGCATGGAACTTCGACTTCGTAAGGTTTCTTAAATTAAGAATCCAGAATTTATGCCTTATGTATGACATCATTAATTGAGGACCACCGTGAATGGTTTGGATGTGAGCATCAGAAACAATAAGTTTTGCTAGATTGCAATGATTCGACAAGATAATCGGGTGTTTTGCATATTGGTCGATATCAGCAAATCGCAATCTACCACCGACGCGCAAGATACCTTCCTCATCGATAAATGGATGAAGGTTTCTAATTTTACTTCTAGTGAAGACTAATTGGTTTGATTTTAAATTTATAATCTCTGACGCAAAGTGCTGAGACTGGGATAGGCGAATGAGGCTCGAAAGAGAATTAAGAATTTCCTTGGGATTCAGAATTGCCTCAAATGTATCTCTCTCCTTGAACTTATAGAGTCGGTAGATATAGCTTGTTACACGAAGAAGTTTGTTTAAAGATGAATATCTTGAAAGGAGATCAAATGTAGGAGTTAAATTTATACTAAAACAATTTATGTTAGCCCTTTTCTCTAGCTCAGTTTGAAAGTTTGAAGCCTCCTGATTTGGCCATTCAGATTGAGAAAGCCTAAGCCACTTAGGGCCAGACCACCACAAGGCATGGTTTTGTAAGTCAGGTGGATGAACTCCACGTGACGCACAGTCAGCAGGATTGTCTTCAGAGCGTACATGATACCAATCGGACATATTTGTCAGCTGTTGTACCTCGGAAACCCTGTTGGCAACAAATGTCTTCCAACGTATTGGTAATGCATGAATCCATGCCAGTACGATTTTGGAATCAGTCCAGAAATATGGTTTAATATTAGACGACTGATTTTCAATTGAAGTCATAAATTTTTTAAACAGCTTAGCGAGTAACACAGCACCACATAACTCAAGTCGTGGTAGCGATACTTGCTTGATAGGAGCAACTTTTGTCTTTGCGGTTATTAGCGTGGTAGATATGTTACCACCGTTAATGCAGCGATAGTATAGAACTGCTGAATAAGCTGAATTTGAGGCGTCTGAAAAGCCGTGCACTTCTCCAAGGGACGTAGTCTTAGCTGTATCTAACTAAATTGTAAATATAAAATAAACTTAACGAATATTAAACAAGTACCCTCTCGTTATTTCTGTTGTGCCTTGAACCTCTATTCCGATTTGTGTTTGGTCGATTAAAATGATTGTAATGATTATTAGTACCTGCCCCTATCAGTGGTCCTATTGACTGGTGCGTTGTTGTAGTTGCTCTGCGTATTACCTTGTTGGTTACGGTTGGCATTTTGTGGCCGATTAAACCGTTGTTGAGCTTGAGAAAAATTTCGAGGTAAATTATTACTATTATTATAATAATTTTCGTTCCTACGATAGCTAGGGTAATGCTGATGGTGTGGGTTCTGGTAGTAATTCTGGTTGTTAGGCCTTTGAAAATTACGTGTCTGATAATTTTGTTGGTATACTGGGTTGGGTTGGTGATTAGTTGCATAGTGAATGCTTTCTGGGGCCGATGTTGCAGTTGAGTCTAGTTCTAATAAGTGTTCAATGGCATTTCGCATATTAGTATGCCGAGCGCTATCAAGAATGATTTTATATCGCTCGTTGACTCCTTGCTTCAAATGAGGTAAATCCCTACGTTCGTTTGCTAACGAAATTATAGTGCGCGATGGTTCCCCTTGTATTTGGGTTTCCAACTCGGTCATTTTGGCTACGAGGTTCTCTATGCCAATTATTTTCTTTGGGTAGTCGTTATGGACTATGTCCAATTATTCTCGCCTTCCGACACGGACCACGTCAAATAAAACACAAAACGAGTAAGATGTCTAACAGAAGTCACGCATGGGCCGATTACGCTGGCGCAGTTTGTCGAGTTGTGATTGAATGCCTTCAATGGTATCCCTAGCTCCGCATTTCGCCGTCAGGTTTGCTTTTAATTCAGCAAAAGTCGTCGGCCTAGCGGTTCCTAATTCGGTCAATGCCCTACCCTGGATTTTGCATTTAAGCACGAATTTCAAAAGTATCGGTTTCGCTGCGTCATTTAGGCCCATGTGTCTCATAGTAGAACTCGACGTTGTTCTTATATGTTCGGCTCGGTTTTCGTTGGCCTCGCAGGTAAGGATTGGCAATTTTTGTGCCGTGTTTAACTCAAATTCACCCATGGTTTTGTTTTTTATACTAGGGTTGCTTAGTGGAACTTCCCTAAACTCGAATTTACTTTCTATTACCGATGCTTGTGATAAACTACTTTCAGCCTCAGATTCGTCTGAATCAGTGTCCTCAATGTTAGTTTTAACTATATCTTCTGACTGCTCCCTATAGGTGTTCGCTTCAGTAGTTAAACGATATAAGTAGCTATGCTCTAGTTCCGATAAGGAGTTTTGGTCGATAACAGAAAAGTGAGAAAAGAAGTCTTCCCAGAGTCGCTTTATTTGTTTTAGCTTCTTGGCGGCTCCCTCGGGCTTACGCTTACGCTCAGGTGATTTCTTTAGGCTTTGGCAGCAAGTTTTCAACTTAGATAGGGCCTCTTCGAGTTGGACGAAAGTCATCGGGCAAATTTCTATTAGAAATCTATGCTAAGTTATGAAGAGAAAATTTTTAGATCCCATTCCGTTTGAAATAAGAAGTGATATACGAAATAAAATAATATTATGGTAAGAACAATATTTATATGGGTATATTTTGGTAAGAACAATAGAACAATTTTAAACTGACATTCTGCGTGGTCTTACTGTCGGGTATGTTACTTCCGATCTAAACAACTCTTCCCAAACGATATGGGCAGAATAAAAGACGCCTGGTTGACTTTACAAAATTATTTTATTATTATATTAAGAGCGGGATATGGTACAGCGTGTACCGTGTTGGGTCCGCGAGAGGAAAAAAGTGACTGCCTCGAGTGCTGGTCGCTTTCGCCAGTCGTCGACCAGCACCTCGTTGCCATAGTCCAAAAACGCTGCATCAGCCGAACGCCCACAGCCCAAGGGTGTCAAGTACCCCGTACCAGGCCCAAGCATGCGAGATCCATCGCCAAACGACAAACAGCATTCCCACGCCCGCCACAATGATAACTCCAAGACGACGATCCATTTTCCTTATCTGCTTCTTTTAGTGAAATCCAAACACTAGAATGTCCATTGCTGCCTCGCCGCCGTATTTATTCGTCCATCGAATAGTGCCATTACATTCGGCGCGAGGTGTCAGGTTACCGAGTCGACGACAAGTGGGTGATGACTCGCTTGGTAAAGGTCTCGGTATCGCATATCTCACATGCGCCAGTGATATGAGTTGAGCTGTGATTATGTTGTGCTGATGGTTGGCTGGGACATTGCTGCGATTTGACTCTGTGGAATGCGGCGAGTTGTTGACAACGAAGATTCGAATATGTGCGATATGGGCCATCAGGTAGATGACCGCAACTGTGTGGTAGGCGATGGCGAATCGTCTGGGTGAAGGTCAGGGTGACTGACCAACACATTGTATAAGTTAAATTTACACTCAACGTTTTGTTTAAAAAAAAACTTTATTTTAATTCGACTTAACAACTAACAAGACAACTAATGATTACTGTTAACTCTAAGCAACTGAACAACTGGCAACATGCAGGCACATCTATTTATATTGTGAAAATAATGTCGCAGACGCGACGTCAGCATTCCCTGGAACGGCAGGTGCAGCTACATGGATCATATTCGCTGACGCTGTGGGAAACGATGGTGCGCGTGTTGCTGGTTGAGTGTTTTCGTGGGAATCGGATGTTGCGCTGTTGCTGGTTCGTTTTGTTAACTTATACTTCGGTTGCGTACCGAACACTTACATTATTTTTAATAATCTGTTGTCGGAGATAGCCTTGTTAAATTGCGATTTGGTGGCTTTAGCACAATATCTTAGGATAACTAGGATAATTATAATTATGACGATTAGCGTGAAGTCGATTATGAAGTGAGTCGCTTCCTCCATGTGGTTTTGTTGAGGGCCGTTGTTATTGATGATCACCTCATCTTGTTTGGACTGAGTTTTACCCATCTGGTACAGCCGTAAGGTATTATTCTGTTCGGGTTTGAATACAGTTCCTTAAGGTAGCAGCAGTGGCATCGAATAGCCTATGGAACTTGGTCTCCTCAGCTTTTTGTTGTCGGCGTTTCTTCTTCTGGTCAGCTCGGATCACGTATTTGAGCTCCTTGATTTTGGCCAGGATTTTTTTTGAACGTCGGCGGGCTGGTTGGCCAATTCTTTCTTTTGTCGGACCAGCTTCCCTCCTCTTGTGGATGGTTTAGGCGTCGGGACAGTGAAAAGATTAACAGTGGTTGCTGGCCGGTTCTGTCGTCGCCGGTACTCTTCAATGGAGAGGGTCTGAGGTCCTACCCTTAGGACAATAGGGTCTTCGGTGGTTATGGGGCTGACTGTGTATGTAGTCCGCAGGAGACTGTCGGCTTCTTGAATTCGTTCGGCTGCTCTGGCCAGATTCGACTGCTCCAGGGACATTGAGGTCAGCAAAATTGCAAATTTCAGCAAATTGTTGGTTTTTCTCCTGGCAGGATCGCCATGTGTTGTTGGCCGGTCCTTGTGCCAACTTCTGGACTTCTTATTTCAAGAAAGGTACCCACTAGCGTTGGCTATTGCGCCTTTAGCTTTAAAACCTCTAGCAGTTAGTTGCCTGCACTTGAGGTGGGGATCCCAATCTATTACCGAATACATAGGTTAAGGCTCACAAGCCAAATAAAACACTGTGTACTCTTTTGCGGTTGGTCAAGAAGTCTTCTCTTTATTAAAAATGATGTGTCTTATATAGTGACAAAAATATGTTATCGAATATCTACTTCAATATCGATACCCCGATATTTTGCCTTATCAGCATACGGCTCGTGACGAGGGTAAAACGACCGAACATTTCAAGTGTGTCGGGTTCACTTGCGTCCAATGCTTAGTTGACATATTTATTGAACCCTGGTCGTACCCCCGATCCAGCCTTGCATATACATATCATTGTATGTTCATTTGCTTTCATGCACCGAGTGTGCCAGCAGAGTAATATGACTCTCTTATTAAATGGTTCACTCCATGAGTGTCTGTATGTCGTTCATATCACTCTGATGTTTGATGCAAATGCAAATGAGTTATGAAGAGTTCTGGGTATCAAGTATCGAAGTAGATTTTGATATTCTTAATTGTTTTCGGCAATTAGTTAAGTGGCCGCTGGTGCGATCCCTTCACAATTGAACAAGAACATTGGTAGTCAATCTGAGTTTTTTTTTAACATGGCGCCATAGATATGACAATTTCAAACACGCGTTTATTTCATCAGCCGCCGTAGATCGAGGAATGACAGGTAACGTTTGTCGGAAATCACTTGCTAACAGAATCAGGGCACCATCAATTATTTGGCCATTTCCGCGGAGATCCTTTAATGTGCGATCCAATGCTTCTAACGATCTCTTGTGAGCCATTGTGCATTCATCCCATATGATTAAAGCACATCATTGCAGAACTTTTGCCATTCCAGACCTCTTTGATATGTTACATGTAGGTGCTTCATTAGCCTGCACATTAAATGGCAATTTACGCGCAGAGTGTGCCGTACGACCGCCGTCTAATAAAGTGGCAGCGATACCTGACGTAGCCATTGCTAATACTATGCCACCATTTGATCGAATGGCTGCCAAAAGCAGTGAAATAATGAATGTTTTGCCAGTACCGCCGGGCGCATCCAGGAAAAAATCTCATTATGATGATTATTAACAGCGTGCATAATTGTATCGTGCACTATTTGTTGTTGGTCATTCAATCGAATTAAATTCAACTGCCCAAATGCGTTAAGTTCGTCGATATCATACTGTTGCTCACGTTGCAGTTCTCGCTCAAATATCGTTGACATGCTTCACGGTATGTTGGACATAAGTCACCTCCAACTGTTCGCAAGTTTCCAGTTTCTCATGAAGAACGTGGACCACCATCATGTCGCACTGGTCCGTAGGAACACCTTGCGCCTTCAGCTGTCAGGCTGTTTTTTTTTTTATCTAACATAGACAGAAGTCTTCTTATTTTTGATTCTGGCGCACTACATTTGGTCTTGCAGCTACTTGACACACATGAGACTGTTTTTTCATTAAAAGTATTTGTCCTTGAGTCCATACTAATATGATAATCACCGACTGTTTTAGGCTAAGTCGTGATGTATTAGGTCCACGAGCAAAGAAGGAATCAATTTGTTTGTTGTTTTATTTTTTCTTTTAAAATATGTCGTACAACTTTATTTATCTAATTTACACCTTATTTTTCACTACCTACCACTATGTGGTTCTTTTCTTAACTTACTTTAAACTGTCTTATTTACAAGTACTTATAGTAATATTCTATTTCCGCTATACACAGGTGTTGTTCTTACATTTTCTCAACTCATCATATCTCACCTGGTTATGTAAATATATATAGTGGGGATGGAAGGGTCTCGTAAGCTATGTGGCTTACTTCGCTGACGCGTCCAAAATGACCAGAAAGGCCTTCGACGAAGGTACGTCGAAAGATATCCTGCATCTGGAGGTAATATTCTCGGTCGTTGAAATCTGTTACATTGCCTATGCCATCCAGGTAGTGTCCAAGCTCATCGGGGACAGCCGTGGGTGGGAGTTTCCGAAGCAACGCTTCCTACTCGTTTACTCCACCACCTCTTTCCGTCAGTACGTACAACACTCTTTTCCACATTAGGATAAAGGCGTAGTATTGGTAGGTTGAAATAAATATTATTGCAATCCCCTGTCCAACCGCGTCATAATTTGACGCCTTAATCAGCTGGATGTATGCTGAAAAGTCCACTTGAAAGGTTCTCTCCTTCGCACATCGGACTGCTGCGTTTACTTCATCGACGAGCATAGCATCTAGAATGATAGGATAATTCTTTTCCTCAGTTGCTTTAGTTGATAAAGTTTGGAGACTGAAAGTATCGGGGTTGGTTCCGCGTGCTATATTGGCTGGCCTAGCGAAGCACTTATTCCTTGTCGTCGTTGCATTACTTGTCGTGGCTGCTGTTCAACTCGGTTTGGCTGCTGTGTGCGGACCTGGCGCGGTCTACGCTGGCGTTGCTGCTGTTCTGTCGTAGATTAGCTTGCCTTCTTGGGTTTTCGTCACCGGGGGTAGGCCTCCCATCTGAAACTTGATTTGTTCGTGATTGCTGTCTTGAGCTCATAATTTCGATCACTGTTCTTTAACCTGATTGTATTATGTCCACGAGCCAAGAAGGAATCAATTCGTTGGTTACCAATTGTTATGGAGAATGGCTTTGGCGTGGCTGTATTGATATAACTATAAGGACTATTTGGATTAAACAATTGAATTCAAAAAATTCAATTGTAAAAAGAACAATTGAAAAATTAACCTCTTGAACAAAAAGCAAAAACCAGAAAACAATATTCTTGAGAGTAGTATAATATCATAGATTCAAGTAGTTTTAGGGTTGTATTTGGAATACACGGTGAAAAGTTTTTTTTAGTATAAAAAGCTAAGTACATCTACTCTTCGGCGGATATTCCGCGTTTACAATAAAAATTATCTTAAAACAAACATCTACTGCTTCCAAAATGTTATGCAGTAGATATTTAGTGTCATTAACAATGATAAAATAGGATTTAATATCTTCTAATGAATTACCCACTACAATTATAAAGGGTTGCAATGTAAGGCCAATACCTTGGAGTTTATCTCTCCTGCTGGTAATCGCTGCGTCGATGTCTTCATCCGTCGAAACTCTGGTTATGAAGCCATCCCGTTTTATAGAATGTAATGAGGAAGAGGATACTCGACTGGAGGAAGGCGGCGACGTTACAGAAGTGGAACGCGAACGCTTCCTTTTGGTGCTAACACCACTTTCCCGGTATTTTCTTTTTAAATTGTGGATGTGGTCTGGCAATTTTCCAGTCAATCTGTTTACAATCCCACGACTCGAATTATTAATCAGCTTCTTATGGAAATATACCGATCTATTCTCGGTAGGGAACACATGAACAATCTGATTTGTCCAGCGCCCATAAACTTGAGCTGTTATATTTTGTTCTGGGTTTTTCCTTTAAATGTTGGTGCAAACAATACGCACCAATCGCAGACGAGCAACTTTATCCAGCGACAGAATACCGGTTCCTTCCAGTGAGCTTTCGAGCAGCTTGAAGGGGAATCTAGTACTTCCACTCTGTAAACGTCGTGAAGTATTCGTTTTCGCAAAGACCTTTGACGAAATCCTAGAATTATAGAATTTTTTTAGTTTAAATTATAAAGAAATAACAATTTACTTACCCGTAGCGAACAAGTTTTTACATTTATCCCAAGCCGTTGAAGGCTTCCTATGATAGATGAAATCCCTTGTTGCATCTCGAATGTAGTCTTCTTCGTGCCGAATTTCTTCTGCTTCATTGCTACCTTCACAATCAGTTTCATGGCACTCACTGCCGTCAATATGAAGTCGTCCGTCCACATCACTATGATTAAGCCTAAAATACTCAGCATGTACTTAAATTTTTGGAAGGAATAATAAGTTATGGTTGTGCGGATCACAACATATTTGATCTCGTGTTATGTGATTCAACTCTGTCAAATTTATTAATGTGCTTTTGAATAGCTTCTCTCAGCCTCTTATCAGTTTCAATTTGAGTTTTTAGATCGCCCAACGCAGGGTTGAAATCGTTCGCCTCGTTTACAAACAGGATTAGGGACTGTTGGGAGTCCTTGATAGTTGCTTTGTAGAACTTCCTCTTCTTTTCACCGTCCTGACTTGAAAAGGTAGACTGTCTGGCGGATGGAGGGAGAACTGCATGAAGCAGATTTACGATGAGAACATCTTCCGGAACTTTTGAAAAGTTTTTTTTTTTATGCAAGAACCAAGTACCTAGTAGTTCTTGGCAATTCCTGTCCTTTATCTTTTCATCAAAGACCGGAACGATTGAACCTTTAAAGTCCTTCCACTTTTCTAGGAGGTTGTTATGCTTTTCGGGGAATAAGTTTGCAAAGTCGGAATTTATCCAACGATCATAGTAAAAAACTATGTTTTTTTATACTCTTTTATGTATACGTATGATTTCACGCGCACCAAACTGAACTACAAAAAGAAACAGCGTCGTTAATAAACACAAGCACTTTCTTAACGTCCGAACACTCGCACTTATTCCGGCACAATGTCTCATTTACAATAGTGGGGAGCCCATCGAACCCCGTGAAATGGTTCAGCTCCTCCGCTACTGGCCTCAAATCCTCTGATGGATTTGGGAAAAACGCTTCTAAATAAAGAGGATCGTTCTGTATAGTTGCTTTGTAGAACTTCCTCTTCTTTTCACCGTCCTGACTTGAAAAGGTAGACTGTCTGGCGGATGGAGGGAGAACTGCATGAAGCAGATTTACGATGAGAACATCTTCCGGAACTTTTGAAAAGTTTTTTTTTTATGCAAGAACCAAGTACCTAGTAGTTCTTGGCAATTCCTGTCCTTTATCTTTTCATCAAAGACCGGAACGATTGAACCTTTAAAGTCCTTCCACTTTTCTAGGAGGTTGTTATGCTTTTCGGGGAATAAGTTTGCAAAGTCGGAATTTATCCAACGATGATAGTAAAAAACTATGTTTTTTTATACTCTTTTATGTATACGTATGATTTCACGCGCACCAAACTGAACTACAAAAAGAAACAGCGTCGTTAATAAACACAAGCACTTTCTTAACGTCCGAACACTCGCACTTATTCCGGCACAATGTCTCATTTACAATAGTGGGGAGCCCATCGAACCCCGTGAAATGGTTCAGCTCCTCCGCTACTGGCCTCAAATCCTCTGATGGATTTGGGAAAAACGCTTCTAAATAAAGAGGATCATTCTGTATTTCTGAATTTGTTTTGGACAGATGTTGTCCAGTGGGCAAGGAATCAACACCTCTCCTTGGTCTCTGAAAATGAGAAGGAGCAGGAACAGCATCAAAGTACTGACCCATAGGGGGACCGTACTGTTGTGGTTGATTGTATCCTTGAGGATTGAATCCTGTTCCAGGCACCATGGCGCTCCAGCATTTCGGTTATTATTCCGACTGAATCTTGACATTTTAGCTCAAGATCTTTTATCGTTTCTGTTGACACAATCAGAATTGTTTATGCAATTTGGATGCCTCTCCGAGGTCTTACTTTTTTTTTTTTTTTGAAAGCTTGTTCTATATTGGGGTACCTTTCATTGGACGATTAGTTGAATCGTCGCATTGTTAATTATAACAATGAAAAAAAATCTTCATTTTTAATTACCTGAACAGGCGGTTTAACACAACAAAAGCAATTTATTTTGGTTATATTTATATAAACAACCCTAATAAAAAAATCACAAAATTTCTACTACAAAAATTAAGAAATATGCATAATTATAGAAAAAAATAATAATAAAAAATTGATCTTGCCGGTGGAAATGGTGATAATATCACGATGCTGCAATCTCTGCTGCTGGGTAAAGCACTCGTTGCGGAAGCCGTCGGCGATTCCTATGTCAGGGTTGCAAGCTCGTCCGCTTGTTATTCAAGGAAGGAACGCAGGAAAAGTTAATTGTAGGGGAATAATTTCAACCCTTGTTATCGAGACGGGTCGTTAGGCCGCTCGTAGAAATTGATTCACTGGCACGAGGTACACTATACAATGGGTCTGTTAGTCGTCGTCGTTCTTAAATCACGTGGGAATAAAAAAGTGCAGGGGATAATTCAACCCTTAGTCTGGCGATGGGTCGTTAGGCCGCTCGTAGAATTCCGTTCACGGGCAGGAAGTTCACAGGTGGATTATGGGTTAGAGCACATAGTCAGAAAAAAAAACACTGAGTCTATGACCATCTAGTCTAGGTAGTACATAGCTCGTTCGATGAGGTCACAAAACTGTTTCTACTCGTCTTCTTCGATAGATCCAACGCGCACTATTAAGTTGCTGGGCAGGAGATTGTCACAAATAAATTATTTGCCTGTATAGGGTGCACTGAAAAATGTTGATTACACTTCAGGTGATCACGCTTGCGCACGGAAATAGCAAACGCTAATTTCCTTCTGCGGTTATCAGGCGGTAACGCACTAGTCACAAAATTGATATTTACCACTTTAGCACTGAGTGTGTTAATCGAACAAAAGACAAAATGCACTTCCGCATTAAGGGTAATAATCTCAAAGTCACTAGTTTATTGTGTTTTTTTTCGACAACTGTAGCTCCTACCAGGTGGCCTGATGTGCTTGGGTATTGTAAACAAAGTACCGTTGCCCAAACAAAATTTTTGTGCTGAGTGGAAAATTACCATGCAGTGGCGTGGTATTGTCAGGTGACTATTGGCTGTTCTGATTCTTGGGTTTAATGAGTGGTGTGGTGATGGTACAGGGTGTTGACATTTTTTTCATTTATTTAGAAGTTGCACAATATTGGTGACTGTTTATTGATGGAAATTGTTTGTTTGAAATTTATACGAAGAAGATTGAAAAAAGAAGAAAACTTTGTTCTGACGAACGATTGTGGTTGCTTTGTCGGGCCTTTTGCAAATTAGTACGGTGAGATTTATTTTGTCCCGACCTTGTTCTGGACCATTTTTAACACGCTGTTATATTTTAAGTCAATTGTCTCTTTAATACATTTTGAAATTAACTCTTTATTCAGTTTGGTTTATCACTTAGATCAATTTTGATCCGCTGCAAATTCAACAATATTATAGACAAGCCGTTTTATCACTCCATTCGGAATTGATTGTAGTGCTAAAACCACAAATGTAATCGAATATTGGCACTGGTATGTTATATTCTTCAGCGCTTATTGCGGCAAGTGGATCCATCAACGCTTGTAATGCCGAAATCTTAAGAACATACTTCCCGTGATGAAGTAGGTCCCCATGAGGAATTCCGTCATGGCATCTTGGAATATTGGATACGGTAGTTCCTCGGTATCCGCTGATCTTCCACAGCTAGTCGATCGAACACCTGGCGCACTAGGGGTATAAATCCTGCGCAGTCCATATTTTGTGCCAAGGTTTTCTTTACCGGATTCCTACCTCGGTTGTTGTCGTAAAGTGGTTCGTCCCTTGGAGGTGTTTCGACTGTTGAGGGTAGAAACTCCACTGCCGGGTTTATCACTTAGAATTTTTTTTATTATGTTTTAACGACTGGCATCGTTGTTTAGTCGCAGTTATAAGAAATAAAAACCGATACTCAACTTTTGGATTTAATTTTATTAACGTCTATACTGTTTGCACTCTGGTTCTCGACTGACTCTCGTTCAGTTGCGAACGTGACAATGCAATCATGAATGTATAATATATATATAGGTATAAATGCGTATAAGTGTACAATTGGATTGCTTCGGCCAGACACCATCAGTCATTATATTGTCTCTTTCTTAACATGGTGATATGTTATCCATTTTATTCTCCAGTATATTTCCTTGTTTACTAATTTATTCTCCATCCAATTTGATTTGTCCAGGAAATAACAAATATCCAATATAACTTCCTAGCCAGAGGCATTGGGAATTTCCTTCTAAGGCCACGAGAAATATAAGTTTTGCGTTCGACACCGTGCTTCCTCGGTAAATCGAGGGAAGAGTGCCGTACGGAGAGAAGAAAAACCAAGAGATTAAATTATATTTTTATAGTTTTATTAGGTATTGGCCCGCTGTCTATGGCTGGGCTGCGACCAATACTTTTATTTCTTAGGATTATATGGATTCAATGTTTAACAAAAAATTGGCCCGCTGTCTAGGCTGGGCTGCGACCAATATTGTTCTTAGTTATTTCTACTCTGCCTTGCTACCAAAATTCTCAGTCCCTTTATAGTGGTTTAGGGAATTCATCCATGTTCATTTGCGTTCCCCTCCAACACACATGTTCTTCCGCATTTCTTGGAAATGCGTTGCTCAACCATGCTGACGCAGTCCTTCATACCTTCGCGACCCAAAATACCATCGATATCGCAACAAGTCATTGGCGTTTTGCCCTAGCTGCGCAAAGTGCATTATCAGCATATCATTCACACTTTGCCTTCGTTACACATAGTGCGACCACACAGTGCGATATCAGCATATGTGTACAGAACTTGAAGTGGAGTTCCCTTGTTGTCCCATTACTCATATTGTTTATGGGCTCTGTGGCGATTACTCACATTGTTTATGGGTTCTGTCGGCAATGTGTGTGATATGCTTGACATTGACCCAGTGAGGCGACTTATTGGGAATATCGAATAGTATGCATTTTTGGTATGCGGTAATATGGTTCTGTGAGCAGTTGTGGTTGGCAAATGGGAAGTGTATGGGAATAAGTGAAACGCAGATGAACAGGTTATGTGGGGTACTACATAAGAAAGCCATAATACTTTTTCCCCACACACAAGATTTAACAGAAAAAAAATTATTGAATTTTATTTTCGATGAATTTATTCGACTCCGTTTTCCTCCTGGAAAAATGTCCTCAAATGGCTTTGTGTATGCTCAATGCTCATACAAGTTTAATTTTTTTTTTTTTTGAATTGTGTGAATGTAGGTAAATTCAGCACAATAATATTCTCCGTTGCATGTTTCTGCATGCTCTTGTTTATTTTCCCTCCGCTTTCTCTCCGTTTATTTAATTTTTTTGTATGAATTGATATTCAGCACAATATCTCAAATCTCTTTCGCATGTTCCTACATGCTTTGTGTGATTGTATGTATTGTAGGTACATACAGCTATTTGAAATTTAGTGGTTGTAAGTCACCAAATAACAAAAAAAAAATGTCTCCTTTGCACGTTCCGACATGCATTCCGTATCTATCTTTTCTCTTTGAATTCTAGTGGTTGTAAGGCACTAAAAAACAAAACAAGAAAATAATAACTCCTTTGCACGTTCGCACATGCATTTTGTATCTCTATTTGCATTTGGTGGTTGTAAGGCACCAAAACAAATAACTTGTATTCCTGAAAACAGAAATGAATTAGTTACATTCTGAAAATATTGATTAAATGTCACCAATTTATTTATTTTTGGTGTGCAATATAGTGAAAAAAAAACAAATAAAACTACCTTTTGTGTGTGAGTAAGTTGCACACATCCTTGTCTCCAATCCGCTCCACACTTATACCTTCCAGTTTTTTCTCCGTTGCTCCATTGTTTTTTTTTTCATTTTCTTTTTCTCTTTGTACTTTTCACTAGTTACACACAATTGTTCTCCGAAAGATTTTTTTTTTCTATCCCGACCCGAAGAACCACAATGTATAACACTCCGATTAAAAAGAAAAACGGTACGACTTTTGTTGTGGGAAAACTATAGAAAAAAACCCACATTTATTAAATCTCCGTTTCCTCGGTGTGTAAATACACGTCTCTCTCGGCCAGAGACCGATCGAGAACTAACTCTTTACCTGTCATTTTACAATGAGAGCACGTATGGCAAGTGTTGCCATACGTAACAAAGGGTATTGAAGTTGTGTGTCTACACACTGCTACAGTTGTTTTTTTTTTTTTTTGTTGCTGTAGGGTTTAAAGGTGTTCCACAATGGACATTGTTCCGTAGTCGCATTTTGGTCACTATCCAAGAGGAAATGTTGGCTGGTGTGTTACAGATATAATACAATTTGAGATTAGATGTCATAATATAATCATGGCCAGTATACTACAAATGCCACGATAATCGTATTCCCATCGGTGGCCAATGGCGATCCTGATAGTCTGGATGAGCCAGGATTGTAATGCTGTCCTGTTGCAGTGGTATCTTTACAATTTCTTTCGTTATGCAATAACTCGTTTAATTTAAAGTGGTATTTGGGATCTATCATATTCCGGTACAAACTAAACTCTAAGTCTCTTAACTATGAGCTTATAGTTCCATCCAACCTAGAATAATCCCCTGTTAACACAGAGGGCGCGTTGTGTGTTAAAGCGCGCACCAATTCCACTATTTCTTTCGGAGTTTTGCCTGGAACGAACCAATCCAATGTTTTGAAATACTGTTTACATGACAACGTGTATAGGCTTCATGTTATACGTTGTGTTTTTTTTAATTGACGTGAATGGCTGTCAAAATAGATCTTATAATGCTAAACGAAAGTTTAAACGGTAGAATAAAACTAAATTTTTTGTTTAAACGAGCACTGTGACACCAAAAAATCGTTTGAACGAAAGTTTAAACCAAAGATAATTAAAATAAACAAATAAAAAACTTTCTCGGAGCTTACCAATTTTTTTTGTTTGCTTTCCTTGGAGCAATAAGCTTTTGGAGTGTGGATTTTTTAATGTTGATTTCATAGTATTTTACAATTTTTTGCTTAAAATCGTCCCATTTACTTTTTAGTAAATGCCCTTTCGCCTGATGCATGAGATTAAAATCGATTTCCATCTTTAATGATATCAAAATAATAAAATAGATGTTAGTTTTAAATATCGTTAAAATCATTGTTAACAAAATAATAAATAGAAGTGCAGTTGATTTATCGGTTATTAAAGCGATTTTCGAAATATTATAAAGTAAAAGCTTCCCGGAAATCCCAGCTTCTACTCAATAAATTTTGTTTTAATCTTTAAAAAAAAAAATGAAGTATCTAGTACCTTACATTTTACCCGAAAACAGTAGCTTAAATTTCACCCAAAATTTCGGCTACTACTAAATAATGTTTTCAAAGCCGGAAGAAAGTTTTGAAAATGTTTGTTTTTCAAAAATATTTTCATATATGTTATTAAAACAAGAATTTCGAGCAAAATGTAAACTACTATGGGTGTACCTACTTTATATTTTAAAAATGTATTTTTGAAAATTTTCTGAAAATTGGAAAAAAAGAATAAAAATATAAATACCAAAGATGGAGCTCTTGCATCATTAATTAATGGCCATTCTAACAAAAATTCAGCTTGTGAAAATTTCTTGGCATCAGCTTGTCGCAAAGTATATGTTCTCTGCCATTTATCGACAGTCTCGTTCCAGTTGCTACAGTCTCTTTTTAGAACGTTTTTAAGAGACAGAGATATCGACTCGTCAACTTCCGATTCGTCAGGTTTTTCTGGCTCTATTGCTTCAGCAATAGCCTCACATTTTGAAACACTGCTACTTGTTTCTGTGGAAATGTCCCATTTCCTTCTTTTAGTTTTCAGATTAAAATACTTAGAATAAAGCTTGCCACTGGGATTTTTTTTCTGCTGACGAGGAATAAAATAGTATTCCTAAAATTAAAAACAAGAAAATATCACAAAATGTTATTAAGTAATATTTGTATTTTATATTAGGTAACCAAAAGAAGATATAAGTAAAGAAAAGTGTAGCTTCAGGAGTGGTGGTAGAGCGGGGGTGAGTGACCAATAACAACTCAAGCAGTTTCGTATGACAAATTATTTTATTTGCTTAACAATTTTGTTAGTGGATTACAATTGGAAATTCTGTCTGATACGACTGTTGTGATGACTTATCACCCACGAGTTATGCTGTCCGGAGACCGCAGTAACCGTTGAAGCAGTAATTCAACACAACAGGTATGGCGCGCAGAGAGTGTGGTAACTTCGTTCGTAGGCGGTAGAAAACCTCCGTACTTGGAACCTATCAAACTCCCGGTTGACTCAGAAGTGTTTTCTGTCGATCGAGTGGGGCTTTTATATGGTTCTAATAGAAGCTTTTAAGAGCTTTTACATTTGTTTGTTTTTTTAGTACAGTACACGTAAAAATGATTTTTAATGAAAGCTTTTTTATACAGTATGAATCAAAATGTTTTATGAATTATAAAATGAATGAATGTAAAAATTAAATGATTTTAAACAAATTAATTAAAAATAATGCGGTTGTTACAAAAGTCAATTCGAGCATTACGAACCCTACGCAGGAAAGGAAAGAACATAGAAAATCTGAGAATGGGTTGGGTTGTAGGATTAAGGACAAAAAATGTTCATACAAAATTTTGATAAGGAGTGAAATTGGGGTTGATTTAAAGTATTGAAGAAATATGCAACTCAATTTCTTTAGTTAATATGAACATTTCAAAAGGGCAGTCTTCGAAAATATAAAAGATATGTATTTGCCTTGTTTTGTTTTTCATTCGGGAAAATAGTGACAATCTCTTGAACAATTGTGATGAAACTTTCCGGCCTCAATTTTATTCACTTTGTTGTTACTTCTTCCAAAATTATTTGTATCAGCTCATCCCGCTGCTGTCTTGTTAAGCAGGAGTTTTCTTCATAGTAGGTATACTTCGACACAATTCCTGTCATTTAAGAAAATCAGTTCCATGAGCCACAATTCAAATTTATTTCTTTATATTCAAGTATCTTAATGCGAGAGATGTTATATATGGTATAACACTTATAACTTGTTAAGTTTATGTATATGATCCGTTGTAAATTAGCCACGAACGTGAGCACTCATTAATAAAGAATAAACTACAACGTTGTGAAAATCAAAATATAGGTGGCCAACAATTTTAATAATTAAGGCACTTTTTCTTGTATGTTTAAGGCATTTATTAATTTATCTATCCGAAAGCTAAAGTCACCTCACTAGACAAAAACTACTCGATCCGCTCTAGATTTTATGAATGATATCAAAAAAACGAAAACATATTACGATAAAATTTAAACTTACTTTTTAAGTCACTATAAATTTCTTCAAGCTCAAAACTTCTGAGTAATTCTTTTAATTTAGGTAATATCATCTTCGGATAAGAAAATTTCATTGTCGATTCCATCTTCGTTCGAATATACTAATACATTTTGCTGTTCAAGGCTCATACCATTTGCTAATAAAAGCGTATCCAAATCCACAAGTTCTTGGCTTTGTGTCATTTTGTATGCCAGATTTTTTCTAAGCGCAGAAACAAAAGATCATACACCAAAGAAATGTTAATACGCCAAATAATTGAAAAATAAAAATCAGAATCAGCTAAAACGGGAATATGACGTTTTAAGAAAAAACTGTTAATTTTAAAGACTGTCGCAGGTCCTAAATTACACAAATTCCACACTTTTGTTTCCTTCGACAATAAAATACGTGGCTTTCCTTTTTACATACCTGTGGCTCCACTTTCAAGTCAAAATTTTAGTTTTTTTTATTTTTATATGTAGGTATGTCTCAAGACGTTTAAAAATTCAAAGCGTTCTCCTAATGTCGTTTTTCATTGGGACAAATAAAACCCTTTTTTTTTTAGATTTAGAGCTGTTTTTATGCTCTCAAAAGCCAGATTTCATTGCATTGGCCGCAAAAAAAAACACCTTTTTTCGGAGTCAGAAAATTTGTAACATACCCAACTTCGTAGCTTCGTACCATGCATGTACACTGTACAGTACATACCTACGTGAATTACGACGCAAATTTCTTTCCAACGCTGCTCTTCCGAGTTTTTTATTTAGATTTTTATTTAGATTAAATCACTTTATTTCGGAATTTATTTATTTTGAAAGATCGACAAGTCAGCACCACAAAAATAATATACTTTAATATTAAAAACGTACTAACCGACACTGAAACTGAATATGCAAGGCACAAAAAAGACAAACAACCTCCAACGAAAACCAATGAAAACCAACGCCAACCAACTGCGCAGTGCGCACCTGGTTCTGTTGTCTTTTTGTATGTATGTATCTAGATGTGGAGAAATTCAAAGTGTTCTCACCACAAATCAAAACGCCGCATTTTGTGTAGTATCTACATATGTATGTATCGAAAAGTTGAGAGATTTAAAGTGTTTCTCTTATAAATCAACGCGTTCAATTTAAAATCAAAGTATCTACCTACCTACATAATATTATTATTCTTTTGTATTAATTGTTATTTAATAAAAAACTCACAAAAGGCAAACAAATTATTGTTTAAGCAAAATGTAACATACCCAACTTCGTAGCTTCGTACCATGCATGTACACTGTACAGTACATAAGTGAATTACGACGCAAATTTCCAACGCTGCTCTTTCCGAGTTTTTTATTTGGATAATTTATATATTTACGGTATAAATCACTTTATTTCGGAATTTATTTATAGGTATTTTGAAAGCTTAACCAGTCAACACCACAAAAATAATATACTTGTTGGCATAGGGAAGTGTATGGGAATAAGTTCAACGCAGATGAACAGGTGGTGTGGGTACTACACTGTCATAGGCATTTTAGTTAATTTGGCTAACTTATGATTCTGGCACTTTTCGCACCTCTTAACGTATATCCCTTTTGGATGTTTTTCCATCTAAACTGTGTCGGGATACGCGCATATGTTCTTTGCACCCTCTGATGACCTCCGAGAGCGTCTATATCATAAACTTACCTCATTTAGATTAATTGTCTTCGTCCATCAATCTCTGGCGTCGACCTAAAATGTATCTGGAATATAAGTTAATATTTTAATGCGACGTTTTTAATAAAAAAAAGTTTTTTCGTGAGGAACTACCTCTTTATTTACCTCAAACTTAGAACTGATTTTACATTGATACCCGAACATTTATTTATTACTTATTTTTGCTTATTAAGCTACTTGCATCGTTTACTTGTATCCAGGTCAATTCCCTGGAAATTTGTCTGGAGTGAATTGAAGGTAAATTGCAGTGCAGTCGAGATTCTAAGAATTCGACTGCGGGAGCTCGTGTACTGAATGTTGCAATGCCGTTGGGATTCTGGGAATTGGTCTGTGGGAACTTGTGTGTTAACTTATACAAAGTACAAAAAAAGTCATCGACAATTATTAAATTTCATTCTTTATTAATAATAACCAAACAAAACAACTACACATAATATAATAAATATACATATAACGTAATATTATTTATAATATAAAACATCAAATTGTCAGCAACATCCATCACTTGCAATGAAAAAAATAAATTAAAGTATATATTATACAAATCCCGAATCACTTACTGTATTCCTTTGCCACAATTGCACCCTTTCCACCTTTCCAGTCCCTGAAATAAACAATCAAATTTTCAATAAAACTACATAAACTATTTCTTATTACTTATCTTTTCCATTATCCATCTGTCGGGGTGGGTAGATCATCTTAGGATAGCTACACAAAACAAAGACATCCTTGTCCTTGGTGAAGTTACCTAAAAGAGTTTCCTCAGTCTCTGAAAAATAATAAAATGTAAAACAACATTTATAACTTTATCTTTCACCACTGGTGCATGACTTTGTCTCCAAAACACAACCACAAAATAAATTATTCTTTGAGTACCTAATTCTTAATTGATCTGTAGTACTTTTTCTCTTTTATAATGAGAGGTCCTACTCTCAGTTGGGTCTTACCTTTATGTCGTGTTATTTCTTTATGTCCAAACAAAAAACGTAGAACACTCGCACGTTTTTTGTAATTACTTTATTAATGTTAACTTATTTCTATTTGAGTCTACTTAACGTTAACATGAATTTCTAAAACTATTTTGTATGTATAATAGGGAAATTGGAAAACGATGTGGAAAACGGGGTAGTAAATGATATAGAAAATGACTGAGCCGATACCGAGGTGAGAACAAGAGAGTGACCAAATTGGGTGAATACCGGGAACTGAGTGCCGCGTCATTGCACAGTGACTAATATATATATGGTGCACTTAACAACATCTCAATGCTTGGCTGCGATCTTCTATAATTGACTATACTTATCTCTCTGTGCCAGGCAGGCTTCGCGCCTTAAAGCTGAGGTCTCCTGGTCTTTGTTATTTTTAATCACTGCCCAAACTTTGCCTCCGGCGTCCGTGCAAGGAATTCGCCAGGTTTTATTGTTATGGGACTTTCCACTTTATTACTAACACTTTTTAATACTTCTTTGGTGTGTAGCCCCAGAGAACGCCTCAGAAGTATTTTGCCATTTTGTAAGGGGGGGGGGGGGGGGGGGGTAGAAGGCGAGCACTTGCCTGACGGAACTCCTAGCGCAGTGTTACCCTTTTTCCTCCACCTTACGATGAAAACAGCTTGATGAGAAAATCTGCCTAGCGGAACGCTTAGCGAGATTTTGTATCCAACGATAATTGCCTGGTCGTTGGGATGAAAAAATGAAAAGTCTTCTGAATTACTGCTGCACAAGTAGTCTCTTTATTTAAAGTTGAATTAAAGAAAATATCAGACTTTTATAATGTTTTTCACTCTTCACCTCATGTAATGAATCGAATGCAAATGTCAACAATTGTCAGTTTGTTTACAAAAATGTTCGTTACTTTTGAATTTTAAATGAAATTTATACAAACTGTATACAGTATTATTATGAGACGTTGTGCACATTAAAATTATAATACAATATACAGTATACTTTTAGGGTGATAGTGTTATAAGTTGTATATGTGGTGCTTCATGGCGCAGCGTCTAGGGTGGTTGTTTGCTACAAGATTATATATTATTTATGACAAGGCTAATAGAATAGACAATTAAATATATTAGTTACCTCACGGCCAAGATTGATGAATATGTAATAGTCACACAAGGTTGATACCTATTTGAAAACACTTTTATTATCTTATTGCGTACAATGAAAAAACACAAAAAACAGCGTCACACTTCTGTAGTTATACGACGCAACCTCCACCACTCCTGAACACTAGCTCCATCACCACGGGGGTGATGCCGTCTTTTACTTTTTGGCAGAGAATTATTGAATTTTTAAATTACGTAATTTATTTTTTTTTAGTACTGTGCAGAGAATTTTTTTTTTTTAACTTTATGGTAACTTATTTTTTTTGAGTACTGTGCATTTTTGTTGACGTTAGACATTCTCTGAAGGTATTCCGTTTGCGGGTTCGCTGGCAAAGCTGGTGTTGCATAGAATGTGAGCGACCGCCGCTTACGGCCGTTTTGCGCCATGTCGTGTGCTTGAGCCAGACTTGCTAATCAAAACTACAACGGTAGGTGGTCTTTTAGGCTCAGGCCTCATAAGAGCGTCTTGCGCTATAGTTTCCTTGGCCCATTCCAAGGAGGCTCGCTCCTTCTCTGTGAGGGAGCCTTGGTCTTTGGCGACGAGAATGTCAAATATATGTTTGGCCTTAAGGTATTCCCGTTTCCTTAACAGGCCTGGGGCACCTTCTTCTTCTTCGCCTTCTCTACACCGGTTGTCTCATTTGAGGGTTCAGCCAAGAGCTTTTCTTCTTCCTCTTTCGAGATCACTTCCTCGGTTGAGCAGGCTTCTAGAGCCTCTTGAATTTAAGTGAGATCGTATGGCTCTACGATTATTGTGTCGGCCACCGTCTCACTGAAGGTACTTATTGTACTCCCTCCTCCTTCATCTTTTGTTTTTTTTTTTTTTTTTATTTTGGTTGTCAATTTTTGTTCCCACGAGTAAGGCCGAAAATTATGGTCCGCCCCGGCAGCGCCGCCATACCGGGGTAGGGCATTTCAATACCGCAGGTCTTCGCCTGGGCCCCTGAGGGAGCTCGTATTCGGCTGATTTAACTTCCAACCTTTCATCCTTCGGCACGGTTTTAACTACGCTCACGCCACCAATGGAGTTAGGTTGGCAGTTCTTGGTTCGTCACTCTTCAAACAGCCTGTCTGCCATGGGTGACCCTTCAGACGACTTCCGCCTCCGACAGCATAGTCTGTTGAATCATTGCGACTTAAGCCTCCGCACCACGTCAAGGTGACTGCACTTAGCGGGGTTATTTTTTTTTTTTTTATTACGATTGAATCTAGACATTCTAGCTCTAGATCTTCAACTATCTCCGAACGACACAGAACGCACCGAAAGAAAACCCTTTGTAAAATCAAACACAAACCTTATTTGAAAATGCGTCAACCAAGGAACGTTGTTATTTTAACAAAGGTGGCGTGATCAATTTATTTATCAAAACGTTACAATTTTCCTTAATTGAATCAACAACCCCGTTGTCAACTTTGTGTTAAGTCAATCACATAACATATTAAAATAACAATCTTCGTGTTCGAATATTTCAATTCTCAAACATCATAAACGTTGTTGAACTACTAGATTCCGTTTTGATATAAACATTGTGAACGTATTTGTTTTAATATGAAACTGTTGAGTGTAGAATTTTTGTATCTATTTAGCAACAATCGTGTTGTTTTTTATTATTTACAATTAAGTATGATCATTGTTAATTAAACACGTTTATGGTTTTTGCGCGTCATACAAATTTTTGCTATAAAATTCTGTTTCTTCATCAAAGTTGTCATTGCCACATAGATCTTTGTTTTGGCTATCAGAACTTGCCGCAAGAATTGAATTTGTAAAGGTAGAAGAACTATTACTTAATTTGTTACAGGATCGCTTCAAATGCCTCTTAAAACTTTTTAAGTTATATATTTGATTGCAATTCAAACAATGGTAATCGTCGTTCGGCTTCAAATTATGAACCACCTTATAATGCACAACAAGACTATTTACATCGTCGAATGACGTGGGCTTTGAACACAGATAACAAGAATGCATTATTTTGTATGCGATTTCAAAACATCAATCAAAATGAGAACATCGGGGGGTACTCTTTCGCTAGTTTTAATTTCATAAAAATATTTTTGTATGAACAGCCAAACTGCTCTACATGACTCCGGATACTTTAAATTTAATACAAAAAATATTTTAAAACATGTGTCTAGGGCCGCTAGCGGGGAATCAAACTTATATTTGATCTCGTTGTAATAAACTATGAAGCTATTATCAAAAGTGCAGTAAATAATTATAGGCTGTAAGCTTTGGCCTTGACCTCTAACCTTGCTGGCAAGGCGGTCCAAAGTTGGATTGAAATCGTTAGCTTGACTTACGAATAAAATTAACGACTGCTGTGAGTCTTTTATAGTTGGCTTGAAAAATTTCTTTTTTTTGGTCCCGTCTACTAAAACTGTGGTCTGTCTTGAGGATGGAGGAAGAAGGGCATGTAGCAAATTACAAATAAGGACGTCTTCGGGCCCTGAAAATAAAATACAAAAGCTTAAATTATGCATATGAATACAATGTAAGTTAAAGATGTTCTTACCTTTAGAATGGTTCTTTTTGTTCAGGTTACTAAGTAATTCCAGACAATTTTTGTCCCTTATCCTGTCATTGAAAACAGGAATAATAATTCCTTTGCACAAGTGTTGCTTTTGTAAGTTGTTCCAGGTCGTAGTATACTACGAGTTTCCATTCTTGGTAGTATATTTCAGCGTTTCCAATCTCCTCGAAATATATGCCTGGGTTAGGATTTATGGGGTTGATTCTTAGATGGGTGATGGTCATGATCAGAGTAAATGTCAGCGTATGTAGCATGATCTGGAAAGTGGTTTTGATTATCTTTTGTCCAAAAGTCTAAATACATGTGTGTGCGTGTTTAGAAAAAATAAAGTTTTTTTTTTTTATAATTAATTATTTAATTATTTAATGGTTGTTCGCATACTACAGTATCGGTGGACTCGTAACCGTCTTTGGATTCGTCGTCGTATGTTGTTTGGTGTGGTGGAGTATGTATCACGGGGTTCCATCGTCGTGGCAAGGGACCCTTTAGAACATAGTGTAGTGGAGGATATTCCAGACGTGAATATTTCCACACTCGTCACTATTCTTATTTCTTCAACTTTAGTCAAATAAAACACACACTTTTGATATTAGTTTTCTTATATTTTACCACGTATAAAGTTAGCGTCCGTACTCGCTTGCTTCTCGGCTTCGAATGCCTCTTTTTCTCTTTACATGTTTATTCTACTTATTCTACTTATTTTCTGTTTCTCTTTTACATAAATCTGCCTATAGCACCGGTGATACCCCTATACATTTGTATTCTTCTCTTATTCCTGTAGGATAGAAGGACAGAAGTCTAGCTCGAAATTTTCCTCTCGTATCCCGAAGCTTATTGTATCCCCGAAATAGATATCCTTCACTGTTTCAGGTTCTCGCTGTTCCCCGTTTACGTATGTTCCATGGGAGTAGCTGTGCTCTCCTATATGAACTCTCTTATCGTCGGGATGTATAAATATTGAAGACTGAAAGGTAGATACAAGGAAGGTATGTAGGTCTATATCATTCGGATAGCCTCTGCCTATTTTGTTGGGTCCGCGACGTAGATGGATTTCAGTTCATTGACTAAAGTCCATTTCGAGTCCGGTACGTAGTATGTTTTCTCCATTCTGTAAAAATATACAGCGTATCTATTTGTATTGCGTGAATATTCGCGCCTTAAAGCTGAGGTCTCCTGGTCTTTGTCATTTTTAATCACTGCCCAAGCTTTGCCTCCGGCGTCCGTGAAAGGAATTCGCCAGGTCTTATTGTTATGGGACTTTCCATTTTATTACTAACACTTTTCAATACTTCTTTGGTGTGTAGCCCCAGAGAACGCCTCAGAAGTATTTTGCTTCTGTTTTTGGTTTGGTAGTTGGGACCGTTTTTACGTGGATACCACCGCTGCCACCAATGTTATACTTATCAAAATGTTACACAATATCAAACTCGGACTATAATGGTCGTAGAATTTCTACCACTTTGAAAACTCACCAATTTATTGCACAGGAACTACTGTTTTCAACTTCTTGCTCCTCCCTCGTCCTGGTTGGGTGAGATCCAATCTGGTCCATTTCCCAGAGTTGTCTCACCAGGCTGTCCAAGCTGTCCATGTCACTCCCTGCCTCGCTGTCTAGGTTCATCGGATGAGAACCGAAAACCACTGTTCCAAAGGCAGTTTTTATCGTCACCACGTCTCCAATGCCTCTTGGTATTGAGCTGACTAACAATTTTGCGAAGAATCTGACACCTAGTAGTATGTCAAATGGGGCTCTTTTCCAATAAGCTGGATCCGCTAATGGAATCTTGGATGCTCCTTAGCGTCCCCAGGCGGCTCCGTAGGGCTGCTTTCGTATCACAATATGGTGACTCCGCTTTTATCAACTTGGCCTCAATTTCTGCTGTCCGTTCGCTGGCTGCACTCTCCAGTAGCTTTGCATGGATCTTGCCCAGGTGGCTCCATGCCTCTTCTAACCTTTCGAGGCGGACGGTTAGTCCCTCGCTGTCCTCCAGTGAAAAACCTACGCTCTCAAGGTAGCTGGATCCGCGCTGTATGGCGCTAATGGCCGCCATAAATGCTGTCTCGCTGGCTGTACTTCTATAAAGAGAAAAGGAAAATGTTGTGCATAAATCTATTGTATTAATTCGATTGCAAGCCTAAGCTGGCAAAGAAGTTGGCTGTGCTGGCAGAAGCTGGCAAGATATTGGCTGCGCTATTCCTTCTTTCGCTATCCGTGGCAAACGAGTTCAAACTAATCAAGACCCTTTCCTTACACTTTCTATCTAGCTGTCTGATTCGCTGGCTTTTTCTTTCCGCTTATCTGTGGCAAAACGAGCATCCCTTTCCTGAATTTTCTTTCAATCCATCGCTAGCTGTGCTTTCCACCTGCAGGCACGCTTTCGTGTTTCATAACTTTGCTTGCCCTTGAACTTCATTTCTCTGATAATTCAGCATGCTGGCTGAGCTGTATGCTACCTAACTTTGACATGCGCATGTCAGAAAATAAAGCTGTCACTTATCTCTGAATGATACACAGATCACCGAAAATTCGCTTGCTCGCTATTCATGTTGCTATTCCGTATCGCTATTCATAATATATCACTATCACTTTCTCTATCGCTATTCTTCTCGCTGTCTACATCGCTATCTATCCAAAATTGTAACGCACACTTCCAACCTATATCATATCAAAGCACGCTGCTACTACTAACCCCCTACTCCGTATCGTTGAACAATAACACTATCCCAGCGAGGATTTTACAACCCCCGGAAAACAACAAAAACACCACTACAGAACTCTTTTGCCACTGCTCGCCTTGCCACTTTATTCACTTGCACATATCACTTTACTTACTTCTTATTTTTATTCATTTTGAATGTTCGTTGTTTTTCCTTTTTTGTATTAAAATTTCTGTACTTGTTTTTAAAAACTCACTCACTCTACTTGCTAATTGCTATGACTTCGCAGTCGGAGATTTCAATTTGCAATGAGCGGCGTGGGTCTTCATCACTTTGTTATTGTTAATAAATTCACTTTAACAAAATTATAAAGTCTTGAATTGTACTTTTGTACAAGTAGCTTGAATTTTTGGTGTTGAGTCATTTTGATCTCCTGAGGAGCGGCTGGAGGAGTGGTGAATGGCGCTGGACTCTGAATAGAGTTCTGAACCCATTGGTTCACAGCATATTCCCCTGGTTTTATTCTTTCTCCCGAAGGTAAATAACAGCCATTAGACATGTAGTTACCATAATTTACTGCAGGAATATTGAAGGCTTGTAAGAGCCCTCTAATTCTAGCAACAATTTTCAATCCTTTACTACCCAGAAGAGCTGAAACTTTCCAAACTTTTACATGCTTATTCAGACTAGAGATCGGTGGAGCATCATGATAGAGAGACATAGCCCAACTGGAATTTTTGGTACGAAACCAGATTAAGTGGACCCTAGTCCAATTATCGTCCAACCATTCTGGATGGGAAGGGTCCGTATAAGTCCACACTCCCAAGAGAGCTATCATCCAGCTTTTAAGATAACTGTCTTTGAACTGAGTGGTCTCTAGGGATTTTTTGTTCAAATTTATATTTTTCGGCCTTTTCATTGTGGTCTGTCCTATCCACCTAGTCACCGAGTGAGGAAAGGCGACGGGATTAGAGTGTAATAGGAAAGGTAGATTTTGAAGAAGTTGAGAAATGCCGACCTCATGCATCTCAGGGAAAATGGCAGAAGAGTAGTAAGCCACACTGGTTACACTAACCCCGACGCTTCCTGGTAGGGATGGAATAAAAGTCTGATTCAAAAATTTAGAGAACGTATGGGGTAGTTGAAGCCCGGACAGTCTGTCAGGTATTATCTGAAGAGGAACAAATTTCTTAGGATATTGTGCTCGGAGATATACTTCAGTGTTGTTTGCGCTAGAAAAAGAACTCCTGATGATTTCCACCAGCTCAAATCCTTGGTGGAGAATGGAGATTTGTTGTCTCAAAATTTCAGGAATGAGTGCATAGCTTTTCATGAAGACCGTGTGGGAATGAAGAATGTTTGCTATCTTGGAGACACTGTTGGCCAACCGAAGAGGGTTGGATCCATTTAGGTAATTCGGACATTCTGCATCACACATAATCAGATCATATCTGGTCGGTCCATGTTTAATGATCTCTGTACAGAAATCGGGATGATTTATGTCAGATATTCCCTCGTTCACTGAATTCAGAGTGGTTAATCTGGATTCCAAGCTAGGCCACCCTGCTAAGCTAGGTAAGTACGGGATAGCTGGGGCCTGTTGAATACTCGTTTCGTGAGTTGCGAGTGAATTATATGTCACTCGGACATTGGGATAGATTCGCAGAACGGACCAGGTGAAACCTCCAGAACCGTCTCCCAAACACAGGGCGGTTCTAGGAACAGCCCAAGTTTTAGGTCCTAAGAGGCTTAATCCTTTGTACGGGCCCGAGGTGGGATTGATCAGAGGCCGTGTGCAGTGGGATGCATATTTGGTGGATGTCACCATTTGGTGGGAATGGATGGGAGTCTCTGTGTGGATCAACCTCTTAGCTTCAGAGGAGTATATCACATGAAAGCTCTGGGGGAGTGTCAAAACCGAGTCATCTTCCACAACACTGATCTTTTCTATCTCTGTTGCTTTCTTACACAAATAATCCAACGAGTCCCGCGTTATACGCTGAATTCCTTGCCTGAGGAATTTAGCTGCAAGAGGTTGAGGCGGACAAGATGGATCTACAGAGCTCCTAGCCCCCAATTGTAGCAATATACTGTTGCGTATACTGGCTAAATGGGTAGAGTCATCATTCTTCAAGAAGTCCTGAGTTAGATATTGGAGAGAAGGGTGGAAATTGTAACCACAAGCTGGAGAGGCGAACACGGACATCTCACTTATCTTGTCCCTAATGGTCTTTGTGGACGACCATTTTACCAAAATAGAGCTAATAGTTCCTCTTACATTGGAGGCCAGGATTTCCTCCGTCAAATTAGGATTACCTGAAATCACATGATAATAAGGGGGAGAGACTAATTCATGATGAAAGTTCGGAGCAAAACTCAAATTTGACAACTGTTTCCAGTCCTCAATCCTAGACCTCTTAACTCTTTCTTGAACCCTCGTTAAGAATTCATCACAAGTTTCCTTCGGACGAATAGAAGGAAGATAATAGACAACTAAAAGAAAAGCAACATATTCTAGAGTGGGAAGAACAGGACATCTAAGAGCCCAGTTAATCAAAAGGGAGTGTTTTGGAGTTTCGCGATTTGTCATTTCCCAAAAACCGGGGTTCAAAAGTGATACTATCTCTTGAGCGAGCAATGCGGCCAATCTGACAGATGCTTCATCGGGGGCAGAAGAGGGCTCCAGAGTTATGGGGAATAACTTAAGATGATTGGATTCACCAATCACCTTGCTGGCTGGAACAAACAAGTAAGGATTGGTAACGTAGCTCTTTAAAAGAGGGAGATAGGGACCGGGACAGTCGGTCAGAGTCTCTATTATTGGTTTTACACAGCAGGAATTTTTGACGTGGATATGGAATAGGGAAGTCTGGTCTTCAATTCCCGCTGATAGTCCCCATGATCGTATGACTACAGCCAGACTCATGAGTGATTGAAACATCAGGTTTACGTTCTTAGATCCCTTGCTATATTCGGTCAGCGGAAATGTATCAAATCCTATATACGTTCCAAAATTAGGAAGAATACTCACGGCCCCTCCGTGACCTGTTCGTTCATCTTGCAGTCGGTGATGAACAGATCCGGGTAACTCGTCCTCTTCTGGAATAAGAAGGCTAGCGTCTAGGTCAGTCCTGGTCTTTAATAATCTCGATATCAAGTCCGCGAGAGGACCTCCTTTAGGGATTGCCCACGACATGAGGCTGAACAGCTTTAATACTTTGGATAGCAGGGGGTCTGATTGGGAGGCTAATTTATCACCAAATCCGCTGACCTTTTGTCTGGTGACGGATCCTCTATAAGGAGCATAATCACCTGTTAATAATGGACTGACCAATGACATGTTTTGCTGTCTCATCCGAATGTAACCCTTGTCTAGCTCAAGGGATTGACTACATCGGGTATGAGGATGAACAGGCTCAATCACCATGAATTCGTAAGGAGGGACACAATCCACCCCAATGATGTCTTTTCTCCATCCTTTGTTGCGTAGTTCAGTCGCATGTTCCAGAGAGCATTTATTAGGATTCCATGATACACAGGAGGAATTTGGTGTCAGAATGAGCCTTAGTACACTCAAAGTGTGATTGAGTTCAGACAACTCAATGGTGGTATACAGGTCTTTCCCTCCTTCTTGTCTGGCCAATTCTGAGATGGTTTTTGTTTTTTGTAGCCGTCCGGCCATATGTCTGGCTCGGGCCCCAACAGTAGCTCCTACAATAAGACCTAACATTCTAGGATTAAATGGAGCAGCCTGGCTCAGGTATTCGATGAGAGGCTCATCTTCGTCCTGTTTCAAGATGTCTAGAAAGGTGGCAAAGTACTTGTTGGAGACTCTGTGCGTGTTCTTTAGATAATCGAGAACCAGGTTTCTTCTGGATTCACTGGGTGCAGGCGGAACGAGCAGGTTTAGCACTGTTGGGTGCTCAAAAAGCATCTGAAAGCTAACCTCAGAAGAGAGGGGGGGGGGCAAAGAATCTTTTGGATGTAGATTTTTATAGAGGGAGGGGCAAAGGGATACATTAACTTTAAAGAAGATATTGCAAGGGAGACTTCATCTGGAAACCCTCTAATTAGGACTTGAGGCAAAATTCAAGATTGGAAATCCCCCGAGACATCTCGGCAATAGGGCCAATTTGAGATAAAGATCATTCTGTTGTAAGGGGCTCCTATCAAGTAATGAAGTCACAGTAATTAGAATGGGCCTTCCTCTGGTGGGGATGTTCAGCACGGAAGTTCGGCTGAGTGTTTCATTGAAGGGCTGTTTTTGAAGGTAGGCGGATCTAAATTCCAGTCATCTCGCACCCGTAAATATAATACAAATGGTGAGGAGAGTGACTGCAGGACAATGCTGAAGATAGATTGGCTGTCAATGACGAGAGTGAGGACTCCAACGTGGGATAATCTTCATTTGACATTCTGAACATCCTACAAATACGCTTAGCATATGTTTCCAAAGGGGCACCGTTTTGTATAATGTATTTTCCGTATACGTAAGTGGAAGATGATGTCCACGTTTCCTCCATTTTTAGAGGAGGACCCACATGAGCCAGTAAAGAGTAGAGGGATTTAATGAACTTAAAATGAATTTCTAGGGATCGTTCCTTTGAAAGATCAGCAGGAAAGATTTCTTTCAGTAATTGATTGTCTCCCTGTCCCATGAGTCTAAGGGTCAAAGATTGACCTTCTGCTGCTAGTAATATTAAACATACAGTCCAGATGGTCCATCCTTTTTGTCTGAGACCCTCAATACCACCAAGGTGTCCGGTCCATCCTCCTAAGTCTGCCTTGAACATTCTTTCTCCCAGGGTTGGTTGATAAGACCCATTCAGCAGATACATCCAGGAATCTGTGAACATCTCATGAGTGCGAGTGAACACTCTATCCATGCCAAATAATTGGTCGAAAGCTTCAAAGACTGGGTACGTTTCATGCTCTCTCATATTGGAGTTCCACTTAGAAAAATCAAGACTCGTGAACAATGATGTTCTCTTTTCTCTAGAAGATGTGAAAGAGTATCTTTTCTTGTCTAAGGAGATCTCATCATTAGTCATCGTAATTTCAGGAAACAAGGGAAGAATGAGCTCTGCAAGCAGGGCCTCGGAGAGTACAATGTACATTCTTTTGATCAATGTAGCCAGTCCGTATAAACGTGGGTCTATTTTCCCTTCTCGCTCCTTTTCTTTAAGACCTACAGACTTCTCATTTCTAGGGAAGCCATACTTGCTAATTCCCATTAGCAGGGCTACAGGATCGTGAAGTTGGGACGCAATCCAATTGACTAACACTGATCTGTCAATAGAGTTTCCAACCCCTAATCCGTTCTTGAGGTTATCTAACAATTCGTCAGTTGGTAAAGACAACGATTTGTCAGATAACATTTCAATCAAGTCAAACTTTGGATCTATGGGAAAACACTGAGCAAATCCGACCTGGCTGAGATGTTTTCTCTTGTATCGAATATGAGATATCGGAAAGATTCCTTGTTGCTTGTAAGCAAAAGAGATAATGTTTAAACTGGACAACCTCGATAAGTCCAATGCAGGCCATTTATGATAGCGATTGATGTAACGAATGATGAATTCTTCTTTGAATTTATTGGAAATGTCTTCTGCTTTTGCGGCGTGAAGAGCGCGTATTACCGTGGCGATTTTCTTTAGAGCTGATGTCCCCTCCAGAGGTTCTACCGTGGGATGCCCCCAAATACGGTATAGCCCATAAATCTGGGCTAAGAAATTGGGTCGTTCTCTGATCTCATGTATTAACCTTAATCTATGTTTAAACAATTCTACCACCTCAAATCTTCGGGCCAACTGCCATTGATCCTTCATAAGAACTTTTTGAAATAAAAGACCTGATGCCTCCCCTACTGGGATGTTTCCCACCAGGTGAGAGATACATAGAGGTTCTAATCCATATATCAACTTATAACTTCTGTTGCCCCCATAATACAAAATTTTATCACCATTGAGGAGGAGCTCATCAAGATATTCCTTGTTGACGAACGAAGGGGAAGACACTTTTGATTCTAGAACGCTGGTTAGACGCAACAAGTATCGCTGTGACGCTAGATCACAGAGAATTGTCAAATGGTCTCTGGATACAAGAGTAGTTCCTTCACTAGATAAAATTACAAACAAATTATTTGTGACAAAGAGTTTGACGTCACCTAGATGAGATGAGATGACGCCATTTTCCTCTCTTGTCCACCAATTTACTGGTGAATTGAATTCTGACCCAGATGCTAAAACTCCTTCTTCAAAGAAACACGAATATATATATATATATATATTGGTCGTGACGGTTGACCTGTAATCAGTTCTTAATCAGTTCTCCCGATCAAGGCTAATCGATAGATTGAACAAAATGCTATAATGTATTTAAGCACACTCTTATCATCAAGAATTAATGGGCCCTCTATGACTCCCTTCGGGGTACCGACCTCCTTGAACTACTATATTGCCTAGGGTGGTAGCGTCATCTAGTGCTGCGACTCTGTTTTTATTTTCTAGTTTTGAATTTTTGAAAACATCCCTCCCCCATTCGGGAAAAGTTCCAAGCCACTCTCTTACCAGTAAGCGACAACTGGATAGTCAGCTATGCCGACAACGTTGGTTCTATCGGGGGTTGTAGTTGTTATATTGGTAATCAGCTGAGTTGGATTGGCGGTAACGTTGTTTGTTTAAATTCGAGTAGGTAGTAATATTTTAGTAAGATTAAGACGCTGACGCGCAGTTTTACTTCCCACCGCTGGCTGGTAACTGCATTACCATAGCCCACTTGTTGTGCTTCCCTTTCCAGATCTTCCAGCGATTTCTTCCCTTCTGCCAGGCTTGCAATCATATCACCATGACCATGAAGGGCTGAGTAAAATCGGGATAGGATAGAATCAGCACTGTCATATTGGTGAAATCTCGCAGGATCTCACGACAGATAGAGTATATTTTGTTGTATAACTGATTAAGTCGGCTCCAGGCTTCGAGATAATTCCCGTCCGTTCCCATTGTGCTGGCTGCGTTCCCAGAGGTTGATGGTGGATTTGACATTGTGGTTTTGTATAAATGTCTGTTTTTTGATAAAAAAAAAAAACGAATTTAGATGATAAATAATCTTTTAGCCCGTGATTGTGTGTTCTTCTTGATTTCTAGGATATTGTTGACTACCATAGGAATAGCCTATCGCTATTCCTCGCATGTCCGAAATCGCACTTGTTCATCTAAGAACGCTTTGCTTAGAATATAATTCAAATTAAACTTTTTCTTTATTTGCTCACGATGACTGCTCACTCGGACGTCTTCACTTGTAATACGCGGTGAAGTTTTTTTTTTTGTATAAAAAGCTAAGTACATCTTCTCTTCGGATATTCCGCATTTACAATAAAAATTATCTTAAAACAAACATATACTGCTTCCAAAATGTTATGCAGTAGATATTTAGTGTCATTAACAATGATAAAATAGGATTTAATATCTTCTAATGAATTACCCACTACAATTATAAAGGGTTGCAATGTAAGGCCAATACCTTGAAGTTTATCTCTCCTGCTGGTAATTGCTGCGTCGATGTCTTCATCCGTCGAAACTCTGGTTATGAAGCCATCCCTTGCTTCAGCCTTGGAGGGTCGCCAAACTTTTTGTTTGGATCCGCTGACCTTTACGTTTGATGTCGTCAGTAGGGAAGGGATTAGCAGGAATGCCGCAATATTGCTGATCTCTTCTGAAACTGAAAAAAATATAAAATAATAAAACAATAATTAGCCATATGCGTCGAATTAATATTTTATATACTATTATACCTACCGATATAGAGAAAGCGCTAAAAAAAAAGTTGTGCATAGATAAAATATGATGAAGATTTGTTTTTTTTTTTTTCCTTTTAAAGAAATCATAATTGTCAAAAGAAAAACAAATTTGTTTTCACAATCTTGTAAACCAAAAATAGCCACGCTTATTCAGAAATTGGATCGGAATCGCAAATTCTTCGAATTTTTACGATTAAAAGGTTATGTAGGTATTAATAAATAACGTTTTCTTACGATTTTCCAGAGTCAGTAGGTGGGCGAAGTATTTGTCCTTCCCTTTTACTCCCTTTCCTCTTTTCCTAGCGAGTTGGAAAATGTCCTTTTTCAATTTTGGAAAATTTTCCACCAGTCCTTTGCAGTTTTCGTTGTATATTTTGTCGAAATCTTTGACCAGCTGTAGAGAAAAGAAGAAATACATAGTTTACATGGGTTAAGTAAAGCCTGATGTAGTTTAGGTTTAAGACTAAATTTATGTATAAAGTATTTTTGATATATTTATACTACTATGCAATATTACCAGTTTATCCCAATGGCTTTTTTAAGGCCGGATATTCATCAAAATACTCGGATATGCTCATCTCCTTTTAACGTTCAAGTCGAGCATGTGTAGTTTTTTCCCATTTCTCATCCGTTGTATCCCATGGATGACTAGAATTTTTTAGCCATTGGAGTTCGTGTTCGAATCGTCCTTCGGTGTCTTTTTATGCATTTATATGAGATTACCACCACTATTGCTAGGGCTGCAAAGGTTAGTATTGATGTAATGGAGTAGCGGTGCATTGCTAATTCCCATCCTTGATCCTGTAATTTTTGAACTGAGGCGAGCCTTTGCAAGTCATCCTGTAGGTCTTGTAAGTCCTTCTTCCCTTCCAGCAGGTCATTGGCGATGTTTATCCAATCAGGGCTCGGGGCTTCTCCTCTGTCCGTTAAATAACACAAGTAATCTCGTGTTCCGTGCACCTTTCTCTGTATTCTGTATCTAAAGATCGATCCTGCTGAGCACATATGGATTGACGTTTGGTGATAAATGTGCCAAGTGCCTTCCCTATCGTAGATGGGGCTAAGTAAACGCCCGGTTTGCTGATGGGACACATCACCAGCACTTCGTACGATAAAACCACATTGTCCGATGCTGCCTTTTGTAGATGTTGAAGCAGCGTGGTTATTGTATTTGATGCCATCCAGGTAGTGTCCAAGCTCATCGGGGACAGCCATGGGTGGGAGTTTCCGAAGCAACGCTTCGTACTCGTTTACTCCACCACCTCTTTCCGTCAGTACGTACAACACTCTTTTCCACATTAGGATAAAGGCGTAGTATTGGTAGGTTGAAAGGGATAAATATTTTTGCAATCCCCTGTCGAACCGCGTCATAATTTGATACGACGTCTTAATCAGCTGGATGTATGCTGAAAAGTCCACTTGGAAGGTTCTCTCCTTCGCACATCGGACTGCTGCGCTTACTTCATCGACGAGCATAGCATCAAGAATGAGAGGATCATTTTTTTCCTCAGTTGCTTTAGTTGATAAAGCTTGGGGCCTGAAAGCATCGGGGTTGGTTCCGCGTGCTATTGGCTGGCCTAGCGAAGCACTTATACCTTGTCGTCGTTGCATTACTTGTCGTGGCTGCTGTTCAACTCGGGTTGGCTGCTGTGTGCGGACCTGGCGCGGTCTACGCTGGCGTTGCTGCTGTTCTGTCGTGGATTAGTTTGCCTTCTTGGGTTTTCGTCACCGGGGGTAGGCTCCCCATCTGAAACTTGATTTGTTCATGATTGCTGTCTTGAGCTCATAATTTCGATCACTGATCTTTAACCTGATTGTATTATGTCCAAGAGCCAAGAAGGAATCAATTTATTGGTTACCTATTGTTATGGAGAATGGCTTTGGCGTGGCTGTATTGATATAACTATAACGTCTATTTGGATTAAACAATTGAATTCAAAAAATTCAATTGTAAAAAGAACAATTGAAAAATTAACCTCTTGAACAAAAAGCAAAAACCAGAAAACAATATTCTTGAGAGTAGTATAATATCATAGATTCAAGTAGTTTTAGGGTTGTATTTGGAATACGCGGTGAAAAGTTTTTTTTTAGTATAAAAAGCTAAGTACATCTACTCTTCGGCGGATATTCCGCGTTTACAATAAAAATTATTTTAAAACAAACATACCTATACTGCTTCTAAAATGGTAGGCAGTAGATATTTAGTGTCATTAACAATGACAAAATAGGATTTAATATCTTCTAATGAATTACCCACTACAATTATAAAGGGTTGCAATGTAAGGCCAATACCTTGAAGTTTATCTCTCCTGCTGGTAATTGCTGCGTCGATGTCTGCATCCGTCGAAACTCTGGTTACGAAGCCATTCCTTGCTTCAGCCTTAGAGGGTCGCCAAACTTTTTGCTTAGATCCAACGACCTTTACATTTGATGTCGTCAGTAGGGAAGGGATTAGCAGGAATGCCGCAATATTGCTGATCTCTTCTGAAACTGCAAAAATATAAAATAAAAAAACAATAATTAGCCATATGCGTCGAATTAATATTTTATATACTATTATACCGATATAGAGAAAGCGCTAAAAAAAAAGTTGTGCATAGATAAAATATGATGCAGAGTCTTGATAAATTGCGGCAACTCCCTATTTCCGTAATTTAGGCCGAGAAGAGAAAAGAATGTTTTGTAACGAGCAGTGATTGAGGTCCAATTCAGATTGGTAAGCAATTTTTCGTTACTGAGGATTGCTGTCAAAATCGCGAAATAGAACTCTTCTTTACTCGCAAATAATTTTATTCCTGTTGGATCAGCAGCTATGTCATTGGGAGTGTATCGAACTGCTTTTATTTGGCTGGTGTCTACCGCTTTATCATACTCTTCCATAAATCCAGGAAGATAGAAAAGTAGGGAAAATATGGTGTTATTTCGTGCATCCAGCTCAAGCATACCGGTTTGAGTACGTAAGAAGTCATATTGGGTGATCGTCAGAGTTGGTATAAACTTTGCTATTTTGACCAGACCGGTCGTCTCTAAATAAGGTGTCACGAGGGATAAGTCTGATTCTTCAAGTACTGTCGGGGATGCCTCATAAATTGTTGCGTACATAGCATTTGTATAGCGGAGACCCATTGACTTTATTAGAAGAGCAGTGTGTTTTTTGATTATAAGCACACCATTCCTTCTAACATAGAACAAAGATCTGGCCCCATTTCTCCTTGCTATTGAATGTTTCTTCTGTCCCGGTCTCAGCCACTTGCACAGAAGTTTGCTTTGCAGGTTCAAACAACTCTTCCAGAGTCCATGATGGGATTAGGTTTTCGTTATTCTCAGCCATATTGAAATAAATTGACTTTTCTCACGGTTTTTTATAAAAGAGGAAAGAGGAGGTCTCTGGACATGATCACTGTGACGCTCACGTGTTACGGTTGTTTTGCAGAAGTTGACCGAACTTGATTATTCAGAACAGAGAATAGAACAAATTAGTGAGTTGAGTTGAAGTGGTGTCGCGCACAAGTAAAGTCGTGTTTTGAAAAAGTGTTCACATAAGATTTAGAGAATTAGCAATTCAATAAAAAGTTGAGAAAAACAAGTTTTAACAAAAATTACAAAAAAGTGTTTGAGAAACTTTAACCCCAAAGGAAAGCAGGTCGTCCGCAACTAAGTACAAAAAAGTAAGGGCAACAGGGTGTAGCCGTTGAATGTCGTGGTAGCCTAACAAATTTTCATTTGGCTGGGAGTTGACCGGTCTCCAACCATCGGGGAATGGGTCCCAACTGTAATTCCTGTTGTTGGCTGCGTGCTGTCCTGACAATTGGACTAGCTTGGATGTAACGTACGGGCTAACGTAGCACTCGTATACGTTATGGTTTGCTGCAGACAACGGGCCAAATGTGCCTGAGCGAATATTAGAACCGTCTACTGTCTTCGGACCTGCTGGTGTGATTGTTTGAGCAAAACCGCAAATATAATCAAAAATAGGGAGCGGTATATTATACTCTTCCACACTAATAGCCGACAATGGGTCCATTAGAGATTGTAGTGCGGGTACTTTCAGTACGAATTTCGCCTGGTGCAGGAGAAAAGCGTTTAAAAATTCAGTCATTGAATGCTGAAAAATGGGAAACGGTAAGTTCCGCGGTATCCGCTGGTCTTCAACGCAAAGTCTATCGTAGACTTGCTTCACTAACGGGATGAAACCTGAGCACTCGAGGTTCTGGCCTAACGTCTTTTTGACTGGCTTACTTTGCCGCAGTATAGCGGTTCATCTCGAGGCGGGGTTTCGACAGTGGATGGTGGGAATTCCACTGCTTGCCTAACCCTGGGTGGTCCACGGGGTGGGCGCCGTGCGGGTGTTCCTCGCGGTACGGCTGGGGGTGGACGAGGTCTTACCCTTTCAGATGCTTCCTCAAAAGCATCGAGGTTGTTCATCTGGTTTGACCAACCTCCTTCACCAAATTGCTGGTGGTGGCGCGTTTCATTAAATTCGCGCATTCTTACTGCATCACGCATTCTAGGCGGACGACTTGTTGTTGCGCGTATTCCACGCTGATTGCTGCTTCTATTTTTTTTTTTACAGTAGGTACATAATTCAATACTTAATAAACTATGAGGCCTCTTCTGCCTTCTCCGACCTCTGGCGAGCCCTTGCTCTTCTCCGCCGCAGATTCCTCTTAACGCTGCGGGCCCGAAGGCCGATGTGTCCTTTGACGGATCGGGTTGGATTCGTGGCCGGTTGGTCCTGACTTTGTGGTGCTACTGGCAGTGTCCCTGGGCTGCTGCCGTGAATCGTGAGTGTATTGTTTCGTTTTGAATTTTTTCGCCTTGCAAAACACGACCGCTCGTCGCTGTTTTTGCTTTTGACGAAACCTAGCTGCTGCGAGTGCGCGGCAGAATATTTTGTGTATATTTTTTTTCGATTTTCGCTCGCTGCTCGTGGTGTGTGTATTTTCGCTATGGCACGAGAACACAACCTCTCTTACCTGCTCCTGCTCTTAATTCTTGATAAAACAACAAAACAATATCTATTCGCTTACTTACCTGTTGGTAGGTACAAAATGATGTACAGACTGTAGTGCTCTTTTTTCGCACTGCCTGCCTGTGATATGCCACTTCCCGTACGTATCATGTATTAACACGATTCGTGCGCACATTTTTCTTTATTTTGCGAACATCACAAATTATTTTCGTAATCAAACTTAATAAAATGTATGCTCTAATTCTTGACAATACAACAAAACAATATCTATTCGCTTACTTACCTGTTGGTAGGTACAAAATGATGAACAGACTGTAGTGCTCTTTTTTCGCACTGCCTGCCTATGATATGTCACTTCCGGTACGTATCATGTATTAACACGATTCGTGCGCACATTTTTCTTTATTTTGCGACCATCACAAATTATTTTCGTAATAAAATGTATGATCTAATTCTTGTCAATACAATAAAACAATATCTATTCGCTTACTTACCTGTTGGTAGGTACAAAATGATGTACAGACTGTAGTGCTCTTTTTTCGCACTGCCTGCCTGTGATATGCCACTTCCGGTACGTATCATGTATTAACACGATTCGTGCGCACATTTTTCTTTATTTTGCGACCATCACAATTTATGTTCGTAATAAAACGAAACCGGCTCACTCACAATGCACTTATTACTCGGCCATCTTTGACCTATTCATTCTTGTAGGACACTACGTCTCCTTTGCTGTTGTGTATAAACAGATTTATCAACTGATCCCAACAGCAAAATATTATTTTCCAAGACATACCAAATATTTGGTGAATTATACGAATGTTGATAAAGAACAAAACGCATTTGATAATAACGACAATACCTATGAGGGTGGAGATGATGTTTCCAAAGTATCCCATTTTACCTAGTAAGTTGTCCCTTGCAGCTTGCATCTTTGATTTTCCGAAATTCACAAAGACTGAAGGGCCCATTTAGCTTGACACCAGCATCCCTTCTGAGAGCTTTCCGTCTCCGGTTATCGCTCTTGTCAACTGTGATTTTATAGCATCAGATCTTGCAGACGTCAGAAGGATCTTATCAATCTTATCTAGATCTTCTTGA
Source organism: Cheilosia vernalis (assembly GCA_949126925.1). Classification (NCBI taxonomy): domain Eukaryota; kingdom Metazoa; phylum Arthropoda; class Insecta; order Diptera; family Syrphidae; genus Cheilosia; species Cheilosia vernalis. The sequence continues at coordinate 12,367,100 of OX421358.1, forward strand.
GAGTAAATCCCTGCAGTGGCAAAATTCGTTATATCTTGAAAGTGTCATTCTGGGCTTGTAAAAACAGTTAAAGCTTTGGGCTGGATAGTTTGGCTCATACCTCCGGGTCCTACTATAAACCAACTGTCCATTACCTTGAACTTAACTGGCAAGATGTTGGAACATTCTACTTGGGTTCCTATCGAAAGAAGGAGTCTCCCTCTTGCAGAGATAAATTTGAGTTCACCTAGTAAAATAATTCACTTAATAATAATACTTCAATATATATGTATGTCCATACAATGGTATATAAATTTACTAGAAAGGAATTGCAAAGGCAATTCAGTGAATGACTAGCACTCACCCCTTGTTTCCACTACGGCCCCTTTCACCTTTTTTCGTTCTTCCTTTTAGAACTAGAACTTACACCACTGCACTGCACCAAATACCACTGACTACTGAGGTTTTCTGTGCGAGTGCTGGTTCATCCCACGCAGTCGCAACTTCCCCCTCTCCTTTTGTGAGCCTATGGACTGGATAGTGCTGGTCTGCATTTGTAAATTAAATGCTTTCAATCACAACAAACTGAAACTTAGGAAAAGTCAAACTGTCTCGCACCCGTCACATCGCAATTTCCATCCTTGGAACAAATGTGACAGTTTATGTAATTGAAAATGAAATACAGTGCACTCAATTAACCTCGTGTCTTAAAATTGGCGGATGGAGGAAGAACTGCATGAAGTAGATTTATGATGAGAACATCATCCGGACCTTTTGAAAACCTTTTTTTTTTTCTGCAAGAAACCAAGTAGTTCGTTACAATTTCTGTCCTTTATCTTTTCATCGAAGATCGAAACAATTAATGCTTTAAAAGTCTTTCCATTTTTCCACAAGGCTGTTTTATTTTTCGGGAAATAGATTTGCGAAATCGGAATTTATCAGTGTAACTCCAGCTGAGTGCTTTATTAACGGCCAAGTACTTGAAAAGTCCACCGTTCGCGCATCTTTCTATCTGCATACAAATGTTTTTCTCCACTTTGATTTAACCTCGTCCCATGGTTCCCTATGGATCTGGTGCCACAAAATATTGGCAGAACATCCTCTAGTTCTTGGACATTTTCAGCTACTTGTTCACTTGAAATACAAAACTATAATACTTATCGATCTCGAGAATTTATCACTAAAGAATTTGTATATACAATATCATCAAAATACCAGGTTTTAAAAATGACTTACCCTGATTTTATACCGGATGCACCCATAGGGTATACCGGATGTACGAAGTCCTCTGCAGGGGGGGATGATGTGCACATCAACGTCCTGAGGTAGTGGTGTGGAGGGGTACCTATAGATAATGAACCGCGGAATCGATATCCGAAAATTCTTTGGGTATAACCGTTGGGACTGCTGCTGATCGGGCGCCTTGATCGGTCGCTGATCATCTGGTACTCGAGACGAAGACCGAACTCGACACTGGGGTGGCGATGTTTTATACCGGACAGATTTCAATGCTAGAGCTGTTTGTTCAACATGCTTAACTGGAGCTAGTCCATACATTCCCATATGAGTTAAACAAGAGCCACACAACACTCCTCTTAATCCGAAATTGGATGCATCAGTATCAATATTGACAATAATTCAATCACTCTTTGATTGATTGAATTCCTTGATGCATTGATTTTATTACTGCAAAACTTGGAGGAATGGTAGTGTAATGTTGGCCGGTCCTTGTGTCAATTTACGTAGTTTACCTGAGTCAGTTTGTCTTTTAGTCTTTCTACTGTTAGACTTCGAACAGTATCCATTTTAAGTTTAGTACATTTATTAGTTTTAGAGATAAAAAAGTTTATTTTGTGTGTGAATGGGTATTCACCAACACCACAATATTTCCATCGCATGTTCATACATGCCTTCCATGATTGTATGTATTGTAGGTACATACAGATATCTGAACAGAGTTTCATGACTCAATTTGAATTTTAGTCGTTGTAAGGCACCAAAAACAAATACATAATTATTCGTGCCAACAGTGATTGTAAGTTACCAAAATATGAAAGATATTAATTTTTTCCGTAATATAGGTAATGTGAAAAGAGAACAAAATTAATAAAACTCCCTTTTGCATGTAAGGGAATTGAACATATCCTTGTTGTTGCGGCTTCCAGTTGTTTCTCCATTTTAAGGTATAAGTGAGTATGCCATGAATTAGCGTCGTAAAAGCAATGTTAATATTATCTGGAAATAGAAAACATACAATTATTTATATAAAATTTTCTTTGAGAAACATTGTTTACGAACCGATGTCCATTTTTGCTATATTTGCCTTAAGATCTTTCAGAAAGCTTTTTAAACAATTTGCTTTGATCCGATCGCTGAATAGATCTATGGCAATGTCGCAAAATGTTTGCCATTTTTGGAAATTGAAATTGGTGTCCGGTTTTATAAATGTAAAGTCCATGTTGATCTGAAGAAATAAATTCAAACGTATTAAAATAAAAATCTTGTTAATTAGGGCCATATTTTACCAATTCTTGAGCACGGGAATATTTATAGAGGGGCCAGTCTTGAAAAATTTGGTAAACATTTGGGTCTTGGTTTGCTATAATTTTGCTTCTGCGGTACTGCATTGTTTTCCTCCACTGTTGGATAACAGTATCCCAGTTTCGATCGTGCTTCAGTTCATTTGCTATTTTTTGAAGCTCAGCCTCAGTCAATGATTCTATTGGAAATGTAAGTTTGGATATAAGAAAAAAATGCTTTTAAGGTGCACTATGAATATAGGTAAATTATAATATTTTAATTTCCGAAATACATTTTATATAAGAAACCATTCTAGCTAGCTTCCGTGTTATTTGTTTCTGTATCGTTTTTTCGCTTTTTGGGTAGAACATTGTCATCTGTAAAGAGTTTGTTCAGAGATCTTCTCTGGCCTCTGTACCTATCGTAAAGTTTGCCCTTGGGAGGAATTTTGTTTTTTCCAGGAACGAAGTAAGTACTCTAAGAACAAGATTTTGTTTATTTGATATCATGGTTGGTTTGAAAACATATAACCGTACCAAATTTTCTTTTGGAAATATCTTAATGATGTCATGTGCTAATTGTTCACATTTTTTCACAGTAATTTTTTTTCCATTTTCCGTGAAATATTGAATTATTTTATGGACAATCTTTGTCCGGTCCTCTGGCGTTAAATGTTGTTTAGCGTTGTAGTATAGATTGGTTGGGCTTGGCGTGTGTATTGTGTAAGGTGTTGCCTCTGAGGGTGGTTTTCTAGTCAAGACCCACGTCGACTGCTTAATACCCCAAAATTCTAATGGCGCTAGTACCCTGTCTCATCCTTAAACATGCCTAAAACTTTTCCATTGACTAATAAAAAATTATGAGGATTTGAATTCTCACACTCCGAGGTATCGAATTTTATTCTTATATCATGGAAAATATCTGCATGAAAGTCGTCGCTCTTAAAAGTATAAATAAATGAATCAGTGCTCATATAATTAAGAATGGCATTATTTAGGCTTGATGTAATCGTAATGGAAGTCATACATCAGAAGTTTGGAAAGTTCAAGCACAAGAAATCCTAAATATATCGATTTATCGTACCTAGGTGATGTTGACCCTCTATAATTGCGCAGCAACCATATTCAAATATCGAACGACTATAATAATTTGGTCTTGCTATTAGAGTCGTGCTCCTGGGATTTTTCCAAGGCATGACAATCTTAACATCAGTGAATATTTTCAATTGTTAGATCACATTTGTTCATTGACTTGAAAAAGTTCTTTTCGAAAACATTCTTCGAATTCTTACGATGGTGTGTGTTCCAGCTCCTTCGTTGGACGCCGACCACTTTCCACTTCACTGAACAACGAATAAAACACGCAACAAGAAACATTTGTTTCTGTTGGGAAAAAGCACTAGGCATAAAAAACCCAACCTTTATTACTCTAAAACTTTCCGACTTTACATTATTTATCTGGCCAGGTCTTTCCCACACAACAAAAAATGATATTCTTTCCCCGCACATACACTTCAGCAACCCTTTCCTCGTCTATCGATGGGCTTTTTTCTTTCCGCATTACTTTCTTCTGCTTGCAGGCCTGCTTTCCTTTATTTAATTTAAACGGCATCATCCGTCGATTTACTTGGTTCGCAATTGTATTTTACACAAACAAACAAAATCTACAACACAATATTTGTACGCAAAAAAAAAAGTTTTCTGGCACACGTCCACACTCCTTTATGTAAGACTACATATTTCCGTATGAAAAACTCAGCGTGAAACGATATGATACAGTGTGTATTCAACAAGATATATTTTTGTAACCAAGTTGACTGTTTGAACGTCAGTACACGATGTACCTTCTTCACTTATCAATCCATTTTTAAGAGCTTGTTTTAAATTTTTTAAGTGCATAACCTATAGTTAATTGTTAAGTATCACTATATAAGAACCTATAATATATATTTATTAATCGTAATGTACTTACTTTATAAATCTCCTGTTCATGCGCATGGTCAGCAGCCTGGGTACCAAAATGTAAAAAAAAAAAATCTGGAACGACACTTATATGGTGATCTGATAGCTTAGGGAAAGGAAAAAAAACAGATACATTCCCGCGACAGATCTAAATTATTACCGCTAATGGATTATAACTCCCTACAGGATATGGTTAAGAGATATCATTTATAAACAATTACTTTATATCGATTACTCTAGCTACAAATTGAGGTTAAATCCCAGAGGGGGATCCACAACGTCACGATTCCCGATTGAAATAATGATAAAAAAAAAATTAAAGATTGCTACCACCACTCGGGGGGATCATGGGTCTCGTTGCCGAGTCGTCTCCTGCTGCTGCTCTGGGCACGGGTTCTGGCACGACGGGTAAAAGGTCGTTGGATCACGTGTTCATCCGGCTCCGAAAGGAAATTGCTTCTCTTCCTCCGGCCGGGAATCACTAATTAATCTTGTCTTCCGGATAACGGCGAATCGTTTGTCCGGTTTACGGGTATAATTAATTGAAAAGTCTTCCGGCTTACGGCGAATCGTTTGTCCGGTTTACGGGTATAATTAATTGAAACTAACTCGGATTAAAAAAAAATCGTCGGATCACAGATCAAAATTAGATTACACAACACTGACCGCCGAGTACGATTAAAAGACCAATAAATTCACGATTTGTATTATCCTTCAGTGAGGATCTACTAAAACTCAATTAATGTTTATTCAAGATGTCTATCGACTGTACTTTAAATTTTTGTTACAATTCGAATAAAATGTGCTGATCCACCATCCAATTGGATTGGCTTCACCACGAACCGAACGTCCGACCACGACCAAGACTCAAGAACAACTCCTCGACTATCCCTCAACCAAGCGCACACAACCCATTCGTCGTCGATCTCCTCCGCAAAAATAAAGCGAGGAAAAAAACAACAACATCAACCCACGCCATCGACTCGCCGACCACAGCAAAAACTGTGCATCGTCAACCACACACAGCACTCTCTCGTACGAAAGTACCGCTGCCCAAGCAAATTTTGCTTGTGCATGGAAAATTCCATGCTGTGGCATGACTCTGCGACGCAGTAAGCTGACAAAAATATTGCAAGTTTTTTTTTTGACTGGTTTCATGGTTTCTGGTAGTTGGGACCGTTTTTACGTGAATTGACGAAAAAACAAAAAACCATCTGAAAGGTTAAGAAAAAAAAAAAAAAAAAAACAAACAACAAAAATTATTTTTTAATCATTTTATTTCTGCCAACCCCAATAATATGGGGTTGATCTCATTTATATCAAAGGCATCAGCCTTGGCTCAATTATGTAGAGCAATTAATAAAAATATTGCAGCTTTTGGCTGCAACCAGCTCCCAGTATGCCACACCTCCTTAAGAATAGCCTCCAATTCCAGGATCATTGCTGGGAACTCCCAGCACGCCTTATTAATTGCCTCCATGTCCCTTGAAATTAAACGTAAAACGTTCTCCATTGCGATGACTGAAGTTGAAATGATGAGATGCCTAGATTTCATTGCGCTTTTATACAGGAATATCGTAGGGGTAAAATAAACTTTTTTTTATATGAGGCAAAGTCTAATCCTAGATATTGTTGGGACCGTTTTTACGTGAATTGACGAAAAAACAAAAAACCATCTGAAAGGTTAAGAAAAAAAAAAAAAAAAAAAACAAACAACAAAAATTATTTTTTAATCATTTTATTTCTGCCAACCCCAATAATATGGGGTTGATCTCATTTATATCAAAGGCATCAGCCTTGGCTCTATTATGTAGAGCAATTAATAAAAATATTGCAGCTTTTAGCTGCAACCAGCTCCCAGTATGCCACACCTCCTTAAGAATAGCCTCCAATTCCAGGATCATTGCTGGGAACTCCCAGCACGCCTTATTAATTGCCTCCATGTCCCTTGAAATTAAACGTAAAACGTTCTCCATTGCGATGACTGAAGTTGAAATGATGAGATGCCTAGATTTCATTGCGCTTTTATACAGGAATATCGTAGGGGTAAAATAAACTTTTTTTTATATGAGGCAAAGTCTAATCCTAGATATTGTTGGGACCGTTTTTACGTGAATTGACGAAAAAACAAAAAACCATCTGAAAGGTTAAGAAAAAAAAAAAAAAAAAAAACAAACAACAAAAATTATTTTTTAATCATTTTATTTCTGCCAACCCCAATAATATGGGGTTGATCTCATTTATATCAAAGGCATCAGCCTTGGCTCTATTATGTAGAGCAATTAATAAAAATATTGCAGCTTTTAGCTGCAACCAGCTCCCAGTATGCCACACCTCCTTAAGAATAGCCTCCAATTCCAGGATCATTGCTGGGAACTCCCAGCACGCCTTATTAATTGCCTCCATGTCCCTTGAAATTAAACGTAAAACGTTCTCCATTGCGATGACTGAAGTTGAAATGATGAGATGCCTAGATTTCATTGCGCTTTTATACAGGAATATCGTAGGGGTAAAAGAAACTTTTTTTTTATATGAGGCAAAGTCTAATCCTATATATTGTAAATAAAACAATTGTTTCATTTTTACATACAAAGATGCTTGAAACTAAACTCCAGATCATGCATCGATTGGAGGGGATCGATATGCTACACACTTCTATCATAATTAGGGTACTTCATAGCATATTATTTTGTTTTCATTTCATCTGACATGCATTCACTAGCAGAGCCCGTGTAGGGCTAATACTACTCTCCTTCTTTTCCAAGACTTCAATCCGGTCGTTCCAGTACCTTTCTAAGGCCATTCTTGAAGGTTTGTGGTAGAGTCCATCAGTGGAATGCTAGTTGTATCCGAAATGTTGTTTATGTGTCTGACCAACCCACTTCATTTCTAATTTGCTCTACCTGACTCACCCATTTACCGGTTTGGTTGATTTCAGGTCTTAAATGAGGAAAATCAATTAGTCCATCTGAACTCTGCGACTGCAATGCCTTGATAAATTCGCTCAGGCGCAAAAAATTAGGCCAAGGGAAAGCGTTCATGCATTTTTTGTAGAATGTATGTTCTTGTCTATCCGACGTCTCTTTTGTAAAAAAGGTTGTATTTGTTGTCTAATCGACTATGGTTTCCTTGTTGGAAGCCAAAAACTCACCCTTGGAAGAGCCCAGTTTGGGTTCTTTCTTGTTTTTCTATTTTATTTAAGTTTGTGCCAACTTTTTGGACGCACGAGGCCATGTATGCCAAGGATATCTTGATTCCTGACTAACCGACGTCTCTTTTGTAATAAAGGTTGTATTTGTTGTCTAATCGACTATGGTTTCCTGGTTGGAAGCCCAAAAACTCATCCTTGGAAGATCCCAGTTTGGGTTCTTTCTTCTTTTTCTATTTTATTAAGGTTTGTGCCAACTTTTTGGACGCACGAGGTCATGTATGCCAAGGATATATTGATTCTTGTCTAACCGACGTCTCTTTTGTAAAAAAGGTTGTATTTGTTGTCTAATCGACTATGGTTTCCTGGTTGAAAGCCAAAAACTCACCCTTGGAAGAGCCCAGTTTGGGTTCTTTCTTCTTTTTCTATTTTATTTAAGTTTGTGCCAAGTATGCCAAGGATATCTTTATTCTTGTCTAACCGACGTCTCTTTTGTAAAAAAGGCTGTATTTGTTGTCTAATCCACTATGGTTTCCTGGTTGGAAGCCAAAAACTCATCCCTGGAAGAGCCCAGTTTGGGTTCTTTCTTCTTTTTCTATTTTATTTAAGTTTGTGCCAACTTTTTGGACGCACGAGGTCATGTATGCCAAGGATATCTTGATTCCTGACTAACCGACGTCTCTTTTGTAATAAAGGTTGTATTTGTTGTCTAATCGACTATGGTTTCCTGGTTGGAAGCCCAAAAACTCATCCTTGGAAGATCCCAGTTTGGGTTCTTTCTTCTTTTTCTATTTTATTTAAGTTTGTGCTAACTTTTTACTTTTTTGATAATATTCCAGTTTTTCAGTGGGGAATCTTTCTACAATCTCCGTTTCAATTTTGTAGCTAGAATGTAAATCCAAATGAATTTTGTTCTGATCAAAATAACTGGCTATCGTATCAACAAGTTGCTTCCTTTGGTGGTCTTGAAATTTTTTTGTCTTCTCATAGCTTTCAGCTAATGCCAAGGTTTTGGGGTTGCTGTTCAAAATGTCTCCTAAAGATATTGAATTCGGCGATTTGGATGATCTTGGCGCCTTGGACTCATCTGTCAAAGGCTTGTCTGATATTTTGGCTGTTGTGGATAAGTAAACTTGGGCGATAGATCTTTCTTCTTGAAAGATTTTGTTGTGTAGTCCTGCCTTCAATATCGCCATGTTTGCAATTTCTTGACCCCTGATGGTTTCTGACAAATATGCAGCGCACCTAATTATCAACCTGATATTAAGATGGGTTTTGAACCTATTGTAATGCTGTTGATTATACAACCTACAAAATCTCCAAGTGATGTGACTTGTCAAATTATATTCTTTACCAAGTATGGTCACTTCTCCGGGTGGGTCCACAGATAGAGATATGAGTTGACAGACATTCTCTAATGATGATCTCACTGCTGACGTGCAGATGAGCTTGCAAAAATCTCCAGTTCTCATTCCTAAGGCCAATGCAGCTTGTTCTACATGCTTCACAGGAGCAAGTCCATACATTCCGATGTGCGTCAAGCAAGACCCATACAATAGTCCTCTAACACTAGGATTAGAAGAAGGTTGTTTAATCGATTCATCATGGATTTATACGTGGATTCAGGTGTCCTACACATTAGTTTTAGGCTGTGCAAACAAATTAGACCTATTACAGTCTCTGCTAGGTTTATCTCAGGAGTTCCTTGATCGGATGTATTTGCCAATTGTTCAATGATAAATGTCCAAAAAGCTTTAATCTCATTAGCTCCATAGGTTGGTGTTTCATCGTCTTGTGATTTTTGGTTTTCCTTAACCTCGTCTGCCAATCCGCCGACTGTCTCGTCTTCTACATCCTCTGATATGGTGTAGTTATTAACATTGGGAGTTATTTCTTTGCTAACAACTTGAGTGGTTGTGTTGGATGTGCTCTGCTCGCTTCCAGAAGTAGCATCTAAGAACTCCTCAAATAACATAGTTTTAGTGTCAGCAGGAGATCTCATGGATATGATTGCAATTTTCATGTCTTTATGAACGTCAGGGTATATAATTGTTTCCGCAGCAAAAAATCTGGCCAGTTTCATGCAGGAGGTTTTTCTCATAACAGAGGACGGGATCTTGATTTTGCTCTTTAACATATGAGTATCCAGGAAAAATTTCTCATTCCAAACATTCAGCTCAGCCCCGTCGGCCTGAACACACGGAACTTTATTAAATAATTCTTTACTAAATAATATAAATGTAGGAATATCTTATTTTATTAATGATAAGTGACAAAATTTAATTTTAGAATACAAAAAATTAAGTGACAAAATTTAACTTTAGAATACAAAAAAATTCGGTTTGAAACATCGATGCCGCTGCGCTGCTGCCAAAAAGAAGACTGCCTGATTCCTTTCGTCGTTCGCTCGCTTGTCACCTTCCCATCCTTAGTCCAGCCAATTCCAAAGTCCCACCGACCTCAATAGCTTGTACCACGTCCACAACTTAATCGCCGCAGTCAGCACCAGCCATCCGCCGCCTATCCCAACAACGATTAGTGCCGCCTTCAGTGGAGTCATTGTATTCCAAAAACAACATTGGGCAGATCGCATTGGGTTTTATACTTCGAAATGTGGGTCAGCTCGCATTCCATCGGCGACGAGTATAAACACATTCTTGGTTACTCAAACGATGATGCATGCTGAGGGTAAGCGAACTACGATCGCCCAAGTTGACAAACGAGCAAACAACGTCTCACGTTACTGTAAATAAAATAATTAGATTGCGCGCAGCTGCCGGTCGACGATTCATTACAAATGAGTAATTGGAAAATGAATACTTAGCTTTACCACATAAATTTACCTGAAACTCTCCCAGATTTGCAGTAACTCTGACCCCATATTTGGTCGTTACTTTTATCATGTCCTGTATATCATAGATCCTATCTTCAACCAAGGACCTAATTGCAACAGTTGGGGGGTATCCCAATGCCAGAGACTGAAGTTCTTCTAATGCGTTTGCTGACATCTTTGCGTTGACTGATTTAAAAACAAGAACCAAGCTGAGTTTTTATACAAACTGTTCACATCCAGTGCTATGTGATATTATAATCAGATTTGTATTAAATCAAATCGAAACATGTTCAATGTTACGTCGCGCGTTCTAGGCGGACGTCTTGCGTTGTTGGCCAATTGGCCTGTTACGGGTATTCCTCGTGGTTGGTTTTGGTACGCCATAAGCCTATTATTAAAACTTCAATCGGTCAAATAATAAATAAATAGCAATTTTACGGGGTCGCACTCCATAAACTAACACCTCGCGTGTTATTAGTTGGCTTGAAATAGGTTGTAACGAACGGTCCACCTTCCGCCCTCGATTGAGTGTGTCAATGCTTCATGCGTTGACCCACGATCGCTGACAGACAGATGTCCCACCCACCCCCTACTTAAACTACCCATATGACCCGAGGTCACAGGACCCTCGAGGCAGTCCGGGCAGCATAGAAGGTGGGGTGTCCAGGCCTGCTGCGGCACAGGCATGACGCGTCACCACGCACTAGCTCAACGGTGGGCGGGGATCTTGCCACAGGCCCTAGACTGGGGTTACATTAAGTTTTACATGCCTGCAAGACTAAATATGGAATGTCGCGACCGATGAAAACTGCGACGGGTAACCAACCAATATCCCTAACAATATTTAATTGCGAGGCCCGAGTTAAGTCATAATTCACAACGATTTTCTCCGTAATGGAAAAAGGCGGGGGAAGTCTGAGATGAAATGTGTTCCCCCAAGAGCCGATCCCACCCCACGTTTAGCAAATGCTAAACTTCCATGACCGTCGTCACGCTCCATCATACGACGGTCCCTAACTTGAATAACTCTAGGACTACCTAATGCTAGGCTAAACCATATTTACCATTTCTTTATCAAGCTCTTCCGAGGTCTCATTTATCACGGACGTCCTCTCCTCTACTTATATCTTACCACGTCAGCATTGCGATAACCTGTGTTCCCATGAAATAAATGAAACACATCAAGTTATACTTAATCGAAAACAACGCTTCTTGTCTTTTTATTACTAACTCAAAAAAAACTTACTTACTAGTCCCTCAAACTATTATAAACTACGGTCATTCGAGTACAAATTCAACATATTAAATTCATAGTCCCTTCATCTAAAATACTACAAACATCCGAGTACCAAATTCCAAAAGAAACATCGGAATGGTCTACACGATACATTCATCGGATAGCTAATAACAAACACGAACCAAGCTGGATGTATTGCTTTCAATTCAGATACGTTAATGCTCGTCGAAACAAAAAGTGAAACAACCCTCTAAATTCCCACACAGGGGGAGGGGTGGTGGAACAATTCCAACAAAGAAAAAATCGTTTAAGAAATTACTATCTTCTTTTACTTAATCTCAAAACCACGACAAAATATTTTCACCTACTCGGGTGGCTGAATACCACTATAAACAACGACAAAAGTTCGCGAGGGGTTGATCAGAATGACCACAATAATATAAGTAAATCTAACTCAAAAGAACCAATACTACTTTTATACTTTTCGGTATTCAATATGATCTCTACACTACCAATGAAACTTACCCCATATCATCATCAAACAGGGGATTTAACGACCTGTACGCGCTCCGTGGTGGCGGACGGGGGTGCACCTCCTTCCTTCCAGGGACTTGACCATACACGTAACCGTGGGTATGTTAATGCGAAGAAATCTACACTGGAGAAATCATATGGACAACAAAAAGTGTACAATACAAATAATTGGTTCTACTACTTAACTGAAGTGTGCTTCTAAGCGACCGTGCGAATTCGCGCCTGCTAGGTGACGATGGATGTGTATCAGCGGGTGGTGTCAATGGTGGTGAATATCTCGCTGGTGGTGTCTCGGATAGGTTAAAAACTTCGGTAGAGATTAACTCCCTCTACCGGTGGTTGGAATAGGTAACGTGCCTTCGATGGAGGATTTTTTCTTCTTCTTGGATTTATGATTTCGTGGTTTTTTGTTGGTTTTTTTTTTTCTTCTCGTAGACGAGTGCAGCTGAAAAAGTGCTTGCCACTGCGTAATTACGTTGTGCAAAATTATTGCCAGTTTCGTTGGAATGTCTTTTTTTTTTTTTTTTCCTTTTATTTTTGGGTCAGCGCGATGAATTATGATGTCGAGTGGTAGCGGGCGGGGGTGGAATTTTATTTTTCTTTACTTTTCTAAAACTTTCTGGACGCACACACACAAAGGGGGAGTGGATGCTATAGTTGTACTACGTGGGTTTTTTTTTCTTTTTTTTTTTTTCTTCTGGTTCCACACGACGTATAAAAATTTTTCTTGCTTGCGGGGATTTGGCCGAGATTATGATCTCGGACACAAATTCACCCTCGAAAACGATAGATACTCGCGATACGCGTAGAACTTCGCCTTTTTACTCTGGTTTTATAAATTTTTCCCTCTTTAGCCACGTGAGGACAGACAAAGGGAGGAAACAAAAAAAAACGTGGTTGTTAATCGATTAAAAAGTGCGCGCGCCGCCACCACATCGACCGACTCGTACCAACGCTATCCACTGACTGACTGATTGATGCCGCCCGCCAATACACATCGATAATGGCGTATGAATTTTGTCTTTCGTTGAGATGGTTGTCTCACTCGCTCTTATTGCGCTCGCTTATGGGACAAATTTCAATCGGCTATCGCTCAGTTTCGTATGTTCAGAAAATTCTGAAACTTGTTTTAATATTTAAATTGGATTTTCCTACTGAGAATGTGCAGACTATCTAAGGTTTTTGAATTATAAATTTCGACACACGCCCAATTGAAATTTGACCCATAAACTTAGCGAAAGAAGATGGCTGCCTCCTTCGAAGTGAGGAAGGGTTACCGCTCGTAAGTTATGGTATCCGCGAAATTCTTACAGTGCTTCTCAAAATGCGCAACCCACCCAACTTGGTTTCTGCGTGCAGAGTTTTTACTCAGCGGGTTCCTAACAAGCCCAGTTTGGGTTCTTTCTTCTTTTTCTATTTTATTTAAGTTTGTGCCAACTTTTTGGACGCACGAGGTCATGTATGCCAAGGATATCTTGATTCTTGTCTAACCGACGTCTCTTTTGTAAAAAAGGTTGTATTTGTTGTCTAATCGACTATGGTTTCCTGGTTGGAAGCCCAAAAGCTCATCCTTGGAAGAGCCCAGTTTGGGTTCTTTCTTCTTTTTCTATTTTATTTAAGTTTGTGCCAACTTTTTGGACGCACGAGGTCATGTATGCCAAGGATATCTTGATTCTTGTCTAACCGACGTCTCTTTTGTAAAAAAGGTTGTATTTGTTGTCAGTGCCAGCTGATCTTTTGCTAGCTGGTACATATTTTCGACTGTTGCTGTCGATCTTTTCTTCCCCTCTTTCGCTTCATAGTGTAGTCTTCATCTGAAGTAACAACAGGCAGGTGATAGGCCGCTCCAAAGAAAGTCCACAGTCCACTGTGAAAGCACTCACATCTATGCTGTCCGTTAAAGCAAATCCGGATTGAGTTGTATCACACTCACGGGTCTTGTAATACCCCTGGTTCTGAATGTGAGCTGTAAGCTGGGTGGCTAGGGTAGTAGCTTGTAGCCTATTGGCATAATAGTCATGTTGTTGAATTACCTGGGTCCTAACCCCGTCTCTTCGCCAAGCGGATATTAGTTCAACATTCGACCACTGCCTGGTAAGCGAATCATAATAACTCTTAATCATAGGAGCCCGGATTGGGCTTTGTTGTTACGCAGGATAGAGCCATCGGTGTCCACACTAGCGGGCGCTTGGTCAACATCTTTCATCGTGTTTGGGAATATGTTACCATTTAGGGCATTCATCTCGCGATTTGCGGTCCTAGCTTCAACATAACCTGAGATACTAGCCTCCTTTAACATGTCGGTAACCTATTTTGATGTCCATTTTAACTTTATCAGCGTCGACTATTATTGACGCTACATCTTCATAGCGCCAATTGTGTATGTGGGCCATTATGGCTATCTGTAGAACTGACATCTCCTTTAATTCCTGCCAACCCATTTCTCACGTTAAATCCGAGGCGACCATCACAGTGTATATGTTTTTTTTTGTTAATTATATAATAGAACTACCTTAAAATATTCTTATTCCTTGTCTGGTTTGTGGAGATTGTCTTCTAGCGTTGGTTGTCGTCCTTGGTATGGATGTGTGGATGCGCCAGGCAGGCTTCACGCCCTATAGGTGCAGTTACAGCCTGGTCTTTTTTTTTTCACTTCTAGTGTAAGCCCCAGATACGCTCACAATATCACTTTTTACTAAAATAGTTATTTGTGCACAGACTCACTAGTGTATAGCCCCAGTACGCATCGAGTTCAAGGTAGACTCGTTTTTTGTAGAGTGGATCCTTTTTGCGTGGATCCCACCGCTGCCACCAAATGTAGTGTCGTCTCAGTTCGCCGTGCTTTCCTGTCACCAGAAGAAGAGCGAACTCACGGAGAGGTTGGTAGCATAAAAAGAATTATTTGTTGTTGTTGGTTGGTAAGGCCCGCTGTCTTTGCGAGGCTGCGACCTTTACTGTTAGGAAATGTCTATACAACTCTCTCTTATCTTCTGAAATCGCTGGCCTTATATAGTAAAATATATTCTTTAAAATCCATCCCCCCCACATATACGGTTCTGCAGTCTAAGGCATTTCTTAGCCTAGAAACCTATTTCCATCATCGTAGTGTCCAGCAACACCAAAAGATATGCCTTACTATCATTTAAAACCATTTTTCTCGCCTTCTGAAAAAAGCTGCGTGATTACTGCTATAGCTATAGAAGTAGTTCATCCATGTTCCAATCTGGCTATAAGATAAGTTGAACCTTTGATCTTTGACTCGATTG
The DNA here is from genome assembly GCA_949126925.1 of Cheilosia vernalis. Classification (NCBI taxonomy): domain Eukaryota; kingdom Metazoa; phylum Arthropoda; class Insecta; order Diptera; family Syrphidae; genus Cheilosia; species Cheilosia vernalis. Next base: position 12,382,578 of record OX421358.1, read on the forward strand.
TTTCATCTGTTCCTTGATAATTTTTGTAAGACTTATTAGTGAAAGCAGCTACAATTCTAGCAACGGTGGTTAGTAAATTCAATGTTATTTCTATGTAATATTTGAGTGGTTTGGTTTGTTGGTCGTATAATATTTTTGCATAAACTCTATCCTGCATGTCTAGACTCTCCAAAAATTCAAAAGCTTTAGCTAATTATCTTGGTAAGACAACAGACACCTCAAGGATATTATTTCTGGATAACATTTAAGTATGTATGTATTAATCAAGTCAATATGAGTCATGAGTATGATAGATATCTGTAATAATTTCGCGTGGAATATGGCAATTATTGATTATTTACCCTAACCTGGCTATTGCGCCTTGGCTCAACTCTCAGCACGTATGCGGGTAGACGCTTTTAAGCAACAATGCTCAATAAAAACCGTTCTCCAAGACTCGTGTGGAAAGTGTTTCTTTATTGGAAATTTCGGGGTTTTTATACAAAAATAATTGCTTACATTCTATATCTACTTCGATTCTTGAACCCGTCACACCACCCTTCTTCAGGCGGCTGCTTATTATATTATATATATTATACAATAAGTAAGGACACATCCACCATCAACAACCAGCATGAGCTTCCAGGCCCATGGGAAGGCGAAGAGAGCTCACTGGAAAATTGGTGGGTGTGTTCCGTCATATTTTGACTTAAACAAACTTCTTAATTCTAATCAATCTGCTTTTAACCATATAACATGCGCAAGTTCCTGGTCCTTCTTGACAAAGATTTGCAGACCAAGGACAGTTTATAAAATGACACCCATGATCAGATGTGGTGGAAGATACGTTTCAATAAATTCACTGAAATAAAGGATATCTTGATTCTTGTCTATCCGACGTCTCTTTTGTAGAAAAGGTTGTATTTGTTGTCTAATCCACTATGGTTTCCTGGTTGGAAGCCAAAAACTCATCCCTGGAAGAGCCCAGTTTGGGTTCTTTCTTCTTTTTCTATTTTATTTAAGTTTGTGCCAACTTTTTGGACGCACGAGGTCATGTATGCCAAGGATATATTGATTCTTGTCTAACCGACGTCTCTTTTGTAAAAAAGGTTGTATTTGTTGTCTAATCGACTATGGCTTCCTGGTTGAAAGCCAAAAACTCACCCTTGGAAGAGCCCAGTTTGGGTTCTTTCTTCTTTTTCTATTTTATTTAAGTTTGTGCCAACTTTTTGGACGCACGAGGTCATGTATGCCAAGGATATCTTTATTCTTGTCTAACCGACGCCTCTTTTGTAAAAAAGGTTGTATTTGTTGTCTAATCGACTATGGTTTCCTGGTTGAAAGCCAAAAACTCAGCCTTCGAAGAGCCCAGTTTGGGTTCTTTCTTCTTTTTCTATTTTATTAAGGTTTGTGCCAACTTTTTGGACGCACGAGGTCATGTATGCCAAGGATATATTGATTCTTATCTAACCGACGTCTCTTTTGTAAAAAAGGTTGTATTTGTTGTCTAATCCACTATGGTTTCCTGGTTGGAAGCCAAAAACTCATCCCTGGAAGAGCCCAGTTTGGGTTCTTTCTTCTTTTTCTATTTTATTTAAGTTTGTGCCAACTTTTTGGACGCACGAGGTCATGTATGCCAAGGATATCTTGATTCTTGTCTAACCGACGTCTCTTTTGTAAAAAAGGTTGTATTTGTTGTCTAATCGACTATGGTTTCCTGATTGAAAGCCAAAAACTCACATTTGGAAGAGCCCAGTTTGGGTTCTTTCTTCTTTTTCTATTTTATTAAGGTTTGTGCCAACTTTTTGGACGCACGAGGTCATGTATGCCAAGGATATCTTGATTCTTGTCTAACCGACGTCTCTTTTGTAAAAAAGGTTGTATTTGTTGTCTAATCGACTATGGTTTCCTGGTTGAAAGCCAAAAACTCAGCCTTGGAAGAGCCCAGTTTGGGTTCTTTCTTCTTTTTCTATTTTATTAAGGTTTGTGCCAACTTTTTGGACGCACGAGGTCATGTATGCCAAGGATATCTTGATTCTTGTCTAACCGACGTCTCTTTTGTAAAAAAGGTTGTATTTGTTGTCTAATCGACTATGGTTTCCTGGTTGAAAGCCAAAAACTCAGCCTTGGAAGAGCCCAGTTTGGGTTCTTTCTTCTTTTTCTATTTTATTAAGGTTTGTGCCAACTTTTTGGACGCACGAGGTCATGTATGCCAAGGATATATTGATTCTTGTCTAACCGACGTCTCTTTTGTAAAAAAGGTTGTATTTGTTGTCTAATCGACTATGGTTTCCTGATTGAAAGCCAAAAACTCACATTTGGAAGAGCCCAGTTTGGGTTCTTTCTTCTTTTTCTATTTTATTAAGGTTTGTGCCAACTTTTTGGACGCACGAGGTCATGTATGCCAAGGATATCTTGATTCTTGTCTAACCGACGTCTCTTTTGTAAAAAAGAATTTCAATTTATTATATCATGCAATGTAAAAATTGCTTTACTTTCAAGAATTGTTATGTTATCGCAAAACAATTTTATATAATATACTGTATCTTTTAATGAAATATAACTGCTATTTGACAAACTAGTTTCACCTGAAAATGTTATTGTATGTTGAGCTTTCAAATGGTACTTGAATGTAAATACAGGAATTTCACTTTTATCGATTTCGTGGAAGTCATGCACAATGGATACGAATTCATCTAATTGATACTGCTGTCGAATCCAGGTTGTGACAATACGTTCTATCATATTGCACAAAGTCTTCCAATCATCAGCATTACTACGAATTTTTACAGCGTCGAATCCATCGAGAGTGTTCACGTACTTTTTAAAGACCGTACTATAAAAATATATCGGAAAACTTGACATGATGCTCGCAATTACAGAATTACTTTAACCAATATTCAACCGACATCAACTATTTATACCAACTATTATGCACACGGCACTCTATTTCATAATTGCAATAAACTAATATTTAATCAGCTGCGCTATAAATTCCAATATATTCATCAATAGTTCAATTGTATAAGCTAGATAAGAAAACCCAACTCAGCAAATATTAACATTATCTGGATTTCATATTATTCCCTTTGCCGCTGATTGCTTGCCACTATCTAGCTTATACAAGCTGATAGGACCGACACCCGACACCGACATAGCCGAGGGCCATCGCCCTCTCCCCTCTGGGAGCTTCGCTCTCATGCGCTTCGCCGCTTCGCGGCATGACCAGAGGGGAGAGGGCGATGGCCCTCGGCTATGTCGGTGTCGGGTGTCGGTCCTATCAGCTTGTATAAGACGTCTCTTTTGTAGAAAAGGTTGTATTTGTTGTCTAATCCACTATGGTTTCCTGGTTGGAAGCCAAAAACTCATCCCTGGAAGAGCCCAGTTTGGGTTCTTTCTTCTTTTTCTATTTTATTAAGGTTTGTGCCAACTTTTTGGACGCACGAGGTCATGTATGCCAAGGATATATTGATTCTTGTCTAACCGACGTCTCTTTTGTAAAAAAGGTTGTATTTGTTGTCTAATCGACTATGGTTTCCTGTTTGGAAGCCAAAAACTCATCCCTTGGCTACTTGAATTTGTTTCAAGATGTATGCAAAATCCATGATTGCTTTCTACCTATGGTTTCCTGTTTGGAAGCCAAAAACTCATCCTTGGAAGAGCCCAGTGTGGGTTCTTTCTTCTTGGCCATGTATGCCAATGATATCAAAGTTAAATCATATATTGTTAAAATGTATGGAAATATTGTAGCTTTTAGGTACATATTTTATTCAAAGCTTGCGGATCGGCTGGGGTACCTTCCGAATCGAAATTTGTGCGTTGGTTTTGGTCCTACCGTCAATACATACTTATTCGGGCTTATCTTGTAGGTAAATATCTCTTAGCAAAGATTTTTTTTAAGAAAGATTGTTCTATGCAATAATCAACTCCCTACGAAACAACTGCCGAACCTGAGTGAAACGTACTTTGAGGTAATTTATAAGAATAACTATGGCCAAACAGAATGAACTAAGTAAAATAAAGTCAAAAAATGATGTGTCTTCTTCAGGATAAAAGACATCTGAAAGGACTTTGATAACAAAAATTTCAAAAATTCAAAACTTGGGTAATTTTTAATTGCGATTTTTACGCGTATTATTGCTCCTAGTACTACGATGAGAAGTACCAGGCACCTCATTATCCTCTTCTTGCGAAGGTTCTGGGAGGTGAAAGAAACCTTAATATTTTTTAATAAATATATAAACAAAGCCCTTAAATCCAAGAGCTGACCTAACAGAAAATATATAAAGTAACAAAGAGATAAAATTACAATAGAAAATATTTTTATTAATATGACCATTCCTACGGGTTTTTGAAAAGAACATTGTACTTCGAGTCTTGTATATTTATAATTTAGGGTGTAACGTTCACCCCAGGTGTAACGTATATAGACAAAACGGATCATCCTGTAACGTTCACCATAGTGAATTATTATTACTATGTATCGAGGATGTGTTTAAATTTGCCGAGAAGTACCATGGTTCAAATTCAAACCATCGTCCTTCCATGCCTCTGGATACATAGGCCGCGGGTAACAAAAAAAAAACCAAAAAGAATTTAAAAAAAACCAACGATGACTCACGCGGCGGAATAATTTGAAAATAAAACCTCCTATCACCAGCAACCCCTATGACCCTAGCACTACACTGCGTTGGGTCAGTCCGGGCTACCAGGTAGGAGGGTGTTCGATGGGCAATGCAGCTCAGGCATGCTAGTCGTGCTCCGTCCTCAGCTCGTCGGAATGGGGGGGGTTCTTGCCGCTTACCTTTCAAACTGTGTTACCTGTTTTACATGCCTGTCTCAGGCTGGAATTCGAGAATTTCTGTTTAATTACGATTGGGGCTCGAGTTATCGAATAAAATCTCGCTGTTCGAACATTTTTGCTAATGCAGGACTGAACCTAATTACAATCCGGTTTTCTAGTAGATTCTGCTCATAGTGTAGAGCGAGAGAGCAAGATGGTGTACCTCTCTCGGAGGATAACCCACCCCTATGGCGATAGTGGAGACTCAACCACATATCGACCACCTTGGTGACTAACTACCTCCTAATTACTTAGTCACCCCAAAATAAAAGATACACGGGACAACTCCCTTAGTTGCCCTGACTCACCTCATCTCAATCGTAAACGCCAACCTCACCTCAATAATCTCTTAAACACTAGCCATCAGGATGTATATAACCACGAAGTAAACAGTTGTTGAGGCAGGTCAATACCGCTGAGTTCCTATAACTGTACGAATTCCATTCAAGAAAACTCGAGACAACGTAGGTAAGTTCATTCACCTCTTCTTGAGGATGGATATATTTAAACAACGAAACGACTCAACCTAGTCTAAAGTTTACAATTTAAGTAGCGTCTAACAAAAATAAAATAAAAAAAAAATTATTATGAATCGAATCTACACTGTACTGGACAATCAGATCAATGAGCTTCCATATGATTTTAGGTTTGGATTTATTTATGCTAATCTTAGATAACTTGGCATCTGACTTGTCTGTTTTTCTTTGATTGAATAAAAAGTATCTAACACGTAACCATCGGGCTGGTATTATACCGTAGACCGCGAATCGACAAATCGTTCTTAACAAAAATAATTTAATGTTGTCAACAAATATACCAGGTAAAGAGAAATTTAATCCCAATAAAGGGGACTTACCAAATACCTTTAATTACCCTTAGGCCCATTTTATTCACTCGAAGTTGAACACAACTTGGGGATTTTTATATGGGAAACTTCCCAAGTTGTGTTCAACTTCGAGTGAATAAAATAGGCCTTAGGGTACGTTGGTGACTCGTTGCGACTGCAGGGGGGATGGTGTGCACAGCATCGTCCTGAGGAGTACGCGGCAAATACCTAGCTACAAAATCGCGAAAAAGGTTAATTTGTCAAACTTGATTATATTAATTAAGAACGTTCGCGTAATCTCAATCATAGATGGTGAAGAGATGGATTAAGGCCCATTTTATTCACTCGAAGTTGAACACAACTTGGGAAGTTTCCCATATAAAAATCCCCAAGTTGTGTTCAACTTCGAGTGAATAAAATGGGCCTAAATACCGTAAAAATAGCACGCTGCCAGATTTCAGAGGAAATCGGCGCAGGTTTCAAAAAAATTGCCCAATTCGATTGGTTGATCGATGCCAACGTCAAATACTTTATTTAAAAAAGGAAAGAATATATCAAAAATGCCAAACTACTACACTACGTTAGCTTAGAATTATGCTCAAGAAAAAAAAGTACGTGCATGATACAATTACAAATAAGAAAGTGAATTATAAAAGATACAAAAAGAATATTATATAATAGAAACTAATCCTAAGTAGAGTTGAGCTGGATGGTCTTTAGAGATGCTGCACCTCCGCAGTTGCTGTCATCAATGCTGGGGCGGGGCGTTAGGCCGCCAACAGGTGATAGAAGGATGAAGCTGCACATCCGCAGCTGTTCGAGTCGCCGTGGCGGGTCGTTAGGCCGCAAACGGGTAAATGTCAATGCTTGGAGGGTTGGGTGACACAGTTTATACACCCTGCACTTCACCAGGGGGCGCGTAGGCGGAACACTTTGTGAGTCGTGATTATGACTCCACAGTAATTTTACTTGGCAGGTTTTCTTTTGTCTTTAGGAGACCACAGGTTCACAAAATTTTGGCGCGGGTCAGGAATTCACCGCTCACACCAAGATCACGACTAGGCACTGGGATTCGGTCGCCTGGACACGTGGGTGTACCGCTGGGTAACTCGGAATAGTCACTCGAGTGTCTGGTGGTTTTTATGTGACCCGGGCAGGACAACTGGGGTAGTCTGGGGGTGGTTCACGCACTGACACCTTGGACACCTTGGAGGGGGGGGGGGGGGGGGGGTCGCAGGGCGAGATGGGATGCCGACAGATTCGGGCGGTATTACCGATCACACATAATATATTTTATACGCGGTGCGTGTACAGTTAACCGTCGGGTGAATTTACTGGCGCTGAGGGGGTTGATTTACCCACATCGAGCGTGGAGGGTGGAACGAAAAACGAATTTAATATTGCGATTATTACTCGCACTTTCACCGCAGCTACTTTAATTCACAGCACCGATTGCGCATATAAATAAAAAGTTAAAGTAAAGTCGCACACTGAATTAACAACTTTTTGTCCCCACGCGGTAAAAAAAAACGTTTTGTGCTACGCATTGTGGAGTAAAGTATACTTCTAAGGGAATGTTTATGTCAATTTCCAGTTAAATATTATCTCACGAAGTAATTATGGTATCCCACATTACAACAATACAACTGGCGGTGTAGAGCTTAAGCATCAGCTGCAAGTCCCAGATGTCAATTCAAGAAAAAGTAGGCCAGTGTCCTTAAATTACATACATGTCCAAATTATTAACCCTGTTGTATGTACATCTCTTAAGCTTTTTTCAATTGTTCCCGGTATAAGGTACATATGCGTATTTAGAGCTAGTCCAAACATTTTAAGCTTCAAACAAAAATCGTTCTGCTACAAATTTTTCACCCAACACAACAAAACAAACAATCAAAAAAAAAAAAAAAAAAAAAAACGTCCTTCTAGTCACGTATGCTTAATTTTGTTTAAAACAAAAACTGTTTTATATATTTTTTGTTAATTTTAACTTTTCTTGCAATTGTGCCTAATTGAGCTGAATACTTTATTGACATTAGATTAACGTTGCTACCAGTTCGAAGTGCATAGAAACAAAGAGTTGAGTACAAAAGTGAGCCTTGTCAGAATTATAAATAACTTATTTGAACTCTAAGATAACAAGTTGTAAGTTCACATTTGAAAGGAAATTGTCATAAAGTATTCGCCAACTAAAATGGTACACAGTTCTATGCACACAAGTTAATAAAAACACACAGACCGATGAGTATATTTCAATTCGTTGCTATTTTATGTAAACTGTTGAAAAACAAGAACTAACTAGAAACCAAAACAAATACTTCAAATAAGAGTCAAGTAAAAAAAAATAAATTTAAAAAAAATCACCCAACATAACATTGAACGCTATTTTTGTAAATTAATTCAAGGACACAAAAAACTGTATTTTTATTATTCTAGATATAAAATTTGAAATTGCTTGATAAATGTAAAAAAAATAAAACATCTATAAGCGCATTTGTATTAAATTTGTATTAAATTAGATTTAAAATTGCATTTGAAAATTACAATGTATTAGATAATTTTTGTAAAAAAAAGAACTAAATAAAACAAACTGTTATAAACAAATTTAAATTATGAAAAGAAACAAAACAATAAAACAAAAGAAAAAAAAACAAGCTTTTAATCTTATTATTATACAGCACAATAGGACATTGATTTCAGCTTTTTAAAAGGTTTGTACGTGTGATCAAATAGAAATGTATTTTAACGTAAGTATTTACTGTTTGTGCACATCCATTATTTTTAACTACTTTTAAAAAGTTTGTTCAGCTTAAAAATAACTTTATTTTTATAAAGCTTGACTGATAGAATAAACCACTCTGACAAGAACAAAAAATATACTTGAGTGGGGGTAACGTCGTAAAAGATGACAAATTGTTTTAATGAACATGTTGTCCCTGCTCTCTCGCTTGTCAGTTACATAGAGAATAAAAATAACTGACTGATGCTCCCATTGTATAAATAACTTGGAGCTGGCATCACCTAAAGAAATTGTTATAAAACTTATATATTCAAGTAGCAAAAAGTCGTCCTTTCTAGATTTTTCATTACATGGACTGGAAAGATATCTTTGCAAATAAAAATGGAGATTTGCACGATTAAAACTCTTATATGCTTTTCACACTCAGCCGAAAACTCGTCGATGCATTCACACCGACCACCATCTAGTTTTCGTTTGACGTTTCAATCAGCTGTGAGACACAAGTCGTTAAACTTCGGTGCAAACTCATTTTTCTCTTCTTTTGGTTACAAATTTCGATCGCATTATTTAACAAACAAAATTTACTTAGTCTTTTTTATTAGCCCATTAATTAATTGTGGAAAATGATTTTAGGTTGTGAGTTGTGACATTTGTTCGGTCAACCATTTTGTTGAATTTGCTGAATATTGCAAAAGTTATGTTTGTTTCAACAACCCAACTATTGGAAGTCGTTTTTGTGGTGTTTTCGTGGAAAACGAGTGCGAACGACTCGTTTTAAAAACTGAAACATGTATGGGAAAACTTCTGTTTTCGTAGAATCTATTTGCGATAGCCCTAATTATAATATTAGGCCTGCTTTTTGAGCTGCGATCTCGGCAAAGCAAAGTAAAGTTGGATTTTCGGCACGCAATTACAACAACGCAGTCGCTTAGTGGTTAGTGTGTTGGACTACTAAGCGAGGGGTTCAGGTTCGAATCCCGCAAAAACCCAATTTCCGACTCAGGGTTTTTTCACTGCGCCACCTCTCGCGAACGTCTGACAAACATCCGAGAGTATAACTGTCATGAAAGAGCTTCTCAATTAGCCGTTTGGAATCGGCATAAAATTGTAGATCCCTTCCATTCGTTCCAAAAATGAAAACTCACACAAAACGAATGGTTGCGAGAAGCTAGGCCTAGGGTCCCTACGGACCTGTTGCGCCAAAAAATTATATTATTATATAATTACAACAACTGTGCTCTCCTTGACACTTTGAGACTCGCAATAGTTGTTTATATTCCCACCAACGTGATTTAGCTAAATCAACTCATAAATTACGTGATTTACCATACATTTTCGTGATTAGTAATTACGTAATTTAGACGTGTTTAATTTTTAATTACGTATCTCTCATCGCAAATCCACACAAAATAAAATCGAACATACCTGCAGCGCTTTCAATTCAATTCAATGTTATTCAACAAACAAACAAACAAAAAACAACACAAATGTCAAAAATATTATCCCAAATTCAATTTTCTTCGTGTTTCGGTGTATTTTGGTATTTTTATTAAGTACAACAATCACAAATTGTTTTATTTTTGGCAGAGGTGTGATAACAAAAGAAAAAAAACTACCCTCTCCGAAGTGGTCGAATTCTTTTTGCTGGATGTCAAACTAAATCACGTAAAACTCGGTGCAGACGCCTTTCGTGATTTATAAATCATATGAGCTAAATCCTCCTTTTGGAGACCACTGAAAAATTTCGTTTCGGATCATCTGCATACTACGCTTTACATGGAAGATGGAAGTTACAATTGACAACTTCATAGCATCATTGCGCACAATCTCGTATCGTGTGTAATTTCTGGTAACAATGACATAAATAATATATGAACTGCTAAGCTAGTGAAATGTCAGTCCATACAATATCGGCCTTAAAAATTACGCCAACATAACTAGCGCCCTTGTTTCAAAGCGAATAAAAAGTGTAACAAAATGCCAACCATCTTGGATGTTGGATTTCGCCATTCATAGTAATCCGCTTGCGTTTTGGAAGATAATAATTAATTACAAGATATTAATTAACCAATAGCATGCAGTAATGTTGAAATGTATTCGTGGAGTGCGTTCGGTTTTTTAACAATGGTAACTATTGTTTCGATTGACGTCTCGTATTTCATTTCAGTTGGGACCGCACCATAATTCTCTCTCAGTTTGTCAAATTTAAATGCCAGCTTTACACACCGGGATTTGACGTTTTATACGCGCAAGGTGTTGTGAATTTGAAGGCAAATTAATATCAGAATTTAATTGTAGCGAACGATTTTTTATTGGTGAAAAATACTTATTGGGTTTGTGGAAACGAAACTTTAAACTTTAAAAAAGGAAAACAATACTCTCTTTTCTGTGAAATTGTAATAATAAACGATTATTAATTTGGATTACATCCAATTTGACAGTTGTGACCTGGCTGTGTTGTGACCTTGTAAATCAACGATTAGTGGGAGGCTACATCGGCCGGTTCTTAAGCGAGCGCTACATGAGCCAATTTGATGGGCATGAAAAAAAATGCCTGACGTATGTAGTAATTGTAAAACCGCAATACGCGGCGAGTCAGGTTTAAGATGTGAAGGAGTTTGTGGTAAATGGTATCATCCTACGATGAAATGCTCGGGACTGGATAGTTACACTAGTGGTGTTATTGGTACTACAAGTATGGTTAGATTTATATGTGAAGACTGTTTTCAGTATATTCAGAATGTCGACTATGTGTTAAAGGATATGCAACTAAGCGTGAACCAAAATAGCGACTATTTAAAAGAATATAAATCTGGATTTGAAGAGACACTAAAGCAAAACGAAAATGAAATCAAGAGACTCCTTGAAGCTATTGAAGAGAGATACATGGAAAGGCTGAATAATATGAAGATTGCACAGGAAAATCAAATTAAAAAAATGGGGGAATATTTTGAGAAGTATAAAGCGGAGAGTAGCAAAATGTGTAATGAACTAAAGAATAGTGCTCACAACAGTGAAAAAATCTGCGGTGAAGTCAAAAAAATATGTGAAAATGTAAAACCAAAGCTAAATGCTACAGGAGTTGAAACAGCTGGTTCAAACGTGGCCTATGCCGACATCGTGAAGACAGGAGTGCCCGTAATTTTAAAACCAAAGGAACGCCAGAAATGTGTAGACACGAAGGAAGACTTGGAAAAAAATGTTGATCCGACGAACCTGAAAATTGTGGGAGTCAAAAGTAGACAAAATGGAACCATTGTGATAGAAAGCGAAACCCAAAAGGAAACCGAAAAAATAAAGAAGGTCCTAGAGGAAAAGTTAAATGATAAGTATGAGGTTACAATGCCGGAACTCAAGAAACCGAGAATCATGATATACAATATGAAGGACAAATATGCAGAAGATATATTAATAGAAAAAATAAAGAAGCAAAATTTGCAGTTAGAACACAGCAAACTAAAATTAATCGGGATGAGAGAAATTACCAAAAAACAAGTTAAGGGTTTTAATGTTACAATGGAGTTAGACTTTGAAAGCTTTAAAGCAATAATGAATATTGGTAAAATTAGCATTGGCTGGAATCGCTATTTAGTATTCGATGCAGTAGACGTTACTAGATGCTTCAAGTGTAAAGGATTTAATCATAAGTCGACCGAATGTAGGAATAATGAACTTTGCTCAAATTGTCTTGAAGACCACAGCTCAAAGGAATGCCGAAATAACCGTATAGAGAAGTGTCTGAATTGTGAAAAGGCGAACAGCAGATTGAACTTGGGACTTGAAATAAACCATCATATCTTGAGCAGACTATGTCCGGTATACCTAAATAGGCTTAAGAGAGTTAAGGAGAACTATGGATACTAGCAATTAAAAAGTTTTAAGGGGCTATATATGAATGCACAGGGATTGGTAAATAATCTGGCAGAAATTGAGGTTGTTGTAAGCCAAAAACAATATGAATTTTTAATGATTAGCGAAAGCCATGTTACCCCCGATATAGAGGACTACGAAATCCAGCTACATGATTTTCAAATCTTGAGGGGTGACACAGCATCTAAGAGGACGGGCGGGGTAGTTTTATATGTCAAAAAGTACTGGCGGGCGCATATAATTCAGAAAACAATTATCGCTCTGGATATATGGTGGATGGTGGTCGAGTGTACACAAAAAGATATCAGTATGATAATTGCACTAGTCTATAGATCTCCAAGTAGTTCAGAACGCACATTCTGTAACTATATTAAGGAGTGGTGTGAAGCCCTAGAAGACTATGGAGAAAATATTGTGATTGTTGGAGACTTCAACATAAACTGGTTAGTAGATACAACGTACCAAAGAAGAGTAAAAGGAATTTTTTTGGAATATGGATATAGGCAGAAAGTTAGTGGGTACACAAGGATCACTGATTCCACTGCAACTCTAATTGACTACGTTGTATCTAATATGCACCAGATTAGTGTGCAAATAGATAACAGCGCTAAGATATCGGATCATGAATCATTACAAATTGATTTTAATTATAAATCGAAGCTACAGCAAGATACCACCAGATATATTGAAGTGTGCAAGTACAATGAACACACTTTCAGGACAAAATTAAGGATGGAGCGTATTAATGATATAGAACATAGTGACTTGAATTTATACACCGAAGAGTTCTATTCGAAAGTGAATAACGTTGTAAATAGTTTTGTTTGTAAAATACACCAGAAAACGGGTAGCAATATTTGGTTTAACAGATGTTTAAACGACATGAGGAAAACCAAAATAAGCAGCTACCAGAGAGCCTGCTTTACTAATGATAGTACGGACTGGCAGTTATACAGGGAATCGAGAAATACGTATAAGAATGCAATAAATAGGGAAAAAAATAAAGCAATAGAGAATAGAATAAAAAATGCAACTAGCCAAAAGGAAATGTGGAGGGAAATAAAAACGTATATACTGAAGAAGAGTTACGACAACCCTATAAATGTTGTGTTCTATGATGAAATGGTGACTAATGAACAGCAAATGGCAAATATGTTTAACGCATTTTTCATCAGCAGTATTAACGAAATAAATGAATCCATTCCAAAAGTACCTTATGTCGATAATGTTCCTGAAATCACGTCTTCCTTTTGCTTTACCAATGTGTCAACAACAGCGATAAAGGATATTTGCAGAAGTATGAACAAGAAGAACGATTTAAGCCACATGAACATTAACATGGTACTAGACCATTGGGACATTTTTGCTCATAGCTTAACGAAACTTATTAATATGTCATTGGAACAAGGAATTTTTCCAAAATGCTGGAAGGAGGCTGTGGTGGTGCCTGTCCCAAAGGTTGCTAGGACAATAAAATGTGAAGAATTCAGACCAATAAATATGTTACCCATGCTTGAGAAGATCCTGGAGAAAGTGGTGAACCATCAGTTGGTAGATTACGTGGAGAAAAATAAGCTATTGAGTGAGGAACAGTCTGGGTTCAGAAGACATCATTCATGTGAGACGGCAATAAACTGGTTGGTACTGAAATGGAAGGGAGAGTTGGAAAAAAAGAATGGAATTATCTCGGTATTCCTGGATTTTAAACGTGCATTCGAGACCATTGATAGAAAAATACTAATATATAAATTATCTAGATATGGAATAAACAACAACGAACTAAGATGGTTTGAGAGTTATCTTTCAGAGAGGAGACAAATAGTGAAAGTCAATGGTCAGTACTCAGTGGCGGAGGAAACCAAATTGGGAGTACCCCAAGGGTCAGTATTGGGCACTCTTCTATTTTTGTTGTACATAAATGAAGTCAAATTCGTGATAAAACATAGCCAGGTTATGCTGTTTGCAGATGACACACTATTATATATATCGGGTAGTAACCCGGAAGAATGTACGAGGCTCCTACAACAAGATCTACATGCGATTGAAAGTTGGCTTATGCAAAATAAATTAAAATTGAATGTCAGCAAAACAAAAGCTCTGATTGTCCGTTTTCCGCCGCTGCTAACTCAAATACGAATTGGTGGTGAAAACATCGAAGTGGTGCGACAAATGAAGTACTTAGGGGTTATAATTGATGACAAGCTGAGATTTAATGAACATGCTGAATATATTTGCAAAAAAGTTGGAAAGAAGATTGGATTCCTAAAAAGAATTAGGAAGAAGGTGTCCACATTATGTTTAATTAAAATATATAATGTTATAATAAAACCATACTTTGGATACTGTGCTACAATTTTATCACTTTGTTGCCAGGGTTCGATAGAGAGGCTGCAAAAAATGCAAAATAGGGCCATGAGAGTCTTGCTGAGGTGCAGTCGATTCACACCGATTAACTGGATGCTGCAAACGTTAAAATGGATGAATATAAGGCAACAGATGGACTTGGATGTGTTAGTCTTTATATTCAAAATGAAAAATCGAATCACTCCGCAATACTTGTCAGGAACAGTATTATTGGTCGCAGAGAATCAGCCTTATCAACTGAGAAATGCTGGGGATATTCGAATCGGTTTTGTGACCAGGGCGGCGACGCGAAATAGTTTAGTTTTTAAAGGCTTTCAAAAATTTAACCAGCTTCCACGTGATATAAAATCTGAAACCTCACTAGCAAGATTTAAAACTAGGTGTAGGCAATATATATTGAGCCGAACTTAAAAACTTTAATTTTCACAATACATTAGTAAAACTAATAATTAACTCTTTATTATTTTGTCCAAATTTTAATGTAATGAATATTATAAGTCTATTTGTAAGCAAAAAGTAAACATATTACTAATAAAGAATTTAATCTAATCTAATCAATGCTACCTATGTTTCCACCGGAGATTATTGTCCTTTTCCATTGGTTTCACTCGGGGATCCACTCATTCTGTAGTCCAATTGAACAAGAAAACTGCTTCTGATTGAATCCACAAGAGTATTGGTGAAATGCCAAAAAATAATCTACGGTAGCTGTCAGTCGACTTGTATAAAATACACGAACTACATTTGTGTGAGTGCTTCTTGAGTGGATTCTGACTTCAAATCCAGAAGCGTATTTTTTGTGCCAATGGAACAACGGTTTCAGAAGTGATTTTTTCGATTCCGGACTCTCCCGGACGCTTCTTTTTGCCCAATGGAAAACGACATATCTGCGAGATTTACAAAAAATTTCCGTAAATCCTATCTCGGGATTTACTTGTCGAAATGTCAAGTCCATCGTAGTTATTGTAATTGTGTGCTGAAAATCCTACTTTACTTTGCTTTGCTGAGATCGATGCTCAAAAATACATTGCTATTATTGATTTTTCATAAATATTTTAAGCGTTTGCTACACTTAAAAAAATACTATCCACACGTAACGAATAATTTCAATTTTATGAATGGATAAAATTCTATGAATGCTGACATCCTTGACATGCCGTGGTTTATAAGCAAGGTTCGAGTGTGTTGGTGAAGGGCCCAACCCATAGAATCCGTCGCGTCCGTTACGGCAAAGTTTTCGACTGACAAGTTGATAGAATACACACTCTCTTATGGAGGGTGTCCCATTTCCCATAAGCAGCGCACGTGCCGGATGCGACGGATAAAGTAGGTTTACTTTCTACTTTTCTGTCCGTCGCCTCCGTTGACACTTGACAGTGGGAACAGCATGAGAGAGAGGATTCCTTTTTATTGGTGGAAATATTGAGCGCGAGAGAGACTCTGTCATCGGCTGTCACCAGTGCTATTATATTGTGCGATTTCTTCCTTTTTTTGGGAATTTCGATGTCCGAAAAGCCTTCCGTGGGAAAAAGTAAAATCTAAAAATAAAACATTGAAAAAATGTTTTCTTTTCTAATTTCATCAAAATAAGTATCTAGATTTCACCATGATAATCACCACATGAACGTACATAAAAAAGAGCTTTTTCAAATTACCTTTTAGCAAGATTTCTGTATATCAAAATTTTCTAGTACCAAAAAGTCATCATTATAGTATTAACAAAATTCTATTTTTATACGAAAGGTTATTTAATGTGATTATTTTTCCGCACAACATAAATTTTACTTTAAAAAGTTAATTTTTTCACAAAAAAATGCCTATCAAAATAATTATTTAAAAGGAAATTTGAGTACATTGGAAAGGGATAAATTACCACGTTTCTTGGGAAAAATAAGTATAGAGTACCTAAACACTCTGCCTGCCACCGTATGCGACGGATTGTATGGGACAGTTCATTCCGTCAAATACGGCAATTCGTCGACGCAACGGACGTCCCAAGAAACGTGGGAATTTTTCCCTTTCCAACGTAGTCAAATTCCCTTTCAAATAATTCCCTTGATAGGTATTTTTTTTTGTGAAAAAAATTAACTTTTAAAAGTAAAAGTTATATTATATGGATAAATAATCACATTAAATAACCTTTGGTATAAAAATCGCATTTTTTTAATATCATAATGACTTCTTTTTGGTACTAGAAAATTTTGATATTCAAAATCTTGCTGAAATTGTCAACGGAGGCGACGGACAGAAAAGTAGAAAGTAAACTTACTTTATCCGTCGCTCCGGCACGTGCGCTGCTTATGGGACACCCTCCATAAGAGAGTGTGTATTCTATCAACCTGTCAGTCGAAAACTTTGCCGCAACGGACGCGACGGATTCTATGGGTTGGGCCCTTTAGCAATAAAACGCAATATCCACATTCGATTATAAAAATGGAGGATTTATTCTTTGAAATAATATATTTTTAATACAATTCAAATGAGTAGACAAACTTACTCTTTTTGAAAGCTTGGGCTTTCAATCTTCAAATCACAGAATTTGCAAAAAATTTAATTCAAAATGGCTCTTTTTTCGGAAGTGTCAAATAAAACATAGGTCGTAGGTTAGTTTGTTACTATTTTGGATATGTTCGTTTAGAAGTCCAAGCAGCCGACGCTTACAAATTTTATATGAATTTAACGATAAGACTTGTCAACAAATCTAATTTGCATTTGCCACCCCGTATAAATATACCTTGTAAGTTGTAAGCAAGTAACGGAAAATCAGCCGAAGCTATGGGTCCCAGTATTGTTTCTGATATTAATCAAAGCTGCTGAGGAACGCTACAAAACTAATAAAAATTTCTATTTTCATCAAAATATGACATTCGAATATTCACCCCTATCGTGGAATACGCCGGGGGGAACGTTTCACTCAAATTCAACACTTTGCATCGTAGAATACATTCGAAGTGAAGTGATTTAAGGCCATCGTAGAAAACGATCGAAGTGAAACTCCCCATACAAACTTTGACATTTCAAATACGCAGGTAGGTCATTGCGTATCCTATCGTTTGTTGTGCGGTTTCGTTGTGATTTTCCAAAGTTTGTATGTTCAGAACATCGAAAACATGAAAATGTTGGTTTAATTAATTATAATTATAAGCAGTTTGAATAACAATTGCATTTCAGAAAACTCACGTCGAATCCGAAAGTTCCATGATGTAATATGCACGCATTTTACTGCCGTAGGATGCTCTTTCCACGTTTTTAAATAATATACTCTACGTAAATATAAGCCTACATTATAAATTTATTTTTGATTTGATTTCTGCAAAATACATTTTAAATTGCTTTGCCCTATCTCTGCTGCCATTTAATGCAAAGCAGCTGATTTTTGAACCAACTTTGAATGAAAATACCTGTCGATAAGGAAGTCTCTCCCGGCGGATTCCACGATGTATACGGAAAGTGAAAGTGAATCGAGTAGGTGAAGTGAATCTCAAATACGCCGTATTTCACGATAGGGGTGATTGAAAACACGCACTTGCTCTCAAACTTTAAATAGTCTTCGGTAATGGGTCGTATGAATAAAAACTAGCATTTGCTTTGAGCAAAAGGTTGTAGCAAAGTAAAAGCCCTTAGCAAATGCTTTGAATCGGTATGAATAAAAACCTAGTTTGCTAAAGTAAGTTCGAAAATTCGAACATAGCATTTACTTCGCTGTACGTGTACTTGCCTTGCAATTTGTGTTAAACTTGACAAGTGACAACAACTGTCTGGTGGTTTGTTTATTTTGAATTTATTTTCAAATTTTTGTGGGAAAATTGTCAAAAGTGAACAAGACTTAAAAGAAAAACTGAAAAAGAAAAAAATATGCTGAGCGACGAAGAGGACTATTTGGAAGAGCTTTATGGTAAGTGTAAGTGCATCTGTGTTTGATTTTTGATTGACTCTTCTGAATTTTAACGATGAGACGATGAGGAACTTCCATCTACCTGGTGCTTGTACGTAAAATGAAGCAACATTCTTACGATTAATATATTCATCGCCATGAGATGGCTTTTTTATTGCAATGTGAGTGCAATCTATTGCTCCAATTGCACCTGGAAACATAAATTTTATTTGCCAAATCGCTTGGTGATGTTTAATTTCTTCCTCAGTTGTCGGAAAATGTATCCAATCATCGGCTTGTTGAACTATTTTTTGACACACATACCAATTAGTTAACGAAACGGTTGACTGATGAACACCAAGATCTTCTCCAACACCAACCTAAATACATACATGAATTTTGAAATGCTTACCTGAAACCCCGGATCTCCTAAATACCTTAGGAAAGTTATAATTTTCTGGATATTTGAAAGAGCACCACCACGCGTCTCAAATCTATCATTTAAGAAAGTATTAGCCAAAATGTCCACATTTTCACGCGTGAAACGGAACAATTGCTTAAAGTTATTGTCGTCACCAATTCTTCTTTGTTTATACTGTTTTTTATTAGCACGAACGTTAATAACAAGATGTAAAACAGGTATGATGTGAAAACTTATCGCATCCATGTTTGGTCTGGTTTTCCTGCACGAACAAAACTTAATTTATAAACAAAACATCAAAAATTCACAACGCTTAGATTTGTCTTATGTTAAAAAGTTGCGTACTAAATATTTAGCAAAAGGTCTGAGTCAACTAAATAGCAGACTCAGAATTTGCATAGCATTTGCTTTGTCTGACAAGTTTTATTCATACCGATCTGAGTAAAAGGTCAGTGCCAGAGACAATACTGTATGGTTTGTCTATGGTCAGTGCCGCCGCTTTTCGAACATGTCAAAAGTGGAAACTAACTCAAATTGGTTTTTATTCATACGAAACGTAGCAAATGCTTCGCATTTGACATTTCTCTTGAGTAAAAGCAATTGCTACGTTTTATTCATACGACCCAATGTCTTTGTTGTGTTCCTAGTTCCTTTGCAAATAGTCCTCAACCATGTGTGTATATCAGTTCCTAGCTCTGTAATAAAATGGACGGTTATTTTAAATTGCATTTGCAATTTTGTATTAGTAAATCTAAAAAAAAATTCCAATTTATGTATGTCACATGCACAGCCAGAGCCTTTTAAGCTAACAAATGCGCCTGAACGCACTCATTTCGCATTCCTCTTTAATGACAACAGCACATCCCCAACCACACAGTCCAAACAAAAGAGTTAGACAGAGGGAGACCGAAAATAAAAGGAATAACACAAAAAAGCTCTTTCGCTTTCATTCAACAGCTGCTTGAAATTCCAAGTTCAAACTTTTCAAAACAACAAAATCACCATACCATGGAAGATGGAAGTAGAAGTTGAAGACAAATTGGAAAACAAACAACTCAAAGTGTTTCTTTTAGCATTTGTGATTTAAAAACGCATCAATCGCAATAGTTCATAATAAAACTGTCAATTCGGTTTTTCTAATCGATCCGTTAATATTATTTTGTACTATAAAGTCAATACGATATTTTAATGGAGGATGTGATTGAAAAAGTATAAACGCATCCATTTTATTAAATACTAACCTATATACAATTATTATATCATACAACATACAAGTGTAGTAGTGTAAGTGTGTTTTGTGTACAAACGAAAGTGAGCAACAAAAACAAACAAATATTCGCACCTGCGTGGTCAGTTGGCTTCTGTTTTGTCAATGCCAACAAAGTTTTGAAAGAAATTTAAAATTGGGGAATAAAGTTTTAGGTAAGTCTATGTGCAGTTTAATTAGGTAGGTACCTACTCTAAACTTGTCTTCCTCAAAATAAGTGTTTAGTGGCAGTTGCTAGTTCGAAATCTTTCGTGTGTAGTATTTTGTACAGTTTTCACAGGCATTTTCTTTGTTCGTTTTTGGCATAGGTACTTGCGAAAAAGAGTAATTAAGACGCGGATGTTATTCTTTCGCATTCTTGATTCCTCTTTTTAAGAAAAGTCCCACTGAAAGTATACCAAAAAATAAAAACAAACAATGGGGAATGTAACGAACAGGGAGAATGGAGAACACGCAACTACAAATCTGTCATCGTTGTTATCGAACAGTACTGCCAGAATCACATAAAAATATTTGTACATGCATATTTTTTGAAAAGCTGAACATTAGTTGTTACAAATTTGTTTCTTCTACACTGAAAAAAAGACATTGCAAAACAGAATATTACTTACGTTAATTATGTAGAGACGATACTACGATTCATCGAGTAAATTTAAATATATATTTTACCTTTTTGCAACATATGAAATTTCATCAGTTCTTGCCACTTGTTATTTTTCTAGTTTACTCTTTGTCATTTTTGATAAGAACATGAGTATAGATTTCGTGCGATTGCCATCGATTTATGTCAAACACAAACTGAAACAGAACAGAAAGTTTTTTCATTGTGTAGGTAGTAAATTCTGGTCCTGTTTACGTTGTTCGCTCAGCTACACAAAACTGAAACAAACAGATCCATAAAAAATGGCTACCGCCTATTCTATCAAATTGTGTTTCGTTCATTCACATTGTAGCTTTGACTTTAATGCAAAAATGGAACAGATTTTGGAGATGTTTAGGGAAGACGATTTACATGAAACTGATTGTCGAATTGCGGCGTATAATTTGTAATTCATACGTGATCATCACAATAAAAAATAGTATGATACGAAACAAACAACCAGATGACAGATGCAGATAAATCCAAACAAAAACCTCCCCATCCCACGATAAAGTGGCATTTCTGTTGCTGGCAGCAGCAGAAACAATCAATAGGTGTGTTTTTTGAGCTTCGTGCTGAAAATCGTACTTGACTTTGCTTTGTTGAGATCGAAGCTCAAAAAACACTCCTAATAGACTTGTTTTCTTCTGAAGCCATTTTTCTGTCGCTAAATTCTGTTACTGTAAAAAAAAATGTTCCTAATTCTGTTTCAGTTTCTGTTCAGTAAAATTATTTCAAATACTTTGTGAACAACATTCACATGGTAATACTATCGATAACATGCACATGACAGAACTCTATCGAAACTTCAACTGTCATCTGTGACAGATTCGCTGAACGTTTATGCATAAAAATTGTGTATTTCTTGTGGTTATTTTCATATTTCAATTGTTTTAAGAAAAATGTCGGCAAAAATGAGTCAAAAAGAATATTTAAAGAAATACCTTTCGGGTGGAAGTGACAAGAAGAAAAAGAAAAAAGATAAGAAGGCGAAAAGTCGAACTACAACTGTAAAAATAATAGACGACGATGAGCATGGCGGTACCAGTTCATATATCGACGAAGAACTTCTTCTAACAGGTGAGGACGCACCACAAATTGTCGGCATAATAGATGCCTCTGGAGCGAGTAGCGAAAATAAATGGAAAAGTATTGGTTGTAGTAGGCCAGAGGAAATTACTCAAGTTGATGATGATCCTTGGGGGAAGAAAGCAACAAGTCCAGTAGGACAGAGGTCAGTTGACAGAAATCGAAAGGCGTCAGATCAATCGCCGCCGAGAAGAATTAAAGATGTTGGCCGCAGAAGTAGAGATTCAGATCAATCTCCACCTAGGATGCGTTCCAATATGCGTGGCAATCAGTCGCCTATGAGAAGAAGGTCACCGGGTCGTATTAGGCGTAGTTCGGATCAATCCCCACCAAGAAGGCGCTCACCAGTGCACAGAAGGAAGAACTCTGATCATTCACCGCCAAGAAGAAGGTCTCCTAGGAAAAATCAAGACCAATCGCCCCACAGAAGACGTTCACCGAGAAATTCAGACCATTCGCCACCAAGAAAACGATCTCCTGTCCATTCAAAAAGGAAATCCGATCAATCTCCGCCGAGGAGACGTTCGCCAGGTCGCACAAGGTGGGCACCCAGTGAGTCCTCTCCCAGAAGGCGCTCACCAGCGCGTTCCACACAGAATTCTGATAGGCCGCCACCTCGGCGCAATTCTAAACACGACAGCGATCTCTCCCCCGTTCGGATAAAAAGAGAAAAATCATCAGATCAATCGCCACCCAGGCGACGTGTCAACGGAAACCCATTCCGAGCAGAGAAACCCTCCTCGAACAATTCGCCTCCAAGGCGAAGAACTCGCTTCGACTCTGACCAATCACCGGTGCGCATTAAATCTGAACGGCGGTCTGAATCACCGCCACCGACTCATAAACCCACCGCCAAAATGAGCAAAACTCTCGACGGTAAACGTGCTGGTCTACAGGATGCCAAGACGCTAAAACTCGAAACAGAGGAACGTCGCCGCAACGAGGATAGACTCTTCAACAAAATGTCTACCGAGATCTCCGGTCGAGATGCAGAGGTTCAAGTGCGCCAAAGTTCTTCGTATCGTCGACGCCGCAAGGACCTCGAAGAAGATCCCGAAGTACAGCGCAAGAAGGCAGCACACGAACAACACAAAAAAGAACTCTACGACCGATGGAACAAAGGCTTAAAACAAATTGAGGCATACCAAGCCAAGGTTTCCGATGATAACTACGAAAAAAACAAGCCACTGGCTAGGTACTCTAACGATGCCGATTTAGATGAATTGCTGCGCCAGAAAGAGCGAGACGATGATCCGATGTTGGCGTACATTCGAAGCAAAAAGAAAGACCAGCAGAAGGCGGCAAATATTCCAGTAATGCCGAAATACAAAGGTTCATTTCCGGAGAATCGATTTGGCATACCACCCGGCTATAGATGGGATGGGGTGGATCGATCGAGTGGCTACGAACGCAAGTGGTTTGATGTGCAGAACCAAAAGAAGGCGCTTGCTGATGAAGCTTACAAATACAGCACTGAGGATATGTAGAGAGGGGAAACTGAACCTGTTAATATTTTCTTTTCTTCTTTTTTTACAATAAATGTGAATACCGACGCTTAGCTGTTGATTTGATTTTTAATTGCTGATTCGAAAGGAGCGAAGTGAATTTTTCCATTTGCTTTTCTGAATATAGGTTTTTTCACAGTTAATTCTTATCGCCGGCTGTTGATTCATTTGTTTGGCTTCTGTTTTTTGGGATAATCAGTTCTTCGTTGAACTTTCGTATCTGGTTGCATCATGTGTTACACAATCTGATGAACGGTCAACGAATAATATGATGTTTTGGACACCAGCTGCACTAGTGATAACGTACACGTTTGCAATATAAATATTCCCCGTCAAACTTTGACGACTTTGAGGTTATCCAATTCGGGCCTGAAGTTTTTGACAGGCTGATTGAATTCGACTTAACTTTGTCTACAATGTGAGATAGGAGGAGTTTTGGCAACTCGAATGAAGCACTGCCATGGAGAACGTAGCTGGAGGCGGTGTTAATGATTTGAAAGATTTATTCGTGAGTTTGAGTGGTCCATCACTGCATTAAAACTAAGCAAGCTTTTTTCCCTCTTGAATATGTTCCCGTTTAGATCGCATCGAGTGCTGTCATCGGGATGTTGTATGTAGCATGTCTATGTAGTACTTGTGTGTATGTTAAGAGAATCTTCTTTTATTTTTGCAAGATAACTGGAACACCAAGCATTTTTCATCGCCATCCAACACAGAATCATCTGCAAAGAGAGAAAAAGCTTAATTTCTTGCTATGAGCGAGACCCATCAGTTCCCCCCTTAGATCACAACAAAACAACAACAACAATCTATGTGCCCAACAAAGGCGAGTTCCTAAAAATGCGAACCACACTCAACCCCCTGCGTCTAAATGCATTTAAGAAAATAAATACATCCCATCCACCCAGGGGGATGAAATTTTCAAAGAAAATTCCCCTAATTTGGATTTCGCGTTTTGGTACAGTTAAACCCACCGAAAATTCGGAACGTTTACATACCTATAGGTACGCATGTACTGTCATGGTAATTCATCCAAGGGGATCTTCTTGAGCACGTGTGCTCTATAAAACTAGGCTTCTCGCGGTGATGGGAACTTCTTTCAGCGGGGTTCCACATCTTCGGGGCCCTTTCTCCAAGCATTGAGTTGATGTTTTTATACTCGCTCACCATTTCATTAATAAGGGTGCTGAACGCAGAGTATCCTTGCCGAGCAGTGCTTGCTTAACTCTTAAACTGACATTGCAATGGATAATTGTGCCAGGGGTGAACAGTGAACACACACTACACAGGGTAACATATGAGTACGTACATAAGATAAGGGTGGCATTTTCTTCAGGTTTTGCGACTTTCACTGAATTTCAATAAGTTGAATGCCCTCTTTTGTAGTCCTTTACTTTTCGTTGCTTCACAAGACTGAACTAGAAATCGAACGAGTTTTCCTTTCTCATTGTTTCAACAGTCACCGACGAGATAATACAAAAAAAAAAAGCCGACAAACTAGTACAACAAGAACAATGCCATAGATTGCTAGAAGCTAGATAATCCCCATTGTCCTGTCATATGCGAAAGGTGACAAACGGAAGGATAAACTCGAAAACTCCATAGGGGAAACATACAGGAAAATATTATAAATAACTGTAATTTAAATACAATCGATCAAAGTCTCATTTCTACTGCTTATGACGACGTTATGATATACCGAAGGACAATGCAATTAGCATGTTGCCACCTCTTCAAGTACGTCACAGGATCTGTGAAGAGCCATAGGTAGAGGTGCTCTAATTTTAGGTCATTCCATCACAACAAAAGGCACTCGAAGGTCGATTTTTCATTTCATCAAAAGAAAGTGCTTAAGGTTAAACTTAGATTCGGTTTAGACAATAGGAAAAAAGGCGAGCACCGGAATTAGATTTGGCCAATGAGCAGAGGAAAATACAGTTTACACTGTGCGCGAACAGGGAAGCTACCGATTGCGATTAATGGAATTTTAATATGAAGCGACACTTGAAAAGTGATCATTGTAACATTTTGAGAGGATTCATTTATCACTTTGCCAGAACTTTAATGAGTGATTTGACACTTCGAAAACGGTCTATATCAGGCCCTCTCATTTGCATAATTTGCCGATGCAAATTTGGGTGACGTTTTGCATTGAGATGGATTTGATTGATCTGGCGAAGATCTACTAAATGGCAAATGTCAATGGAGCAAGGGGAAATCCCTATACTGAAGCAACTTTCATTAGCTTTGCTGATTTTTTGACCTTGCAGGCGGAAAAATCGTATGGGAACGGATGATCCTATTTTTATAACGCCGGGTACAAAAGGCAGCCCCAATTGGACATTGGGAGTCGACTGATTTCAACTAAATAAACAACAATTATTGTTTATTTATTTGCTTTTTGTAACCGGTGACTTTCTATTAATTTTATGTTTTTGCATGATACACGGTTTCTAATTAACATAATACCGAGAGGAGAACAATATGGTGAATTTGAAAAAAAGGGGCCAGTGGCAAGAGGATTTCGAGTTGCCTAGGCTTAGGCCTATTTTATTCATTCGAAATTGAACACAACTCGGGGAGTTTTCCATATAAAAATCCCCAATTGAACACAACTCGTGGAGTTTTCCATATAAAAATCCCCAAGTTGTGTTCAACTTCGAGTGAATAAAATGGCCCTTAAACTGCATTTACACCACCACGCACGCGTATTTTTGCACGAGACGGGACAGAGAGATCCGTTTATCTGCATTCAATGCTATGAAAGGCGTTAGAATGAGATCACAAATCAGTCATCCAAGTGTTACCTATGGATTGGGCTACCCAAAATTATAGATACGTAAAACGGAAATAAACACGATTTCCGGCCACCAACATTTCTGCAATTACTTGAAAACATTTCTATTTCTTATTTAAAACGTGTGAAATGAGAGTAATAGTAAGTTTCAGTAAATTAAACCAACAATTCATCAATCAGTTATACAAAATAAATAAGTATTTGTTCGTTCATCACTTCCGGGAGCCATATTGTTTTGTAGGAGCTCGATATTTATTTAGCCATTGCTATAAAAATATCAACATGCGGTGCTTTCCTATAATTCCTACCACGTAAACAAAATGGCCGACATGTCACGTTTTTTCTTGCGTGTTAGTTGATGCTGTCCCTTTCAGTCACACGGTTATTTAGTATTTAGCATCCGTGTTAGGAAATGTGTGACCGTGTAAATGCAGCATAAGGCCGGTTTTATTCACTCGAAGTTGAAGTTTGTAATGAATAATACGATCGGCTTTGGTGAGTGGTTTATAATGAACTGATCTTTATTAACACAACCTACAATAATGAGTATATTAATACTAGACACATTGACGCTATCCGCTTCATTGTGAACCTTTTATCATCAATGGATATAATTTACATCTTTGGTGATTTTAATGGACATCAGGTGATTCGGACTGCACATATCTCAGCCCTGTCAACTCTTTATCAACAATTGGTGCTTTGATTGTTGATGGGCTCCACTCTCTTGGTCTACTGCAGGTGAATCACATCAAAAATATGATGAATCGTACTTTGGATCTCATCTTTACTAACACCAGTGACGAAACTCATGTGTCCAGGAGTCTCACTCCTCTAGTTCCGGAAGATCAGATTTGATTTAAAAAATGCCAATTATAGTGATATTTGTGCAGAGCTCAACAACTATGACTGGGATCCTTATCTGTTATTGGATATTAATGACATCTGCTCCAAATTATATGATGTTATTAATTCAGTTATTTTCAAATATGTGCCTGTTGTACGCATAAAAAATAATATTAATTCATGTCCTTGGGATAACGAAATCACTCGCAACCTGAAAACATTAAAAAATCGAGCATATAGAAAATGGCGTTGTAGTCAGGCGAATGAGGCCTACACTATATTTCGAAGGCTTAAGTCTGAGTTAAAAACGTCTCTTTACCATGCATACTAACGCTCGTATCTTCTTGCGGACAGAAAAGGGGATAAATGCCCGAAATTTTGAGATTTCAAGGGATATCGCATATCAAAAAAGAGGATATATAGGGGATATGTTTTTAACTTGTTTTCTCACTGAAAATGATGAGACTTAACCATAATATCAACACAAAAAATTAATGTAAATTGTGTTTAATAAACTATTATTATTTTTTAACTACCTATCTGTTCAAACAACCAATGTGCCGTCATCGCCATCGTCGTCATTCGCATCTGAATAGTTTTCGATAGCAATAATTTCTCCACTTTTGGTTTTCTTCTTGTATTTGTCTAATACAGCGATTGAACGAAGCAATTCTGGCTTTGTTTCTGGCTTTGTAGAATATTTTTCAGAAAGTTTGGCGTTTAGTATGCATTTGCCTTTTGTTGTTTTCGGCATTTTATGTTTTTTTTTTTTTTTACAAATTCACAAGTAAAATAAAACCACCAGAAAAGACAGCCTGCAAGTTGAATTCACAATGGCGTGGTAGGTCGGTTCGTATATGACGATATATCGTTAAAAATCTGCTATGGTAAAAAGAGGAGTTTATAGGATAAAAAAGGGATTTTGGATAGTTTCTTTGACTTTGAAAAAAGGGATAATCCCCTTAAAAAGAGGATAGATACGAGCGTTATGCATACCTTATATATGTAAATGATATACAGAATAGTATTAGTTCTAGGCCCGACAAATTTTGGGAATTTATCAATTCAAAAAACAGAAGTGATGGTTTTCCAACCGCACTGTCTTTTGAGGGACATCTTGCTTATTCTTCTGATACTATTTGTAATAACTTTGCAAATTTTTTCCAATCAGTATTTTCGAACCATGACTCGTTGATAGATGAGCAATTTTTTGATTATATGGATGGCTCCCATACTACTCTTTTTAATAATATGGATTTTTCTGAAGACAATGTTTTCAGAACTTTAGCTTCTTCGGATTCTAGCATAAACCCTGGCCCAGATGGAGTTCCTAATATTTTTCTTAAAAACTGTGCGTTTCCTTTACATAAAATTCTTTGTCATATCTTTAATTTGTCTTTACGTTCTAGCACATTCCCAGCTGCTTGGAAAACTTATTTTATAGTCCCCATTTTTAAGTCTGGTTGGAGAAATAAAATTGAAAACTATAGAGGTATATGTAAGCAATCTTCTATACCAAAATTGTTTGATTCTCTAGTTAGCGAAAGACTAAATTTTTACTGCAAATCCCTTGTTTGTAGTAATCAGCATGGCTTTGTTAAAAAGAGGTCAACTGTAACAAATCTTTTAGTATTCACGAATTTCGTTGTTTCTGAAATCAGTAAAGGTAACCAGGTTGATGCTATCTATACTGATTTTAGCAAAGCTTTTGATCGAGTTGACAATAAATTGCTGATATATAAACTTACAAGACTGGGTTTTTCAGTCTTCTTTTTAAATTGGCTTTCCTCATTCCTCTCGGATAGATACCAAAATGTAAAGTTTCGTGGTCATATTTCGAAAAATATATCTGTAACCTCCGGCGTCCCCCAAGGAAGTCATATTGGACCACTACTCTTTATCCTGTTTGTAAATGATATCGTTCAATATTTACCTGAATGCTTCTTGTTGATGTTTGCGGATGACTTTAAGATTTATATGTCTGGTAATGATAATCGTCCTTTTCACCTTTTAAATTTGCATCTTCAGAATTTTCATCTGTGGTGTTCAAAAAGCAACCTCTGTTTAAACATTTCGAAGTGTTCTGTTTCTTGTTGTAAATCTCCTATCATGTATACGTATTCCTTTGATGGTATTATCATTCCCCGTGTTTATCTAATCAAAGATTTAGGTGTTTTTTTAGATACCAAGCTATCATTTACTTAACATATTGAGTCCATCACAAACAAGGCAAACAGAGCATGGGGCATGTTAAGGCGATATGCTTCTGAGTTTTCTGATCTTTATGTTCTCAAGACCTTGTATATCGCTTTTGTGCGGTCTATATTAGAATATGCCTCTATTGTATGGTGTCCGTATTATAGAGTTCATATAACTAGAATTGAATCTATACAAAAAAGATTTTTAAGATTCGCTCTACGAGGACTTCCTTGGCTTGATCTTAGAAACTTACCCCCTTATTTATCTAGGTTAAAATTAATAAATTTGGAACCACTGGAAGTTAGAAGAACAGTAGCCAGAGTAGTCTTTGTTCATAGGGTTCTCATAGGAGAAATTGATTCATCGGACATCCTAAGCCTTCTAAATATTAATGTTCCTTCATTCGACCTACGTAACTCACGATTTTTTAGAGTAGGCCACTCTCGTACAAAATACGGTCTATCTTCATCAATTAATGGTTTAACATCAGCATATAATGCATATGCCATTTTAATCGACTTCAACATGCGAGTTTCTTCTATAAAAAAAAAATTACTTGAGAATGTACAGTCATAGTTGTTTGCTTTATGTTTACTTTGTATCATATTTTTGTTAACTTTTATTTTTTAATATTGTTGGCCTTATGAAAGATTTTGTTCTTTGGTGATAAATAAATAATAATAATAACAAGTATAGTATCATCTACTATTCATGGACATAATGTATGTATAATGTATATGCCTTATGTATTTATGTTTAGTTCATGACAAAGTTGGGGATTTTTATTTTCAGCTTAAGAATTTACTTTTATTCACTGAAAGTTGACTCGCTCAACTTTGCATATTCCGAAGTTGAGAAAACCGAGAGTTAATCAACTTTGGGTTCTCTAAGGCCCATTTTATTCACTCGAAGTTGAACACAACTAGCGGATTTTTATATGGAAAACTCCCCGAGTTGTGTTCAACTTCGAGTGAATAAAATGGGCCTAAACTCCCCGAAATAGTAGAAGTTGTAGAGCAAACTTGGGATTTTTACGTCAAATTTCAGATCTTTTTGATTCTCATTTCTGTTTTTGACTGTGCGAAAATAATCAAATATTATTTTTTTAAACTTAACCGATGTACCTATCGTTCAAATTATGTCTGGGAAGATTGGCCATCGTCTGACTCGGGCAGCGAAGAAGACGAACGCAATTTGGTCTGGGAAAGACGGCAATACAAGATGCTATCACGTGTTGGACTCGAAAAATGGGACGACCGCGACTTCATATATCATTTTCATCTCTCAAAGTGGAGGACAATGATGGTGCTTCATCTTATAATGAATTCGTTGCCGTGCGTTTGGAAAAGATATTATGTACTGTGAAAGAGTTGGAATCTATTGCATATATTTTTGGAGTTTCCTTGTTTTTTTATTTTTAAAATCGCGTGAATTACGACCTATAACAAAGATCAAGTGAATTCCGACCAATAACCGATGTATTTATCGTTGCTACGCTGCTATGGACTTGGATCTATTCAATTGTTGTAAATTGTTTGTTGAAACGAGTGTCCAAAGCAATTGTCAATCTTGCGGGAACTTCTGCAAACAGCTAGTGACTTTTTCGCAAGAGCGAAATTCTGAAACAGCAAGTACGCCAACTTTTGAATTTCAACTGAGGAGTTGAGAATTCAAATAGTGAATAAAAGCAATTTTCAAATTGCCGCTCAACTCTCTCTTTCGAATTAACTCCGAAGTTGGCTACCCTCGGAGTTATCGGCAAGTTGAACGAAAGTGAAATGGGCCTAAATGGCATTTATTATATTTATATGGACTGCTAGTAGCCAACTTCGCGTTGGTTCCAACATTAGCTCTAGGGCTTTTGGTACAGAGCGGAATAAATTGGAAATAACTTATAAGATGCAGAAATAAAGTCGGTTGAATGGGCTTTATTATTCGTAACTTTTTTTTACAAATATACTGAAGACTGAAGACAGACAGGAAAAAGCTTAGTATACACTTTGTCTTAGAATTTGAATGAGGAAGTAAATTTATTCAAAAGCTCTCCCGTCCTGTATTTGTTAAATTCGGAGGAAATTCCATCCGATCACCCGATGAAGCCTTTCTATCGTTCATATGATTTCGTGCCTCCAGTACATCTTCCACAGTTTTGAATCAATCTAAAATATCGTTTAAAACTGTCTAAAATTAAAATGTATTCAAAAGTGGTATTTTAATTGTTAAAATTTTTTATTAAAATGAACCTACTACATTAATGTAATCGGTGGCTTATATGGTTTCGTTCAAAATCTTTATGAACACATCAGAAAAATTCAATCATAAACCGTTTTGTTCAGGCGACGAGAACGGGTCGACGACATTAATAATGTACTATAGTATCCAAACAAATACAAAATAAACAAATGTAAAACATCAGAAAACCAGTCGGGCAAAAAAAAACATTCGCCGTCAATATACGAAAATTGAGTAAGTAACGTTGTCGAAAGAAAAACACCTTTCTGAAATATTTAGCGCATTTAAAACAACCACTGATAGGATGGCTGTCAAAGTGTCAACTAGTGCTGTCGGTTACCAACATGCTTGAACATTTTCATTTTAAAAATTTTGAAATCACCCGTTTTTCGTAAACTTTAAAACGGCAGCACTGACTGCCAGTCACTGTCATTAGGCGTGTTTTTTGAGCTTTGATCTCAGCAAAGCAAAGTAAAGTAGGACTTTCAGCACGCAATTACAGCTACTATTGCGAGTCTCGAAGTGTCAAGAATAGCGTAGTTGTTGTATGTTGTAATTGCGTGCTGAAAATCGTACTTTCATTTGATTTGCTGAGATCGAAGCTCAAAAAAAGTATACTATTGACTGTCACCATTAACTTGTTGTTCAGTTATTAGTTTAGACGCCGACCATTGTTTTTGATCACTTTTTGGTGTCTTTAAAAATAAATAAACTGCTGCACAATATCGCAATTCATTTTGTTTCTAAGATATGCAAATAAGATCAAAATTGGACTACGAAAAAAAAAAGACTTTAATCTAAACAAACATCTCAGAGCTAGTTTCAGCAACGTTCGAGGATTTGTAAACTTGTTTCGTGCATGAATGCTAATTTGAGAAATACTTATGTATTTCTTCGCGAAAGAATTCCGCACACAACAGCTCAGCTTTGCTTGGAGATCCTCCATTCTGCAGCCAAGAACCGACGTCAATGATTAGTCCAAATAACGACATAATTTCATCACAAAACTGTAAAACTATAATCAGAAATCACCATCCAACAGTGTCATGGTCGATAAAACTGTGATTTTTCGTTAAATCTGCAACTTGCAAATGTATGGAATGGAATTTTCAACAGCAATTGTTTTGTTACTCGGAAATATTCCAATTTGGCTTCGTTTACGCGAAATTTTGCCTAATTATATGGCTGATGCTTGCTGGTAAATCACCTATGAGCCAGAGCAGTACTCAAACTCAGACAAATGAACGCAAAAGACCTTGAAACCAAATGAACATATGATTTCATTTCCTCGGCACATGACTCTGATGTCTGATATTTGTTGTGTTTACAAACAGATGCCGACCGACAGCAGCGCCTCTTCTGACACCATCGCCGCGCTCTGCTGGCATTATTTCCCTTTGCCCCACTGACAGTATACAGCGAATTCGTTAAGAATATTTGTTGTTTTTTCAAAGTCCATCGAGAGTCGACATTATTTATCGAATTTCGTTTCTCGTTCCTCCGCCATCGATTGGGCTTTTAATTTTCACCATATTCAGAATCTTTCTGCTGTTCGTCTATTATTTAACCCCATCGACATTGAGGGTACATTAACCCGTTGGCAAGACCGTATCTAACACAAAGTGGTAGGGCGAGTAATGTGGTCTGTCAGCAACACTAACACAGTCACTTTTGGCGATTTTATTGAACAAACCCCGAGCAACTGTGATGAGGATTTCAATATGTGAAGAAGACGATAAAAGCTCGCGAAATCAGCTGCTGAATACGCAGTCATAGCTTAACATTTCATTAAAACATCTCCAAGCGAAGATATTTCTTCATTTTGTTTATTGTTTTTCGTATCAAGAATGTTGAATTTATTGTCTGGGAGCTGGTGGATACTCATAGCAAACGTCATTCACCTTGACAATAAACTTTTATCAGCACGTAACAAAAACCTTCATGTGTTTTACATTTCGTCTTCGCTATCATTACCTCTTTGTTATTCATTTTTCTTTTCGTTATCTTTGGATGATGTTATTTGTTTTGATTGGTTTGTTATTAATTACTTAAAAGTGCAATGTTGTCAAAGTTGTGTGACACGAGGTAGGCGGGCGGGTTTTATTGTTCGCTTTTGTGATGCATTCGGCTGTTCTGGTTTGCGAAATTATGTGTCATAGACATTTTGTTTTCCTGTCGTTTTTATGTCAATTAGAATCCGTGTGCCATGCGTTAGATGAGTGTGGTCTTTTGACAGTCTGCCAAAAAAAGAGAAGATAGTTGGAGGAATCGTATTTAATTGTAACTTAATGCATAATGACGCGGAAGAGTATGAACGCAAAGCAATATTAACTTGTTTTCAGTATTGGACTGTCATTGTGACAAGTTCATATACATAGTTGGATTTTCTAAAAAAATATTCCACGCTGCAAACTTGTACATCTCTGCACTAATTCATCCTTTTTTGTAGTTGAGCGACAAATATTGAATTACATATTTGCATAATATGTCACTAAACTTTTATACCATA
Source organism: Cheilosia vernalis (assembly GCA_949126925.1). Lineage (NCBI taxonomy): Eukaryota > Metazoa > Arthropoda > Insecta > Diptera > Syrphidae > Cheilosia > Cheilosia vernalis. The sequence continues at coordinate 12,416,579 of OX421358.1, forward strand.
TTCAAACAGTTGAATTGAAGGTTTGTGAGACCTTAATTTAACAGAAGTTCAGTTCACCAGTGACAAATGACAAATGACAAAATTAAAAAATTATGTAGATTTTGAAAAGGGTACTATATTTGTAGTTAATCTGTCATATGTCAAAACTAAAGTTGTGAACGCAACAGTTTATGCATAGTTATGTTTTTTTTTAGTGATGTGCCAAACCGAAAATTTTAAGAACCGAGTTAACCCGAGTTAGAATATAAGCAAACCGAGTTAGCTGACTCGGGTTAGAATAAAATTATTTGAGTTATTTCCTTTTATTTCTGTGCTTTAAAAAAGTAGACGATAAAACGAAACTAACACAAAAATGTGAATAAATTCAATCAGAGGGCACAGGACAACAGGGCAGGTGTTCCATGCCGATATGCCATCGTCCAATGCGAAACCGAACCGACAGCGAATTCCAAATAGGTATTGAATGGAATCTGTCAATGCAACTCGAGTTTTATCCTACTTTTACCCAGTGCTGCCACTAAAAATACTTTGACCAAATTGTATTTTTTTAAATTCGGTCAAAAAATCCGATCATAAGTTAAAATAAGAATTTTTGACCAGAAGTCAATTTATAGTAATAATAAAAATTGAAAACAAAAATTAACTAATATTAGGCTTGTATTTTTTTAAGCTTCGATCTCAGCAAAGCATAGTAAAGTAGGATTTTCAGCACGCTAATTACAACAACTACGCTCTACTTGATGCTTCGAGACTCGCAATAGTTGTAAATGCGTGCTGAGAATCCTACTTTACTTTGCTTTGTGAGATCGAAGCTAAAAAAAAAACACGGCTAATATTCACAATAAACTGGTTTCTGTATGAAATTGTGAGCATGTTCCTTAATTATGGCCAAGTTCCATTCAAATAATAGAAATATGTCTTTAGGTTTAATCAGAGAACAATATTGTTTTTCTCGGTCAAAAAAGGATTTTCCGGTTAAAATTCGATTAGACCGGATTTTAACATTTTCTCCGGTCAGAGTGATAAGATTTCGGTCAGATATGACCATCGGTCTCGATAACTCGGTTTGATAAAAATTTGACTCGGTTTAACTCGGTTTAGCTGTAACTCGGGTTGAACCGGTTTATTAACTCGAGTTGACACATGGAAATGAACTACTGACTGTTTTTGGTTGTTCGAGGTCCTCAGTTAGGTATTCCTCTATACTGCTGTGTCCGCATTTCCAGTAACGTCATAGCTGTGTATTTCGACGTTATGGCATGGCCATTGTGCTTTTTCTCATAATTTTGACAGCTAAGGCCCCAGTTATAGCCATACGTAAAATGCAACCGTAAAAATTTTCTTTTGCTTTTTTAGACCACTTAATCCTAATGGTTGAACTCAATCTTGGTCTTAAAATGTTGATTATGAATTATAAAGTTAGTCTATCAAAAAAAAATTAGCAAATGATCTTTAAATGTTCTAGAAACATAATTTATACATTTTTCCGTACGAAAAACTTTTTCCGATCCACTTCTCAGTCAATTCCACAACAAAAACCCAGATCATTCCACTGATGTAGTTCATTTCTTTACTGTTCCATCTATCAGGATTTTTTTTTCTGATGGAATCCAATCAGTGGTGGTTGATTTGTTGTATTTGTTTTCATAGAGAAACATTTTTCTGACAGAATTTTCGCTATAACCGCCTAAACGAAAAAAAAATCATTTTCATACTGTTCCCACTTTTTCTGTTGCATTTTACGTATGGCTATAACTGAGGCCTTAGGCCCTAGCTATAGCCATACGTAAAATGCAACTGAACAAGTTGGAACAGTATAGAAGCAATTTTTTGTTTCGTTTTGGCGGTCATAGCGAAAATTGGAACAGTAAATAAATGAAATATTTCAGTGGAATGATATGGGTTTTTGTTGTGGAATTGACTGAGAAGTAGATCGGAATAAGGTTTTCGTACAGAAAAATGAATAAATTATTTTTCTGTACTGTTTATTTGTTTTTGATAAACAAACTTTATAATTAATAAGCAGCATTTGAAGACCAAGATTGAGTGCAACCATACATTTACACTTGGTTTTGCCCTCATTCAAAATTTAAAGCGTCTTTTCCAATATATGCCATTGCATTTGTGGCAGCTCGTTAGGTTCTGTCAATTTTAACAATACCAAGTAGAAGGAGAGAGATTGTGCTCTACTTTTCAGTTTATCATCAGATAGGGCTATAAGTTCTATCGCATTTGGTACTTTGAGGACGTGCCGAGTCTAATAGGCTTTTGACATCAACCGTGTTTTTCTCGAAAACTCGTCAATGCATTCACATCGACCACCAACTTGTTTTCGTTTGACGTTTCAATCAGCTGTGAGACACTAGTCGTTAAACTACGGTGCAAAATTTTGTGGTTACAAATTTCGGTCGCATTAATTAAAAAACAAAATGAACTTGGTGCATTTTAAAAATAATATTAGTTGATCAATTAATTGTGGAAATTGATTTTATGTTGTGAGTTGTGACATTTGTTCGGTCGGCCATTTTTCTGAATATTGGAAATGGTGTGTTAGTTCAACAGCCCAACGATTGGAAGGTGTTTTCGTGGAAAACGAGTTTAAACGACTCGTTTTGAAAACTGAAAAATGTATGGGAAAACTTCGATTTTCGAAGAAGTTTTCGAGAGTTTTCGGCTCCGTGTGAAAAACCTAAAAGCGAGTTCAGGCAGGGCTGCTGGCAAATCGTTTCAGACCTTCAGGCACACTACACCAAACAGAATCTAGTATTAAATGTTAGGAGACGCTTTTACAGTAGGCTCAGCTTAGGGTCTACTTTCCAGTGGATCGGGCTATATTCCCACAACACCAGAAAATCTATCCTATGGGAATATAATGTCGTTTTCCATTGGTTTCACTCGGGGATCCACTCATTCTGTAGTCCAATGGAACAAGAAAACTGCTTCTGATTGAATCCACAAGAGTATTGGTGAAATGCCAAAAAATAATCTACGGCAGCCGTCAGTTGACTTGTATAAAATACACAAACTACACTTGTGTGAGTGCTTCTTGAGTGGATTCTGACTTCAAATCCAGAAGCGAAATTCTCTCCTCAGAATCACCAGAAGAGTATTTTTTGTGCCAATGGAACGGTTTCAGAACTCAGAAGTGATTTTTTCGATTCCGGACTCTCCCGGACGCTTCTTTTTGCCCAATGGAAAACGACATAAGACGCACTATCAGTATTGCCATTGTCGATTGGAAGTGTTCACCGATAAGAAGTTATTCTTCAGAAATTTTTGGCAAAATTGTGCCCTTTTTAACCGTTTTTAGAGCACTGTTTTTATACTAACATGAAATTTGGCAAAAGGAACTTAACTCATATACTTCTTACAAAGTGTCCTGAACGAATAAAAATCCTCTCCTCTTCTTAGCGTTTGCAATATTTGTGCATGCATTTGTCACTTGCTTCCTGTTACATAAAACGTGCCTATAAATATTTTGTCTGGCATTTATTTCTCTTCTCGAGGTATAATGCGTCCCACACGTAAATATACCTTCGCTTTCACCCTTACACCCATAACAAAAACAAATAAACCCCACTGACATAAACGGTACCCAAAGACAGACGCACGAGATCGATATGTTGCCTACTCTTTATCCGTTTACCGTCATTGGATAAAACCCCGCACAGTGAAAAAGTGAAAACGAAAATCGATGAACGACAGCAAAAGTTTTCCAGATAGATACGACTGCCATTTGCCATAACCCCCATTCACCCACGCCGATGTCATGGCCACCGGAGCCGCCGCCATTGACGCCAACGAAGAACCACATCAAAACAGAAACACCAAAAAGACGCGCCCCGGTCGATGGTTCTGTACAGAAAAGCCGTTTCAACACATGCACCAAAAGGGGTTATGCGCTATCCTTATTTACTAGATTTTCCGTAACCGTACGTCTTATAATGTGAGGCATGATGCTGTTGTGTCTGTGCTATAAGACATGCGCTGGGAAGAAGCCCCAAAAACATTTTATTAAATGACGCACATTCCAATACCAAAACAAAACGTTCGGCAATATTTGTAAACAAGTTGTACACATAGCTACGTTTCGTGACAGGAAGAAAAAAAAAACCTTACGGCGCAAGGTCAGGAGCCAAGGAGTAGGACTCTCTCTCTCTGCACGACTACGTCAGCATGAAGTAAGGACCGGTGCTGATAGCTGAATGTGTGTGTACAATTAAAAGTCTGGGCGAATGGAAAATTTTTACAAAAACTTTCCCCGAATTGCCATTGTTGAGGTGGGTTCAAGGCAAAACGAAAGGAAACACAACAAAACCTGAATATTCTAGTAGCCTCCCTGAAGTGGCGTAGGTGGATGAAACTTTATCATTTTCAAGGATACTCGTAAATTTTTTCCCAAACAAAAAATTAATACCGAAGAATGGTTGAGTAGGCGGCAGAATTTGGTAACACAAGTACACAAAGTTTAGAGGTTATGTGATGAGTTAAAGCCATTGTAGAGTTTTATGGTGTTGGTTTTATGATAAATTGACAATGAAATCATTTTCATTTTTTTCCGTGTGGGTGTAAACGATTTTACGCATACGTCACATTTTACACACGAAGCGGGAAATAAGTCGGTGTTTAGGGACTTACTGTTGACATGTAGTTATTCCTTTCATATCCTAGCCTAGTTGCCGAATTTGCAGCGTCAAAGGCAAAGTTTTATATAGGTTTTGTTTTTCTTTTCCTTTTAAATAACCCCACAGAAAGAAGTCCGGAGGGGTCAAATCTGGAGATCTGGGTGGCCTGTTAATATCAGCATTTGTTGACAGCACACGCCGGCCAGGGAATTCCTCGGGAACACTCTCTTTTAACGCTTCAAACAGTTCATTGGGACGTCTTTGCCGATGATGACCGGCATGCCGACGATCTCCCACTGTAGTGGGACGAAATTGGACACTAAATGACGAACAGTGTTGTCAGACGGTTCTTTTTAAGCCACGATATTTTCGATATGTATATTGTATACGTTAACCCAACTGAACGACTATTTTCAATCGGCGCGTTGTTTCGGTGTTATTGATGGTTAACATTTTACTAAATTGACGTTCTAAATACGCACTAGAGTTCTCCCTTGATTTGTGGCTCCAAGCCTCTTAAAAAACCTGTACAAGTGTCAAATTATAGCAAGCAATTAACGCCCCGGGCAATAAATGTGTGCGAAAGAAGAATAGATAATTGTACCAAACAATCTACTACAATTACCCACTTTTCGCCATCATTTCACAGCAGCAGCGTACTGCAAAACGACAAGGGATACTTTTCATTTATGATTTCGTTCACTTTTGTATGAGATTTTTCTTTCCAAAACAGATGCCGACTAGGCCTTAATAATCAACCTTCAGCTTAAGGACTGTCGCTTTAACCACATGGAGCTAGCCCAAAAAAAATGTTTTTGAGGGTTCAACCTGACACCAGCCTTCCCTCAATAGTCCAGCAAAACAACGTGTTCCTTAAAGAATCCCAGGCGATACCAATTTTATATAGATATAAGCGAATGTTTGTAGGAGGAAGAATCGCTTGCGAATCGCCTTACCAAATTCACCATATTACCATCAGGCAATTGAGTGGCAAGTTTTATTTTAGGATTATACAGTATACCCTATTGAAAACTTAATCTTTATCATCCATACACTGTGTCTTCTGCTGTCATGTCATGTGGAAGCACAGCAACCCAAACAAGATGCCCAGCCGATAACATCTTCATAACAATTAACCGTAACAATGTCAAACACTTTTCTATCAGAAACCAAATCTGATCTCATTTAAATAAAAAGGTAAAAAACGATTCCAGAAATCTACCTCAAATTCAACACACAATGGACCGGAGTAAAAAAAATAAAGATGAGGGACTTCTCGTACTATGAACTTTTCTGCTTGTAGGTTACAATGCCACCAGGAACAATAATTATTGCCTTAACATTGTGTGCATCCCCTCTTGGTGCGGAACTCGCTTGAATTCAATTGCTATGCATAATAAAAAAGGAAAACAAAAAAACTACGAAACAACTTCCAACGTACGCAAATCATTGAAGAAAATACTTGTGAATAAAAGATTTCGAAGAAAATACGAATCAGGGGAACCCGATGCGGACTTAAAGTGCACGGCTAGGTCGCAGGTATCAGAGCAAGAGGGTTTTTTAGGTTAGAAAAGGAGGATCTAACTTTTATGTTTTCATGTCGATTTTTATAAATTCTTTGTTTTTTTCTTTTAGTTTTGGACCCAGGGCCAAGTAGCTCAGTGCTTAGTGTGCTAAAATATTGTGCGTTGTGTCTTGCATCTTAAAATGTTTCCACTGCCTCACCTCCGGCAAACTTTTGACAATCATTATGGAGGTATAAATATTAAATATCCTAAATCGCTTCTCTTTTCAGCCTTCTTAACCGGATCAGTATACAATTTTAGGTCCCTTCAATTTGTTACACTAACTTCAAATAAATACCTTTCTAGGCTGACATTTTCTTTTTAATTAAAAATTTCAAAATATGACCGATTACTGAAAAACTTTGACACTTGGAAATGTAATCTAAGTAAACGTCAACTGAAAAAATATTTCGCGATTCACCTTATCAATCCCGGCACACCAAAAGTGACAAATGCTGTCAGATTGCTGTTAAGCCCCAGTTAAATGAGCATTCAGGCATCAGTTTGGTACTCATTTGAGTTTTAATTTACCCGCGAGCAGTCAAAAGTTAAAAGACAAACCTGATGGACGAAAAAAAAGGAGCTCCCCGGAAAAATTGACATTTGATTCATTGCCATTAATTTTTTTTTTTTGCAAATGATTACTGAACTGAAAGTTATTTACGCATCAGTTTGTTTAACTGACAGCTGAACTGAACATTTATGGGAACTCCATCAGTTTCGGTTTTAGTTTCAAATTAAAAATAGTTCAACTGAAACTGGAACCAAAAAAGATGCTCACCATCTAAATGGTAGAGCCCCATTTTATTAGTATACTAGGAGAGTATTTAAAGTTATTTCCATCTATGGCTCGATATTTGTTGCTCAAAAATCTCAGATTAAATTTGGGCCTTGTTCTTAAATTTTTTTCAAGTCGAGAAAGTTCTTAAATTCCTGTTATCACCAAATAAAGGTAAATTTGTGACATTTCCATACAAGTTATCGATAACTAAATACAACAAAGACTTATCCGGGATAATTATCGGGGTTAACAGCTTCGCGGCGATAGAGAAAAGTGTAGCCAAGCCAACATAAGTTTTTGTATGTTATCGATTAATTGCATGGAAATGTCATTAATGACATTTCACATGCTGTCAAATACTAGAGTTGCAAAATAAATATAAATAAAAAAAAAAGAAAACAAAACTAACCAAAAAAATGTCTCAACAAGCAGATGAGAAGAGGTAATTTGCTTAGAATAATCATTGATATATAAATAAGTTTCATTAGTTTATAAGATGTGTTTAGCATTAATTATACTTGTTTTTAGGAGAAAAGTTTGGTCTAAGGAAGAGACATTAGGCTTTTTGAGATGCTATTTGCCAAGAAAGAACGAGTTCTTACATGCTAGGAAAAAAATAAAAAAATGATGCGTTGCCAACTCTTCTTTTCAATCTTCGGTGTTCGTTTTTTTCGACAATCCTTGATAGAGACGCTGACGGGGACGAAAGAAACGCAGCTAATATTGGCGCAAAATTTAGACATCGTGTATTAGGCGATATTAGTAGACACTAACTAGCACCACTCTTACATCAAAGCCGGTGCCTAGATTTTTAGTCCATTATAAACGCTTTGTAACCTGTCAAACAGACCGAAGAATATACAGTTTGAGAAACTAAACACAGTTTGGGGAATTCTCTTTAAACAAATTTTGATGAAATTACAGCTAGAAAAAAATAGGTAAATGAAAAATCCCGGAATGGAATGAATAGCTTTTTTTATTGAATCTGTAGCGAGTAAAACTCTTCTTCATCAAAATCTTCAAAAGGATTTGCCGTGTTTTATTTTTTTCCTAAAAATCCCAACATATTTCATCATTTCGAGATCTTAAAAAATATGAATAACATGAATATGGAAACATTTCTTTAAAAATATTCAAAGAAAAAATAGAAATTTAAATCTCCCAATAGAAATGACAGATGGGAGAGGATTGAGAGTCCATACTAAGGGATAAAATGTACTTTGGATGGTTTTAAAAAAATACTAATACGGACATTGTCACTTACTCAAATAATTTTAAAGTGGTCTATATCTGACTATAATTTTGCGCCATTTATTTTAACTTAGCTTACTTATTTGTGGTAAAAGCTTAAATCTAGTTATCTGAACTTTATACGAATTTTGTTATACATGTAGCATACTTCTAATCTATTACTTTTATACTACTAAAACTTTCATAATCTATTTGAACAAATCTTAATCTTTTCCTCTCTCTATTAAAATTGGAGTCAAACCAAGTGGAAGTCTTTAAATCGTTCCTTTTTACGAGCATCCTTGAATATTAAAACATTCTCTTATACGAGTATTCCATAAAAGTAGTAGTTTATTTAATGTAACTTACTCACTCCTGAAGCCGAGTATGCAGTTGTTTCGGAACGAAATTTTCCGGCGGTCTCCAAATGGACAGCGAAACGTCTGCAAAATGGTAGCGGAAAATAATTTGTGGAGCTGGTTCCATCAGCTCTGCTAAACAAGTTGTACACGTGTCAAATTTTCGCAAGCAATTAATGCCCCGGAGAATAAATGTTTGTGAGTGGAAATATGTACCAAGCAATCTACGACAGTTGCCTACTTTTCGCCACCATTTCGCAGCAGCAGTACAGTAAAACGAAAATGAGAGCGACAATTTTCCTTCATGACTTCGTTGTGTCACTTTTGTATGGCATTTTCTGCTCCGAAACAGCTACTTAATAGGCTTAAAGATGGGACGCAAACAAATTCTCTTTTATACTACCTATAATTTCATGAAATACTACATGCATATGCCCGTAGAATACGAATCATTACTTAATGTTGTCATCGTTTCGTGTAATTAGGTAGTAGTTTATGTTATTTTCGAATTGACCCCCTCCGAAAGGGGGCAAAGTGAACAATGTACATATGCACACTGAAACACACAAAGCCGAAGCACATACTTACTCAAATATAGGAAAACAATGATCAAAACAGAGGGCTATGCACTTTTAAAGCCTCTCAAACATAACCCCTAAAAAGGGGGGCAAACTACACCTTAATAGGCAGGGTTCTATATGGACCTGTTCCCGTCACTATTAATATATTCAAAGGAAGACAAGAACTTACACTTAAATATAACTTTGAACTCACCGTGTAAATCAGATCATTTCGTAACACCCCTCATCAGAGTATGAAGCTGGGAAATTTTCGACTCGAAATTTGCTGTCGGAACAAATAGAGCAATTTACAAATTTCCACGATTCCAATACTCACCCAATTGAAAGAAAAAATCCTCCGACAATGCGATTTGAATCGCGAATTAAAACAAAAATACACTGCCCCACCAGTCACAAAAAGAGATAACCACTCAGCGGAAAGAACGAGAAGAGAACACTTCCTTCGTGTAAATCCTTTTGTTCAAAAAGAGTGTAGAAATCTTTCCTTGATTTTCGGTAATAAAAAAATTTTATTTTATTATTTTTTGCCCGTTCTTTTATGTTTATTTTTTCGAGCAAACATAAAAAAACGACATCCATTGTCTGTTCCTTTCAAAGGATGTGTACTGTGTATGTGCAGAGGATAAGAGATTTTGAAGATTTATAACGAGTCTAGTTTTATGTATGACTCACTTAAACTAGGGGAGTATGTTCTGTACTCGTATTCCATGTTCCATCTTCCATGTATTCGAAGGGCAAGTTTTTTTTTCCCTCTTTTGCAAGGCTGAGGGGTTGATCGTTGATTTGTTGCGTTCTCAGCATGGAACAACTTTACGCGAGATTTCACCCCGCTCGCGATGCGCGTGAATTTGAACCGAAATTCCGCTGTTGCAGAGGGATGTTGGTGGTTGATTTAAATGGTTTGTTATGCTTCTGATTGCATGCATGGAAATGGTGGATTCTGTCGAAAGAAAAAAAAAAAAAAAAACAGAAGAAAGCAGCGAAACTAGGTTACCAGCTCGCGGATTCAGCCAGTCATTGAGTGCAATTCGGGGAAGTCGGGTGTGTGTTAGGACAAAAATTATCGCGGGGCTCCCTTTTTCGCTTTCATCGTCGTCGTTTCTTGTTATTTGTTTTTGTTGGTGTTTTTTTTTTTTTTTTTTTTTTTTTCGTACATTTCCTTTCGTATTGCAATTGTTAAGTTTTATTTTTGTTTCTTTTATTGTTGCTCTTAACATCAGTTTCAAAAATAGGTGAGTCGGTGTAAAAAGTTTAATTAAATTTTATCTTAAGGAATTTATCTCTGCCCACTGACTCGATTACTATAAAGTCTCGCATGTTCCTCGAGGAGGAAGACATCTTACAAAGGAAAATTGCGTAGATGTATTATTAATTTTAAATGCAACGTGGTTTGTGGTGGCATTTTCTTTAATGAATGCAATTTTGTTTCTATATTTGGATACCTGTTTCTGGTTGACTTGAAGTATTTAATGGAATTATTTTCGTCTTTTCCCTTGCAGATTGTAACTGTTGACGCATCGTACTCTTGTCAGTGGTAAGTGGATTTAATTTTTATATTAACCCTTTTTCGGTATAAGGTAGTGGATGAAGCACGAACCCACTACATCAAGTGGATATAGAGGGGTGGACAAGGACTTGGTGTTAAGAGAGGTTTTTGTGTTTGTCCTATTTTTGATTTCGATTTTGCTGAATTTTGACTTGTTAGTGCGTAATGTAGAAGACCTTGGGCCTTACCAATAATCATTTTTAACCTTCACACAAAATATTTCCTAGATCACAATATGCAGCTTTGTATGGAAAATTTCGCCATTGTGAGTTCGAAAAAATTAGTCTGGACACTAAAAATGATTATTAGTACCGCGGCTTGTGTTTTTACCGGATTTGATATTTGTAAGCTTGCTATATTTTTATTTGTTAACCCTAATGAAACGTATGCTGCAGGTGGAGTAGGAGTTTTTGTTAGGGTTGGAGATTACAATATAGACATTTTAACTTCCAGTACTCTTTCTGAGTACTCAGGGTTTTTTCACTGCGCCACCTCTCGCGAACGTCTGACAAACATCCGAGAGTATAACTGTCTTGAAAAAGCTTCTCAATCGGCCGTTTGGAATCGGCATAAAAGTCTCTAAAGTTTTTGAGAAAACCATTAAAAGAAGACTGCTGAGTTACTGGGCAAAAGTGAATTTTCTTAGTCCTGCTGAGTTCGGTTTTAGGAAAGGCCTTGCTATAGAAGATGCCCTCTTGGAGTTTTGCTCCTTCATTTATAAAGTTCTGGATGATAAAAGATGTTGCGCTGGTCTTTTTGTAGACATTACCAAAGCTTTTGATATCGTCAGCCACAGAGTTTTTCTTAACAAATTACACTATGCAGGTTTTCTGCACAAATGGTTTGAGTCTTATTTAAAGGATTAGAACTCAAAAAGTGATAGAGTAGGTAACTTTATTAGCAGATCAAAATGTATAAACTTAGGTGTGCCTCAGGGATCAGTCCTTGGTCCTATACTGTTCCTAATTTACATCAACTGTTTATTTAGCCAACCGTTTAAAGGTAAAGTTACAGCTTTCGCAGATGATCTTGGCATTGCTTATCGCTCTAGACCTAAGCACGAACATAAATTAAGATGTTCCTCTGCTGGGAATGTGGTTTTCAGAACACAAACTAGTTGTCAGTAATAAAACAAAATTGATGCACTTCAGTCTTCATACGCAAGTGTCCCCCAGTTTTGAAATTATCTTCCATGCAATCAATTGCGAAAGGTCAAATATGTCAAATTGGGTTTGTACTGAGTAAGCCACAAGGTCACTGCTGACTAATCAGACATTTTGTAACACAAGCTGTTTCAAAATCGAAATGGTAAATCAGTTTAAATACCTAGGCATTACTTTTGACCAAAATATGAGTTGGTCTAAGCATATTTCGATTCTGAAACAATATTTCGATCTACAGTTCGTAGCTTTTATCGTCTTAGAAAATTTTGTGACCAGAAGAACAGTGGATTTTGGAATAATTCAGTCAAAACTACAATACGGATTAAGTTGCTGGGCTGCTTACCAAACAAAGCTTGAACCATTGATTGTTTTGGTAAAGTATGCTATAAGAAAAGTATGTGGGCTCAATCGTTTAGCTCCTTCTATAGTTTTGTTCAGAGCATTGAAAATTCTTCCATTAAAACACTTGTACTATTTCAAAGTTTAAACAAAGTTTTAACACACGCAATTTGCGAAGCAATTCAATTAATGTCGTCGTTCTACAGTCGAACCCCTCTAAGTCGAATTTTCACGGGAGTTAAAAATAAATTCGAGTTAAAGGGATTTCTGGAAAAATTCGAGTTAGAGGGATTTATATATTTTTTTTAAGCGAATTTATTGACTTTATTGAATTAATTTGTTATTTTTGTTTGGGATGTGAACGTAGCAGTGTTCATTCGTTTAATAAATGATTCTATTTGAAATAAGCAGTATTGAATCTCCTCTGGGACATCTTCGGTCATTTCAATTGCAGTTTGCAATATTTCAATTGCGTTTTCAATATTATTCTTTTCCGGCATATGGTTAGTAATGGTTTCGCCAAACTCTTCAGCTCCGAGTTTTGAAGCGAATATAGCTTTTTTACGGACGGTCGGTGGGTCACGCATATAAATTATTAAAAAAGATGGGGAGTAAACCGAAAAAAATCGTCACCGTAGCGTTAACTTCCCCCTCCATGGCGCACTTGGAAGATGAAAACTCTAGAACGGCTCCACCGATTTGCATGATTTTTGTTTTGTGTTGTTCGTCTTGATTCAGGGATGGTTTAGGAAAAAAGAAAAGTCGAAAAATTCTTAAATATATGTGTGTAGAGAGCGAAAGAGGAACAGAGAGAGTAATCTAAACTAACTGGCACTATGAAAAATTAAAATGAATTTTAAATAGGCCGCCACGTAACACGGGCCAATACTTTACGTCCAATGATTCGCTTCTTTCGGCCGTCCCACGACAGCTCGATTTTTTTTTTATTTTGTTTTCTTCAGACGAAAAATTCGACTTAGTGGTAGTAGGTCAAGAATCCAAAAATATGTTCGAGTTAGAGGGATTTCGACTTAGAGGATGACTTTTCTATGCAAAATTGAAGGGAATGCAAAAATTGGTTCGAAAAATTCGAGTTAAAGGAGGTTCGACTTAGAGGGATTCGACTGTACCTCCTTTCCGTACTACTCTGTTCAAAAACTTTTAATCTATCGTTTCGTGCAAACTATTTAATAAAATTCCTTTAAATATCCGAAGAATAAGATCCTTGTCCCAATTCTTGAAATGTGTAAAAATGAGCCCTTCTCGATTTAATCACGAGGAAATTAAAGTTTTGCTGCCCTATGTTGTCTAAATATGTTCCTACATCAAATTGCTTTATCACTGTTCTATGTACAAGTATTACTATTTTTTATGCTACCCCTTTACGTTTTTCTTTCTCCTTCATTTAAAATTTATTGTAAATTTTGTATAAATGAATTACTTTCTTATTTTTAAATGCTTTCAGCAGTTCATCCCCACTTTAAAGTTATTTTTTTATGAAGTGACATTATCACTATTTGTATTGTACAATATAATATTGAAAATAAAAATAAATATTGAAAATATAGATTAAGTAAATTCAAAGTGTGTAATAAAGGGTTTACCAATAGGAGCTGTTATTTTGGTATTCAAAGAAAAATGCAATTTTTTGAGATAAATGATCGGATGTTTATTTTATATAAAGAGGAAGTAATGCCGTTAATAATGAAAAACAACATCAGCCAAATGGCCACCACGAGCACGCATACAGGACCATATCCTTTTCGTGAAATTTTCCATAACCAAATCGCAAAGTGGCTGCCCTATGTCCTCGATAGCCTCACGAATTTTATCTTTGAGGTCTTGAATCGACTCTGTGCTGTTGGCGTAGACCTTATCTTTCACGTGGTCCCAAAGGAAGAAGTCGCAAGGTGTTAAATCACAAGATCTCGATGGCCAATTGTGATCACCTCTTCGAGAGATAACATACGGTCCGGAAACTTTTCCCATAAAAGATCAATGGTTTCGTTGCTTGTGTGGCACGTAGCGCCATCTTGTTGAAAGTAAACGTTGTCCAGATCAATACCATCCAACTCTGACCATAAAAAATCATTAATCATCTCTCGATAGCTCAATCCATTTACCGTAACTGTTGATCCAATCTCATTTTCGAAAAAGTAATGTCCAATGACCCCGCCGGACCATAAACCGATGGAGAGGCTTCTCAACAATAACTCTTAAGGTTTCCGAGCCCCAGATGCGACAATTTTGCTTGTTGACGTAGCCACCGAGGTGGAAATGGGCCTCATCAGTCAAGATGATTTTTCGATGGAATTCCGGATCATTTTCATGCATTTCAAGGACCCAATCAGCAAAGACTCGACGTTGTTGATGATCGGCCGGCTTCCATTTTTAGTAATGGCGTAGTTTCTACTTGTCAAATGTCAAAGAATAAAAGCTTCAAAAGTGAGAGCTACCGAAATAGCGGGTCATTCACAATAACACCTCTTATTGGAAAACCCTTTACTAAGAATAATGAATAATAAATGAAAAAAAAAAGAATAATGAAACCCTATTCAAAAGAATGAAAATAGTTGGTGCAAGTTGGTGTTGGTGGTTCATATAGGACTCTGCGGATAACTTATCAAACCTATTCGTTAGTGTGGGTTCTTATTTGTTTAATGACAGGCACCTACAATTTTATGCCGAGTTTGAATATGTGAATTGCGAAGCTCTTTTGGGACACTTATTATCGGACGTTTGTCAGACGATCAAGGGAGGAGGCGCAGTGAAATAAAACCTTAAGATGTAATTTGTGTCTTTTTCTGTTATCGAACATGAGAGTCCCCTCACTGAGTAATCGAGCACATTAAGCACTAATCCATTGCACTGGGTTCTAGACCAACTACTTGTGAAACTGTGTGCGTTGACAGGGAAACCAACAACACTGTTGCCTTAGTTTAATGTACCCTCTTTGAACTGTCAATGTCCACTTAGTTTACACCTCGCAATGCAACCCTGATCGTTTATATTAGGTTTGTTTGACGTGAGCCCTAGTGCGCGCTAGTGCGCACTGGGTTAACCCTAATGTGTTCGATATAGCACTGAACTCGCCCTGGTACTGAAAACCTGTGTTTGATATGACTTCTAGGGCGCCCTAGTTGTGCACTGAACTGACCCCAGTTATTTTGTCGGGGCAAGAACTCAGTGCTGAGTTGCGCTGTCATTTCGCTTGCTGGTATTCGTTTATTTGAATATCGTAATAAAGATAAATACAATAAATTTGATATTCAAAGGGGAATTGTTTGAAAACAACAACGTTTATGGACTAAAACCTTATTTTAAAGATAAATGGAATGAAAAAAATCTGGAATCAAAGCTGATTACATTTTTTAGTGCATCGCATATATTGCAAACAGTTTTATCAACTTGTTTGCATTATGGCAAGCACAAGATCAGAATTGAGTTCACTCATTTTTAACAATAAACAGAACAAAGTGTTATTATCTTCGTACATCGTTCACCAAAACATAAGTATTTTTCAAATTCAAAAACTGCCAGACTTCAGGGCAGCATATTTTGCGTTCGATATGATAGCCGAATTTTCAGGGTTGTGCAGGTTTTTGGGTAGGCGAGAAAATCAGCTGATACTTCTCAGTGCGCACTAGTGGGCACTAGTGCTAGCCACGTCAAACAAACCTATTCTTCGCAACAAAAATGTCATGTTAGGTCTGACAGTTCAAGCCAATGGAATCGCAGTCAAGGAATATTTTCTTTGAACCTCTGTAGGCCGTTATTTATGTCTTCAAGTATAACTATTAGCTCAAGAAACCAGTTAAGAAATAGCCACAGTAACTTTAGCATTACCTTTATTGCCATCACCCCGTTTGTATGTGCGAAACGGTGCGTTCGCGGTTTAAATGATATACTAAATGCCAGCCAAGAGCCTTGCCAGTGTTATAAAACGGCCACAGGTTTATTAGCATGTTTTCCCTGAAACATCTCGTTCTATTGGCTTCGATCGGAGCTTTCTAATTTTATTTAACAGCAAGCAAAAGGATGGAAGGTGTCGGCTGTCGACTGTGGTCATAAAAATATTTCGCTCAAATTTGCTAAATTAATTCAATCGAATTTAGTTATTACGGCTAACACGAGTTTGTTTTTCGTTTTGTGTTAATGGGGTCTTTTTTACTGTGGTTCGCAGGTTCACGTCATTCGAATGAATTCGATTTGAGTTGTGCAAGTTGAATTAATTGTTGTGCAGATAAAATTATTTGAATGAATGTTAAGATTTGTGATTAATTGTGCCACACAAACTGGACTGGACTGGACCGGACCTTGGCGACGGAGAATGATGTTGCAATGTCTTGAGCTTTGTGCAAACCTGGAATATATTTTCTATTATTGTTTATGAATGAAACAAAAAGATTGCAAGTGTTTCATTGATAAAATGGCCTTGGGTGTGGCCTGTAGTTGTGGTTGACAGAGTGAAATGTATTATTGGAAACACGTGATTTGACGGGGAAATGATTTACTGTTTTATTGATCAACCAGAACGCAGTCATGATTGTAGGCTTCGATGTTGAATAGATAAAGCTGCAAGGTAGCGTTCACCATAAACCGCTCCCATAAATCAGATATTGCTGACAAGTTACTGGAGAGTTCATTAAGAGTTATTATTATGAATAACCTGAATACACGAAATAGCATTTTCATTGTCTTGTTATTAAAAACAAAATTGTATCGTCTACATTTAAATTATTTAATCTAGTCTAGTTATCTGGTTTTTAGAGCGAATTTCCTACCTACTCTGTTATGTGGAAGTTTCGTTAAGTTCGTCAAATCTTATACAATTTATCCACGACCAAATGAGATGGCACAGTTAGTACGTAAGAAAGAGATCACAATGGACCAAGAGGCCCATAACCTTGCTCTGCATTTTCCTTCAACCTAACCTATTGTTACACAAATATTAAAGCAGATAAAAAAAAGTCCTTTAAGCTTAGTACGCTGCTCGAGCTAAATTCTCGCTCCCAAACAAAATTCTCTCCAATTCTCTAGCTGAGCTAAATTAAAGCGAACCCTTTCAGCTAAGTGGTCCGCTGCTCGAGCTAAAAAATCAAACTTTTGTTTAAGAATTTACATAGTTTATCTGTCAAAATTTAGCGTGCCCATTGGGGCGGCATATTTTCTTAAGCTAAATCTTGACAGATCGTTGTGTTTTATTGTTTTGTTGCGTTTTCGTATTGCTTCACTAGTTATAACAATATGAATTTGTAAGGAGATCATTTACCTTGCAAACTTTTGACAAATTTATCAAAATTTGCTTTGCAAAAATAGAGTTTGAAGTTTTTGTTTTTTTGCACAAGAGAACGCACGTGGAACAGAAACTGCAAAGAAAATATAAAAATTGCAAATACTTTGCAAATTACACTTTCAATTTCAACTTGACAATTTTCAGATTTTATAGTTTTGAGGAACAGAAAGTTTTGCAAATTGACGAAAAATTTGCAAAATGCAAAGTGAAAAGTTTATAAATTGTTTTGTGGAATAGGGCGTAGATCAGATTAAATTTAGAAGTGTCATAAATTATAGCGGGAATAAAAATGAATTTCGTCGACCAACATTCCCGCAGTCACTTGAAAACATTTCTATTTCTGATTTAAAACATGTTAAATGAGAGTGGTAACAAGTGTCAGTAAATTAAACCAACAATTCTTCAATCAGTTACACGTAATAAACAAATATTCATCCGTTCACCATTTCTGGAAGCAATTTTGTTTTATAGGAACGCAGAATTTCGTTAGTAATCGCTATAAAATTAGCAACATGCGGACCTTTCCAAATATTTGTAGCACGTCAACAAGATGGCCGACCTAAATACGTGTGAAGATTTTTTTGCGTCTTAGGTAATGCTGTCCCTTTCAGGCTATTTAGTATTGGGCGCCACTAAAATCTTCCGTGTCAGGAATGTGTGATGGTGTAAATGCGGCATAATTCATAATTGTTAAATACTGTTAATTTAAGAGCTTAACAAACGTTACACACGATGACTCAGTTTCGTTAAGTTTTCTGTCATCTGCACTAACCTTCAGAAAATAACTTTTCGTTAAAAAAATTTCTCAGCTAATTGACAATCAATTCCTTTGACATAAGTCTGTTGCTAGCAGTTTATGGAATTGCCAACACTGCAGAAAACTCAAGGCATGACTATTACTGTTTTTCGTCTGCTTTTGTCTTTCTTATTTTCGCTTTTACACAACAAGCAAGATGGTACTTTGATCGTAGAAATTCTTTATTAAAAGTTTAATAAAATCTACTTTGGCACACCCATCATTCTTAATTTTGCCACCCATACACAAAGTGACACTTCAAACATAATATGTCAAATATTTTTCATGTTTAGTTTACCTATTTTTAGTACCCACACCTGCGTGTATCACCTACGCGCGTGCACAGAAAGAACAAAAATGTTTAGCAAACTTATCTCTCTTTTCCATACAAATTAGAACACACATGTTTCTTTTTTATTGTTGCTGTCACTTGATGATATTTTCGTATAGCTCAGCTGATAGTGGGTGTATAACCCTGTCAAGATAGGTATTCGTTTAATTGTTTATTTATAATTTTATATATATTTTGGTATTTTTCATGGCCTGGAATAGACGTGGCGAGTTGATTGTCCCCTGGTGTCTTCTGTCTTTCAATCGAGCTAAAGGAAATGAAAGATAAAAAAAACATCACTTGTCAGTTTTGAAATCACTTAAACTTAAAGGAACCAGTTCAATAAACAACAAACAATTACATTTCGCTGTATATAAATAAAAAATAACCAACGAAATACATGCAAAGACAAACAGAAAAAAATGTGCTTCTGTCATTTTGAAGTGTCCATGAACTCGCGCCTCATAACGAAATAGCAACTCCAAATATTCTCAATCAGTTTGTTATTATTATTGATTTCGTTTTAGTCTTTTTTTCTGCCAACATTATTATACACTTTTTTCTGCACTAAATATGTACTATTTTTAGAATTAATTGCATAGCAGATTTGTGTGGATAAATAACCTAAAAAAGAAACAAACTGACACTTGCTGGTTCATTAATAATTTTGATTTTTTGGCTCGGGTGAGCTCATTTTGACACTAAATACACGATATACCTACCACGCGGTACAGCAAAACAGATAAATCATAAACATCAAAGAAAAACAGTTGTTGATTCGTCATGCCGATAAATTTTGGAAAATGATAAACGAAGCGGTTATTCAACACACAAGCAAGAGGTTAACGATGTGTAATCACTTTAAATGGGACTGGGGATTATCGTATGGTAATTCCGTTGACGGCTTATTTACATTGTGTTCTTTCTTTTAACTCGTTCAGTGTGGGTGATTGGAGATGAGAGATTCCAGCGAACAATGAATTTTGTTTCAGGTATGTGCTGTATATGGAATTATATCCCATCTAATAGGTGCTATGTAGGCCAACAACGGCCAATAGCTACACTAGTTCAACAGACTAATACTCAGCTTTGGACAAGGTTACTGGCATTCCAAATGTTGTAAGTCACAGCACGGTTAATATAAACTAGAACTTGATTTCTGGGAATGGTATTGTCGTGTAATTTTTGCATACGATTATGTCGCCCGGACTGTAGCCCCAACAAATGTAGGGCGTGATACTTAGCGACTGGTAGGAAGCAACAAACTTTGGTGTAAGTTTATATTTTGATGGCTGCCATTAGCGGGTGTCGGAAAATAGAGTACAAATTAGAAGTCTTCATGGGTTCAAGGAGTCTTCTTAAGCTGAAGCTCTCAGTACCTACCAGGAAATTGTAAACACTACTATTTAGCTGAAAACTGAATATTAGATATTGTTCCGGATGTAAGCATTGAAAATGGTGTCTCCGAGATCAGTTTCTAATATTAGCCTTTTTTGATGATTCGAACTTGAAAATTGAGGGGGCAATAAGTTTAAAGACATCAAATTTACTCTATGTATGCATTGTGGTAAAAATTTGGTTGGTGCCGTTTTCAGGTAGGTAAACTTAAGAAAGCTACGTTTTTAAGAGATGTCTTTTTTCAAAAATGTACATATTACCTTAGAAATTAATTTTTGTTGCAATGGACCGTTTTCGAGATATGTATGTCCAAATTTCAGAAGAATTTCGATTCGGGAAAAACTGAGTATGTAGTCATGGTAACCTCACCTACATAAGCTGAAACATTCATTTTCGTTTAAATCGTTATAGCCGTTTTCAAACAAATCAAACGTATGAATATTTTAAAGTCAGTGACTTTTTGAAATTTTTGCTCAGTAACTGTATATTTTTATTTTACTATCGTCAACTGTCATATCTTATTATATTAGACTACTGTGAAATTTTCAGTAGCCGTCGTCATTTACTTTGTGTTTGAGAGCTATTTAATAAAAATGGACATTTATATTTATGTAATATTTAAAATTTAATAAAAAGTGAATCTCGTGCTGAGTGTATCGAGCTGAAGGGAGATTATGTTGAGAAAAAAAAATGCCATGAACTTTAGGCCCACAAACTCCAAATACGAAGTTTTATCCATATCCGGCCAGCCTTTTAAACTGTAGGTTGTACGCCTCAGGAGCATACGGACAGACAGAATTTCGCGACCCAAATAAAAATGTCCGGTATCTATAAAACTTGCTTATACAAACAACAACAAACAACTGCAGCAACCTTTATTATCTATTACAAAGCAGCGGCAGTAATTAAAAATCAAATAACAAAGGATTCCAGTGGGTGGAATAAACGTCAATTAGGTTCAGGGGAAGAGAAAGCATGGCAAAAGGAAATTCAGTGGGTGGGAGAATTGACCGTAGCCAATAATGTATAAGAAGAATTACTTAGACAAATTGCTAATCAGCCATGAAGGTTTCAGTAAGGGCTTTTTAATGTATCACGAGGGTTAGCTCGTACCTCTTTACCAACCCCATTTTATTAACAGCTTTGAACTATGTTTTGTGAAACTGATTTGGCAAATGATTTATTCGGGTTTGTGTATATGCTGATCATTTAATTTGATGCACAACTTTTTAGCAAATTAATACAGTTTATACAAAAATGCTGATATAGGTACATAATTTGAGTAAAAAAAATTGTTTACAAATTAATTTAATTTTTCCTTTCTTCGATTTTTCGGTGTTTTTGTAAGTGCTGTCCCTTTCACATTGAACCTGGTCTGACAAATCGTAAAACTGCTCCCTGTTGTCGCCATTGTTTCACAAGATTATAATATCAACCATGGCCTGTAGGGAATTGACGAGCAAAAAAATCCTAATTGCCCGATAACTTTTAAATAAAACTAAAAAATGTTGGTGCACAGTTCAGTACTTAATGTTACCCTTGAGAAATTATATTTGTGCCCTTTAAAAGTCATAAAAAAAAACCTTTAAAGTATTCAATGTTGTACATAACGGGGCATTCATTTCGTGGTTTCAAGTTGGTAGCGCTTAAATTTGCACACCTGTCAAACTCAGCTGTCATTTAAAGTGTCATAATACTAGTTGAATGTTTGCCATTTACGATAATGGATCGCTTAACAATCGAACCGAAGAATCGCATGCGGCAAATCTTCGCAAGGCTGCCAAACTTTATAGTGAAATAAAATTTTCATCAAAAATGTATCGCGGTGTGTGTTTTATTTAGCTTTACTTTCGAAACCCAAAAATCTTTATTTAAAGTAGTGTATAGTCGAGGGAATATCAAATGCATGACGAAGTGGACAGTTTTTAGTTGAACTTTTAACTGAAATAGTACAACTAAATCGACGAGTTGACAGAAATGTCTTATACCTCAAATTTTTAAGCCATACAATTTTAATTTCAGCAGTGACTTAAATGCCCTTAACCATGGCATACAGTACATTTTATTAAAGTCTTGACCACTTTTATGAATGTAACAACAAATTTTTATACATAGGTTTAACACATGCAGCTGATCATAAGAGGTCTGTTCCTTTAAATAATAATAATAATAATAGTTGCGCAACAGGTCTGTAGGGACCCAGGGACTAGCTTCTCGCAACCATTCGTTTTGTGTGAGTTCTTAATTTTTGGAACGAATGGAAGGGATCTACAATTTTATGCCGGTTCCAAACGGGCCGATTGAGAAGCTCTTTCATGACAGTTATACTCTCGGATGTTTGTCAGACGTTCGCGAGAGGTGGCGCAGTGAAAAAACCCTGAGTTGGAATTTGGGTTTTTGCGGGATTCGAACCTGGACCCCTCGCTTAGTAGTCCAACACACTAACCACTAAGCCACTGCGACCAGGTCTGTTCCTTTACTAACTTGAAAATTTGCAATTCTTACTAAATCTTAGGATTGTTTTTTACGAATTTTCACTCTATGCCGTTCCTTAACTCGAAAAACTCGTAAAAAAGAGTGGCTCTCTCTCGACAAAACAAATTGCCCCTCAACTGATAATGCCACTTTTTACTCAACAAATTTGTGTTAGTAAGAATTATTGGAGAAGCTGTCAGTCACCTAATCAGTGACAGATGATTTGACATTTGTAATTCCTGCATATTAAAATGGTATCAACATGTATCAAAGTAAATATCTATTGAATGTTCTGCTGAAGGTTCTTTTCGAAATTTGCGACCAAATTCTTCCTCGCCGTAAGAAGGGACAATCTTCTCCACGTCATTTTTATTGTAGGGTCGCTTTCTGCTCAGTACAAACTCGTTCACATACTCGAATTCACCAAAAAGAAGTTAGACTAATTCCGAATCACTTTCATCGCTATAGCCTAGTATGTTGTTTCAGGAAAGCTAAAATTAAGCGCCTCTCCAATGTTTCTCTCCACCAATTCGCTTAATGTTCGCTTAATTTTGACAAGTAAGTAAAAAAAACTGTGTTGGCACAGCTGATTTCTCTGTTCTGTCAAAATTAAACTGTGGGAAAATGTATTTTCCATTAATACGCTTTTCGTACAGTGGCAAACAAACTTAGTTTGAACTGCGAACTGCTTGGCTTAACTGCTTTACTTAATTTTGTCTTTGAAAACATTTTTGTATGGGGGCTTAATTTAAGCGCGAGCAGCATACTTCTTGCTTATATGAATCAAATAATTTTGTTATTAAAGTAGCAAATTCATCGAGTCTATCAGATATTTTAATGACTTTTCATGACACTTATTATTTATTTTAGATAACATACTACGTTCGATAACTTTTTCGTGTGTGTTTCTCTCTGAGAGAGAATTTATCGTCATCGCTGACATTTTCATGGTTTCTTCCATTCTTACAACGAAAGTAAACGAACAGACCTAAAAATTCGAACGATCTGTAATTATGTGTAAATCTCGATCTCGATCGATACTCGTAATACTAATAATAGCTGGAAAATCGACTATCGAAACGTCCCTTTTTCGATCAACAAAAATAGATGAAAGCATTAACTTATTTCTTAAAAAAATAGAATAACTCTTTGGAAAGTAATAACAAAAAAAGACTATTGCCCCCGTTTCTGTTTACCAATTTCAATAAAAGCACTTACATTTCACTTTCATTCCCTGCCGTTCGTAGAGTTTGGTATTAATTCCATTTCATGGTCGTTCTTAGGGAGCTTCCACACTGGATGGAACAAAACGCCTTAGGCCCTAGTTATAGCCATACGTAAAATGCAACAGAAAAAGTGGGAACAGTATGAAAATGATTTTTTTTTTTTTCGTTTAGGCGGTTATAGCGAAAATTCTGTCAGAAAAATGTTTCCCTATGAAAACAAATACAACAAATCAACCACCACTGATTGGATTCCATCAGAAAAAAAAATCCTGATAGATGGAACAGTAAAGAAATGAAATACTTCAGTGGAATGATCTGGGTTTTTGTTGTGGAATTGACTGAGAAGTTGATCGGAAAAGTTTTTCGTACGGAAAAATGTATAAATTATTTTTCTAGAAAATTTAAAGATATAATTCAAAAGCAACATTTTAAGACCAAGATTAAGTTCAACCATTAGGATTAAGTGCTCTTAAAAAGCAAAAGAAAATTTTTACGGTTGCATTTTACGTATGGCTATAACTAGGGCCTTAGACAAAGAAATCTGTTTTCGTGTGTGTTTTTGGAGTTCAAATACCCACATTTTAATACGCGCGCCCACACTGAATAAGGCAAAACAAAACGAGAAAAACTGTTTCTTTTTCTAAGGCGTTTTGTGTCATCCGGTGTGGAAGCACATTTAGTTTTACTGAGACAATTCAATGATCCTTTTAACATTTCTTCGAAAAACACCACCCCTTGCTCAGCTCTGTTTGGCCTTGGCTACCTACACCTACGCTTTTCATTATTAGTTTTTCTATCCTTCCTGTTTTTTACAAACAATTTCAACACGCACACATTGTGTGTAGGATGAAAATCACTTTTACTTTCGATGCCGGTTTTCTATTGGATGAAAAGGACTAGTGACACAAATTCATTCAGAAAACGAAAAAGCGGTATTGATGTGCGTGGGCTCGTACGCATTTGTGCGTACTCGTATATGTTTACTTCCTTCGGCATTTTTTTTTTTCCCAAAGAACGCCTTAATGTCCTTCGTAGCCTCTCATTCCCCATACTCTGAAAATAAATTAATAACATTGGTATATATGGAGAGAGGATACATTTAGGGTAACGTAATTTGATCAACATGGAACCATCCCCACCGGCATCTGTCGCCCACTCATGAAACACCCACACTGTGAGCAACAGCCTCTTTTTGCACCCTCAATCCCTTGACCTTTCCCATCGTCATGTAGTAATTTTCTAGCAGGGCGGAAAGCTTTTTCTTATACCCTGTAAAAGTAGTACATGGACTTGAATTTGAAAACAACCCTCGCTCAAACTCCAACCTGCTGCTCCTCTTGCGCATTCTCTCGATTCCCACGTTCGCCGTTGTAGTTTTGTTATGAATACGGAGAATAAAAACAAAATTAAAACCAAAATAAAGAAACGTGTAGGCGTTTGGGAGTGCTTAGATGTCCATATACATATGTACATATGTGTAATATCATCCCTTGTTGTTGAAAAGCCAAGGGATGATGGCATGATGCTATTTGGGTGGTTTTCAATCGATATGTTTACATTTTTTGTAGGTGCATGAAAATTTGTCTTGTTTTTGGCAGAGGAACGCATTTTCTACGCATTCTGTACAACTTTCACCTGCGTCTGTAAACAAAAGTGGGTTAGTGGTGAAGGTGACGAGTGACGCAGGCTTGGTTGTTTGGCGCCTGAACGCGTTTTCCTCTCATTTTGGCTAATGAAAGGGAAGCCAACTCAAGTAAGTACTGGCTAGCGCTGTGGGTGGGGACTTCCCAATTCCCACTCTTGTGCGTGGGTGAAGTTTAGCATTTTCCAAGTGAGTTTTATTAACGATTGGAATTCGTGGAAATCGCAAGACCCTCGACGATTTTCTGAACAGCAGCATTTCAAGTGTTGCCTTTTTGTTTTTTTTTTTTTTTTGTTGTTGAAGAAAAGGTTGCTTGTTACATTCTGAGAATTCGATAAGCTTTTTGCGCAGTCCTTCATTTTAAAATACGATGTTTCTTAAGATTCGGTTGGGTAAATCTGATGAGCGGCTGAAACCTGAAAACATCGTTATATTAACGCCCGTGGGTACTTCCTAAACGTAGACGGTATATTTATGTACAAAATACTGGAATAAGCGGGGCTTCTATTTACAAGGATAAGAGAACTTCTTAATTGCTCGATTAATTTTCGCGTAGGCGTGTATTTTTAAACAGTTTAGTTTCTATGCCCGAATAATCGATGCCAGGAATGCGCCTACATACTAATCCACACTCAACACACTTCAATCACTATCCCCGCGGGGCTGGTTAGCATTCAAGCTTTTCGTGTTGTGTCACCTGTTCCAGGTGTTTATCGCCTCTAAGGCTTTTCTTTGCTTTTCAATTCTCCGTAGCTCGTTTTGTAGGATGGCTATAAAATTACATAATTCCGCCCAATTCTAGTGTGATTGCAACATGTGGTTGACGGTTTCTGACGGGCTGGGCAGAGTAGTTCTGCATGCCATGAAGTGGGGGCAATAAATTACTGCGTGCTCGGTATCTTCATATTCATTTGTCCATTAAGGAAGATGGTGAGCTGGTCATTCTCGAAACGGTGCAGATATTTCCGATAGCCACCGTGGCCCGATAAGAACTGCGTAAGGTTAAAATTGCAGTCTCCATATGGTCACGTTCCTGGATTATCGGTTTTAGTCGGTATGTCCATCTGCCTTTCGTTGTGCTATTCCAGCGAGCTTGCCACATTGCTCTTGACGCTGCTTTTTCTTCGATTTTAATGATTTCACCACCATTGTGTTGGAGAAGAGCCCTATTCAATTATATATCCTCAACATTGCGTCAGCAAGAATATCGACAGGAACCATTTCAGGCAGCCTCGTCCGATATGGTTCGAAAGCTGCTAATTGTTCGTAGCGCGGAGAGTCTTTATATGTCGACGCCCAGACTGGAGCTGCATACAGTAAAACTGATGTAACAACTCTGGAAAGTAGGATCTTTCTTGCGTATCCAGGTCCAACAATTTTAGGCAGTATGCGCGAGAGAGCACCTTGATGTTAAACAATAAAGGCCCTAAGACCGATTCCTGTGGAATTCCAGCGGTGACGTTGTAGTACTTTTTAACCTTCACCTGTATACCTGAGGGTAAACTGAGAACAATGTTTTCTTTGGTACACGATTTCGATGCATATGGAAGCGTTACAGCATCTTTGAAGGTTTTTCAATAGCCGGGCTCAAAATTGGATTACAAATTATGCTATGAAATATATATAAAAGCATTTTTAGGTGAATGGCAACGAAATCTGGGCCAGCATTCTGTAAGGCGAAAACGTTCAAACGTTTTCGTGCACACGAACAGTTTGCTTCATGTAACATCAAAAACGAAAGAAATTCGAACAAAGTGTTCGTTCGTTTTTTTTTTCGCGCCCACGAGAATTTCTTTCGTTTTCGACGTTTTCACTTTTCTTTCGTTTTTGACGTTTTCACTTTTTTTTTGCTTCATGTAACCTTAAAAACGAACAGATTTTATCGTCTCCACTAAAGAAAACAAACGACAGCTATTTTGTTGACGTTTATCATTTTAATATTTATTCTCTTTGAATTTGGTGGTGTTAAGATTGTGCTGAATATTTTACTAGAAATGCTAACAAACTGTTTTTTGTCGATCAGGGAAAGTGAAGTGGAAAATGAAGACGTAAATTTAAGAAAAATTAGAAAAAATCTCCGGGATTGCTCGAATCCTCTCACATTATCTGACAAAAGGTTGGTTTATTTAAATTTGGTTCTTAGTTAAAAAAGTTTTTTTTTCTTTTAGTTTTGTTGAACGTTTTAGGTCAAACAAAGCTGCCTTTAAGTACGTGCTGGACAATATTCATTTGCATACAGGCACACGAAAAACATACGTGCCTCCTATTTTAAAACTTTCCTCAACATTAAAACTACTTAACGAAAATAAAGCTTCATACTGAGACTGCCAAACTATAATTTTGTTGTAACGCAGTTTCTCAAACCTAAACGAATGTGAACAAAAAAACGTTAGGAGTTACATGAAGCAGATTTTCGCTTTCGCGTGATTTTTGAAGCGCGAAAGTGGTTTTCGTTTCGTTATTTACAGAATCCCACCCCTGGTTATACATTTGCATGTAAGGACTCAAAAACAATTGTTTATGCATAAACAAAAAACAAAAAAGTACAAAGTCATTCTTCATCAATCAACGAATTTATTTCACCTAGGGATGTGCAGAGCGGAACGAATTGAACCTAGTTAGCCTTGTCACAATTAATAGTTCTGAGAGATTTATTGCACGTGAAGGGCTGAAAGCGCAGCAAGTTGACGCTGTAAACAATTTTATTTAAACGCAGTAGGCGTTTTATTTATATTACCCACAAGATCTATATAGATTTCCATGGTTTACATCAACAGTAGGATCTCGTACTATCGTTGTAAACCATTCAAATCAATGATCCATATAGATCTTGTGGGTTAAATAACAGCGCATGGTGTCGTCTTCTCCCTCTATGAAAAAACCTCTCTTGCAATCGTTCTTATTTCCTCGATACCTTTACTTTTATCACGTTTAATTATGGTTTCCGAAAATCAAAACTAATATTCGGTACTTTGAGGTTGTACCTCCAGATAAATTAGGCTCCACAAGAAGAAGAGAAGCACCGATTTTTGAGGACTCGACGAATAACTTTGTAACTCAAAGATCAACAATCGTTTTTTAAGGTTATGTACACTGATTCGGATCTATATTCTTGTATGATCACTATTCCGATGAATGAAATAAAGGGATTTTTAAATAGGGACGCCCCCATTTTCTCATAAAGTTCGTCCCAAAAACTGAAAACGCAGTGATTGTGATACGTTTTTTTTAACTTTCTCCGTTATCTACGTAGTATGAGAAAGATATTGTTTTCGTACAAAATTTTGAACTCAAGATGTTAATCAATTCTGACATTACGATGGTGGAGGAACTCAAAAAAGTGAGTCGCAAAACTCTGTCCGGTCTGATGACCGTCTGTCTGTCTATCTGTCTGTCCTTCCACAGGAATACAGCCTAAACGGATGCGCGAATTACGTTCAAACTTCGGATTTGGAGTTTGTGGGAGGTTTTTTTTAAATTTTTGCAAGGTAACCTAAGTAAATATTAATGGTATCTACTACCCATGTAAAATGGTCGTACCAGTTTGATTTGATCGAAAACCGCTCTAACGATTTCAACCAAAATTAATATTTAAGCTTATGTAGGTGAGGTTACCCTGACTGAATACCCAGTTTTTGGCTAAAAATTCGAATAACGGTACTTTTGAAATTGCGACATACATATCTCAAAAACGGTCCATACGATTGTAACAAAAATTTATTTCTAAGTTAATGTGGTCATAGATAACTTAAAACCAAAATCAGTTTTTCCTTATGTTGTCGTACAATGGATTTTTGAAAATACTCATGTTTTTAAAATTGCCTTTTTTTACTTTACCTGAAAACGGTAATAACGATTTTAGACAAAATGCAAACTTAGAGTCAAACTGAAGTTCTCAAAATTATTGTGTCCTTAATTTTCAATTCGAAGCACCGAAAACGCTATTTTTAAAAACTGCTCTTATCTCAAAAACCGCATCTTCGATTTCGACAAATCTTTAAAAACGAAGTACCTAATGGTTACATCCCGAACAATGCCATGTAATCGGTTTTCAGCTAAATAGTTGAGCATTTTTCAAACTAAACATTGCAATTGGGGGGCTTACACAATCAGAAAATCAAACTTGATTTGCACCCCACGCACACGGGCATCGGGATTTAGAATTTATAACTCCTAATGCTGATTCACAAATACCTGAATTCTTACGTATAGGTATAGCTATGTATAGATATCGGTCTATCACGGGCAATACTTCCAGTCATTGAAAACTTTAATCATACTCTAGTAAAAAATTCAAAACATATCCTAGTAGCTCAAAAACAGAAACTTCTACTAGGTACGATTGTCCTGTACTCAAAAATCGTGTGAGGTGTAATTTTTATTATTAAATACATATCTACCTACACGATATGTTCGTAATCCATGTTATCTCCAGATCTGAACGCATTTCCAAAAGAGTTAACTGTCAAATAAGCTCGCTATAAGTCAATGGGTACGTTCAAGTACCTAGTTTAGTAAGTCTGACAGCTGTCTGACTTGATGTTTCTCAGTTTTGATTAGCTTAGATTGGTCATATGAGCGGCTGTTTTAGTTGACGTTTATGGAGGGGTAGCCAACGTATCTAGTCAAGAAATTCGTGTCAGAGTACTAAGTTGACAGTTTGCATATGTGGTTGGCTTAGGAAAAGTTACCGACCAATCTAGTTTTTGCGTTCTGGTTACATCTAGTCCAGATCAATCTAATAACTAGATTTTTTAATGTGCCCAATCTAAGCTCTTTTTTTGACATATACGATCACTCAACCTCGCACGTCACCAAAGTAGCGCTACTACTCGAACAAGATAATAAAATTCCATTGGAAAAAATTCCAACTTAAATCTAGTTTTATTAAATACATAGTTGTAAGGGAACCGTCTCATTTCTAGCCTACCAGGTAATGAGTCAAAATGCCGAATACGATTTGTAATCGACATAAAATCATACAGAATATTACATTCAGAAAAGTGAAACACCTGGTGTAAACCACTTATGGCATCATCGGGCATTATTTCTTGAGAAATGCGACCTAAGTAGGCGTCGCGATCAATGATCGCAGTACGATGAAGATAAATACATACGTAGATGACAAATGTCCGGATGAGATGCGGTTTCCCCAAGATGACGCAACTTGACATCGTTGAATTATTGAGATCAAATTTTGGTGAAAACGAGATTTGTGTGAATTGAACCTGTCAGGGTAAGGGCATTTGACATCTCTGGACTATATTTTGTAGATTTTTAGTTTAACTGACGAACGAGTAATAATTGCTGCCTTAAACATCGGTTGTAATATTCGTGATATCGGATGAAGGTATACTGTCACCAGTGACCCAAAATTGGACGTTCAGGATGCACTTTATAAGGAAAAGTTCGAAATCTGTTTTGTGCAAAATTGTCTATTTGTGGTATTTGTTTCTTACTATTTCAAGTTCTAATGGAATTTAAAAAACATCCTTAACAGTTTTGAGGTTGGAGGTGGCCTCGGCTAGTAGGCGATTGCCTCACCAGGAACAACGTTGGAATACTTTTCGTTTAGGAACCGACAGTTTACTTTTGTGCCTCATCCTTAGTTTAAGGAGACTACTTGAATGACCTTGTTTTTAAGTGAATCAATCATGTCCTTGTGACACGTTTTATCTCGGATTTCAGAAAGCTGCACTGAACAAACTCCCATTCTACTCGATAAATTCCTTAACCACCAAAATATTTCAAAATCCCCACTACTGACCAACTGTACCAGAATTCAAATCTACCCTACGATAATGAAAAATCAAACCACCCTCTTCACGTCATCTGTGTTTCTATTTTCTTATGTATTCCAATCTTCTTCTGCCGCCCTCCATCTCGTCGCCCACTTCATTCTAGACAACAACACAAACATAACACAAACTGTATTCTGTATTCTGTTCTCTACCATCAGAATGAAAATCCCACGAGAACATTTGTACAAACTCACATGAAAATTGATAACAAAAACAAATCCGAAATCCGAATATATCAAGCCGGAGCTTTTATCTATACATAAACATGCACGCCACAAAGAACATAGACATAGAATAGAACACGGAACACCCCAAAGTAGAATCTGTGTAGAAGAGTAGGAAAAATACTTAGCGCAGAAAAACAGAAAAAACGAAAACAAAATAAAATAAACCCGTCATCATCGCAGAGAGTGAGAGCGAAATATGGAACAAGAACAAGAACAAGTAAAAAGCTGCCAATCTACCACAATGTAAGTACGCGAACTGAGAACTTTTTATCAATCGGTCAAGAACATTTGTCAGTGTTAAACGCGATTTGCAAATTCCTCTATTCAAAGTTGAAAAATGCTTCTAAAAAGAAAACTTTTTCGCAAAACCTATCCAAAACCCGAATAAATAAATAAAAACGAATAACCATCCAAAGAGAAATTGTGAAAAACATTATCAAACTGTTTTCCAAGAATTTCCATTTCAATTCACCTCAGTGTCAACTGTCAAAAACAATAAAACTTTCGTTAACCGTGAAAACCCTACTACCACAACCTTCAACCTGCAACCTGAAACACATACAATAAATAGTAATACTGTGGAGTGTTTTTAAGAAAATTTATTTTCTTATTTTGTTTTATGTAAGCAGGAAAATCTAAGCTAGCTATTTTTTTGAATTACTGTCAGAAGCTTTGGGTGTTTTTGTGGATACAGTGTTCTTTATAACAGTGTGCGAAACAAGTTTAAATGTTATTAAGTAACTTTGTGAAATAGTCAACAAAAGTGGGTAAATACACACCAAAACAGATCTACGACAGGCGGCTGTCAGCCGCAGGAGAGGGTTGGTTTTCTTTTAGAAAACAGCTCATCATCGAAATCCATACTTGAATAAACATTTTTTTTTTATTTCGTTTGTCGTTCGTGTTTCTCTGGCTGAATTTGGGCAAAATTCAAATTCAAATAAATAAAAAAAAAAAAAACCAACAAACGAATAATAATAATAAAGAAAACATATTTAAATAAAATAAACAAAGTGGCTCTCTCTCCTTTGGTGAATTGTTTAATTTGCGCAAAGAGAACGTCTATTTTATACAGAGGGCAGCGCGTGTGTGTGAACTTAAACAAGTTTAGCCAATAAAGTACATTTGTTGTTAAATTATCGTTCGTCAGTGTTCTGTTGTTATACACGTATATTTGCACATGTGTTTTGTTGTTCAGTTCGCTGAAATACCAATAATAATCCATAATAATAATAATTTGCTAAAGTGTTTTGTTTTTCTGCTGTTATTTTTGTTTTGTTGTTTTTGAGTTACACTCTGGCTAAGTCAACGCGAGTTTGAAAGTGTTAAGTGAGACGTCAGACGTGGTATGTGGTGGAGAAGCGAAGTAAACGACAAAAGTCATTTACTGAAGAAAACAAGAAAATAATTTAATCAAAAATAGATACAAGAAACACAAGTAAGAGAACAAAAAAAAAAATATATAAAACAAGTCGAGAGGAAGAGGAACAACAAGTAGTGCTGATTCGCGAACGGGACGAAGGAACGGCGGAAAGTTTGTTTATTTACTTCGTCGGTGATTTTATTTTTCATTTTCTTTTGTCGTGGAATATTTTTGTGGATTGCTTACTTTGTGAAATAAAAATAACTGATCGAAAAAGAGGTACACCAGACGAAAGGAAGAAGGACGAACCAGGTTGGTTATATTTTTGTGCTGCAGTAATCATAATGTCGTGTCATGATTTTTTTTTTTGCAATTTTTTTCTCTTTATTACTTCTTGTATGGTATATGTAATGTGGTTCTATATTTCATCAGCTGACGGGAATGAGTGTGTAGGTCGTGAATGTAGGTTTAGGAAGGCAACTTAGTGGGGAACCGGGAGATTGTGTTTTCGTTTTCGTTTTTGCACAATATGGTGGGTATCGGGTATGTATCCATTATTGTTCGTTCGGGGGGTCTTTTACAGTGATATAAAAGGAAAAAAAGACTTATTTTGTGGGCTTGACTAATGTTCTTTTAAAATGGGCATGTGACTTTATTTCCAAAAAAAATTTCGGACAAGTGCTGATTAAAATAGAATGTGGACAGCGCATCATTATCAAAATTTGGCAGCATGTGGTGGTGGCAAATTGTCATTTTACCTATATTGCTTAGGATCAGTTTAACCAGATTAAAAGTTTTTTTTTAAGATTTTTCAGCTCTAAAATACTTTACTTCAAATTCATCAATTTTTAAGATTTTAGGTTTTCTAAATTTAACAAGTTAAACAACTTTTTCTACTGAAGGAAAACGTTTTCTATTAATTCAATTATGATGTAGAATGTGAATCGAACAAAGCCCATGCACAAATTCTGTTTTACTAACGTTTCCATCAGCCCTAAAGTAAGGAAATTATTTGATTTGGAAAAACTGATGTACTAGGTAGTAATAAAATATAGGGGTATTCACGATTCGATGCAACTGGTCTTGTATCATTGCGAAAATGCGAAAGTGCAACTTTCGCACTACAACAACAAAATACTTATACAGAAAAATTTTTCGCAACACTTTTGCACTTTATCTATAACCTGACCCTATTGCAACCGAAAAATACAACAGAGTAGCCTTATGTAGTTGACAGTTTATTTAAATTCTTGATTTCTGTGTGTACCTATCAGAAAAAAATAAAGATAATGGAAAACATATAGTAACCAATTAAAAGCAAATTTTTCCCTTTCAAAAAATTGTAAAAGTTTTTTTTTTCAAAACAAATGTCAATTGTCCAACTGGAACTGTGATTTGTTTCAGTTTTTCTAGACATGAGAAAAAGTGTGTTCACGATCTGATAAAAAAAAATAAAATTTCGCAATTTGACTAGGCCTGTTACATCGAATCGTGAATACCCCTTATGTTTTTGGAAAACTGTTTTGGGAGTAAAAACAGCAAACAAAAAATTCGCATATGCTTCCACATTCCTCTGCAAATGTTGAAACGATATTTCCTGCTGTAAGTTTAAATATGACAAAAATTCCTAACCGTTCGAGTACTGAAACAGTTGAAATTTTAATCTTTTCCAAGGATTTGTTGCGCTTTAATGCAGCCGCATTGCTTTGATCTTGATACCTAAGGTACAGGGTAGGGTCCGCCAAATAACTTTTTTTTTTTAATGCTATAAAAAAAAAACTACTGAATATTTTCT
Source organism: Cheilosia vernalis (assembly GCA_949126925.1). Lineage (NCBI taxonomy): Eukaryota > Metazoa > Arthropoda > Insecta > Diptera > Syrphidae > Cheilosia > Cheilosia vernalis. Next base: position 12,451,118 of record OX421358.1, read on the forward strand.
CAAATTTATTTTTTTATTTGAAAGAACAATCCTTCCGGTTAATAATGGAAAATAACTTTATTCAAATGGCTGCCTCCGCTGGCCATGCAGTAGCCTACACGATCGGTCCAATTTTTAAGCACAGTATCGATTGTGTGCAGCTGTATTTCACCAATGGCTTCACGAATATTGTCCATTAAAGCGTCAATTGTCTCTGGCTTGTCGGCGTATCACTTATCTTTTACGGCACCCCACAAATAATAGTCCAACGGTGTCAAATCGCATCTGAGAGGTGGCCAAACGACATCAGCTCTGCCGCTGATAATGCGATCTTCAAAAACAGGGCGCAAAACATCGAGTGTAGCTTCGGCTGTGTGGCACCCTTTCTGCCACAGCAGCAATTTTCTAGGGTGTTCGCACCGTTTTTGGCTTTTCACGCTTTGGTTTATCGATGAGGATACCACTTTCTTTCACTTTTTTCACAAGATAACGAACATGCGGAGCTGACGGTGCTTCTCTTCTTCTAAATTCCGTACGCAATTTTCGCACACATTCTGCAACATTACCATGATTTTCAAAGTAATGTCGCAATATTTGCCAGCGTTGTTCAAGCGTATACACAGCCATATTCGTTCAGTGGAAGGATAAAACTAATTATCTGTCAAATCAGACATGAGCTAAGTGTTACCATTCGCGAAATAAGCACTAGTTGAAAAAAAAAAAAGTTAGATGGCGGACCCTTTATAGGCAATGAAACTCTAAGGTCCGTTTGATGATACTACTCATAGCTATTTAAGTTCTACTTTAAAAAAATAAATATAAGTTTTATTTAAAGCACTTCAAAATTGTGTTCTATATTTCCTTCTTTTTATATTTTGAAAAATCTTGATTTTATTTCGGAAAAACAAGATTTTAAAATTTTGTTACTGGGAATTAGATATTAAATCCTTTTTAGTACAACAAAAAGTTGGGTTATCATTTCCCACATATTTTTTTCAAACATCCAAAGATGAGTGGTTATTTTGACTTAAGTAAAATGGTTCCGAATTTTGCTTGACTATTTTTTCTCAGCTTTCGCATAGGTAGGTACCTCTATAAATATCTACCAACATTTCTAGGTAAGATTCGGATGACTACCTTTTCATAATTTTTGGGACCATTTCAAACCACAAACGAACTCGCTTAAAAACTGAAATGAGCCAAATTTGTACTAAAATCTGGTATCTACCTCATTTCTTACCAAATTGGACGTCCGTTTTTGTTTTCGTCTGCTACGGTGGTTGTTAAGACAATTTCGAAGACACAAATGAGGTGCCAAGCAATATCTCTTGCGGCACCTGTTACACTTTTGTTACTTAATATATCGAATTGTTAATAATTTATGAAAATTGAGTTTCAATATTCTAGTACTTTTTTTTTAGTAACTCCTACATCCGTATAACCCTGCTCGTAACTCACCATAAATGTGAATAACTTTCCTAGTTGGCGCTACAGTTCGGGTCGGACCTGGACATCAGCCAATATGCCTCTTGAGTTAGCGCGATCTTTAGCGTTACAAGAGATGCCGTTGGCTCATAAAAGGCTCATCCGCCATCTCTGTTTCAGTGCCCTGAAAAGTGCTGAAAATCCCCAAATATGCCATCTTGACTATTGACGATGGATTCACTCGTTTTATGTCCTCTTTCTGATACTCGATCAGCCAATCATTCCGACAGACCATTTTCTTCGTGTCCCTAATTTCTTCGTATTCAACACTCGCGCTAAAAAGTTTAACTAGTCCTACCTGGATGGGCAAGACCACTAATAGTAGTTTTCCTCGGGGAGCTAAAAGAAGCCTAATTAATGTGTATGAAATGTTTACGACAACTGGATGTTTACGACAACTGGACATCACCAAGTTGATGCCAATCAGAGCCCATTCCTATTCATACACAGTCCAACCACGAAAAACCAACATTGGATAAAAATGTTCATGAAAACCTATACAAAATTTGAATAAATTTATGAAAAATAACACAATAATTGAACTGACGTTCAAAACTTTCGGAACGAAATTTCATATTTATATTTGAGTTTGGGTATTTTTCGATCAAAAATTTTTCATTTCTGCTCCATACTTCTTATAAAAGCTGGCAACAGTGCAGCACAAATGTCAAAATTTCGCAAGCAAACAATTTCCCGTACCGGCCAATAAAAGTAAGTGCAAATCTGTACCAAGCAATCTACTACAGTAGCCCACTTTTCCGCCATCAATTCGCAGCAGCAGCGTACAGCAAAACGAAAAGGAGAGCTACATTTTTCTTTCATAATTTCGTTGTGTCACTTTTGTATAGCATTTTTCGTTCCAGAACAGCTGCTTACTTGGATTAAGAATGGAAAAGTCTGTCAAAATTTTAGTGGCGGGGATAAAGTCTTTCAGAGGGAAAGAGAGGGAAAGTTACGAAAAAGTTAGAAAACTCTAAAAAATGACAGATACAAAATTAAGAAAATTAAACAAAAAGTAGTACAGAAATGTGTGATAATCGCAAAGACTTTTCTTTTTAGTAACAATATTAGTTGATTCGTCTCGCTATGGAAGTGATTCGGAATTAATCGAACTTCTTTTTGATATGTGAACATAACATGACTAAACTACAAGCATTCGAGAAGAGCAAAACTAAGGTAATAAGTAATAAACGAATGGCTAGCGAAAAAAGAAAAAGAAGAGGATATAATCGATAATAGATTTTTACCTTGCCCCACATGTTGATACCATTTTAATACCTAAGCAGGAAATCAAAACATGCCAAATATGATAATAAATGCCAAATCATCTGTCAATGGTCAAGTGACTGACTCCACTTTTTACTACCAGAAATTTGTTAAATAAATATTCGTAACATTCTCAGTGCAGGGCTAAAAAATATCTTGCTCTCTCGAAACCACCTCTTTTACGAATTTTTCGAATTAAAGAACGCCATTGAGTAAAATTTTATAAAATTTCGTAAAAACTCGTAAAAACTCAAAGTAAAGGAACAGACCTATTTTGTTGTTGAGCTTCGTGGCAATTTTGAATCTTTCAGAACAAAGTTCCGACAACCCCTAAGCGAAGTAAGAAAGTCTAGATGATCTAATCGTAATGGAGGCCCGAAGGATTTTAGATGGTTATCGTAGAGTCTGAGTGCTTTAAAGTTAGGAGTTTAAGAGCACGATACAGTTGGCTATACCCAAATCTGCCGATACTGTAACAAACTTGATACAGAAATTAGATTGTTACGATCGTTACACTTTCGAGTATCGTTATAACATCTTGCGGTAGATTCCGTATGACAGTAATCGTCATCGTTTTTGACACTTTGACAACCATAATATGTTATGTTTTGGCCTAATTTTGAACTCTATTATCAGCTTTCATTATACGAGTACGTTTGTGTAGAAAAATCCTAATTTTTTCACTTAGTTTGCCAGCTTTGCAGGTCTATTTTGACGATAAAATGAGTGCCCTGGTTGATGCTATCAAGTAGGATGTAGGAATAAATAATTTTGACGGATACTTTACAGTTTTAGCTGTCAGCTTTCTGCTGACTCACTGGAAAATGTTCGCGCAGAGACTGAATCTATTTTTTTTTTGTATTGTTAGTTCCTCTTCGCCGAAGTTTAAAGTTGGTAAGAGGGAAATACAAGATCAGACTGAAAGAAATAATAACATACTCTTGATTTAAATTTATTTTTTTTAAGTGAGCCCAATGAATTTCAGTGAATGGAAATTCAAAGAATGCGCACTAAAAGGTCTGCATTCTTTTAGATTGGGTTTTTTTTTTAAAAGTTAATTTTCTTCTTTTTGACATTCCTTCTGCTAACGCAAGTCCACAATTGTTCACTCAGGCTCAGTTCTTCCTTAGATCAGCATAATTCAAGTAAACACATCTATTTATAAATTTTGCAATTAAATTCGCAACTACAGCAGCGGACATACGAGTACTATTTCATCACAGCGTCTAGTACATTTTTACTGTGAAATGCAATTTTTTTTTTTTATTGTTTAAATTGTTGAACGAGTTCAGTTGGGGTCATTAGTGGAATTGTTTCATCAAGGTCGGGTGTGAATTTTTTTTATTACATTCTCAAAATACTTGGAATTGTGGCAGCGGACTGTTAAACACTTTTTAATTAGGTAATAGATTCGTTATAGCTTACTACAATACGACAAACTGGTTGGGAAAACAATTAATGCACATAGGTACTTATCGCTAGAACAAAAATGAATAAACTGTTTACTGGAACCAGTTGATGGGTATCTAACCAAACAAAGTAGTGAAAAGTCTTAAATGACGTTCATAAAAATAAGTAAATGACATATGCTTATTTCAATCATATGAATTTGTGAGTAAATGGTTTTGTTTATTTTTATTCTCTCTATATATAGCATAGCCAACTTCCTTTTATTTTCCTAACTTAAATACCTGACTTGCAACAAGTTTAAGTGTGGCACCCAATAAAACGCAACAAAATCAAGGAAAACATGAAAATCCTCCTAAACGTCTTTGTTGTTCTCTCACCTAAAAACCAGACCAAAATTATATTCTCTTTGTTTTCAATTCGAAGAATCATCATCGTGGCTGCTAAAATAGAGACTTCTGCTGTGGGTGACTTCCTACATAATAAATAAACGCATTTATTCAAAACAACACAAACACACACACTTAAAATGTCTTAAAATTCTATTTACAAAATGCTGTTGCTCCTGGGACTCTTCTTAATTTGCTGGTGGGCGTCGTGCACAAACATTTAATGCCCCTACCATTTTGGCGATCGAACTTTGTTTCTTAAAATTGAAAAAATACAAAAATAATAATAATAATTTCCTAAATTAGAAATAATTGCCAATCGAAGACAAAGAAATTCAACAAAACACAGATCAAAAGAAGAAACGAAACGAAAACGAAATAAAATAAAATAAAACTATATAATCAGTGAGCGAATTCAAAACAGTTTGTGACGTCAAATAATATTTCAATTACAATATTTGACATGATGCAATACAGACAGGGATTTGTCTCAGATCTTCAATCTACAGTTGGACACGGGAAATGAATTGAATTATTCAACATTGCTGAAATCTGTGGCTTATGTTGACTTTAATATTTCATTGTTTACTTTGTAGAAATTAAAAACATTCTTATAGCATAAATGGTTTGTGTGACGTTGTCGCTTTAATAAATATATTCAGGAATGTTGTACACACGTACGTATACTGAGATATATATAAACACAAGAGATATATTTTCTTATGATGTGCGAGAAGGTCTGCTTTCGACATTAGATTTAGTGCCGCACATAAATGTTATCTCTTTGTTTAGATTTTTAATCAGAAACCTTTGCGACTAGTGTTTCTTGTAATGGACGCTAAGTGACGGGCAACTGGTTTGTACAATCAGGTTCGCACACATTTTTCCCAATGCGATGGGTATTTGTTAAATTTTAATTAGTTCTAATGAGCACACCACTACAACACAACTAAGTCAATCGATATATCAATTTATCAGCTTAAATATATAAGCGAGCGTGTGTTAGAGGTTCCTTCTCGTGGTATTTGTGTTAGGCATCGTTTCGTGGAGGTGTGTCAAGAGGATGGCTTAATTGGCTAGATTGGTTTAATTTGTGATCGATTTCTGGAATTTTTTCAATCACTTTTCAAGTTTTGAATGGAGTTTTAGAAAGTCAAATTAGGTAGGAGCATACTCCTTTGTATGTTATTAAATTGGTAGAAGGATGAAAGTGGTTATTTATTCACGGATTTTCTCGAAGCAGTTCTGGGGGACAAGGTAGCCATGAAAATCTGTAGTCATTCATTTTTCGGTTTCGAAATTAAAGCTAAAATAAAAACAGCGATACATTCTTGATGAACATTTTATTCCATTATTGGAGTTGGGATTTTGTCATTAAGTGCGAAAAAGAATATCATTCAAATGGCCGCCTTTGGAAGATTCGCAGCATGCGATTCTTTTGGGGTCATTTTTGTTACCACTTTTTCGCACATTTTGGGGAGGTATTTCAACCATAACTTGAGCGTCTAGAGTTCGGGGATTATTCGCGTAAACACGGTTTTTTGCGTAGCCCCACATAAATAAAACGAACAGTGTCAAATCGCATTTACTTTACTTTTGGTGGCGCTTACAGTCCGGGGTGGACCACGGCCTCAACTAACAAACCCCTCCAGACAGCTCGGTCCCTCGCTAGATGCCTCCAGCTACGCACACCAAATTGGTTGAGGTCGTAATCGAATTGTACCTAAGGTGGGGTCTTCCTCTGCTGTGTTGTCCCTCAGAGGTGGATTCGAAGACTCGTCGGGCTGGTGCGTTGTTGTCCATACGCTCCACGTGTCCCAGCCATCTCAGCCGTTGTATTTTCAGCTTTTTGACTAGGTCAGCGTCGCTGAATCTTCTTCTCCACACTCCATCGTCACAAATACTACTCGAAGAACCTTTCTCTCAAAGCATCCCAGAAGGTTTTTATCCGCTTTTGACAAGGTCCATGCTTCTTGGTGGCCAATTGACGTGAAATTACGCGACCATAACCATCGCAAAAAGTGGCTACGTTTGAATCACCACTTTTGAAGTAAGTTTTAATAATTATAACGCGTTGTTCGACTGTTAAACGATCCATTATCGTAAATGGCAAACATTCAACTAATATTATGACACTTCAAATGACAGCTGAGTTTTATAGGTGTCAAATGTAAGCGCTACCAACTTGAAACCACGAAATGAATGACCCTGTACCTTTGATTCCTGAACTTCGATCAATATTCAATTTTAGATTTGTAAATTGGCAACTGTGTTGGAAAATCTTGACAGATGTTAACCGTTAAGGGCACCACGAAAATAGTTTCTCAAATTTTGCATGTGGATATAGAAGCTTGACCTTGAGTCAATTGTAAGTCCTAAGTACTTAAATTCACTAACGCTTTCAATCTTAAAACATTTATTACTGCAGCTAAGACTATACGGTCAAAAGAACAAAAAAAAAACGGACTTGGATTGCAAGTGCAATAAGAAAGCCGAAATCTTAGGCAATAAGCTGCATGGAAGTAGATGTTTGACCAGCGTCAAAATTGTTACCAAACTAAAAAAACATAATTTTTGAGCTGTTAATCCGGAAACCAGATTTTTAAGACATGTAGATATAGATTGATGTCTGAGAAAAGATTCCAACCACTTTGTGAACCATAAGCAAAGCCCACATCATCCGAAAATGCTGGCAGTAATCCCTAAAACGGCAAGTTAAACAAGGAATTGATATAAATTAAGAACAGTAATGGTCCCGAAACAGAACCCTGAGGAACTCCAATATTTACAAACCTTACATCGCTTCTGGTGTCATCAACCTTCACTCCCTGAGACCTATTTCCAAGGTAGGTAAGTCTTAAACCGCTCGCAAATAAGACCACGAACCGGATTTTCAATTTGCGAAGCAATATGTCGCGGTTAACCTTATCAAATGCTTTAGTAATGTTAACAAACAACTTGGCTTTACATATTAGCAAATATCTGCAGAAACGACGAAGAGCATCCTCTGTAGATCACCATTTCTGAACCCGAACTCAAATGAACTGGAAAAATTTGTTTTTATAATTTTTTCAAACATTTTTCTAACAGCAGATTGAGGTGAGAAAGGCCTATAATTACAGAATTCGCCAGCAGAACCCTTTTTAATCAAGAGTTGTGTGTCAGCACATTTGAGTGCATCAGGAAATACCCCAGAAAAGATGTTTTTTTTTTAGTTTGTTCATTTTTTTCTTGATTTTATTCACTATCTTACCTTTTACAGCTCTTTAGAGACTTGCGATGACTGGGACTTGTTCCCGTTTGCAGGGACTTCCCCCGAATTGCTTCTTTGAACTTTCTCAAATCAATTTTGAACTTGGTTGAAGTAAATATATCTCGCATATCACTTTATTGAAAAGCTGTCTAACATTTTTCAGCAGCATTTATCCTAAGGAACTGCTGCATTTATTAATAGCCTTCTTAGATTTAAAAAAAGTTTTTCCCTTAAAGCGTCAGAAACACCCATTAGTCAATTTGAAAACTATCAGTTTTCTCTGGCGTATACGTAACATTTTTTTTCTCATAGAAGTACATACTAATTAAATTGTTACAAGTAAATTTATTGATAGTAAATTTGATGTGAGCAAAGTTCAGTGTATTTTAGAAAGTCAAACCCACTTACTTGAACAAGCAGGAAAATCTTTCTACATCCAGGTATTAATAACTCTTCCAGCCGTACCCGAGTTAGAGAGCTCAGAATCTGCCACCTAAATAAGAAAAATAAAATAAAATATATTTTCAGGTGTGTGTGTAAATGCGAAAAGTCAATATTACCTACCCGAATATCTGATTGTCTGAGTATCTGCAGTTTGGCAATGATAATTGCCAGAGGTAAACAATGCAAATTAGCGTTAAATAGTTAGCGATCCTACTGGACTTGCTTTTAACAGATTTCACACGGTTAACATTGAATTTGAATGGAATAATGTTGAGTTGACTTTGTTGTGAATCATTCAAGATGCTGTCGTCTTATAAAAATTACTTAAATCATTTTATGCAAACTATATATTTGTTTTGCGATCTTAAACTGTCATATTCGATACTGTTTCTACCCTCTCGCCATCAATCGGGTGAGTGAGCTTAATTGTTGTTTTTTTAGCAAAGGCCCACAATTTTGTTGAATTGGAGAGATTGCTTAATGGCTGTAATCGATGTGGCAGTAATAAACCAGTTTTGCCAAGCTGGCCAACAATATTTAGATGCAATACGCAAACTTCAAGTGAACGTTGGTTGAACATTTATAGGAAGGGTTCCGTGTTGGTGGTTCTTTTTTGCAATTATAAAGTCCTACAGCTCAAACAAAATCCTTTCGATGCAAAATTTTACTCAGCCGAGGTTACATAAGTCGTACCTCAGTTGCTACAATATATTTTAGATTTGCATATCGGTCGTTCTTTTGATGGAGCCATATTTATGATGTAGATAAGACAACACATTTTTCCATACTTTCATTCGTCACTTACTACATCCATATGTGACCCAGTGACACTTCAGTGTAGAATGTTTTAGATAAGAATTTATTTTTTTCTCGCACATTTGTTTGGCAATATGAAAATCAGCTTTAAACTAATGTGGACAAATTGTTTATGAGCAGTTTGACGGGGCGTTTATTAATGCGCGAGTGAAATAAAAATTTGTTGAAGAAGTTTTTGGCTGCAGGTGAACATTTTTTTTAAGCTCAAAATTGATTTTAAAAGTATCTTAAATGATTACATATTGCAGCATCTCGTAATCGTAACCATTCGTATTTCCATTGGAAAAAAGAAAAAAACTAATGACTATACTCATGGAGAGACTTTTTCCTAAAAATGTATTATTTTTAAAATATTCCTTTATTCTGTAATCGCCTCACTTCAAAAGAAGCATAAGCATAAGGTACAGATAAATAAGAGCACACACACCACCATTCACTTAGTGGGCTCGCGTGATAAGGAAGCATTATGTAGAACCGAACGCATACAAACTAGATCTCAATTTAAATTAGACAACTTTGGCGACGCTCAACATTTTAAAAAAAATTTTTTTGTTGGTGCTTTTCAAGTGTGATGACCATAATCACTGTCTTGACGTATTAAGATGAATTTCAAACAAGGAGTTTGCCATTTGACATTAGTTTGCAGAGTTTTTTTTTATTTGGCAATTAATTACCAAACCAGCTTATGTTATCAATCACATTTATCTTTAAGGCATATCATCTAAATATATAAACACGCAGCTTAGGAAATAATTCATTTGAAATGTGCTTTTAATAATTTCGAGTGTGAACTTAGGTATTTCTTACAATCAAGAGTGATTTGCGAGCAATAATTATTCGAAACACCAAGGGAAATCTATAATTCATAATGGATGTGTTTACGAAACATGAAATTACTGAGTATACCATTTTTTTTAAATTCGAATGATATTGACGTTTTAATCTTAAAACTCAATCAAATATTTAAAACCTATGCAAAGATAATCAGTTGATTCCATTTTGCCACAAATGCTTGCAGCTTTTCGGGCTGATTCCTCCATCTGGTTCAGCAGAAATTACTTGGAATAGTTTTATTGAGCATTTGTCTAAAAAATTTGGATTTTCTGAATTAGTTATAAAACAAAAATTATAATTGAAAACAAAAATATCGCTTAAAATGTCAACTGAGGTACAACGTGTTTTAAATTTTATCTTTTGTCAAAACTTGACAGCAAAAACAGAGGGGAAACTTCAAATATGAGTGAAGAAGCTACTTGGTTTGAAAAAGGAACCGTGAAAAATAGTCAACAATGAGAGGAAAAGGAAACAGATATGTTTAGCTTTTCGTTTATAATTTATATTCAACATTATTTTTGTTTCCTTAAGCCTGAACTACATTGAAACAAAAGTGGGAAAAAGTACAAACAAGTGAAAAGGTAGAAATTCATGAAAACACTCGCATATTTATATGACATCTATGAACAAAATCAGAACTAAGGAAGCTCAGAGATTTTTGTGTTTACATTTCAAATATCCAGAAGCAATTATAAACAAATTTAACCGACTGAAGTGAAAAAAGAGCTGTAAGTCCTGACTCACTAAATATTCAATTTGCGAACATTCAATCCGGCCCACGAGATGCTCACCAATCTGATGATTTTTCATGTGAAAATGATATCGAGAGATGTTTTTATTTTGCAAGAGTAGAAGAACAAGATGTTGTAAGAGCTGTCATTGATATAAAATCAAAGGCAGTGGGTCTCTATGAAATACACCCTCTTTTTGTAACAATAATTTTGCCACATATACTTCCAGTTATAACCCATATTTTTAATACAATCATTTTAACAAGTTATTTTCCTCAAATATGGAAGGTTGCTAAAGTAATACCGATTCTAAAGAAAGCAGCTACTTGTCTTACAAATCCCGAATACCGACCTATTTCAATACTTCCATTTCTGTCAAAAGTTTCGAAAAAAATCTTGCATAAACAAATTTCTATTTTTCTTAACAATAACAAACTCCTAAGTAAATTTCAGTCTGCCGCTAATCTGATGCAATCATACCTTACAAATAGAAAACAGGCAGTAGTCTTAAATAGGAACGTGTCTAGCTTCTTAGAACTTTGCTCTGGTGTGCCCCAGGGATCAATACTTGGCCCATTGTTGTTTACAATGTTTATTAATGACCTTCCGCTTGTAATCGAAAATGCTTCCCTGCACATGTACGCTGATGATGTACAAATCTATTTTAGCTACAAGCTTGGAATAATCGAAGATTGTGCTGATAAATTAAATAAAGATCTAGAAAATATTACGTCTTGGTCAGAAGAGAATTGTCTCCAACTAAATCCAATAAAATCTAAATGTTTGATTATTTACAAGAATAAACTTGACCATAGTTATTTTCCAAGAATATACTTAGGAAGAACAGTACTCGAATATACAAATAAGGCTAAGAACTTGGGTATTTGGTTCGATTCTACTCTTAGTTGGGACTATCATATACGGTTGTCAATTGGTAAGATCTATGGCTGCCTGCGAAACTTATCTTTATACAAGCACTTTACCCCCCAATATATTAAAATGCAATTAGCCAAATCAATAATTATGCCGATCATAACATATGGGTGTGAAATTTTTTGTGGTCATAGTTCCGAAACAAAAAGAAATTTAACTGTAGCATTTAATAATGGCATCCGATACATATATGATCTCAAACGCTTCGATCACATATCAAGTTACTCAAAAAGCGTATTTGGATGTAGTTTGTATACATATCTGAAGTACTGTGGGCTCAAAAAGCTAAATAACATTTTAATTAGTAAGGAACCCTCGTATCTTTATGAAAAAATAAATTTTGGTGCATCGTCAAGATCGTTTATATTTGTGCAGCCAAAGTTCACCTGCACAAATTCAGAACGTCAATTTTTTGTTTGTGTTATCAGACAGTGGAATGCCTTACCCCTAGATATACGAAGACATCGCGGTACCAAATACTTCGAAAACGTTTTATTCAGACATCTAGTCAATAATTCATAATTCATATTATAGTTTGTAAATGTTTTTATTTATATCAGTTTTTTTTTTTCTGCTCCTAAATTATTTATTTTGATATGTATTAATGTAGATTTCTCATCGTCTAAATTGAATATGCTCATTATTTGCTTATCTCTAATTGTTTAACGTTATTCATACTTGTTAAGTTAAATTAATTCAAAATTGTATTAACTTTTGCTATAAATGGACTTCAAGTCTAATGTAAAAGATATTTCCTAAGTCAATAAATATGAAATATGAAATATGAATTCCATGAATAAGTTTGTTTAAAATTGGATTCGAATAAACGGAGAACGCTCGTCTCTTACGTATAAATTTGATAGGTGACTTAAATGATCGCTCATAGCGTTACGTTTCCACTGGACACAAATCCCGAGATGAAGTACAAGGGTTGAAAATTAAGGCGCAGTGGCTTAGTGTTTAGTGTGTTGGACTAATAAGCGAGGGATTCCACGTTCGAATCCCACAAAAACCATAATTCCAACTCAGGGTTTTTTTTCACTGCGCCACCTCTCGCGAATGTCTGACAAACATCCGAGAGTATTACTGTCCTGAAAGAGTTTCTCAATTAGCCGTTTGGAATCGGCATAAATTGTAGTTCCCTTCCATTCGTTCCAAAAAAAAAAAAAACTCACAAAACGAATAGTTGTGAGAAGCTAGGCCCAGGGTCCCTACAGACCTGTTGCGCCAACTATTATTATTATTATTGTTGAAAACTAATCTTGGAAGTGTTTCCACCGAATAAAAGAAGATTAAGTGGACGTGTTCTCTCTGGTTCTCTCCGTTCGGAGAGAGAATAACGTTTCTCGAGAGAAAGAAGATCATTTTTCCACTTTTGACGTCTTTATCATTCCTGTCAAATGCAGCTCTGTCTGTTTTAGATTTTTGACATCCCGAACTGTTCACAAATCGAACTCTACATGCGAACCTGGTTGGTTCTCGAGATTAGTTTTTTAACTCGTATGTATAAAACAAATGTCAAACCTGTCACTGAACAATCTAGAAATGAGATGATTTCGCAAATATGTCAATCACTTTTCTTTATAAATAGGTAATGTTTTTGTTCGACTTTTTAGGAAGCTGCTATATTTTGAACACATCCATCTTTTTGGAGTGTTGCAAAAGGGTTTCTTTTGTAATTTCCAAGGATTTCGTTTATTTGTTCTTGTTTTCTCTGCATTTATCTCTTCTCTCGGGTCCTAACAAACCAATTTCGAATACCTTTAAGTGTGTGGTCCGACATAAATACATCACATCAGAGTGATCTTGACATAAAGCAACGATAATTTGTGTTGTTTCCATTTCGAATACCTCCCAATAAAATATTTAAATGCAAATAATCTCTCTCTTTCCCCCCTATCTCAACTCAATTTAGAAAAACCGGAAAATAGCAGCAACGCGTTTCGCGTGCGATATTCGCTTTCATATTTTATTTGTATTTATTTAAAAATGATTTGAAAACAAATTAGGTTAACGATGTGCAATCGTTCACTTCTCACACTCGATGTAGTCCTAACCGATTATGGTGTAGCTTCATCTCGCTTTTGTCGAGGCCCATTCATTAAATCGATTAGTAAGTTAAATGTGTGTACGATTGAGTTTTTCTTATCTTATCAATTGGAAATGTGCTGACTGACTCCTGATGCTGAAAGTTGAGCCGTATAATCACACAGTATAAGCACCGATTTTATATAAACAATTAATATTAAACGGCCGTTTAATCGTTTTGTACTATATTTTGAAGGCAATGGCGCGCGCGCCACGTCTTACAAACACAGGCATATAGGCCTATTGTTTCAATGGGGAGAGATACGAAACAGAACAAACTGATAAGAATGTTAGTTTTGCGATTGTTTCTACAGTTTTGCGATAAGTCTGTTCATTTAATTCGTGGTCCCAATCTTTTTCTATGAATTTTTATTGTAGAGAGGATTTAATACTTCGTTGTGTCGAATATTGATAACTAAAACGAACAGCGCAGTCCTGATAAGATTTGTGGTTGAAGTTGATAGTGTCAGTGGACTACGACTTTTTAGAGAAAACGTGCTAAAGTTTGACGAGTTATTTGTTGAGACAAACATTATAATAATAAACAATACAAAAAGTGTTTGTACTGGGAGGGAACAAATGAACTGTGCGCGTAATTGATGACAGCAAGTCATCCGCCATCAACTGACGAAATCTTGCTGCGAATTTTGAAATTCATTGCATGAGTTGTACAAGTGATTTACAATTCAACTTAGGACATCAATATTTCCTTGACATAGTCTATTTAAAACGAGGTGATTGTATCCTACACATTTGTTAATTTTTTAGGAAATATCGCAAAATGAATTTAAATTTAACTTAGTTCTGTTGCCGTTATCAACTTTGCCAAAAAGAGAAGAAAACAATCGAGGGAATTCTTTGTTTTGACTTCTACAGAAAACTGTCCCGTTACTGGAAAATATATTTACCTAATTGAATCACTTGACAGCTTACTAACACTTGAAGAAAATAAACAAAAATGTTTTAATAAATTATAAGTGCAAATGTTGCACAGAAAAAATATGTTCTCCAATAAAATGTTTTATAAATTGACACAAAGCAACATCTTTGACAACTATACAGATAACTTAAAAAAAAACATTGGTTTTTAATGTCATTGGGCCTTACTAATAATCATTCTTAACCTCCAACTAAATATTTTCTAGGTCACAATATGCAATTTTGTATGGAAAATTTCGCCATTGTGAGTTCGAAAAATTTTGTCTGGACACTAAAAATGATTACAAGTATCGCGGATTGAATATTTTTTAACACAAAGAACTTGAGGGAATTGCGAACTTCGAACAAACGAATATTCTTTCGTTATATTCGACCGTCAGTTTTAAAAAGTCGAATTAAATGTGCAGCTTCTTGGCTAGCTAGTCGTAAAATTGTTGTATCATCTCCTCCAAAACCCTTAAATCAACAAAGTTTGGGAAAGCTTTCGAAACAGACTATGTATTGATGTGTATTCTCTATTGTTGTTATACGCTCTAAAAACAAAACATTTATTGCCGCGTCTTAGCAAAGAAATTCACAAATAACTTTTGCTAGTACACACCGGCAATCATAGTACACACATTGAACGCACCTTTGGTGGTAAGTTTGCTAAAGTCTGTCATTGGTCTCGCTCTTGCAACACTCCGAAAAGATGGGTGTGTTCAATATAGAGCCGCTTCCTAAATAAGTCGAGCAACAACATTATGTATTTATAAACAAATCTGATTGACATATTTGCGAATTCATTTCAAACAAAAATAAAAACCGTGACACGTTTCAGCTATTTAAAAAAATTCGCTTAAATTTCTACCAAAATTTATTTTTAACTCATTTCTAAATGTTCAGTGACAGGTTTGACATTTGTCAAACTTAATTTGAATACCAATTTTCTAGGTCATGGTTTTTTCCTGTAGCAAAAATAGAAAAAAAAAAAAAAAAACCATAACAAAGACATCACAAGTCGAACACTAATCGAATTTATTTTCGCCAAAAACGTTCCTTGGAACGAGTCCAACAAATAATTCCAATTTTAAAATTATATACTCGGGAGCAAATAAAGGAAGCAAATATTGTAAACAGACCATAAGACTGAATTCAAGAAAAAAATAAAAACGAGATCATGGAACGTGTTAGTAACCAGTGTTAGTAACTCCAAAAAACAAAAAAAAAACACAAAAATCCATTTGAAATCGAATATTCGCAGGAAATGCGACAAAAAGGCGCCACACTATTATTCTTAGTCGGCGTTAACACGGCCCCACAATAAATTGAAGGGAACACGATGAATACAATTATTTACTTGTTTCTTCTTGTCATTCTTATTGTACACAATCGACAATGACAAGCGGTTATTTTTATAGATAGTTTACTCTTTTTTTAGAATCCGCCTCTCTGCGCACACAAAACAGAAACAGACATATACATACCCAGCTCACGATTAGGTAATGGGGTATAGTGCATTTGCTGGCCGCTTTGTTTTTGTTTACTTTATGTTTCGTTATGTAAGTAAAGTGTGTCTGTGCTGTGTGTCTGTTGCTGACTATTATGTACGCGCATATGGGTGGAGTGTACTAGATGCAAAATGTGCAATGTCATTTCTGTTGTGTCTACGCGTCCAAATGTGGGTGCAGACGGCGGGATGATTTGGGCCTAGAAAAGGGGGAGACAACAACAGCAGCTGAACTAGATTTATTCATTCTTCTTTACACTGACTGCTGTGCGTAGTTTTATTGGAGTTTAAGGTCTCAAAGGAATGCAATTTAGCAGCAAATTTAAATTAGACTTTACTTTTATAGGATGGAGCTTACTTTTCTGGCTTTCTGTTTAGTTATTGGTCGGCTTCAGAATTAACATAAATTAATTTGACAACTGCTTCGTAGTCCTCGTATTTTTGACAGCTGTCAAATAGAATCTCTTGATTTTGCTTCGATAATCAGCTCCGAGGCCCCGAACTCAAGAACTTGTCAATATCATTGGTTGGACCAATGGGCGGCAATTTAAAAACTTTTTCTCCGGATTGCAGGTCAACAAAACTCATCAAGAAGAAATGTCTTATCTGCGGCCGTTAAAAAGCCAAGGCAATTAAAATCAAAAGTTCAACGTTCTCAAGTTTAGAGTGAGCCATAAAAAAATAAGTTTGACCATTGACGTACCTACTTTCATGTGGAGGTGTGAGTGAAATGTAAACGACGCACGCGTTGCAAAAGCTGAAGTCAGAAACCTCTACTCGTACATAGAAGATAGATCACAGCGCCATCCTTTGCAGAAACCCTGAAACTGCAGCAAAATGATATGTTCTTATAGCAAAAGATGTCGCCACCCTTTGACTTAACAAAAGATGTCATGTTTCAAGTAAAAATTATTAATTGCATTCACAATCAACAACATTAGACAGGATTTATTGTTAAAGCTGGTCTTAACTAAAAGACTTACTTACTTACTTAGGTGGCGCTACAGTCCGGGGTGGACCTGGGCCTCAACCAATACGCGCCTCTCCAGTTAGCGCGATCTTTGGCTAACTGCCTCCAGTTGCGCACTCCAAGTTGGTTGAGGTCCCCTTCCACTTGCGTGCGCCACCTAAGGCGAGGTCTTCCTCTACTGCGTTGTCCCTCCGGGTTGGAGTCGAAGACTCTTCGGGCCGGAGCGTTGGTGTCCATTCGCTCTACATGTCCCAGCCATCTTAGACGACTGATGCGTACTTTTCTGACCAGATCGATGTCGCTGTACAGCTCGTAGAGTTCGCGGTTAAATCTCCTCCTCCAAAGCCCCTCAACGCAAACGGGACCGAAAATCAATTGAAGAATTTTGCGTTCTAAACGACCAAGGAGATCTTCATCCGCCTTATAGCGTCCATGCTTCTGCGCCCTAGAGTAGGACTGGGATGATGAGGGTCTTATATAGAGTCTCCTTAGTGGTTCTTGACAAGGCCTTACTTCTCAATTGCCTTCTTAGACCAAAGAAACAGCGGTTGGCAAGTGTAATTCTTCGATTGATTTCTGATGTGATGTCGTTGTCAGAATTTAACTTAACTGAAAGACACTTCAACTTTTTTTTTGGTGGCCGGTAAATTGCTTTCGGCGCCATTCACTTTTAGCAAGTGAGGACTACTTGGATTAGTGATGAATTGATGTTTTTTGGACTCTAAAACGTCTGCTTGAATGGCTCATACCGAGTTTTAATTATTGCTCACACTGAAAGTGACATTTGAGTGTTTCCAATCCTCACCACTGGGCAAAAAAACAAGCTGTCGCTCAATCCTAACCAACTTGTCTCTTCATAAGTCACAATTATTCGATTTTAGCCCTCTGTTCTTAAATTTGATCAAATTCGGTTTCATTCGCCACTTCAATTATCTACAGTAGGTAATAACAATTTAATGATGCAAGTGGCGAAAGTGAATTTCTACTCCAACCTAGAAAACAACAACTGAAACTGTACAAAAACAAACGAAGCCCTCGTCTGTCATGTCAATCAATTTCACCACATGAGTCGCCAAGTAATAGCTGTCATATACAATATACATAATATATGAGTATTTGTGATAATGACAACTTTGTCTTTCACTTAGCAAAGCAAAACAATAACAATAACAAATACCTCTTCAGCGAAAATTCAATCAATAGAATAAAAAAGAGTGGAAAATATGTTGCTCACTCTTCTTACCCTAAATCATATTGTATATATATAAATCTACTCATGAATACATCCCATATCCCAATGAATGTTGTTGTGAAATACCACAGAACATGCGCGCAAAGTACACACGCTGGCCTGCCTCGAAAACGAGACAAACGAGTAAATGGTTCTTAAAAAAAAAACAAACCGGAAAAGCTCTATGGCTCTGTCCAAAGAGTAACAACGGATAAACTCTGTCGTCAAAACAAAATTTGAAAAATAAACACGACTGACCTTGATCTAACAAACACAGTGAAAACGTTTTCCTCCTCACGCCACCCACCGCCGCTCCATTACCAAATCCTCCATCAGGCGTTTCTCAATTAAATTAACTCACACACTCATATCTTGTGTGGTTGATGTGAAAGCTTTATTGGTTTATTTTCAATTTCAGTCCGACTTTTCCTGTGTGCACTTATGCTATTCCTGTCTCTCTTTCTCCTCGTTATTTTGTTTGCTTTTCATTTTGTATTTTTTTGTTGTTGTTCTTGTTTTGCGGTTGTTTCTCACACAAAGTATAACAAAGTTAGGGAATTTTTCTTTGTGTTTGCCATATTTGACACGTTTCAACTGAATGCCAGAAAATGTGCGAATATTCTACTAAATGTTGGTTACTGCCGAAGACCGCTGGCTACTGTCAACCGTGGGGTGGAGAGGGTTATACAGTGAGTCACATAAATTTTTCATCTGTCATTTCCACGATCGTCCAACGTACTTTTGTGAATTTTTTTTCGTGATTCCGCAATAAGGAACGTTCGCTGATGACGACTACAACGTCGTGACGTCAATGACAATAACATATACAAGACTTGTTGTTTATTGTTTTTTGGTTGGCAGAAAAAAGGGGCGTGTACTTGAATTTGAGTTGACCGAATTTCCTTACGAATGTCAACAATCGTCATCACAACAGAACGCCCAAGAAAACTAAATGGTAGATTGTGGGGTAAACAAGGAATGAGTCGTAGTTCAGGGAGCGTAAACAATGACATATGATTTGATTAGCATTCGACTTAAAACAGCTAAAAAGTAATGTCACTTTCGAATGGAACATTTCCTGTATCTGTGTGGAGTTCTTGTTTATAATTCGATCGTACCTATCTAGATGCTATGCCTGTTGAATAGTTTATTGCTTTTTGGCAAGCAAATAAGCCGCCATGTTTTATTGGGTGTTGGGGAATAGTTGTTGTTATTTCCAGCGAGTATATTATGTATTATCAAGGTTGTTATTTTGAGTTAGGCGTCTTTCACCTTGACAGTTGAAGATTATAGTGTAAAATGGTAAAAATATTCAACTACATACTGCCATGCTTGTTTTGAAACGTTGATACCCGTTCCTTAAAAAAACGTTGACCTTGATCTATGCGAGCTGCTGGCAAAATGATCTGAAGTTTGACAGTTATAGTTCTAGGTTTTATCGATTGATCACTCGGTATTTATAGAGATGGTTGAGGTAATAATCGCTTCGAGCTGGTAATCTAATCTGCACTTTATTTTCAACTGTGATACCAATCTGATGTAATGAAGTGTCAACACTATAATGATTACTTGGAGCATTTACCTACATAAAGAATGTAGGTATTTTTCTATCATTAATTTGTTAAGACCCTTAAGAAGGCGTTTCCTTTTTTAGTTAATTCATTTTGACAGTTGATTTGAGCACTGTTCTATAAAAGGGGCGTCTTTTCATACGTTTGACGTTTTGGCAACGGTAGCCGACAAATTCTGTCAAGAAATTCGTGACTGAGTAGGTACTTAGTTGACACTTCGTTTATGTGGCGGACGTATAAAAAAACTGACGTTACCGACTAAATCTAGTTTTTGTGCTACGGGTACCATTAGTTCAGACCAATACAGTCGACTTAATATAACTGAATTATTGAATGTGCCAACATATTGGCAACAACGTTTTGGCAGAATAACTTTTTGGAGCGTTCAAAGTCAACAATAAGTTATAGGTACTCACATATGATTTCCTTTTAATTAATATATTATTGATTGCGGAAACCAAAAAGGTAAACGTCGTACGAAAAAATATTAATGAAAATGTCCACTCATCTGTTTTTGACAGTTTCAAATATTCCTACCAAATGTTTTGTTTGTTGAATTAATTTGGAAGGACAACATCTTTGTCGTGTTAGAAAACGCCGTGGAGTACAATTGATAATACAAATTCATAACTTTCACAGTTTTTCTACTTCGAGTCTGACTTTTCACGCATTTTCAGACCTCGTCTATGACAATGCTATTCACCCGGGAAAATTGACATTCAGCAGCTATATCACAATCAAATACCCGCAACCCTCCGTCCAACCCTGATCTCTCCGAGACATATTCAATTTC
Organism: Cheilosia vernalis; assembly: GCA_949126925.1. Taxonomy (NCBI): domain Eukaryota; kingdom Metazoa; phylum Arthropoda; class Insecta; order Diptera; family Syrphidae; genus Cheilosia; species Cheilosia vernalis. The sequence continues at coordinate 12,471,736 of OX421358.1, forward strand.
ATGTCCATGTGTCACTGCAAAAATGTATGTGAAAACAAAAATTAATAAAAAACAAAATGCAACTAATCGTTGTTCTTTTTTTTTTGTTAAGCGTGGCGCTAGGTCTAGATAAATGCCCCCCGCTGATGTCGTGGTAAACAGACTTGCGCCAAATCTAGGAGTAATCCTGCATGGTTCAACAAGAGATTTATAAATCTTAAAAATAGAAAAAATAAATCCTTTAAATTATTAAAAACTAACCGAGATGATGCTCATTTGCGGTCCAAGTATTTGACAATTCAGAAATAATTCGATACACTTAATAAGTTTTTATAGCGGGCTTACTTATTCTCTATTGAGTCAAATATTAAATATAAGAGTGACAATTTTTGGAAATATATTAACACTAAGCGTAACAGTAATGGGTATCCAGGCTGTATGAAGTATTTGGACAAATAAACGAGTGATGTGCAAGAAATCTGTAACTTCTTTGCTCTTTATTTTCAGTCTGTCTACTCCACAAACACTCCATTGAATGTAAATTCTCCAAAAGTTTCTACCATCGTTAATATTGGGTCTATGGTCTTGTCAACGTCTGAAGTAGAATCAGCCTTATTAGGTTTAGATGCCAACAATAAGGGAGGTCCTGATGGGATCCCACAAATTTTATTGCTTAAATGTGCGACTTCTTTGGCCATTCCTTTATCGTCTATTTTCAACCTATCGCTTGCAAAAGGTGAATTTTTAGATTGTTGGAAATTGTCTTATATTACACCTATTTTTAAATCTGGATCTAAACAAGAAACAACAAATTATAGACCAATCTGCAAAATATCTGCTCTTCCTAAATTATTTGAGAAAATGGTTTGTGAAAAGCTTACTTTTCAACTAAAAGATTTTATATCCGATTTCCAACACGGCTTTAGATCTACATCCACTAATCTTACATTATTGACGAATTATATCGTTAATAATTTTGAATGTTATCGTCAAACTGATATAATTTTCACTGATTTTGCAAAAGCATTTGACCGTGTTAATCATCATATTCTTTTATACAAACTGTTGCAACTAGGTTTTCATTCCAAGTTTCTTGATTGGATGAAATCTTATTTAACATCGAGAGTTCAAGTGGTCAAGATTGACGATCATCATTCTAATCCTATATTGGTTCCATCCGGTGTCCCTCAGGGTAGCCATTTAGGCCCATTAATGTTCCTGCTTTTTGTTAACGATATTCCTAAATTCTTTAAAAATTCTCAGTGTCTTTTTTTTGCAGACGACCTTAAACTATATCGTAGTATAAAATGCTTGGATGATTGTGTTTTGTTAAATGATGACTTGAATAAATTGGCAGAATGGTGTAATATAAATTTCCTACATCTTAATATTTCAAAATGCCAAGTCATGTCTAGTTTTCGAAAAATTTCTCCGATATCATATCATACTGATACTTCTTCTTTGGATAGAGTAGCACAGAAGAAAGATTTAGGTGTTATCTTGGACACTAAACTCTCTTTTCTTCCTCATATCGACTACATTATAAACAAATCCAACCAAATGTCAGGTTTCATCAAAAGAAATAGTAAGGAATTTACAGATCCGTACACTATAAAGACTCTCTTTATCTCTCTCGTTCGATCTTTGCTAGAATACTGCAACACAGTTTGGAACCCTTACTACAATAACTCGTGTGTAAGAATCGAAAAAATCCAAAAAAATATTTCAAGATTTATGTATTATAAACTTCATTGGGGTACTGTTATCCCATCTTATGATACAAGGTGTCTCTTATTTGGAATGCAGAGTTTGGCAAATCGACGTGCTTATTTTGCGATAATTAGAGATATACTTACATATCATATTAAATGTGCTCAACTTTTAGCACTAATTTATATTCGTGTTCCCACTCATAATTCCAGAGATTATGTTCTCTTTTACGAAAAATTTCATAGGTCTAGTTATGGTCGTAATGAACCGGTTTCTCGTTGCATCAGAGAAGCAAAATCAGTTTGCACTAGGTTAGACTTTTTCAGAGTTTGCACTAGAGATACCTTTAAGATTTATGTTTTGAATTTACTCAGATTAACTTGAAGTTCGTATATATTTATATATTAGCTGTAGTGAATAATTGTTATCTATTAGTCTATAAGAGAACTTGTTCTTTGATTGATGAATTTGAAATAAATAAATAAATAAAGGTTAAAACGATACCTATAAAGATTAACCTTTCTATTGGTACCATACACACCATTCTTCATGACTGTATAAATCTTTCCAAAGTCAGTGCAAGATGGGTGCCTCGAATGCTCACATCGCTTACAATGCTCCGGTGCACACGGCATGGATTTCTAAGACTGTTGTACGGGATTGTGGTTTCGAAAAAATTCAACATCCAGCCTATGGTCCGGACCTTGCCCCTAGTGATAAATTTTTGTTCCCAGATTTAAAAAAACCTTCGTGGTTAGCGATTTACCGATGACGAGGATGAGGCGCTCAAAACTGCAATAAATGGACATTTTGGAGAGAAAGATGAAAACTATTTTTTTGAGGGTATAGAACAGTTAATCTCAAGATGTAATAAATGCATTCATGTAAGAGAAGATTATATTGAAAAATAAAAATATTTTTAATTTAATTCGTGTTTTCCTTCATGTCGATACCGCGAATATATTGAACTCCCCTCGTAGCCCAAAGAAAGTTCAGGTTTTTTATAAAGGGGAAATATTTTGTTCTCTCTTCTGACCAAGAGAAGTTTGACTAAATTGGGCTAAAGTGCTCGAATGCGAACAGACCTTATGCGTTCAACCAGGTTAAATTTGACAGATGTCAAATGTCAGATATTTTGTTCAACTAGTTCCCCTACTTAATCGATATTATCCATCGCGTTGAATATTCAGCGTGCAGATTCCGCATATCAACGATCGCCTGAACGATATTGTTTTCGAAAATTTAATCACCATAAGAAGTTATATTATGCTTGAATTTTTTTTTTTTTTTTTTGAACATCGTCAGCTGTCATTACATATTTTGGAAATGAACTGGATTAAGCTCTCGAACTTGTAACTTTAGCGAGTAACTTTTGGTTAGTTGCTAGTTTTGGAGCTCTATCGTTTCGACGATAAACGTCCGAAAAGTTACGGAATGAGTGCCCAGGGCAATATGACATTTGCACAATTTTGTGACTTTTTCATGACATCTTTTGCTGTAATGGAAAGAATTTTACCGTATTTTAATTGAAGGTTTTTTTCGTATTTTCCTTCAGAAGTATGAAGTAATATTGCAATGTAAATGTTAAAGTCATCCCTAGTTAAAAATAATGTTCCAGAAGAAATATATAACTTGTCATATCTCTGAATCGTGAAATGTGTGGTAACAAAACCCTTGTAAATTTATATACGAAACAAAACTATCTATCTACATATCTATCTATCTACCGATTTTTCTTTATTTTTACAGATTTAAATTTTGTGCCCAAAACATTTTTCGAACTGATTTCGAATTTGTTTCTTGTCAACTTTGTACATTTGACATAAATTTGTCAGTACTTGCCGGTACTTCTCTGATCTGTTTTGAGATAAGAAAGGAATTACTCGTTACTCGTTATTTCGCGAACTTTCTCTTTTGCTGTAGTTTTTTATGAGAACGCCTATAGACTTTGTGCGATTGCGTTCGGTTGAAGGCGTGTACATTAGTTAATTGCATAGACATTGTTATTACTTATTTAGGCTGTCAATTGGTAAAGTTTATCTGTCAAAATCAGCATGTTCACAGTTTGTTACATTGTTTTCAAATTAAATTTTAATTTTTTACCAACCGATCGTTACAATGACGAATAAAACTTATATAATCGGATCATTTATCAATTATTGTGCAATTCCAAAAGCGTGATATTCCCATCCCAATTAGTTATGACAATCTACAGACACATACGAGTAGGTATAGCTATCACGATAATTCTCTTGATCCAACTCATGATCATCATCAGCACGGCTAACAACATTAGACACAATCAACCACTTGATGACTATAAATGCTTAGTAATTTGTTTACACTCATGCTAGTGACTGTACAAAATTGCAAAATAAAACTTTATAGGAAAAAAAAAGCGGGAAAACCCCCACCACTTAAGTGCAATATCCCAACAACAATATCAACAAATACATGTCCAATTTAAGAATACAAGTACGTATGCATAATAAACGTTTTCCTGCTGGTGTTGCAAATCTAAATTCATCGATACAAAAGGCACACAAACCTGGTCCCCTTGTTGGCGGTGCGGGTTTTTAATGTGTTTCTGGGGGGCCACCGTGCAGGCGCGTCAAGCGCACGTTGCCTTATATTGTCAAATGCATTTTAAACCGAACAAAGACATAGAAAGGTGACACAAATTAACAATCTAGCTCGTGCCGCTCTACCGTTGAACTGTCGCCTGCAAAACAAAATACTACTCTGCAGTTGCAAAACAAAACAAATACGAATATACCCATTTGCATTCAAATCAAAAATAATTCTAGTTAAGAAATTAAAAATACAAAACACGGATGGTGTGGGAAAGTTCATGAGACAACTTATCGCCACGAAAATATCGGAATACAATACAATGTTAGTGCTAGGTGCAAGTCTGTTTACCACGACATCAGCGGGGGGCATTTATCTAGACCTAGCGCCACGCTTAACAAAAAAAAAAGAACAACGATTAGTTGCATTTTGTTTTTTATTAATTTTTGTTTTCACATACATTTTTGCAGTGACACATGGACATGAAATTGAATATGTCTCGGAGAGATCAGGGTTGGACGGAGGGTTGCGGGTATTTGATTGTGATATAGCTGCTGAATGTCAATTTTCCCGGGTGAATAGCATTGTCATAGACGAGGTCTGAAAATGCGTGAAAAGTCAGACTCGAAGTAGAAAAACTGTGAAAGTTATGAATTTGTATTATCAATTGTACTCCACGGCGTTTTCTAACACGACAAAGATGTTGTCCTTCCAAATTAATTCAACAAACAAAACATTTGGTAGGAATATTTGAAACTGTCAAAAACAGATGAGTGGACATTTTCATTAATATTTTTTCGTACGACGTTTACCTTTTTGGTTTCCGCAATCAATAATATATTAATTAAAAGGAAATCATATGTGAGTACCTATAACTTATTGTTGACTTTGAACGCTCCAAAAAGTTATTCTGCCAAAACGTTGTTGCCAATATGTTGGCACATTCAATAATTCAGTTATATTAAGTCGACTGTATTGGTCTGAACTAATGGTACCCGTAGCACAAAAACTAGATTTAGTCGGTAACGTCAGTTTTTTTATACGTCCGCCACATAAACGAAGTGTCAACTAAGTACCTACTCAGTCACGAATTTCTTGACAGAATTTGTCGGCTACCGTTGCCAAAACGTCAAACGTATGAAAAGACGCCCCTTTTATAGAACAGTGCTCAAATCAACTGTCAAAATGAATTAACTAAAAAAGGAAACGCCTTCTTAAGGGTCTTAACAAATTAATGATAGAAAAATACCTACATTCTTTATGTAGGTATTTTTCTATCATTAATTTGTTAAGACCCTTAAGAAGGCGTTTCCTTTTTTAGTTAATTCATTTTGACAGTTGATTTGAGCACTGTTCTATAAAAGGGGCGTCTTTTCATACGTTTGACGTTTTGGCAACGGTAGCCGACAAATTCTGTCAAGAAATTCGTGACTGAGTAGGTACTTAGTTGACACTTCGTTTATGTGGCGGACGTATAAAAAAACTGACGTTACCGACTAAATCTAGTTTTTGTGCTACGGGTACCATTAGTTCAGACCAATACAGTCGACTTAATATAACTGAATTATTGAATGTGCCAACATATTGGCAACAACGTTTTGGCAGAATAACTTTTTGGAGCGTTCAAAGTCAACAATAAGTTATAGGTACTCACATATGATTTCCTTTTAATTAATATATTATTGATTGCGGAAACCAAAAAGGTAAACGTCGTACGAAAAAATATTAATGAAAATGTCCACTCATCTGTTTTTGACAGTTTCAAATATTCCTACCAAATGTTTTGTTTGTTGAATTAATTTGGAAGGACAACATCTTTGTCGTGTTAGAAAACGCCGTGGAGTACAATTGATAATACAAATTCATAACTTTCACAGTTTTTCTACTTCGAGTCTGACTTTTCACGCATTTTCAGACCTCGTCTATGACAATGCTATTCACCCGGGAAAATTGACATTCAGCAGCTATATCACAATCAAATACCCGCAACCCTCCGTCCAACCCTGATCTCTCCGAGACATATTCAATTTCATGTCCATGTGTCACTGCAAAAATGTATGTGAAAACAAAAATTAATAAAAAACAAAATGCAACTAATCGTTGTTCTTTTTTTTTTGTTAAGCGTGGCGCTAGGTCTAGATAAATGCCCCCCGCTGATGTCGTGGTAAACAGACTTGCACCTAGCACTAACATTGTATTGTATTCCGATATTTTCGTGGCGATAAGTTGTCTCATGAACTTTCCCACACCATCCGTGTTTTGTATTTTTAATTTCTTAACTAGAATTATTTTTGATTTGAATGCAAATGGGTATATTCGTATTTGTTTTGTTTTGCAACTGCAGAGTAGTATTTTGTTTTGCAGGCGACAGTTCAACGGTAGAGCGGCACGAGCTAGATTGTTAATTTGTGTCACCTTTCTATGTCTTTGTTCGGTTTAAAATGCATTTGACAATATAAGGCAACGTGCGCTTGACGCGCCTGCACGGTGGCCCCCCAGAAACACATTAAAAACCCGCACCGCCAACAAGGGGACCAGGTTTGTGTGCCTTTTGTATCGATGAATTTAGATTTGCAACACCAGCAGGAAAACGTTTATTATGCATACGTACTTGTATTCTTAAATTGGACATGTATTTGTTGATATTGTTGTTGGGATATTGCACTTAAGTGGTGGGGGTTTTCCCGCTTTTTTTTTCCTATAAAGTTTTATTTTGCAATTTTGTACAGTCACTAGCATGAGTGTAAACAAATTACTAAGCATTTATAGTCATCAAGTGGTTGATTGTGTCTAATGTTGTTAGCCGTGCTGATGATGATCATGAGTTGGATCAAGAGAATTATCGTGATAGCTATACCTACTCGTATGTGTCTGTAGATTGTCATAACTAATTGGGATGGGAATATCACGCTTTTGGAATTGCACAATAATTGATAAATGATCCGATTATATAAGTTTTATTCGTCATTGTAACGATCGGTTGGTAAAAAATTAAAATTTAATTTGAAAACAATGTAACAAACTGTGAACATGCTGATTTTGACAGATAAACTTTACCAATTGACAGCCTAAATAAGTAATAACAATGTCTATGCAATTAACTAATGTACACGCCTTCAACCGAACGCAATCGCACAAAGTCTATAGGCGTTCTCATAAAAAACTACAGCAAAAGAGAAAGTTCGCGAAATAACGAGTAACGAGTAATTCCTTTCTTATCTCAAAACAGATCAGAGAAGTACCGGCAAGTACTGACAAATTTATGTCAAATGTACAAAGTTGACAAGAAACAAATTCGAAATCAGTTCGAAAAATGTTTTGGGCACAAAATTTAAATCTGTAAAAATAAAGAAAAATCGGTAGATAGATAGATATGTAGATAGATAGTTTTGTTTCGTATATAAATTTACAAGGGTTTTGTTACCACACATTTCACGATTCAGAGATATGACAAGTTATATATTTCTTCTGGAACATTATTTTTAACTAGGGATGACTTTAACATTTACATTGCAATATTACTTCATACTTCTGAAGGAAAATACGAAAAAAACCTTCAATTAAAATACGGTAAAATTCTTTCCATTACAGCAAAAGATGTCATGAAAAAGTCACAAAATTGTGCAAATGTCATATTGCCCTGGGCACTCATTCCGTAACTTTTCGGACGTTTATCGTCGAAACGATAGAGCTCCAAAACTAGCAACTAACCAAAAGTTACTCGCTAAAGTTACAAGTTCGAGAGCTTAATCCAGTTCATTTCCAAAATATGTAATGACAGCTGACGATGTTCAAAAAAAAAAAAAAAAAATTCAAGCATAATATAACTTCTTATGGTGATTAAATTTTCGAAAACAATATCGTTCAGGCGATCGTTGATATGCGGAATCTGCACGCTGAATATTCAACGCGATGGATAATATCGATTAAGTAGGGGAACTAGTTGAACAAAATATCTGACATTTGACATCTGTCAAATTTAACCTGGTTGAACGCATAAGGTCTGTTCGCATTCGAGCACTTTAGCCCAATTTAGTCAAACTTCTCTTGGTCAGAAGAGAGAACAAAATATTTCCCCTTTATAAAAAACCTGAACTTTCTTTGGGCTACGAGGGGAGTTCAATATATTCGCGGTATCGACATGAAGGAAAACACGAATTAAATTAAAAATATTTTTATTTTTCAATATAATCTTCTCTTACATGAATGCATTTATTACATCTTGAGATTAACTGTTCTATACCCTCAAAAAAATAGTTTTCATCTTTCTCTCCAAAATGTCCATTTATTGCAGTTTTGAGCGCCTCATCCTCGTCATCGGTAAATCGCTAACCACGAAGGTTTTTTTAAATCTGGGAACAAAAATTTATCACTAGGGGCAAGGTCCGGACCATAGGCTGGATGTTGAATTTTTTCGAAACCACAATCCCGTACAACAGTCTTAGAAATCCATGCCGTGTGCACCGGAGCATTGTAAGCGATGTGAGCATTCGAGGCACCCATCTTGCACTGACTTTGGAAAGATTTATACAGTCATGAAGAATGGTGTGTATGGTACCAATAGAAAGGTTAATCTTTATAGGTATCGTTTTAACCTTTATTTATTTATTTATTTCAAATTCATCAATCAAAGAACAAGTTCTCTTATAGACTAATAGATAACAATTATTCACTACAGCTAATATATAAATATATACGAACTTCAAGTTAATCTGAGTAAATTCAAAACATAAATCTTAAAGGTATCTCTAGTGCAAACTCTGAAAAAGTCTAACCTAGTGCAAACTGATTTTGCTTCTCTGATGCAACGAGAAACCGGTTCATTACGACCATAACTAGACCTATGAAATTTTTCGTAAAAGAGAACATAATCTCTGGAATTATGAGTGGGAACACGAATATAAATTAGTGCTAAAAGTTGAGCACATTTAATATGATATGTAAGTATATCTCTAATTATCGCAAAATAAGCACGTCGATTTGCCAAACTCTGCATTCCAAATAAGAGACACCTTGTATCATAAGATGGGATAACAGTACCCCAATGAAGTTTATAATACATAAATCTTGAAATATTTTTTTGGATTTTTTCGATTCTTACACACGAGTTATTGTAGTAAGGGTTCCAAACTGTGTTGCAGTATTCTAGCAAAGATCGAACGAGAGAGATAAAGAGAGTCTTTATAGTGTACGGATCTGTAAATTCCTTACTATTTCTTTTGATGAAACCTGACATTTGGTTGGATTTGTTTATAATGTAGTCGATATGAGGAAGAAAAGAGAGTTTAGTGTCCAAGATAACACCTAAATCTTTCTTCTGTGCTACTCTATCCAAAGAAGAAGTATCAGTATGATATGATATCGGAGAAATTTTTCGAAAACTAGACATGACTTGGCATTTTGAAATATTAAGATGTAGGAAATTTATATTACACCATTCTGCCAATTTATTCAAGTCATCATTTAACAAAACACAATCATCCAAGCATTTTATACTACGATATAGTTTAAGGTCGTCTGCAAAAAAAAGACACTGAGAATTTTTAAAGAATTTAGGAATATCGTTAACAAAAAGCAGGAACATTAATGGGCCTAAATGGCTACCCTGAGGGACACCGGATGGAACCAATATAGGATTAGAATGATGATCGTCAATCTTGACCACTTGAACTCTCGATGTTAAATAAGATTTCATCCAATCAAGAAACTTGGAATGAAAACCTAGTTGCAACAGTTTGTATAAAAGAATATGATGATTAACACGGTCAAATGCTTTTGCAAAATCAGTGAAAATTATATCAGTTTGACGATAACATTCAAAATTATTAACGATATAATTCGTCAATAATGTAAGATTAGTGGATGTAGATCTAAAGCCGTGTTGGAAATCGGATATAAAATCTTTTAGTTGAAAAGTAAGCTTTTCACAAACCATTTTCTCAAATAATTTAGGAAGAGCAGATATTTTGCAGATTGGTCTATAATTTGTTGTTTCTTGTTTAGATCCAGATTTAAAAATAGGTGTAATATAAGACAATTTCCAACAATCTAAAAATTCACCTTTTGCAAGCGATAGGTTGAAAATAGACGATAAAGGAATGGCCAAAGAAGTCGCACATTTAAGCAATAAAATTTGTGGGATCCCATCAGGACCTCCCTTATTGTTGGCATCTAAACCTAATAAGGCTGATTCTACTTCAGACGTTGACAAGACCATAGACCCAATATTAACGATGGTAGAAACTTTTGGAGAATTTACATTCAATGGAGTGTTTGTGGAGTAGACAGACTGAAAATAAAGAGCAAAGAAGTTACAGATTTCTTGCACATCACTCGTTTATTTGTCCAAATACTTCATACAGCCTGGATACCCATTACTGTTACGCTTAGTGTTAATATATTTCCAAAAATTGTCACTCTTATATTTAATATTTGACTCAATAGAGAATAAGTAAGCCCGCTATAAAAACTTATTAAGTGTATCGAATTATTTCTGAATTGTCAAATACTTGGACCGCAAATGAGCATCATCTCGGTTAGTTTTTAATAATTTAAAGGATTTATTTTTTCTATTTTTAAGATTTATAAATCTCTTGTTGAACCATGCAGGATTACTCCTAGATTTGGCTTTTTTATTTGGAACAAATCTACGTACAGTCTCATTGATAATAGATAGTAGAGTATCATTAGCGTTATTTAATTCTGTTTTGGATAAAAGCGATTCCCACGGAATAGATACAAAGTAAGTAATATTATAATTAGGTACAAAAATATTATCATTTTGAACATTTTTCATATAGGTATAAAAACATAAGTTACCTTCTAATGCTATATGATGTATAGAGTTATTAACAATAGGAGTATCAGATTTTTCAACATATATATTAAATTCCTTATCCATAAAAATAATGTCAAGAATTCGACCTAAGCTGTTAAAATTATAATTGATTTGAATCAAGTCAAACTGGCTAAAGAAGTCAATTAAATTCATCTCAGTTTCAGAAGTTACATCAAATGGAACTAAATAATTATCATCTGTATCAAATAGCCACTTAATATTTCCTAGATTAAAATCACCGATACAAATAATATGTTGCGATGGATTTAAGTTTTCGAGAATAGATTTACAATTTTGGAGAAATATATTATAACATTCACAAGAACTCCTTGGAGGTATATAGTTGATAATGATAAATAATTCAATATTTCCATTTATCGTCAACGAAACAATCAGTTGATCAATATCATAATTAGTTGTAGACATAATATTTGGGTTTAGTTGTACTTCTCTACATGACAAGGACGAACGAATGGCGATAATAACACCACCCCCTCTGTCCATACCAGTAGACATCCTCAAGTTCAAGTTTCTCGACTTGTGTAATGTTTTCTCCGGTGCAGCCAGTTAGTGGGCAGCCTGAGCGAGGATCGTCTTCAATGCTCTCCCTGCCCCTTTGAAATAAACTTGACCACTTTTGAACAGTTGACAACGAAGGTGCAGAATCTCGAAAAACAGCAACCATCTCTTCGTGAATAATTTTTTTTTACTTTTTCCTTGTTTAGTAAGAAATTTTATCACAGCGCGGTTTTCAATTTTAGTGATCATCGCGACACCAGCCATTTCACCTTCGTTCAACGCAAAATACAAAGCAAACTTATAATAACAACCAAATGAAATTTTACAGTAAAACACTTGAATAACGGGGCTACTAAAATTACAAAACAATTTTTTACATCTTTGGAGTATCCCCCCCATACCGCGAATTTATTGAACTCCCCCCTCGTAGTTGGTTATTGCTGACAGTTGGTTGTCAAATCGTTCAAATGCTAATTTGTGACTGACTTTTTATATGATTTCATTAATATTTTGAGCTTGTATAGCATTCAAATAGATGTAAAGCTGCGATTACACGGCCATTTTTTCGAGTCATTTAAATGGCGCTCTGACGTAAAAATCTCGTCACAAAGCCGTCATTTAAATGTCGTTCCGTGTGATCGCCATTTTTGGGACAACATTTTCGGCGTCATTTAAATGACTAGGAAAATGGCAGAGCAAATGACATGAATTTTGTGCCATTATGTACGGAAATGACGGAAAAAATGGCCGTGTGATCGCTCTTCAATGACGCCTAGGACAAATGACTAAACTTTTCAGCTGTTGCGTCATTTAAATGGCAGCCTCAAAAAAATGACTAGGCACGAAATTCATGCTATGCCATTTTCTACGCAAATGACAAATGAAGCAGCATTTAATATGATATAGATAATGAAAGATTTGGTTTCTTTTGTAGCGAAGGGATGAGTCGCATCTGTGGTTGCTATTTTGGTAAAAATTAATACCTACACGCAGAAAAATTACTTAAAATCAACCAACTGAAAAACTACCAAGTGATAACTGTTAATATAGCTCATACAAAGTTAAGTGGATTAAAAATAGCCGAGTCAGTTTAAGGAAACTGCAAAATTGGGAAAGTTGACTATCTGAAGTTTCTCAGTTCTTCCTGAATTTTTTGTGCATGTCAGATAGTCAACCAACAATTTATAGGAAAAATATCAGATAGTCAGTTTCGGTAGAATTTTCTACTTGCTCTTCTATATACATTACTAGCAAACCTTAATAAACTCGCCGACAAGAACCTTGTAAACAGCGTAGAGAATTTCCGGAATGATGCACGTTATCGTAGGCTGCGATACCCGGAAAAGGAATCGCAGCGACCGAAAACTCTCACCTGTGGCCAGGTCTCTCGCATATTTGTGTTCTGTTTTTCGATGTGTGGCTTCACCAATCTCAGCAAATAATCGAATTGATTGGCTGACATACGAAGGGCATTGCGATATAGTTCAGGTTCTTCTTCGCGCAATTCGAGCAGCAATCCATCCAATCCAGCACAAAATCCACTCTTCTCGCGACGGCTCAACCACTTCTTTTGCCAAACATACCGCTTTAGTCGCGTTGGTTCGTAATCAAGATCTTCACTGCTTTCCTGTACGCACACTGCCAAATACGCCGTCTCAGCAATTTCCACCATCATCGTCAAAATTCTTTTTGACATTTTTTATTTATTATAATATTTTTTTTCTTTTCACTGCAATTTAAACTGTTTAAAAAGTGTCACCTTTGTGCCTTTGCAGAAAGAAAAACATTAAATGACTGTAGCTATATTTTTCTCATTGTTCATTGGTGTCATTTGTCAATTAAATAAGGCAAGTCATTGCCATGTGATCGGCATTTTTTCGCTCGTCATTTAAATGTCATCCCAATGGAGAACTCTAAATGACTCGCACTGTCTGTCATTTGATTTTGGGACAAAAATGACGGTAATAGTCATTTCGTGTGATCGCCATTTTTTTCGCAAATGACCAGTGACGAATCGTGGCTTCAATGGCACTCTAATACGACATTTTTGCGGACGTCAAAGCTTCATTTAAATGACTCGAAAAAATGGCCGTGTAATCGCAGCTTAAGAAGCAAAAGATTTATTTTTTTAATTTCTGCCATAAAAGTCATTCAAATCTTGGTCTTAAACATAAATTTGTATTTTGTTCTACTGTTATGTGAATATTCCTGAATATGCCTAGAACAAATTGGCATTTTTCAAATTTTTGGTTCAACGCGTCCCTTTTCTTTTTGATTATATTTCACGTCGGTGAGCGAATTCTCCCGCAATGAGAGAAATGTGACATATTGCCAAAATTTAACCAGAAAGTAAGGGAACAGCTTCCGTGTTTCCGCTTAGAAGACCGAAAACAAATTGAGTGTTACTTTTGCATTCAAACCGTTCCTTGAATTTTTACGTCTTTTGTCCCTTCCAAAGAAGATGCTGCACCGCTTTTTCGAACTTCCCAATATAAATTGTCAGTGGCTGCACAAATAGCCACAATCTACAAACATTTTATTCGCTTAAGAACAAACTAAGACAACACCTCCTCTAATCAGATATTTTTGCTTTTTTCTTTTCAGCTAAACTAGAGTACATCAAGCTTTTTTAAGGACTTTGTTCCTTCAAAAAAAGTTGGAGGCAAGTCCCCTCCAACCAACCCCCATTTCCGTACGAACGGAAATCCAATTTAAAGTGAGAAGCATAGAAGTTTTCGCTTCCACGCCAATGAACTATGACTGAGAATCAAATTTACTCCATGTCGGCTGATTTTTTTGACACCTCATCGAACAGCAGCAATACGCTGAAGTTCGATTTGTATTCCTTCAGCAACAGTAACAGCAACAGTGCACTTTGCATTGGTGGCGGTTGTGGCAGCAACAGTCACTTGACCCTAAGTCCACCGCCCACAACATCGGCCAATACATCACAGAGTCCGATATTTAACGGAAACATCGATAGTATCCGTGAGAATTTCATGCTAACGAACGCCATATCGATACCGCGTAGCAACAATACACACCACGATCAGTTGCGTCATCATCCACTGCATCAGCACAACTTTCATCAACCACCTAGAATAATGGCGGACTTGACAGATATATGTTTGGATGCGCTAGACGCATCCTCATTGTCGCCAACACTCCTCCAGGATGTAAGTTTGAGTGCATCCGCTTTAAGTTCACATCATGTGAATACGAATGGAAATATGTTGTATCCCAGTCAGTTGTCACCGCTGAGCAACGCTAGTAGTAATGGTGCTGTTGGTAGTGTCAACAGTAATACGGGAAATAATACGAGTAATATTGGTTATGAGGGACATCAGGCTACACCGAACTCGAATGCGATGTGGAGCGATATAGGCAGTGCCATAATAGCCACCAAAAACGAACCGTTCACCACAGAAGATGACTATATATTCCCAATCGATAAGAACGAGATTCAGGGATCGAGTTTTCCGGAACTTTACGATGAGAACTTGTTGGAGGAATTGAATATTGAAGACTTAATACCGACGGCCCAGGGAAATTACTTGCTTTCGGTCAGTGGAAATGCCAGTGGATTCCACCAGTTGCAGAATTCGCCACAGTTGCATAGTCCACAGGCTGCATCGCCAGCGGGACCACCACAACAACTATTGGAACAACAGCAACAACAACAGCAACAGCAGCAACAACAACAGCAGCAACAACAGCAGCCACATCAACAAATGAATCATCACCAAAGGATACAGCAGCAGCATTCGCTGGGCATGCATCTGCATCATAATAGTTTCGATGAACGTCGTCACAGCACAAGCAGACATCATGGGTCATCTAGTCCATATGAGATCTACCATAGCACTCCAAATAAGCAAATCAATTCAAGCACAGCATTCTCGCCAGGAAGTCAGGTAAGTTCGACAATGGACCTTTTGTCACCAAAGCAACTATATCTTATCTTTTTCTGCAGGCGAGTCCAAACTCTCCACTCCTCATCAACTCAGTTACTCCACCACCACCACCGCATACCAATCGTTCACAATACCAACAGAACTTGGTCAAGTCGCGTAATGTGCAGTTGCTCAAGAAAGAATTCTCCATGTCACCAGATCGCAACAATAGCAGTAGCATGCTTGGCCAATCAGTTCCTGCACAATCGCCATCGCAAATTCTTCTTTCCGGTACAGCATTGAGTCCAAGCAGCAGCGGTTTCGGTAGCGCTGGTCGCAAATCGTTTGGAAGTGATGTTTCATCACGCTTGTCCTCTTCCGCTCCGACACATTTGACGCATTTGGGCTTAGAGCAGATTTGGGTACGACGTGAACCACGACAGCATTTATTATCAACCGGATCGTTGGTCGAGGCCGATTCGTATTCCTCGATTAGCACAGGTATGCTGAGCCCAGAGGGCAATGATTTCTCACAAGACGACGAAGGCTATTCCGATGACGACAGCGAACACTATGAGGATTACGAGTCAAGCGATATTGGTAAGCTAAATAATTGATCCACGTTAAGTCCTCCTTTACTGACTGCTTCGTCTTGTTCTAGCTTCAGATAACGATGACGAGAATCGCACGTCAACACCCAGCCAACTGTCGAGCAGCAAGGGCAAGGAGCGATTCTTCTGGCAGTATAACGTTCAAGCCAAGGGACCCAAGGGCAAACGTCTAGTATTCCAATCTCGACTCGAGGATCCTCATGTACTGAACGAAGTTACCGATCCGGTGTTCAGCCCCAACTGTTCAGTTCGGGGAATCAAGGTATTTAAAGTAAATACAACCGAACAGTGTGGCGACAATTGGAAATTCTTTTTGGAGCTGATTTACTTGGAATCTTCTGTACTAATGTGCGTATTTCTTGTTTCCCCCCCTATAGCACAGCGGCAAAGCTCGCAAAGGTGATGGCAACGATTTGACACCGAATCCAAGGAAGCTGCACAGTATTGGTAAGGAATTGGACAAGTTAAGCCGAACGATAAACGATATGACACCAGTCAGTGAGCTGCCATTCAATGTGCGACCCAAATCGAGGAAAGAGAAAAACAAGCTGGCATCCAGAGCCTGTCGACTTAAGAAGAAGGCACAGCACGAGGCTAATAAAATCAAACTACATGGACTGGAAGTTGAGCACAGTAAGTATGATAGTGATAGCTGATGGGCGTTGAATGTCGATATGAGAGCAGAGCGAGTATGGCGATCTCTTTGGGCGTCAAGTCGGTTTGGTGGGACGGCACAAATTCGCTCTGAGACCGTGACGAGTCTGGTACTCTGTTGTTGGTGATGGTTCAGAGTTAGAGCATGCGTCGAATTGCCAAAGGGAGTGTACATTTTTATTTCACTGGCTTTTTTTTGTGACAAACAAATCGACAAACAGATCGAGAGTGTTCCTAAAAATGTGTCTGGAATTCGTCTACAAGTCGTGTAGCAAATGACGAAGTGTGTCGTTTGTACTAGCGACTACTTTTGTTGGGACTTACCCGGCTTCTCGAACATATTTTTGAACGTATGGCGACTTGAGCCCGGACATGGCAGTCTGCCGTTTGTTAAGTTTAGACTTGCAATCAGTTGTGATGGTCACTCCTACGATTTTTGTCATTACGAACATCACATCATGATCATTTGATTTGAAATAGTCAAATCGCTTTTCAGTTTAACCACCCAACACAAACTGAATTGAGCTACAAACAAGAGTCCAGTTGTAGTCCTCTCCAGTTACAAGCACTTTCGACGATTGACCACAGTTTAATATTTAAATTTTCACTTGATATTTACATACCTTCGCATTCCTTTCATTCTTTCAGAGAGACTTTTGAACGGTATCAACGATATCAAGCAAGCACTTGCCATTAAATATCAAAACCAAGGTGAACCTACCGACAAACTGGACGAACAAATCGAGCAAATTTACAATGCAGCCATAAGTAAGTGATAATCAATTTGAATGAGTTTTCCTTTTTCTTTTGTTGTTAAAAAAAAATACAGTTTGTCGTTTATTAACAACACATTGTTACACTGATACTAATTGGATATTTGTGTGTTCTTCCAACGCGCTGATTCTTATGTATTTCCAGCAGGACTAAGAATCGCCGGCGGCACCACCGATTTTGTCAACAACGTGCTCGACAATGTGAAGAAAGGTATTTCGAATGGTGGTCTCGAGGACATGCGCAACTCCTAGAAATGAGGGAGACGCTGAAATCATTTGAGTGCTGTGTAAATAGAGATTTTATGAAAAACAAATCAAAATGGTGAAATCTATAATCTAAAACATTTGTACATACACATTACCCACACGCATGAATATAACAGTCTAATATTCATTTTTTTTTTTTTTGTGGCTTTAATAGTTTATAGTTTGTATTTTGTTTTTTTTATATTGTACTGTCTTGAAGGAAAATTTTTATATTGAGAAGTAAAAGTAAGAGAGAAAAAGAAGTAGAAGCTTGAAAAGAAACATTAAAGAAAGTCTTTTAAAAAAAACATTTAATATATTGAAACTCTCGCAAAATTCGATGAAACTTTATGAGCTACCCGTTTTACCTGTTAATTTTTAAGATTATCGATAAGGGTTTCGTTTTTATTATTTCCCTGTTAATATTTTTTATTGTTTTATAAGCTTTTTTGTTTAGCATTAGTAAGTTGGAATGTTTGATATTTATATTCAAACAGGATGTTTTTTCTTTCTCAGTTTTTATTGTTTTTTTTTCACGTTAAGGTCGCACAAACTTTATTTGGAGAGTTCGCGTTGTTTTGTTGGCTTTGTGGGAGGAAAAAAACAATTTAGGAAGAGAGAAAGCGAATTTTCTTGTATAGTTTTGTGTGCGGTGCGGATTGAAAGTCTTGTGCAGCTGCACTTAGGCCCATTTTATTCACTCGAAGTTGAACACAACTTCGGGATTTTTATATGGAAAACTTCCCAAGTTGTGTTCAACTTCGAGTGAATAAAATGGGCCTTATTGTGTCTTCAGTTTTAAGTCGTTTGTCACAGCAGGTAAGACCCGAGCAGTAGCTTCGTTGGTGTCAATTAATTTTCAAAATGTAAACGAAGGCGATTGGCCTTTTTTTGCTCGAATATGTTTGTGGTATTTTATTCCATGCTAAAAATGTAACAAATGAATTTGTTCTCAGAATTGGCTCTGGAGTTTGAACATTTACTGTGCATCCCTTGTGAATTGCGTTTAATAATTTGCTGCCATTCACGTGGTTGTTGATAAAAAAAGGGCCAATTGAACTTCGATTTCGAATGACAGATTGGCTAATCTTTGCGCGTTTTGTTGGTTAAAATCGATTAGTTTGTGTCCTCCCAAAAACAAGAAGCAGTATAACTTGACCATGATAGTGTCAAAACAATAATAATAATTATTTAACGCAATTGACAAACGTCCTTCAATTATTCTTGCAATACATGCCCAATCATTTAAGTTGTATGCTAATTTTTAGTCGTGATTCATCTTGTGATTATTCCTTATTATTCTTGATAATACATGCCCAATAATAGGTCTGTTCCCTTACCATAATGCATTCGAATACATTCCAATACATTAGTCAAATTTCGTTCACTTCTAACCAACTTTTGTGCAAGGGAACGAAGTTTGACTGATGTATTCGAATGCATTATCGTAAGGGCACAGACCTAATTTAACTTGTACTGCTGATATTTAGTCATGATCCATCTCGTGGTTATTCCCTACCTCTAATAATAAGTCACACGCCAACATAGATCCAATTATTGCAGCTCTTCTTTGCTTGGTTTCCCGTTCGGTTTGAGTCTTTTTGCCTATTTTTAGAAGTAAGTTGATTTTTTTTTCATTTCCTTTAAAATTGGTCAATAAATGCTTTTGTACCACTGCTGTGTCCAAGTTGTAGTTCACAGAGAACAAGTGACAATGTCAAATGGAAGTTCTTCGAATTTCGTCCTACAGGAAATGTTTTTTCTTTTAAAATGTTCACCCTTGAATATAATAATCGTAATTTAAGCAGAAATCGATCGAAAGGAAAGCCGGAAAGGTCGGTGTGACTAGCTAGGTCTTCAAATACCTTCTTTTGATGAAAATCGCACATACCCGCACCAATTGTGGAAGATTTATATTGTTGATTCGATCATAAATCGTGTTAAGGGCAACTTTCCAGTGTATAGCTTCTTTAAATGGGAAACTAAATCGTATTAAGTACAACTTTCCAGTGCATAGCTCCTTCAAATGGGAAACTATATCGCATTCACTATTTGCGGCCATTTGCCCGTTACTGTCAAATGAAAGAACGTTCTCTCCAAATAGAGTTAAGCACCGCTTGTATTTAATTTGCTAATATACCTATAAAATAAAATAAATCGTTGATTTTAAGTTTTATGTTTGCAGCCAAATATTTTTTTTTTTTTTTTATTTTATTTCTATTTTATCGATAAATATAATATATTCTATTCATATATGCGATTTTCTATAAACTGTTATAAACGTTAATATATTCGTATAGGTACATAACACACATAATATATTTATATAATAATAAACAAAACACAAACACTAAACTAAACTAAACGCAACTTGAATTATTCTACAAAACAGCGTTAAATATTGGTTCTGTGTTAGATATATTTTTGTATTTGGAAATATTTCTTTTTTTTTTACTGATGGAATAACACTTGAGAAATAATAGTCTTGCGGACAACAACTGTCAAACGAAC
This sequence comes from Cheilosia vernalis, assembly GCA_949126925.1. Lineage (NCBI taxonomy): Eukaryota > Metazoa > Arthropoda > Insecta > Diptera > Syrphidae > Cheilosia > Cheilosia vernalis. Next base: position 12,492,041 of record OX421358.1, read on the forward strand.
TTTTGTAATTTGTTAACATGGGCAGGATTTCAATTCTTTCGAAAGTGATATGTTTGAACTTTGTACTAAATACATAAATACACATTTATATATATATATATACATTTAATTTAAGTGATCTATATCTATATTTACATAAATGTATAATCGCTTATAAATATTTCATATACATAATAATATATTTTTTACCTATTACATAAAAATATCTATAATGAAACGTTGGAACTAAAATGTAACAAAGAAAACTACTGTAATGTTATAAAGAAGCTCTATTATCTTGTACATATAAATCTATATAATGCATATATATTTACTTATAAATGTTATAACTATCTATTCTATATAAAATGCATACAATACACGTACATATAAGTTATTATGATAAACAGAAATAATATGATGGGTTTCAGAGATACAAACTGATTTGTTTCCTTTGAATGTGTTTTATTTTGTTCGTTGACTGTTGTCGTTTATTTTCTTTTTTAAGGTTAACAATCTTTTTGGTTTGTTTTGCTTTTGGTTTCGAAATTTAGTTTTTTTCTATTTGTTTTTTCAATCAACTTGTGTAAATTTAAGTGATTTAGAGTTTTGGGAAACATTGAAACTTGTTTGGCAATGACAGTTTTATTTTTAAATCCTATTTTAAAAACGTAAGACCGTGATATTCATTGATACATTTCTTTATCGCTACTTTCGAATTAAGGTTAAATTTTTAATATATTGTCTTGTTAAAAACAAAATATGTGCTCCCAAATTTGATGAGAATGAGAATCGATTGAATTTGTTGTCTTTAAAAAAAAAAATACCCTAATAGCTAGACTAAAGTCGGCTATATAGTTTTACATAGAATTGCTACAGTTTTAGTATATTCTAGAGTGCCTTCAAGTGAATTTCTTATTTTAATTGTTGGACCTTATCGCATCTGTCGAAATAGAGCGGAACTATATATGAAAAAAAAAAAAAACTTAGATATACATACCAAGTGGAACTTACCTTGTGTTGTTCATAGATTGATATATTTTCTCTCAACTATCGGTGTGAATTTAAAACTGAATGTAGCTGGATTGGGGGTAAATGACTTCTAAAGGCAGAACGGTTCTCTTGTCGGTTTTTAACTTAAGCCCTAGTTATAGCCATACGTAAAACGAAACCGTAAAAAAATTTCTTTTGCTTTTTTTGACCACTTAAACCTAATGTTTGAACTCAATATTTGTCGTAAAATGTTGATTATAAAGTTAGTGTATCAAAAAAAAAAAAAAAATAAACAAATAAAATAATCTTTAAATTTTCTAGAAAAATTATTTATTAATTTTTCCGATCTACTTCTCAGTCAATTCCACAACAAAAACCAAAATAATTCCACTGAAATATTTAATTTCTTTACTGTTTCATCTGTCAGGAATTTTATTTCTGATGGAATTCAGTCAGTGGTGGTTGATTTGTTATAATAGGTCTGTTCCCTTACAATAATGCATTCGAATACATTCGAATACATTAGTCAAATTTTGTTCTCCTCTAACCAACTTTTGCGTAAGGGAACGAAGTTTGACTGATGTATTCGAATGCATTATCGTAAGGGAACAGACCTAATATTGTTTTCGCAGGGAAACATTTTTCTGACAGAATTTTCGCTATGACCGGCTTCTTCGTATGGCTATAGCTGAGGCCTTATTTGCTCTATTACATTTTCTAGTATTCGTAATTAACAGACTGCATTTCAGCAGGGAGAATTCCTGAAAGTCCTTGAAATTAAATAAAAAAAACTAATATTTGTCTATTGTTTATGCTCAAGCTTGTAAAGTAAAGGATCATTCACATGAGAGCGACCAACTACCTACGAACGAACGAAGTTTTGACAGTCCATTCACATGATACATTTAATTTGGTCGCAGAAACCCGCGAATCCAATGACAGTCGCGGTTATTTGTCTCTATAACATTTTGAGTTTGAGGTTAAGTTCGAACGAATGCTTTATTCGTTAGTTTGTGGAACGCGAATTGAATGATGTGGATTGTGAATAAACTTTGACAATTCGCGCCAAGGGTGTATTCGTTCGCGGCGAAAAGTTTGCAATTCGAAATTTCGTTATTTTAACTGTTTATTAACATGTTTTCTTAATACATTTTGATGGGATAATTAACTATCCTCCTCTTGGAATAGTAAAAAGTACAATTTTCTATTCATAAATGCATCAAAAGTGGTTTGTTCGCATTTCAGCAATTCGTTCGCTCGCTCGCTCCGGTCCTTAAGGAATATTCACATGAGCGCGAACTGCGAACAAATCAATTTATCTGTAGGTATTTATGAATTGAAAATTGATATTTGTTTTACCACAAAAGCATTATATTCAATTCATACAACACCTAATCTAAAAAAAAAAACCGAGACTTGATTGATTAAAATAACGAAATTTACAATGGCCGCGTTCCTCTGCCCGCTAGTCTTCTAGCACAAAATATCCCTGATGAAGGAACGCTCGGGCAGCGGCAGCGGCAGCGGCAAAATGACATTTGACTTGTTGGCATCAAAAACATATGACTTTCCTTCATAAATAATTTCGTGTCGCATAATTATTTCCAAACTGCATTTAAAAAGAAATGGTACATGTTATAGAAACCATAATAATATCGGAATTGCTATTTTACTTACCTTATTACCAATTTCATCACAATTGCAGCTCGGCTTCGTATTTTTGTTTTTATTTTGTAGACGTTTGAACGATTTCCATTGACAGCTGTTTTTTTGTTTTTTTTTCTCTCAAAGCAGCGGGTAGTTTTGCGCTAGATTGAGAAATTTCCCTGAGAGGGATATTTCACAAAAAGTGCTAGACGACTAGCGCAAATGGTAAAATGTCCATTTTTTTTATATGGAGTTTGACATGCCGCTGCTCATCTAGCGGGCAGTGGAACGCGGCCAATTACAGCAATTCTCCCGCGAATTGAAAATTCTTGCCGCGAACTGTCACACTTTATTCACAATCCACATAAAACTGTCGCGATCCACAAACCAGCGAATGAAAAATTCGCTCGAACTTAACCTTCAACAATACAAATGATTCGCGGGTACCTGCGACTAAAAAAGTTTTCATGTGAATGAAATGTCAGAATCTACGAATATTCGCCAGTTCGTGGTTCGCAATTCGTTCTCATGTGAATGGTCCTTTAATGTCTCTAAACACACAAATGGACTACATAAAATAAAAATCGTTGACAACCTCACTATTTACGGAGCTACTAAGAACTAAGGCATTTCTTGCTCTATGCTAATGATTGGTGATTGCAGTCAATAACTGGTTAGTAACTCTGCACAACACCCATTGCACAAATTAAACTCGAAGCTAGATTTGTCTGTCAAATGTGCTTAACAACATAATGTTTATACTAAAATAGCAATTACACGCTTTTCATATCCACACATGCAAGCGAGGCGTTTTGGAAATGCATTGATATTAAATGTTATTTTTGAAAGTTTTCCGATTGTTTTTATATTTAGCATCTACTTTCAGTTTGAAGCTGAATTCACCTTTCATTGAAATTAAATGTTATGTTTGAAAGATTCCGATTGTTTTTATATTAACTTCTACATTCAGTTCAAATCTAAAGCCTCCCAGCAGTAGACGTGCTTACTTAGGCTGATGCTACATAACCAATTTGCAACAAATCAACCAGTACAAACACCAGGGAAGAGATATTTCTGTACAAAAATGTCCAAATTTGGTCAAACTGCATTCCTATAACCCAAAAATCGATGGGAAGAGATCCATAAAAAAACATAACGTCACCGAACAGTCAAAACATCGTATCTGCATTTTTATCGGTTTTGAATTAAAGTTACCAATATGAGACTTTTAACGTGTTACGTCTAGATTTACCTTTGAATCTGTTTTCTTAATTTATTTTGTATTAAAAATAATGCTTTTTTACTTTAATAAAAATAAATCAAATTTTTAAAGCAAATGGTTTAGGATTAAGCAAGTTTCTTGAGGCTCCTGAAAACCTTGCAAATTGTAGACACGAGGTTTCGACTGTTCGGCGACGACAAGCCATAAAATTGTCCCTAAATTTTATTCACCCCTATCGAGGTATCCGGTCAGAATATACCCGTTCCGGTACAACTTTTCTAAAAAAATCTCCGATAACTTAAAGCGCACCTTGCTCCATTGCGTTGGAGTATCACTTACTTTTGACAGATACACTACCCGTTTTTTGCGAAGCTTCCCGACAACCAATTGCTGCGGGATATTTTCATGTGAAATGAAAGCGTTTTTCTTCATTTATTTATTTTTTTTCCGAAACGGATACTTCGAACGCAATCTGATCGATGAAAAGAACAAAAAATTCTACTACAGCTCAGTCGTAATCTCATCTTGCGGTCGAAAGCCCAACTTAAAGAATTCATCCTGCAGCCCTTTCTATGGTAAGAGCAATTTTAGAAGTGCTCTTTCTATGTTTTCTATGTTTCATGGAAAAATAAAGTGCACATCCAGGTCAGCTCTTAATACGACAGAAGTGTCCCGAATATTTTTAAACAACTGCCATTGAGAAAGTCCTTTTCTTTCGTTGGTTATAGTTGACATATTACCATCAAGCCTTAAGCCAAATTTGTAACTGACCGGTGATTTAATTTCGTTTGTTAAAATAAACTAAACGCAGCAAGGAAACAAATTGTAATTTTCTTTACAGGAAGCAGGGATTCAAAGCTGGGGTTGATACGTTGATACGTGACTGAATTTGTTATTGTTTTGCTTGTAAGATCCACCAAATTCAGAGACATATATCTCGCTGACGGATGCGGTAATTCGGCCCCTTTTTTTTATACTCAACTTCTGCTGCAGCGCCTAAGAAGCGTTCATTTTGATTTGGGGTAACTTTTGCATCTCTGTGAGAGAACTATCACGCGCGATTAATAATATGACATTTGGCCAATATTGACCCAGCAAGTGCGGAAACAAACTACTTTTGAATTCACTTTTAATTAAATGTAGTAGAAGCCAACTGCCACCAAGCCATAGAATCTCGAAACTTACCGCGGGTGAATGCAAGAACATGCAGATTATAAGTCATCAATCTAATGTCTTTCAAATACAAAATGTTGCTCTTTTTGTAAGTTGAAATCTTGTATGAAGAAAAATAAAATAAAACAAGCTTTTGAATATAGGTGCTTGATATTCGGTGTATACCGTCTTGAGGCTTGAGGTGTCTTTGTCGTTTCTTTTTTTTGCCTAATTCTCATCTAAATAAGTTCTTCTTAGGTAATATTTGTCCTATATTTAACCTGTGGAAAATGACAGATTTTTCCACTGTATACCGTCAAAATACAAGAGTTTTCCATTGCTCCCATTTTTGCGAAGAGGTGAAGCCGTGTGAGGAAACCTTAATTATTACAGTTTTATTCGAAGTAAGGGTCCTTCCTAAGTAAACCTATTGCGCAACCATTTATTAATTTTATTCGAAGTAAGGGTCCTTCCTAAGTAAACCTATTGCGCCACCTATTTATTAATTTATTAAACTAATTTTAAAGATGTAAAAATATACCTAATTTCAAGCAAGTTAAATTGAGCTTGCAGGACAATAAAATACTTTGGATACTCTTTTAAATTGTCGTCGCTATCATTTTTCTCATGTTTGGTGCCTTTTATTGTATGCTTAACACGATCGATAGAATAGAAAACTTGTACTTGAGCCGTTTAAATAGTTTGTATCCAATTTAAAAGAAATGCCTTTGAATCGAATTTTATTCAGGGGAAGGTTGTCTCGTCTGCCAAGCGGCAATTGAGTTTGACAAAATTTGGTCAATATTTTTAAGCGCGTTACCATTCGATACTTAACCTTTACTGGACTGTAAACAGGCGTTCTTTCTGCAACCAGCCGGCTACTCAACATATCACATGTCCACCCTATCCTAAAGTTTTTTTATTTTAGATCATGTTGTCCAAATATCGGGCTTTACTTTACACAACCATTCCTGTGTTTTTTTTTTCTTAAGAGATCGACGCTCAGATGCACATTAAACTAAAAGTTATTTTAAGCCTTTTAAGTTCCTTCTACGGTGACCTTTTAAATAATATCTACCTAATATACAAAACCATTCTCATCGAATTCAATTAAAATTGATGGAGCACGTTTAAGTACCTCGTATGGAAACATGGTGTGTTCAGAAAAAATATCAAAATTAAATTTTACAATTATTTTAGTGCGTTTTTGTTTCTATAAATCTTTCTTATTACGTATAATCATCAGTTTCTCTATCTCTTTTATTTCATAAACCATTTTTCTATACTGAAAATTCAGACGAACATACTTTTTTAAATAAAAATAAGATATATAAAACCAACTACATCTAAGCCGGTTAAAGATATACCAAACCACAAAAGTGATTAAAGTTTAACTTAACCAGAAAAAAAAAAACTGAAATTTATAGATAGGATTACATCAATAAATTTATAAAAATAGAACAACATAAAAAGCATGATCAATTTCTTTAGGACATAAGCTGCAAAATCTACCATTTTCTTATAACAAAAAAAAAAAATAATTAAATTATGAAATTTTTAATTTCTGCACATCCCTTTTGTTCGTGATATTTAATTTTTAGAAGAAACAAAACTTGTTCTGTTTTTGACCTTAGTTTTTTAGATTTTTATAAGACGTTTGCTTTTTTTTTTCAAGAATTAAAATATTAAACTACGTAGTTGTTAAGTTTTTAATATTTGTACTATAGAATTAGAAAGAGAGACAAATTTATTTAACAAAAAAATTAAATCAGATATCGTAACGAAGAGAAATGAAAGGAAAATTGAACGAGAAGTAGAATTAAACTGAAACATAACTATTTAATAAGGAATCAATTATTTTTTTGTAGCGTCTTTAAGAAAAAATGCATAAATACCCACATACATACATACAATATTCGATAAACCATTTAAAGCAAATACATTACATACAAATACATATGCATATTAATCATCTCACTTAAAATCAATCAGCATAACCAAGTATACCATAATCGTCTTTATTAAATTCCAAATCCTCGATAATATTTATTAACAAATGACCAACAAAGATTACATAACAACAACAAGAGCAATCCAATTAAAATCAGTTATAATAAATAATGCGCTTAAATCACCATAAATCAAGATTCATAGAAAACAATTCATACATGTATCGTTAATAAACCAAAATGGCTACCTCAATTACATTGACTATAAAAGTATTGTCTGTTGAAAAAAGAAAACCTTTTTTGTTTTGTAATAGTAGCCTCTGCCACGAAACACTTTTTATTTCGCACACTCAGTTCTTTGCAAAAGGGTGAACATCTGAACATACCTCAGAGCATTGTGAATGTTGCATAAGTCTTAGAGCTCAATTTTACAACAGCAAAATTACGTTCTTGGGAAGCTTGTCAAAAATTATCGATCCGAAAGTGTCACAATCTTAATAACATCTTCGTTTGCTAAATAAAAGGTGTCTCGTTGCAGGGGCCACAAAATTTATATGAATGTTAAATTTGCCTTCAAAGAAAATAACTAAAAAAATATACCAATAAATAAAGCTAACCATAACTGTGCATATTTTATACATAATAAAACCAAAAATAACTACGAAAATATAACAATTATATAATATTTAAAGTAATTGTCCAGAAAATTAGTGTCCTATAATATTATATACATATTTGAAAATAAAAATAGAGCATCTAACTGTCATTTATCAAATAAAATACTTCTACATATATTTGTATTGTATTACAAAAGCGTAAGCTTTAAAAAAAAGAGTAATAAACTGTGTTAACAAAATGAATAAAAAACAAAAATAATTAAAGCACGAAAATGAAACTAAATAGCGATGTATACAAATAAAAATGTAGATTATATATACTTATACATAATATTTAAACAGAGGATTGCGAAAAATAAAGAAACAAAAAACTACAAAAAACTAAATAACTGTTGTTGATATTATTCAATTATAGGTTTTAATGTAGTTTTTTTTTAAACTTCTGGCTCGCTAAGGCGATAAAGAGGCACGTCGACCTAAAAAGGTCTTTTGTGCCGGAAATTGCCGGAAAATTGTTTAGGTTAGCAGAGTTTCCACTTCCCTAATGTAGCTGATAATGTTTTCAGCTGAGGACTTTTTCAGTTCTTCCGGACTTATTAATAAATCACGGAGGAAAAATTTCCTTCTAGTACTGAATAGAGCTGGGCATTCGCACAAGACGTGCTCAGCTGTTTCGTCTTCTTCGAGACATAGACGGCACTCCGGGGAGTTGACTATATGCATTTTGTATAGGTGATACCGCAAACCGTGGTGACCTGTTAGGTAGCCTACAAGATTTTTGATATCATGCCTTCTGAGGTTTAGAATTTTTTTGGCATTTTTTTTGAATGGCACGATTGCCCTTTTGGCCTGTCTGAGGACTGGGATTTCTTCCCACTGTTTGATACACATTTTGTGTTCCCACTTCCCAGCTACGTGTCGTGGAGTTAGTTGCTGATTTGGTGACGGCGCAGTTCTGGTCCTATAAAAGGGATCTCTGACCCTTTCCTAGCAAGTTCGTCATCTTTTTCGTTTCCTTCGATGCCCTCGTGTCCCGGAACCCACCAAATTTTGGTTTTGTTTCTGGAGCCAAGAGTTTGAAGGGCATTGAAGCAGTGCATGACTGATTTTGAGACAATGATTGGTGAGCTAAGGGCATTTATAGCTGCTTGACTGTCTGTGAATATATGGATGTTCGCACCTTTTATACCTGTAAAGCTTATGAGGTCTGCGCATTCCTTAATAGCATGGAGCTCCGCCTGAAATACACTGGGGCTTTTCCCCATCGGTATTGAAATATTGAAATATTGCGGTTTGGCCCATGTATGCCAGCTCCCACACCCGAGTCCATTTTGGAACCATCCGTATACCACTTTTGGCCATTTTGGCAGTTTGGTGGGTTTTTGCTTACCCATGCTTCCCCTTTGGTGATCTCCGTGGAGAATTTCCTGTTGAAGCACAACGTTTTAGGGAGTCGGTCAGTTACCGTGCAGATCATGTCAAGTTCTGGAAGTTCAGAGATAAGGGTCATTAGCTCCGGATGGTCACTAAAGTTTATCTCTTCCCCTTCTGCCAGGCTTGCTGAGCTGCGTATAGCCACTTTTTTTACATGTATGTGGAGGGGTGTTAATCCTGTTAAAGCTTCAATAGCTGCTGTAGGACAAGTTCGCATTGCGCCGGAAAGGCCCAAACATGCGAGGCGTTGTAACTTGTTCAGCTTGACAATGGTGTTCTTTTGGATTACTTTGTTCCACCATACTATGGAAGCATAAGTTATAATGGGTCTGATCATGACTGTGTAGATCCAGTGTGTGATTTTCGGTGTAATCCCCCAGATTCTACCGTGCATACGACGACAGGCCCATAAAGCATTAGTAGCTTTGGTAATTTTACTCTTTATGTGGGAGTTCCAGTTTAGTCGTTTGTCTAGGATAACTCCAAGGTATTTGACTTCATCGGAATACTCAATGGGTGTGTCATTGATTGAAATTTGATTAAGGTTTAAATTTCTTCTCCTGGTGAAGGGAACTATGATAGCCTTATTGGGATTGATAGAAAGGTTTTCTTTGCGGCACCAATCTAGGACTATCTTAAGGGCATTTTGCATTAGTCTTGTAACTACACTCGCTTCCTTACCCCTAACGATGATGACTAGGTCATCGGCATAGCCTATAATATTGTAACCTGAGGAACTCAGCTTACGTAATAGGTTATCTATAACTATTGAATTATATAAATGAAATAAACTAAAACTTACACAGCAACACTGGCTAGTACAACTAGGCAATGTACATAACGATGTTTTCCTATATATACTGAATTATTTTCCCATTCGACTTTAGTCGTCATTGTTTAATAAAGTACATCTATTATAACGTTACTAAGGTTTCCGTGGTTGTGTCTTTCCTCTAAAGTCGATCGTTACAATTTGATTTTGTGCAACAAAGGTTATGGGCCCAGGCTGTCACAATGAGTGCCGGACTTTATCAAATTGAAAAATTGAACGACGAAAATTATGACTGTTGGAAAGTGCAAATGAAGTCCATACTAATTCACAGCGAATTATGGAGTTACGTTTCTGGAGAGATTGCAGCGCCTGCTGCTACTGCTGCGAGTACCGAAGTTGCTACATGGAAAATGAAGGATGGTAAAGCGCTGGCAACAATGTTATTATCAGTTAAATCTTCCCAAGTCCTCCACATTAAAAATTGCCACACATCCAATTCTGCGTGGAAAAAATTAGAAGAGGTACATTCCCCACGAGGACCTGCTAGAAAGGTAACATTATTCAAACATCTTTTGAATCTCAAAATGCCAGAAAATTCATCCGTTGTCGGACACCTCAACAACATCTTCGATTTGTTCGAGAAGTTAAAAGAAGTGGACATAAAAATGCAAGATGAGCTAATAACAATCATTCTCTTGTCGAGCTTACCAAAGAGCTATGAAAATTTTGTTATTGCAATCGAGTCTCGTGATGAATTGCCGACGCCTCATGTGTTGAAAACGAAGCTAATAGAAGAGGGCAAAAGACGAGAAGGGGACACCTTGCATGAAACAACGGAAGCAGCCTTTTTCTCCAAGCAGCGGTATAAAAATGCACACCAACAGTACACACAACCGCAACCACAATCGCAGCCACTAACCCAAACTCAGAAACGCGGCAAGTGCTATAAATGCCATAAGAAGGGCCACTACGCATCAACTTGTCGAGCGCAAACTACATCAAAACCAACAGCACATTTTGCTATGTTGAATGCAGTAAGCCACACACAGCTAACAAAATCGACTTGGGTTCTGGATAGTGGTACCACCAGTCACATGTGTTGTGATCGGAGCATGTTTGTCTCTCTCGAAACATACAGAGAACGAATTCAGCTAGCGGGCGACAAACACATACTATCAGAGGGGATCGGTGATGTACTGATTGAAACGAAAGAAGTGCAAATAAAATTGCATAATGTTCTTTTTGTCCCGTTGCTCAGCACAAATTTTATGTCAATCAGTAAGGCAACTGAAAGTGGTAATGTGGCAATATTTAACGACGAGAGTGCAGTTATAAAAAGCTCATCCGGTAAAATTGTGCTCAGTGCAAGAAAGCACGATAATTTGTATTTGTATGTCATGGAAGCAGAACAGTTGCTGCATATAAGCACAGAAGATGATAATTTAATGAAGTGGCACCAGCGATTTGGCCATCTAAATATCAAAGATTTAAAATTTATAAACGCAAATAATATGGTGCTCGGGTTAAATTTAAAAGGTATTACAAATTCGATAAATTGTGAGACGTGCTTGAAAGGTAAATTGTGTACCCTCCCCTTTCCGAAAAATACCAGCAACCGAAGTACGGAAGTATTACAAATAGTTCACAGTGATATTTGTGGGCCTATGAGGGTGGCTACCCCAGGTGGCTTTAAATATTTTTGTCTTTTTATAGACGATTATAGCCGAAAAATATTTCTCTATTTGCTCAAAAATAAAAGTGACATTTTTAATACATTTAAAATATTTAAAGCTAGGGTCGAGCGCGAAACATCGAAGAAAATAAAGGTACTCCGAACGGATAATGGATGTGAATACCTGAGTACACAGTTTTCACAGTTTCTCGATGCCGAAGGTATACAACGTCAACTGACTGTACAATATACACCCCAACAAAACGGTGTTGCGGAACGCGCCAACAGAACAATTGTGGAGATGGCAAGGTGCTTGCTGTTGAATTCAACTCTTCCAGAGATGCTGTGGGGTGAAGCTGTTAAGACTGCTGTGTACCTGCGCAATCGGTCGTGTACGAGAGCTCTGAGTATGGTAACGCCTTACGAAGCCTGGAGTGGTAGAAAGCCTTCAGTGGAGCATCTTAAAATATTTGGTTCCAAAGCGGTAATGCTAGACAAACGGCCTGCAAGGTCAAAGTTTAGTGCCAAGGGAATTGAATGCTTCATGGTGGGTTATTCATCCGAATCCAAAGCATACAGATTGTATGACGCTAAATCCAGAAAAATATCCAAGAGTCGAGATGTCAAGTTCCTGGAACACATCGGTAAGAATATCTTGTCAATCAATTCTAACGATTATGCTATTGTAGACTCACATGGAAAAGAAGCTCCTCCTGTAAAAGAAGACATCGAGAGGGTCGAAACAAGCTTTCGGTCTGATGAGAGCTTTGATGACGCTGGCGATGGCGAAATCGAAGGTGGTTCGGAAAATAGAACTGCTGGTACTGATGGCGAATGCGAAGGCGGTTCGGGAAATGGAATTGCGGACACTGATGGCGAATGCGAAGGCGGTTCGGAAAATGGAAGTGCGGATGTTGGTAGCGAAATCGATGGTGGAAGTGCTGATGCAGGATTGTTGGAAAACTGGATACGTAGTCCATACACTCTTCGGTCACGTCAACGACTTAATGCACTAGTAAGTGATTCAAAACAATGTTTATCTAACCCGTTAACAGTAAAGGAGGCACTGGACCGCAGTGATGGTCAACGATGGCTGGCAGCTATGAAATGTGAATATGACTCTTTATTGGCCAATAATACGTGGGACTTAGTGGATCCACCAGAAAACCAGCAAATCATCAAGTGTAAATGGGTGTTCAACATAAAAAGGGACAAGCGTGGAAATATAGAACGCTACAAGTGTCGCCTGGTGGCGAAGGGCTGCAGCCAGAGGTACGGGGTGGACTACACTGAGACGTTCTCACCTGTAGTTCGTTTTTCATCGTTGAGGCTGATATTGGCGCTTGCTGCTGAATACAATCTTGAGGTGCACCAAATGGATGTGACGGCAGCCTACTTAAATGGAGATCTTAAGGAAAATGTTTTTATGAACCAACCGGAACAGTTCGTTGAAGAAGGCAAGGAGCAGAAGGTATGCAAACTGAAGAAAGCCTTGTATGGATTGAAGCAGGCCGGCCGTGAGTGGAACGCCAAATTGCATAAGGTATTGGAAAAGTTGGGCTGCAAGCAGTGTAATGCTGACTCTTGCGTGTACACGTTGAACAAGGACAACGAAATCAACATTATAGCTGTATACGTGGATGACATCCTCCTAGCTTGTTCCAATCCAACAATTTTAACAAAAATCAAGGCCCAAATAAGTATGGAATTCGACGTCGTCGACAAAGGACCTATTGACCAATTTCTTGGAATAGAGGTAGTACGGGAGGCTGATGGAAGTATAAGCATCTCGCAACAGCAGTTCATACGCAATTTACTGGAAAAATACAACATGGTTCACACTCGGAAATGTAGCACGCCTTTGAACCCCGGACAAAGGTTTGCTAGGTGCAGTGGCTGTTCAGGATGCGGAGACATCAATAAGACAACATACCAGTCAGTAATAGGGTCATTACTGTATTTGGGCTTGTCGACGCGTCCCGACATTTTACATTCAGTGAATAAATTATCACAGTTTAATGTCAATCCCCATGTTGAGCACGTCACAGCTGCCAAGCACATATTAAGGTACTTAAATAATACGCTAAATTTTAAACTCTATTATAGAAAGACTGGTGGGCAATTAAAAGGCTTTGCTGATGCTGACTGGGCTGGCGGCAGCGACGATCGAAAATCGTACACCGGCTATGCTTTCTTCATTGGCGACAATACAGCAGCCATCATATGGGAGTCCAAAAAGCAGACTTCAGTGGCTTTAAGTAGCACCGAAGCCGAATATATGGCACTATCGGCAGCAGCGAGAGAAGCAGTTTACTTGCGGTCTTTTACAAAGGAGTTGGGTTTTCCCGAGTTGGTGAAAGAACCCACCGAGTTGAACGGAGACAATTTAAGCTCGCAGCAACTAGTAAGAAATCCTGTTTATCATAGCCGTAGTAAACACATTGACATTCGAGTACACTATGTACGAGAAGTTTATCAACAAAATATTATTTCACTTAAATATGTTCCTACAGATGAAATGATATCTGACATTTTAACAAAGAACTTAAGTAAAGTAAAACATTTAAAACTTGCTCAAATGTTAGGTTTACGTTTTTAAAATTTGTTCGGAACAATTATATCTATACTTGTATATCTTTATATGTACTAGTCCAGTTTTGAGAGGTAGTATTGAATTATATAAATGAAATAAACTAAAACTTACACAGCAACACTGGCTAGTACAACTAGGCAATGTACATAACGATGTTTTCCTATATATACTGAATTATTTTCCCATTCGACTTTAGTCGTCATTGTTTAATAAAGTACATCTATTATAACGTTACTAAGGTTTCCGTGGTTGTGTCTTTCCTCTAAAGTCGATCGTTAAAATTTGATTTTGTGCAACAATAACCAAAGACCACAGTAGAGGTGAAAGCACGCCTCCCTGCGGGCAGCCCTTTACGGCTATAACAGATGCTTTGATTGGTCCTGATGAAGCCGTTATTTTCCGGCTTACAAGCATCGCTTTGACCCATTTGACGGTCGGTTCATCTACATTTCTTTGAACCAAAGCATTTGATATGGATTCATATCCTGTATTGTCAAAAGCACCCTCTATATCAAGAAACGCACATAGTGCGATCTCTTTACAACCGTAAGCACCCTTTATTTGTTTAGTTAAACTTAGAAGTGCGCCTTCGGTTGATTTGCCCTTTTGATAGGCGTATTGATAGGGGTGTAGAGGTATGCTGCAAGTTAAGCAATCTCTGATATGAACGTCGATTATTCTTTCCATCGTTTTGAGAAAAAATGATGTTAAGCTTATATTTAACGTAGATACCTATACTTAATGGGGTCAGTGCTTAGTGTACTGGAATCGGGCTTAATCCCTGGAAAGAAGAACCTAGACCGTAACGTTTTTATAATTGTTTTTGGCACATTTTATGAGAGTTCGTCCTGAAAAGGTTTTTCAATTCAACTTTTCTGATTCGGTTTTCGACATAAAATTAAGGGTCTCTGCCATTAACTTATCATAATGGACTGCTAGTAGCCAACTTCGCCTGATGGGTTCTAACATAAGAACTAGCGCTCTTGGTTCAGAGCGGAATAAATTGGAAATAAACTATAAGAACCAGAAATAAAGTAGGATAACTTTTGTGGTTTTCTGATGAACATTTTATTACCTTGGACGACGACTTCTAAGCAGTTGTCCGATTAAAACTCATTTCATATCGACGTATTAGAAGTTTAGCGTTTTTTTTTTCTGTACAGAATTATTTTGAAAGCAACAGACGAATTGCGTTGGCCCCAAAATAGGTGCCGAGATCGTTGACTAATCGCTGAAACGATTATCGTTCTCAGAGTTACGGAATGAGGCCCTGTTTTTGCTTGCCGTTAAAGAGTGTGCCGTCTACTGAAATATTTTTCGCCATGAAGCAAGGTGACGAAATTTAGTACCATAATCTCCGCTGCATTTTACGTTTTAGCAAGGTTTCGAAATATTATAAATTAATTTTTAAAATACGGTATATTCCCGAAAATAACTTACTTACTTAACGGGCTCCCGACCCGTGGAGAGTCTCTGCCTGAGACACTGCAGCCTTCCATCCTTTACGATCCCGGGCACGCTACTTCCAGTTGTCCAGACCAAGCGCTCTGGCATCCGCGATGGCTTGGTCTTTGAAACGGAGGTTTGGTCTTCCTTGTCTTCTCGGACCTGGGGGCTGGGATTCGAAGATCCTCTTAGCTGGAGCATTATTGTCCATTCGCTCGATGTGGCCGAGCCAATGTAGTCGACATATTTTGGCTTTTTGGACCACATCCACATCTTGATACAGCTCATAGAGTTCACGGGACCAAAAATCCGCCGAAGAATTTTTCTTTCGAAGGAACCCAGTATTAACTCTCCCTTCCTGCTTATCGTCCAGCACTCGGCGCCGTAAAGCAGCGCTGGCAGGATAAGGGTTTTGTAAAGCATACATTTCGTCCCTCGAGTTAGGAGTTTTGAACCCAATTGTTTTGCCAAACCGAAGTAGCAGCGGTTTCCTAGGGTAATTCTCCGCCGGATCGCCACTAGAATGTCATTCGTGGAGTTCATGTTCACTCCGAGGTAGATGAACTCCTTAACTCGTTTACTTCAAGACCAACAGACATATTTTGGCTTTTTGGACCACATCCACATCTTGATACAGCTCATAGAGTTCACGGGACCAAAAATCCGCCGAAGAATTTTTCTTTCGAAGGAACCCAGTATTAACTCTCCCTTCCTGCTTATCGTCCAGCACTCGGCGCCGTAAAGCAGCGCTGGCAGGATAAGGGTTTTGTAAAGCATACATTTCGTCCCTCGAGTTAGGAGTTTTGAACCCAATTGTTTTGCCAAACCGAAGTAGCAGCGGTTTCCTAGGGTAATTCTCCGCCGGATCGCCACTAGAATGTCATTCGTGGAGTTCATGTTCACTCCGAGGTAGATGAACTCCTTAACTCGTTTACTTCAAGACCAACAGATTTCGCCAGTTCTTCAATCGCCGTGAAAGCTTCTATCACGGAGTGCTATGACCGATCGATGATGTAAATATCGTCCGAATACGCCAGCAGCTGAACGGATCTGTTGAAGATAGTGCCTTCCGTGTTGACACCTGCCCTACGCACTATCTGCTCCAGTACGAGATTGAAGAAATCGCATGATAGCGCGTCCCCTTGCCGAAATCCGGTGCATGTTTGGAATAGTTCGGAGGAGCTGTTCCAAATTGCACGTTGCAACGCGTGTTTTCGAGTGTCACGCGACACAACTGAATCAATTTTGTCGGGATTCCGAATTCGGTCATCGTCATATACAGATCCTGACGATTTATACTATCATACGCGGCCTTGAAGTCGATGAATAGGTGGTGTGTCTCGACTTGAAATTCGTTGGTCTTTTCCGGGATTTTCCTCAGTGTGAAAATTTGGTCTATAGTCGATCTGCCGGGCCGGAAGCCACACTGGTACGTGCCGAAAATTGCTGATTTTAAAAATAAATTACAGTCGAAATAATGCACCAACAGGATCAACCATAATTGATCCACACACTTTAAACCTATCCGCCCGACTCGAGCGAATCTATCTGCCGACGAGGGGACTGGAAAATTGCGGAACAAATCTGAATGCTGCCAAATTTGCCATAACTTCCCTGAAGCCTTATATAAAGCAGCAGGAGAAGACGGCATATTTCCGGCACTTCTGCAGCAGGGAGCTGATGTACTGGCACCCATTTTTTTTCATTTTAAATTTGTATTTAATTATTAGATCTCCTTATTCGCCCTACCATGTTCGGCGAAACCATTGAATTCTCTCGAGAAACCAAATACCTGGGAATTATCCTTGACAGCAAACTATCATTTGATTTAACCAGCAGATTGAACCGTAAACGGAGCCACTAGATCTTTATGGATCTGTCGTCAGGTCTGCGGTAAGGACTGGGGTCTTAGACCTCGGATGATATACTGACTTTATTCGCTCGTCGTAAGATTAGTGGTTACCTATGCTGCCGTGATCTGGTAGACGAAGACTAACGAAGTAGCCACGGGCTGTTTACACTCCACTCCAACTATGGCACCAATGTCATCCGTGGTCTAACACCTCTGCAAACACATATTCAAATGGAGGCTAGACTAAGTACTCACATTCCGTTCCATTCTAAGAACCTTGACCTAGGGTTGCTTAAACATCGATAGTTTAACATTTCGATTGTACCGATAGTTTCGGAATAAAACTATCAATAGTATCGATTGTTTTATATGTATACTTACGATTTTCTATAGACGGGGTTTGAAATTTATTCATAATTTATTAATAAAAAAAAAAAACATTATCAGGCTCAGACAAACCATCTTGATCATGAGAAGTTTTAGCGAGCACTCCCGACTGATGCTTACGCTTTAAGTCGGAGAGTTTACTCGTGTTACCGGAGTTGGTACTTGTACTCCTTTTGGCACAAAGTATACTTAACAAGTTTATTGTCACCATCAACATATTTTAAAAAAAATGTCCACACAACGGATTTTTTACTTCGATTCATTTTTCACTTGAATTTTTCACTTTAAATTTGAAGAAATAACTATTCTATTTTATTGTAATTGGTCAACAAACTTGAACTTAAGCGTAAGAACAACCAGCTTCAATTGCAGCACATGTAGCACTATCTGCGATTGTAAATGCTACCAGGATATGCATAGTTGCACATATGATACGATTGTTTCTTTGTTGACACATAAGAGAAAACAAAATATGTGCAAAAAAAACAAGCCAACCCAACCACGTAGGTTAAACAAATTGGAAGATAGAAATGATAACCGTAATCGAAGTATTTTCAATAATGCTGCAAATTTTGAAACAAATTACTGAACGCTGTTTATTTTAAGAAGAAATCAGCAGATTATGACCCATTTTTAATCGCCGCCGATTCTCTGAAAGTCACGCGGAAGTATTGCATGCGAACATGTAGAGAAAGATTATGCAAATAAATGAAATAATTATATTTACGAACTCCCAGGGTATAGCGACACGAAAATTTGCGTTTATTCGAGCACCCAAGTTATTCAAATCTGGAATTACTATGCTTGAGGTAGTAGTTTATCCGCTCGACATCACATTTCACATGGCTTATTGTCTCTATTCAGCAGTTCATCCGTTTGTCATTCGATTTGGTACATAGGGAGTCGTGCCTCGTGCGTTTGTGCATCCAAACCATTTGCGTCCTGAACATTACGTTGTCTGCACATACATGAGAAGCAAGTATTCTAAGCAGAGTATGGTTTGTCTATGATTCTAAGCTTCAATCGGAACCAATATATATGAGTCCACACGTCAAAACCAGTAACTCATCCCAATTTAAAACAACAATTTCGAAAAAGAGAGTAAACTACGTTTATTCAACATGCATTCGACAGAAAAGAAAAAAAAAAAAACATTTAGCTTTCTAGCGATGACATATTGGGTATTTACATGTTTTTAAATATATAATAACAATTATTAAATGTTTAAAATACGTTTTGTTTATAAGCTCATATTCATAAAGAAGTTTCCCAATTACATTTCGATCGTGCTTCTTCTTCGAGAAAGGCACAATAGGAAAAGACAAAAAATACATTTCCACTGAAATTTCCAGAGTTTCTTCTTCCGAAACAAGGACCAAAGTCATGAGAGAACTCAGAGATTCACTAAAAGTGTTAACTTGTGCGGCATATTCAAACTAGAAGCCTTAAAATTTTATGTAAAATCAGATTCATTTCTTAAATAGCCTGAGAATTATGTGTGTAAAGAGAGATAAGCAGTTATAAAATAAGAAACTGTCAAATTTAGTCGTGTTTTGTTTCCGGTTGTAGATCGAACCACGAGGAGAGTCCTTGGGCGGAGATGTCTGGTTCAGCCAGAGCGATTTTCAACTAAAAAATATAATAAATAGTAATTCATAATAAAGAATTGACTTGGAAAATATTTCGCGTGTTACCATTCCAATGACGGGACTACCGCCATACAAGAAGCCCTTCTGAGTGCACACCGTAACTTCTAGGTCTGTTTGCATTAGCTCGCCCGAGGAGATTATATACTCGAATGTTGCTTCATACACGGGATTGCAGTTGTCCTTGATCGTGTTCGTCTTTCGCTTGGACTCTTTTGCACGTCCCGGCAGCAAGTATAGCTTCACATAAGGATCGGGGATGTTTGACGGATCGGTCAGTGGAATATGCATTATTTTGTGAATGGTAATCGATAGCTTTTGTCGGGTGACACTGTAGTGGATAGAGAGCTGAATGCGTCCGAGATTGTGCTCACCGGCGGAGGCTGTGGTGTCGGGAAAACGGTGGGTTAGAACTGAGTCGGGGTTGAGGTTTGGACTTCTGGGCGGTGGGGTGGCAGAAATTGACGAAGCTGTAGACTTGACAATATCCTCTTCGATAACTGAGCTCTCCAATGACGAGGATAGAAGGTCCTATACCAATTGAATCAATTAGTGAATGCATTCAAATGTGGATCCACTCACTTACCTTTGATTTGGTCGAAACAGTTGCACCTTCGATTTGACTTGTTGTTTTGACAGAGCTGGCACGCGACAGCGGTGCTCCTTCCGATATGGAGAATCTATCCACAGAGATGTTATCGTCTGCCGAATCAGCCCGTTTTAGAATTCTCAATGCCAAAGTCATAATGATCTTTGACTCGGGTCCGGATTTCTGCAGTTGGAATGGCTGCGAGACAATTGTCATATTTTTCTTGGACACCAACGAGCTCAGAATGTAGGAGAAACGGCCGATCTCATTGCCGGTCTTTTGATCAATGATCTTCATCTGCAGGCTATCATTGTCCGGGTTTCCGACCAGGAAAGTAAATCCCTGCTCCCAAACTGGAGAATCGTTGCGCAGTTGTACCGGTGTTTGTTCATTTTGCTTACCAACACTGACCGTGAGGTAAGGATCTGGATTGGAGGCCGACCGAGCATGCTGGAAAGGTTGACATTCAAATAAATTATTCTTGTCTTTTTTTTCATCGGATATAATATTACTGGCAAATTCTTGGCAGAGTCCACAAACACAATAAGTAAGGCGGTACTCATGGATGTGACACGAAGTAGCTGGGTCTCCAAAAGAGCGGCTTGTAGGTCCTGGGGATCAGCTGTGAGTTTGTACCACGACAGGCGAACATGCAGCAGACCGTGCTTGGCTTCTTCAAGTGTGAGCCACTGTAGGAATAAATTAGCCGAAATCAGTTAAGAAATGGGATATTTATGCTGTACACTTACAGTGTCTAAAATGCCCTTTTTCACCACACTGGAAATTTCCACCGATGCTCTAAAGATGCGATAAAAATGGAGGTCATTAATAGAACTGAATTTCTACAGTAAAAAGGGTTAATTCGAAAAGAAAATAAAAACAAAACAAAACTGAACATAATTTATGTAAAACATTCACTTATTTAAAATGTCTCCTTTGTAACCTACAAAAGCACAATTATTTCGAAATATACCAATTGAACGTTGGACTTTGCTACAGACAAGGACAATTTCTGAACATAAATGAAATAAATACCATGCGCGAATATTAGAAAAAGAAACAAAATAATAGCAAAAAAATGTGGAACGCTTCACGATTTTGCGTGTCATCCTTGCGCAGGGGCCATGCTAATCTTCTCTGTATCGTTCCAATTTTATAGTCTAAGAGCCAGCTTAAATCTGACAACACATATTTTACGGTGGCTGAAGTTTTGTCAAGCGAGACTGCTTTACCCACTAAACAAACTATGGGTACTAGCTAGGCCCGGTCGCGGTAGGTTTAGGGTCCCTCAGGTGGGACAGGTGTCAAAATTATGTCAATTTTTAAAGTATTTTACGGCTGCTGCCATTTTAGTATGTCATAATATACCTTTACCAGAACTGAAAAATAACAATGGCTGCCAATTTCAGAGGTTGTAACATCACGGCAGCCACTTTTCAAAATTTTGAAAAAAAAAAAAAAAAAAAAATTTTAAAGTATTTTACGATTTCTTAAATTTATATATTATGTTATTTAATTAACTTTTTTAAGCATTATATTAAACATGGCTGCCATTTTTTCGGGTTGCAAATATCCGGCTGACAGCGAAGGTTTCGTCATAAGATTAGAAGCAGGCATTTTTGAAAAGTAAAATCGGTATTTCTCCCGTTACATGATGGATTCGAAAAAAACGGTTAAGGTAAATGAGAGATTGTTTTGTTAACAACAGCATATCCTATTTTTGTATATGAGAGATTAAGCTAACGGAACTTTGAAGACAAATTGTAAACAGATGAGTAAAGAATATGCGGAAATAAATCGGGTTAATACATTAGAAGCAGTGAATCAACGTCTTTTGTAAAGTAAATATTTTTTTTTGGTTTAAACGGTATATAGTATAAAGCATTTGTTCTTGATTGAGTGTTTATAAAAATGGGCAAGAAAAAACGTTTAACAGTGGAGGAAAGGGCAAGAATAGATGTTTATTGCTCTAATGGTCATTCATGCTGTGCTATAGCCTGAAAAATAAAGCGATGTGATCATTGTGTCTGCAATGGTCCACCTGAGGGACCCTAAACCTACCGCGACCGGGCCTAGCTAGTACCATTGTATATAAATCTAATAGTACTCTCATCAGAGGAAATCGACACTAGCGCCTCTATAGAGCAAAGGCCCGATTACTTTATTTTCCTATCATTGACGGCAACCATAGTTTTGCACTTACCACAGACACCAATTACTGTCACTGAGAATAGAAAAAGGCAAGAGAGAACCAAACGAAGTAGTAAACACAATGAACCACCCCTATAAGCTACAAATGACAGGATTTGTTATTAGATCTAAAAAAAGAGAAGAACACAGAAGCACTTCTGTTCGCTTCGCATGAATGTACCTGCTGCGTATACTCGTATAGTTGTGTGTGTACGCATAAAGTGCAACACAATTTTCTGGATTGTGCGAACAAATAGATATGAGATAATTTGTGTATCATCTCATCTCGTTTGCATGCGCAAACTATTTTTTTCTTCTTTCGATCTTTGCTTGTTGGTGATATTTTTTTGATGTATGTTTTCTATGGATGTTTGTGTGCAACAGAGCTCGTTGCCTAAAAAATTCCTAACTTTAACAATTTTTGGGTTATCTGATTATTAGGGTAATTGGACGAAAATACAAATTTTTCGGATGTTTTATGTAGGTATGCCAATAAAAGGATTTCCACGCCCTTTCCGCTGGAAACTAAATTGTACTTGCAATACTAAATATATACGGTGGGCATAGGCAAAAATTGATTTAAAAGCATTACGGAACCAAAGTTACCACAAGTGTTTTGCCTTTTATTTTAAAGTAAAGCTATTAA
This sequence comes from Cheilosia vernalis, assembly GCA_949126925.1. Taxonomy (NCBI): domain Eukaryota; kingdom Metazoa; phylum Arthropoda; class Insecta; order Diptera; family Syrphidae; genus Cheilosia; species Cheilosia vernalis. The sequence continues at coordinate 12,514,827 of OX421358.1, forward strand.
TTTACATTTAGAAGTTTCTTATAAGTTTCGCTTATTTGAAAAATTTAATGTGTTTAAAAGAGTTATGTAACGTATGCGCTACAATTAGAATAGACTAAGTGGTGTGCTTGTTTTAATTAAAATACAATTATTATTATTTTAAAGTGCATACGCCCTAAGTTTTAAATGAAAATGCCTGTTAGAGATGCCTATACTCATTGGGCCTTACCAATAATCATTTTTAACCTTCACACTAAATATTTCCTAGATCACAATATGCATTTTTGTATGGAAAATTTCGCCATTGTGAGTTCGAAAAATTTAGTCTGGACACTAAAAATGATTATTAGTACCGCGGATTGCCTCAGCGTAAAAAAAAACGTTTTCCTTATCATTTTTTCAAGTTCCAAATGACCACCGAAAGGAAATTTGGTTAAAACATTCTCGGAACACACATTTTGAAAAAAACTGCCTATTTTTGCGAGAAATATTTTTACCCAAAAGATATAATAACAAAGGGGACACGAAAATGTCTTACTAAAAATGCAAATCCAATGTCAGCTATAGCTGTGTGTAAATGTACTGACACTGTAATTGGTGACCCGTGCTTTGGGGTTATAAATTTTAGGGAAAGTGCAGGTATTTTAAAAGTTGCTACTGTGATAGAAGAAATTCAAAATGATTCACCTCCATTATTAGTAAATAAAGGCCTCTTCCTCGCAGTTTCCATCTCCCCATAGACAAACAAATAACAAAACATTAGAAGCAAATAGCATTAAGACGACTTTATCTCGTTTTTTATTTGATACCCCAAAAAGATTAAAGGAAAATAGAGAATAAAATTTGCAAAAGAATCCAAAAGCTCTGATGTAAGCACGTTTGTCAATATGAAACTATTTCACAAGCCTTAGGCACATTTTCACGACGAAGAAAAGGATATTTGCTTAAAATGTTTTTATAAATCTCCATCGCTTTGTACCCATATGCTAGATACGAAATTTTTTCAAATGCACTCCATGTTGTTCTTAACCGGAGGACAGTATGGTGCAATTTTATTAATCTTTTACTGAGAAACATAATTACCCTTTACGTTTAAAGTTTTTCCTCAAAAATTATGAAAAACTGGAAGATTGCAGAAAAACTAGGTTTGTGCGCTTTATTTTTTCGGAATAGGTTAGGTAAACGTAGGCATATAGGTAGATCACAGATTAAGATCACGAAAATCTTCCGGATATCCACGGATAATTATTAGCTTCCGATTGGGTTGAGCGTTGATAATGACCTATATGAGATTAAATGCAAAAATTATGTCCTGGTACTGGTACATTATGTAGCTACAAAACCAGAAGAATAATAATCGAAGTACATTACATATCCACCTTTCAACAAACGGGCCTATGCAGCAAAACCCAAAGCAAAGAAACGTCGCTTATTTCAAAGAAATAATGAAATGTAGCAACGTTTCGGAAATGTACCAATCACCATTTCGGCGAAAAATATAGAAAAATGAAAGATATCTCATTTCTCATCTTGTCTTGCCAACCTACAGCTGCAGCCAACCATTAACCAACACAATCACGATCATATCTCATAAACCTCACGGGTGTGACGAACGATTCTGCTCACAGTCACATCACATATCACAGAGACACAGACCCACAAAGGAACCCAAAACAAGTAGCACAGATAATATAATATACAGATGTCGCAGTCCCATGTTGGCTGATGTCCACAATTCTTGCGATCGTCCAACAACGATTGTCCAACAAAAAGCTCTTCTCTTCGTCCAACAACGATTATCCAACAAAATAAAAGCTTTTTCCTGAGTGCCAATTGAGCATATCGTAATCGTTTGCGTGTGTGCACAAATGCACAAATGTATTGTGCGTGACGAAATTTCTTGCTTTCGTTTTATCCTGTGCTTCTCGTTCCCATTCCCCACAAGCAAAAATTTAAATTTTTCTTGTGATAAATAAAAATCGCAGTTGGTAGAACAAAAAACCGACAACTGTTGAATTATTATCTCACTTTACACTCGCTTAGAAAGAAAAAGGGACAAACACATTTTTCTGATAGGTAGGTACGTACCTATATACATATATAGGGTTACACTCAATTTAGTTTTAAATTGATTTTGAAAGGTAGCATATCGTTTAGTTTTAATAGTTTAAGACGTAATACAAAAATAATAAGGATAAAAATATGGGAAGACTAAATATAGAGTACAATATAGGGGTATTTCTTGGAGTAAAGTGTGTAATTCTAATTATAGGTACTTGTTGACAAAATTTGTTTAGATTTCCTGAACTAAATAATGCAGTCAGGAATCTGCTGGGAAAAATAAGAGCACGCAATGTTTATAAAACTAATTAAAAAAAGCGTTTATGAATTTGATTTGAATTGCAAATGATTTCTTTATTGGAATAGGTATACTTACAAATAAACAATCATATTACGATGATGGAGGAACTCAAAAAAGTGGGTCGCAAAATTCTGTCCGGTCTGTCCGTCTGTCAGTCCTTCACGGGCCTACAGCCTAAACGGCTTACCGGATTACGTTCGAACCTCATTTTTTTTTTTTTCAAGGTAACATCAATATTAATGGTACTTCCCATATACAATTTTCGTACCAGTTTGATTTGATCGAAAACGGCTCTAACGATTTCAACCAAAATTGATATTTAAGCTAAGTAGGTGAGGATACCATGACTGCGTACCCAGTTTTTGGCTAAAAATTCGAACAACGGTACTTATGAAATTTCGACATATCTCGAAAACGGTCTATACGATTGTAACAAAAATGAATTTCTAAGGTAATGTGGTATTTTATAACTTAATAGCAAACTCAGTTTTTCTCTATATTATCGCACAATGGATTTTTGAAAAAAGGAATTTTTTAAAATTTAATTTTTTTCAGTTTACCGGAAAACAGCATTAACGATTTTGACCAAACTGCAAACTTAGAGTCCAATGGATGTCTTCAAAACTTCTGTGTCCTCAATTTTCAATTCGAAGCATCGAAAACTCTAATTTTGAAAACTGCTCATATCTCGAAAACCTCATCTTTGATTTCGTTAAAACTTTAAAAACGAAGAATTCTTACATCCTGAACACTAACTTATAATCGGTTTTCAACTAAATAGTTACGCAATTGTATTTTTCAAATTATACATTGCAATATTTGGTACAGTTTTGTTACAAAAACAACTCTAACGGTTTTGACCAAAATATATATATTGCAGATAACATAAGTATTGTAAATAAAATGCCGTGCTTAGTTTACCTCAAAAAATTCGAAGGCGTCAGATTTTAATTATTTCTCAAAAAATACTACAGAAATCATGATCTATGTATTTTCGCATATCTACGGTATGTTTTTGTAATAGGCTTAGGGCCGATTTTTCAATAGTCAGATAAATCGCCTGATTGTTAACTAATGATTAAATTTACTCCACTCTTTATCTGCTAGATATAAACTTTGAGTTTTTCAATCATAAAATAAAAGCTAGATAACTATTCGAAGGTAAAGTTCTGTGAGTGAGAAAGATGGATTGACTATATGCTGTGTTAAAGCATAGAGGATAGTCATGTTCAAAGCTTGATGTCTGTTAAGAATAATGAATGTAAGAGTGGTTGTCTATGCTATATAATAAGTAACGATTATTCTGAAAGGATTTAAAAATTTGTATGTTTTCGCTAATCACCCTTTGTCTTATATATTTGCATGTCCGAAAAAGGATCTATAATAGTTTATTATCCTTTTTGTATACTTCCAGTAGTTTTTATGTTTATGGTGCTTGTAAAAGGATCTAGAATGGTTCATCTTTTTAGTTATTTTTTCTTCCTTTTATGACACTTGTAAAAGGATCTACAAGTGTTTATGATCCTTGTCCTTTTTTTATTGGTTTCTAGCATACCTGCTAGTCATCATTTCAAATAGATGCTTTATGCGAAATGCAAAAAGGAGGATCAGTGGTGAACGCCAGAGAGTTGGAAAAGTGTTCTGCAGGAGTTTACTTCTATATAATCATTAGCCGTTTTAGTTTCAATGGCAAACATTTTAAATTTGCAATGGAAAACGCTAAAATTATATTTGCTAAATTTTCCAATTTGACAGTTCGCCGACTTTAACTAGAGATTTATATTTTATCCGTCTCACAAAGGGGCAGATATCTTTATGAGACAGTTAGCAGTTATATTCTTCGAATAGCTGCTATTCGACTATTGAAAAATGGATTTATGTCTTATCTGACAGTTAACCCCTATCTGGTTGCCTATCTGACTATTGAAAAATCGGCCCTTAATGTCCCAAAGTTACGCTTAATTTTAGCAAATATAACCCACTTCTTCTTTTTTCAACAATATTGAAGATGCATCTCAAAATAATGCCAACAATTTGGTTCTTACACAATCAGAAAATCAAACTTCATTTGCATTTTGTTTTCTTTTATCTATACGACCCAGTCGTGCACTTTATTTTTTTTGCGTTACCTACATACTTCATAATTATATGTACCTTTAAAAAAAAATAAAAGAAAATCATGTTTTTTTTTAGTTTTTGTATTTTTTTTATTTTATGTTTGTTTTATATATTTTTTTTTTTTTTTGTTTTTTTTCCTATGTTATGTGGGTACCTACCTATTTTACTTTATTAATTTTGCTTCCTATTTAATGTTTTGCCAAGGAATTACCTATAAATTTGCCTTTAATTTGTTCTAAAAAAATACACAACATGAAATGAGGCAGATAATGAAAAATGAATGAGAATCCCTCGATTTTTATTCCATCAAGCACAATATGTTTTTTTTTTCCGAAGAGCAGGAGGACATTCGATTCATATTGAGAAGAAGAAGAATAGGATATAACAAAAGAAAGAAAATCAGTCATGCACGAACGATGTCCATCCAAATGATACGCTTGCATTCGTATGAGTTCAATATGCATGTAACACGTCCAACTTCGAGGAAGGACAAAAATGAGGAATAATGAAAGGGAGACCGAATAAGTGATCTGTGTAATTTATATAGATGTGTGTTTTCCTTTTGCTTTGGTTACCTAGGCTTTCTCTCTGTAAAAGCTTTTTGGAAAAGCTCTTAATGTTTGGCATTTTGGTTTCATATGACAACATTTCCTATTGGACTGCGTCATCTAGGTAATTATATTATCTTTGCAAGTAGGTAGGCACGCGTACGACACGACACACGAGGTACCACGACAAGAGTGTATGTGTGTTTTTTTGTCGTTCTCCGTCCTTTCGCTCACTCAAAACAATTCTTCTCTGAGAAAAGGTTATTCTTTTGCTAACGGCTAACCATGCGACCATACGCCCTCTACAGAGCAGAGGCCCAAATAAAAAAATTCGTCTGATGAGAGTACTATTAGATTTATATACAATGCTAGTACCCATAGCTTGTTTAGTGGGTAAAGCAGTCTCGCTTGACAAAATTTCAGCCACCGTAAAATATGTGTTGTCAGATTTAACCTGGCTCTTAGACTGTCAGTATATGTTCTGCCGAAGCAAGAACAAGTATGAGTAAGTTGAAATTGATATTGTTCGTACAGTGATCGAAATAGCTCTTGTGAACTATAAATTTGTGAAAAAAATAACTAAGAATAGCGCCACCTATTGCGAAATGCTCCTTACATCGAATTAGAATTCGTGTATGGGTCTGATAAGATTTTTATGCATGTCACAGTTGTTGTTGGTCAAGATTCTAGCTAAGCAAAAAAAAAAAATACAAAAAACAACAAAAGATTAACAAATTCTCCCAACCGTGGGGGGAATGTAATAAAGTTCGGGAATACCATATTTTAACATTGCTGAACGTTATTGGTTAGTTTTTGTTTTTAAAACGCAAATAATTTTATTTGTTTGGTTAATAAAACTATTTAAAGGAGAAACATATTAGAGCAAAATAAGGTTATGTATTTACACCTTTTCGATTTTATTAACATCGAATTCGTGTGTACATTTTTCTTAGGAACATAACTGATGAACGTTTGCTTACATTTTATTTATTTTCCCTCAACCAATCTAGATTGTTTGTTCATGAATATTTTAAACAAATGCACACTTGTTCCTAAAAGAAAAATTCTTTCTACACGTAACGAATAATTTCAAATTTTTCAAGTTAATGTCGTTTTCCATTGGGACAGAAAAAGCACTTTTTTGAGAGTCAGAGCAGTTTTTCTGCTCTCGAAATCAGCTGGCTGTCAGATTTCATGTTCCATTGGCCGCAAAAAAAAATCACTTTTTTTCAGAGTCAGAGCAGTTTTGCGAATCTCGATATCTGAGCGAGATTCACACCTACTTACACTAACACCAAAACATTTGTCTTTTGTCAAACTTTAAAGTGTGTTTTTAATTACTAATTTGAAGGCAAGTCTGTGAAAAATAGAGAAAAAATTACATTTGGCTGCCGCAATGGACATAAACATAAATTGAGTGGATTTATATACCTAAGCATAAATTACAATTTAAGAACAGCTGACTTTGCAAACACGCACTACCACAAATGCGAAGGAAGAAAAATATCGTTTTATGTTCCATTGGGCACGAAAAATCTGAAATCTGATAGCAAAATCCGAAAATCCCAATGGAAATCGACATTAGTAAGTCTGCCAGTTGACGTTTATGGACTAGACAAATCTAGTCAAGAAAATCCTGCCTGCATACTCAGTTGACATTTCGAACAGTCAAATTTAAAATAAACAGAGTGGCGGCGGCAGAATTCTGAAGAGTAAACAAAAAGGATACCTAGTCCCGAAAAATCCAGTTGACGTTTTACATAAACTGCAGTAAAGAGCCGGAATTTTTGAAGTTATACGTGACATTTTTCAATACGAATTTCTATGAAACAATACTAGCTAATCAAATCATGACCACTCTGTCAAAATAGCTTGTAGGCAAGTAACGGAAAATCAGCAGAAGTGATGGTGTCAGTATGGTTTGCCATTGGTGAAAACATGACATTACGCATCGTCAATGCGTGGCCGCGTTTCTACCGCACATTAAACTATTCCTGTTTTATTGAACACTGATCTAAGCAGAGCAAAGTAAGGTAACCGAATGAGCAATTCAACAGTTCACTTTCACAGTCATTATCGGCACGTTCACGAATCTACTTCAGTAAGTCTGGCAACTGGCTGATTTGATGTGTCTGAGTTTTGATTGTCCTAATTCGGTCCAGTTGACGTCTGTGGAGTAGTAGAATTTAGTCCAAAGATTCGTGACTGGGTACACTGACAGTTCGTATATTTAGCTAACTAGGCAAAATGCAGTTATGGCGCTAGCTGGCAATCTCGTTTTAACGTTCAGGGTATATTTTGTGCAGACCATTCTAGTCGACTTAATAACTTTTCACACCGAGCCGAAATCGTTTTCGTTTGACGTTTCAATCAGCTGTGAGACACTAGTCTTTAAACTTTGGTGCAAAACTATAGGTTCGGAATTTTTTTGCAAACGTAAAATAATTAAAAATTTTAAAAATTTGCTAAGATCCAGTGCAAATGCGACCACGTAGTGAACAAATTGAAAAAAAAAATGAGAGAGAATCCGTTTCCCTCTTTTAATTTTTTCGTAATCTTCTACTCGCCAAATTTGGACTGAAAACTGAAAACCAAGTGACAGCGCTCAAACGTCAGACAAGTAAAATTCTATTTAATTTCGTCTTCAACGATGTCGGAGGAAGAAGTTGTAATTGAATGTTGTCCTAGAACTTAACAGCGTATTAAAAAATTTTAAATTTAATAGGTAGGTATTTTGCTTATAAGAAATTCAAATCCAACTTATTTGGAGATGCTGCATTTAAAGAGAACCTTGTCAAATGTCAAAATGACATTTCTCAAACTTTTTGTAAGAAAACGGTCTGGTAGATTTCTTTCTTTTTTGAGATTTGACATTTTTCAGTTTTCTTCCCTGAAAGTACACGAACGAACCTTAATTAAGTTAATAATTTCGATCGCATCAATAAACAAATAAAATTAATTTAGAGCATCTGAAAATAATATTAGCCAGTCAATTAATTGTGAAAAATGATTTTAAGATGTGAGTTGTGGCATTTGTTCGGTCAGCTTTTCTGTTGAATTTGCTGAATATTGCAAAAGGTGTGTTTGTTTCATCAACGCAACGATTGGAAGTCATTTTCGTGGTGTTTTCATGGAAAACGATTTTAAACAGATGTGTTTGTTTAATAAAAGACCTCCGCAAATACTGGTTATAATAAAGTGCGGAAGGCATTCTGATGCGAAACAAATAGTGGAAAAGATTATTTTCCCTTCATCTTTCCAGCGGCGCGCTTAAAAACTAAACAAGTGACTTTTAAAACGCGATGGAGTTTATAAATTATTGAGATTCAGTAAAAACCAAATATGTTTTCAGGCTTTATTTTCTGTTAAACTTTTAATTTAAATAGCAAATTAAGAAGACTGTTAGCTTAGTGTATCAGGGCAAAAAAGAATATACCTACGTGGAACATGGAGGGCATGCAATATACAACAAATGTTAAAAGTTACCTAATTAAATTACATAACAAACAAAATGCGAGCCAATGCAACTAAAGCTCCAATAACAAAAATTATCTTAACAATCATTCAAGGCAATCGTTATCGTGCAAAAATAATATTTCCACATTTTATACGCACGCAAGACTGGAAAATCAAATCAAAAGTTATCTGCCAGGTTCACACACTTTATCTAATATTTTTCTAAGTTGTTATTGAAATTTGTTGTTTGTTAGTTCATTAACTAAATTAAATACTCATTAATTGAAAATAGTTGAAACCGTTTTGAATATATTTATAAATGAACAGCAACTTAGAGCGGCCTCTAAGTAGTTGCAGCAGCCGTGGGCGTTCTTAGTGTAGCCCCTATAAAATTGACAAGCGAAGAGCAGAACTGTCTTTTTAAGATGAATCTATATAATTTGGAGAATTGCATGACAGAATTAAAAATCCTTAAAAAATTGCGTTTTTGAAGAAATAATCGTTCGAAATTTCAAAACATAAGTTGTTCCAAAAAAAGTTTAAAAAAACCACAACCAACAAAAGGGAAAAGTTTTAAAAAAGTGCGAAATAGCACCCACGATTTACGTAATTTTTCTAAACTTTTCAAGTGCTACAACTTAAGAGACATCTTTAGTCAGTTATTCTTCGAAAATGGCCGACACTGCTTCGCTATTTTTGAAGAAAAAAAGTCCTCCCACGACTCTACTGCAAAAACTATAATTTATGCAAACAGTTAACAGCGTTCCAGCTTCCATATGGTCTTCTGACGGTTTTCCCTGCTCCGATATTTTCCCTATTCCCTTCAAGCCAAACGATTACAGTTTTTAACCAACCATAGTTTCCTTTCCAAAAACAGATGTGTCGACCAGGCATTCAAACAAACAATAGTTTACTACAATATAACAGCAACACTAATCTACAAACGAAAATAGTAAATCATTCCTTGGTTAACAACAACTAAGAGTATATAATTAATTTGTATAACAACTACACGACCAAATATGTATAAATGGTTTTCAAACTACAATAAGCCAACCTGCCGAGCGATTCATCATCCCCGGTGCGATCCCAATCGAAGAGTCTTAATACGAGGATACTGTGTTGAGTTACCTCCGCAATGGCCTGTTATTAGCGGTTATTTATATGTTTTATTTGTTATTACGTAGCAGTATTATTATGGAAATAGAGCAAAATTTACATATATATAGTTGGTGGTGATCAAAAAATAAATAATAATAATCAATTCAACTAAATCGTATGCCAAGAAAAAAGCTTGCAAACAAACAATATAATAACAAATGAATAAACCAAAATATGATAAAAAGGTACTCCATGCAAAAGACTGCGGCACTCTGGCACCACAATTGCACTCAATCAAACGGCTTGAACAGCAATCAACGGCAAAACATAAACTAAAAAAGATCGTAACCTTCCCAACGAGTCATCAGCTTGTACGCCGGCATCATAGTCCCATAAATTGAAAAATACTTCTTGGCATAAATGCGAACTAACCACAGCCTAAACAAAAAATACAAATGTTGCAAAATAAAATTATAAACCAAATGTCCGTAACAGTGCGATTATTTATATTATTATATCAACAGGACATGCTTACGCATACAGTTGTGTTATTTAAAGCATAAAAAAGCATCTCATCTACTCACTTGCGTGTTGCGTGTCACCTACGGACCTACCCATAAAAAGTACTAAATAAGGGCGCGCGTTAGGGACTCGAATTATTTACAATTACATTTAGAGACATTGGGCCTTACCAATAATCATTTTTAACCTCCACACTAAATATTTCCTAGGTCACAATATGCAATTTTGTATGGAAAATTTCGCCATTGTGAGTCCAAAAAACTTAACCTGGACACTAAAAATGATTATTAGTACCGCGGATTTTCTTTTTTTGTTTGTTTTGTGTAAAATAAGAGAAAAAATGAAACTTAAGAAAAATGAGAGACTCATAGTGAAAGTGATAGAACAACAGGCTTGTGTCAGAACTTACCTTCCCAATTTTTCATCGTTGCTCGCGTCATCGGAATCACAAATTGTGATGTCTAAAATTTGTCCAGATTCGGAAAACACTTTCGCCTATGTTGGATGTGTTTTTTTTTTGGTTTTTATATTGGAAATATGAAGAGCGAGAATAAAACATAAAAACAGGAATAAAACAGCTACAAAACAGACGTGGTAGGTGTGAGATTGAATGTTACTTAAAAGAGTAAACTGTACAAACAAATAAATTTATGAAATGTAACAGGCATCCTAAAGGTTTTTAAAAATTGTTCCGAGCATTTTTTGTAAACTGTGCACTCATAAAGAATGTATTTCTTATTGTACAGCAAATTTGTATTTAAATAAATACATACAATAAATACAATACAAAAGGCTTAATCTAGTGTCAAAAATGGACGCGAATACTCTAATGTTAACTGAAATGCTTGAAATGGGCAACTATTATCGCAACGCATACGATTTTCGAAATCAGAGCTCCATTCGTCACTTTTGTAGTGCGCTCCTAAAGCCAGATAGTCTTTAGAAAAGAAACAAATTTTACTTTTTTACAGGCACCCATTTAACAAGAATGTTTATGGCCCTTACTAACAATCATTTTTAAGCTACGCCCTAAATATTTTTTAGGTCACAATGGATAATTTTGTATGAAAATCTCGGCAATTGTGAGATCGTAAAATTTAATTTAGAGTAGAATAGTCTCGACCTCCCACTAGAACTGAAGCCAAAAGCGAACTTCTTAAAATGACGTAAAACAGCTGTGCGAAGTAGGTATATAGGTATTGTGTGTGTAGCTTTGAAAAAATATCGAGATCTGCAAAAAGTGGTCCCAATCGAAAAAAGATTGATTTTTTGCCAAATAGAACATGCAAAGTGATTTAAATCAAAAAAAAAATTGATATTTTTTCCCAATGGAAACCGACATTAGGCATGCGATACACTTACAGTTCGGCTAACTGACATTAACGCACAAAATGGACTAGGAATTGCAAACCATTGTCATGCGATTTAATTCTACTGAATATTTTCCATGGCGATTTAATAGGTGTGTTTTTTTGAGCTTCGATCTCAGCAAAGCAAACTATTTTCAGTGCGCAATTACAACAGCTATTGCGAGTCTGAAAGTGTCAAGTACCTAAAGAGTATTTATTGAGATTGCTTGCTGAAAATTCTACTTTACTTTACTTTGCTGAGAGAAAACAAGCCTAGTGTCGTTTTACACACAAAAATCAATTTTTTCCAGAATCAAAGCAATTTTTTGCTCTCGAAATCAGTTGACTGTCAGATTTGATGTTCCATTGGCCGCGAGATTTGCACCTACTTACACTAATAGTAAAAGCCTTTTCACACAGAGCCAAAAACCGTGTTTTCATCGAAAACTCGTCTATGCGTTCACACCGACCACCAACTAGTTTTCGTTTGACGTTTCAGCAGCTGTGAGACACTAGTCGTTAAACTTCGGGGCAAACTCTTTTGGTTACAAATTTCGATCGCATTATTTAAGAAACAAAATGAATTTAGTGCATTTCATCAATCAATTGTGGAAAATGATTTTAAGTTGTGAGTTGTGACATTTCTTGGGTCGGCCATTTTGCTGAATTTGCTGAATATTGCAAAATGTGTGTTTGTTTCAACACCCCAACGATTTTAAGTCGTTTCTCTTAAGTTTTCGTGGAAAACGACTTTACGACTCGCTTTGAAAACTGAAATATATATGAGAAAATTTCTGTTTTCGTAGAATTTTTCGAGTGTTTTCGGCTCGGGGTGAAAAGGCCATAAGGAGAAAACATTTGTCATTTTTCAAACTTTAAAGTCTTTTATTAACTACGTTTTAGACGACAAGTCTGTGAAAAATAAAGAAAATATACATTTGGCCACTGCAATGGATATCAAAATAAATTGAATGTTTAATGTAAGAACAGGTGACTTTTAATACACACACCACCACAAATACAAAAGAAAGAAAGATCTCGTTTTATGTTCCGTTGAACACGAAAAATCTGAAATCTGATAGAAAAATCGAAAAATCCCAATGTAAAGCCACATAAGTTGCAATTTTTATTTATTATTTGAGAGGGGTTATTGTACTACGACCTTTTGATCTATTGTACTCCCTGCTTACACCTCAGAGTGGTTTATTCCCTCAAAAGAGTTCCCCTCATAGTATAATTCCTTTCGAAATCATTTTAGAGGTTTTAGTACTCTTCTTTCTCCTTGGCGGAAGAAATCAGTCCTATAGCACTCTCTCCAGTCCAGTTTCCTTTAAGAATCTACGGATGAGAGCTGGCTCAGTGACTGTATTTCCTCATCAGATAGTTGGTACTTGCCCAAGTATTTCAGTCTTTTGTGGGTCAGTGCCCCACATGATACAAGCAAGTGTTCCGGGATTTCACTGGACTCATCGCAGAATCTGCAGAGACCTTCTTCAGATATACCCAGTTTCCTGAGGTGTTCCTTGAGTCTACAGTGCCCCGTTAGGAAGCCCGTTAGGATACGAAGGTTATTTTTGCTCATGCCGATGCAAGCTTGGAATCTTTTCCGGTTGTATTGTCCCAGAAGTTTCTTGGCCTGCCTCATGCCCTGAGTGTTATGCCAGGTTCTTGTCCTGTTTTCTTTCGCTAGTTTCCTAAATTCTTCTTTGAGGGTGTGATCCCCTATTCCGCAGAATGATTCAGGACCTATAAAAGTTTCTGATGCTCCCTTCCTTGCTAGGGAGTAGGGAGTCGGCTATTCCATTCCCCTCTATTCCTACTTGGCCAGGCACCCAGCAGAGGGTTATATTGTTTCTCCTACCAAGTCCATTAAGTTTTTGTAGGCATTCCCATACAAGTTTGGATTTAATGATGTAGGAATTAAGTGCCATAATGGCAGCTTGGCTGTCTGACATTATAGCTATATCACAGTTGACTCTGTTTCTGTCGAGGTTAATTTGGACACACCTGTCTATGGCATAGATTTCAGCCTGAAAAATGCGACATAAGTTGCATGGGCCTATGTGAACAAATTTGCAACGATTGGGAATGTTGAAGAATCTAGTTCAGTAAGTCTGACAGTTGTCTGACTTGATGTGTATCAGTTTTGATTGGACAAGATCAGTCAAATAGAAAGTTCTTTCAGCAGCTATAAGGATAGTCGACCAATTCTGTCAATAGTTTTGTGACAGAGTAATAAGTTGACAGTTCGAATAGTAGGAAAAGTGACGTTACCGACTAATTCATTTTTTGCGTTTAAGCTCAGTACGCAGATGACCCGAAACGGAAAATCCCATACAAAAGTGACACAACGAAATCATCAACGAAAAATTTCGCTCTCCTTTTCGTTTTGCAGTACGCAGCTGGTACGCAGATGCTGCGAAATGATGGCGGAAAAGTGGTTAGTTGTAGTAGATTGCTTGGTACAATTCACCACTCTCTTTTCGCACACGTTTATTGTCCGGGACATTATTTGCTTGCGAAAATTTGACATTTGTACTCCAGTGTTGCCAGATTTATAAGAGGTATGGAGGCAAGTTGGAAAATTTTGGCGCCAAAAATATCTAAACTCATTGGCAGACTTATTAAATTGTTTAAGGACGACGATAAATGAAAAATAGGCGTTCATAGCACAAATTCAGACAGATGAAACAGTAAAGAAATTAAATATTTCAGTGGAATGATTTGTTTGTTTTTTGTGGAATTAACTAAGAAGTTGATCGGAAAAAATAGTTCATACGGAAAAATTTCTAAAATCTTTTTCTGGAAAATTTAAAGGTAATTTGCCGATATTTTCTTGATAAACTTACTTTATAATTCATAAGCAACATTTGAAGACCAAGAATGAGTTCAGCCATCAAGTTTAAGTGGTCAAAAAAAGCAAAAAAAAATGTTTACGGGTTCGTCATGCGAAAAAAAATAAAAATAAAAAATTTTTAGCCAAAAAATAACGAAACTTTAAAGTAAATACCTAAATTAGGACAATTACCAAATGAAAATTTTAAGGAGCCAGCGATAAGTTCGAGTATCCAAATCGGTGATAAATTGACAGTGATGGTAACACTACTACTTGTGTAGCAGCTGATAAAAACCTCCACAAAATATTTTCCGCTGCCTTTTCGCAGACGTTTCGTTGTCCTTTTGGAGACCACCGGAAAATTTCGTTTCGGATCATCTGCATACTACGCTTTAGGGTTCATCTAGTGGAGGCCAATGTAGTAGATTTAAGACGACTAGCTTTTTGCATGTGCCCACTAACTTTTCGGCATTAACCAAAGACGGCAATTTCGAGTATCGTAATATCGAAACAAAACTGACAGCCAATAAAAAATGTACCTCGTTTTAGTGATAAATATATCGATGTGATAATTACAGAACATGGGCCCAGGTTAAATTGTTTGAACTCACAAAGGCGAAACTTTTCATTACAAAATATTTAATGTAAAGGTTAAAAATGATTACTATCAAAGGTCTTTAATTTTTTTAAATATCTGCGCCACCAATAGAAACATTTTGTACACACGGCGTCTCACTCTAAGTTGGAAGAACATGTGGTAACTGATAACAGACCGGGGCGGCGGCGGAAAAAGCTGCATGGTCGTGTGCAGTGCAGAAAGATGACAATGAGCCTTACCAATAAATATTTCTAGTTTCGACTCTAAATTTTAGAAGTTCACAGTGGAGCTTGCTAATAATCATTCTTAAGCTAAACACTTAATATTTTCTAGGTCACAATATGCAATTTTGTTTGGGAAATTTCGACATTGTGAGTTCGAAAAATTTAGTCTGGATAGGTAGGTACCTACTAAAAATGATTTTTAGTATCGCGGAGTGTCCATATAATCCATACAAATTTCGCAATTGTGAGCTTCCTTAATTGTAAAGTCGAGACTAAAATTTGTTATTAGTACGGCGGAATGTAGGGTTACCAAATGTACTCAGTTTTAGTGATCCGTCCAGAACAAAGATTTTTTTCAAAATGATTTAAAAAAATGTTGTCCTTGTAAGAGTGATGTCAACGTACCTGTTCTGTAATTTCTGACAAACTGACGACGCGCGTTCCTTTTCGACTATATTGCGTTGACATGCACTTTGTATTTTATTTTATCTAACTAAATCTATCTTAAGTGATTTGTTTAAAAGGGGGAAAAATTCAATCTCACATACCACTAGAAGCATTCCGAAATATTTGAAGTTATAGTTAGTTCTTAAAAATAGGAGTTATCCTTCTTAAATTAAAATACGTATTCGATTTAATTTTATTATTTTAATTAGGTGATGGCAGGACTTTAAATCTCTCTTTAAATTATTTTAAAATTTTTTTTTTTATATTCGACAGTGTCATGCAAGGAAACTTTTAACAAAATTGCACAGAGGAGTCTCTTCATTTTTGAAATTTCATATTTAACAAAAAAAAAGTATGACCACGAAAAATGTATACGTAAAAATTAAGTTAAAACAAAATAAAACAATCTGTGTTAGCTTGCAAAAATTCAAACTAAACTTTGCACTTAAATCCTGGTGCATCAAACGATTTGCTTTGTCCGAAGGATGTTTTTAATTTCAGGTGAAAAACAATAAATCAAATGGAAAAACGTCAACTCACCTCACACCAGAAGTCCCACTTGGGATTCACTGTATTATCAATTGTTTGCGTTTTAAATTCCTGTGCACCCACATTGATGATGGCATAAGGATCTGACTTGCCCTTGCCCAACACGCTAATATCTTTCTTCATCAAGTCCTTGGCTTCCACAACGTGAATCCTCAAAATTCCCTGAAACAAAATGTATTCCCAATTTGAACAAGTAGGTGAAACAAAAATGTCCCCCCAACTAACCTCGGGCTCTGGCATCTTTAGAGCGACAGCTGGCACCTCCTCGCTCAATGTAATTGGCAGCTTATTGGGCAACACCATTACCGCTCCAATTTGTTCCACAATGATGCGTCTCAGTAAATCGCTTAAACCCGGCATATCCAAGAAATCGATGGCGCCAACCAAGTTAAAGTCCACATTCGGATTGTTGAGGAAGAAAATTTGCAAGCCACCAACTAATGGCATGGATCGGATGAGTGGTTTCATTACCACACGAACCCAGCCATGAATTTGGAAATCCTTGATGCCACCTTTCATGCCGGCCAAATAGAAATTGATATCACAATCACTGGCATAGAACAGATCCAAATCCATGATGATTTCGTTTCGATCTACATTTTTGTCGTAGATTTTCACTCCGCCGATACGGGGCGGGATGGTGCCTAGAATAATTCTGTCAAAACGGAAACCGTTCATCTTGTAATTGGACAGAGCCTTGGCGACATTGGGTTCGATTGTCTCCTTGACGATAGTACGGGCGAAATGGTTTGCGTTTGGCCATACTTGTTTCAGAATCTTTAATGTGAGGGAGGGATATTTTTGGAAAGCATTCTTTTTCAGAACAGCTTAAATGTACTTACTTTGTTGACCCATTCACAGCGTTCGACATCGGGGAAGTAGACCTGGAAGTAGGTGTTTGAAAGAAGTTATTTTCAAATGAGTATTAAATTGTCAATGGTCAAAATTTGATAACTTCTATCAGTGTAAAAGGCGTACACTTTCAAAAACGAGGACAGATAGAGAAGAAATGGAGCATTTTATGGAAATATGTAAATGGATTTGAAAAGATCACAATCAGAAATGACATATTTTCTCAAAATGAAGAGTAAGTCATTAACTCACAATTTTTTAACTGGACATTTAAAATTTTGAGAGTGTTTTTTAGCTGAATATAAGGTCTGTTCCTTTACTTTTAAATCTTACAAATTTTTACAAATTCTTACTCATTGCCGTTCCCTAACTCGAAAAATTCGTAAAAGCGAGCAAGATATTACCCCTCCACTGAGAATCTTACGAATTTTTACTCAACAAATATCTTGGTGTAAGAAGCGATAAAGCTGTCAGTCATCTAACAATCAACAGCTGATTTGAGGTTTGTTATTCCATTTGGCATATGTGTTCATTGGTTTTGTTTTTTTTTTGCCTATTCGCGTACTTTCCCGAGCCAAACACTAACAATCTGTCAAACATAAAAAATTGAGCGATACTCTCTCAGAGAGCTGAAAAAATTCCCCAAAGTAAGTGGATAGACTTCAGGCTACTTTGAGCCACTTTTTTCTGTAATATCTAACCCATATCAGAAATAAATATGTAACATACCTTTTTGCAATGTATGAAACTTTCTAGGAGAACATTCGACCACCACGGACTTTTTTTATTTTCACAGATTTTTTTTTTCTTTGTAATTGAATTTTAAGACAGATTTTGAATTTGTTTCTTGTCAACTTTTTGCATTTGACATATTTATCAGTACTTGCCCGTTGAAATTCTCTACTCGTTACTCGTTATTTTGCTAATTTTCTCTTCTTCTGTCATTTTTGATGAGATCACCTGTATAGACTTTTTGCGATTGCTATCGATTAATATCGATTGCGTTCGATTTAAACCGCGTACGTGAATGAACCTAATGTTATCAACTGGCTGGAAAATGAAATTGAATGTTCTCCTCAAGATTCTTTTCGAAAGTGGCAACGAAATTCTAACTACCTGTAGTAACGAGCAATCTTTACTATGTAATTCTTAATGCAGTATTGCTTTTTCCTCTTCTCGAATGCTTGTAGTTCAATCAGTTAACTTTTCCACATGGATCCGAGTTCATCCAGAAGAAGTTCGATTAATTTCAGATCACTTCAACGCTGCTTAGATGAACTAATTTTCTTAGTAAATTAGTAAAGTTCTCGTGTTTATCAGACATTCGAACGACTTTTCGTACCACGTTTTAAATATTTGAATTGTATCTGTCATTTTTTTCGTAAGTGTCTCTTTCTGTTAGAGAATTTTTCCCAACCACTTCCATTTTGACAGTCTTTGCCATTTTTAGTACAAAAATAAAGGAACAGACCTATAATGTGCAGAAAACTAAAAATATAGTCGATTTTAAGGTTATGGTAATCGCATAAAATCTTTAAACGTTTTATCCCATCAGTTCGATACATTCTTGAAGCACATTCTTCAGCGTTCTACATTCTTTAGGTTGTTATTTTTATGGATGCTTCCCCTTGAAAATGGGACATCAAATATAAACGAAACTAAATTGCTCTTGAATCTACCGTGTAGGTAACAGACTTTATGTTGATCTCTAAAACAAGATGGAACTGATGGAAATCTTCAATATTTATTTCCGATTCCTGCCTCAAGAGTCAATATTGTGTAAATGTGTACGTCACCTAATTAAAACAAGAAAGAAATTTTTATTGTTTCACTGACAGGCACATACTCGTACAAACGTTGTACTGCTGCCTTCAAATCAGGTCTAAAAATAGCACTGAATGCAATCTCAACCTCTAGTTGCTTGGTGTAATTGAGGAAACATTGTTCAGCTCCAGTCGTGATGATGACTAATTTATGGCCTTCGCATTGCTTACTTTTTACTCTGCTGATAACGCTTTAATGGTATTCTTCCATTTTTGAAACCACAGCTTCCGCATAACCTCAACCACACCCTAAATAAGTATACAATGAATAGGATTTATTAATATTTACCCGCATAACCTCAACCACACCCTAATTAAGTATACAATGAATAGGATTTATTAATATTTACCCAAGCTGGCAATTCATCGATTCGTGCCAGAATCACATCCTTTTCCGATGCCATTGCAGATGCCTTGGCAATGCTGCGCTTTTTCTGCGTTGTCTTGCGGAATTGATCTCGAGCGGCCGATAAGATGACCGGTGCAATAAGCCATGCCACTGACCAGCCCATGTAGCCGACCAAGTAGATGGCACCAACCACAGCGATTTTCTTGGCAACCGCATAGATAAGCGAGAAGATGCCGTCCTCACTTTTGCTAGTGACTTCTTTTTCAGGATCTATCTCCTTACTAGCCGCCACCATGTTGTCACTTTCTGTTTCAGTTGGATCAGTGTCAAGTGATAAATTATCCAACGGATCTGTTGTTAGAGTCTGATCGAGTTCTTCCAATGAACTGAAATGAATAAGAAAACGAAATTGAGTCAGTCTGGTTGTTCGTTGTGTTGGGTTTGTTTGGCATTGAAATAGATGAGTGATGTCATTGATCGTTTTGGAGAAGCTGATGCTTATTGGATCACTAGCCTAATTAAATATTTATGGACTCAAATTTTTAAAGTGACAGTTGGATGTGCTGTTGCATCTTTCGGCTTTCATTTTTCCCTCTGCTGACAATTTCAATCGCGTACTTTTCCGGGTCAAGCCCTAAGCAACTGTCAAAATGTAAAACTTGTAAAGAAAATCCTCTCGAATGCAGAAAATGTACTAATATACTACTGAAAATTCCAAAGCTTCGCATTTATTTTAAATTTTTGGATTTTTTTTTTTGTTTTTAAAATTTGTGCGCTGTATTAATAATTTTTAGTTCTCGGTCTAAGATTTGCGATGTATATTGTATATACCTCTTGCGGTTCACATATCGCATTCGCTTAAGCAATTTTAATAAATGAAGTGTCAATAAAAAGAGACTTTCTGGGTGATTATTTTTTGCATTTTTTCATTTTTTTAAATATTAACAATTGAAAAAAGTTAAATTTTACTTTTGAACTACGCAATTGTGTACAAAATATGATTCCATCCAGGAAATACGAACGCCACAAAGAGAGCCGACAGCCGAAGAGAGTAACAGTCATAAGAATAGTGAATATATTCAGACGTATTCACAATTCACAGATCACAGTTCACATGTCACATTTGACAGTTGACAGTTCACAGATACCAAATCTAAGAGAGAATTTTATTTTCTAAATTTGCGTGGAAGGTGGAAAGTGGCAAGTGGGTAGGTTTGCCGGAGCTGACGGTCTATCCGATAGGTGGCGTTGTTGTCGATCTCCGAAACCACTAAACCGATTTCAATGGAATTTTGTGGATTGGTATTGTTGGTTTCAGTCTTGAATATAAAATAGTTTTAGACCTAATAGTCCAAACGAAAGGCAACACCGACTGTATACAGCTATATATCTAAGAGACTGACGTCCGTGTGTGCACTCATAACCCGAGAATGGATCTTTCGATTTTTACGATTTCGGGTTTGGTGGATTCGTATTGGCCCAAGGAAGGTCATAACGATTCTTTTGTCCCCTTATTTTGTATGGGTAACCGCACTTTGAAAAAATTAAACTGGATAGAAAAACGGGTAGTGTCACTTCCAACACAACAAAACTTATGTCAATAGTTTATTTTTTAAAATTCTTTGGATGTTCCGGGCTTACCTACCGCTACACAATTTGAAATTGAAAGTCGGCTCAGTTAGAATTTTGTTGAGTATAACCCCAATCCACCGAAACCTTTCAACGGATCGCTTTTGATTTGATTGGGAAGAATCTGAAGTCAAATGTAATGGAAGCGACGATTTTGACTTGAAAATTCAAAGCAAACATTTAAATCCGCGGACTCCGCTTATTCAGAATGATTTGCCATTGGTTTTTAGGCGTCCCGCTTTCACTATAACAAGTCGCAAGGACAAAGGCTGGATATTTGTGGCATCAAGTCTTGAATTTCCATATTTCTCACATGGTCAATTGTATGTGGCGTGCTCATGCGCGAGTGAAACCTTCCGCTTTTCATTTTGTGTACCGTAAAGACCGTAAAGACCTTTAGTGAAAAAGCTGAAGATTAACACGTCAATCATTCCGGTTTGATTGAAACACATCGATATTGCTATACTTTAGTTATTTCTATTCTATTTAATATAACTTTTGGAAACAGAATTTCAATTAACCGAATTACATTAGGTAAGTAAAAAGCATGTTCCGAATTATTGATTTCATTACAATAACGAATTTGGGCGGAACGAAGTTCGGCGGGTCAGCTAGTAACATATATTCCCATAATTTGGAATTTTGCAGAACTCGTATGTAGGTACTAAACCACCTTACAAATTTATATTAATAATTAAAGTAGCCACACAAGACTTACATTTGTACAGATATAGTTTTATTTAACTGCGTCGAGCTGGCAACGCTGCCGGAAACCCCAGCCTAAATTTATTGTTAAAAATTACACTGCTAATATGCATAATGCTAAAATTATAAAATCCCGCTTCACATAATCAACTGCAGAGGAGAGCAAAATTTAAATTCAATTTTTACGGAAACGTATTTATTTTTATTTGCAAAAGGTTATTCACCATCTATCGGTTTGTTTTTTCTTTTTTTGTTTATAGCTGTATAGTGACTAACTTTATTCAGTGTGATAAGTTTGCGCATCATTCTGATAAATTGTATTCTTCATCTAAATGATTCACATGTGTTTTTGGAAAACAAAATTTCGCAAAAGTCATTAGCGGTAACAGTTCATTCCTTTTCACACATTTCAGAGCTGAGTACTATGTTTGCATATGCATGGGCGCCTATTTCGAAAAGATCTTGTATGTAGCATTGACAAAATTGCATTTCTAAGAATAACTATGACCGACTTACTAAAATTGTATATGCAAAATTTATAAGTAGAAGGCGCTTTTTAATTTGTTTGCACATATTCATTTTTAGTTTCTTTAAGGCAATCGTTTTGAATGCAAAAAATCTGTATCGTAAGACGAGTCTTGTCGTCTTGACTAGATTGTCTAGAATTTTTTTTTTAAATATTTAAATATGTAGATGATGATGTTGTGCCTGGTAAACTTAAGAGCTAGCTACATAAATTTAAAATAAATTTCAGAGCGATTGACAGGTATCTACCAATAACAGACATAATGAAATAGCCTTTTGCTAATGTCGTTTTTCCCAATGGTTTCGCTCGTGGATCAACACATTCTGTAATCCAATGGAACAAAAAAAAATGCTTCTGATTGAATCCACTATAGTATTGGTGAAATGCCACAATGGAAAACGACATAAGTATACCTGTCAAACTTAAATCTGTATCTGCCTATTTCATGAATTTTCTATTCGATTGACTAATTTATATGTTTTTGTATATTTTCTGTCGTATATTTTCTTCTTATATTTTAGTATTACTTTAGTTGCCATCTATCGAAAATGGTAGCTCTCTTCAATTCTCATAGAAATGTCATAGTTAATTAACGCATTTAAGGCCGAAAGGCACCACGTGACAGAAGCAGAATCCCATATATTTGCAAAAGCAACAGAATTAGGAACAGACTTTTTTTTGTCAGCAACAGAATTTAGCGACAGAAAAAAATGTCTGTTTGACGACAGAAACAAGGAAACAATTGAATTTATCGTGGTGAGAAGTTTTTTTTTCGTTTGGATTTTTCTGCATCTGTCATCTGGCTGTTTGTTTCGCATCGTACTATTTTAGGTATATTGTGATGACCATGTATGAATTACAACTTATACGCCGCAATTCGACAATTAGCTTCATGTAAAACGTCTTTAAACATTTTGATAGAATATGCGGCAGCCATGTTTTTATGGATTTGTTTCTGTTTCAGTTTTGTGTAGCTGAGCGAACAACGTAAACGGGACCAGAATTTACTTCAGAACGAAAAAACTCTCTGTTCTGTTTCAGTTTCTGTTCCTGTTTCTGTTCGTTGTCACTTGGTGCCTTATGGCTGTTTGTCATTTGCACTGGAAACATTCAAAAATCTTGTCCTAGGTCGCCGAATTTAGCCTTTTCACACCCAGCCGAAACCCGGGTTTTCGTTAAAACAATCGAAAACTTCATCGAAAACAGAAGTTTTTCCATATACCTATATTTCAGTTTTCAAAACGAGTCGTTGAAAGTGGTTTTGCACGAAAACACAATGAAAAGGACTTCGAATAGTTGGGTTGTTGAAACAAGTACACCTTTTAGCAAATTCAGCAGAACATTTGACCGAACAAATGTCGCAACTCACAACTTAAAATCATTTCCCACAATTATTTGGAAGGGCTAATTATTATTATTAAATTCAATTTGTTTGTTTGCAGTTTAACCATTAGTGTCTCACAACTGACTGACACTTCCAACGAAAACTTGTTGGCGTTCGGTGTGAATGCATCGTTGA
Organism: Cheilosia vernalis; assembly: GCA_949126925.1. Classification (NCBI taxonomy): domain Eukaryota; kingdom Metazoa; phylum Arthropoda; class Insecta; order Diptera; family Syrphidae; genus Cheilosia; species Cheilosia vernalis. The sequence continues at coordinate 12,538,319 of OX421358.1, forward strand.
AAACACGGTTTTTGGGCCTGTGTTAAAAGCGTATAGTCGACTAAATTGATCTGGACTAGATGTAACCTGAACGCAAAAACTAAATTGGTCGGGAACTTCACTCTTCCTACGTCAGCCACATATACAAACTGTCAACTTAGTACTCAGAACTCAGTCACGAATTTGTTGACTAGATTCGTCGACTACCCCTCCATATAAACGTCTACTGAAAGAGTTGTCCATGTGACTGATATTGCCCAATAAAAACTGAGACATAAAATGTCAGACAGCTGTCAGACTTACTAAACTACATTCTTGAACATCCCTACTGTTAATATTAACTCAAAATGGGTACCATGGGATTGCTGTCAAACAATCAGATGCTAGATGCCCTACCTATAATCATTTTGCATAGCTATTAAAATACATTTTAATGATCTTCACCTTCATAAACGTCAGAAAATTATTCATTTAAAATACAGCCAATTAACATAGGTCGGGATGCGACTTTAGGCAGATACATAATACATATTGTCAAATCATGACTCATTCACATTCACAAGTATACAGCATAACCTAGAAGGCAACTATTTGTGGCTTGGTATTGAGCATAATATATTTGAAGTAAACATTACTTACAAAACGAATATGTTGACAAACTGGTTTTCGCAGGGAATTAAGAAGACGATCGAAGCAAACAACATTTTAGAGCGTGAAGATTGTAAATAACAATAAAACGTAGCAACCCAACAACCATTAGGAATTTTAGGAAAATATTGGAGAATCTCCCTCCAACTTTTCTTAATAAGAGCGACAGTACGTCATCAATTTAATGTCACTTTCGTTAGCTCGAATGTGCATACCTACCTAGCTCTGAATTTTGCTTTTATTTTACATTATACTTGTTCTACCTGCAACGATTTCATTGAAAAAGAAGAAACTTATACAAATGCCAAACCAACGAGCTGTATATGTATAACATAAAGGACATAACCTACAAAAAAAACAATTCTCCTTCTCCGGCATAATAAATATCTACCTATTACTCGTATACCAAAAGAAGATGTCTGTTCAAATTCATCTCGATTGCGTGTAGTGCACAATTACAAAAGAAATTGTTTACTTATTGGGCAAACAACCGAAATGCTAAAAAAAAAAACAGGACAATGGGCGGTAACATTTTCTGACACAAGTGAAGTTTTTAAAATGAACATTATCATGCAAATACTTAGCATCAGGTAACCTACATACCTTTAAGTCACGATAGTTTTTTTTTTTTTTCAGCTATATGAGAAAAGTGCTGTAGTATTTGTAACGTCCCAGATTTCGTATGATGTCATTAAATTGACATTCCAATGCAATTGAATATTCCTACGTGATCTGACTAGCGACGATATTGGTGTTATTCACAAAGATTCCAACAATTAGAACCATTTAGCGAGCACAACTGGGGAACCAAGCCACAGATAAATGATGTCATTCGCTGTCAAAATTGTTTTTCCATAAAGTAAAAACAAAGCTGTTCGCTCAATTTTGCCAATCGACTCACTGCCACTCATAGAATCAGAATCGCCATCACCATAAGGCATAGAGTCAACAAAAACAACAATAACGCCGGCAAAAATTCTGCTGTAGAGCCGAGCTTTGAGTCACCTTGACAGCCAAGCCTATCTCTATATATGCCTCACACCTATTCACCAGCCGCGATTATAATCTTACAATGATGTAAATAAATAAATTTTATTCAACATGTACCTACGTTTGTGATTTAATAATTTCGCTCAGCCTTACCTCATTTTCACGCTGCAATGTCTAACACTCGGGGTGTGTATCAACAAAAAATTAAAACACAAACAAAAACGTTTCTTCAGATCACTTTTCTATTTTTACACTCGGGGTAATTAATTTCCTTCAGTCAATTTATGAAGTTTTTCCTAAATTTTTTTTTTCAAACAACACTGCTGTCACATTTATAAACAAAGGCTGACTTTGAGGAAAATCGTACATGTATACGTGTTATATGAAAGCCAATCGATTTTGAAATGGATAACACTTTTATTGCGTCAGAATGATATAGAAGACGTTTTGCAACAACACACCCTGGCTAGGGAGTGGGCGGAAGTTCCGCTACGTAGTAAAATTTGCCGGCTTAGAGGAGACGCGAGTTATCTGATTGGTTTGTTTTCAGCGCGCTATACTCCGACGCTGATGGGAGTCGAAAGAGTACTGAAATCATTTGGATTGGGGGGATTTAGTTCGGAACGGATTCTATACTATGGTGGTGGTAGTGGCAGTCGTCGAAGCTGACGTATGACGATAGAAACTCGGAATTTCTTTACGCTCATACTCGCTTCGCTGCATCGGAAATATCTCAGCTGAGCAGCTTTTAGCTGAGTGGAAAGTGCAATGCTAATGGGCAAGACGAGAAAGGCATAACTTTTCAGAAAAAGCTGTTTCTGTTTAAAACAAACAAGCAGAAAGCTAGAAAAGGGGGATCCTTTCACTAATATTAGAGGTGCAGTTCTGTTTCCCAGTGGAGCCTATATGCAAAGAAATTAAGGTTAGTTCTTGGTTATATTTGTTTACCTAGGCGAAGTATAATATAAAATGCTTCCATTACACGCGGGATCCACTAGAGATATTTCTCTCCAACCAAATCGTCTGATATCCATTCAAACAATTTCCTTTTAGCTCTGCTGGGATAAACATGCCATGGCATTTCATTTCTAATCACAACAGCATAAGAGGTTTAGGTGTGAAAAATGACATTTCGGGCGAAAAGCACGAAAAAACAACAACCATATGTCAATTTCATGTCAGACATCCATGTCAAGAAATAATCCCAGAGAGCGATCGATGACAACCAATCGTACGATGAAATAGAGTGACTCCACATAATATTTCATCTCATGATATGTATTATGAGAGAAATAATTATCTCCTGTGGAGTCAGGGTCAGGGTGTAAAGGAATGGTTTTAATTTACACGTACTGCCACTGCCAAATCTAAGTAATTTGCTCTAAATACAATACTGTCACATGTGGAAATTTTTTGATTAATTTAGGTTTACTCGCGACTCGGGTACTCGGATTTAGTTGAACGCAGTCGATATAAATCTATCGCAATCTCATAATGGTGACGTTTAAGTATCTAGTTTATTAATTTTGACAGCTGCCTCACTTGACGTATGTCAGTTTTGGTTGGTTTCGAAGAATCTAGTCAAGAAATTCTTGACCAATATGATTTTCACACCAAGCCAAAAACCGGGTTCTTGCCAAAACACACAAAAACTTCATCGAAAACAGAAGTTTTCCCATACCTACATATTTCAGTTTTCAAAACGAGTCATTTGCACTCGTTTTCCATGAAAACGACTTCCAGTCGTTGGTTTGTTGGAACGAACAAACCATTTGCAATATTCAGCAAAATGGCCGACCGAACAAATGTCAAAACTCACAACTTCAAATCATTTTCCACAATTAATTGATGGGCTAGTTTTATTTCGAAATGCACTAAATTTTTTTTTTTTTTTTTTTGTTACTTAATGCGATCGTAATTTGTAACCACAAAAATTTGCACCCAAGTATAACGACTAGGTGCCGTGACATAAGGCCAAGCGTCATAAGGCCAAATCTCGAAATTTGGCCTTATGTCCCTTTGTGAAAGTGACACTAGGCCGAATTATTGCATTTGGCATAATGTCGCTTAGGTAAAGTGTCATAAAGCCAATTTGGCACTATGTCACTTTGGCTTTTGTGATTTTTCTTATCATCGTACTATACAATTAATAAACAGTGGAAAATGTATGGGGGGGGGGCATGCTGCCCCCCTGCAACCGCCCTGCTTGAATTCTCTGTTTAGGGATGGGAGTAGTTGCGAGTTTGGGTGTATGCAAATAATTTGATTTTGTTTTCCAGTTAACATCAACAAATTCTCGAATTGTAGGTGGGAAATAATTTCATAAAATGTTGGTGATGCTATTACCCACTTCAAGTGGGTTGTTGTTGGTTCATTTAACCTAATGTCACAAACTAGTTTGGCCTTATGACACTTTCTCAAAGTGTCATATTACCAAATGCTAGAATTTGGCTTTTTGTCACTTTCACAAAGGGACATAAGGCCAAATTTCGAGATTTGGCCTTATGACGCTTGGCCTTATGTCACGGCACCTAACGACTAGTGTCTCACACAGCTGATTGAAACGTCAAACGAAAACTAGTTGGTGGTCGGTGTGAATGCATCGACGAGTTTTCGAGGAAAACACGATTTTGGGCTTGGTGTGAAAAGCCTATATAAGTATACTAAGTTGACAGTTCGCATATGTGGCTGAAGTAGGAAAAGTGACGTTACGGACCAATATAGTTCTTGCGTTCAGGTTGCAACTAGTCCAGATCCAATCTAGTGGACTTAAAATAGCAACATTTTTTAAAGTGCTTTGTATGTACAAGTGAACAAGTGAACGCTTTCAAAGGTAAAATTAGAAAAATAACAAGTAACAAGTAATTCGTAGCTCAGACACATAAGAACTTTGGATCTCTGTTTCTTTTTTCGTTCAGAGCGAGGCCATTGCGCAATCTCAGAACAATTTGGGAGCGTTCAAAACTCTATAGTATAATAATTCTGACAGTTGGCGGTGTGTTTTATGTCGTTTTCTATTGGGACCACCAGAAATCTTTTTCAGATCTCAGATTTCACGCGGCAAATGGAACATGCTTCGAAATTGATCTGCTTTTGTAAATGTATTAGTACGTTATTTGACAGCAATATCAACTGTTCAAATTGCTTTTGTTTTCGTAAATGGATATCGACTTGCAAAATGTTTCCCCTATTGCACATACAAATTGAGTATTTTTGGTGATTCGTAGTCGTTATTTTGGTTTTCACGAAACTTCGCCCATTTGTCTTGAAAGCAAACTTCTTAAAATGACGTAAAACAGCTGTGCGAAGTATATTGTTATTGTGAGAGTGTGTGTAGATCTGAAAAAATATCGAGATCTGCAAAAAGTGATTCCAATCGAAAAAAATATTGATTCCTGTCCCAATGGAGCATGAAAAGTGATTTAGATCAAAAAGTTGATTGATTTTCGGTCCCAATGGAAAACAACATTAATTTATATTGGCTATGATTGAACAGTTTTTTTTCCAGTGTCGTTTATCGATAGGTTATCGAAGAATCTTGTCGAGAATTTTTCAGTAGAGATTTTAATTGTGAGCTTGAAGGCGAAAACTAGATTGGTCGCTAACGTCACATTTGCTATGTCAAGCCACATCTGCGAACTGTCACCTCAATACTCAGACACGAAATTATTGAATAGATTCGTCGACCCATTCATCCGGCCAATTAAAACTGAGACACATCAAGTCAGGCAACTGTCAGACTTACTTATTTTGGTTCTTGAACGTCCCCAAATGCATGATTATATTCACATGTCACAGTGTTCCAAATTTTTCACTGCGCCACCTCTCGCGAACGTCTGACAAACATCCGAGAGTATAACTGTCATGAAAGAGCTTCTCAATTGGCCCGTTTGGAACCGGCATAAAATTGTAGATCCCTTCAAAAATTAAAAACTCACACAAAACGAATGGTTGCGAGAAGCTAGGCCCTGTTGCGCCAACTATAAGTGTTCCAAATTGACTGCAAATAACGACTGGCAACTAATTAGGTATCGTTTACCTACAAATGAATGCGTTGTGTCCAACGTATTTCAGAATCCCCGTTGTACAATATACCATAAACGTTTTATTCATCCTAGCACATGCTGACATATTCCCATGGTCCAAAATATATTTGCAATTCATACCACTTATTATGTAAACACACCGTACCGACCGAAATATAACGACGTGAGACAACAACATTATCGTTGGTATGATACACTTAATAATGGCAAAGCTCTGCAAAACAATTCATCAAAAGTTTGACAACCAACTTGTTGTACCTACCTACTGCTGCCGCGTGTAAGCAGAACTGTGTATAATTTCTTGATATACCTATAGGTACCCATACCCATTCGCCAGGAGCAATTTTGTAGGTAGACTTACTTTTAAGTCACATCCTTCACCAAACATTTTAATTAACCTTCTGAAAGGCATTTTGCCTTTGTACCTTTTAAGACAATTCAAGGGTGCATTAATGACACCATTTGAAGTAGGTACCTACCTTAACAGCATACAACCCCAAAAAGGAGTACATTTATCAATGGTTAATAATTACCCACTTTCATAATTAGCTTCTGCTGTACCGTCAAGACTGAAATCCATTAGCCACGTCCTCACTTTTATGAAATATTAAGCACAACACTCTAGAAGTGGGCAACTAGAACCAACTTTAAAACTACATCACAAGTGGGTCTCATTAACTCCACACTATAAATTTCCATCATCGACCTTGAGCTTGACGGGGACACAGTCGCTAATAACATTTATATCAGAACATCAAGACTTCCATCGATAACGAAGCTTTTATTTTGTTAATGAAATATATTTTTTTTATTTATATAGTTTGCCCGCATATAGAAGCTATACATTTAGAGACGGGAACATACGCACATTCCCGTGGTTTTAACGAGAACTACTTCACATCACAGTTCGCAAGACAAACAAATTCATTATTCACGAAAAAGAATTTCATTAATTTTCCAGCAATGTGGATTCATGAGATACAATGAACGACACACAGAAGGAGATTTAAATTTACAAAAAAAAAAAAAAAAAACACTTAACGCAACAATGAGGCAAACACTAACCTTAATTAGCACTTGGCGCACAATTCAAGCTGCAGCTGGTGTGAAATTGAATAAAACTCACGGATTTACTTGATTTGAGTAAATAAAATGAAGGAAAATTAAAATCCGTCCTCTCTAGAACACATTTATACGGAACAACCTCGACCGTATGCGACAACGAAACTGTTGACCTAGTATCTCCAGTCTTAAACAAAACCAATGACTGGTCGCAAAGGAAAGCACCCCTTGAAAAGCTGGGAAATTGTGAAAACTTTTTCTTGTACTTAAGTTGGAAAGGAGGACCTCCGCTGTCCCTCCTCGCCACCTCACCTAGAGAACATAAGAGAATTTGTTTACCCGAATAAATGTATTGTTGCTAGACCTATAATTGAGAGAATTCAAGTTGAGTGATTCGAGTAGAGTTTTTGACTTACCCGAGTATGACACTTGCGTGATAAAATTGTTTTGGTTTACTCAGCCTCAGAGTCATATATATGTTGAAAGCTCAGTCCTCAGTGTGGCATCATCAGTTTCATCGCATTTGGCGTGGACTTTAAACGAGTAAGACTGGAGGAATGTGTGGTAAATTATGTTCAGTATACGACCGAGTGTCATGACTGTTGGTATCTTGATGTTATTGAATCATTTCTTTGACAGGACAGTGAGGTTCGACTGTAGACTGTAGACTGAAAAATAAAATGCCAAAAATAGTTTTTGATCTGTTCACCAACGAGTAAAGTTTCAAAACAATACCACTATCGGTTTACGGTAATTCATTTCGGTTAAAATATTCGAAAATATCGAAATACGTTCATCTCTAGTATTGTAGATTTCTATTGCATGTAAGGCTTCGCTTAAATTTTATGTTTGATGAAGGGCTAGCAGTATATAGTTTAGCAGAGTATAGTTTAAGCTCTTAAGAAGACTACAAACTTTTAAAACGCGACGTCATTTATTAATTTAACTTTTAAATCAACTCGATGCGTATCTTCAAATTATCGAAATTTAAAATTCATAAATCCGTTCGAGTTTCTATTTTGTTAAGTCTGACAGTTGATAAGGACACTTGATGTGTCTTGATTGGTTTTGATCGGTCACATGAACAGCTTTCGCAGTTAACGTTTATGAAGGGGTAGCCGTCGAATTTAGTCAAGAAATTCGTGACTTAATACTAAGTTGACAGTTCTCATATGGGACTGACATAGAAAAAGTGAGTCTACGGATCAATCTAGTTTTTCCGGTCAGTTACATCTAATCCAGAACAATCTAGTCGACTTAAGATAACTGGATTTTTGAATGTGCCCATTTATGGACACGGTTATGTTCAAAATGATATCACTTCTAATGGCGATATAAAAATGTAAGCTGCATTTCATAGCTGGGATTCAATCGACTGTGACAGAACTGGGAGAGTTTGGTTAGAAACATGAATATATTTGGCAGGTAATTATAACATATATACACTAAATTATTCTAACCTTTGCCTTGATTTTGTGCGGTTTTTTCCGCAATGGCGGTGTCGGAAAGGGTTCACGTATAGGCCGATTCTAGAAATGTGTGAGTGATATCGCGAACTGACAACTTCCAATATTTCCTGTTCTAATATCGTTTTGTTCCTTAAAATTTCAGGCGGGCTTTCCCAATTTCCCATACGCAACCATTTTAGGCAGAAGGATGTCGGATGAGGACAAATGACAACATCGTGACCGTTGTGTGACAATTTGGTACATTTTTCGAGGACGCTGATACAATTTGTTGTTCCTTTGTTCCTTTTTATTATTTAGAAAAATTCACATTTTAGGACTATTCACATGAGAGCCAATTGCGAACGAACAGCGAACAAGCAAATATTTTTGACACTTCAATCACTTCAATTGTTCAATGTTAACTTCGATAGAATTTTTTCATTCGTGGGTTTATGGATCGCGACTATTTTATGCGGATTGTGAATAAAGTGTGACAGTTCGCTGCGCAAGAATTTTCAATTGCTGTAATAATTGTAAGTTGAGTTCCGTTTTTAATATTAGATGTTACATTCATTTAATTCAATGCTTTGGTGGTAGTATAAAAATAAATGTTCAATTTATAAATAAAATTAAATTCATTTGCTCGCAATTCGCGCTCACGTGAATAGTCCTTAAAAAATATTTCAAAATGAATATGTTTAAAATATAACGCGGTTCTCCCTCAACACATCATAGTGTAAAGCCGGCTAATAGTTGTGAGATATTGGGAGAAAATAATAAATTTACGTACCAGCGTCAACAACGGGCACATTTTTCTTTCATAGCCACTTTTTTTGGGTCTTTTTAGAACTAAATTGAACGACATCTTAAAAGTAGATTATAAAAATGAGTTGATATAATTTATGAACAATATTCAATTAATTTTTTATATATTTATAAATAAAAATCAAAGTTAAAAGGTTTTCATTGTAAAATTTTTCATTTGAAAACGAATTACATGTACTGATTCATATAAGTAGTGTCTAGCTCACAAGAGGAACAATCTAAACGACATCTAATTCTAAAGCGATTTGGTGGTTTTGGTTTTTTTTTATTTATAAAAGAAAAATTGTGTGAGAATGGTCTATTTACAGTCTATATTGTATTGTAAAACTAAAACTAATATTTATTACCTTTCTCTAACACTCAGGAAGATTGTTGCAAAATTCTGAAAAGTAGCAAAACAAAAGAGCGGTGAAAGAAAAAAGGTGTAATTTCTAAAGCTACTCTGGAATTTAAGAATTTTCGCACAATATTTAACAATTATTGGCTCCCCTAATACTATAATCGTGTTTTGACAGACAGCAGAGTTATATTTTAAATACATTTATTTGGAAATCACAGCGTTTCTAAAATTTGCGAAGTGCCTTATCAAACTAAAAAAAAGCGATAAAGTAGCAAGAAATTGCATCGGAGTCCTCGAAAAGTGCCAAATTATTGCACAACGGTCACGTTGGTCACAGCGTGCGGCTGTTCCCCATCGTTCCCCAGTGACATTGCGTAAAAACCTCACAAAATCATGGCACTGAAATCTCAGATTAAAATCTGTTGTGGAAGTAATTTGAAATATTAATTGAACACATCCAGTTCCACAATCCACTTTGACATATCTATAGTTCACAAACAAGATGGCAGTCTTTTTGTATTCTTTTCTTTTTCGTTTATTTTTCTTGTTGGACTTCCTCATTACATTTTTGACGACCTCAAAATAAATTACTACTGTTTAAATCGAATTGAATCGTTTCTTTTTTTTTTCTTGCGCTACTCATTAAAATCAGAAAAGCCAAATCGAAAACGACATTAGATCCCTGAACTTCATAACTTTTTAGTGGAAAATCGGCTGCCTACAAGCTGTTTTCAAGAAAAATTCATGAAGTTACACACTCTTGCTCATTTTTAACTTTCTCCATTACGTAGTAAGAGAAAGATAATTGCTTTCGTACAAAAATTCGAACTCGAGATATTAATCAATTCTGAAAGTGGATCGCAAAATTCTGTCCGGTCTGTCCGTCCTTCCACAGGCCTACAGTTTAAACGGCTTCCCGGATTACCTTCAGGAGGTGTTCTTTTTTTTTTTTGAAAGGTAACCTCAATATTAATGGTACTTCCCATATAAAATTTTTGAACCAGTTTGATTTGATCGAAAACGGCTCTAAAACGATTTCAACCAAAAATGATATTAAATCTTAAGTAGGTGAGGTTACCATGACTGGGTACCCAGTTTTTGACTAATAATTCGAACGAAGGCACTTTTGAAATTTCGACATATCTCGAAAACGGTCTATACGATTGTAACAAAAATTAATTTCTAAGGTAATGTGGTCATTTATAACTTAATAGTAAACTCAGTTTTTCTCTATAATTATCGTACAATGGATTTTTGAAAAAAGTCGATAAGGTTTCTAGGATGTGTGAGTTCATGAATTGGACTTTAACGCAAGAATTCGGTATTCTCTATAGTGATTTTCACTATTTTTCTTAATTAATTCAAAAGCTCCACAAAAACTAAACAAATTCAATACGAAACACATATAAATTAAACACCGCTATGCTTATAAAAGCAAGATGATTCCCGGTCGGCCGTTAACAACTCATGCTTTTTTGTTGCTCACACGTATTCACAGGCGGGATTTAAAATTTATTCCAAGATTTTTGAGCTAAAAAAGCATGAAATTCCAAGATTTTTCAAATTTACCAAATACAAAAAAAATGCATTCTTAATTTCCCAATTCTTCTATGAATACTGTTTTTTTTTTTTGTAAATGTACGTGTAGTGTACAGTGTACCCTCATGGAACAAACTGTGGCATTTTCAACAGTTTTTCAATGCATTCAGCCATATTGCCTGATGTGGTTCTACTTTTTAAATATATATATGATCTTTTTTTTTGTAAATAAACAGATTTAATAAACTTACACCGTTTGTGTTTTATTAGCAAAAATAAAAATAACATTCTAATAACGTTCTTCCGTGTTTTTTTTTTTATTTCTAACAATTTCCAGATCGTATTTTCACGATTTTAAAAGCTAGTAATTACGATTTCTGGTGAAAATAATCTGGCAGCACTGGTCACACCCCCCCAATATTTATGTACCTACTGCAGCATACGTTAAGCTCCCATATGGCGAGCGTATTGTCTCCTGTCCGATTCCTCAGAAGCAGAAAATTACATGATTTTTGTTTGTATGTACCTTGTTTCTTGCCATTTCATAAATGTCAAATGGGCAAATGTAGGTACTACACATGCGCTGTGCGAAAATATTTATTTTTTATATTTTTTTCAGTGATGCCCATCGTTAAAAACTGTAATAAACCCTGAACCAAAATTCGCTTCCGAAGAGCATGGTCTTTTTTTCAAGTTGCATTTTGTAAACCACCTCCCATTTCGTGACAACAAATTGCTCTTGCTGCTTTAGGTGAAGTTGATATTTTGTATTCCCTAAGGTTACCTACTTCATCTAAACTTTCAATACTTCTTCTTCCTTATTATTCATACATATTTCGCAATTGTGAGCTTCCGTAAATTTAAAGTTTGTTATTAGTACGGCACGTTAAGTGTAGGTACTGCTAAAATTATGTTCTAGTGCTTTGAACTAACCGGATTTTGATAAGACCTTCACTAAATTATTCTTTTAGCTCCGCTGATTAAGCTCTACATATATTTAATTGCGATTTAATTACTTAATTATGCAGAAAAACAAATTTCATCTTGTACGCTATAAATATTCCACAGCTAAATTTTTCATTTCGGCTTCATTCAACTTGCCACTACATCCATAAATATCAACTAATACCAAAGATGGTTTTACTGTTAAAAGGCAATTGTATTGGCCGAGTATTTTGAGCTACCATTTTTCTTTTTGTTTCATTAAATTTAGTCACTTATTACTCGATAACGATAAATGTGGTAATTCAATCCATGTTTACTTTAAATACAAAAATATAAATGCTTAGCCGCCAAATAATGTGTTCTGCATCTGTATATCCCTTTTATTTAAATGTGTAACAAGAATAACGTAATTTCGTGATATTCGAAGGAATATTTACGCTTAATATTTAGATAAAATACCAAAATCGAATATCTTTAAAAGCTTTTGTGTCAAATTGTGTGTTTTTAGTGTTATTATTTGATAAAAGTGGCAGCACTATTTTAAACTACGAAGACGAAATCATCAGTTCCGGTCCCGGGCAGTCAGGCAAAGAATCAACCACCAAAATGAATTGATTAACATCTCCTGATTTTCTTCATGGCAGAAATTCTCTTCTTTCACAAGCGTATACATACAGTGCGATTTGAACCTTTGAATTGCTGTGCTGAGTTAGGTTCCGGATTGAATAGTAAAGCGAAAAAATGTTACTCCTGCATGTAAATTGTTTATATGGGAGTTGTGTGTGTGCACTGTGCAGTGCATATCTAATCCAAACAACATTCTTGTCATTTCATTAACTATATGGGCGTAACTGGTGTTTATAAGAAAATAAGCTTCTAATAAATTCCTGTGTTGAAAAAGAAATTGTGCTATCAAATATTTTTTTAAAAATGTTTTACCCCCAATTTAAAAAAAAAAAAAACTCCATGCTTACTTTTTGAACTAAATTTTTTTGTTTTGTTTGCTACATGAATTCACCATCACAGACAATGAAAGTGAACGTTTTTGATCGATAAAATGTAATATCAAATTTATAATACTATTTGAATGGTTACTAGTGAATATATCCTTCACATATCTACGAACTTATATATACGCAATCGTATATTTTGACAGATACTCAAAAAGGTTGCAGTTTCGTATTGTTGCCCTTCGTATTGTTGCCCGTAAATGCCCATGTGAGAAGTATAATTGGTATGTTCCTAAACTATAACAAATTTGCATATGCATGTGCCTATGATGCAATTTAAGACAAGTTCTGCCGCGCTTAGTGCTGTTAATGTAAATTGTAGATGTTTGGTATTGGCAGAAGAGCCGAAAAGTCAACGGGCCGACCCTGTCTCTAAAAATCAACACTTTTGAATTGAGATTCTGGGGTGATTTTATTTTATTAGTTCCAGCAGTAATAAAATAGTTTAATTTTCGCAGCTATAGGCAAATTCACATTGAAACACAAAGTATCTAGTATAACTGGATAGCCGAAATAAACAATTGAATATAGTGCACAGATTTGAACAAATAAGCGGATTTATTGTTATATGCGATGCATTGTCGTAAAATGATCAAGCTTATTTTGAGATTCGATTTCGTTCGAAAGTGTCTCGAATTCGAAGAATCTGTATTTTGACATTCGAACAGATAAGAAATTCATGCTATCAATCGAAAGTTTATTTGTCATTCGAATGTTGATCGTATTTTGACATTCTAATCGTTCGAAACAAATGTAATTTTTTATTCGTGTGCAATTTCCTATCACTTAAACGGTGCCATGAATATTAAAGCCATATGAACTAACGCCATAATGGTGCTAATTCACTTTCAAATGCGAATTAACGCCATAATCCACTTATGGCCTTAATTCACTTTCAAACGAGAACTACAGCCATCACTAAAATGTGAACTAACGCCATATGGTGTTAATTCGGTGCCGTGAACGAAGCCCATATGAATTAACGCCATAATGGCGTAAATTCACTTTCAAATGCGAATTAACGCCATAATCCACTTATGGCCTTATTTCACTTTTAAATGAGAACTAAAGTCATATGGTTTTAGTTCGTTTTAGAAAGTGGCCATAGTTCTCATTTGAATGTGAATTAAAGTCACTCGCAACATTCTCAATAATTTAAATAATATAACTCCAAAAACTAATAATGCATGTTTCTTCATACATACGTATATCGACATAGATGTATCCATAGGTATATTAAGATTACGGTGCCGTGAAATAACGCCGAATTTAAATGTTCGGTCTTATTTCACTTTGCTAAAGCGAAATAAAGCCGAGTCGGCCTTATTTCACTTTGCATTTATAAATACATTATTAAATTAATATTTATTTTTGAGACAATAGTAATTTGCGCAAATTATGAAATGTGTATGGGGGGGCATGCTGCCCCCCTGCAACCCCCCTGCTTGGGTTTACTGTTGGATTACGGGGTGGGTGCGAGGTTTTCTACTTATGTTTTTTGTTGAATTTTCAAATTGAGATTTTTAGACTTCGAGATTTTTGTCATTCGAGATTACGTCATGATACCCATTTGCTTCGGCTTTATTTCACAAACAATGTTCGGCGTTATTTCACTTTGTTAATGTGTTAATGAATTCTGAAATTCGGCATTATTTCACTTTGTGAAAGCGCAATAACGCCGAATTTTCGAATTCGGCGTTATTTCTCTCGGCGTTATTTCACGGCACCAAGATTACAGCGTGTAAACAGAAAAATAGGTATAAGGGGGGCATGCTGCCCCCTGCAACCCCCCTGCTTCGAGTCACTGTTGGATTAGGAGTAGGTGCGAATTTGGTTTGACGCAAATTTTCTTTTGGATTTATAAAATCTGTATCAGCAGCATGCCCCCCCCCCCCCCATATGTACCTAACTGCTTATGTATGTGTATATGTATATGTATGTAAGAAATAAAAGCAGGAAATTTAAAGTGAAATGCTTCCAGAGCTCAAAAACCTTTATGGCATTATTTCACATTCGAATGTGAATTAACACCATAGGTATGGCGTTAGTTCACATTTAAGTGATGGCTGTAGTTCTCGTTTGAAAGTGAATTAAGGCCATAAGTGGATTATGGCGTTAATTCGCATTTGAAAGTGAATTTACGCCATTATGGCGTTAATTCATATGGGCTTCGTTCACGGCACCGTTAATTCACATTCGAATGTGAACTAATGCCATAAAATGTTTTTGAACTCCAAAGCACAGTTAGTGCAATATAACAGTTTTGGTCTAACGCTATCAGTCTAATGTCACACCACCATCGGCTCGCGGTTAGTTTCCCAATCGATCTCAATCAGTGCAGGTTTTAATCAGTTTGGCAAAAATGAGCGATTTAGAGTACGAATTTATTAAGGGCTTTAGAAAAAATAGCCTATTATTACTCGTGCGGGACGAAAATCAGTTGTATAAATATAAATACGAACGAAATTTTTCAAAATATTACGTGTGCTATAACAGCAATTGCCCAGTGAATGTTGCCGTGGATTTAAACAACAAAGTAAACTGCAGAAAAACAAACAAATTTTCTCATAATCACGGTGATCAGGTAACATTAATTAACAAATTGGAATTATTAAACGAAATAAAAGGCAATTGTGAAAATATTTCACTTAAGCGGAATAATATTCGGGATGTGTTTAATGATACTTGCAAAAAATTTAAAGGGGATAATTCATTAGTTGATTTTGGTAAAATAAGACGAAATCTTTATAAAATAAAAAGCAAGATTTTTCCAAAATCGCCTTTATCTTTTGGTGATATAATTGAATTATTTGCTGATTTAAACGTGTTTTTTGGAATGTCTAGATTTGATGAAACTAAACAATTTTATCGTAACACGGTTATAGAAAAAAACTTTGCTTACACGATTTTTATGTCGGAAAAAATTGTTGAGCTTATAAGCAAATTACCAGGAGGTCACCCTCGGAAATATATGATTGATGGGACATTTTCAATTGCACCAAATGGGTCTGTTTTTAAGCAAGTTCTTATAATCCATTATGGGCATGCCGAATATGTAAGTACTAAAGTGCAAGGAAATAACTTCATTCAAATGATGGATATAAATATTAGATATATATTTCACCTTCAAAGTGGGAACGATTTTTATTTTATGAAGGAATATTTCGCTATTGATTTTCATTAGAATTTCGTGTTTCTGTTTCTTACATACATATAGGCTCCCACCATATACACACATTTCCTGTTGTATTTACATGTACATGAATATTTGTCTTTTATTTTGTCAGATTCTCTAAAGTTAAAACAATAAGTTTTTTGAGAAAAGAAATTGGGCAGCATGACCCCCCCCCCCCCCCCCCCCCCCATACCTATCTTACTATTTATACGCCATACATTTTATATATACATCTATGTTAATATAAGAAACACACATTATTAGTTTTTGGAAGTTACTGCCGTCTACATATTTTCGATACTAAGTTCCCATAAAAAAGTGAAACTAGTATTCACCTTTGCAGGTTAGAAAAAGCTTAATAATATACAACTTGTGTGAAGTTATTTCCTTGCATCAGGTTACTTATATTTAAAAACTGTTCATTAATTATTCTTTAACATTTTAGACATTTCCTTTCATTTACATACTAATGTCTAATAAATCTGAAGCTGCTTATTCCGATGCTTTGAAATTCATCAAAACAAATTTATTTGATTTAAAACCAGATACGGTTCAGACAGATTTTGAAATAGCTTTAAGAAAAGCAATAAAAAGCGTTTATCTTGAAGCTAAAATTGAACCTTGCTGGTTCCATTTCACGCAAGCCGTTAGGAGAAAGGCGTCGCAAATTCCTGGCTTTATAAAATTTTTAAATAATAATCCTTCAGCTAAGAGACATTTTCGGAAATACATGTATTTGCCGCTTTTAAAACCATCTGATATAACTCTTGCATTCAACATGTTGAAAGATGCAAGTGTCAATTTCGTAATTGATAATGATTTTGAAAGTCCTTTCAAACGTTTCAATTTATATTTTGAGAAACAATGGATAAATCAGGTTTGTATTTTTTTTTCTTTTATTCTGATTATATTTAAAAGAAAGATATTTTGCAATTTTCTGATTTTAGATTACCCCACAAGCCCTATCGGTATATAAGATGAATCGTAGAACGACAAGTGCGCTAGAGGGATTTAACAGTCGATTATCTTCAAAACTAGCTAAAAATGGAAATTTCTTCAAGTTTTTGGATATTCTTCTAGATGAAGATTTACAAAAATCAATCGACTTGCAGAAATCAATTGATGGCAATGTTTTCCTTTATGAGCCAAGAAAAAAGTCTATATCAGACAGAGATAAATTTATAAGGGAAACTGTAGATAAATTAGAGAAAGGAATTCTAACTTTATTTGATGTTTTAAATCGTTTTACACAGCAAAATGTACCAGAATTCAATAATTTATTAGTTTTAGATGAAGGGAAGTCCTTAGTTGACAACGAAGAAGATTCTGGTGATTTGTCGAATTACAATACCCAAGCAAGTAGTTCGAATCAAACACCTGCACTTTTATGTGAAATATGTTGCCTTAACTTAAAATCTATTCTTCTTTTACCTTGCAAACATTACAAATTATGCTCTGATTGTTTTGAACAAATTAAAAGAAATTATGAGAAACGCAATGTTGTGGTACTCTGTCCATTTTGCAGGCAAATTGTTACTGAGTCAACAACAATCTTTTGTTAATTTTTTTTTAATTTATTTGGATAAATTCTTTCTGAAATAATTCAATATTTTATTTCATTTACTCTACTAAATTCTAAATGTGTTGTTTTTAATTTCATTATTGTAAATTGGATTTGACGCTTTAGTTTACGATTACAAAATTCTGAAATATAATTTCATTCTTTTAAAACTTGTTTGCGTATAATTTGGGGTAGCTTTTTTACTATAAGGGTCATGATTTAGAGTTGATGTTACAAATGTAGATGTAGATTAATGAAAATTTTTGGCTATTGGTTTATCAATTTATTAAAAAATATTATCCTTATTTCTGAAGACAATGTACATTTATAATTCAAATTATTGATAATGCTGCGAGTGAGTTCAATTCACTATCAAACTAAGGCCACCTTCTAAAACGAATTAACACCATATGGCTTTAGTTCTCGTTTGAAAGTGAATTAAGGCCATAAGTGGATTATGGCGTTAATTCGCATTTGAAAGTGAATTTACGCCATTATGGCGTTAATTCATATGGGCTTCGTTCACGGCACCGCTTAAACAGCGACTGCTTTGGTTTCGTCCATATTCTTGGCGGATAAAATTTGCAAAAATGTAATTTTATCTCGTCCTTTTCTTGCTCACTAGCTAGGATACGTTTTGTACCCATTTGGGGCAAAGTTTAGCTTCCAATGCGTTTGCTACAATTTGTACGCACTTTGATAAGGATGATTGAGACATAAAAAAAAAAAATATATATTTGTATCTTTCCCTACTCCAAATTGGTAGCAACCTTCTGCGACAAATCTTAAGGTGGTCGTTAGCATTGAGATGGGAGGAATAGATAATATTGTCCCTATCCTTTAAATTCTGTTACTAACTTATCCAGAACATATTTAAATGGATTTTTGTTGAGGCGAAAGTTCCTTAAAAATATTTAAACAAATGATAATATTAAGTAGATTAAACGTACTTGGAACAATTGCCATGTTTTTAATGTTTTATTTTCACAATATGAGTTTTGTATACAAATAGAAATGTCAAATGACATCAGACAGCTGATTGAATTCACTTGAATTCATTTGATGACATTCTCGATAATGAATTTTATTCGTTCGAATCTCAAAATACACAAAGTTCATTCGAACGAATAGAGACATTCGTTAGAATTGACTAATCGTTCGAATCTCAAAATAAGCATGGATATGTTTTCTGAAAACGTTTGTTAATCATTTTCTGGGTGAGTACGATGTTGAAATATGTTTGTATGTAAATACAGTCGAATCCCTCAAGTCGAATTTTCACGCGAGTTAAAAAAAAAGTTCGAGTTAAAGGGATTTCTGGAAAAATTCGAGACGGATTTATATTTTTTTTTTAAGCGAATTTATTGAAATTAAAAAATAGGTAAGTAGGTACATTTTGAACAAAATTAGTTAAAAAAATTTGTTATTTTTGATTGGGATGTGAAAGTAATTCTATTTTAAATAGGCAGTAGTGAATCGCCTCTGGGACATCTTCGGTCATTTCAATCGCAGTTTGCAATATTTCAATTGCGTTTTCAATATCATTCTTTTAGTAATGGTTTCGTTTTTTTTTTTTAATTTTGTTTTCTTCAGACGAAAAATTCGACTTAAGAGTCACATTGCAGTAGGTCAAGAATCAAAAAATATGTTCGAGTTGGAGGGATTTTCGACTTAGAGGATGACTTTTCTATGCAAAATTGAAGGGAATACAAAAATTGTGTCGGAAAATTCGAGTTAGAGAGAAATTCGAGTTAAAGTAGGTTCGAGTTAGAGGGATTCGACTGTAGTTGTTTCATGTTTTTTTTTTTTTTTACATTGTTTATAGATCCTAAAGAAAGATGTGAATATAAGTTTCTTTAAGGAAAATGAAATAAAATTGAAAAAAAAAATCAAATAAAATAAAAACAACAAATTATGAAATGTCTACCCGGTACACGGGTCGTGGGTGCAGAATGCCCAAAAGTGTATACTCATTAAAAGCTATCGAACTTAATTCACCCATCTTATACTGAAATGGTATGAAGCCATCAGAAAAATAGTACCTATATAAACTGGCTTTGCCGTGCTCAGTAATTGTCTTAAAATGCGACAAATGCGAATAAAACAATTTTCCGGTATCAAAACGAAAAAGAATAACGAAAATCGGCCCAGCTGTTATGGAGTTAAGACTTCACCTCAAAGGAATTGTACATCTTTTTTGCTATACGTTACCTCATTTTGTTTTCATAGACATATCTATGAGAACAGGAATTCTCTGTGCGCTCCTGATAAATCAAAGCAAACACCGAAATCAGTTGGATGCCAGTGCCGACATGCGTTTGACTTTAAGTAACACTGAACCAAGTTAGTAAAGTATGCAGTCACAAAAATCTCATTAAAATAATGTATTTATTTTTATGATAGGCTTATTTTTTTCTTGAGCTTCGAACTTAACAAAGCAAAGTGAAGTATGATTTTCAGCACGCAATTACAGCACCTACACGCTACCTGACAATTCGAAGGCTCACTTTAGGTGTTCATTTGCAGCAAGAGCCACCTGGGAGTAAATGTTAATTTTTTAACACCGGGAGTAGAACATTTTTAGTGCCTCCATTTATAGTAGATACACACTAAGCGTTGGTTGTAATTGGTGGAAATGCATAAAGAAGTGCATAAGTAAACTAATTTTTAACATAAAAACTTAATATTAAAGATACAAGTACTTACTTTCTATTTATGCTGAAAATGTTTTTTTAAATATGAATACCTGTAATCATTAAATATTGATGATGGATGATTATCCTTTTTTTTTAAACAAAGGGTTTTTCTTTGGCTGGGGAAAAGATACTTCTATACTGCTCATCCAATTCTCACCATAGTTATCTACGTACGTCTTAAAGTCGTACCTATTTATCACAAGAAATGTTTCTACCTAACCTCTACATTTTATTTTGTAGGCGCAATGGTAGTGTGTTGGACTACAAAGCGTGTGGTCCGGGTTCGAATCCCGAAATCTTGTAGTTTTTTCCACTGCGTCACCTCTCGCGAAAGCCTGACAAACATCCGAGTATAACTAGTCATGAAAGAGCTTCTCAAATGGCGGTTTGGACTCGGCATACATTTTTAGATCCCTTCCATTCGTTCCAAAAATGAAAAACCTACATTGTGAGAAGCCACAAGCTAGGAATAGGATCTATCCCTACGAGCCTCTTGCACATTTTCTTACGTTACTTGTTATGCTGAGATCGAAGCTCCAAAAAAAAAAAAAAAATCTAGTCCTGTCCTAAAATAAATAAAATACTGTTGGCTTTGAACAATTATTGTTTGCTTTTTTGATTTATATATTGAACAGCCTTTTATTCTTTTACTTTTGCATTAACTGTTTACTACAGTTGGTGGTCCGTGGCAAGACAGAAATTTTGTCCCCCATCAGTAAAAGGTTAAGAACCACTGATCTAGATACTAGATTTCATGGTATAGTTATCTTATAATAAATGTTTTGGCTGGTTGTAGATTTACGTATATCATTTGCACCAATCCTAAGACCTGAAGTTACAAATGTATAACTGAAAACAATTACGTGATCGGCATCGCTTCAAACTAATTATCTGCTGCTGTGCAGTCCTATTGCGGTGAAGTTAATAATGGTAGGTACTGAAATGTTAAAAACATTATAGAAATAACTTGATCTAGTGATAGGGTTAAACAGTTTTTAAGGTATAGAAAACATTATTAATTTTAAGATGTTTTAAAAAGAATAATGTTGAATAAGGTGAGCTATTTTTTTTTAATTTCTCGTTATATTCATTTAAAGACAGAGCATGTTAAATTATTTAAATTGAATTTCACCTAGCTAAATTCTGCTATTAGTAATGTGCACGTTAATGATACGCAAAAGACATACTAGTGATAGAATGGAATTGTTCCCAGGTGAATTTTTTGTGTTATAAATAAAACTTATAAATGTAATGTTATGATTTTAACAAATGACCTTTGCTTCTTTTCAGGCAATATACCTATCCATTCAAACTGCTTGATTGCACTTGTCTTTTTTCCGCAATTATTACCAATCCTCTTTTAATATTCTCTCGATAATTAAAAAAAAAATAACTTAATTCTAACAATGAGACAAAAACATAATAATTACTCTTTGGAGCAAATAAGCTGAGCATACACATTAGCATGGAGCTTGTATGATAAAATAAGGTAATATAGATACATATGTTTTCTAAAAACAAAATCAATTAATTAACAAAAATAAATTTTCTAAAAAAAAAAATCAACAGCTAAAGCAAGAGAAATGATTGAGATGGAAATAATAAAAAAAGTGCCAGCAAGAAAAGCTTTCAAAGAAGTAGGAACTTCAATTAAATTACAAAGAATTTTGTACTTTATTTTACATCTGACGTCATGTTTTCACCAGTATGCTGACGCCTCAACGTTATCTGCATTTAATGGTGAGTTTTCCGTTTTTATTTTAAGATTAATGATATAAGGCCTAATCCAATTTTGATCAACTATTTTGAATTAAACCTGTTACATTCAGTTTAAAGACAGAACTAAGTAAAAATTATTTGTGTAACAAGCTCAACTGACCTTATCCAAAATATTGTAGGTACATATTATATATAATTATGTAAATGATAATGATACATCTAAATGCCAAATGGACTTAATTGTAGAAATTGCGATTCATGTTGGCTGGACATTTTTTTTTATGTGTAAACATCTAAGCGCGTGTTGTTGGAATCTGGTGGAGTAATTCCACACATTTAACTTGCGGGAACGGAAATGCGTCACGGTGTTTTATCTTTGCATACATTTTATAATTGCATACGTTTTTATCATTGCATACATTTATGAGCTGGGGCATATTAATTTCAGCTTTTTGTTGATGTGAAATAAAGCATGTTTTTCATATAATGATGGTCCCACATTTCTTCCTGTGACGGACATCTCGAGGAAATTCAGTGCCAAATCTTTCGTGAATTACCAGCCACGCAGAAATCACAGCTGGACAAAAACTAACAAAAATGACGTAGACCAGCACCTCTACAATATGCAATGCAAGCCGAATGAAATTCCAATGACACTTTCATTTACTGTATAACAGTTGATGTCATTTAACTTGCGGGGATGGAAATGCAAACGGGTATTTTCTACTGCATATGTTAGGAGTGTTTGTTGATGTGTAAACATCTAAGTGCGCGTTGTTTCACTGTTCGATTTTACTGTTTAATACACTGCTTATAATTCATTCAGTTGTGACTTCTTAACCTGAACTGTCATCCAACTCGCATCTGTAGGTACCTACATGCGTTTCAATAGTAAAACGCAGTTCGTGCCAAAAATAAATTATTGTTTTTTCATAATATATCAAGAATACGGTTATTACAATTCCCTTTTTTCTCAATGACGTGTATCAAGCCACTAACATACCGCACGCATGGTGTTGGACTACTAGGCTAGGGGTCCCAGGTTCGAGTCCCGCAAAAACCCAAATTCCAACTCGGGGTTTTTTCACTGCGCAACCTCTCGCGAACGTCTGACAAACATCCGAGAGTATAACTGTCTTGAAAGAGCTTCTCAATTAGCCGTTTGGATTCGGCATAAAATTGTAGATCCCTTCCATTCGTTCCAAAAATTAAAAAAACTCACACAAAACGAATGGTTGCAAGAAGCTAGGCCCAGGGTCCCTACAGACCTGTTGCGCCAACTATTATTATTAGGTCCGTTCGTGTACTTTCAACATAGAAAAAATAAAAATGTCAAATCTCTAAAATCGAGAGAGAATTCTCTCAATTTCAAGAGGAGTACCTGATCGGTTTTCTTACCAAAAGTTTAAAAAATGTCATTTTGGCGTAATCGTAAAATGCAGCATCTACAAAATAAATTGTAATTGCATTTTTTACAAGCTAAATACCTATTAAACTTTCCATTTGAATGCGCTGATATGTTCTAGGAGAACATTCAGTTATAACTTGTTCCTCTGACGTCGTTGAAGACGAAAATAAATAGTTTTACTTGTCAAACTTTTGAGCTGTCACTTAATTGGCAGTTTTCATTTTTCAGTAAGTCGAAATTCGGCGAGTAGAAAATTACGAAAAAATGAAAAGAGGGGAAATGGATTTCTCTCTCATTTTTTTAAATTTTCTCAGTACGTGGTCGCATTTGCACAGTTTCTTAGCAAATTTTAAATAAATTTACGTTTGCAAAAAAGTACCCGAACGAACCTATTATTATTATTATAATTTAAATGCGTAAACATTTTGTATGGTGGATATTTTTTCCAATTGCCTTTTGTTGTCATTTAGTCAATATAACTTTTTCGCAATCGATTGTGTTAAGATTAACTACTCGAACCCAACGCGTAAAAACAAATACGAGCGCGTACCTATATTATTTTGTGTTTGTTTAAATTAAATTATGAATTTTCAAATTGAGCTTTTAATTTTTTTTTTATATTTAGGTTTTCTAGATGCTCAACGTCCGTATTTTGATGACATAAGTCAAAGAAATGTATCCACAGTGGCTGATGAAACAGCTGTTCTTAAATGTCGAGTCAAAAATAAAGGGAACCGCACTGTAAGCAGAATACAAGAAAAGCTAAATTATTTTTCAAATTGTTGCTTCTTCTTACTATAGGTTTCCTGGATGCGAAAACGTGATCTACATATTCTAACTACAAACATTTATACGTACACGGGAGATCAACGGTTTTCCGTAGCACATACCCCTGGAACAGATGATTGGGACTTAAGAATCGAATATGCTCAACAACGAGACAGTGGAATCTATGAGTGTCAAGTGAATACAGAACCAAAAATTAACTTAGCCATGTTGTTGGAAGTTACAGGTGAGTTTTATGTATCGCAAATTTAGTATTTGTGGATGGCATTATAAATTTTATGTATTGGTACCTAATCGTACCAGCAGGTTGCCTGAGATAACTTATATTATGCTCAGTTTGATAGGAAACAAATTCTCAGCTAGGGTTCTTTAGCTGCATGCCTGCATCTACTGCTATTTAAAAGAGCTGTAATTTTTGTTCGATTCTATTTCCGCATAATTTGCTCTGGCGTTGGCGTCACTGTATTTGATTAACTATCAATAAGTGCAGACTAAAAAAATCATCCAGTTGGGAATAGAAGTTTTATTTCTTATTGTAAAATAAACTGTTTTGGGGGAGTTTGTCAAAATTAAGCCAATCTAAGGAAAACAAAAGTACCCAACTAACTTATTACATACCTACTGTCTATTCAATCGGAGACTTTTCCGACTGCTCCGTATAGAAAAAACTGCTGCCGTGGAATAATACGAGTTTCACTGGACAAGTATGAAAATTCTGCGGATTGAATGCTGTTAGCGAAGTGCGACTTTAGCTTAACCGACGAGACGACGAAATGAAAAACGCTTGAGCAACGAGAGACGAATTAAAAAGCTCTTCTCCGATTGGATTGGAGTTGACAACGATAGTGATTTAATTTTCTAGATTTGATTTTCTTGTTACATTGGTTTAGTACAAAATAGTAATTTTTAGTACAGAAAAAATATGCAAAAGGTGGCCGACCTTTATTTTGTGGCGCCAGATTTGAATTTTACAATTGCAATAATTATGACGTTAATTCATATTTCAAATCGGGGACGATTTCCCCAACACTGTCAAACCATATAATTTTATCAAAATGCATTTTTTTAGCTGGTTAGTGTAATAGTATACTGAGTTATGAATTCCATTTTCAGCCTCAGGAAAAAAAAAGAAGCTGTTTTTGACATAGATAAAACAAGAAAATGTTTGCCCTTGGTCTTTTGTTTGAACTTTCTTATATCAATTGGAAACTTATGCCACTGTTTATTTGTTCGACAATGTGTCTGCTCATTGCAACTACAGGTATTGTTTTTCTCCTAAATATATCACAGTTTAGGGCGTGGGCACAAATCCTCATTCTCTAGTCCTTCACGTGGGCGCCCGCCTGAAAATGACTAACCAGTTAAATGGTTAGTGTCAGCCAAGGATTTACGCTAACGTCTCGATCGTTTGTCGTGATCCATTTAGTTTGAGGTAGGAGTAGGTAAACTTTTAAATCCAATCTAATTCCAGTGGCGGTTTGAGCAGATAGCAAACCGTACCCAAGGATGAAAGGCTGGGAGTAAGACCACTCGCGTACGAGCTCTGTTGTTGTATTTTGCCCTGCCCAGGTATGGCGGCGCTGAATGGGTCGAACGTTTTTTTTCCCCGGCCTTACTCGTGGGACCATTACGAACAAAAACTCAAAAATAAATAAATTAAGAAACACAAAAAAAGGAATAATTATTCCAGGAAGCGATGGAACTTGGAGATGATTCTTATGAATCTGAACTACAGTCTTCCATCTCCGGCATGGAGAGGGAACTTGAGGAGGTATTGCTAGCTAGTGACAGTGAGGATGCAGACTGCACGTGCACACTCATTCCGCGGTACTAATAATCATTTTAAGTGTCCAGGTTAAGTTTTTCGGACTCACAATGGCGAAATTTTCCATACAAAATTGCATATTGTGACCTAGGAAATATTTAGTGTGGAGGTTAAAAATGATTATTGGTAAGGCCCATTGATACTAACGTAGCGGGAAGTGAGGTGGCTGGTACCAAACCAAAACAGGGCAAAGGTTAGTTGGCTGTTACACTAACCTTACAGCCCTATTATGACTGTCAAATATCAACACGCATATTTGATAATAATTGATACGTATCAACAAAATGAATGAATCGGTATTATGGTTATCAACCTATCAACATTTTTGATGAATTGTGAATATTGTTGGATTTAAGATCTATTGTGAATAGTTTAATCGATAAACTTAGTATTACGGTTGTCAAAAAAATTGATATTCATCAAATATTCTATCAACCACAAATTTCTTGTTGATACATATCTAATATTCCGGCGGTTAAAAATTTATTTTAACACCAAATAATAAAATTTAGTTCCTTGTTTTTATTGTTAAAAAAACGACTTTAGACCGAAATGTAATCGGTTGATTTTAAATGGATTATGATGAAGTAGTTTGGTTCGGTTTTTTTATTTTATGTCATACAAATTAGAAACGTCAAACTTCAAAAGAGAACCTATTC
This sequence comes from Cheilosia vernalis, assembly GCA_949126925.1. Taxonomy (NCBI): domain Eukaryota; kingdom Metazoa; phylum Arthropoda; class Insecta; order Diptera; family Syrphidae; genus Cheilosia; species Cheilosia vernalis. Next base: position 12,564,980 of record OX421358.1, read on the forward strand.
TCAATGATATTTTGATTAGCATTCACAATGGGGTAAAAACTATCAATTGATACTCATAATACCAAAATATCCTTGAATTGATAGATGTTATCAAGTATCAAACAATTGATATTTGATAGCCATAATAGGGCTGTTAGTAAATAGGGATAGCAACGAGGTGGCTAGTACTCTCGTTGATATCCCTACGGGCAATAAACCGACTAAGGGGACTGACTGGAGGCGCAATAGGCTAGTAATCTGCTGCTTCCGGATCATCCGCAGTGGCGCAATCAGGGACGAACAAGCTTCTGATGCGCAATGCCCGACGTAAGGTCGAGAGTGCGAAGCGCAAAATAGAGCAGTTCTTCATCAATCATCACCATCATTCTTTTCACATATTTTTGTTAATTCCTTGTTTATATTTATTTGCATTCCTTCAGACATTTTCTGGTACTTGTTTAACATTTCCATTATAAGTTCATAGTGTGAGGACCTACAAGTCACATTCTATGTGAGTGTCAAGCAATCGCTCGGAGTATAACAAAGCACCTTGGCAGGTACTTCTTTAATCACTTAGAGGAGGTTGGTTCCTCAAACAATATTGAGACCATTATTAAATTCTGCAGGGAAATTGATTGTTTGGGCGATTTGGTTTAGGCTTTTAACCGTAACGGTTCCCTATGGATGGCGATTGGCCCGCTATGGTGCCTGGTCTTATGTGACAAACTCACAACACCACTCAACATAACCCAACCTAACCTATCAGAGTTTAAGTTATTTTCATCAGACAGATCTCATAACTATTCTTTAAGCTCTGATAAATTAGTTTGAATTCTGCTTTAAAAGCCATAGATAAACAAGTACATACACCTACTAGAAAGATAAGGAAAACTAGTTACTTTGGCTCAAAATGTTTATTCTAAGCTAAAACAAAATAAGGAATAACATGTTTGGTATTGATGAAATTTATGAATTCTTGTTTTCTTTATTTAATTTCAGCTGAGGGCCAGTACTACGATACCAAAGGTCAGCAGATTTTCTTTTACATATTTATAGAATTCCTAACATGAATTTATTTATTTATTTCTCTCGGTGAAAAGTAAATGCACTGTACGTTTTGTTGTTTTACATTTGAAACTAGCTTAACCAGCCCATCCTAACGTGCGCCCAAGCATTGTATTTCTTAATATATTTAAGCACATTTGTGTACACAATTTTCCTTCTTATTCTCTTTTCTTTACCCTTATGTTTTCATTTCTGTATCTGTATTTTAGAAGTTAACCTCCATTCAAAATCTCCCTTAACGAAATACAAGAACAAAATACAATAATTTTTATATGTATCTACGTGTAAGAAAAACAGCATTTCCATTAACATATACACTAACGAGTTTTTAAAGGACACTAAGAAAATCTTGACCTTTTTCTCAAAAGGCGTAATTCCTTGAAGTCGAATTTATATATAACAAGCTGACTCTCGCTTGTCTTCAAACAAGCCAACCTATATATCTGGTGTCTGGTCCATTTAATTGGTCTTCGATTGGGCTTCTCAGATTCGCTTTTAGATTTCAAATTTAAAGTTCAAAAACTCTACTAGTTGTTAAACTCAAACACACTTGTATTAGTAAATCTTATAGTACATTTACACCGCACCTAAATTCAACATTTCGGCTAAATTCAACATTTCAGGCCAAATGTCCAGCATTTCGCCATATATTTCCAAAATTTCCCAAATGTTGGATTTCAGCAAATGTTGAATTTCGTCGCTGCATTTGTAAGTTTGTGAAATCGAACAAGCCTCTTTACAAATTCCGCACGTCATTTATTGGCTTCACACTTCGAGACTCGCAATAGTTGTTGCAATTGCGTGCTGAAAATCCTACTTTTCTTTGCTTTGCTGAGATCGAAGCTAAAAAAACGGCTAATATATTTAATATGTTTGAATTATCATTTAAATTCATGTTTAAAATAATATAGCTAAAAAACAAGTTCTTTAGATTCACCCACTACCACTACTGACTTCTAAACAGAAAAAAAGTAATCAATTCGATACTAGCTGCCATTTGAAATGTTGAAGTTTCAGTGGGAACGGCAAACTGGATTTCGAAATTTTTTTTCCGAAATGTTGAATTTAGGTGCGGTGTAAATGTACTATTAAGCAACTCTGTGATTACATCCAGATTGGCAAAAGTACCAACTCTGAAATCAAGCAAAAAAGTGTTCTGTTCAATGTTGCATTTACACCGTCACACATTCCTAAAGCTAAGATTAGACTCTATTCCAACTATGCATATGAATGCCAAAAGGCAAATGACCAGATTAGCTGTCAAATGAACAAAATGTGACAATTATCAAAGCACAATTTACATATAAAAATATTTTAGGCATTATTTTATTGAAAAAGGCATTTTTTTTCAAGTTAGGCTTTTTTTCGTCAAAATTGATTGGCAACGCTGATCGTTACGTACCTAATCGATACTCGCGGACAAACAGGAAAATGTGTTCGCTTTTATAGATGTAGAGAAGAAGAGCAGAAAGATTAATGATAAAACAAAATACTCAGATAAGTATTGTCTATCAACAGTTAAAAGCTTCTAGGTATTAATTGAGATTTATAAATGGCCATTTCATTAAACAAAGCAAAGTCAAAACAAAAAATTAAATTATGTTCAAAAGCGCATACAAATTAAGTAAAACGCATAAAAATAGTATTAATCTCCATGGTTTTGGTTTTATTGAAAATATAATCAGATTTTATGCAATTAATATTTAAATATTATTTCGGGCATATCGTAACCGCGGGGCACAGCTATTAATTAATATTAATAATATTGTCCGGTTGTGTTGCGGTATGCCATTTTACTGACAAATGAAAAAGTTACCTACCAAGAATGGCCTTATAACAATAACAATTGCCTTCAATATTGGCCGGCATAACCTTAAAAAAATTAATATGATAAAAAATGCCTTCATTTTCTAATTGATTCGCACTGAAACTGAAACGAAGTAGTGAATGACTCGAACGGACGATTGAGTCGGCCGTTAATTTAAGGGAGCGGTTAGTTTATCAAGTTGAACAACGAAATTAGAAATAAATATAATCAATTTACAAAGGGTTGTTCTGGCGCCAAATGAGGGCAAAATATCCGTCCGCTCTTATATAGACTGTCACTTAGAACAGTATTGTTAATTTGAAAAAAAAACTGCCTTCTTCGTATAGGTACTAATGAATTCATCAAAACATTAAATACATACATACGTAAATGAGTATTATCACTATATTGTAATAACTAATAAGGTAGTTGAAAAATTAAAGTTCCATTTTTCGGACTAATAGTATTATGCAAAAAAAAAAAAAAAAACAATGGGGATTCCAAACATATTTATGTTTCACCTAAAAAAAAATTGAAAGAAATTATTTACTAGTGGTAGTATTAAACACTGTTCTTTTCGTTACTATAGAATACAATAGTTCCATCTTTTAAACTAGTTTCTGTCTTTTTGCATTACAGCTGCCCGTGCTAAAATTCTGGGATCAACTGAAGTTCATGTAAAGCGCGATAGCACAATTTCACTAGCGTGTTCAGTAAATATTCATGCATCATCTGTATCATGGTAAATTAATCACTATATTTACCAAATCAATTATTGTAATATGTATATAAGTCTATTGTTGACGTTTTAAAGTTGAAATTGTAAACTGTTCTTTTTTTTGTTTCCTTCAAACTCCTCTCCTGAAAAACTACAAACCTGTATTACTCATACTTTTAAAATCACGTTAAGAGTAGGTACACTCAACAGCAGGTATCGCAAGGTTTGAGAAAGAAAGAAAACACTTGAAATTTTATTTTAGGTCCACAAAAGTATTAATTTACATGAAAACACAGGCTTATGGCCGCGTTCCACTGCCCGCTAGTCTTCTAGCACAAAATATCCCAGATGAAGCAACAGGTAGTTTTGCGCTAGATTGAGAAATTTCCCAAAAAGGGATATTTCACAAAAAGTGCTAGACGACTAGCGCAAATGGTAAAATGTCAGTTTTTTTTATATGGAGTTTGACATGCCGCTGCTCATCTAGCGGACAGTGGAACGCGGCCATTATAAACGAAAATCTACTCGCTTGGAAAGCAATGTTCTGTGATAATTTTAAACGCGTGTGTGTCATAGTGATACTGTCAAGTGCAATTATGCATGTGGTTCCATCTCCTTAGTAAGCCCATGCAAATATTATTTTTACTTTTTGCCACTAAAATAAAATAAAACTATAAAAAGAAAAGTAACTGTCGCCCTGAAATTGATTTTATTGGCTTTATAAAAAGCTTCAAGGCTTAAGCTTGTAACTAAAAATGAACGAAAATATTACCCTTGAAAGCGGCGCTTTGTCTCATTATAGAATCACTTAATACAATTTCAATGCGAAATCTCACAACCTTAAGATCTATTTGGGTATTAGACATTCACAGCTTCTTATGTCATTTTTACAATGTTAAGGTGGTTTCAACAAATTTGCAGTTACCTAGATACAAGTTTAGATACATTATATATATAATATAGGTATCCAAAGCTTTTAAAGAACAGAAAAGTAACTTTACAAATTTTACACATTCACAACCAAAGCATTGTATATTAAACTCAAATGCTTGCATCTTCGACTTTTTTATTTAAATCACAGGTACCATGGGTCCTCAATCGTTGACTTTGAGTCGCAACGTGGCGGTATAAGCTTAGAAACAGAGAAAACCGATGTAGGCACTACCAGTCGTCTAATGTTAACAAGAGCTTCGTTTCGTGATTCTGGCAATTACACATGCGTACCAGCGGCAGCAATTCCGGCCTCAGTACAAGTTCATGTATTGAACGGTAAGTAGGTATTTTAAGATCCATTTAAATCATATTAGGTAATATTTACATATTTCATAGGTTAGCTGGCGAATACTTACGGGAAGTTGCTGGAAAAGCACGACACACGTCATCCCCTCTTAGTGTGGCACTACTTACGTCATTAGTTGTTATTAGGTGATTTAATGATTTAATTTTTATGATGTCGATTGCATTTAGAGTAAACAGCCTATTTATTTTTAAAAATACTTTATACTCGAATGCATTAATCAAAAAAATTGTATACATAGGTGTACTTTTTTACTACTTTTAAATTCATTTTTATTGGTATCATTCATTAAACTTATATCCTAGACAAAAACGATTAAATCTAATTTAAAGCTAACATTTATCTTAATTCTAGTTTACTGGCTCATAGCGAGCACTCTAAACTTAACTATATCCTTAAAATTATTGCCTTTCGGCCTTAAATCTATCTATATTTAATTTGTTTTGTTTTTTATTCTTCAAGAAACTTTAAAAAACTTAAGTTCTTTATTTATGTTCTTTTATTTAAAACTACTTAAAACTACCTAAGCTACTTAACCTAAATTAATTATAATCAGGGTGGTGTGAGCAATCTTATGGATTGGTCACTATCCTGCTCGCGTCCGTGGGCGTCCGACAGCCGCCAACAAGGGTTCATCCGTGCCGCCGAGAGTTGATCGAGGCCATAAGCTACGGTCGAGTCTCGGTAGCACTTACATGTTGGCTGGCCCAGTCCCTCCCAAGGACCCCCTACTCTAACCTAAACCTACCAACTTAAGCGATGATGGGCCTTATAAGGGCCACGTAGCCGATGACCTTCACCCTGGAATCAAGTTGACTGCTACGAAACAGTCTCCTTGTCCGAGCATAGGCCCCCTTGGCCCCAGCAAGACAAGAATCTATATGTTTGTCAAAATACAGATACTGGTCGAGCCATATGCCAAGATATCTGACCTACACCTATGTATACACACTATTCAAGAACCGTATACATAGGTGTAGGTAGGGGGAAAGCGGGAGACTTGAGCCACTTTTTGTTAGATCGTTAATCAAAATTTGTTTATCAATCACAGCCACCTGTTAAATGGATTTTTTTATAGCTACATTTATCTATTTTAAGAACGGTCTCTTAAACTTATAATAAACGCAACAAATTTTTGGCAAATGCCAAATTTTTGAAAACAGATTTTCGGCTCAAGTCTCCCGCAATACCGGGAGACTTGAACACCCCTTCGGGGAGAGTTGAACATAGGTACTCAAATCCTACGAGAAATACAATCCGCCTTACCAACAACCAAATTTAGACTCGACTTTAGGGCAAAAGTCGAAATTAAAATAAATTGCGTACCAATAATCAAGTTATCTTTGACTTTACGATAATCGAGACTGTAATTTTCGATCCGAGAAAAGTCGAGTCTAACCTCTTATTTAAGTTTAAACGTAAGTGAAGAAAGTCAATTGGCCGCTTTGAGTTAAGGTAAATTGAATAAGGTAAGTTAAATTGCTAAGTTATTAAAAAATATTAGAAATATAAATCTTTTTGGTTTGTCTGCATCAAATTTTTTTTTCGAACGAGTCTATTTTTCTTTTTTTTCGAGAAAACGCAGCCTCGTGAACTATTTGAATATCAGCAAATATATCCTCATCGCTGCTCAAACAAAAAAAAATTAAAAGATAGCTACTCAAAATACAAGCATCTGCTAATTTCACAAATTATTTGAAAGCTCAGAACAAAATTATAACACATTCGAGTTATACTGTCATAATTTTCCGATAAAGTCAGATGTAATTAAACTTCCGATTAATTTGATTGTTGGTACCTACAAATTAAAAGTCGAAACTATAGTTAGTTTCGAAATTAGGTAAACTCGAGTTTACTGTTTGGTTGTTGGTAAGGCCGAATAAAACGAATAATTTATCCACTTCCAATGTGACTAAAATTTATTTTTATTGTTTAAGTGGTTTAGGTACTTCAGTTTCTTAGCATATACAAAGTAAAAAAAGGTAAACAAAAACTAAACTTCAGAAACATAACGAAAATAAATCAATAACTTAAATAACCTATTACAAGGTTTATTTCTTTGAGTTTTTTAACTAAATTATTTTTTTTTATTATTAAAATTAAATACAAGGCCTTAAAACACTTACATAACATTTCATCAGAGCAAATGGAGATTTGAGCCACTGATCAACTCTCCCTTTAGAAACTGTCTCAAGTCTCCCGTTCGCATTTTTTAACAAATTTATATTCATAATTTTTGTTATATACAAACTAGAATGGTATCATACTAATATTTACAATGTAGAATATCAATATTGTTAGGTAACATCAAATTGATTTATTAAACTTTTTACAGATCAATTTTATAGAGAAAAAAGAAAAAAATTTTTTTTTTACTTTTGGCACTGCAAAACACTTTTTCTCTTCCACCAACCAGAGACAGCTGATGATTTAGAATTATTTTTGTGTGCAATTACCTCGTCACTGTCTGCATCGCATACACTTACACTTGTTGGATTTCGATGGAATTTGAGCAAATTATTGAGAGTGGCTCAAGTCTCCCATATGTTCAAGTCTCCCGCTTTCCCCCTACCTCTTAATGCCTTAAAATGCAAAACATCTACCTGCTATAACATTCGTTTGCATATAATACTTTATAGGCATAGACATACCATAATGAGACCCGCAACTTCGGCCGGATTACCGTTATTTGTCTGCAAGCTATATTTTGACGAAGTGGCAACTTTTAGGTGCGGTTGACAAATGTCGGTTAACCAATCATCTCCCACTAGCTGGCCGCGTTCAGAATTTAATTCGCTGAATTTGAAATTATTCTTTATGTGTGGACATTTGCCTTAAATATTTATAAAAAATAATCACTGCGGAATGGTTATAAGAAAATAAAAACATTCCCGAACTTTATCACATTTCCCCACGGATGGGAGCAATTTTTTTTTTTGATATTGTTTGTATATTTTTAAATGTCACATGAATTCTAGTTGACATTCTCCGATATTCGAACAAAATGGTGGTATTTGAAATTAAATTGAGGGGCCAGCGGAAAGAAGTTCGCTAGCTGGCGGTCTCAGTGCAATGTTTTGCCGTCATTGAAGATGCATTAAAATATTTTCAGATATGGGAAAGACAGATGCAGAACGTGCAAAAGATTACAGGGCGCGTTTACGTGCAAGTAAACCTCTGAAAGTCGGAAAAAAGGTTGGGAAAACGAATACTGAACGCTCGCGTGAATGGAGAACTCGTCTCGCAAACCAAACTGGAGCGACAATAATTACTGACAATGAACCGACGACATCACGATCAACTGTCAGTGATGTTCTGACGATAAATGACGTGGATTTATCGTCAGTTCGAGCCAAAAATAAATTATTGTTATTTCACAATTTTTTTTTTCACTATTTATTGGAAGTTATTGCTCCTTTCAATAATTCTATTAAAACATTTTTATTTTTATTTACAGTAGAATCCGGATAAGGGACCGGCGACATTAAGTCGTTCTAACCGGACGACGCACAAAACGAACTGAACATTTTGTATATGTAAATATTAACATATCTGTATGTAAGAAAGTAACGTCAATGAAAACCAAATAAACCTTTAAATCAGAAACATTTTTTATTAATTTCACTCAAAATAGCTATTAGTACATGCCAATCAAAAGAAAAACAATATTTTAATATAATTAAATGTATGTACCTAGGATTTTCCAATCCTGACTTTGAATAGTTCTCAAATTTTATTTAATACCTATGTCGTTTTCCATTGGTCAAAAAGAAGCGTCCGGGAGAGTCCGGAATCGAAAAAATCACTTCTGAAACTGTTCCATTGGCACAAGAAATACACTTCTGGTGATTCTGAGGAGAGAATTTCGCTTCTGGGTTTGAAGTCAGAATCCACTCAAGAAGCACTCACACGATTGTAGTTTCTGTATTTTACACAAGTCAACTGACAGCTGCCGTAGATTATTTTTTGGCATTTCACCAATACTCTTGTGGACTCAATCAGAAGCAGTTTTCTTGTTCAATTGGACTACAGAATGAGTGGATCCCCGAGTGAAACCAATGGAAAACGACATTACACTCTTGCGGAATCAGATCAAGCCCGTGTATACTTTTTTTCGGGTACACAAGAAAACTCACTTTTGCGGAATTGGGCCCTAATTTTTTTCCAATTTTATTCAAAATAAAATCAACTTGAATTTGATTTAACCGAAAGCACTCTTTAAAATTAAAGTTTTGTAGTCCCGAAAAATTAATTCGGTCTCTATAATTTCTTGTTACAACCGCGTCTTCACTATCGTAGAACAAAAACTCACGTCTTAACATTATTTTGAAAGCTTCACTAGCTAACAACATGAATTTGTAAGGCGATCGTTTACCTTGCAAACTTTTGACAAATTTATCAAAATTTGCTTTGCGAAAATAGAGTTTGAAGTTTTTGTGGAACGAAACAGCATAGTTATTTGCAAAATCTTTGCAAATTACACTTTTTAATATTTACTTTGCACTCTGCACAAGAGAACGTATGTGGAACAGAAACTGCAAAGAAAATATAAAAATTGCAAATACTTTGCAAATTACACTTTCAAACTTGACAATTTTCAAATTTTATAGTTTTGAGGAACAGAAAGTTTTACAAATTGACGAATAATTTGCAAAATGCAAAGTGAAAAGTTGATAAATTGTTTTGTGGAATAGGGCCCTGGTATCGTAATTATTTGACTTTTGACTTTTTGGCAAGGAATGTTTGGGAATTCAGCTTGAAACTTCCCATTCCTTCTCCTGTACCTAATCGCAAAATATCCCGTGCAGTTTTCGATAAGCGATGAAGCTGTAATTGCTGCTTGGTATTTTGGAGAATAAAAATTCCAATAAATCTACATTTGATTTTCAAAATTCACTCGACTGCAAACGAATACAATCCTCCTTCAAATTTGATCTTTACGCGTTATGTCAGACTAACTGCTATTCCATTTTACCGGAAATCATTTTAGGTTACCTAGGACTTTTTCAGACATGAACTCACCAGCGTTGCCCCCCTACTACAATTGTAGCGTTTTCACTACATTTTTCGCCCTCAAAAAGTCACTACGAAAATTCGTAAAATATTCACAAACACTATAGTATATATACAATTTCTAAATTTCAGAAAAGAAAAATTAAAACTTATATCGAATATTGGGGCGCAGAAGCACTGATTTTCATGCAAACGCAGAACCTATTCCCTCAATTCCAATGTCAAATTCAACTTCCAGGTTCCATAATTATTATGCTATATTCTCTTTTCTATCTATCTACAGAAAAGAATGTTGGTTATAGTGCAAACAAACAGTGGCAGTGTGGTTGTGGGGTGTATAATTGTGTTTTGTGTATCATTTTAAATTAGGTACAGCACCCGGGCAAGAGTTTTTTTCTGCAGTTTGTAAATAAAGAATTGCTTCCACGAGTGTTTTTCCGTATTTTCAAGTAATTTATATTAACCGTGTTTTATTGGACATCTATCTATCTCAGCAAAGTAAAGTAAAGTAGAATCTTCAATGCAACTACAACAACTACAGTCTACGGCCACTTAGACTCGTGTAGTTGCAGATGATTTGGGCGCACCAGACCAGATATGAGTTATACTCAAGTTTGGGGCGAATGAACGCCTTGTGACTTTACCACACTACACTTTTACTACACTACACTTTTCCACCACGTAAAGGTTGCATTCACCAGTAAACCCGAATATTTGTCCCAGAACCGGGCCCTTGGACACGATTTCACGAGAAATCTCCCCAAATTGAGATTAAAGCAAAACAGAGAAAAAACAACTTGATCAATGCCATAATGTCAGACTGACTCGGAGGAGGTTGTTGACATACGTTGCCACACCTTTCGCTGATTGGAGTTTGTTTTTAAGTCCTATATACCCAAAACAAACAAAAATGGACCATATTCAGAATTTTATATTTCTGTCGGTTTAGCGGTTGGGATCTTTATTTTTGCATAGATCGAAGTGGAACAAACCGGGGCCTCCAATAAAAATAAAAAATAAAAAAAGAATAAAAAACTCCGGATTAACGTAAGTTTTCAAAAATTCACAGGAAAATGGTGAAATCCCTGGCGAATTCGGCCCCAACGCTACATTTTCAACCAGTTGGGGGGCAACACTGGTACTCACTGAACTCTTTGTTTCCACTGAACTGTTCTAATTGCATCGCTAAACTCTACCATTGAAGCATGCTGTCACAGTCAACTTTGTTGTTAAGCACTTTTTGAAAGTTTTGTTGAATGTTATTAATTTATTTACTTAAAAAAACATGCCATGCTTCTACCTACTGAACAAACAATCAGCAATCGGTGACAGCGGTGTTCGGTTGCAGAAAAAACGGTGGTAAATCATCAATGCGTCGATAACTGGGAAAACAATTTATCCAGTGAAATAATCGATATTTTTGTAAAGAAAATATCGATGAATCGAGTTATTCGATATATTTGCACATCACTACTAAGCTGTCAATTAAAAGCGCTTTTTAACGTCTGCATCCGCACACTTTTTTGTTTTTAATTAATAAAAGTTGTAACGTAAGTAGAACGGAATAATGCAGGCGTTTTTAAAAACCGGCAAAACGACCAGTCTCGAAAAACAATTGCCGAACGCTGCCGGCACATCCAATGGATCTGGACATTCCGCCGAGAAACGAAAAGCACCGGCACCGTGGGTCGAAAAATAGTAAGCACATAATAGAAGTTTCCTTTCTTCAACTCAATTCTATAACAATTTCCATTTAATAGTCGTCCGAAGCGCGTCGATGAAGTCGTCGAACAAGGCGAAGTAGTCGCTGTTCTCCATAAATGCGTTGAAGGCGCCGATCTTCCCAATATGCTGTTGTACGGCCCACCTGGAACTGGTAAAACCAGTACAATTCTGGCTGCTGCCCGACAAATCTTCGGTGATATGTTTAAGGAACGTATTCTCGAACTCAATGCTTCCGATGAGCGTGGCATAAATGTTGTCCGTACGAAAATTAAGAACTTTGCTCAGCTAACTGCCAGTGGTATCCGTCCCGATGGTAAACCATGTCCTCCATTCAAAATAATTATACTGGATGAGGCGGACTCGATGACACATGCTGCCCAAGCAGCTCTGCGTCGCACTATGGAAAAACAGAGCCGCAGTACACGATTCTGTTTGGTTTGTAACTATGTCTCAAGGATTATCGATCCGATTACATCGCGTTGCACGAAGTTCCGTTTTAAATCGCTTGGTGAGGAAAAGGTAAGCATGGTTACAATAGTGTGCTTGCTTAACTTATATTCTGTCTGATTTGTAGATCATTGAACGGCTACGCCACATATGTTCGATGGAAGGCGTTCAGATCGACGAGAGTGCCTACAAATCGATCGTGGACATCTCTGGCGGCGATATGCGTCGAGCTATCACAACTCTACAGTCCTGCTACCGATTGAAGGGAGGTAGCACCGCTATAACCACTACGGACCTACTTGAGATCTCCGGCATAATCCCAGAGAAGTACTTGGCGGAATTCTTTCAAGTTTGCCGTTCGGGCAATTACGCCAAGCTAGAGGGTTTCGTTAAAAACATTACCTACGAAGCTTACAGCGTTGGCCAGATGATGGAACAGCTCAACGACCACATCATACGCTCGAAGGACTTGACCAACAAACAGAAGGCCATCGTCTGCGATAAATTGGGAGAAACTTCCTACCGCCTACAAGATGGCGGCTCCGAGTACCTGCAGATCATGGACTTAGGCTGTGCCACAATCATAGCACTTCAGAAATAAATAACTGTTAACTAATACTCGATTAATTCTAAATATATTTTTCCATCTGTAATTTGGACATTGTTTTTATGTTACAACTTCGAAATCGTCCTCTTCTCGTTCCCTTTTGACAGCGCCGCCGATGCTTCCAATCGCGCTCGCATTTGTAGACGCATCCTGGTCGACATCCATTTTCATATTGTCATTTGCCAGCGAATCTGTGCCAGACGTCTGTGCTTTATCCACAGGAACGGTCTTTGCGGTTGTTGTGAACTTGAATACTGGCTTGGGAATCGTTACCACCTGAGTTTTGGGTGTTGCAGCCGATTGTCGTTTGGCACCACCGCCACTGCTGGATTTTATTGAAGTCTTGATGGTGGAGCGTGACTCCAAGGCCGATTTGGTCATCTTTCGCGGTTGGCTTGCAGCACGAAGCTTGTAGTTGCAAGCGGATAGGCAGTAACGATCAGGAGGCAGACGCAGACCACAGTGGGGTTTGATTGGAGGCAAGGGCATTGAATTGCGCACTTCAGCCAGCTTGGCCAGTACATGACGTGGTGGTGGGCAGGTAAACGCTTTATCCAGAACGACCTCGGATGCCAGTTTCACATCGTCCAAGTCTATAGTCTTTTTGCGTGCATGGTTGGCGAACACCTTGGCATCGTCCAAAATGCAAGTAACGTAGCCTACAAAGGACATAAATAATGAACATGCAAATGTCCTTGCATATCGAATGTACTTACGGTAGGTGAACTCCAGCAACTGATTTATTACTCTTGGCTCGTATTCGGTTACATTGAGCTCCTTCAAAATGGACATTACCACTTGGGCATCTTTGGGAACATGTTTAACTTGATTATTTACTTTATTCTTTTCATTCTTTTCCTTCTCGGACGCCATTGCTTGGCATTTGCGATACTATTGACAATTGACAATTGACAGTTTGATATGGCTGTCAAAAATTTGTTGAAGAAAACATGGCTGCTGTGAAATGACAAGATAAAAAAAAACGACTAGATCAATACGGTTAGGGTGGGCGCACAGAGTAAAAGTAATAAACTATCTAAAGCTAAATATCACGACATAAATTAATATGTTGCAATAAAATTGCAGATGAAATGCAATAACTAGTCAGTAAAAAAATATAAGAATATATACCGATACGGATAAATTTTCTTTTACACTTCAAATCAGACATAATAAATAAATTCAATATAATTTCATTCTTTTTTTTTTGTCTGCGGCACTTAAAAGGTGAAGTTTCATCTGCGTAAAAAACATTTTTCGTTATTTTATGTCGTTTTCCATTGGGATTTCGGGTTTTGCTCTCAGATTCTAGATTTTCGTGGCCAATGGAACATAAAACGAGATTTTTCTTATTTCGCATTTGTGGTAGTATGTGTTTTTTAAAAGTCAGCTGTTCCTAAATTGTAATTTAGGCTTATAAAAATCCACTCAATTGATGTTGATATCCATTGCGGCGGCCAAATGTAAATTGTTCTCACACTTTAAAGTTTGACAAAAGACAAATAATGCTTTGGTGTTAGTGTAATACCTACCATGTTCCCACCAACATGATGTAGCTCATGTGATTTATAAATCACGAAATGCGTCTCCACCGAACATTACGTGTTTTAATTTGACATCCAGGAGAAATAGTTCATCCCCTTCGGACCAATTAGTTTTTTTTTTTTTTGTGTAGTGTTTTGTTCACATACGTGCCTTAAATAAAACAATTTGTTATTGCATGTACCTACTTAATAAAAATACCAAAACTCACCGAAACACGAAGAATATTGAATTTGAAATAATTTTTTTGACATTTGTTTTGTTGAAAAAAATTGATTTCAATTGAACTGAATTGAAACAAAACAGGTATGTTCGATTTTATTTTCACGAAATGTATGGTAAATCACGTAATTTATGAGATGATTTAGCTAAATCAAGTGGATTTAGCTAAATCAAGTGGATTTAGCTAAATCAAGTTGGTGGGAACATGGTATAACTGGTATAACTCTCGAAAAAAGTGTTTATTTTTTTTGCGTCCAATGGAACATGAAATCTTTTTCTGTCCCAATAGAAAACGACATTACATAGATGTTACTTCAGAGATGTGCGTGTCAAAGATATGGCTTATCAGAAAATTTCCCAATTCGAATGCTGATAAATTCGTCGTATGGACAAAAATCATAATTCAGAATTTGTAAATGCACCTAGTGCAGAGTTACCAATTCTCTTAAATAATGTCAGATGCAGATCTTTCATTCGAAAATGTATTAAATTTATTTATGACTAGTTTAAAATATACAAGAAATTTTAATATTTTTTTAATGTGTCTAACATATTTATTTTGCTGTACGCAAGTTATATAATATATTATGCACAGTTTATTAACAACATATTAACGCCTAACTACTATCAATAACATTATCTCTCAATACCGAATGTTCTGTATTTTATTAGTTTTGCTTTTTTGGAATTTATTGATTTTTCTGAATTTAATTATTATAACCTCATTTACTTTGGTATACTCTTATTCATAATTGAAAAACATTATTTTATTTATTACCTACAATTTCAAAACAATTTACAAATTGCAAATTTCTTTAACCAACTATTAGCCCTTTGCTTAACACTTTATGGCAGCCAAAAAAATACATTTAGCAATTAAATATCTTCTTCTGCATAATTATATTGAACAACAAAAACATAAAATTAATAATAATAAATAACAATAATAATAATTAGGACTTTATCTCTTCAAAAGTTGATTCTTAACTAAAATTAAATTACAAAGAACAAAAAATAATAAACAATTATGTAGTACTTTATAGGTACAAGGAATTTTGTAAAGAAGCATTGTTATATTATCGTTTAGGAATATTTATAGAATTGTACACTGCCTTGGTCGATGTCTGGGCTTCTTTTCAACGGCTCGAACGGCGTCTTCAAAAACAGCACTTAGATTGGACTTCTTCTTCGCTGAGCACTCCACTAGAGAGTGAGCGTGAATCTCCTTTCGTAGCCTTCGGCCTTCACTTTGTGTAACAAATTTCTCCGATTGGGGGATTCGCAAGTCCAGTTTTGTTCCGACCAACACAACGGGTACATTATTGGAAAAATGCCGTATTTCCGGCCACCATTTGCTTTTGATGTTTTCAAATGATGTACGACTGCTTATTGAGTAGCACAGTAGAAAGCAGTCGGTCTGAGAATGGAAATAAAATATAAATGTTATATTTATTGAAATATACGTAGTTTGTTTAAGAAACTCACATTTGGATAGCTAAGAGGTCTCAGTCTTTCGTAGTCTTCCTGTCCGGCAGTGTCCCAAAGTGTTAAATTATAGTCCTTGTCGTCTACCACTATGTTACAAGCATGATTGTCGAACACTGTTGGAATATACTCATCGGGAAATTCATTTTGAGTGTATGTGATTAGAAGGCATGTCTTTCCAACCATTCCATCGCCGACTATCGTAATTTTTAATGGTCTAATGGACGCCATATTTGTTGAGATGTAGGTGGTTTTACAAAGTTTTTAATTAGAAATTCTAAAAAGAAAGTAAAATGTCAAAGGATTAGAAATATTTAGAATTGAAAAGCTTTCGCAATTAAATTTAAATTAAGTGTAAAACTAGCCTATTCAAGTCGATTGTAAATGGGCACGTTCAAGAATCTATATTAGTAAGTCTGACAGCTGCCTGATTTGATGTGTATCAGTTTTGATTATCTTAAATCGTTCATAATGGACAACTTTTGCAATTGACGTTTATGGAGTGGTAGTCGACAAATCTAGTCGAGAAATTCGTGAAATCCGATGTTACGGACCAATCTAGTTTTTGCGTACAGAATTGAGGTCAATCTAGTCCAGATCCAGACCAGTCCAGTCCAGTCGACGTAAGATAGGTAGGTTTTTGAATGTACCCAATTTCTCCATGTCGTATTACACAATATTTCTGTGAGCACTGTGAAGCCCGTAAGTAACAACTGAATGCGGGAGCACAGCAGAACTGATTTTAATTTGTGGGATATAATAAGCTTCTAGTTACGTAACCCATTTTGATGATAAACTCATTAAACTTGCTCTCCGATAATAAATCCATAAAAGAGAAAGATTAAGTTCTCATTGCTTACACAAGCTGTACGCTTGTCTCTCCGTCTCCAGTAATGGAGTCGATAAACAAACATATTAATCAGAATTCACCAAAGCCATCTTGGCGTACGCATTCATAAGTCAACGATTTCCGGTTGCGTATGCGTTAAAAAAAAATGTCTCGCAAAATTTATTCACACATAAAAAGAGAACACGCATATCAGTCGTTGAAACCAACACGATATATAAAGAAACATTTCACACAATCCTTTGGGT
Source organism: Cheilosia vernalis (assembly GCA_949126925.1). Classification (NCBI taxonomy): domain Eukaryota; kingdom Metazoa; phylum Arthropoda; class Insecta; order Diptera; family Syrphidae; genus Cheilosia; species Cheilosia vernalis. Next base: position 12,581,982 of record OX421358.1, read on the forward strand.
GATTGTTGATGTTTTTGTTCGTTTTCGTTGACGTACACTCCCTCGAGAAACACCCAAAACAAGATAAACTTATCATGAGAAATTCTGTTGCCTGTTGCGATTGTTGACGCAGCAAGTAATTTCCCCTGGTTATCAGGCCAGATCCTAAAATTGGTGGCTGTGCCTTGCTTTTTGTAGGATTTTGCATTTTTTTTTTGTGCGCATGAAAGTGCCGCGAAAATGTGTTTGTAATATGGGAGTGTTCCGTGTTGAATATTTTTCTTAAATGGAGTGGGAGCAAATGTCACGTTTGAAGATTATTACGGGTTAGATCCAAAGGACAAATCTATCTCTGTATTCTATAGGGGTAATCAGGGCATTTCAAATTAGTAAAAGGGGGCATAGGAGGCAAATCATCGAGTTAAAACAGATGTCGTGACATTTAACTTTACTGTCATGATTGTCATTGATATATCAAAGCTTGTAATGAACTCGATGTCACTTTCATTTCTATTATTGGAAGAATTCTCAACGTCTTCAATGCCGACAGTAATGCTTCTAATTTAATACTGTTTGTAACGATGTAACATACAATGGGTTAAGTAAGACTTCAATTGGGGTTAATTAACGCACTTGGCTGTGTGACTGTACAATGGAGGCACCTATACAATTGTATCGCAACTTTATTTTTTCTTTCTTAATATGCTTGTTTCTGGATAATTTTTGTTTCAATAGAAGCATTTAAGCGCCATCTTTAATTTCGTCTTACCACCTAATGAAAGTAGGGTTCGAATTACCGCACCCGTGAGCGAGTTACTGAATTTGATGCAAAAAAAATAACAAATTCAGTCGCGAAGTAGGTACTCGTTTACGGATGAGGTAATTCAACCCCAGATGCTCAGGAAAACACGGAATTAAAACAAAATTAAATAAAAAAAAAAAGAAATTATTGAAAGAAATATCGATTACAATTTAATATTAAGAAGCTTTACCTATAGTTGCGACAATTTTTTTGTTTCAATATTACGCTGTCAAATTATACGGACAACAGTTTTTGTTGCAATTTAATAAGTTTCATTTTATAACTTTCAGCATTTAGGTTAGGTTAGGTTGAGTGTGGTTGTGAGATCGTCACAAAAGACCAGGCACCATAGCGGGCCTATCGCTATCCCCGGTTTATTTAGAAGCACACAATTTAAAAAAAAATTACACATTGAAATGTCAGTTTGATGCAAATAGTACTAGATTTTAGAGGTTATTATCAAGCAAACAACCATATTAGATATATTTCCACCTGCAAATCGCTGATAAATGGAAAGACAGCGGACGTTTGTCTCAGCAACACATTCACGATCACACTGTTATGTGCATCAGCTGACAAAACAGTCCAATTTCATAAATGAAAAATACATAGTTGAGGCAATAGGTCCGTAGAGATCTTAGGCCTAGCTTCTCAAAACCTCGTTTTGTGTGAGAATATATAAAAACTAGTATTTCGATACGAAATGAAAGCGACACTTTCATTGTACAATTTGTAATAGATCGAAACCAATTAAATGATTGAGGAAAACTATAATCCAGCAACTATATATGGTTGTCGTGCATAACAAAAATTATTTAGCATAAATCAGGTAGTTACCAACCTGATGGACGGGAACTAGCTGTTTGGTTTTAAGCAGAAATTCCACCTGTCATTATTATTTAGTAGTAGGTACCTACTTTACAACGTCTGACAATAGCCGAGTTTTTTTGAGCTTCGATCTCAGCAAAGCAAAGTAAAGTAGGCTTTCAGCACGCTAATTACAACAACTATTGCGAGTCCCAAAGTGTCAATTGGAATGTAGTTGTTGTAATTGCGTGCTGAAAATCCTACTTTGCTTTGCTTTGCTGAGATCGAAGCTCAAAAAAACTCGGCTAATATTTGAAATCTAGTTATCTTAAGTGGAATAAAATTGGTCTGGACTAAATGTACCTCTGTCGGCAACGTTACTTTTAATACTTAGTACTCAGTTACTATAAATTCTTGACTAGATTCGTCGGCTTCCCCTTCATAGTTGTCAACTAAAAACCGTTCATAAGATCGATCGAGGCCAATCAAAACGGAGGTACATCAAGTAGATTAAACTAGATTTTTGAACATCTCCATTCATACCGATTAAACTGTCAAATGATTATGTCATTTAGTAGGTATATGATATCCATGGTTAGAGTATAATAGGCTTGTTTGACGTGGGCCCTAGATCGCATTAGTGCACACTGGGGTAACCCTAATGTGCTCGATGTAGCACTGAGCTCGCCCTGGTACTGCAAACTTGTGTCTGACATGGCTTCTAGGGCACCCTAGTTGTGCCCTGAACTGACCCCAGTTCATTTGTCGGGGCAAGAATTATGTGCTGAGTCTCGCTTTCATTTCGCTTGCTGTCATTAATTTTTTTAGATATCTGACTGAGAGACTTCAGGGCAACATTTTTTGCGTTCGCTATAATATAGTGGCCGAATTTTCAGGGTTGTGCAGGATTTTTGACAGATGTGAAAATTAGCTGACACATCTCAGTCCGCACTAGTGCCAGCCACGTCAAACAAACCTATTACTATACTAGGTACAAAACCAACCTATAGGAAACTTGAAGACAAATTGACGAATCATCGCAATATGGCGTTTTTGTCCTTTTTGCAAGTTGATGTTAACCTTTGATACCATAATAACCGTTCCTCCTATATTCTTTCAAGACATTGTAAATTCCTCCTTTACCCCTGATAAGATTATTACTCGTATGTCAAATCTTAAATGCGATAATATTTGCCATCGCAATTCTTATGTTACCGTAACTAAGTTTAGTCAGTAAGTATAGGTAAGACTTCTAAGACTGTTAACTGAATCTCGCCAAACAATGTATAAATAGCGACAAGAAACTTCCCATTCCATACATATAAAACTTCATGTGTAGGTGCGAATAAATGAATAGCTCGCATCGGCTATTTTTAGAGTACTTTTGTTAACCGTTATTGCCATGAACTACATTTTTATTCCAATTTGCTTATTAACAGCACGTACCGTTAATTAAAACGACCATAAAGCTAGAAAATATTGATATCAAAGGGGTCTTGCAAAGTGTCAACTTCAATTATATGAAACTTTGTTAGCAACTTTGTAACCTTGGCATTCAAACTCTCTCATCAAACAGACAAACAAGGTATGAAACATCATCACACGAATATCAATAAACGAAATGAATTCGAATAAGCCATGAAGCATAACTTAATTAAAATGGCCAACAATTCCAGGAGATAATATATAAGATTACCATTCTCACTTTTATTGGTATTCCACACACATACTGTCGGATAGCAAAATGTGCCAAATTGGCCTAGATTACTAGTGTGTTAGGTACTAGACTATTCTAGAAAGTAATTCCTATCACATTTGACAGAGCTTATCTTGGCAGCACACGCTTAAGCTGAACACACATATTATCAAATGTCAGCGAGTGAGTATAGGTATACCAGTAATATTGCGGAAAATATACCGGCAACTAAAATAGATTATTATCGCTTTTGGCAAAATTAAATATCGCGCTTATCTTATCTTCGATTCCAGACGGCATATTTGATTGCACGAGTTAAGGGCGTTGGTGTGGACAATTCTTAGACTTCTTTTATTAGGTTTTCATGAGTTTGTAATTTTTTTTTTATAAAATTTGGTTTAGTTTGTAAGTGACAGGTACAAAATGTAAATGCCATTACTTTCTTAGTCGTTCTAAAATGACAGGGACTGAACAGAACATATAAATGTTTGGGTAAAAGTTAAGTTTTTTCAGGTGTCACACATGTTATCGGCTATAAGTTCTCAATTTTATATTAGGTCTGTTCCTTTACTTTCTGGTTCAATTTTGGCAATATGTCACATTTATCTCATTGCGAGAGAATTCGCTCACCGAAATGAAATATAACCAAAAAGAAAAGGAACGCGTTGATCCACAAATTTGAAAAATGTGAATTTTTCTAGGCGGTAATATTTAAATATCAGTAGAACAAGACACAAATCTATATTTAAGACCGAAATTTGAATTGCTCTTATTGCAAAAATTAAAAAGTACAATTCTTTTGCGTCTTACATCTATTTAAATGCTGTACAATCACAAACCATAAACGAAAACAAATGAAAAGTCAGTTACAAATAAGCATTTGAACGATTTGACATCCATCTGTCAGCAATAACCAACTAGCCCAGAGAAATTTCTTGGGCTAATATTTGCAGGTTTTTTATGGAGGGGAAATGTTTTGTTCTCTCTTTTTGGCTCTGTTCTGCCCAACTTTTGCGTAAGGGAACGAAGTTTGACTAAATTTGGCTAATGTGTTCGAATGCATTATGGTAAGGGAACAGACCTATTAAATCAACGTGGAGCAATGATCTAAGCAAGATAGGAAGCAATCCAAAGTTCGGGAATGCTATTTAGTTTCATTAAGACAGTTTTTGTACTTAATGTCAGATTATTAAAAAAGTACACATGAGTAAGATTTATGTGCCTTCAATGTAAAAAATCAAAGGTTAATGTGAGGTTAGTGTCAGTTTAAGTTCTGCCTTCTGCCAAGCTTAAAAAACCTACAAAATTGCGGAACTTTAAGCATTAGTACAATTTTCTCAACCTATAGTTGTTCCTCAATTATAAAGTAAATAATCACAACCCGTTCATCAGGTGCGTTAAATACTGACCTAATAAAAATGTCAAATTCGCTTTGTTCAGTTATCACTTTATCAGTCATATTTAAAGTTTACTGTAAGCTATACCATTAAAAAAAAACACTATAAACAAAATAACATAATATTCTTCTTATTTGTTGATAAGACACCACGAAGATAAGTCTTCCATTTGTCCAACAAACACACAGCTCATTCAGCTTCCATTGACCCGCAAGCAGTTGGCTTATAATATATTGATAGCTTGCCCAAGTCACAACTATCAATCACTTGTAGCTTTCGATTGAAGTAAGTAGTCCCTCTGTATAAGCATGTAGATTAAAAGAGTGCATTTGGATTGGTATACAACTAAAGACAAAACCGACGATGCATTTCCATTGATGTAGATTAACTGTAGATGACCTAAAAGTCAGATGAGATTCATTGACATTCAGAGACTGGGTACTGGTAACTATAAGTGGTTCAATCGATATGAAAATGCTGTTCCCTTGGTACAGTTGAAACTTTCCTTTTTAACGAACAATTTATGGCGCCTAAAGTTCAACTTATAAATATAAATCGTCTTGAACAGATAAGACTATACACAATCGAAGTGAAATTTATTTTTGAAAAATCTATTAAACATTTACAGATGCGTGTAATGAGAAGTAATTAACAATATTTTTATCAATTTTATTGGTAATTTGATTTAACTCTTAACATCTGTGTAATGGACTTTGTTTTATTGAACGGATATGGTACCTATATGACTTTAGCGCATTTAATTTAAGTTAGTTAGGTGTAGAGTTTGTAGTTTAAGTTTGACACTTATTTCAATTCAATGCAATTAACAACTCAAATTAGTTTCGGCAGCCGGCTGTCAGACGCAGACTAAGTAAATAGGTCTGTTCCTTTACTTTTAAATCTTACGAATTTATACGAATTCTTACGAATTTTTACTCAATGCGGTTCCTTAACTCGAAAAATTCGTTAAAGAGAGCATCGTCGAGAGAGCAAGATATTACCCCTCCACTGAGAATCTTACGAATTTTTACTCAACAAATTTCTTGGTGTAAGAAATTTGAAGGGCTGTCAGTCACCAAACAATTAACAGCTGATTTTAAATTTCTTGTCATATTTGACATTCGATTGAATTTGTTTTGATTTCTTTGCGTTCCATTAAAATGGTATCAACAGGCGGCAAAATAAATATTGAATGTTCTCCCCGAACATTCCATCGTATTGAAAATATTCTTTACCATTGCAATTTATGGAATTATTTATCTGTCATATCTGTCATTTTTCATAGTTTACTACAAAAGTGTTTCCTAACTTTTTCGTAAGTGTCTCTCTCTGTGAGAGAATTTATCCCCACCACTGCCATTTTAATTGTCTTTTCCATTCTTACTACAAAAGTAAGGGAACAGACCTAATTTGTGTGTTTGAACATACCCACTGAGTTTGACATAAGTGCGTGACATTTAAACGCTAAAATATTAGTATACCCTTCAGCTCTTTTCGCTGTACTTTGGGTGAATTCTAACGAAGATGGTTCTACAAAAGGAGCAGACCATCAGTCCCCTTATTTGACGTGTCTAGAATTTAATTAAAATACAACGGAATCTTCGAGTGTCAATTTCTAAAAGTTCTGCGAATATATGTTTACATATATAAATACAAGGACTGTACGACACATTGCGTGACATGAAACAATTTGAGTGCTATATTTTCTTAAATGTTTTATTTTCTTAACAAAAAAAAAGTACTAGAACAAACTTTACTCAAATCAAATGATCCACAATTCAACTTGTTTCTTGTACATTTCAAATTAAATTCTGAACAAACTGCATAGTTGTGTAAATAAAAGTTATTTTCATACACTCCCTTGCGATTTTAAGCTAAACACATAAATTTGGCCAACGGAAATTTACCTTGTATACGATGATATTATAATTCGCTTATGCCGAGGCATCAGTTCATTTATTACTCATCTGAAAGAAATTCTCTGTATGTACAACTATTTTCGATCACTACAAGCGCTTTATATCGCTTTGCTCAGAAACAAGAAACAGCGAAGATGTAGAGAGTGCGAAAATAATACTAAAGTAAACAATTTCTCATTTATTTGCAGTAAAATAAAATAATACTTCAAGTTTTTTGCCTTTAGTTTATTTTCAAGCAGAGATATAATCACATGAGCAATATAAAATAATTAAACAAGTTGTATAGAATGAAGTCAGACGCAGCAGATTTTTTAGATTCCCAACTTTGAAATGAAAGCGAATCGGAAGCTAGAAACAGCACCGCAAAGATGCCTTGACATGCAACGAAAGTGTATAAGCACTGGTACTCGTACCTACTTATGACATACTTCGTCGAGATGATTAAATGCAATTATGGCGTCTGCAGTGACAAGAAAGATATTCATATTTGCAGGCGTTGTTGGAATTCACAATCACAACGTATTATCTGTGGCTTGCAATTATTCAGAGGAGAAGTATTTTCTTTTCACTCTGAGAGGCTCCTCCACATTCGATTATGACAATGTGGGTTTTCTATTTGACTCACATGACAATAGTCGCAATATAAAAGCCTGCAAGTAACACACACTGAACAGTAGCGGGTAGAGGTTTATTCGGATATACATATCTGTTCTTGAAATTGAGTTGACTTTGCGGTAAATGGCTTGGAGAATTCCAAGTGAAGTTGTTTTGTTGTTCAATTCAGGCGATATCACCAAAATGGAAGTGACGATGGAATTTTTGTTTATAATGCGAACAACTAAACTTATACAATTTTGCACTTAATGTCAAGTGACTATCAGTAGATTGATATCGTTGTTTGCTGCATTTTTTAAGTTTAACCAGCTTGAGAAGCTTTTAGGTTTATCTGACCCCAATATTTTAAATATTTCACCATTCTTAAACAGAAAGAAGAATAATAGACAGACTAAGAAAAGACTGGGCAAACACGAGGATAGCTTTGTGGTGTCAAGCCGTCTTCACAGCTGTCACGAGCTGTCTTCAATGACGAAGAGTTTGATTTATAAGTTTGACCGATTTCTCTTTCCAAAACTCGTGCTAATCTCCTCATAAACTTAAATTACACCTAAGTGTAAACAAATATGAAACTTGCCAACCTATGTCGACTGTCATTATGATGTCGTAAATATTAACTTCACATACCTATTCCAAATAGTGAGAGCGTTGTCCGTATACATGTGAACTAATGTTATGATGGATAACGTTTGCAGTGGCGATTTTTTGTCAGTTGTAGTTATCATTCATTCTGACTTATAGAAAAATACCCATGTATTTCAGGCTTAGGTTGTTCCATGTTCCGCACATAGGTGATAGAAGCCTAGCAAAATAAACGCAACAAATAAACATGCGCACGGCGAAGTTTTCAATTTAAAAAAAAATCCTACAATAATTATTGTTCTTTGTGAAAATAATATTTTTATTTGACTTATCCAGAAAAACGTGACAACACAGTATTCAAATTGAGTAAAGACTATTGCTTGATTGCTCAATGCTCATACATTGAACACAAAGAAAAGTAATATTATACCGAGACTGGAAAGCCCAAACCAAATAAGTCTTTGTTTCTACAAACCTACTTATGGCCATCTATGACACTTGTCTGTATACCTGTCATTTATTTGCCACCGAAAGTGTGTGATCTTATGAATTCCTAGCAAAATATGTCCAAACTTATTCAGCAATCAAAAGCCAATTATTATGAGATTCAATCCCGAAAAAGGCAAAATTCCACAGGTGATTCATTCAAACTCAATCCATATTTAAATCTGAGCGGAAATACGTTTCTATTTCCCCTCCGAGCGCATATGATTCAAATTTGATTACTTTTTCCCAACCAAAAAAAAAAAAAAAACGACTGTAAGCATCTTCTGAATCATCTGACAACACTCATGTTTGCTTAAATTCTCCCACCACCACAAGTCAGTCAAAATACCCCCAAACACAAATGTGTGTAGCCATGGTGTATATTTAAGTACAACAATGTGTAATAGTATACACTTTGTTCCGTAAAATTAGCTCCGCGGCTAACCGTATAATACCTGTTCACCTGTCATGTCAGTGCCAACAGTTGCGGCTGTTGGCGCAAAAGTCAAGTTCAATTGCTGTTGTTTGGCGTGTGCTCCTTCTGCGGTACATCATGTAGCCTACAACTAACTCCCCAAAAGATTTGCCTAGTGTGTGCCGGGTTTTAAATGTCAAGATGCAGAGACTATAATACAATAGTACGTGCACAAAAGGAAGCGGAAGAGAACATCTTTTGTTTGTGGCATTCATATTTGATCACAGTCTACTGATTATGGTTTTTATGACAGCAAACAATGACAAAGATGTCTCATGTTAATTTAGCGGTAGCCTTAAACAAACAGAAATAGTTTCAATGGGCTTAGTTGGCAGCTTTGGTTGCATATTGGACTTTTGATTGGGCAAGATAGCATGTTTGCCGCTCTTTTCGCGAAGAATATGAGAGCAAGACATCAATTCGAATGACCTCCATATTGGAAAAGGTGCGCACAGGAAAACTTGTTCGTGATCGGAATACTAATTTCAGAGAAATTGTGATAAAATAGTAGTTGTGATTGTGGCTGTGGCTGGTATACACAAGAGAATATTTATGGCAGTCGGGTAAAAAAGAGGATAGATCTCAGCGAAGAGTCTGGAAAGAGTTTCAAACAGGATCGCTGCACTCAATTCAGCTGATTTTAACACGTCACTTTATTTTTAATTAGCTATATTTTTTTCTTTTCAATTGTTTTCAAAAGTTGCAAAAACTTGTTTGCAAAACGGAAAAAAACTTTGACGTATCAATCGAGTGTGTTTTTTTGGCTACACTTATCATTTGACAATCCATAAGTATCAAATATTTTGACATGGCGATGGCGCTAGTCATCGAGAGATCATTTGAATGTGCGCAATAAATAAGCCTAGTACCTACTCATTCTGTTGCTGTAAAAAAAATGTCTGTTCCAATTCTGTTTGTGTTCCTGTTTCTGTTCTTTGGCACTTCGGGCCTTAAAATATGATGTTTTGAGTTAAAAAATCACAACTTTCTGCGATTGAATTGACTTTTAGTGCCTGATTACATTTAATAGGAATTGTTGCCGAAATGACAGGTTAAACTCCTGCTGATTTGTGTCCTAAATATCTTTATTGAAGAATATGACTGTGACTGACTATAAAGTTGGTTGGTTGCAAAATATTTAAGAACAATAAAACTGTAATGTAACCAGGCCTTTGTAATACTTATTTTCAGACAATTTATAAACATAACGATTAAGGTCCGCAATTAACATATTCAATTTAAGTAACAACTGTATGGTGTATAGTACAGGCTCTGCCCAATGAAACAACTCTGATTCAAAACCAACACCATAATATTCAAACCCACTTACGTCGATGTATGAAGAATAAGCTATAAATGCTGAGACACGAAATTAAAAGCAAAACAAAATACAGTAGGCAGTAGCGCTGTAGGCATACGATCAAGGTCGATACACAAGTTCGATGCAAAGCGGAACTGTCAAAATCAGAAATCAACGCCGCCGGCGCGTTTGGCTTCGGATATCGAACTATATTTTGTAGTTGATTTAATACGTATGTAGGAATCGTATTGAATTGAGACAACTAGTTTGATCATATTTGTTCTCTGCGAATGGGGCAATTGCAACAATGATATTTTCTTTGGAAATTCTTAAGCTCTCATGTGACAAGACAAGTTTCCAGCTAATTTCTGAGGTGACATTGCACCAACTATTCAATTTCATGATGACAAATTCCATCGTTCAAATTGCAATCGGTGAATGCAATTTGTAAACTTCCCTGCGCATTAGTCACTTTGCACGTTAATCCACTATTTCGGAACTGGCAAAATCGGGTCATTGTACGTTTGCTGTGAGAAAAGCAAACACTCTCGTCTTACCTCTTTGTTACACAACTTTCAGTATTGACACGGGCATTATTCATGTCTTCATTTTTACGCGATGATTCATAGTTAAAAGGTCTCTTGTTATAATTGAATTAAACAAATTTGAAAGTAACTAATTCGGAAGCTGGGATTGAAAGCTTACTTACGTACTTTATGAGTGAGTCACACTTTCTGTGAAGTGTAATTTAGGGTATTGATATGAGTAGATAAACGTCATAAACTGTTTTACATTTTCAACATGGAAGCCCTTCAGTTTATTAGGATTTGGTTGGAAAGACAAATGACGTGTCTGAAGGTGGTATATAGAAAACGATTTGCAGTGACGTTTTAACTTAATGCTTGTAGCTCAATGACATAGTGCGTCTTATTGGAAAACCAATTTTGAGTTTTCAATGACTGGAAACTGGAATAAGCTCAGATAACTGCGGGTATATTGACTTGAATCATCCTGAATATACCTATGAATTTGAATTGTTGTTATTTCCAGAGGCTAAGGAACTAAGTCCACAGAAAGATAATTCGAAATTTGCCTTACATGGCATAAAGATCTTACCATTCAGACGAAAAGGTTTTGTTCGCAGTTATTTATGGCACAAATTTGTGACCTTGCGATTTCGCATTTCTCTGTCAAACCGCTGTATTTTACATCACCATGGGTAGGGTGACCAGCCGTTAATTATAATAATGAACAGTTTCATATTTGAAGACGATGATCGTTATAAATTGTTTTGTATAAAAAAACATATAAATGTTCTGTTCTGTAGCGTTTTTTAAGAATCTGTTCATTATTTGTTTTCTATTTTATCTTAAAAAAAAAATAAATAACGTAACCATTAGAACCAAAATCGAATCTACGAAATGATATTGCTAACGTGGCCTAACTTGCTGAACGAGCGAGTACCTAGTCACTGTAAATTCCATCTGTATGTTCAACCAACTTGCCGTAGTATTAGTAATTAAGTTCACACATGTTGAGGCGGTTTTATTGTCTCACTATGTTCTATAATAATATACTTTTGATTTTCATGGTTTCAAAACAACAGTGGGGTCTATATCAGATCATCAGAGGAAAATAAAAATAAATAATACTGCATTTAGCAAACGTCAGATAATGTACGATTTTGTGCACCTACATTATCTGACGTTTGCTAACTGCAGTATTTTTTACCTAACTGCAGAGTAACCAGTTTATATCTCTATAAATACGCCGTTCATTATGTGCGGTACTAATGACAAATTTTAGTCTCGACTTTAAGCTCACAATTGCGAGTTTTGTACAGAGAATATTTCCACTGTGAACTACTGAAATTAAGAGTCGAAACTAAAAACGTTTATTGGTAAGGCCCTAAATGAATTTTTTTTTTTCAGTTCAGGCGCACAAATCTACTTCAATCAAAAACACTTAATTGGCGGATGCGACATGATAACTGCATGTCAATCTATTTAGTCGCATTCCTTGTCAATTTTGCCCGGTAAAATTTAGTTCACTTTCAAATGCACTATTGTTTGACACAGATCAGATATTAAACATATGTCACTCTAAAAGCCTTTTCACACTGAGCCGAAAACCGTGTTTTCGTCGAAAACTCGTCGATGATTTCACACCGACCACCAACTAGTTTTCGTTTGACGTTTCAATCAGCTGTGAGGCATTAATCGTTAAACTTCGGTAGAAATTTCGATCGCATTAATTGACAAACAAAATGAATTTAATGCATTAAAAAAATATTAGCCCTTCAATTAATTGTGGAAAATGATTTAAGTTGTGAGTTGCGACCTTTGTTCGGTGAGCCATTGTGCTGAATTTGCTGAAAGCTTTGTTTGGTTCAACAACTCAACGATTGGAAGTCGTTTTCTTGGTGTTTTCGTGGAAAAAGACTTTAAACGACTCGTTTTGAAAACTGAAATATGTATGGGAAAACTTCTGTTTTCGTAGAAGTTTTCGACTGTTTTCGCGAAAACCCGGTTTTCGGCTCGGTGTGAAAAGGCTATTAATTGACAACGTTTTCAAATTACAAAAACCGTCTTGTCAAACAATCGTTGACACCGATCATTTGCCCATTCCCCAATAGAATATACAAGGCGTGTTTTTTTGAACTTCCAACTCAGAAAATCAAAGTAAAGTAGGATTTTCAGCAGCTACAACAACTATTGCGAATCTCGAATTGTTAAAGTCGAGAACGTTAGTTGCTTTGCTGAGATCAAATCTCAAAAAAACACGCCTACAGTTGTTCAAAATTCAACAAACTAACAAATCTAGTGAACCAACAGAGCTGCGCCCTACTGTATTCGGGTCGTACATTAAATCACAAACTTACATCTTGACTCTTTGAGTGTTAATCCGTTTCACTTGCTATTTGTAGCTGATTTGATGTTTTCCTCGGTTTCAACGTAGCAGCACCATAAATCTTTCTTCATTCAAGTAAATTTAAATAAAAACAAAATAACACAAAGAACTTTATCATGTCATAACACTTTCTTTCGTTCTTTTTGTACGTATGTCGCGTTTGTCGGCGGTTGGTTGCAGTGAAGCAGATAAACCACTTCCTCTATTTTTTCACAACTTGGCGACAATTTTTCTTTCCTTTCTTTTCTCTAAAGCCGGAGTTTTTCAATCACAAGTCACAACATAAATGTAAGAAATTTGATCCAATTTTAAAATTAAGTCGTGTGCCCAACAAAAAAAAACACAACGCACTAGTGATATAGATATACTAATCGAAAGAGGGTTGATCTTCTTTCTTTAAAAAAAAAAAAACAACAAAAGTATCTTATAGGCGAGGAGCACTCAAGAACACCTCCTAAGTGCGCGATCATAAAACACACGCGATCACGTAAGGCAGTGAGAACAAAATAAATATCCACTGTTTTAAACCGTTTGCAGTGTAGGTACGTAGGTATACACTATACAGGTGGATTCCACACGATTTGTTGTTGTGTCAAGTCAGTTAGATACTGTATTTAGTGTTTTTTTTTTTTTTAATTATCTGTCGCTCTAAACTTCAATAAAGCTACATGCGCACGTAGGGTGTTGGCGCAATGATCGTCTATTTTTACGGTATCTTTCGCTAACTAATTTCGCGACAACTAATTTTTGTTTTTAACTGAAGTGAACAATTTACGTAACTAGTATCGAAAACAAGTTAAACAACGTTGTTGGTGGATAGATATGCGATTAATGTTTTTTTTTTCTTTATTGTTGTTCATTGGAAATCAACACGCAAGGTCTGATAGATGAACAAGTTTTGGATTTTTTTTTTGTGGGTACAAACACCATTTACACACAACGTCGACCGATCGAGCACACAGCTAGCGAGATACTCAGAACTCAGATACTAGTTTAATATCATGAGTTCGTTCGTGATTACGAATATTACGATTTACGAACAAACTCGTGAGCGGAGCCACTGACTGATGCAGTGGTGTTGGTGTGGAGTCAAGAGAAGTGCTACTGAGATTTTGTTGATTAACTCACTCAATGTGAATGAGTGGTTGTGTTTTTTTTTTTATCTTATTAGATATGGGCAGAGTGTAGAGTGTAGACCAACCCAACCATACACCACACGCTCATGTCAAGCCCAAAAAAAAAAACGGGGACTTGTTGCTTGTACTTTTTGATTTGATAAAATTGGCTCTTGAGTGGGTTGACAAGATCGTCGTCTATTCTCTATTGGAATGACACTCAAATATGGATTTGTCATAGATCTGCTCTGCCTGCATGCCTGCTTGCTCTAGGCTAGCTAAGGAGTGGCAGCTGGCAGGTAGTAAGTACCTTACTCGTTCTGTTGTACGGAATACGGTATATACGCGTAAATTGTGGGTGAACGGTGAAGCTACTGCTTTACTTATTGTAGCGTGGGCACTCACTTGCTTGACTGCCCTAAAGAGATACTGGAGATGGAGACAGCCAAGCCTTATGGCACTAATGATATCATTATATTGTTAGATAAGCGTGTGTGCCTGTGTAGTGTGTATCTTTCCTAATTGGGGTTAATTTTACTCTTTTTGCGATAAGTAGCTTGAGGTTTATTTATTTTTCAAATTTTGAGAATCGTGTGACATGGTTTTGTTTCATTTGACTGCAAGCAGTGACTTTGTTTGATAACTTTTTATATCCAGTCAGTCAGTTCGATTGGGAACTCTCAGAGCACTTTTCTTGCTTTGGATCAATTTTTATGTTCGATTGGTGCGAGAAAAAGAAAACAATATGTTCCCCGATTTCAGAGCACTTTTGGGGATCTGGATTTTTTCGCAAAGTTGTTTCAGATTTACTTATCCAATTGCATTTGAGTTTGACAACTAGTGGAGTTTGTTGACGTTTGCGTGAAGTTTCTCAAATGTAAAGTAACGCATTGCATCGGCTGAATCTATTTTATTTATTTATGTACAAATGTTTGCAAATCCATCGGGACGCAAGTAAACTAATTTAAAGTTTAAAGTTCAGTACGCAGATGACCCGAAACGAAAAATCCCATACAAAAGTGACACAACGAAATCATGAACGAAAAATTTCGCTCTCCTTTTCGTTTTGCAGTATACCCAGCTGGTACCTACGAAGATGCTGCGAAATGATGGCGGAAAAGTGGTTAGTTGGAGTAGATTGCTTGGTACAATTCACCACTCTCTTTTCGCACACGTTTATTGTCCAGGACATTATTAATTTGCTTGCGAAAATTTGACATTTGTATTGCAGTGTTGTCAGCTTTTGTGAGAGGTGTGGAGCCAAATTGGAAAATTTTGGCGCCCAAAAATACCTAAACTCAAATATGAAGATCAAAAATGCACATTTTTTGTAATTCGGTAGCACACTTATTCTGATTAAATTGTTTTTAAAGACGACGTTAAATTAAAAAAAAAAAGCGGTCATAGCAAAAATTCTGACAGAAAAAATTTTCCCTACGAAAATAGTTAAAACAAATCAACTACCTTCCACAGATTGGATTCCATCCGAAAAAAGTAAAGAAGAAGAACAGTAAAGAAATTAAATATTTCAATGGAATGATCTGGGATTTTTGTAATGGAATTGTTTTTGGGGTGTTAAAATTTATAAATTCTAGAAAATGTAAAGATAATGTGGTATTTGACAAACTAACTTTATAATTCATAAGGAACATTTAAAGACCAAGATTGAGTTCAACCATCAAATTTAAGTGGTCAAAAAAAGCAAAAGAAAATGTTTACGGTTTCGTTTTACGTATGACTATACATATGTACGTTCGCGATTGAAGTATGCATTTTTTAGGAGCCTAAAAATAGCCAAACATAAAAGTCAATAGTCTTAATTTGGTTAATTCCCAAATGACAATTTTAAGGAGCCAGTGAAGTCCGAGTATCAAAATCGGGGATAAATGGCAAGTGCTGCTGTGTAGCAGCTGATGGAACTCTCCATAAATTATTTCCCGCTGCCTTTTCGCAGTCCATTTGGAGACCACCGGAGAATTTTGTTTCGCGCAATCTGCATACTACGCTTTAGTTCGTTCGAGTAAATTTTATGCACCCGAACTAACATAGGAATTGTGTATACTTTTTAATGAATTTAGCGAACTTCGCGAATTCGTGTGAGTAAAATTCGCTTATACAGGAACCACAAGATTACTTTTGACGCATGAACTGCGATCTGTCATCTACAGTGAGTTGGATTTTAAAACAGAAGTTTGAGAGCTGGAATTTGGTGACGATTTTTACTGGACCGGAGTGTTATTTTCCATTCGCTTGATATGGGAGGGTCAACGGGATCTAAATGTCAATGAATAAGATTCTCTAAACCGGAGCATTGTTGTTGAATCTGAATGTGTACACTGTACACCCATCTGCGGCGGTGTAACCTGTCTTTGTTGACTGATGGATTTATCTCGCTGCCTCCAAAAATACTTAGTCACGACTCACAAGCGTTCACCTATTAATTTTGTATACGATTACACTCCAGCAATATTCTTCGAAAATACGCCTAAGCCCGACAAGCTTCTGTGCAGCATCAAGAAGGCATACCTCAAGTTGTTTCCAGCCGCCAATTTTTCCGCCCATAGGTGACGTAGACAAATTACTTACAAAAAAATATGTTTATCTTTATTTAAGGAATAAACCGAACATCTGACGCATCTGACGTCATCGGACATTTCCCAGAAATTCACTTGAGTAGTCGCAGTCAGTACACATAAACGCAAAAAAATAAATTTTATCATCGTTTGCACAGTGCTTAGTTGAAATGCTTGCAAAAGATAAACAAACGCTATATTCCTACCTATACGTAGTACATTTAAGAACGAATAAATTTGGGGAAATAACGGGTTCTAAATTTAGTTGCACTGCAAAGTGAAATAAACAGATAACTTTGCGAAATGTTTGTTACAGAACATACTGTACGGTTTTCCAAATAAATTTGCTTTCGATTTCTTCGCCAATTTGACAGTTAAAAGAGTTTCACCTTCTCAGTGAAAATTGGCCAATTTTTTTGAATATTCCATAACTACATATGTGCTGTTTTAATAACTTCTTTAAAAGTCCTGTACTAAATTTGCAAGCTCGCAAAAGGCGAACTTGTTGATCTATTTGGACCTAAAAAATACTTGTTGTCACAGTTAAGGCTGTAAACGCATGCTTCATTATACCAGCGGGCCTTTTATCTAAAGCTGCGGTCGGGTTGCAATGGTTTCATACACGGAATCTGTCATCCGGACTATTGACGTTGATTCAATCGAGTGCATATTCTGACGAAGAATGTTCTATACTCATCAATGAACAGTCTCCGTATACAGCTCATTATCGGTTCAATATTATTGTACAGCTTGTATTACCCAGTAAGTTGTGTGACCATCAAGGTTGAGTAATCAAACAGCGTTAGTAACAGTATATGAGTCCGGTTTTTTCGACATAAGTTTGTGGGATCCTGTGTTATTTGTCACAAATTTTGGTTTCCCTGATATTTTTACATGACGCGTGTAACCTCAATTACGTTGTGAATTTATCACTTTATTCGAATTTCCCCCGTTTCTATAAAGTGTGTTATAAGTCACGCAAAATGTGTTCGCATGTGCCTACGTGAGAAATAGAGGAAATGAATATGGTCAGGGTCACTTGTGGCCACATAAGTCAGAGTAGGTAGCCATATCCGTACAGTCTCTAAACGTGAGGAGGAATCAAATCCTGCGCTATATCTGTCAGTTCGATTACACTACTTTATTTTGAATTGACGCAGTGGGGACGTCAAAGTATCTGGTTTAGTAAGTCTGACAGCTGTCTGACTAGATGTAGGGTGTAGGTTTCTCAGTTTTGGTTTATACTGAAATCGGTCATATGAGCAGCTGTTTCAGTTGACGTTTATGGAGGGGTAGCCGACGAATCTAGTCAAGAAATTCGTGACTGAGTACTTAGTTGACAGTTCGCATATGTGGCTGACGTAAGAAAAGTGACGTTAACAACCAATCTAGTGTTTACTTTCAGTTTACGCCTTATCCAGACCAATCTAGTCGACTTAATAGAACAAGATTCTTGAATGTGCCCAGTCCCAGTTACTTTAAAATCTTGTTGACAGATGATAATACAGTCAATACTATGCTACGCACTTATATAACTAATACAATTGCTACCACCATGTTAAATTCGCACAAAACCATTATTGATAATGAACGACTGATATTAACTGACCCCATTAACCTTTTTTCATCCCATTTTTTTGATATTAATTGAACGAGCACTTTTGCGTCAAATGGAATATGGAATAACAAGAGTGAAAAACAACTGACAGTCCCTTTTATGCACACTATGCGGACGTATGGGTATGATCGTCAAAATCATTGGTATGCCGGTGGTACTGGTATGCCAATGCCGACGCGAATGACTAAATCATTGCGTAGGCGAATATGTCACCTTAATTTCATTCAAATGACAGCCACTGTCAAAGGCACCAGTTGGTGTTTACTTTGCAGTGAGCAGTACGCAATGCAAGGTCATTAAGGGGTCTCCTCCTAACTACCGTTTAATTGTAGAATTCATGCGCCTTTAGTGGTTGGTGGATTATACTTTGCTTTGTTTCCTACATCCGAAAAATTTGCATTATTTGCCGTGTGCCATTGTTCTGTGTCGTAGACATCATTACTCATGCCGCACTCGTGTAATCTTTACATGGCTTGGTTGCATGTGCATGGCATTACTGTGTAGACGACTGCTTAAGTGAATGTCACTTGATAGAACACAAATATTATTGAAGACAAAAACTGGTTTTCTGTAGAGAACAATCGTGTAATTTGCCGCAAGGTTTGTATAAGAATAGTACCAGTTTAGTTGGAATATCTTGATGAGTTAATAGTATTTTAATATTCATATTTGAATCTAGTAAATTGTGTATTACAGTGGTGAGCAAACAAATTAAGCCACTTACTGATACTGGAACAAAAAGATTATAAATCTACGGAAATAAGAAAAAAATATTTTAGGGTTGAGAAGGCTACGTAAAATTGAAAGAAAAAATAGTTTTGCTGTGTAAATTGAAAGCGACAATGAAAGTTATTTTCCGCGGAACGTTTTATTGAAAAATTTATAAACAGTTATTGTTATTTTCTCGTAAGTTGCTTACATTGTTGTTAACTCGAAAAATATCCCATAACATAGAGACTATCCATTGACTAATAAATTCCTCTATGCCCATCTCACTCAGAGATTCCAGAATTGCTTCAGTGTGTACATTGTTAAAGGCTCCCTCTATGTCTAGAAAGGAGGCTAGGGTGTATTCTTTATAGTGTAAGGATTTTTCAATTGTCCGCACTACTTCGTGGAGAGCCGTTTCCGTAGATCTCCCCTTGAGATAGGCGTGCTGTGATTTGGATAGCGATGATTCTACTAGAAAGCCTCGCATGTGGATGTCTAGGACACGTTCTAGAGTTTTCAGAGCAAAGGAGGTTAGACTAATTGGCCTGAAGTCCTTCGCGGCTTCATGCCCGCGTTTGCCTACCTTCGGTATAAACACCACTCTAGCGCGTCTCCAGGAGTGGGGAACGTGGTTTAGTATTATACAGCTTCTAAAAATTGACGCCAGCCAAGGTATTGTTAAGTCTTGCGTTCTCAGTAGCATGACAGGTAATATGCCGTCAGGGCCCGGAGACTTAAACGGAGAGAAGCTGTTGATAGCCCAGCAAATCTTTTCCTCGGAAATTAATGAATTGATGTGACTATGGAGTGCAGGTTGTACTGGCCGGGACCTCCCGGGTTCTGTACTAATATCGCTGCATCCGGGAAAATGTGTATTAATTAGGAGTTCCAGGGTCTCTGCACACAGGATTCAGTCCAACCTCCATCTGGCTTTCTTAGAAAGGAAGGGTTGGAGTGTTCCTTGGACAGAATTTTGCTAAGCCTGGCGGAGTCCTTAAGGGTTTCTATTGAATGGCAGTAATCCATCCAGGCCTCCTTTTTGGACGCCTTGATGGCTTTTTTAATAAAGACTAAGACAGTCCCTATAAGGCTGCCAAAATTTGTGTTTGTGGCAGATATTGAAAATCGATCTGGTCATCTGTCTGAGATTGGAGAGATCTTCGTTCCACCATGGGGGAAGTGTTTTTTTGCTACGTTTAACTGGGCAAGAGACTTTATATGCCACAACCATTGCGTTTTCGAAAGTCTTAACCTTTGCCTCCAGTTCTTCGATTGCTAAAGTGTGTCTTTCAGGTGTGTTTTTGAGTTTTGTCCGAAGGACTTGACCAAACTTGGTCCAATTTACTCTCTTGGGGTTTCTATATGGTTTACTAGTCTCGGTCTCGAGACGCAATTCATAGAGGATCCATCTATGGTCTGATAGTGACTCCAGATTGGAAACTCTCCAGTTTTCGACCCTAAAGCTATCATTGTTTGTTTTTAGTGTGATATCTAGGACCTCTTCCCACCCTTGGAAAGTTCCCGTACTCGGGAAGACAAAGGTTGGAGTCGTGCCCTTATTGCAGACAGATATGTTAGTAGTTAAAAGAAAATCAAAAAGTGACTCACCTCTTTCATTATCTTCTGAGCTCCCCCATACTGTATGCCTTGCGTTGGCGTCGCAACCCATCAGTAGGTTGTCCTTAAGTTATGAGAATAGTTATTGGCATTTTTATTCAGTTAAATAAATAGATGTAAATGTCACTTCAGAAAAATGCATTGTGGGGTGAACAAGTGTACATTATATAAAAATTCATTTAAATTCAAAATTCATTAAATACAAAAATAGAGGAAAAACGAAAGCATCGGGACAATATTTCATTAAATAACGAAGCGCAACAAAGAATCTATTTCATTGTGATCAAAGTTTAGAAGCCACACTTTTACTTTTTTTTTAAATTCCGGTAGATATCTAATGATTCGTATATTAACGGGAAGACCATTAAATATTTTGCAAGAAACAATCGAATAGAAGTTTCTGAATCTGGAGGTACGAAAAGAAGGAATAGAGACCAAGGTTCCTGTGTTGCCTCTTAGGTTATACAATTCAGAGTTAGGGCTCTAAAAATAGCCACCTCTTATGAAGGAAATTTTTAGAACTTTAAAATAGTAAAGGTGCCTTACAGGCAGAATTTTCATTTTTCTAAATAGCTCCATGGAGTGGGCTAACCTAGCGGATTTACAAACCTTCCTAATAGCTCTTTTTTGAAGGACAACCAGCTGATGGAGTTTATTAAGGTAAGAGCCTCCCCAGCATCACAAAGTAGATTGTATTTAAAATGTTTGTAGAGCAGTATTTCCCAAGACGGTAGAGACTGCGTAGAGACGATAATAAATATTGCTTCAAAATTGAAATGTGTTTGCGCCAACTCAAAGTATTGTCAATAGTGACACCTAAGTATTTATAATGGTCAACTATTTCAATTTTGAAGCAATTCCCATTACAGCCCATATTTGTATCATATAAAGCATTGGTGCTTTGTACATCGCAAGCACAGTTTAGCAAGCAAAATCTACTACAATTAGGAGCATGGAATATAATATCAATGTCCGGGGATTCTTGCATAGTAAGGCTAAGGTACATAAGCTTAGTCTTGTTGCTTACTACTAGCTTGTGTTCGGCGAGCCAAAGCCTTAACAGGTAGACATCGTGATTAATGGCAGCAACTAAATTTAGGGGGTTAGTTGAGCAATATGCAAAAGCCAAGTCATCGGCAAAAGCCTTAACTTCACCAGCAAAAGGCAGTGTAAATAGTGAGTTGGCATAATTTAGAAACAAAATGGGAAAAAGAACAGATCCTTGGGGAACACCTCGATTGATTACCTTGGCACTACTAAAACTTTGCCCAATTTTGACTTTTTGTCTAATATTATACTAATACAATCATTTTCACTTTAATTATTTTTTATTTCACAAAGGATAAATTTGTGCAATAGTATTGTTACATTCAGGCTGGGATTCGTAAAGATAAAACACTATTCTGTTTAACTTTTCTAATAAAATTCACTTTTATTTTTATTACACTTTTATCGACTATTCTAATATTTCATTTCTTAAGTACCAAAACAATATTACTTAAACAATTCTTCAACGATTCAAGCCAATCACTTTATTTACTCTATTACTTTTCACTTATTTATCTTCACAAACTATTACTATCTCGAACTTTAACCAATCACTGATATAAATCAACTGTCTCGCCCTCTTCTAAAAGCTGTCCTTTTATACCCGCTCCGCCATCTGACGAGAACTTTCTAGCTAATTCTAATTGGTTCTAGAATAAGGTTCAGTGGTGACAGATTCCAGTCTCCAATTGGAAGTGACACTTGAGTGGAACTTGTCTCAACATTTAGGTTACACGATACCTTCCACGCCACAGTATTTTCGCTACAGTGAGTTGTGACTAAAATTGATTTTAGTTCCACAAAATGGGCCTTTCGAACCTATTTTTAAATCATAAATTGTAAAGCAAGCTTAAAGGTCTATAGATTAGTGAAGTGTAGGTCACAATAGATAAATTGACAGTTTTATCAATGTAAAGCTCTTAAGCATCTAAACAGAAAGGTTATTAATACCCTTCAATGGGCCTAACTGATAATCATTTCTATCCCTCACATTGTAAGTCACAATGAGTAATTTTATATGGAAAACTTAGCCATTGTGAGTTTGTAAAATCTAGCCTGGGGGTCAATTCTCGTTCTGTGAAAAAGTCAAACGAAAATGTTTTCATCCTTTGACAGCAATATCGACTCTCGTTCTATGAAAAGATGAAACCAAACGTCAAAATTTCTCATGAGAATAATTTTTTTTCACGGCCCCATTTGCAAGTGAATATTTTTGGTGAGAGTTTGAAAATTGAGAACCTAATTTCATCCAACTCATGTCGTTTTCGATTTGGCTTTTCAGATTTTGATCTGAGATTTCAGATTTCTGCTGGCAAATCGAACATAAAATCTGAATTATATTGGTATGTGTGTGTATTGAGTTGGCGGCAAAAAAAAAACATATTTGCACTTGCACTCGAAATCCATTTCAATTGATTTTCACACATTTATAGTACTGCATTTCGAAATCATTTAATATAAAAACTCGATCCCATATGCGTAAAATAAATAATTCAGTTAAAAAAGCAACCCTCCCAACGACAAACAATTCGTAACCGACGCTGTGTGTCATAAACATTGGTGTTAGTGCAAGTATGTGTAAAATCTGAGGAAAAATTGAGATTTCTCAAAAGTGATCTGAGATCAAAAAAAAGATTGATTTTTGTGGCAAATCGAAAATGAAAAGCAATCTCGATCAAAAAAAAAATTGATCTTTTGCCAAATCGAAAACGACATCAGTGTGCGATATTGAATTCACCACAGCTTTTCCACTTATTGAACCAGAATCGTATTTCAGTACAAAGTGAATCGGAAAAATGAAAGCAATGCGTGAAGGCGAATCTTAAAACGATTTATTCGATTCGCTCTTTCACAGAACGAGAATTGACCCCCTGGACACTAAATATGAATATTAGTATCGCACAATGACTGTAATTATTCATAATTTTACTTACCTACTAAAGAGCTACCTTTACTTTTGAAATAAAGGTTATAAGCTTTTCGGACTCCGAAATGACACTTCTCAAGCTTACCCCATAGTGTCTATATGGATGGGACATACATAGTTAAATATACGATTCTCACCCACATATTTAATTAATAATAATTCATTACTCTCCATAAGAAAATAAAATTTTAATTTAAATTCACCTCATGCAACCGATTGATGCCGTGAATCCAAAGATCAGCTCAGCGTTGGCGTCAAATGGATTTAGTTTCGAAATTCCCATACACCTCTTGATATACCAATGAAGGATAACAATTAAAAATATTTCCTCACTCACTTGCTACATTCGCTGATGTAATTCCATGTAAGGGTGACCTTTTTTTGTTAAATTCAATAGGACCACAGATAATATACATTCATCAACAGGCCCGCACGATGGAATTCTATTGTTAGTGCACCCTCGCGATTAATTTTGAGAAGAAAAAAATGTGAGCCACAGACGCAACGTGTATATGTAGAATGCAGCTCTCCATGTGTTATGGTGTCTGGTTCTGGTTGCGCCAGGTTCAATAATCTTCTCAGCTCCTTTTTGTCTTCTCATGAAGTGAATAAGTGCAGCAGGTGCCATATGCAATTTGAGTCTCTGCTGAATATGAACAAGAAATTCTAAAGATAGCGCCGCACCCACAAACGATGCTCGTACTTCTGTGCGGTAGATTCCCGCTCATATCCCGAGGGATGCTTTCTAGAGTTTTCTTGTTCCCACTTCATGGAAACGAGAGGTAATGAATACCGGAAGCATATTGACGTTGGGCCTTACC
Organism: Cheilosia vernalis; assembly: GCA_949126925.1. NCBI lineage: Eukaryota > Metazoa > Arthropoda > Insecta > Diptera > Syrphidae > Cheilosia > Cheilosia vernalis. The sequence continues at coordinate 12,606,379 of OX421358.1, forward strand.
AATAATCATTTTTAACCTTCAGATTATATATTTTGTAGGTCACAATATGCAATTTTGTATCGAAAATTTCGCAATGTTGTGAGTTCGAAGAATTTAGCCTGGACCCTAAAAATGATTATTAGTACCGCGGATTGTAATGTTCTGCATTTAAATTATCCATCTGCTAATGCTATATATAAACCGCGATACTAATAATCATTTTTAGTGTCCAGGCTACTCTGGGTCCTTGTCATAAATGAAATATTACTAAAGTTCGAAAACAGAGGGGTCAAAGTAACTGCATATGCAGACGATGTAGTGGTACTTGCTACAGGCAAATTCCTACCGACCATAAGCGAACTACTAGAAAACGCATTACGAACACTTAGTATGTGGGCAAACCAATGCGGTCTTGGAATCAATCCACAGAAGACTGAACTAGTCTTGTTCAGTAACAAAAGGGTGATTCCAAATTTCGATACTCCAACTATTGAGGGTATACCCCTTAGGGTTGCTGAGAGTGCCAAATATCTGGGTATAATCTTAGATAGGCGAAGCTCAATTGGAAACCAAACGTCAATGAAAGAGTAAAAAAAAGCCGCAAATGCTTTTTACGCATGCAACCGAATCTTCGGCAAAAGGTGGGACCAAACCCCAAAATAATTCTGTGGATGTATACGGCTGTTGTGCGTCCAATACTCACGTACGGTAGCTTAGTCTGGTGGCAAGCCACAAACAAAGCTTCGAATCTTAAATTAATGACGAAAATACAAAGACTAGCATGTATAGGAACAACCGGCGCAATAAGGACAACACCTACTGCTGGAATGGAGGCTATCCTCAACTTGTTACCTCTAGATCTATACATGCAAGAATCTGCAGCCAAAAGTGCCCTCAGGATCAGCCAAACAAAAAGCTGGAAACCCTACATAACGGGACACACACAGATTCTGAATAAATATGTGGGAGATGCGGTCATCTCTGACTACTTGTCTCCCCATCTTGACTTCGACATACCATTCTCCTGCTATTTCCCCAGCTGGGAGGAATGGAACACAGATGAACCTACAAAAGGAAAATCGATATCCATCTACACGGATGGCTCTAAGATGGACCGTGGAACAGGTGCTGAAATCTTCTCTGAAAGAGTTAAATATACACCAGTCAATCAGACTACCTGATTACAGTAGTGTCTTTCAGGCGGAGGTTCTGGCAATCGCTGAAGCTGCCCATATGGTGTCAATGTTATCAATACCAAAAAATGATATTACCATATTTATTGACAGCCAGACGGCTATAAAAGCAGTATCTGCTATCGAAATAAAATCAAAGCTAGTTCACCGCTGCCGTGAAGAGCTTAAGGTTCTCTGGTCGCAGCACACCACGCGTCTCTGTTGGGTCCCTGGACACAGTGACAAAACCGGCAATGAGATGGCTGATGAATTGGCAAGAAATGGTTCTGCTATGGACCAAGATCGGGCGATTAATTCAATCAAACCACCACTCTGTAATCTCAGAGAGAGGGTGGAAAATAAGACCCGGATGAAAGCCAACAACAGGTGGAAAGAACTAACTACCTGCGAAATACCACGGAAGTTATGGCCGGAATACAATCCAAGTCGGACTCTCAAGCTTTTGCGATTTGATAGAACGTCGATGTATAAACTGGTAGGAGCCCTAACGGGTCACAACTTCCTAAGATACCACACAATGAAACTTAAACTCAAGAATGACGATATATGCAGAGGTTGCGGCGACGAGGAGGTACACGAGGACACACCTCACTTCCTCTGTGAATGCCCAAGTCTCTGTCACTTGAGGAATAGGACACTTGGAAGATACTACTTCCATGATTAACATGAACTTTTAGAACCCGTTCTGACGCATCCACCCATAAACCTAACCTAACCTAACCTAGTGTCCAGGCTAAGTTTTTCGAATAACTTACAATAGCGAAATTTTCTATACAAAATTGCATATTGTGACCTAGGAAATATTTAGTGTGACGGTTAAAAATGATTATTGCGGTAATACCATGTTCCCACCAACGTGATTTAGCTAAATCCACTTGATTTAGCTAAATCATCTCACAAATTACGTGATTTACCATACATTTTCGTGATTACTAATTACGTGATTTAGACGTGTTTAATTTTTAATTACGTATCTGTCATCGCAAATCCACACAAAATAAAATCGAACATACCTGCAGCGCTTTCAATTCAATTCAATGTTATTCAACAAAGAAAAAAAAAAAACACAAATGTCAAAAATATTATCCCAAATTCAATTTTCTTTGTGTTTCGGTGTATTTTGGTATTTTTATTAAGTACAGCAATCATAAATTGTTTTATTTTTGGCAGAGGTGTGATAACAAAAGAAAAACAACGAAAATAAAAAACTACCCTCTCCGAAGTGGTCGAATTCTTTCTGCTGGATGACAAACTAAATCACGTAAAATTCGGTGGAGACACCTTTCGTGATTTATAAATCATATGAGCTAAATCACGTTGGTGGGAACATGGTATAAGGCCCATTTTGTTTGTTAATTAATGCGATCGAAATCTGTAACCACAAAAGTTTGCACCGTTTCTCACCGCTGATTGAAATGTCAAACGAAAACTAGTTGGTGGTCGGTGTGAATGCATCGACGAAAACATGTTTTTCGGCTCGGTTGGAAAAGGTAGATAATAGCAATAGGCGCGTTTTATTGAACATCTCTTAAAGCAAAGTAAAGCAAATCAAATTGAATTAGACGAACACGCAATTAAAATTTAACTGCTCGAGTCAAATTTTTGTTGAAAAGTGGTGTAAGCTGGTATATTTACATTTATAACGACCCCATTTGCCGCAATTTAATGCGCAAGCAGTTAACTATACTATATAGTCATCTATCGCATATTTATGGACACAATCTCAAAAACGTTTTTTTAGAAAAGCTGCCACTGTCACACCCAATTTTAGTGTCATAGCCAGGGCATTGCTCGTAGGTCGTAGGTGTGGTCCAAGAGCTCGTAGAACCTTTCTTTGGTGTCGTCGTCTTTCTCCTCCGTGGGGGCGTGCGCGTGCTAATGTTGCCGAATTTAGCCTTAATGCGGATTGTCGTGATGCGCTCGTTTACATAGTTGAAACTTAAGACTTCTTGCCTAAGTCTGGCGCCAACGACGAATCCACATCCGAATAAGCGCTGTTTTTGTTGCCGATAGCAGTCGCCATAATAGATATCGCAGTTTTTCATCTTCTTCTTGCCCGGGCCATCCCATCGCACTTCTTGGATGGCGGTTAAATCTGCTTTATAGTGGTTCAGGGCTTCCGCTAGTTGTTCGGCTGCACGCGGTCTGTTAAGGGACCTAACATTCCACGTACAGATCCGAAATTCGTTGTCCTTCGATCGTTTGCCAGGTTCGTCAACAGTTAGATCATCCGTATCCGAGGCTTGTTGGTGCTTCGCAACTATTATATTTTTACGCAGTCGGGCAGTTACCCCGGCGTACAACCCCCAACCTGGAGGACCAGGCCCTTTTTGCGACCCCTTGGACAAAAGGAGCCGGGATATTCCGGAGTCAGTAACCCGCTGCGGGTATGTGAGAGCTGCCGTTGACCCATTAAGGGCTCTTCCGCCACCATCTCTATTTCAACACCCTGACTAGTGTTGAAAATCCTCAATGACCTCAGCTCCAAATACGTCAGAGTAGCCTATTGAGGTATCTGCCATGTTGACTGTTGACGCCACCGTTGATTCAGCTTTGTGAATTCATCCGCCGTACGTCCTCTTTCTGAGGGGCTCATGTAAGACTTCTGAGACTCGAGCAGACAGTCAATCCGACAGTGCATTATAGTGTTGCTATTTTCTTCGTGTTCAACACTCGCGCTTATAAGTTTAGCAAGTCAAGTCCGGGTGGACATAGACCAGTACCCGGTGGTGACCACGGGGAGGTGAAATAAGCACAATTGGTGAGTGTGAGATAGTTGCGACACTGGACATCGCCAAGTTGATGCCAATCAGATGTCCATCCCTATTCACACAACACCCAAAAACGAACACATTGATTTATTTTAGCGGAACGTCGAAAATGTAAACTAACGAAAATCGTTTAATATTCAAAACTTCACGGGAAAATATATACAGAGCGTTGGCGGATTTTTCACATACATATTCAGCTTCCCAGTAGGGTTAAGAGTGCGGCGTTTGCATATCTTTTCCCAATTCGTTTAAGCTTCCTCCGGATGTTCGCATTTTATTTGACTTTTGGAGCATGGCGAACATTTGCCGCGACGTTAACCAATTTGTGCAATAAAAGCATCGCATCGCGTTGTTTTCTTAAACAATCGTCGTACACATACGAGAAGTATCGCGCGTTTTGTAGCAAACAAAATTTATGTAGTACTAGTGCGAGTATCTCCTCTAGGAAACCATTTATTTTCTCAAGCACCGTATATTACTAATATTTATTGGGTGTGGGAGCCACAAAGAAATAAACAGAAGTTAAATGTGCATCTGATGTCATTTTAAATAAACATAATCAAGTTACGAACAAAAAACTACTACGTTTATGTAATGTTTTGGAATTATTCTCGTTGCATGATGTTAGGCATTGGTATTCCTAAAACTATGCAGCTAATAAATTAATTTTTGCTCTTATACATTCATTTCGATCTATTACGCGAAATGCATTCTAGTAAATAAATGGCTTCCGGAAGTAATGAATGGAATACAAATTGTTTATTTCGTTAAAATTATTAATGTATAGCTGGTAAAAGTTACTGTAACATAATATCCATTGCCATATCTGTGGTGATTGGTTGTTGCCCAAAACACTGTGGCGAATTTCTGGACGCAGTGCAGAAACTGTTTGACATGCATTGCATCGGCTAATAAGGCGACTGTCATTCGCCGACTAGGCAGCTGATGTGTTTACAACTAAAACAAAAACAAACACGATCAGCAAATGTCAAAAGCCGATGCAGCCGAATATTTGAAATTGAAATTTATTTTCCTTTGTGTTGTGGTACGCTTGAACTTGGCAGCCAATTTAGAAATAGAGACATGTTGCAGTGCTGCAGTGCAGAATTTACGTGTACCCACTATTCTTATACATATATGTATAAATAAATGAAGGAAATACTTAAGAGCAACTTACGCTTCCTTAAGCACAAAATATTCGCTAAATTTTTGTTCTTTGTTGGGAAGATTGTTCAGAGATTCAATATGCTGTCTGTAATTTGTTTTTCAATTTGTTTGCGTATAAACCATGTCAATGTAATCGTAGAATTCCTACCACTGAGCGAACTCTAGTCCATATAACCATGTGTATTATAATCTTGTTGGTTGTTGCGCAGTGAATCCTGCACATGGTGTTTTGGGCATGGTTTGGACGCTGCAAAATGGACATTAACGTAAATGAATGAAATTTTATTAACACAAACCGCAATTTTAAAACAGCTGTCTTTTAACTCACTCCCCAACACAAATGAAAAAAGTGTTATCTGAAATCTAGGAGTAAAATCTGAAAATCCCAATAGAAAACGATATATTTGACTGGACTAGATTTTCCCTGAATGTGAACACCAGATCGGGCGGAGTGTCACTGTTGTACAATCGACTTTTAGGTCGTGGAGGTTACCCCTCCATAACTGTGAATTGAAACATTTGTTCAAGTGACGCCAGACATACCACTGCTATCAGCTTTCACCCTGAGTTAAATAAAGTTTTGCTCTCAGATTTCTGTCCCAATGGAAAACGACATAAGATGGAAAACGACATAAGTCGAAGTTCAGCAGAAGATTGGCGACGAGTCAGGCTAGGGGCTAACAGTTATACTACTAGGCTTGTAGTCTTTCAGGCGTTAGCCTAGCTGCATACGCAACTGTCATTACAATCAAAAACGTCATTCATCAACTACCAGCAAATTGAACAGAAATGACTGTGTGAGCTTTTAGCTGTCAGTGTTGTTATATTTATTTGATCGGTTTAGTACCGTATACCGTTCCTATCTAATCTACCTTCGAGCTTTTCGTTTCAGAACATATAGTCTACCCTCTACCTTCGACTTTGGCGGTCGGCATTAACTGGACCCGTCCGAATTACACTCTGCCTATAGAGTAAGTTGCATTCGTTTATAAGCTCATTGCCATTATGTTTTAACGTTTCCACTTTCGCTTGACAGAAAACTCATCATGTCTAGACAGAAATTGTCGTTATCGGAAAAAATAAAGATTTTCTTTTTTAAAAACCACACCAGATATTTGCAGAGCTTTTACCAGAAAGAACAGCTGGCCGATACGGTATTGATATCCAAGATCGACAACCGTAAAGTATCTGCTCATCGAAATGTTCTAGCAGCATTCAGTGACTACTTTAAGGAGTTGAAGGAATCGGAAGCGGAATCTTATGAGATTGAATTGGAAATCGATGGCGAAACTCTCGAGCTGATCATCGACTTCATGTACAAAGGCGTAATTAAGCTTCTCAGTGGAAACATCAACCGTATAATAACAGCAGCGCATGTCTTGCAAATAAGCTCACTAAAAGTTGGTTGTTCTGAGTTCTTTGCTGAAGTTATTGACCTCACTAACTGGCTAAGCATCGCCTCAATAGCTGAACAACACAAGTCCGCTGAAATCCATAAGATTGTAATTGACTATCTATTGCTGCACTTTGAGCAGGTGCGCAAAAATGGAGATTTTCTAAAACTGTCACAGGACGACTTCCGCGAAATCATTTCGAGAGACGATCTCGGGGTGGACTCTGTGGAAACATTATTCAGCACTGTGATGTCTTGGGTGCAATACGATAAAGTAAATCGCGAAGAATGCATGGCGGAACTTTTACTACGCGCTGGTAACTTGTCATTGAAGCAGAATGCAACGGACACGGAAATACTTGGACATGTCAGTGGACAAAGTACTAAAAATTTGAACTTTCGGAAGTTCAATTCGGAACTAAACAATTGGTCTTGTGTAGGTTTACCGCCTGCGCCAACAGAGAGACGACTCTATGGCGCAACTGTCAAAGATAATAAACTATTCATTGCTGGAGGTGTGCAAAGTCAAGGTAAACGTGATTCAGACATTGTTGAGTGTATAGACCTTCGAGCGATGAAATGGAAGAATCTACCTCCGATGATAGAAGCGCGACAAGTTCCCGCAATGGCTGTATTGAATGGCAATTTGTATGTAATTGGTGGATACACGGAAACAAAATGGCTACGTTTGGTAGAGAAGTATGATTTTGTCAAACTCGAATGGCAAGAAGTGGCTGCAATGAATTTCGCACACAGTTATGTAAAGGTGACAGTACTCGACGGATTATTGTACGTTGTTGGCATTGACCAGGGCCAAGACTCTCCCATTGAGTACTACAGTCCGGTTCACGACAAATGGATTCAAATGTCAAACAAACATGAAATATCAAAATGTTTTGGTATCGCTGGAGTTAATGGACATTTGTACGCAGCGGGAGGACGAATTAATGAAGAAGAATGCACAACTGTTGAGCGCTTTAATTTCACAACAGAAACATGGGCTGTAGTAATGCCCGGCTTGAAAGTAGCGTTCCGTGACTTTCAATGTGTTTCTTGGCGAAATCGACTTATAGCTTGCGGCGGAGTCGGAAATCCGAAATTTGCCTACAACAAAACAGTGGAAGAGTTTAATCCTCAAACGAACGAGTGGAAAAACTTGGCTACACTTATACTAGATGACAGACCCCTACATTATGGTTCCGGAGATCTACTTGTATATACTAAATAAATAATTATAACAACAATTCTTTAAACTTTTAATATGATTTGACCATACTTCTATAACTGACAGTTATTTCAGCGCTCGTCAATCAGTTGGGCGTTCGGGTGGTATTATTTAAGACTTTTCAGTTGAACAGTGGTGACTGGTGAGTTGCTGGCAGCAACAGAAACAATCAATATAGACTGGTGTACGTTCTGTCGTCAAAAAGCCTTTTATCTGTTGCTGAAAAAAACTATGTTCTGTTCCTAATTCTGTTTCTGTTGCAAAATGCATGGGACTCTGTTTCTGTTGGTGTTTCTGTTCTTTACGGCCGCACCAAGTGACAGCAACAGAAATGGCAATTTATCGTGGGGTGGGAAGGTTTTCTTTTGTTTGGATTTTTTTGCATCTGTCATCTGGCTGTTTGGTTCGCATCATACTAACTATTTCATATTGTGATGACCACGTATACAAACAAATTATACGCCGCTTATGGACAATTAGCTTCATGTAAATTGCCTTCACTAAACATTTCCAAAATCTGTTGTATTTTTGCATTGAAGTCAAAGCTAAAATGTGATCAAACAAAACACAATTTGCTAGAATAGGCGGCAGCCATTTTTTTATGGATCTGTTTCAGTTTTGTGTAACTGAGCGAACAACGTAAACAGGACCAGAATTTACTACGGAACGAAAAAACTTTCCGTTCTGTTTCCGTTTCTGTTCCTGTTTCTGTTCTTTGTCACTTGGTGCCTTAACAGAATAAATTGAAAATGAAAACAATAACAAAAACACAAACAAACACTCAATTTAAATAAATTTTAAATGCCAGTGGTTTTCTCGCTATACATTTTAGCGACCTTTCTTTCTCCACAGTGCTTGCTTAAGTTTGATTTGTGTATACTGGGCTAAGTGTACAAATAGTATAATATGTATGTATAGTATACCCAACTACTATACACCGATGCTTTTCAAACCAAGCCAAAAACCGCGTTTTCCTCGAAAACTCGTCGATTCGTTTTCATTTGACGTTTCAATCAGCTGTGACACACTAGTCGTTAAACTTCGGTGCAAACTTATTTGGTTACAAATTTCGATCGCATTAATTAACAAATTTAGTGCATTTAAGAACAATATTAGCCCATCAATTAATTGTGGAAAATGATTTTAATCTGTGAGTTGCGAAATTTGTTCACTCAGCCATTTTGCTGAATATTGCGAAAGGTGTGTTTGTTCCAACAACTCAACGGTTGGAAGTCGTTTTCGCGGTGTTTTCGTTGAAAACGATTGCAAACGACTCGTTTTGAAAACTGAAATATGTACGGAAAACTTCTGTTTTCGATTAAGTTTTCGTGTATTTTGGCGATAACCCGGTGTTCGGTTTGGTGTGAAAAACATATTTCTGTCATTGAAGGAACGTTTCATTGCAGGCCATTTTTATACGTCTGTTGTGCACCCTCTGTTATCTTTTTCCAACATAATATGCGTACAAAAATACAACTTATATTTGAAGAGGTAATTCTCATTGCAATTGATATAAGATAGTACGAAACTGCAAAAATAATAAGATAAGACAACTACCACCATAAAGGTAGGTATAAGTGCTGATAAGAAATTGTAGTTGAAAAGGAATTGCTCATTTTTGCCAGTCGATGAGTATGTTAAGTGTTCTGTGTTCTATTTTTTTTAGGACAAATTATAAGAAGCAGACATAAAGTAGGTTTTATGGACTTGATGATTAGTATGAAACTTTTTGAATTAATTGTTTTAAAATACATTGAAAGTAAAAAAAGATTAGAATACATTTCGTCTTATAAGTTAAACAAGGGAGTATGTTTATGCAACAGCTCCCCTGTCTTATATTTGTAAAATTTGGAGGGAATTCCATCCGATCATGCAGCCTTTCCAATTCGTTCAGACTTCAGAGTACAAATTCCAGAGTTATAAATCTACAAATTATATCGTCTAATTTGTAAAACTGTCCAGAAATATCATTTGATTGAAATATAAGCAAAAGTGTGTAAAAAAAAAAACAAATCTATAAATCAAAAAAAAAGTCGAGCATCACTGTCTCCTTTGACAGCTGCCGGCATTACTCGCATCGCAACGCATTCCCATGCTTACGTTGGAGGTTGGACACAGCGTAAGAAAGAATTTCATTTTCAACATTTTGCGGTCGAATCGGTGCGGGAGCTAACAGTCAATTATATATTTCTCTCATTAACGGATGAGTTGACAGTTGAGTACTATATTTGGTTTTAGTAGCGCTGTTCTTCACAGGCAAGCTACCGACTGCCAAATAGCATTTCTTTATAGATAAACCTATAACTACATTTATATTACACCAAATGTAAGGGTAATATATGTAAAAACTTTGACGGATCGTGTCAAGATATTTCACTCCAACCAAGAAACTTACTTCATTTTATCAGCTCGGCGTTCACCGAGAAAGCAGTACAATATACAAAACCAAGCCAAACCATAGTCACACACGTCACTGCGCAAGCTCGATCAGAAAGAAATACCTGGCGTGGCGGGAGCGTTTTTAATACTCTCTGCTGTTTGTCCAGTGTGAGTTCTCAGTACACAGTCCACCTCCAAGTGTAGCAGTTATTTGCAGCATTATAAGCTTCTAACTAAATAATCGGACCATATCGGGTAATAATTGCTGATAACGTATCCGCGTTCTAGAATATGTGTCGTGATGTGTGCACAGCAATCGTCATCGTATGAACCCAGCAAAACCAAAGTGTTCGTTTGTGACCAACACGCCAATAAAATTTCATCGAAGCTGCAGACCTACTACCAGGATCAACTGTTCGTCGACATTGTGTTGGCGGCCAAGGCCGACAAATTTAAAGTACACGCTCATTGCAATGTCCTCTCTGCGTCCAGTGACTACTTGCAGAATATCCTCTGCAAGTCGTTTACCGAAGCTGCGTCTGACGCGATTGAGTTGGAAATAGATGGAGCAACCCTCAAGTTGATCGTCGACTTCATGTACAGTGGCACAATAGAGCTTCGCTTTGACAACGTTGAACGTATATCATTGGCAGCGGACTTATTCGAAATGAGCACGCTAAAAGCTGCCTGCTCGGATTTCTTTGGCGAAAGTATCAACATCACCAACTGGATAATGTTTGCGTCAATGGGAAGAGAACAGCCGTGCAATGAATACCATAAAAAGGCCTTCGAATTTGGGTTGCAACACTTTGAGGAGGTGCGCAAGAGTGAAGGTTTTCTTACACTCACACAGGACTTCTTGTGCGAAATGATTTCGAGTGACGACCTCTGCGTGCACTCCGAGGAATCAGTGTTTCTCAGTCTAGTGTCTTGGATGGAGTTCGACCGAGCGAATCGCGAGAAATGCGTGACGGACCTTCTGAAACACGTGCGTTACTCATTTTTGACGACAGACTTCATCAAAAAAAACCGTTCTTCTGTATGTATAACTGTGGAGTCGTGTGAAATGGTATTGACTTGGCTGGAATCACACTTGTCACCTGCAACACTTTCAAAACTCCATTCCGAACGGAAGCTTAACAGAACGAAAAGAGAAAAACTTGCAATAGTGAATGGAACACACACTAACAGTTTGAAACTTCAGACGTTTGACGTAGACTCAAACAGTTGGTTGTGCGAAGATCTACCACGTGCACCAACAAACAGGCAAGATTATAATGTGACTGTGATTGATAAGAAATTAATCATTGCTGGAGGTGTGCACCGCCAATGTGAAACAAACATTGTTGAGTGCCTAGACCTTGGTACGAAGAAATGGAACAGTTTACCTCTAATGGTGAAAGCGCGATCTACTCCTGCAATGGCTGCATTGAACGGCAATTTGTACGTAATTGGTGGATACTCGGATACAAATTGGTTATGTTCCGTAGAGAAGTATGATTTTCGATCAGGCGAATGGGGCGATTGGATAGAAGTGGCTCCAATGCATTTCCCACATGGTTTTGTAAAGGCTGCCGTACTCGGCGGATTATTGTACGCTGTTGGCATTGACGACGACTTCCCTATTGAGCGGTATAATCCCGATAACAATAAATGGACACGAATATCACATAAAAATGAAAACCCAACATATTTCGGTATCGCTGGAGTTGGTGGACATTTATACACAGTAGATAGAGTTCATTCAGAAGTAGAAGGTGCAACTTTTGAGCGTTATAATCCCTCAACCGATACATGGACGGTGATTAGCCCTGACTTTAGATTACCGTTCTTTGAGTTGCAATGTGTTTCTTGGTATAATAGGCTTATAGTTTTCGTAGGACAATCCGATGATCAGCTTAAACTCCACAATTCGGTTGAAGAGTATAATCCGGAAACAAACGAATGGAAGACGTTGCCTCCCTTTTTACCAGATAAATTCGAATTTACTAAAATTCCAATTACTTTTGTACTAAATAAATAAATGAGAGATGAAATTGAAACAATTCTAAAATTTTTAAAATTCGATGTCAGTATTAGTCAGCCATTATTATAACAACCGTTTTCCTTTCTTTTTTTTTTTAATTATATTATTATAAACACCTTAAATTACTTTTAATTTTTATAGTGCTCGCTACCAAAGCTACCTCTCCGTTTACTTTGTTTCATCGTTTAACTGGGCTGTTAATAACCAGCCGCATAATTAAAACTCGACTACTTTTGTCAAGTCTCACTTTCTGAACGCACCCTCGCATTTGATTGAATTGTTTTAAGCAGGTTTTAGATGCACAGTTGTTGGCAATGCCGCCAAACGATACTCGAACAGCAGAAAAAGCGCCGCCATTTAATCCAATTGAATGAGGCGGAAAAAATTAATAAGAACGCAACAAGCACGCACTCAAAAAGGAGAAAAACTAAAAGTAAAAATATTATTTCATTAAATTCGTTATACCTTTTTTTTATGCATTATATTCCTTCCCTTGCAGGATTTAAAATAAATGAATTGGGAAATTGACAAATTGATGAAACTTTTTTGAGAGCGATATAGGTATACATATAGGTTGCTTAGAAGCAACAACAGTGTTTAAGTCGCAGAAGATCTTCCTTTTATTTTATACGACTGGTAGAGTGGTAGGCAGCCAAGGAGAATATACTAACTATTGAGATGACAGAACACAACCTATAAAGTTACAAGCAATGATAACCTAAATCAAGGTAAGGCCACTCCCAGCAGCCTATGAAGAAAGAAAAAAACAAGGACAATGATACCTTGACGAGTACAAGGAGGAAATTTGTTTTCAAACAATCTATACACACTTAACTGCAGATATAATAGATCTATTCACGTACTTTCCCGAGCCAAACACTAACAATCTGTCAAACATAAAAAAAATTAGCGATACTCTCTCAGAGACCTGAATAAATACCCCAAAGTACGTGGCTACTTTAAGCCACTTTCATCTTTACATCTAATCCATATAACAAATAAATATAGGTATAACAAACCTTTTTGCAATACATATTATATGAAACGTTCCAGGAGAACATTCGACAACCACCGAATTTTTTTTTCGTTTCACAGATTTTTTTTCTTTGTAATCGAATTTTAAGATAGATTTTGAATTTGTTTCTTGTCAACTTTTTGCATTTGACATATTTATTAGTACTTGCCCGTTGAAATTCTTTGAGCTATTTCGAGCCAAGAGAGGAACTACTATTCCTTACTCGTTATTTCGCTAATTTTCTCTTTTTCTGTAATTTTTGATTTCTATCGATTTATATATTGATTGCGCTAGATTTAAACCGCATACGCAATTGAAACTTTAAAATCATACTTTGTCCTCTGCTAAACACTTTTCAAAAAAAGAAATATTTCGAAATATAACCGCTCACTCCCCTATTATAGACACAAACCATTCAAAATTACCCAACAGATGGTGCTTCAACAAAAAACCAGTGACATTTCGACTTGTCAGAAATCCACTTGCCCCCAACGCATGTCATCGCGCCAATAAATAAACCACCACTGCTGGCAACATTCATTTAAATTCCAGCAACCAAAACAAACCGCCATGGCCGCATTGCGCAGGCAGCATTTCAGAACCATCAGCAACATTTTTCATTGTCATCCTTCTTTCGATCGAATTGGACGCGAATTTTCCTTATTTTGCGGAATTTTTGTAGCAATATTCAGTGGGAAGTTAAATTCCCATCGGTAGCACTTAATAATTCGATTGTATTAAAAAGAGTGTTCAGTGTATTGCACCCGTGTCGTGACGCGAATCACCGATAAGAGAATCTTTGGCTTCAGCATTTTTGTCCTGTCATGAGAATTTGTGAAAATACTATCGATTTTCTTTTTTGCCTAGCATCTACAAATTCTCCACCAATAGCTTTGCTAAGTGTTAACTGTGAGAAATCCAGGACTTAATCATTCCAAATCAGAATACATAATGTAAATTTCTGTGCACTTATCGATTTTTTGTAGTTTATCCTTTCGAAAAGGATAGTTTAGCTACGTTCACAAACACCACTGCCGCGCCTTTTGATTCCTTTATTACGGGTATTTCATAAAGAGTGTGTAACAAATGAAAAATCTTTTTTTCCGCGTGCGCCATGAAATGAAAATGTAATTGCTTCCTAGAAAAAAAAAAAAAACTTACAAGCGATAAAGTTACCTCTGTGTATATATAAAATCCAACTCTATTGGCATTCCAACTCAAGAAGAAGTGAACGATGAAAACCCGACTAATATCGTTAAACTATCGAGGATCTGCTTCGGTGGATCCTCGTTACTCTGCAGCAATGCTGCCGTGGACAATAAATGACATTCGCTCAATGGAGAACTATACTCGGGTAAGCAACGTTAAGCTGTAAGATTGACATAGGGGTTCATACTTCATTATATCCTAATTTTAATCCTTCGAGACGGCGACGCCACAACATAAAAATGATGTCATACAAAGAGAAATTGATAGTCACAAAGAAATCGTACTCGACTTCCAATCGGAGTGTGGTGGTTCACAAAGTATGATTGGGGAAAAAAGTTGTAAAGACAGATTCCCTTTGCACGGCGATGGGCAACTCTAGTTGGACGCCTTGACCCTTGATTCATTTGCAAAGATGATGCTGTATCATGGGAGTGACTGAAATTATTTTCAAAGTCACTTGTTTAATTTTGGTGACACTTGTCCTCAATTTGAGGGTGACTACTTTCATGTAGGACTATCCATCACTATAACTTTATTACTTTTGACGTACAATGAATGTTAAACAAATTCACCGGAATCTTATATATATACTCCATTCAGACGTTAACCAGTCTTATATGCAAAACCCTGCTGGGGAACATAAATATTACACGCGAGAAAGGCCATCGTTTCAAGGAATAATAACAAAAACGTTTACCGGTATAAAGAAGCTATACGAAGCCACATAAACGGTAAAGACAGGGCTGATGAGAGGCAATAGCATCTCGTTGGTCCTTGGGTTGTCTTGAAACATATAAGCAATTTTCTCAGGCCAATTAAAAATAGCTCTTGTCCTTTCTTATTGACAGGACATGAAATAGGTATAGCATGTGTGTAGCAGGAATGCTTACGACAGACCGTGCATCCTATACCTAACCATATCAAGCGCGCCTTCGAAAACCTTATTTCAATGGTTCCTTCTGACTGGTAGCAATATGGTCAGTTTTCCCACTGCCTGGCCAATAGAGATTTGACAAAAATCCAAGACCACAACTGTGATCCCATTAGGATTTTCAGATTTCAGATTTTGTGTCCCAATGAAACATTTAATGAGGTTACTCTTCTTTTGCATTAGTGTTGCTGTGAGTTAAAAGTCAGCTGTTATTAAATAGCAATTGATAGCAGCAGTGACCAAATGTAAATAATCTCGTTTCCTTAACTTGACTAGATTGGCCTGGACCCTGGACTAGATGAAAACTGAACTCGAAAACTAGATTTGTCGGTAACCTCAGTTTCCTACTTCAGCGAACTGTCAACATAGTTCTCAGTCAGGAATTTCTTGCTATCTACATTTGTCAGATCCACTAAACTAGATTATTAAACGTACCCAATGTAATTAAAAGCAAACTTCAAAGCTTGACAAATGTCAAATTGTTGCTTTGAGCAACAGGGAAAAAAGAATTAAGGACTTGCTACCTTCAGAAATCGTTGTCTCCCAGTTTTTATTTATGTATATAGATCACTACCTACAAATTTCCTGAAACTTATGTCGTTTTCGATTTGGCAAAAGATCAATTTTTTTTTTGATCGAGATTGCTTTTCATGTTCGATTTGCCACAAAAATCAATCTTTTTTTTGATCTCAGATCACTTTTGAGAAATCGCAATTTTTCCTCAGATTTTACACATACTTTCACTAACACCAATGATTATGACACACAGCGTCGGTTACGAATTGTTTATCGTTGGAACGATTGCTTTTTTAACTGAATTATTTATTAAACGCGTATGGGATCGAGTTTTTATATAAAATTATTTCGAAATGCAGTACTATAAATGTGTGAAAATCAATTGAAATGGATTTCGAGTGCAAGTGTATATATGCTTTTTTTTGCCGCCAACTCAATACACACACATACCAATATAATTCAGATTTTATGTTCGATTTGCCAGCAGAAATCTGAAATCTCAGATCAAAATCTGAAAAGCCAAATCGAAAACGACATTACATTTAAAATTTGGATTACATAAAAAAAAGGAGATTTTAATATACACACTTTTAACGGAACAAGTGCGAAATTTATGAAATGAATTCAAAAAAAAGCAATTGCCTCCAATGGCGACTTACTTCAGTTTTCTCCTTCAAATCTTTAGGGCCAATTTTAATAAGCTAGCCGTCTCTTTCTGCCGGCGTTGACAGAGCGACGTTGCCAGTCGCTGACACAAATGTTGTGGTTTAGTGAAAGTAGGTGTAAATTTCGTTAAGAAAACGAGATTCGCAAAACCGCTCTGACTCTAAAACAGATTGGGCCATGGGCCTTACCAATAAACATTTTTAGTTTTGACTTAAAATTTAAGTAGTTCACAGTGGCTATATTTTCCATACGAATTTCGCAATTGTGAGCATCCGTCAAATTTTAAGTCGAGACTAAAATTGGTTATGGGCACATGCCAATGGAACATGAAAATTGAAAACAGCTGATTTCTAGAGCAGACTAACTTTAGGTCTATTCAAGTTAGTGCTGTCAAACTCCAAAAAATTAGCGAAACTCTCTCATTACGTTTTCCATTGGGACAGTACGCATAATAATGTGTACTTACTCGAAACATTTCTTATTTGTCAAACTTTAAAGTATGTTTGTTATTCATGTCGTTTTTAGACGACAAGTTTGTGAAAAATAGAGCAAAATATACATTTGGCCGCTGCAATAAAGAACAGCTGCCTTTTAAAACACACCACCACAAATAATGCAGACAAAAAAAAATTGTTTTATGTTCCATTGGGTACGAAAATCTAAAATCTGATAGCAAAATCTCAAAATCCCAATGGAAAACGACATTAGCTGAAAATATACTGAAAATTAGTTTGATAGACTTCGAGCTACTTTGAGCCACTTCACTTACATCTTTGACATCTAATCCATACAGCGTTGCCGCTTCAAAAAGGGGAATAAAAAGGGGCCCGAGCCGAAAAAAGGGGCCACCACATAAAATACTAATAAAAAAAAATAAAACAGCCACAATGACATTTACTTTTAACAAAAAACAAATTTATTCGTCACGAAACACTTCATTTCATAAAATAATGTTTGCATTTTTTTTTTCGTTCAATAAAGAATGAAATCTTACTTAAACTGAAAAAGGGTCCATTTTGATAATTTTTCAAAAAGTGGGGGCCAATGGTCCTGAGCATCTAAAAGGGGCCAACGCTGAATCCATATCACAAATAAATATAATATAAAACTTACTTCCTTCGTTCTGAGAGAACATTCGACCACCAACTAATTTTCTTTATTTTCACAGATTTTATTTTTGAATGGAATTGATTTTTAAGACGGATTTTGAATTAGTTTCTTGTCAACTTTGTGTATTTGACATATTTATAAGTGCATACCGGTTGAAACTCTGAGCTGTTTCGAGCCAAGAGAGGAACTATTCGTTATTTTGCTAATTTTCTCTTTTTCTGTCATTTTTGATAAGAACTTGTATCGAAAGCGTTCGATCTAAAACGCGTATACGCGAATAAACCGTTTGTCTTGCCCAATGGAAAACGACATTACTAAACTAGACTCTCGACGATAAGCTATCTCACTTATACTGCATCAGAAAGCAGACAACGAGCTAAATATAATATTGGAATCGGTTATTTTACATTATTATAAAATTAATTTCTATGGGCCTTACTAATAATCATTTTTAACCTTCACACTGAATATTTCCTAGGTCACAATATGTAGTTTTGTATGGAAATTTTCGCCTTTGTGAGCTCGAAAAATTTAGCGTGGGCACTAAAAATGATGATTAGTACCGCATATCCAATCCAATATTACAAATTTAACAACAAAATGTAAATCATCATATTCTAGTTCGCATGAACTTCCTCTAGATGCTCGCTTTTTGTTCTTCCGCATAGGTTTTGGCGAATGGGATTCTACTCATCCCGCCGTACTTGTAACCAATTTTAGTCTCGACCAAATTTACGGAAGCTGACAATTGCGAAATTTGTATGGCAAATATAGCCACTGTGAACTACTTAAATTTAGAGTTTCAGTGAGCTTTAGTCGTTTCAGAGTTGAAACTAAAAATGTTTATTGGTAAGACCTATAGCAAGTAATGAACAATTTTATTTGGCATCCACTTACCATCGTTGCGCCCTCAGTCTTGTTCCACACAGATCTGATGACGTCAAATTGTTGCATATCCATTAAAAACTGCACGAGGATAAGCAAATTTCGTACCTTCCCTATGGAAATGCATTATTTATCCATTGTTCTCTAACCAGGGAACAAAGGTAATTCACAATAAGGCTCTTAACTAGAATAACAAAAGCCAACAAGAACGACCATAGCAACAGCGGATACGGCATACAACACACCGCACATAAGATGAAAAGTATTTTTCTGTTCATATTGTTGTAACCCCGCTCACCGCGGCAAAAAAAAATTCGATTTTCCTTTTCTACTGCTCTTTGTCCTCTCATTAAACCAACTGCCACCACCTGAGGGTGTTCTCCTTAAGATCATGACAAGAGGTCCGTGTGAGTAAAGTGTCATCAACGTTGCAGAGAAGTTGTAATTATTTTGGCACAAGGTCAGGCTCAGGATATATTTTAATCCACACAGTCGTTGTTTATGTAAATTTTCTTGCTCCTACTATGTCAATTATTTATTCTTTCAAGTCAAGTTGACATTGGCATACACAAGTGACAGTGCCAGAGAGCTTGACTTGTCATTCCAGGCAGATGGGCGATATTCGTCATTACAGTTGCAGTTGATTTGACACAATCAGAGACAATAAAATGGTCTGGATGATGTACAACTTTTAATTTATCGAACTATTATTTTGCCAGGCAAATGCGCGGCTATAGCGACTTGCGTCAACCAAAATATGACGCGATATGTTTTGTAATTGCGATCGCGAGTTTTACCCGCCGTTACCATTGTGGTCTGTTATTTGGTTGTAATCGGTTGCAAATTACACGTCTAAATGGTAGTTTATTGTTGATTGAGTTGGTTAGTTATAGCTGAGTATTTTTTTATTTTTCGACGAGGAACAATAATTTTATCCCGTTTGCGGGTGTTTGCATTGATGTTATAATTTGTTTCCCATTTCAATTCGCTCTACATCAAGTGCTAGCGCTATGATGTTGGAACCAACGCGAAGTTGGCTTCGAGTCCATATATAACATGTCATTCATGACCATGGTGATATGTAACGTGTGCACATAGCTTAATGAATCGCAATGAAGTGCACATTAAACTGTCAAACATTTTTATAGATTATTCCAACCAAATATGGAACTAAAAACACACAGCAATGAAAGTCTGTTTCACACATCCAGTGCTGGCATGCAGTGACTGATGCACTAAACCATAACTTTCAAATCCTTTCTCGAATGTATAGGTACATAATATACAACTGAGGGAGTTTGCCATAATTAACTGGCGCAACATTTCGCAACTAAAAACAATACATAATTGCTACAACAATTCCCCCATGTACATAGTTCCGCCTTAAAGGATGAAGAAACCCCTTTTTAACAACCTTTGCCACTGACGTCACACCATAGGGTGGTCTAGGAAAAATCAATATCCTAATCGCATACTCTGCACGCAATATACATACCAACGTATGGGGCTATTTTTCCATTAACATGACTATCTTCCAATTGGACATGTATTTCTAAAACTGAACGGGGTGGCATCTGATAGTCTGTCACCGCTGGCAGTAGATTGGAAGTCAAATGTCCTGAATATCAAATATAAAAAAAGGACGAACATAAACTCAGACACATGAATGTGAAGACTGGGTATAAATAAATTACGGTTGTTCTCTGTACATATAATATGTGCCTGACACATAAAGTGTGCTAAGCAAGGAAAAAATTGGTATGAGCGGGCGGATTGCAAAATTCCAACTGAAAACAAACCATTTATAACCTTAAAAGGTAGGTTGACTTTTCGTATAACTCAGAAAGTATTTAAATTGTCCTGAGAGTGTGTCTCCTATAATATTCTGGGTGGCAGCATTTATGCTTGGTCGCAAACGCCAACGATGTTAATGTCATACGTGCTTGAAAGTAAGACTTTTTAGAAATTTGCTTGTGAGTAAGGAGATCACAGGACTGTGTATTACCCTTTTATAAGGTTCAAAGATATCTAGATATTCATCTAAATTTAATCTATAAACAGATGGTGGTTATCGATTTAAACTTCTGGGGGTTTTCTCCAGGATCTAAAACCGCGCTACTAAAGTCCAACCAGCTTAATCCAAAAAATATAACCAACATAGAATTCAGTTCCATACTTGCAAGACCGACTGTAAATTAATTTCCTCCTTGGATTATTGACCGTTATATACTATTCACTAGCACACCCGTGGAAAAATAAATAGAAAAATCAAGGATTCAATATGCAAACCAGATCCCATAAAAATAAAAACACAACCCGAGTAGGCGTCCTGTAATTTTAGTTCATTTAAAGCGTCCTGCCAACAGAAAGGACAACAAAAAGAAACTAAGAAAGACGACTTGGACTTATTTTCTGTGGAAGTTAACGCGTGCCAAGAGGCCAATAGGTATTGATTTAGCATTCTCTCGATACCTCTCGGGAAATTATGTAAAGACTTTTATATTTTGAGATTGTTTTCGGGGGTAACTTATTCTCTATAGTGTCAACTGCTACATTCGTCTTCCAAAGTGTAGATGACAGGAGATTGCATGAATTTAAATATTAAAATTAGCACAAAAAAAGAATAAACCAAACAATTTCGCTCGGTCCTGCAAGGAAATGATATCGCATTGATGGACAATGCGGATTATAACGAGTACGAAAAGTTGGTATCCTTTGTTGTTTATTGATTTGTTGAAATTGCGCGCGAGCGAGTCGCATACAAAAGCAAAAGTTTTCAACAGACTATTTTGTTTGTTTGACTTTTTAATTGACAGTTTATAATTCAGTTGTTTGACAGCTCAATTCGAAAGTGTTTCGAAATCATGGGGTGCGTTCGGTAGGTGTGCTTTTAATTTCTTAAATTGATGTTCATTCTGCTTATTTTATTAAACCTTGTCTGGTTATTCTATTTACCAATAGAAATTAATCAGCGTAAATAGTTCTCATTCCAAGTTTAGGTCGTGTTTGATTTGCTGTAAATAATTATTATTGGCCGCGTTCCACTGCCCGCTAGTCTTCTAGCACAAAATATCCCAGATGAAGGAACGCTCTCGCAGCGGCAGCGGCAAAGTGACATTTGACTTGTTCGCATCAAAAACATATGACTTTCCTTCATAAATAATTTCGTGTCGCATAATTATTTCCAAACTACATTTAAAAAGAAATGGTACATGTTATAGAAACCATAATAATATCGGAATTGCTATTTTACTTACCTTTTTACCAATTTTATCACAATAGCAGCTCGGGTTCGTATTTTTGTTTTTATTTTGTAGACGTTTGAACGATTTCCTTTGACAGCTGTTTTTTTTTTCTCTCAAAGCAGCGGGTAGTTTTGCGCTAGATTGAGAAATTTCCCTGAAAGGGATATTTCACAAAAAGTGCTAGACGACTAGCGTAAATGGTAAAATGTAAATTTTTTTTATATGGAGTTTGACATGCCGCTGCTCATCTAGCGGGAAGTGGAACGCGGCCATTTACTCCCAAGTGGCTCTTGCTGGGAGTGTATACGGGTATACCTAGTGTGAGTTGTCGAAGTGTCAAGTAGAGCGTAGTTGTAATTGCGTGCTGAAAATAATACTTTACTTTGCTTTGCTGAGATCGAAGCTCAAAAAAACAGGCCCAATGTCAATTTTGGCGTTCACGACTGACATTGTCATAATTCATGTACCTATACTTATTAGAAAAAGAAGGAAAGTCCAATAAACAAATGAATAATCGGGCCTACACACATTTCAATAAGTTCTTGATTCATAATTTTGTCCTATTTTTACATGCCAAATTTGCTTCATTATTTCTGAGGCCGATGGTCTGAGTGCAAACAGTTCTCATTGGAGGATGTTTACCCTCGAGGCCAGCAACTTATATGAGACGATGCCCACTAGGGCATTCCGCACTCTCACCGTGCCAAAGTTCGCATTCCGCCGCACTTCAATCAAACAAACTTGAGAACCTAACGACATTATTCAACTGGAAAATTTGGCGCGTCGTCATGATAACGCACGAAAACTGACAGGTATTTTGCGCACCCTTCTCCCCGAGGACAATTTGTGTGAGTTTTTTTTTTTCACAACTACAGTTTCGGACAATTTGTGCGTTTTCATTTGTAAACCACATTCGTCGGATTTCACTCGAGAAAATCAATTCCAAGAGTTAAAATTAGAATGGCGCACAAATCAAACTGATAACGGTACACAGGTGGTTTCGTTCGTTGGCAATAATGATGTGGATTGTTATATTATATACAATACACTGACTGGAAAATTGATTGCATGGGGAGAAGGTAATTTAATGGCTGCGAAGGATTCCCTTCGCATGGGCAATTAATTAAGAAAATGGGTTCAAGGCGTATTCACGCACATCATCTGGACAAAGACGATGGGGAAATCTGTTCCATAAATTATTGTTATGGCATTTTAAGCATACCGCACAGCGATGTGTATACCAAAGTAATGCCTTTCGGGAGCTTAATCTGAATAGGATATTACACAGGAGCACTTTATGAATGGATTGAGTGGAGAATCAAAGCAAAGAAAGGGAATTTTCTTTGATAATTACCTTATAATTAGATTTTTACAGTAAAAGAGGAAGCATTAATCATTCTAAATTAAACGCAGAGGAGGATTAAAGCAAGCTGGAATTGTCTGTATGTGAAACTCACAGTAAGAGTCGCTTATAACGAACTCGAGGGGTCCAACAAAATTGATTTGTCATAACCAAAGTGGGTTTTATCATGTGATATAAAAAAAAAAAAATAAACTTCGAATAAACTTCGAGTAATCTTCCACATTGACATTTTTGGTTCGCGTATAATAATTTTGTTCACATGCGAACAGCATGCAAAAAGAGCACTTATGAAACATTTACACCATTACGCAAGTCAATGCAAATCAAGGGCGTGAGAATGAGATCACAAATCAGAAGCCTAAAGTGTCATGGATGTTCTACCCATAATTATAGATACGTAAACGGAAATAAACACAAGTTCCGGCCCCCAACATTTCTGCAATTACCTGAAAACATTTCTATTTCTGATTTGGAACATGTGAAATGAGAGTGGTAACTAGTTTCAGTGAATTAAACAAACAATTCATCAATCAGTTATATACGAAATAAGTAAACAGTTGTCCGTTCATCACTTCTGCAAGCCATATTGTTTTATAGGAACTCGGAATTTCGTTAGCCATCGCTATAAAAATATCAGCATGCGGAGCTTTCCAATAATTTCTAGCACGTAAACAAGATGGCCGGCCTAAATACGTGTAACGTTCCTTTTTGCGTGTTAGGTAATGCTGTCCCTTTCAGTCACACAGCTATTTAGTATTAAGCATCCCTTTAATCTCCCGTGTTAGGAATTAGTGACCGTGTAAATGCAGCATTAGCGAACCCATTTAGCTGAGTGGTACAATGCTCGAGCTAAATAATCGAACTTTTGTTTCAGAATGTACTCCATGTATCTGTTAAAATTTTAGCGCGCCTATTTAATGGCCCGACCCATTTCCTCAAGTTTAATCTTGACAGATCGTTGTGTTGTTTGGGTGCTTTTTTGTATTGCGGAGAGCGCGTAGAAGTAAGCAAGGATGAGTTTTTTTTTTATAAATTCCTCGACAAGGAGCACCTAGAATCGGAAATGGTTTAAATTAGAGAGATTTTAATTTTTGAAGTAGGCAAGTTATTTTCAAAATAAAGCAGTTTATTGTGACATTTATCCATAGCGCTATCTACATAATGTCAAAATTTAGCTATGATTTTAACTGATATTTGGAGAGAAAAGTTGGAGACCAGATAAAATTTAGTTTAGCTCGAGCCACTGCTGGTACTTCTTGTCTTAAGGCATCGCTACAGTCCGGGGTAAGGTAGGTGGTCCAAATAAGGCCCATAACCTAATAAGGCCCAGTGTGCAAAAGTCGGCACAACCGACAAGCTACAGGAATTATATTTTAAATGTGCTTGTGGCCACCTATGGCTACACTAAAATCGAATGAATTTTCCGTTTTACGCAATCGTGTTTTATTTTACAGTCGATACAATTTAGTGAATGTGAACGCACGCCCTTTTTATTAGAAACAGGATTTTGTGTAATTGATTTTATTGCAAATAATAATTCGGTTAAGTCAAGTTCTTACACTAAAAATACCACATATAAAACCAAGGTTTAGTGTGGTTTAAGTATTATTTTAAATCATTCAGTAGATTTTCGTTAAAATTTTTGTAAAGAAAAGTTTTTCATGTTCCTAAAAAGGCCCACCGAAAATATTATTAGGAATATTAAAGTAAATTTTTTTCTTTTGGTTGTTTTTAGATAAAATGTCAAAGGCGAGCAAATTAGGGAACAGAAAGTGGGCAGAATGGTCTACAAGTGATATGAAAAGGGCCTTGAAGTTATTTTTTTATTTTTTTTTTTTTTAATTTGAATTTTTTTCCATTCTTGTCAAAATGGTTTTGTATTAATAAATAATACAACTATAATATTAAATCAATAATAAACTACGTTGTTTTATTTCTTTCATGACAAAATTTTCAAATTATTTCAGCAATATAACCAATGTAACTGAACAAAATTATGTATGGGCCTTATTCGGAACAGGTGTTCATAATAAGGCCCAAGGTAAGGTTTTTAAAAATGGTCTAAAAATATATTTTAAATAGGGTTTTAACAGATAAACGTTGCGTTTTTATATAGATAACTGAACTAAGGCTTATGCTAATATCAATTTAATAAAATTCTTTTAGGCGTTTGAAAGTTATTAACGAAAAACCATTAGGTGGGCCTTATTTGGGTCACCTACCTTACACCTGGTTCTCAACCAACAAGCGTCTCCAGCCAGCACGATCTTTGGCCAGCTGTCTCCAGATTCGCACGCTAAGTTGGTTAAGGTCCCCTTCCACTTGCGTGCGCCACCTAAGTCGCAAGGCAAAGTATATGGTGTTACCAAGAAAGGACACCCAACATCGACGTCTTGGTCAGAATATCTCTATAGACAGATATAACTTTGAGGTGGTAAAGGACTTTGTCTACCTAGGCTCCGCTATGAACTCAGACAATTACACCAGTGCTGAGATTAAACGAAGAATAACTCTTGCCAATCGCTGTTTCTTTTAGCTAATAAAGCAATTGAGTAGCAAAGCCCTCTCTCGAACAACTAAAGTGGCCCTTTATAAGACCTTAATCATCCCAGTCCTACTTGATGGTGCAGAGGCAAGGACTCTATCCAAAGCGGATGAAGTTACTCTTTCTTGATTCGAGAGGAAAATTCTTCGAGTAATTTTCGGTCCCGTCTGCATGGACGTTGACTGGAGGAGGAGCGCAGGTACTATCACGGAAAAAAATAAAATGGAAACTTACATCTAACTGACAGCTCAAAATTTTGACAAGTAAAACTCTATTTTTTCTGCGCCATTCAGAATATCTTCTTCATCGCTGGACTCGAAAAACATTTCGTATTCGTCTGAATAAGTTCAAAAACTGCTTCTAGGTTATTATTACACATTTTATAACGTTGACGTTTATTTTACGATAATGTCAAAATGACATTTCTTTAATTGTTTGTACTTCTCTTGAAATTGAGAGGTTTCTCCCTCGATTTTTGAGATTTGACATTTTTCTATGCTGCAATTGCACGAACGGACCTAATATGACTTTTAATGACAAAACAAAAGTGTATTACATTACCTCTACCTTTTACTTAAGGATTTTTTTGTGACCGAAGAAGACTAAAAAAAAACAGCGTTAACACGAAATTTTCTTTGCTCGTTTACACAACTTAAAAGGGTTTTAGCGGTCTAGATAAAACAAAATAAATATTTTCCACATAATATAATATACCTACATGTATATGAGCAACATTGTTTTACAGTGGAATTAATAAAGTCTGGAAATAAAAATCTTTTAAAAAATTAAGCGTCAAAAATTTACCGAAAATATATTGCTCGTCAGTTTTCACTTAACGAACATCCCGCGGTTGCTATTGTTTCATGTCATGTTATTGGTTGCAATTGGTGTATACCTGCAAGATGTCAAAAAGTGAACAAATAGGGCAGGCTGCCAACATTCCAGCGATAAAACCAGCTTTCTGAACAGCTGCTGTGAACCGTTTATTTGCACATTTTCTTACAGAAATTCTGGACGCAGCGCAGAGTGCAGGGCTGCAAGTAAAACAGATATGCAGACAACTGTTTGGCATGCATTGCATCGGCTAAAAGGGCTACTGTCATTGATGTGTTAACAACCAAAACAAAAACAAACATGAACACCAGTGTCAAAAAGCGATGATGCCAAATACTTCTAATAGCAATTTATTTTCGTTTCTGTTGTGGTACCCTTGAATTTTGCAGCAAATTTAGAAATAGAGGCATGTTGCAGTGAGTGCAGAATTTACGTGTGTCTATATCCATATAAACATGTGAATTCCAATCTTGCTGCGCAGTGAATTCTGCACATGTGTTTTGAGCATAATGTTGCTCTTCAGCTCGTGTCCTCATAAATATTTGCTTTTTTAGACAAGACGCCATTAATCGCTCCCACCTCCCAACTTCCGAACCATTAAGTGTTGACGTCGCCACTCGCATCGCATTTCCATCTAATTTTCCACCTGCAAAATATTATATAAATAACTTCAGTCTATCTTCGGTGTCTTCTGTAATATATAAATTGATATGACGTGCAATGTTACTTTCTATCCCATTTCACCGTTCGCACACTTGATGTAAATATGTATTTGCATACGAATATCCTAGACGATTATCTGAATCCTTCGCGTTGTCTCGCTAAATTATTCATTAACCCTCCTGCGTTTATGCGAGTGCAAATTGGACTACCATAATCACGACCCGTACACTCTGGGCGACCGACGGGAGTGCTCTCAAATTAATCATTCACATGAAACCGACCGTGAGAATGTCGTTGCAAGTCCTTGTGCATAGTTTTTCCTTTTGCATTTTATTTTATTTGCCTTTTATTTGTTTTGTGTACGCCGTGAAAATGTGTGTGCTCCTTCATAAACATCAGCCTCTCATCGTTGTCGTTGTCCTTGGCATATTGTCGTCATCGTGTTTTTGTTTTGATATATTTTTTTTTAATTTATTTCCATTTAAAATTTAACCCCCATTTGTCTTTGCAGCTTTCTGTTGGTGTTGAAAACGGTATCCTTGAGTCGTACAATTCAGACTTTGAACTTCAGTTTGGCCATCCTTTGAAGCATATCGTTGGCATGTGCCGCATCATACATCGCAACGGACGCAACGGATACTCACAAGTAAAACAGAACACAAATGGCATTAAAAACGCTCTGGCTAGTGCAACATCATTGTCGTCATCCTCGTCATCATCATCGTCATTGTCATCCAACTCGTCGCTGTCGGCGTCATCGGGTAGCTCATCTAGTAGTGCTAGTGGCAATATGGCCGGCGGCGGAACTGGTGTTTCAACTGCAACCGACTGCAATGGAAGTGTCGCTGTAAAGAGTGCAGCTGTTATGGAATTCAATGGTCCTCTGACGGGACTTGTTTACCTGATGAAGGATCCACGAGATCCACTCTTGCATATTTACTTATTTGAATGCGAATCTGTCGATGAGGTAAGTAGTTTGTTGCATCTGGCATCATCAGTGTGCTGTGAATATTGAGAGGATGTTCGGTTGGCTTAGTTGATATATGGTTGTCTGAATTAAGGGTATTAAAGGACTATTCACATGAGAGCGAATTGCGAACCGCGACCTAGCGAATATTCGTAGTTTCTGACACTTTATTCACATGAAAAGTGGCAGATACCCGCGATTCAGTTTCATTTTTAAAGGTTAAGTACGAACAAACTTTTCATTCATGGGTTTGTGATTATGTTTATTGTGAAAAATGTGATGTGTGGCAGATCAGATTATATTCTAGTACGTCACTCGGCGATCGTTCTAGGTGCTGATTCCTAAAACTATTTTCCAGCACCTGATTTGATACAAAATTCGAGACCGTCACGCTCATTGTTCATTGCTGATACATTAATTCATCGTTGCGTCCCTTCTGGGAGTTAATGTTCTTTCGAAACAATTGATGTCCATTGTCCACGCAGTAGGACTCGAATGAATTAAATTAAAGTACATCCCCACATTATTTTGATGACCTTCTTTGTTTTTCTTTTAAACCGCCCAAGTTGCCTCCATTTAACAACCCACTTTACGGGTCAACGTAAATTAGAAGCACTAAATCTAATCCGTATATCCACCAGCTTGATCGCCTTTTGAAACTTTAGAGCCTACAATTAGAGCATAGGTACAACGAATTTTCGTCATTAGTGTCTGAATTTGGGTCAGCGAGCGCTGAACTCTGGGCCGTATGGAATCAATGCGATTAAGGACACCGACATGTTTCCTTTTTCCCCGACATCGTATACGTATATTGTATATTATTTGAAAAGAAGAAAAAAACTAGTCATCGTTATATTAACGCTTATATTGCATGCAACTTCAACTTCATATGTATAGTTTATATGTGTGCGGTTTGTTTGATAGGGTGGAACCGCACACGAGACCATGTTTCATCTTTTGCGTATGCGAGCTTATGCAGCTGTATGTGATAATGGGCCTTACTAATAATCATTTTTAACCTTCACACTAAATATTTCCTAGGTCACAATATGCAATTTTGTATGGAAAATTTCGCCATTGTGAGTTCCAAAAATTTAACCTGGACACTAAAAATGATTATTGGTACCGCGGAATGACTCCAAATAGTTTCTTGAAAAAGATTGTTTTATTATTTGAATGAGGCTAATTGGCAACTAGAGAGTAATGCACCATGCAATCTTGTTTTGTTTCCAGCTGTACTTGTTAACAATGGAAGAGTTATTTCAATGGATTTATATTTTGTGAGCGGTCTTTTTGTGAGACGTTTAAGTGACATTAGGACTGTAATGGAATCATTTGGAAATGCATTCCTTGAATTCAAGGAAATACAGTCGAACCTGGTTAATTGGAATCTAATGGGACAATTATATGTACATCAGTCTCACTTATAGACGTACTCCACTAACCGAGTATATCACTTATCCGGTATAGCAAATGTTTGAAAAATGTTCAAATTTGGAGCGAAAATCGTTTTTTTTTTATTTATTAAATATAATTTCAATCTTTTAATTGCATATGCAAACGAAATTTGTTTGGCAGCAATTCGCACTTACTTTACTTTACTTTTGGTGGCGCTTACAGTCCGGGGTGGACCACGGCCTCAACTAACAAGCCCCTCCAGCCAGCTTGGTCCCTCGCTAGCTGCCTCCAGTTACGGACACCAAGTTGGTTGAGGTCGTACTCCAATTGTGGGCGCCACCTAAGGTGGGGTCTTCCTCTGCTGCGTTGTCCCTCAGGGGTGGATTCGAAGACTCGTCGGGCTGATGCGTTGTTGTCCATACGCTCCACGTGCCCCAGCCATCTCAGCCGTTGTATTTTCAGCTTTTTGACTAGGTCAGCGTCGCTGTATAGCCCGTATAGTTCGTCGTTGAATCTTCTTCTCCACACTCCATCGTCACAAACTGGACCGAATATCACTCGAAGAATCTTTCTCTCAAAGCATCCCAGAAGGTTTTCATCCGCTTTTGACAAGGTCCATGCTTCTGCACCATACAGCAGGACCGGGATGATTAAGGTCTTATATAGTACCTCCTTGGTTCTATGAGAGAGGGCTTTACTTCTTAGATGCCTTCTTAGCCCAAAGAAACAGCGATTGGCAAGAGTGATTCTTCGCTTGATCTCTGCGCCGATGTCATTTTGCGAAGTGATAGTGGAGCCCAGGTATACAAAGTCTTTAACTACTTCGAAGTTGTATCTGTCCATCGTGACGTTTTGTCCGAGTCGCCGATGTTGAGAGTCCTTTCTCGTTGACAGCATATACTTCGTTTTGTCCTCATTAACAGCCAGACCCATGTTCCCCGTCTCCGTTTCGATAATAATGCCAATGTCATCAGCATAGGCAAGTAGTTGAACGGACTTTTGAAAAATTGTACCTCTGGTGTTGGCTTATGAGTTTCGTACAATTGCTTCAAGAACGATGTTAAAGAAAGTACATGATAGCGCGTCGCCTTGTCTTAGACAAACGAATCGGTGGTGTTCTTGCCGACTTTGACGGGGCAGCGAGATTTCTCCATCGTCATCCTGCACAAACGGACGAGTTTGGCGGGGATGCCAAATCTTGACATGGCTTTGTATAGTTCGTCCCTATATACGTTATCATGGGCGACTTTAAAGTCGATAAATAGATGGTGTGTATCGATCTGAAATTCCTGGGTTTTTTCTAAGATCTGTCGGAGTGTGAAAATTTGGTCGATGGTTGACTTTCCTGGCCTAAAACCACACTGATATGGGCCGATCAGGTTGTTGGCAAAAGGTCTTAGGCGTTCACACAGTACAGCCGACAGGATCTTATACGCGACATTCAGGCGACTTATTTCTCTGTAGTTGGCGCAGTTCAGAGTATCTACTTTCAGCAATTTGTTTTTTTATTTATAAACAAAAAGCACTTTGCAACGCAAAAATTTGCGTTTAGAGGATGCGTAAAGCTTGCATAATTTTTTTTCGTTTTTCAAATGTCATTTTGTTTACATTTTTCGGGGTAAATTTGAAAACGAAACTTAAAATTGATTTAAAAATGCCATTCAGCTTCGTGAATTTTGTTAACGACATTGATATGATCGACTTAATGAATGAAAGTTCAATTCGAAGAAGGCGAAAATTATATAAAGCCAGGTTCAACCCCATGGAAATAAGAAATAAAGAATTTCGGAATAAATATAGATTTACCAAAGAAAATATGTGCAAAGTGATTGATATTGTGCGTTCTGATCTCATTGGAGATAATCGGGGTGGACATATTCCTGTGGAGCTCCAAGTTATGGCGGCCATAAGGTATTGGGGCCGAAATGAGGTAATTCGATTTGCATTCATATCTACGTATGGTTTTCAAATAATTGTATTTTAGATTCAAGATGATGGAGCAGATATTCACGGCTTTAGCCAACCCACTCTTTGTGTTATATGTCAAAGAGTTGCAAAAGCCTTTGCTTCCAAAAGGCGACAGTTCATACAAATGCCAACATCAATTTCAGACCAAATTAAGGAATTGCGAGGGTTTCAACAAATAAGAAACTTTCCCAAAGTTATTGGTGTAATTGACTGCACGCACATCAAAATTCCAAAAGTAGGTGGCCAAGCGGGTCAGTACTACGTTAACCGAAAAGGCTACTACTCGTTGAATACTACACAGATTGTATGTGACTCTTCATTGAAAATTAGAGATATTGTTTGGCATTGGAGAGGAAGTACCCACGATTCAAGAATATTTAGAAAGAGTCGCATAAAAGAAAGATAAGAAAGTGGTGAATTCAAGGGACTTTTGCACAAACATTCTCTTCACCCCCCTTTTAAACCCTCGAACTCAAGCCGAATGCCAATATAAAGGACTATTCACATGAGAGCGAGCGAACAAATTGCTGAAATGCGAACAAACCACTTTTGATGCACTTATGAACAGAAAATTATATATTTCACTATTCCAAGACGAGGATAATTAATTATCCCATCAAAATGTATTAAGAAAACTTGTTAACAAACAGTTTTAATAACGAAATTTCGAATTACAAACTTTTTGCCGCGAACGAATACACCCTTGGCGCGAATTGTCAAAGTTTATTCACAATCCACATCATTCAATTCGCGTTTCACAAACTAGCGAATAAAACATTCGTTCGAACTTAACCTCAAACTTGAAATATCACAGACACAAATGACGGCGAATGTCATTGGATTCGCGGATATCTGTGACCAAATTAAATGTATCATGTGAATGGACTGTCCAAAGTTGCGAATATTCGTTCGTTCGTAGGTAGTTGGTCGCTCTCATGTGAATGATCCTTAATATTGCTCAAATTGCAACTCGCAATACTGTGGAAGCAAAGGTTTAGGATGTTACTTACGGTTTTAAAAGTAATTGCAATTTAAGCTTCTGCTCTTCTTCTTTCCGTCGTTCATCATTTAGAAATGCTTTAATTTTATAAGCGTGCTCCTCTTGCCTTCGTTGTTCGGCGGTCTCTAATGCCTGCTGCTGCATTTTGAAGGTTTTAATTTTTTCAGCATGCTCTTTAACCAAAAATTCCATTTCCTTTACTTTTGCTTCCTTAGCCAGATGAAACATTTCAATTTTCAAACGCTCTGAGGACTGAAATAATAAGGAATAGTGAGTATAATGTAAACGTTAAATTTGATTTACTTACAATCACAGCGGTTTGATTTTTTTTAGTCTGTTTGGTTTTGGTAGTCTTATCTATTTGAATTGGCAATGTTGGATGCTGTTCGGCCACAGGGTCATCTTCCATTTCTTCTTCATATATGTTGTGTATCTCATTTAAATCGTTCTAGAATTTGATTCGGTAAATATTCAAATACATTATTATATTCTCGTATTACATTGGAGGCACTCACTAATGGTGTTGCTACTTGCAACGAGTTACAGTTGTTCCCATTCTCGTCTATTTCTTCTATTAAGAACTCCACTGTGGCATTTTCCCTAGTCTAAGCAATATCTTTGTTTTATAAATTGTAAGTTAGAATAATTTTTAATACGTACCAATGAATCTGTCGCATCACAATCAAACTCATTGTGATCAACCTCAAATTCTTCGGGTATGAGTGCGCCATCAGGTGAGCATCGTCGTGATCTGGCGACTTGAGAGGCGGGCCTCCACCTGTAGCATTCCTTTTCGCCTTATGTTGCGATATCCTCGACTTCGCCTCCATTTTCGGCCCACGCCATTGACATTGAATTTGTGTTAAATTTCTTTTTACCATACTGCACTGGTTAAATCTAAAACATTGAAATAAGTGGATACTGACTGTAAATACAATGAATAGCTTACGATTCCAAAATGTTCTTTCAAGCATCACGCTTTTCTTTGGAGGTGTTTGTATCCACACGTTTATTTTCTATAACATGGATTTTCTCCTCAATCAATTATCGTAGAAGTATCTGCAAATAGTAAAAAAAGCAATTAAATTGACGGTGTAATATTTGAATATTCAGTTCATCACCTTGTCAGAGGAAATCCAATTTTCCGACCGATTTCTTTTTATTTTTTGCTGCTCCATTTTTGTTTATAAAGAAAATAAATCTCACAAGAAAGATGCAAGTTTTGTTTGACAGACAGAGCTGATATCATTCCGCGGGAAAAAGTAAGAGATTTCGGTTTTTTGTAATAGTTTCGTATTTATTTAGACACCAACCTTGCGTAGTAAGAAGTCAGTGGACATTTTTTTTATAAATAACAATTTCAGCAAAGCCACATAGAGGCTGCGTAAATTTTTACGCGATGTATAACTAAACAACATCGTAGAGGCGTCGTAAGGGAATCTAATAAATACGGCTGTATATTTGCTGATATAGATGAACCAAAAATTTGTTTTATATGTTACATATACCTACGTTATGTTTACATAGAATTTCCAATTGGTTTACCTAAAAAAGAATGGCTTCATATTTTTATTTAAATGACAACAACTAAACACAAAGCTTTGGAATGTCACACTAACGCAAAGGAAGGTTACAATATATATAAATTACTTGCTTTGGTTAGAACTTCAAACATGATGCCACAAAATGAAAGCACCGGGTCGGTTAATTTTGTCTTTAGTTTCAAGTTCCACACAAAAAAACTGTTAAAGCACACATTTATAAAGCACCAAGCACCCGAAAAAAACCCTAAATTAGAAAACCCAAGCATTGTTGTTAACCCGTAACCAAATTATTCCGTCGAACTAACTCAATCCACGTCAACTTTGCTAAAGGAGTGGTGTAAATTTATATTCAGGTTTGTCCTAATTAACTGTGGGCAATCAATTGTTGGTGTCCTAAAATAGAGACCACCTAACCGTTTCAATTCTGGCGGGTGCTGGTAATAAATTGCCCTCCCACTGAAATGAAATCGGGCGAACAGAGATAGTTACCACTGTAATTGGGTTTTGCCCTCAACAATGCTGGCAATTAAGTGGTGATTAACCGAAATCGATTGCTTCGAAGCAATACGTCGCAGATTGCTTCAAAGCAATACGTCGCGGTCGCCCTAAAAAGAACGTTTCACAAACCGGGAAACGAGAACTCCAATCACGAGTTTTGTATTTAATGTGTGGATTTGGTTTGACAAGTCGCATACATCAAGAAAAAGTAAATCTACTAACAAAGTCAGCTGGCATCCTTTTGTCTGCGTCAAGCAAATAAAGTCTTCACGGGAAAGCAATAAAATTGAGAACACTCATTTGCATTTTTATCCGTGAAATGTCACCAGTTGGCTTCGAGTGTATGGCTGGCTTTCCAGTTGACGAGACTCTGCGCAAAATAAATGAAAAAGAAAATTCCAAGTATTCATGGATAAGTCGCGACGAGATGGCAGTCAATTTTGAGGATAAACCCATTTGATGAGATATTGTGGCTTAAAGGGAGTTTTAGTACCGCTAGTTTCATGGCACAGGTAGTATAGCTTTTGCAGTTAAAAGCTCCTGTTTGATGCGTTAGTTTGTAAAATACAAACTAAATTTATGCACTCGCGTGGTGCGCTTTTAGATGGCGCCGTTCATGGAATACTGTTTTTGAACTTTTTAAACTGCGGCGGATTTATACTGATGGTGTTAATAATCGACGGTGTCGTTTCCAGTCTACAAACACAAAGCTTACATCACAGGCATCTCTGAGGTAAACAAAAAGGTGCCATTTGACATGGAGTGGGAGCGGATGTGTCATTCAAAGCAGACTTCTGAAACCCTTATTAAACTTTATCAATAAGTAGCAAAGTGACAATGAGCACACATGTCCCTTTTATAACCTAATGGTGATATATAGCTGCATATATTTGCACACCCAATGCGGGTCCTATACCAATCAACATGACAGACACCCTTTTCTAAGTGAACTGTCACTGTATTTTATCGATGTCTATTTTCGGAACAAGAGTAAACAAATTACGCATATCAATCAAGGAACGAATCTCCGTGCGGGATCTTATATGAGCATATCCATTATCTGAAAACTTTGCAGCGCTTCCATAACGTACACGGGTCTAATATCAGTAAAACTTCCAAAAACAAACGTTTCAACATTTCCCATCAAAGTAATCACTTTCTTACAACCAAAAAACTTTCCTCATAAATATCCACTCGAGAGTTGCTCGAAAAGTACATGTACCAACCCTCCAAAAGGATGTTAAATTCACGAATAGACAATAAAAAGAAAAACCGGTTCTGTATCGACAAAGTGTCAGAGTATACAAAACACGAAGGACCAGAACTTTGACGGAAACAAATTTTCATTATTTAAATTGTTGACTGTTACTCTTCGACTTCAAGCGCGCCCTCAAAACACAAACAAAAAACCAAATGTTCTCCTTTGGTAACGGACAATAAAAGTTTGTCCTCTTCCAACAAAAATAAAAAATATATTCGAAAGAAGCAACTCCTTAACACAGCCAAGCGTATATTGTTCTGGTCTTGTCTTAAATTGTTGCTGGTGCTGCATGCAATTGACATTTGGGCTATCGAACTCAGCTTTGTGACATTTTGTCGCCACCATCGCTCTGATTGAAAGAAGGGCGGGGTATTATTATAGTAAATAACAATTGGAACTACTTGACTTTGATTAAACAACAAACGACAATGTGCTGAAAAGAAGTGCAACAAATTAAGTCACCGTGAATTTACAGCAATTGCAGGAGAAGACTGTTGGCACGGTTAATCAATTCCGTTATAGCTGCGCATTTTGAAAAGCGAAGAAGACACGATTGAATGGTGATAGCCTGCTTAAGAAGAAAGTGAAAGGTGTCGGATTATGAAGGTCCGGAATGCACAGCTACTGTCAAGATGCAGTTTCTGTTGCATACGAGTGTTTCTGTACTTTCTACATTATTGCTTGACTTCGTGAGACTAGTGTACTATTTGCACGAGGGAAAATTATGTGCAAGCACATAAATTAATTAGAAATAATTTTTAAGTGGAGAAATGTAAACTTCGTGTCGGATTGAGCTGAAATTGTGCGTGGAGTCCAACAATGTTACAATGGGAGATGTCCTATGTGCAGTTCGTATGAAAACACGAAGACCAGGGGCGTTGATGTCACGAAGATTTCAGAAACTTCGTCGGACGGTGGAGAATGTTCCATTTATGTCAGAAATAATCTCACCTATACTTTTGTTGTTATAAAAGAAAAGGAAAGGGAGAAGAGGAATGTGATGCTCTGTCAAGTAACTTTTCAAACATCAAACTTGATTGACTTTGGCGCTAACAAAGTGAGTATGTCCGAAAGTTGATATGAAAATCACTGGCAGAACAAAACTAGCTGTCAGTGTCTCGCTTGCAAGTCTTGAGTCTTGGGACATACTCGTATAAGTGATACTAAAAGAAATGCGTGCAGCTCATTCGAGTCAATTCCGACAGAGCGTTCCAGTTAGGATGACCATCCGTTCATTATAATAATGAACAGATGTGTAGGTATTTGAAGTTTATTATGAATTTGTTTGTACACAAAATCATTGGAATGTTCTGTATTTTAGAAGTTGTTCATTATTTAGTCTGTATTTCATTTAAATCCCTAAAAACAATTACATAAACATTGAGAAAACCAAAACTCAATGAACGAAATGAGTGGCTGAACTTGTTGAAGGAGCCCACAATTAATCTAGTACAAACAAAATTGTCTATTATAGTACCTATTTGAATAATTGAAGATTATTACTAATACCAAATTTTAGACTCGATTTTAAATTGACGGAAGCTCACAATTGCGAAATCTGTATGGAAAATATAACCACTGTGAACTACTAAAATTTTGAGTCGTAACTAGAAATGTTTATTGGTAAGTGCCGTTCCGCGGTACTAATAATGATTTTTAGTGCCCAGGCTAAATTTTTCGAGCACACAATGGCGAAAATTTCCATACAAAATTGCATATTGTGACCTAGCAAACATTTAGTGTGAAGGTTAAAAATGATTATTGGTAAGGCCCGTTGTGTTTTGTTTCATTTTCTATTGTTCATTATTTGGAATTCTGAAATATGGTCACATAGTTTTGATATTTTCTTTATTATGTTCAACATTCGCCCGTAAGCCTAGTACGAAGTTGTTTTTCAGTGGTCTCCAAATAGACAGCGAAGCGTCAAAAGCAACGGAAAATAATTTAGGGATAGTTAAATGAGCTGCTACCACTGTTGCCACTTTAGCGATTTTGCCGCTATTTCTAGCGTATTTTTCAAGCTCTCGGCGATTTTTAATAAAATGTTGTCGCTAAAAAAATGTTAGCGATTTCTAGCTACTTTTCATTACTACTCCACTCCACCAAGTACACGAGTCCCGTACAAGTGGCTTCTCCGACCCATTCGAATATAATTTTTCACATCGCAACCTACGCGTGGTTGGTTGGTGGTTGCACATGCAAAAGGCAGATGTTAAGTAAGTGACGAGACAGAGTTTTTTGTTGGGGATGGGGATTTTTATTGTTTTGTAGTTTGTAGTTAGTGCCGTAAGTTGTTACTGTCGTTGTTTTTTGTGTGTAATTTGTTATACAAAAATAGGAAAAACAAAAAAATTTAAAACTAATGAAAAAATAGCCGAAGCCTCTACTTCAAACTTGGAAGAAATGGACAGCTAAGATTTAGACGATTCCATTTTTGATCTGGAATTTGATTTCTAAATTTCAATTTATTTATTTTTTTAAGTGTTTTTTTTTTTGACTTCACATTATTTTTTTGTTATCTTGAATTTATTGGTTGTTGTTTTCATAATTCAGTATTTAATTTAGTAATTAATTACATAATTAACAATTTATTTTAAAAATAAATACATATTTTTATGAACTTACATTCAAATTGATATTTTAGCGATTTCTAGCGGATTTTCGCAATTCAGAAACTATCATTTCTAGCGGATTTTAGGTTATGGTCTAGCGACAATTTTTTTTCCTCAGCGGCAACACTTGCTGCTACACAAGTAGCAGTGTTACCAGCAGCGTGACAGTTGTGAGACTAAAGTTGCAATTTGGAACTTTTTTCAAGCGTCTAACACATTTTTTTTGTTATTTTGGCTCTCATTTAGTTGGGGAAGGCGCTTTAAAATTGCTTCAAATTCTATTATGTTGAAATAAGAAGCTTTTGAATGTAACGTAGATGTCTATCACAATACTTATTTAGTGTTTACAAAGCCAATGTTTGTTAAATGTCGTTCAAAAATTCTATATTTGCAGATAAACTTCCGATATGGAACTCTTTACGCATTGGCCCTTTTTCTTGTGACTTTTCAGAATTCTGCAGCGGTCACACTGGTTACCATCACTGGGCATTTATGGGCATTTATCTCCGAATTGGCTACTCCAACTTTTCACTGGCGCCTTAAAATTGTCATTTGGGATTTATCCTAATCTAGGCTAATTTCCCTCAATTGCTAATTTTTTTTTAAATAATATTGCCGTCCTTAAAAACAATTTAATCAGAACAAGTTAGTGTGCTTGAAAATGCGCATTTTTGATCTTGATATTGAAATTTTGTCTATTTTTGGCTCTAATATTTTTCAAATTTGTCTTCATGCCTCTTAAAAAAAACTAGCAACACTCAGTACAAGTGTCAAATCTTCGCAAGCAATTGATGTACCGGTCGACTAAATGGTAGCGTTCCACTGCCCGCTAGACGTCTAGCACAAAATATACCATTTGAAGGAACGCTCGCGCTAGAAGGATAGCGCCAGCGGCAAAGTGACATTTACACTATTTTTCCAATAATTTTCCTAATAATTTTGTTCACACTACGATTAAAAAGAAATGATTATATTATAACAACAATCTGAATTGTTATTTTACTTACCTTATTATCAATTTCATCACAATTGCAGCTCATCTTCGTATGTTTTGTAAACGTTTGAATTATTTCCTTTGACAGATCGTTCTTTTATCTTTTTTTTCCCCAGTTCTGCGGGTAGTTTTGCGCTAGATTGAGAGATTTCCCTGAAAAGTATATTTTCCAAAAAGTGCTAGACGTCCAACGCAAATGGTGAAATGCCAATTTTTTTATATAGAGTTTGACATGCCGCTGGTCATCTAGCGGACACTGGAACGCGGCCAATGTGTGCGAAAGAAGAATGGAGAATTGTACCAAGCAAACTACTGCAATTATCCAGTTTTCGACATCATTTCGCAACAGCTGCGTACTGCAAAACGAATAGGAGAGTGAAATTTGTTCCTTCATGATTTCGCTGTGCCACTTTTGTATGGGATTTTTCGTTCCGCAACAGGTGCATACTAGGTTTTAGAGGTTAAGCAAGGAAAGTGATAATACCAGTCGCTACCACGGGTCCACAGGGCATAAGTTCAGTTCACGTGAGTGAGGCAGTTACGACACTGGGTATATATCACCGGGCTAACGGCTGTTATCGGAATGTGTCATATTGAACAGCAACTGGTACAACTGGCCATTCTTTGTCTGTAGATAGATTTTTTCCATTATTCCCCCCAGTCTTATAGACCAACTTTACTAGAAACCAGGGGTTGAACTACCGCATCCGTGATCAAGTAATATACGTGACTGAATTTGTTATTGTTTTGCTTGTAAAATCCACAAAATTAAGTGACGTATGGCTAGCTCATGGATGCGGTAATTCGGCACCAGATCTCGGGTATAGGTTTTTCTCTTGGCCTATTTGCAGGTGATAACTCTCTTCACCCCGCGTATCACAATGTCCACACACTCGCCTGGTGAACATATCAATAGACTATTGAACCCAGTGCATAACGTGCTAAACCGAAAAAAAAAAAGAAGTTAACCAACCTCCACCGTAATGCATACTTACCTGCCGTGCACGTGATTTAATTATGCATGCATGTACTCACATCAGCTAACCGCTCGGCAAATTAAATTCACGAACACGATCAACGGAATATTTTATAAAATGTCATCGAATATCTCTTTTTTTTTTTTGTATCTTTCTGTTTATAAGATTCACAACCAAAACGATCATGATAAGCCCACGATAAATATTTTATGTACCCTACCTCTCTCTCTGGATTTTTCTCTGGGAAATTCTCCGCATCGACAAACGACAATCGATCTCTCTGACTGAAAAAAAAAAAAAATCTCACCGCTCACTAATGAGAAAGTATATATCTGAATCTATTAATTTGTGTTTTTATTTTTGCTCATCACTTCAGCGGCGAGCGACGAACATTTGAACATTTAGTCAATTCGAGTATCGCTACAAGTGCACAGGCCACAGGCACACGCGAGACGCGAAGCCTAACCAACAATCGAACGTGCGCAAGCGCAGATTTTATTTCATAGTCCCCCCCGCCAATTGAATGTGAAAGCCCGCATTCACAAACAAACAATACAATCTGTGTTGTGTGCCTACGCCAATTGATCGCGGTATTCGCGCGATCACTTTATCGTTGTCCTTCAATTTAAATTGTTGCTTCATTGTTTCCGTGCCACCGAAGAAATTGTGGCGGTTCAATTGAAAATGAGTTTCCCTCGATGATCTTGATTCGTATGCAGATCGTCAACCACAGCAGGCGCGATCGAACTCAACATATAAACAAATGAAATAGAAAATCCGCAATATATATAGTCGACGAATTTATATAGCCAAATATTCACACAAAGTGTAGGTATCTAGTATCTAGATGTATATCACAACTGTTGCCAACAGTTTGGCTCTTCTGTTTTATATTTTTGTGTATATCACGTATTCATCAAATGGGGGGTGGTTGCTGTGTTTCTGTGTAGAGGACGAACCGCAACGAGAGCGGCGCGGCGCTTGTAAGTGACCAATTTCTGTTTAATTTTAATCGCCGTTCAGTTTCAGTTTGTCTAAGAACGTTCTTATTAACGCACGGTAAAGGCGAACAATATTCTCATCGCCTCGTTGGAAAACAAAAATAAAATCAGAAATCTTTATGATTTCCAAGTGAATCAGTGATCCTCGAGCAAAAAAAAAATAAACCTCTTCTTGCTGAAACAAAGTGAAATAAAAAATTCACTCCCCCAATACGATTGTGTGATTTATATTTTGTAAAAGTTCCAAGTTATATAAGCTCCCCTAAAGCGAAGGGCAAATAAATATTATGTGAATTTATCAATCAAAAAAAAAATAAAGAAGAGCGAAACAAAATTCAAATTAAATTGTACAAGTTGTGAGAGAAAATTTAAAAAAAAGAAAAAGTGTGTTAATCATGTTTACGGTACCATTTCATCGGGACACGATATTAACCACATCGCTTAGCGATGCATCAACCCTATATAATCGCCGGACCGTATGTATTTATGAAACTAGTTGTCAGTGTGGTGTTTTTTTTTATGCAATTGAATAATAACAATTTGTTTGGCTTTTTTTAACGAAATTTATTGCTGCTGTCAAATATTCTGCAACTTATACCGACAGCACGAATGAACCTTAACCAGTTGAATTTTTATTGTTAGAAACGTGTGCTTGGAATTTATGTTGTTTCTGATGCAACCATGGCAATTGACGTAAAAGAATCCTGTTTGACAGTTGTTGTGTATTATTTGGACAGCAAACGGGTTTTCTGAAAGTCAAAAACGAAGTGTAGTGGAAAATTCGGAGCTCACGTCAATGATAACAAGGGTAGCATATTTTTTTTTTTGAAAGGTCAACTAGATTTTTTCGGCCACTTTAATAGATATTGCTAAGAAATATTTATGCAAATTGAGGCATTGAAATAAAAATGTTATAAAATTACAGATTTATCTTATAACGTTTGTGAATTAGTCAAATGAATGCAGCTTTTGCGTCTTTGAATCCGGATCAAGTTCGTTATGCATCGCATTTTTAACTCTGGAATTTAAATAATATTTTGAGTATAAAATCAAGTTGCCGATCGTCAGCCTGGATTGCCTTCAATTGACAAGTTGAATAAACTCGTGAATCCGATTTCGAATTCAGGGGCAAAAAACATTAGATCCGTTTTAAATCACGTTGATTGGGAATGCTTTTCACTTGGAATTTTCCATGCAGGTTGAAATGCGTTCGGTTGAAGAGAAAACTTGAAATTTGACATGGAGATTGGAGGTTCTTTCAAATTAGCTTGAGAAAAGGGCGATACACATGCTTTCGTTAAAACGCACCGTCCACACTATGCTTCTTTTGTTGTAGGCATTTGTATACCTAACCCTATATGTATAATACCCCTGTTTTTTTGATCTTCGATCTTAGCAAAGCCAAGTAAAGTAGGATTTTCAGCACGCAAATGCAACACCTACAACTAGTGCGAGTCTCGAAGTGTCAACTATAGCGTAGTGGTTGTAGTTGCGTGCTGAAATTTATACTTTGCTTTGCTACGATTGAAGCTCAAAAAGCAAGCCTAATGTGTAATTTTAAAATATTTCACACCCTACCACATATTAATGCACTTTTATAGTGCAACGTCAGCGGCTGGCTGAATTTGTGTAATAAATTTGAATGACAATCGTTTAATGTTTCTCTCGATCGTCGAGCTTTTAATTTGGACCTAGTCCAATTTGCTAATTAAGCTAACTTCAATTTATTAATTTATTTATTTTATGTTCGAGTGAATAACGATTTTGTT
The DNA here is from genome assembly GCA_949126925.1 of Cheilosia vernalis. NCBI lineage: Eukaryota > Metazoa > Arthropoda > Insecta > Diptera > Syrphidae > Cheilosia > Cheilosia vernalis. Next base: position 12,649,483 of record OX421358.1, read on the forward strand.
TACAAACACTCTGGATTGAATTTTAGCTACATATTTTAAACTGCACTATTAATTTGTTATCAGTTGAATTTTGACAGCTGCAGAGACATTGTCGTATTTTCCACTGTCAGAAAGCCGCAGTCAATATGAGTTATATTCCCATTCTCCTCCAGTAAAACGATCGATTTGTCTGTTGCATCTGGAAAACGTTGGTGTTTATTCGGTATTCTTAACATGCCTGCAGTCAATTTTTTATCTGTCAGTTTCATAGGGCATTGATGTCAACAAATTGTACATTTGAAAAGAAGCAAGCAAGAAAAAAAAACCTATTGATTTAAGGACTATTCACATAAGAGCGAGCGAACGAATTGCTGAAATGCGAACAAACCACTTTTGATGCATTTATGAACAGAAAATTGTACATTTTACTATTCCAAGAGGAGGATAGTTAATTATCCCATCAAAATGTATTAAGAAAACATGTTAATAAACAGTTAAAATAACGAAATTTCGAATTGCAAACTTTTTGCCGCGAACGAATACACCCTTGGCGCGAATTGTCAAAGTTTATTCACAATCCACATCATTCAATTCGCGTTCCACAAACTAACGAATAAAGCATTCGTTCGCACTTAACCTCAAACTCAAAATGTTATAGAGACAAATACGGGCGACTGTCATTGGTTTCGCGGGTTTCTGCGACAAAATTAAATGTATCATGTGAATGGACTGTCAAAACTTACGAATATTCTTTCGTTCGTAGGTAGTTGGTCGCTCTCGTGTGAATGATCCTTTACCTTTTAGTTTTTCACTGTCGAACTTCAAACCAATGTTTGCGATTTCGTTCAATTGAACTGTCTAGTTAGCAGAGAATTATTTTTTTTTTGAAATTTATTATTTACTAGAGTTTGTACATTCTTTAACAAAAATATTTGTTTGTTAGTTATAGAGAAACTGCACATACAAATTTCACCGTGTCCCAAGGGAAAATTCCCTGTCAATTTGACATATTTTAAAGCTTTTGACACTTCCACAAAGATCAACAGAGATCTCTACAATGTTGAAGTTTCATAACTTTTCCATTCTTCGATTCCAGGACGTAGAAACAGCTAAAAGTTTAAAACCTTCTGTACAGTGTACAACTAGAAAACTTTTCGCCCATAGCAGTTGCTATTTGTCAATTTAACTTCCAATTGGAAGGTAACGACTCGCATTGTATTTCGTTTTATTCAATGCCAAAATTTACTCCGACAAAAGAAAATGATTTCGTCGCCTATTCCTCTGAATTTGATTGAATCGATTCGATTTTTTTTTCCCCAGCTGTCATTATGATCTAAATTGAGTCAAAATTTTGTATTTAAACTTGACAAAACGCCAACGTTATTCAATGAACTTTATATTACTAGATACGTAGTTCGTCCTTAAACTTAGCAATCAAGTGGAATCTACTTGAAATAATATAAATCAATACATATAAACAAAAAACAAATTTGAGTTCCGCTAGGGCTGTGTTCATAATGAGCTAGACATCTAGTGGCCAGTGGAATTAGTCTAAACTGTGTTGTTATTCTAATGCCGAGGATTATTCTGTAAACATCTATTTGTTTTTTTAACAAACAATAAACATGTTGATTGATTGGTTGTAGGTTTTTTTTTTTTTTGGTACGCTTCCAATAAAACGCGTATTATTCGTTTATTGTGCATTACATTGTTCTTGTACGTGATTTGTCAAACAACACGTACCCTATCGATTATTGTATAAATTAATTCTCATTTCTTTTTCGATTGCGTTTTTTTATGGTCAAATATTTTAAAGTTAATGTTCCATTTGCATTTATTATATTTAGCAGATAGCTCTTGAGTTAGAATGTGCATGCAGTTAAGCAGTAAACAAGAAACAAATTCGGGGACAAAAATCCCCCAAAAACAGCTTCAGCCGGCCTTCAGTATTGACACCGAAGTCAAATAAACAAACAAATACAATTGTTATTGTACTCGTGTTTTATCTTATAGAGATGAGTAATTGTAAGAGATACACATTTTGTATAAATCTGTTCGTTCTTTTTTTTCGCGCAGATGTTGTTTTGTTTTATTTTTCTGTTTTTAATTGAAATGGGTTTTCTTTACGATGCTAATAAATTTAAATGGCGGAATGGGAATGCCCCAAAGCCGGAGACGGATGAGTGAAAATTCCGCAATAACTTCTACTGAAAGAATACGATTTGGTTACTTTTTTACACGGGTATGCAGTTTAAACTGTCAGCAGTTGTGCGTCAATGGATGCATTTGTTTTTGACAGTTTTTTTTTTAATGTGATATGACATTTTTGTGTTGATAATTTTTTTTGTGTTTCTTAATGTGTTAAAAGAGAAAGTATGTACTCGACGGGGCTTAATTTGCAACCGGAAGTATTAGTTGTTTTTTTTTTTACATATAAAACTGTAGACTAGTGAGTTTATGGCAAGTGAAAACACAATATCTTGGTTTCACCGGGAGACATTTACAGATTGGTAAGACTGTTTAGCTAAGTTTGAGCTGCGTTCCACCAATCGCTAGCAAATTGTAGAATTTCGCTATTAGGGTGATTTCTTAAACTAGTGCAAACTTAACCGCTAGGTTGAAACACAAAGGTTTCTGTCACATTGACGAAATAATAAAGACAGTGTGTGACGTTTCTAGCGAAACGAACGCAACACAAATTCTTTCCCCAATCGCTGAAATCTCTTTAATTTAATAATCAAAAACAGACAACTATCCGTCAATTGCCAACAAAATGAGAATTATCCAAATTGTTTGTGTACATATTTGTCAAACTCTAACCCCGACCATTAACTTTAAACATTTGATTGCTGTGTGACAGAAAGGTGATAATTTAAACGATGACTTTGATATAAAGTTTGCCATTAAATAATCCTGTTTGTGTATTTTTCATAAATCTGCGTTAAATATTTGGTTTTCCCCTCAGTTTTATAACTTTCATTAAAATCTATAAAAGCAAATTGATCTCGCACCGGCACCGCTCCGCCTCTCTGTCATTCAAGTTTGACGGTCAAGGTCTACAAATGACAACAACAGAAACCACCACTCTGCCTCTCGGTTATTATTCTTTGCTCTATACGCCTGACACTTGTTTCTATGATCGTCTTACATAAGCTGGAACGTCGTCGTATACGTACTCCATCGTTCACCAAACAGACAGGTACACAAATTGACAGAAGACCGACTGGTTCAATGGTGTTGTGTTTACAACAATGTACAGCAAGCGTTTCACTTCCCATTTAAAGTGGCGACCATTGTAGGTGCTCGCTCGCTGTTGTAGCATGCAACAGTTATAATAAATATAAAATCACGATTCAACTCTAATTAGCCAGTTGATTAGAGTGTTGCTTTGATACTGTGACCGGTTTTTGTGCTTGAATGTTCGTTGAAACTGACTGTAGTAGGTCGCCGTGTAGCAATGACCTTACATTAGTGGTGGTAGTTGTTGTTAATTATATTTTCTTATTGCAAGCAATTATAGAAAGTTAATAAAATGAAAAGAAAGAGAAGATATTTGTTGGAACAAAAATATTATACACCTAGAGGGTAAGCTGAGTTTGATCAGTGGTGTTACTTAATTTGCAAGTATGGGTAGGCGATTAGGAAAGTAGTTAAGCCAAAATGATTGGTTGAGTTCAAGCTGAGGAGGTAGGTACCTACTTACGTAACATTTATGTCATTAGTGTCAAACATAAGCAAATTATAATAAGTGCTTGGCTTGTTGAAACGATCTGACAATAAAAAAAGGTATCATTAATGTCAGCGTTCGTGAATTGTTTGGATTCTTGAGAAGATCTATATTTATACGAGAAGCTGTCATTATTGATCATTAACACGAAATAGCATGAATTATCAATCAATAAAAAATACTGAAGAGTGTCTAGTGACAGATAGGCTATCTTTTTGGTTGAAACGTCAAAACAATACTTTTAGGACAACAAAGCCGGTTGATAATGGCAAATATTGTTAAAAAGCGCACAATTCTGATTACTTTAAAGGACCATTCACATGAGAGCGAATTGCGAACCACGAACTGGCGAATATTCGTAGATTCTGACACTTCATTTACATGAACACTTTTTTCAGTCGCAGGTACCCGCAAATCATTTGTATTGTTGAAGGTTAAGTTCGAGCGAATTTTTCATTCGCAGGTTTGTTGATCGCGACTGTTTTATGTGGATTGTGAATAAAGTGTGACAGTTCGCGGCAAGAATTTTTAATTCGCGGGAGAATTGCTGTAATTGTAAATTTCGTTATTTTAATCAATCAAGTGTCGGTTTTTTTTAGATTAGGCGTTGTATTAATTGAATATAATGCTTTTGTGGTAAAACAAATATAGCTACAGTAGAAATCGGTTATAACAATACCTGATATAGCGATGAACCGGATATAACAATATATTTTCAAAGTCCCGGCAAAACTCCGTTTAAATCAAGGTAATTTGCTATCGGTTATAACGATTCCGGATATAACGATGAAATCGGTTATAGCGATGAAAATTTATCATATTTTAGTCTAAAAACTGTTTATAGCGATGGTAAAAAACGTGTTCTTACATGCCTACTGCCTGTTATTTTCATTCTGCTTCTAAATATGTACATATCGATATTTTGTATGCACATACTATACATACATAGTGGCGGCGTTCCACTGCCCGCTAGATGAGCAGCGGCATGTCAAACTCCATATAAAAAAAATTGACATTTTACCATTTGCGCTAGTCGTCTAGCACTTTTTGTGAAATATCCCTTTCAGGGAAATTTCTCAATCTAGCGCAAAACTACCCGCTGCTTTGAGAGAAAAAAAAACAAAAAAAAACAGCTGTCAAAGGAAATCGTTCAAACGTCTACAAAATAAAAACAAAAATACGAAGCCGAGCTGCAATTGTGATAAAATTGGTATAAGGTAAGTAAAATAGCAATTCCGATATTATTATGGTTTCTATAACATGTAACATTTCTTTCTAAATGTAGTTTGCAAATAATTTTGCGACACGAAATTATTTATGAAGGAAAGTCATATGTTTTTGATGTCAACGAAGTTGCCGCTGCCGCTGCCGCTGCGCGAGCGTTCCTTCATCTGGGATATTTTGTGCCAGAAGACTAGCGGGCAGTGGAACCCGGCCAGTTATAAACAAATTTTTAAATTTCCTGTAGCCACTGCAGTGACTGGAGTGTACATGTAATTTCATGGCATGCCCTGTTCGATTTCCATATCTCCGAAGAGTTCAGTACTAATTTTTCTTTGAAATTTTCTTTACTCAACTAAATGTGCAAAACAAACACAAATTACTGATTTCTTTCCTTAACAATTTTCTTGAGCATTTGAAGCAATTTTTTTAATAAAGTTTCCTTTTTTCATTATTTTCATTGTACCGGATATAACGATGAATCGGTTATAACGATGAAATTCCGAGGTCCCTTCGATATCGTTATAACCGATTTCTACTGTATTTTCAATTCATAAATACAGATAAATTGATTTGTTCGCAGTTCGCCTATTCGCAGTTCGCGCTCATGTGAATGGTCCTTAACTTCTCAGCTTTTACTACGTTTGTAAAGCATAATTTTTCAATTCTACAGTGCTTCTTCTTTTTTGCACGTTATTATAAACTGTTCAGTAGCACATCTGCTTTGTCTGTCAATTGTTTTTTTTCTTCTTCATATTTGACACTGACGTTGTTGGAGACTACTCTATTGTTTATAACTGACTGAGAGGTTTCCGTACCCTAAAATTGGCACGATGTGGTAGGTTCTTAGTTACTGAAATATGTTATCGTATAATGTAATTGTTTAAAAGGGAAAAGCAAATAGTTACAACCATAACTGCACCTTTAAAGTCTTACAAAATGGCTACTGCTTTTAAATATTCTATCCGCCAACTGAAGCGACATTTACACGATCTGACCTTACGAAATTCCCGTTTTTAAATGTTTTATCTGTCAAATGAAGCGATATGTCATGCATGTAGATATCTCGGAAACTACAAATTTTGTTTGCCTAACACGTTAACGTAGTTTTTATTAAATATTTTCTCCACACTTTCTAAGTTGTGAAATGTCCAGAAAAAACTACTCGAACAGTCCCAATTTCTTAAACTTTAGTGGTAGCAAACTTTAACCTCGGATCGTAGTAGCATGAAAAAGTAGTAGAATAATTTTGGTAAAGAATAAATTGATCTCTTAACATAACCATATAAACACCAGAGGTGAATAATTAATAGAGATGGATATCTTTCGTACGACTGTCCCTCCAGAATACCAAATTCTTGCATTAAAGTCAATTCATGAACTCACATATACTAAAATAGAAATGAGCAAGTGAGTGTGACTTTATGAATTTTTCTGGAAAACTGCTTGTAGGCAGGCCTTTCCACTGGAAAGTTATATCTTATATATCGCTGTATTTCATTATCTTTGGTAAACACATTCGTAGCTAACAATCAAAGCACTCGTCACAAATGAGAAACAAATGGAAACAAAATGTTTGTTTCTGCTACAATTATTTCAAGTGATTTTGGAATCATGCCTTAAAAAAAATACATATATCTCAAGGTGATGGAAATTTCTCAAGAGATCGGGTTGTTATCCTAAATTTTCTTATAGTATGAAATATAAAGCAACAATAACACGCGTTCAGTAGCAAATCATTCTAAAAATAGTTCAATTGACAGAAGCACAAAATATTCGTCCTTGAAAATGCCTCGGACTTCGACACAACAAAAAAAAAAAATAAAGATACCGCTAAAGATATCACTCGTCTGTTATTCGAAAACAGCCATCTCTATAAAATGATTTACTGATCATCTATTTTTTTTTTATTGTCCACAAAAATTCTGTTGCGTTGTTATAATTTTGCTTTGTCAGTGCGTGTCATCTATCTGGGATGCAGTGAAATAACATAGAGTATATTTATATTAATTATGTCAATTAAACTTAGAAATATTGAATATTTAATAGAGCATTGGCTTGACAGTATCTACCAACAAAACCAATAGCTGTCATATTTGGTTACTGAACACTTATGGAATTAAGTCGAAAAAAATATTACAATCTTAATCGTTATTGTTAATAGATTAGGAGTGATTTGAGAACAAACACTGAGTAACAATATTAATTTATCATCTGACTTCATTTAGTAAAACGTCAGTTTGGGGAAAAACGTTTTGGGTTTTCCCTTGCGAGGAGTTCATTGATAGTAACATTGAATTGTAATATTAGCACAGAGCTTTAAAACAAGTGGTCGTGTATGTCAAATTATTTCAGTCAGGCTTTATGACATTTTGAGAAATCCTAATGTTCCCATCCAACCACCCGACCAATCTTAAAAGTGTGGTGTTGAAAAGGGAGTTTTACCAATTGCTTTGGCTTCATAGATTTTGACGGTTTGTTTTAAAGTTTCAATCGACGACGTTAATATTGTATAAATTTATTTTGCAGTAAAATTCCCCTTATTGTTTTCAAAGATTATGTCATTAATTTTATTTAATCTTAAAACAGTCATGTGGTTCTTAAATATTATGCCAATAGCCACATCCACATTATTCAACCCTTCATACGACAATGTGAATAGTGCTGGTTTCCTGCTAGTAAACAAAATAATGACGAATACAAACATAAATACTATCTGATACTCGTTATTTGTAGAAGCAACTTTTTTTTTGTTTAAGTTTAAGTTTTTTGTCGAAAGTCTTCGAATTTGCTTAGTTTTTCTGCAGAAATATTTTTTTCCAGCGAATTCCAAATATGAACCCCAAAACAAACGAATAGTTGTGAGAAGGTATACCTAGCGTGCCATTTGATATTTTTATTTATGTGTATATATAATTGCACGACCTGTGTACCTTTTTTTAAATCGTACTATCGTATACTACTAACGTTTACTAGCCACTCGTTACTTATGTTTTCTTAATAAAAAGGATTATTTTTCCATTAAATTTTTGGAATTTCGTCGTGACTATAATACACTTTTCACACCGAGCCCAAACCGCTTCGAGAAAACAGAAGTTTTCCCATAAATATTTTCCACAAAATCAAACACACCTTTTGCAATATTCAGCAAATTCAGCAAAATAGCTGACCGAACAAATGTCGCACAAATCACAACTTAAAAACATTTTCCACAATTAGTTGATGGGATAGTATAATTTTTAAATGCACTAAGTTCATTTTGTTTGTTAATTAATGCGATCGAAATTTGTAACCAAAATAGTTTGCACCGAAGTTTAACGACTGGTGTCTCACAGCTAATTGAAACGTCAAACGAAAACTTGTTGGTGTTCGGTGTGAATGCATTGACGAGTTTTCGACGAAAACACGGTTCTCGGCTCGGTGTGAAAAGGGAATAAAAATATGACAGAATTAATATAATCCGTTAAGTGAAATTGTAAATTAGCGCACCTGCTGTCAGCTTTGACGTAACAGGCCATATCAATGCTAAAACAAAGTAGCTAGAACAACAGCCTTTTGTCTGTATTACGGGGGACGTTCAAGTAGGTAGGTATCAAGTTTATAGTAAGTCTGACAGCTGTCCGACTAGATGCATCTCGGTTTCCATTGACTGAAGGTGGTCGAATGAGCAGCTGTTTCAGTTGACGTTTATGGGGTACCCGGCGAATCTAGTCAAGAAATTCTTGACTGAGTATACTTAGTTGACAGTTGGCAAATGTGGCTAGACGTAGGAAAAGTGACGTTCCCCATCAATCTGGGTTTTGCGTTGACATTACATCTTATCCAGACCAATCTAGTCGACTTAAGATAACTAAAATTCAATTCTCGCCATCTGTAACCTAAGATAATCTCTCAAAATAAAATGTCCGTAAATGTCAAATCTTACATAAATGACTGCTCTGAAGCCGAACGACACTTTGTTTCTTCGTAACAATCAAATTTCAATTATTTTACGTGATTATGTAAACCAACAACAAAAAAATACATATCCCTACCACCAGTTAGTGACATTTCCACGGAGAAACGTGCTTTTGTTCGCAGTACATCTTGTCTGCGACCAATTGTCATGATTGTCGCATATTCCCTACAAAAACGTGAATTTGTCAATTGTATAGTTTCTCCAAGAGGCAAGAGACAGCGGCTTCTTTTTTTTCTAATCTGCTGGGAATACAAATTGAATTCAGCAAGACGTGTTTTCTCTGGTTTCATGTTTTGCAATTGGGATTCCATTTCATAAGTGGAATCCGAAAATTCAAAGGAAAAAACTGAAAAATTCATGGCTTGGACAGACGCGCGCTCAACCATTTCCCAGTAAATTTTCCCATTTCACGATATAGCAACAACTTCGTATAAATAAATAACGCCTTCAATTATATTTGGAGAAGATGGATATCAAAATCAGATGTGTGCTTTGGTGTCAGACCGATGGCGCATGGCTATATGGTAAAACTCCCACGAGGGAAATATAACAAAATGAATGAAAATGGAATATGAAATAATGAAATGTATTTTTGGACCGAAATCAAAAGAAAAGTCATGACAGAGAAGAGGCCTTTCCAGCGAAAGACGCGATGTATGCCAAAATGCTTTGTTCCACAAACAAACAAGAAGTTCATTTTTTATTTATTTATTTTTTTAGTACATTATTTTGTTGGCGAATTGCAGAATAAAAGATTGTTGGCTGCGAAAATATGTCAATACCCGCGTTTGTTTTTTTTTTATATTAAGATAATAATGCCAATTTAAGCCTGTGCTTGTGTATGTCAGTGGGATGACGTTTATGCGACGGAATGAATTGTGTTAACGCAATGAGATTGAGGGGTGTGGTTTTGCACCACTTTAAAAGGTTTTTGTTGTCGGTTTGACTGCGTTCTGGAGAGCCTAAAATTTAGCACCCTGATTTACAAATTGTTCCAAAAGTAACTTTACTTAACCTCCAAACTGCGAAACAGAGCATTTGTTAATATCAGCCCATTTTTGTAAATCGAGCAAACATCGCAATTGTTTAGAGCCAATTTGGTAACATGCAGCGCGTCCGAAATAATTAAATTATTAAATTTCTGGCCATAAGTCTGTCAATATTGGAGACAACATGAAAAGGAAAACCATATTATACATCAAACAATCCGCACAAATATTTATGTTTGAATATTGTACTAGAATGTTGCTCACCTTCGAGATCAATCAGATTCTCTCCATATTTCATTGCGGCAAGCCACTTGGGTCTTTCTTGTGTACCTACATCATCATTGTATTCTCGCGGTTAATTTAATTCTATTCAAGGTCTTAATCGGTTTGTTTACAGTCTGACTGAACTCGTAAAGATTTCTCATAATTGGTGTGCATTTATCTAACCCAGAAGAAGGGAGGGAACCTACAATTTATAACGAAAATGTTCGTTTGTTTAGGACGTGCGTTCTCTACTCGACATAAGTTCTATCGTTTACATAGTGTAGGGTGGGTGGTTGATTTAGGCTCGAAGGATGGGTTAGTGTTGTAAAATTGCGTTTGCGTTGGATCTGCTTTCATTTAATTGTTTCCCAAGTTTGTATGCTGTGTATTTTGTACATACTCGTACATACTAGAAACGAATAAGTGGACTGAAGTGACATCGTAAGGATTAGGCTAATTGTTGGAGGCGTTGTCGTGTTTCCTGGTAAGTTGGTAGATTCGTTCAACAAAAGTGGATTTACGAACTATTGAGAAAGAATTCTCATAGCGATGGCAAGCCTTCTCTTATTATATCTAAATAATCGCGCACATAATACAGAAAAGGTTTGGGATTAGTAAAAGAAGCAATAAGCAGTGCAAAGCACGATTGGCGGTACATAATCACGCAAATGTGACATTTGGTCAATATTAGCTTAAACAGATCTACATTCTGTTGCAAAGGTGACAGTTACAAACCCTGCAAAGACGCATCAACCGCATTAATTTAGCTCATACTAAAAAACTCGCATATTAGTTTTAGCTGTCAAAAATATCCCGTCAAAATTGTCTGAATTCACTTAGTTAACAATTCGTCGGCATTAGGCTTGTTTTTTGAGCTTCGATCTCAACAAAGCAAAATAAAGTAGGATTTTCATTCAAGAAAATGACAACAACTGCGCTATACTTGACACTTCGAGACTCGCAATAGTTGCTGTAATTGCGTGCTGAAAATCCTACTTTACTTTGCTTTGCTGAGATCGAAGCTCAAAAAAACACGGCTATTGTAGGATCAACTAACGTGGTAGTTTCAACAAATTAATTCAATTTTAATAAGTTATTTTGCCGCAAATCCAAGTGTTCGGCAATATTTTTTATATTTTTGGGGTTTTCCCCCGCCTTTCTGTCAAAAAAAAAATTGCAATTCTTATCGAGTTCAGAAAAAAACTTGGCACACCTTTTATAATGCATCCTTAGTTTCCATCTAAAAATATAAACAGCAAAGCATTCACTCACCGTTCCACAAGAGTGTGGTGCTTCGGCAAATTGTCAATGATTCAGTTATATTACTTAAACGATTTGCATGTGCGCACCTCTTTGTCTGACAAGCAAAATTGCGAAAAAAAAAAAAAATCAAAATTGCTACCAAAAATAGAAATCTGCACATCTGTGCACACTTCTTGAGGATGTCGATGTCGTGGCATCACAAAATTATCACTCAATGGCCAAGTGATCAGCATTCAATTGGCCGCTGTCGCGCGAGTCGGTTTATTCTGTCCCAATATCAGAGTGTGTCATTCTGAAAAAAAAAAAAATGTAATTCTATTAAACGAAATTCCCCTCTTTGTTCAATCAACTGATGGCATGACACAATAAAGTGCACCCTACATGTTCAAGAATATCCACGATCCATTACGTATGCGAGTTTCGGTTTGGGATGACACTTTGCACTATCTTCATGACACATCCGTCGCGCTGCTTCTTTTTAACATCCACCGATGAGAGTGGTCTTGGGACGGTGTCGTTTTTTCATGTTTTTAAAATATTATGGACTCATGTGGAAGTTCCTTAAATAAAGTTTTGAGTTTAGTAATATCGAATATACTGCTAAACGTCAAAACAATGTCAAACACTATGTAGGTATAGAGTACTACTTGGCATGTTACCATTTGTTCTATAACACTAACCATTATTTTGTGTTAAATGCCAATTACTTTTACATGAATTTACATGAGCGATCATAGGAACGCGGGAAAGGACCGGGGACGTTCAACTATCTAGCTTTAGTAAGTCTGACAGCTGACTGACTTGACGTGTCCCAGTTTTGATTGGCCTAGAATCCTAGATCGATCACATGAACAGGTTTTTCAGTTGACGTTTATGCAGGGGTAGCCGCCGAATTAAGTCAAGAAATTCGTGACTGAGTAATAAATTGACAGTTGACACAATGTCGCTGACGTAGGTCAAGTGCGACGTTATCGAGAAAATCAATTTTTTGTGTTCAGGTTATAAAGTCCAGACCATGAAAAGTCGACTTAAGATAAAAAGATTTGTGCCCGCACTGTCTTCTGTTTCACGTTCGACAATTGACGGGTTTTTGAAATAAAGTTGTAAAGTTATGACGAAGGAAGTGTTAAGAAACACTCTGTTACTAAAACAATGCAAACGCTATGTTTTACAACTCAGTTACGAAAAAGCGAAGCGCCAAGGTTCTGTAATGTCACATTTGGCAAAACCACTCTGTTATGTCACATTTAATATTTAAACATCTTCAAGAACAGGGCAGCCAGTTCCCAATTCCCATGTGGATGGCGCATTTTAACATTAATCGCAACCAGACACGATAGCGGCAATTTATCGCGCTGCAAATAATGCTTCGTTCTCTTTTACTGGTTGTTCTTGTTTTTTTTTTTTTTTTTTTGGCACAATTCCCAAACATGAGAGACTACCAATTTTCAACAGTGTTGCCGGCAGAAAGTTTATTTTGAAACAAAAAAAAAATTAAACAATTTTTGATTCAAAAAAAAATCACGAAACACGTCGGCAACAGCTGATTTTGTTCGAACTAATGACATCAACGATGAGGAATTTTCAACAGAAAGAACGCGTGCACTTGCATCAACAACATGAAGCGTGATATGTTGATTTGAATCCATTCTTGCTGCTAATGTTAGAACGTGGGTGCTGATAATAAATTGTCAGCAAAAGTCTGTCTGTGTAAGTAAGGCATATATATCGATTGGTATGCAGCGTTCATTTCATTTCAGGTGAATTATTGTGCAATTTGATCGAAAGGGTGAGAACGCTTTGCGTGCGAAAATCGCTTTTGAACCTTTTAGTGATGCGAATGGCTTTGAGGTTATGCAGCACACAAGTAATTTTCAAATATGTGAACAGTTCGGGGAAGGCAACTGAGTGGAAAGTTTTAGTAACTACATAGGAGGCTATTGAAAGTTAAGGCTTATGTTAGGTATTTAAACTGCGATTGCATAAGATGAATGCTAAACGTAAATTGTACGCTGAAATTTAACCATTAACCGCTATTCGATGTCTTGTAAGCAAATAAATATGAACAACAATTCTCTCATTTCAGATGGCGGAACTAATGCAACAAATGCGCGATCCAGCACACACATTAGGCGGTTCCGTTGGCAGCATACCGCAGACTTTAGTCGCATCTTCCGGTTCGGGGGGCGATTTAAGCCTTCAAAAGGCTCTTGGCAATGGCCTACACTCAACGCCGGCCACAAATCTTAAGCTCTCCGAAGCTGTCCGCAATGCTCAACACGATTCTAGTCCGAATCTGGTTTCGTCAAAGATGACCTCATCCAAGAGCTACACCCACGGTCTGAGTAACTCAGCTGGAACGGTAAGCAAAAGCTATAGCTAAATTTATTTACGAAATATCACAACTCTTTCCTGTCGAAAAAGGTTCACATTCCAACAAGTACATCGGCTCAAGCGAATCTCTCGCTGCTCGGCGACATCTCTCCCAATCATACGCACTTCTTTGAGGTAATGTACGTTGGCAAGATCCGAGTTTCGCACAAACGTGTCCCGTTCACATTTATCGATGATGCTTTACCAAAATTTAAAGCGTACGATGCTCAAAGATCCCGCCTCGTGCAATTGGGCGCCAACCGAAAGATGTCGCTGACTAGCAACGAGGGATCATTTGAGGTGACCAAAGAGGAAGCTGGCAACAGTGAGGTAGATTCGGAGGAAATATCCGATGAAGGTTCTGTCAGAAGTGAGGCGATAGAATTGAAGGTCACCGACACTGAACTGGAGGTCACAGACGAAGGTGAAAAGAAGAAGTCGGAGGAGGACAACAAGGAGAACAAATCACCGAAGCGATTGTTGCGAGGTCACAGTCAGTTGGTGCTTCCCGTTACGAAAGAGTAAGTCAGGAATACAGAATAAAACGATTGTGCAGATATGTTAACAGTTTCTTAAACGAATCTAGTGGTAAGAGTAATGGTGAGGTTGTTGATGGTGGTGGTACTGTATTAGTTAATAAGCTTCCAACTCCTCCACCAACGGCTCCAGCATCGACATCACAGTATTCATCCCTTGAGAAGTGAGTAGCTATGGAGTGTTGTTGTCCGGTTTATCGCCAGTTTGCATGAGTTTGTGTTTTTAAGTTGTTTATTTATTGATCCACGATCGGCTCATTTCATATACGCGTCTGACAACGGCGGCGGAGTGAGCTTTCTGAATTTGTACCCTTAGTTGCTTGGTTTATGTTGATAGCTTAACTAACCCTCTACTGTGTGACAACTAGTCCGTGCAACCCTTAGAGATACGCTTTTTAATTTTGCGATACAACTCTCTATACCCCTCAGTGTTCCAAAAGTTCGAGATCGTTCCGCCTCATATGGGTGCATACCGCCGTACGTCGAACAGAATCGTACCATGGTGTTCCTTGTGGGTCGCTCAGATCTGCGCCTAATATCGCCAGATCGCAAGCAAGTGCTTCTCTACAAGGACTTCAAAGACGTGGCCAGTTGTGCGCAGGGCAACAAGAATGCCGACCACTTCGGTATCATATGTCGTGAGGGCAACAACGACGGTTACATCGGCTATGTGTTTAAATGCCAGTCGGATCATGTATGCGATGATATTGTCGCTGCCATTTCGCAAGCGTTTATAACCTGCTCCGAGCAAAAGAAAAAAGAAGCTAGTCAAATATTCTCATGCGAGCACTGCCCCATGCTGTGGTATCACAAGCTCTGTTCCGATGTTGAGGGCTTGAGCGAGAAGAAAACTCAAAACACAATCTTCCGGCGCATTGAGTCACTGAGCGACGATGAACAGGACACCATTTGGGCCAAGTACTATGGCTCGGAGAAGACGAGCTCCAGCCTGGGTGAGCAGAATCAGTTTCTTATGATGCTACTGCGTGCGCATTGTGAGTCGCGTCAGCAGAGACATGTCCACGACACCGCCGAGAATCGGTCGGAGTTTCTGAATCACTATTTGGGTGGAAGTACGATCTTTATGAAGGCGAAGCGTTCGTTGACGAGTTCATTTGATACCCTGCTCAAGCGGAAGGCGAGCAAGGACGACATAAATATTCCGCACAACGTACGAGACACTCACATTAAGGAAGCCCGAGAGGAATCTAGCGAATCTCCACCAGAAGGCTTTCGTTCCAGATCGAATACGCTCGGCTCCACCAGTCCGAATAGGCCAAATGCCGAGCAGCTCAAGTCACCGATGATGGATATGTAAGTGGTCCCACGTTTGTGACTGTGTCAACGTGTCAACAATTTCTTGCCTCGTTTCAGTTTTATAAAGGTCGGCAACAGCCCGAAGGAAAGCTCCACGCACCAAGGATCATGGCGACAAGCAATTCTGAATAGTGTCGTAACGCCATCCAAGGGAATGGAGGGCGATCCCCAAGCAGAGTACCTATCGCCAATGAGAGTTATCCGTGAGTACCCAAATGCATATACTCCTCCATTTGTTATGACAAAATTTGTATCAATTGCAGTGCCAAAATGCGGCAAACGCACCAAAGAGGAACTGCGCGAACTCTGGCGCACGGCGATTCGGCAGACGATTCTACTTAACCGCATGGAGACGGAAAACGCTATGCTACAGGCCCGCCAGAATGAGAACGAGATCAAGAAAATCAAACTAGACTACGACGAGATAGTGCCATGCGACAAGCAACTGATTGAACGGTGGGAGATGATCATTGAGAGAGATTCCGTGAAGATCACAAACAAAAAGGACCCCCGCGTCTTGATGCAAGCCATCAAGAACGGTGTACCACGTTCGAAACGCGGCGACGTTTGGACTTTCCTTGCTGAACAGCATTCCATGCACACCGCACCTGTGGATACAAAGAAATTTCCCAATTTCAATACGCCCTACCAGACGCTGCTCAAGAATCTGACTGAGCATCAGCATGCGATCTTCATTGACCTGGGTCGAACCTTTCCCAATCACAAGTACTACAAAGATCCACTGGGTGTCGGTCAATTGTCCCTATTCAATCTTCTCAAGGCGTATTCGATTTTGGATCCAGAGCTGGGCTATTGCCAGGGTCTGGGATTCATTTGTGGTATCCTGCTATTACACGTGAGTACTATCATCTAAATGTGTATGTCTCGTGAACTAATGTTTTCCATTTCAGTGTGATGAAGCAGACGCGTTCCAATTGCTGAAACATCTTATGTTCCGCCGTCAAATGCGCACAAAGTACTTGCCCGATATGAAGAAATTCCAATTGCAGCTGTATCAATTGTCACGGCTGGTGAAGGACCATTTACCTGACCTGTACGAGTGGTTGGATAAGAATGATGTCTCACCAACATTATATGCTGCACCATGGATACTGACTGTGTTCAGTTCACAGTTTCCTCTCGGTTTTGTGGCCAGAGTATTCGATTTGCTGTTCCTCGAGTCGTCTGAGGTTATCTTTAAGTTCGCCATTTCGTTGTTGATTGTGCACAAGGATCAGCTGCTGGAACGCGATGGATTCGAGGAGATCATGGATTACTTGAAGAATGTCGTACCAAAAATGGCAGCGGGTACGATGGAGGAAATTATGAAAATGGTGAGTCTTCAGTTAAATAAGACGCCGCCGGCCGGTCAATCGATCAGTTTGGCACATGGCTTATGGCCGAGCCTGAAAGACGCCGTTTGCGATTGGTCGAGGATGACCTCGAGTATTTTGTTCACATGTTCGATGTCTTCTCGTTCATTTTAAGCAAGCTAACCGAATTCCTTTTGCCAATCTCTAGATTTTCACAATGGACATAGGCAAGCAACTTGCAGAATACAAAGTCGAATACAATGTCCTTCAGGAAGAAATCACAACAACCAAACATCACCTGGAAATGCTTAACCGTGAAAAGGTTCAAAGTCAACACTTGGAAACGCAGTTGCAGGTAAGACTCGCATTTTCGCCTCTGTCTCTATATTGCTTACAAAAATCTGTCCCCTTTCAATAGTTCGCTCAATCGAGTATCGCCCAGCTGGAGAAAACTCGCGCTTCACAGCAAACACAAATCACATCGCTCCAGTCACAGGTACAAACTCTAGAGTTGACAATCCAAACGCTTGGCCGTTTTGTCGGACAAATTGTCGATCGTAACGTCGATCTGGACCTGCCGAGTGATGTGCGACGCATCCTTCAGCAACTAGAAGACATCGAAAAACAACGTCGACGACCATTCTTCACAGAACGCAAAATTGGCAAATCCATTTCGGTGAACAGTCATCTGGGTGGTGTCCCACTCAAAGTACTCGAAGAGCTGAACGAACGTGAAGAAGGTTCACCGGTGAAAAAGAAGACACCATTCTTCGAGAACACCTACGAGCACCTGCGACAACAGCAGCGTACACAAAATCAAAACGCCAACAATCACCAACAGCAACAGAGACCAAATCGACTCGTCGACAGTTCTCCCTCGTCTGAGATGCCAGTACGCAATCGATATGATGAGCTGAAACTACCCACTCATGTCGATCGGGTAGTTAGTAACCTCAAGAGTCCCGTTGAGGTTGATAGTGGTGTAGGTACACCAATAAGTCCACCGCCACCTCTGTCCGGTGGTATTTTGAAATCTCCGCTAACGAATTACCAAGAAGTCGGTCCCAAAATCGAAGAGATGCATCCATTGAGTATGGTCGGCGAGGTGAATGTTCGATTTAATGGCACCACCCAACTGAAGAGTCTTCGGCCGGTGCATCATACGCGACCGATCTCATTGACATCGCCACTACGTAACTCGAGCACGGAAAGTGAACCGGGCGCGGCTAGTCGAAGCTAACGGTTTTGATTTTTAACCAAACTATTTCAAGGAATGTTCTAAGACGTATGCGCGTCCGTTTCCACTCATGTTTTAGCAGCGCAGTTTAGTGGTGTGGAACGAAGATTGCTTGACAAAGAAAACACAAAACACACGCAAAAGTAGAAACTAACAAGTATTTCTAAACTACATATGCGATGTTGCCATTTTTATTAGACAAATAATAACACAGCGTAGAGCAAAAACAAAACAAACAAAGCTTGACAACTATAAAGGCAGTTATGAATTTAGAATAGTTTCTATGTAGATGAGGTTAGAAGAGATACAAGTGTTTCACAGCCTGCGCGTGAAACACGATAAAGACGGACATTACTAAGCGCCATTGCACATGCGAGATTAACTTACAAAGAATGTGCGGAATCATCTCGTGCATCATCAGGTGCGCTGGACATAAGTCTTAGGAGAGTGGACACATTTTGTATCGTATAAATACAAAAATAAGCTTGTAAACTCTCCGCGTGTTTCACCAGATAAATTTGTTTCTAATTTACCTCCGAACAAGAAAGATTTTTCTCCATCTTGTTCGTTATGCCCTCTAGCAGGAATGTTATGAGTATTTTAAACACGACGTACACATTGAAAGGATGATTTTTGATTTTTAATACAACAGCAATCAACGTTGAATGCAAGGACATATACGGATATCGGCAATGCGAGAACTCGATCACTTGTAAGGTGATCTTCCTTTATAATTTGTGTTATCGCACCTGTTCCGTATTTGGAACCAAATATTGCTCAACTCAGGTATCCACTTATAAGGATTGTCTCCGAGACAAACTAAATGTTGCCGCCTCTGAATTGGATTTTAAGTCCCATTTAAAATATGTGAAAGTTACTGTTGCATATGACAGAACTAGACAACTCAAAAGAAAAGTTTAGGGGTTAGGATCGGTCCTGGGTAACCATTGACGAAAAGAGATTTTAGCAAAGTTTCGTTTCTTCGCCTGAATCACTGCAAATTTTAACTACCATTCTGTAGATCACATGCAGCCATCATTTAACCAACTTAAATGTTTGCGTACAGGACATAATATAAATCTTTTCAACCACCATCTATATAGAAACATAAAATATTATATTAAAAAAAAAAAACAATGAAACAATTCAAAAACAAATAAACTGAACAACCAATTATTGTATTTTATTTTATACTCTAGTTTAGTACATGTATATCTTTAGCATTAAACAAAAACAAAGTGAATTTGCTCTTCTATCGTAAATTGAAATATTTTTACAAACAATTCTATTTTAAGCTTTTAGTCTCTCTCATTTGTACTTAGTAGGATTTAGGCAAAAAGACATGCAACAAAACACAAAAGCTAAGTTTCAAGCACACAAACTTTTTGTTTTGATTATTTTGTTACATTTTGTTCTTAACGAGTAGTTTAGTTGTAGAACTTTTAGAGTTAAGTACGTAAATGTGTATGTGTACTGTATTAATAAGAAAGTGATGAAATGAAATTCTCATCTATTTGCGATGGCCAAGTGAAGGTTGCTTTTTTGGTTGATAAGTTTCTTTGTTTGTTTGATCGGATACAGTTTTATTTTTTTCTCTTAAGCGGAATGGTGGGGTTATGGAGGATCAGGGAGTTAACAAAATGAAAATTGACGGTCATAAAATATTTTGAAACATAATGCTCTGTAAAAGTTCACAGATCTTTTTTCGTAGCTGTCCTCTATAGCCCGAAGAGGGTGTGGCATATTTATTTGTAGATTGTTAAATTATTTTTAATTTGAAATTTGTTTTACTAATTCATATATATTTTATTTTTACAAAAGCTTGTTTCGGTACAAATAGTGTCTTGTTTAATTTATTTAAGA
This sequence comes from Cheilosia vernalis, assembly GCA_949126925.1. Lineage (NCBI taxonomy): Eukaryota > Metazoa > Arthropoda > Insecta > Diptera > Syrphidae > Cheilosia > Cheilosia vernalis. The sequence continues at coordinate 12,669,523 of OX421358.1, forward strand.
ATCTCTAAATAAAATCCCAGATGTGGATAACTTCTCATTTGATTGCTGATTATATGAGGCAAACATTTATATGAATGTATACATATATTATAGAAAGAAAATGTTAAGTATGATGTGTACTCAATTTATTAAAGCAATAAACCAACAGAATATTAAACTCAGAACTCTCTCTCAATAACTCAAAACCTAACATACCGATACCACATATTACGACGCAACCTACAACGAGCAACACTGCTCTCTCTCCCAAACTTAACTCAAACCGGTTGGCCCCTCAGCCTCACTCAACAACCGCACACCAAACAAACAACTCCCCAAAGAAGAACTACTCTAACTCTACTCCTAACCAAACTAACTCACTCGACTCGATCGACTTCTCTGCAACATCTTCTCTCTCACCCATTTCAAACGCCACTCAATCATTAATTAAAAATAATCAATACTACATCAACCCCTCCGACATTGAAGATGAACAATCAATGTCGTAATATTAATTTCCCCCAAGCCCACGACTCCGCTGCCCGGGAGTTGATTCGTCCGAGCTCCTCATGGGGCTCGAACGGCCCAGCGCCTGGGCAGCGGAGTCGAAACAGGACACCATCTACTTCACAGAACCGTGATTTTTCACAATATAGCTCGAAATATATTGTACAAAAGTCTTTACTTAAGGTTCTCCAATGGAACCTTAAAGGTTTCCTAAATAATTATCACGAACTCCAACTTCTTATTAACGAAATCAAACCATCCATTATCTGCCTTCAAGAGACTCATATTGAACACAATCCCAAGCCAACACCCTACTCACCTAAACAATACTCCCCCTACTTCCATAATTTAAGCACAAATACTTCTTCCAAGCAGGGCACTGGCATTCTCGTCCACAAATCCATTCCACATACACCCTTGGTTATCAACTCCAACATATCAGCGATAGCAATTGAAATCCAAACTCACATAAAACTGACTGTAATCTCCCTCTACATCCCACCCGACCAACATTTCACATATAACGATCTCCATAACATTTTGATCGGAATCAATACCCCAGTTATTGTAGCAGGGGATTTTAACTCTTGGAATCCATCCTGGGGTTCGGCATCATATAATGCTCGTGGGAAACTAGTTGAGCGGTTTATAACTAACTCAGGCCTATCAATACTAAATGACGGTCGCCCTACCCACTTCTCTACACACAAAACCTTTACCCATATAGACCTAACGCTCATCACTCCTTCACTCTTCCCTAAAGCAACATGGACTCTTTCAGAATATCTACATGGTAGCGATCATTACCCTATTATTACCACCATTCTACTTGGGAACAACTGCAACCCGATAAAACAAAAAAATAGATTCTTAGTAGACAAAGCAAATTGGGAACTTTTCCATTCGAACATTTCTAAGGAACTTACGCAAAGAGAGCCCGCTTCTAACATAAACAAAGAAGCGGCCAATCTACTTAAATCCCTTCGATCCGCTGCGAACATAGCAATTCCTCAACCAAATATTAAAACCCACCAAAAAACTGTTCCGTGGTGGAATAAAGAAATTAATGCTCTACGCCAAGCAAAACAGCGTGCGTGGCATCTCTTTAAGAAATACCCTAACGACGACAACCTAATTACATATCGTAAACTCAACGCCAAATTCCGGAAGGCTGTAAAAGTTGAAAAAATCGCATGCCTCCAAAACTTCACTTCGAATATAAACCCAAAATCCACATCAAAAAAACTCTGGTCTGACATCAAAACCCTGACAGGCACATACGTCCCCCACACAATATCAGTCATTAAAACCAATGACAGAATAATAACCAACCCAGTACAAATTGCTGAGCAATTCGCAACTGAATGGGGAACCGCTGCCAACGACTCCAACTTCCACCGTAAATTTGCGAAAGCAAAGAAATCAATTCTAACGAGTGCACCCCCCACATTTATTACCAACCGCTCCGCACAAATGATCGAAACCCCAATAAACATGATTGAGCTCGAAAGCTGCTTGAAAGCTGTTAAAGGCAAAACCCCCGGATTCGACCGCATTTCATACATTATGCTCAAGAATTGCCCCCTTGATTTTAAAATTAGGTTATTGGGTCTATTCAATAAAATATTCAATTATGGGACTATCCCCCAAACATGGAAAATTGCGACAATAGTCCCCATACCAAAGCCGAAGAAAGATAGTGCAACCATTGCTGGCTACCGCCCTATTTCTCTCCTCTCCTGCACTGGTAAACTCTTAGAGAAAATCATTGCCAAACGACTTTTCTGGCTCCTTGAAAAAAACAACCTCATCGACAACCGCCAAGTCGCGTTTAAAAAGAGCCTATCCACCACAGACGCTCTTTTAAGTTTAGACGAATTCATCTCCACTGCGTTGTCTGAAAAAAACCACGCATCTATATTAGCCATTGATTTCGAAAAGGCATTTGACCGGATCGGTATACACGCCATTTTAAAACAGCTTACAGACTGGAAAATTGGACCGAAAATCCAAAAATACATTACTTCCTTTCTAAGTAATAGACAATGTCGCATAAAGATAAATGATACCTACTCTTCCACACACCAGCTCAAAAATGGTATCCCACAGGGCTCGCCCCTATCAGTTGCCCTCTTCATTATAGCCTTCAACAAAATTAGCAAAATAGTCGGTAGCTATAAGCAAATTAATCATATCCTATATGCAGACGATCTTATCCTGTTTTCTAAGTGCAAAAATTTGAGTTTGCTCGAAAATGCTTTCTCCAACGTTCTCGGCGACATATCGAAATGGGGCAATTCCTCAGGAGCAAAAATTTCTGTCCAAAAATGTGAATTACTCCACGTATGCAAAAAGTACAGCTGTCGTAAAACGATGGCAGTCAACTTAAACAGTACACCTATTAACAACGTAGACTCTTCCAAAATACTAGGTGTCATCTTCGACTCAAAATTCAACTTCAAAGATCACTGCATATACTTAAGACAAAACCTCACACCTAGAGTCAATATTATAAAATACCTTTCAGCAAAGAACAGTTTCTGTTGCATTAACACAGTCATCAACGTAATAAGAGCTATCATACTCTCTAAAATCGATTACGGTCTTGCAATCTACAGTAAATGCTCTAAGGCATCCACTCAACTCATCTCCACCCCGTACCATGCGGCCATCAGATCGTGTATGAGAGCCTTTCGGACTACCCCTATTGTGAACCTACTTACAGACTCTGGATTACCCCATATCACTGAAAGGAGCGCACACAACACTGCGCTCATTTCACAAAAAATCAACTCACCTGCGATGTCGCCTATTCTCACTGATGCCATTAAAATTTTAAAACGTACAAAAATTCCGAAGTATCCTTCAACACTATACAACGCATTAACTTTCGCAAAAAATCTACATATACCAGTCGCAATCAAACGGAAAAATGGAAAAACATTTCCACCATGGAAGTTACCAAACAACATAATATGTACAACCTTGAGAAAACATCCTAAAAACCATAAACTAAGTATTAAATAGACCGTCAGCTCCCGCGCACCTACCCGATTCCCCCCGCAAATTTTGAAAGAAAAATTCTCTCTTAAATTTCGTATCGGTGAATACGTGTGAGGCAACAAAACAAAAAAAAAAGTGAATGGAGGGGGTATAATGAAATACTGACACTCAGCAGTCATCCTACATCGTGGAATTTCTACCTTTTGTGGACATTTTGTTGCCCGAAAAAACGATTCGTACAAAACAAAAATAAAGCATCAAAATGGTTTAAATATCATGAATCTGACGAAAAAACATTCGAACTACAATGGAACACACTTAATGCCTATAAAAAGAGATTCGTCTTTTAGCAAAAGATTTCTAGTACCAAGTATTAACCATTATAATGTTAACAAACTGTGATTTTTATACTCAAGGTTAATTTAATGTGAATTTCTTTCCGAATAATACCAGCTTTAGAAATATTTTTTCATTAGCAAATCAAAGGTATTTGAGTACGGCAAAAAGGGAAAAATGCCCTCGCTTCGTGGGAAAAATAAAGAGAGAATGCTAAGAACACTGACTGAGTTTAGTGTATTTCGATCAGCTGATGGATGCGTTCCCACAGTTAAGATTGTTTATTTTATTTCACCACGAAAACGTGTTTTGCAGAATGGTAGAAATATTCATTCGTGGAAATAAAATAAAACATTTTTGTTTTCACTATTATAATTGTGTTTGTTTTCGTTTGTTGTTTTTGGCGAAATGTTATTTTGCCCGCGAATGTCGACAGAAAAAAGGCAACGGATTCAAAGCGAAGAACTAAGGAATATTAAGACATAAAATGTGTTGGGGTTCTGAGGAGAGATATGAACATTTCTGATTGGGTATAATTTATGAGTTATAATATTTTCATGAAGTAACCGTGTAATAACCGAAAACAAAAAGGGGGGAAAAAATTATATTTTTAACAAAGTTTGCAACAATTTAATAAACAAACGAATTTCAAATTAACGTAATTAATGAAAACAATCAAAATAATAGGACATCAAATATTTTTTTTTTTAAATTCTGATGACCAACCAATATGTAGATGAAAATCAATTATTTATGAATTAATTTTCTTTAAACTGTAAGTCAAAATCGAAACTACAATATATAGTAAAATATATATAAAATATTTAGTAAAATTCCAAATAATTATTTGTAGATACTGATTTTATTACATTTTTGCAAATGGTAAATACTTCCATTGTTTGCAACCACAATGTAAACATCCCGTACTTTATCTAGGTAAAATAAGAAAATCGTAATAATATCCGTGTTTTTTTTTAGCTTCGAACTCAGCAAAGCAACGTAAAGTAGGATTTTCAGCACGCAATTACAACAACTGTTACGAGTCTCGAAGTGTCAAGTCTAACGCAGTTGTTGTAATTGTGTGCTGAAAAAGAAAATCCTAATTTACTTTGCTTTGCTGAGCGAAGCTCAAAAAAACAGGTCTGATATACCTATTCGTTTTAATGAAATGTATGTAAATTCACCACACCAGACCCTCCGTTTTGTTAACACGTCCCGATAACTGCCAATTATTTGAATTATTTGAATTTTTCCCAATGTCACCACAGAATGGAGTGTCAGTCATCTGTCAGGTTGCTATGTGCCAGCGTATGCGTGCGTCTTATGGACTTTAACATGGCACACATACTTTCGCACATAGTAACACGGAAAACAGCTTGTAGGCAAATTCTCTTAAGTGGGCGGAGCTGACGGTCTATTTAATACTTAGTTTATGCTAAAAACACTACAACCAACGACACCTACAAACAACTTTTCGCAGCAGCTACAGAAGAATACAAAAAACTTGGATGGCGATTCCTATTTACCGACGCTTCAAAATCTGAAGATGGAACATCTTTTGCTGTCGTTGATGCAAACGGAACGACAGTTTCAAAAGGTATCTTTCCGCCATTTACGTCTATCTTCACAGCCGAAGCATATGCAATCCTGAGCGCAACACTTCACACGAACAAAAACAAAACAATAATTTTTACTGACAGCCTTTCCACCATCACAGCTATCCAAAACATAAACAACAACACACATATTATAGGACACATTCGGGACCGACTGATTCTGAGAGACAACATAATAAAGCTCTTCTGGGTCCCCGGGCATTGTGGCATTTCAGGCAATGAACTCGCGGATGCCGCAGCGAAATCGGGACTTAAGGAACCCCTAGTGACATTCTACGCCTACAACAAAAAGGATTTAAACAACTACATATCTACAACATGGAAATTGAGAAAGAAAACCTCATGGGCATAAACTAAGTATTAAATAGACCGTCAGCTCCGCCCACTTAAGAGAATTTGCCTACAAGCTGTTTTCCGTGTTACTATGTGCGAAAGTATGTGTGCCATGTTAAAGTCCATAAGACGCACGCATACGCTGGCACATAGCAACCTGACAGATGACTGACACTCCATTCTGTGGTGACATTGGGAAAAATTCAAATAATTCAAATAATTGGCAGTTATCGGGACGTGTTAACAAAACGGAGGGTCTGGTGTGGTGAATTTACATACATTTCATTAAAACGAATAGGTATATCAGACCTGTTTTTTTGAGCTTCGCTCAGCAAAGCAAAGTAAATTAGGATTTTCTTTTTCAGCACACAATTACAACAACTGCGTTAGACTTGACACTTCGAGACTCGTAACAGTTGTTGTAATTGCGTGCTGAAAATCCTACTTTACGTTGCTTTGCTGAGTTCGAAGCTAAAAAAAAACACGGATATTATTACGATTTTCTTATTTTACCTAGATAAAGTACGGGATGTTTACATTGTGGTTGCAAACAATGGAAGTATTTACCATTTGCAAAAATGTAATAAAATCAGTATCTACAAATAATTATTTGGAATTTTACTAAATATTTTATATATATTTTACTATATATTGTAGTTTCGATTTTGACTTACAGTTTAAAGAAAATTAATTCATAAATAATTGATTTTCATCTACATATTGGTTGGTCATCAGAATTTAAAAAAAAAAATATTTGATGTCCTATTATTTTGATTGTTTTCATTAATTACGTTAATTTGAAATTCGTTTGTTTATTAAATTGTTGCAAACTTTGTTAAAAATATAATTTTTTCCCCCCTTTTTGTTTTCGGTTATTACACGGTTACTTCATGAAAATATTGTTACATTCAGGCTGGGATTCGTAAAGATAAAACACTATTCCGTTTAACTTCTCTAATAAACTTCACTTTTATTACACTTTTATCGACTATTCTAATATTTCACTTATATAGTACCAGAACACTATTACTTAAACAATTCTTTAACGTTTCAAACCAATCACTTAATTTACTCTATTACTTGTCACTTATTTATCTTCACAAACTATTACTATCTCGAACTTTAACCAATCACTGTTATAAATCAACTGTGTCGCCCTCTTCTAAAAGCTGTCCTTTTATACCCGCTCCGCCATCTGACGAGAACTTTCTAGCTAATTCTAAGTGGTTCTAGAACAAGGTTCAGTGGTGACAGATTCCAGTCTCCAATTGGAAGTGACACTTGAGTGGAACTTGTTTTGTGACTTTAAGGCCTGGTTTCACCAAACTGTCTAAGGCCTGGTTTCACCAAACTGTGACTAAGGGCTTGTTTCACCACTTAAGTTACACGATACCTTCCACGCCACAATATCCCCCTCTTAAACTTGTTCGTCCCGAACAAACTCGTTAACATTTTCCCCATTATAACGATGAAGACGATCCACATGAACGACTTTCAGCTTGCCTCTTCCTCGTTGGATGCGATAGACAACATCGTTGATGCGCTTTACGATTGTATAGGGCCCTTCCCAGTCTTGTTGCAACTTAGGCGATAAACCTTTCCTTCGATGAGGGTTGTATAGCCATACCAGATCTCCTTCCTGGAATCCTGTAGTTGTCGTTTTAGTATCGTACCTTGTTTTCATGCGGTCACTGGCTATCTTAATCTTATCCCTAGTGTCTCGATGCACGTCCCTGATGATATCCCTGAGGTCTGTAACGTATTCCTCCTCATTCTTGGGCTCTTCGCATGGATATCCAAACATCAACTCGCTAGGTAGGCGGACTGTTCGACCAAATAAGATTTCAGATGGAGTATGTCCTGTGGTGTTATGCACTGCTCCTCGATAAGCCAATAAAAACATGGGAATCTGCTTATCCCAGTCTCTCTGGTCTTCGCCAACGACCTTAGAGAGGTGTTCATTCAGTGTCCTGTTGAAGCGCTCCACCATCCCATCTGATTGTGGATGAAGCGGGGTTGTCCTTGTCTTGTGAATCCCGAGTAACTGGCACACTCCTTGGAAAATCTTCGACTCGAAGTTCCGTCCTTGGTCTGAATGCAGTTCCATTGGTACACCGAATCTGCTTACCCAGTTATTGACGATTTGCTCCACCACGGTTTTAGCTTCTTGATTTGGAATAGCAAATGCTTCAGGCCACTTACTGAAATAGTCCATAACAACGAGGATGTAACGATTTCCATTGTTTGTTTCAGGAAACGGTCCCGCAATATCAACTGCTATCCTTTCGAAAGGGGCTCCAACATTGTATTGATGCATTTTGCCACGGACTTTCAGTCTCGGACCTTTGCTGGCCGCACATGTAACGCATTTCCTACACCAAGTTTCAACGTCCTCCCTTGAATGAATCCAGTAAAAGCGTTCCCGCACTTTTTCGAGCGTTTTATTGATTCCCAAGTGGCCTCCAGACACTCCATCATGCAATTCCCTGAGCACTTCCATTACCTTTGACCTGGGTACAACAAGCTGCATTACGAACGACTTTCCATCCGGGCTTTCCCATCTTCTTTTTAGAATGCCGTCTTGTACGTGAAGGGAGTCCCACTGCGCCCAGTATGCCTTCAGCTCGGGGCTCCTATTGGATATCTCCTGCCAGTCTGGTTTTCCCTCATGCTCCTTCCAGGCGATAATCGGTTCGATATCCGGATCTTCCCTTTGAGCCTCCCGTATTTCCCGCGCACTCCAGCCACCAATGGGCATAGCTCTCACCCTTTGAACGGACGCGACATCTTTTTCCTCGTGTCGTAAGCAATGTTTGCAATTTGCTTTGCACGGTCGACGGGAGAGAGCGTCTGCATTAGAGTGAAGACTTCCCTTTCGATGTTGTATTTCGTAGTCGTACACCTGCAGCCGTTCGATCCACCTTGCGACTTGGCCTTCAGGATTCTTAAAGTGTAGTAGCCACTTTAAAGACGCATGGTCTGTGCGGAGGATGAATTTTCGCCCATAAAGGTACTTATGGAAATGTTTTGTTGCCAGTACCAAAGCAAGGAGCTCGCGCCTGGTAACACAGTAGTTCCTTTCTGGCTTTGAGAGAACTTTGCTAAAGTAGGAAATTACTTTCTCTTGGCCATCATGCACCTGGGAAAGGACGGCTCCAACTCCCACATTACTAGCGTCTGCATCCACAATAAATGTTTTCCCAGGGGTGGGGTACGCTAGTATGGGGGCGTTGCACAACTGTTGCTTAAGTTCCTTGAAGCTGTTTTCGCATTCACCTGACCATTTGAATTGTTTGCCTTTTTCTGTCAGTTGATGCAAGCTCTTCGCGATCCTGGCAAAGTCCTTTACAAATCGTCTGTAATAGGTCGCAAGTCCCAGGAAGCTTCTCAGTTGATGTTTGTCTTTGGGTACCGGCCAGTTTCTCACTGCATCGACCTTCTCCGGATCAGTCTTGACTCCTTTGGAAGAGATGATGTGCCCGAGGTACTTCACTTCTGGTCTAAATAAGGAACACTTCTTCGGGTTAAGTTTTAGTTGCGCACTTCGTAGTCTTTGGAACACCTCCTTAAGGTTATCTCGATGTTCGTTAAATGTTTTTCCTACTACGATGACATCGTCCAGGTAGACCAAGCAGGTTTTCCACGTTAGTCCCAGCAGAACGCGCTCCATTAGACGTTCAAAGGTAGCTGGAGCATTGCACAGTCCAAATGGCATTACTGTAAACTGCCAAAGCCCGTTTCCTGCTGTGAATGCTGTTTTCTCGCGGTCTTCTGGATGGATCTGCACTTGCCAGTAGCCACTCTTCAAATCGAGAGTCGAAAACCATTTGGCTCCAGATAGTGTGTCCAGGGTGTCGTCAATTCTTGGAAGGGGGTAGCTATCCTTCTTGGTGACGTTGTTGAGTTGGCGATAGTCCACGCAGAATCTCGTACTTCCGTCTTTCTTCTTGACCAGGACGACCGGCGATGCCCACGGACTTTTTGAGCTTTCAATCAGTCCTTCCTTTTCCATCGTCGACACCATTTCTGCAACCTCCGTCTGCTTAGCCAATGGTAGTCGTCGGGGAGGCTGACGAATCGGTCTCGCATCTCCGGTGTCGATTCGGTGTTGTACGAGATGTGTTCGGCCATACTCGCTGTTCTGCGAAGCAAATATATCAGCGAACTCGTTGATTAAACTACCTGCCATGGACCGCTGCTCCTGATCCAGCTCGCACTCTCCGAGTATATTCTTTTTCATTTCCGATATCTCCGTTGGTCTAACCGGTTTCACATCACTTGCATTGGACAACTTTGTGACCGCAGTAATCGGTACGCACTTTCCAATCACTTCTCCTTGTTTTAGTTTCACGCTTTTGTGTTCCACATTGAGGACACGAACGGGAACCATGTTGTTTTTGGGTTCAACCAGCATCTTTCCGACAATATAGCACTGATAATAATTTTCTGGATCTGGCTCGACTAGGTAGAATCGGTGGCTCCCAGGATCACCTTCCAGCTTTGTCCAAATAACTGTCTCTGACGAAGGTGGTAATATTTCGTCCTTACTTACAACTGTCCGTAGAGCTGCGACGTTCTCGTTTCCGTAAACCATCGGAATCTCGACGTTCTTGTACTTTATAACTTGCAAACCGATGTCGAGTACTATGTCATGCGTCTTCATGAAGTCGATTCCGATGATGCATTCGTCACATATATCAGCCACTAAGAATGCATGGGAGAAGACTATTCCTGCAAGGTTTATCGTCAAGAGTACCTCACCATACACCTTTGCTGTTGCTCCAGTTGCTGTTTTCAGACAGTAGCTGCTGGTGTTATGCAGCCATGATTGGCGAACGATGTCCCTTCTGATTATGGAAGCGGTGGCACCTGTATCGATTGTAGCCACGTACTTTTTCTGGCCGATATGGGCTTCCACTGTCAGGCTCCTATTACATCGTTTGGTCTGGGAAACCTGAATTGTGGTCCTGGGGGCGTCGATTCCAGAAACCAGCTTCTGCCCCGCGAAGTTGGTTCTTACTCGTTTCCCGACTGATGGCTTTGTGATGTTCCATCCGCCGAACGCTCAAATGCCTCCTCGTTCCTAGCTCTGCAATGTGGACAACTGCCCTGTCTACGTTCGGCTCTGCACTGTCGTTGTAGATGTCCAATTTTGTTGCAGTTCCAGCAACGGATCGGTCCCCTTCGAGAACTGTTACGGTCGACTACTTCTGTTCTCTGGCACGAGCATTCAACGGATGTCATTTCTCTCACGCGGTGAAATCCTTGAGATGCTTGGTCAGCAGCTCTCATGGTTAAAGCAAATGCCAGTGCCTCAGGAAGAGTTCTCTTTCCAGCCATTCGTAGAGCCATCTGCAGTTGTCTGTCCTCTATGGCTTGTGTAAATGCCTCAATAGCCATTTCATTGATGACATCCTCGCCGGCATTGGGATAAGACAAGTGCGCTAGCCGTTCGATATCAGCTTGCAGTTGCTGGAGTGTTTCTCCCCTCTTCTGGATTCGACTGCGAAGTTGCACTCTATATACTTGCTGCATATGGTCGTCACCGAATCGCATCTCAATAGCCTTCACCAATGCATCGTAGTCGCGTTGTTTTTCTGCTGAGACAGTTTGAAGCAATTCTGCAGCTGTACCTCGTAATGCGAGTGTTAATGCAATCGACTTTTCCTCGTCGTCCCATCCATTGGTCGTTGCAGCTGCTTCGAACTGTCTCTTATAAATTGGCCATGATGTTTGACCATCAAAAACGGGTGGTTGCATCTCCTTCCTTCTTGGGCAGTCAGCCGAATATTCCCGAGCCTTTTGCTTCTTGACTTTTTCCAGTTCTTTAGCTATGTTCTCGATGTTTGTTCCTTGTTTATGAAACATTTCATTAATTTTCTCAAACTTTGTTTCATGCTCGTTTAATTTTTCATCAATTTCGTCGATTTTTACTTCTAGAACATTCTTAAATTCTTCCACGGCGTCTTTTTGTGCGGCGACAATGGAATTTTTCTGTTCTTCTAAAGAATTCTTTTGTTCTTCTAGAGAATTTTTCTGTTCTTCTAGCGAATTCTTCTGTTCTGCGAACTTCAAATCCATAGAATTTTTCTGTTCTTCTAGAGAATTCTTCTGCTCTGCGAACTTCAATTCCATAGAATATTTCTGTTCTTCCATCTTCGCTAGAAGTAATTCCATCATAGAGCTAATGTCAACGCCTGTACTTACTTGTTCTTCTGACACGTCGAATAGCATGGTTTTTGGATCTTCTCCGTCGTTTTGGACAGCTTCCTGTAGACGAAGGATGAGGTCACTTTTTCCTCCAGCTGTGGATAGATTCCGTTTTTCTAGTTCACTTTTTAATTGGGGTATGCTTAGTTGCAGCAATATACGACCCATTTTGTTTGTCTCTTGTAATTTAGAAATTCACACAAATTCACTTTTTTTTTTTTTTTTTTTAAACTACCTTAGACACTTAGCACAGAATAAGTTTTATCCCACTTCTGACACCAATGTTACATTCAGGCTGGGATTCGTAAAGATAAAACACTATTCCGTTTAACTTCTCTAATAAACTTCACTTTTATTACACTTTTATCGACTATTCTAATATTTCACTTATATAGTACCAGAACACTATTACTTAAACAATTCTTTAACGTTTCAAACCAATCACTTAATTTACTCTATTACTTGTCACTTATTTATCTTCACAAACTATTACTATCTCGAACTTTAACCAATCACTGTTATAAATCAACTGTGTCGCCCTCTTCTAAAAGCTGTCCTTTTATACCCGCTCCGCCATCTGACGAGAACTTTCTAGCTAATTCTAAGTGGTTCTAGAACAAGGTTCAGTGGTGACAGATTCCAGTCTCCAATTGGAAGTGACACTTGAGTGGAACTTGTTTTGTGACTTTAAGGCCTGGTTTCACCAAACTGTCTAAGGCCTGGTTTCACCAAACTGTGACTAAGGGCTTGTTTCACCACTTAAGTTACACGATACCTTCCACGCCACAATATTATAACTCATAAATTATACCCAATCAGAAATGTTCATATCTCTCCTCAGAACCCCAACACATTTTATGTCTTAATATTCCTTAGTTCTTCGCTTTGAATCCGTTGCCTTTTTTCTGTCGACATTCGCGGGCAAAATAACATTTCGCCAAAAACAACAAACGAAAACAAACACAATTATAATAGTGAAAACAAAAATGTTTTATTTTATTTCCACGAATGAATATTTCTACCATTCTGCAAAACACGTTTTCGTGGTGAAATAAAATAAACAATCTTAACTGTGGGAACGCATCCATCAGCTGATCGAAATACACTAAACTCAGTCAGTGTTCTTAGCATTCTCTCTTTATTTTTCCCACGAAGCGAGGGCATTTTTCCCTTTTTGCCGTACTCAAATACCTTTGATTTGCTAATGAAAAAATATTTCTAAAGCTGGTATTATTCGGAAAGAAATTCACATTAAATTAACCTTGAGTATAAAAATCACAGTTTGTTAACATTATAATGGTTAATACTTGGTACTAGAAATCTTTTGCTAAAAGACGAATCTCTTTTTATAGGCATTAAGTGTGTTCCATTGTAGTTCGAATGTTTTTTCGTCAGATTCATGATATTTAAACCATTTTGATGCTTTATTTTTGTTTTGTACGAATCGTTTTTTCGGGCAACAAAATGTCCACAAAAGGTAGAAATTCCACGATGTAGGATGACTGCTGAGTGTCAGTATTTCATTATACCCCCTCCATTCACTTTTTTTTTTGTTTTGTTGCCTCACACGTATTCACCGATACGAAATTTAAGAGAGAATTTTTCTTTCAAAATTTGCGGGGGGAATCGGGTAGGTGCGCGGGAGCTGACGGTCTATTTAATACTTAGTTTATGCTCATGGGCCTGCTACCATCACACATACAAACAATTTAACCCCAATGGTGAGAGGTCTATTTACCCACAAAATGTTTCACCAAAAAAACTAAAAACCTACATAAGATTAAGGATGGGACACACGTACGCAACGCATTCACACCTCTTCACCAAGGATCCACCACCACTTTGCCAACTATGTGCCGATCAAACATCTTTGACAGTCGATCATCTCTTAGTATGTAAGGAAATTAACAATATCTGCAATAGACTCGCCAGCCAAAACCTAACCGAACTCTTGCACATTATATCCATTGACAACATTAACACTGTATACAAAATAATTCTAGAAACTAACTTAACCATTTAAAGTACTTTTGATTAGCCGTAAGCCCTAGCAGCTAGTGCTACCCCATATTAATTTTGTAATTTATTTACTAATTAATAAAATTATAATAATAATAATAATAATAATAATTTTTGTTGATTGTATTTATTTGCAGGTAATCTTTTACGCTAGCATACCAATAAACATTTTTAGTTTAGTTTCCTAATTGAGGGCCTCCGTTAATTTAAAGTCGAGACCAAAATTTGTTATTAGCACGACGCATTGAGTAAGGTTTCAATGCAAAGTGAGAGGATCTACTATACATATACTTCTGATGATGTGTGTTTCTAAAAACTACGGGAAGCAATATTGGTCGATCCATTTTTGCTACAATTTACTTGAACTGTCAAAGTGTTTTGTACATTTTTGTGTGACTGGCTGAACATGTTGTACTAAAAAATAAAAATAAATTGTTGGCTAGGCCTACCTAGTTTTGTGTGAGTTTTTCATTTTTGGAACGAATGGAAGGGATGTACTATTTTTTGCCGATCTCAAACGGCTAATTGAGAAGCTCAAGACAGTTATGTCGTTTTCCATTGGTTTCACTCGGGGATCCACTCATTCTGTAGTCCAATGGAACAAGAAAACTGCTTCTGATTGAATCCACAACAGTATTGGTGAAATGCCAAAAAATAATCTACGGCAGCTGTCAGTCGACTTGTATAAAATACACAAACTACACTTGTGTGAGTGCTTCTTGAGTGGATTCTGACTTCAAATCCAGAAGCAAAATTCTCTCCGCAGAATCACCAGAAGAGTACCTATTTTTTGTGCCAATGGAACGGTTTCAGAAGTGATTTTTTCGATTCCGGACTCTCCCGGAGCCGGACGCATCTTTTTGCCCAATGGAAAACGACATTGGGTCGTATGAATAAAACGTAGCAATTGCTTTTACTCAAGAGAAATGTCAAAATCGAAGCATTTGCTACGTTTCGTATGAATAAAAACCAATTTGAGTTAGTTCCAACTTTTGACATGTTCGAAAGGCGGCGGCACTGACCTTTTACTCAGATCGGTATGAATAAAACTTGTCAGACAAAGCAAATGCTATGCAAATTCTGAGTCTGCTATTTTGTTGACTCAGACCTTTTGCTAAATATTTTGTATGCTCATTTTTCAACATAAAACAATCTAAATATTGTTAATAGTTAAGTTGAATTCTGTTTGTACAGGAAAACCAACGAAATACATACGGAAAAAGCAGCCGTTGTTTCGTCTCAAGCGAAGCTAATATTTCTTTCAGATGAAAATATTTAGGCAGAATCATTTGTAAGGTAGTTATATTATAGCGGAGATCTAGGTCGACTATTTGTAACTATTTGTCTAGTTTGTTAACAAATAAATATTTCCAACAATATCGGATACGATTCCCGGCACCTAAAGTAGAACGGAAGCATCAACAAGCTATTCGGCAAACAAAAATCATATTTTCAGGTGAAATTGAAGATAAAAATTGCATTTATATTTCTGTATTTATTTTTTTTAATTTCAATTTCCACAAAAGTCGTTAGAATCTTAAGAAAAATTCAAAAATTCAAATTTACTGGTCAGGTTTGACAGGAACTGCAAGGCAAGTACACGTACAGCGAAGTAAATGCTATGTTCGAATTTTCGACTTTACTTTAGCAAAGTATATTTTTATTCATACCGATTCAAAGCATTTGCTAAGGGCTTTTACTTTGCTACAACCTTTTGCTCAAAGCAAATGCTAGTTTTTATTCATACGACCCATTATACTTTCGGATGTTTGTCAGACGTTCGCGAGAGGTGGCGCAGTGGAAAAAAGACTCTAAATCGGAATTTGGGTTTTCGAGGGACTCGCTATTGTACACACGTATTTAATGTCGTTTTCGATATGGCAAAAAACGATATTTCATTGCTTTTCATGTTCGATTTGCCACAATTTTATTTTTTTTTGATCTCAGATCACTTTTGAGAAATCTCAATTTTTCCTCAGATTTTACATAAATACTTTCACTAACACCAATGTTTATGACACACAGCATCGGTTACGAATTGTTTATCGTTGGAAGGATTGCTTTTCTAACTGAATTATTTATTTTACGCGTACCTATAGTAGTAGTAGTAGTAGTAGTAGTAGTGACTTTATTAGTAATTCATTAAAATTTGCAAAATTTTACAATAATTAGTCGTTTATGGTTTGGCGTAAGGCCGTCTACCAGAATGGCAATTAATCTATTTTAAATTATAAATATAGTAACCTAGTAATAATAACTTTAAATAAAAAGTACTGCTCAAAAATCGGCTTCCAATATACGGTTTCTGTAGCGGCTAGCAGCTGAGGCGTAGTTGAATAAAGTTTCCCACCCAAGACTGCCGTTTAATAAATTAATAACTTCGTCAAAACTCAGCAAAGATCGTCCGAAGTATCTCACGCGGAATTCGCTTAAAATGGGGCATCTTCCAATGAAGTGGTATACATCCTCCCTCTCTTTAAGGTTACACAGGTCACATAATAATGGAAGATCGGTTCGATGCGGAATATAGTATAGATTTACTAATTCACCTCTTAGTTTGAATACTGTGCTTATCAGTTGAAGAGAATAGCGGTTAAGAAGGTAAGTAGATGCGGTTCCCTTGAGGTTGTGGTTCAATCTAGGATACACCAGCCTATGTTGCGATGCATGTGCTTCATTGAGACATTTATCGTACAAAGAGTTACCCGCCATTTTCAATATATTGGTAAACATTTGTTTTAACATCGAGGGATCCGAGTCAGCTGCAATACTTAAACGCAATCCGTAATTTTCTGCCAAATCCTCCCACTTTTGCACCAAGTGACCTCTTGTTGAAATCACATGCTTCAGGACAATCCAGGGCAACCTTTCCCTTTCCATCGCCCCTACCCTAGCAATGTAATCTGCATGCATCTTAAGGGTATCCAAAAAGAGTGGGGGCATTCCAGTTTCTAAGTGCAGCATATAATTTGGAGTACAAGAGGGTAGTTTAAAGATACGCTTCAGAAAGTACCTAAGAAACTTCTCAATTTCCTCGTAATAGCGGTAACCCCAAATCTGGGCCCCGTACAGCAGTATTGATGCCGCGGTTGCACGAAAAAGCTTTATTTTCGAGGAGTGATCGATATACTTGCTGTCAATGCAAGGACCCCAAACTGATGAAATAGCTCTTTTAGCTGCTGCTAGATTAGATTCAAAGTGTTTTTTCATATTCAGGTTAGATGTTATTATCACACCTAAATATTTATATTCTTTTACTATTTCCACCCGTTCACCTTGATAGAACCATTTTTCGTTACGGGAGAACCTCCCTCCACCATCTCTAAAAATCATCATCTTAGATTTCGTTAGATTTACCGTCAAGTTCCATTGCTTGCAGTATCTTTCCAAACGGTTGATGACAAGCTGCATCCCTTCTACTGTGTCCGCCAAAAACACAATATCGTCCGCGAACTTCAGCGCTGGAATCCGTACACCTCCAAATTCTATCCCTCTCCCCACCTCCTCTGCTATATCATTTATAAATAGGATGAAGAGCAACGTACTTAGTATGCAACCTTGCTTAACTCCCATTTGCGTTTCAAATTCTTCCGATACATAATCTCCATTCCAAACGTACGCAACATTGTTCTCGTACATCGCTTCAAGAACTTTAATAATTTTGCTTGACAAACCAATTTGATACAACTTATAGAAAAGTGCTTTGCGCGCTATGGAGTCAAAAGCTGCACGGAAGTCAACAAAGAAGGCGTATAGCTTTTTGCGGTTGTGTTTAAAAGTTTCCGCAATGTTCGTAATAGTAAAAATGTGGTCCAGCGTTGAATAATGCTTCCTGAACCCAGCCTGGTACTCGTTTAAGATCTTGCTATCCATTGTATAAGCCTATTATATATCATAGCACTAAATAGTTTCACCGAAGTATTCAAAAAAGAAATGCCTCTGTAGTTTGCCGGGTTATCTAGCTCTCCTTTTTTATGCAATGGAAAGATTATCGCTCTTTTGAAACTCCCTGGAATACTTGCTGTTACGAAAATCCTGTTAAATTCCTTAGTTAGCGCAATGAGAAATTCAGAAGAGCAATTCTTGTAGAACTCGAAAGGAATCCGGTCGTCGCCTGGGGCTTTTCTCACTTTAGACGAATCAATTGCGCTTTTCACTTCGAAAAGAGTAAACGGCGCATCTAAAAGTTCATCTGCAAATGATGGGGCTGCGTATTGCGGTAATGGGGAAAACCGCGGGGTGTTGAGTAGATTTTCGAAATACTGTCTGAGCTCAGAAGCTTGCAAAGAAGACGAGATCAAATTCGGTCTGCCAGTAGCAATTTTAGCCGCTTTCCAAAATTCTGCAGAGGATCTTGCAGAGTTGAGAACTGCTATGGTCTTCAGTTTAAATTGTTTTCTCTTTTCCATGCAAAGACGTTTAAAGTTTTTATTGGCTTCGGCATAGAGTTCTTTCGACGAGCTAGTGTTACTAGACCTTAGGCGCCTTAGCAATGCAAAGGATCTATTTCTCGCCTTGAGACAATCGCTGTCGAACCACTTCTGCTTACTGACTACAGGTTTTGCATTTACAGTAAACGGTGCAGCCCTTTTTATTATAGCGGTAAGATCGTCGATCTGTATCGCTGCATTTTGTTCACTTAGACTCGCAAGCTCAGAAGTCAGCTTATTTTGATAAGAGACAAGAAATTTGTTGTTCCAAACCAACTTCGGCAGAAGAGCCAGCTGCTTTGCGAATGGCGCATCACCAGTATTCGAAACTGCACACGATATTTCTAATGGCATATGGTCGGAAAACGTTTGAGCTGCTATCGAAAAAGCGTTGACTATTGATTTCCATTTTCCTGATAATAGGCAGTAGTCTATAACGGAGCATGAAGTTCCACGAATAAAGGTAAGTTCACCATCCATGTCTCCTTTACAGCTTCCATTGAGTATCGTGCAGTCATACGCGTCAGCAGTTTCCAATAGCTTCACGCCCTTTCCATCACATAGGTCGTCCTTTGATTTCCTCGTTGCATGTATAAATGATGACACATGACCACTTGAAAAATTGTTTTGCGATAACCCTAACCTTGCGTTAAAGTCTCCAGCAAGCAGAAGATCCGGCGAATTTAAAGACTGAAGAACATCGGAGAGCCTGTCGTAGTCGCGCAACCAATGACTGCAGTTTAGATAAATTGGAACGATGCAAAGGGTTTCTCCATTGATGATTACATCAAGTACGTAGATTCCTTCCACCAATCTAAACTTTATTTCAACCATCTTAAGAGATTTCCGATAGCCTAGCAGTTCGCCGCCGCTACCTCTTCCGAACAAACTGGACTTAATTGCTGGGATCCATTTCACTTCATAATCTCTAAAAATGCTACTGAATCTAATTTCTTCCCCGGCTAAAACATGAGTTTCATAAAGCATAAAGACGTCAAAGCTTTTAATATAGTTGAAAAAATTGGAAAAAAATAATTTGTTCTTTAAGCCTGCAACATTATAACTTAATATGTTAAATAACACTATTTCCTGATTTACTTCATTTTTACTATAAACTTAATTTTGATTGTTACATAATTTTGTTTTTTTTAAGTTGTTTTGGCAGACGGCATTATTATTAAAAATTATGGTGAGGCTCCAAAGACGAAGAACTGCTACTTGCGTTTCCACCCGATACATTTCCACCTTCAATGTTTACGTTTCTGACAGTTGCATCTGTCACTGTAGAACTAACGTCCACGATCTGCTGAAGGAGTGACATCCCACATTCACTGTCAAAGCCCTCACATCGGATTTTGTTATTATTATCAATAAAGAATGTTTTATTACTTATTTTAAGTTTATTTCCAATCACAATAGGTTTTGCGTTTTTATTTTTGCTCTCGATGTCCGATTTCAACTTGAACAACGTCTTCCTTCGGTTACGAGAAGCTTCAGTGAAATCTCTGTGAATCGATACCTTGTTGCCTCTTAGAGTAGTTGCGTTGTTTAGCACACGGCGAACGTCTTCTTTCTTCTTTAATTTTACAATTACATTAGAAGTGTTGTTGTGTGACCTCAAAACCCTGACATCCGATATAAGTGATAGATCACTACTTCCCAGAAGTTGCAGACATATGTTTTGGGCTTTGTCCTCTGGCAAGATGTTTGTTTCGACAGGCATGTGCAATACAACGTTGCTCTCAATCGATCTTCTCTCTAACATCTCTACCTTTCGCTCCAAAGATGCGTACGAAGCTTCCATCTCCTGCAATTTGTGACGCAGCAATGTATAGTCGTTTTGTATTGCTTGGAGTTCTACAGAGACTCCCTCGACATCAGCCTTAGTTGCCATATTCTTTAGTCTGTCATCGAGCAAAGATGCCATGGAACCAACTATAAGGGATTTTAGGTCCCCAATTGACATTTTGCCGACCATCGATTGATTGGTAGCAGCGGGCGAAGCCTGCCCTTCCTCCGGTGACGTTTCAAAAATACGACGCTTGCCGCCACTGACATGTGCATTGTTGTTGGACATTTTCGGCGGCGTTCTCCGTATACCCCCAACCATTGCAAATTATGAAGTAGATGCTTAAACTTGAACTGACTCACCAAGAATCGTGAATTGTCCCTTGAGGTAATGAAGCAAATACACTGAGTACCACTTTTTAGGCAGATTTGTAAAGAAAAATATTGTAAAAACAGGTTTAATTTGGGCGAGCGATTTTACGTGCGTTTAGGCTGTCAAATGTCCGCGTTGCCAATCCGTACCTATATGACATTAAATTATTTCGAAATGCAGTACTATAAATGTGTGAAAATCAATTGAAAAGGATTTCGAGTGCAAGTGCAAAAATGTTTTTTTTTTTTCCGACAACCCAATACACACAAAAACCAATAGGTATAATTCTGATCTCATGTTCGATTTGGCAGGAGAAATCTGAAATCTCAGATCAAAATCTGAAAAGCCAAATCGAAAACGACATAAATGTACCCAACCTCCCTTTTGCATTTGCGTTTTGTTGTATCCTGTCCGCCATAAATGCATTCCTGTGTATTGAACTGTTGACAGCTCGTTAAAATTGCCGCTGATCAGCTTATGGTTTTTAAGTTTCTAGAAGTGTTTTGAGCTTTTGGTTTCATGGTAAAATTGGAAACTTCAGTTTAATCATGGTGACAAATCAAAATATGTACTCACAAATAATATGGCCGCTCAAAAAATGTTTGCCAATTTCAAAACCGAACCATTAAAACACACTGAACGTAATTACATATGCAAATCAAGTAGGTACAACAATTATGAACAAGAGTTTAAGATCGCCCTTCATGAAAGGAAACTCCTCATTTAACTAGTTCAAAGATTGTCCGGTAAACTGAAGTATTGCATTTTAGAGAAGATGCGAACATTCGATTTCTGTCTAGTCAAGGAGTGCAAAGATGGGTATATCATCATTGCTAAATGTAACAATTTTCAGAATAACTAGGTACATAGAATCATCATTTATCGATTAGCATCAATACACGTTATCGGTCAGTTGTAAAACATAGGTTCCATGTTCCCACCAACGTGATTTAGCTAAATCCACTTGATAAATCATCTCATAAATTACGTGATTTACCATACATTTTCGTGATTACTTATTACGTGATTTAGACGTGTTTAATTTTTAATTACGTATCTGTCATCGCAAATCCACACAAAATAAAATCGAACATACCTGCAGCGCTTTCAATTCAATTCAATGTTATTCAACAAACAAACAAAAAACAACACAAATGTCAAAAATATTATCCCAAATTCAATTTTCTTCGTGTTTCGGTGTATTTTGGTATTTTTATTAAGTACAACAATCATATAAATTGTTTTATTTTTAGCAGAGGTGTGATAACAAAAGAAAAACAACGAAAAAAAAGAACTACCCCCTCCGAAGTGGACGAATTCTTTCTGCTGGATGTCAAACTAAATCACGTAAAATTCGGTGGAGACGCCTTTAGTGATTTATAAATCATATGAGCTAAATCACGTTGGTGGCAACATGGTATTAGGTTCATTCGCAAACGCGATTAAAATCGATCGCAATCGCACAAAGCTTATACACGTTCCTATCAAAATAACGAGTAGTTACTCTATTGGCTCGAAACAACTCGGAAAATTTTTGCCGGCAAGTACTGATAAATATGTTAAATGCACAAAGTTGACAAGAAACAAGTTCAAAATCCGGTTTAAGAATTATCAAAATTAAGCCTGTGAAAATAAAAAAAAATCGGTTGTGGTCGAATGTTCCCCTAGAACGTTTCATATGTTTCAAAAAGGTAAGTTGTCTTTTTATTTATGATATGGATTATAAATGTTTAAATAATTCCGACTCAACAATTAATTTTAAGATTTTTATTTATTTAATTGAACAAACTTGATTAAAGACAATTTAAAGATACGTCTGTATTGCAGGACAGCTATCGCACCAATGCCTACTTTCCTTAATCGTAAAACTTATGAAGTGTATCTTCTTGCTATCCCTCTCTTTCATTCGGATCGTTACAAATGTCAAAGATGAGTGTCTCAAGATAGCTCGGAGTCTATCCACGTACCTACTTTTGATTAGGTACATTTTCAGCTTTCTGAGAGTTTCGCAAATTTTTTGGAGTTTGACATGTTTTTAGTGTTTCGGTCGGAAAAGTACGCGAATAGACCCGGTATCTACCTACCTACCTATTCATTCGAAAATACCTACCTACAAATTTATTTGTATTCGTGTAGTCCACCGAACAAACCTTATCTTTTCACCTTCTTCCGAAGGAGAATGACAACCCATATTCAACTCTATCGACTTCATATTTTATTCACCATATATAGTGTCATTTTTCTGACAGTACTTGTTGACGTATAAAATTCCTAAACATAAAAAAAGTGTATAAAAGTAGTATTTGCCACTAAAACCGTACGCATCAATCAAAACAAAATATAATCTACACCAAATATCGATACTCACCAGTCCGAAAATAGAAGTTCCAACTCGAAGTCGAAAGCACTGAAATGGTCGAAAGACAGGCACAATTACGTCGTCGGAACGCTTGTATAATCGTCCTTGGAGACATTGGACGTAGTCCTCGCATGGAATACCATGCGAATAGTCTTCTAGACGAAGGTTTCAATGTCGACATAATTGGTTATATTGAAACGAAACCCCTTGAATCCTTATTGGTAGCAGGACCAAAATGTAAAATTCACGAACTTACAGCAGTGCCGGATACGAATCTAACACCCAAACTCAAGTACATATTCAAGACGATATGGCAAACGTTGAGCCTGCTAATTGCACTCGTGTCAATAAGACGTCCGAATTTTCTTCTAGTCCAGAATCCACCTGCGATCCCAACATTGGTTGTATGCTATCTTTATAGTACAATCACGCGAACTAAATTAATTATCGATTGGCATAATTTTACGTACAGCATTCTGGCGTTAACTGCCGGCGGTGAGCACAGTTTAATAGTGAAACTAGCCAAATGGGTAGAGCAACGATTCGGAGCCAAGGCGAATGCACACTTTTGTGTAACTAAAGCGATGCGTGATGATTTAAAATCAAACTGGAAAATCAGGTAAGAAACTGGATTCATGTACTGTGCATCACAGATTTCCAACCTCGACATTTTCAGTAATGCAACAGTGCTCTACGATCGTCCACCGCCTCAGTTTCATCCGATCGAACTGAGTCAAAAACACGAGCTTTTCATGAAATTGTCCAAGGAATATCCACAATTCCTGCCAAAGAACTGCTTAGACTTCAAGGAGAGCGGTGTTATAGAATCGACCGCACTCACACAGAAGCTTAATACTGGCACCGTTCTATACAAACCGAATCGTACGGCAATTTTAATCTCGAGCACTAGTTGGACACCGGACGAAGACTTTGAAATACTCCTCAAGGCTTTGGAAGGTAATCAAAAAGCACCAACAGATGAGCTAAGTATATTTAAAGTTTTTTTTTTGTCAATGCAGAGTATGAAGCCAAGGCATCAGAGAAGCCCAGTTCATATCCTGAACTACTGTGCATTATCACCGGCAAGGGTCCACAAAAGGAGCAATACTTGGAGAAGATAAATCAACTGAAATGGCACAAAGTGTCCATCATTACGCCGTGGTTGGAAACAGAAGACTACCCCACTGTTGTGGCATCGGCCGATTTGGGCGTTTGTTTGCATTGGAGCTCATCGGGCCTGGATCTACCAATGAAAGTGGTGGACATGTTTGGGTGTGGTATACCTGTGTGTGCGGTTAATTTTAAAAGGTAGGTTGTAATGTTTTCGCTTTTGCGCTGAAATGCAAATGAAACTTTGGGTTTCCACTAAACAAAACTATTTAGACCAACATTGCTTACGTCTATATCTCATTCTTGCATTCCATTTTTGGATTAACAAAGCTGGACAGTTTTGTCCTCTAATTGATTACATTTGTATCGAATCATATCGATCTCGTTTTTGCATTTGCTCAACAGCTTAAATGAACTGGTAATCCACGGCCAGAATGGATTCGTTTTCGACAACCACCGAGAATTGGCAGATCAACTGAAATTTTGGTTTGAGAATTTCCCAAGCAATCCAAGTTTACTGGAATCCAAAGAGACTTTCCGACGAAATCTACAAGAATTTCAATCGTTGCGATGGCGTGAGAACTGGAGGCTGAATGCGTTACCTATTTTCAACTCGTTTACTTAAAGACACTCTTCAACATTTAGTGCATTGTTTTTCTTACCAATGGAAAGTGATGTTGAAAACAAACGATTGTATACAACGGATCACACATATATTTATGTACGTCTTGTATAGGTATATATTTAAATATTTACACAGTCGAGAACGAGAGAGAAGACGAAAAAGTGAAATGCAAATTATATTTTCTACTAATTTAGTTTTTTAAATGAATCGTTGTTGTTGTTTTCTTTTCCGAGTTGATTTTGAGAAATACCTAGGTGTACGGAAAACGGAATTAGTAGATGGAGAAGGGAAGTGGGGTAAGCAAATCAGGAAAAAAAACCTAACAAAAGTGGAGATGGAAAAAGCAAATGTCAATTTGTTCCGCTGGCACAATAATAGGTAGGTACCTCTTGCGAGAGTTTCTCCACCTGCGAGCTGCGACATTATCTGCTAGTCTTCCAGCAGGCAATGAAACGTGGCAAAAACAAGTAATCTTGCGCTAGTTCTATCGCAAATATTTATGACACGAAAATTGATAGGTAGTTAAAGTGGCTGTCTTCAAATTTACAAAAGATTTGTCCTTTGTGATACCACTGAAATCGATTATCAAATGGTGGAAGGAAGATAATACTCAACCTAATCCACTCGGTAAAAGAAACTAGAATGTACCTATTAGAATGTACATCTGCACTTTCAGGCAATAAGCTAATGGAACGTGAATAAATGCTGGATACCCAAATTTCCTCTCGGTCTGTATATGGTAAGGAGCGCTGAAGCTTCAGCAGACAATTCTTAAAACACCAACTTATGTCTGCAGTTTTTTAATTTATTTGTAAAGTCATAAAACTCTGCACTCGTTCGACCAAATCGTAGAAAAACTTATAATTAGGCGTACAACACTTACACTAGTCGGTAAAAAACATTATAGAATATTAGCGACTGGTTGATGTAATCAGGTTTTGTTATTACAAATATCGATGTCATCTTCACACGAGGGACATTTCTTATGACCATTCTTTATCAGATTTGCCAAGCAATGATCATGGAACGAATGTCCACATTTTAAATCTGACGAAATCGATGACGAGATGTGTTCGTGACATATCGCACATATCGAGACCCTGAATGGACAATATGGACATTTCTTAAGACCATTCTTTATCAGATTCGCCAAGCAATCAGTATGGAACGAATGCCCGCATTTTAAAGCTGTCGAAATCGATGACGAGATGCCTTCGTGACATAGCGAACATATCGAGACCCTGAAATAAAGTATGGATTTTATATAAACCTACGTTACATTACGAATGCTGAACTTACTTGTCTTTTTTTTCCGGATTTGAAGGTTGAGATTTAGTGTTTGTGAAATTTGCATGATCAGAAGAGTAGTTTCTTTGTCTCTGATAATCAGAAGAGTATTTTTGTCTCTGATAAGAATTATATTCGATTTGCGGCCGATACGTGCATATTGCAATTCCAATTCCAATTCCAATAGCAATTGCAGTTCCAATCCATAACGGTAGCATATTTCGGTTTGGAAAATGAATATGATTTTCGAGCAATCGCGACGATAATTTTAATTAAAAATCACAATTGCTTTACCTGCAGCAAACACGATTTTAAAATGAAGTGAAAAATGCTTTAAAAGAAAGTGGAGGGAGAAGTTTGCCTTTATTTTAGGGTTACCATAACGCAGGATCGTCAATTAGACCGCATAAAATCTATGTTCACTTTTGTTTACCTATTACGAACAACTACAGGGTCACTTGCAAGTCACTACTACTTTCTTATGAGCGAGTTGTTAAGAAATGGAGTATCCTAATCAAAGCTAATAAAACTAAGGACGATTTAGGATTCATGTGAAGAAGTGCTGTCAAAAACTGAATAGGTTTGCATCTTTGTAAATTTGAAGCAATGTTTCTCTTCATGCTAAAGCTTAAGGGCCCAGCCCATAGAATCCGTCGCGTCCGTTGCGTCGGCGGATTGCCGTATTTGACGGAACGAACTGTCCCATAGAATCCGTCGCATGCGCTAAGTGACAGTGTTTTAGTACTCTATACCTATTTGTCCCAAGAAACGTGGGAATTTTTCCCTTTCCAACGTAGTCAAATTCCCTTTCAAATAATTCCCTTGATAGGTATTTTTTTGTGAAAAAAAATTAACTTTTAAAAGTAAAAGTTATATTATAAGGATAAATAATCACATTAAATAACCTTTGGTATAAAAATCGCATTTTTTTAATATCATAATGACTTCTTTTTGGTACTAGAAAATTTTGATATTAAAAATCTTGCTGAAAGGTGATTTAAAAAAGTTATTTTTTATGTACATACATGTGTTGATTATCATGGTGAAATCTAGATACTTATTTTGATGAAATTTAGAAAAAAAATTTTTTTTTTTCAATTTTGTTTTAGATTTTTCTTTTTCCCACTTAAGGCTTTTCGGACATCGAAATTCCCCAAAAAAGGAAGAAATCCCACAGTATAAGAGCACTAGTGAGAGCCGATGGCAGCCTCTCTCACGCGCTCAATATTTCCACCAATGAAAAGGAATCTTCTCACGATGTGCCAATTGTCAACGGAGGCGACGGACAGAAAAGTAGAAAGTAAACTTACTTTATCCGTCGCTCCGGCACGTGCGCTGCTTATGGGACACCCTCCATAAGAGAGTGTGTATTCTATCATCCTGTCAGTCGAAAACTTTGCCGCAACGGACGCGACGGATTCTATGGGTTGGGCCCTTTAGTACGCTGCTCGAGCTAAATTTTAGCGAACCCATTTAGCTGAGTGGTACGCTGCTCGAGCTAAATAATCAAACTTTTGTTTCAGAATGTACTTCATGTATCTGTCAAAATTTAGCGCGCCTATTTAATGGGTCGGGACATTTTTTCGAGCTAAATTTTGACAGATCGCTGTGCTCTGATTGAATTGTTGAAGAAACTTATGTCGTTTTCGATTTGGCTTTTCAGATTTTGATCTGAGATTTCAGATTTCTGCTGCCAAATCGAACATGAAATCTGAATTATATTGATATGTGTGTGTATTGAGTTGGCGGCAAAATAAAACATTTTTGCACTTGCACTCGAAATCCATTTCAATTGATTTTCACACATTTATAGTACTGCATTTCGAAATAATTTAATATAAAAACTCGATCCCATACGAGTTAAATAAATAATTCAGTTAAAAAAGTAATCGTTCCAACGATAAACAATTCGTAACCGACGCTTGTGTCATAAACATTGGTGTTAGTGAAAGTATGTGTAAAATCTGAAGAAAAATTGAGACTTCCCAAAAGTGATCCGAGATAAAAAAAAAGATTGATTTTTGTGGCAAATCGAACATGAAAAGCAATCTCGATCAAAAAAAAAATTGATCTTTTGCCAAATCGAAAACGACATTATTTTCAAAGATCAGCTGTTTTTTGTGACATCTATCCACAGCTCTTTCTATGTCAAAATTTAGCTAGGACTTTAGCTGATGTTTGGAGAGAAAAGTTGGAGACCAGATAAAATTTAGTTTAGCTCGAGCAGCGTACTAACCTGAAACCTTAAATAAACAGTATTTGACTGGTATTGGATATTGTGTATTCAAACCTTAAATGATTAATTTTTGTTTTCAAAAAGATTCACGGTAACCCTGAATCATTTTGTGTTTGATTTGGAATTGCTGCACGGTTTTGACCTGGTTTTGACTGCTTTTGACGTTCTAGCCGGGGATTCCCCTAAAACGTTGAGCTTTCGTTGATCATAGATGAATGAATAAAAGAGATGGTTATCTTTCGTAGGTACGTCTATCTCCCCAAAACCCATTTGTTAACATTGTTGTTTTTGTAATTTCAACCCCAGTCTGTGAATACGACGAACAAAAAGCATCGCGGTGTTTATTTGTTTTGTGCATAAACTAACTATACTGACAGCTTCAGCCAAAAAAGAGGGATTGCCTACAAGCTGAATTTGACCTTGAGTATAGTGTGTACCAGGTGTGTACTGTGTAGCCCGCAGTTTGAATTCACGTTTTTGTGCCATGCTAATCAAGGGGGCACACACATTCTTGAAAAAAAAAAACACCCTACACACTTCCGGTTTAAACCAGATGCCAGGTAGCATGAGGTGGATTCTCATTTCAATATCGAGTGCGGGGCTGTGTTTGTAAATAATGAGGTTTCTTAGTTCCATGTTGTAAATTATTCGCTTGGTTTTTATATGAAAAGTTGTTTGATTTTCATATTTCTTGGTATCAAGTGAAATTTGTTGCAATGAATGTTTAAATTGTACGATATAAAGAACAGCAATATTTTTTTAAGTCATTCCATAATGAATTTTGGATACATAGATATCGTTACTGTGACATCGATATCAACAAATTGTTCGCATGTTCGCGATAGAATTGCCCTTATGTACTAAACCGAATTGCACTAAACAAAACCGACAAGCTAAAGCCCTAGTTATAGCTGGTTATAGCCATACGTAAAACGAAACCGTACAAATTTTCTTTTGCTTTTTTAGAGCACTTACTCATAATGGTTGCACTCAATCTTGGTTTTAAAATGTTGCTTATGAATTAAAAAGTTAGATTATCGAAAAAAAAATTAGGAAATGATCTTTAAATTTTCTAGAAAAATAGTTTATTCATTTTTCCGTACGAATCATTGTTTAATGTTAAATGCGATAGAATTTTTTCATTCGTGGGTTTGTGGATCCGCGAATGTTTTATGTGGATTGTGAATAAAGTGTGACAATTCGCTGCAAGAATTTTCAATTGCTGTAATAATTGTAAATTGAGCTATTTAAATCGATTGAGAGTCCGATTTTTTTTTTAGATTAGACTTAAGATTAATTTAATATAAGGCTTTGGTGGTAAATAGTATACAAATCAATTTTCAATTCATAAATACAATACAATTAAATTCATTTGTTCGCAATTCGCGCTCATGTGAATAGTAGGTACTTAAAAAAGTTTTCAAAAACTGTGATTTTAAAATGCATATGTTTAAAAAAATAACGCGTAAATAGTGTAAAGCCGGCTAATACTTGTTAAATATTGGAAGAAAATATTAAATTTATGTAACAGCTTCAGAAAAAGGCACATTTTTCTTTCATCGCCCCTTTTTTATGGACTTTTTAAAACTAAATTGAAAGAGATCTTAAAAGTAGATATAAAAATGAGTTGATATAATTTATAAACAAAATTCAATTAATTTTTTATATATTTATAAATAAAAATCAAAGCTAAAAGGTTTTCATTTTAAAATTTGTCATTTGAAAACGAATTGCATCTAAAGTACTGTCTAGCTTACCCGCAGAACAACCTTAAAGACGCATCTAATTCTAATGTTATTTGGTTGTTTTGGGTTTATTTATAAAAGAAACGTTGTGAGAGAGTGATCTTTTTACAGTCTATATTGTATTGTTAAACTTAAACCAAAATTTATAACCTTTCTCTAACAATCCGGGAGATCGTTGCGAAATTGTGAAAAGCAACAAAAAACAAGAGCGGTGAAAGAAAAAAGTGTCATTTCTAAAGCTATACTCTGCAATTTAAGAATTTTCGCACAATATTTAACAATTGTTGGCTCTTAACACTATAATCGTGTTCTGATAGACAGCACCGTTATATATTTTATAGAAATTCATTTGGAAATCACAGCGTTTCTAAAATTCCCAAAGTGAATTTTCATACTAAAAAAAGGGAGAAAGTAGCAACAAATAGTATGAGGGTCCTCTTTTAATTTAGTTTTGTGTGCCTTTTTCTGACGCTGTTACATAAATTCAGTATTTTCTCCCAATATTTAACAAGTATTATAGCCGGCTTTACACTATTTACGCGTTATTTTTTTAAACATATGCATTTTAAAATCACAGTTTTTGAAAACTTTTTTAAGTACCTACTATTCACATGAGCGCGAATTGCGAACAAATGAATTTAATTGTATTTATGAATTGAAAATTGATTTGTATACTATTTACCACCAAAGCCTTATATTAAATTAATCTTAAGTCTAATCTAAAAAAAAAATCGGACTCTCAATCGATTTAAATAGCTCAATTTACAATTATTACAGCAATTGAAAATTCTTGCAGCGAATTGTCACACTTTATTCACAATCCACATAAAACATTCGCGGATCCACAAACCCACGAATGAAAAAATTCTATCGCATTTAACATTAAACAATGATTAAAGTGATTGAAGTGTAAAAAATTCGCTTGTTCGTAGTTCGTTCGCCATTGGCTCTCATGCAAATAGTCCTAAAATGTGAATTTTCCAAATAATAAAAAGGAACAAAGGAACAACAAATTGTATTAGTGTCCTCGAAAAAGGTACCAAATTGTCGCACAACGATCACGCTGTTGTCATTTCTTCTCATCCGACATCCTTCTCGCTACCTAAAAAGGTCGCGTGTGGGAAAGCTCGCCTGGAATTTGCAGGAACAAAGCGATATAAGAACAGGAAAAATTGGAAGTTGTCAGTTCGCGACATCACTCACACATTTATAGAATCCGCCTATACGTGAACCCTTTCCGACACCGCCATTGCGGAAAAAACCGCACAAAATCAAGGCACTGGTTTTGACTGCTTTTGACGTTCTAGCCGGGGATTCCCCTAAAACGTTGAGCTGTCGTTGATCATAGACGAATGAATAAAAGAGATGGTTATCTTTCGTACGTCTATCCCCCCAAAAACCATTTGTTAACATTATTGTTTTTGCAATTTCAACCCGTCTGTGAAGTGTGAATACGTGTGACGAACAAAAAAGCATCGCGGTGTTTATTTGTTTTGTGCATGAACTAACATTAGGCGTGTGTTTTTGAGCTTCGATCTCAGCAAAGCAAAGCAAAGTAGGATTTTCAGCACGCAATTACAACAACTACATTCCAATTGACACTTCGAGAATCGCAATAGTAATTAGCGCGCTGAAAAGATTACTTTACCTACTTTGCTTTGCTGAGTTCGAAGCTCAAAAAAACTCGGCTTATATTAAATAGACTGACAGCTTCAGCCAAAAAAAGAGGGATTGCCTACAAGCTGGATTTGACCTTGAGTGTAGTGTGAACCAGAGACGAAAAAGTGAAATGCTAATTATATTTTCTACTAATTTAGTTTTTTAAATGAATCGTTGTTGTTGTTTTCTCTGAGTTGATTTTCAGAAATACCTAGGTGTACGGAAAACGGAATTAGTAGATGGAGAAGGGAAATGGGGTAAGCAAATCAGGAAAAAAAACCTAACAAAAGTGGAGATGGAAAAGCAAATGTCAATTTTTTCCGCTGGCACAATAATAGGTATACCTCTTGCGAGAGTTTCTCCACCTGCGACATTATCTGCTAGTCTTTCAGCAGGCAATGAAACGTGGCAAAAACAAGTAATCTTGCGCTAGTTCTATCGCAAATATTTATGACACGAAAATTGATAGGTAGTTAAAGTGGCTGTCTTCAAATTTACAAAAGATTTGTCCTTTGTGATACCACTGAAATCGATTATCAAATGGTGGAAGGAAGATAATACTCAACCTAATCCACTCGGTAAAAGAAACTAGAATGTACCTATTAGAATGTACATCTGCACTTTCAGGCAATAAGCTAATGGAACGTGAATAAATGCTGGATACCCAAATTTCCTCTCGGTCTGTATATGGTGAGGAGCGCTGAAGCTTCAGCAGACAATTCTTAAAACAACAACTTATGTCTGCAGTTTTTTATTTTCTTTGTAGTCATAAACCTCTCCACTCGTTCGACCACATCGTAGAAAAACGTATAATTAGGCGTACAACACTTACACTAGTCGGTAAAAACCATTATAGAATATTAGTGACTGGTTGATGCAATCAGGTTCAGTTATTACAAATTTCAATGTCATGTTCACAATATGGACATTTCTTATGATGATTCTTTATCAGATCTGCCAAGCAATCAGTATGGAACGAATGCCCGCATTTTAAATCTGTCGAAATCATTGACGAGATGCGTTCTTGACATATCGCACATATCAGGACCCTGAAATAAAGTATGGATTTTATATAAACCTACGTTACAAATGATGAACTTACTTGAATTTTTTTATCGAATTTGAAGGTCGAGATTTAGTGTTTGTGCAATTCGCATGACCAGAACTAGGAGGTTGCTTATCGTGATGGACGTATATTAAAACTGCAATTCCAATAGCAAATGCAGTACCAATCAACAACGGTAGCATATTTCGGTTTGGATAATGAATATGATTTTCGAGCAATCGCAACGATAATTTTAATTAAAAATCACAACTGCTTTACCTGCAGCAAACACGATTTTAAAATGAAGTAAAAAAATGCTTTAAAAGAAAGTGGAGAGAGAAGTATACTTTTATTTTAGGGTTACCGTAACGCAGGATCGTCAATTAGACCGCGAAAAATCTATGGTCACTTTTATTTATTACGAACAACTACAGGATCATTTGCAAGTCAATACTACTTGCTTATGAGCGAGTTGTTAAGAAATGGATTATCCTAATCAAAGCTAATAAAACTAAGAACGATTTAGGATTCATGTGAAGAAGTGCTGTCAAAAACTGTTTTGCTTCTGGTTTCATTTAGTTGAAATTGAATAGGTTTGCATCTTTGTAAATTTGAAGCAATGTTTCTCTACATGCTAAACCTTAAAATAAACAGTTTTTTGCTGGTATTGCATATTGTGTTTAAAATTCAAACATTAAATGATTAATTTTTGTTTTCATAAAGATTCACGGTATCCCTGAATCATTTAGTGTTTGACTTTGAATTTCTGTGCTGCACGCTTTTGACGTTCTAGCAGGGGATTCCCCTAAAATGTTGGGCTGTCGTTGAGATTGTGGCAGTGTTACTATGTCATTGGAATGTTTTTTTCCCTCGGACAAGCAATTTTTTTCCCCATTTTTCCCTTCTGCATTTAGCCAAATTCCCACTTGAGTAATTTTGAAGAAAAACAAAACACAACTTATTATCAATATTTTTGTGAACAAGGAATTATTTTGTGTTGAAAAGTCGAAAAATATTCTATAAGAAATTTAATTGGAAGAATAAAATTTTTTGTTTTTTTGAAGTAGGTTTATTACATAACAGGGCTCTAATCGCGTAAGCACAATACGATCGAACGACATCGTCTCGACGATACTTCAACTTCGTGTAACAACCAAACAACGATAATCGTCCTAACGATTGGACGATCATCGTTTTTTGTTCCTTCACGTTACTAATTCAAGCGTCAAATACCCTCGTCGAAACGATTCGATTGAACGACAGCTATTTTGCAATCGTTTCATCGTTTTTGGTCCATATTTTCAGTTTTGAATAGGGAATTTCAGTTTTGGAGAAAAGTATAGCAAAATATTTAAAGGAAAACACACTTATATTCTCCTTGGAGGTGCCTCGCTCTTATCCGAGTTGTGAAAGAATGAAATCCTTGCAAAAAAAGAAATGGGTTGAGTTTTGTTTTGTATTTTTTGTCTTGCAACTGGATCCTAAGCAATAAAAATTCTCATCTGTTCCAAAAAATGCAAGAAATTTATTGGCGTTTTGATTGATTTAATAAATACAAATCTATATTTCGAAAAACAATAATTCTTCTGCCCTACCACACCTGTGCACACTTTAGCATATTCCATTGGGCTATGGTTGGTTCCTACACACTTTTGGCTATCTGCGTATACGCGTACACTTTCACTTAACATTTCACTTGCCTTGTTCCTTACTACCTCTTCATCTGCATTAAATGCCTAAATCAATGTCAATCAATAAAAAAACACAGAAAAATAAACAAATTCAAGAAAAAAAAACTATTTCCATACATTTTTTTGATTTTTTAGCTGTCAGAGTTTGTTTACAGTCACGTTCAAACTGTTCAAAATGAAAACGATGAACGATTCGATTGAACGATCCGACGATGATGTTATATGAAGCAAACTAAAAACGATATCGTTGTGTTCAATCGTTTCGACGACTATCGTTTCAAAAGTTACGCGATGAGAGCCCAGGCAATTTAAATCGGCTTGTTTTGCGAACATCGAATAAAATAGAAAGTAGAAACCTGATAAAAACCTGGGGTCGGCATTCTGTAAGGCAAAACGTTAAAACGTTTTCGTACGAAAACGTTTGCGCACGAAAACGTTTGATCGTTTCGCATTACAAAATCTCCCCTGGAAGCATCCGTAGAAGGTAGAAATATTACCTTATGTGGTATTCGATTGGGCGCTTTCAGAGCACTTTTTTTGCTCTCAGAGCAATTTTTATGTTTGGTACAGGAAAAAGTAATCTTTTTTAGATTTCAGAGCACTTTTGCGAATCTAGTTTGTTTACATTTGAAGTGAATTTTTTCTCAAACAAAGGTTAATCTAATTTTGTAAATTACTTATGTATAAATATTTAGAAATCAAGCGGGACAGATATTTGTAATGCTTTAATACAAAATTTAACTAGTGAATGGAAATCACTTAGAAAAGTGTCGAAGACTACACAACATGTTCAAATCGCACAAATATCAACACAAGAAAGAGCAAGTGACGTTTTTATGTTCGATTAGAGACACGAAATCTGGAATCTGAGAGCAAATCTGAAGAAGCCCTACCACATTAGGTTGAAATTGACGTACAATTGTTTTTTTTTTTTTTTGTGAGTTAATCGAATTACCTACGAAATTTCGACGAAAAGGTAAATTTCCCACGAGTTAGAGCACTGGGGTGAGGGTTGTCTATAATTACCTTTTGTTTATCAAAATAGATTCACAGTTGTTTTCGATTTATTTTTTTGTTTTTTTGGGATTTTTTATCTGAGATTTCAGATTTCTGCTGCGAGATTGCGGACAGATGTTCAGTAACCTGTGCTGGGTTCCAGGTCACAGCGACATTCCGGGCAACTGTAAAGCGGGCGAACTATAGCCAGACAAGGAAACGGTCTTCACTCAACCAACAACAGTGAACCGTACTCTCCTGTCCTATGCAATCGATCAAATTCTCCTTATTCAAAGAGGCAATAATGGTCGCAAATAATAGGTGGAACAGCATAAATACCTCAAAGACTCAGAGACTTCTCTCTATAAGTAGAAACAGAATCAGCTCCGTAGTGAGTGCATTAGCAGGACACTGTTTGATAGGTATGCACGCTCGCAGATTGGAATGATTTTAGCAGGAGCTGCATGGATGAGGAGGAAGAAGAAACCGTTCTTCATCTACTTTGTACATGTCCAGCTCTTGCAAAGTTGCGAAAAACCAACTTAAGGCAATACGTTGTGTCAGCAAATTCATAACAAAGACCAAATGGCTTGAATGATCTTCAACAAATACTCAGCGTCAGCTGACCACTGGCCGCATCTCTTAAAAGGGCTGTTTTGTAAATTATAATCGAGGGGTTGACTGTTTCGGTCACCCTTCGTATATCCAAAACAAACCGTCACTCGGTCATACTCACCTTTTTTGACCAAGTTAAAACACCTAACAATTACGCGTATAAACAGGTCGATTGCTCCATTCACCACTAGTACTTTGCTTTTTGCAACATCCGCCTTATTTCGATAAGTTGCCAGAGGACAAAAGCGAGGGTCTAACCGATACATCCCTTTGACCAACCTTATTAAAATTCTGGTAAGGTACATACTGGGCTATCACAGAATCCGTCGTATTCGGAATTTTGCTACAAACCCCGAAAGAACTATCATAGAATCCGTCGTAGAGTAAATGTTTGCTAGGAATTTCGAAATTCATATCCATCAATATCCCCAACGACTAAATTCTTAGCAAACATTTTCCTCTACGATGGATTCTATGATAGTTCTTTCGGGGTTCGTAGCAAAATTCCGAATACGACGGATTCTGTGATAGCCCAGATAATGTAAGGGCCGATCTATAATTATTATCACCGATGTCGTATATCGGTTCACGTCATTTCGACAAGATGTCAGACGATTATAAGCGAGGAGCACACTGTTTCAGTCACCCGTCGTACATCCGAAGACATATCGTCCAATAGTCATCCCCAGTCTCACTTCTTCAAGGAGTTGTCTGAGGATTACAGGCGGATGGAAGACTGCTTCGGTCTCGCTTCTCTACGAGATGTAGGACAGACGAAGACAAAAGTCACACGTACAAGACACCAATAATGCCCACTAGTATGTGCGGCCTAGAAAATACTTTTGTATTTCTCGTTCCAACCGTACATCAAGTTATAGAAACAACTCTCGACTAATCTAAGAGAATTATATTTATTAAAAAAAATCAAGACTAAAAGGTGCAAAATCTTAGAGAACATACTACAAAATTAAATTAAGGCCAATGTGGAGGAGTCGGGCGGAGATTATTTTGTATAGAATCGCTTCAGTCGTAAATAGGGGCCCTGCATTGTGGACATTTCGCATTGCTAGATCTCCTTCTCAGTTCCTGCAAGCAGGCAGTGTGTAGGCGATGCCCACAAGGCAGTTGCTTTGAGCTTGAACTTGTGATATTTTGAAGACATATAGTACATTGTTCTCTGTAAAGTGAACACAAATTTCATGTGAACAATTCCTACATTTTTATATAGTATACTATGGCTACTCACTCGCTATCGTTATTAAAATTGTAATTGTAGCTTCCGTGCCTGTGATATTCCCCTCCGTGTTGGTAGTTATAACGCGGCTGAGGCTTCTCTTGATTGTAAATGAAATAAGTAAGTCCCAACAGCCCGACGAGTAATGGAATACCAATTCCTATCAGGTACGGCGGAAAGCCCATAGTTTATTTATTTTTAATATTTATGTAACGTTCTATGACCCTTTAAAGTAATCGTTAGCTGCCGCACAGGATACTAAATATCAATCGGTTACAAACACATTGCGATATTGCAGTAACAAACTGCATAAAAGCAAATAAATATGAAATGCACGGTACTAATCCTAATCCCCCCAGTTCCA
This sequence comes from Cheilosia vernalis, assembly GCA_949126925.1. NCBI lineage: Eukaryota > Metazoa > Arthropoda > Insecta > Diptera > Syrphidae > Cheilosia > Cheilosia vernalis. The sequence goes on from OX421358.1 coordinate 12,707,083, forward strand.
GGCCAGATCAGTGTTTATAACTCGTGGGAAATTTACCTTTTCGTGGGAATTTCAAAATAATATCATCATTCTGCGTTTGCGACTTTATTTCTTCTACTTCAGTTTTATTGCTTGTAGGGAATGTCTGAGGATGTGTTTCGTGTGTGAATTATTTCGTCCCATGGCCAGGCATAAAATTTTGTGGCGATGGTGATTGGTGGAATTGGCCGAGATATATGAATATAGGAACTGTGCAGATAATTTCACTTTCTAGTGTGTGAAATGATGTTACTAATATTAAAATCCTATATAGAATATTTGTTAGATTTATTTTTATTTTTTGTTAGTAAAAGTATTGCAAATTAGCTGTTTTTATTTAAATTAACTATGTGGGAATTTTAACCAAATCCAAAAGGAAAAATGGGAAAAAAAACTTAGCTGTCCGAGGGAAAAACCATCTCAATGACATGTAAACACTGAGCCAGATAGGTGTATATAAATAACCGGCCTCTCTGTCCCTCTTAAATAGGAGACAGCTGTTTAAAAAACAAAGCGCAATTTTGTGTGCTGAAAAGGAACAACTATTCCACTCAGAGTGAGATGTAATAATGGCGGGTTTAGAATTGATGGTAGTGTTTGTAAATGCACACAGAATGTATTTTAAGGCTCTGTTTCCATAAGCACAGTACGCAAAATACTAAACAAAACTGCCCCCGAATATACAAACATTTCAATCTCCTCTAATTCCCTTTTGCAGTAAAGGATCATTCACATGAGAGCGACCAACTACCTACGAACGAACGAATATTCGCAAGTTTTGACAGTCCATTCACATGATACATTTAATTTGGTCGCAGAAACCCGCGAATCCAATGACAGTCGCCGTTATTTGTCTCTATAACATTTTGAGTTTGAGGTTAAGTTCGAACGAATGCTTTATTCGTTAGTTTGTGGAACGCGAATTGAATGATGTGGATTGTGAATAAACTTTGACAATTCGCGCCAAGGGTGTATTCGTTCGCGGCAAAAAGTTTGCAATTCGAAATTTCGTTATTTAAACTGTTTATTAACATGTTTTCTTAATACATTTTGATGGGATAATTAACTATCCTCCTCTTGGAATAGTAAAATGTACAATTTTCTGTTCATAAATACATCAAAAGTGGTTTGTTCGCATTTCAGCAATTCGTTCGCTCGCTCTCATGTGAATAGTCCTTTATAGTTCATTTCGAAATTATGGTGGTATCCACTAAAGATTACTGCAAGGAAGTCTACAGCCTTTTTGCACTAAAAGAATTTAATATTTGAACACCAATCTCAACAAAGTGAAGTAGACGAATTAACAATAAAATTATTCAGAGCATAAGCTATATAAGCCCTGTTTTTTTGAGCTTCGTTCTCAGCAAAGCAAAGTAAAGTAGGATTTTCAGCACGCAATTACAACAACTACGCTCTACTTGACACTTCGACGACTCACACGTCACACTAGGTATTCATTCCCAGCAAGATTCACTTGGGAGTAAATGTATACTTCTGAACACCAGGGGGAGAACATTTTTGTTGCAACCCAACTCCAAGCACTCAATCGGGTGGCAATGAGTGGGAGTATCGAATTGAGAAAAGGGGTGGAATATGGTGGAATCTTTGTACATTTTCTGGTACACTACACAATGAAGTCGTTCACTAAAATTTTCGTTAGAAAACTGCATTCAAGGTTCTTCAAATTCTTGTTGAAACTTAGTTTGATTCTCAATCTTCTAAATCTACTCACCGAAAGTGAAAGGCGCTGGAAGCGGATTACTAGCACTGAACATCTTGTACAATTTGTTCATGTGTACATCTCAAATGGGTTTAACATAAACAGCGCCTTGGCGGAAAATCTTATTTTCCAACAGCAAAGCCATGCTGGGCTTTTGCAAAACAATCCATAGAATCAGTTAAAAATGTAGGTTCATTCGCGTAGCGGTGTAAGTCGATATAAATTGTCTTAATCGCACAAAGTCTATACATACACGTTCTCTCATCAAAAATGAGAGGAAAAGAGAAGATTAGCAAAATAACGAGTAACGAGTAGTTCCTCTCGTGGCTCGAAACAGCTCAGAGAACTTCAACGGGCAAATACTAATAAATATGTCAAATGAAAAAAGTTGACAAGAAACAAATTCAAAATCTGTCTTAAAATTCAATTTCTAAGAAAAAAAAATCGGTGAAACTTGTAATATGGATTAGAAAGATGAAAGTGGCTCAAAGGAGCTCGAAGTCTATCCACGTACTTTGGGGTATTTTTTATGTTTGACAGATTGTAACTGTTTGTCTCGGGAAAGTACGCGAATAGACCTTGTGGAATGCGTACCTACTACTACATACATGCTGAACGAAGACTAGGTACTGCTTCTGTAAAGCTCTGATACTATTTTACTTTTTTATAGTTTGGCATCACTTTATTTGAAATTCCGCAACAACTTTAATTCTGCTGACATCCAAACTTCAGCTTTGCTTGCGGCGGAATTTTTTTAAAAATTTAATTTTCAACGCCGACAAGGAAGCAAAGCGTCTTTCCATTTTATTACTTGTTTTTATTTTTTACCAAATGAGAACTTATCTTTCGCATATACAAAGAATAACTATTTCGTGATTTATACTATGTCGAAGTTGTAATTAACAAATCGGACATCTTGAACCCAATAAGAAATCGAAAAAAAAAAAATCGCGCACAGCAACAGCAAACAAACAAATTTATAAAATGTCCTTAGAAGGCGCAAAAATAATCTGCCTTAACGATGTTGCTTCTGGCCAAAACGAAATTATTTCCGCCCAAGGCAGAACATTTAAATTTGGTTACTATATGGATTGTGATGTTGTCCTGGAGCATCCTGATGCAATGGGTCTTCAGTGCACAATTGACTGCGATGCCTTTGGCAGGGTAAGTTTTGTCATGATTTCTTTTTTTTTGTTTTCTGAAATGAAAATGAAACCATTTATGGGGTTTCCAATTGCGTAGGTAACGATTGAAAATCGATGTCCAGATCAAACGGTGACGCTAAATGGTGAAATTTTAAAGAAAATGCGACCGCTTCTCAATAACACGGAGATTTGCATATTTGATAAGAAGTTCTTATGGCAATTCGAAGGTAAACCAAAGTCGGGAGGCTTTCAAATGGAAGATGTTAATGATTTTATTACCCCATGCAAACAAACAAAGAAAGCCGAACAGCCACCCAATTCAGAGCCTGCACGTAGGGTGAGTTTTATTTGACTTTGATTACATGCTTTTGGAAATTTTGTCAATAATTGTATTAAATTATGTTTTGATTTTAGTGGAGGACGCAGTTTAATAAAAGGCTAACAATTCACAGGTAAGCGAAATTCATTGTAATGATTCATAATGATGTCCAATGGGCTTGGTGTACAACAAGTCGCATGCATAGTCTATAGCCAATGTATATTGTTTTAAAGGTACATACAAATAAAAGTAAGCACTTTGATTGACTTTGATCTTATACAAGCCTACCTTCAAAACTGTTCTTAATTGAACACTGGCTTATGGTTTGCAGTGTTAAGCTTTCCAATAAGAACTTCTGTTAAGGCAGACGGTTACTTGTTTCCTCACTTGTCCTCTGACAAATGATTCTCAACATCAACTGCTTCGTTTTATCACAATATTCATGGTATATAAAGGCTCACGTCATGTATCGGATGGTATTCAGTTTTTCAAGAAAACTGCTGATAAAAACAACACGGTTATCGGGTATCACAAACATACAAGAATGGTAACCTAGGTATAATGTGGAAGAGCTAAAGGCATCATGTGACATATTGTGAGGCACTCTCTTACTTTTGTAGATAAAACTTTCATGTGTGGTTTTTTTTTTGAATCGCCATTAAGATGAAAGCATTCCTTCTAGAAACGAAGCTTAACATATCATTTTGCTCGACACTCTGTCAACGCAATCTACACCTAGTTTATGTCAGCCTTTGTTCTAGCTATCAATTTAAGGAATAATTTTTTCCATTTTCCTTTAGCTTCGCTTATTGTATCAAAGCAAATGAAAGCCCCAAAGACGTTGAAATTACCACTGATGAGAACAAACCCCTAAACACATACGAACGCATAATACCCGTCGATTTAGGAGTACCCCATCCAGCGCCAACAACAATCAAACGTTTGTCAGTGTCGCCCCCTCCAATTGCAGCTGATCTAATCGACTTGAAAACCCCCAAAGCCAGGCAAAGATCTCTTGCTTGTCAAAGAACACCATTAAGTTGCTGCAAACTTTCCGAAACTGTAATAACGTCTTATTCTCCCCGCGAGACTGGTGTACGTCCGGAGAAATCATTCGCCCTTGTTCAATCGCCTGCCCAGGCTCCCGCTAAATCAACTGCTATTCCCGATGTCAGTCTTGGCACCTTCCAACATTTGCCGCCATCACCACTGACAGTGAGTCATCGGCCGTCTATGCATTTGATTGATCTAACAACTCCGAAGAAACGCGTGCTGCCGTTTTCTCCTGCAAAAACTCTGCTCAAATCAACACTCAAAAAGAACATTCCAACTACATCCGCGAAGCTTCATCAACGGCGCAGCATAGCCGAAACAATAACAACCAGCATGGAATCAGTGTACAGTGTACCATCTACAGACGAAGAAAGTGTTATCGAGTTGTCAGATGAGGGACATATGTCTCCATCACCGGCACCCAAGACCCCACGGCGGAAAACTCCGCAGTCCCTTATGAAACACGCAATTATAAGCAGTGCAAAGAAGGCTGAAATTACCAAACGATTGAATCTAGCAGAAAAGCAAAATTCCCCGCGACTGATGTTTACTCCCCCGGGAGCAGGTGCAGTGCGTTTTCAAAGCCAGAGCACACCGCAACGTAAGTCTCTGGGTAGATTGCAATCTCCTAGGGACAGTCAAAAGGCTACGCAATCGGTTGCAGGAAAAGCTGCTAAGTCTATGTTTACATCGACTCCGTTCAGAGCAGGGGAATCTGCAACATCTAAGCGCTCGATTTTGCGCACGCCATCCACGTCGTTGACTGGCGTAAAGAACAAATCGCGGACATCACTTATGCTCAAGCATGCTCTATCGAAGAGTCCGCAAACCAGCTCGGCAAAGAAACGCAAATCGGTATCATTCATAGAGGCAACCAAGAGCCTGGCTGTCAGAGAACGCAAGTCGGTATCGTTCTTGGACCGCATTGAAAGGGAAGGCAACCAGTCGCTCAACCGAACCTTTAGCATAGAAGAGGAGAATTCGGAGCTGCCAAAGAAGGATGCTACATTTTCACCTGAAAAGGAAAAATTACCGTCGAGTGAAGATCGAAATGGATCGAAAGAAGCACGACTCAGTTTGCCAACAATTATCATCACAGATGAAAAAGTGTGTTCCTCCCCCCCAAAGACTGAAATGGCTTCCGTTTCCAAGGTGCCAGCTACTGATAAGGCTGTCATTTCACCAGAAACGAATTCCGAGTGCTTAGTTTCACATTCTGCAGTAGTTGAACCCCGAATCGACTCGGCTGCTACACGTCCTGCTGACACTACCAACGCACATGAACTATCAGCTTCGCAGACACCTCAGTCGTCAAGAGATCGCCCCAAACAAACCAAAACTGCGCCAATTGAGAAGCTGCTGCCTAACATGGACGTGATGGAAGACGATGACTTTGAGGGCTTGGATACCATCTTCAAGACTCCCAAAGCTAAAAACCTTATGATTCTAGGTTCACCGAAGAGTATTAGCCTGCAAAAGCCCACATCAGACTCTGTAGAACTGATACATTCAACGGAATTCGATTTGAGCGCCAATCTTGATGACATTTTCAAGACTCCACAAAGTGAATTCATTGTCAACCGTGTCGAAGAAGAGGCCACGCCCTCAAATGCAGAAAATATGGAACCTTATTCACCAGAAGAAGCCTTTGATTTGCTTGTGGGGCGTCCCATTACCAGAAAAACCTATGCCAATAAGACTACACCTCCAAAGCAAGACGTACCCCCTCTGAACGTTTCCAGGGACAATTCTCTTCCCAAAACAGACATTGAAGAGTGGATAGACAACGTTAACAATTCAATCGAAATACTTGAGGAGGACGACGACTATCATGATTTCACAGCGACACAAAATGAGTTCTCTCGAGATCCCCTACTGACGAGTTCTGTCTCCGGAAGTGGAAGCACAACAAATAAAACGAAACGCTTCACGTCACCTAAAGATGAGTCCGTGATGACAATTGAAGAGGAGCTGGATAATACATCTGCTTTGAAAGATCCACTGCAAATGACTTCAGTTTCTGCCTCAAAGAAGTCACCTTCGCCTAACATAAGCGGAATCGATTTGCTAGATCATACATCCGAATCGCTGTTCTCGGAGACGCTGGAAGTTTCTGACGAATCATCGGGAAAAGAGAGTGACAAAACCATTGAACAGGTGGATGATGATTGTAGAGATGATGCTAACAACGCGGATGAAAATATAAATATTTCACCTGACAAGGCACGCCGGGAAATGGAAGAGGCGTTTAAGAACTTCGAGAAAGAACGCAAGATGTTGGAAGTCAACAGGCTTGTGTCCACTCCTGAGCCAGTAAAGCCGGTTGCGCGAGTTAACAGGAGGAAAACTATGGGCAGTCAGCAGACGTTGCATGCGTACTTTGATGTAAAACTGTTCAAGGAAGAGCGAGATATGGAGATTGCTTTTGAAAATTTCAAAAAAGAACCAACAACTGGTGAACCGAGGCTTTGTAAGACACCAGATGTACAAAGAGCTGTTCGAAATGAATGGCGGAAAACTATGGTCAATCCAGTGGGAGGTGAGTTGGACGTGAATGCCATAAAGGCTGAAAGAGAAATGGAATTGGCCTTCGAAAACTTTAATGAGAAACCGGGGTACGTGAAAGATAGGGTGGTACAAACACCCGAGCCCGCAAAAGTACATTTTAACGACCATAGGAGGACGATGGGAAGCGCGTCGGTGACCGAAATGACGCTGGATCTTGAGGCTGCCAAGACTGAGCTGGAAATGCAGCAGGCATTCGAGAACTTTGAGGATGAGCCAGAGTTCTCTCAAGAAAGAGCTGCTCAGACTCCAGAACCGAAGAAGACTACTATGAAGGACCACAGGAGGACGATGGGCAGCAATTTGGTGACGGAAGTGAAACTGGATCTTGAGGCTGCCAAGGCGCAACTAGAAATGGAGCAGGCATTCGAAAATTTTGAGGATGAGCCAGAGTTCGCTGAAGAACGATCTGCTCAGACTCCAGAACCGAAGAAGACGGCTATGAAGGACCACAGGAGGACAATGGGCAGCAGTTTGGTGACGGAAGTGACACTGGATCTTGAGGCTGCCAAGACTGAGCTGGAAATGCAGCAGGCATTCGAAAACTTTGAGGATGAGCCAGAGTTTTCTCAAGAAAGAGCTGCCCAGACTCCAGAACCGAAGAAAGCGGCTATGAAGGACCACAGGAGGACGATGGGCAGCAATTTGGTTACAGAAGTGACCCTGGATCTTGAGGCTGCCAAGACTGAGCTGGAAATGCAGCAGGCATTCGCAAACTTTGAGGATGAGCCAGAGTTCTCTCAAGAAAGAGCAGCTCAGACTCCAGAACCGAAGAAAACGGCTATGAAGGACCACAGGCGGACGATGGGCAGCAATTTGGTTACGGAAGTGACACTGGATCTTGAGGCTGCCAAGGCGCAACTAGAAATGGAACAGGCATTCGCAAACTTTGAGGATGAGCCAGAGTTCTCGCAAGAAAGAGCAGCTCAGACTCCAGAACCGAAGAAAACGGCTATGAAGGACCACAGGCGGACGATGGGCAGCAATTTGGTGACGGAAGTGACACTGGATCTTGAGGCTGCCAAGACTGAGCTGGAAATGCAGCAGGCATTCGAAAACTTTGAGGATGAGCCAGAGTTCTCTCAAGAAAGAGCAGCTCAGACTCCAGAACCGAAGAAAACGGCTATGAAGGACCACAGGAGGACGATGGGCACCAATTTGGTTACGGAAGTGACACTGGATCTTGAGGCTGCCAAGACTGAGCTGGAAATGGAACAGGCATTCGAGAACTTTGAGGATGAGCCAGAGTTCTCTCAAGAAAGAGCAGCTCAGACTCCAGAACCGAAGAAAACGGCTATGAAGGACCACAGGCGGACGATGGGCAGCAATTTGGTGACGGAAGTGACACTGGATCTTGAGGCTGCCAAGGCGCAACTAGAAATGGATCAGGCATTCGAAAACTTTGAGGTTGAGCCAGAGTTCTCTCAAGAAAGAGCAGCTCAGACTCCAGAACCGAAGAAAACGGCTATGAAGGACCACAGGCGGACGATGGGCAGCAATTTGGTGACGGAAGTGACACTGGATCTTGAGGCTGCCAAGACTGAGCTGGAAATGCAGCAGGCATTCGAAAACTTTGAGGATGAACCAGAGTTCTCTCAAGAAAGAGCTGCTCAGACTCCAGAACCGAAGAAAACGGCTATGAAGGACCACAGGAGGACAATGGGCAGCAATTTGGTGACGGAAGTGACACTGGATCTTGAGGCGGCCAAGGCGCAACTAGAAATGGATCAGGCATTCGAAAACTTTGAGGTTGAGCCAGAGTTCTCTCAAGAAAGAGCAGCTCAGACTCCAGAACCGAAGAAAACGGCTATGAAGGACCACAGGCGGACGATGGGCAGCAATTTGGTTACAGAAGTGACCCTGGATCTTGAGGCTGCCAAGACTGAGCTGGAAATGCAGCAGGCATTCGAAAACTTTGAGGATGCGCCAGAGTTCTCTCAAGAAAGAGCAGCTCAGACTCCAGAACCGAAGAAAACGGCTATGAAGGACCACAGGCGGACGATGGGCAGCAATTTGGTTACAGAAGTGACCCTGGATCTTGAGGCTGCCAAGACTGAGCTGGAAATGGAACAGGCGTTTGCAAACTTTGAGGATGAGCCAGAGTTCTCTCAAGAAAGAGCTGCTCAGACTCCAGAACCGAAGAAAACGGCTATGAAGGACCACAGGCGGACGATGGGCAGCAATTTGGTGACGGAAGTGACACTCGATCTTCAGGCTGCCAAGGCGCAACTAGAAATGGATCAGGCATTCGAAAACTTTGAGGATGAGCCAGAGTTCTCTCAAGAAAGAGCAGCTCAGACTCCAGAACCGAAGAAAACGGCTATGAAGGACCACAGGCGGACGATGGGCAGCAATTTGGTGACGGAAGTGACACTGGATCTTGAGGCTGCCAAGGCGCAACTAGAAATGGAGCAGGCATTCGAGAACTTTGAGGATGAGCCAGAGTTCCCTCAAGAAAGAGCAGCTCAGACTCCAGAACCGAAGAAGACTGCTATGAAGGACCACAGGAGGACAATGGGCAGCAATTTGGTTACGGAAGTGACACTGGATCTTGAGGCTGCCAAGGCGCAACTAGAAATGGATCAGGCATTCGAAAACTTTGAGGATGAGCCAGAGTTCTCTCAAGAAAGAGCTGCTCAGACTCCAGAACCGAAGAAAACGGCTATGAAGGACCACAGGAGGACAATGGGCAGCAATTTGGTTACAGTAGTGACCCTGGATCTTGAGGCTGCCAAGACTGAGCTGGAAATGGAACAGGCGTTTGCAAACTTTGAGGATGAGCCAGAGTTCTCTCAAGAAAGAGCTGCTCAGACTCCAGAACCGAAGAAAACGGCTATGAAGGACCACAGGCGGACGATGGGCAGCAATTTGGTGACGGAAGTGACACTCGATCTTCAGGCTGCCAAGGCGCAACTAGAAATGGAGCAGGCATTCGAAAACTTTGAGGATGAACCAGAGTTCTCTCAAGAAAGAGCTGCTCAGACTCCAGAACCGAAGAAAACGGCTATGAAGGACCACAGGAGGACGATGGGCAGCAATTTGGTGACGGAAGTGACACTGGATCTTGAGTCGGCCAAGGCTGAGCTGGAAATGGAACAGGCATTCGAAAACTTTGAGGATGAGCCAGAGTTCTCTCAAGAAAGAGCTGCTCAGACTCCAGAACCGAAGAAAACGGCTATGAAGGATCACAGGAGGACGATGGGCAGCAATTTGGTGACGGAAGTGACACTCGATCTTCAGACTGCCAAGGCTGAGCTGGAAATGGAGCAGGCATTCGAAAACTTTGAGGATGAGCCAGAGTTTTCTCAAGAAAGATCTGCTCAGACTCCAGAACCGAAGAAAACGGCTATGAAGGACCACAGGAGGACGATGGGCAGCAATTTGGTGACGGAAGTGACGCTGGATCTTGAGGCTGCCAAGGCGCAACTAGAAATGGATCAGGCATTTGCAAACTTTGAGGATGAGCCAGAGTTTTCTCAAGAAAGATCTGCTCAGACTCCAGAACCGAAGAAAACGGCTATGAAGGACCACAGGCGGACGATGGGCAGCAATTTGGTGACGGAAGTGACACTCGATCTTCAGGCTGCCAAGGCGCAACTAGAAATGGAGCAGGCATTCGAGAACTTTGAGGATGAGCCAGAGTTCCCTCAAGAAAGAGCAGCTCAGACTCCAGAACCGAAGAAGACTGCTATGAAGGACCACAGGAGGACAATGGGCAGCAATTTGGTTACGGAAGTGACACTGGATCTTGAGGCTGCCAAGGCGCAACTAGAAATGGATCAGGCATTCGAAAACTTTGAGGATGAGCCAGAGTTCTCTCAAGAAAGAGCTGCTCAGACTCCAGAACCGAAGAAAACGGCTATGAAGGACCACAGGAGGACAATGGGCAGCAATTTGGTTACAGTAGTGACCCTGGATCTTGAGGCTGCCAAGACTGAGCTGGAAATGGAACAGGCGTTTGCAAACTTTGAGGATGAGCCAGAGTTCTCTCAAGAAAGAGCTGCTCAGACTCCAGAACCGAAGAAAACGGCTATGAAGGACCACAGGCGGACGATGGGCAGCAATTTGGTGACGGAAGTGACACTCGATCTTCAGGCTGCCAAGGCGCAACTAGAAATGGAGCAGGCATTCGAAAACTTTGAGGATGAACCAGAGTTCTCTCAAGAAAGAGCTGCTCAGACTCCAGAACCGAAGAAAACGGCTATGAAGGACCACAGGAGGACGATGGGCAGCAATTTGGTGACGGAAGTGACACTGGATCTTGAGTCGGCCAAGGCTGAGCTGGAAATGGAACAGGCATTCGAAAACTTTGAGGATGAGCCAGAGTTCTCTCAAGAAAGAGCTGCTCAGACTCCAGAACCGAAGAAAACGGCTATGAAGGATCACAGGAGGACGATGGGCAGCAATTTGGTGACGGAAGTGACACTCGATCTTCAGACTGCCAAGGCTGAGCTGGAAATGGAGCAGGCATTCGAAAACTTTGAGGATGAGCCAGAGTTTTCTCAAGAAAGATCTGCTCAGACTCCAGAACCGAAGAAAACGGCTATGAAGGACCACAGGAGGACGATGGGCAGCAATTTGGTGACGGAAGTGACGCTGGATCTTGAGGCTGCCAAGGCGCAACTAGAAATGGATCAGGCATTTGCAAACTTTGAGGATGAGCCAGAGTTTTCTCAAGAAAGATCTGCTCAGACTCCAGAACCGAAGAAAACGGCTATGAAGGACCACAGGCGGACGATGGGCAGCAATTTGGTGACGGAAGTGACACTCGATCTTCAGGCTGCCAAGGCGCAACTAGAAATGGAGCAGGCATTCGAGAACTTTGAGGATGAGCCAGAGTTCTCTCAAGAAAGAGCAGCTCAGACTCCAGAGCCGAAGAAGAATGCTATGAAGGACCACAGGAGGACGATGGGCACCAATTTGGTGACGGAAGTGACACTCGATCTTGAGGCGGCCAATGCTGAGCTGATAATTAAACAGGCATCCGAAAACTTTGATAAGGATCCAACAGCCGAAAGGTTCAAGTCAACTGAAGCCGCCGCTTTTGAGCCTTCTATTCGAAAAGAAAATGCGGAGTTAGTACCCGTTTTGGATATAAACTGTGCTGAGGATACATGCGAAACTAACGAAGTTGTAGCTGTGAGTGACTCTGATGACGCAAAATCAAAACAACAAATATCCGAAGGACATCGAGAAGAACCCGCAACCAAATCGAAACCCAGATCAATAAGAAAGCGTCAGCAGTCGGTGGACGAAGTAAACAAGTGCAAGGAAGAGGTAATTACACAAACTGCCCTTAATGAACACACTTCTGTCCAACCTAGAGCTCGACGAAGGCGTCAGAATACGATTGACGAAGTCCTGGAAGACAAATCAAACCTTGCAAGTGACACTGACATCGGAACTATAGTCCCTTCTCAACCGAAATCACGGCGGCGACGTCAACCCACTATTGATGATGTTGATCAACTAAAGAAGCAGGACGAAACTCCACAAATGCAATCCCGAACGAGAAGAGGACGTCTAAACTCTGTCGATGCCGGTTCCAGTCTCAAAGACGAACATAACCATCGTTCCAACGATCTAACACCTCAACAACCGCAAACAGAGATTGAAAAGGATACACCCCTCAAACGTGAAGATTGTTATCATTCCTCAGAAGCCGATTTCACTACATCCTTGTCAACGAAGGCAACAGCCATCACTACAGACGAAGAAATTCACAAACAGCTTGAACCCATAGCTGAAGAAGATAAATTGATTGCTGCACAGATTGATGATGGAGCAAATGATGCAGCCCAATCAGGAGCCGATCAAATTCGAGAAAACCAAACATCATCCAAGTCTGTACTTAACCTGAACGCAGAGGTGGACGAAATCGCTTCCACACCTCATAAATCGTCCAGTAGTCGCGTTCGTGGCCGTACAGCTCAGTTGAGTGTTGTTCTTGTGCAATCCAAGGACAAAAGTTCACCTTCGGTTCACAGTCCACATGCAGATGAAATTAAAATAGAAGCAGACGTAAAATCCGAAACATCTGCAGAGGATCAAAACGACCCAACAGCAGCAGGAAACGATGCGGACGAGGTAATTCAATGCACACCAGCGCCAACCAAAACACGCGGTCGTAGGCCGGCACACAAAGTTGAACTTCCAGCTCCATCTCCTGCACTAAGAAGAGGTCGCCGTGGAAGTGTCGATGTCAAAGTTGTGGAACACGTCGTTTCCACTACACCGCTTCAGACGAAATTACGCGGCCGTAAGGGACTCCTGAAAGAGGAATCAACTGATGCAAGTTCTTCTCCAGCAGTCGATTTAATACCACCTACTCCAGAACTAAAAAGACCGCGCGGTCGCAGGGCGGCCATTAAAGTGGAGTCAAACAAAACGACGGCTGAAAATGTAACTCCAAGTCGAAACAGAAGTGGACAAGGAGCAGATGCAATCCATCGAGATGAAGTTACTGAGGCTCCAGCTGAGTCTGTGACCGAAGAGGAAAATCAAAGGAGATCCACTCATGAGATCCACACAGCGGCTGTGGTCCCAACAGTTCCTCTGACAGTGCAGGTACTCCCAGTTCGGAAAAGGGGCCGAAAGAAAGCCAATGCAGATGCAGAGGTTCCCCCAGACGAATCTGATGTCGCTGTTAAAGAAAAAGAACAAATGGGATCCGTTGAAGATGCCGACAGCAATAAAAACGAAGTCACCGTGCCTTTGTCAGCGGAAAAATCTCCAGTACGAAAAAGGGGTCGAAAGAAAGCCGTTGCGGATCCCAATATTTCTACAGATCAAACAGATGTGCCTCCAAAAGAATCTTCAACTGAAATTATAACATCTCAGCGACGAAGTGACGTTCAAAGATCCGAAACTCATGCAGATAAAGTCGCCTCGGCTCCAACTGAGCCGTCAGGTGAGGAAAAAAGAAAATCGCTTAAAGGTACTGACATTCAAGCAAGTGAAACTTCTGTCTCATCAGCTGCGCCACGCAAAAGGGGACGAAGGGCCAATAATGCGGATCCGGTGAGCCTTACAGTGACACCTGAAACAGAGCCTCTCTCTGATAAAGGTGAACTCATAGAATCTGACGTTAAAGCTCCAGCTCCAGCCTCTAAAAGAGGACGCAAAAAAGCCGTTCAAGATACGAACACCAACCCAGATGTTATGTCAGTAAGTCCAACAGAGGACGTGTCTAGTCCGAAAAATATCGAACCAATAATCCCGTCAGCCGCAACAAGCGAACCATTGAAATCCACGACAGAAGATCCGATTCCCGTCGACGACTTTCAAGCTAATGCCGAAGAAGTCGCACCGAATCCAGAGCCACCAAAAAAACGCGGACGGAACCCAAAACTGGCGAATTCTGTGTCGGATGCGTTGACTCCGAATGTTTCCCAATCCACACAATTGCCGATAAGTACTCGTGGACGCAGAGGATTACTTAAATCTGAGTCGGTAGAAACTGATGCTGAAAGTCCAGCTCCAAAACGTGCGCGTAAGAAAGTCATTGATGCGGCATCAGGTCAAATCACTGCGAGCGAGAGCACAGAAGAGGTAGACGATTCCGAAAAGGTAACTGACCTTCAACAAGATCAAACTGGTTCCGAAGAAACAGCTCCATCTACGCCAGTGCCAACGAAACCACGACGCGGACGCAGACCTGCGCTTAAAGCGGAACTCATCAGGCCTGCAAGTTCAACCCCAGTTCGAGGTAGAGGTCAAAGAGGTGCCGATGTAGTTGTCGAGGAAACCGTTTTACCGGTGAAAATAGAACCCACTACAGAAAGTGCCACCGGTGGCCGAAAGAGGGGCCGAAAAGCAGCTGAGAAAGAGGCGCCTGCAGAGGAAATCACAGTGAAATCAGAACCCATAGAGCCTGCGGTTGTTGCTGCACAACCAGGTGGCAAGAGAGGTCGAAGAGTAGTTGTTCAGTCTGAGATTCTTACCGAGGATGATGATGTCGAAAAAGTGATTCCTTCTGAGCAACAAACACAACAAGAGGCGTCAACATCAGAGCCCACCGAGTCATTGTCTAAGAGTGAGCCAAATGATAATATCCCTGCCAAGAAACGCGGCCGCCCGGCTGCCGTTAAATCGGAGCCCACGACGGAAAGTTCAACTCCAGTTCGGAAGCGAGGTCGCAAAGCAGCCGCTAAAGACGAAGATGAACCGACTGATGCATCAGCAAAAGGTGTTCCTGCTGACAATTTGGATCTAGAAGAGCCACCATCTGGAGCCCGCCGACTACCAGCCATACTAAAAGAATCTGCGGCAGAGAGTGTTACTCCACGCCAAAGAAAAGCCAGAAACCCAGCCATAAGTAAGTGTGAAGAAGAATCTGCAGATTTGGACCAAGCTCCTGTCAAACCAGAGGCCACGTCGAGTACCAGACCCATTCGCAGTCAAAGAGCCTCAGCCAAGGAAGTTGTCGAAGAAAAACCAATCGCACCAGCTGAGGAGAAACTTCCACCAGTCTCTGAGGAATCAGAAAAGAAACCCACTCGCGGTCGAAAAGCTAAACCCAAGAAGGATGCAACTGTAGATAGCACAGCACCACACACAGAAGAAGAACTGCCCCCAACTCCAATCAAGACGAAGCCCACTCGTGGTCGAAAGCCGACCGTGAAAGCAGACATTTCATCGACGAATGAGAAATCCCAAATAGAAGACACCAACAAAAGCAAGCGTGGTCGAAAACCCAATCCAACCGAAACTGGTACTCCCTCTAAGGATGAAGTTGAAGGCACACCCGTCTCAACCAGAAAAACAACTCGCAACAAAGTGGGTGCCCAAATAGAAAGTTTAAACTCGGAAGGGAATCAGCCCGTAAAGAAGACAACTCGTGGCCGCAAAGCCGCAGCCAGTAATTCAGACGATGGACACTCCTCCCCACCACGCACGCCGAAGAATCAAACTCGCTCGCGAAAAGTCCCCCAACCAGTTGCAAAGCGAGCAATCCAACAGCACATGGAAATAACAGCCGAAGATGATCAAGACTGCACACCGTCGAAGCGGATAAGACGAAAGCCGAATATCCTGTTGAGCGATGAGTTTGTCCATTGAATGCACAAATACCGGCTGTGCCGGCGAATGTGTCACATTTGATTTTGAATTTATTTTATCATTAATCTCGTTTATTTTATTCTTTTCTTGTTTTTGAATTAATTTTTACCTATTCTTTGTTTTTCTATGCTTTAAGGTTTTACTTTCTGTGTAATATTACCTATATACATACGCGAACATGTAAAAATGTTATTTAATAAAAAAAAAAAAAACTGTACATCACAAATGACGGTGGCGGCTGCTTATTTATTTTCAGCGCGGTCAACAACCAAGCGTAAGTACACTAGTCGGCATAAGTATTTTGACGAAACCATTTTCTGGCCATTAGATGAAGCTTAGCTTAGTATCGTTAAATAACTGGGCGAAAATGGTGCGCAAAAGAAAGAATCTAGTTTTAGCTCTATGCTTGCCAAATTTTGTACCGTTTACCTTTTCCATTCTCTTTCTGCTGATAAGAATTCATGGAGACAACAAATTTTTGCGCGGCATAAGTATTTTGAAGGAACCTTTTAGAAAATATGTTCGCACTTTTGAGCACGTTAAAGCCAAACAACTTTTGTATTTAACTTTAATTGATCATAAACGCTGATAAAAAAACGCATATTGATTAAAAGGTGTTATAAACCATGGGTAAAAAGGAAGAGTTAAGTTTGGGTACCAGATCTTTGATGGTAGCAAAGTTTAACGCTGAACCGGCAGTAAAAGAGTTTAATGTGTCGCGTCAAACTGTGCACTATCAAATTAATAAGTTTAAAAAACATGACGACATAAGTAACTTAATGAGATCAGGAGCTAAGCGCAAAACAACGCCCACTCAAGACCGAGTCCTTCTACGGGAATTAAAGAAAAACATTTTTCTGAAGCCTCAATCTGCTGCAGATCAACGGAATTTGACGGCCACGAACCAAATCAGTGATCGCACTGTCTGACGACGTTTGAGGGAAGAAAATTTTAAGACAATTAAAGCTAGGGACGTGTCATATATATCGAAGGCAAACAAGCTTGAAAGACTGGCCTTCGCAAAGGAACATCTGCACAGGCCAAGGGAGTTTTGGAGAAGCGTTCTATGGACAGATGAAAGCTCCTTTGATTATAACTCCTCCAAAAAACAAATTTTTTGTAAGATTGCCAAAGGTAGTTGGGCAAAAGTAGGCGCAGTGGCTTAGTGGATAGTGTGTTGGACAACTAAGCGAGGGGTTCAGGTTCGAATCCCGCAAAAACCCAAATTCCAACTCAGGGTTTTTTTCACTGCGCCGCCTCTCGCGAACGTCTGACAAACATCCGAGAGTATAACTGTCATGAAAGAGCTTCTCAATTAGCCGTTTGGAATCGGCATAAAATTGTAGATCCCTTCCATTCGTTCCAAAAATGAAAACTCACACAAAACGAATGGTTGCGAGAAGCTAGGCCTAGGGTCCCTACGGACCTGTTGCGCCAAAAATTATTATATTATTATTATTATAGTTGGGCAAAAGAAACGACCCGTTTGTCAAAAAGTGAGCCAAGTGAGGGGTTCAGGTTCGAATCCCGCAAAAACCCAAATTCCAACTCAGGGTTTTTTTCACTGCGCCGCCTCTCGCGAACGTCTGACAAACATCCGAGAGTATAACTGTCATGAAAGAGCTTCTCAATTAGCCGTTTGGAATCGGCATAAAATTGTAGATCCCTTCCATTCGTTCCAAAAATGAAAACTCACACAAAACGAATGGTTGCGAGAAGCTAGGCCTAGGGTCCCTACGGACCTGTTGCGCCAAAAATTATTATATTATTATTATTATAGTTGGGTAAAAGAAACGACCCGTTTGTCAAAAAGTGAGCCATGGCGGAGGCTCTGTCATGTTCTGGGGATGTGTGGCGTATAATGGACTGGGTGACTTATCACCTATCCTATCACCGGTTCGATGAACCAAAGCCAATATTTAATGATCCTAAATGATATTGCCTTTACTTCTGGAGAAAGGCTTATTGGGGAATCATTTATCCTGCAACAGGATAACGCCCCATGCCACAAAGCGCGAAAGATTTCTACATTTTTGAAAGATGTTGGGGTTAACACTTTGGACTGGCCACCTCAAAGTCCGGCTTTAAATATTATAGAAAACGTTTGGTCTCTTTTGAAACGCAAAAGAACAGTTTCGTTAAATAAAACAATGGAGGAGACAATTTCTGAGATCACTTCTCTTTGGGAAGAGATATCTCCAGAGATTCTCCAAAATTTAGTGGATTCGGTACCAAGGAGCCTTCAAAAAGTTATTGCAGCCAAAGGAGGATATACATTTTACTAACTTAGTCTTCATTTCTTTACTTTTGTTAAGTTTAAACAAAGTTTTCCTAGTTTTACATTCTTGTCAAAATACTTATGCCAACACATGAAATTAAAAATTAATTTATATCTTTTTACGTTTCTATGAAAAAATATTGTTTATCTCATCTCATCGCAATATATATAAAATTGTTGCAAGTGCGTTGTGACTTTATAACTCACGAACGGCTCAACCGATTTCAATGATTTTTGGTGTCTTTTATTCGTCTTGAATCAGGGATGGTTTATGAAAAAAGAAAAGTTGGAAAATTCTCAACAGGTGGCGTTGAAGGCACAAATTTCGTTTTTCATGGGGAAAAACACTTTGAAAAAAAAATAAACTGAATGGAAATCGAGTAGTGACACTTCAAATACAAAAAAAAAAATTTTATATTTTCAAGCAATTGTTGTTGTCAATTATTTTAATTATTTTATAAGCAAATTGTTGTTGTCAACAATTTTGACATATTT
The DNA here is from genome assembly GCA_949126925.1 of Cheilosia vernalis. Taxonomy (NCBI): domain Eukaryota; kingdom Metazoa; phylum Arthropoda; class Insecta; order Diptera; family Syrphidae; genus Cheilosia; species Cheilosia vernalis. The sequence continues at coordinate 12,725,736 of OX421358.1, forward strand.
TTTAAATATAACAAATAAGTTTGTTTATGTTTACTATGTTACATTAAGTAACTTTTTGAAATGGAGTAGATCCTTTTTTATTTCATGAAGTTGTGGAGCGTTTTGAGTTTGCACGTATGGGTTGTTACGAAAAATGAGCGTGTAGCAATTGTGGTATTCTGCTCATTAGTGAATAGGGTTATGGGGAGCGCAACTCAAAGGTACCATAACACCTTCGGTACCGGTTGTAGAAAGAGAAGGGAAAAGGCTTACCAACCAAGTTGATAGGTGTGCGGTTAGTTATCTTCTTGGCTGTTAAAGTTGCAAATATTTCGTCGGTCGCTGATGGACTATATTGTTAATCATCGTGTCTTTGGTTATACTCGATGTTTGATGTATTCGATTGAATGGCAAAAAAGAGGCTTGCTTCATGCGCACATTCTCATTTGGATAGTTGAAAGACCGCAACCAGACCAAGTTGATGACATCATATGTGCCGAGGTTCCAGATCCCGAAGCCTATCCAGACCTGCATGATGTCATAATTACAAATATTATTTTGTTTGAAAATGGTGTCAGTATTATTATTCTGTTTCCTGTGAACCAACTTACAAACACATGAAAACCAATTTAAAGCTCACTAAAATTCGATCACATTTCGGTTCCAAGTCATTCCGAATTACATTATACACACTGTTACTGTTACGGAAATATGTCTGAAATGTAGGAACAGCGCTTACACTATAACCATCAATTTCTACTTGAGTTCTGGACCCGATAGGTGGTGCTGAAAGATAGGATACCACACTATAGGTGGTACTTTGCAAAACATAAGCGGTATAGGAAAACGATTTGTGGCACCTCCTATTCAAAAATAAAATCAAGCGCTATTTCTTAAGTTACATAATTAAAATTATAATGGACATTGCCCAAATAAAGCACTTTGCAAACCTAAGCGGATTCCGCTTATTCAGAACGACTTGCAATTGGTATTTAAGCGTCTACATAAAATAGCATGTGCATTGTGCATGCTCGAAATTATTAGTTTCATTACATTAATGAATTTGGGCGGAACGAAGTTCGCGGGATCAGCTAGTATTATACAAAAGGAGCGAAAAACGTTGAAACTTCGCCGGACCCTGTTCCTCATGTTTTCTCAGTTATTCTCGAGAAACTTGAAGAACAAAGCAAAATAAATAAAATTATTCTCGATCGCTTGGTTAAGCTCGAAAATAATTCACGGAAAACGCGTGCTTCAAAAATAACATGAATGAAAAACCAATGTTAAAAATATGCACTTGGAATGCAAACGGGCTTTTACAAAAACTCGGCGATTTGAAAATATTCATACGCGAGAAAGATATTGACATTTGCTTGATTTCTGAAACTCACGTGAAAAAGGGATCGAATTTTAAAATAAAAGGCTATAATGATTTCCACGCTTGTCACCCATCGGGAAACGCCAGAGGTGGATCATCATTGCTTATTGCATTGACTGCATTGAACAATACGAAGACCTGAAGCTAGAGCTTGAAACTATGCAACTGTGCACGATTCGAGTTAAAAATAGTCAGCGTACTCTTAGAATTTCATCTATCTACTGTCCACCGCGTCCCGCGCTTGAAAAAAAGTGATTTTACTAACCTGCTTAAATCGCTCAAACCAAACTTCATTATTGGCGGCGATTTTAATGCGAAGCACACGTTCTGGGGCTCCAGATACATCTCGCGAAAAGGTAGAATGCTCTATGGGGCAGGTATGGGATACAGTTGCGATTTCCTCTCGACGGGCAAACCGACCTACTGGCCAACTGATACTTTAAAACTACCTGATCTGATAGATTTCTTCGTCGTGAAAGGAATACCTACCCACCACATTAAAGTTGAAGAGAGCTTTGATCTATCATCTGACCACTCACCGGTTATATTAACATTGAGTGTAAAACTAGTCAATAACCTAGAGCCAGCGAGATTAACTGGTAGAAACACTAACTGGGAAGGCTTTAGGAACGAAATAGAAGAGAATGTTCAACTGAGTGTTCCACTTACGACACCCTATGAACTTGAAGCTGAAGTTGATCGCTTCGTCGAGATCGTACAGCTCGCCTCCTGGAATAATACGCCTAATCCAAGGAAAACGCCGGTCAAATACGGGCTACGATATCCTCCCGAAATAAAAGAATTGGTCAACGAAAAAAGGAAGGCGCGTAAGAAATGGCAACAGAGTCGCGCTCCGCAACATAAAGCACATTTGAAATATTTGTGCAATTTGTTGAAGACAGTTATTATAAAAATCGATAGGTTCTTACCTTGAAAGTTTAACAGCGAAAAAAGATTCCAATTATTCACTTTGGGAAGCTGTAAAAGGCACCAAAAGGCCCAAAATCCCCGCGCCGCCAATTAGGATAAATCGAAATGAATGGGCAAGGGAAGATAAGGAAAAAGCGGACATTTTTGCCGCTCATCTAGAAGAAACTTTTAAACCGTACGATGGCCAAGCGATCCACGACAATACTAATAGGACGGAATTACAACCTGACGATTCAACACTCACAAGAGCAACGCTAAGGGAACTAAAACGTGAAATCGAATCCCTAAAACCTAAGAAAGCTCCTGGTTATGATTTGATCACCGGAGAAGTTCTCAAAGCTCTACCAAGGAAAACATTAATTAAGCTTCTTCATATTATAAATGCTGCGCTCAGACTAAAACAAGTGCCGAGTCAATGGAAAGTCGCGGAGGTCATAATGGTTTTAAAACCAGGAAAACCGCCAAATGAAGTAAAATCGTATAGACCGATTTCCCTTCTACCAGTCATTTCCAAAGTCTTCGAGAGAATATTGCTTAGGCGCCTACAACCGGTTATTGAAGTCAATAATCTTATCCCTGACCACCAGTTTGGGTTCAGAACTAAGCATTCGACGATTGACCAAGTACATAGAACTACTGACGTAATCGAGAAAGCATTTGAAGAAAAAAAGATTTGTTCAAGCGTATTCTTGACGTCTCACAAGCCTTTCATAAGGTGTGGCACGACGGCTTGAAATTTAAATTACGACAAGTTCTCCCCGCAAGCCTATATGATATTCTAGAATCTCGGGAATAGACTCTTTCGTGTTAGAAATGGAAACGAATACTCGGAGCTAAAAGAAATTTCGGCTGGAGTACCGCAAGGAAGCGTCCTTGGTCCGCTTCTCTATTTGTTATATACTCGCGATATACCAAGGGAAGATGGCACTACCCTTGCTACGTTCGCCGACGACACAGCTATCCTAGCTGTAGGTAATACAATCGAAGAAGCGACTACAAAACTGCAAGCCGCAGTGAATAAGGTAAATGAATGGACAAGGAACTGGCGGATCGCCCTCAACGAAACTAAATCTGTTCACGTGAATTTCACTTATAAGAAAACTAATGACTTGCCAATTTTTCTAAACTTGGCCCGAATACCCTTTGCAAACGAGGCCAAATACCTGGGAATGACACTCGACGCAAAGCTGAAATGGAGTTCGCACGTGAAAATGAAACGAAAAGAACTCGATATCATAATATAGAGAAATGTAATGGTTACTAGGAAAACATTCCCAGCTCAGTACTGAGAATAAACTGCTTTTATACAAGCAAGTGCTAAAGCCGGTGTGGACCTACGGTATACAACTCTGGGGTTGTTCCAAGAAAACAAATGCAAATATTCTACAAACTTTTCAAAATAAAGTGCTTAGAGAAATTTTTCAAGCACCATGGTATAAATTAGAAACGACGATATCCATAGGGATCTCGGAATTCCAACAATCGAAGCTGAAACTAGAAGCTTCGCGAGAAAGCATAGAAACCGACTAATCGGACATATAAACAATACAGTATGACAAATCTTGGACGAGAGCAATTTATTGCGCCGACTACAAAGAACGAAACCGTTCGACTTGGCAAGATAAGATTAACCGCGTTTAATTTGCGGAACACGCAGGATCTTTCATTGGAAAGTAACCTGTCAAAAGTTGTTATTTAATGATAGAAAAATTGCTTGATAAGTTATATCTTAGTTGCAGTATCTAACAATCTTTAGAAGGGTGGTGTTTTTAGTCAGTAAAAATCTGACACTACTATGAGAACGCGCTTGCTATTCTCATAGTGTCTTTGGAAGATTTTCACCTACCCTCGGATAAAAAAAAAAAAAAAACTTGGAATTTTTAAATTCTCTTGATTTGCCTGGTTTGCCACCACATTATCTACCATTGAAAGTTGGCGTGCCGATAATAATGCTGCGAAATATTAAGACTTGCAGTAAAAAGGTTATTGAACAAGTAGTTTTGATTCCGAGAATTCCATTACGATTAATAAGGCACAATGCCGATCTTTAGGAATATGTGGTTTAAATTCAGAGGCTTCTGTATTTGCGCATGGGCAACTGCATGTAGCTGTTCACGTGCAGGCACACCATCTGACTTAATTATTTTAACCGACGGCAAAACAAAAAATATTGTATATAAAAAAAACACTTGAATAAAATTGAAACAATATAATTTGTTTTAACTTTATGGGAAAACATTTGATTTGATTTTGATTTCACCCACCAAGTTTAGCTAGTCGTTTATAAATTCCGGGTTGTTTCCGGAGCATATTGGAAAACAATTCTAATGAAGCTGTCGAAAATTTCATTCAAAAACAAACTTGATCGTACTGCAACGCAAAACGGTGGATTGTATCGGAACAATACTCCGAACAGCCGTTCGGAAGATTACCTAGAAACAAAAGCCTCCGAATCGTATAAAATCGGAGAACTTTCCGTTCCGACGTGCAGTCTGCCTGCCTTCCCTTAACCTAATTGCTGCGTTGCGCCCATATTGACCAACATTCGCTGAAGATGATACAGTAGACAGTACAATTCAACCAACTACTCCCGATTTGCAAGAATTTTATTAACTTTTCCTTTCACACGCACAATACTCACAAAGTATTTGTTTTATTTCCTTTTAACTACCATTTCTGTGTCACCTTCGGATATTAATTTGTCTATAAATTAATACTTATTTCAAAATGCAAATGACAACGAAATATAAACAAAAAAAATTAAATAAAATTATTTCATTTAAATTAACCTAAACAAAAAATTGCTTTGACTATTTCCATGCTTGTTTGAGGATTTTTCGCGCCGACAAGTGCTTCACCACCAGCGAACCAGTCGTCAATGCAATCAGCACAATTGTGATGAGGAAGTAATCGAAGTCCTCCTTCAGCAAATCAAATGTTTTGGACGGTGAGACACGCGTTACAAACAAGTCTGAAAACAAATTTTTACAGTCGGGGGTTTAAATAACAAAAAAAAAAAACATGCAAATCTTACCCAAACCAGTTGCGACGACCAAACATGTACTCTCCAGACCACTGGGTGCGGTGAAAATGTTTCTTATCCTGGCGACAGTCTGGTTGTAGTTGATTATATTCTCTGTGGGCAGTGGAAGTTCTGGAATGTACGGGATGACACCCTCCTCACGAGCCTGATTGTGAGATGTAATTGGCCGGCGGGGATCTAGCAGAACCCATGGCATTTCCACGATGGCACCACTCGATGTGCCAACTGTCCAAGGGGAGGAGTGTGTAAGAAAAATAAATAAACTGAATTGAGTGTGTAAATACTTAGGACATGTTTGTTGGTGATTCCACGCTCCGTGATGGTTTCTTTGAGGGTTTCTACCAATGTCGGCACGATGTAGGATTGCCTTTCTACTAGGGGCATTGTTGGGGCGTTCAGAGAACTCCAAACGGTGCTGTTGGCTTGTGATTTGCCTTCGTACAGTTCAATTGTGGCTGAATTGGAGGGGAGATTAATAAATTTTTCAAGTTCTGAATGGATGGAGTGGGTTTTGCGGGATTCATAAAATGCATGAATTTCTTCTAAAGCTCCAAAAGTTATTGAGAGCGAGACATCGCAAAATGACGCACCCAATCACATTGAATAAGTTGCAAACTTACTTATTTCGGTTCTCCGCACTTTGTCGTTGTAGTAGGTGTAGGCCAACCAGTTCTCCGAGTGGACAATATTCAGTGGACCGCGAACCTTCCTGTGTGTCATTGAGAATACCACGGAACCAGAGACTACATCAACCAGATGCACATTCATTATATCTGCAAAGCATGCAATCCAGCAATTTGTGAGCCAACAAAAGAAAACCCCCCACACTTACACTTATGAATACTGTCCGGAGCCTGTGTGACAACGGCTACCAAATTTGGATTTATATACTTGTACAGAACAGAACGATCGCCGAGCACTCGGCCTTGGGAGTGAACACGTTCAATGGGATTCTTGGAGGCGATCGCAATAATTTCGTGTTCACCACTGTGACCACCTAGTCGCACATTCCAAATAGGTTGAGTTGTCAGGTGCTATTCGATGAAGATGCTTTACAAACGACATGAAACATTTCCAAACACTTACCCCTGCCACTGTCTTCACAAAGAGCCCATTCAGCGTTGCAGATGTCTTCTCAGCTGTGAAGATGTACATTCCTTCGGCCTATGAAAATATGCGTTCAAATGAATGCTGCAAAGGTAAACATTTATTCTGCGCCTACCATTTCCTTGGAACTGTCTGGAACCACGTGGATGTTATTGCCGCCATCCAACAGAAGGAGTCCCTTGATGAAATCGTTTTCTGTTTCCCGCAGCAAGGACATTTGTTTGATTTTGTAATCGAGCTTGGTTAGGCCGTCCTTGGTGGGCCTGCCAGTGATGGGATTGAACCGGAATATCACACCATTTCCTGTTTCCTTTAGGATATCAACACAAATGTGTTTATTTGTTGATCACAACGAATGAGAGCGCACTACTCACCGAATCTTTGGCAACAATTGCACACAACGGTGGCAATGGGAAGTGCTTTGATGTCCTCTGCACGATCAGACGCATTGTTTGCTCATTTTCGAAGTTCGCCAATACGGGCAGGTATTGCATCCAGTGTTTCTTGCTGCTAATGTTGTCGACACCAAAGACCTTACCGCTTTTGGTTAGAACTACAAGCATTTTGTGCAACCCGAACGAGTCACGAACTAGTCCAGCCTTTTGGGTAGCTGTGGGCGGAGCACCCAAGCCCAACACGTGAAGAAGGATGTTCTTCATCAGAGCGCTCTGCCCGGTTATGCGGCGAACAAAGGCTGCACCGATATTACCTTAAAAGGGAAATGCGAGTTAGGAAGGAAGCCAAAGTGCTCGCTTAATGAATCAGCTTAGACTTAGTGGATCTGGGGCGGTGACGTTTCCAAGCGTCACACCAACAAAATTAAACAAGTGACTAAAAAATCTTAATAAACGGTTTCTTCGCTCTTAAACTAAGTAAATAAAGTTCAAACTATGTTCTACTCATATGCACCGACTTTTACTTACTCTCGATTCCGAATTCCTCTGCAAATGGTTGGTAGGGGGGCATTGGGAAAATAAATAGGTTAAGTGTTTTTAATCAAGTTGAAAAATATCTCTTCCACTCAGTAATTGCAAGGGACTACATATGAAAATGGTGGTTGGGTGTTGTATGAATAGGGTATACACTGATTGGCATCAACTTGGCGATGCCCAGCTGTTGCAACTGTTTTATACACATCAATTTTGCTTATTTTACCTCCCCGTGGTAGCCACCGGATACTGGTCTCGTCCACCCGGACTTGACTTGCTAAACTTATAAGCGCGAGTGTTGAGCACGAAGGAAATAGCAACACTATAGTCTCAGAGGTCTTACATGAGCCCCTCAGAAAGAGGACATACAGCGGATGAATCCACAAGGTTGGATCAACGGTGGTGCCAACAGTCAAGATGGCAGATACCTTACGTGAGCTACTCTGACGTATTTGGAGCTAAGGTCAGTAAGGAATTTTCAGCACTAGTCAGGGTGTTGAAATAGAGATGGTGGCGGATGAACCCTTTATGGGCCAACGGCAGCACTCCTTTTGTCCAAGGGGTTAAAAAAGGGCCTGGCTCTCCAGGTTGGGGGTTGTGCGTCGGGGTAACTTCCCTACCACGAAAAAAAAAATGTAGTTCCGAAACGACTACAAGCCTCGGATATGGATGATCCAAATGTTGACGACCCCTGCAAACGAATTAAGGACAACGATCTTCGAATCTGCACGTGGAATGTCCGGACCTTAAACAGACCGCGTGCAGCCGAACAACTAGTGGAGACCCTGGATAGGTACAAAGCCGAAATCACAGCCATCCAGGAAGTGCGATGGGATGGAGAAGGCACAAGAAGGATGAAAAACTGTGGCATCTACTACGGCGAGTGCCGCAGAGAGCAGAGTCAGCGGCTATTTGGATGTGGATTTGTGATTAGAGGAAGACTTAGGCAAGAAGTCTTGGGATTTCGTAATATTAGCGACCGCCTAGTTACAATCCGCATCAGGGCCAAATTTAAAAATATTACGGTGATCTGTGCTCACGCCCCGACGGAGGAGAAAGACGATACGGCCAAAGAAGCATTCTACGATCTTCTTGAGAAGACGTATGATAAGTGCCCGAAGTACGACGTCAAGATAGTTCTTGGCGACTTTAACGCCAAAATCGGAAAGGAGGGCCTCTTTGGCTCTACAGTCGGAAAGCACAGCCTGCACGACAACACCTCCGGAAACGGACTCAGGCTAATTGACTTTGCGGCGGGGCGAAATATCATCATTGCCAGCACACGATTCCATCACCTCAAGGCGACTTGGCGGTCTCCAGATCAACAAACCGTCAACCAAATTGATCATGTTGCGATCGACGCCAGACATGCCTCCAGTATCTTGGATGTCCGAACGTTCCGAGCGGCCAACATAGACTCGGACCTTTACTTGGTAGTAGCCAAAGTACGGATGCGGATATCCAATACTCCACAACACCGAGAGGATACTGTGAGAAGATTTGACGTTGCAAGGCTACTATCGCAAGAGACCGCCAAAACCTTTGCCGACCGCGTATCCCTAAACCTCTCAGCAAGTTCACCCTCAGCTTCACCAGAATCAAGCACAGAGGACCAGTGGCAGCACTGCCAGCGTGCTATCAGGAGTGCCGCCACCGAAGTGCTGGGTTTCACTAGGCGACCACAACGAAACCCTTGGTTCGATGAGGAATGCCGCCAGGCACATGCAGCCAAGAACGAGGCCTACCAACTAATGCTGCAGACAAGAACCAGAGCGGCTGAGAGAGCTGCCCGCGAGCTCTACGGGCAAAAAAGAAGGGAGGAACATCGTCTTCTCAGAAGGAAAAAGAAAGAGCACGAGAAGCGAGCGGTCGAATCAATTGAGGGACGATACTGCAGAGGCAATGTTCGAAAGTTCTACCAAAGGGTAAAACGATTCACCCAAGGATACAAGGCCCGAACAGAAGCCTGCAGAGATGAGCGTGAGAATACAGTAGTAGATTCACAGTCGGTGCTGAGGATTTGGAAAGAACACTTCTGCAGACTGTTAAACGGCGGAGACAACCAACAACCCGCTTTCAGGCAGAATGATCTGTTCAACTTGGACGATGATAGTCAAAACTTCCGTCCACCCGACCTACACGAAGTGAGGATAGCGATATCCAAACTTAAGTCCAACAAAGCTGCTGGAGCGGATGGTCTTCCGGCCGAGCTTTTCAAAGCAGCGGGAGATGGCTTGGTAAGGAGCATGCACCAACTCATCTGTAAAATATGGTCGGATGAAAGCATGCCCGATGAATGGAACCTCAGCATCGTGTGCCCCATCCACAAGAAAGGAGATACTCTGAACTGCGCCAACTACAGAGGAATAAGTCTCCTGAATGTCGCGTATAAGATCCTGTCGGCTGTACTGTGTGAACGCCTAAAACCTTTTGCCAACAACCTGATCGGCCCATATCAGTGTGGTTTTAGGCCAGGAAAGTCAACCATCGACCAAATTTTCACATTCCGACAGATCTTAGAAAAAACCCAGGAATTTCAGATCGATACACACCATCTATTTATCGACTTTAAAGTCGCCTATGATAGCGTATATCGGCAAGCGTCAAAGTCGGCAAGAACACCACCGATTCATTTGATGTCGAAAAAGGTCTGAGACAAGGCGACGCGCTATCATGTACTTTCTTTAACATCGTTCTTGAAGCAATTGTACGAAACTCATAAGCCAACACCAGAGGTACAATTTTTCAAAAGTCCGTTCAACTACTTGCCTATGCTGATGACATTGGCATTATTATCGAAACGGAGACGGCGAACATGGGTCTGGCTGTTAATGAGGACAAAACGAAGTATATGCTATCAACGAGAAAGGACTCTCAACATCGGCGACTCGGACAAAACGTCACGATGGACAGATACAACTTCGAAGTAGTTAACGACTTTGTATACCTGGGCTCCACTATCACTTCGCAAAATGACATCGGCGCAGAGATCAAGCGAAGAATCACTCTTGCCAATCGCTGTTTCTTCGGGCTAAGAAGGCATCTAAGAAGTAAAGCCCTCTCTCATAGAACCAAAGGAGGTACTATATAAGACCTTAATCATCCCGGTCCTGCTATATGGTGCAGAAGCATGGACCTTGTCAAAAGCGGATGAAAACCTTCTGGGATGCTTTGAGAGAAAGATTCTTCGAGTGATATTCGGTCCAGTTTGTGACGATGGAGTGTGGAGAAGGAGACTCAACGACGAACTATACGGGCTATAAAGCGACACTGACCTAGTCAAAAAGCTGAAAATACGACGGCTGAGATGGCTGGGGCACGTGGAGCGTATGGACAACAACGCACCAGCCCGACGAGTCTTTGAATCCACCCCTGAGGGACAACGCAGCAGAGGAAGACCCCACCTTAGGTGGCGCGCACAATTGGAGTACGACCTCAACCAACTTGGTGTGCGTAACTGGAGGCAGCTAGCGAGGGATCGAGCTGGCTGGAGGGGCTTGTTAGTTGAGGCCGTGGTCCACCCCGGAATGTAAGCGCCACCAAAAGTAAAAGTAAGTAACATATGAAAATATCGGCCTAGGTACAGAAAAGCCCAAACTAACAATCAAGTTGTTCAGAATCACCCTTCCGATACAAGCAGAAGAGGTGACTACAAGCTGTATAATCAGTCTCACTTTTGGAAACCTACTAGAAGAGCGATATCAGCTGTGCAACTCGAGAGAGTTGATAGGATGGTTTCGGTTGTGTTCGATAGAATCAAATGGCTCCAAATCTATAATTTTACAGACCCCAATTGTTTCCATCGCCTCTGCCTCAACATGAGGACCCGAATGCGAGCTTTCTTTTTCAGAGTTTAAGTGCTTGAGTCGCAGTATTCAAGCTTCCATCAATTGGGATACTAGGCGCTGCGATTTCCTACGATGATTATGAAAAAATAAGATTTTAACCAACTAGTGATCGCAGGGAAGCCAGAAAATACAAAGGCCGATGCTGGAGCAAAAGTGGGAAGATGGAAATGTAACAGCTGTTGGTTATGGTGAAGAGCGGTGTATACAGTCCCGTATTCCAGTGGCCTAATTTGGAGGTTATCTATTCCTCCATAAGTCTGTTTCATAAAACTGCAACACTTAATTTGTTTTGGCACCGAAACAAAAGCCAATCAGTGGCTTTAAGAACTACAAACTCCTGTCGCCCACAACTTCCCTGTCAATCATCAATTTCAACATTTACTGCAACTCCGCTTACCAGGTTTGTTCTTCATTTCACTCTCTATCGCACCTTCATCGTCGGCCAGTGGCAAGTCAATGAATTCAATTGCTACAATATTGGCCAAAGACTCCTCCCGGGCCCAGCGGATTTTGTCTAAAAATAGAAACAAAAAAATTAGTTGACCGATTGTGCACAACGTAAACCGTCTAAATTACTTTGTTGAATGGCTAGAATGGCTTCATCGCTAGTTGACACAATGTAGACACATCCCTTGCCGTCACTACGAACTGTTTTGCAGTCAAACGACTGCAACTCTGGTTGGCCGTAGTAGCTAGGATAAGGCAGGGAGCTTTCCAGTTCCTTGATTTTCTCGCATGTTTTCGCATTGAAAGTGTTGATAGTGAGTACCTGCAAAGGGAGTACGACGTTAATGTATCGCGAAGGGCGAAAACATTCGAGTCTTACTTGATTTTCGAGAGTAGCTTGAATCAGCACAGAAACCTGATTGTACTGCGATTGGAGGAAGCTTTTCCCGCTGCCAAGTTGACAAACTTTGATCGATTCATCTACACCGACTAGCTGTCCGTCGATCACAAGAACTCCATCCTGACCCGAAAAAAACAAAATCAATTATATAGATGCGGTTAAACAGAGGACTAGGGTAAATTACCTTCAAAGGCTGTGGCTTGGATTTCGGCACCGCTGCAAGTTGTTTTCGGATAATATTCGAATCGGTCGACTCCAAATCCAAGCTAATCAATTGATTTCCCTCAAGACAAACATAGTGTGCTCCCGAAAGTAAGCACTTCTCCGGACTTATCCACGGCGCTGCTATTTTTGTCGTGGTGGTATCCGCCAATTGGCCAGATGTGGCAAAATATCGGGTAACCTCCAAGTGTGAACCCCACACGGGAATGATATGATACAACATCGTCTGTGCATAGAACCAAAAGGCTCCTTCCGCCTTCTCCGGTTGCACCGGCATTAGAGACCATTCCCATTCAATATTGCCACTGGCAGCGTTCCATCCGCGAACAATTGCCGGCGCAACCCCCTGTACGGTGAGCGTATCAAATCCGTGATTGGAATTGCGACGAGCAGCTGCGGTACCAATAGATTGCTCTTGGAAATTGTAACTAAATTTAATATCACCACGTGGACTCTTCTCTAGAATTTGTCGCCATTGAATTTCGCCAGTTTTCGGGCAGAGCGATGCCAAAACATTTTCTGCCGTAGTCACTAGCAAGCGGCCATTGTGCGAATTGAGATCTAAATGCGCTGTGTTTAGTTTGCCTATGTGAAGATTTCGCCTAGAATAGAAAGACATTTTTTTATGTTTATGATAAGGATATAAATTTTCATATTCAATTAGCAAATAGACGGGGCTAATAATTGAAGTTGACCGGAAACCTTACCAGTCGAATTTTTTGATTTGATCCTCATATAGGCCATTGGAATATTGAATTAATAACAATCCGAAAAGGATTGTAAGAAAATTTAAATTCATTTTTGTTTGCATTTCTTTTATTTCTCTGATATGAATGAAGTTATAATTCGGTTAAATGAGGCATTCCGTGTTGCTACTGAGAAAAATTTCGCGATGACATGAGAAAAGAGAAAAAAAAATGATTGTGTCAAAGTTGACGTGTGAATTTTCGGACGCTCCCCCTACCGGAAAATACAAATCTAAAAATAGGGTAATACAAGAGAAATAGATGTATGTAGTTGTATGGAAATCGCTGACAAATTCAGGTCAGTGAAGGGCCATTCACATAAGAGCGAATTGCAACCACGAACTGGCGAATATTCGTAGATTCTGACACTTCATTTACATGAAAACTTTTTTTAGTCGCCGGTACCCGCGAATCATTTTTGTATTGTTGAAGTTTCGAGCGAATTATTTATTCGCAGGTTTGTGGATCGCGACTGTTTTATGTGGACAGTGTGACAGTTCGCGGCAAGAATTTTCAATTCGCGGGAGAATTGCTGTAATTGTAATTAATTTTTTTAGATTATGTGTTATACCATGTTCCCACCAACGTGATTTAGCTTATATGATTTATAAATCACGAAAGGCGTCTCCAACGAATTTTACGTGATTTAGTTTGACATCCAGCAGAAAGAATTCGTCCACTTCGGAGATGGTAGTTTTTCTTTCGTTGTTTTTCTTTTGTTATCACACCTCTGCCAAAAATAAAACAATTTATGATTGTTGTACTTAATAAAAATACCAAAATACACCGAAACACGAAGAAAATTGAGTTCGGGACAATATTTTTGACATTTGTGTTGTTTTTAAATTTTAATTACGTATCTGTCATCGCAAATCCACACAAAATAAAATCGAACATACCTGCTATTATTTCAATTCAGTTCAATTCAAATCAATTTTATTCAACAAACAAAAATAAAACAAATTCAAATTCAATATTCTTCGTGTTTCAGTGAGTTTTGGTATTTTTGTTAAGTACATCCAATCATATTTTTTTTTTATTTGTGTTGGGAACATGTAGGAAATTGGTGGATTTACATGCGTACAACTATTGAAGAGTGTAAATGCATTGAGTTGCTCCTTGGGATTATTAATTCCAGATTAATTCCATACATATGAGATGGAGGTCAACTTTAATCCCGTCCGCAGTAGTCTATCAAACTATCAAGCGCTGCATTCTAATGAACGATATGAACAACTTCTCTCATTTTCTATTTCCTCATCGAAACAACTATCTGACATCTGTCTATCTCGTTTTGTCTCAAATCGACTGTCGAACATCTGTGTATGGGTAACTGTCAGTCCAGTCGGGAAGAAAAATTATTTTTCTTCTAGCTCGCGAATATTTGTGTAGGAAAAAAGACATTCTTCTCTTTTGTTTAAAAAATTGGTCGAGAAATAATTATTTTCCTTAAAAAACATTTTCACAACGTACTGTAAAATGTGAAAGCCTGATTGCGAAAATTCCTGTGTAAAATAAATCGAACAAGTACAACCTGAACAAAAGACCTCTACCGAAGCATTGGAGTTTTGTTTTATTATTTTTTTTTTGTCAAAAGCCTTCCACCCAAGTTTGCAAAGTGCGTTTTATTTGTGATTTCGTGTTTCAAAACAAAATAAATCCCATCGGTAGTAACGATAATCGACGGTGTGCATTGTAGTGCTCATACGAGACGATATTTTATTTTTGTGGAAAAATGGTATGTATTTTGAAAATCGTTGAAATGAGTGAAAGCACACAAAGTTGAAATTGAAGGGCACCCATTTGCATTGGGGTGGCGGGGTATCTAATCTTGTTGTTTGTGGGCAAAACTTTTTTCCTCTACGTTTGCATGTGACGATGCTAAAGCTTGGCCTTAAGCGTGGAGCAATAGTCTGCGCCCTTGGGGGTTCACTGTTCAGCATTGTTTTTCTTTTTCCTTCTTTTTTACATAACATAAGTCATCTAACAGTAGACAAAAAAAAAAAAAAACAAATATTGTTGACAATCTTTCTCAAGCAATAATGTAGAAGAAATTGCAAATGTTTGCTGTGAAACCTTATTACGGTTAAGTGCTGGACGGTCTTTATCTGCGCATTTGTTTCCCACTTTTCTTCACAATTCTGTGTTAGAAATGCAAACAGGAATTCTTATTTTCCGCTCGCGATGTTTATCAAGTTTATACGGTTGAGACAACAGTGTCTCTTAAGAAGTAGGAGGACTAGTTTTACGGGTCTCGTCATCATAATTGAAGCTAGCAACTAAACAAATGCTAAAGCGGATGTTTTCGATTACAGTTCAATGTGTAGATAGGCAAGAAATCAGTGCCAAAAGCATTCAAATGCATATATTGAGTAGGTATACTTGATTATCAATGGCTGATGTGCGTTTGAATTTGTTCACATAAATGTAGGTTACTTGTATAAGTTGAAGTGTTTAGTTGTTAATCAGTGCAAGAGTTTGCAGAGGACAGAATAGCATTATTCTGTAGATAACCGCAACGACAGAAAGAAATAGCTGTAGCCTCAGACAACAACTGTCACCAGTGAGCAAAACTTAAAACCGATCACGATTACTATTGTGACAATATAAAACAAAAAAAAAAATAATTAAAGCTTTATTGACAGAATAATAAATTAAATTTCTAATAGCAATAGGTAATAGCACTAGCTTCCACGGCGTGCGGCTCAATTGTGACAAGATTTATGCTGAGTTGGGTCAAATTTGACCAAGGTTTGACTCGGGTGAATATTGTCCTATTGCCATGGTCAAAGATCAAAAGTCTCAACATTTTGCCTGCCCGTCCAGCTTCTTCTTATGACATATAATATGAGACGCATGTAAAATTCTGAGAAGGTCAGCACGATTACTCTTCACTGCAATAATAATTGTCGGCAGCATTCATTGCCACATGCAGACATCCTGGGGAGAGAGGACTAAATAAATTTCCCGATTTTCTAAATGTCTGCTAAAGAGGTGCATTGAGGCAATTCTCCATAGTTCATCATCTGTGTGATTTGGCACTATCAGAGGAGGATTTTATCAACCCGCACAGCTGGCGGCGCCGGCTTAATACCGATACCGACTGCGGCATAGGTCCTCAACGGACTACAGCCCAAAAAAAGTAAATAAAAGAGGTACACCCTGTTTTTTGGTATAAACAATAATAAAAGTATGTTGGTCGGTTGCTTGGTTTAAATGGCTGTTTTGCCATTACCGACGACGGAAAAACGCAAGTAGCGCATTGAGCGCCGTTTTGAAACCACAACTAACGGAACCTGAAATAAAGGAAGTTAAGGGCGTTCAAAACCAGCGTGTGGAGTACGTCCGAAGGTAGGCTTAACGGAGAACTGATGAGCATTCGATGAGTGACGAGTATTGCGGGAGAATTGTTGAAGGGGCGGAATGCAGTTGGCTATTTCATCAGCGCATTGGTGGTGAAAATAGCGATAAAAGAAGGAAAGATAAGAAACGTTTCTGTGGTGTTCAAGCGGGTCAATTGATTCCACTATATTTCTAATGCCGATAAGTTTTATCGCACGCTTTTGGATACCATCCAGTAGATGTAGTGCAGTTTTTGGATCACCTGACCAAACATGATCGTTGTACTCAAGGTTAGGCCGAATAAAGGCCTTGTAAATTGAGGTTAAATCCGAGGGTGTGAAGTACTTCTTGTATCGGTTTAGGAAACCCAGACATATCGCTGCGTTTTTGGCGACTTCATATATGTGGTCGTTCCATCGGAGCTTGTCGTTGACACACATGCTGAGTATGGAGAGACTTTCGGTTTCGTCGATGCAAGTGCCATTCATGGATACTCATAATATTATGTCACCAATGTTTTCAAAATATCGACTTATTTTATTTAAAGGCCAAGGAAGGAACTTGTTTTTTTTTTTAAATCATGATTACTAAGCTCATACATGGCAAAATTATTTACACATTGCAATACTCGCACCTTAATTAACTTATTAAGCTGCATAACATTTGAAATAAGAACAAATCGTTAATAACATTGCTCATTTTGAATGCTTGTTGTTTTATTCAAACAGTAAATACAAAAAAACTAATGAAATTCCAACAAGTAACTGTTAAAATCATACAAAAGTAAGTGGCACAATTATTTACACACCCATCGAACACAGGCAAAATTATTTACACAAGCCCAGTTTTATTCGTTTTCACTATAAAAGAAACAGAAAAATCTTTTTTTTTTTAAGTTTGAAGTTAACGGTTATTTAAAGTAACTACTTAATAAGTTGTGTTTCCTCCTTTTTGCCGCAATAACCTCTGCAAGACGTCTGGGCATAGAGTCTATTAAGGTTTGAACTTGCTCTACTGGAACGGCACTCCAAGCTGTTATAAAGTCCTTCCAAGTTTGGTCTGCAGTTCTGCCAATGTTTACGGGAATTTTAGATTTTACTATGTGCCAAAGATTTTCGATAACATTAAGGTCAGGACTTTGCGGGGGCCATTTTAAAACTTCTTGACCGATAGATAAGCATTAAGATTTTTTAGGGTTTAATAAGAGTTTAATTTCTTCGGACACGTGAGTAATGCCCTTAAGGTCACTGTTGAGTTTCAGATCCCCATCGTCGATCATTCCAAGCTTGCAGCTATGACGGATTAGGGCATCGTCAGCAAACATATGTTTGTGCATACGCAGAGTTTATGACTGCACGTGGAAGATTCCAAATTAATACCTACGTAGTCCCTAAGACATCTTGAACAAACGAAATTACGGAAAATCAGTGGTTAGATTTCAAACCACGTACAATCGGCTGGTTAACGATTTCTCTGGTTAACTAACCAAACCACCGATTCTCTGGTTAATATTTTGCTGAGCAAACACATTCACTGGTTACCAGCTGAAATAATCAATGATAAAAGATAACCAAGATCGAACACACCGGACCTAAATATCATAGAGCATAGACTTCAACTCGAACGATAAAGGTGAATAGTAAGAAGGTAAGTGTGAAGCTGTAGAGTTGAGATGTACATAGATGTCGCTAGGTGCGGGGGACAAATTGTCCGGGGGATGAGTTGCCATGACACCGTCGTTTTTCATTGGTGTCACTCGGGGATCCACTCATTCTGTAATCCAATGGAACAAGAAAACTGCTTCTGATTGAATCCACAAAAGTATTGGGGAAATGCCAAAAAATAATCTACGCCAGCTGTCAGCTGACTTGTATAAAATACACAAACTACACTTGGATGAGTGCTTCTTGAGTGGATTCTATGTCTTCAAATCGAGTAGCGAAATTCTCTCCTCAGAATCAAAATAGCCATGGATATAATTTTTGGAGGAATAATTATCTTCATCGTGTTCCTCGTCATCTGAAGAGTAGGAATCACCGAAAATACTCCAGTTACAGTGCGGTTCACTTGATTAGAGGCACCAACATTTTGTTTTTAAACGCAATTTTTTTCGTTCGTGTTTGTATTAATTAAAAAGCAATTGAATTTATAAGAAAGGTTATTTAGTTCTTAATGGAAAAAACAAAAATTTATGGTTGGTGAGAGCCAGTTAACCGTTACTTTGTTCTCTTTCTTTTCAATCATGTAAAAACAAGAGCAATTTTTTGGTTCACTTGATTAGAGGCATTGATGAATTTAGTAAGTTGGCAATTACCTGTTACGCGAATTTGACTCTATTGCAAATTTGAAGCTTCAACAAGTGTGTGCCTCTCATTTTAAGTGGAAATGGGTAAAAAAAAATTGTTAACTGTCGAAGAAAGGTTAAACATTGACGCTTGCCACTCGGAAGGTCTTTCAATGCGTTATATTGCAAGAAAAATTGGACGGAGTGATCATTCAGTTCGAAATTATATTAAAGATACTGCCCCATATGGAAAAAACCGCAAAGGACGGACCAAGACAGCTTTGTCACCACAGGAAAAGCGAAAAGCAATTAGAATGGCATCAAATTCTGCTCAATCCACGAGCAAAATTAAGGAATTAGCAGCGGTTAGTGAAAGCAAATCAACTGTTCGTCGAGTGATTTTAAGTGCTCAACACTTGAAATTAAAAAAATTGCAAAAAAAAAACCCACTT
The DNA here is from genome assembly GCA_949126925.1 of Cheilosia vernalis. Lineage (NCBI taxonomy): Eukaryota > Metazoa > Arthropoda > Insecta > Diptera > Syrphidae > Cheilosia > Cheilosia vernalis. The sequence goes on from OX421358.1 coordinate 12,744,843, forward strand.
AACGGCGCAAGAAAGCAACATCGCTTGGAATTCGTACGTGCTCATATCACATGGGCTACACAAGGTGGAAGTGCAGTTAATTGGCGAAAAGTAGTGTTTTCGGTAAAAAAAAAAAAAAAAGTTTAATTTGGATGGCCCTGATGGGTATAACTATTATTACCACGATCTGCGAAAAGAAGAATGCTTTTTGAACCGTCATCATTCGAGGCAAGGAGGAGTAATGGTGTGAGGGCGATTTCGTACTATGGTGCATTTGAACTAGTTTTCGTGTCGAATAAAATGACGGCAATTACTTATAAAGCGCTTTTGCAATCCGCTTTTCCCGTAATAAGAGAGCTGTTTGGACCTATCGAGTGGATTTTCCAACAAGATAATGCACCGATTCACAACGCTCGGGTGGTAAAAACTTTTCTTGCGGGTGAAAATGTGGAATTATTGCCGTGGCCATCATATTCACCCGATCTCAACATTATTGAAAATGTTTGGGGATGGCTGACCCGTCAAATTTATGAAGGAGTTATGTAAGCAGTATGAAAGCTGTGAGGAACTGATTGGAGCAATCAAAGCTGCCTGGTTGAATATTCCGTTGGATTATTTGGATTTAGGTATATAACTCCTTAAAAAGTAGAATTTTCGACGCAATTTTAAATCGTGGAGGTTGTACAAAATATTGAAAATACTAGAAATTGCGAAAAAATAACAACAAAAAAACAAAAAATTAAAAAAAATTCTTTACGTTTGATATTTGCGAACATTTTGCACGTGCCTCTAATCAAGTGAACCAAAAAATTGCTCTTGTTTTTATATGATTGAGAAGAAAGAGAACAAAGTAACGGTTAACTGGCTCTCACCAACCATAAATTTCTGTTTTTTCCATTAAGAACTAAATAATCTTTCTTATAAATTCAATTGCTTTTTAATTAATACAAACACGAACGAAAAAAATTGTATTTAAAAACAAAATGTTGGTGCCTCTAATCAAGTGAACCGCACTGTATGTCTACAATAGGGGAACGATTTTTCAAGTCGACATCCATTTGTTATTTTTGTACAAACGAATGCAATTTGAACAGCTGATATTGCTGTCAAGTGACGCACTAGTACATTTACAAAAGCAGATCCATTTCGTTGCGTAAAATCTGAGATCTGAAAAAGATTTCTGGTGATCCCAATACAAAACGACATAAGTTACATGCTACATCGTCGTGTGACGTCTATTACTCGTAGATGATGCAATTAGCAGAGTGTCAAGTTTGATCACACGCCTGTAAAACCCAACAGCAATTAAACATTTCCACATAGTCCATCCATACACGCCCTTGCTAGTGGAAGTAGACATTACAAGTGTTGTACGTGCTGATTATAAATAAAAAAAATATATCTGTCAGCATTATTGCACTATCCGCCAACTGTCGCAATCCGCGTTGATTGGCAAATAAAGCAATCTTTTGCAAAAATATCATAACAAAACCAATCCAATTACTAACGAAATGAGGAAGATAAACAAATTAAATTTTTGCACACAATAAAACAACAAAAATGCGCATCCATACTTTCTCGTGGACAAAGAAAGCTCATTTGTATAATTACCGGTTCATTCACCGTCCAAATCCGAATCCCGTGGGGTTTGACTCACTGATGTTATACATCAAACATCACACTCGACGCATATTTGAAATGGTATCCCTATTCCCCATTCAAAGAGTGCGGGCAAATAAAAATATTTGACAATTCATGCGGCCGGCAAAGTAGTTCGTCCGCCTAAATCGTTTTGTTCAGTCTAAACACTTGAGTCTATGATCGCTGAGCTTAAACGAAGTTTTTGTCACACAATTTAAAGACATTTTGCCGGGGGAAAAAAAAAAAACAAAATTAAAACATTTGGTTGACAGCAGCTGCCACAAATGTGTAGTCGCGTTGTGTGCGTGGGGATAATTGAAACGTGACTTAAAAAAATTCCACCTATGGCCTGAATGTTTTTGTTTTGTTAAGAATTTTAGTTGAATAATTGACAATATTCTTAGATTAGCAGACGATTATCTCGTCAAAGAGAGGTTGGTTGGACATTCAATCCAATTTAAGTCGATAACAAACAAAAGTTATCTATAACGATCGCAGTTATCTATGACGATTGCGCAGCATGTTTCGAACCATTTCACAATAATTTTGTTTGTTCAGACTTCAGATATGCACTTCTAATGCAGGGAAGCCAAGATAAGAGATTGCTTCTTGTCACTGGTGTGTGTTTACGATAGGAGGATGAGGAGATATTTGCATTTGATCGTGAGAAACGTGTGACTTACACGCTAAGCTATGGACAAAGCGGATAAAGTTGAATTTATTTCTATGTTCGTAGATGTATCAAATTGCAGACTCAACTGAATGGTATGTTTTGACTATACCCAATTTCCTGTCAACTAAGGTTTGTTATCGTCTTTCTTATTAAGGGGAATAGTAAACAGTAAACAGAAAGCAGGCGTTTGGTCTGTCTTTCACCTACTGCGCACAAAAATATCGACCCACAGCACAGAGCTCATAAAGTAAACGAATAAAAAAATTCAATATTGACAGACAAGTTCTGAAATAAATTTCCCCCAAATTCGTCATGTTTTCCACTTTTTGTACAAAATTTCGAAATCCGTATTTGATATTTTTCCACGAGTATAAAAGAGAAAACCAATCACTTCCGCCGTGGATTGCGGCAGTGGAAGCTGGCAAACTTTGGGACCAACTGTCGGCAGAAGAGAAGGAATGCTACAGAAATGCATCAAGGAACGACAAGTACATATTTACGAGTCGCAACAAGAGACTTAATCGTGTCATGAAGAGGCTACGCAAGGCGTTAAAGACAAAGGAGCAAATAAATCTAATGGAGCTAAGGAAAACGGCAAGATATCTAAGAAAGTGGAAACACGACGTCGTTAGGCAACTTTGAATAAAAATTCTTGAAAGTACAAGTACAGGCATTTTCTCAACAGAATTAGACATCTCTAGAACTCTTCGCCTTCCCAACGCAGCCAGCGTCTTTCAAACAGAAGTACGTAGGAGGCGTGTAGACTTAACATAGTGACACCAAATAAAAATAAAAATAGACATCTTCGTCGACAGTCAGGCGCGATTAAGGCTATGGGTTCAACTAAGTCAACGTCCAAGCTTGTTGTGGAATGCAGGGAGACACTGACCAGGCTTTGTCATCGGTTTGAAATCACTCTCGTCTGGGTTCCCGGAACATTGAGGGGAATGAGAAGGCCGCTAACTTGCCAGGCGGGGCTCTGCTCATTGCGTGTCTCATGCGGAGGAAGTCTTCCTTCCGCTGGAATACGTAAAGAGAGAAATCCTCCAGCACTTCACCTCAAGAGCTGAGATTAGATGGATGAACCTGACAAACTGTGTCATTTCAAGGAAGATCTGGCCAACCTTCAATGATGCCAAAACAAACAACCTCTTAGCCAGAACACGTGTCGATGTCGCCAAAGTCACGGAAATTAGTAAGGGCCATTGGTCTTTAGGAACTCATGCAGCCAAGCTTGGCCTCCCCCGCAATACCCAATGCCTACTGCGCTGCCACAAACAAGAGTGAAACAGTGTTCCATCTTCTTTGTGAGTGTACGGCTCTAGCCAAAAACCAGACGCAGTGCAGTATATATATATATATTTGAGAGATGTTCGAATCAGACCACCATTGACGGGTCTCTTTTCGTCTCTCTGCCACTATAAATCTTAGCCAGATAGACTATCTGGATTTCTCAAGAGTTCTTCCCTGGGTTCGATTCCTAGTGTTAACGCTAGCATCTGTTTATGTGAGATCTGTTTCATCGACTGGGTCTCCACCCAGTGATGCCCCAATATCTTCATTCTTCTGCCAGCCAATGCCGGACATTGACACAGTATATGTGCCGCTGTCTCGGATTCCTCCAGGCATAGTTTGCAAGTATCATCCTCTCTAAAGTCCATCTTCCTTAAGTGATACCCGAAATTACCATGTACTGTAGATAAAGCCACCACCCATTTCAGTGTTAGTAGATACAACGTACCAAAGAAGAGTAAAGGGATTTTTTTTGGAATATGGATACAGGCAGAAAGTTAGTGGGTACACAAGGATCACTGATTCCACTGCAACTCTAATTGACTACGTTGTATCTAATATGCACCAGATTAGTGTGCAAATAGATAACAGCGCTAAGATATCGGATCATGAATCATTACAAATTGATTTTAATTATAAATCGAATCTGCAGCAAGATACCACCAGATATATTGAAGTTTGCAAGTACAATGAACACACTTTCAGAGCAAAATTAAGGATGGAGCGTATTAATGATATAGAAAATAGTAGGTAAACTATATACTTTCGTAAGTATCGATCAAAAAATGATTGCTCACAAATGAAAGTTATTGCTTTTTTTAATTTGGAACATATTTCTTTATGGTTTAGAATTTCATTGCTTCTACATACACCGAAGAGTTCTATTCGAAAGTGAATAACGTTGTAAATAGTTTTGTTTGTAAAATACGCCAGAAAAGGGGTAGCAATATTTGGTTTAACAGAAGTTAAAGCGACATGAGGAAAACCAAAATAAGCAGCTACCAGAGAGTCGGCTTTACTAATGATAGTACGGACTGGCAGTTATACAGGGAATCGAGAAATACATACCTATAAGAATGCAATAAATAGGGCAAAAAATAAAGCAATAGAGAATAGAATTAAAAATGCAACTAGCCAAAAGGAAATGTGCAGGGAAATAAAAACGTATATACTGAAGAAGAGTTACGGCAACCCTATAAATGTTATGTTCTATGATGAAATGGTGACTAATGAACAGCAAATGGCAAATATGTTTAACGCATTTTTCATCAACAGTATTAATGAAATAAATGAATCCATTCCAAAAGTACCTTATGTCGATAATGTTCCTGAAATCACGTCTTCCTTTTGCTTTACCAATGTGTCAACAACAGCGATAAAGGATATTTAAGGAAGTATGAACAAGAAGAACGATTTAAGCCACATGAACATTAACATGGTACTAGACCATTGGGACATTTTTGCTCAAGCTTAACGAAACTTATTAATATGTCATTGGAACAAGGAATTTTTCCAAAATGCTGGAAGGAGGCTGTGGTGGTGCCTGTTCCAACGGTTGCTAGGACAATAAAATGTGAAGAATTCAGACCAATAAATATGTTACCCATGCTTGAGAAGATCCTGGAGAAAGTGGTGAACCATCAGTTGGTAGATTACGTGGAGAAAAATAAGCTATTGAGTGAGGAACAGTCTGGGTTCAGAAGACATCATTCATGTGAGACGGCAATAAACTGGTTGGTACTGAAATGGAAGGGAGAGTTGGAAAAAAAGAATGGAATTGTTCTCGGTATTCCTGGATTTTAAACGTGCATTCGAGACCACTGATAGAAAAATTCTAATACCTATATAAATTATCTAGATACGGAATACACAATAACGAACTAAGATGGTTTGAGAGTTATCTTTCAGAGAGGAGACAAATAGTGAAAGCCAATGGTCAGTACTCAGTGGCGGAGGAAACCAAATTGGGAGTACCCCAAGGGTCAGTATTGGGCACTCTTCTATTTTTGTTATACATAAATTAAGTCAAATTCGTGATAAAACATAGCCAGGTTATGCTGTTTGCAGATGAAACACTATTATATATATCGGGTAGTAACCCGGAAGAATGTACGAGGCTCCTACAACAAGATCTACATGCGATTGAAAGTTGGCTTATGCAAAATAAATTAAAGTTGAATGTCAGCAAAACAAAAGCTCTGATTGTCCGTTTTCCGCCGCTGCTAATTCAAATACGAATTGGTGGTGAAAACATCGAAGTGGTGCGACAAATGAAGTACTTAGGGGTTATAATTGATGACAAGCTGAGATTTAATGAGCATGCTGAATATATATGCAAAAAAGTTGGAAAGAAGATTGGATTCCTAAAAAGAATTAGGAAGAAGGTGTCCACATTATGTTTAATTAAAATATATAATGTCATAATTAAACCGTACTTTGGATACTGTGCTACAATTTTATCACTTTGTTGCCAGGGTTCGATAGAGAGGCTGCAAAAAATGCAAAATAGGGCCATGAGAGTCTTGCTGAGGTGCAGTCGATTCACACCGATTAACTGGATGCTGCAAACGTTAAAATGGATGAATATAAGGCAACAGATGGAATCACTCCGCAATACTTGTCAGGAACAGTATCATTGGTCGCAGAGAATCAGCCTTATCAACTGAGAAATGCTGGGGATATTCGAATCAGTTTTGTGACCAGGGCGGCGATGCGAAATAGTTTAGTTTTTAAAGGATTTCAATAATTTAACCAGCTTCCACGTGATATAAAATCTGAAACCTCACTACACTGAACCAAAAAGGTACATAATATCAATTAAAAAGTTTATTGGGACAATGAACTTTTTTATTAAAACTCGTCCAACTAACAAGTTTATTGGGACAATGAACGGCTGTTTATTGATTTCATTTTCCCATCATTTTTTCAATAAACTCGTTTATTGGCGCAATAAACTCATTAATTGGCACAATGAACTCGTTTATTGGCGCAATAAACTCGTTTATTGGCGCAATAAACTCATTAATTGGAGCAATGAACCCGTTTATTGGCGCAATAAACTCATTTATTGGCGCAATAAACTCATTAATTGGCACAATAAACTCGTTTATTGGCGCAATAAACTTATTAATTGGCGCAATGACCTCAGTTTATTGCCACAAATAACGTATTGATAAAAATGTTAATAAAATATTGAAATTTTTATTTATTAATATATATAAATAATTAAATTATTGATATATATAAATAAACAAAATCTTTAATACATTATCGAAATTTCTATAAATAATTTATTGTGGCAATACGTACATGTTAAGTATACTTACATTTTATTTTTTTTTTTTCTTTCCAAACTTTTCCTGAAATTTGTAAAAATTTTAAGTTCAAAAATGAAACATTTTAGTTAAACGTTATATGATTTTTTATTGAATTTTATCTTTTAAAATTACTTAAATTACTTAAAATTACACATATCAAATTCCTCTGAACTGAGATTGTCAGAGTGCTTATCACTTATCAGCATTTTCTTCTGGAACTGAAAAACATACATTTATGTAGGATATTATTTTCTTTATTTTGAATAAAAGTTCAATCGGACTCACATATTGTTAAAGGTCGTTGATGTAATTGATGTAGCTGATGAGAAAGAGAACCCAGATTTAAAAGAAATATATGTCAACAAGTGATATTAAATATAAGACTTACCCATTTCGACTTCTATGTCCATTTCTACGTGCCCGCAGTTTTTACACGTTTTGGTTTATTTGACGGTGGGGTATTCACTCCTTCAAAGTGAATTTTAAATTACAAGAGTAGATCTTCGCCCTCTTTCCAGACCTGTAGTAATCTTGCAAAATATTGAACATCTACTTTAAAAATATTTTTTTTAAAGAATTTTTTTGTAAAACGAATAATTTCAAAACTATTCTTTTCCAATTTAAAAAAAAAACTTTGAACGACATATGAAAAATAAATATTGACTTAAAAAATATGTGAAAATAATGCAGCATACGAGTAACGAATTAGGCTATTGTATAATTTGTTTAATATGTATATTAATAACGTAATTCACCTTGTCTTTTGTTCTATGTTTTGTTTCTCCACCAGCTGGATTTTTACTTCGAGCAATATGAAAAAAAATAATAGAAAAAAAACAAATATGATATAGAACATAGTGACTTGAATTTATACACCGAAGAGTTCTATTCGAAAGTGAATAACGTTGTAAATAGTTTTGTTTGTAAAATACGCCAGAAAAGGGGTAGCAATATTTAGTTTAACAGAAGTTTAAGCGACATGAGGAAAACCAAAATAAGCAGCTACCAGAGAGTCTGTTTTACTAATGATAGTACGGACTGGCAGTTATACAGGGAATCGAGAAATACATATAAGAATGCAATAAATAGGGCAAAAAATAAAGCAATAGAGAATAGAATTAAAAATGCAACTAGCCAAAAGGAAATGTGGAGGGAAATAAAAACGTATATACTGAAGAAGAGTTACGACAACCCTATAAATGTTGTGTTCTATGATGAAATGGTGACTAATGAACAGCAAATGGCAAATATGTTTAACGCATTTTTCATCAGCAGTATTAATGAAATAAATGAATCCATTCCAAAAGTACCTTATGTCGATAATGTTCCTGAAATCACGTCTTCCCTTTGCTTTACCAATGTGTCAACAACAGCGATAAAGGATATTTGCAGAAGTATGAACAAGAAGAACGATTTAAGCCACATGAACATTAACATGGTACTAGACCATTGGGACATTTTTGCTCAAGCTTAACGAAACTTATTAATATGTCATTGGAACAAGGAATTTTTCCAAAATGCTGGAAGGAGGCTGTGGTGGTGCCTGTTCCAACGGTTGCTAGGACAATAAAATGTGAAGAATTCAGACCAATAAATATGTTACCCATGCTTGAGAAGATCCTGGAGAAAGTGGTGAACCATCAGTTGGTAGATTACGTGGAGAAAAATAAGCTATTGAGTGAGGAACAGTCTGGGTTCAGAAGACATCATTCATGTGAGACGGCAATAAACTGGTTGGTACTGAAATGGAAGGGAGAGTTGGAAAAAAAGAATGGAATTGTTCTCGGTATTCCTGGATTTTAAACGTGCATTCGAGACCACTGATAGAAAAATTCTAATACCTATATAAATTATCTAGATACGGAATACACAATAACGAACTAAGATGGTTTGAGAGTTATCTTTCAGAGAGGAGACAAATAGTGAAAGCCAATGGTCAGTACTCAGTGGCGGAGGAAACCAAATTGGGAGTACCCCAAGGGTCAGTATTGGGCACTCTTCTATTTTTGTTATACATAAATTAAGTCAAATTCGTGATAAAACATAGCCAGGTTATGCTGTTTGCAGATGAAACACTATTATATATATCGGGTAGTAACCCGGAAGAATGTACGAGGCTCCTACAACAAGATCTACATGCGATTGAAAGTTGGCTTATGCAAAATAAATTAAAGTTGAATGTCAGCAAAACAAAAGCTCTGATTGTCCGTTTTCCGCCGCTGCTAATTCAAATACGAATTGGTGGTGAAAACATCGAAGTGGTGCGACAAATGAAGTACTTAGGGGTTATAATTGATGACAAGCTGAGATTTAATGAGCATGCTGAATATATATGCAAAAAAGTTGGAAAGAAGATTGGATTCCTAAAAAGAATTAGGAAGAAGGTGTCCACATTATGTTTAATTAAAATATATAATGTCATAATTAAACCGTACTTTGGATACTGTGCTACAATTTTATCACTTTGTTGCCAGGGTTCGATAGAGAGGCTGCAAAAAATGCAAAATAGGGCCATGAGAGTCTTGCTGAGGTGCAGTCGATTCACACCGATTAACTGGATGCTGCAAACGTTAAAATGGATGAATATAAGGCAACAGATGGAATCACTCCGCAATACTTGTCAGGAACAGTATCATTGGTCGCAGAGAATCAGCCTTATCAACTGAGAAATGCTGGGGATATTCGAATCAGTTTTGTGACCAGGGCGGCGATGCGAAATAGTTTAGTTTTTAAAGGATTTCAATAATTTAACCAGCTTCCACGTGATATAAAATCTGAAACCTCACTACACTGAACCAAAAAGGTACATAATATCAATTAAAAAGTTTATTGGGACAATGAACTTTTTTATTAAAACTCGTCCAACTAACAAGTTTATTGGGACAATGAACGGCTGTTTATTGATTTCATTTTCCCATCATTTTTTCAATAAACTCGTTTATTGGCGCAATAAACTCATTAATTGGCACAATGAACTCGTTTATTGGCGCAATAAACTCGTTTATTGGCGCAATAAACTCATTAATTGGAGCAATGAACCCGTTTATTGGCGCAATAAACTCATTTATTGGCGCAATAAACTCATTAATTGGCACAATAAACTCGTTTATTGGCGCAATAAACTTATTAATTGGCGCAATGACCTCAGTTTATTGCCACAAATAACGTATTGATAAAAATGTTAATAAAATATTGAAATTTTTATTTATTAATATATATAAATAATTAAATTATTGATATATATAAATAAACAAAATCTTTAATACATTATCGAAATTTCTATAAATAATTTATTGTGGCAATACGTACATGTTAAGTATACTTACATTTTATTTTATTTTTTTCTTTCCAAACTTTTCCTGAAATTTGTAAAAATTTTAAGTTCAAAAATGAAACATTTTAGTTAAACGTTATATGATTTTTTATTGAATTTTATCTTTTAAAATTACTTAAATTACTTAAAATTACACATATCAAATTCCTCTGAACTGAGATTGTCAGAGTGCTTATCACTTATCAGCATTTTCTTCTGGAACTGAAAAACATACATTTATGTAGGATATTATTTTCTTTATTTTGAATAAAAGTTCAATCGGACTCACATATTGTTAAAGGTCGTTGATGTAATTGATGTAGCTGATGAGAAAGAGAACCCAGATTTAAAAGAAATATATGTCAACAAGTGATATTAAATATAAGACTTACCCATTTCGACTTCTATGTCCATTTCTACGTGCCCGCAGTTTTTACACGTTTTGGTTTATTTGACGGTGGGGTATTCACTCCTTCAAAGTGAATTTTAAATTACAAGAGTAGATCTTCGCCCTCTTTCCAGACCTGTAGTAATCTTGCAAAATATTGAACATCTACTTTAAAAATATTTTTTTTAAAGAATTTTTTTGTAAAACGAATAATTTCAAAACTATTCTTTTCCAATTTAAAAAAAAAACTTTGAACGACATATGAAAAATAAATATTGACTTAAAAAATATGTGAAAATAATGCAGCATACGAGTAACGAATTAGGCTATTGTATAATTTGTTTAATATGTATATTAATAACGTAATTCACCTTGTCTTTTGTTCTATGTTTTGTTTCTCCACCAGCTGGATTTTTACTTCGAGCAATATGAAAAAAAATAATAGAAAAAAAACAAATAGTAAAAATGGAAAATTCTTATTAAAAAATTCACAATAAACCATTTTCTGGCAAGAAGAAGTTCAAATACGGCAATAATTAGCAAAATCAATTTTAGTGTTCAACAATTTTTTTAAGCGCAAGAAAAATGCAATACTTACTTCTATAGATTTGAAATTAGCCACGCACACAAGATAAATTGAATTTGAATTGATTTAAACTTATTTATTGTCTTTATTGTTTTATTCTCAACACTTTCTTACACTTTGTTACACTTTTTTAAAACTTCGTCAATAGATTCGAGGACGTCTGCTCACAACAAGAACAAGGAATAGACTGAATCGTCAGCCAATTCTAATTGTACGTTTGGGTTAACTATGATAATAAATAGTGGTTTGCCCCAATAAAAAGTTTATTGCGCCAATAAACAGTTTATAACAACAATAAACTGTTTATTGTGACAATAAATGGTTTATTGAAAGGTGAAATGGTAATTCGGATTTTTTGATAAACTGAAAAACAAATTTAGTAAATAACTTATAATTTTAAACATCTTATTTTAAGATCAGATCTTAATGTTTATCTAAAATTTCAACTGGGACTTAGAAAAAAAAATGCAATAAACTATTTATTGCCACAATAAACGAGTTTTAAGGCTCAAAAAATGTAAATCAATTAAAAAGTTTATTGCGACAATGTATAGGTTCATTGCGGCAATAAATAGTTTATTAATTTTCGGATTTCCAATTCAATAAACTCAAATTTATTGGGACAATAAACAGTTTATTGATTTTGGAAATCTGAAATCAATAAACGTTTATTGTGACAATAAAAAGTTTATTGGGACAATGAAAATGAAGTCAATAAACGGTTTTTATAATTTTTATGAACAGTATTATTTTCAGTGTAGTAAGATTTAAAACTAGGTGTAGTCAATATATATTGAGCCGAACTTAAAAGCTTTAATTTTTCACAATACATTAGTAAAATTAATACTTAATTCTTTATTATTTTGTCCAAATTTTAATGTAATGAATATTATAAGTCTATTTGTAAGCAAAAAGTAAACGTATTACTAATAAAGAATTTAATCTAATCTAAGTGTTCCTCGACTCATGCTTAGAACGCTTCTTTGAGTGGAGCAGGTCGGCCATTTAATTGCCATTTTAGACTGTCTACATTGTTCCATGTTTGACCATCTTCTCAGATGTTCTGCCGTGATCCAGTTGTAAATCAGTTGTTCAACCATTCCTCTGCCAATTGAAGAGAATGGTTCTGGTCCCAGCAACTTTTCAGCTGACCCCTGTTTTGCAAGGGAGTCCGCCTTTTCGTTGCCTTCGATCCCTATGTGTCCTCGTACCCAAGTCAGTGTTACTTCATTTTTAGATGAACACTTATTGAGCTTGAGTACACATTCCAGTGCCAACGATGTTGTAATGTTTGCTTGCTCCATGCATCTGACCACCGCCTGATTGTCCAGTGCTATAAGGATATTTCTTCCCTCCACCTGACCCTCAAGCAAGTAGTCCAACGCATGCAGCAATGCAATCATCTCAGCCTGGTATACAGAAGTGTGTTTCCCGAGTCTAACGTGACGGGCTAGTTCCAGCTCTTCTGAATAGATACCGGCACCCGCTCCGCCATCCATCATGGATCCATCTGTGAAAATCACTATTTCATCAATCCTTTTTTCTGGAAGTAATCCGTTCTCAATACGAGTTTTGTGATTCCTTTCCATAACACGCACCCTTGTAATGCCATCCATAGGCATGTTCACGTTCAGCTCCCTAATCTCGTTTTTGACAAGTTCCAGGATCTTCCTATGTCCATATATGGTACCACAATTGTGCCATTTCGCATCTCGATGCCGTTAGGGCCGCTGTTTTCTTAATAAATAAGTCCAGCGGTAAGATCCCCAGGATCACTTCCATTGCGCATGTTGGTGTTGTCCGTATTGCACCTGTAACTCCTATACATGCTAAGCGTTGGACCCTATCCAGGTGCTTCCTCAATATTTTCTGGGAAGCTTTCGCCCAACATACAACCGAGGCATAGGTGATATGGGGTCTGGTTATCATCGTATACATCCAGTGTGCTGACCTAGGCGAGAGTCCCCACCTCTGTCCACATACACGTTTGCACTGATGTAATATCCTTTTTGCCTTCTTGACCTTCTCCTCAACATGGTAGTTCCACGAAAGTTTAGTATCTAGATAGACTCCCAGCTACGTGACCTTCGTGGTCGTTGTTAGTTCCGATCCGAAGAGCGTTAAGGGCCGAAATTCCAGATTTTTCCTCTTCTTAGTGAAGACTATTAGATCTGTTTTTCCCGCATTAATGGAGAGCCCTTCTTCCAGCAACCACCGCTCAACCACTCTGAGCGCATTCCTCATGATATCTGCGGTGACGTCTATGAATTTGCCTCTGGCCATTTTTGCTATGTCGTCGGCATATCAAACTGTGTGAGTGCCAGTCGCCTCAAGTCTGTCGAGAAGAGAGTCCACAGTGATATTCCACAGTGTAGGAGAGAGAACACCTCCCTGTGGGCAGCCCCTGCTAGCCCTTCCTCTGTGCAGGTAGGTAATCCCTTTTATGATGACCTTTCGGCCACCCAAAGCATCCATTTCAACAAGATTATCAAATATCTCAACTCCACGCGGCGAGCTCTAATATTCCGGATCGCGTTATGTCCCCACCTGTGCTCGAGAGCGTAGAAGACTCAAATACATTTTTTTGGTATACACAAATCCGCTGGTCCAGATGGTATAGCCCCCATAATTTTGAAGAGGTGTTCTTCAACGCTGGCAGAGCCACTGCGCAAGCTTTTTCACCTGTCCTACTCTTCTGGACTCTTTCCGAGTAAAGGATCATTCACATGAGAGCGACCAACTACCTACGAACGAACGAATATTCGCAAGTTTTGACAGTCCATTCACATGATACATTTAATTTGGTCGCAGAAACCCGCGAATCCAATGACAGTCGCCGTTATTTGTCTCTATAACATTTTGAGTTTGAGGTTAAGTTCGAACGAATGCTTTATTCGTTAGTTGGTGGAACGCGAATTGAATGATGTGGATTGTGAATAAACTTTGACAATTCGCGCCAAGGGTGTATTCGTTCGCGGCAAAAAGTTTGCAATTCGAAATTTCGTTATTTAAACTGTTTATTAACATGTTTTCTTAATACATTTTGATGGGATAATTAACTTTCCTCCTCTTGGAATAGTAAAATGTACAATTTTCTGTTCATAAATGCATCAAAAGTGATTTGTTCGCATTTCAGCAATTCGTTCGCTCGCTCTCATGTGACTAGTCCTTAAGTGGAAAACAGCATTTGTCCAGCCGATTCTTCTTCTCCCACTAACTTCCGACCCATAGCACTTACGTCCATTCTTTCCAATGTTATGGAAACGCTGATAAACCGTCAGGTTATGAAATATTTGGAATCACAAAAACTTCTCAATGACCGGCAATACGGTTTTCGTGGCAGCAGGTCCACTGGTGATTTGATGAAACACCACTCTGATGAAACAAAAATTGGCATGAAGCTCTTTTGTCGAAAATGAGTGCCTATGGGAACGATGAGTCTCTTCTTTAATGGATTAAAAACTACCTTTCAAGTTGTTTTGGATGGTTTCAAGCCTGCAACTCACTGTATAAATGCTGGTGTTCCCCAAGGCTCTGTTATGTCTCCACTTTTTCTTATATTTAATAATGATCTCTTGTCTGTCACTTCTCACCCTCAGTTTTTCATATTCGTTCCCTGCTCTTCGGCCGTGGAACTGGAACGGCAACGTATGTTAAACACATTAAATTCCGATCTCGACAGCATACTTAAATGGGGTACAACCAATAGAGTGGAATTTAATGCTTCCTTCTATCATTGAAACGTAATCTGAGCCTACAGTTATTATCAGGGAACGGATTTTGTTGACCTAAAAAATCAAAAAAGGCAATACTAATCTGTGAAAAAGGCACAAATGCCTGCGATTGTCCCTCAAAAGAGCTTTGAAAAAGCTGAAGGACCTGTCCACATGGGCAGGTTAAAAGACGTCACGTCATCGACTGCATCATTTAGGCCCGTTTGCTAATACTTCTCATAGCGTCTTAAGTTCTACTTAAATACCTTATGGGCTACTATTTCCTTGTCATAAACTGTTTAAGTGGAACTTAAATCGCTATGAGTAGTATCAGAAAACGGGTCTTAAAGGGAGTTTGGAGTCAGCGCCATTTACAACACAATTTATTTTTCGGATGCTGTTGTGTTGAGTCCTTCGTTTGCAGAAAAGACGGCTTTGCACTTTTTCACGCGTGAAAACAAACACAATGAAAGTTCACACACAAACGCAGTTGTAGTTGGTAAGAAATTTATCCAAAAAGCCAAACTAAACACAGGCATTTTGCTCAAAAAGGTTTATTTCCATGGTAACTCGTAAACAACAATTCGATATTCTAGTCGCATCAGAGTACTCTATTGGCGAGATTAGTAATTCGTGCAAACTTCGGTGGTGTTTCAGCGATTTTATTTTTTAAAATTTTGTAGCTAAGAAGAAAGTTCACATAAACTTTCAATATTGCCAAAAAAGGCAGAAAAAAACCATATTGGTAAAAAAGGCAAAAGGCAAAAAAAGACAATGTCAACTAAATCCGTTCCCTGATTATTGGTAAGGCCGTCATTGGTTATCAGTTATCACTGACTTATAATCATTACTTAACCTAAATCTATGATAACCTAACCAAGGATTTAACCAGCTTTGAACAGACCGGCCCCTAATGTCAGAAATAAGTGTTACCATATTATACAAGTCAAGTGTTTGAAGTTTGGTGGTGGCTAAATTTTTTTGTAAACCATTTTGTGAAATGGAGTAGGTGCTACAATGACAGGTTATATTCACTTATGAATACGGACACACATTATGTGGATGAATGTTTTTGCGAATAACTGTCTTTTATTTTCTCAGATTCAAGGACGTAGCCAGACAAAATAGATATGATCTTTTAAAAAAAAAATAACTTTTTATGTTAAAGGTTAGAAGCGATTGAGGAAAATAAAATAATCTTAAATTTCAAATTTAATATTTTTATGAAATAGTAATTATAACAAAAGCAGGAATAGTTAAAAAGAAAGTAACCATATATTCAACATAACAAAGTAAAGAATTATAAAACTAAAATTAGTCGCCTGGACTTCTTCGCTGCAACTACTTCAATTACTTCGTCAGCATTAGGTCCGTTTGTGTACTTTAGTCAAATCTCTTAAATCGAGAGAGAATTCTCTCAATTTCAAGAGAAGTACCTGATCGGTTTTCATACAAAAAGTTTAAGATATATCATGTTTGGCATAATTGTAAAATAAACAAGTAAATAAGTTGTAAATAAGTTGGAATTGAATTTTTTTCAAACTAAATACCTATTAAACTTTCCATTTGAATGCGCTGATATATTAGGCTTGTTTTTTTGAGCTTCAATCTCAGCAAAGCAAAGTAAAGTAGGAAAATGTGCACTTAAACGATTCCCAGCAGCTTTCTGAACAGTAGGTTTTATCAAAAAAGGTGGCAGTGTGGGCCTGTTCAGTAGGTAGCATGATACAACATGATTGGGCACATCACAAGAAGTAACTTTTTTCAGTCAAAGAAATACAATTTTTTTGCATAAAATTTTCCAATGGATATTGATCCTTCCTCATATTTTGGGGTTTAAAAAAATATAAAAATATATATCTCAAAGATTAATACACTATTATCTTACGATTACAAGTTTGCGAACCACGAACTGGCGAATATTCGTAGATTCTGACATTTCATTCACATGAAAACTTTTTTTAGTCGCAGGTACCCGCGAATCATATGTATTGCTGAAGGTTAAGTTCGAGCGAATTTTTCATTCGCAGGTTTGTGGATCGCGACTGTTTTATGTGGATTGTGAATAAAGTGTGGCAGTTCGCGGCAAGAATTTTCAATTCGCGGGAGAATTCCTGTAATTGTAAATTTCGTTATTTTAATCAATCAAATCTCGTTTTTTTTTTAAGATTAGGTGTTATATTAATTGAATATAAAGCTTTTGTGGTAAAACAAATAGCAATATTCAATTCATAAATACAGATAAATTGATTAGTTCGCAGTTCGCCTATTCGCAGTTCGCGCTCATGTGAATGGTCCTTAATAAGGTATATTTGTCTAAAACAATATTTGCAGCTTACATAAAAAATAATTTATTGCATATTATAATAAAAGCCCTTATATTTATTTGTTATTTTGAAAATTAGTTCACTTATGCATTTCTTTTTGAATTTCCACCAATCACAACCAACGAATAGTATATACTGTAAATAGAGAAACTTTGTGAACAGATTCATATTATACAAGGAGGGCAACAAAAATGTTCTCCCCCTGGTGTTCAGAAGTATACATTTACTCCCAAGTGAATCTTGCTGGGAATGAATACCTAGTGTGAGTCGTCGAAGTGTCAAGTAGAGCGTAGTTGTTGTAATTGCGTGCTGAAAATCCTACTTTACTTTGCTTTGCTGAGAACGAAGCTCAAAAAAACAGGGCTATTATAGGAGAACATTCAGTTATAACTTGTTCCTCTGACGTCGTTGAAGACGAAAATAAATAGTTTTACTTGTCAAACTTTTGAGCTGTCACTTAGTTGGCAGTTTTCATTTTTCAGTAAGTCCAAATTCTGCGAGTTGGTTGAAAATTACGAAAAAATGAAAAGAGGGGAAATGGATTCCTCTCTCATTTTTTTAAAATTTTCTCACAACGTGATCGCATTTGCACAGTTTCTTAGCAAATTTTAAATAATCTTACGTTTGCACAAAAGGACCCGAAGGAACCTATTTATTTCTATCTCCCGATGAATTGACATTAAGGCTTAACCAGTAAGTCGATCTTCACCGGTAGAGTTTCTTAAAAGTTTTTAAGTGTTTCATCGTCGAAAAGGTTCTTTCTGGTGTGGCGAACAAAATCTTTACTACAGTCTCCTAAAGCTGTTATGGCGTTCTGTGAACGCAGTGCCTCAGTTTGTTCATGACATTTTGTCTTCAACAGTAGAACCTTCGCCTTAAAGCTGTCTCAATCCAAAAATCTTGTAAAGGGTGTTTTTTTTTAGAGGTATAAAACTTTAAAATGGAATAAAACAAAGACGATTTTTTTAAATTGGCATGAAATTTACTTTATTTAAATATGATTTCTGGCTCGGACCTAGTCTAGTCTGCACGTCCAATTTGCGATGACTTTTTCCAACATTTGTTGACATAATATTGGCAATAACGCGCGAATGTTGTCCTCCAAGTGGTCAATCGTTTCGGGCTTATCGGCGTAGACTAGCGACTTCACATATCTCCACAGAAAATAGTCAAGCTTTGTTAGATCGCACGATATTGGAGGCCAATTCACGGGTCTGCAATGTGAAACTATGCGGTTACCAAACGTTTCCTCCAATAAATCAATTGTGGCACGAGCTGTGTGAGATGTTGCGCCGTCTTGTTGAAACCAAAGCTCCTGCACGTCAGGGTTGTTCAATTATTGATGAACGAAAAAGTGAGTAATCATGGCTCTATAGCGGTCACCATTGACTGTAACCGTCTGGCAAGCATCGTTTTTGAAGAAGTACAGACCAATTATTCCGCCGACCCGTAAAGTACACCAAAAAGTCAGTTTTTGTGGATATAACGGTGTCTCAACATACACTTGAACACACACACATACACTTCAAATACGACAGTTTTGTTAATTGACGTATCCATTCAACCAAAAGTGAGCTTCATCGCTAAACAAAATTCGCTTATGAAAATTGACGTAGTGCGTGATACATATTTCGAACAGAACCATTTTTTTTTTTTTTTTTTTTTTTTTTATAATTAACACGCACTAAAGAGGTTATGACTACTCTTATGGTGTAGTTTGAAGTACACAGCGCGGGCGTTAGGGAAATTGGGATAGAGAAGATAGGAGATTCCGATGCACATTGGTTTTAAATGTCTGCAAATTGAACAGAGGGGGAAAAACAGAGCCGGGCAAGGCGTTCCACATTCGCGTGGTACGGCTTATGAAGGAATCTCTATATTTCATAGTACGACCGAAAATAGGCTGAAGGGTAAACTGATGGGCATTCCTGGCTTGGCGAGTATTGCGGTTGAATTGTTGAAGGGGTGGAATGCAGCTGGCGATTTCGCTTGAGCACTGTTTGTAGAAATAGCGATAAAACAATGAAAGACATGTTACATTTCTGCGATGTTCGAGCGAATTTATAGAATTCGCTATATTTGTGTCTCGAATGAGTTTTAAAGCACGATTCTGTATCCTATCCAGCAGGTGCAGTGAGGTGATGATGATTTTCAAAATAAATTTGCACAATTTGAAAGCGTTGTTCAGGCGTCAGTCTATTTATGTTGAAACTTGAAATGCCAAACCAAAGTAAAAACAAATCACTTGACAGCTGGCAAAAGAAAGAAATTGGCTTTAGCTTCGGAGAATTTGAGAAAATAAGAGTGAAAAACTCGCGCGCGATGAGTCGTACCCGACTCCTCGATCTATATTCAGTGGAATAAAAGTAAGAAGCAATGCACGGGTGCCTGCCTGGTCGACTTTGAGAAGGCCTTCGATACCGTATGGTTGGAGGGGCTTTTCTATAAGTTGACCAGATTGGGCATTCAAAAACCTTTGCTGTATATGATTTATGACATGCTTATGGGAAAGAAGTTCGTTGTCAAAGCTGGCAACGTGACTTCGAGCAGGGTTTTCGAAATTAAAAACGGCTTACAACAGGGAGCAGTGAATTCTCCGGTCCTGTTTAATATTTACACAAGTGATCTGGTGGGTTCCCTCAGACATGCTATTGCGTACGCAGACGATTTAGTGGCGTACAAGTCAGGACCAAAAATCGAGGTCATCAACATCCTTCTGCACTTCGAACTTCGAACAAATTAAGAGGTATTGCGATGATTGGAAGTTGAAAATCAATTTCCAAAAATCGGAAACAATCCTGTTCGGGACCCCATTGGCTGGGGCCTCTGGGGATACCAGAAAAAACTGGAGAAAATTAACAATTATTGGACAACAGGGACGGCCGTTGGCGGTGAAAACCGTGCTCAGGTATCTTGGCCTCTGGCTCGACCAGTATCTGTATTTTAACAAACATATAGATGCTTGTGTTGCTGGGGCTAAAGGAGCCTATGCTCGGACAAGGAGACTGTTTCGTAGCAGTCAACTTGATTCCAGGGTGAAGGTCATCTGCTACGTGGCCCTTATAAGGCCCATCATCGCTTATGGCTGTCCCATGTGGTTCAATATAGCGCCGTCCTATATGGAAAAGATTCGGGTGTTTGAGAGACAATGTCTCAGGGCCTGTCTAGGGTTGTTTAGAACTCCTGAATCAGAGTACATAAAATATTATCCCAACAGGACCCTATATAATGGGGCTCGACTGAACAGGATTGACAATTTCCTTATTAAGGTGATTCGGAGGCACGTTGCAAGGGCGATGGCCAGTGATAATAACCTGATCTCAGGGGCTTACTACCCCAATTTAATGTACCACGAGAGTACGCTTCGGTCTGGCTTTATCCCGCCTGAGGCATTTCAGAAAAAAGATGGTGTGCCGGTATTGTACCACAGCCACCGCGGCGCGAGGGATAAGCGGGTCATCCACGACGGGTACGCCGCCAATGCTCAGGAGCTCCTCCGTTTTAGTACCGCAATTGCGGAACGGGACAGGGTCGATACGGCAAAGCAGTTCACCGAATTTTGGTGGCTTGAGGAAGAGTTGAGGGTAGATACGCTCTCCCGGGCCGGTGCGCTACTTACGTAGCATCCTCCTTAGTTTTAAGATAGATACTAAGTTTGTAGGCTTAGGTTAGATTAGGGGGTCCTTGGGAGGGACTGGGCTAGCCAACGTGTATGTGCTACCGAGACTCGACCGACGCTATGGCCTCGCTCGAGTCTCGGCGGCACGGGTGAACCCTTGTTGGCGGCTGTCAGGCACCCATGGACGCAATCAGGATGGTGACCAATCGAAGGATTAATTTAGGCTAAGTAGCATAGGTAGTTTTAAGTAGTTTGTAAATAAAATAAGAATAATAAAGAATTCAAGTTTACAAAGTTTCTTGAAAAATAAAAAACAACACAAATTAAATATAGATAGATTTAAGGCCGAAAGGCAATAATTTTAAGGATATTGTTAAGTTTAGAGCGCTCGCTAAGAGCCAGTAAGCTAGAATTAAGATAAATGTTAAAAAAAAAAAACCTCGATCTATGCCTAGCTGCACTAGCACTCTATTATGGTCGAGGTCCTCAACTGAGTACGATTTCTTAGATAGAATCGAAAGGTGGTCAGGAAAAATTCATTGATGTCCAGTATGTTGTCAATATGTATCTTTTTGACTTTCTGTACAAGCTGTTAATGATACACTTTGCTGATGCGTCGCTTCCGTACTTGAGAATCTCAGCCAATGCTTAAGCTTTTTCATGGGGCTATGTTCTCCCCCTGCGTTGATATCACTCTCCACATGATGACAAAACACCGCTTAATACATCTAGTACTTGATCCTTAAATCTACTACATATTTTCTCTAACAAAATACATTTATTTCCCTCTTCCAGATCCACTTCACCGACAGATTTTTGAATAAAATGCAATTCGTCTGGTAAACATCAACCGCCAGGAGGCAATCAACGCAAGTCCTCAAAAATTACTCCCAAGGCATTCAACAAAATCCAACTGCACACCATTTAAGGCAAACAATCTGTTTTTCACTCAAACCCGTGAATAACATCCCGAAACTAGCTTCAAAAAACTATCAAAATGTCATCGCAACTTTTATTTCTAAGTGTATGCTATTGCCTAGCTGCTATAGCTATGGGAAACATTTTGATCTACCGGACCATGTCCAACCAGGTTGGTTTCAAACACATCAACAAATCGTAGCAAACCGTAGTTCATCCATGTGTTTAGTTTTTACAGGAATTTTATGACATCCCCGCACAGTTTGGGGCGGCGATACCATCAAATGGATTGCGAGTGTTTTCGATAATACCAGATGACAATTTTGGCTGTGAAAAGTTGCGACAAGCACCTAAATCCAATACGGATGCTAAATACGTTGTTGTTCTGCAAAGGTTGGTGTGCTGATTATAAAATAAAATGGAGAACATCATTAACGACAGTCTTGGTTCTATATTGATTTTAGGGGAAAACCGAGTTGCTCTTTCGAGTTGAAAGTTCGAAACGCGCAAGCTGCAAACTACAGTGCGGTGATTATTTACAACTACGACAACAACGAGGATTTGGGTAGGTTTCAAATAATATACGAATTTTTATGTATTTTACTTAATGCGTATGAGTGCGAGCAATTAATTGTAATGTCAAGGTCCATTGGACCATCGTCACACTACCAGCCTAATCTATTGTTTTTCTCACACTCTTTCTTCCAGAGCCAATGTCTGCGCAAAACGGAACTGGTATCAACATACCAGCTGTGTTCGTTGGTTATTCAACTGGCAAAAGTATTTTAAGCGGATATTCGGACGAAACATCCATATTGGTTATAAACGACGATCTGCCCTTTAATATCAACACCCAATTGATTCTGCCATTTTCAATATTGATCGGATTGTGTTTTCTCATTATGGTATGTATGTGCAAATGTGCAATTGGTGTTGGTACACAAGCAATTTATTTCCTACACCGAAATCAATTCGCCGCATATCTTTCTCTGTGTTTAGATATTTTACATGATTTACAAATGCGTGCGCGAGGAGAGACGATCGCGACTACATCGTTTGCCAAAGAATATGCTTAAGAAAATTAAAATAACAAAGTTTACAAAAGGCCAGCCGTACGAGATGTGCGTCATTTGCTTGGATGAATTTGTGGAGGGTGATAAATTGAGAGTGCTGCCTTGTGCCCATGGTGAGTAGTACCCATTTGGGTAAAACAGATTATCAAGCGGAAACTACCATTGAAAATCATCTATGATCTCTTTGCAGCATATCATAGCGTGTGTATTGATCCATGGCTAACAAAAAACAAACGCGTCTGTCCAATATGCAAACGGAAGGTTTTTGCGAAGGGCGAGACGAGAGCAAGTCGGAGGCGGCAGTCCTCGTTGGATAGTATGACCGATACGGACGACGATACAACTCCTCTACTGCGGCCAGCTGACAATGCGAACCATGGAACATTTTCCAATAGTCAAGGTGAGGAGAGTTCAGCAGCTGTTGCTGGCGATGCTGAAAATCAAACATCGGACGATGAAAATGGTAAGCAAAATTGTTCCTGCTTGGGCTTTCAGTTTTAGTTTATATATTTGTATTTCCTTTCCAGTTCTGTTGACTAATGATTCACCTAGTCGTAGTTCACCGCGAGTCAATCCGTTTGATCGGCAACCCAATTTGCCACCTAACTTGACCAGTTTGTTGGACAGCAGACGATCCGTCTGGGATTTTTCAATATTAAGGTTCGTCGTACAAGTCTTTAATAACAATTGCTTTCTTTATTTCGATGTCGCTATGGATTGGTGCTTCGGGTATTTAGGGTTTTTATTACTCAGTCGCTTTTGTCAGTGAATGTGTTTATATATATATAGTTGGCGCAACAGGTCCGTAGGGACCCTAGGCCTAGCTTCTCACAAACCATTCGTTTTTTGTGAGATTTAATTTTTTGGAACGAATGGAAGGCATCTACAATTTTATGCCGATTCCAAACAGTCAATTGAGAAGCTCTCTCAAGACAGTTATACTCTCGGATGTTTGTCAGACGTTCGCGAGAGGTGGCGCAGTGAAAAAAACCCTTAGTTGGAATTTGGGTTTTTGCGGGATTCGAACCTGGGATCCCTCGCTTAGTAGTCCAACACACTAACCACTAAGAAACTGCGCCTACAGTGAACGTGTTATACATCAAACTAATAGGAGTACTTATGTGTAGTACGATTCGGCCGCAGAATATGATTTCAAACGTCTCAATCGAAGACCTGAATAAGCGAATAATAAAGACTAACGCATCCTGGAAGACATCTCCTGAGGAATTATTACTTTGATTCGGAAGCCACTGATCAGCAAGCTCATTAAAAACTATTTACAAAGCGAACGAGATGGATACACAAATATTTGGCATCAATTTGTTTTTCATGTGAAACATTTGTCATTCGCTTCTACCTAAAGAAGCGCCATCCTCCTTCACCTTAGACTTCCAGATCAGACATACTTTCATTTTCTTCTTTTTCCGGTTCGCTCGAAACATGCGTTTAAACGTTTTTGCTGCAATTGCGTGCGTGCAATCCTTATCCTTATCCTTATCCTTATCCTTATCCTTATCCTTATCCTTATCCTTATCCTTATCCTTATCCTTACTAATAATAAAACTGTAACTTTTTTCAGGCTTTAAATAGTTTGTGTGCTAAAGGCACAAGAAGTACTGCACGAAATTGATTTCGGTTTTCACAATTGCATTGGAAATTGTCGATATTAGAATTTAGGATAATGTTTAATCATTATCCGCTGTCCGGAAGCGGAGATTTAAGCTGATATCTAACAAAAGTTGTAATTCTCAAATGCCTTCTAGCTCCTAGCTTTGGAATGACTCAACCGAATAAAATAGGTTTTTTTTTAATATAAAGTTCAATTATGTACAAAGATTTTAATATATAAATCATCTTTGTACGTAGTCCTGAAGCTGTACAATAAGCATTAAACTATAAATTTTATACAGCTCAAAAAAGTAAAATGTTCGATTGAAGCTAGATCGTTGGATTTGCCCGGCATTCAGTGGAGGAAATTTTGTGTGTGAGTGCGGAAAAACCTGTTTCTCTCTCTGCTGAAAGCTGTATGCTTTTTGTTTCTCTTTTTTTTCATACACCTTCACCTTTTGTGCTTTGTGTTGTTTTTTTTTTTGCTCACTTCTTTTAAATTGAAATTGAACTGGTGATAGTGGAGAGAGTGGAGTTGTGGCCTTATGGGTGGAGTATTAATGTGGTGCATGGGTGGGAGGGAGATAGGTCAGGTCAGGTATGTAATGTAATTGAGATTGGGAGGGAGTCACACTCAATTGTGATTTAAAATGCGCTATATTGATTGTGATCTGATGATGCATGCCACGAACGAATCCCGTATGTTTTTTTGAGGTTATTATTTCTTTAGGCGCGTTGGGCACTTTTAGATAAGTAGAAATTAATGAATTTGGGTTACTTTGAAAACGAAACCGCGTCATCGACACCGAGCGACCGACACCCGATATGTGGCGCTTTTGTCGTTTTTTTTTTTGAGAAGCTCAACCGATCTCAATGAAACTTTGTTCGTGTGCATCTTTGTATGCAGCTAGAAAGATAGGATAGTTTTGGACCCGATAGGTGGCGCTGTTGTCGCTATTTTTGAGAAACTCAACCGATCTCAATGAAATTTTGTTTGTGTGCATGGTTGGATGCAGCTAGAAAAATAGGATAGTTTTGGACCCGATAGGTGGCGCTGTTGTCGCTATTTTTGAGAAACTCAACCGATCTCAATGAAATTTTGTTTGTGTGCATGGTTGGATGCAGCTAGAAAAATAGGATAGTTTTGGACCCGATAGGTGGCGCTGTTGTCGATTTTTTTGAGAAACTCAACCGATCTCAATGAAACTTTGTTTGTGTTTGTGGTTGTGTGCCGCTAGAAAGATAGGATAGTTTTGGACCCGATAGGTGGCGCTGTTGTCGATTTTTTTGAGAAACTCAACCGATCTCAATGAAACTTTGTATGTGTGCATGG
Organism: Cheilosia vernalis; assembly: GCA_949126925.1. NCBI lineage: Eukaryota > Metazoa > Arthropoda > Insecta > Diptera > Syrphidae > Cheilosia > Cheilosia vernalis. The sequence continues at coordinate 12,770,624 of OX421358.1, forward strand.
TTGTATGCAGCTAGAAAGACAGGATAGTTTTGGACCCGATAGGTGGCGCTGTTGTCGATTTTTTTGTTCGCTAGGGAAATTTAATAATTTGAATGTAATGTGGTATTCGATTGGGCGCTCTGAGAGCACTTTTTTTTCTCTCAGAGCAATTTATATGTTCGCTTGGTACAAATAAAGCAATCTTTTTCAAATTTCAGAGCACTTTTGCGAACCAAGATATTTTTTCAGATTTACCAATAACAAGTGCGTTTGAATTTGACAACTGGTAGAGTTTGTTTACATTTTAGTGATTTTTTTCTCCAGCAAAGAAAGGCATTGCATCGAGTGAATCAATTTTTGTAAATTATTTATGAATAATTATTTAATAATCAATCGGGACGGATATTTCTAATGTTTTAATACAAAATTTAACCAGTGAATGGAAATCGCTTAGAAAAGTGTCGAAGACTGTACATATTCAAATCGCACGAATAGGTATCAACACAAAAAAGAGCAGGTGACGTTTTTATGTGCGACAACTACATAATTAAAAAATCCCTACTATTATAAAACTAAGTCATTCTTTCCTTTGTTTCTTGCTACACGTCACTTACAGCACCGAAGTGGGTTTGTATAGCTCTTATTATTTTGTTTTAAATTTGAAAAGTGGAACTCTGGCGAAGCAAGGCGAGCACGGGTCAGCTAGTAATTAAATAAGATCACTTTTCGCCCCACTACCACAGTCTTTTTTATAACGCATTGTTCACTGTTTTTTGTTTTTTTGTAGGTTATTCCGCCGACGATCATCGAATGTGATAAGTATAACAGCGCCACCTATGGTAACACGAGGAGGCACAATTCCACGGTCGCGTTCTGAACCAAATGCTCCGGCCAGTGTACCACAGTCTGCTTCGATTGCTGTAGCTGCTGGTGGCGGTATCAATGGCTCGCAACCATCATCAAATAACATTCTAAATCCCAACCTAAGTGGATCCTTCAAAGACGACGACGACGAACTGGAAACCCATCAGACCATCTACGAACCAATTGCAACAGAAACACCGTCCGCTGCTTCATCCACATCAGATCTACTGGGCGTCGTCGTTATGGGTACCAATTCTCGACAACCACGAGCTTCACAACAACAGCAACAAGAAGACTCCATATTCATTCAAACTCCATCACAGGGTGGAATCGGTGTGGTGGCTCTACCCAATACAAATCTCCATCATCACCCGAACTCGTCACAACTTCCACCGAATCGTCAATATTTCATTTGAAACTTGGAGATCGTTGGATAAGTCGATTGGTGTGCGTGTAAAACAAAAAAACAAAAAAACATTTCAAACAAAAAAGAAAGAAAGGAGAGATTATGTACGTACAGTTGGGTGGTCTCTCCTTTTGGTTGTCCCTTCCACCCCACTTTTACATCGTAAATGAGAAACAAAAGGAGATACATTGTGATTTAAGTTAGTAACAACTGTTATTGATTATTATTATTATTATTATATTATTATCCTATTAACCTCTGGAACCGAACCCGTACACATATAGCCAACCATTTTATTCTATTATTACTAATAGTGAGTTTTTACATTTTAATGAATAAAACTTATATATTTTTATTTAAAAGAAGTCATTGTTTCCTTTTTTGTTTGCTTTACGTTTGAAACGTATTCACAAAGCTAACATAATACGTACTACGTCTAAGTAAAGACGAAGTTTGTAAAAACAAAACAATCGTAGATATAAATGAAGACAAAAGAAGATAAATGTGTACTTGAAACCGATGTAGATGTTATACTGCTGTAATATGAGTAGTTTTCCTTTTTTGTAATAAATATTTTCTTATGAAAATTATAAGAGATAAGAATATGCGATTGTTTCATCTCACAGCGTAGCAGTGCTGTGTTCGTTTCACAAAGAGGGGTAAATGAAAAACACTCTTTATTCAAAGTCAATATAAGAAAACATAAGTAAAGATGATTTTTATTTCATTGATTTTCTGTTGTTTCTAATTAGAATATAAATGTATTAAGAAATAAAGTAAATATTTAAATATACGAATAAGATGATTTCGTTTTATTGCTGATGGTCAAACAGCAACCGTTAGGTAACTACCACTGACCGTATACTCGACCTCCACATAAGAACAGGCCTTGAAAGGTCTCCCTTATGTAACTCACAACACGCATACCTCAAGGGCAGGTCGACTGAGACAGCTCTTCATGAAGTAGTGCGTACAGTTGAGTGGTCACTCTCCCATCACCAATATACCTTAGCTACCTTCTTAGATATAGAGGGCGCCTTTAACAACGTCCACACTGAATCGATCCAGGAATCTCTCTTAGAATTAGGTGTAGAGGATTTCGTCACTTCATGGATCATTCAAGCAAAACTTGGTAACACCCTTCTAACCAAATCAGTAAGCAGAGGAAGGTGGGGTGATCTCGCCTCTCCTATGGATTATGGTACTTAACGAAATCCTTTCAATTCTCGACAGGGAAGATATCAAAGTCGTTGCGTATGAGGATGACGTGGTAGTTCTAGTATCAGGAATGTTCCCGAACGTGATTAGTGAAATCATGGAAAAGGCACTGGGTAAGATTAGCGGTTGGGCTACAAGCGGTGGTCTTAGCATTAACCCAAGCAAAACTGAACTGATGCTTTTCACCACCAAAACCAAAATACCAACCTTCTCACTTCCCCGTTTAAACAACCAAAATCTTCCCCTATCCACCAGCGCTAAATACCTTGGAGTCATGCTTGACCCCAAACTCAACTGGGAGGAGAATGCGGTCGTTAATGAATTCGACATACCTATCTTCACAGATGGTGCCAAGATGGACTGTGGAGTAGGAGCAGGCATTTTCTCAACAGAATTAAAGATCTCTAAAAGTCTTCGCCTACCCAACGTAGCCAGCGTATTTCAAGCAGAAGTACTTGCTCTCGTCTGGGTTCCCGGCCATAGGAACATCGAAGGGAATGAGAAAGCCGATGAACTTGCCAGATTTGGCTCAGCTCTGTGCGGGTCCCATGCGGAGGAAGTCTTCCCTCCGCTGGGATATGTTAAGAGAGAAATCCTCCTGCACTTCACCTCATGGGCGGATTTCTCTCTTAACATATCCCAGCGGAGGGAAGACTTCCTCCGCATGGGACCCGCACAGAGCTGAGCCAAATCTGGCAAGTTCATCGGCTGCCCTCGAAAGGGCCATCCATCATAATCACCTTAGCCGCGTCCAAAGAACGGCATGCACATGCATAAGTGGAGCCCTCAGAACCACTCCAACAGCGGCCATGGACGTAATGTTCCACTTGCTACCGCTAGATATCTATTGCAAACAAGTGGCAGCAATTGCAGCCACTCGGATGAAAGCAATTCAATTGTGGACCAGTCGCCAAACTGGTCACTCATCTATTCTAAATACATTGGAATGCATTCCAAAAGATACTGATTACACCCTCCCTCAGTTTCAATTCGAAAAGAACTTCGAAACTTACATACCCTCCAGGAGTGAATGGGAGAACGAAATAGTACCACGTAAGGAGTCAGTCTGTTTCTATACAGATGGGTCCAAAACTGAAACAGGAGTAGGGGGGAGGGTGTTTTCTCTTTTGATCTAAATTATAAAATCTCATTCAGTCTTCCTAATCACTGTAGTGTATTTCAGGCGGAGGTCATGGCGATCAAAGAGGTCCTGTCGTGGCTTCGGTATAATGTAATATCTGTAAGGGATATTACCATCTTTACCGACAGTCAAGCCGCGATTAATCCCTGGATTCTGTCGTCTTCAATTCAACAACTGCCCTCAATTGCCGACTATCTCTGAACGAGATGGCGAAACAATTCAAAATTCACCTTATTTGGGTGCCGGGCCATAGAGACATTCCAGGCAATTGCATCGCCGATGAGCTCGCCAGAAAAGGCACTACTATGTCGACTCTACCAGAAACGAAGAGTCTCTATATGCCTCTTGCTACCTGCAAACTCCTAATTAAACAAAACGCATTAAGCGCTACTAATCGCAGGTGGTCTAGATGTTTAACGTGCCACACTTCGAAACAGATCTGGCCTCAGCTGGATTCCAAGCGCTCAAAAAGTCTCATTACACTAAAAAGACCCATAATAAGCACTCTAGTAGGTGTCATCACGGGACACTGCGTCATAGGGAGAGATGCTCTCAGATTGGGCCTCCCTTCAAATGATTTCTGTAGAAGCTGTATGGACGAGGAGGAGGAGGAGACTATTCTGCACCTTCTCTGTACGTGTCCAGCACTATCACTCCGCAGAAAACTATACCTCGGAGAATATTTCTTCGACAATCTCAGCGAACTCGCAAACATAGGTATCAACTGCCTCCATCGCTTCATTCTTAGCTCCGGCTGGTTCAACGGGTAGATAAGGAGTCGATTTCGATCCTGTGGTAACACAATGGGCCTAATTTGGCCTAAGTGTGGCTGCACTTGAGGCGGCCTGCCACTCTAACCTAACCTAACCTAACCTCACCTCATGGGCGGAGATTAGATGGTTGAACCTGACGAACTGCGTCATTTCAAGGAAGATCTGGCCAACCTACGATGATGCCAGAACAAGCAACCTTTTAGCCAGAACGCGTATAGATGTTGCCAGACTAACGGCAATCAGTACGGGTCATTGGCCTTTAGGAACTCACGCAGCCAAGCTTGGCATCCCCCACAATACCCATTGCCGTAACTGTGCTGACACAAACAAGAGTGAAACAGTGTTCCATCTTTTTTGTGAGTGTCCGGCCCTAGCCAAAACCAGACGCAGTGCACTAGGTCGTCCCTTTTTTGATGATTTCTCAACTCCACAGGCTGGTTTCGAGCTGTCTTAACTTCCTTCACCCCCTTTTATTTCAGGTTCCGTTAGTTGTGGTTTCAAAACGGCGCTCAATGCGCTACTTGTGTTTTTCCCCCGTCGGGAAATACAGCCACCTAAACCAACCAACCACTGACGGACACAATTAGGTTTGTAAATTCTAAAAAATCCCTTGCAGAGAACCCGATTCATCAGAAGTTGGTCAACCGTTTTGTTGTTCAATTAAAAAAGTTTTAGGACCACGAAAACAAGGGTTCACGATCAAATCAAAGGCAATACCTACATATTTTTTATCGCCAACAGATTCTAATTGACATAAGGCTGGGGAATCAGTGCAAGCGATTTTCACTCACGCGAGCTTTCAAAGTTCGTTACTCATTCAAAAGTATTTACGTATCTCTTATGTTGTGGTTCAGGTGCATAAAATTTACTCGTACGAATCTGCGCGACTCAAATCACCGATGGCTTCATTGGTATATTATTTGCGAGAACTAATTAATATACATAATATTTGTTTTTAGTTTTAAAAGATTTCCGCTTTGTTGTGTACTTAATTTCGTGCAAAATGGATTTGGATAAGCTAATTTATGATGTTATAAATCGATCACCGTTATGGGACATTAACAGACAAGAATTGCAAAATGACATGATGGAAATGGAACGTTTATTTTCTAAAGCAGGACACTTTTAAACATCGAAACGCGACTACAAAACTTTACTACATAATAACTAGCTTGAACCTAAGACCATTCTATTAGCACGAATGCGCTCGAGTTGTATTCGGTAACATTCGCTTAGTTTTTGTGATTGAAATTCGCTTTCACCAGAAACACAGCCTTAACACGAATAGAAAACAAAATGGCGGAAGGCGACAAAGAGGATGTCGTTTTCGATTTGACTTTTCAGTGCCTTGATTTTGTGCGGTTTTTGAGGCGATGTCGCTAGGGAACGGTCCGAATCGGATTTGAATGTGTGAGTGAGCCGCGCGCTGTGACCAACGTGACCGTTGTGCAATAATTTGGCACCTTTTTCGAGCATCGTGATACAATTTGTTGCTACTGTATGTATTTTTTTAGTTTCAAAAGGAACTTTGCAATTTTTAGAAACACTGTGATTTTCAAATGAATTTCAATAAAATATAACGCTGCTGTTTTTCAGAACACGATTATAGTGTTAGGAGAGCCAACAATTGTTAAACATTGTGCGAAAATTCTTAAATTTCAGAGAATCTTTAGAAATGACACTTTTTTCTTTCACCGCTCTTTTTTTGCTACTTTTTAGAATTTTGCAACAATCTCCCTGACTGTTAGAGAAAGGTTACAAATTTTAGTTTTCGTTTTACAATGCAATATAGTCTGTAAATACTCGTAGATCATTCCCACACAATATTTATTTTATAAATAAAACCAAATTACTTTAGAATAAGATGTCTTTTAGATTGTTCCGCTTGTGAGCTAGACACTAGACACTACTTCTATGAAACAGTAGATGCAATTCGTTTTGAAATGAAAACCTTTTAGCTTTGATTTTTATTTATAAATATATAAAATAAATTTGAATATTGTTCATAAATTATATCAACTCATTTTTGTATCTAGGTACCTACTTTTAAGATCTCGTTCAATTTAGTTTTAAAAAGTCCCTAAAAATTTTCTCCCAATATGTGACAAGTATTAGCCGGCTTTACACAATGATGGGGAACCGCGATATATTTTAAACATATACATTTTGAAATCAAAGTTTTTCATGAGCGCGAATTGCGAACAAATGAATTTAATTGTATTTATGAATTGAAAACAATCACCATAAAGCATTAAATTAAATTAATCTAAAGTCTAATCTAAAAAAATCGGACTCTCAATCTATTTAAATAGCTCAATTTACAATTATTACAGCAATTGAAAATTCTTGCAGCGAACTGTCCCACTTTATTCACAATCCACATAAAACATGCGCGGATCCACAAACCCACGAATGAAAAAATTCTATCGAAGTTAACATTGAACAATGATTGAAGTGATTGAAGTGTCAAAAATATTCGCTTGTTCGCTGTTCGTTCGCAATTGGCTCTCATGTGAATAGTCCTAAAATGTGAATTTTCCAAATAATAAAAAGGAACAAAAGAACATAAAATTGTATTAGTGTCCTCGAAAAAGGTACCAAATTGTCGCACAACGGTCACACTGCTCTCATCCGACATCCTTCTCGCTACCTAAAAAGGTTGCGTGTGGGAAAGCTCGCCTGGAATATTCAGGAACAAAGCGATATAAGAACAGGAAATATTGGAAGTTGTCAGTTCGCGACATCACTCACACATTTATAGAATCCGCCCATACGTGAACCCTTTCCGACACCGCCATTGCGGAAAAAAACCGCACAAAATCAAGGCACAGATTTTTATCAGAGATTTCAGGGGTTGAATTACCGCATCCGTGATCGAGTAATACGTGACTGAATTTTTTATTGTTAATTCCACAAAAATTCAGTGAAAAGCAATTTCGATAAAAAAAAAAATCGATTTTTTCTCAACAAAATTGATCTGTTTGCCACATCGAAAACGACTACTTATCTTCGTTATGGATCAAATCGCATCTTAACCTAACTACAGTACAGATCAACAAGAAAAATACCTTACTTGGCAGAAGCATTGCCATCGTTCAATTATTTCTTTGTTGATGATTCAATGAATAAATTAAAGGCTGGTACGCAGTTCAAGTGAAATCCAATTTTTCATACAAATTTTTCACTGCGAAATGTCAAAATGAATTTTTCAAATGAAAATTTCACTAGGCGGTACGCAGTTCGAGTGGAAAATATCGCTTCCAAAACTGAGTCGTAGGTGGCGATACTAAAATCTCTCCGCAGCTATTTCACTTGGTTTTTATTGTCCGTCGCATTAAATTTTTGACATTTCAGCGTGAAAAATGATTTGTAAAATGCGGTTTAGAAATTTATTAGAATTTCAGATGTTTCCTTAAGAGAATAATAAGTTTTTCGCACTTGCAAAGTCGTTTTTTCATTGAATATAGTGCAATAATGTTAGGTGTACAAATATTTGATGGCATGGATGACCTTTTCCATAAGCAGGGTGCCTCAAGAATATTTTTCTACCCAGTTTTGTTCAAACAATACCAGCAGATGATCTTTAAAAATATGTATAATTTACATGCACTGTTAATTGTTTAAATTTGACGACTGTCCTTTTTATTTTACAAATCAGACATTATTTGCCAAATTGAAAACTGTTAAAATTGTCATGAACAAAATACAGAAACATTTTTTTTTTTGTGTTTGGAGGTTCGCTGGAAGGGAAAATCATCGAAAGTCATTCGAGAGCTAGAAGGTACACGAGAGATGCTTCGACAATAGGGAGGACCTTTCAGCCGACCTAAAACACCTACCGAGGGCACTGACTTTTGACAACCGACAGTGATTGCGCCTAGCCGTTCGACTAATCGAAAGATCAATCGTTTGTAGAATATCTGAACTTTTTTGTTAGAAAATATATTGACTTAGCTAATTTTTATAGATCAACATGTTTTATCCGCCTTAATCTCCTGATTACACTGCCTGTATTTAATAATTCGGTTGTTTCTAAGCTAACGTGGTTGAGAAGCGTTGTGCATTTAAGGAACTTGTTCGACTTCTTTCTATACTGATTCAATATCTAGATCAGCGTTGTGCATTGAATATGACTTTGTTCCTTTGTAATATTTTTTAAAGACCTTAATTTTTTAGAAATACGTTTGGAGCGGTCATACCCACAACTGGTGCCCGTAGGTCCATACTGGTTGCAGAATTTGGTTTTATGGCAATAACTTATTGTTATTGTGGTTGAACACGGATGAATATCTTCCAAAGAGTCAATACATTTTACTGTATCACATGATTCACAAAAAGTGAAGCTTCCAATTTGTGTCTTCCAGCTGTTTTCTTCTCTAGTAAAATATAAGTGCGAGAGTTCAATGTTGGAGTAACTGCCACAAAAAAAAAAAAACTTTTCAGCTCAGTCACCCTGCATACATTTCTCCAACTAAAATCTCCAACAAAATATTTCACTCTCTATTTCACAGCACTTTTTGGAGAGGAGTGAAAATTTCACTTCACTCGATCAGCGTACCAGCCTTAACTAATAAGGGCCACCATTGGCCCAACAACTACGGGACAACGCAATAATTAGTAGCAAAATTCATTAAGAAAAAAAATAAAATTTAAATTTGATTTAAATTTACAATTTTATTTGATAAATTCTGTATGCCTATGGAAAATGAATGATTCAATTCCATTATAAAAAAAAAAATATTTCAAACTCCTTTTAAAACAGAAACATAACTTTAAAATTTTTGAATACGTGGGACAATATTTTTTTTTTAATTTAATATCTTGTAAAATAAAATATTTGTATGCTGGTAACACTAAGTTTTATATTGAATATTTACAAAATTGAGAACCATTGAGGACCTCTATTTTTTATTCGTGCATAGTTTATGATTAGAAGCGTTTTATTGGAAACGGAAAGACGTGTAGCCACAACCAATATATTTTAAAAGTGCGCATATTTTAAATGTAAAAGGTAAATGCAACAGTAGTCACACTCAGACGCAGGGTGGCCGCTGCAGAGTTCTGAAAATTTTGCAAGAAAAAGGCCCAATGAGATATAAAAAACTGTCATTTCCGAGCTATTCTGCAAATTTAGAATTTTTGAACAATATTTAATAATGTCGTTTTCCATTGGGTTGGGACCACCAGAAATCTTTTTCAGATCTCAGATTTTGCGCCGCTCATGGAACACGCAAAGAAAAATTTGACATAGCTGCTAAGTAACGAGCTGATAACTTTTAGACAGTGTTTATTAATACGAGGGTAGGTCTGTTCCTTTACTTTTAAATCTTACGAATTTTGACTAATTCTTACGAATTTTTACTCAATGATGTTCCTCTACTCGAAAAATTCGTAAAAGAGAGCGTCGTCGTGGGAGCAAGATATTATCAACCACTGAGAATCTTAGGAATTTTTACTCAAAAAATTTCTTGGTGCAAGAATTGGAAAGGATGTCCGTCACTTTACAATTACCAGATGATTTGAAATTTGTTCCCCTATTTGGCATAAATGCGAGCATTTGTAAGAGAAAGATATTGGTTTCGTACAAAATTTCGAACTCGAGATTTTAATCAATTCTGATATTACGATGATAGAGGAACTCAAAAAAGTGGGTCGCAAAATTCTGTCCGGTCTGTCCGTCCTTCCACGGGCCTACAGCCTAAACGGCTTCTCGGATTACGTTCAACCCTCGGATTCGGAGTTTTTGGGCTTACAGTTCGGGAGGTGTTTTTTTTTTGCAAGGTAACCTCAATATTAATGGTACTTCCCATACAACATTTTCGTACCAGTTTGATTTGATCGAAAACGGCTCTAACGATTTCAACAAAATTGATATTTAAGCTTAAGTAGGTGAGGTTACCATGACTGCGTACCCAGTTTTTGGCTAAAAATTCGAACAACGGTACTTTTGAAATTTCGACATATCTCGAAAACAGTATATACGATTTTAGCAAAAACTAATTTCTAAGGTTATGTGGTCATTTATAACTTAATAGCAAGCTCAGTTTTTCTCTATATTATCGTACAATGGATTTATGAAAATAGTATTTTTTTTTAAAATATAGTTTTGTCTAGTTAACTTAAAACGGCAATAACGATTTTGACCAAAATGCTAACTTAGAGTCAAATGGATGTTTTCAAAACTATTGTGTCCTTAATTTTCAATTCGAAGCACCGAAAACGCTAATTTTAGAAACTGCTCATATCTCGAAAACCCCATCTTCGATTTCGATAAAATGTCAAAAACGAAGTATTTCTATAATCCGGAACAATATCATACAGTCAGTTGTATTTTTCCAAATAAACATTGCAATATTTGCAACATACTGTTATGTCTGAATAGTTTTACAAAAACAAAAACTTCATTTGCACCGCACACACGAGCATCGGGATATTCAATTTATAGCTACTAATGCAAATTCACAAACGCCTGAATTATTACCTAATCTTTCTAAAGATATCGGTCTATCACGAGCAATACTTCCAATAATTGAAAACTTAAATCATATTCCAATCAAAATTAAAAACATATCCTTAGGTCAAAAACAGAAACTGCTACTAGGTACGCTTGTCCTGTACTCAAAAATCAAGTGAGGAGACCTTACAAAATAGTACAGTAGACGCTTGCGACATTGCCAGTTACTGAGAGCTTTAACCTTTAAAAACTTATATTGTTATTTTATATAACTGCCATATGAGATGAATATCCAAAAGAGAATTTTGTTGTCTTTTGTCTAGTATCGAGAAAGTTTCGTTCGACAAAGTCGTGCACTTTATTTAAATTTGTGGTTCAACGCGTTCCTTTTCTTTTTGGGTAAATTTTATTTCGGTGAGCGAATTCTCTCGCAATGAGAGAAATGTGACATATTGCCAAAATTTAACCAGAAAGTAAGGGAACAGACCTAATATGTAGTTAAAAATTGTGGCAGGCTCTCAAAAGAAGTGCAAAGTTGCAATTTCAGTCGCACACGGAGCACGGGCGTGTTCGTATGGCGGATGAAATCAGGTGGTTATCGACAATGGTGTAAGTCGGCTGAAATCTTGTAGCGAACAATGAAAACGTTTTTTCTGATGAGTTCATTAAGGATGTTTAAATACTATTCACCTGTGAAAGAGCAGAAAGAGGTGTCCCTCAAGGTTTGTGGGATTATCTAAATTGAAAATATCGAAATATTTATTTTACAAATTATACTCCGCGCTCAGTCAATTCAATCAGATGTACAAGAAAAAACCACGGTTCCTAAATGCGAGAATTATCGTACGAAGGGATACTTCCCAAGACTTGGGCAGGTACCTACAATTTTTCTATGTCCGTTCAGCTGCTTGCATGTGATGCTAATGATGGAATTTGACATTGTCCGCCTCCCTGACCGTTAGATGACAAACGATTTCTGTTTGTGTTTGTATGACATAAGTTTGACCTTCCATTAGTCATAACAGTCAATGGATATTTTGGCCTTGCTTACCACATCTTGAACAGTACATACCAGTTGGCTGGTGGTTGTCGGCTAATTAGGGGTATTAAGCAGAGCCCATCTCTTTAAGCACACTAAAGTATCAGCCGTTTCCTATGGCTTTTATCAATGGTCGCAGATATTCGTTTGATATTTGCTTGTCGATAGCATATGTGTTTTATTTTATTTTCACTTACTTCAAGATAAAGCAAATTTAACTGTTGTTTCGATGATGTCGATATCTTCGCAAAATACCACTGGGGCAGAGATCATTCAAAGAATCACTCTTGCCAATTTCAGTTTTTTTCGGGAGTTTAGAACGCACATAAGATAAATTCGCATAGTACCAAGGAGATAAATTACATACTTATCATGGCGGTCTTGCTTTATGGGGCAGTAGTATAAACTTGCTTCTAAAGTGGTTTCAACGCTCTCAGAATATTTTGGAAGAAAGATTCCGTCCAATTTGTATCACCGGGCGAAGATTTTACGAGTTTTGAAGAGCCGTTGAGCAGGCCATGCTAAGAATACAACGGCTGAGTGTACGGAGAGCAAAGAACCAGCACGACACGAGGTTTTGAACACACCCCTGATGGATAGCGCACAGAGAACCCGCAGAGACCTAAGGTATTGAGCACAAACGGGGGCCAGCTGGATGCAGCTAGTTAGGGAAATTCCGAGCTGGCCGTTTCACCGATGACAGATTTATAAATGATGCCACAGAGCTTCTATTTTGGAATAATTTCTTTCATAAATATGCGCACTGAAACTTATAGGCAATTCATCCATAAAAACACAATTTAAGCAAATAAAATAAAATTCACCAATTGTTGTATTTTCCGCACATGTATGTTTTGAATTCCATACACTTCTGTTTGTAATTATATTCAGTCATAAATAGTTTTGTTTTTATTTTCTTTTTATTTATATACATACATCTATCTCTTTATGTATACGTACATTGTTTTTTTTTTAAAGGCAATGAATAACATTTTTATTTTTCGTCGTTTGGTCTTTCCATTAATTTAGTTTACCAATTTTCGTTTAATTTCTATAAAATGGATGGGCATACAAATATGGACACATAAATACTCATTAGAATTTAGTTGCATTTCTTATTTATTGAACAATAAATAATAGAATTTAATTTTCATCTGATTTAACATTTATACTGATTTATACGTTCCAATTAGTGCCGTGAATGGTTGAGTGAGTGTAGAAATTCTTTTCACATAACAAAAAAATAGTACACTACTGCTCTGTCGCGATATATGTATAATATATTAATTTATGCTATAATAATATTCCTCTAATCGGATGTGTGGAAAATAAAAGAAAAGTTACAAATAAATTCTTTGTTTCTATATTTATGTACAAAAGAATAATAAAAAAATATTTAATATCACTATTTGTTGTTTAATATTTCGAAATATATTTACGGTGTTGTTCTTTTTCTTCTTTTTATGTACAGTTTATTTTTGTTTTGTATACAATGCGAAAGAGAGAGAGAGAGAGAATGCATGTGATGCTAGGTAAATGTGATCGATGAGAGTTCTCTAATTATCCTAAATTGTTTTATATTTTTATTTTATTTGCATAAATATAATAAAAAGTATGCTTAGTAGTTTCAATTTTGTTTACTTAAATTTGTATTTATGTTTTATCTTGCTTTTTTACTTTACAACCAAGGACTCCTTTAAATGTCGCACTAGACCGGAACCGATATCCTTAACGTCCGGCCATTGACGTATCACAAATATTATGAAACATATTGAGAAGAATGTCGTTAAAACACGAACTCTGTTTGAAATGGAAAGAAAAAAAGAAATCACCAGCAAATTATTAGTTTTGTAAATATTTATATAGAAATGTTAAGCGGTGCGAGAGGTATGAAATGAATTGTCAAACATAATAATTAATCGCGTCAGTTTCCATGCAAATAAGGTAAGAGGCTTTGGACACCGAAAACCGTGTTTTCCTCGATGCATTCACACCGACCACCAACTAGTTTTCGGTTGACGTTTCAATCAGCTGTGAGACATTAGTCGCTAAACTTCGGTGCAAACTTTTTTGGTTACAAATTTCGATCGAATAATATTAGTCCATCAATTAATTGTTGGAAATGATTTTAAGTTGTGAGTTGTGATATTTCTTCGGTCAGCCATTCTGCCGAATCTGCTGAATATTGCAAAAGTTGTGTTTGTTTCAACAACACAACGATTGGAAGTCGTTTTCTTGGTGTTTTCGTGGAAAAGGACTTTAAACGACTCGTTTTGAAAACTGAAATATGCATGGAAAACTTCTGTTTTCGTATGAGTTTTCGAGCGTTTTCGCGAAAACCCATTTTTTGGCTCGGTGTGAAAAGCCTATAAGCTTCGGATGGTATTTTTACTTTTTCGTTCTGAGCGGCGGAGCACGTCGAAGTCGAACATGCTTTGCACCGAGCGTATACAGAGCCATCTGGTTTATTTATGAAGCACATTTGAGTACTCAGCTGTCATAAAGTCATAAATGGTTAGCAAAGGAGTTGTAAATTTGTTGCTACACTTTATCATTGTTTCATTGAGGGCATTTATGGTCTGGACATTAGTGGATGACGACTTGGTCATTCTTGGATGCTCCCCGCCTTAAGTTCACCGAGCACTCGATAGGTTGTGGCCGTCTGTTTGCATGGTGGGCCGAAGAGCACGTGTTCAATGCGAACTCCATGTTAGTAAGTCCCATTGAAACAGAAGCGATTTATAAGTTTTCTTTGTAGGAATGGTCAGGCTTTGTCAAATTTGAGACCGGACACATGTAAGCCCAATGAATGGAATTTCGGCATCATTTCTGAGGTCCCGAAGGATGAAGATGAACCCTATAAATTAGATTAGATTAGATTAAGAAGGCGGGAGAGCCTACGAGGGGCTCTGGCACTGCGGCTACTTAGAGGAGCCTATTGTGCCTTCCCTTATAGTTCCTAGAGCCATCTTTTTACTCCAGAGGCAGTCAGGAAGGCAAGTATCTTCTCTGGGTGAATGTCAGCAAGGGATGCTGGATTCGAGAATTCATCCCCTAGGATGTCTTTCCTAAGACGATGAAGAGCCGGACAGTCAGTGAGTATGTGGAGACAGGATTCGTCACTCTCAAGACAGAGTCTGCAGATTGGATCCGGTGAGATACCAATGCGATGAAGGTGTTTTTTCACTATACCGTGGCCACTTATTATTCCTGTTAGGATACTCAGGTTGGTTTGTCCAGATTAGTTAGAAACTGTGATTTACTGGGGGAATATCTAGGGAAAAATTTTTTGGTGCAATTCTGCCCAACTGTGTTTTGCCAGAACACGTTTGATTCGGTATGAGATAGGATCCTAGCATAGTTCCTGAAGAGGTTTTTGCTGACTCCGCAGAAGGGTTCAGGTCCGATAAGTGGAGAGGATGCTCCTATTTTTGCCAGTGAGTCGGCTGCTTCGTTGCCCTCAAATCCTCTATTGGCTGGGATCCAGTGGAGGATAACTAGGTTTTTCTTAGAAAGTTCATTAATGACAGTGAATGTTGTAAACGATAATTTTAATTAAAATTTTACATTTTGCTGCACACTATTGTTTCTAGTTTTTCAGCTCTAATTTATTTAAAATCAATCGTTTTTTAGGCTTCTGTCATTTTATTAAGAGTTAAATGTCAAAATAAATTGGACGTCTAGTTACCTAAAGTCGACTAAATTTGTTTGGGCTAGATGTGCCTACATTGAACACAAAAATTAGATTGTTCGGGAACATTACATCAGCCACTTATACGAACTGTCAACTTAGTACGCATTCAAGAATTTCTTGACTACATTCTGTCTGTTCCTTTGTTTTTTAATCTTACGAATTTTTACGAATTTTCACTTAACAAATTTCCTGGTGCAAGAAACAAGAATTGAAAAAGCTTACAGTTAAAAGCTGATTGAAATTTGTTGTCCTATTTTGGATATGCATGGATTTATTTTTTATTTTTTGCCTATTAAAATGAATGGTATGAACAGGCGGCAAAATAAGATTCGAGTGTTCTCCTCAAGATTATCTTCGATAGTGGCGACAATATTCATCCTTGACAATGCTCCATATAATTTTTAATGCTTTTCCTCTTCTTGAATGCTTGTAGTTTAATCAGTACAAACTCTTTCACATATTCGGATTCATCAAAACGAAGTTCGATTAATTCCGAATCACTTTCATCGCTAGGTAGATGAATCAACTAATTTTTTTAGCAAATTCTCCGAGTTTATCATATATTTTAAGGACTTTTCGTACCACTGAGAGAGAATGTATCCCCACCATTTGCCATTTCGACAGTCTTTTCCATTCTTACTATAAAAGTAAAGGAACAGAACTATGGTTGCTACGCCTCCATAAACGTGAACTGCAAAAGCGGTTCATGTGAACGATCTAAGCCAATCAAAACTGAGACAAAGTACATAACTGATCAAGTTTGCATTGAAAAAGCTGTTTTAGCGCTAAAAAGTTATAATATTTATGTAATACCATGTTCTCACCAACGTGATTTAGCTCATATGATTTATAAATCACGAAAGGCGTCTCCACCGAATTTTACGTGATTTCGTTTGACATTCAGCAGAAAGAATTCGTCCACTTCGGAGAGGGTAGTTTTTTTTTTTTTTTGTTATCACACCTCGGCCAAAAATAAAACAATTTATGATTGTTGTACTTAATAAAAATACCAAAATACACCGAAACACGAAGAAAATTGAATTTGGGATAATATTTTTGACATTTGTGTTGTTTTTTTTTTTGTTTGTTGAATAACATTGAATTGAATTGAAAGCGCTGCAGGTATGTTCGATTTTATTTTGTGTGGATTTGCGATGACAGATACGTAATTAAAAATTAAACACGTCTAAATCACGTAATTAGTAATCACGAAAATGTATGGTAAATCACGTAATTTATGAGATGATTTAGCTAAATCAAGTGGATTTGGTGGGAACATGGTATAAAGTTATATTTGTATTCCTTTTGTTGTTACGATTTGTAAAAAAAAAACATAGGTTCAGTAGAACCGAGTAGGTACTGCAAGTGCTTCGATAATACATATGCAACAGATTAAGAAGAATATTCGCAATAAAGAAGGAGTTGTAAGGAAAATGTGATTGCGACTATAATCACTTGTACCCTTACACAAACTTTGTGTCTATAACATCTCTGATCATCAGTACTTAGAACTCGAAAGGAGGCGTTTTTTCATTTTCCAAACCAATTTAATGGCTGCAATAAGGGATTCTCTGTCCTCAAACTGACGGCCAGACTCATAAACTTCTCGTACTAACCATCCCCAAACGCTTTCTATAAGGCTCAGGTCCGGTGAGAACGGCGGCCATCGAAGCAATTCCACATTCTGCCCCTCTATCCAAATTTTTACTATGCGCCGTGTGTATGGGGACGTTGTCCTGCTAAAAATGCCAGTTAATGGTTCCAAAAATGCCTTAAAATTTAGGGAAACTTCTTTCCAAAATTCCTTTATAACCTAATGCAGTAATTTTTGAGGTTTGGAACTAACTGCTCCCCATACCATAACACCACCTTCTCGACTATGATGCTGCGCTAAAAATCGTTCCTCTTTCCTCACATCGTGGAAGTAATAATTAAACCCATCAGGGCCATCAAAATTAAACTTCCTCTCATCCGAAAAAACTACGTGTCATTAATCGCCATTAATTTTGCCAACTCATATGGAGTGTAGAGAATTCTAAGCGCATAAACTTCCGTTTCTAGTTAAGTGGTGGTTTCTTTTGAATTTTCATCCGTTTTAGATGTTTGTCACTATTAATAACCCTTCGCACTGTTGAAACGCTTGCAGTAACACCGGCTTTCTGCTTTATTTTTGCCGCAGAGTCGCAGGAATTGAAAGCACATCCTAAAATAACTCTTCGATCAACTTCTGTTGTTGCCGTTTTTTGACCTCCTTGCATGTTTTTCCGTACGAATCTTTGCTTCTTAAATAAGAATAGACCACACAAGAACTTCGTCCAATTTTGTCAGCTATAGACTGCCCAGCTAGTCCTTGCTCTTTTAGTAAATCGATTTTAGCTCTTTCAACACTATTGACAGATTTCGCTCTACCCATTTTTCTTTGAAATGCAATTAAAACACTTGAACAGTTGATCTAATGTGTCAATCTCCACAGAATACCCATAAACAGCGAAAATAATGAGCTATTCAGTTAACGCAAAACAAAACTGCCTTCTTGTTCGATTGCAGGTCTCAAGGACAGTCGTAAAGTGTATGGTAAGACGAACTACTTTAAAAACGGATCCCTAATGACAAGCAATGACAAAAGGAAACATGAAAAATGTAGTTGATGAATGAAAATAATTAGGTAGACTTTCAGAAAACTTACCTTGTTTTTAGAAACGGCATAATAATGCCAGCAGCTGTTGCCACCAATAGTAAAACTACTTGTAATACAGTTAAAACTACGTTAATTAATTTAACAACAAGTGCCCGAGCATTCGAATTGTCAATGCCTTCCACAGTGACGTATTGTTGTTGCGATAAGTGCTCCATTTTAGAAATCTGTTGACGAAAAGAACAAAACAAATACAATAACATAAAACAAGGGCTGAACAAACATGAGCTGATTACTGGTGCACAAAATTTGTTGCCAGTAATGATTGTTTATATTTAACGGGAGTCGATGAGTGACACGTTTTCTAGGGAGCTGAGTCACAAAAATTGTAGATAATCACCGTTCTGAGCTAGGCTCTTTCAAGTCACTAAATGGGTGAGAGAAACTGGCAAATCACACGTCCGTCTGTTACATGCATTCAAAACAAGATGTTTCTACGTTGTTTATTGAAAACGATTTTTAAATGCTTGAATAAAACTGATATAGTAGGTAGGTAGGTAAATGGCTGCTCTTGTGGCAATTTGCCACAGCTTCACTTTGACCATAAGTTGGGTCCATTGTGTCCTAACTGATATAGTAATTTCATTGATAATTTATACGAGGGGCGTTCGATTATCAATTCAAATAATACAGAAACACACAGCTTTTTGTGGTCGGAGATCTGTTTTGTTTTTCAATATAATCTCCCGTTCACTTCAGGAAGGAGGCGCAGCAACTTCTTTCTTCGTCCGAGTAATGCCTTCAGTCAAACTCTGCTCAATAAGCTCTTCATTTGATGCAAACCTCTTACATCCCAACGATTGCTTGAAAAAAATTTAATTTAAAGGTAGGTAGAGGTAGGTAGAAGTGGAGGCTCAGCCTTGATCCCAAGTAGCCCTATGATGTGCCTTTTCTTTTTGTTACCACGACTCGTGCGACCTAGTTTGTGATGATTGTTTGGGGCGTGTTGCTTTCGGTACTTATATCCAACGTGTGGAGTTGAGAAAACGGATTATATCTAATACCCCTTTACCCGAAACTTCGCGAAGGTTGTGGAAAAAAGGTTGGTTGGTTCAGTTAATTTTGAACTGACAGCGCCTGTCGAACGTCCTCCGTTTGTTACTCTGTCTACTACCATGACACCCTGTGAGATGTTTATTTTATGTTAGCTACCATTGCCACCAAACAATTAGACTCGAGTGCGCATAAAATTCGTCGTATGAGATCCCTGCCATTATCAATATTCAGAAAATAACGATAAATACCCAGTGTACATGACTGACATGTGGAGGCGAGTTCAAATGCACATATAAACTTACTCTTGTTTGGCAATTTTCTAAAACTTCGTTAACATCTCTCAGTCTCTCGTCACTTTGATATTGAACCTTTTCCTCCATATCCGCGATAGCTTGCTTGAGATTTTCAATTTCATTCTAAAACAGAGAAGAAGACCCATCAACATTAGCACAATGCAAACCGATCACGTTTCCATTCATTTACCTGATGTAATTCGGTTAAATCATTGATTTGTTCCTCTAAGCCTTCAGCACGATATCGCTCACTCTCAAGTGTGGCTGTCAAGTTGTTGAATTCTTTTTGAGTGTTCTAAGGGAGAAACGTGAATGAAAATAATTTTGTAAGTTCATATCTTATACTAACCTCTAGCCGTTCAACTCGCTCCTTAAGCTTTTCGAGCTCATCGTTCCTCTCCTGAAGTTGTGTGAGAAGAGTTTTATAAATAACATTATATTGGCTGGCTCCCGATTGGCTTTTTCCAGAACTGCAAGCGACAAATGTCAATTAACAAAAAAAGTGTACCAATTAAGGTGTCCGTTTGCAAACGTACCCAGCTGGAATACTTTCGCTGGTAACACTACTGCATTCGCTACCGTTGTCACTGTTGAATTTCCCACTACCAGCACCGCCTGTATTGCCAGATCCGGTCGATTGAGCCGGTATATTGCCGGCATTGTTGGGCGTTGATACACCAATTACTTCAGACGAATTCACTGGCATGTTGAGGGCGTTGATTTCGGCTTCTAGAATATGATAGTTATGCGTGGTATATATAGATTTAAATAAAAACAAGGCTTGTCAATGGGCAAGTCAATGAGAAACCGAATGTAGATAAAATTATTGCCAGACAGTAATGGAAAGCAGACATAAGACTAAGTTTTAAAACGCGCGTCGAATCACTCAAGCAAGAAGTGTAAGCATCAAATCGATGGGTCCAGATACGCTACGAAGAACTTGGGCTAGATCTTTCCATTTGCTGCTGAGGTCTGCGAGCATGCACTTAAAGCGACAGAAATGAAATCAAAGCTCAGCAGACTTTGTGTCTTCAGCAAGCCGCCAGCAAAGCGAGCAATCTTAAGTCGATGACTGAAATACAGAGAATAGCATGTATAGGGACAACCAGCGCTATGAGAACCACACCTACAGCTGGACTAGATGCAATTCTTAATCTGACACCTCTAGACCTATACATGGAAGAATCTGCTGCCAAAAGTGCCTTAAGGATCAGCCAAACTAACACTTGGAAACATATTGGCCATGCGCAGATATTCGGGGAAGGGAACGTTGTCACTTCTGACTTTAAATGTCTTCCCGTCTGGACTTCGAGAGACCATCCACAGCTCCTTTCCGAGTAGGGAAGAATGAACACAAATGAGCCCACAAAAAGAAAATCAATATTTCTCTACACAGGTAGTTCAAAGATGGACTGTGGAACCGGTGCCGGCATATTCTGAGGAATTAAATATACATTGCTCCATCAGACTTCCTGATAGCAGTAGTGTCCTCCTCCAAGCGGAGGTTCTGGCTATCGCTGAAGCGGCACATAAGGCGCCAATATTGGCAATACCTCGTAGCGATATTACCATCTTAATAGACAGTCAGGCAGCCATTAAAGCAGTTTCTGTTAATGAAATAAAATCCAAACGAGTTCACCGCTGCCGCAAAGAGCTCAAAGTTCTTTGCTCGCTGCACACAACAAATCTCTGCTGGGTCCCTGGACACAGCGACAAACCGGCAATGAGATGGCGGATGAACTGGCGAGAAAGGGGTCCGTAATGGATCTTGATAGAGCACTTGAATCGATCAAGCCACCACTTTGCAATCCCAGAGAGCGAGTGGAGAACAAAATTCGAATGAAAACCAACAACAGGTGGAAAGAACTCACGATTTGTGAAATATCTCGGATACTTTGGCCAGAATATAACAGAGGTCGGACCAAAAAACTTCTTCAGTTTAATAGGTCATCGCTATCTAAGTTAGTGGGAACTCTGACTGGTCATAACTTCCTAGCAAACCACTTAATGAAACTAGATCCCAAAAATGACGACATACGTAGAGGCTGCGAAGACGAGGAGGTACATGAGGACACACCTCACTTCCTTTGTCATTGTCCAAGTCTCTGTCACTTGAGGAACAGAACACTTGGAAGTTATTACTTCCATGACGCACATGAACTTTTTGATGTCTCTCTGTCTGATCTTTACAGGTTTCTGAGGACATCGGGATGGCTATAGAAAGCGTTCAGGTAACCACGAAAGGAAGAGGATGGAGACTTCCGATGGAATGCCAACGGTTAACCCCAAATAAAGGGCATCACAATGGGTACACGAGGACCTATGTGAGTTATTGCAGGGCTCACCCTGCTCTACCTACCCATTTACCTAATCTAGCCTTGTATCATCAGAACAATGACTGACCGCTGTCTATAGAGAAATGTTGGTGTTCTAGAACAAGATGTAATCTTGGAATGCAACAGTGGCCGTTGGGTTGACAGTCCCCACAGCTTACACAAGGGACACCACTATGCTCAAGTCGAGGGGCTTCTTGGTTTAAGTTTAAGCCATGCAATGTGCCACCATTACTGTTTCAATTTTGTATTGCCATCCAACTAAGCGGAGGTCTCCTACTTAATAGTCATAGACAATGCAGTACACTGGACAATATAGCGAAGACTACTACACAGACAACGAAATTTTAAGGCGATTCGAAAGTACAACTATCGGTATTGAAAACCACTTGTTGTGGATTCCTGAGCATATGGGAAGTGTTCCGAATTTCGAATGGTATTATGGTAATATTGTAAACACTAAGTGAACGCACTCCCTTGCAAACGTCAAATAATTAAATCACTGAACTGAGGCTGTCAGCCATTTTCGGGTTTCACACTGAATTCTTAAATCGACTTTGCAAGGGAGAGGACACACAAAAGTGTAAGTAAATTATATTTTAATCTTTTGTAATCTAGCATATTAAGATGTTTTTTATAAATTCCTGATAGGAAATAAAACCATTCAAAGCATTTGCGAAAGGACGTGTTCTTATTTGTCGCCCTCCCTAGAAAGGTCGAACAAATTTTTATTTCACTTTTCTCGGTCACAATCACGTGGCCGCAAGAAAATCGAGAAAGTGGAACCAAGCACATTCATCGTCAGTGGTTTGATTGGCGTGCGAAAGAACCCACTCACCACAGCACGCACTGGAATATATTGTTGTGTGTAGTGCTATCTGCGGAACTAATTTGTCGAAATCTGCGTGACTTACTGGATTAATTCGAGGGCTGTGGAAAGTACTGGAAAGAGAGGCGTCATCAGCACTGCATTGCATTGGAGGGATTCCAGCGCTTCTAGAAGATCCACCTCGGTTACATCACTAAATCAACCCGGATTAGCAAACGAAATTACAGGTGAGTGCCTTTGAGATTTGATTGGGTTTTTTTGGTTCTTGGGGTACTTGGGTGTGGCGTTGAGTGGTTTAGCGAAGTAGCAGGTAGCATCAGGAATAACTTCGTTTTCGTGCCATGCCACCAAAAACCAGATCCGCGGCACAAAACGCCGAGGATACTGATAGCGATTTAAACGAAACGATTCGCGATGTTGAAATAGGACAAGAGCAACATGCTTCGTCGATTGAGCTGAGGCTAGGCGAGATGATGGAAGAAATTAAAAACCTAAGGGCCGAAGTTGCAAAAAGTAGCCGTTTATCAGAACAACCGTCAACATCGTCAGGTTATGTAAACTCCAACGATACAAATGTCACATTGGCAGCAGCCTTAAGCGAATTAACTCGCACACTGTCAACGCCTCGTGCAGAGCACTCAAGGAAGCTGTATGACCTTCCAGTATTCGATGGAACTCCAGAAGTTTGGCCCATGTTCAAAGAGGCGTTTTTAATGACAACGAGAGAGTACCAATACGACGACCCTCAAAATATGCTGCGCCTTCAAAGGGCTCTAAAAGGCAAGGCATACGAAGCCGTCGATTGTATGTTAATTCACAGCAGCAACGTAACACATGTGATGGAGTCTCTCGAGGAAAAATTTGGAAGACCAGATCAGCTTGTGATCAGTCAAGTAGCAAAAGTCAGAGCAGTTGCCGCTATTACCGAGAATCGAATCGAGCTGATAATTCCCTTTGCTACCAAGGTCCAAAATTTGGCCTCATTTTTAGAAGCAGCAAATTGTAAACAACATTTGTCTAATCCGACACTTATGAACGAGCTAGTGCGAAAGCTGCCGGCACAAAGACAAATTGACTGGGTGCGACATGCAAACACAGTTAGTAAAGAACCAACAGTTAAGCATTTCAGTGAGTGGTTGCAAGAGTTGGCTAGTGTTGTGAATACGATCTGCGTTAACTATAATGAACAACCGAAGCATACGGACGCCAGGAGTGGGGGTCGATCGAGATTTTTTTATGCAGATGTTGCAAATGAAAACCGACAGGGTCAATGCTGCATGGTCTGTCGTGGGAAGCATGACGTATCGCAGTGCGGAAAATTCATGGCTATGGACATTGGACAACGGTGGCGTATGGCACGTCAGAAGAGGTTGTGCTTTAACTGTTTGAACGAAAGACATCGGAGCAACAGCTGTGAACAGCGTCACAAGTGCGATGATAGGAATTGTGCAAGGAAGCTCCACGGTCTCTTGCACTTCGTCGAAGACAACACCGAATCCAATGAAGGGCAGAATGTGCCTCAGCAACAACGCCACGTTTTTACGAACACGGTTATCCATTCAGATTTAGAGTCAACAAGTCTACTCTTCAAAATTCTACCAGTGAAGTTGTTCGCAAATGGTAGGGAGGTTACTTGTTTCGCGCTTTTAGATGAGGGATCAGCTGTTACGCTGATGAATAAGAACTTAGCAGACCGCCTCGGACTCAAAGGAAAAAAGGAGAATTTAAAATTACAGTGGTTCGGGGACAAAACAGTATGGGAACAATCGAGTCGTGTCGATATGGTAATATCTGGAGTTGGGCATAACGCAAGAAAGTTCCAATTTAAGGGTGTTAGGACCGTTAGAGATCTTCGTCTGCCTACTCAGTCGCTCGACATGAATGAACTTCAGATGAAGTACCGACATATGAAAAGGCTTTCTGCGCTTAGCTATACTGATGCCACTCCGGAACTGTTGATCGGCTTGGACAATGCTCATTTGGGAGTTGCGAGAAGGACAGCTGCAGATGGATGGAAGGGACCGGCCGCTATTTTAACGAAGCTGGGATGGATCGTTTACGGATCTGGAAATGGTCGTGCCGCAGATGGACGCAATTATACATTCTTAGCTGAAGTTGTTCGGGAGAAAGAAGAAAATTTAGAGCAACTCGTGAAAAACTATATTGCAGATGAAAGCTTAGGAGTACGCATAGTGGAGAAGGAAGTCGAATCACAGGAGCTGGTTAGAGCGGAGCGTCTGCTGGGAGCTACTACTGTGCGCATGGACGCTCGTTTCGAAACAGGATTGCTATGGAAGTATGATGACGTGACACTCCCTGAGAGCAAGGAAATGGCGAAGAAACGATTCCTATGTTTGGAGAAAAGATTTCAACATGATGAACATTTTCGACAGGAGTACATAAACATAATGAACGATTATCAGCGCAAAGGTTTCGCTAGAAAGCTAAACGAAGAAGAGCGAGCGTCGAGTTCCGGAAAAATCTGGTACTTGCCACATTTCGGCGTCTACAACCCAAACAAGCCAGGAAAATTAAGGCTTGTGTTTGACGCTGCAGCAAAGGTAGGTGGTACTTCATTGAATTCGGCACTGCTCAGTGGCCCAGATCTATGTGAACCTCTGGCAACGGTTTTAATGAAGTTCAGGCAGAAGCCTGTAGCGGTCTGCGCAGATATCGTTCAGATGTTTCATCAAGTCAAGATTCGAAAAGATGATCAAGCGGCGCAAAGATTTTTATGGAGAGCTGATTTCCGAGGGCCGATTGAGGAATACGCGATGGCAGTGATGACATTTGGTGCAAAATGTTCACCGTGCTCAGCGCAGTACGTGAAAAACCGAAACGCAAACGACTTTCGAAGAGAATATCCAGAAGCTGTCGACGCGATTATAAAAAACCACTATGTCGACGATTACGTTCATTGTTTCTCCAGTGAAAGCGAAGCCGTGCGAATAACTGAGGAAATCATTTGGATCCACGCGCAGGGCGGCTTCGAGCTGAAGAGGTTCGTATCAAATTCAGTACTCGTCAATCAGAAGTTCAATGAACTTGGAACGCCGCCTTCGATTTTGAGCCTGGATAAAGATGATATCGAAAGTAACCAAAAGGTGCTCGGCATGCATTGGGATACCGAAGAAGATTGACTGAAATTTGTATTGGCTTTCGGAAGGGTAGATCCCGTTTTATTGGAAGGAGTCAGAAAGCCTACGAAACGTGAACTGCTGAGGATAATGATGTCAGTATTTGACCCATTTGGGATAGCTGCGGAGTGTACGTTGATGGCAAAACTGTTGTTGCAGCTAACATGGCGGATGCAGATCGATTGGGACGAGACCATACCAGTCGAAGCTACCGAAACTTGGGTAAAGTGGCTAGAAATGCTTCAGGAAGTGAAAAAGATAAGCGTACCTCGATGTTACAACGTTGCATTTTCAGTGAAGCCAGTGGAGTTGCACATATTTACCGACGCGAGCGAAATGGCGTATGCTACAGTTGCGTATTGGAGAATGCTGGGACCAATGGAAGAACAGAAGAGTTTGGCGTTCATAGTTGGAAAAACTAAGTGCGCCCCACTCAAACTAACTTCGATACCTCGGCTAGAGCTCCAATCAGCCGTACTGGGCGCAAGGATACGAAAGATGATTTTATCCAGCCACGACGTGGTGCCAGTACGAGTTATAATGTGGAGTGATTCGAAAACAGTCTTGTGCTGGATAAAATCAGATCATAGGCGCTACAAACCATACGTTGCTCATCGGGTCAACGAAATTTTGGAAGCCACTACGGTGTCAGATTGGCGCTGGTTGCCAAGTGGTCTCAACCCAGCTGACTTCGGAACACGTATGAAAGATAGGAAGCGCGAATCATTTTGGATAAGTGGCCCGAGATTTCTTTTGGAAGATGAGGCCAGCTGGCCAAAAACGGAGCTTCACGGAAACACGAACGAGGAACTTCGGCCAAAATTAACTTCTCTTCATGTCCGTGTCAGCTACGATATCTTCGAAAGATTCTCAAGTTTCAGCAGACTAAAAAGGATCGTAGCCTTAATATTGCGTTTCCGCGATAATTGTTTGGCGAGAAAAAATAACACTAGAAGAAGGTGTGGGTGGTTAGCAGTGATGGAGCTAGAAAGAGCCGAGCTATCGATTGTACGTTGTGTTCAAAGGGAAGTGTATGTGGAAGAGTACCAACGTCTGAAGAGGAACGAACGACTTCAAAGTGGCAGTCGCTTATGGAAGCTGACGCCATGCATCGATGAGGCTGGTGTGATTCGTTTGGATGGCCGCATCAGTAAAGCCATTGCAGTCCCGCCTAGTACTAGAAGACCCATAATACTCCCGAAGGATCACTATGTAACCGAACTAATTATAGACTTTTATCACTGCAACTGGAAGCACCAAAATCAAGAAACAATCATTGCCGAGCTACGTCGAAAGTATTGGATTCCCAATATCAGGATAGCGGTACGACATGCAGCTAAAAGATGCCAGAAATGCAAGAATGAAAGGGCGATGCCTGCTCCTCCCCAAATGGGACAGTTACCCGAAGACAGACTTACTCCCTACGTAAGACCATTTAGTTACGTTGGTCTGGACTATATGGGACCATTTTTTATCACGATTGGGCGCCGTAGCGAAAAGCGATGGATTGCACTTTTTACGTGCTTAACGACACGAGCGATCCATTTAGAAGTTGCAAGAGATCTCTCGACGGATACGTGTCTGATGTGCATCCGGAATTTTGTAAATAGAAGAGGAAACCCAGTACGAATCCGCTCCGATAACGGCACAAACTTTGTGGGAGCCGACCGTGAACTGAAGAGGCAGAAGATTGAGTTCGAACGTGGAAGAGTTGCGAACGTTCTCGCAAATAGAGGAATCGAGTGGGTCTTCAACTGTCCCCTTAATCCACATGCAGGAGGATGCTGGGTACGTCTGGTAAGAAGTGTCAAGAGGGCCATGGGACACGCCGTATACAGCGAGAACCTTCAAGAACACAGCCTATACAGCCTAATGTGCGAAGCCGAAAACATAGTCAACTCGCGCCCACTAACCCACATTCCATTAGATACTCACGCAAGTGAGCCCCTAACTCCCAATCATTTTCTCTTAGGTACAGCCAACTCGGAGCAGACTCCCCACCCACATCAAGAGGAACTACGAGCGACCAGGAAGCAGTGGCGTAAGGTCCAGCAAATGCAGCAACGATTCTGGAAGAAGTGGATAGCAGAGTATCTACCAGACCTGTGCCGAAGGACGAAGTGGTATCAACCAGTCAAACCACTTGCAGTCGGTGACGTTGTTCTCGTATGCGATAGTTCAATACATCGATCCAAGTGGCCGATGGGCCGGATAGTACGCACCTTCCCTGGGAAGGACACTCAAGTGCGATCAGCAGAAGTACAAATCAAATCAGGAGTCATCAAGCGACCGGCATGCAAGCTCGCCAAATTAGATATTGGTGAATCTGGGACGTTGGAGATTCACGGGGTCCGGGATGTTGTGGATTCCTGAGCATATGGGAAGTGTTCCGAATTTCGAATGGTATTATGGTAATATTGTAAACACTAAGTGAACGCACTCCCTTGCAAACGTCAAATAATTAAATCACTGAACTGAGGCTGTCAGCCATTTTCGGGTTTCACACTGAATTCTTAAATCGACTTTGCAAGGGAGAGGACACACAAAAGTGTAAGTAAATTATATTTTAATCTTTTGTAATCTAGCATATTAAGATGTTTTTTATAAATTCCTGATAGGAAATAAAACCATTCAAAGCATTTGCGAAAGGACGTGTTCTTATTTGTCGCCCTCCCTAGAAAGGTCGAACACCACTCTTTACTCAAGATATGAGCACATGTTACAAATGTTTCTTCCATTACCTCAATAAATGATACAGAAATCAGATAATAAACACAACTCTCCACACATAATTGACACCACCCAAGAATTAGACAGCTGAAAAGTTCTAACACGAATTTACCTGTCATTTGATTGATGTTATCGGCACTTCCGAATTTATTTTTTATTAAATGTGCAAACTCTCTTGGTTTTGACATCACAGAACCAGAAAATCCAGTTATACCATCACGAATGTTACCACCAACGTTTCTGCAAAATGAAAATCCACAAGTCAAATCAATTTCATTATTTGGAAAATAGTTTTCGCTTACCTTAAACCCTGACCCACATCGCGTAACACCTCTCTTGGCTGGCGGTGCTGACTCTTATTGTGATACTGATGATTCTGTATATCCTTGGCCCTTTTCGTATAGCTATCGAGTTTCTTCTGCAATTGGGCAATTGTGTGTGCGCTCTTTTGATTCTTTTTCTCAAAGACAGCCTGCAAGAGGACGAAACGAATGTTTGTGTGAATTGTCGGTGGAAATGTGTTTGCTATATACCTTTATTCGTTGTAGTTGCTGCTTATCAGCACTCGCGGCTAATTTCAGATACTCATTAACGTTATCTGTGATAAAATGGCAGAAAAAAAAAAAAAAACACAAAATGAATGATATTGATTGCGGTTAGATGATGGTAAAGTCAAGTTCACTGATTAAGCTTGTGAGTACCTACTTCACATACTCAATACCCATAATTACCATCTCTGGCAGTTTGTTCCTTTCGAATCGATTCTTTTGTACATTGGATTTTTGTATTTAGTCTATCTATTGCCTGTAAACTAGTTGTCCTCTCGTGGCGGCGGTGATGTTTTTTACTGCTATCGGTTAGGAGTGCTGGTGGATTGCCATCGGGCTCATCGGAGGCAAAGGATTGATAGCAGAGATCTTCGTTACCTGCAGGAGAGTGGAGAGTGTGCGTTAAGTTGGGAGTAAGTTCAAATTGATTGTTATAGTTGATGTAAGGTGATGTATTTTCGGGGAGGGAAAGAGCTGACACTCTTCCGAAAGAAAATTTCCCGGTGAATTATTGTTCGGTTCATGTAACAATGAATTTGGTAACAATTCTCTACATCGAAGTTGAAAACTCACCAGATAATCTAGAGTCCTCCAAGGATCCCATCGCATCGATTGGCAGCTCTCCATACACCAGCAGGCCTCCCTGATCTGAACCGTAACTCCGGTTGAATTCTCTGCGATTTCGCTCACGACTTCGTCTGTTCGACGGACTCTGGTTGCGAAATCGTAAAGCTCCGGACGCCGAACCGCTGATACCACCACTTCCGCCGCCGCCGCCGCCGCCGCCGCCACCACCACCACTGCCGCCTCCAGTTGCGACCGAGGTGGCGGCAACACCAACTCCTCCACTAGTCACGGTGCCACTTGTTGCAGCACTACTATTACTCCCTCCAGCACCCTGCAGGCCTGCTATCGATGACAACGATGCCGACGGTTCAGCACTATCACGATCCCGCTCTCTTGACACTATCGAAAATTTCATTAGTTTTCAGTTTTCTGATGATGGATTTTTGTTTTTATCGCCTCTTTTCTTTCTGATTTATTCTTCTCTGTCTTTGAACGCAAAAAAAAAACGGACAAACCAAAAAGTACCACACACAGAGAAGGTTTCAGTTAGCACACAACACAATATCAAAAGCAACAAAGCAAAATCAAGTTGAAAAAGAAAAACGAAACAAAATCAGTTCTCAAAATTATTCGCTGCTGTCCAAAAAACACTTAAATCAAAAACGTTGTGCATTTGGGAAAGAGAAAACCAAAAAAAAACTTGTAACGCACTGTTTTGCGGTTTGTCGTAAATTAAATTAAAACCGAAATTAATAGGAACAAAATCAATCAAAGCAAACACAAAAAACAACGCAACAACAAACACAACATTTGCGTTAATGCACTGCGCTGCTGATGACGCAGACTCTAGTTAATATAGAGACAGATAGAGAGATCAAGGATGAGATGTTCTAATTACTTTGATCGACGGCGCCGCTACGATTCGCCGAAGGTGATCTAGACGATCGTACGCTGCTGCCCTTACGCGAGTGGTGCTGGTGCTGGTGATGGTGCCGGTGCTCTCGGGCTGTGGTGCTTGTGATACTGTTGCTGCTTGGCGTAACGTGAAGTGTGTCCATTACAACTGTCGGCAATAGTATATTGTTTTCATCGAAAAATCTGTAATTGAAAAAAGATAGTTCTATATTAATAAAACAAATCTAAGCGGGAGCGTTTGTATATCAACTTCCTTAAAGTAATCTCTGTCATTGGAAGGTTATTCACCCCCTGAAGATGATAAGCCATTCCACGTTTATACACTAGTCACACGCATATGCTCCTGCTCCCATTCGATTGAGTGGATTTATATTGTTTGCCGAATTGGCAATGGCGATGAGGGAAACCCAATAAATTGGCCACGATTCACAAACGTGTAGATTCTTAAAATCGAATTTGTTGTTTGCATCAGTGTAAATGTAAACAATCAATAGAATAGAGTAAATAAATTCATTGGTTAGAGTTGATTAGGAGAGGAGCGAAGAAAAAGTCGAATATAAATCATTATTCGAAATGGAAAATGTTTTGCCAACATATCGGGGGCTATAGTTAAGAACGACGAAGGCGAGTAATGCACACGAAGTGAAAATAAAGATCAATACCGCAAGCGTTTCAATTGTTTACACATTTTTTTTTTTTTTTTTTTTTTAAGAAATCATAGGAAATTGTACCAGTTTGTCAAATTGAAGGAATGAAAACAACTATTTTCAATATACTCATAATAGTTACAAAAGCACTCAATATTTTACATTGTCCTTTAGTTGCCATATTGATTTTAACAATGAAGAGATAAATGATAGTAAGCTAATTGTGGACAAATTTAATACGTTTTTCGTGGACAGTATAGTTGATATAAATGAATCTATCCCCTTTAAAGCGTTCGTTAATTTAGTATATGAAACAAGCCATAAATTCACCTTCTGTGATATTACTACCCAAGATATACGGTCAGTGCTTAAAAAAATGAAAAACAAAAGAGACTCTAATATGTTGTGCGCTAAAATATTTTTGGACAACCTTGAAATGATAGGTCCAGTGTTAAAAAAAAATTATAAACAAATCATTTGCCGAGGGTATTTTTCCGGAATCATGGAAGGAGTCTACTGTAACTCCTGTCGCTAAAGTTGTTAACACAAAAAACTGCAATGAGTTTCGACCGGTTAATTCTCTACCATTATACGAAAAAGTTTTCGAGAAAATAGTGTTTCAACAAATAGAAGATTACTTTGAAGGGCACGATTTTATAATAGAAGCCCAATCCGGTTTTAGAAAAGGGCACTCATGTGAAAGTGCATTAAACTTTGTGTTGGCAAACTGGAAGGAGTGCATATCTAAAAAAAATCATATACAGTGTCTTCATAGATCTAAGGAGAGCTTTCGAAACTATTGACAGAAGCATTCTTCTACAAAAGTTAAAAAAATATGGTGTCATCGGAAAAGAACTGAAATGGTTCGAATCTTATTTGCTTAATCGCAGTCAGAAAGTAAAAGTTAACGGTATTCTATCGAAATCGAAAGAAGTGGAACTTGGTGTACCTCAAGGATCAGTTCTGGGGGTAATCTTATTCCTCATTTATATTAATGATATGGAGCGAGTGCTGAAGCATTGTCAACTTGCTCTTTTTGCGGACGATGTCCTGCTTTTCATCGAGGGAGACGATGTTGAAGACTGCCATCAGAAAATTCAAGAAGATATAAATAGTTTACATAAGTGGCTTTGCCAAAACAGACTAAAAGTAAATGTTAATAAAACTAAATGTATGATACTAAATAACAGATCTTATTTTAATGTTAATCTTACGATAGAAAATGAAATTATTGAAAAAGTTGAGGATATTAAATATCTTGGTATAATAATTGACTCTAAGCTAGACTTTCAAAAAAAATGTTGAGTACCTATGTAAAAAAATTGCAAAAAAAAATTGGATTCACGAAAAGAATAAGGAATCAGATAACGATTACAACCGCAATAAAAATTTATAATGTTATTGTAAAGCCTCATTTTGAGTATTGTTCAACTGTTGTGTTTTTGTGTGAAAAGTTAGGTTACAAATGTTGCAAAATAAAGCAATGAGAAATATCTTAAAGTGTAGTAGGTACCTATACGTCAATCGTTTCTATGTTAAATATGTTGAGATGGTTAATGGTTATCTGTTAAACAAAGAGTCGTAATTAATATGTTAATTTTTGTGTTTAAGATAAGAAACAATACAATGCCAAAATATTTAACAAAATATGTTCGATATATACGAGAAGTTCAGCCTTACAGACTAAGAAATATGAATGATTTAAAGTTACCAAATTTTTTGAAAGCAAGAGCACAGAACTCTCTCATTTATAAAGGTTTCAAATTGTGTAACGAATTGCCAGAAAATGTTAAGGAATTAAATAATTTAAAAGCTTTTAAAAAAGGTGTTGTGGAATTTGTAAAATCTAATATATAGAACAACAGTTATGTAAATAATGTAAGAATGGATGTAAATAATAGCTTTCAAAGCTAATAATAAATAAAGATTATTATTATGATAAACTGTCAGATAAACAACTGAAGTCAACGGTTCGATTAATTTGGGAGGCTTTCGCATAAAGGCGTGAACATTTAAAAATAAATAAACTACATATATAAATATTTTTAGGAAATAAGAGAAGCTCCCGACGACGCCAATAAGAAGAAGAAAAATCAACTGACAGCTAAAAACTTCTTGGAAAACAATAAACAAGTAAATTGAAATTTAATTTTTATTAAACATAGGTACTAGCATTCGTAAAAGCTGAAAAGTTTTTGTAATAGGAGTGTTCCGGATATTAAAAAACAATTGAGTTGTTTTTAATTTGATGTAAAATTGTGTCGCATAAATATAAATAATAATATTGGCGCAAAATTATATACATCGTGTATTAGGACCACTCTAACTTCAAAGCCCATGCCTTAACTTTCTAGAAAATTATAAATGCTTTGTAACCTGCCTACAACTTGTACCAACCTTAGAGTGGCTGCGACGCAAATTTTTGTCAAACAGACCCAAAAATGTACAGTTTCAAAAACTAAACACAGTTTGGGGAATTCTTCTTAAGCAATTTGTTCAGGCGGCAACACTTACATACTACTACCGAACACATAGCTACCAGCACGGACACACTCAAGGAGAAACGTTAAAGGTCAAACGACACAGTCCATTTCGCGCTCTCAAGCGGTGTACACGTTTTTATTTTACCCCTTTTCCTAAACTACATACAATAAACTGAATTAATACCTAATCTACATAGATAGACTTAAATAAAGTGCGTTATTGAATTATCTCTAAATAAATGTGTCGCATTTTTCATTCGGAGATTTTGCAGGAAGAAAAAACCAGCGGTTTCGTCGGTCTCGAACATTTTTTTGGTCCTTCGAGCCGGATTTCTGCAAGAACTCATTAAGAATTATACATTAATTCAATTGCGGTTTCTTCGTTACGAAAAACAGTACCTCGTTCTCGTAAAATCATCGCGGTGCAACAAAAAAAAAAATAGAAAACTAACAAACAATTCGGTTCTTGCTGTGTGGTGTCGTCTGTGGTGCGTCGGGGTCTCGTGATCGTCGGTGCGGTGGTGACAACTAATTCGGTACGGAAGGTGAGAATTCAAGTGCGTATGCTAAATTGCTAATATCAAAACGACAAATTCATTTAAAATCAAACATAGAGTCTTTTTATTTGGTCAAATTGGAAACGAAATTTAAAATAACGGATCTGATTAACAGTGATACTTTACATTATATACATGTACAAGGTGTTAACAGTTTGAGTTTTTCTCCATCGCGTTAAAGTGTTTCCGTAGCGTCAAGACAAGACTATTATCTTGTGTGTGCGTAAGTGAATGTAGAACTGCCAACGTGACTACATAGAAGACCATCGACATATAACGATAGCAATACGTTGGGTATATGTAAGTACATACAGTTTCTTCCTACATTCATTTTAAATTAACTGACTTGCAATGGATTCGCTACCTAATCTTCGTCAGCAACGTGGCCAGATTTTAAGAAAACTCACGATATTATTAAACTCACTCGCGCAGGCAGACAAGGATCTCCGAACGATTTCGAAGGAGGAATTGCAAGTGCATCTAGAACAGCTCGCGGATAGTAAAAAAAAATATGAAGACATTCAATTAAAAATTGTAAGCATCGATGAAAATCCAACGATCACAGATGATTTTGTTCACGAAGATAATTTTGAAGCCAAGTTCTTTGAACTGAAATCGAACTTATTAACTCGGTTAAACACACTCGACTCGGTACATCCCTCGTGCTCACCCCACCGACAGGCTCCCGCGGAAAGTAATAGCACAATGCTCGATTCAAATAATCAATTTTCGCGAATCGTAGAACAACAAAATCGAATTCTCGAACAGTTTAATGAATCGGTTTTACATATGACGAATACTTCTCCATCGGACATTGAACATAAATTACCCGCGTTACATATCCCCAGTTTTAGCGGAAAACCCGAAGATTGGGTTTCTTTTCACGATTTATACGTTAGCTTAGTTCACGAAAATGATAGGTTATCTAACATTAAAAAGTTTCAATATTTAAAAACCCTTGTTAAGGACAACGCGGAGGGTTTATTAAAACACACATTGGTATCGGATGCAAATTATGAAGAAGCGTGGGATAAGTTGAAACAACGCTATAGTAAGAAGATTCCCATCGTCACAAAACAAATTCAACGCTTCTTAGATCAACCAGCTGTCAAGGAATCTAATGACGCAGTTGCAATACGTCGTCTATACGATACATCGGATGAAGTCATTAGGGCACTAAAATCGTTAAAGACTGAAGGACGCGATCCGTGGTTGGTTCACATTGCGCTGCAAAAGCTCGACAGCGATACCAAGCGTCTGTGGGCTCACGAAAACGTGGACAAAGATTACGATTGGCAGGCATTCCTAACATTTTTGGGAAAACATTGCGTTACTTTAGAATCTTGTCAGCAGTCTAATAGTAAACGGTATCATTCTAGCAACCCATCCTGTTCGCAGAGCAGTCTTCATAGACCGGCTATTTCCAAAACGTTACTAACACAACCAGACAAATGTAGGCTAGGATGCATTGAACCTCACGGAATCTATCATTGTCAAAGGTTTCTATCATCGACTATCGACGAACGCATTCAATACGTTAAGAAACTCAACTTATGCCTCAATTGTCTTAGGGAGTCACATAGCGTAAGCGTATGTAGGTCACGAAGTTGCAAATATTGCAGCAAGAGACACAGCAGTCTTTTATGCTTCTCGCAAAAACATACACTCTCGTCAAAACCCAACCAATCTGTAAGCGACAGCGCTCCTTTAAGCAAGGTGAAGGATGAGGATTCCAACCTTATTACGGCAACTAGTACACTCTCCGCTGTCTCTCGAGTTCATGTATTTTTATCGACGGCAATTGTTCTGGTGTATGATAGTCAAGGGTCGCCACATGCTCATCGCGCTTTATTGGACTCTGCGTCACAATCTAACTTCGCAACGAAGGCATTAATTGCGAAATTAGGATTACCTACAACCAACATCACGTTCTCGATACAAGGAATTGGCCAGTCTTCACATTCTGTTACTAAGGAATCTGACGTAGTAGTTCACTCTCGTGCATTTACCTTCAGTGATAACATAGCATTTCTCGTAATTGACCACATAACAAGTAAGATTCCTCAATTCGAAGTAGATCTCAATCAAATAGACATACCCTACAACCTCGTACTAGCAGATCCGTATTTCAACGTTCCTGATACAATTGACCTACTGATAGGTGCTGAATATTTCTATAAGATCCTGAAACCAGAACGCATAGATCTCGGAGTCGATAGGCCCATTCTACAAAACTCGTTATTTGGTTGGCTGGTAACTGGTAGATGCACCTTCAATCAAATCCAAAACAAAAATGATGCACAGACTTGTTTGCTAGTCTCAAATGAGGATCTCGATAAGCGTCTTTGTACATTTTGGGAGGTAGATTACAGTCTTGACAATAAAAAATCTCTATCGGTAGAAGAGGCTTCGTGTGAACAACACTTTCTCCAAAATACGTCTCGTGACTCGGATGGCAGGTTCACAGTTTCCCTTCCTTTCAACGAAAATATGGCATGTTGGGGTGCTCCCAGGAACAGGCTTTGAAACGCTTATATAATTTGGAGGCCAGACTTACCCGCGACACAAACCTAAAATTGGAATACAATAAATTTATTCGCGATTATATTACGCTTGGACACATGACTTTAATAGGAACTCTTCAGGAAAATTTTGATGAACACGTTCACTATTTACCACATCACGGTGTTTGGAAGTTGTCTAGTTCCACAACCAAACTGAGGGTGGTATTTGATGGGTCGTCGAAGACTACAACAGGAATCTCTTTAAACGAAACATTGATGGTAGGTCGCCCGTGTCAAGATTTACTATTTAACATTATCATTCGCTTTCGAACCCATAATATTGTATTAATGGCCGATATCGAGAAAATGTTTCGACAAGTATGGGTGAAGAAAGAAGATAGACGTTTTCAAAGAATCCTTTGGCGATTTAATACATCAGAACCGGTAGGTGTTTATGAGATGAACACAATCACATACGGGCTTAGTTGTTCCCCGTATTTATCAACGCGCTGCCTTCTTAAATTGGCAGAAGATTCCAATTCTTTTCCGTTAGCGAAACGAGCATTATGTGCTGATGTCTACATAGATGATGTACTAACCGGATGTCAAACTGTAGATGAGGCTAAGGTGTTACGGCGTGAGTTGAAGGAACTTCTGTTGGAAGGAGGTTTTAATTTACGTAAATGGGTGTCAAACTCCCAAGAAGTTCTTGATGAAATACCCTTAGAAGACCGCGAGCTATCGAACGTAGACTTTAACTTGGATGAGGAAATTAAAACGCTTGGCTTAAGGTGGCATCCTTCAAACGACAATTTCCAGTTTACAACATTTAAATCATTGCGAACACCCACGAAACGAATTATTCTATCAGAGATTTCTAAACTCTTCGACCCTTTAGGTCTGCTCGGACCTACACTAATTAACGCGAAACTACTGATGCAGGAGCTCTGGAAAAGAAAATGTTCATGGGATGAGTGTTTACCTGTGGATTTAGCAAATCAGTGGGAGTCATACCAATCGATGCTTTTACATTCTTCCAAATGCATAATACCTCGAAAGGTTATCGTTTTTTCTGAATTCTCTCGGCTCGAACTGCATGGCTTCAGTGACGCTAGCGAGCAGGCGTATGGGGCAAGTATTTATATTCGTGCATTTGACAGAGGCGGTCTCATATCGAGTCATTTGTTATGTTCGAAATCACGTGTAGCGCCTATCAAACGTATTTCTTTACCACGACTCGAGTTATGCGGTGCACATTTGCTTGCATTGTGTGTTCGCCAAGTAACGGAATCAATTAATTTAAAATTCGACGATATTAACTGTTGGTCTGATTCAACAATTGTACTTGCTTGGATTTCTGGCGATACCAATCGTTGGAAAACATTTGTTTCAAATAGGGTTAATGAACTTGTCGCTATTTGTAACCCTTCTATGTGGCATCATGTTTCATCAGAATTGAATCCCGCGGATCTACTTACACGCTCGAATGATACATCAACACTCTCAGAAAACTCATTGTGGTGGCACGG
Organism: Cheilosia vernalis; assembly: GCA_949126925.1. NCBI lineage: Eukaryota > Metazoa > Arthropoda > Insecta > Diptera > Syrphidae > Cheilosia > Cheilosia vernalis. The sequence continues at coordinate 12,808,955 of OX421358.1, forward strand.
ACCTCCTTTTCTTCTCGACTCAAACTTATGTCCCTCGGCTCGTGATGCGAATATTTCAGATGGAGACATGAAAATAGCAGACCTCGAACTTCGACCAACAAAGCAGACATTTTCGCATATAGCCCTAAATAAATCATCATTTCTCGACTCGTTAATTAATAGATATTCTCGGTATTCACGACTTATTCATGTTCTTGCCTATTGTCTTCGTTTCGCTAATCGAACCAAAAAAATGTTCGAGACCGACGAAACCGCTGGTTTTTTCTTCCTGCAAAATCTCCGAATGAAAAATGCGACACATTTATTTAGAGATAATTCAATAACGCACTTTATTTAAGTCTATCTATGTAGATTAGGTATTAATTCAGTTTATTGTATGTAGTTTAGGAAAAGGGGTAAAATAAAAACGTGTACACCGCTTGAGAGCGCGAAATGGACTGTGTCGTTTGACCTTTAACGTTTCTCCTTGAGTGTGTCCGTGCTGGTAGCTATGTGTTCGGTAGTAGTATGTAAGTGTTGCCGCCTGAACATTCCGCCCACCAAATTATTTCTGAATTAATTTTCTGTACTATCCTGGAGTGGAAGCTTGCATAATTTATGGACAGCTCTATTGATATATCCGCTAGTAGTTTTGACCTTGACTGTTCGAACTAGTTGGTCTGATCCGAGGAAGACTTCTGAAATTCTTCCCAAATTCCAGCGTAGCGGAGGGCGATTTTCCTCTCTTATCAGCACCATATCGCCGACCTTTAAATTTTCGTGAGTTAACTGCCATTTGGAACGGAGGTACAGTGTTGATAAATATTCTCGCGACCAACGTTTCCAGAAATGTTGAATGCATTGCTGAATGATCTGCCATCTTGATAATCGACTGGCCTTAGTTTCGATGAAATCTGGATCCGGAATAGCCATCAAGGATTCCCCAATCAGGAAATGGGCAGGAGTCAGGGGTTGAAGATCGTTTGGGTCCGAGGATAATGGAGTTAGAGGCCGTGAATTTAGGCAAGCCTCTATTTGGGTGAGCAGCGTGTTAAGCTCTTCAAAGGTGAACGTGTGTGTTTTTAGAACGCGTCGGAGATGATGCTTGGTGGATTTTATTCCGGCCTCCCATAAGCCGCCTTGATGTGGTGAGCCCGCAGAAATGAATCTCCATTCTATCCCTTCATTTGTTGAAAAGGCTTGAACCTTAGTTTTGTGTTCAGTTTTGTGAAACATATTCAATCCAAATACTTTCAATCTGAAATTGACTCGACGAACACAATTTTTAATAAAATGACAGCAAAAGAGACAAAAAAAAATTAAAAATGCAGGAATGGAATGAAAAGTTTTTTATTGAATCTGTAGTTAGTAGGCAATGTTCCGAATCAAAATCTTAAAAAGGATTTGCTCGGGTTTTATTTTGCTTTTCTTAGAAACTTAACATATTTAAACATTTCGAGATCTTAAAAAATATAAATATCCAGGGAACATTTCTTTCAAAATTTGCAAAAAAAAAAAAAATTTAAATTACAATTTTTCAATAGAAATGACAGATGAGCGAGGATTGAGTCTATACTACGGATAAAATGTACTTTTGGTGGTTTTAAATTTAATACCTGGTATACCTATAACTATAAAGTGAGTATTTTGTCGACTATAGCTAATTAGAAAAATACTAATACGGACATTGTCACGTACTAGAATAATAATAAAGTGGGCTTTATCTGACTATAATTTTGCGCCATTGTGAATAAGCCTTTGATTCTACACTTGTCAAATATCTCAATACTTTTTGTTTACTATAGTACGCTGCTCGAGCTAAATGTTGGCTCCCATACAAAATTCTATCCAAATTTGATCTGAGCTAAATTTAAGCAAAACCCATTTAACTAATGTCATTGGGACCACCAGAAAGCTTTTTCAGATCTCAGATTTTATGCCGCTCATGGAACATGCCAAGAAAATGATCTGCCTTTGTAAATATACTAGTGCGTCACTTAACAGCAATGTCAGCTGTTCAAATTGCATTTGTTTTTGCAAAAATCACAAATGGATATCGACTTGAAAAATGTTTCCCCTATTGCACATACAAATGGAGTATTTTTGGCGATTCGCAGTCTTCAGATGACGAGGAAAACTATGAAGATAATAGTTCCTCTTAAATTATATCCATGGCTATTAATGTATTTCGTTACATTGGTTTTCACAAAACTACGCCAATTTGTCTTGGAAGCAAACTTCTTACAATGACGTAAAACAGCTGTGCAAAGTATATTGGTATTGTGAGAGTGTGTGTACATAGATCTGAAAAAATATCGAGATTTTCAAAAAGTGCTCCGAATCGAAAAAAAGATTAATTTTTGGTCCCAATGAAAAACGACATAAGTGGTATGCTGCTCGAGCTAAAAAAATCAAACTTTTGTTTCAGAATGTACATCGTGTATCTGTCAAAATTTAGAGCGCCCATTTAATGGGACGGCACATTTTTTTAAGCTAAATTTTAACAGATCTATGTGTTCTGTTACGGTTTTGTGTTGCGGAGAATTGTACAAGTAAGAAAGGATGAGTTTTTTAATAACTACCTCGACGAGGACTACCTAAAATCGACAATGGTTTAAATTAGAGAGAGTTGAACTTTTGAAGTAAGTGATTTTCAAAGAACAACTGTTTTTGTGACATTTATCCACAGCGTTCTCTATGTCGAAATTTAGCTGGGACCTTAGCTGATGTTTGGATAGAAAAGTTGGATACCAGATAAAATTTAGTTTAGTTCGAGCTTTAGAAACCTGGGCCCATGTTCTGTAACTCATGCGATAAATTTTCGCATCGAAAACATAGCAACAAGTTTTTCAATTTATATCGGTTTAGTGATAAATATATCGATGTGATAATTACAGAACATGGGCCCTGATAACTTATAACGTTGTAAGAAAATTACTGTGCGTTTTTCTTTATTATTTTACCCGTTCTCGACAGTTTTTTTTTGTATTTTCACAGTATTTTCCTTAGTGGTTAGTGTGTTGGACTACTAAGCGAGGGGTTCAGGTTCGAATCCCGCAAAAACCCAATTTCCAACTCAGGGTTTTTTCACTGCGCTACCTGTCGCGAACGTCTGACAAACATCCGAGAGTTTAACTGTCATGAAAGAGCTTCTCTATTAGCCGTTTGGAATCGGCATAAAATTGTAGATCCCTTCCATTCGTTCCAAAAATGAAAATGAAATAAAGTATATCAACGCGTTCATTTAACATTGAAGTATTCCGCAGAAATTGTTTGTCCGACAGCTTCGGAGAAAATGTGCCGTGTAGTTGTTAAACGTAAGTGAAATGCCCTTTTCCGAAATAACAATGACTTTGAATTCATGAATCGCTTTTGGATGTACAAAATCCGATCTAGAATATCATATACAAAACTGAATAACAATACCAACCCTCTGTCATTTTAATAATATATAATAAAGCAGTTTTCCCTCAATCGTCTTCCTAACCTAATAAATTCGTAAGAACACAGCGGCATCAAGATAGTAAAATGAAACCTACGTAGCTACAAATATAGTGCACAAATAGGTGTGCGCCTGTGTGGGACCTTATGTTTGTTAGTGGTTACGGATCACATCACAAGCAAAATAGTAAATTTAGTTAAAAGGAGGAGCGGAAGCAAAGCATTCTTCTATAACCAACTCGGAGTATCCTTTGGTGCTGGTCACTTTTTCCTTATGATTATTTTTGTTGTCGGCCATTTGGGTTTCACTTTCAATTTTTCTCTTCGGAAAATGCAATCCATGCGCCATGCCAATCAGCCATTTTATTTTAAGACGTTATAAGATGCATTTGTGTTGTTTCCCAGTGGCCATTTCTAGAATATGACAAGCGACTTGTCAAATGAATATCATACTCTTTTTGGCATGAGTTTGACCTGCCGCGTTCAATGAAAAAAAAATATCGACCAAGGATTCAACAGACCCATAAAGATAAGGCACACCAAACAGTAACTTTTTTGTGGATTGCTTCACTCCACATTCACGTCGTAGCCATTTAACCAAAAACCAGCTTCATCGCTGATTAAAATGACAAATCACGATATGACAATGACAGTGGAAATGAGTATCAAGAACAATCACAGTTTGCAACTGTTTTTCTGGAGTAAAGAATGTGTCAACTCCATTTTCATACAGTTTTTGATATGCATGAATATGACAGCGTATTGTCAAAGTATGCAGGTACACCCCCTTTCAGCAAAGCGGTTTTTTATCATTGGAAAATGACAATAAATTTGGTTCCATACCTCTTATAAAAGCTGCCAACACAGAGTACAAATGTTAAATTTTCGCAAGCAATTAATGTACCGGACAATAAAAAAGTGAGTAGTAGAAAATTGCACCAAGCAATCTACTACAATTACTTACTTTTCGCGTACCTTCTGCAACACGAAAAGGAGAGCGAAATTATACTATCACTTTTGTGATTTTTCAGCTGCATACTAGGTATAAGTTATATTAGTGGTAAAATGTCCTACCAAAATAAGAAAAAATCAGCTGTTAAGTTCAAGTTATGTAGTTCAAAAGAAAAAAATCTCAATAAAAAAAGTACAAGCCGCAAATCAAACTTGTATGCAACGCTTCTTGTTAACCTTTGGAGTTGATTAACAATAAATTAATAATCAATGAACAAAGATGAATGGAACACAGTTCAGGGTACATATACCATTACTATGTTAATTTAATTATACTGTTTTCTTTTATTTTTTTTCTTGGCACCAATTACCAGCAAACTAAACATCTTACCCTACCCCAAGTAGTTATCCGAATGAGTAGTCGATATTTTTTATACGATTTATGATGATAATTAAGTCTAGGAAGTAAAAAAAACATAAGAAATTTGTTTAAGGTAAATATGTGCGCATATGATTTTCAACTACGCACGTACCATACAAGTGACAGTTTGTACATATTATCTTTCTTGGGAATTCAATACCGGCGGCTGCCGGTCACGTAAAGTGCCAAACGTAAGATTCAAATGAAATCGCAATATTGATGGCAAAATCTTATCTTCGAAAGGTATTTTCAAAAATTATGTTTACCTCGCAAATAGCTTGAAGGTATATAACTAATTTAAAAATAAAAATACCATTGTTGACGAAATTGATTTCCGCCCAACAACTTGAAAATAAATTTAATGGCAATAACAAAGTACAGTCAGAAGGGAAACCCATGCGCAAGCGAGTATTGCCGATTTATAAAATGCCAGACTTGATTGTGATATAGCATATAGATAGATAGCTACCAGTTACGGATATTTACGAGCATATCTGTAAATATCATTGAGAACTTTGCTCTGGACGTAAATATCGAAAAATAAAACGCAACTCATGCTCGGAACTAGTAAATTTTATTTTCTTTATTCTCTGTTGATTGAATAACTTGTTTTTACTTCAAGCTATCCTTCTTATAATATATACGTTCTTTTAGGCCCATTTTATTCACACTTATATAGAAAACTCCCCAAGTTGTGTTCAACTTCGAGTAATTAAAATGGGCCTTAGAACACTGACTAACTTGAAGGGAACTGTAGTTGAAGGGTAGAAATTGTTTCCATCGGGCGTAGATAGCACGTGCATTTACGTAAGTTGAATTTGGGCAAAAAGTTCAAGCTTTGGCGTTACTGTGAGTCTGTGACTACATGTGTCAAAGCTGTCAAAAATCTTTAAATAAAATAAAGCCAAATATTGACAGGTAACGAAAACAAGACAATTTCCATAGATTGTCATGCACTTATTCTGAAGGTCGCATTAATTTTTGCGTCATGGCGAAAATATATCAACTTATTGGACGTGACATTATAAACAATGGGCCTCACTAATAATCATTTTTCCCTTCACTCTAAATATTCTGAAGGTTACAACATGCAATTTCCTACGGAAAATTTCGCCGCTGTGAGTTAGAAAAAATTTACCTGGACACTAGAAATCATTAGCCGTGTTTTATTATCAGCGTGATCTGATCCGAATCAGATCACGAAAATAAAACAATACGGATCATAGACGAGTTGTGGCAACAGCGTTGCTTTCAAAAGACGACCATGCCACCAGCCATATTGCAAACATTCTGTACAACGACATTTCAGTTGCTTGTCGGGGGTGTTGCCATATCAATCAAATTAATAATTTTTAATTTTTGAAGGCGAGAGTTTTTTAAGAACTTATTTAAAGTGTTTAAAATCAGTTCGAAATATAATGAAAACCGCAGTTTACACATCTGGTCCGCTTAGATTGGAATAATTCTTAGACAAAGCATTATACTCTTCATAATAATACCATAGTTCTCTCTCTGCACACACACAAAAAAAGTTTGATTGTTAAAATAAAATCGTCACTTCACGTAAATTTAAAGCTATTTGTCCAAAAAACTCGGCGAAAACAGTTATTATAAAAGAGTTTAAATTTATGCAGCCTGCTAGTTTGCATTTTTTATTAGATATTCCGAGATTTTCTGGACATTTGTACCTGATTTGTACTTTATGTAAAAACAAAAAAACAACTCACACCTTTCTGCCGGAAAACTTGTGAAACAATTATTATTTACGAACTGCGACACATTTCATAAACATTTTTTGTTAAACATTTACTTAAAAAATTATGGAATATTTTGCTGGGCTCGTCATACCTTACAGAAATAAAAAGCAAAATCTCCAAGGACGGGAAATTTATTGGATGCAAAAAAACGCTGATTGATTTTTTGTGCTATTAAGAGTATTGAATTTTTTAGTCTGGCAACGTGACTGTGTGGCTATCTTTTACAGACACACCAACATTCAAGAAAGAAAACAACAGCGCCAAACAGCGCTTCGAGCAATAGTAGAAATAATTTTCAGATCATGGTTCATGATCTCGATGAGAAGCAGGATCATATGCTGTTGTTGTAAGTGCATGTAAATCGATGATCTATATAGATCATGGCTGATAATAAAATAGGGCTATTATTACTTAGTATCGCGGAATAGCCCCTAGAACTGCGTGGTTACCGTTGACAGATTAAAGTCAGTGATATGCCAGTTCTATATTGGGCACATCGAAAAATGTAGGTACATTGTTGAATTCAGTCAATAACATTGGTGTGGGCTAGATGTAACATGAACGCAAATTCTAGGCTGGTCGGTAACGTCATAAGTCAGCCAGATATATAAACTGTCAAATAAGTCCGTATGACACTACATTTTTTCGTCATTTTTATCACATTAAAACATATTGAAATGTCAGCTTCGTGTAAAAGAGACAAAATGTGTAGTACAAAAGAGGTATAGCAATTGTCTGCAAGGCAACCACAAATTTCCAAACGAATTTATAACCACAAACTTCAAAGTGACGGGAGTCAAATGCCATATTATGTTGAAATGTCAAAAAGAAGCTGCCAGCAGCTAAAAATGCAAATTGAATACATTTTCAATGCATTTTTTTTTTTTTTTTGACATTTCAACATTTATTTGGTTAGTGTGAACGCACTCACTCCTAGCGGGAATTTTAGTTATTTTTCGTACTGTCTAGTTTCATTTTAAAAGTCCGAAAAATGCAAAAAAAAAAAAAAAAAACAAATGTAGTGTCATACGAACTTAAGTCACCAAATTCTTGACTAAATTCGTCTGTGGAGGGGAACATCAGATTTCCAACTTAAAAAAAAAATGTTCACGTGACCGATCTAGGCCAATCAAAACGGATTGAGCTGTCAGACTTACTAAATACTTGAACATCCCCATTCTCACGTAGATCAATTTTGCGATCCATTTCGGAGACATATCTGTCAAAAACGACTGTTTAATGCTAATTAAATACATTGAACTGCATAGTTCTAGGAGTTCTGGTAAAATTCAGACTGTCACCTGGTTTACAACCTTTCCAAGATTGCTATCATAACATTAATAGATTTTCTGGTAGCAACCTCTTATACACCCAAAAATATTTGGATTGGGAAGGTGAATGAAAGCTAACACCCGTCTGATAAGACCCATATACACCCCAGACTGTAGCGCCACCTAGGAAAGAAAATTACCTCCAACCGTCACAAATTGGATCACAAAAACAATTTTAAACAAACCATCATAAACTTACACGTGATAATTTTGAAAAAATCGCACAGACATCGTGATCACTTCCAAATTCAATTCACAAACTAAACGAAACGCAAGACCGGAAAGCAATTAGTTATTTTCGAAGTGTACACAGCCCCTCTAACAGATTGACATTGACATTTGCACGATACAAAGTAAAACACAACACTTTCGAGCATTGGGGTAAATTATACTTTCGATCACGACGACCGGAACGAAGAAAATCTCAACACGTTAATTTAGTTCCCACACATTGAGAAACAAATGGGAGAAAGCAAATACTCGAGCGAATGCGATCGCTTTCAAAATTGCACTGTTTACTGGTTTGCTGTCAATAAAATGAAATTAAAAGAAATTAAAAAAAAGAACCCAGCTTGAATTCGTACAATCTAATCGATTTGTATTTGTTGTAGGTGTTATCATAATTTTTTGTGGGCTGTTACTTAACGCTAAAGAAATGTTTGCAAATATTTCGTGACGTCGAGAAAAAGTGTGTTGTTGCTATTTTTAGATTGCTATGCACAATAGCGCTGAGAAACGATGACCGAGGTTATACAAGAGTGGAATGTCTCTACATGAACATCGCAACAACTTTTTAAGAAAGAGCGGGAAGCCGCGAATGTCGTTATGACAGAGACAAAAAATAAACACGCTTTTATGAATGATGTGATGTGACGTCTTGTTTAAAGTGGTTAGATTTTTACGTTGTGTCATTTGGGAAGTCGAATGGGGAGGCTAACATAGAATTTAAAATTGTGCAGTCATTGGGGTGTTTGAAAGCTCAGAATTTTTTTATACATAATTTTTAATTGGTGCTTGAGAATAGAAAGCTGTCAGATTTTCATTTATGCGTTTAAGTACAGTTTTTTTTGTTACCAAATGGAGTTTTCAAACTATTCCATTCGTCAAAAAAGTGTATAATTTGTATAGGTTTAGTATTTCTTTGTACCAATACTGACACCCAGAATTGTTACGCAAATGTTTGTTTGGGGATATATATAGGTTAGTTCGTGACAACCTCAGTGTCAAATTAGAAGGAAAAAAAAAGCCGAGTGATAGCTAAAAAACTTGTATAGAAAAACAGAACAGACTATAGGTGGTTATAGTATAATTACGTTAAAAAAATTACTGAAATTATATGATAAAGTGGAAAGAACAAGATAAAAGCATTGTAGAATTGAAATATTATGTTCATCAAACGTATTTGGTAACAGCTGATAAATGAAAGTAATGGGAATTTTTCGCTTTTTAATAATATTTGAACAAAATACTGCTCTTGGCCATTACAAATCAGTTTTGTTATTGTACAAGTTTTCTTTGACGTTAGAACCAAAAGCATAGCCCATATGTGAAAGGATGGGTTTCGCGAAACACTCTATTGTTAAGAAAACGTATCACAATAGTTATCTAAAATCGACTAGATTGGGGTAAATGTAGACTGAAAACTCAATTGGTCGGTTATGTCACTTTTGCTACGTCAACTTAACTTACGAAATATCAACTTTGTACTCAGTCGCGAAAGTCTTGACTAGATTTGTGGGCTACCCCTTCATATTTAAACGTCATCTAAAAAAGCTGTTCACCACTATAGTCCAATCACAACTGAAATCAAATCAGGACTGTCAGACTTACTTATCTAAATTTTCAACGTCCCCCAAACAATTTTTATTATCAGTGTGTTTTTTTCTTAGGATAAACGCGCAATTTCAATTATGCTTTATCAAGAACCAGTCATTCCGAAATTTCTCGAAAAAAAAAAATGTATATACATATGTAGACGTAGATATTTATGAATCGCCACGAATTGCCCATACAAAATCCGATAGCTAGATATCGATTTCGAGCACCCGCCTTTTTGACACCGGTTATTGACATTCCCAATCGTACCTATATGTATATTGGAAATGTTGAAATGTTGTTTATTGTTGAAACGCAGTACAAGGTGTGTTTCTTTGTGCTTCGATCTCAGCAAAGCAAAGTAAAGTAGGATTCCCAAGGGCTCAACCCATAGAATCCGTCGCGTCCGTTGCGGCAAAGTTTTCGACTGACAGGTTGATAGAATACATACTCTCTTATGGAGAGTGTCCCATAAGCAGCGCACGTGCCGTACGCGACGGATAAAGTAGGTTTACTTTCTACTTTTCTGTCCGTCGCCTCCGTTGACAGTTGGAACAGCGTGAGAGGATTCCTTTTTGTTGGTGGAAATATTGAGCGCGTGAGAGACTCTGTCATCGGCTGTCACCATTGCTCTTATATTGTGGGATTTCTTCCTTTTTTTGGGAATTTGGATGTCCGAAAATCCTTCCATGGGAAAACGAAAAGTCTAAAAAAGCATTGAATTTTTTTTTTTTCTAAATTTCATCAAAATAGGTGTCTACAATCAACACATGAATGTACATAAAAAAGGGTTTTTTTTTAAATCGATTTTTAGCAAGATTTTAGAATATTAAAATTACCAAAAAGTAATCATTATAATATAAGCAATCTGCGATTTTTATACGAAAGATTATTTAATGTGATTATTTTTCCGTACAATATAAATTTTACTTTCAAAAAAAAAAAATACATATCAAGGAAATTATTTAAAAGGGAATTTGAGTACGCTGCAAAGGGAAAAATTACCACGTTTCTTGCGACAGAAAAGTATAGAGTACTTAAACACTCTCCCTGTCACCGTATGCGACGGATTCTATGGGCCAACTCGTTCCGTCAAATATGGAAATACGTCGACGCGACGGATACAACGGATTCAATGGGCTGGGCCCTTCAGCACGCAATTAAATTACAACAATTATTGCGAGTATCGAAGTGTCGAAGTATAGTAATTGCGTGATGAAAATGCTACTTTAGTTTGCTTTGATAACGCCCATACGACATTACAATTTTCTCTCATTTGGTCGTCATTTGTATCACATTAGACGTTTTTCTTTTTTAGTTCAGACCACAACCTGAACTGTTATATATACAAAAAGATCGTGTTTCTTTTTTAGCTCAGATACTTCAGAGTACACGCACACTTGCAGTCACATTGGACAGAAAAAAAAATCAGGACGCTCTGAGCACCCTCGGTTCAGAGCGCGCTGATAATGCTCGAACTCAGTTCAGTGCTCAGCTCTGAACTAAAAAAAAAACGCCTATTAAATAATGTTCAAATGTCAGCTTCGTGTAAAAGCGACAAATGTGTATTACGAAAGGGGTAGCAATTGTTTGCGAAGCAAAAACAAATTTTCAAATGAATTTATAACAACAAACTTTAAAGTGACGGGAAGCAAATGCCAATAATGTTGAAATGTCAAAAAAAAAATGCCAGCTGCTTAAAAATGGCCCCAGTTATAGCAATACGTAAAAGGAAACCGTACAAATTTTCTTTTACTTGTTAAGACCTCTAAAATCGAATTGTTGAACTCAATCTTGGTCTTAAGAGGTTGCTTATGAATTATAAAGTTAGTTTAAAAAAAAAAAAAATAATAATCTTTAAATTTCTTATACAATTAATTTATTCTCAGTCAATTCCACAACAAAAAACAAGATCATTCCACTGAAATATTTCATTTCTTTACTGTTCCATCTGTCAAGAAATCTTTTTCTGGTGGAATCCAATCAGTGGTGGTTGTTTTGTTGTAATTGTTTTCGCAGGGAAAATTTTTTCTGACAGAACTTTCGTTATGACCGCCTTAGGCCCTAGTTATAGGAATACGTAAAACGAAACCGTAAACATTTTCTTTTGCTTCTTTAGACCACTTAATCCTAATGGTTGAACTCAATCTTGGTCTTAAAATGTTGCTTATGAATTATAAAGTTAGTCTATCAAAAAAAAAATTAGCAAATGATCTTTAAATTTTGTAGAAAAATAATTTATACATTTTTCCGTACGAAAAACTTTTTCCGATCCACTTCTCAGTCAATTCCACAACAAAAAACCAAATCATTCCACTGAAGTATGTATTTCATTTCTTTACTGTTCCATCTATCAGGATTTTTTTCTGATGGAATCCAATCAGTGCAGTGGTGGTTGATTTGTTGTATTTGTTTTCATAGGGAAACATTTTTCTGACAGAATTTTCGCTATCATTTTCATACTGTTCCCACTTTTTCTGGTGCATTTTACGTATGGCTATAACTAGGGCCTACTCACTCCTACCTGGAATCTCGTAGTAGTCTTGCGTACTGCTCTAGTCTCATTTTAAAAGTCTGAAAAATGCAGAAAACAATTGGGCTTAAGACCGAAGCTAAAAAAAAACAGTCGATGTAGGTTAGATTGATGCGTAATATCAGTAAGAAAACCTGAAGAGTAAAATCTGGAAACGCATATATGTTTGATCGAATGTCGTTGACGTTTTAAAACTGCCACTGTACTCCTACTCTTATCTTATTCTTTTCTTCAATACCAGGCAGAAGTCATAGCAAACCAAACATTTTTCTTTCTCATTTCGGCAAATATGATTTAATTCATCAAACAATATTCTATTACAGTCCTAATAGAAAACGTCAACCACATTATTTTGAGCTAATCTTCTATAAACACCGTGAGCTTATCGCGTTATCTTTCTTTTCTTTTTTAGTAATGCGACATACAACGCACATACTATAATAAAATATTGTTTCAAAAATGGAATTTTATATTGATAAAGCACTTGAATCAACCACCTGTCACCATACACATTTACTGCTCGGTTTGAAGGTCGCCTTTAGAGAACACTATATATGCTGCTTTAATTTTTTTCGCAGGAAGTGTCAAAAGCAATAACATTAGCTATCGACGCGGCTGGCTTTTATGAGTCACAATACGGATGCTGATGATGAACACCCAACGGAACTGTCACTGTCACAAAATTAGGTAACTGCATTGTAATTCTACAACTATGTATACATCTGTTGTCTGGACCGATTGGGAGTGACTTACTTCTTTTTCTTGAGATAAATTTAGACGTCAATAAATTATAGACAACGCTGATTCACAAAGAAAGTCAAAGTGGGATGTGTCATGTATGTGTGACAATGAAAAGTAGAACACGCAACTCCCTGGAGCTGAAATAAGTCTTGTCTGTTCCTAATTGTTTGATTGCCAGAACTATAATTTGAGGCAGATCATGACTACGCTGCATTATACTTGTGTCTGAAAGTGTTGACATTCTCTTGTTGCTGTCAAAGTTTCTAAATATAAGGTTTTTTTTTTTTTGTGCAAACAGCACATACGATATCAAACTGCGTCATTCGTTTTCAAATTTATTGCAGAAAATAAAATTCCAAACAAACAATGTTAGCATCCGTCAAATTGTACTTAGTAATGATTGTTATAAACTTGAGCTTCAAGTTGTCATCGTATATTATACTGACAACGCTCCACACGCAACAACTACTGTCGCCATTCAGCAAAACATTCACATACGTCAATCTAAGTCAAACTCTCCGCTTCTGACTATACTCATCATAAGTCTGCTGTCGTACTTAAATCCAATTAAATTCGTTTTGAAAATTGTCTCTCGCCCAACAATGATGCATTCATTCTCTTTGCAGCAGCAATCTAAAAGGCCGTATAATTATTGCTTGGTCTGCTGGAAAACAACTGGGAAATCAGTAAATTTCTCCCAGACTTGACAGCGCAGCGCACATGGAATTTCAATTCGCTTGTACACGCACTTTGGTGGAATGCAGCCATATCGCATTCGCATCTTATCGCCTTTATTGAATCGATAACACAATTATTATCATTGAACTTAATTAAGCGAGGCATGTAGGGGCGCTTCAAGCACATTTCAAACGAGACTCTTCGCTGGATTCATCTCCCAACGGAGACTCGATCATCAATTAAAGTGAGCAGCAAAATTGTTGTACCTTGTATGAGATGTATATATTCAGTCGAACGATGCTTGATGAATGATGACCGATTAAAAAATCTTTAAGCATATCGCTAGTGGCAATTAAATAGAATGGTGCGGAATGGTGCGGTGGCCGTGCCCTTCTTCAGACCGATAGGCGGCGGTCGTGTGAAAAAGCGTTGAGTCATTGTCGTAACACGATGCATAAACTGTGTGACCCAGTGATCCAGGGATGATGTATAAATATGGCTGAGAGTTGCTTTTAACGTGAACATTAATCACGACGGGAGAATTCGTTGTTAGTCCAACAGTATGGCATGAAAGAACGGCATCGATTTGTGATGTCTACAAACAGAACCAAAATTTGAGCAGAAAACTGTAATTTCAAGACTACTGGTTCTCTAATCCTGATATTTGTTTTGATTTTGTTCTACCTGCAGGTGTAAAATATTTAGAATAGTTTGTCCAAAGGTAAAATTTCATTTAAAATCTTGCTTGTTCTCCGGCAGACGAAAACTGCGATCTGTCATCGACAAAAATCGCACGAAACTATTTTCCAATGACAGTTGATTGATTTTCATTTGACTTTTGGATCGCTCACAATGGGGACGTTCGGATACCTATAGTAGTAGTAGTAGTAGTAGTAGTGACTTTATTAGTAATTCATTAAAATTTGCAAAATTTTACAATAATTAGTCGTTTATGGTTTGGCGTAAGGCCGTCTACCAGAATGGCAATTAATCTATTTTAAATTATAAATATAGTAACCTAGTAATAATAACTTTAAATAAAAAGTACTGCTCAAAAATCGGCTTCCAATATACGGTTTCTGTAGCGGCTAGCAGCTGAGGCGTAGTTGAATAAAGTTTCCCACCCAAGACTGCCGTTTAATAAATTAATAACTTCGTCAAAACTCAGCAAAGATCGTCCGAAGTATCTCACGCGGAATTCGCTTAAAATGGGGCATCTTCCAATGAAGTGGTATACATCCTCCCTCTCTTTAAGGTTACACAGGTCACATAATAATGGAAGATCGGTTCGATGCGGAATATAGTATAGATTTACTAATTCACCTCTTAGTTTGAATACTGTGCTTATCAGTTGAAGAGAATAGCGGTTAAGAAGGTAAGTAGATGCGGTTCCCTTGAGGTTGTGGTTCAATCTAGGATACACCAGCCTATGTTGCGATGCATGTGCTTCATTGAGACATTTATCGTACAAAGAGTTACCCGCCATTTTCAATATATTGGTAAACATTTGTTTTAACATCGAGGGATCCGAGTCAGCTGCAATACTTAAACGCAATCCGTAATTTTCTGCCAAATCCTCCCACTTTTGCACCAAGTGACCTCTTGTTGAAATCACATGCTTCAGGACAATCCAGGGCAACCTTTCCCTTTCCATCGCCCCTACCAATGTAATCTGCATGCATCTTAAGGGTATCCAAAAAGAGTGGGGGCATTCCAGTTTCTAAGTGCAGCATATAATTTGGAGTACAAGAGGGTAGTTTAAAGATACGCTTCAGAAAGTACCTAAGAAACTTCTCAATTTCCTCGTAATAGCGGTAACCCCAAATCTGGGCCCCGTACAGCAGTATTGATGCCGCGGTTGCACGAAAAAGCTTTATTTTCGAGGAGTGATCGATATACTTGCTGTCAATGCAAGGACCCCAAACTGATGAAATAGCTCTTTTAGCTGCTGCTAGATTAGATTCAAAGTGTTTTTTCATATTCAGGTTAGATGTTATTATCACACCTAAATATTTATATTCTTTTACTATTTCCACCCGTTCACCTTGATAGAACCATTTTTCGTTACGGGAGAACCTCCCTCCACCATCTCTAAAAATCATCATCTTAGATTTCGTTAGATTTACCGTCAAGTTCCATTGCTTGCAGTATCTTTCCAAACGGTTGATGACAAGCTGCATCCCTTCTACTGTGTCCGCCAAAAACACAATATCGTCCGCGAACTTCAGCGCTGGAATCCGTACACCTCCAAATTCTATCCCTCTTCCCACCTCCTCTGCTATATCATTTATAAATAGGATGAAGAGCAACGTACTTAGTATGCAGCCTTGCTTAACTCCCATTTGCGTTTCAAATTCTTCCGATACATAATCTCCATTCCAAACGTACGCAACATTGTTCTCGTACATCGCTTCAAGAACTTTAATAATTTTGCTTGACAAACCAATTTGATACAACTTATAGAAAAGTGCTTTGCGCGCTATGGAGTCAAAAGCTGCACGGAAGTCAACAAAGAAGGCGTATAGCTTTTTGCGGTTGTGTTTAAAAGTTTCCGCAATGTTCATAATAGTAAAAATGTGGTCCAGCGTTGAATAATGCTTCCTGAACCCAGCCTGGTACTCGTTTAAGATCTTGTTGGAAGCTATCCATTGTATAAGCCTATTATATATCATAGCACTAAATAGTTTCACCGAAGTATTCAAAAAAGAAATGCCTCTGTAGTTTGCCGGGTTATCTAGCTCTCCTTTTTTATGCAATGGAAAGATTATCGCTCTTTTGAAACTCCCTGGAATACTTGCTGTTACGAAAATCCTGTTAAATTCCTTAGTTAGCGCAATGAGAAATTCAGAAGAGCAATTCTTGTAGAACTCGAAAGGAATCCGGTCGTCGCCTGGGGCTTTTCTCACTTTAGACGAATCAATTGCGCTTTTCACTTCGAAAAGAGTAAACGGCGCATCTAAAAGTTCATCTGCAAATGATGGGGCTGCGTATTGCGGTAATGGGGAAAACCGCGGGGTGTTGAGTAGATTTTCGAAATACTGTCTGAGCTCAGAAGCTTGCAAAGAAGACGAGATCAAATTCGGATACCTATAGTTTATGTAAGTCGTCAACTAGATTGGTCGGGACTATGAATCCGAACGCGTTTGACTAAGCAAGTTGAATTGTTTTTGTATTCTCGCGGTCAGCGTTGCCTTTGTTTGATTTTGCCCTTTTTTTATTTGGAAAAGTCCCTTCATAAATCTTTAAAAAATTGTTATTTTCAAATAAGTACAATTAAAATGTAACACGGTTGCCTATCACAACACTATTATAGTCTTATCCGAACTAATGGTTGTTAAATATCGTGTGAAAATTCTAAATTACCAGAGTGGCCTTTGAAATTAGACCTTTTTCTCTTACCGCCCCTTTTTGCGACTCCTCAAAATTCTGCAACGGCCACTCTGTTTATTTTAAATTTGACTCTTCGAAATATCAACTGAGTACGCAGGCAGGATTTTCTTGACTAGATTGGTCGGCTTCCCCTCCATGAACGTCAAGTGCTAAAACTATACAAGTGAACACTCTGGGCCAATAAAAACTGAGACGCATCTAGTCAGACAGCTGTCAGACTTACTAAACTACGAATCCGAACGTCCCCAATTCTTAACTTATTATTACAAATCCGAAAATATTTGGACAGTCATTCGTCTAAGTATTGAAGCAGAGTGTACTCCATTTCTTGTCATTATTAAGTACAGCCAAATTACCATCAGCCAACTTCACTCCTTTTTTAAATAACAAAGTTTGTTTCCTCCCTGCCGGACCCACTGTTGTTTACCAACTTGTTTTCCTCCCTCCTCAGAAGTTTTATTATGCATACCAAATGTATGCAAATGCAAAACAAAATGTGTAATGATTTCCATTCGCGGAAAACCTACTTTGTTAACATACCAAAACACGATTGTGTGATAAAACTAATTCCACTGATTCAGCTTTGGCATTGAATTTTAGCTCCGATTACATTATTACATTTCTGTTTTCTAGAATGAACGCCACATATAGCTGCAACGTATTGAATCACCAAACAATGACACATAATCCCCTTATGCCTTGGCATCGGTACATTCTGAACACCTAAGACCCAATTTGCGAATTGTCTTACGAGTAGATTTAAGTTGCGAAAAAAAAAGAAGCAAATGCCCTCCCATCTGCACAATGCTCAACGTTCAGTAGATCAATCGTATTTTGGTTGTCAAAATCTAAAACATTTTGCTGTCATTCGTCAATGCCGTCGAAGCTGATTGATGTCATATTGTTGAGGAAATAAAACAGCAAGAAGATTGCAGCACAAAAAAAAAAACTGTGTTTGTGTTGGCACACATCAGAGGATACAATTGAGTTGGGGAAAATTACCCTCAAGAGGATTAGTCGTGTCTAGTCTGTCGGATGGGTGGAACACATTGTGGGAAAGAGGCCACCACCAGAAAAGATGGATGAACTGATTTGTGTGCTGTCAGATGAAATGCAGAGAATCGGTATTGAAAATTGTATATGAATGTGAAATGGGATACTCTGGTGACGTTAAAATATTGCATTTCTTTGTTGCAAATGCGATTAGCTTTGTTTGTTTGTAAAGTGGATAACTGGAATTATAATTGATGCTGTTTATGATTCCAAATAATTTTCTATTGATCTTGGATGTCAGAATAGTTCCATATTTATATCTAAAATTGGCAACCATTTTTCATAGATTCATATGTCATTTCTTAATTTTTTGATAAGTATAGAGACGACAATGGCTACGTTCTATTTTTACCTTAAATGTGTGCTAAAAGTTAAGCAATAACGACAATAGGCCTGTTTTTTTAACTTCGATCTCCGCAAAGCAATGTAAAGTAGGATTTTCAGCACTACAACTAAAGGGTTTTTCAACAGGGACGCTACAAAAGTAGAGCGACAGGAACAGCAAACGACGCCGAATTTCTTGCCGCTCTTTTGACATTTCTCTTCAGTAAGGTTTGCCATTTCATGCTGGAAAGATATACGAGCCAACAACGAGTCGAAATTATTAAAATGTACTACTGAAATTCGGAGTCAGTGGCCTCAACGTTAAGAGCGCTACGTCCAATTTATGGTCGTCATAATCGTCCTAGCAGATCAACAATTGAGCGTCTAGTGGAAAAATTTGAATCTACAGACACAGTACAAAATGTTCCCGTGCCAATGAGACAAAGAAGAGCTGATTTTGAAGATCAGTTGAAGAAAGCCCAAATGTGTCTCTCACACATTGTTCTCAAGCGTTGGGCATCTCTCTCACGTCGTTGTGGCGAATTTTGCGAAAAGATCTTGGCCTACATCCTTACAAGATTAAATTGGCGCAAGAACTGAAGCCGCTTGACCACCAGAAGAGTCGTATGTTCGTGAATTGGGCTGAGCAACAACTTGAAAATGATTCGGATTTTCATCGAAAAATCATCTTCAGCGATGAGGCTTAATTCTGGCTGAATGGCTTCGTTAATGCGGTATTGGTCAGGCAGCAATCCACACGTACTCCATGAGTCATCATTGCATCCCGAAAAAATTACGGTTTGGTGTGGTTTATGGGCCGGCGGCGTCATTGGGCCGTACTTCTTCCGTGATGATGAAGACCGGCACGTTACTGTTAATGGGAATCGCTACCGCTCAATGATAACCGAATATTTTTGGCCCCAATTGGATGATATGGACTTGGAGGACATGTGGTTCCAACAGGACGGCGCCACAAGCCACACAGCGAATGTCACAATCAATTTATTGGAAACCAAGTTTGGAGAACGTGTTATCTCACGAAATGGTCGAGTCGCTTGGCCGCCTCGGTTAGACTATTTCCTGTGGGGCTACGTCAAGTCTATGGTCTATGCCAACAAGCCAGCGACTATTGATGAACTTCGTACGAATATCGAACGGCCGATTTATGCTTGAAACCCGTCGAAAATGCGGTTCATCGTCTGGACTTCTGCAAGCGTGCCCGTGGTGGCCATGCTAAAGAAATCGAGTTCCATACATAATGGCATCGAATGTACTTTCACATCAGGAATAAAGAATTTCATTGATATCCAAAACCGTTTTTGTTTTATTTATAAAAACTTTAGTAGCGCTCTTATTGAAAAACCCGATACAAGACTAGACTTGATACTTCGAGACTCACAATAGTTGTTGTAATTGCGTTCTGAAAATCCTACTTTACTTTGCTTTGCTCAGATCTAAGTTCAAAAAAACACACCTAATGACTGTTCTCGTTTATTTCTACGAATGGGGTTTTTTTATTACACAATGGAAATCTTTTCAAATTACTCTTACCTCGGTTTGAACCTCTTCCCTTGGATTCGAGAATAAAGGAAAGTGAAAATAGAATGCTGCCTAAAGCCTATGTAGAGAAGTGTCAAACCGTGATCGAAGAGGTAGTGCCAATTCGTCGTTAGTTTATCGGCTAATAGATGTCGCGATTGGGTCAGAGGGTGAGGGTGCGGGTTTAAAATAAAAGAGTTTGTCTTTTTGAATCTGTAGTATCGGCACTGTGCGACACTTGACTATATAAAATGTAAAACATTGAAAATACAGTCACACTATATAAAATGTAAAATATGTACATTGGATACTGAACTTCAGAGCAATCGGTTCTGAGGTCTCTACAGAATCTGAGTTCGTTTTACTTTTAACCCAATATTATTCTTTTCTTTTCCTGCGTTACAACAAGTGAAGTAAGTAGGTAAAAAACAGATGCAGAAAGTCAGTTGCAATCGTTTTGAATTAATGCACAGCAGCTGTGCATGACAGAAAGAAATATCGAAAAGATTTCTTACAAATCAGCAATAAAATGTGTAGGTTAATACTTCTCTTAGTGACTTGTAGATGGCGTCGTCAAATATTTGAAATTCTTTACAACAAGGTTACCGGTGTCATCGCAACTCATACCCCGACGACTCATACCCCGCACCTAGCGCCATCTACATCCTAACTCTACAACTGGACATTTACCTTCTTACTACTCACCCTTATAACGGGTGATTTTTTAAGAGGTTTAGAACTTTTTTTAAAAAAAAAACAAAAAAAATTCGAAAAAATGAATGAAATATTTATTTGAATCGATAGTTTAAACCATGCAATTTAATGTTTAAAGATAATTTCATGCAAATGTTGACCGCGGCTGCGTCTCAGGTAGCCCATCCGCTGAGTCCAATTTTGGCATACTCTTTCACACATATCGGCCGGTATCTCACGAATGAATGCATGGATGTTGGCTACCAGTGCGTCAATCGAAGCGGGCTTGTCCCTATACACATTAGCCTTGACATACCCCCACAAAAAATAATCTAATGGTGTCAAATCGCACGATCTAAGCGGCCAATTGACCGGCCCGAAACGTGAAATTAACTGTTCACCAAACTCGCATCGCAATTGCGCCATTGTTTCGCGTGCTGTGTGGCATGTGGCACCGTCTTGTTGAAACCACATATCATGCAAGTCAAGAACTTCCATTTCGGGCAAAAAAAAGTTTGTTATCATCGCTCGGTAGCGTTCACCATTGACAGTAACGCTGCGATTCGCATCATCTTTGAAGAAATATGGCCCAATAATGCCGCCGGCCCATAAACCGCACCAAACAGTGGCTTTTTCGGGATGCATTGGTAGCTGTTGCAATGCTTCTGGCTGATCTTCACTCCAAATGCGGCAATTTTGCTTATTTACGTACCCATTCAACCAAAAATGAGCCTCATCGCTGAACACAATTTTTCGATAAAAAAGCGAAAATGAACATTTCGAACCGAGCACGAATTTTGATAGTAAAATTCAATAATTTGCAAGCGTTGTTCATTTGTAAGACGATCCATGGTTAAATTGCAAACCAAACTGAAGCTGTTTGACAGTGACACAAGGTACTAAACACACGTCAGCTGTCAAAACCAGTGTTGCCAAAACCAAACCAGCTAAAAAATCACCCGTTAGTTCGAGTTGTAATCTATTACATTTAATGTCAGAAATAAGTGTTACCATACTACAAATTAATTTGTGTTCGAAGGTTGGTGGTGGCTTTTTTAAACCATTTTGTGAAATGGAGTAGGCAGGTTATATTCACTTATGAATACGGATACACTTGTATGGATGAATATTTTTGCGAATGTTTGTCTTTTATTTTTTCAGATTCTATAAAGTTTAAATAATAAGTTTTTTGAGAAAAGAAATTGACTTTTAGCTTCAGAGAATTTGAGAAAATAAAAGTTAAAAATTCGCCCGAATTCTTTTCTCAAAAAATTTTTTTTAGGTTGATAGAAATTAATTAATAATATTAACCGTCTTGGAATCGTATAACTCCATTTCATTTACACCACACATAAAACATTTCCCACCCTTATACCTTCTACTTGACATTACATACATTTTTTACCTACCTTTTTCCCCCATATATATATTTCCAAATTCCGCAAATATAATTATTAAAGAAACTTTAACCAAGCACTCAACATAATTCTCGATTGATATGGTAACACCATATTCTAAAGGTGAGTGATGAGATTATTGGTTGTTTGTTGTAAAGTTGCGATGTAGATGGCGCTGGGTGGCAAATTTGGCAGGGGATGAATCGTCTGGGTATGAGTTGCACCCGACCCAGGTTACCACAAGGGTTTTCCACAATGGCTACGTTCTTTTATTCATCTTAAAGGTTTGCTTCCACTCTAGCAAATATCACCAAAGGGTTAATTGTCGAATCTAGTCCCAGACTTACGTAAAAGGTTGAGAAAAAAAATATTATTTTGCACTATACGGGACAGAGAGATCCGTTTAAAACGTAAGAATGAGATCAAAAATCAGACGCCTAAAGTGTCATTGATGTTCTACCCATAATTATAGATACGTAAAATAGAAATAGACAACGGTTCCGCCCACCAACATTTCTGCAATTACTTGAAAACATTTCTATTTCTGATTTGAAACACGTGAATTGAGAGTTGTAGTTAGTTTCAGTAAATTAAACCAACAATTCATCCATCAGTTATACGATGTTAATAAATAATTGTTCGTTTATCACTTCTGGAAGCCATATTGTTTTATAGGAACGACGAATTTCGTTAGCCATCGCTATAAAAACATCAAAATGCGGAGCTTTCCTATAATTCCTGCCACGTAAACAAGATGGCCGACCTACATACGTGTCAAGTTTATGCTGTCTCTTTCAGTCACACGACCATTTAGTATTTAGCATCCCTTTCATTTCCTGTGCTAGGAATGTGTGACAGTGTAAATGCAGCATAAAGATGACCATTACAAGAAAGAAACCATGCCAACTTCCCTATTGTGTGTCATAATTCCTTATACTCTATGGCGACGGCACGTTTTCATTGAAATTTCTATTATGTAACTGTCATTCACAATCATTCACCACTTTCTTCTAAAATTCACTACAGCGCAATTAAGTGGCGCTCTTATAATGGCTCGTACAAAGCCAAATTCCGAAGCAATCCTCAACAACTCTATGACGTATTAGGTAGGCACTACGTGCGACATCGTGTCTTTAATCATAAACACCTGTGCCAACCTTAGCAGCGACCGGCAACGACTTTCATCAAATGAAATCATTTGTATACTCGCATTATCAACACTTTTGCAGCATTAAAAGTCACAAAACAAAATAAAAATATTTGCAACAACAACTACTGACTTATCTAAAGCGCTGAACATTGCTAATTAACGACATTCCGTATGTATGATGCACAAGGTGATAATCGGTTGTCATCGCTATATTGTGGGCGGTAGCGTGAGACCGATCAGACGATGATTAGACGATACTGTGTTAAGAATAACTCAATGAGTCAAGACGAATTGACAGAAGCTATTGTGACACATAAACGTTTTGCCAGGTTATTCGATAAATCGACCGATTAGAGTACGAGGAAAGTACTTACGAGTGTTGATAATGACAATAATTGTGCTTGTATTCGCAAAAGTACACATGTGATTGTAGCTTATCGGACTAAATGAAGCTGATAACCATAGTCAATTGTGGAAAAGATAAGGTTTTCTCATATGGGTGTACATGGAGACAGATCTACTTGACTGACAGTTGACATTTTTCACAGAGTAAACAAGAATCGAAGCGCTGAATGATGCTGTAGCAAATTTAAATTGCGAACTGCATACAGGCGCATATTCGCAGATTCTGACATTTCATTCAAATGAGAACTTTTTGCATTGCAGATTCATGAGATTTAGTTTAATTTTTGAAGGTTAAGTTCGAACAAATTTTTCAGTCTGGGTTTATGGATCGCGAATGTATTATGTGGATTGTGAATAAATTGCGCAGGTAAATTAATGCAATTCTAAATCTCGCTATTTAAATCAATTGAGACCAAGAATTCGGGATGAATGAACAATGGAGCATAAACGAGTTTTCGAGGCAGTTTACCGAACGATGAACTTAATGCATGCCTGAAATCGTCGCCTTGTGGCTGCATGTCAAAAAGTTGAAATCGATATCGTTCCCTGCGATATTGTTTCCGATTTCACATCGTCGTAAGAGGAAATCACCACCAAAGTGTTCCCCGGCACTGCACAAAATTATAAAAATCTCGATTGGATTAGTGAACGTGCAAAACTAGGAGCGAAGAATAAGGACATCGATAGCTTGAATTTCATTAGTCTAAGTTAAATCGCTGGAGAACTGGGCCGGCATTCTGTAAGGTGAAAACGTTTAAACGTTTTCGTGCACACGAACAGTTTGCTTCATGTTACATCAAAAACGAAAGAAATTCTTGTGGGCGCGAAAAAAAACGAACGAACACATTTTCTTTGACGTTTTCGCTTTTCTTGCTTCATGTAACCTTAAAAACGAACAGATTTTATCGTCTC
Organism: Cheilosia vernalis; assembly: GCA_949126925.1. Taxonomy (NCBI): domain Eukaryota; kingdom Metazoa; phylum Arthropoda; class Insecta; order Diptera; family Syrphidae; genus Cheilosia; species Cheilosia vernalis. The sequence goes on from OX421358.1 coordinate 12,833,465, forward strand.
CACGAAAGAAAACAAACGACAGCTATTTTGTTGACGTTTATCATTTTCCTATTTATTCTCTTTGAGTTTGGTGATTTTAACTTTTAAGATTGTGCTGAATATTTTACTAGAAATGCTAACAAACTATTTTTTGTTGACCGGCGAAAGCGGCGAAAGTGAAATGGAAAATGAACACGTAAACTTAAAAAGAAATAGAAAAAATCTGCGGGATTGTTCGAATCTTGTCACATTACCTGACACAAGGTTGGTTTATTTAAATTTGGTTCTTAGTTAGAAATTTATTTTTTTCTTTTAGTTTTGTTCAACGTTTTAGGTTAAACATAGCTGCCTTTCATTTGCATACTGGTACATCGTGTGTCGAAATACATACGTGCCTCCTATTTTAAAGCTTTCCTCAACGTCAAAACAACTTAACGAAAATAAAGCTACATACTGAGACTGCCAAACTATAATTTTGTTGTCACACAGTTTCTCAAACCTAAACGAATGTGAACAAAAAAACGTTAGGAGTTACATGAAGCAGATTTTCGCTTTCGCGTAATTTATTTCGTTTTTTGAAACGCGAAAGTGGTTTTCGTTTCGTTATTTATTACAGAATCCTACCCCTGCATTCGTTGATAGCGTGACCGACGAAGATGAAGCGACCAACTATCCGACGGAATTTTCGAACTCGCCGATTATTCCAACTGATGTTCCATTCCAACTCAAGCGGATTTAATTCCCCGTTCGATTGGCTTTTGCGATGACAATCATTAAATCCCAAGGCCAATCGTTGGAAGTGTCCTTGATTAATCTCGAATTTTTCTGTTTTTCGTACGGTCAGCTGTACGTTGCCTGTTCGCGTGTTGGCAAACCGTCTTCGTTGTTTGTTTTTGCGCCGGAAAACAAATCGAAAAACATTGTTTGTCATATCGCTCTCTATTTGGATTCCATTCAAATAAATCACATTGAAATTTGAGCTATCTGTTGGCGTTATATTGAGGAGACGAAGTTGGATGGGTCCGCAAGTTAAATATAATTCTTTTGTTATAGAACAAATAGTAATTTTCAATTCATAAATACATGCAGTCAAATTGATTTGTTCGCAATTCGCTCTTGTGTGAATAGTCCTTAACTGTCAATTAGTTGTCAAATAATTTTCTGAATTAGTGGAAACAGTTATTTTAGAATAATTTATGTGTATAAGCTTAAACGATCGACACACTGGGAATTTTTCACAAGTCTGATGGGAAATTTGTTTTTACACTAAAAAAAATATAGGTAAATTACAATTCTGTTTAATCGCTGGAACAGATTAACTTTAAGCACTGAGCTAAACACTCTATCGGATGATTTAGTTATCAAATTTTCATTTATCCATTCTTTACAAACACAGCTACACATATTGATAGGAACGAGCTCTCGGTTGGAACACATTCACTTTATTTATGCATAAACAAAACATATAAAAATTCGTTTGATTTTTCGAACCATGCATACGCGTGACTTATGGCACAACAAAGAATATATCGTAAAATATAAGTGAATCATCATACTTAACTGTCAGATTATCCCTTCGCGAAAGACACTAATGAGCTGGGTGGATTATTCAGGTTGGCTCTCTTTATTTTCGTCGGCTCGAAGAAATTACTTTTATATTGTACAGACGGTGATCTTGACAAAGACAATGCGATGTGACAAAGACATTTTTATTGAAACAAAGTAGAAAGGAATAAAACCATTCTCTGGGACTGGGACGATCAACCTGCCTGAGCTATCGATGACAGTTACTCAACATTATACACATGTTTCCCATCTAGTTTTGCTGATAAGTAAAGTTCGAAATTTCGCAGGCGAGAAGCCAGTAGGAAGAAAGAAACCATTGTGTAAAACTTAGAGTACATTCAAAACGGATGGCGTGACAGATAGGTACCCTATGACAACAATTTCCCTACTAAGTGACTAGAGAATAGTCGAATATCACGGCAGCTTCAGCGAATTTCTACAGCCAAATTGTTCTGCCTGCATTTTATTAAGCAACTAAATGCCGTTGAAATGTATTTTAATCTTAATTTTACTACAGCACAAACAAAAGCAACATGAAACTTAAAAAATGTTCACATTAACTTAGATAATGACAGCAATTCCTATAAAAAAAAAGGGAAATAACTCATCCCAGGTACGACGAAAACCACAAGAGTATAGGACTCCTTTCTATATGTATCAACATCGTTAAAACACCCCATAAATTCCTCAACATTAACTACCCGTATAGGCATTTCAAGAAGCTAAAGGTTAATCCCTGAAGCGTGTCACCCTCTTTAATTCACTTTTAATGGAATATAGCTACAAACATACGAATGCTGGAAAATATCGATTTCATCACAACCGGAAACTCGGTCTGCCGATTGCGCGTCGTAAACAAATCTCAGTCAAACAAATAATAACAACAAAGCAAAAGAAAAGAAACGCAAAAGTACTTGGCATTCTGGATAAACACGTTCCACATAACACCTATTCAACAACACACAAACTTCGAATCATAATGGAGAAGAAAAAAAATAAAAATAAAACCGAAACCAATACCCGCACAAAACGATTTGTTTGTTTTACCAATCAGTTGTTGCTCTATTAATTTGTTAGAGGTCTCTGGCCTCTTTGGCGTTTCCACCTCGTCTTGGGAGCATTTTACTCTTGTCTGGCTGTCATAAATAATAAATAATATATGCCAACGAATCGAGAATAAATAATAAACAGACATGATATGTGAAATGGTTCTGCACAAAAATGAAACAAGGAACACAATGAAATAATGAAGAGTGTGTTCAGTCTATGAAAAATTATGAGAAGGGCGAAAGGCACATAGCAAAACAAAAGTAATCAAATTGAAACAAGTGTCTTTTAATGACACTCCAAACTGGTAACACGTTTTAAACAAACAAACAAACACCAACCACATCAATCAAATCAGTGAAAGTGAAAATTAAATCACTCGTTTAAAAGTATTTTGACAGCGGAAGTGTGTTATGAAAGCGCGAAGACAATGCCAAGTGACAAAAAATTTAACAATAAGAACGTAAATGTCACATTCATGTACAACCAACAGGACAAAAAAAAGTGTGTAATGAAGGGCTATGGAGGGGGGCTGATTTTATCAAACTTAAGGTTGTGAAACAGAGCTTAATTACTGTTAAACCTGCGACACATTGTGTACGACAGAATTGTTTGACATTTCAACACCCGTGATGTTTTTGTTTCGGTTGAAAAGTCCTCAACGTGAATTGAGTTTATTTTCTAATTCACAATGGATATGGTAGAAAGGGTTCTGATGTTTAAGCGATTTGATTTTGTCACAGGCAATGCGTTGATGTGTTCAAAAAGTGGAGGTGCTGCTAGTTAGATTTTATTTGTTAATGGGTAAACTAACGAGTAAAAACGAAATTAAAGATGGTTGCAATATAAACAACATACCTACATCGAGATCGGTTTTAAGAGAAAGTAATCGTTGCCTTGTGACGGTTAAAAACTGAGAGAGCGGTGGAAAATGTCAAATTAGCCCATCCGGCTCTTAGGATGGACATCCTCGGGGATGAATTCGTCAATCCAGCATCCCTCGCTGACATACACCCAGAGAAGATACTTGTCTGCCTGACTGCCTCTGGAGTAAAAAGACGGCTCTAAAAACTAAAAGGCAAGGCACAATAGGCTCTTTTAAGAAGCCGCAGTGCCAGAGCCCTTTGAAGGTTCTCCCGCATCCAATATAATCTAATCTAATCCGAACTATTCTAAACAGGTATCAAGCTACTTTTGCGATCTCGTTGTGGAGCACCTAGAACGGAGATTGGATGTTAGAATCGGTAGCGTCTGGAGCAAATGTGACACACAAACATACAAGAGACAATTAAAGAACATGCGAAATTGATTGATTTCGAAGTATGCAAGACCACAAGATGAGCTGTCAAAAAAAAAGTACATCTGCCAACCACATAGATCTGTCACTAGCAGTGTTTTTTTGAGCTTCGATCTCAAAGCAAAGAAAAGTAGGACTTCCAGCACGCAATTACAACAACTACTGCGAGTCTCAAGGTGTCAAGTATAGCGTAGCTCAAAAAAACAGTGCCTCTCGTAAGTGCCTAACCCGCATAAGTAGCTTTTTTTTTTTGAGAACCAAAATTCTGAGGATTTTTTCATATAAAAATCATCTTATAAGTTGTACCTTTCGCTTAACTACCTTTCCCCCTTAGGTTAGGTTAGGTTAGGTTGAGTGGGGTTGTGAGTTCATCACAAAAAGACCAGGCACTATAGTGCTCAAACAATCAATTTCCCTGCAGAAATTAATAATGGTCCCAATATTGTTTGAGGAACCAACCTCCTCTAAGTGATTAAAGAAGTACCTGCCAAGGTGCTTCCTTCTACTCCGAGCGATTGCTTGACACTCACATAAAATGTGGAAGATGTCTTCCGTGACTTGTAGGTCCTCACAATACCTGCATATGTCCGAGCTAGCTAGTCCTAGTCTCATGGCATGCTTCCTTAGAAGGCAATGTCCAGAGAGTATTCCTACCGTTAACCTTAGTTTGGTTCTACTGAAGTTGATTAATTCTTCAGACTTTCTCCAGTTTAAAATGGGCCACAGTGCCTTTGAGACCCTGTGACCATCTAGCTGTGACCATCTTGTGGCTGCTAAATGGGAAGTTTTTTCCAATACAACCCTTCTAACCACGGCCATTGGTGGTCTTATGCCCTCAATCATGGTGTTAGGTGAGAGCTCCGCTCCTTCCTTGGCCAGAGCGTCGGCCTTTTCATTACCTTCAATATTACAATGCCCAGGTACCCAATATAATCTGACACGGTTCTGCGAACATAATGTCTTGAGCATTGTACGGCAATTCCTTACTAGTTCAGATTTAGTGGTGTGTGACTCTAGCGCTTTAAGCGCAGCCTGGCTATCAATGTAGATGGCGATATTCTTATTGGATATCGATCTCATCTCAAGTTCCTCCGCAGCTTTGAGTACGGCCAGAATCTCTGCCTGGAACACACTGCATGTGTCCGGGAGTCTCAGGGCTAGATGTTCACTGGAGAATACACCAGACCCTGTGCCCTCACTGGTTTTGGAGCCGTCAGTATATATCGAGGTCTCATTTACCCTCGACACCAAGTTCCTATACCAATCCTCTCTGTCAGGGTACAACACATCATAGGGTGTGTCAAAATCTAGTGTACCAAGACTTTCATCCGCTTTTTCCGGTATTTCGGAGAATGATTCCTTCAAAATAGTACTATGTCCTATCCTACTGTTCTTAAAGAGACCAATATTAGTGAGCCGTAGCGCTGTTACCTGCAATTGATTTTATTTGTAAGTCCAGTGGTAAAAGATGCATGAACGCTTCCAGTGCAGCCGTTGGTGTGGTACGTAAAGCATCCGTAACGGCAATGCAGGCTGTTCTTTGTACCCTGGTCAACATATCCCGTATCTACATACTTCTTGTTTGTGGCTTTCCACCAGACAAGAGCCCCATATGTAATTATGGGTCTTACTACCATTATGTATAGCCAATATAACATTGACGGCTTCGTGCCCCATTTCTTTCCCCCTTAATTGCCTTTAATAATGTTCTACTTGTATTGAATTAGATGAAACAAATTCTTTTAATTTCACATTTTTGAAATCAGCTGAAAAAATACAAAAGCTTTTTTTCCTTTAGCACTTCCTTGTGTTTCATGATTTCCTTTAGTAATAATCTTTATCTATACTACAATGGTGGAGACTGACTGGGTAGCTGTCACTGTCAAAATTTAAACTATCGACGTAATTTTGTTTTGTTGCGAAGGTATGTACACGCTTGTTCATAGTTTTAGAGATAAGTGCACATAAGAGGATTTTTTGTATGACTGCCTAAGCCGCATAAGTGCCTATCAAAACGGGGCATTTAAGGTGAGGCACTTATCCGGGTTTTACTGTAAAATTAAAATTTAGTGGAGGGAATTTCGCTCTCGCGAAAAAAGTTACTAGCTGTTTGCAGAAGTTCCCGCAAGATTGCTAATTGCTTTGGACACTCGTTTAAACAAACAATTTACCCCAATTGAATTGATCCAAGTCCATAGCAACGTAGCAACGATTAATACCTGGGTTATTTGTCAGAATTCACTTGGTCGTAATTCACGCGATCTTATGAATAAGAAAACAACGAAACTCAAAAAATATATGCAATAAATTCCAACTCTTTTACGGTACACAACATCTTTTCCAGGCGCACGGCGATGAGTTCATTATTAGATGAAGCACCATCGTTGTCCTCCGCTTTGAGAACCGAAAACGATATATGAAGTCGCGGTCGTCCCATTTTTCGAGTCCAACACGTGGTAGCATCTTGTACTGACGTCTTTCACAGACCAAACTGCGCTCGTCTTCTTTGGTGCCGGAATCAGACGATGGCCAGTCTTCCCAGAAATAACTTCAACTATACATCGCTCAAGTTTTAAAAATTAATATTTGATTATTTTCGCACAGTCAAAAACAAAAATAAGAAAAAAAGATCTGACATTTTGACGTAAAAACCCCAAGTTTGTTCTACAACTTCTATTATTTCGGGAAATTGAGGGGACCCAAATTTGATTAACTTTCCGTTTTCTCAACTTCGGAATATCCAAAGTTGAGCAATTCAACTTTGAGTGAATAAAAGTAAGTTCTTAAGTTGAAAATAAGAATTCCCAATTTGTGTTCAACTTCGAGTGAATAAAACAGCCCTTAGTTTATTCAACAGCTCCGGTATCTCGTATTTGTAAGATTCGAAAGAAATTCCATCTGATCCTGCAGCATCTTCATCGTTCAGATGATCCTCCAGGACATCTTTCAGAGCTTTGAATCTACCAAAAATACCACATTATCGTAAATGGCAATCATTCAACTAATATTAGGCCACTTCAAAAGGCAGCTGAGTTTGACAGGTGTCAAATGCAAGCGCCAATAACTTGAAACAACGAAATGAATGAGCCCATATTGAAATTTATGCAAAAGTGGCATGCTATTGGCAACAAAAACCAAAACAAAAATGTAAAACAGCAGATAAAACTCATTCACCATAAACATACGAAAATTATGGAATTTATGGAGCGATAAATGCATTTAATTAAAATTTGTTTGGTTCCATCTATTGACAAATGTACAAGTTGGCCTGCGATATCTGGTGGCAAAGAAAAGAACCCTATCAGACAGGAATCTGTCATCGGTAAGCGGTACGTGCATTTTTGTAAAGGCAATTTATTTTTATTTTATAAATGACAAACTATTCTAATTGATACAAATGCCTTTAGTCGGTCTTACAGCCCGATTCTGCCGTTGTGAGCCCTCACAAGTCACAAGCTCTTGTGAGGTTTGTTGTGATTCGATAACTTTTTCAGAATTCTACGATAACCCTCACAACAAAACTCACAAAAAATTCACCTCAGAATGGTCACTTCCAAATTGGTACAAAATTTTCCACAAAAGGCCGAGCTCGCACACGAAGTTATTAAAAATACATAAAATAACATTTTTTTGGCCACAATACGTGAAATATGTTTTAGAACTGAAGGATACAAAATTATTAACGACATTTGTCACAAATTAAATTCGATGCCTTCCTCAGTTTTTTTATACAATAAAATGTATTTTTTCCGAAATGGTTATAAATGTTGCATAAAATGCGGTGTTAAGGTCATTAAGTGTGTGGAAATATAAAACTCACCATCAAATGCAATAATGGTTGCCATTTGTGAGCCGTTATGACTGGTTTTGAATTTTGTGACCTGCTCAATAGGACATCACAAATTCGATTGTTTTTGTGAGCCTCACAAGTTGTGAGTGTACTGACAGAATACGAAAACCTCACAAAATCAATTTCACCTCACCTTGGGAGGGTTTTGTGACTTGTGAGGTTTTCCAGAATCGGGCTGTTAAATTCAAGTATTGTTTATGAAAAATAAAACAACCCTGGGTCCATAAAATATGTTTGAATCGTTTAAAAGTGGAGCGAAAAATGTCTGTAAACAATTTTGTTTTTTTTTTTTTTGGATTAGACTCTTTTTTTTAACTGTTTAAAGTTCTTTAAATTGTTGTTAATATTCTATTTGTTGTGCATGCAGCATTATCCCAAATACCAATGGCGGACCCAACTAACCGAGATTTATCTCAGACTCTCTCGATAGCTATACGATCATTTTGGAAGGTTTTTGCTTGGAAATGCTCCCTTGACCAAACGCGTGCAGTATCTATTATCATCTCTTGCAATTGGCTTTAATATATGGAATTCTTTAAAATTAAAACTAAATATTTTAAAGAATTTAGGAAATAATTTTCCCATGCGAAGTAAAATTGACCACCTTTTTGAAGGGAATCGAGAGTCTAAAATTTGTACATGGTTATACCATTTCGTCTATCACCCTTATTGCGAAGATCAACTATCAACCGATTGACGGTTGATAGAATTTATCAATTTAATTAAAATTCGGTATTGTGAAAATGAATTGATAAAGTATTGTGCTATTGTGAATACCTTCAAAATAATACCTATTATTGTGAATGGGAATGTGCGTCTGACAGATGTCATTTTGAGAAACATAAAAAGAAAATCATCAGAAAACAATAAAATCAATAAAATTAAAAACAAAATTGTGTTGAAAAAAAAATATATTTAGCCACTTTTCCGAAGTTCGTTCAGGGAGCCCTAGGATGTTTAGCTCTACAGAAATTATTCTCCACTTTGCATTAGCTACAGCTTTAGAGCAAAATCCTTTGGCGAGTTCAACGTTCTCTTCCATCAACTGGACCAATCTGCACAACTGTCTTGTTGCTTACTACTTTTTGAGACCTTTGGAAACAAAAAAATTACAAATTTTATCGAAACTCCCATTATTTTAGTTATTTTTGTAATCAACACGAACTCATCAACTGCAAATTTACGATTGAAAGGAAAATTGGCAGTTGACAAGAAAATAGATGAAAATTGTTGTTCGTAATAACGATTTTTTCCATTCACAATAGATTATTAAACAAAAAATCACAATGGATCAACAATATTGACAGTTGACAGTCACATTAGCATTTAATAAAACTGATTGCTAAGTATCAACTATCAATTGACAGTTGTTGATCTTCGCAATACTGGTGTATATAAGTTGCACTGGGATACACCACAATGAGACACTCGATCCAAAACTTTTTTTTTGTCATTTTCCATTTTGTATGTTTTTAATTAACAAAAAATGTATTAATATTCCAAAATATTTAAATATTTAATCTCGCTTAGCTTCTTTTACGCATATTTTTTCGCTCATCTGTCAAACTTGTCTAGTTGGGTTCAAATTATATCCGCTTGGGTACACCCTCCATTTCTCAATTATTATCAATTTCAGCTACCACATATTCAACGCGACATCTATTGTTAAACATTACTTAGCAAAACTAACAGCCAATAGATGTCTCTAGCATTCTATTGAGAAATCCAAGATGGTTGACATTTTGTTGCACTTTACATTCGCTTTGATCCAAGAGCGCTCAATATTTTGGCGTGATTTTTTGACCAGGGTTTGTATGGAACTGACATTTAACTAGTCCATAATATAGTATGTCAATGGTTAAAATAAAACCCACTTTACACAAGACACAACACAGGCATAGGCATAAATGACTTCTACTATCATCTGTCAAATTCGCATTCGCAGTCATACTTATTTTATTTATAACATAAGACATAAGAACGGAAACCATTACAAGTAAAAATTAAATTTCTTTTGCTATTTTATTGATATCTTAGTCAATCATTTAGCTATCCAAATGTTCAGCCGTAGATTGGGAAATATAAAAGCGATATCTTGTGGAACTCAACTCCACTCAAAGAAATTCCAAATCTGACAGGTGGTCAACTTAACCAAGCATTTTATTTAAGAAAATATTATGATAAATAGATGATTCCTTTTCTACGGAATTCTTTAGTTGTTTTTTTTTCAATTATCTAAAGAGCAATAAAATAGATTGGAAAACGTAAAACCACAAGCGTAGTGTGAATCAATGAGTTGTATTTTATTATACGCCTGCGAAATGACGGCTGAACATTAAAAACTGCTGCATGAATGGTTTTCCAACGTTTAGCGTCTATTAAAGGCGAACCCTTGTGACTTTGCGCTTGTACTTTCATCAGTTTTGTTCGAATCATATTGACGAGCTATCACTTTGGTCACAGTGTCGCCCCATTTAAGGTATGAGTCAACGGTCTGTTGAAATATTCGCCGATCACCTTGCAGGTTCTCATGTATATCGCATAGGTGATTATTTCGCAGTAAAACGAACACATTCATTGTGTAAACAAAATTCGGTTGAACACTTTGGTTGTGTTCTTCCGTTGTCTCTTTTTAGTCATTCAGAGTTTCCATTTAAGTGTCAAACGATTCCTTTGTATTTTCAGTTGTTATTGTTAATTTGTTTATTTTTTTTTTTTGATGAATTTCCGGAATAAGCTTACACCCACTTGACTTATCAGTCAAAATTGATTCATTAGAACTTTTTCTATATAGGTATTTGTATTCATATTCATCAACAAAATATGTGTACAATTTAAATAGTTAATCGAGGAGCGTGTGCTCATTCTCCGAGAAACTGTCGGGTGCACATTAATTGTGCTAAGAAGGGAGGGGCGATAACACTTTAATGTTTTTAACCTTTTTTTGTCTGCGTTCGCGATCTTTTTAATTGCCGGCTGACTCAAGGTTCAAGTTGTGTTATTAATTTGCTTTGCAAAGTGTTGTCATGTTGCACAGCGAAAAGTAATGTTCAATGTAGATTGTCGTACCTTCGGTGTCAATTTAGAAAATCAAGTTGCTTTATTTGGTTTATGCTGACGGAGTGATTACATTCAATTTGTTGTTAGTCAGATTATTTTATGGTACTTAAAAAAAAAAACACTGAACCTTCAGTGGTGTGTTTTGTCTCGGGTTCGATCCCGGGAAACACAAATCACATGTCAAAGTTTTTCCAATGGGCCTCGGAAACTTTCAGCAAGAAGAAGAGTTTGGAAGAGTTTGGAAGAGTTCGGAATTAAAAACTACTCCACATAAGAAGAACTTGCACAAGAAAAATTTATGTATTTGATATACAAGACAGCTGGCAGCGTAGATTTCTTTTTGACACTTCACCAACACGTAAATCCCAAGTAAATATTATGAAAAAGTCTTGATCGGTAACGATATTTTTCCTACAGCAACAAAATAACGAACTGTCAAGTTAGTATGTACTCAATCACGATATTCTTGACTGGATATATCGGATGTACCTCCATAGACGTCAAATGATCATATGAACGTTCCAGGCCAATCAAAACTAAGACACATAAACTCTATTCGCGTACTTTCCCCAGTCAAGTACTAAAAAAAAATCTGTCAACTTCAACAAATTGAGCGAAACTCTCTCAGGGGGGTGAAAATGTACTCCAATCCAAAGCAGAGACAATACTGAGACTGAGACAACCATCTTCGGCCGACTTCACGTTGCTTTACCTACAAGTTATATTTTTACGGACTTCATTTGGTGGTATTGATACACAGAATTTCGTATTGACAAATGTCACCTAACTTCGGAAATTCCGGCTCACCTACTCACTGTAAAAAAAAATATGAGCAACTTCCTCTGTCGTCAAAGTCCAGTTTCCTTTCCAGTCCAGTTTCCTTCAAGAATCTAAGGATGAGTGCTGGCTCCAGTGACAAGATTGCCTCATCAGATAGTTTGCACTTGCCCAAGTATTTCAGTCTTTTGTGGGTCAGTGTACCACATGATCAAAGCAAGTGGTCCGGGATTTCACTGGACTCATTGCAGAATCTTCAAAGACCTTCTTCAAATATACCCAGTTTCCTGAGGTGTTCCTTGAGTCTTCAGTGCCCCGTTAGGACACGGAGGTTATTTTTGCTCATGCCGATGCAAGCTTGGAATTTTTTTCGGTTGTAGTGTCCCAGAAGTTTCTTGGCCAGCCTCATGCCCTGAGTGTTATGCCAGGTTCTTGCCCTGTTTTCTTTCTCTTGTTTCGTAAATTCTTCTTTCATGGTGTCATACCCTATTCCGCTGAATGGTTCAAGACCTATGAACGTTTCTGATGCTCCCTTTCTTGCTATAATGTCGGCCATTTCATTCAGCGTATTCCTACGTTTCCATGCACCCAGCAGAGGTTTATTTTGTTTCATTAAGTTTTTGAAGGCATTCCCATAGGTTAGGTTAGGTTAATGATGTAGGAATTAAGTGCCATAATAGCAGCTTGGCTGTCTGACATTATAGCTATAACACAATTGACTCTGTCGAGGTTAATTTGGACACACCTGTCTATGGCATAGATTTCAGCCTGGAAGATGCTCGTGCCTTTGCCCATTGGCTCAGAATATTTGGTTCCAGGCCCAATTACTCCCGCCCCCAGTTGCCTTATCAGTTCTCGACCCATCAGTGTACCACTTTGTTGTGAGATTGCTCAGTCCGTGAATTGTGCATTCATTGCTCAAGTTCTTCTTATTTCTGAGCTTAGTAACAGAGTTCTTTTGGAAATCAAATCTTTTTAAGATGTCGTCTCTAGGAAAGGACAATAATGGTTGTTTTTCGAGTAGAGCGTCAAACTGCCTGAGTGTGATGCACTTTCCTCTTCCTATTCCTTCCTTGGCCATTCTTAGGTTCGTTTTACGTGCATATTCCTCAACCAATAGGTGCAACAGAGTTTGTTCCAATAGCACCTCCATAGCTGCGGTTGGGCAAGCTCTCTCATGGCCCCTGTAATACATAGGTATGCCGTATGCCAGTCTTTGCACTTTATTGAGTGTCTTACTTGTGGTGGATAGACTGGTTCTTTTTGCCCATGCAATCGCTCCATACGTGATCATTGGTCTCACTACAGCAATATACATCCATCTGAGAATGGTCGGGTGCTACATCCCCAGGATTTGCCAGCTAGGCTCCGGCAAATCATTAAAGCCCGCGTTGCTTTTCTGGTTATCTCTTCGGTGTGTTTGCTCCAGACGAGTTTGCTGTCTTGGTATAGTGCCAGATATTCAACTTCATTGACTGATGTCAGTGTTGTACCCGACAGCCTTATCTGCCTCAGTCGTTCAAGTTTTCATTTCCTCGTGAATGGTGCTGTTGTCGATTTTGCCGGATTTAGGCTAAGCCCAGACGTTACGCATCAATCCCGAGCTATTTCGAGTCCTATTTGTACAATGTCGCATAGGATTACCTCAAATTTACCCCTGGCAATAGTTACTATGTCATCACTAATCAGCATATGCTTGACAATTGATGCCCTGGTTCGTCAATTTCTCAAGTAAGTCGTCTACTACAAGACTCCACATTAGGGCGGATACAAACAATTTACCTTGTCCTTTTTGTAGTTGGACTGGCGTAATTCCGTCCACCGCCGGTGATTTATAAGGCTGAAAGTAGTCAATTGCCCATTCTAGTCGCCCTCTGGAGAAGAATGCGGTTAGGTTTGGTTAGGTTAGAGTGGCAGGCCGCCTCAAGTGCAGCCGTGTGGCCAAATTAGGCCCATTGTGTTACCACAGGATCGATATCGACTCCTTATCTACCCGTTGAACCAGCTAAGAATGAAGCGATGGAGGCAGTTGATACCTATGTTTGCGAGTTCGCTGAGATTGTCGAAGAAATATTCTCCGAGGTATATTTATCTACGGAGTGACAGTGCTGGACACGTACAGAGAAGGTGCAGAATAGTCTCCTCCTCCTCCTCGTCCATACAGCTTCTGCAGAAATCATTTGAAGGGAGGCCTATTGAGGCAATTGAGGACAGTTGTTGAATTGAAGACGACAGAATCCAGGGACTTAATCGCGGCTTGACTGTCGGTAAAGATGGTGATATCCTTTACAGATATTACATTATACCGAAGCCACAACAAGGCCTCTTTGATCGCCATGACCTCCGCCTGAAATATACTACAGTGATTAGGAAGGCTGAATGAGATTTTACAATTTAGATCATAAGAGAAAACACCCCCCCCCCCCCCCCCTACTCCTGTTTCAGTTTTTGACCCATCTGTATAGAAACAGACAGACTCCTTACGGGGTACTATTTCGTTCTCCCAGTCACTCCTGGAGGGTATGTAAGTTGAATGCGGTTGCTATTTTCCAATCCCCTTCCCGAGGTCTTTGAATATTGGTCGTGCTCCTATCGTGTGTGCTCGGATGACTACCAAGGAAATGAGTTTCTAATAGAAGTCGCACATTCTGTTAATCATTTTCTTTAAAGCTGCTATCCGGTTTTCTGAGAAAGATTGATATTCCTTCTGTTTCTGCTAGTGCTTCATGCACTCTGGTCGCAACAGAAGTATGCACAATTGTCCCACAGAATTTCCTTAAGCTTTCTCAATTTGCTTTCCTTATTTCTTTGTTGTATGAAGTCATTGCCATGCGGTAGCTCTGCCAGTCTCCAGTACGTTTCGCTATGTTAAGCAGTTTAAGTGTTTTCGACTGAAGTCTTGACAGATTGTTGCTTCACCGTGGAACCTTATTCTTCTCTGCACTTCTGCAGCTAGTTTCGAATGGCTGATGTTTCGCCCTCTACGGTTTGTTCGAATTCTAAATGATAAGCTGGAGCTCTCATCTTCGAGGTACTTTGATCCAGCTACATCTTATCCATATCACAAATATAACCTTCATTTTGGGAATAAATAAAACCTTCTGGAAGAACATTCGACCACTGAATTTTCGTTATTTTGACATATTTGTCAGTACTCGGCGGTTGTAATTCTCCGACTTTCACTTTTTATGTCTATCTTTCGATATAGACTTTGTGCGATCTATAAAGGGGTAGCCGACGAATCTAGTCAAGAAAATCGTGACTGAGTAGGTAGGTACTTAGTTGACAGTTCGCATATGTGTGGCTAAAGTAGGAAAAGTGCCGACCAATCTAGTTTTGACGTTCAGGTTACATATAGTCCAGACTTATCAAGTCGACTTAAGATAACAAAATTTTTGAATGCTCCCAGTCTGACAGCTGGGTCACTAGACATGTTTTAGTTTTTTTTTTTAGATTGGTCATGTGAAACGTTTTTTCAGTTGACGTTTACGGAGCGATAGCGGACAAGTCAAGAATTCCTTGACCAAGTACTAAGTTGACATTTCGTTATCGACCAATCTAGTTTTTACACGGAGGACACATCTAATTTTTAGTGCAGGAAAATCTAGTCGGAAATGCAGTGATGTTAAAACTCAATGGCCGTGTTCTATGGACACAGCTAGGGAACTAGCGTCCCGTCAAACTCCACATAAAAAAGTTAACGTTGACGTTTCATTTCAGGGAAACTATTTTTGTGGATCTCACGCTAAATTAATCTTAGCAAGTAATGTGTCAAACAAAAGAGATCTTCATGGAACATACGCAAAACATTTTTATTTCGTGTAGGTATATTAAACGTACAATAATAGGCGAAGGCAAATAGTTAAGAACAACGATTACTACCTTAAACATAACATATTTGCTCGATTGTTTCTTTGCTGCGATTATTGTAAGGGAATGCAATGGCGTTTTTTGTAATTTGTTTTCCCATATACCTATGTTGTCTATAAGCCCGTTCACTATAATGGTAGAATTTGTACCATTGGGCGAACCCTAGTGGCAGCTTTGAACACTGATGAGAGGTGCATTAGTAATCGACTTTAAATCAATTCTCTTAGAACGGAATCCGTCCCCTTCAGGAGAAGAAATGTGACTGGTTTAACGAGGATAATGGAAAAATGTCTAGGTAACCAACCCATTTGCTTAAATCGTTCTTTTTCGTTTCTATAAATTGACGAAATATGCCCACCATCTTTTCCATTGTGACTTTCATGTTCCCACAAACTGACATTATAATTTCAAACTATAAAGGTGTTTCCATGTCAATGTCAAGACAACAGCGATAAACAAATGACAGATGACTGTCCGCCTATAGCTGCCATCCAGTTTATTTTTATAATATGTTCAATGAGAGAACCTGGCATCAGATCCAGGAAGTACCTAGCCATCGAAATCGATTATCCACTGCACGATCTACAAGTCTATGAAAAATTAATTCCACGCAAACCGGTCAAGGATTGTTGCTGAATGCTGACAACACCGCACAGCCACTTGAGGTTTTGTGCTGGTCATTCTGCAATGAACCCAGCCTCTCAAGTTAGTACCCACGTACAAAAGTACAAAAGCCAGCAAAAAAATGCCACCCAACAATAGACCACTTTTACTTGAACGCTTACAATAGAATTATAATCTTCATCTCCACTCCGCCGTCGCACTACAAAGAACAACGAGCTATTGCTGGAGCTGAACTGGTGGTGGAGGCTCTTCACATTTTATCATCTCATCAAAATACAAACATCACTCAACATTCAGCCATCATCCCGCAGTGATTTAATTCAATTTAAATAAATTAACAAAATTATGTGTGTTATCGCTTGTTGGAATTCTTTTCAGTTTTTTCTCGTTTTATGAGTTTCTCAGTTTTCCACCCGTGTCGGTCCTCGGTCCTCGGTCGCCTTCATTCACTGTACGGGTACATGTACATAGTAGATAATGTACTACAATGGGTGGAGTCAATAAACTGAATTTTTTCATTTGGCGGCTGTTGAGATGCAGTTGCAGGCACAATTATGACAAAATTCTATTCAGCCTTAAAGTTGATGGATAAAAATCCGAATTGGAATAGAATACGCTTTGAATGCTATAGCTATCTTTATTTTATTTTTGTGCAGCTAAAACAATCTTTTTGGTTTTGTTTTTGAAAATTTCACACACACCTTACTGACCGAGATTTTTCGGAGAACTTTTCACTCACCTGTGCGTGCAAATTGATGAAACAATCAAAAATCGAATTCCAGAGAATGCTGGTTGGAATCCTTTGACTTTAAATTTGAATGTTTGCAAACGAAAGAATTTTTTTTATCATTTTCTATTTTGTTTTAATGAATTTTCAGAATTTTTTCATATACAAAACACACACTTTTGTCTCAACATATTCACCACCCGACGATACACCACTCAACACACATACACGCGGCACTGCGAGAGGAAAATAAATCAAATTTTTCTTCTTTTTTTTTCTCACTTTACAAACTATGAAAGGATAGTGGACTAAGAAGCGAACAAAAAAAATATTTTTTTTTTTTCTTCTACGGATGTAGGTACTTATTTTCTCACGCGATCAAAGGATGTAATTGCACTTGCAGAGGATACCGGGATGAGAATCTTACATCGAATGGACTTTTTTAGCAATTGGAAAGAATTGATTTCAAGATTTCTATTTGAGTTCTTTTCTTTTCACAGAATTAAACAGCTTGGCGAACGGCAAAGTGCAAAACAAAGCGAATGCGAAATTTTTCCTCAACTGCGGTTTGTTGGAGAAGGAAAATTTTATGTGAGTAAAAAAATAAGTTTGACAGAACTCGCGGTGACTAGAGAGAGACAGAAATAGTAACGGCTAGCGGCTAGGGAATTAGTGGAAAAACGAGAAACGATATTATTTTCGAGACTCGTAACATTGGGTGGCTTGGTAATTCGATGAATAGATGGCGCAATAACCTTCACGGTTACAAATTGAAAATAAATTTGAACACATCTCATTTTTAACTTTCTGCATTAGGTACGTATAGTAAAAGAAAAATATTGGGCACGTTCGGTTTAGTAAGTCTGACAGCTGTATGACTAGATTTGTTTCAGTTTTTATTGGCACAGAGTGATCAGGTGCATGGTTTTTGCAGTTGACGTTTATGAAAAGGAAGCCGACAAATCTAGTTGACATTTCGAAGAGTCAAATTTAGAATAAACACTGCATATTTCTAAAGTTGAGAGAAAAAGGTGTCATTTCTTGGGGTAAGTACTCTGGTACTGTTTTTTTGAAAATTATTATTAAAATGTCAAAAGGTCAAAAGGTCAAATATTAGAGAAAATATCGGCATTCGCAACAAAATTTCAAACGAAACAGTACCAATGGAGAATGGTATGAAGAAATTCGTTGTTGTTAATTTAATTTCTTTTAAAATGTGAAATCTCTTTAGAAAGTTCCAAGTGAGCAAGTCAATCGAGCTGTGCCAACACATTTCTTCTTTTGACGGCACTTACACTGTCAAAATTAAGCGAACATTAAGCGAAGTGGTAGAGAGCAACATAGGAGAGCCGCTTAATTTTAACTTTCCTGGAACAGCGTACTAGGCTTAAAAGGCTTTTCACACCAAGCTCAAAACCGCGTTTTCCTCAAAAACTTGTCGATGCATTCACACCGACTGCCAACTAGTTTTCGTTTGACGTTTCAATGAGACACTAGTCGTTAAACTTCGGTGCAAACTTTTGTGATTACAAATTTCGATCGCATTAATTAACAAACAACAAGAATTTAGTGTATTTCAAAATAACATTAGCCCATCAATTAATTGTGGAAAATTATTTTAAGTTGTAAGTTGTACAATTTGTTCGGTCAGCCATTTTGCTGAATTTGCCGAATATTGCAAAAGGTGTGTTTTTTCAACAATCCAACGATTGGAAGTCAGTTTCGGGGTGTTTTTATGGAAAACGACTTTAAACGACTCGTTTGAAAACTGAAATATGTATGGGAAAACTTCTGTCTTCGTAGAAGTTTTCGAGTGTTTTCTCGAAAACCCAATTTTAATAATTCTTAATTTGGCAAATAATGTCGGATTCGTAATAGTGCATAGAAATTATACATATATTTTCAAAGATCCGTAAATTCATTTGCTGACTTTTTTTGAGGAAAAGCTGGGTAGAAAAATATTCTTGAGACACCCTGCTTATGGAAAAGGTATTCAATGCCACCAAAATTTTATACACCTAACATTATCCAACTATTTTCAATGAAAAAACTATTTAACAATTGCGAAAAATATTGTCTTCTCTTAAGGAAACATCTGAAATTCCAATAAATTACACAACCACATCCTACAAATCATTTTTTCACGTAGAAATGGTAGAAAACTAGTGCGACGGACAATAAAAACGAAGTGAACTAGAACCAAGCGTAGGTACTGCGCAGTGAAACATTCATATGGAATGTTCATTTTGACATTTGACACTGAAAAATTTGTATGAACATTTGGATTTCACGTTAACTGTGTACCTGTGTGCCCGCTCTAAGGCGCCCGTTGTAGGCAGGTTGCACTTTGATTTTTCTTTTGAATGGCCAATAATCTATATATAATCTCTTTAGAAAAATCAAGATATTTTCAAGTTGGTCCGCATCATTTTTTAAATCCCTCCACATCCTTTCCGTTTGCTTCAACCGTCTTCCAACGCCATCTTTGTATCGAGTTTAAGATCCTTTGTATTTTTTAATTATCCAGGCGTGCGTTGGGTTTCTTAGCAATGGTTAATTGTTACAATTGACGTCTCGTATTCCACTTCCGTTGTGACCGCGCCATAGCTTTCTCCCCGAATTGACTTTTTACTGTCACCACGCTCTCTGAACAGACAGAAAATATACATTTGACTGTCACGATAGGAATGGAATCGCAGTAAACAATAGTAACATTATTAACCATGGTTAAGAAACCAGAAAGGCGACCAACATTTCGGCAACCACTTGAAAACGTTATTTCTATTTCTTGTTTAAAACATGTGAAATGAGAGTGGCATTTAAATAAACCAACAATTCACCAGTCAGTTAAACGAATTAATTAAACAACTGTTCATTCATCACTTCCGGAAGCGTGTCAATGCAGTCCCTTTTCAAACTATAGATCTGATTTTTGAGTTTCGATCTCAGCAAAACATAGTAACGTAGGATTTTCGTCGCTCAATTACAGCAACTACGGTCTACTTGACACTTTGCGGACTCACAGTACCTAATTGAAATTGCGTGCTGAAAATCCTAATTTACTTTGCCTTGCTGAGATCGAAGTTAAGAAAACATCCCTTCATTAGGATTTGGTATTCCTTTAATCTTCCGTTTTAGGAATTTGTGATGTTATAAATGCAGCATTATTTATGTTTAAATCAAAAGCGGAACGTGTGAAGGCTTATAATGAAATTTCTGTGCTGATTCTGTATTTCACACCAGCTTTAACCAAAAATGCATTGTCAACAAAATCTATTCCAATCAGTCTATATCCGATTTTTCGTATTTAAAAAAATTTCACACCGCTTTCAACAAATTCCCATTCCAACATATTCCCCATTCGACCCTGCGAACGCACCCTCCATTAAACACCACACGGACACATCCATCCAGCGTACTCAGCTACTCAGCAATCTACCACACCGTCCAACCAACAAAAAACATAGATTTTCTATTTCGTTGTTTCAGTTTCAGTTCGTTTTTCATCTGCTTCTGATCTATTATGGGGGGAAAATGGATCTGAAAACGCGTGCATCGCTGACAAGAAGAAAACTTTAAATAAGAAGTAATTGACATAAAAATACCTTCAAATCGACGTAAAAACATTCGCCTCCAATCTTTCCTCTCCGTAATTCATCAAATTTGGTTCTTGTGAAGCAGTGATTCGGCGACAGAAAACCTGAAACTGAAGAAAATCCTAAAGTGAAAAAAAAACCCAAAAGAAAAACCAGTGCACAGTGAATTTTCTATCCGACACACACACACGACATATACATATCTATACATAGTATATGTCTAGTTTTTTTTTTCGTTCGTTTCTCCGTCTCTCCGTTTCTAATCTATTTGCAATACATCTCGCCACAAAAAGAAATGCTAAAAGCTAAGTGTATAAAAAATGAAGAAAAATATACCCAACGTGAGAAGTGATGAAGCTGCAAATAATTATGAAAATCAAAAGCAAAAGCAGATTCGCCGTGTCAAATATGAGTGAATAGTGTCAAGATACAGTGATCAACAGAGCGCGCGGGAATTTCTTTCAATAAATTTTCAGTAATTAAAGTTATATCAAGTGAAAAAAGCAAAAGCAAAAAAAAAAAAAAGTGTTCATGAAGCTCTGAAAAGATAAAAGGAAAAATATATCTAAAAATTATTTAGAGAAGTGTGTATGTTGAAGGGAGAAGGAAGAGCACAATAGAAGCAGAAGGAATCGTCGTCGTCGTCGTCGGCTGAATCGTTGCTTAATTTTCTATATTTCTTTTCGCTTATGTTCTGATGCGCGTGTGTGTGTGTGTGCACGTCTTGCTCGTCGCGGTACGTTCGGTTTCATGGAAGTCTTCCCCCGTCTAAGGCAGTGTAAAGTATTTTATTTATAAAACAATATTTAGCATGTTTCACCGTTCTGTTTAAATTTAGTTTCAAATCGAATTTGGGTGATGAAAAGAATGAAGCAATTAATCTGTGTGAGGTGACACAAGGATATTCTTAAAGTTTATTTAATAGTTTTTCTTTTGGGGGGGAATGGTGGCAATGGGCAGCAGACATTTTGGGTACTGATTATGTATACACATGCGGTGGATGAGCGAGTGTGCGTGCGCGCGCGATTATGTGTTTTGAATGTGGTCTCTGCACATATGTGTATAGAAACAGCGATATCTCTATCAGTGGCTTTCAAACTATTTTCAAATTTGTCTCTTTATTTTGTTGCTTTGTAATTCCTTTTGTGTGAGGTGAACGAATAAAAACAAAACAGAAAAGTTTAGTGAAATAGGTGGGAACTGGGAACGTACGTAACGACAAAATTTAACGAAGTAGGATTGAGTTTTTGTGAAGAAGCAAAACAGTTGTGCAAGTGACAGTATTTGCGGTCATTTAAGTGTTTTCCTTACGACCAAATGCATTTAATTTTTGAAAACGCATCAATTTTTTTATATAAACGTTTTAACTCGCCATGCAAGTTCAATAGAACAATTATTATAAAGTAGATACAGCTTTTTGAATCAGAGATACCTTCTGAAAGTTTGTTTTCGTTCGGTTTCGAAGAAATTCAATAAAGAAAAAAGTAATGTTTTCATGCATTTCTTTCATCTCCCTCTCTCTCGATATGTGTCTCTTGCTCGTATCGTTGCACTGTTGCGGTTCGTCTAATATTTTGTGTAGATGTGTGTTACAATGGACTCGATGGAAATGGGTTGGGGCTTGGGGAGCACGAAGGTGGAGGCAATTATGATGATGAAGGCGCATCGCCATCACGTATGCATGCATTCTCACATCACATTATCTATCATCGGTTGGTTACTATTTTTGTTAGGTTCCTATACAAAAAAAAAAAGAAGACAAATACCGAAAGCGATTCGGTGTGGGAATGGAGGGCAAAGAGGAATTGTGAATAATAAAAATAATAATAATACAAATATCGAAGAAGACAAGAGCGAAATAGAACGAGACAAACAACATTATAAGCGCAATGAATTTTCAAGAGTTCATTAAACTGTCAAAAAAATAAATTAGCAAAGCGTGTGTTGGATTTTCATTTCGTTTTTTTTTTATTATTCGATGTTGATGCGATTAATTATTTCAGAGTCGCAAGATGGTAAAGGCCTTTGTAATAAATCTTTCTCAAGCTAAGAAAAAAAAAATATTTCGGTAAAAATAGAAAACAATAAAAATGACAGATCTCCACTTGGCCGGAAAATGGAGAAATAGAAGAATACAGGGGAGCTATGAATAGTCTACCATTAAATTATTGATTTTTTTTAGCAAATATTCTCAGATCCATGTAAATATGTAAATGTAGCTGCTTTAAGAAATGAATCTATTATTTAAAACATTTAAGGCTGCCTTACCTACGTCGGCAAAGGTAGATAATCTAGACCAAATGTTGAGGTAGGTTTTGAAGGACATTCTACCTATTATTTTATCCAATATCTCCGGATATTGACAAATAACTGTGTGCATGTGGGAGGCGAATGTTAGTCGCATATCTATTTGGAGGTGATAGTTGTCGATTTTGATCTAAAAATGGGTAGGTAGCAAAACGCTTTTTATTTTACCCATATGTACCATATGTACCTACCTAGGTACCTAACTATATTTATATTTTAACGATAACAAAGTAGGTACTAGGTAGGTGTATATTCGAATAAGAAGTAAAATGTGACAATGGTACTTTTCGTCTTGATAGTTACGTGTATACCTACCTGAAGAAAGCCGCCCACTTGATAATATCTTATCACTGTTGACACTTCTAGTCAGTTGTTTTTATTGACAATGGGGACGTTCAAATACCTACATATTTAGTTTAGAGGACGTTCAAGTATCTAATTTAGTAAGTCTGACAGCTGACTTGGTATGTCTCAGTTTTGACAATAGATCGATCACATGAACAGTTTCTGCAGTTGACGTTTATGTAGAGGTATTTAGGTAGTCGAATCATGTCAAGAACTTCGTAACTGATTTCTTATTGTGGCTAACGTAAAAAATTTAACGTTCAAGGTGCCATTTAGTCCAGACCAATCTAGTCGACTTAAGATAACTAGATTTTTTAATGTAGGTAACCATTTCCTTTATAGATAAAGAGGATGTTTTAGTTTAAGTGGTAGGTACTTGCGTCATCTAGATTTGCCTCAACAAGGTTTGCGAACGCGATTACTTGAGTTGTCAACTAGATGCCATTGAGAATAATTGTCAATAATCTAGAAACCCGTTACAAAGATTACAATAAAGTAGTTACCTATGTACTTGGATGTCGATGTTGATGTTACTACATACACATTCGTTCACATTTTTTTTTTAATGCAGGCGCGCTTTGGCATAAATTTATACGGTAAATTGTATTAGCCGTGTTTTTTTGAGCTTCGATCTCAGCAAAGCAAAGTAAAATAGAATTTTCAGCACGCAATTACAACAAATAGGTATTGCTACTCTCGAAGTGTCAAGTAGAGCGTAGTTGCTGAAATTGGCGTGCTTAAAATCCTACTTTACTTTGCTTTGCTGATATCGAAGCTCAAAAAAACAGGCCTATTATAGGTAAATCAACGAAAAGTTACTTCCCCCGCCTTTCACTGTCAAATCCTAGCGATATTTCATCATTTATTTAACGATCAATTTGGTTCTTGAAATGGCGTCTAGATCAAATGTCATCTGAGTAGGAATTCCGGCAGAATTTCCCTGATTAGATAGGACAATTTAAAAAAAAAATATTTGTGATCAATCTATAGGTAGGTTCTAAAACAACCAAGAAAACGAGAGACAAACTACCATGGTGGCAATAAAATCGCTGTGATACTAGTTTATAAGATTCTTGTCTAGTAATTTTGTTTATTTATTTACTTGTATAGTGTTTATTTTATACGTATACTATTTGTGTTTATTTGTTTAAAAATGGTCAAAACCACTCGACCAATGTAAAACCCAATAAAAGAAAAAATCCCCAGAGGAAGTTGAAAAAAGCATCAACGAAACGTCGGGAAATGAATAAAATAGTTTTATTTCTAGTTTAGTTTAGTTTAGTTTAATTTTAGTTTAGTGAGCTTTATTTGGCTTAATAGCCATTTCTTTACATTATTACATATTAAAAATCTATTAAAATTTGTTTATTTAAGCTAAGATAATTCGCTTCTCAAGATCAATTTACATTATTTTTAACATATATAGAAACAGCAGTTTTGAAATTTGTTAAATTATCAATTGTTCTTATGTTAACAGGTACCTAGGTTGTTAAATGATTGAAGTCCAGCGTGAAGAATATTTGCTCTTGCTCGCACCGTTGTCCTTTGAATGTTGAACTCACTGATATTTCGAAGACTACGATATATTTCTTGCAGCAGGGATAGTGGATCGAAGATATTCAGGGCACATGTTGTTCATAATTTTAAACACAAAGATCATTGCCATCATATAAAGTTTTTGGTTAATGTTTCGCCAATTTAAAGCTTTTGACATAGTTAGTATTGATGTGTATTTATCACATTTCAGAATAATTCGCATTGCTTTATTCTGCAGTTTTTGGAGTCTATTTTTAAGGGTTGAGTTACACAAAAACAATACACTTGAGCAATACTCAAATGTGGTTTTAGTCTATCTATATGATACTTAAATGATAGTTTACTGTCAAAAAGGACACCGAGATACTTTATTGACGACACTACTTCAATACGTTTGTTATTGACTAAAATTGAAACTACTGTTTGGGGGCAAGGATTGTTGAGCAACATGCATTTAGTTTTGTCTGTATTTATGCTAAGTTTGTTCATATTAAGCCACGTTATTATTAACATTAAGTCACTGTTTAATTCGTTTACACATTGTTGCAAATCTTTTCCCTTAATGTATAGCAATCCATCGTCAGCAAAGAGTACCAATTTGCTGTGTTTTATAACTTAATCCATGTCATTAATATATAAAATAAACAGTAGAACACCCAGTATTGTACCTTGAGGGACTCCATGGTTCACAGTCATTGGAGAAGATATACAGTTGTTGGCAATAGTTCTTTGACTTCTTTCACTAATGAACGACTTAAACCAATTTAGTTCCGTATTTCTAATTCCATACTTTTCAAATTTGCATAACAATATTTTATGATTCACGGTCTCGAAAGCACGTTTCAAGTTCAAAAACACAGCAACTACACAATTTTGTTTGTCTATTTCACTTTTCCATTCGCTTATTACATGATTAATACATGTTTCACATGAGTGATTTGTTCTAAATCCTGATTGATTTGGACTTAAGATGCTACAATTATTTATATGTTCTTGTAGTTGTGACATAACAATTTTTTCAATAATTTTTTCATACAAAAGCACCATATTTATGGGATGATAGTCACTACACTTAATTGAACCAGGGACTTTTTTTTTGGAAGTATGAACGATTCTTTCCAGGATTCTGGGAAGATTCCTGCACATAAGGAACTATTTATTATACGTACAAGGACAGGACCGACAATATTAATAGAATCTATAAGAATTTTTGCATTCATGTAACTAAAATCATTCCTTTGGTTTATCGAGTTTATTGCACTTAGTATGTCTTCAATATCAATAACACGGAACTTAAAATCTATATTGCACTCTTCTACTGCGCTTACATATTCGGCTATTATCACAGATTTTTGATTCGGAAAACATAGACCAGTAAGCTCTAATACAACTACTTCAATTTATTAAATACCTGGTCAACACTTAACAAGAAAAACTACAAACTACTGTCAGGCTTATTTATGCTATTCGATTGGGGACTCTCAGAGTATTTTTTTTTCTCCACGTCACCATGTACCTATGTTCGATTGGTGTGAAAAAAAATAATCTTTTTCCAATTTCAGAGCACTTTTGCAAATCTAATTTTTTCCTCAGAGTTGATTTAAATTTACCAAGTGCAATTTACAAGTGCGTTTGAGTTGGGCAGTAATAGTGGAGCTTGTTTAAGTTTTCGTGAAATTTTTCAACTGCAAAGAAACGCATTGCCTTCCGTGGATCTGTAGGTATTTGGTTATTAAGATTAAAAATTAATCTCCTAAACTGATCAGATTTACATGTTGAGTCCGGTTTGTGAACACACTCTCCACAGCTCGGAATGTAAAAAATACCAAGCACACAGAGCTGTATTTGACATTGTGTCAAAAAAAAAAACAACATCCGAATTTATTTCTGTAATATAGCGACTTCTCCCAGGAATGCAACAATCAAACCTTTCATTTTATTTTGTAGAATTAAATTATAAGCTAATAATATTTAAAGATTTCCTGAACTCATGTTTTATCAATTTAATCATTTTTTTTTTATTATCACAATTTTGGGTTGTTTGATTTGACAGTAGTTGACAACATCACCTGGTGAAACGTAAAATTAATCTTGTTTTTTTTTTGGCGGAAGCACTTTAGGATTTATTTGTAATCACTTGCCCTAAATCGATTAGTGTTCGGTGGAAACGTAGCATTAAAAAAGAGCATTAAAAGAATCGCACCAATATAAACACAAAAAAGAGCAACTGACGTTTTTATGTTCGATTAGACACAAGAAATCTGAAATCTGAAGAAGCCCAATTGAACACCACATTCCTAACTAGAAATCCGAGCGTCCCCAACCACACGATTATACCGCAAACCGCAGCTGTCAAATCATAGTTGCAACATCAAACTGTGACAATAATACTAGGTATTTAAACAATTTCACATAAATATAAACACTTCTCTCAGAAAAAAACAGCAACTAACTTAATATACAAATCGATGAACGATAAACAAATTTGGAAAAAGCTAATAAAAGTCGATTTGGAATTTATCGATATAAGTTTAAAGTAAAATTGAATGTTTTTTGTAGGTAGGTTAAGTTAGTTTTTTTATTTAGGTATAAATAAACTTAAACAAAACAAAGTGTACTAGGTAGGTAAATGTATATGTACCAACATAATCTATTTTCGGACAGTGGTAGAGATCTATGGGCATTCGAACACATTATATTCCAAACGTCTGGGTTAATGGCCCGATCATATCAAAACATATTTAGAGCAAAAGTTGCAACTTCTAAAAAAATTGACACAATTAGATAATAGTGATGTGCGTATAAGTGCTAAACGAGATTTTGGGTTTAGTGTTGTTCACAGCTGTCAAATTTTACCAGCACGATAAATAAGTCAAAATTATAGCCGCAATGTTTGGCCCATGAAAATAACGATTAATTTACTTATTATTATGAATTATATACCGCAAAGTAACCGGATACTGGTGACTGGCCGGGTACTGGTACACCTACCTCCTATTGATGCATATTTTGTTTTAATTGCGTCACAAGTAAATTCTGCACTCACTGAAAAATGCCTCTCAAGCGTACCACAATACAAAAGAAAATAAATTGCAATTTCAAGTATTTGGCATCATCGGCTTTTGACATTATTTGCTGATCGTGTTTGTTTTTACCCGACTGGACACAGGGAGGGTTATGTGTTTCGGGCGTATCCTATGTACGTTCCTATGTGACGCGCTGTAGCCCAAATGGCTTGACCGCTTTTGAAGAGTGAGCTGTCATTAGATTCCTATTCTTCCCCGGAGTGTCATAAACTAACAAAAATTTCAAATAAGAAGAGGTATAGTGTCTTGTTCATATTTTTTTCTTTTTTTGCTTTACAGTCGGGTGGTTTGGTTTTTTAAATCAACTTTTTTGTTTTCACATTAGCTGCTTACCCGGCGAATGACAGTAGCCATATAGCCGATGCAATTCATGTCAAACAATTTTCTGCAAATCTGTTTTACTTGCAGCACTGTATATTGAAATTCTCTGCACATGTATTTTATGCATAAGGATATGTTTCCGCAGGAGACCGTAGTTTCAGCAATGTGTGACAGCTCTACCGCCGCAAGTACTGCCAAAATCTGTAATTGAAAGACACGCTTCTCGCCCATATGTATGTTTAAGGTTGCAATCATTCGACCTTGTAAGTAATTCCATATCCTTGCAATTCACCCTTTAAAAATATTTTACATCGTACGGAATGTCAAAGTATATAAAGTTGTAGTTTCATCCGTCAAAATGGAGTTGCCCGGCAGCCGCTTTATAGAGATCGTTCTTCGTTGAACGCTGCAACCCTTAAAGTAGCTCAGACGTCGGACATCAGAAAAGTGCATAAGGGGTTAGTGTTGCACTGAAAATTAATTTTTATCCTCAGGAGGGGTATAGATCGCCTCGCTAACAAATGAACGTTTAAATTACTTCATGATGTAGATACTTTATTCATGCAAAAAGTTAACTTTGTAGGTACCTATATCGCCTTAAACCACAGTAAAAATGTTAAACCCCCATCAAATAAGACACGTGAACATTTTTCGGTCAACAACTAGAATTCCTTCACAAACGTCACACAGAACTGTAGCTAATAGGTCACCAGGTGTTTTTTTTTTTTGTTGTTCGAACAGCTGTTTCTCTTTCTTCTTAGCATTCAATCTGGAAAAAAAACTTGTATTCAACTGGTTTTACCAAAATAAATTGATAGTATTAATAAGGACCCTCTCGTAGATAAATCTCTTCTTTTCGTTTATGCATGTGCATGTGCATGTACAATGAACTCTTGATTTCACCAGAGGGTTGCTAGGGAAAGTCTGGTTGTGTTTTGTTGTTTCCTTTGAGTAAGAACATCCTACCTGTTTCAGAATTCCATGCTGAATTACATAAAAGAGACTTCGTTTGATAATGAAGCAACTGGTAGCGAATATCAACAGAACATCGGTTGGGATGATTGAACATTTGAATACAAAACAAAATTCTCTCACTGGGATCTTAATATTTTTACTTTTTTGCCAACAGATAGATTTAAGGAAGATATGTTTACATAGTTTTGAAATTGCAGGCCTACATTGGTTGTGAGTTGAGTTTTGTACTTCTTTGATATAGAGTCGAAATATTTCAATGAACTTGAGGAAAAGATCCGCTTGATTGTGGCACGTACTAGTTGATGACCTGGTTCACTCCAAACCGGACTGTATCGTAACTGAGCAGCTAAGTTAGTAACGTGAGTAACACGCAAATTCCCAAGTAACCCCAGTCCACAGTTTTAAGACTTTTCCTAGTATGTTCTGTGATGGTTTACATTCCAAATCAGCTAACATTTGTAACATTTGGAAATGTATACGTTTATCTATGCATATGTGGTTGAATAAGGGAAAAATAGAGCCCGACATATACCTACCCCAAACAGGATTAATAACTCACTTATGCAGTATGAATAAGTTGTACCACGTGTCATATGACGAGATTAAAATCTGTGTCAACATGGAAAAAAAAAAGCATAAGCCGACTTATGTCAAAATTGAGTTAATGTTACTATCGGATGCACGGTACCCTGCTCTATATGTCAAATTTTTGTCATTCAAATATCTCTTACGATTGCTGTATTATGGATCAGAAAAAAAAAACTTATAAGTCGTCTTCAACCATATGCAGGCAAACATTTATCCTGCGCTCCTGAAAATTGGCTAAATATGACTTAAATTGTTTTTCCTTGTTCAACAATAGTTAAAAATACAATTTTTACATAACTCACGAAATCTACCATCAATTTTAAATCCACCTGTCAGTGGCCACATTAAAAAATCTAGTTATCTTAAGGCGACACTAGATTGGTCTGGACTAGCTGTGACCTGAACGTAAAAACTAGTTTGGTTGGGAACGTCATTTTTCCTATGTCAGTCACATATCCGAACTGTCAACTTAGAACGCAGTCACAAATTTCTTGACTAGATTCGTCGGCTACCCTTCCATAGACGTCAACTTAAACAGCTGCTCATGTGACCGATCTAAGTAAATTTTGATTGGCCGCGTTCCACTGTCCGTTAGTCTTCTAGCACAAAATATCCCAGATGAAGGAACGCTCGCGCAGCGGCAGCGGCAAAGTGACTTTCCTTCATAAATAATTTCGTGTCGCATAATTATTTCCAAACTACATTTAAAAATAAATGGTACATGTTATAGAAACCATAATAATATCGGAATTGCTATTTTACTTACCTTATTACCAATTTTATCACAATTGCAGCTCGGATTCGTATTTTTGTTTTTATTTTGTAGTCGTTTGAACGATTTCCTTCGACAGCTGTTTTTTTTTTTTTTTAAAGCAGCGGGTAGCTTTGCGCTAGATTGAGAAATTTCCCTGAAAGGGATATTTCACAAAAAGTGCTAGACGAATAGCGCAAATGGTAAAATGTAAATTTTTTTTTTATGGAGTTTGACATGCCGCTGCTCATCTAGCGGGCAGTGGAACGCGGCCATTGGCTGATGCTGTTTTCCAGTGAGACCGAAAAAACTTCCTTTTTTCAGGTTCAGAGCAAAGTGTGGTGTGTGTTATTTTACGTTTTTAGAGACGAGAAGTCTGTGGAAAATATAGAAAAAATTTAATTTTTTCCGCTGAAATGGATATTACTATAAATTCACAGCCGTATTAATAAAAAACCCGTAACTAATCTCTAACTCGTATATTACCTAGCACCTAGTTAAATAAATAACACGTGAGTTAAATATTCTTATTAATAAAAGAAAATAACTCGTATAATAACTAGCTGTTGTTTTCTCTAAAATAGCTGGCATCACCTAGCCAAATTGTACTGAAAACAGCTGAAAACTACTACATATTGGCTATCATCACGGCTGGCTAGTGAATTTCAGTTGTGACAAATGAAATAGAAAAAAAAAAAAAACAGAAAATAAAGCAAAACAACAGAAAATTTTTATTTATTTTTGAATATTTTATTTGTCAATAGGGTTTTTTCTTTTTTGGAAGCGTTAGTTATCTTCTAAAAATTTTTTATTAATAGGAATTTGAGTTTAACTAATGTGTTTGCCAGTAGTTAGGCCTAACACGTAGTTACGCGACTATTATTAATACGGCTGTCAAATTATAAACACAAGTTAGGCCCTGGTTATAGCCATACGTAAAATGCAACCGTAACAATTTTCTTTTGCTTTTTTAGAGCACTTAATCCTAATGGTTGAACTCAATCTTGATCTTAAAATGTTGCTTATGAATTAAAAAGTTTAGTTTATTAAACAAAAATAAACAAATAACCTTCAAATTTTCAAAAATAAATAATTTATTCATTTTCAGTACGAAAAACTTTTTCCGATCAAAAAAACCAAATCATTCCACTAAAATATTTCATTTCTTTACTGTTTAATCTATTAGGATTTTTTTCTGATGGAATCCAATCAGTGTTTGATTTGTTGTATTTGTTTTCATATGGAAACATTTTTCTGACAGAATTTTCGCTATGACCGCCTAAACGAAAAAAAAAAAAAAATCATTTTCATACTGTTCCCACTTTTTCTGTTGCATTTTACGCATGGCTATAACTAGGGCCTTACAATTTAAAAACTGACGTTTAGAACACGCACCACCACAAGTGCAAAGACGGAAAAATCTCGTTTCATGTTTAATTGGGCACGAAAAATCTGCAATCTAGGAGCAAAATCTTAAAATCCCAATGTAAATTGCTTGACAGAAGATAGCCAATTTTTGGATTGCTATTTTTCGTCGCTCTCATTCGGGCTCTGGGTTGATTTCCTAAACATTTCTAACTAATACGAACCAAGAAAAATGTATTCTTGATAGAAGTGCTTACAGACAGACCTAATTTTCATATTTGCCATCCTTTAGTATCCAGCTTCACTGACACTACCCCAACAATTCTGTTTTACTCGACATTTTTAAAGTGCCTTTTGCCTTTAACTTTAATATCCAAAGCTAAATTAAATT
Source organism: Cheilosia vernalis (assembly GCA_949126925.1). Lineage (NCBI taxonomy): Eukaryota > Metazoa > Arthropoda > Insecta > Diptera > Syrphidae > Cheilosia > Cheilosia vernalis. The sequence goes on from OX421358.1 coordinate 12,865,523, forward strand.
TCCCTCCTTCCTGCAGGGACAAAAAGGTCAAAGTTAATAAATTTCTTAATGTGATCCTTGAAACTGTCACCCGCACACACGCCATCCATTATTATACGCGTACATAATCTGTACGAACCCATGTACATTGTATAACGCCCTCTATGTGCTGCTCTTTTTTTTTTCCATGTGGCCGTTGTCAATTATTTAAAGTCAAGCTGAAAAAGCAAATACACATCTACAGCGACAACTAGCCGAAATGAAGAAAATACCAATATCCCGTTTAGCGCTTTCTTATCCCCCATTCAGTCGTGGCTCCTGGATTCGGGTTGCGGGATCAAAAAAGTAAAGTTTGCCATTTGCCAAAACCACCCTCTTCCCGGTTGGATGTGTGCTGTGTTATTACAGCCCTGCACCGTATTCACCACCAACACACAGGCCAGCACTAAAACCAAAACAAAAACAAATTCTTGCATTTGAACATTTTCATTTTATGGATTTTCCCAAAGTAATGTTGCTGACTTTTTCCATTATATGAAATGGGCCTGCCTGGCTATCCCAGTTCCCAGTCGCTTTTCGCCACCACCCACCCTCATCGGCAAATATCCATTGTACATATAACCAGATGTCGATGGTTCTTCTCAACACTCAACTACACCTCCCGCCTCGTCCGCCTCGCCTCCTGCTACAGCATAATAGGGAAGCAAAAAATCGATAGTAGAAATAATGTGTATACATATACATATATATAGAGGGAGAATGTAAAAGAGCACATCGGGCGTGGGGTGGTTGGTTTTGATCCTCATGATTATGCTGATAACAACGGAAAGTGTTTTCCTTGTTCTGTTTGCTCCTTGTCGAGCTGAATGTGCTCTGCGTATAAATATTTATTGCACAACTCGTTCAGTCTCGCTTCTCTCGAATGAAAGGATGATGCATTTCTCCGCATATGGAATTCCATTTAGGATTATTATTGTGATTGTGAATGCACACGAGGCGGTGGTGGAGACTGGAGACCACTGTACTCTCTATGCTTCTTTGCCGCTATTTGTATTCGCATTGCTTTGCATTGTTTGTTTTGCTCTTAAATTCAATTTATGATAATGTCAATGCCATATTCTGTTTATTTGCGGTATAGCGTTGGTAGCCCCATTGCGATAGTGTAGATGCTAATTAAAGTGTAAAATCATTTATAACCTCACAATTGGATCTAGTTCGGTCGGTAGGTCTATCTGACAGAATTTCGGTTGTGTTGACATTTTCTGTAAGTTTTCGCCTACTCTCGCACCACATGGCTGTGTGGGAGGTGAATATTATTTGTACTCATTGTCTGCCCTTGATTTTATCGATTTATTTTTCGCTAGAGCCCTGCCTTTACTACATATATATGTACAGGTACACGCTACTGTACTGATACTGATGCTGTTCGTTTGTTCGTTGGTTTTTTTGCTCTCGCTGTATTTCTCTCGTTTGTTTCTATCGAGCACGCAACGCACACGTCGTCGTGTTTGGTTTTTATTTCTCATTTCTCTTGTGAGCCTCCCAGCCCCCAACCCAATCCGACACGAGCGACCCCCACAGATTGTCATTCCGCAGATCTATATTCTCTTTTCTATATGTATGGCTGTGTATGTGTGGGGAGAAAATTCCGGCAAAAATAGACATTTTTCTTTCGGTTTTTCATCTTCGTAGGGCTTTTCGTGTTTGGTGGGGGACACGGGACAGCAAACCAAATTATCAACATAGACAGAGGGCGTAGTATTCACTTTTGGGCTAGTTGTCAGTGCGGGGAATGCGAGGTGGAAGATGTCAGATAATGATTGAAAGAAATTAGAATGAAGAAGCTTTGGCTTCCATCTTGCTTTACTGGGTTATGTAATGAAGGTGTCTATATATGCATACGTGCTGAACGAGATAGTAGCTATAGATTTGGGGTGTTCGGTGCGAAGTACTGGAAAGGTAAAAGGTAATCGTTCATCCTTTTCCTGTGCAAAGGATTAAAGATTTAATGTTCCTTAAAATTAGATGATTATCGATCCGTTTTTTTTTTTTTTTGATTGACGAGATAAGGACGAGGAATTTAAACGGCAAATTGGATTTAACGTTTTTCTTTTATGGAAAATGTGACGGTGGCATTATTTCGCTTATTTGACATAACTGACAATTAATCAATTCATCGGAATTTGTGTCATAAATTTAAGAGAACCTAAATCATGAGGGATGATTTTTGTTTGTCTGGTTGCATTAGACAATATTAAGCTCGGTGGTGCTGTCATTTTTGAGCTTAAGTCAGTTGGCTAATGTTTCTGTCAAACCAACTGTGTAATAGTTATCGTGTCAATCAAATTAATAACGTTTGATACGTTTTTTTGAGGTTGATTCTCTCTAAATAATAGTGAAATGTCAAATTTGGGTCAAAAATTATTCCAATGCAAAATGCGTTTGTGAAAAGTTGTCCCATTTTTGAACTAGATCGTTTTGACAATATGTATATGTCAAAAAGAGGCAACGAGCATTAAAATAGAGAAAAGACAATCTCTTTGTTGTATTCGATAATCGGAGGGTTAGATCTGACCGATTTGAATGGCGCAAGTGGCAATTAGATAATCATCCTTATTCCGAGTGGCGTTTACGACGATTTATGAAACACCAATTTGGAATTACGAGAGGCGTTTTTGAGTCGTTGAACGCCATTTGTCACTGAAAGTCATGTGGAACCTATTGGCGTACGACGAATATCATGTGAGAAACTTCACTGCTATTCTGTAAGGCGTTGAACGCCTCAAAACGACAAGACAAACGACGGTACTTGTCGTTTGTAAGTTACTGAACGACAAACAGTGAACGACGGCTAAAAATGTAATTATATTCTTAAATTGGCAGTTTATTCAGATGACTAGACTAAATTAGATTAATTTTAAGGGTAAAAGAAAAAAAACAGAAACAATTTAAGACTTAGGTTGAAATAATGGAAAAAAATACCTTCGCTGGAAAAGGGATTTCAAAGGGGTGTCTTAAATGTTGATACCAAAGTTGAATGGGACTCTTGCTCTAACCCTTAATAGCTTAGTACCTTCATCAAGAGATGTAAAATAGTGGCAAAAAGTAAATCTGTATTTTAAAACTATACAAATTTAATTGGCTTAATGCACATATTTCACAGGTTTGGTCTGATATTAAAGTAAAAAAAACTTCTTCACAAAAAAAACATCCACATAAAAGAAAAATCCTTGTACATCCACATCGACTTCAGCTTCATTCATCCATCCATCCACTTCAAAAATATAAATACCATAAACTGATAGGTACCGCATTTATCTGTCATTGGCGCATATCAGCTGGTGTGGATCGTATGTGGAATGTGAACTACTTACCGACGACGTTTTACCCTGTCGTGGAAGTTAGGGAATAAGGCTTCTAAAATGAAACGCCTCAAAAAACGACAATCGTCGTGAAAGTAAAACGCTACTCGGAATAAGGGTGAATAATTGGTGGCTTACTACTTCTTGTCGCTGAGTTAGCGCTTAAGATAAGCGCTTGGTCACTTGACAGCTAAGTCAAGTGCATCCGATAAGGGGAATGGTGGAAATTTCCAAAATTAATACATTTATACATTTTGTACTTACTTTCGTCTATAGCGGATCAGTGTGGACTGTCATAAGATTTTCACTTGCGTTTCTGCTGCAATAACAAATTTGTTTTTCTCCATGTAACTGTGGTATATGTCGGAGTTTTCCATAAATATAGGTACATACTTTTGAGGAATAATACGAGCTTGTAACAGTCTGAGAACTCGGTTAATTGCTCGTTACAGAATTCTGTTTCTTGGTTATGTAGGTATTGCCACTCACAACGCATGTTTGACTCTACAACATGATTTCGGATATTCACATATCAGTAACTCAGTAAGAGATGTCATCAACCCATAAAGGGCTTTTGCCACTGTGGCCTGGGAAGCCCAAATTTGATGGAGAACGAAAATAACTTGTGCGAACCAGCTAACATTTTCGAAGAATTCAAATATCCGAACATGTATGTATGTGTATTTTTATTTAGTAACTAATTCTATTTTATTTACAATTGATTCCACATGACAATTGATTACATGACGCAGGTTAAGGTAAAAATTTACACTAATCATAGCTAATGCGGTTTCTATTGTAGATGGCAGGTGTCAACACTAACACTGGCATTAAATCAAAAGAGAAAACCCGAAATTGTAGTAGATTTACAACGATTTTAACAGTAAAGGAATTAGCTTCAAATTTGTTTTACAAATGTGTAAAACAGTTTTTGTAATGCAGCAAAAAAAATTACTAAGACCTTTTTCTTAATAAATGTGCATAAAAGTAACCTTCAACTCCGTCTAAGTTTTCGATAATTTAGATGTCAATAAAACCTGCGAAGCGCATCGAACTCCAAAAGCTGCCCTCTACTACAATTATTTATTGAGAAATAAACAGACACCCATATGACGTTCTTGATCGACTAAGACCTACATCTATATGCATGCCAAACCTTCCCCCTTTATGTACCTGTCATTCTTACAGGCGGCTTTCATAATAACTGCAATTACTTTCCCGTTTATAATCCCTTCGAATTGGCAACAGGTTTAAAAAAAAAACCCATAGTTGTCACGACAAGTTAAAACTGTTATCAGCATCAACATCATAACGGTGAACACTTAACAAGTCGAAGGACAAAACACGGAAGACATGAGGTATTGAGGTGTGACATTTGTGGATTAAAATGGCGCGAACATGCGAAACACAGCAAGCCCTTTCATCTTGGCCTGCAATCGAAAATTATTGTGCTTTCGCCATTTTAATTTATTTTTATTGAGACTGCACTTGGCCCTTTTTCTTTTTCTTTCGTGTTGGACGAAGCAAATCGCATGCTTACTGCTGTATGCACGCCAAATATAAATTAAAAAGAAATTTGATATGTTCCTTGTCTGGGTTGCGGAGTTCATCGACGGCGGCGGCGGGTTTGGTTCGTGCTGCGTAGGTTGATCAGTACGGGTTATCCTCGTCATGACTGACCTACCCTTTATTTGACTTTATTTAACAATCATGTTTTTTTTTTTTTTTTCTGCAAAAGGAAGAGAAAGACAAAGGAAAAACAAAACGTGTTCCTGTTGAACTCGAACTGAGAAACCCTTTTGACTGCAAAAATACTTTGAAAACATCTGTTCCGAAATACATGGAGAGAAAAACAAAAAAAAAATAAAAATAAAAATGTGTCACCGCATAGTGAAGTGGCACTCTGGCAAAAATTATATGTCAATTGAAGGGAAAGAACAGTTGGTGCAGTTAAGCCATTGAATTTGCGGTATTGTCGTGCAAAATTGAAATGACACTTCTGATTGTCGGCATGATGGCCTTGTTGTTATTGGCTTAAAGCACGCATACACATTTTATGACTTTTCACAAAAGTTAATGCCCGAGAGAGAACACGTTCTTTTGATTCTTTCTTTGCTGGTTGTTGTTTTGGACGTATGCCGTATTGCCGTATGGAAATGTCAAATTTGTGTTGAATATGAATACATGCCACAAGTGAATGAATTCGGAGAGTTAAGGTAGTCATTCCTGTTTATTTAGCGAGTGAATTCCAAGAAAACAGCTGTTTGCTGAATAATGTTGAGATGCGAACGGTTTTGAGTTGGTGGACAGATTTATTGGATTTTTAATTTTAAGTTCTTCTGTTCTAAAAGTGCACAAGTTGAGAGAAGTTGGGCCTAACGTCCCATATATATATGGATTTGTTTACTTATTTATATTTTTATGCAAAATGTTTCCAGTCGAGTTAGCTTACTTGGTAAGACTTAGTTAAGAACGACATTTTAGATGTCGAAATATCAAAAATTTATTTATTTATTTATTTATTTTATCTACAATTTCATTACAAATAACAGATGTTTGAAAATAAAAATAAAAGTCAAGAATACAATTAAAAATAAAAATTTGTTAGAAAATGAATATGTACAATAATTTGTTTTTGAAACTGTCTCTCGATAAATCTATATCTGTACAAACGCTGTTGAAAGCTACAATGGCTCTTGTTTTCAGCTCATTACGGCCATAATTTCTTCGATGATTCTTTTCAAAGAGGAGATGCCGTGTTCTCAAAGATCTTGCCGGTGCATATATTGGCATCAGTGAGAGCAGAACAGGACATCTTATATGAAAGCATAGCAAGTCTCTAACAAACTTTATATCATGAATATGACGGCGCGATTTCAAAGATTTAATGCCCAGAAATAAGCACCTTGCCTTATACTCTGGAGAGGTTTCCCAGTGCAATTTATAAAAAATGAATTTAGTGAATCGCCTTTGAATTTTTTCAAGGCGATCAGAATAGATCGAGAATGCAGGATTCCAAATCACATCAGCATATTCAAGGAGGGACCGAACTATAAGGCAGTGAATAGCGAAAGTAAAGTGAATGGGTCTCTGAATTCCCTTCCATTACGTTTTATAAAGCCAACAATGTAATTAGCTTTTGCTACAGTATATTCAATATGATATTTAAACGAGAAAGACGTATCGAGCGTGACTCCTAAATCTTTAATTTTATTTACCCTGTTTAAGTTAATTGTATAATTATATTCGAAAGTAGATGCACATCTATTAAAAGAGATTGCATTGCATTTCTTTATATTTAGTTTTAAGCGATTGATGTTGCACCAATCAATTATTCTATCCTAGTTTAGTTTAGTTTAGTTTATTTCATCAAACAAAGTTATAATACTTTAGTGATTACATGAATATAATATATACCTAATATAAAATAAAATAAAAATTAAACATTGCCACCATTAGAGTTGCTTAGGATTAATAGCAAATTATTTTTAAATGAAAATCTACTTAGACTAAAATCGATCATATCGCAAACTGTATTGGCTTCTCTTAAGCACCTACACAATGGTTCATTGGCAGCATAATTTGTTCTGTGATATGGAATCTTAAAAAACGATTGGTTTCTAAGCAACCTCGCAGGCACATTGAAATTAATTAAGCCTAAGATATCAGAACAATCAATATGATGAGTCAATACGTCACGAATGAACATAACCTCAGAGACCTTTCTACGAATGTTAAGAGGCAAAATTCCAAATAATTTGCACCTTGTTCCATATGAAGGCATATCAATGTCCCAGTGAAGTCTTTTCATTAATACCCTTGTAAAACGTTTTTGTATTTTCTCGATTCGAAAAGAGTGAACCTCATATACAGGACTCCAAATTGTACTACAATATTCAAGAGTGGATCTAACAAATGCAAAAAATAGACATTTCAAAGTGTGTGGATCAGAGAATTCCTTTGAATTACGCAGAATGAAACCCAACATCGAATTACCTTTGGCGACTAAAAAATCTATATGTTTTAAGAAATCAAGTTTTTGGTCAAAAATTACACCTAGGTCTTTTTTATAGGTTATCATTGAAAGAAATGTCCCATTTATTCTATAAGAAAAGTTAATACATGATCGATTTCGACAAAACGTTAAACTTCGACATTTTTCAATATTGAGGTGTAAGGAGTTAATCAAACACCAATTTGATAATCTCTCAAGATCTTCTTGTAATAACATACAATCATGCTCAGTTTTAATACACCTATAGATTTTCAAATCGTCCGCATACATAAGGCACTCAGAATTTAAAAATACTTTGGGAATGTCATTGATAAATATCAAGAAAAAGAGGGGGCCAAGATGGCTTCCTTGCGGCACACCCGAGGTAACATTGATTGGTGAAGATAAATTGTTATTTATACGAACATACTGAATACGACCCTTTAAGTATGTCTTTATCCAGCTTAATAAGTTAGAGTGAAATCCTATTTTATTTAACTTCATTAGTAAGATATCATGATTAACACGATCAAATGCTTTGGAGAAATCTGTATACACAACATCAAATTGATACCCTTTCTCAAGTCCATTTAATATGTAATTTGAAAAAATTGTAAGGTTTGTGCTAGTAGATCTACCAGCAACAGGTCAGATTGAATCAAATTACATCTCTCTATACTTTTAATAGATGAAAATAGCTTTAAATCATTCGCATATAGTAGGCATTGGCTATATTTGACCGTTGATACGATATCATTTATAAAAATAATGAAAAGCAGTGGACCTAAATGGCTCCCTTGCGGAACACCAGATGTACAGTTTATGCGTTTCGAAAGCGATGTTCCGATTTTTACACGTTGAACGCGACCAATTAGGAAGGATGAAATACAGCGAAGCATTTCAGTGTGAATTCCCAAGGATTCAAGCTTCTCAAGGAGAATAGAATGATTGACCGAGTCGAAGGCTTTGCTAAAGTCAGTATATATCGCGTCCATCTGACGTTTGTTTTCTAACTCAATTAGAGTAAATGATGAGAAAGAAGCCAAGTTGGTGATAGTGGACCGACCAGATACAAAACCATGCTGCGCTTCCGATAAACACTCTTTCGTTAAAAACTCAAGGTTGCTTTTAACTATGCTCTCAAAGAGCTTAGGAATTGCTGAGAGCTTACAAATACCTCGATAGTTCTCAACATTATTTTTAGAGCCCGACTTATGAATAGGAACGAGAAACGATACTTTCCACTCATCGAGAAACTTCCCCTCGAGAAGCGAACGGTTAAAAATGACTAATAGCGGTACGCAAAGGCCCGTGGCACAATTCTTTAGGATAATTGCTGGTATGCCATCAGCTCCACAACTAGAGTTTGGCTGCAGGGACTTTAGTGCCAACAAAACCTCTTCATAATTTAATTCAAGAGAACCAATATTCACATGGTTGCCAGTATTAGCACTTGAGTTCATAGGGCAGTTGTCGTTAGTATACACAGAACGGAAGAAATTAGCAAAAAGTTCTAATGTAGACTCCACATTAGACGATTCTACGTCCATATGTAATGCATTGTGGTTGAAATCCCAGCTGATTTACGTTTCAAATTTACAAAATGCCAAAATGATTTGCTATCCTGCTTAATTTTACTTTCGATAGACATAATATGATTTCTGTAAAGAAACTTGCTAACAGATGGCGTAACATTTGTTAGAAAATTCCTTGCCGGAACCGATCTCGTTTGTAGGTACTGTCAGGAAGGAAATTCTTTCGAGAATCCGAAAATGTGATTTTCTTCCTACATATAAACGTTGTTTTAAAGTGTTTTTTTTTTAAGTTTCACTGTCAATGCGATAGTATTAGCAAGCTGGTCTTAAACCTTCTTGATTGTAGTGCTAAAAATTAAACGGTCATGAAATCGAGGAATTTTTTGTACCAGATGCCATAAAACATCGATTAAAGGATCATTCACATGAGAGCGACCAACTACCTACGAACGAACGAATATTCGCAAGTTTTGACAGTCCATTCACATGATACATTTAATTTGGTCGCAGAAACCCGCGAATCCAATGACAGTCGCCGGTATTTGTCTCTATAACATTTTGAGTTTGAGGTTAAGTTCGAACGAATGCTTTATTCGTTAGTTTGTGGAACGCGAATTGAATGATGTGGATTGTGAATAAACTTTGACAATTCGCGCGAAGGGTGTATTCGTTAGCGGCAAAAAGTTTGCAATTCGAAATTTCGTTATTTAAACTGTTTATTAACATGTTTTCTTAATACATTTTGATGGAATAGTAAAATGTACAATTTTCTGTTCATAAATGCATCAAAAGTGGTTTGTTCGCATTTCAGCAATTCGTTCGCTCGCTCTCATGTGAATAGTCCTTAACACATGAACATCGATGACTTAAACGTACGATGACACATAAATTGAGGACAGATCAGTTTTGTGTTACGTATAATTAAATAAAGTTCAAACAAGTTTTATTCAATAACAACATAGAATTTGAATCATACATTAATTCATAAAAACGATATAAATGCATTCTGCACTGTTTTAATGATCAATTTTAGTGGCGACTCTGAATTTAATGACAGTAGCAATCATTTTTATATCCTTATATCTTGGTCTTTAATATTTTTAACATGCACATTAAAAATGATTATAGCACAGTGCAAACTCTACGTAAACTGGTTACCTATGTACTTTACTAATTGAAACAAAAAACTATTTATCCGCAGTCAGCGTAGTTTTTCACCACGATTAAGTGTGTATTAGATTAGCCTAATGTCAGCATCGACCTACATAGGTCTACAAACACTTCCTCTTAATTAAAGCCAACCAATTGCCACAGTGTCATTATACGAAACGAAATGAGGTCGCCAAACAACCACCCATCGCTTTGTTCGATCAATAAAATCGATGTACACAACTCAACACAAGTGTAGATATTTTTTTAATGATATAACAATGATGTTTTTTTTGACACCGTCAATGTCAAAGTAATGATTAACATGTAAGTTTGGATGCTAAATACCTACCAAAGCGAAGTAATGCGGAAGTTGAATTTCAACTCATTCGCGCTGAATTAACATACAAATTGTTATCAAGCTTGTTCTTATCTGTCAAACTGTTTCCAGCTGGAAAATAATGGTTGTAGGTATTTGCGAAAATATCAACTTGTTACTTTCAGCAGTTCACCTGTTGCCTAGTCATTCATGACATTATAATATTATCCCATGCATAAATAAACACACACAAATGTAAATTCGACTAAATTTCAATCCCCTGATGTCTGTCATTTGTTGTGGCTGGTTATTATATTTTGTTCTGTTCGAAAATCTTACTTTTTCGTATACGAGTACATACGCAAAGGCGATATATCTTTTTATAGTACCCTTTCCATACTCTTGACAGGAATAAAGACGATCGTAAAAGCGTGTGTTTTCTTCTTCAAATTCGGTTGTTCTCACATTCCGTAGTCTGCGCATATTTTTGTTGGTGTGTTTCTTTGTTTCCGTTGCTTTTTCTTTCTACTTTTGTTTGCTTAAACGAAATTCGGCGGTACGAGTGATAGCGGTCATTGCCATTTGAAAGTTCGTATTAGTAATATTTTAATTACACATCTCAGTGGAAAAAAAACTCTACACGAACCGGTAAATCAGCTTGTTTTTTTATTTGTTGTTCGTTTTCTTTTGTTGAGACGCTTTTTCGTGGGTGTTAAATATATTTCTTTGTTCGTTGACGCATTTCTTTGACACTCGAAATCGAGAAAGGTATCTGCGTTCAGTTGGTCACGTGACAATTCTAGTTAACAGAGTCTTGCTTTGAATATAATTAAGTAGTTTTGTAATTTTACATGAATTTTGAATTACAAAACTGAAGGATTGCTCTTAGGAGGTGCCGTGAAATAAGGCCAAGCGAAATAAGGCCAAATCTGAAAATTTGGCTTTTTTTTCACTTTACAAAAGTGAAATAAGGCCATATTTCAACAGTTGGCCTTATTTCACTCGGACAAAGTGCAATAATGCCAACAAAATTTGAGTAATAAGACCAAACTTGCACCCACCCCGTAATCCAACAATAAACCCAAGCAGGGGGGTTGCAGGGGGGCAGCATGCCCCCCCATACAGATTTCATAGTTTGAAAGCGCAATAACACCAATTTGGCGTTATTGCACTTTGTCGGAGTGAAATAAGGCCAACTGTTGAAATATGGCCTTATTTCACTTTTGTAAAGTGAAAAAAGGCCAAATTTTCAGATTTGGCCTTATTTCGCTTGGCCTTATTTCACGGCACCCTCTTAGGATGTAAATTTTAAACTGTGGGGGATAGAACGCTCGTGTTCCATTGACCGTATACAACGAATCGGCATTTACCCATTTGCGCTAGTAGGAATTCCGCCCCGGCTTTCTTTTTTTTTGTAGACATTTTCATCCAGTGGTCGCAGTTACTTAGTGGTTAGTGTGTTGGACTATTAAGCGAGGGGTCCAGGTTCGAATCCCGCAAAAACCCAATTTCCAACTCGAGGTTTTTTCACTGCGCGACCTCTCGCGAACGCCTGACAAACATCCGAGAGTATAACTGTCATGAAAGAGCTTCTCAATCGGCCCGTTTGGAACCGGCATAAAATTGTAGATCCCTTCCATTCGTTCCAAAAATTAAAAACTCACACAAAACGAATGGTTGCGAGAAGCTAGGCCCTGGGTCCCTACAGACCTGTTGCGCCAACTATTATTATTATTATTATTTTCATCCCATTTCTTAAATTTTACTCTAAACAATTTACTAAGAAAAGTACCGCGACACCCTTGTTGGTCGGTAAAGTGTCACTCACATATGACCCAAAAGGCTAACAAGTGTGTCATCAGCGAATTATTTGACAGTTTGCGCATTAAACTAAATTTTGATAACCTAAATTAAATGCAAAGAAATGCAAACCTAAACCACCTAATGCACCTGCCTTGGAATGGAAAATCAATAATGACAAGTGACTGACTATATACGTGTACTGTCACCTATGACAGAATCAAGTGTAATCTTATTGATCCGCAAGTGAGGAATAAAGCAATACTTATGTATTCAAACACCCCAAAGAATGCAAGTTGACAATAAATCTTAAACTTTTGACATGTGCAGCGGCAATGAACTCTAAATCCAATCACCCGTTCATTTATTGCCTAGTTTTTGTCTCATGCTTTTAGGCGCAATACATTGAAAATAAGCGAGAAGACATAGTACTTATTTGTTTTGTGTAGTTTTTCGATAACTTATTGAATCAGTGCTGCCCTACTGAATAATTAGTTGCTAAACTTAAGTTCCCGCCACATCTAGGAGGCAAACATATTTTTTGTTTATTCAAATGTAGGTTGGGTCGGATGGGAATAATTTTTTTTTTTCATGCAACGCTCATTTTTTTCGCAGTTCTGTCAGTGTGAGTAAATCGCGTTGCGTCTTGTTGTTGCTAGGAAGGGAGATAGTTTTCCACCGTGGGGGTTTTAGGGTGGTTGAATATGTGATGTGACACAGAAAATAATACAAAAAAAAATAAATAAAGCGAAGAAGAAATCATTTTCGGCCGAGAACTCAAAAAGTTTCTAGTATAAAACGAATGAGAGAGCGAAAGGGAAATAGCACCTCGCTGATGAGAAGAAAAAGGGGTATGGTAGTAGAGTTAGGTTAGGACAGGATGGTGGTTCGGTTTTTTTTATTTTTTATTATGATATTCACGATTTAAGCTTGCTGGTGATGGTAGTTGAAACCTCCACCCACCGCAACCCGGTTTCAACCCTTGAGGGTGAGGAAGAAAGGAAAATAGGCCTCCGAATGAAATTTCATACCCCAAGTGGATAGAGTGGATGGAAAAGGGAGTGGTGTGGTGGTGGTGGTTGACGTTGATGGCACTTTTGCATACATATACCAACATTCACATGTTTTACTTATTTCTTCTTTTTTTTTTTTTTTACTCAGAAGAGGGTGTGTTGCAATGTAGCTGTATATTTTTCTGCCCATTTGCAAGTGTATCCTCGTATATACTGAAATAGAGATGAAATGAGATGATGGTAGGGAAAATTTGGGTGGCGGGTGAGCATACCTACTCATATAACAAAAAAAAAAAAAAAATACGGAAAACTTGTTTCCCCAGTTAAAGTTGACCTGATTTTAAGGCCTATTTTTTATTCATTTAGTTTTATTTTGTTGCTGTAGGTAGGCACCTAGTAGAAAAAGTATGATTACGAAAAATGTTGATGCAAAATGAGAAAAAAGCAGAAACTACTAGCTCACTGTGGTGGAAGCCCACCCTGTTGGAGTATATTTTTGAACTATGTTGTCAACTTGAGAAGTAAGAGCTGCATTTTAGATAAATTTTTGCTTTAATACTTGAAAGGTCTTCAAGTAGAACTTCCATTTAAAGTAGTTTGTCAATTGCTCTGATTATTATTAATGTGTTTGGGTAATTTTCTGACATATGTCATATCAATAAACCTGAAGCAGAAATTTTTATAATTTTAACATTCATGTAATTGAAATTAGGATTAACTACCTACCAGGATACTTTTTTGACCGAGGGGGAAGTAATCGGGTGTATTCAAGGTACTTTTCTGTGCGTATTCATGGTGAATCACAGTGTATCACAGTGTATTCAAACGAATTCGCATGCAATCACAAGTAGCAAATCTGTATTCAAGGACCACTCGAAAATATTGATTATTTCCCCCTGGTTTTTGACAGTTTCACAGTCACATAAGATAATAATTATTTAGCGCAATCAATTAACAAATCAAATCCTAACCATTCTCTAGATGACGTATACGCCACTTAATTGGTGTCTCCATAATAACTTCAAATAGCGAACGTCATTTGGTAGTCATTTGGTATGCGTCAGCATATCGATCAATGATCTTGAATAAATTGCCTTGCATTGATCTTGAACGCTGTTCAATGTTTTTTTTAAGTTGATTCGCTAAATTGCAGCCATCTGTTCTTTGGTTTGTTTCTCTCTGTTTGCGTTACAGCACTACTTGTCTTTTTAGACATGAACTGAGCAGGTGTTAAATGTAAGTCGCGCCTTGATGTGTTTGTGATAAATAAATTATTTATATATTTATATGAATATCTGCAATGAGTTGAATAATCGTTTATTAATAACTTGCCTCAAAGCTTTTTACATTAAATGGCTCTAAACAAGTTGGGTTAGGTATTGGATAAAGCTTAATTTGGAATTTGATTGTTATAAATATAATTTGATCATCGAAATTTCAAACAAAAGGTAGAAGAAGTGTAAAAAAATGCACAGTTGACGTTTCATTTTAAATCTGCTATAAAATGTGACTTGAGTATAGTAGTTTTGAAAAAATGTGCAATGTCATTATAGGTATGCCAAATTAGGAGGTGTGTTCAAATGTTGCACTTTGCATTTAATTTGTTAGGAGGTAAGGAATAAAAGAAAAGCAAATGAACTCAATTAAAAGTGAGCCGCATTGAGTACACACTCCGAAATTTCGATTTCTAAAAGAATTCGTCGGCATAATTCGAATGAAGTCACATTGGGCAAAAACTAGATACTTGAACGTCGCCATTGTCTGTGAAAAAAAAAAAAAACAAATGCCAATAAAATCAAATGACGATAGTGTCGTTTGGGTAGGGTTGGTGTGACTGTTGTCTAAATGGTAGTAAATGTTTCAAATAAAACAGAAACAAGACCTCACGAAACCAATCGAACACTTTGCCTTATAAATGACATTAGAGATCGAGTGCATTGTGACGCACTTACGGAAAAAGCTACCCGAAAAGGTTTAAGTTTAAGTTTATTAATTCCACAAATTTCTATATATATACATAATTCAAAAATTTTTTTTTTTTTAATTATTTAACATTAATTAATAGTAATAAAATCAATAATAGAAATTGATTTGACATTCTGTATTTTCTATACAAAAGTATTAAAAAATAGTGTTGAATGCCTTCACACTGTAAATCATATTCATTACAAGGTTAGATTATAATATGGGTGGGGTGACCCTTTAAAAAAATCACAATTTCACTTGATTATTTCAAAGCTTAAATAGTTTCAAGGGAGAACAATTTACTCTAAAGTAGAAATCAAACAATCAACTTATAAATAAAATACTTATTTCTAATGTTACACCAGATAGTCAAAGAGAAAAGATTCTACACTAGCGAAATTTAAATTGAGAAGCCAATTTTTTACAAGTTTGAGAAACAATTCAGGTATAGAGATTGACCTGAATGACTGAGGAATAGATGAAATATTATAAAAATTACGATAAGCAGAAGTATGGAACTGAGGAACAGATACTGAGTACGAAAAGTTTCCACGTAAATTATAATTAGAAATCAGTCGGAAATTGCGGTTGCCAGACTTCATAAAGAAAGTTTTTAGACTTTAAAGCAGTACAAGTGACGCACAGGAAAAATTTTTAAGTCACAGAACAAAGGATAAGAAGGATGTCTAACGGGCTTGCGGCATAATTTTCGTATGATATATTTCTGAATAATCAATAGTGGTTGTATTTTATTCTTATAAGCGCCGCCCCAACAAGTAATACCGTATTGTAGTTTCGATTGGACAATACCATAGTAAATCATTTTTAATAACGTAGTTGAACAGATATTACGCAGATAGAAAAAATGCCTAAGGGCACAACGAAAATATTTCCTCAAAGTTTCTATGTGATTCGAAAAGCTAAACCTTGAATCTAAGGTAAGACCCAGGTATTTGAATTCACTAACATTTTCGATCTGGGCCCTATTCCACAAAACAATTTATCAACTTTTTACTTTGCATTATGCAAAATTTTCGTCAATTTGCAAAACTTTCTGTTCCTCAAAACTATAAAATTTGAAAATTGTCAAGTTGAAATTGAAAGTGTAATTTGCAAAGTACATATTTGAAATTTTTATATTTTCTTTGCAGTTTCTGTTCCACATACGTTTTGATAAATTTGTCAAAAGTTTGCAAGGTAAACGATCGCCTTACAAATTCATATTGTTATAACTAGTGAAGCTTTCAAAATGTTAAGACGTGAGTTTTTGTTCTACGATAGTGAAGACGCGGTTGTAACAAGAAATTATAGAGACCGAATTAATTTTTCGGGACTACAAAATTTAATTTTAAAGAGGCTTTCGTTTCAATCAAATTCAAGTTGATTTCCTTTTGAATGAATTTGGAGAAAAATTAGAGCACAATACACAGCGCAATCATGCTCTATCGGATGAAAATCAACTGCTACTGTGCTGGCATTGGCTCGGAAATCGTTGCCAGTACCATGGTGTTGCAGCTATGCATGGTGTTGCAAAATCAACAGTTTGCAGAACCATCCATAGAGTTGTCGACGTTATAATAGACGCTTTGTTTCAAAATATAGTGCGGTGGCCCGATGACGTCAGTGGTATTGCTGAAAAGTTGTGATGACGATAATATGATATGATATAATATTATGATGATATGATGATATGCGGGCCAGACTACACATTTTACAGTGTAAAGACAAGTTGGTCGGGCAGCGTTCACGACTCAAGGGTGTTACTGAATGCGGCTTTAAGTCAAAGATTTGACAATGGATGGAGACCATTTCCGGATGTTGTTGTTTTGGGTGATAGTGGTTACGGACTGAAAAACTGGTTGATACCACCATTACGCCGAAATCCCGATAACCCTGCTGAAGAGGCTTTCAATCGTTGCCACAAAAAAACACGGCGCATAATTGAAAATAGTTTTGGCATTCTTAAAGAAAGATTCCCGTGTCTAAATTATTTGCGACTGAGGCCTGAGTTTTTCCCAAAACTTCCTCCCAGGCAGCCTGTTTATCCAATTTATTTACCTTCAAAATGATATATAGACTTAAATATGTTCCAAATATTTACAATAATTTCATAAAAAAATTCTTATTTTATTGTTTTGAAAACTAGCATATAAAATATTATTTTTTCTTTGATCAATTTTAACACTGCAAGTTTTTTTTAAATTTTTATTTTGCAACTTTCGTTCGGGTGGGAAATCACAAAAAGTGCAAAATGAAAAGACACGTCTTCTTCTTAGGCTGGTCGAAATCCAAGAGACCAATCTTTTTTGTACGGAAATTACAAAAAAAAAAATGAACGATATGACACTTGACGACTGTCAGAGCGCCATCTCTATGTAAGATTACACGTGTACATTATGTATGGGCAAATAATAAAGATTGATACCTAACTAAAAAACTTCTATTTAGCAATGCAAAGTGAAAATTAATATGATAGAAATGCAAAGATGATTAAATGCTTTGTGGAACACTTTGCACACTCACTTTGCAGGAGATCGCAAAGACTTTGCAGGAGCGCAAAGTCTTTGCAAAAATTTTCTAGTGCAAAGTGAGATTTGCAAAGAATATTGTGGAACAGAAACACTTGTCACTTTGCCAAAAAATTTAATTTGCAAAATGTAAAGTGCAAAGTATATAAATTGTTTTGTGGAATAGGGCCTTGGAACAATTTATCACTGCAGTTCAGATTATCATAAAAAGTAGGATAAGAAGAACTAGATCGACAGTTGCAACATGTAAATTGGAATCATGAAAGTAAATGTTCACATCAAGATCAGGAATAGCCGACAAACTAAAAATCATAATTTTAGTTTTGGAGCTAATAACCAAGTTGTGTTTGGCAAACCAGATCCTTAAAAGATTAAGGTCCCAATTTATGTCGGAAATCAGGTCAAGGCGACTGACAGAGCCATACGCGAAGCCTACATCATCTGCAAAAGCGGTTGGAACATGTTTAAATTTTAGAGTAAAAAGTTTAGTTTATGTACACAAGAAACAGAATCGGACCCAAAACAGAACCTTGTGGTACCCCTAAGTTGAGAATCATATGATTGCTCTTTAAATCATCAACTTTCACTCTTTGTGACCTATTTTTAAGATATGATCCGAACCAGTCTAACATAAAGTAGGGTGTCCATATACCTCAAACGAAAAAAGAGGACATACATTACAGTCAACAACTGTATACAACAACATATTTTGAGAATGCAATGAAAACATTTGTTTTTGTTCGAGAACTGCAAATTAAACTGTACCAGCGGCAAAAGGATTGCGAGTATCGTTTGTTTCTGCAGACGCCAGAGACTAGTGCAAAACAAAAGCTCCGCAGTCGCACACGGCACGGATACATTTCTCTTTTTCACACTTCATTTGAAGTCAGTGCATCTGCCTCCTCTGCATAACTTATGTATCTGCTAACCATCTCTTTTAATCATTCATCTCTGCCACAGGTGAGGGTGACAGCTGTAGGTGTGAGTGTGGTTGACAAAACAGATATGAAAATAAAATAGGTACATCGAAAAAGTGCTACCACTGCTAGTTTTTATGGACGTACTTAAAAGTTTTAAAATGAAGGAAATGTTTTTATATTGAAATTGAAGGTATTAAAAAAGAGAACGAAAAGAGGACAGAACAAATAAAGAGGACAAAAAAAGAGCTAAGCGGAAAAAGAAAGTGTAAAATAGATCGCTGCCAAAAAAGAGAACATGTTCTCTTTAAAAGAGATGTTCTGGACACCCTAACATAAAGCCACGTATTCCCGCACTTTCAAGATTTTGGAGAAGTATGTCGTGATTTACCATATCAAACGCTTTGGTGATATCGATAAATAACCCAGCAGTACACTTTTTACCATCAAGGTTAGATATAATATTGCCACAAGGTTCAGGAAGTGTCATTGGATCTCATTTCCTCATTTCCGGCAAATAAACTAACTCTACATGATCAAATGTTTTTTTTTTTTAATTTGACAGTTTCTATTCGAGTTGCATTGACAGTTCGTTCTTTTTATCCAATTTAGTAGGTTTGAGAATTTTTGGCTTTAATTTTAGTTTACTTGGGGTTTGACGTCTTAGATGTCAGTTTTTTTACTGAATGCGACCATTTGTTGATCGCTGGCAAAACATTCCTCCATTCAGTGCCTTATGCAGTAAACGTTTGGTGGGCAATTTCATACACAAAACAATGACATTAAATTTAAGCCATATAAATGCGCTCCTGTCATATTCGCATAACTTATTGCTTGCAGAAATAATCGCCGCAGCTAACTGAATGCAGAAGTATACGGGTTTCGTTTTTTTTATGTTTAACCTAAATACTGACACCTGATAGATGACATTATGAGTTCGATTCCTAAACGGCCTCACTGTAAATCTCCAGTGATTTATGGATTTTTGTTACGAAAATGGATCGCCACGCCAATTCGAATTTAAAGTAAAATTCTATTATTTCTGTAAATGTAAGTGTGCTAAGGAGTTTATTTTGTTTTTTTTTTCCGCCCGCGCTTTTAAATGTAGAATCGCCGCCGCCGAAACACCTTCAGCCGCTGTCTCTCTTCCCACAACTTTTGTGTTCTCTATCAATCAGTGTTTCTATCGGTGTCGGTGTGTTCCACCAATGTCTTTGTGCCAATTATCTTTTTATTTCTGGTTCTATTTATTTCTATATCTCTGCTGGGGTTTTCATTTAAATTTTTATTTCTATTTCTATTTCCCATGTTTTTTTTTTTTTCTATTGCTTTATTTCATTTGAAGTTTTCGTTACGACCTTGACACAGTAAACCGAATGTTGTATATTGTTATGTTAGTAAATTCTATTTGCACCTAGAGATGAGGGAAATTCAAATACAAACACAAATATTGCAGCAAAGCCGTGAGAATGCTACACTGAGCTGATGCGATCAAATGTGTGTTTTGAGGTTAGGAGCAAAAATGAAAAGATGACGTTTCTATGGTTGGCTTGCAAAATTAACAAATTTAATGAGAAACTTTATTGTTTTCGATGTAATTAAATTTTCCTCGTGCAAGTGAGCGAATGTGGTAATCTTGTTTTAAAAAAAAGAAGCTTATTGTAACGCAAGAGGTCAACGAGAGAGTTTGTTTACATTTTGTAATTCCATCATTTCCGGGAGTGAAATGATACACATTGCATTGCGCGTTTTCTTTACTTTCTTTGTTTCTGAATGTAAATGAACCGTTAACGTTTTAATTTTATATGTTGGGTTTATTTTAAGCAAACAGATGAGTCAAAACAGCGGTCACTTGAACAATGTAATGAACGAATTCAGCTCTTTGGGATTTCATTTGACGTTTGCATCAATCTCGGGGAATTTGGAAAACTTGAAATGAATCACAGCAAAATGTCACGTGAAGAAAAATAAGCAATTAGCAGATTTGTGCTAATTTTAAAGAAATCGAAAATTATTGTGACACTTCTATTTGATAAATAAACACAAAAATGATTAAAAAGAAGACGGGACTTTATCTGCCGTCAATTTTACGAGTTGTATTGGTCGCTAGATGACTAAAGGTCAAAATCACGTCAAAATCGATATACAAATTTATAGAAATTCACTTACGCCAAAGTGAGGTTAACATTTTTTTTATAAAGAACCGGAACTTTGTGCGTCCGAAATTGATTTTTGACTTAAATTATTTGGAGCATTCACAATTCCACCCGAAATGATACAGCCTTATTTATAAACTCAACGTAGAGTCTGCTTATCTCTACGCACCCTCTAAAATGCCCTTACGCAGGAAAATGTTATTTATAAAGATTTTTCGAACTTAAGCAACGTTGCTTTAAGGCTGCGTAAGTTAAACGCGACAATATGCGTTTAGAGGCTGCGTAGAGCTTACGTAAATGTGTTTTTGCATCAAATGTCATTTGGTCGTCGTCGAATTGTAAACAAAACCAAAAAGTGAAATTCATTTTTGTTTGTTCGTTCAATTTGCATGCTGTGCAAATTTTTGCCAAACAAATTTCGTTTGCATTATGCAATTATAAGATTGAAATTATATTTTATAAATAAAAATATATAAAATATTGTGCGTTTGTGATATTATTTCTTCTACTTCAGTTTTGTTTCTTGTGGGGAATGTCTTAGGATGTGTGTGAATATGTCTACAAATGGCCTGGCATTGGATTTGGCGGTGGTTGGTAGAATAGAAATAGGAATATGGATATATATACATAGATATATGATTGCAGTTTGATATTTCAGCAGTACATTCGAAGACTTTTCGGAATTGTTTTAGATAATTTGTGTAAAATGATTTCATTTACAAATCTAATCAGAGCTGATGTCGGTTTGAGGCTAAAAAGGTAATAGATTTCTTTGTTTTCTGTAATAGTTTATCGAAATTATTACCTATTTAGACACAAACCTCGTTTAGCAAAATTACCGCGGAAAAATGTTTATAAATCACAATTTCATGAAAGCCACGTAGAGGCTGCGTAAATCTTTACGCGATGTTTAACTAAACAATATCGTAGAGGCGTCGTAAGGGAATCTAATAAATACGGCTGATAGTGTATAGGTACTGTATATATAAAAAAATTCCCGTAAAAAATGAAAAATGATTTCTTAAGAATTTTGCTGTTTCCCTTTAAAATTTACAATTTTCTCGTTCCTTGTGCGTAGACAAATCAAAAAAAAAAGATAACTCAAACGGGAATTGTAATGACTTGTTTTTTATAATGTGTCATGATGAGCTGTTCTTAGCCATACCCAGCTTTTACCACCATGATAGGCGCTGCAAAACTGTCAACCATATAGAAAATCCGTGCCAAATTCACTGTCATTTTTATCGGCAAGAAATAGAATAAAATCGGAGCATATTTCGTTATCCGTTTCCAAGCGTCCATTCAGGAGTCCATTGCTGTTCTGCAACCAAACGTACCTACTCTGGATCGGATTATAAGTTAAACGTTAAAGTATTTTGTTTCGTTCAAGCTCAATCTTTGAAAATTTATCTATGACGGTAGTCAAATAATTGTTTTTTTTTTGGCGGTAAAATGTACGTGTTGCTATATTTAAACGCAACAAATTAACACGGGCCATGCGCTTTTTTTAGATTATCTAAACAAAATGAAACTTCTGTTTGAATATTTATTTACGGCAGTTTATCAGATAGCGTGTTACATGAAAAGGCAGCTGAGAAGGTGTGTGTTGTGTCATTGAACACACTCAGAAATAGTGCTTGCTCAGTAACAGTAGCGTACCTATGTGCGAGAACTTTAAAGCGTTTTTTTTTTTTCGTTTTTCATTAATATTTATAATTTTTCACTATTCTGACAGCTCATTTGTTAAGATCGTTCTTGTGGGAAACCGCAAAATTGTTTAAACAACGATATAGAACGCATTTTTGTCACACAACAACACATGACAACTCTAAATGAAAACACAAACTCATACGCATACTAATTTTACTGTACACACAGACGTTGATATTCCACTTGTCAGCACAGTCTATCGAATCGTCAATCAATTTATTGATTAATAAACCATGCATGCCTTATGTACTCAAAAATTATCCATATCAACACTTCTCGTTTATGTTTTTTCACCACCACCAACAGTAGCAGCAGCACCCATTCCATTGAGGCGAATTCCATTCCAAATTTAACCACTTTTTGTACATAGAATGTAAATTAACATTCCAGACACCACCCTTTGCCATTGGAGAGGAAAATCGATAAACCTGCGTTAATTTTAAAGGCAATAAATCGTTGCAGGCAAGCAAAGCAGTATTTGTAAAGCGAGAGGGTTTCATTTTTTTTCTTTTTTTTTTGTTCATACTGCTATTATATCATCCCCTTGTTCAGTCAGCTAGGCTATTCTACAAAACCACCTACCACTTGATCACACCTAGTTACATTGCAAGCACATTTTGCAGCAAATGTTCCCGTCGGTGTTAAACTCATGTGAACCCAGCCGTAAAGTTCAACATTTCGTTGACTGCGGCGGGAATTTTTTTTTCGCTTTTCTGTCTGGTATATAAGTTAATTTTATTAGTTGAAATTTTGTTTGTTTCGTAGTGTTTTTTTATTGTTTTAACATTTCCGTATTTAGTTTAAGGGTATTTGGTCTGGTCTCGATTCTATGTAGGGTGGTATGTAGAGTTTAGTCGTATTTAGAACAAAATGAGCGGCAAGTGTGGTGGAAAGAAATTTTGTATTTTCCGATAGAATTCTTTGTTATGAATGGGTAGACAGAAAGACACCAATATTCGTTTACATTTTGACAGCAACACAACTTAACAATGGAGGTACTACTTCATCGTTTTTTTCACACGTGCATATGGTCTTATATCGTAATTTTTAAGATCAAACATACCTTTTTCATCTGCCACTTGACATTTCTGCTTCTAGTACATTATTCACACCGAGCCGAGAATCGTGTTTTCGTCGAAACTATTTCGATGCATTCACATCGAACACCGACTAGTTTTCGTTTGACGTTTCTGTATCAGCTGAGAGACACTAATCGTGAAACTTTTGTGTAATGTAAACTATTTCGGTTACAAATTTTGATCGCATTAACTAACAAATAAAATTTATTCAGAGCATTTAAAAATAATATCAGCCCATCAATTAAGTGTGGAGAGTGATTTTAAGTTGTGCATTGAGACATTTGTTCGGTCAGCTGAATTTGCTGAATATTACAAAAGGTGTGTTTGTTTCAACAATCCAACTATTCGAAATCGTTTTCGTGGTGTTTTCGTTGAAAAAGACTCGTTTTGAAAACTGAAATATGTATGGGAAAACTTCTGTTTTCAATGAAGGTTTCGCTTGTTTTCGCGGGTATAACATTTTGTGGTGGAATATTAATTGTTACAAATTGAATAGAAACTCTCTCAGAGAACTGAAAACATACATAAGTAAAAACATCCTTCCGAGGATGATTAAAAAAAGTCGAAACCGACCTGCTATTGGTCCGACTTGTTTCTCAGAAAAATGAAACCATGAAAGACTCGATAAAACGTTATAAAAATCTATATTGAATAAAGTACTGTCCTACATGAAGTCCGAATAAGTATATTTTGACATCTAATCCATATCGCAAATAAATATATAACCTAACTTTTTGCAACAAATAAAACGATCTGGGAGAACATTCGACCACCGCCGAATTTTGTTTATTTTCACAGATTTTACTTTTTTATGACGGATTTTGAATTTTGAATTTGTTTCTTGTCAACTTTGACATATTCATCAGTACTTACCGGTTGGGTTTCTCTGAGCTGTTTCGAGTCAAGAGAGGAACCGCTCGTTACTCGTTATTTAATTTTCTCTTTTGCTGTCATTTTTATTGATAACGTTTCTATAAACTTTGTGTGATAATAGCGGTCGATTTATAGCGATTGCGTTTCGATTTTAACAGCGGGCGCGAATCTAGCTAATAAATATCTACGCTTTTGTGAAGTTTTGAAATAAAATTCGCGCAAATCGATTGGGTTCGAAATAAATAAATAGAATACTGTCAAATAATGCTTCAAAATGACATCTGACTTTGCCCTAACGAAAATGTATGCGTATAAAAAACATAGATTCGTTCATAACCTGCGAATGTTGTTGTTAATTTTGATAGTATATCGATATGTCAAATGACTTAGGCGGCACAGGGACATAAGTCCACGAGACATAAGTTCATAATGGACTTGTGTCCCACTTCGGTAGGACTTACTTACTAAATACGCGGACTTATAACCCTGCGCCGACTTAGGCCCGTTTGCTGATAGTCTTTACTTAAATACCTTATGGGCTACGTTTTCTGATTCATAAACTGTCACAAAAGATTTTATGTGGAACTTATACCATGTTCCCACCAAAGTGATTTAGCCAAAATTGATTTATAAATCACGAAAGGCATCTCCACTGAACTTTATGAGTTTTAGTGTGACATTTACGTCAACTTCAAACTTGTTATTGTATTGTATTCCCAATTAATCGCGAAAATGTACGATAAATCACGTAATTTATGAGATGATTTAGCTAAATCAAGTTGACTTATCTAAATCACGTTGGTGGGAACATGGTATTAAATCGCTATAAGTAGTATGTAGTATCAGATCGTTTAAATTGTAAGAAAATTTCTGATGAAATACACCGGTACTTCGGTTGATGTGCAAATTTAGACTCACCTTCCTTCTGTTCTGGGCCCCAATTCTTAAAAATTCTCGCATACGTTTTTCTGTCAAAATCTCCGATGCGTTGCCAAAAACTGAAATTTCCAATGCTCGAAATCCGCATACGAGAATTTCTCTTCGAATGTTACACGTCTGTGTTTTCCATGCGGATTTGCACCTCGAATACGGAATTATGAGTTTGATACTTCAAAAAATGGATTGTTTTTTGATTTGTGTGTGAGAAAATAAAAGACAAGTTAAAATATATCAAGCAATTCAAATGAAAGCACTTACTGAATGATATCCCTTCGTATTGACATAAATATGTTCCTAAATAGTGGCATTCGTTAAAATCAGTCTTGGGGCTCTCGCATATTTCCCTGTTATTTCTATTTCGCCTAACTGCTGCATTCAGAAACGAACAAGTTATGAGCTCTTATCAACTAAAGTAGTCACTGCTAAAACCCATAAATGTTCATTAAACATAATTACATTAGTATTTCTTTTTTCGTAAAACGAAAGCAACAATTCACAAGCAATTTAAATTTGAATATTGTGTTTTTTTTTCACAACCTGTCAAAATGGTTTATTTGACGTGCTGTAAAATTATACCTCATTCGAAAGGTGAAAAAAAAAAACCCGAACAGGGGGTCAATTCCCGTTCTGTAAAAAGGTAAAACGAAAATGTTTTCACCCTTTCACCGCAATTCCGATTCTCGTTCTATGAAAATATGAAACCAAATGTCAAATGTCTTTTCACGGTCCCATTTGCAAGTGAAAGTTTTTAGTGAGAGTTTGAAAATTGAGAGCTTAATTTCATACAACCCAGTATATTCACCACAGCTTTTTCACTTACTGAACGAGAATAGCATTTTAGTACCGAGTGAATCGAAAAAATTAAAGCAATGTCTGAAAGTGAATGTGAAAACGATTTATTCAGAATTGACCCCCTGGGCTCGTTGCAGCCAGAGTCTGAGCCTGGATTGGGATGTAGTCGAATACTCGATTTCATTACTCGTTGAAAGAGTTAGGTGGCAGCGGCGGGGCAGGAGTATTAGCGTCTGTAGCGACAGTGAGGCTGCCCTTTAATCCGTTCCAGAACCTCTCTGAATTCTGTTGCAATGCTGAACCCTATTGACACTTGTATGGGTTCTAGTTAACACTGGGATTGCGGGAAATTGGATCTCCGATGATGTTAACTACACGATATGGAAGAAATTATCGGTATTCTTGCCGGAAGTAATGTACGTTCGGCCGGGACCGGGACACTTTTTTTTCGGCACGAAACTTAATGAGGTAGAGTTAAATAAGGCGCTAGTTATAGCCATACTTAAAATGCTACAGAAAAAGTTGGAACGGTATAAAAATGTTTTTTTTTTTCGTTTAGCCGAAAATTCTGTCAGAAAAAAATTTTCCTACAAAAACAATTACAACAAATCAACCACCACTGTTTCCATCAGAAAAAAAATTCCTGACAGATGGAACAGTAAAGAAATGAAATATTTCAGTGAAATGATCTGGGGTGGAATCGGCTAAGGTGATAGTTGATAGTTGACAATCAAAATCATAGCTTTACGTCTGCGTAAGGTTATTATCAAATTGACAATCGCTTTTTTGCGATCAATTTCATGTGACAGCTATTTAGGTGTCGCTTTCATACATTTGTGGCATTTTCACAGGTATGCACCTCGGCTTCGACTCCAAATAAATTAAATACTTTCGTGAAAAAAGAAATATATTAAATAAATTAAAATTAAAAATTAAAATACAATTGAAATTTGAAAATTCGTGAAGTGCAATGTTTACTTCATAGGAACTTTTCTACAGAAATGAAGAAAATAATTACAGAAAAGTCCAACTATTAAGAAGAAACCTTGTTTTGGGACTGGTTGATTTACTAACTCTAGTATGTTCCACCCATCCCTCAATTGGCTGCAACCTTAAATCTTCTTTGGGGGTGGTGGCTATTTTAAATGTGCAGTTAAAGTATTGATGGAAATCATATCATTTTAAGGCCAGTGGAAAATGAGAACATGTTCTTCAATCGGAAATGAAGGCATAGTATAAATGCATAAATCTGAAAAGGATCCGTATTTGCTCTTTATTAACTTGAGACGTTAAAAAAAATAAGCAAATTTATTGTAATTTGTGAACATTTATTATTATTCTCAAATTCACTTACGATTTTCACAACAAAAAAAACACTTCAAATATGTATCAACATGACTTCGTCGGCAAGGAAGTGACGTCAAAAATTCTAAGTGCTGCCAATAATCAATCATTTTTTAGTGATCGCTTTACACAGAGCAAAGAAGAGTTGATAATCAAAAACGACGATAAAAAAAGTGACAATCAACCATCACCTTAGCCGATTCCAGCCCTGGTTTTTTGTTGTGGAATTGACTAAAAATTAGATCGGAAAAAGTTTTTGGTACAGAAAAATTAATAAATTAGTTTTATAGAAATTTTAAGATTATCGGGTAATTTTTTTTTGATAAACTAACTTTATAATTCATAGTCAACAATTTAAGATCAAGATTGAGTTCAACCATTAGCATTAAGTGCTCTAAAAAAGCAAAAGAAAATGTTTACGGTTTCGTTTTACGTGTGGCTATAACTAGGGCCTAAACTAGTTTCTATGTAGCTTGCGGAGAGGGCGACGATGTCGGATGACGGATCACGTGGCAGATCTTTGCTGCTTACATTTCACCATTTTTGCTCTAGACGTCTAGCACTTTTTTGTGAAATGGCATTTTTTTTATATAGAGTTTGACATGCCGATATTCATCTAGTGGAGCGCGGGCAATATGTCGTAGTAGCGATAAACTTTCCCTTGTCATAATGTTGTGCGCATTGTATGAATGACTGAGTAAATGCAAATCATGTTCTTGAATGTTGTGTTTGTCGGGGTCTACAAAGATGGTTTGCATGAATGCTGACCGTTGGAAATATTATAATCATAAGAACCTTTCATTTTGGGAAATGGGCTCTAAGTATATGTTTCAAAATTGTAAATCCATTTACACCTATTCATCACCTGAATTCCATTCTAGAAAATATATTTTTTTATTTATTTTTTTCATAATATTACTTTAGTTGAAATTTATTTCCGTTTTATAATTCTTTATTTTAATTTTCTATTTTTCCTATTTGTTTATTTTTCTTACAGACTGCATATTTACACCAATTACACAACATTTATATAAACCAGACAAATGAAAACACACGACTGCTACTTATAATAATAATAAATAACAAAAATATATTAACCCCCATGTGCGTTATTAAATAAAGTACAATAAAACTTAGAACAAGAAAGAGAAAAGTTCGAAAAAAAAAAACAATAAACAAAAAAAATGCCAACATGTTTATTAAACGCGGGACAACATCAATATCTTAACGAAGCGCCTACACTTTGCAATCGCAATAAGAATAAATAGTTGTAAT
The DNA here is from genome assembly GCA_949126925.1 of Cheilosia vernalis. Lineage (NCBI taxonomy): Eukaryota > Metazoa > Arthropoda > Insecta > Diptera > Syrphidae > Cheilosia > Cheilosia vernalis. Next base: position 12,894,252 of record OX421358.1, read on the forward strand.
TGAATCGGATTTTTTTTTTATGTTATTAAGTTTATAATATTTTTTATCTCTTGATTATGATTGCATATTATATATGGTATCACTTTACACACAAAATATAGTACATATATTTTTTACAAAAAAAAAAAAAAAGCAAAAACCGTTGTCGATATACAACAAAACAACACACACAAACACGAAAACAAAATCATTTGCATCATCATCATTGCCATTGTCGTGGTCCATCGTCGTCGTTGCATCGTCAGCATCATCGGTACGATAAATCGCTCAGAGTCAACAGATCGATCGATATTATATTTGTATAGTATCGATATCGATCGAATTGCCGTGTTGCTGTCTACGGAGCAGACAGTATGGCAACACCACAAGTTAAAGACTTGGTGTTGCGATCGCCAGCCGGGTCATCAGAAGTTGTGACATTCTCTTGGCCGCTGCAAATTGGTCATGGCCAAGATAAACACGATAATGGTATTGATATTATCGATACGATTAAATTCGTATGCGAGGAGTTGCCGGGTATTAGTTCTGCATTTGAAGAAATTAATTTAAATAACATCGACACTGCCTGCTATAAGACTATGACAAATCTCGTCGATAGATTTAATAAAGCTGTTGATAGTATTGTCGCATTGGTGAGTATGAGTTCTGATTATATGATTATCTTAATAATTATTAATGAAATGTATCACCTGTGTGCGGGACAAGAACGATAACGACAATTAGTTTATCATTTAACAGATTTTAAATGGCTCGTAAAAATTAGTCCACTGCCTACCGTTGGTGCTTTATTTGTTTTGATGACGTTTATGTCACTTTGAAGTCAGTGATCAATATACAAACAGAATTAAATGTGTGTATTATCCCTAAAATCAGTACCTAATTGGTTGATTTTATACCTTACCGCCTTCTCCTTGTGGCCTTACCGCCTTCTCCTTGTTGCCTTCTTGTTATTTTACTTTTAAATCCTACGAATTATTACGAATTTTTACTCATTGTCGTTCCCTAACTCGAAAAATTCCTAAAAGAGAGCGTCATCGAGAGAGCAAGATTTTACCCCTCCACTGAGCTGTCAGTTACCTTACAATTATTAACAGCTGATTTGAGGTTTGTTATCCCAATTTTGTTTTCTGACTTTTCGTACCACTTTCCATTTTTCATAGATTACTACAAAAGGGTTCCCTAAACTTTTCGTAAGTGTCTCTCTATGTGAGAGAATGTTTCCCCACCAATGCCATTTTGACAGTATTTTACATTCTTACTACCCAAATTCCAACTCAGGGTTTTTTTTTACTGCGCCACCTCTCGCGAACGTCTGACAAACATCCGAGAGTATAACTGTCTTGAAAGAGCTTCTCAATTAGCCGTTTGGAATCGGCATAAAATTGTAGATCCCTTCCATTCGTTCCAAAAATTAAATCTCACACAAAACGAATGGTTGTGAGAAGCTAGGCCTAGGGTCCCTACGGACCTGTTGCGCCAATAATTATTATTATTATACTACAAAAATAAAGGAACAAACCTAATGTGTCGTTTCTGGCAATATGGCGCAACTCTTTCCAACTTGCAATGACACCTTGTCACTATTTTGCGAAATGTACTATACAGCAGTGTTCCCAGACTTTGAAGATTGTTTCGCCCTTTTTCAACACCAAAAGCAATCGTTTTCCCCCTAATTAAAAAAATAGTGCCTTTTTTCCCAAATTGGAACTTACATTTATTATATAAAATTAAATGTTAGTCGTTTTTATTAACAAGCTTGAAATAAACATAATCACATAAAAATAAAAATATAAATAACTAGCGAACCCACTGCAGCGCCAAATGCCGGCCTGATTTGTGAATCTAAACCATCCAGGGAGCCACCCAAACATATACAAAAAAATTCATCCGTTTAGGAGGAGTTCAGTGACATCAGTTAACTTAATCATGTTAAAGTTTGAAATGATTTCCTTTTCTATTAGACAAAAGGTCCGTTCGTGTACTTCCAGTCCAGTATAGAAAAATGTCAAATCTCAAATCTCACAAATCGAGAGAGAAATCTCTCAATTTCAAGAGAAGTAGGTACCTGACCGGTTTTCTCACATATAGTTCAACAAATATCATTTTGACATTTGGCAAGGTTCTCTTGAAATTCAGCATCTACCAAATAAGTTGGAATTTAATTTTTCATAAGCTAAATACCTATTAAACTTACGAGTTTGAATGCTCTGATATGTTTTAGGAGAACATTCAATTACAACTTCTTCCTCCGATCCGACATCGAGTTTTACTTGTCAAACTGTTGAGCTGTCACTTAGTTGGCAGTTTTCATTTTTCAGCAAGTCGAAATTCGGCGAGTAGAACATTATGAAAAGGTGAAAAGAGGGGAAATGGATTTCTCTCTCATTTTTTGCAATTTTCTCAGTACGTGATCGCATTCGCACAGTTTCTTAGCAAATTTTAAATAATTTTACGTTTGCAAAAGTACCCGAACGAACCTGATATGTCAAAACAAGTGGATGCATTCAGACACACGACATTTTTTACGAAGACGTTCGATGGGCTGTTTTCTTTCATATTAATGTGGTATTCGATTGGGCACTCTCAAAACACTTTGTTTTTGCTCTAGGTCTTCTAATGTTCGATAGCTAAATCTTTTCTCCGATTTCGGAGCATTTTGCGAATCTATATTTTTCTATCAGAGGTGCATTCGAGTTTGACAACTGATGGAATTTGTTTACGTTTTCGGAAAAAAATTCAACTGCGAAGAAAGACATTGCGTCGGATGAATCTTTTTTGCAAATTAATTAAGTAGAAATGTTTAGAAATCAATCGGGGCGCAAACTTCGAGTGATTTAATTTAAAGGTTGACCAAAACGAAAACAAGTAGACAATAAGTGTCAAAAGCTTCACATTTATTCCAATCGCACGAGTATTAACAAAAAAAAAGAGCAAGTGACGTTTTTATGTTCGATTACACACTCGAAATCTGAAATCTGAGAGCGAATCTGAAGAAGCACAATCTAATACCACATAAGTATGAAAATTTCATTCTGGCTAAATTTTTAAATTTGTTTGTAATAGGGGTATTCACGATTCGATGCAACTGGTCTTGTATCATTGCGAGAATGCGAAAGTGTAACTTTTTTTCGCACTATAACAACAAAATATACAGAATAAAATTTCGCAACACTTTTGCACTTTATCTATACCCTGACCCTATTGCAACCGAAAAATACAACAGAGTAGCCTTATGAAGCTGACACAGTTCATTTAAATTTTTGATTCTTGTGTGTAGGTATCAGAAAAAAATAAAGAGAATGGAAAACCTAGTAAACAATTAAAAGAAAATGTTGCCGTTTCATAAAATTGTAAAATTTTTTTTCAAAACAAATATCAATTGTCCAACTGGAACTGTCATTTGTTTCAGTTTTGCCTGTTACATCGAATCGTGAATACCCCTAATGAGTTGCAATATTACTTTTAGACAGTGTAAGTTTTGCAGGGATTTTCTATTTTTCCCTTTTTTTAAGTTTTTCCTTGTTTTTTCCCCTTTTCATTCGAAAATTACCAAAATTGGCGCCTTTTCCATCAATCTGGGATAATTGCTTATGAGTCAGGAATGATATTGAAGAGATTAAGACCATCACACATTACATTTTTAGGAGTGGGCCCATGAACCGAACCTTGTTGCAAGCCGTCAGTGACCTTGTATTTATTCCTTTGAAATGACATCTGTGCCAAAGATGAGAATTCTCTGCCTTATATAGTCCACCACTATGTCCCGACACTCTCATACATATTTTGAAGTGCCCGCAGAATACGAGTATGGTTTCAGTGTGTATAAACCACTTTTAACATCGAGTGTTAATAACCGTTTAGCTTCTGCGTTCCATCTCGTGCAGTGTAAACTATAATTTTCAGTTGGCCATGTGGAAGTCGAATTGATTTTTGATTACCGCGGCGCATACGATGAGCGCTATAGTACAGACTAGATTGGTGTGGATAATATGTAACCTGAACGCAAACTCTAGATTGGTCGGGAACGTCACTTTTCCTACGTCGTGCACATATCCGAACTGTCAACTTAGTACTCAGTCACGAATTTCTTGACTGGATTCGTCGGCACCCCTCCATAAACGTCCACTTAAACAGCTGCCACATGGCAGATTTCAGCCAATCAAAACCGCGATACATCTAATCAGACAGCTGCCAGACTTACTAAACTAAATACTTGAACGTCCCCATTCATCACCAACTGTCAAACTGATAAAGTGTCTGGGCCTTACCAATAATCATTTTTAACCTTTACACTAAATATTTCCTAGGTCACAATATGCAATTTTGTATGGAAAATTTCGCCATTGTGAGTTCGAAAAACTTATCCTGGACACTAAAAATGATTATTGGTATTGCGGTCTGTGTTTGATCCACACGGCACTGCCATGTCAGTCCAAATTAATCATTCGGTTTGTGTATTAATGCTTTCGATCATTATTTCCCAATAGCAACGTGCACAATAAAATTTGTATTTGTACACTAACACAGGTTGATAACGTCAGCAAATGTAAAAGTTCCTAGGAAACCTGCTGTACTTGTGCTTGCGGTAGGTCAGAGATTGCTTATCTTATCAGCTTGGCCTCATATTCGTATGAAAACTAGAATTGTTGTTACACCTACTGTACTGAGTTTATTTTTACTATATTGTTTGCTAAAGACACTCGTGATTGACTTAGATTTTTTAGATCATTTGATACAAACTTTACTGTTTTATTTTTTCCTATGACACGCAAACAGAAACAGTCCACGATGCGTTTATCTTTAATGGCAGCGTGAAACTTTCCTCCGTTTGGTAGGATCTCTTATTGACTGATATTCAGAAATGATCCGACATCTAACTGCGTATCCTTGATTTAACTTGGAAGAGGTGTTGAATTAGCACATCCGTGTTTGAATACTACGCGTCTGAATTTGTTGTTGTTTTGCATGTAAAATCCACAGAATTCAGTGACCTATGACTCGCTCACGAATGCGGTAACTCGACGCCAGCTGTGGTTCCCTGTAAACGAAAATGCCTGTCAATTTGAACCGTTTGTCAATTATTTTATTTAAACGGATCAGTCCCCATCGTTCAAGGTCTAATTTTATTGGAAGCGCATTTCTTCAAAAATGTCGAGCATCTTCTCCAGCTTCATTCAAGAGATTAAAACTTGAACTACAATCTGTTCGAAAACGAAAGCTTGTTCCACACACATTTGCTTGATATCTGCAAACATCGTCTTAAAACGACTTTTCGTCATCTATTTCTAGGAAAAAGGAACATCACTGCCAACCGAAAGGCTGAACAAGTTTGCTGATCCAAGCCTTCTACGTCATATTTTACAATTAGTCTATAATTCTGCCGTCAGCGACCCCGATAAGCTGAACAACTACGAACCATTTTCGCCGGAAGTGTACGGTGAGACCTCATATGAGCTGGTCCAACAGATGATCAAACATGTCACCGTCAACGGTGACGATAATTTCATTGACTTGGGCTCGGGAGTCGGTCAGGTTGTTCTTCAGATGGCCGGCTCATTTCCATTGAAAACCTGTGTTGGCATCGAAAAAGCTGATGTTCCGTCGCGGTACGCCGAACGTATGGATATGTTTTTTCGTCAGTATATGGCGTGGTTCGGCAAACGTTACTGCGAGTACAGGTTACTGAAAGGTGACTTTCTGGTGGACGAGCATCGCGAGAAGATCACATCATCCACACTGGTGTTTGTGAATAATTTCGCTTTTGGGCCAAATGTGGATCATCAGTTGAAGGAGAGGTTTGCCGATTTGCGAGACGGTGCTAGAATTGTATCGTCGAAGAGCTTTTGTCCTTTGAATTTTCGTATAACCGATAGGTGAGTCTGTTTGGCTGTAGAGAGGAACTTATTTCAAAACTAATTGTTTTTTTTTTTGCTTTTGTTGCAGAAATCTAAGCGATATTGGTACGATAATGCACTTGAGTGAGATACCACCGTTGAAGGGATCCGTATCGTGGACATGCAAGCCGGTCTCGTATTATTTGCATGTGATCGATCGAACGATACTCGAGCGATACTTCCAACGAATGAAAAACCATAAGGGACCCGAACACGAGCATGTGGGTAAGTAGTTAGAGCAAGTGATTGTGAAGAGTGCAAGTGGACAGTGATGGCGGAATCATTCATAAAAACCATTTGATCATCTCATCCAGACATAATCCACGCTTTACGTTCCACTTCTTCTTTTGGATTCTTGTTCGGATTTGTATTATTTTACCTTGTTTGTGGGGAGTAGTAGACTATGGTTATAGGCAGGTTTAGGCAGAAGTTGAATTGAATTTTTATACTAATGACTGAATTACGTTTTACAGGATCCACACGCACTACTCGCGATCGTGCCAAACGTGAGGCGAATCACAATAACCACAATCATGCCAACCACAATAGCAGTTCTGTAAATAATTCAATAAGCGCCAACAGCAGCAGCAACTCCAACACTCCCATCAACGTGACGGTAATGAACTCGAACTCGAATTCAACTCAGTCGATAGGATCCACAATCTCAACGGCGAACGCTCAGAATACGGTGAACGGCAAGTCGTCGACGAAAATGGATGAGTCGACAACGGACAGCGAGGGGGAGGCGACCGCTGGTGTTAGACCGCCGACGACGACGCGACGTGCATGGTCAGATTGGTGTAGCTCGAAGGGCAAGAGCAGCCAGTCGGACGACGAGGAGAATAACAATTTTTCTAGCACAACAAATTCGCGAAACATTCGGGCCACCACGCAGAAGAAACGAAAGAAGCTGACACGCAAAGCTGCCATAGCTAGTAAATCGGCTGCAGCGGCAGCTGCTGCGCAAGCGGCGGCGGAGAAGATAGCCGCGGCAGCAGCACAAAAGGAGTCGGGGCTGCTTGCTGCGCCAAATGCTGTCGGTGCAGCGGCCAACAAACGAAAGGGTCGCATAAAGAAGGGCGGACGTGGCAAGAAGAATCTGAAGATAGTCGGTTTGGATGTGTTGCACACGCAGACTCTGCTCAGTACGAGTGCGGAAATGATGAGCAAAAAGTTGCCTCCAGCTCCAGGTTGTGTAGATCAGCAGTTGACGTCGCTAACGGGCGATATGTGTCACGCAGAATTGAATATTCCCCAGGCGCCATCTGACACACCGTATGCACTGCAGATTCTGTTGGATGTCTTCCGGCAGCAGTACATGAACATGATCGATCAGATGAAGACCAAGTCGTTTGTGCCGAACCTGAAGCGAAAGATCCAGCTGGAGCAGGAACGAAAGCAGAGAATTAAAAACCGCGCCAGTCAGCTGGACAAGCAAATAAAAGTGCTGATCGACGACAGTGTGGCTCTGCTGAAGGCTCGCATGAATGAGCTGGGCATTAATATGTCGTCGCCGAATGATTTGTTGGCGAAAGCGAAGGAAATCGTCGGTCGCCACAAGGAGCTGCAGGGTATTGCCAAAAAAATCCAAGGCCAAGTGGGAGCTAGCGAGCTGGAGCAGAAACGTCTGTTAAAGAAGAACCTACAGGCACTGCCGGAGTTTGGCAAACTGTCAAAGCAAAAGAATGGCGTCACAGAATCAGGACTGGACATAACCGAAGCTGCCACCCACGACATGCTGCTGAAGGAGATTGCGAATACACTGGCGCAGCGCAAAAAACTATACGCCCAGGTGTCGACAATAGAAAAGGAAAGCATAGCTCTGGAGAAAGTCGTTGAAGAAAGGAAAACCGCTGCTGTGTTGCTGGCGCAAGGAACTAACCTTACCATCGCTGCAGCGCCGACAAATGTCACAGTATCCACGACGAGTAAGAGCAGTCATTCAAAGTCATCGCGACGCAGCCGGGATCACCGCACTCGCTCACTGGAATGGCCCGACGTGCCAGATGTGGGCAAAATCGAGGAGAGCAACCCCGAGGTGCTGGCGCAGAAGATCCTCGAAACAGGAAGACAAATAGAAGCTGGCAAGATTCCGAGCTACAAACACAAGGAGGAGCGATCCGTCAAACAGCATCGCAGTAGCAGCAATGAACACGCGCTTCAACAGCAGTTTATTGCACACCACCCAGGTCCAGATAGTGCACTTATGCCGGCGCCACCACAAGGAGGGCTAAAGCAACAGCAACAACAGCCGATCATCGTCAATCATGTGCGACAAGACTCATTGACAGGGAGGAGCGGTAAATCGTCCTCATCAGCATCGTTGTTGTCGTCGTCGTCGTCAGCGTCATCGTCAAAGAACCAGCAAGAGTCACCCAAAGTGGCCAATTTCGAGGATCGCCTTAAGAGTATCATCACATCGGCGCTAAACGAAGACCAGGAGCACCGCAAATCACAGCATCCAATTGTTGAAGCTGTGCCCGTACCACCCCCGCCAAAGAAGTCAGCAATATCCTCGAGCAAATCCCCGGCGACTTCGTCGAACGGTCAATCCTCTTCCAGCCACCACCACCAGCAGCAGCATCCGCACCATCATCATCTAAGCAATATTATAACTGTGGCTACTCAGGGACTTACGCATCTGAATGCGACGACGACAATTTCCCCAATCACTCCGCCTCTGCCACAAGCACTGCCACATCATTATGGCAGTGGCGCTGGTGGACCTCCGCCAACACAAAACGGTCCAACTTCGCTGCATCATATGCAGCAGCACCACCATCAAGTTGGGTCGTCGATGCCACCAACAGCGCATTCTGGGTACAAGTCATTGTCATCCTCGGTGGCCATGCCTCCATTTGCCAAGCAGTCAGCGTCTTCCTCCACATCGTCATCATCGTCAGCAACATCGTCGGCGACATCTTCATCCGCCCATCATCAGCAAAAGTACGCAAAATCCAACTCCTCAGTCAGTTCCTCGGCTTCCATTGAGCGGGCAACAGCAATTCAACAGCTGCACGCTGCTCACAATTCACATCATCCGTCGCATCCCGCCGCACAGCACCCACAACCAACAGCTGCACATCAGCACGCTGCCTTATATGCAGCTGCCACGGACTACCCATTCCGTCGAAGCTATGAACACCATGCTCACTATCAGGAATTCAAAGCACCGGAGAATATGAGTCGTTCGGCTCTCATGGAGGAGCCAGCGCGAAGTAATTCCGCTTCCTCAGACTCTGCAATGTACTATCCACCGACAAGGGATCGTCTACTCTCCCTCGAACGTAGTCAGCAGCAGCCACCACAGCAACCAATGCAACAGCCCAGCCGACCAAATTCGAGCTCCTCTCAGCCTGATTATACTCAGGTATCTCCTGCCAAAATGGCACTGCGCAGACATTTGTCGCAGGAGAAGCTAGCTAATCAGCATGTCGGGGGTCCACCATCTAACCCAAGCGTCGTCGGCAGTGGCACCGTAATGGCCTCGAAGACCATCGGCGATCTGGTGAATGGCGAAATAGAACGAACTCTGGAGATCTCCCATCAGAGCATAATCAACGCTGTGGTCAATATGAGTGCGATAACGGCAACTGCCGGCGGACCATTGGAACGACCCATCATCAATCCGAACGCTCAGCGTCCAGAGAGAGTTCATGTTCGTGTCATGGATGAGGTTTCACCGACACAACAACAACAAAGCCGATCTGTTCCGCCACCATCAATACCCTCGCATCATCATCATCCCCATCATCCGTACAATCAAATTTCTCCCCGTGCTCGAGGCGATATCAGCATGTCCGACGTGGGAAAGTCACCAGCGCACAACCTGGCAACTCTGGCCCAGGTTGCATACAACCACAAGATGATCTCGCAGCAACCGTCATCGACGTCGTCGGCGACGGCTCCATCGTCATCCAGATCATCCGCAATGAATTATAGCACGACGCCTGCGGGCGGCTATCAACAGCAGCATTCATCGGCAGGAAGTGCAAGTGTCGGAGGTGCTCCACAACAATCACCCACATCATCATCGTCGTCTTCTAGAAATTCGAGCTCAAGGCGCGAATATCCAACGGTGGCGCTGCCACGTGCTGATATGAAGCCCTGTCTAGAGTCGTACTTCAATGAGGAGCAGAAACCAACATCGACAGCAGCTGTGGTCCCAATGAAGGATAGACGAGAGACCTCAACCCGGCGAATGAACGGAAATCCACCATTGGAAGGTGAGTGTCTGTTTATTTCAAATTAACATTCAAAAAAAGCGCCACCTTCTAGTTCTTTGTCCAGTTTTGAGCTAGCTTAAGCCCACATACTCGGACACATAACCCTATTATATTTGGCCCGCCAAATTGTTTTGCTATTCGCTATGTCAAAATTCTATAGGACTTTCATTTTAAGGGTTAGAAAAGTCTCCGACAAGTGCGTGTAATCTAATTCCTGGGATGTTCAAGTTGTGGCAACATGTTCATATTTTGAGGTTAAAGTATCATCTCAGCATTGTACTGAGTTTTGACTAGAACGATAACTACCTGTCAACTCTTGGGAGTTCGTTCTTCGCAAACGATTATGCAGTCACACCTGTTCGCTGCTTCTGTGGCCAAGGTGTATATGTAGTGATGCTTTTCACTGCTGTTCTTTTATTTCTATTCGACATTGGGAAATTAGGGACCGAATTACCCCATCAGTGAGCGAGCCATACGTCACTGAATTTTGAGGATTTTACAAGCAAAAGAATAACAAATTCAGGCACGCATTACTCGATCACGGATGTGGTAATTCAACCCCAGTTAATGGTGTTTCCATTAGTGGTAAATGAAGACTGCAACTATCGAACGTTCGTGGCGCCATTAACAAGCAACTGCTAAACCAGTAATCCCCCTTCCAGGTCTAGCAGTTTCCCTTCAAGATCACGTGATGGCATCGCGAAAATTCAAGGAAGAAAACGAAGAGCGTCAACGTCGTTCGGAAAGGGCTGCTGGTCGTTTTCAAAACTCCACCACAGCCAATGCAACGACAACACACCCGCTGATGCATCCGCACGATCAAACGTCACCGAACAAAGTTGAAAGTGAGTAAAGTATTCCCTAGGTCAATCAGGCTCCCAGAACAAACTCATTTGATTGAGAATTTTCTTCTCTTTGTTCTCGTTTTTCTTCCCATTCGTTGCAATGAAATACCAGTTGGTATGAAACGCACATCTCCCATAGTCCAGCATCCGCGTCCATCGAAGATAGCCCATTACTCGTCTCACGATCACCTAATGGCGGCCAACAGTAACACGAATAGCAACAGTAGCAGCAGTAACAATGGTCGTCGATCGACGAATTCCTCTCTTGAGCCACCACTCATGAGTCCGGAAATAAACTTGGACGAACGACCGTTGCAATTGTCACGACCACGCACCACGGACGACGGTAAGAGTGCCAAATAAAAATTTCCATTTAACCGATAGACATTATTATAAATGTACTTTCTTTGATTCTTTTTTTTTCTGATTTACATATATTTTGCATTTTCCATTATTATTTTTTTTATCCACTGATTTTTTTTGTTTTTTTTGTTTTTTTGGTAGAAGAGATATTTTTCTAAAAATAATAAATAAAACCCTTTCAAAGTATATACCACACTTATACATATTGTGAATGAAAGCAAAATTATATTTTTATATTTATAAACAGTAATATATAATGCAGAGGATGTTTTTCCTAAAAGCTCCGTAATTTTTGTTTTTTTTCCGTGCAAAATGCAAATACATATCTCCATTTTTTATTTTACCTCTTTTTTTTCTAAATTTGCTTAATGATTTCAAATACAAGTCTATTCTGTTGTAGCACAATTAGTTCATTTGTTGTTAAAAATTTAGTAACATTGTAAAAAACAAAATACTCTCAGATATATCTGTCAAAATCAAAATTGTGATCAATTGGTTTAGTGTGAACAACAGAAAGCATAAGAAAAAAACAATAAAAAAGAAAATTTACACTGTGACTCCTATCTTATTTTTATTTTTATTTTTTTTTTTTAATTTATTATTTGTATTTTGTAAGTCTTGTTTCATTTTGTTTTCATTATGTACTCGTACAACACACGCCGCCCCATATTCCCCCTTCTTTGCATATTGTTTGGTTTTTGGTATTATGTTTTATTTTTCTGTTTTAATTTGTATTTTAATTTAGTTTATGCATGTGTATCGATGTAGCTTTGATGATTATGTGAGAGAAAATGATTTTCAAAACGTTTAAAACGATAAAAATAAAATGTAAACAGCCTAAGTTATAAGAAAGTTAAGTATATTCTTGTTTGAGGACGCGGTACCTGTAAATATTTGTTCTTAATATTGTTTGTTTTAATTTGACGTTTTGTTTTTATTTAAAGAAAAAAACTGTATTTTTATTCCAGGACTAGGCAAGTGTAAATGTAATTGGTTACATTAATTGGTGATATTGTTTTGGTTTAGAAAAGTTATGTCCTTCACTTTGTCAGTTCTTTCTGTCGTGAAGAGGTCCCCATTCTAAGAAGTCCCGGGAGTAATAGCTGTCCGGCGGGCAGATTTTCCCCATAGTACAATAATTCGAATTCACCGGGAGACACTTGTTACTCCGAAAGAAAGCATTAGTATTTTATGAACGTTCGAAATAGCTGCTGAGAAAGATTTGATGTAGTGGTAAAAATTTAGAAGCAATATCTACCTTATGTGAATATTGCTTCTGAATCTATGGGTGGGAAACAGAAGAAAGAAGAAAGAAAGTGGGTCTGCAGAGAAGTACGTAAAAAATAACTCCAAGAAATATATGAATGTTGGTTAAAGTAGCTTGAAAAGGAGAGCAGAGGGCTAGCTAGGAGGTGCTTACGAAAAAGCACAAATACTTTGAAGGTCCCTCAATCATTGGAGGTGGCTTTGTTTTGCCAATTTTTATTGAGAGTTTTGTAGCTTAAAGCTAAGTATCCTGCTCGAGCTAAATTTTATCTCCCATACAAAAATGTCTACAAAGATAAAATTTAGCGAGGCAGTTTAGCAAACCAGTATCCTGTTCGCACGCTAAATTCTTAACTTCATATAGATGGGCCGATGAAAAGTCTCCACTCATTTAGCTCGCGAAATAAATGTCCGGCACATTAAACAGCCCGATTCTGCTGTTGTGAGCCCTCACAAGTCACAAGCTCTTGTGAGGTTTGTTGTGATTCGATAACTTTTTCAGAATTCTACGATAACCCTCACAAATAAACTCACAAAAAATTCACCTCAGAACGGTCACTTCCAAATTGGCACAAAATTTTCCACAAAAGACCGAGCTCGCACACGAAGTTAATAAAAATACATAAAATAGGTAACATTTTTTTGGCCACAATACGTGAAATATTATGTTTTAGAACTGAAGGATAAAAAATTATTAACGACATTTGTCACAAATTAAATTCGATGCCTTCCTCAGTTTTTTATACAATAATATGTATTTTTTTCCGAAATGGTTATAAATGTTGCATAAAATGCGGTGCTCAGGTCATAAAGTGTGTGGAAATATAAAACCGACCATCAAATGCAATAATGATTGCCATTTGTGAGCCGATATGACTGGTTTTGAATTTTGTGACCTGCTCAATAGGAGATCACAAATTCGATTGTTTTTGTGAGCCTCACAAGTTGTGAGCGTGCTGACAGAATACGAAAACCTCACAAAATCAATTTCACCTCACCTTGTGAGGGTTTTGTGACTTGTGAGGTTTTCCAGAATCGGGCTGTATCGAAGATAAATTTTGACAGAAGAAACGGAATAAAAAGTTTTTTGTGTGTTTGCGTGAGAAATAAAAGGAAACGCAAATCCAAAACAGAAAAATTGTTTTGCGAGATATCAGAATAGAGAATCATTTGGCCTCGAATGTTTTTCGGGTAACAATAATTGTTACACAACGGTAAATAGATTTTGGAAAGTTTCAGGACACATAGCTTGAAATAATCTTAGATGGTATATGATAAATAATACCATAATATATGGTGTTTTGCTGATCGGTCTTTTGTTTTTCTTTTTTGCAAATATGGATTCGCGCGACACGAAGGATAGTTTTGTCTTCTACTTGCTACTGTAGAAATTGTTTCAGCTGATGCAGCAATGATAACATCTTCTTCAATTTTTGTTGTATGCATTGTTTTAAATATTGCGATGCTTTTGAAGTTTGATTTTAAAATAACGTGTATAACTTGAATCACGTTTACCGACATTCTGTCATGAACTTATGGCTTTTGTCCCATCTATATCATATTTAAAAATTTAGCTACCATTTATCTTTGCTGTGGAGAAACAGAGTGGAGACTAGGGACGCTAAAATTTAGCGCGAGCAGGATACTTAGCTTAAGTTCTGAAAGTATAATATGGGATCAATAAGGAAGCAACTAAGTATTTATTGAATGTACTCACATCGTTTTGGAAACCGGCTAGAAATAGTTTTGTAGTTCAACCAAACCGAACTTTAAGTAGACAATGGTTAGGTTAGGTTTATGGGTGGGTACGTCAGAAAGAGTCCTGCCGGACCCATTGTGATGCCCTTGTTGGGGGTTAGCCGATGTTGTTGGCGATAGTGTCACTCCCTCTTGGTTACTCGACCTTGTGGAGTCATCCTGATGTATATATGAACCTGTAAAGATTAGATAAACACCCCTATCGAGGTATCCGTTCGGAAAAAATTCCGATACGAAAGTCAAATCCGATCGGAACTAAAATTGCGTTCGATGTATCCGTTTCGGAACAAAATAGAAGAAGCATATAAACGCGTTCATTTCGCATTCAAATATTCCGCAGCAATTTGTTGTCGGATAGCTTCGGAAAAAATTTGCCATGTAGCTGTCAAAAGTAAGTGTTATAACGCGGTTCCATGCAATGCGACAAGGTGCGCAATATGTCGTCGGAGAAGTTTTCCGAAAGTCTTATCAGAAGGGATACCTCGAATGGAATTTCTCCGATTTCGTACAGATCGGAGAAAATTCCGTTCCGAACGGATACCTCGATAGGAGTGAAAGAGATATCTGAAAGTGACAATAGAACTGGACTGTCTCCTACCTATACTCTGCAGTGGATATAGGTTAAAGTTGATGGCAGTAGCCAACACGCATCGACCAGTAATTTACTCATGGATGTAACATAAACATAAAAAGCGTGCGTTTTCTATATTTTTTGGACTTTGCACTTTTGTTTCGATGTACCTAACCTAAAAGTAGTTCAAACTTTAGAGGAAAGAGAAAAAAGAGTTTTCATTTGTTACAATTCGTGACCCTTTCCAGCATAGCTGGCTGGCTACTCCTCCCCGTACGTTGGACTTTAGATTTTCGAAAAAAGCACGTAAAAAAAGTCGCAAGGTCACGATCGGTAGAGCGGACTGGCCACTCCAAATTCCACTTTTGAAATACGGCACACCGAGAGTTTGCTTTAAATTTGTCATGCTATAAAGTTTGCCATCAAAGCGCTTGAAGGGTAAGCCGTTGCCCAGTTCTGTTGGAACCAAATGTCCCAAAAATCGAATTCATCTAGGGGAGACATATTTTTGCAAGCACAACGCGGTGGGGATTACAAGATTGAAGCTCACACTGCGTCAATCTTCTCAGGTGATCTGATGGGCCGAGGTACTTTGTCTTTTCACATTCGCGGTTTGTCTGAACGTAGTGACTAGTGACCCACGTAAAAGGCGGCTGAAATTGAAGCGATTTCGGAAGGCGGTCTGTGTTGCGATCACAGAACATTCGTGCATAAAGTACGCCTTAACGCAAGCGTTTCAACGCATGATGCGACTGACCTGGAAGAAAACTTTAGAACGAATAATATGAAACGGGACGACTCCAGCGTCTGGCAGATGTGACAGGTACGCCGCGGACCGAGCCCTAAAGCCTGGGGTCAGACTCTGTAAGGTGAAGCAAACAAACGTTTTCGTGCGCACGAATGATTTGCAGAAGCAAATTTTGTCGTGCACACGAAAACGTTTTAACGTTTCTTACAGAATTCGACCCCTAACCTCTGTATTATTGTCAATACCGCGAGGCATTGGTTAAGGCAAA
Source organism: Cheilosia vernalis (assembly GCA_949126925.1). NCBI lineage: Eukaryota > Metazoa > Arthropoda > Insecta > Diptera > Syrphidae > Cheilosia > Cheilosia vernalis. The sequence continues at coordinate 12,910,191 of OX421358.1, forward strand.
TGTGTTACCGATTAAAAACGGGCATTTCAAACGAAGCCTCTTATTTGTTTAAGTTTGTGTGGAAAATGCCAGCATAAATTGTTGGCTATGCCTTCAGCAAAATGGCAAATGTTGCATCCCCATGCCAACCTGTCTCATCAACACATCCACAGAACCTTGAAATGGAACGGCATGCAAAACATTTTCTAAAAAAAAATGCACTCACAACAGAAACGTTGACATTATTTTTCTAAATCAATTCAATTTGGGTAAAAAAAAACTCTTTCATTTTGTTCTGTTTCAATTTTGGTTGAGTACTTTTTGCAAGCAAAAAAAAAAAGGTTTAGAAAGTCAGAGCATAGCATGATAGTTAGCATAAATGGGGCAGACATTTAATTTAATTTCAGTTAAACATTAGAATTAACAAAATGACCATCAAACATTAATCCACATCTTTAAATTTAAACAAAACCATAACAATTTCGTTGTTGAACAAAATATAGTGTTTGTAAATTACGTTTATTTTAGTTTAAACAAAACAAAAACAAAAAAAATTAAAATTATAAATTCAATCTCAGAACAATCTAAAAAAACAAAATGACAATGACAAAATCCAAATCCGTTTTCCAACAGTTCATCCGGATCGTTCCATACCAAACTACGATCCGCGACGTCGTTGTCGTCTACCTCCTTCCCCACAAATTGGATTAATTGTAGCAGATAGTAGTAGCCCTCCATCGCGAAGTTCGAAAACTCTGAGTTCATTTCAATTCAATTAAATTGCTCAAAAATACAAAAAAATAAAACAAAAACAATAAACAAAAAAACACCTATTCAAAATTCTTCCAAATAAATAAATAAGAACATAAAATATTCCCCAAGGTAAGTTTAGTTTTTACAAAAAAAAAAAATTACAAAAATAATTGGTTTCTATTATTTGTTAACTTTTTTTTAATGGTTTTTTTCTTTTTTGTTTTTGTACAAAAGTAAGCTTTTTTGTTTTATTAACCAAACCCTAGATATAAATACTTAAAAAAAAAGAAATAAAACAGGTACCTCGACCATTAAAAAAAAAAAGATTTCTTTTCTATTTGTTATTTAAGTTTGTTCTTCAACTGGTGCTAATTAAACGACAAAAATATCTTAAACTTCATATATAAATCAATGAAATACACCAGGGAGCTTTATTTATATGTATTAATAACATTAAAAAGGGGTTACAATTTGTTTTTGTTAGATTGTACAATATTTATATATAATTTTGTTTTTATTTGCAATGTGTTTTTTACTTTCTACTATATCTCCGACCTAAATGGGCTTTTATATGTAAATTTATGTTTTATTATTGTTTGTTATACGCTGTACAATAGTACATTTATGTATATTGTATATGTGCAAAGGATTAACGCTTTATTTGTTTCGCATCATGTTGTTGTTTATCCCACTCAGCTCTGGAACACCAATACAAATAAATGTAATTATTTAAACAGAAATTGCTATATCCAACGGTTTGCTTATTAGTGTTCTGGGGTTGTGTTCATTAACTCTTATGTTTACTAATCCACATTTGTTTATTTTCTCTAACTCCCACCGCATCCAAATTAACAATAGCCATGAAAAAAATACCCACAGCAAAAATAAGAATACTTGAGATGTTTGATAACATTAACAATAACCACGTGATCAGAACAGAGAGCGATAGTTGTTACTACTAGTAGTAGAAACCTTATAATTTATTTTTTTTAAAAATTTTAAGCACTACGGCTTAAATGGATTATCTTGTCTTACTTTCCTAGAGTTGTTACGTTTTTGTTTACATCGAAGAGTGAGAAATTTTTTTATATCATTTTTAGGATTTTTAGAATTAGTGAGGTTATTTGTCACACATTGGTATAGAATAAATGTGTTTTTTATGTAAATTTATGTTTGATTAGAACTAAAGCAAATGAATTCCCATTCAGCAAACGATTTAAGTTGTACTTGGAACGAAAAGCCGAGCAAGTGAATTTGTACTACCAAACATTTTCGGTTTTGCAGTTGTTTTTGTACATGTAAGAATCTGTATTTATTTTTATTTTTAGTCTTAATACTTCGTTCGATTCCATAAGCAAAGGATTAAGGTTGTATCAAATATGTATTTTTTGTTGTTTCTTTGACCCCCTGATTGGGTTTTCCAATCGGAAAAAAAATCCGTAAATAGGACAGTAGGCGTTTTCTATTATGCTTACATGATCTATATTATAGATCATTGATTTCCACGTTTTACAACGATAATACGTGATCCAACTGTTGTTGTAAACCAAAGAAATCAATGATCTATATAGAACATGTGGGTAAAATAAAAAAACGCCTAATGACATTCATCCCACAATTCACAATCCATTTCTAACCATACCATTCACCATGCAGAAGCAACTCTTCACTTGGAACCAGTAACCGTTCGTTTTATACCTTATTTTCTTTGGATGTCGCTGGTTAAAGTTCATTCATTCAAATTTCTAGACTCGTCACACTGGGGCGCTTACTTAAATTATGCTTTTTCCGAATATAAGAGTTTGTATCCGGTCTGCATGAAATATCCTCAGTCCTATGGAACCAAGACTTACTGAAGTCAGTTACAGCTAAATTTGTAACCTCGGTGCATCGTGCATTGTCACCGAACAGAATCTTTTCAAAATAGATTATTATAACACCGAGTTTTTTCTTCAAACGTTCAAAACGTCATACACCAACGCCAGACTTCATTTTTACTGACACGGAATCGTATCTAGCTCACCATAGACCACACCCACTGTATTTATGTTAGCAAATCTACGCGGGAACTCAAAATGAGATTCGCGTCCAGTCCTCCATTCGCATTTTGTGTTACAAATTGGCACATTGCTAAACAGTTATTGACTTTATACCAAGAAAAATTTCCGATATATGTATAAATTCTGTCATCAGCTTCAGAAGTTCTCCAAACATCAAGCATGTTCTTATCTCGGTAGCAGTTTAATTTTATTTTTCGTATAGAGAAAGATGTGAAAAGAATTTCAGTGTTTATATTTTTTTTATTAAGTTTTGCGCTATATTTTTGTCTCAGTTACCTTTTTTATAATTCGGAATAAACTGGATCCGCTAAATGTTAACCACTAAATTAATATCAAATGAGATGTTCACGGAAATGTCTATTTCAGGATCTTGATGGCGCCTCCACGCCAACCCACTAGGAATAGGAAAACTTAGTAAGTTGTTTAAAGGCTTCAAATCAGACCTTTTTCTTAACTTTATTTTTTTTTTGTTTTAATGTTTTCTAATCTCCACTTTAAATAGAAGAACTGCAAAGCCTTTTTTTTTATCTGATTTGATTGGCCTGAGTTGGATTTTTTTTTTTTTTTTGTTACGTCAACAGCTACTCGCTTTTCGTTATTTTTGTATGTGTTCCTTTTCCTATAAGTTCCTAGAAGACATTCGCTTTACAAAACACATACAGTAAAGAGTTTAAGGTTTGGCTACGAATCAAGTAAGTGGGGACATTCAAAACTCTAGGCGTCTTAAGTCGACTAGATTTTGTTGGAATTTTCTCTGAACCAGAGATAAATTCACTTTTAGACTTGATTTGTCGGTAACGGCTCCTAAAACGTCAAATTCGGAAATAGTTTCCGCGATCAACACAGAGACCATTACAAATTCAGACATAAGACGTACTAGAATTTGGAATTCCCCATTGATTCTCGAACTACGTTAAGTAGCACGTAAAACAAGCACTTTACAAATTTGCTATAGAATAGAACAGGAGTTTGAATATAAAGTTTCTCGCTTTTCGTTGCATTTTCTGGTTTTATTTATCGCTAGTAGTGTACATATAACAAACATGAATGTTTCTTTTTTTTAAAATAACCAAACTTTAATGTTACGAATTGATGTTTAAGTAATTATCTGTACCAAAAGTCCAAATGTATTGCTAATATTGTATAGTATTTGTAATAATGTGATTTACACCAAAGTTAATAATCAACTGAACAAAGAAAAAACCAACGAATTTAAATGGATTACAACGTAAATAATTTGTATAGGACCGATTTAGCAGTTTCCAGAAGAATACTCCTATAATAATTAACTGACAGATAGATGTCACTTATTAACTTACAAATAAAACTATTCGAAATGATTTATTTATTTAGTAACTAGCTATCTAAGCTGATAATTTTCCTGACTATTTCAAGCTGAATTGTGTTTAATTTACTGTGCTGTGTATTTTATAAATTAAAAAAAAACAAATTTCTGGAATTTAATGAAGTTTGAAGAATTTTGAAGTTTTCTTGTTTTCTTCTCTAACGCACCGAAAAACGAAGGAGTGGCGGAGCTGGATTGGATGTCATGTAGCATGTAAAGAAAGTTCAATTGAAGTGAACAAAATACCTTAAAATGGAAAGATTTTTCATGAATTTAATAAACAAGTTTTAGGTTAAATTAATTTTTAATTGGTGTGGTGCGAACCAATGGTGTGTCAATGACATGAAAAGTAGTGAGGGTGCGAGACTAATGTCGTTTTCCATTGGGCAAAAAGAAGCGTCCGGGAGAGTCCGGAATCGAAAAAATCACTTCTGACCGTTCCATTGCCACAAAAAATACTCTTCTGGTGATTCTGAGGAGAGAATTTCGCTTCTGGATTTGAAGTCAGAATCCACTCAAGAAGCACTCACACAAGTGCAGTTCGTGTATTTTATACAAGTCGACTGACAGCTGCCGTAGATTATTTTTTGGCATTTCACCAATACTCTCGTGGATTCAATCAGAAGCAGTTTTCTTGTTCCATTGGAGTGGAGTGGATCCCCGAGTGAAACCAATGGAAAACGACATTATTTACTTGTTGCGTAACTGCATTTAAAAATAAATACGATAAATGTTTTTGTATTCACTCGAAATAATGTATCATCCAGCTGTGTCCAGCAAGTTTCATATTCTAAAATACTTTTGAAAGTAACATTTTTCGAAATGTCAAACGTCATATCTTCCCTTTTTCATAATGTTATGCGAATTGTCTAACGAGCTTTAATTGTTGGGACCTATGGAGTGTTTGGAATATTTTTCACCAAAGTTAATAAGAGATGGTACTTTTTTGTTTCTTACTTTTGTTCTTCATTCAATCACATAATTACATATCGGTTTTGACGTTATTTTGTCGACAGTAAAATGTACTGGGGACTTAGTCTCATTGATTAAACCGAATTTCCCATTAATTTCGCTATTCAATTATTAAAACCCTATGCACAAACCGTTGGAGTGGTTTCGGTTTACTCATTTCGGTGTAAATTATTGTGAACATGTTTTTTTCCGAATATTCGGAGTATATTCTGACAGAACAAAAAAATCAGCGCATGCCCAACACACGGGATTATAAATGCAAAAGTATTATGCAGTCAGTTTTTCGTTCAAGTGAGGTTAAAAAAACAATTTCAACTAGCAACGAAATATGTACTAGAAAAAATTAAGAATAATAATGATTTAGGGTTAGGGGGTAGATATAGGGGATAAGATGTTTTTTTTTTTTTTTTTTAGAGAAACAACTGGGACTATCTGTCAAAAAAATGGAGTAGATCTCTCGAATTGACTTCGGAATTTGAGTATTTAAGTACGTAGGTACACATTTATTTAAGAATTCATAATTATTAACATTTACTGCAGTGAAATCAATTCTATCATCATAGATTCCTTCGGAATTAATTCCGAAACAGTAAAGTGTAAGAATATTTTTTCTACTTTGTACCTACCTATAGTTAGGTAGGCTTCGGATTTTTCTAGTACATTCCTTCAAATATAAACCATCGAAATTAAACTGAGAAGTAGAAATTAAGATTGCATAGTTCCAGGCGCAAACAAATATTTGAATTACCAATCGTCCTTTATAAAAAATGTTTGCAATAATTGCATTCTTTCTTTCTGCAAACAACAAAATTTTGTGAATGATATCATCAAACATTGGATTTGCGCCAATGTAACACAAAGCAAAGTCAAGTGTGTTTCTTGGTATATACTCTTTCAACCAAAAATAATGGGAATAATGAAAACGAAACTAAGTTTTCTCATATTTTTCTTTTATGCACACCACTGCTGGTTACGCAGTTCCTTAAATTATTTCTGCTAAAGTAAAGAAACAGACCAAATAAGTACCTTGCGGTTCGTCGTTTTCAGAAAATGTTTTTCAAACAAGCAAAAATAAATAACCGACAGCACACACATGGCGGGTTACCGCGTCGAACTTTACAAATGTCAAATACATATTAACAAGTTTCCGACAGTTTTTGACAATGAAAGAGTGCTAGAAAAGGCTTTCAATTACTATTGATGGAATTATTGGGTATTTTTAAGACGTCGAACCCATGCGAGTGTTACTCAATACTTTAATTTAAGTTGCCAAATATATAATTTATTCAGTTTATCTAGAGGCCATTTTTCAAAGCAATACACATTTGTAGTCAATAATTTTTTTGTTTCCCCGATAGACATAATATTCATAGTCCTTAAATGAAGAATGTAATAGATTTCTTTCTTAGCGTTTTGTAGATTAGTTGTTCCTAAGTTTTTAACACGGAATTGTAATACATATTAAGAACAAACAGAAAAAAACATTTGATCTCTCAATTCTGACGTGACGATAGCATCATCACATCCAATTACAATAATCAACACCATTAATCACTTGTACACTGTTTACATTAAACAAAAATATATATAATATTCACTCATTTTATCAAAATTTGTATAAACGTATAAATCATATTCTCGCTTTGGTGGCTGTTTTTCATTTTGTTGTTATTTCGTTTATCCTGTTTTTATTTTTATTTTTTTTCTAATATGTTGCGTGCGTGCACTTTTTTCATTTATTTTGTAACTTTGTATTTAAATAAACAAATAAAATATGCAAATAAACAAAAGGTTACTGGTAATCTCATTTTCATTTGATTTTATTTTTCATATTTTTTTTTTGGTTTGTTTGGTATGTTGGTTTTTCTCCCCATTTCTTGTTTTTTTTTATAGAATAAACAAATTTTAAATACAAACAAAAATTAAATCGATCTTCAAGTGTATATATATGTATGTATGTATTATGTATTTAAAATGTAACAACAGATGACGTAATACCAGACGATGAGACCCATTGGCAAGATCGTGTCAGTTCCGGATTTGATCGTTTAGTCGCATTCGCTTCCACAGAACTAGACAAGACACGCCGCTCGATCGATAACGATACAGCTCCATCTATAAGCTGTAACACATCACCAGACTCGGGTATAACACACAGCAGTAACAGTGACGCTAGGACATTCCTATCGACGTCATCGTCATCATCCCAGCTGGACAGCGGCGTTGGTGGTCATCATACAGATCCAATGAGTGATAGTAGCACAAAATCATCTAACGATGCGGTGCCCCTTATAAAATCGTCTCCTGTTGACGAGGCTATTGAGAGTCCACCGCTATCGGATATAGGTTTACCACGAACACCAAGTCCATCGGCAGCTACCCCGCCATTAGGTTCGCTGCTCTACGCACAGCAGCAGCAATCTCTAAATGCTATAACGTCAGCAGCCAATGCCATAAGCACATCATCAGCATTGACCAAGTCATCTTCATTGGCTCAGCCACAGGCGCTTAAGATTCCACTTAAATATCAGCGGAAGTCGAAAACCTCATCGGAGAAGCATTACAAGAAGAAATTCTGCGAGCGAAATTGGGGCTTCGGAGATGACGACAATTTGTATGGATCACGCGAACCTGGAACAGACGAGTGCGATAATGTAATGGCGATAGGGAGTAGCGCTTCCATGAGTAATCTTCGAAAGGACGAGGTTAGTGCTATGCATCATAAGGCGTCGAAATTCCGACCAAAGGGCAAGGATTGGGATTGGTCGGTGGATAGTAAGAGCAAGGGAGGAAGTAGTGAAACAACTTCCTCTTCCACGGTGGTACGTACATAAGTGGTACAGTGTGCGGGCTTGAGAGTTAATATTTATTCTTTTGCTTTAAAACAAAAACAATTGATATTTTTAGGTAGGTATAATTTCGACTTATTAAATTGTAATTTATTTTGTAGCGTAGTCTCGGTAATTTGGAAAAAAAACAGGAATAAAATCAAAGCAAGAATGCGGCAACTCACAGCCGTTTGGATCGGTTGAAAACGAGTAGTATCCAAACAGCAGGCTCCAAAAATGATACCTTGTTTTCTTTGTTTCCTTCAAAAATTGTACACCATGAATAGCTCCGCTGGCTAACCCATTTCCGTCCTAATTCTTGGTTACCAGAACCCGAAATCTATTATTAAGCTACATTTTTTTTTTGCCAATGACAATAACTCGATAGGTAACTAACGAAAGATGTTTCTATACTTTTCAATTAACATTTTACTATAAACTCTTTATTCGAACTGATTGCGATTGAAAATGCTTAAACTCCGCATATGCTTCCAGATCAAAAGCTTTTGGCGAAATGGTGCATCCAGATGGCAACACAAACCTGTCACCAAATGACAGTAAAGGCACATTCAAAAATGTAGTTAAGACTAGATTGGTCTGGACTTTATGTACCTAACCTGAACGCAAAAACAAGATTGGTCGGTAGCGTCACTTTTTCTACGTCAGCCACAAATGCGAACTGTCAACTTATAAGTCGTTTTCCATTGTGATAGAAAAAGCACTATGTTTTCAGATACAGAGAAGTGTTTCTGCTCTCGAAATCAGCTGGTTGGCAAATTTTATACTCACGCTTTTTTCGGAGTGTGAGCAATTTTGCGAATATCGATTCCTTAACAAGATTTACACATACTATCACGAATTTGACATTTGTCAAACGTTGAAGTGTGTTTTTAATTACGTTTTTAGACGACGAGTCTGTGAAAAATAGAGAAAAAAATTGCCATTTGGCCACTGCAATGGATGTCAACATAAATAAATTAATTTTGGACTCAAAAACCATTAAAACTAACTTTTGTGGTCGTCCATGTTGTTACCATCACACTAATACATGAAAAGATCGGTTTGTTGGTATGTTTTTAACGATGGCGTATACGTAACTTACTTTTCCTATAAAATGTAATCTGGAAGGGTTGTAAAGTTTAAGCCAATAAGCATACATGTGTGGTAAACTTTACTATAACTAATTGCTCATAAGATACATCAGTTGTTGTTGTATTTGCTTTCAATTTATCTATTTTCGGGTAGTTGATGTGCTGTCTCATTCTCACCAAGAAAATCGGATATAGATTGTATCGTGCCTTTCAGCCTGTGGCAAATATTAAGAGATGCATAGAACGCCTATTACAAACTTTGTCCTAGCAAACAAAAAAAAGCATTTAAATTTTGTTTGCATTAACACGCCAAGCCATAGGCAATCTAAAGTAAGGTTTACATAGCCCCTACTGTTCTTTGTTCTACAAATCCAGAAAAATTCAAATTTAACTAAAAGCAAAGCGTTTATTAAATAGAAAACTGACAGACGTTGTCGTGTGACATGAGTCAAATATTAATGAACTTATAAAAATAATACCGACATTATTACCCATTAAATGTATCCATGTGTAGCTATGCATTATGACACTGAAAACAGTTTGGTTTCATTTGGAATCATTTCGCTGTGTAAAACTAACCTAACTTTTAATAAAAGTTGAGAAGTTTCCGATCTAATATTAATGAATCGTAGTAAGTGTGGGCCTCGACAGTGACATTTAAATGGATTGCCGACATTTTTAACTACCCACTGTAAAATAGTAGCCCCTGGTGTTCTTTTAGGACGTACCTCTATAAAGTTGGCTACTGCCACAATCCGTTATTTAATAAGTCAACGTAGGGTACGTCATAACAACATTTGCATGATTACTGCTTTTGACAGTCGATACACGCATGTTTTTGTCAAAGCAAACATTTATATGTCATAGCAAAAACTTTGATTTAATGTCTACCAATTTACCGAGACTGTCGTGTTTCAAATATTTTATTTTGTTTTGTTCTGGCATTCTTTTTTTTTATTTTATTTTTAAAATATTTCTTGTTAATTTTTGATCTTTAAGTTTGGAAAAAGTTTTAAATATGTTTTCTTTTTATTTTTTTATACATACATATTTTTTAGTTTATAATTCCAGTAAAAGACGAATAATATGCAAAGTTGAACATACAAAATTTATGAAGTAAAATTAATAGTAACACAAAAAAGAAAATAAGAAGAGATTATTGCCTTTCTCGGCAACAGTTTGCTTGGGACCAAATAACAAATATTCGCAGACATTAAGGTTTTGTGTTCTTTGTTTATGTTACTGCTTTTGTTTTGCGGTTTTTATTAAACTCATTGTCATATCCAAAAGCGATGCTCATTTATGTTCAAGTTTTGCGTAACAATTGGGGTTAGAGTAGAAGTTTATTTTGTACATTAGATTAAGTTTGCTGATCTTTAAATTAATTAAAAAGCGGAATAATAAAATGCGAACGCGTAGAAGACGATTGTGCTATTACGCATTTATGAGTATGTCCACATTTTGTATTAATCAAAGACAGGTCGAACTTTGGACGATGGCAAGTTGCATTTGACATTTACGATAAGACACTTAACATTTGAGTTATTATGTTACTGCAGACATCTGTTTTGGGCTGCACTGGCTTTTTCTAATCAGTTGTGCTTTATAAAAAAATAAACACGCAAAACATATTGCTTCTACAATGGGGCATATATTTGCATACTTTGTGGCTTTGACAGTTTTTTTTAGTGCCAAAAGTTTAAAGACATTAATTAGTCTCTGTGTTAGATGAAGTAGGAAAACATCATCAAATGTTAAAATCATTGGGAATTTTCAATCGTTTTTCACATTTCCTTTTAACGATATATGACAATCGCCCATTACACATATCAGATCAGCTATAGTCTCACTGTGTCCCATTACCCACATATGCCAATTGTTGCGCAAACTTAATGTCAAAATCATTCCCTCGATTGACAAATGACAGCAATTCACTTAAACTTAACACTGCACCTCATTTATTATAATTTTACATCAAATCAACTGATCATTTAACGTGCTTCAAAACTTCGAACTAAGTTCAATGTCAAAATAAAAGTTTTTTTTTCGTATATTTATTAAACTAAATTTAAACACTCTAATCTAGAAGAAAAAAATCAAAAATAAAGAGAGACGACTAATTTAAAATACCAAAAACAACCTTACTGCCATTTATTTTATTCGTTAGACAAATTTTAGTTAAATATGTTTTTTTTTTCTGATTCTCACATATATTTGTTCGTTAAAAACCGTTACACTAACCATTTTAATTTTACAAAAAAAAAATTATGTAAACTTATCAACTTATACATAAACTCAAGTTTCCTATTAAGTTAATGAATGCATATAATTTTTGGACTTATTTGTTTATTAATTCTTTTGTAAGTTCAATTAGTTGATGATATATATTTTATTTTGTACAAACAAAAATATTTTATTCTGTGTTAACGTGTAATATTTCTATTTTTCTTTTTTTTTCTTTTTTTTCTTGTCAAATATAAAATATTAATGAAAGTAATTATTATGTATTTATGGATTATTTAATAATTGTATATTTAAGAATAATTAAATTAAAACTAAAACAAAACGTTATTTCATTTAGAACTGTATAGTTAAGTAAATACAAAGTATATCTAACTTTTCTTGTAGGCAAAAACAAAAAAAAAAACGACAGAAACACATGTAACAAATTTATGATTATATAATTTAAATGCAAATATAAGATATTATTATTCTCTTTAATATTATTAACAAGATTTGTAAAATAAACAACAGAAATAATGTGTTTTGTACTTTTTTATTGTTTTTGTTTTTATTATACAATTAGCTCCCATTAGAAGATATTTGGTCGTAGATTTTAAATACAATTCGGTGTGAGAATTAATTTAAAGACCTAGACTCATTTTTAGAACTCTTTTTGTAGTGAATTGTTTGTTTTCTTAACAATAAAAAAAAAACGTGTAAAATAATATAATATCATAACTATATAAAAATATGAATTGCGCCACCTCAGAGAAAAATATTAAAGTAACATTTTTTAATACACAAAAACAAAAATCAGTTAATTTTAATCAGGAAGTAAAATATACACATACAATATTAAAGAAAAACACAAATTGTAAATTTTAACAAACAAACCTTATGACAAGAAAAAACGTAAACATAAAAATGAAAAACTTTACGAAATAAAATTATCTTTTTTACCAAAATTACGCATAAGAAAACCAAAACAAAAAGTATTTATGAAAAAGAAAATACACAAAAAAAAATATTTATATAAAACCGTATTGTATTAAAAACAAAATAAAAAAAATTACACAAAAATATTTCCATCGACAATTCAAAATAAGTACATCATAAGTTATACAAGCAGCAAGATAAAAACAATTTAAATTATACTATTCGTTTAGTATGCAAGGAAATATTATTATAATTATACAAGACAAACATTTGCAATAGGAAAATAATTTTGAAATATTTTCAAACGATTAAAGTGAATTTCTTTGAACAAATATGTATTTAAAAACAAAATCTAAATAAAACGGGACAATTGAAATAATAAAAATTATTATTATTATTGATTATTAATTATGTAATAGTTCAATTAAATTATAAAAAAAGTATATAACAAAACTAAAGTAACAGTGAGAATTTTGAAAAAAAAAGTAAATAAAATATATATCTTATTAATTTTAATGGTTAAATTAAAAAAAGGAATAAAATTGTGAAAAAGTAAATATTTTGTTTTACTGAAGGCGCTTTTCTTAGTCAGTTCAGTATTTATGGCAGTTTGCTGGTCCAACTTTCACCGGATTGACGTGTCCACCTACGCGGGAACTTTTAGTATAGTTAGCCCACGTCAGAAATTTTAATTGGAAAAGTATGCGTATGAATATATCGAAATAGAGAATATTGATATAAAGCAGATTTTCAAAAAAACAGATTAGTTTAATATTAGGCGTGTTTTTTACAACAACTATTGCGAGTCCGAAAGTGTCAAGTAGATAGTACCTAGTTGTTGTAATTGCGTGCTGAAAATCCTACTTTACTTTGCTTTGCTGAGATCGAAGCTCAAAAAAACACGCCTTTCATTATAATAGAAATTGACACAGAATCACCAAAATGAATGTTTTAAGGTGTATCGCCATTTACTGTCAGAATTAAACGAACATTTCGGAGATTCGCCATATACTATGTGGTAGATACCCAATCCAAAAGTTTTGAATGATTGAATTTAAAGTTTAATCAGTGAATGGAAAAGGCGTAGAAAAGAGTCGAAAGCTGTACATGTTTCAATCGCAGGAATATCAACAAAATGAGAGCAAGTAACGTGAATTTGAATCTGAGAAGTCTAATGTCGATTTCCATTGGGACAGAAAAAGCACTTTTTTCAGAGTCAGAGCAGTTTTTCTGCCCTCGAAATCAGCTGGCTGTCAGATTTCATGTTCCATTGGCCGCAAAAAAAGCACTTTTTTTGAGAGTCAGAGCAATTTTTCGAATCTCGATATCTGAGCAAGATTCACATCTACTTACACTAACACCAAAACATTTGTCTTTTGTCAAACTTTAAAGTGTGTATTAATTACGTATTTAGAAGACCAGTCTGTGAAAAATAAAGAAAAATTTACATTTGGCCGGCGCAATGGATATCAACACAAATTGAGTGGATTTTTATAAGCATAAATTGCAATTTAAGAACAGCTGACTTTTCAAACACGCACTACCACAAATGCGGAGGAAGAAAAATCTCGTTTTACGTTCCATTGGGCACGAAAAATCTGAGATCTGAGAGCAAATCTGTAAAATCCCAATGGAAATCGACATAAGAAAAAATCAATTTTTGATCGAGACTGCTTTTCGTGCTCGATTTGCCAAAAATATCAATCTTTTTTTTATCTCAGATCACTTTTGAGAAATCTCAATTTGTTCTCGACACACCCCTGTGGGTTACGAATTGTTTATCTTTGGAAGAATTGCTTTCTTAGCTGAATTATTAATTTTACACGTATGAGATCGAGATTTTATATTACATTATTGCCGCGTTCCACTGCTCCTAGACGATATTTCACAAAAAGGGCTAGACGTCCAGCGCAAATGGTTAAATGCAAATTTTTTATATATGGTGTTATGGCATGCCGCTGGCCTTTTAGCGAACAGTGGAACGCGGTAGTTATTATGAATGTGTGAAAATCAATTGAAATGGATTTCCAGTGCAAGTAAACCAGTTTTTTTCTTGCTACCAACTTTATTCGGATTTCATGTTCGTTTTGGCAGCAGAAATTCTCAGATCCAAATCGAAAACAAGATAAACCTGAAACCGCGCCACCCTATTTGGTAAGTGTCTCTCTAGACTCACCGGTAAGAAAACCGAGCAAACATTTTCCCCAAATCTGTCAAAATTCTCAATTTCACCTTAACAACACATACAAAATCTTTTTTTATTTTTGACCGGTCGGAATAAACCGCGCTGTTGTTTTAATTCAATTCAATTCATTCCTACTAATTTGGAAAATAATGTCGGAGGAAAACGGATCCACCCAAAAGCCAAACTATGACATATCAAAGTTCAAATTGTCGAAAGTCCTTAACAATAACACTGTGCGAAAAAGTGTTGCTCTACTTGGAACATTTCCCGACCTCTCCGAATCCGACCGAGCTCTGGTGATATTCGAAAAGAATGCCTTCACCGAAGCTGATGTTCAAACTGAGGACGCCGAGAAAACCTTCTTCTCGTCAGAGTTAAAGATAAATGTAGAGTTTATCAATAATATCTACGGCAGCTTCCAATGCATCCCCGACGCACACCTTAATAGTAAGTAGTGTTCTTTGCTTTTAAGATCATTGTCTGATTATTGTTCACTACAGGTGTCAAGACAACCGTGGTATATCCTGCGACTGATAAACATATTGAAAAGTATTCGATTCATGCCAAGCATTTGATAAACGAAACTCCAGCACTCTATGAGAATATCACTTTGCCATATCTTAAGTCCAGTCAGTTCTCGTTGGATGTAAGTTTTTAACAACAAACAGGAAACAGGTGTTCATAAGTTTGCTTTATTTCAGTGGGTCTACAATATACTTGAGCATAAGCAAGAGACTGAACGTATTGTCTATGAAGACCCTGATACCGAGAATGGGTTTGTCCTGCTGCCCGATCTGAAATGGGATGGACGGACAATTGAAACTTTGTACCTCTTGGCAATTGTACATAAGCATGACATAAAGTCTTTGCGTGACCTGAATGGATCTCATTTGCCACTGTTGAAGAATATTCGTGATAATGGAACACGGGCGATTCAAGAGAAATATGGAGTTCCCCCGTCGCAGTTGCGAATGTACTTCCACTACCAGCCATCGTTCTACCATTTACATGTGCATTTCAATCCAGTCGGCAATGACGCACCTGGTATTTGGTGTGAAAAGTCTCACATGTTGGAAACGGTTATAAATAATCTGGAACTGGTGCCTGATTATTATCAGCGGGTGACAATACCCTTTGTGGCGTACGAGGGCAATAAGCTGTTGGATATCTATGACGAGGAACTGTGTGTACGGAAGAAAGTTGCTTTGTCTGAAACAGTTGGTACCGTCGTCGAACTTGAGGATGTTCCAAATGAGTGAATAAATAAAATAAGATCATAGTGCTGGCCAGAGGCAATGTATAATCTTGTCTCTGGTGCTGCCTTCTTGGCATCCACAAATTTGTTGTTTCCTATGTTTATTTTTGAATTGTTTGTTTATAACCAGAGAGCGGGAAGGAAAATAAGCGTAGAGTTCTATCTCAAAATGATTGGCGTTGCCAAATGATGAATTGTTGCAAGTAATGTGCAAATCTTAAGGATCATTCACATGAGAGCGACCAACTACCTACGAACGAACGAATATTCGCAACTTTGGTCGCAGATATCCGCGAATCCAATGACATTCGCCGTCATTTGTGTCTGTGATATTTCAAGTTTGAGGTTAAGTTCGAACGAATTTTTCATTCGCAGGTTTGTGGATCGCGATTGTTTTATGTGGATTGTGAATAAAGTGTGACAGTTCGCGGCAAGAATTTTCAATTCGTGGGAGAATTGCTGTAATTGTAAATTTCGGTATTTTAATCAATCAAGTCTCGGTTTTGATTAGATTAAAAATGTTTATTGATGATTCCCCTTGCTTATTGTCAATATTTAGTGTACTGATACATTCATAAGTACTTGCACAGCTAAATCTCGAGTTTCTCATTGTGAACTCTCTCGGAACTAAATTCACATCAAAATATATCACGTGCTGCGAACACGCCCGAACTGACTAATCAAAGCAAATGTCAAAATTTTTTTTTAGTAAACTCCGTCTCCGTGACTAACAAACTAAATTGAAATAAGCATTTTTTCACAACGTACAAATCAGAAGATTAAATAGAAAAAACCCATAGAAACAACCATGTACCAAGAGTATCTCAATCAATTGCAAGTATCTATTGCTCCACTGTCCTCAGACGAATTAAACGATTTGCTAAACGATGACGATAAATTAGATGAGAAAGTTGACGAAGTCCTTCAAACGCTTCGTGCACAAAAGGAATGTCTCCTTACGGACAATCGCAGCAGAGCCGAGAGTAACATCGAAAAGGAACCAATTCTCATCGAACTACGAGCCAAAGTTAATGAACTTCTCGAAGAGGGTAAGATGCGATGTGCTTCGGTCCAGGAAAAAGTGTCACAAATCAAAACAAAGTCTGGTAATGTAAATCAGGACACTGCCCTGGCATTGCTGCAAACAGCTGCTGCCGAAAGTGAAGAAGAGTCGGAGAAATTGGTTAAGAATTTCACAGATAACGAACTGAATTTAGAAGGTTTTCTAGAGGCGTTCCTGACCACCCGCAAGACAATGCATTTGCGAAAATTCAAATCAGAGAAAATGTCTGAACTAATTCGTCATAACAATCAACGCGGATCCATGTACAATAACCTGCCATCGACTGGATTTTATCCACAAGCGCCACAGTCGCATGTGCCATATCCAATAGGGCCAATGATGCCGATGCCACGACCCTACTAGACTCTATAAATGGTGCATCGCATCTGCAGTGGTATATTTTTTTAAGTCAAATGTTTAAAGGTCAATCTCTCAAGTACTTTAATAATTTGTTTGTTTATTTTATCAAAACGATTCGATTCTCAAAATAAAGTATAAATCAAAAGAACTTGTGATTGGTGATTTGTCTGTTAGTCGTTTTTTCATGTTTATAACTTTTATTTGGATGCAACTGATTTGATTAGCATAACAAGAAAGGGAAGCTGCTGTATCCGAGTTATATTTAAGCTGTCCAGACTGCTTATATAATTGCGATCTTTTGCGGTTACCTTGCTTCTCGCACATCCGATCAGCAAACAGATTTGATTGTGGTTCTTTCTAAATAAAAATGGCCGACGCTTGCTGCTTCATTGTGAAATGATAGATTAGAATAGTTACCAATAAGCAGACGATGGGTATTTGCAAGATGTCTTTAAAGATGATATGCTCAATCGAAAGCGGAATAAGATTGCTTTTCAGTATTTGAATAGAAGATCTTATGTATTCCTCAATTCCTCGTGGCTACAAGAGGCAATGCGATTAGTCGGTGAAAACAACTTTTGGATGTTCTTGATAAAAATATCAAAGGGGGGAATTATAGCGCAAGTAATGTTCGTACACTACAGCTTGGGCTTGTACACTCACAGTGTCTTTTGGTCTTTGCAAATAAAATTGAAATAGTGTTTTAAATGTGTATTAAAGTGATAGCAATGCATAATCGTCTTCTAATTGCTCTTTAATTTTTGAAACGTACCAGTTAGAGCAGGGGTTACTTTTTTATACCGAGACTCCCTTTGCAGGTTGTAATTTTTTTCCGACGCCCTTGGGCACCAAAAGTGCGGAACACAGTCGCTCCAGGGCGTCGCGACGCACAGTTAGGGAACTCCTGAGTTAGAGCATCAAATAAGAGTTAACGAATTTGTAACAGAGTCAACTACGCAAAAGCTTCAATTTTAAATTTACACACCAAAAACATAAAATACTTTTCTACCTGTGTCTTATCTTTTACGAAATTGCTTTTTCTTTTCCATGCATCGGTATCATCTCTTTCACTTACTAGACTGTCAATGTCAACGGCTAAGGAAACGAGTGAAAATTCTTCAAAAAAGTACCAGGCCACCAGACAGAAACATCGGACTGGCACTGGGCTATCACTGCAGAAATTGCCAATAGAATAAAGCGAACAGGTTTAAGTATGCAATTGAAATTGCATTGCATACTCTTAAGCGTGAGATCACATTGGTTTGTGCCTTTGATATTTTTTCTTTATTGTGAGGTGAATAAAAATAAATGGTGAAAGCAGGAATTGCTAATATGTAAATTGTGCACTTGATAGAGGTGTCCCGACTGATGATTGTTGAATTTATTCAGCAATAGAGACAAGTCATCTGACTTGTATAAAATGCACAAACTGCACTTGTGTGAGCGCTTCTGGAGTGTATTCTGACCATATTCTGACATTCTGACTTATTTTTGCGATTCTGAACTCTCCCGGACACTTCTTTTTGCCCAGTGGAAAACGACATCAGATTTGCTCTCAGATTTCGTGTGTCTAATCGAACATGGAAACGTCACTTCCACTACTGTAGATTTCGGGCGATTGCAATATGTGTAGCGTGTCTAAGACCACTTTTCTACGCGTATGGTTATGTTAAACTAAATCACTCGAAAGTTGCGCACAGATTCAGGGCAATCGCAAATAAGTTCCGATGGAAGTGTTTCTCTTGTCAGCAATGTAAATTAGATTGCTGAATAGAAAACATTCCGGGGGAAATATTATTCCCGATAGGGGTGATATTTATATAATTAACAAGTTTCTTGGCAGTTAAAAAATTTCACGAAAACGTAAACAAACTCCACTAGTTGTCAATGGTCGACAAGACGTTTCGCCTACACACTCCTTACATCGAAATTTATTTGCACACCTTTGTGCTGCTTGTTTTTCTGTAGTCCCTTTGATATTTTCAGTACTCAAAGACGAATTGACGTCAATTTGTCGAAACCAGAGATTGAAGAAAACCCAATTCGATTGTTGTTACAAATTTTATTGAATTTATTTCTTCTAGTTTTGTTTTAGTTGTTGTTCTCCTTCTATTCATGTTAAACATTCATTTACGTACACAATAGGTTCGTTTTAGTTACAAAAGTGTTCTTTTTTTTTTTGTTTTTAATCTAAAATTATTAACACTGTAAAATATATTATATATTCAAGAATAAATTCAAAAAAAATCCTTTTTTTTGTTGTTTTAGAAAATACATTTGTATTGCAGTTGCTTCTTATAGTTGTTTAGATGATGGAACATCATTAGTCTTTATTAAGTACATAGTTAGTTTTAGAAACAATGAACGAATGAAATTCATACAATTAGTGTAGGGGCATGTGTGGTGGAAGGATTAGATTCAAGTGCGAAGGAGGGAGAGCTAACGAGGGACTTTTCTCCATTCATGTCATCATGACGATCCGAACTCTTGCATCCATTTCTCATATTTCTCCAGGTCGGTCTTCGAGACGCTCTTGTTGCACTTAGCAATCGCTTCGGCGAAATCCTGCGTTGACACAGGCAGATCGACTTCCGCTGTTGCCAGCTGTCTTATTTGTTCTGGCCTTAGGCCGGCGATCTTTCTTCGCATAGACATCATACTTGCATCCCTTCACCAAGAAAGAAATTATTGGAAATAAACAAAAAAACAAAGCAACAACTAGTAAATACCTGCAAACATTTGTAATATCAGCCCCTGAATAGCCTTCGAGCTTCTTGGCAATACTTGTCAGATTAACGCTTTCATCAACTTTGACCTCTCGCAAGTTGATCTTCAGCAGCGCTTCCCTACCTTCACTTGTGGGCAGGGGTATGTAGATACGTTTCTCGAGACGACGCCGCAATGCCTCATCAATGTCCCAGGGGAAGTTCGTTGCGGCCAATACCATGACCACCTTTGAAGCCTCTTCACTACCGACACCATCCATTTGGACGAGTAGCTCGGATTTGACGCGTCGCGAGGCCTCGTGTTCCGATTCGGAACCACGTCGCGAGCAGAGAGAATCAATTTCATCGATAAAAATTGTACTCGGCGCGTAGAAGCGAGCCATTTCGAAGAGTAACCGCACCATTTTCTCCGATTCACCACGATACTTGGACGTTAGGGTGGACGATGAAACATTGAAGAATGTGGTACCGCATTCGGTGGCTACGGCCTTAGCGAGCATTGTCTTTCCGGTGCCCGGTGGCCCAACCATTAGGACACCCTTCCATGGTCGACGAATGCCCTGCAAAAGAAAACAAAAATAAACAAATAAAAGAGAAGAAGGTTTCAATGACAATGGAGTGGGGGTTTATGTGGTTGATGAAGACAAGGTATGTAAACGTCATCTCCACTAGATAGGGCGGGAGAGCCTTCAGGGGGCTCTGGCACTGCGGCTTCTTAAAATAGCCTATTGTGCCTACCCAGGTAGGTTCCTAGAGCCATCTTTTCACTCCAGAGGCAGTCAGGAAGACAAGCATCTTCTCTGGGTGTATGTCAGCAAGGGTTGCTGAACGAACAATTTCATCTCCTGCAATGTTTAGCCTAAGACGACATAGAGCCGGACAATCCGTGAGCATGTGAAGAGAGGAGTCATCTCCACTGATGACATCTGCATCTTTTCAGATAGTCAAGCAGCTTTCAAACTTTCTAGATTATCTTTCGCCGGTTATATATATTTTCGAGAGATAGTCGAATCAGACCACCATTGACCGGTCTCTTTTCCTCTACCACTTTACCGAGATACACTCTCTGATTTTCTCCAGAGTTCTTCCCTGCGTTCGATTCCTAGTGTTACCGCTAGCATCTGTTTTTTATGTGAAAATCTGTTTCATCGACTGGGTCTCCACCCAATGATGTCCCAAGATCTTCATTCTTCTGACAGCCAATCCCAGTGCCAAGGATTTTGTAATGTTTGCTTCATGCGTCTGGTCACCGCCCGATTGTCCAGTGCAAGGATATTTCTTCACTCCACCTGACCCTCAAAGCAAGTAGTCCAACGCATGCAGCACAATGCAATCATCTAAGCCTGGTGAAAATGCCAACGACACGCGGTTTTCTCAAACGGTCACCCATCTAAGAACTAACCGCACCCAAGTCTGCTTGATTTCGGTGATGTGACGAGAACCGATTTTTCCAGCGTGGTATGGTCGTTGGACCGTATCTTTCGCCGGTTACTATTTACAACTAATGAAACAGGCGCCATCAATTTGGATAACTATATGTTCCATGTAGCCTTATCACTGCAATTTGAATTTTATGAGTATTTTCGACCTCTCCGTGTCCGTGTCATCAATTATAGGTATAATTATGCCAAAGCAAACTACAACAATATTTCTAACATTTAATAACGTGGATCTTAATAATTCTTTTAGTTTATTTGTAGAAATTGTTAAAGTGGCAATCGATATGTTTACACCTAAAGTAAGGACTATATCGGGCGTTTATCCTATTTGGTTCAATAAAAGGATCGTGAACTTAAATCATAGAAAAAATAAGCATACCCGAAAAAGAAATAACGACTTTCAATCTGTATATTCGAGTATAGTACTACCCCAGCTAGTGACTCGAATGAAACCTCAATGTCTGGTGATTCTTTAAATGTTGGTAGCCTAGAGTGTTCAATTTCAGAAGTTTAAAATGCTCTTTCCTTGTTAAAACTAGACGCAAATCCTGGGCTGGAATCGGCTAGGTGATAGTTAATTGTCGCGTTTTTGATTCTAATTTTTGATTATCAACTCTACTTTGCTCTGCGTAGAACGATCACTGTAGATGGGCGGAACATGCGTTGACCTTATTCCAGTTGGTAAATCAAGCAGTCCCAAAACAAACACATTCTTTTATCACGAAAGTATTTAATTTATTTGGAGTCGAAGCCGAGGTGCATACCTATGAAAATAGCACAAATGTATGAAAGCGACACCTAAATAGCTGTCACATGAAATTGATCGCAAAAAAGCGATTGTCACTATCAACTTATTCGATTCCCCCCCTGATTTCGAGGGCATCCGGCCAAAAGTGTTCTTTTGCGTTTTCCGTGCCTCTGTGTTTAATGTTTAACTTGTCTCTGCGGACAGGAAATTTGTTTGAAAGTTTGGAAGAACTCGTTCAAAACTCCAATTTTTAAATCTGGATCGAAACACGTATAAACACCATTTATATTGAACTGCGTGAAGTCTTCAAGCGCCCTTGAAAATCAAATACCAACTGCCATTTTAACTCAATACGTCTGACTCACTTGACGAGCTGCATTGTGCACAGTCCTATCCTAATACTATGACACCTTTGAGCAGGAGGGATTTCCCTGTTCAATTAAGCTGTACCTACTTTACAGGGTAACACAGGATAACAGGGTAACAATTTCCAAAATATCGCCTATACCTAAACTATTTGAAAAAATGATTTACGAGAAACTTACACCTCTCGTAAAGGAAGTTATCTCAAGTTATTTGCAACATGGATTTGTAGCTGGTAGATCTAGCTCTACAAATCTCGCAATCTTTTGAAACACAGTGCTGAATGGCTTACAATGTGATGTAGTTTATACTGACTTTGCCAAAGCTTTTGACAGCGTTAATCACCATGTTTTAATATCCGAACTTAAAAGAATCGGATTTCATTCAAACTTTCTTAAGTGGATTCGCTCCTAACTCACAGAAAGTATTCAGTATGTTCGTATAAAAGATATACTTGTACTTTCAGTACAGTTTATGTCACCTGCGGAGTGCCTCAGGGTAGTCGCTTGGGCCCCTTACTTTTTCTTTTATTTATTAACGACATACCAGATTTTTTGTTTAATTCACAATGTCTGATGTTTGCTGACGATCTAAGACTGATGAAACAGACAAACAAAACTGCTTTTCTCGTTTTGTTTTGCCTTATTCAGTGTGGGCGCGCGTATTAAAATGTGGGTATTTAAACTCCAAAAAAACACACAGAAAAACAGATTTGTTTGTCTAATCCGGTGTGGAAGCTCCCTAAAAGTGTTCCGACTTTTTCAGTCTGAATACGACTGAATAGTTTTACAGGAAGATCTTAATAGACTTTCTTTGTGGTGTCATAATAATGACCTTCGCCTTAACGTCTATAAATGTCATTTTGCCGTAACCTCTCCCCAGTATCATATACGTACATGATCGATAATATCCCTCTGTCTATTTTATCCTCTAAAAAAAACCTGGGAGTCATATTTGACATAAAAAAAAACTCGATTTATGTAAGCATATTGACTTCTTGGTTGCTAAGGTTAATTCTATGTTGGGTTTTATAAAGAGGTACTCTAAAGATTTTCATGAACCACATACTCTTAAATGTCTATTCTTTTCTTTTGTATGTATGTATGTATGTATATGTTTATTTAGTACAGTATACTATTGAAAACAAAGTAAATTTACAATCTCAGGCTTACGTTACAAATGCTTAACTACTAGTTCGTATGTGATTTATAAGAAGCGTTTTAAATGTACTAAAAACTGATTCATTTTTTATGTTGATTGGTAATTCATTAAACAATTTTAAACCTTTATACATAATAGTGTTTTGAGTTCTAACATCTTTAAAGAATTTGAATCGAAAATCAGAATTTGATCGTAAGTTATATGTTTGGGTGTCTTGTATATAGGTCAAGTTGGATGAAAGATAATCTAATCAGGTACCATTTTGTGTTTCATTTGAAAAACAAAAATTAATGTGTTGTATGTGATTCTTTGCTTGATATTTAGCCACTGTAGACAGGACAGCATCCATTGAGTTGGTGTGTAAAAGCTGCATTTTAAAATAACTTTCATTGAATTGTTTTGGAGAATTTGAAGACGATTTATATCCGTAGTATTGCCTATAAATAAAATTGTTGAACAAAATTCAAAGTGTGGCTTAATTTTCGTATTGTATATGTTGATCGCACACATCGTATTAATATTTTTACGAATTCTCTTAAGAAACCCGATTTTTTCGAAATCTTTTTTGCAACATATGTTAAATCTTAAATGTTCGTTAAAATTAAGTGTTTTGTCCAACATTATGTCGAGATATTTTATCGATTCAACTTGTTCAATTCTTTCATTATTGATTTTAATATATGGAATAAATTCACTATTAATCACCATACATTTCGATTTGTTCACGTTAATTTTTAACTTATTTATATTTAACCATTTACAGAGTTCACCTAAATCACTTTTTATATGTTCATGAATTAAACTCACGTCTTTACCACATACAAATAACAATGCATCATCTGCAAATAGTGATATTTTATTGTGCTTTAGCACATTTTTTATATCGTTAATATATAATAAAAATAACAACGGGCCGAGTATCGTACCCTGCGGTACGCCAACAACTGTTTCTCCGACTTCTGATATCACATTATTTATTTTGGTTCTTTGAGTTCTTTCATTTAAATAGGATTTAAACCAGCTTAGTTCCAAATTTCGTATACCGTACTTTTGCAATTTTTTTATAAGTATTTCACGATCTATGGTTTCAAAAGCTCTTTGAAAATCCAGAAACACAGCAATAATTTTATTGTTTGCATGCCTTTATTCTTTTAGTGACACAATTAAATAGTTAAGTGACGTTTCACAGGAGTGCCCCTGCCGAAACCCAGATTGATTTTCCACTAGGATTTTATTTTGTAAAATATACTTAAAAAGTTGATCGTACGCAACTTTTTCAATAATCTTTTCAACAGTTGGAACCATATTTATGGGTCTAAATTTATCACACTGTATTGTATTACTTTCTTTTGGTATTGGGATAACTATTGATTCTTTCAGATTTTTTGGAAACAAATGAATTATTTATAATTTTCAGTATCAAGGGGCCAATTAAATCAAAGCAGTCTCTAATTATTTGAACACTTATATTTGAAAAGTCCTTTTTCTTGTTTATTGATTTGCAATCAAGCCAAAGGTAACATAATGTTATAGTTTTAAATTGAAAGGTTGTTTCTAATTCTATTAAATCACAGTCTCTAAAAGTGCTAGCACTAATCGAATCGCTTAATTTATTTATGCTTTCAATGAAGTAAGAGTTGAATTTGTTCGCTATAATTAACTGATTGTTTTCAATTTTGTTTTGGAATTGCACTTCTTTTATTTCTTCTTTTTGTTTTTTTTAATACAAGGGTTTTAAGGACTTCCCACATTTCTTTTTGACTTGAACAGTTATTTATTTTATTGCACGTAAAGTTTTTCTTAGCTAATTGAATTCTATTTATATAAACATTCCTTGCTCTTTTATATTCAAACCAGTCTCCTGCAAGGTTAGATAAACACGCTTTCGAGTAATATTGCACTTTTATTTTTTTTTAGATCTTTTAGCGCACTTGATAACCATTGGTTATTGCATTTGTTAAAACATCTTTGTATAGTTAATTCATTGACACTTTCAACTAAGGAAGTTTGAAGGCATTTTGACAGCTCGTTAGAGTCATCCAGAATAATCAAATTGTTTATTTTTTTTTGCATTATGGTTTTAAATATGCTTTTGATATATTTGAATATATTTTTATATTGTTTACTTTTATTAATGTTAGTCATTTTAACTGGAATCTTTACATTAATTGATTCATAATCACCAATATTGAGTTCAGGAATGGTATCTGCCCAAATATTCCTATCGTCTGTTGTTATAACAAAATCGATAAGAGTTTGCGACGATGTAGTTATTCTAGTCGTTTTTTTTTTATTATTTGAACGCAGTTGTTATTGGTTAAAATTTCATTTATTTTGTTTGAATATGTACTTTGGATTAACATGTTAATCACCAACAATTACAATATTTTGATTTTTTAATAAAATCGATTCAAGCCAATCTGATAATGATTTACAAAAGTCTGCTTCCGAACAGCTGGGTGATCTATACCATAAAGCCACTATTTCATTTAGATCATTTGAAGTAATTTTTATACATATGCACCACATTTTCATTGGAATATGAGTTTTATTTATTATTTTATACTTAAGGTTGCTTTTGAGAAATAGTACCACCCCACCAGTAAAACTGCTAGTACTATCACATCTAATTGGTTTATAACCCTGTAAGTCAATTTCGATATCTTTAATTTCATCAACTAGGTGTGTTTCCGATACCGCGATAATTTCAAAACTGTGCTCTTTTAGTATAGCTTCAATTTGGTTAAAGTTATTTAAAAATCCCTGGGCATTAAAATACCAGCATTTTAATAGCTAGTACTGAATTTTTTCTTGTCAGGCCTAATCCTGAATACTGTAGTATAGTATGGAATCCATATTATGAATTAAATTCCAGTAGAACTGAGAAGATCCAAAAACGTTTGGAATATCGAAATGCTATCGTATGAGACAAGATGCAAATTATTCGGAATCTTACCTCTTTTTAAGCGTAGAAAATATTTGTCACTTATGTTCATTCGGGTCTTGATAAACAACCATATTGGCTGCAATTTTCTTTTATCATTAACTGGTGTACATATGCTAAAAAGCCATCAGAGACACCGCCTCGTGCTTGGTTTCACTCGACCACCACAACGAAACCCCTGGTTCGACGACGAGTGCCGGCAAGAACATGCACAGCGAAACAAGAGGCGCACAAAGCGGCGCTGCAAAAAAAGGACCAGTACTGCTCGTGAGCTCTTCGCGCAGAAAAGAAGAGACGAACACCGGTTTCTCAGGAGAAAAAAGAAAGAGCACGAGAAGCGCGCGACCGAGGAAATAGAGAGATGCTACAGCAGGAATAAGGTTTGGAAGTTTTACCAGAGGGTAAAAAGAACCTGCCAAGGCTACAGGAAAGTATGCCCGATGAGTGGAACCTCAGCATTGTTTGCCCGATCCCCAAGAAAGGAGACCCTCTGAACTGCGCCTACAAGATCTTATCTGCCGTGTTGTGTGAACGCCTCAAACCTTTCGTCAATAACCTGATTGGTCCCTATCAGTGTGGCTTCAGGCCAGGAAAGTTCATTTGATGTACATGAATAAATAAATAAATGAATAACTACGGTATCTTCACATGGCTGTTGAATGATCGTTGGCCTTCCAAAACGAATCGTTCAACGAAATCAATTCCAAAAAAACCACAAATTCCATCACTTTAAAGAGGAATGCGTAAAATGAGTAGCCCCTTTGTTGTCAAACCAAATCGAATATCAACTCAACCTAACCTCAATACGTATATCGTCTTACAACGATAAAATTACTGTTGAGATAATGGGAATCAGCTCAGCGAATTAGTTACGAGAGTGGTTCAAATACAGAACTCTATGCGCTCCTACATTGACTCGGCAATCACTGAATCGCAACCAGTTGCATAATAATCACAATCGCATGCATTAATTTCGTTTCAGCCCTTGATAATTATTTAACACCAACTAGGTAGTTGACAAGATAATTTCTCGCACGACTACGTAGAGGAAACCACCTTGTCAGAGCGATTAAACTCGTAAACTTCTGTCTGGTTGATTGGAGTCCCATTGATTCGATGATGCATCGTGTTAAATACATAAATAAAAACAACCCTGTTTGATTATCGGTTTTGTTGTTATCATGTTTAGTGAGTTAGTCATGAATGTGTATTCAATCTAGTTGCGTAATCAACTGGTAAACCTAGGCGAATGAAAACACTTGTACGTCGTAAACGTTCGATGAGTGCCGTCGTGTAAATTTCGAAGGCACGACAAATTGCCATCATAAATCTAATCGCACCACTCCTCCTGCGACTTCATGTAGCTTTCTTATTGAGAGCAATTTTTCAGTGCTAGCAATGTGTCTCCAAAGATTTGGGCTACGTTCCCATGTAGGAGACGAGAAAAAAGAGCGTCGAGTTTTATAACCTCCCCAGAGAAGTATGAGCAAACTCATTACAAAAATGACAACGCTCCCTTTGGAAGGGGCACCCATTGGCAAATATTATTTGCCCTCAATAACAAGAAAACGCAAGTCCCCCTCCCCACTTAGACAAAAGTCCAACGCAATGGAGGCAATGTCAGTCAATCGCCCCGTCACAATACATACACTCCACGTAAAACGAATGATTTCCGATAATCTCTCACCATAAATGTCGCCGTAAGTGTTGCTGTCAGTTATTAACTCAGCGCGCAACTAATTGCTTCAAGGTTGCTGATAAGAACGGGCAACCCGCCCACTAGATTCTTAATCAAACTCTCTTCGAACTTCATATTCGACGTCAGTTTATTGCATTTTGCAGATAATTTTATATATAGCATACACCTACCCATTCACTGCGCCACCTCTCGCGAACGTCTGACAAACATCCGAGAGTACAACTGTCTTGAAAGAGCTTCTCAATCGGCCGTTTGGAATCGGCATAAAATTGTAGATCCCTACCATTCGTTCCAAAAATAAAAAACTCACACAAAACGAATGGTTGTGAGAAGCTGGGCCCAGGGTCCATTCAGACCTGTTGCGCCAACTATTATTATTATTATACACACAATGAACTTACCTTAAAATAGTCGGGCATCCACATTGGCAGAACGACAGCTTCCTCGAGTAGACGCTTAGCATCCTGAAGATCGGCAATATCGTCCCAGCGTATATTTGGATTCTTTTGCAAGATATCTCGTTCTATGTTAAAGAAAACAGATATTACCCGCAACTATACACAGACTGATACGATCCGGCTAAACTTACCTAAAATATCAACCAGCTCCGATTCAAGATGACTGCTTGGTTCGAATTTCTTTTCCTTGTCCTCTTCGAGGGCGTTTTCTTCACCATTGACTTCATCGTCTTTTGTCTGACCATTTTCGGCACTTGTACTGCCACCAACTGCTGAGAGTGTCTTCCTATTGCTGACGCCCATGGCTGACGATCTGCCATTCTGACTTGTATTGCCACGCGCTGTATTCGGCGCTGATGTTTTCTTTGCACCCGCTACATTCCTCTGCGGGATTGTACTCTTTCTATCTGCCTTTCTGTTCACCACTGCATTAGTACTGCGACTGCGACTCGGTGGAATCGGTCTAGAGTAGAAGGAATTTATTTTTGTTAAGAATTACTCGCAATCAACTGAAGAACAAGTTACTTTTCCGGTCTTGGTGGTCCCCATACATCAGGATCCTTCGGAGGCGGAGTCCATATATCCGGGTCTGGACGAAACCACGAGGCTGGATCTTTCAACTCATCCTCGCTAATTTGAGATTTCAATTTGTGTGCAAACGGGGTGTTATGCAAATCCATAGTCATCTCGGATAGTGTCTTTTGTATGGCTTTCATTTCTGTGTACTCTTTGTTTACCTGCTGCTTTATCTATTTGATGACGAATTGTGTTCATTGTTCTTTTCCTCACAAACATACCATGTACTTACCATGCTCCATTTGCCCTTTCGCAGCGGATCTGTAGTGGATGTCACCATTTTGCTGAGCATTCCTTGCAGCCCCTCATAGTAGATCGATGCGGAATCATAATTCCCAGTTAGGGCCATCTCCCTGGCCAATTTTGCATTTTCGCATATTTCCGCAATCGATGTTTTTGCCATCACGGTCATTCCTACGCAAGATTTCGTCTTTTGCTTCCCACCTCGCAATAACTGTGAAGCGAAATTCTCCATAGTTATTCTTTTTTTTTTACAGAAAAAAAAAAAAACCAACGAAAGAAAACTCAATCAGAAAGAAGCAAACACAACAAAAAAAAAATATCTTATGAAATGAAAGTAAAGAGGTGCTCTTCGGGTCAACAATGTGGAAATATTTTTCGGCAATAGGCTAATTTGTGTTATGTCCAAATTCTCATATTGATATGGAATATTTAAGTTCTATATTTTCATTTCACGCAGGTGTTCGACCTTGCACATTCGATTAACTCGATCGGGCGAAGAAGTCTCGAAAAATACAAGTCTACTTTCTGTCTGAGGTGCTTTTGAAGGGGATTTGAGATTGGTTAACTTACGGTTATGGACATTAGTAATATAAATTCTGCGGATTCGGTGAGATATCTAGAAGAAATATTCAATCTAATTGGGACTTGGTTTGATTTATAGAAACTTTTTTCCACTCGGAATGTTTCTACAACCCAGAAACGCACGTATTTTCCTAACTTTTTCTTCTTTTTCTTCTTTGCTATGCAACCGACAAAAAAAAACCCAACTGACAAGTTATGTGTCATAACTCATAAGTGCACACACAAACGAAATTACCTTGTTGTTCGAAGAGCTAGGGTTGAAGCACAAGGCGGTTTTTCGAAGACTATTTTAAGCAGACAGATCAATCTTTTTCAGAAAAAATCAATTTTATTTTATGGCTATCTTTTCATATTCGATTTGCCAAGAAGAAGATCACTTTTGAGAAATCTCAATTTTATCTCAGATTTACATATATCCATGTTTTTCACACACAGCTGGCGGTTAGGAATTGTTTATCATCGGAAGGAATGCTCTTTTAGCTGAATTATTCATTTTACACGTATGGAATTGAGTTTTTACATTAAATTGTTTCAAAATGCGTTATTTAAATGTGTCAAAATAAATTGAAATTTACAGCCCGATTCTGGAAAACCTCACAACTCACAAAACCCTCACAAGGTGAGGTGAAATTGATTTTGTGAGGTTTTCGTATTCTGTCAGCACACTCACAACTTGTGAGGCTCACAAAAACAATCGAATTTGTGATCTCCTATTGAGCATCAGGGCCCTATTCCACAAAACAATTTATCAACTTTTTACTTTGCATTTTGCAAAATTTTCGTGAATTTGCAAAACTTTCTGTTCCTCAAAACTATAAAATTTTAAAATTGTCAAGTTGAAATTGAAAGTATAATTTGCAAAGTATTTGAAATTTTTATATTTTCTTTGCAGTTTCTGTTCCACATACGTTCTCTTGTGCAAAGTGCAAAGTAAATATTAAAAAGTGTAATTTGCAAAGATTTTGCAAATAATTATGCTGTTTCGTTCCACAAAAACTTCAAACTCTATTTTTGCAAAGAAAATTTTGATAAATTTGTCAAAAGTTTGCAAGGTAAACGATCGCCTTACAAATTCATATTGTTATAACTAGTGAAGCTTTCAAAATGTTAAGACGTGAGTTTTTGTTCTACGATAGTGAAGACGCGGTTGTAACAAGAAATTATAGAGACCGAATTAATTTTTCGGGACTACAAAACTTTAATTTTAAATAGTGCTTTCGTTTCAATCAAATTCAAGTTGACTTCCTTTTGAATGAATTTGGAGAAAAATTAGAGCACAATACACAGCGCAATCATGCTCTATCGGATGAAAATCAACTGCTACTGTGCTTGCATTGGCTCGGAAATGGTTGCCAGTACCATGGTGTTGCAGTTATGCTATAACGCTCGTATCTTTTTGCGGACAGAAAAGGGGATAAATGCCCGAAATTTTGAAATTTTAAGGGATATCGCATATCAAAAAAGAGGATATATAGGGGATATGTTTTTAACTTGTTTTCTCACTGAAAATGATGAGACTTAACCATAATATATACACAAAATATTAATGTAAATTGTGTTTAATAAACTATTATTATTTTTTAACTACATTTCTTCTTATATTTGTCTAATACAGCGATTGAACGAAGCAATTCCGGCTTTATTTTCAGAAATTTGTAGAATATCTTTCAGAAAGTTTGGCGTTTAATATGCATTTGCCTTTTGTTGTTTTCGGCATTTTATGTTTTTTTTTTTTTTTTTTTTTTTACAAATTCACAAGTAAAATAAAACCACCAGAGAAGACAGCCTGCAAAAGTTGAATTCACAATGGCGTGGTAGGTCGGTTCGCTTACAGTATATGACGATATATCGTTAAAAATCTGTATTGGTAAAAAGAGGAGTTTATAGAATAAAAAAGGGATTTTGGAAATTTTCAGGGGATAGTTTCTTTGACTTTGAAAAAAGGGATAATCCCCTTAAAAAGAGGATAGATACGAGCGTTTTATGCATGATGTTGCAAAATCAACAGTTTGCAGAACCATCCATAGAGTTGTCGACGTTATAATAGACGCTTTGTTTCAAAATATAGTGCGGTGGCCCGATGACGTCAGTGGTATTGCTGAAAAGTTGTGATGACGATAATATGATATGATATAATATTATGATGATATGATGATATGCGGGCCAGACTACACATTTTACAGTGTTAAAGACAAGTTGGTCGGGCAGCGTCCACGACTCAAGGGTGTTACTGAATGCGGCTCTAAGTCAAAGATTTGACAATGGATGGAGACCATTTCCGGATGTTGTTGTTTTGGGTGATAGTGGTTACGGACTGAAAAACTGGTTGATACCACCATTACGCCGAAATCGCGATAACCCTGCTGAAGAGGCTTTCAATCGTTGCCACAAAAAAACACGGCGCATAATTGAAAATAGTTTTGGCATTCTTAAAGAAAGATTCCCGTGTCTAAATTATTTGCGACTGAGGCCTGAGTTTTTCCCACAACTTCCTCCCAGGCAGCCTGTTTATCCAATTTATTTACCTTCAAAATGAAATATAGACTTAAATATGTTCCAAATATTTACAATAATTTCATAAAAAAATTCTTATTTTATTGTTTTGAAAACTAGCAAATAAAATATTATTTTTTCTTTGATCAATTTTAACACTGCAAGTTTTTTCTCAATTTTTATTTTGCAACTTTCGTTCGGGTGGGAAATCACAAAAAGTGCAAAATGAAAAGACACGTCTTCTTCTTAGGCTGGTCGAAATCCAAGAGACCAATCTTTTTGTACGGAAATTACAAAAAAAAATTAACGATATGACACTTGACGACTGTCAGAGCGCCATCTCTATGTAAGATTACACGTGTACATTATGTATGGGCAAGTAATAAAGATTGATACCTAAAGGCTGGTACGCTGATCGAGTGAAGTGAAATTTTCACTCCTCTCCAAAAAGTGCTGTGAAATAGAGAGTGAAATATTTTGTTGGAGATTTTAGTTGGAGAAATTTATGCAGGGTGACTGAGCTCAAAAAAAATTTGTTTTGTGGCAGTTCAAGAAGATCTTAGGTTACATATAAAATAAAGAATACTCCAATATTCAACTCTCGCACTTTTATTTTACTAGACAAGAAAACAGCTGGAAGAAACAAATTGGAAACTTCACTTTTTGTGAATCATGTGATACCTACAGTAAAATGTATTGGCCTATTGGAAGACATTCATCCGTGATCGAAAACAATAACAATAAGTTATTGCCATAAAACCAAATTCTGCAACTAGTATGGGCCTACGGGCACCAGTTGTGGGTATGACCGCTCCAAAAGTATTTCTAAAAAATTAAGTCTTTCAAAAATATTACAGAGGAACAAAGTCATATTCAATGCACAACGCTGATCTAGATATTGAATCAGTATAGAAGGAAGTCGAACAAGTTCCTTAAATGCACAACGCTTCTTAACCACGTTAGCTTAGAAACAACCGAATTTATAAATACAGGCAGTGTAATCAGGAGATTAAGGTGGATAAAACATGTTAATCTATAAAAATTAGCTAAGTCAATATATTTTCTAACAAAAAAGTTCAGAAATTCTACAAACGAGGGATCTTTCGATTCGTCGAATGGCTAGGCACATTCACATTCGGTTGGCAAAAGTCATTGCTCTCGGGAGGTGTTTTAGATCGGCTGAAAGGCCTTCCCTATTGTCGAAGAATCTCTCGCGTACCTACTAGTTCTCGAATGACTTTCGATGATTTTCCCTTCCAGCGAACCTCCAAAAACACAAAAAAAAAAAAAATGGTTCGTATTTTGTTCATGACAATTTTAACAGTTTTCAATTTGGCAAATAATGACTGATTTGTAAAATAAAAAGGACAGTCGTCAAATTTAAGCAATTAACAGTGCATGTAAATTATACATATTTTTAAAGATCATCTGCTGGTATTGCTTGAGCAAAACTGGGTAGAAAAATATTCTTGAGGCACCCTGCTTATGGAAAAGGCCATCCGTGCCACGAACTATTTGTACACCTTACATTATCGCACTATATTTAATGAAAAAACAATTTTGCAAGTGCGAAAAACTGATTATCCTCTTAAAGAAACATCTGAAATTCCAATAAATTTCTAAACCGCATCCTACAAATCATTTTTCACGCTGAAATGTCAAAAAATTAATGCGACGGACAATAAAATCCAAGTGAAATAGCTGCGGAGAGATTTCAGTATCGCCACCTACGACTCAGTTTTGGAAGCGATATTTTCCACTCGAACTGCGTACCGCCTAGTGAAATTTTCATTTGGAAAATTCATTTTGACATTTCGCAGTGAAAAATTTGTATGAAAAATTGGATTTCACTTGAACTGCGTACCAGCCTTAACTAAAAAACTTCTATTTAGCAATGCAAAGTGAAAATTAATATGATAGAAATGCAAAGATGATTAAATGCTTTGTGGAACACTTTGCACACTCACTTTGCAGGAGATCGCAAAGACTTTGCAGGAGCGCAAAGTCTTTGCAAAAATTTTCTATTGCAAAGTGAGATTTGCAAAGAATATTGTGGAACAGAAACACTTGTCACTTTGCCAAAAAATTTAATTTGCAAAATGTAAAGTGCAAAGTATATAAATTGTTTTGTGGAATAGGGCCCAGGTCACAAAATTCAAAACCAGTCATAACGGCTCACAAATGGCAATCATTAATGCATTTGATGGTCGGTTTCATATTTCAGGTACAAAATTCTTGTTTGTTCAAGCAAAAATTATGTGGTATTCTATTGGGCTTCTTCAGATTTGCTCTCAGGTTTCAGATTTCGTCTGCCTGATCGAACATAAAAACAAAAACGTCACTTGCTCATTTTTGTGTTGATATTCGTGCGATTTGAAAATGTTTAGTCTTCGACACTTTTCTAAGCGATATCCATTCAATGGTTAAATTTTGTATTAAAACATTCGAAATTTCCGTCCCGATTGATTTCTAGATATTTAATACATAATTAATTTACAAAAGTAAATTCACGCGGTGCAATGCCATTCTTTGCTGTAGAAAAAATACACGACTACGTAAACAAACTCCTCCAGTTATTGTCAATCTCAGACGCACTTGTATATTGGTAAATCTGAGAAAATCCATATTCGCAAAAGTGCTCTGAAATCTTATGTCGTTTTCGATTTGGCTTTTCAGATTTCTGCTGGCAAATCGAACATAAAATCTGAATTATATTGGTATGTGTGTGCATTGAGTTGGCGGCAAAAAAAAACATATTTGCACTTGCACTCGAAATCCATTTCAATTGATTTTCACACATTTATAGTACTGCATTTCGAAATCATTTATTATAAAAACTCGATCCCATACGCGTTAAATAAATAATTCAGTTAAAAAAGCAATCGTTCCAACGATAAACAATTCGTAACCGACGCTGTGTGTCATGGTGTTAGTGAAAGTATGTGTAAAATCTGAAGAAAAATTGAGATTTCTCAAAAGTGATCTGAGATCAAAAAAAAGATTGATTTTTGTGGCAAATAGAACATGAAAAGCAATCTCGATCAAAAAAAAAATTGATTTTTTGTCAAATCGAAAACGACATAAAAAAAATTGCTTTTATGTACCAAACGAACATAAAAATCAATAAAAATGATAAAAATTGCTCTGAGAGCAAAAAAAAGTGCTCTGAGAACGCACAATCGAATACCACTTTTAAAAAAATCAAACAGTTCTCCGTAACACATGAAAAGAAAAGTCAAACGCCGCCATTGTGACATTTATTTGACTTTTACATGTTTTCATTTCGTTGGTTAATTCGTATCTACTATCCCTAATTGTTGCAAATTGGAATCAAATAACTGAAAATCTCCATAAACTCATTGCAATAATAGAATACATGCACCCAATAACTGACATGGCTGGCTTAACAGAGGCCTCTTTAGTAGAAGCCTTCAAAAATGATGAACAACTTAAGAAAACTTCCGAACAGATCGCACAAGGTAAAATAGATATTTCGGAATTCAACTAACCCAGTCGACTGTCTTCCACAGATATAGCAAATAATACATATGACATAGCGATCTTTGTGGAAAAACTTGGATTCGCATTAACATCTCCAACACTAGAACTGCGAGTGAATGGTACAAAACTGCTGAGCTCCACAATATCAAATCTGCCCAGAGATCTCCTTACAAGTGGACAGCTTGAGTTTGTTGCAACATTCTACACGGATCGTATGAAAGATCAGCACAATGTAATGCCACCAGTTATAGATGGTATTGCCGCTCTGATTGCTATGAAAAACCTTCCTCATGCATCTGTAGCCAAGATGCTTCAAAGCTTTTTCCAACACACCAATTGCCAGAGCCAAGTAAGAAATGATCGTGAAAAAATCTTCAAGATTTTCAAAGTGTTGACAGAGAACTACGAAAACGGTGTGTACCCGTGTTTGTGAGTACAACAAAAAGAAAGTCGAGCTTTATCTTGTGTCTTCTGTTTTTTTTTTAGTACTAAAATCAATGGGAGGGGATTTCATCTATGGTCTGATAAACTCTCTTGATGGGGAACGGGATCCAAGAAATTTGGAATTCATCTTCACTTTTATGCCAGATGTGGTTCAAAGATTTCCCCTGTTGCATTTGTATGAGGAAATGTTCGAGATATTCGCATGTTACTTCCCGATAGACTTCAATCCCAGCAAAAGTGATCCCGCTGCAATCAGTAGGGACAATCTGGCAGCAAAATTGGCGAATTGTTTGGTTGCTTCAGAGGAATTTGCCGAGTGGACAGTGGCGTTGGCTTTGGAGAAGCTGGAAAGCGATTTGATAGTTGCAAAGTTGGACTCAATGGAGCTGCTGGTGAGTACATTAATTCGGCTCACTAAAAATGTGGTTCAACAGGTGGTTCTTTCTAGTATCTCGCAGCGCAAAAGTTCTCACCCAAAACGCTGGAATCACACTTTGACCAAATATGGGCAGCCCTGAGGCTGGAGATACTACCTGGTCCTGATAATAAAGATATTCTCAACACTGGACTAAGAACACTTCGTTCAATTCTTGAGCGCGCTTCCGCAGAGCCTAGCATCAGTCACAACCATCAGACAATAGTTATGGGGACGATCCTTCCGCATCTGAACGACATCCACCAGCGTCTCTTCAATCCTTCCACTGCGATAGCTCTTGTATGTGTGTCTGGTGACGCCCGTTTTGCCTCGGAAAAAATCCTAAACAGTTTCCTTCTGAAACTGCATTCCGACGACAAGTTGAAACCGCAAGAGAGGCAGCAAATTTTCTACATTCTGGCGCAGGTTTTCAAGCTCTGTTCAATGAGAAATGCTATCCGGGACATTAAAGCTGAACTCACTGCCGACTTGCATACGGAATTCCTCAAAGAGCTGAAGAACGAAGACAGCCCATTGGATCTCAAAAAATCCGCTTTGGCCTGTCTCAACGAATCAATGGCCTGCATAAGCGAAGCTAATCGAGCTCTAGTCTACCAGTCACTTTTCCAACTTCTAACTAGTGCCAACTTGGAAATCGACCTTAAGGACATTCTCCAGCACAACGCTGAACTGTACCCCATCGAACTGCAATCCCATTGCGTTGAGAAATGCATCAGAAACTTCCCACTTTTCTCGGCGTTTGTAAAGCGGAAAATCTACCAAAACTTGCTGCACCTTGTCAAGCACAAAGCGTTCACCCGAGTGGTATACGATTTGATTTTCTCCAACATCTTTCAGAATGACTCGCCTGAGGTGCGACTAATCGCCCTAGATTCCCTGGTGGCACTTTTGAACGGCGAAAATGGCGATTTCATTGAAGATCTGCACATGAATGAGTCACTTATTCCGCAGATTTTCACCTTGGTGGAAGGAGGCAATTTGAATGTGGAAATTCTCGAACGATGCTCAGCTGTGCTGAGCTTGATTGTGAAGCACTTACCCGTTGCCGAGCAGTACATGATTGTAAGTGAGTACCTGCCAAAGTTAAATCTGCAAATGGAGTCGGATTTGTTCCTCACAAAGGGGATATTGGGATTCTTACATCGCGACATCTCGATCGATGTTCATTTCGAGCGTTTGGCCAGCGATTTAACTGAACTCTCCCTCAGCAGTGACAAAGAAACCGTACGAACGGTGGCACATCACTTGCTGTGCAGTTTGTTCAATAAAATGGAAAACAGCGAGGCGAATCGAGGTGTTCTCCATCGGATAGTCGAGAAATTGAAGGCGGAAATCAAGCAGAACAATGGCAAGGCGGTCGAAATACTTTCGTGGATCGCGAAGGGCTTAAATGTGCGCGGCTACGAGGAAGTTGGCGACATCATTGAAGCGGTTTGTATATTGTTGCACCAAGTCTCTCCTCAACTCATTCGGTTTATGTGTGCTTTTGCAGATTGCAGAATTGTTGGATCATCCAACTCTTTCGGCCTACGCGAATTTGGCATTCGAAATACTTTCAGCCGAGTACCCAGAGATACATTTGCCCGTGGTCAAGTTCCTTTTCAAGCAGAGGTTTTTCAATGTGCTTCTGTCGAAGATTGCCAAGAAGTTGGAGACGTTTTCGGAGAATCATATGAATGCATTTATCTACGTACTCAAGGCGACGCCACATGCAGTGCTGAAGATTAACATAGAGAAGGTGAGTTGGTTCGGGTTTTGTGAAACCCTATTGACTCTATTTATTTTCAGATTGGACCGGTACTCTTCAAATGCTTGGACCTGACACAAGTTCAGACCGTTCGAATAGCGCTGCAGATATGCGAGAACTTTGTCAAAGCCAAGGATCTGTACTTCAGTGGGCATTTAAGTCACTTAGTGCCGCAATGTTTAAAATTAGCACAATTTAAGAATGCGATGGTAAGTTTGCTACGAGGGTAAAACAAAAACTAGCGTCATGGTTTCCATCCAGCAGGAAGGTCTCTCTACCGATCTTACCAATCTAATGAACATTTACACCAAGTTCCATGAATCTTTCAATATATTTCCACAAAGAGTAGTGGAAGACCTTACTGCATATGGAAACTTTGTTCACTCCAAAAGAATATCACACCTCCAACGGAGCCGGGTTGACCACAACTCATTTTTTCGTCCCTAAAGTGTCATTCCGACCATCTCTTCATCAATCATCTCCCAACAAAATTCCTTTTACTTTTTATTACCAGAATGTAAGAGGCCTTCGCTCTAAAACCAGTTCTGTTCTGCGCCAGTCTCATGCTCTTCCATTCGATATATATGCCCTAACCGAAACCAACCTAACCCCCGACATAAAGAGCCAAGAGTTATTTCCCCCTTCATTCAATGTCTTTCGAGACGACGAAATTCCTCGCCCCTCAAACAATTCTCCTTGTCGAGGCGTTCTTCTGGCCATCCCACAATAGCCTTGACTCATCCCCTGTTGCTACTTCCTCATCTTCGAAACATGACTGTGTCAATAAAAATACCACTCCCCCAGAGATCCCTGTACGTTATATGCTTCTATATTCTACCAGCCCAACCTATTGAATCGTACCAACTTGCCATCGACGCGATTGACAAATTAATCGACACATCTGACTCCCTTGACAATATCCTCATTTTCGGCGATTTTAATCTGCCTCAGCTGCACTGGTCTCCATCAGATGATGAATCTTTCTTCATAGCTTCAAATGCCTCTTCTTAGATAGCCTGACAGACTCTAGTCTATTTCAAGTTAGCGGGGTCTCAAACTTTATGGGTAGGCAATTAGACCTAATATTCACAGCTGACCCCATTAATTCCTCAGCCACACCTTGTACTCTTTCTCTATCTTACTTACTTACTTAACGGGCTCCCGACCCGTGAAGAGTCTCTGCCTGAGACACTGCAGCCTTCCATCCTCTGCGATCCCGGGCACGCTGCTTCCAGTTTGCCAGACCAAGCGCTCTGGCATCCGCGATGGCTTGGTCTTTAAAACGGAGGTTCGGTCTTCCTTGTCGCCTCGAACCTGGGGGCTGGGATTCAAAGATCCTCTTAGATGGAGCATTGTCGTCCATTCGCTCGATGTGGCCGAGCCAATGTAGTCGACGTGTTTTGGCTGTTTGGACTACATCCACATCTTGGTACAGCTCATAGAGTTCGCGGTTGTATCTTCTCCTCCATTCGCCCTCCTCGCACACAGGACCAAAAATCCGACGAAGAATTTTTCTTTCAAAGGAGCCCAATATCAGCTCTCCCTTCCTGCTTATCGTCCTGCACTCGGCGCCATAAAGCAGAACTGGCAGGATGAGTGTTTTGTAGAGCGTACATTTCGTCCTTCGAGTTAGGAGTTTTGAACCCAATTGTTTTGCCAAGCCGAAGTAGCAGCGGTTTCCTAGGGTAATTCTTCGCCTGATCTCCACTAGGATGTCATTCGTGGAGTTCATGTTTACTCCGAGGTAGATGAACTCCTTAACTACCTCGAAATTGTTGCTATCAATAGTGACGTTTTGTCCTAGGCGGTGGACAGATGCGTTTTTGTTTGTTGATAGCATATACTTGGTCTTGTCCTCGTTTACTTCAAGTCCAACAAATTTCGCCTGTTCCTCAATCGCCGTAAAAGCCTCAGTCACGGCACGCTGGGAGCGACCGATGATGTCGATATCGTCCGCATACCCCAGTAGCTGAACGGATCTGTTGAAGATAGTGCCTTCCGTGTTGACACCTGCCCTGCGCACTATCTGCTCCAGCACGAGATTGAAGAAGTCACATGATATCGCATCTCCTTGCCGAAATCCGGTGCATGTTTGGAATAGTTCGGAGGAGCTACTTCCAAATTGCACGTAGCAGCGCGTGTTCTCCAACGTTACGCGACACAGCTGGATCAGTTTTGCCGGGATCCCGAATTCGGCCATCGCCATATAGAGCTCCTGACGATGAATGCTATCATATGCGGCTTTGAAGTCGATAAATAGGTGGTGAGTCTCGACTTGAAATTCATTGGTCTTTTCCAGGATTTGCCTCAGTGTGAAAATTTGGTCTATGGTCGATCTGCCGGGCCGGAAGCCACACTGGTATGTGCCGATTAGTGTGTTGCAGAACGGTTTAAGACGTTCACACAGTATACGTTGGATAGGATCTTGTATGCGACATTAAGCAGGGATATGCCTCGGTAATTCTTGCAAGACATAGGATCGCCTTTTTTGTAGATGGGACATATGGAGCTGATAGCCCAGTCATCGGGCATGCTTTCTTCCATCCATACCTGGTTGATGATTTGGTGCATGCGCCCTCTTTTTTCGACGCAGTATCTTCTTCTCCTCCCTCCTCCTGGCTCGATACTCTTCCCTCGCTGCCCTTGTTTTGCGCTGCAGCATCTTCATATGTGCATCTTCTGTCACCTTTTTCCGACGTACGCATTCATCATCATACCACGGGCTTTTTCTCTGGGGTGGCTGGTACCCTATAGTAGTTTCGGCTACCTCCTTGATGATGTCGCGATACTGGGACCACTGGTTGTTGGCGTCTGTGGTAGGTGCACAGTGGGGAGTTTCTCACTCAGGCGCTCTCTGTAGACACTGGCTACTCCAGGTGTGCTTAGGCGTCCAACGTCGAATTTCTTCTTTTGAGCGGTTCGCAGCTTCTTCTCGTTGGACAGTCGAGCTCTGAATTTAGCAGCGACAAGAAAATGGTCAGAGTCGACGTTTGCCCCTCGGAATGTGTGCACGTCGAGGATGTTGGATGCGTGCCTAGCATCGATTAGCACATGGTCGATTTTGTTGGTGGTTCGACCGTCTGGAGAGCGCCAGGTTGCTGTGTGGATCCTTAGCCTTGGAAACCTAGTGCTACTTATCACCGTATTACGAGCTGCTGCAAAGTCAATTAGTCGGTAGCCGTTGTCTGTTGTCGTTTCGTGGATTCTGTGCTTACCAACTAACCCGCCAAAGATGTTTTCCTGACCGATTTTGGCATTGAAGTCCCCGAGCACAACTTTGACGTCATACTCCGGACAGGCTCCGTAGGCTCCATCCAGGAGGTCATAGAACTCCTCCTTGGTAGGGTCTTCAGCCTCGTCGGTAGGGGCGTGTGCACATATTAGGCTAATGTTTTGGAAAGTAGCTTTGATGCGGATCACAGCCAGGCGATCACTTATCGGCTTAAAGTCAATAACTTTTGACCTAAGCCGATTTCCCACGACGAATCCGCATCCTAATACATGCAATCTTTTATGGCAGCTGTAATAAATGTCGCAATGTTTCCTTTTCATCATTTCATAGAGTTCATGTAGAAAGAATTGAGAACGTCCAACGTCTTTCCTTCGATTCGCCCTTCGAGATCTGCCTTGGGACGATCCTTTTATCTTGCCACCCTATATTGACCGGCTCAATCTCATTAACCTGAATACCCTAGAGGAACGCAGAGACGCTGCAGACATTCTTTTAATTTTTCGTCTTTTCTCCGGCTCCGTCGACTGCGCCTCTCTTTACAACTCTATTTTCTTCAACACTAACCCCCGTAATTTACGTTGCCCTCGGCTCTTTTACCATCGTACCTCATAATGGCTCCAATGAACCGATATCCCGTATGCTGCGAAAGGTTAATTCCAACCTTTCAGTTTTCGATTTCAACCGCAGCGCTGCCCACCTGAAACTCGATCTCCTTCACCACTCTCCTTATCTTTAAGTCTTTTCATGTCTTATTTTTTAGTGTCTTAGTTTAAAGCTGTTACTTTAAGCCTAAATGTTAATTTTAGCTTGTATTAAGCCAAATATATGGGGGTATTGCCCCCACTAAAATTATTTTGTTATGTTGCCGCTGGCGGCGCTGCCATTCTGCTTATTTCCATTTAACCCATTATCGATCTCATAAGAACTAATCTCATTTTTTTCCGTTTCAGCAAGTTCGAATAACAGCGCTAGAACTTCTCTTCGAAATCACCAAGTACCCGACGTACTTACTACTGCCCCTCAAAATGGATGTCGTGCTGGGCTTAGCGTCCGCACTGGATGACCAAAAAAGACTTGTCCGTTCAGCTGCGGTAAAAGCCAGCAATGCGTGGTTCCTCACTGGAGAACCAACCGGAGATTAGACAAATAAAAACACGAGGGTTTTTTTTTTCTTTCTGTTTTTTACATAATATTTTTTTTTGTATTTTTCTTCGAAAGCGTTTGTTTTGTTTCTTCGACACATAAATACGATTGTGTGGTGTATTTTAACTAAGTTTAGACATATTTTCTGTTGTTCGTTTTCACGTTAAATGACAACGGTTGTTGTTTTTTTAAGAAAAACTAAAAAGTATTGGAAAACAAATAAAAAAAAACACACCACAACATTTTTATGCTGAATGAAAACACAAAATCAAAACACTCAAGTCTTTTAGTAGCTTGTCAGCGATGCCGATTCACTTGTTCGTACAAAAAAAAAAAAACATATTCTCGACAGGTGTTTTTTTTTTTCTTTTTTTTTTGGCGCGATATCAATTAGATTTTGGATTAGATTTTGTTGTTTGTTGTTTTGCCAGGCCTCAGTATGGATGATCAACCTGTGACCTCGCCATTAGTGCCGTTTTTTGAGCTTTTTGCACAACATCAG
Organism: Cheilosia vernalis; assembly: GCA_949126925.1. NCBI lineage: Eukaryota > Metazoa > Arthropoda > Insecta > Diptera > Syrphidae > Cheilosia > Cheilosia vernalis. The sequence goes on from OX421358.1 coordinate 12,953,678, forward strand.
GACAACGACGTTTACGCATCAGTCGGCAGTCTTGAAAGTAACCCTCGTTGCGTGGAAATCCATGGGTGAAATCGTGGAATGTTATCAGTCCCAGTCCCCAGATGCGTCCGCCACGAAACTCGCCTTCGAATTTCATGCCATCCGATCTCCAGAAGATGCCGTTACCGTGAAACCAGCCCTGATGAAATTCTCCTTCGTATCTAAGTGGGAAACGAAAATGGTTGTTAATTTTCAATAAAGAAATAAAAAAAAAAAACTAACTTTGATCCATCGGAAAACCAAAGACATCCCAGTCCCGTGCAGAGTCCGTTTAGGAAATTGCCATCGTAGCGTGTGCCATCCGGCAGTTGCAAATGGCCGATTCCGTGCCTTTGTCCTCGTTGGTTCCACTCGCCGATGTAACGCGAACGGTCTTCGTAACGCCAGCCACCACACTTTACAGCACCCACCACTTGATTGCCAACAACATCTAATATATATATATAAAAAAAAAAAAACTTGGTGAAGAAAAAAGCACACGCACAAGTGTACGAGTATATCGTTGTCATTTCGCTGATTCGAAGATAAAAGTTACCTTGTTGTTGCTCCTGATAATCGTCCATTGCAAGGCTATCTATACACTACTCGGCCAAGAAATGACACAGGAATATGGACGACGTCCGACGAACTCGCTCGCAGTACCGATTGCCTCCTTGGAAACCGAATCTGTGCTAAGTTCTTCACGTAGGGGCGCCTTTCTGCCAGTGTACTGGTGGTCATCGTCTATTGTTACCATTGTGGGGCTTCGCCTTTTCGAGTGTTTTCCCATGCAAATCTAATTAAAAATCATTTGTTTCGTTATAACAGCTTTTGGGTAGTTGGGTAGTTGTGTGCGGCCAACAATTGAGTGACAATTTCGTGTTTCATCTTTCATTCATCGCACAAGGAATGATGTGGAAAGAAAAGGAATTTGTGTGCCGCATGGAAATGGTGGAAGGGATTGGGTGGTTTTCGTTGGGCAACCGATTACAAAATAGTTCATCGTAAGAGGGTGGGCTATTGAGGTTGTAATTTTTAACACATGCTCGTCGGTGGTGAGGTGGCTAGGTGGAATTGATTTAGTGGAATTGCTGTTGTTTGCTTCCGAGTCATATTGTGTTGTTTTGTTTGTTTGCTTGTGTTCTTCTTAAGTTAATAATATGTTAACATTGAGATAAATTTGGTCTAGAGGCGGGGGCGATTGCGATTTCGAGTGTTCGTGTAAGCGAAAACATTCGCGAAATGGGTATGTTTTGCTTTGGGTCGTTTTCAATGCTATACAACCAACTCGGAATGGCATTGGATGCTTGTAAAATTGTTAATCGCCTTCTATTACAAATGCAGTCAGGTTAGTGTGAACTGTCCTTATCAAAACATGACTCTGTGTAGACTTGAATGAAATCTAGGCTACACCCATGTAATATAGGCGTTTTTAATTGATCTTTGTTTCCGCTTGTCCAACCAGTAGCACATATGCTCGGTTGCTTAGTCAGCTTTGCAACTGTTCATTGATTTGATAAGTCCCTTCACGTATGTACGGTGAACGAAATTATGGGGGTTAAGTTGTATTGTGTCGCTGCCTACCCATCGCATCTGTGCTTCGACTAATTAGTCACAAAAAGTCTATTCGTTGGGCATTGATGAATTACGCTGTTTAAAGTGCGTTCACGGCGGTATCCCTTCGCAGTGGTTAGAATTAGAAGAGCCGAAACAAATGAGGACACACTTGGTTGTTTGTATTTTGATGGTTTTCTGGCGGATCTAGACCAATGAGAGTATAGTTGAACATGAAATGAGATTCAATTCATCGAATTTAGGTTAGGTAAGGAGCCTCAATCAAACAGCTAAGAACACCAGCTAAGGAGCTCAAAACTCAATCCGATGACATCGTTTATTACACGTGCTGCCAGCGCTTCAGACACGTTATCACAAACTGTGTTTTAAAAGGGTCAACAATTAGAATGCAAGCAGATGGAAATATCCCCAATTCATTGTTTGTTTGCGTTAGGAACGTGGGTGACAACCTACCATTCCCGCTTGATTCTTACCATAAAAGTGAGTGGCCCATACGGTCATCTATCATCTATCGGTACAAGTGCTTCAAATAAGATTTAGACTGAGGCCAGACTGTGATTTTTCAGCATTTCTTTCTTTACGAGATTACTACCGCAGTCAAGCAGCCGGTCCTGTAATTATAAGAAAAAACCTTTTTTGGTCTTTATTTTAATATGTATGAGCGATGATTTTACCTTCTGTTTTATGTCGCAAACTACCTTATCGCATTGTTCTCATCGATCTATGGTACTTTTCTTGTACGAATACGACTGTTACGTCGTTCAATCTGCTCGCTGAAGAGTCGCCCTTTCAGAGACGTCCAGAGACGTTTCCCTGTACTTTAGCTGCGTAGGACTTGTTCCTAGCATTTACCCTTTAGTATGCAGTATATTTAGCCCTATTAGAGGGAGCGAAAGAGACAGCGGTAGTGCCAGCTGTCCTGACGGTACCCTTCACAAAAGCGTTTCCCTATTTTACACCGGCTTCGGAGATAGTTTCTGGAGCAGCGGATGTTCCAGCTGCCACAAAGTTCTCTTCGGCCGATATGTTACCCTGTTATTTAATAGCTTCGGAGATAGCTTTGTTAGCAGCGGATTTTCCAGCTGCCCTAGCTCTCTCTTCTGCCATTGTATTGCCCTGTGTATCACCAGTGAGAGTTCCAGCCACCTCACTGGTGACTTTGCTATTGTTTGTGAAGGATTTGTCAAACATTTCTTTAATACCCTTTGATTTTTGGCTTCATCCCTTAACTTTTAACTGAAGACGATAGCACACCTGTTGCGAAATACAAGGTTAATTCCTATCAAATATTGAATGAAAGACTTACCTCGAGGGTGAAGGTTGATATCGATCATCTTTCTTTTGCTTAGAAGACATCCAGATTAAGCTCTCTTGATTGTACGTTGACTTCATAATACGGTAGCTGTCCGAAGTTCTACTGCGTGGTATGCTATGTTAGGGAAGGAGATATTAAATTGTTAAATATTTAGCAAGCTCTAACGTTACCTTTCTTTTAGAGGAATATCCAACAGCCCGAAGAACAGTGACGTTGTCACCGAACTGGATCAGGGTTTTTGTGCACTCCCCACGTACAGTGACGTTGTCACCGAACTGGATTAGGGTTTTTGTGCACTCCCCAAGTACAGTGACGTTGTCACCAAACTGGATCAGGGTTTTTGTGCTCTCCTTTGCTTACACGGTCTGCAACTTGTCTTTTCTGAATACGGTTGTCTAGTTAGCATCTTTTGCAGTCAGTAGCACAGTGGCGTTTATATTTTGATTGCTGAAATAAGTGAGTAAATTTGGTTGAAATTAACTTTTTTGTAGTATGCTAGATTCATGCCTACCTTTATCATGAAGTGCTTTATAGCTTGTATTATTATCCGCTAACCAGGATGTGAGTCTTATGTACAATAACAATGCCTTCTCTGTATTTTAAGAGGCGGTGAATGCAGGCTGCCGAGTCTTTAATGAAGTGATGGAGATTAGTCTAATCCAATCGATAGATATATTCAAACAGGTAGACAAACCTCAGTCGTCCGTTGACAAGATAACATGCGGGTGGCCGAAGCCTCAATAGAGTGATGGAGTTAGTCTCATCCAATCGTAAAATCAGAAGGACCAACCTCCAACACAATGTTTCAAAGGACTTCCAGCTCCGAGAGCGAACCAAAGCTCGTCTCCACTTAGAAGAACCTTGTTCATTTAGCTGTGATGGAGTTAGTCTCATCCAACCTCCAACACAATGTTTCAAAGGACTTCCAGCTCCGAGAGCGAACCAAAGCTCGTCTCCACTTAGAAGAACCTTGTTCATTTAGCTGTTCGTTTACACGTTGGCTAAAGGCCGAAGCCTCAATAGAGTGATGGAGTTAGTCTCATCCAATCGTAAAATCAGAAGGACCAACCTCCAACACAATGTTTCAAAGGACTTCCAGCTCCGAGAGCGAACCAAAGCTCGTCTCCACTTAGAAGAACCTTGTTCATTTAGCTGTTCGTTTACACGTTGGCTAAAGGCCGAAGCCTCAATAGAGTGATGGAGTTAGTCTCATCCAATCGTAAAATCAGAAGGACCAACCTCCAACACAATGTTTCAAAGGACTTCCAGCTCCGAGAGCGAACCAAAGCTCGTCTCCACTTAGAAGAACCTTGTTCATTTAGCTGTGATGGAGTTAGTCTCATCCAACCTCCAACACAATGTTTCAAAGGACTTCCAGCTCCGAGAGCGAACCAAAGCTCGTCTTCACTTAGAAGAACCTTGTTCATTTAGCTGTTCGTTTACACGTTGGCTAAAGGCCGAAGCCTCAATAGAGTGATGGAGTTAGTCTCATCCAATTGTAAAATCAGAAGGACCAACCTCCAACACAATGTTCCAAAGAACTTCCAGCTCCGAGAGCGAACCAAAGCTCGTCTCCACTCAGAAGAACCTTGTTCATTTAGCTGTCCGTTTTCACGTTGACATAAAGGCCGAAGCCTTCCAGTTGATAGCAAAAACTTCGAGCTTTGCACCCGGCCAAACTTCCCCTAGTCTGTTAATTGCTAGCTTCAAAATATCGGTAACTTTTATATTGTTTAGGCCATTGGCCATGATAAGTATGATCGGATGTTCATACAGGAGCTATGTTGGCACACAACGTTATCACCCGGTTTGAAAGTAGAACCGGTCTCAATTATAGAAATGGATATTATGAGAGAGTAATCTGTGAATAAGAGTGGGGAAAGTTTTTGGCAATGGGGGGAGAGCGCCCTTTAGTTTCAGGACTCATCTAGAGAATTTCTAGAGAATTTTTGTCCCTACTTAGCCCCTACAACTCGGCAAGTTCGACGCTCGGGTAGGGGAAGAAACATTTGAAAACAACGACCAGAGGACCTTCACAGGAGTCTTATAAACATCTGAAGTTAGACTTGAAGCGATTTTTGATCTGCCCCACACATTCAAAGTTCAGCAGCACAATTGACTAACGGACGGGAAAACTTCAAAAACGATCACGGCTGGCGTAATAATAGACGCCACAGTGCACCCACATATAAATATGCGTAATGCAAAGAGAGGCATTAAACGTGCTCCAAGTTTCCTTAGGAGCCACAAACAATTTGAATCAGAAACCAAAATATAATTCTTCTTTAAAAACCCCATTCTATCTGATGCTTAAATGAAAAAAATGCCTGTACTATGTTTGCATTCATAAATTTGTTTTACCACTCAAAACACGCATTTGCAGCTGTCACAGACGTATGAACAAAAACCGGATTTAAGTGAAGTAGGTAGTTTGCCCGTGCGATCATCCGTGGGATATCTTTTTTAAAGAATTGCGCTAAACTTACCAAATAGTTGCCAAATGTCAGATTGTTTGGAATCAAATTTATAACCTAATTTTGACAAACACATATCTATGCGACTACAAAATGTTTGCGCCAGAATTACGCTGTCCAAGGTATATTGATATTTAGCGAAAATCTTTAAAAACATCGAGATCTGGAAAGAGTTGTCCAATGGAAAACGCCATTAGCATTAAAACGGGGACATTCAAGCACATTTCTAGTTAAGGTGGTTTTCCATTGGGACAAAAAATTAATCTTTTTACGGTCAGTGGAAAATGAAAATTGACAGAAGCTGATTTGTTGAGCAGAAAACCTGCTCTAAATCTGAACAAAAAGAAGATTTTGTCCGTAAGAATCGAAAACCACATAAGTATCTTCTTAGTGGATTGCATATGTTGGTAACGTTACAAAAGCGACGTAACCGACCAATATAGTTTGTGCCCAGTTATTTTCGTAAAAGTCACTGTCAAATGAGAAGAAAATAACTTGTGGCCAAATAAACTTACGTGCAAAAATAAAAGGAGACCTTTTGACTGGAGCCCAATTTTGTTATTTCTCTTTTTGTCTGGGATCGAATCGCGTCGTCCGTGAACGAGCATTACGTGACGGAATTTGTTTTTGTTTCACATGTAAAATAAGCTTAATTTCGTGAACGTATAGCTCGTTCTTCATTTACCTTTGCAGTAAGAATGGAAAAGACTGCCCAAATAAATTTTCTCTCAGACAGGGGCACTTACAAAAAAAAGTAAGGGAACGCTTTTGTAGTAATCTATGAAAAATGTCAGATAGGTACAAGACAAAAACCCAAATTCCAACTCAGGGTTTTTTTCACTGCGCCACCTCTCGCGAACGTCTGACAAACATCCGAGAGTATAACTGTCATGAAAGAGCTTCTCAATTAGCCGTTTGGAATCGGCATAAAATTGTAGATCCCTTTCATTCGTTCCAAAAATTAAAAAAAACTCACACAAAACGAATGGTTGCGAGAAGCTAGGCCCTGGGTCCCTATAGACCTGTTGCGCCAACTATTATTATTATTATTAGGTACAAGACAAAATTAAAAAATTTAAAAATATTCCTTAAAATATCTAATAAACGGAAGAATTTGCTAATTTACTAACAAAATTAGTTAATTCATCCACCTAACGATGAAAGTGATTCGGAATTAAACATTCTTTTGGATGAATCCGAGTATTTGGAAGAGATTGGTACTTATTGACCTACAAGCACCCGAGAAAAGGAAAAAGAAACACTGCATTAAAAATTACGTGGAGGATGGAGGAGATTGTCCCTTCTTTCAGAAAGGGAGAATTTCGTCGCCACTTTCGAAAGAATCTTGGGGAGAACTTGTGGAAAACATTAAATTTTATTTTGCCGCCTGTTGATGCGATTTTAATACACATGCCAAATAGGACAATAAATTTCAAATCTTCTGTCAATAGTTAGGAGACTGACAGCTTTTTCAGTTCTTACACCAAGAAATTTATTGAGTAAAAACTCGTTACATTATCAATGGAGGGGTAGTTGTTCGCATCATAAAGATCTGTTTTAGGAATTTTTCGAGTAAAGGAACGCCATTGAGGAAAAAATTCATAAAATTTAAAAGTAAAGGAACAGACCTATTATGAGGCCTGCGTAAGCTATACAAAATCTGACAGTTCATTTACGAGGTGATAAATCTCTCGCGTTTACACAATTTAGGAGCCTTTTATGCGCAAATATTGGAAAATTTTAATTTGGTGCTTATTCAAAGTACAGTCGATGCAGCTTAACTGAAATATAAATTTTCCCGCGATTATTATTTCACTTCAGCGGTTTTTTATCTAAACCTTTGTAATATTGAAAATAAAAAACTTCACAAATTTTGTATTTCAGTTAACCGACTTTTCAGTAAACCGTAGCTCAGATAAGCGGAGTCGACTGTATCTGTAATATGTAGCTAAAAAAAATAAAGTAAGAGTAGTACCCTTTAACAAAAAATACTAAGCCCGCTTGTAAAAGGAACAGCTGCGCGAAATGCCCTATTAAGCTTTTGATGAATATGTACTTAATAAAGTGTAAAGAAAATAAAGTGGAACGTTTGGCACGAATAGTTTGGCGATTACTATATGCCTTCATTTTGCGATTTTGTCAGTCAGTGTAGTCGTAACTTAAGTAATAGTTTATTTAGAGACAGTTCCCAACAGCTGATCATAAACTAATTATCTAAATTATAAGCTTCTAGTGAAATGTAAGTTGATCTGAAAAAAACTACTCGATTTCGTCATGTGTTGTTTTAAAAAAGATTACTCCGTTTTATTTACGCATCAGATGACTTTTGAGCGTTCGTTTCACTTGTTTGTTTTTTTTTTTTTTTTTTTTCACACGTCTTCAACGACGGTGTTCAGCTTCCAAAACGATCTAATTTCCTCACAAATCCGAGGCATCCTACTCATTTTTACACAGCGACACTGATAGAGCCGACTCCCCGTCTATAAATAAGAACGTCGCCGTAAACAAACTGCAGTTATATATTTTTTTAATTTTATTTAATCTAATAAATCGCGTTGAAAATAATAATTGTAGTTTTTTTTTGTTTATCTCTTGAATTGGGTGTAGATACATACATAATAATAAACCTAATTAAATCAATTACATATTCACTTCCAAGTAACTATACGTAGTGATATTGGTAAGCCATTTACTCGTTCTCTTTTTCGATCTTTCTGTACGATTATTGCAAACAAATTTCTTTCCAATTTATAAGTAGATATAATATGTACTAGGTTCGAATAAATTTAAAGACTAATAATTGAAAGATTGCCCAAATGAGTAAAGGAAGTAAAAAATCAACAGAAAAAAAATTAGGAGCTTGTATAGATAAAAGGTAATTATCATACGGAAGGAGTTAGTGAAACGAGGCATTGCCCCCTTATAGGTGGGCACATGCTAAAAAAAAAAAAAAAAACACAATAAATAAATGATTACAGATCATTTTCCAATTAAAATAAAATAAAATTAATTATAATAGTTATCGTAACTACCGTCGGTCGGCTCGTCTCGTAAGGTTAATCTTAAACTAGAATACAAAGTGCAAATCTTAAGCAAATAAAAGAATACAGTTCATTTTTCTTGGTTGGTATTGCTTTGCTGTAGATATGGCTCTATTTAAAAGCTTAAACCAATAAAAGTCTAAAAAGACTGGCGAGTAGGTATTATTTTGTTTTTGTATTATTATTTTTTTTTTTCAAACGTGGCTCGCCTTGGAAATGATGACATCTGCAAACAGAAAACATTTATATTCAGGGAAATTATTCCAACAGAAAACAAAAAAAATCCTTTCAGTACCATAAACATCCTGCAACACAAAGTAGAGGTTCAATTGTGATTCCTGTTCCAAAAACTTCTATATTATACAACACTATAAATAGTACAAAGTCGTTTATAACTTCTTCAAATAGGCGGCACATTTTACAGCGCTGCTCACTTGACCTGTATTCGGTATGTTAAGCTTCTTGTGCTTTTGTCTGAATTTCTTGACGTAGGCTTCGATCAAGTTTTGAATTTTCTTCGGATTGATTTCACCGGATTTACTGTGACAAATCTGTTGAAAATAAACAAGGGGGAGAGGCGAGAGGTAAATTATGATGCGAGGGTTGGTTTGTTTTGCTTTAGGGTATACCTTGGGCACAGCACGACGCATTATCTCTTTGTAGTCGTCCTTGGTGATTTGTTTCCTATTGAATCTTGGTTTGAGAATCATTTTAACTTCTTCCACGACACGCTCTTGGCGATTCAGTTTACGCAAAAACTATATTGATAAGATTTATTTTGAGAAAAAGATTTTTGTGTCGTTGGTTTTTCGTTTGCAAGTTTTAATGGACGAAAATAAGAGAAAAGAAAAAAAAAAAAAATAACGTACGCTTACCTTATCCTTGACCTGCAATTCCACTGCGGAATTCGGCAGGTCGTCGTACACTTTGACGTGATCGTCGGTATTGGTTCCTGGTAATTTTGAGACTGAAATAGGGGAAGATAAATGTGTTAAGCTTATGATGGAATTTTAATTTTAGGAATTTATTTTAATGGTTGGAGTGAAAATACAACTTTCCAATGCGAAGAAAAAAAAATCGATTCCTATTCTTGTTGGACAATGTTTCGGACTTTTTATGCTGGTTGCGATGACATTGCTTGTGATGGACAACGGTGTTGGCGATATCTTTGAAATGGTCACTATTTTTACCTATTAAACAAAACATTTAATTCACCCAAGAAAATAGTTCTTTACTTTGTGAACGTCCATTATAACGAATGATCGATATACCGAATTTGCGATAAGTTACCCATAAGCAATGCAAATCCGTTGAATCCGCTGACAGAATTGAGGTTAAGCACATTAATTGGTGGACAAACTGGGAGAATGAGATAGACTATTATCGCAATGGAATGAATTGATAAAACTTTAAAACAACGATTACCATTCAGTCGAAAAAAAGTATGTCTGTGGAATTATACGAACAAAAAAACGTTTTCTACAAACGGATTCTATAAATGTTCCTTCGGTTGAATACGTTTACGTTGACGTATTCACTGGAGCAACAGATTCTTTAAGTGATTGTTGTAGATGGATTCAGCTGTAAAAGTGAAAATTGGAACCGGAAATAGAAAAGATACACATCAACTGTCAGTTGTCAAATTATTAAAAGAATCCGATAGCAAATGATAGAACGTGTTTTTTGTTATATTTTTCTACAAAAAAGTGGCACTAAGTAGGTGATGGAAAGGTGAGCTTCCAAGAGTTGCCAAAAGGTAAAAAGGACAAGATTTCAATTTTCGAAACAAAGTCAGCGCTGAGAATTTGGCAGTACTAATTAAGCAATTTTGTTAAATAAGGGTGTCATTAGGGTTCATCCAACATTGATAGTGATAAGACAAGAATCCCGTCACACTGACTAGGCTAGGGTAACCGTAACAAACCTAAAGAAAACAAAGCTCCAGGAGAAGCCTGTCTGAAGGCAGAGTTTCTCAAATCTGGATGAGAAGTTTTGACAAGTATGCAAAAAAATATCCGTAGAATTAATTGGAATTTAACCTGCAAAAATCTAAAACCGACCTTCGGCAACTTCATAATGTCATAAGTTTTAGACCGAAAACGTTCCCAACTGATCCACACAAACCTTGTAATGTCGCCTTGATGGAACAAGACAAGCTGTACAGAGAAAAGTCTCTCTCGATTGTGCAGGATGATATTGGAAAACACAAAGCCCGCTAGAACTTCAGGTGTCAGACATAGGACAAGATCCTTAGGAAAATGCTTTTGGCGAGCTATGTCGGAAAGTGACATCCTGGAATGGTTCGAACATATAAAAAAATGGGAAACAAGGACCGTGCGCTGGCCTCGTCCTTGTTGTAGCTGTTAGAAAAACTGTAGGCAGCTCGATTTAAAGCGTTTCTTTTTTTTTGTTGGGTTTTAATCAGTACAATAATGGGTGGTATCTCCTAAAACTTAGAAGAAAGACCTCCAGTTATTTTCTTAAATTCACCTTGATTCAGTGATAGAGAGTAAAAGTCAACAGGCTTTCGAGGCTTTAAAATGTCAACATGAACGTCTTTTATTACTGTAAAGCGAGCCAAGGCGTTTTTTTTAACGGCCAAATTCACTCCATGGACCACGCAATAGGGCAGTTCATATGGGAAGGTTTGTTCTGCCAGGTAATTTCAGTAATGCCAGATGGGGAGCTATTAAACGACGATTTGCATTTTACCCACAAGATCAGCAGAGACATATCAGAAGGTATTATCAAGGTTAACACAGCAAGAGGCTGTCCCATAAGGAGGAGTTCTATCCCCACTAATGTGAAGTCTTGTAGTAGACGAGTTACTTGGGAAATTGACGGCAAAAACAACACTAGTACCATTCACGAGGAAAAGAGCTTGAATTACTGAGGTCGATAAGGTTATCGGGTACAACATTGACATCAGCCAGTGAAGTTAAATATCTGGGATTAACGTCGACAGCAAACTCGTCTAGTAAAAACACACAGAAGATAAAACCAGAAAAGCAACGCGGTCTTTAATGATTCGTTCGGAACAAAAATCATTTAAGAAATTGGCAACATCATTTTTTCTTCTTTCTGGCACGGGATTCTACACTGCATTTTTGCCAGTAAATAAAGACGCACTACAAGAGCGACAGGTGTACTCAATTTCTTAAGAGGATGATCAAGTCGATAGGCGGCACAGAGGGCAAACAGGAGTGACAAAAAAACGTCATTCGACAAATTCATTAAGATATAGAGATGACGATGGAGAAAATGAACTCCGACGATCGCAGATTTGCCTTCAAACCTGATGATAGAACCGCACTTTGAAATAAAATAGACTAGATTAAAAAACCGGTAGTTTCACTTCCAATACAACAAAGTTCATTTGAAATTTTTTAACTTTTTAATTCTTTGGATATTTCGGGCTTACCGCTAAACAATTTTATATTTAAAGTCGACTCAGTTATAATTTTCTTGCGCTACCTCAATGCACCGAAACTTTTACACGGATCGTGTTTGATTTGATCGTGAAGAATCTCAAATCTGGGGCCAGATTCTGTAAGGCGAAACGATCATATGTTACACAAGCAAATTTATTTGTGCACACGAAAACGTTTGAACGTTTCGCCTTACAGAATGCCGACCCAGATGTCATGCAAGCGTCTTCAATTCCAAATACGTATCGGTTTCACTAAGACGAATAATAGGTTCATTCGCGACGCGGTTTAAATCGATCGCAATCGCGCAGTCTATACACGTTCTCATCAAAAATGTCAGAAAAAGAGAAAAGTAGCAAAATAACGAGTAACGAGTAGTTCCTTCGAATGTTCTCCTTAAATTTTTCATATGTTGCAAAATGGTCTGTTTTATATATTTATTTGTGATATGGATTAGATGTTAAAGATGAAAGTGGCTCAAAGTAGCTCGAAGTCTATCCAAGTACTTTGGGGTCTTTTTTCAGGTCTCTGAGAGTGTATCGCTCAATTTTTTATGTTTGACAGATTGTTTGTGTTTGGCTCGGGAAAGTACGCGAACAGACCTAGTAAGTCGAAAGGATTTTGCTATACTTCAGCTATTTCTACTGTATAAGTATTTACATATAAGTTTAGAATAAAGAATTGAATTGACCGAATTACATAAAGTAGCATAATATATGCAATGTCATGCTCGGAATTATTATTTTCATTACATTAACAAATTTGAGCGGAACGAAGGGTGTTTGTTTTATATTCTGAAAATTTTCTTTCCAATATTGAATTTATTTTGGAAAAAATAATTTGGTATCACTGAATGTTGCTTTTGTAAAACAACTTCGTCAAAAGACAAGACACAATATAAAAAATCTTCTAAAATTATAAAAAAATTGTGTCTTATATCAGTTTTTTTTATATGCGAACACGAACACAAGAAGCCAAGTCTACGGTGTTTCCACATGCGTTTACTAAAAGCGATGTGTTCTTATGAGTACTTCTAATATCCGTAGTGCACATGTAATTGCTATTTTAGAGTTTCGACCAACAACGATTATGCGCGAACTGGGTATAGAATTGAGGAAAACGTTTTGCAGGCCAACAATTGCATGCATTTCTTAAATTTACAATCTTATTATTTACATAATATGCGTCACATTTAGGTAATAAAATTTGTACGAAAGAAAATTGCCGGTGTAAATAACGCTTGCTTTTAAAAAGGGTGTCCGAATATTCACGCAAGATTTTTGCCCCATTTCTATGGGGAAGTGCTGCCAATGTAAAATTACACTTTAAAGCTATGAAGCTATTTTCTCCTTTAAAAATAGAAATACCAGAAAAATCTACACCGGTAATCCCGGATAAATGGAGTGAAAAGTGAAAACACTTCAACAACAGCATCTTAGGTTAAAGAGAGCCAGCTGGCCTTACCCCTAAACTAGTTGTCGTTAGACGCTTTATGTACCATTACGTTGTAATAACGATGGTAAGAATTTTTCAAACTTTTTCTTAATTATTCTATTTGTTTACTGGCATTTAAAATTGCCCATCTCCGAAAAGTTACAAACACCCAAATAAAAGTAAGTATTTTACAACAAATACGGGTGATTAAAAAAATGACAGCTACAAGAAAGAAAAACACGTTTTCCTTATTGGGCAATAATTTAAAAACTAGTCAAAAGCCATGGTAGCTAGCACAAGATCGAAAAACAATATTGACTTTGTAATTTGTCTACTTGTTAATAAAGTTATATACATAATTATAATAATAAAAAATATACATTTTTGGCAGCCAGCTACAGTTCGCAATTTCCCTATTCCACCTCATTTCCATCTGTTGAATTTGTTAATCATTGAAGTTATAGAAGTTGAGGTTAAGAAACTACTACATTAACGTGTCGATATTTGATACTAGAGGAATCATCGCACCATTCGTCTTTAAAACAATAATAGTTTTTAAGTTGTCTAAACGGGTTATTGCTGTATAATAATGCACGAACTCGCAATCCTCTTTTTTTTTTAATTCGCTATTTAGTTTTCCTATCGGTTTTATGTCAATTTAGAATCCGTGTGACATGAAAAAGCATACAAAAAGTATGAAATAAATGCTGCCAACCGTGGGGGAATGTGAGAGTTCGGGAATACCACATTTTAACATTACTAGGCTTGTTTGACGTGGACCCTAGTGCGTACCAGTGCGCACTGGGTTAACCCTAATGTGTTCGATATATCACTCAACTCGCCCTGGTACTGAAAACCTGTGTTTGACATGATTTCTAGGGCACCCTAGTTGTGCCCTGAACTGACCCCAGTTAATTTGTCGGGGCAAGAACTTGGCGTCTAATTTGCGGAACACGCAGGATCTTTCATTGGAAAGTAACCTGTCAAAAGTTGTTATTTAATGATAGAAAAATTGCTTGATAAGTTATTTCTTAGTTGCAGTATCTAAGGGTGGTGTTTTTAGTCAGTAAAAATCTGACACTACTATGAGAACGCGCTTGCTATTCTCATAGTGTCTTTGGAAGATTTTCACCTACCCTCCGATAAAAAAAAAAAAAAATTTCGCTTGCTCTCATTCAAACGGGAATCGTTTGAAAACAACGTCTATGAACAAAAACTGGAATGGGAAAGAGCAGGAATCGAAGCTGCAGGCATTTTTCAATTCATCGCCTATATCGCAAACATGTTTATAAACGTGTTTGCATTACAACACAACATCAGAATTGAGTTCCTTAATTTTTAACAATAAACCGACAAAAATGTTATCATCTTCATACGAGGGGCGTTCAATGTCATCTTCGATACTTTCCCTGCCTCTTTTGAATTCACTCGACCGCACTTCTGTACGGTCGATAATGAAGGAGCAGAGTCTTCATATACGGCAACCATTTCTTCATGGGTAGTTTTTTGAGATTATCCTTGTTTATTCAGGAATGTAATCACCGCACGATGCTCGATTTTCTTCAGCATTGTCGAGTCAGTCTTTTTCGTCGTCTTTGACTGGAGGTCGCAAACAAGCTAATGAAGTTATCAACCCTCATAAACAGCGTAAACTGCAGAAATTTACCACCTCGTAAATGAACTGTCAGATTTTGTATGGAGAATAGTTTACGCAGGCCTCATAATTTTCTGCGACCAATTAAGCTCGGAATTCGACTGCGCAAGGTTACGCAAATTTACAAATGTCAAACTGTGACAAGCGGTTGTGTGATTTACTTTTCATGTTTTCAGAGTTGCATCAATGACGGTAAAAATTTAAACAAATGGATAGTTATTCTATTGCTTTATCGTTATTTGCAGTGAATTACGCAATGTCATTTCCGAGAGGGGCGTTCACTTAAAGCACCGCAGAAATTTATGAATTTACGAACTACATAAAATTATGAAATTAAGTGAATACCCTTAATGTTTTTAGTTTGATATATTTCAATTACCCACAATAATATCAAATCACCCCGATACCGAGAATACATTGAACGCCCCTCGTACTTCGTTCGCCATTAGATATTTATTTTTTAATTTCAAAAACTGACAGATTCCAGGGTAGCATATTTTGCGTTCGATATGATTGCCGAATTTTCCGGGTTGTGCAGGATTTTTGACAGTGAAAATTAGCTGACACTTCTCAGTGCGCAGTAGTTGGCACTAGTGCTAGCCACGTCAAACAAGCCTACTGAATGCTATTGGTTAGTTATTATATTTTTAAAAGGCGAACAATATAATTTGTTTGGTTAATAACTCTATCTAAATGAGATGTTTTATATACTAGAAACATAATAGGACAAACATGGTTTTCCTACTTAACCCTGAATGGTTACCCTTCGTCGTATCGACGAACACCTCTTTTATTTTTTATAATTTCTCCTTAACTATTCGTCCTATTCTATGCTTCTTTCTTACAACATTAGTTCACTGTGGTTTCTACCAGTGAGCGGACTTATGATCTCCTGCTATCATCAGAAATACTTTTTTTTTGTTTTGTACAGGTATGTTCGTCGAAAGACAAAGGATAACTTTTGTGTGATATTTTTTCTTTGCTAAAAATCCTACTATACTTTGCTTTACTGAGATCGAAGCTAAAAAAACAGGCGTAATATAAGTTAGGAAGTTAGGAAAATATTAAGGTATCATCATTATTTTAATATGTGAGCATCCAAAGTTTCCGTACACCTTTTTAGTATTTATTATGATACGAGAAGAATAAATCTTATGTTATTTGAGGTTCTGTGCCGTAGATGTGCACAAACAAAAAATAGGGTGGTAAAATTAAGTAATGAATTCCCCACACAAAACAGGTAATTGAAAGGCTTTTGGTGACGTTCAATTTGTCGCCACCATATTACCATAGAAACGTACCTATTCAAATATAAATCATCTTAGATTAGAGCCTGTTTCCGATGGAGCAGCTCATATACGTATTTTTGTCGATATCTGTATGTCGCTCTTTTCGTTTATAAAAAAAATATATAAATAACGAAAATAATTGTATTACGTTTTTTTTAGTATACATACATACTTATAAAATGTATGTATGACCACAAACGATACTAGTAGGTACTAATTGAATATGCAATTAATTTTGAACTAGAGTTCGCCTAGTGGTAGAAATTCCACCAATATATTAACTTGGCTTATACAAAACATATTTAAAAACAAGTTGCAGACAGCATTGCACAATCTTTCCAAAAAAATGTGGTTCTTAAATTTTTCCCTTCGCCTATTTATATAATAAGATACGGAAAATTTGGCATGCACATTCTTAAAAGGGCATATTGGAAAAAAAAAACAAATGACACGACGTTAATTCACCGCCAACTGCATTTGCAATGACAACGGAACTGAAACGTATTTACACATCAGTATAACTGATAACTTATGGGAATTCCATCAGTTTCAGTTTCAGTTCTACGCTTCAATTTTTGCATTTAGACATCAGTTTAACTGAAAGCTTAACTGATAGCTCAACTGAAATGATCGTCTAAATGGAGCTTAAAGTAGGATTTTCAGCACGAAATTACAACAACTACGCTATACATGACACTTCGCTATTGCGTGCTGAAAATCCTACTTCACTTTGTTTTGCTGAGATCGAAGCCCAAAGAAACACGCCTATTGTTGATTTTTCACAAATATTTTAAGCTTATTCTTAAAAAACAAATACAATCCACACGTAACGAATTATTTCAAATTTAACAGATAAATTCTATGAACGCTGACATCCGTTTGTGCGACTTTTCATATTTCGGGGCGAATAAAAGTGACCTACAATGTTATGCTGAGTCCGAACGGCTAGATTGAGAGGCTTTAACAGGACCGATAAGTTCGCAGATTTCTGTCAAATATTCGCGTTGGTGCAGTGAAAAAAAAAAATTAAGGTGTAATCTGCGTTTTTCCGGGAATACAACTTCGCACTGCGTTTCTCAAAAACTGCCATGGAAAATTTGGAAAAAGTGCGTACGTTCTAGCAAAGCTGTGTGTGTGCCATTAA
This sequence comes from Cheilosia vernalis, assembly GCA_949126925.1. Lineage (NCBI taxonomy): Eukaryota > Metazoa > Arthropoda > Insecta > Diptera > Syrphidae > Cheilosia > Cheilosia vernalis. The sequence continues at coordinate 12,971,050 of OX421358.1, forward strand.
CCCCGATGTGCTCTCCCATATACATAAATATATTTTGTATAGTTTACAAACCAATAAAACATCCCAATATTTTAAAAATAAAAGCTGCGTGTTTCCTATTAAAATGACTCCTTCCATGCGTTTTGGGACACCCTTTAAAACACGCATCACATTATATCGTTCACTGAAACATGAGGATAAAATATACAACCGCGTCGATTAAATAGTTAATAATGCTACCGACACAAAATGCGTCACAGTACTTTGGCAAACATTTTTCCTTTATCTAGCTTTTAAGCTTTCCAATAGTTTACTTAGAAAAAGTCCCCGAACCGTTTTATGTTCAAAATAAGACATAAAAATAAATTTACAATGACACCTCACCTCGAGCGGTCCGATCACATCACAATGTCCAAACAGCATAATTGTAGTCCACCTACAACATTACAGTGTTCTTACCAAAAACACAGCAAAACAAGAAAATAAATGTTCAACCCCTGGAAACGCGTTTCAAAAATAAAGTGGAGAATTCTCTACATCAGGCAACAAGGAACAATAATGAACAACCACGACAGCGAAAAAGTTAAATTACAAATATTGTTCTGGCTAAAGAGAGAGAGAGAGACAGTGGTATATGTGTTTTCTTTAGAAAAAGAAAAAAAAAAAAAAGAAACAGAACAAATAAAGACATAAACCCACCTTTAACAATCATCTTGTGTCTGTTCTTTGCCGAAGCGTTTGCTGCCTTGCGTTTACGCGCTGTATATGACGGCATTCTGAGGTTTGCTGCACCCGAAGGTGGTGGCGTTGAAGAGCCAAACAAGTCTGCAAATACATCGCCGCCCTTGCCCGCCTTGCCGCGGCGCCTTCTGGTGCCGCCGTTCGTGTCTGGTGGCGGCTCAAAGAGATCTTCATAGTCTGCCGAACCGGGCGAATAGGGACTTTCAATGTCATTGGACGACAGCTCTTCGCCATTGTGGCGTAGGCCAGGAAGACCACTCAGGATGTTGGCGATCTTTTGTGGCGGCTTGGGCAATTGCGAGGAGGCCTTCGATAGCGGTGGGCTCGAGATGCTCGGTATGTGTTGAGATTTGCCGCTCGATAGCATCACATTCGACAGGACGGTTATGCCCATTGTTGAGCTGTTTTCCTCGGGCTTGTCGCTCTCATCGATCAGGTTGACCACATTCTGGCCTGAACTGTATTGGGAATCATTTGACTTGTTGGTCGAATCCTGCGAAGTGTTTGCTTTGCTATTCATAAGGGCCATTACCAAATCGACCGGATTGAGTGTCTTTTCCACGACAGTCTGGCCTGATGATGCGGACATTCTTGCCTCTGAGCGGAGGTCTTCTGTCGAATGCTTTGATGGTACATCATTGTCGGGGGCAGAATCGTGTGAGATGTCTAGCGGTGGTGTTGGCGAACGCGGCGACATTGACGGCGACTTGGTCGGGTCAAACGGATCGTACACGTCAGGCGAACAGGGACCCGATTCGGGTGGAGTGTTTGGCCCGATTTTGTTTGTGCCCTGTGGCATCGGATCGCGCTCCTCTTGGCGCTCCTCCTCGTGGTGGTCGTCTAGTTCAGCGTCATCGTGCAATGCATTGCGAATGGCTTTGGCTTTGTTCTTGTTAATCAAGTTGAACTTGATGCCGCCTGGCGGTTCGGGCGGAGTTTTGGGACCTTGTTGCTGGATAGCGTTCTCATAGGACTCTTCCATGATCGTGTCAAGCCTCTCCATTGGCGGTGTCTTATCACTGTTGACTGTGCGATGCGAAGAGCCCTCGCGAGCATGATGGTGATCCATCTCAGTCATCTCGTTGGCAGACTCACGGCTAACATTCAGATTCTCGTCGTCTTGGCCACCTTCGCTATCGGTGAGCACAATCACGTCGGCCTGCTCTTGGGTGACCTGGAAAGGTGATCGTTCGAGATCAATGATCGCCACTGGCTTGGTGTCGAGCTTCTTGCGCTTCTTCTTCTTCTTTTTACCCTGCGGATCGGTTTGTCGCTCCGCGGAACGACCACGTATGCTGGCAAGAACTTCTTCACGTGTGGGCGGTAAGGTGACAACAGTCGTCTGTTGCGGCTGATTGCCGTCCTTGTTAAAGCTAACACTGACAAGAATATTGTTGCCCGAGGCGAATACCTCCTTTGAGGGAGCCGTTCCTTGTGGCCCTCTGCGCCTCTTTTCCTTGCGTGCGGTGGCTTCTGCTGCTCGCCGCTTTTCGGATTTCTTCTTCTTTTTCTCGCGTTTTTTCTTCTCCTTTGGCGGCTTAGATGGAATGGAGAACTCATTGAATTCTTCGTTTCGGCGGAGGCGGCTTACCCCCGCTGGCGACATAAGTGGCGGTGTCCATGATATATTGTCGTGCGTATACTCACGTTGCGGACTCGGCGACGGTGACCAACCTTGATCGGCAATAGGTGATTTAGCTTTAGGCGTATGGTGACGCTTACGCTTGTTCGTGGGCATTGATTCTCTGTGACGCGATCCCCGGCGAGCAGGGGATCCTCTTCCTGCTGGTGGACTGACTGGCGAAGCCTGCCGTTTCTTGTTTTTCTTCTTCTTGCGATCCTTTGGTCGCTTAACCTTGTGACGCGGTGGAGTTCGGGAACGACTCAGACGCGGTGTGAACCTAGAAAGTGATCTTGCGCGGTTGATTGGGGGTGTAAAGGAGCGTTTGTTGCCCGCACCTCGCTTTGCTTTGTGTTTAAAACGACGTGCAGGCGAATTGGATCGCGAACGCATGCGCAAGGGGGTGCGAGTTTGTCGCCGAATCGGCGAGCGATTGTGAATCGGCGAATGAGATCGTCGTCGCGGACTCATTGTCTGCCGCCGGTTGGGCGGAAACCTAGCTGCAGGAGTTGGCGACATGCTGAAACTGCGTCGCAACCGTTTGGGCGGCGAAGACGGTGATCCTGACCTAGATTTGGATCGCGAATTTGACCTAGAAAATGAACGTCGACGGCGTGTTCTGCTAGTGGAACGTGCCGGACGGGAAGTGTCGCGTCCGTAGCGATCTTTGAAGGTTCTCTGCTGGTTTACAATATTTCGCACGTTGTAGCGGGGAATTTCTCGTCGCTTGAAACGACCACCTCTTTGGAAGCGTCGATACGACACAAAGTTATTCTCTTTGTCGTTAGTTCGGCTGCGGGAGCGACGACGACGTGACCTTGGCCTGTTTTCGCGTACCGGCTTCTCAGTGCGATAGTTGCGATCCTTTTGGTTTTTGCTAACTTTTTTAAATTGCTCCTTGTCCTTGCTGCTCTTGGCGCGCTTTCGTTTATCACGTTTCTCGGGATCTTCGTCTTCTGAGATTAGCTCTGTTTCCATGCCAGCTATACCTGCGGCTTGATCGGATGTATTTGCATCTTTCGTTGCACTCAAGTTAGCTGCCGATGATGTCGAAGGACCCAATAATTCAGGCGTGCATATTCCATCTTCATTGTCCTCATCCTGCTGTTCATCGTCATCTACGTTGTCATTCTTCTCGTCCAAACATGGAGTATATGAACGATCTTGCTCTTTATCTTCTTCATCTTCATCGTCATCGTCCCCCTCCTCAGCGACTTTCTTCACTTCAGACGATGTCCTCGCTGAAGCTGGCGAGTGTTCTGCATCATTGTCGACTTTATCTTCGTCTTTATCACCACTTTCTCCGTCTTCTTCATCGTCATCATCTTGATCGTTATCATCCACATCGTTCTCTTGTGGTCTACTCTCCAGTGGCGGAGTTCCACCTTGTCCTGTCGGCTTCTCCATATTGAGCTCTTCCCAGTCACTGTCGTCGTACAGTTCCAGAACGCCCTTGCGCTGTGTGCGTTTCAATTTGGGAACCTTGGTGGGTACTTTTATATTATTCACACTCGCATGCTCATCATCTTCATTGCCATCGCTTTTCTTAGCTTCTGTCTCTTCTTCTTCAACTGGCTTATCGTTTTCCTCCTGTCGTACATCAGATGTGGCCTGCTCCGATGGAGTGTCTTGACTCTCAAGTTCCATATCGTTTTCCGGTGACATTTGCGACCCACTGTCATCGCAGTCGTCTTTATTTCTATCATCGCCGACCGATTCATCATCGGTTTCGATAGTTGGCTGATCGGGCTCATACAGATCGGAGTCTTCAGCTGTGCCTTTGGTGTTATCTGTTGGTGGCAATGGTATTTGCTCATCATAAGTGCCCATAGTTTCGTCGTCGTCACTTAATTGCACTAAATCTTCGTTTTCATCGTCTTCCTAAGAATGGGGTTTTTGTAAATAGGAAAAAAGAAAAAAGGATATTTCATGGTTAGTACCATTGTAAATGTTCATTGTTGGTTTTGATTTTTTCTTAAACGATAATGAATAAGTAGTCAATACCTTTTTGTTTGGACCCGACAACGGCGGGTATAAACAACAATTTTGGCTATACTAGCATTCTATAGCGTTTCTGCATACAAAATGGCCACCAGTTCTGATGACCGGTGGATATCTACAGATTGCTAAGGGGCAAACGAGAACGGAGTCACTTTCGCAGTGCTGCTTCGCGCTGCCAGAAGTAAATAAAATTAGCACGACGCGTTATGGGTGTATTTGATTTTGACAGCGCGACGCGTCACCGAGCGGGGGACTCTGTTCTGGCACACCTGTAATATTGCTTTACTCATACCAGTTGAAGCGGTATGATTTCATGAAACGTTCTACTGCGGGTTTCGTGAGGCCCTCAATCAAACCTCCCTATGACACTTGTCACTTTTAATGAGAGGGAACCACTTTAAGTAAACGCCAACCAGGTTTTGTACGAAATTTACAAGACGATCGGTTCACTTATTTTGTCGGCACATCAAATGTTGACAGGGATCGGGCGTAAAATTCAGCACAGAATATATGTCATTCGCTTTCAAACTTTTTGATGGCAAAACCTTTAGCGTAAGGTTCTAAAGACAGAAGGGAGCTGTAAAAAAGACTGCTGGTTAACTTCGCACACTACCTAAGGTTTTAAACTAAAATGTCAGCCACGAATGATCTTTGCTCGCTGTTCTTCCTTTTAAATAATATGTGATGTCAAAAATATGTCTAATGATCTATGTCTTATGTCAGATATCAATACTAAGTACTTTCGTATGCATTTTGGACTGTAAAAAATGGTGAGCGAATGCCACCGCACTCTGAACTTTAAAATTGTTCCCTCAGCTCTTGAATATATCACAAGTCTACCTAAAGAGTTCAAATGTCGTGAATTATTGTTGCAGGTTGCAGGTTAAGTATGTTTAAAAACGTTGGGTGACGTTAGTAAGCAAGCAAACAAGTAAAGCGCATGAAGCATTTCATTAGGTTAGGTTGAGTGGGGTTGTGAGATCGTCACAAGAGACCAGTCACCATAGCGGGCCAATCGCCATCCCCAGGGAACTGGTTAAAAACCGAAACCAATTCGCCCAAACATTCAACTTCCCTACAGAATTTTAGTAAGGCTTTAATTTTGTCTTACAGAAGTACCTGCCGATGTTCGCCATTCTTCTCCCAGCAGTGGTTTGACATTCACAGAGAAAGTGGGAGATGTCTTCCGAGTCTTGTAGGTCCTGATAGTACCTCCGAGTATTAGCTAAGCCTTTAATCGCACGGCGCTAATTTTATTACTTTTATGAATTCTCAAATGCTGTTACGTTGCAGTCGACTAACATACACATTTTCATTGATCCTTCTTAAACTAATTGTGACTGTTTTCCATCTGTTATTGTAATTTTGCGAAAGGGACTGTTGTACTGCGACCTTTGGTGCTTTGCACACTTAGACCCGTTTTCTGATACTACTCATAGCGATTTAAGTTCCACTTAAAATCTTATGTGACAGTTTATGACAAGGAGCCCATAAGGTATTTAAGTAGAACTTAAATCGGGCCTTAATGGCAAAATCCAACCTTTATTTACTTTCTTAGAGGTTAAGAATTCTCTTTTGCATTGAATCTGTGTGTTTGGAGGTGCAATCAAACCGCAATAATTTACGTGTCGGCGGCATTTTGACATTTTTTCGATTGAGTACGAAGGTCTCTTCCTGTTTTGAGGATCTTTGTGAATGTGTCACTTAATAAAATATGCAAACTGCATAGATAAAGTGGTGGGCTACAATTTGTGGGGTAGGTTAAGTCCATGTTCATAAGCTGTGTCTGATTTTAATACAGTTTTCCTGTACGTGTATTACATTAACATGTTTATAAAAATTAACACTTTGTTTGGAATTATAGCAACTTTAAACAACACCGCTAATTATGCATCACCAGTGGATATCCTTTCCAGCAAACCACTGGGGGAACACATTCATCGTGATGAATGTATCACGAATGTCGTCACATTTTACGTAGAAATAAAAAGAGGCATTTGTAAACTTAAATTTAACGATCTTTGATCTCATTCAGAAGTCTCATGGGGTCCATGTGAACACCATTGCATAAATAAATGAAAACTTTGTGTAGTCGAAATTAGGACTTTTTCAAGTTGTTACTGTCAGGCACACAATGCATATAAACACTTTTTCCGCATCTTTCAATGCCAACCAGTGTGACTCCAGTCAGTAGACGTATATGAATAGCACGCAGTCGGATGTGTCATGGCGGATCATTGTGACTCGTCTCGTATGGATAATTACACTTTTCAACGAAAAGCAAATAAGAGGAAATCCTTGATTAAACTACAAAATATCCCTAAATCCCCCTTTCAACGACAGTCGCACCCCAAATAAATTGCTTTGGAGCCTTTGAATAAAATTGACACAATCGTAAGCTCACATAATCCAATTATGGTTGGCACTTTGAAATACATAGTATACTCGTTTGCAGTGCGTTTAGAGAAGTAAATCTCTTTGTTGATTTTTCGAAGCGATTCATTCGAATCCGACTGTTCACCGGTAGTTCTGTTGTTACAGAAAACAAATATTCCATACATCAAATATAAAAAGCACATTAAATAAAAAAGTTACGCGAGCACATTATATTCATCAGTGAAGAGTACAATAAAACTTTTTAAGTACGATCATTCACAGAAAAGAAAAATGCCTATCGTCCTGTCTGTCCTTGTTTTTCAACAAAAATACAGCTGTATCCAGAAAATAATTATGAATATCAACAGATTGACGCGAAGCCATGCCGTCTGTAAGCTCTCGCAATGCGTATCCTAAAATAATGTCAATGCAGAGCAGCGTGACCGTTGTGCGACTAAAGCGGCAATTTGGTACTTTTTTGAGAGATTGCCACAATTTTTTTTTGATATTTTGGCCGTATGTTTATTTGAAGAAGGCGCTTCAAATATTTTCCAAATGCTCTGTTATTCCCACATAAAAACCTTTAAAAATATAAGGCAGTTTCCTATGACAAAATTTTATAGTGTTTAGCGAGCCAATGCTTGTTAAATATCATTAAAAAATACTGAATGTGCAGAATAGCTAGAGAATTGACACTTGTCTTATCATTGGCTATTCTTCTTCCGACTTTTTAGAATTCTGCAGTGGTCAGAGAACTGCGGAGAACAAGTTGCATGCTTCACTTCGTTGTTTTATTCGGGGCAGCAGCCACGTGGTTACTGGATTTGTCTTTAAATATTGCGAAAAAGACAACCTAGTGTGTCAAACAGATCTTGTCAATTTATACATCCACGGTTGCTTGTCTTACATCCGAACAACAGTTTCCTTTAAACTTCATCCACCTATGGAATTCTCTGGCCACGATGGCGGTCAGGTCAGGCGACACTGCTAGTTCCAGAGAGAACTCGAGTCTTTTTTCCTTATCAACTCCCACCAGTACAACTTGTCTGTCGTTGATAAATTGAATAAATACTTTTGAACAATGGAGATGTACGTATGATTCAAGTCTTCTTCTTTTTGCTAGCTCTGTTTATTTGTATTCCCCCAGAAATTCCTATGTTTTGAAGCTTCTTTCCGAATTGTAATCTTCGCTAATTTATGAGACTATTTTGTCTTAAAATTCCAAGTAAATAAATAAATCTAAATCTAAAACTGACAGCAGTTCTGCAGCGTTGATGTTTTAAAACAAAAAAGATTATCAAACCACACAAATTTGTTGGGACAATGTAATTTTTATAGCATAGATCACGTTTGCGGCTTAATGCCCAAAATAAGTCAACTTCCAAAAGCATTAACGGCTTGCACTTTAAATTTACAATGTTACTAACTGCTTGAAAACCAGGGGCCAGATTCTGTAAGGCGAAACGATCAAAAGTTTTCGTGCGCACGAATGATTGGCTCTATGTCACACAAGCTAATTTCTTCGTGCACACGAAAATGTTTGAACGTTTCGCCGTACAGAATGCCGATGCCGACCCAGATGAAAAAATCAACTTGCAGAAAGCTGGTGAGAACATTTCAAAGTCGTTGAAATTGGGAAAGTTGTTCATAAAAGGCATTTGTGAAAGCATGTCGTTTAATAACCGCCGAAAAAGATGCACCCTCAAAAAGCGCTCTCGGTTCAAATTCAAAAACCCCTAGGAAATATAGATGTGCTTTTGGAGTTTATTGGTCGCAATTTACTCGGCTCCAGTCTTATTCCATTGTATATCTCTAATGTCAACTATATCAGGATTATGCGGAGCTAAGTTAATAAATCTCGAAAATGGATCATAGTCTTAAGCTTAAAATGTGCAACGGATCATAGTATGGAAACGACATTTCTATATGTAGGAAATCACAGACGATGCATACTAATGAGATGTATATGTATGTACCTTTTTTCCATTTAATTAAAATCACATCTCAGATGTCAAAATGTTCTGTTCTCTTGAATCTCGTTCTGTGAAAAAGTGAAACGAAAATGTTTTCACCCTTTCACCGCAATTCTGATTCTCGTTCTATGAAAATATGAAACCAAACGTCAACATTTTTCATATGAATAATTTCTTTTCACGGTCCCATTTGCAAGTGAAAGTTTTTAGTGCGAGTTTGAAAATTGAGAGCTTAATTTCATACAACACGTCTGCGATATTGAATTCACCACAGCTTTTTTGACTTATTGAACCAGAATCGCATTTTAGTACAAAGTGAATCGAAAATTTGAAAGCAATACGTGAAAGCGAATGTGAAAACGATTTATTCGATTCGATTCGGTGTCAATAATTTTCAGGTTAGATTGTATTATTTGTAATTGTTGTTTAATACAAAAAAAAAAAGTTTATCTAATATTTCAATGGTCTTGCAAAATTTCACAATAACAAAGACCAATTTATTTTCTTTGGTAGATCTCATGCTTGCATTTTCTTATTTTTGTTGTTATTCGGCCCAATCAAAAGCAATAAGTCACTTGAATCAAAACACCCCGTTCAGTAGTGCGTCTTACACTTTTTGTTTTTGCCTGGTGGGTAACCTAACCTTTTCTTTGGAATCAAATTCAAAAAACAATATTAGTTGTCAGGCAGAATGATTCGTTTAGAAATAGCAAACAAGATAACCAACACGCTGCGTGATATTTGATAATTTTATAGGAATGAGCGTAATATGCATGAATCGCAAGACTCCAGTCAGTTCAGTCGTTGGCGTCGTTTGACATTTTGTTAATTTTGTTTATAATACAATCCTATGCGATTGGACAAAATTATAGACATCGTTCGTTTTGACATAACATTGCGTCTGAATATAACACAAAATAGAATCAGTCTCTGTTTCAATTTGCAATTTAATTTGACAGAATTGTTGACATATCATGTAAAATGCAATTACTGCCATCGAAATTCGAAACAAAAAAAAAGGGAAGCGTAGAACGACAGAGCAACTTCCAGACAATATAAATACAGTCCTTTAAGGCCGTTTTTTCTAATTTTTATCATGAAAATTTAAAGGTCAGCTGCGTGTAAAAGAGACAAAACGTGTATTATGAAAGTGGTATCAATTGTTTACAAAGCAACCAGAAACTTTCAAAGGAATTTATTTTCATATATCTAATGTTGAAATGCCAAAAACAAAAAGCTGTCAGCTACTGAAAATGTAATTTGAACACATTTTAGATTTTTTTATAATGGGGACGTTCGGATTCGTAGTTTAGTAAGTCTGACAGCTGTCTGACTAGATGCGTCTCAGTTTTTATTGGCCCAGAGTGTTCACGTGTATAGTTTTTGCAGTTGACGTTTATGGAGGGGAAGCCGACCAATCTAGTCAAGAAAATCCTGCCTGCGTACTCAGTTGACATTTCGAAGAGTCAAATTTAAAATAAACAGAGTGGCCGTTGCAGAATTCTGAGGAGTCGAAAAAAGGCGCGAAGAGAGAAAAAGGTGTGGTTTCTAAAGCCACTCTGGTAATTTAGAATTTTCACATGATATTTAACAACCATTAGTTCGCATATCACTATAATAGTGTAGTGATTGTCAGCCGTGTTACATTTTAAATGTACTTTTTTGAAAATAGCAATTTATTAAAAATTCATGAAGGGGCTTTTCCAAATAAAAAAGCGCAAATTCAAACAAAGGTAACGCTGGCCGCGAGAATACAAAAACAATTCAACTTGCTTAGTCAACGCGTTCGGATTCATAGTCACGACCAATCTAGTTGACGTTTTACATAAACTAGGTATCCGAACGTCCCCAATGTAAACACATTTTTACTGCATTTACAGGGTCACACATTCCTATCACGCAAAATTAAAGGGATGATAAATACTAAATAGCAACGTTACACGTATTTAGGTCGGCCTCAGCATGTTGATATTTTTATAGCGATGGTTAAAGAAATTCCGGGTTCATATAAAACAATATGGCTTCCGGAAATGATGAACGGCCAATTATTTATTTTTTTCGTATAACTGATTGATGAACTATTGGTTTTATTTACTGAAACTAATTACCACTCTCATTTCAAGTGTTTCAAATCAGAAATAGAAATGTTTTCAAGCAATTGCAGAAATGTTGGTGGGCGGAACCTGCGTCTATTTCCGTTTTACGTATCTATAATTATGGGTAGAGCCTCCATGACACCGTAGGCGTCTGATTTGTGATCTCATTCTTACGCCTTTTATAGCATTGACTGCTGATAAACGGATCTCTCTTTTCGGTTTTGTTGCAAAATTGCGCGTGCGTGATGGTGTAAATGCAGTTTTTAGATTTTTTCTGATATACTATTTATTTTGATATGTTTTGGTCTGTACGTTCGTGATGTTCTAGTATTATTTTAAAAGCATGGAACTGTAACTTATCTGTATATGTCTGGAATATGCATTCGAAGGCGTTGACTAGTCAACTTGAATTGTTTTTCGTATTTAAACGGTTTATTTTGATTTTGGACACTCAATTTTCTTTACTAAAGTTGTGGGCTACTCCTCAATAAACATCAACTAAAAAACTATTCACGCGGCCAATTTAGGCAAAAAAAAAGTTAGTCAGCTGTCATTCTTACAAAACTACAAATCATTCCCATTGGATTCGGGACAGCACGAAAAACTATTATTTCTATGTACCGAGAAAAAAAAAGCATTGCGGATGTGCTGCTATTATTTATGTTTTTTTTTTTTAAAGTTGAAGGACAGAAACAAAAAGTGTGTTGGCAAGGAGAATTTATACCGAAATTTGACTGCCATATTTCCATTGATAAACTATAACTTAGACGAGTCTGATGATGGGTTAGTACTAGATTATGTTTTAAGCTGTTTCAATTCCATTCTAAAGTGTTTGGTTAGGAATATGTCAGTGCTTTCATTAATTCAACAAAAATTAACAATAAATTAAAAATTAATATTGAAACGTAATTTTCTTTATATTTTACGCGCACTGTTCTACTGCATCACGGCGTATGGAACTTGTACCCTTTTTCGGTTTCGGACAGAACCTGATAATGTTTTAACATCTCTCGTTGTGCAGTTGCTTTTTATGCCAAAATCTTTATACAAAAACACATCTCGGCTGTTATTATAGCGCTGGATAATTAGAATTTCACCATCTTCTTTTCAGGACGAAAACTGATTGATAAATTCCGCTTAGTTACACAATGTAGACACTGGACAATGTACAATAAGGCTCCAATTACATCGATGCAAAAGTTGATAAAAGCATACAAAATTAAAAATAGTAAAATTTGTATATTTTCCTCTCAATTTATGTTCTGGGTTTAATTTTCGCAAAGCTCAAATACATTCAAAGAAATCGTTACTGTCTTTCCAACAGATCACGTTTCCCATAATTCCTATCAGTTTCACAATAAACGTTTTTTTTTTTCGCTTCACTCGGCTTACAAATTGTTTACAAATGGAAATTTTAAATGTAAATAAAAACTGCTCTGAGCTTCCTTATGTCGTTTTCCATTGGGACAGTTTTTCTGCTCTCGAAATCAGCTGGCTGTCAGATTTCATGTTCCATTGGCCGTAAAAAAAGCACTTTTTTCAGAGTCAGAGCAGTTTTGCGAATCTGAGCGAGATTCACACCTACTTACACTAATACCAAAACATTCTTTTGTCAAACTTTAAAGTGTTTTGTTAATTACGTATTAAAAAGCAAAATCCGAAAATCCCAATGGCAATCGACATTAGTTTAGTTTCTTTTTTGTAGACGTCATTGGAATTTTTGCCACATAAGTAATCAATGACTTTCGAGGTTTTCACATTTTTGTACTTTTTTCAACTTCTGTTTGGATGTAGTTCAGACTTAAAATTAAAACTACACTCTATAATAAACTAACTAATAAATATATTTAATGATTTAAGCCTAAAGCCAGAAATACAAACTTGTAATGTGATGTCCGTGAAGCCATTTGTCTCATATAGCTTTTCAATGTGTTTCTTATGGTTGAAAATACATGGATTTGCCGAAAATCATCCTGGCGAGCAGATTTTTACACTTACATTGACCCTAATATATTTTCCAGATCGGTTTCGTATAAATTTAAAGACAGCTGGTAATCGAAGAACTAGATTTAATAGAAATTAATATCACTTTCGAACTCTTATAAGAATTGAGTTGTAAAATTGTACTAGATCGGCTGACATTTGCCTTATATGAACTGGATTGTCCATGTAGATTTAAGTCAAAATAATGCGCTTAAGAACCTTTCGACAAACGTATTAAACGACTGAAAAGTAGCGCTTAGGTGAACATTGACCTGTCACAAATAAGTGTGGTGTGGACTAATAGACCAAGGAAATTAAACAAAACTCATTGAATGCAATATACGCCCAAACAACTGAAGCTTCTAAAATTATAGAAAAAGGTCGTCAGTATTTTATGAACATATTATTGTACAGTTCAGCAAGGGAATTTCAAACTCTGAAACTCTTAACCTCAAATTCAGTTGTCAAGCGATACTATTTCACAATTTCTTTGGACTTATTTTAAGCGGAAGTGTATGGCTATTCTTGGCACGTGCTCGATCGAATGCTTGCCAATTGACTCTCAAGAAAACACTCTACCCGCCAATACCCTGTAAATGGTTTCTTTTAAGTAGAATTCAATAACCCCAGAGACCTTTTCTAAATGGTTTCCAGAGAATACTTTAAGCAATCACGTATTGCTGTTGAAAGCCAGCTTTATCAATAAATTCAACTTTGGGTTGAGTAAGAAACTAATAGGCACAATTAACCATAGACCGCAAATCAGTCGGGACAAGGTAGTTAAATATGCCAGCTACGCAAAAGCTTCTCAGCATACGGCGGCCCTATAATCCACAAAAAAAAAAACGGAATACAAGTTGTTGAAAATGTGCGATGAACCCGAGTGTTTAAAGTCAATTTTGACGACTACATTTAGAAAGCAATGAAATGCTAAGAAACCACGTTCATGAGCTTACACAAGTAGACCTCACCTCTACTCCAAGCGATTATCGTCCTAAGTGACTTCTTATCGAGAGAACAAAAACAAAAGACCCAACTATTCATAACGTGCAGAAACAGAACCTCGATAAACGTTGTATAGACAACTAGCTAAAGATTAAGGTTGTTAGTGGAAGTCGAGTTGCTGTCATAAAAAGAAAACTAAAGCGATTTAAGTAGCTAAAACTCAAATCTCTCATGTAAGAAGTGAGACTTAAGTTCGATCGAATGATTTTTCATTTCACCAGGTAACTCCAACGACGTGTGCTGATTTATAACACAAAGACGTTCAAAAACAGATCTTCAATCCTACAAAATCATTATTCCACAGATCCGCTGTCAAAGTGAGGAATGCTCCCAAGAAATGATAAAATGACAAAAGCCACAGGCAACATTTACGAATTTCAATGCATCCTGCAACAGGATTCAGTTTAGTTAATGAAAATAACTAAAGGCCACGGAAAATATTCCGCGATAAGCGTATTGGTGACTATTTTACATAATATTTACAAAACAATTTTGGATATAACCTCGCAAAACACTGCGGGTGTTTTAAAAGTAGAATTTGCGCAACTAGCTAATGAATGCGCTCGTTGGACTATGAAGACGAAACAGCGTTTTCACAGTTTTCGAAAAGCATAAACCGAGATTCATTCGGTCTGATGAGCATGTACGTACATGAACACATTCAAAGTTCCTTTAAATAAGTACTGCCTGCAGGATCAACAAATAAAGACTGAAATAAAAGTTTATTAAGGTAGAAAAAAAAAGTATCTCCCCTATAACACACACCTACACCTTTGGAAAGTTGTATTTTCAGTATTTTCACCCATTTTGAAAAGAAAACAAAAAAAAAACAAAAGAAAAACCAATCATACCTTCGGCGTTTCGCCTTTGGACTGGACAGCTGCTTTCACATCAGACTGTGCTACTTGCAACGATTCCATGGAATACACCGAAAAGTTGGGACAATTTGAGTCATCATCTTCGTCATTGCCATAGTCGGCCGTCAATTGGAGCAAAGAACTGTTGAATGCTGGCGGCGCAGCTAATGGCGGCATTATAGATGTTTGCTGTTGGTGCATCGGTATTATTGGCGGAGGTTGGCTGAGCAATGGTGGGATTGGCATATTCGGTGGACCAAAGAGTGGTGGTGGTAGATTGCTAAACAGGCCCACTGGCGGCTGTATTGGCGGCATCGTCTGAAGCGATGGTATTGGCGCTGACTGGTGTTGGAATTGTCCATGTTGAATAGTTTGAATTGACTGAATGGTTACGTTCGGACTCACTGGCCGCTGTATTGGTGCCATCGACTGCAGAGATGGTATTGATGCCGTTGGGTTGTGGAATTGTCCTTGTTGAGTGTTGATCAACACATTGGGACTCTGTTGTTGCTGATTGTCCAATGACAAACTGGTGTTGAAGAGCGACAGAGCATTCCGATTGTTACGGTTGTTGCGCTGGTTGAAGCGATCCCTGTTGTTGGGGGTGCTGCTGTTGTTGGCGCTACTGTTGTTGTCGTTGTTATTTTGGTTTTGATTAAAGCTCGGGCTGCTGAAGGAGAAATTACCTCGACCGACCATGTTGAACATGTTTCCTGATGCTCCTCCTCCGCCAGTACCACCACCACTTCCACCACCGCCACCGCCGCCGCTATTGCGGTATTGCCCTCCTCCGGAGTTTCCGCCACTGCCGCCGCGATAATTCGACTGGTTGTTGTAGCGGTTGTTGTAGTTGCCCCCACCTCCTCCTCCGCCGCCGCCCGAGTTAAAGTTGCGATTATTTCCACCGCCACCGCGAGGATACATTGGGGCTTGCGTTATTTCATTTGAGTTTACAGCACTTGTAGGTTGGGGAGTAGTATTTGCTGCATTAGGTGCCACAGGCGGCGATGTTGTGACTGCGGGATTAGCACTGCCCGTTGATGGTGGAGGAAGATTGAGCGAACCATCTTGTCCGATTCTGACTGCGTCTAGGTGGCGACTCGCATTGTGCCAACGATCCTGCAAGTCCATTATGTTCGACAGCAGATCTGGCGTGCCGGTTGGCTGCGCGCGTTCCAACCGTGACAGCAAGCCCTTTTTGTTGCGGTGAGAGCGAAAATTTGATATACGCACCGATGTCTGTACTGCTGTTGCTCCACCTCCGCCTGTCTCGATCTGGATCTCACTCTGCAGCCTACCTCCATCGTCGCTGTCAGAGAAGTACTCCAAGTCGTTGGCATTGCCAAAAAGCGAGAAACTCTGCGATGATGCCGCTGATCGCACCTCACGATTCGTGGATATTACACCCAATTGCTCGGCCAATCGTCTGCTGGCTGTCATCCTTCCACCAGAAGTATCGTGCTGCCTGCGACTACGTGATGATCTTTGAGTTCGCCTGCGCCGACGTCGACGAATAACCTTCTTGGTCGTCTTGATGGCGAACTTTTCATCGAAATTATTTAAATCATACTCCACCACATACGTGCGTTGGCGGGCACGTCTCCTACGACGCCTACGAGTCTTGGGAGTTCTCGCCGCCGATCGTGAGCTGTTGCGCACTGTTCTTGCTGAACGTGCTGTTGATGCTGTTCTACTAGACGATGGCGCTGCATCCACCTGTTGATTTCTAGTACTGGCTCGAGTTCGCGATAAAATAGCCGCCCGAATTCGTTCATTTTGTCGAGTACGCAGGATTCGCGGTTGATGCACTTCAGTTACTCTTAACCGTGCCTCAGGTATGCCCATATCACGAATGTCCTCATACAATTCATTCAGATCCTCGGCCATGTCTGTGTCCTCACCATTCTCCGAATCAAAGCAATTGTCGCAGTACCACGAGCCTTCGGGTATCTCAGACAATGGCGGCGACAAACAATCAATATGATAGCCCTGATTGCAGCTATCACACAACAGCATCACATCCTCTCGATCTGGTCGACTGCACACCTCACAATGCGTTACATCCTCATCGCTGAGGTCGTGATTTAACTTTTCGGCCCCGTTTGCCTTGCACACATTAATTTCGCGTACGAGTCTCCGATTCTCGTATGATTCCCGGACGATAATGCTATCGAAAGCGATACGATCGATTGGACACGTTTGCACATTCTTTGACCATGCTTCGATGCAATTTGCACAGAATATGTGCTCGCAAGTAGCTGGCGATCCGATTTCTTGCGCACGAAACGAAAGCAAACAAATTGGACACTTTTCCAGCAGTTCATTGCTGCTGCTGTCCGAATTAAAACCGTTCTCCGCATCGTTATTGCGTTGTTGCGATGTTGATGGTGCCGCGATTTTACTGTCATTGTTGTCGTCGTCGTCGTCGTCGTCGTCATCATTGTCAGATGAGAGCATTTTTTTCTTGTTTCTTACCGGCCGACCAATCTGCAAAGGGAGAAGAGAAATTCGGTTAGTTTTGCGATTGAATGGGAGCAAGAAAGGAGGATGTATCAAATAAGTGCTGAGTAATAACTACATATTATATTTATAAAATACTGTCAAACATTTTGGTTCCAACAAAAGACACTACCCAAGCAAAGTTACTCGCGAAAACATGCAAGCGACAAGGATGAGACAAGGACAACTGTCCGGTTGCTTTGACTGGTTGGTAACGCTCCCATTTGATTGGCACGCAATTGTTGGCAATTGAAAAATAAGTACTGAAAAGATGGCTGACGTAAAATTTTCACGTACAGTTCTAATCTGTGAGTGAGGTTAAATACTTTATTACAAATAAGGATTTGATCTACAACTTTCTGTAGACAGATTTCCAAATATAATCGTCATGGCCGCACTTTGAGACTATGAGTTCATTTCGATCTAGCCAAGAACCGCTGTAATTGCTTCCTGTGGATTTTTAAGTAATTCGTATGAATGTTTATATTTAAAACCATAATTCCAATTATTCAGTATTCAAATTTAACCACGACGAGCAGAGGGATTTCGTTTCTATTAAGGGTCGAAGAATCTTGTGGCACCTTCTGCTGATAGGCTTGTTTTCCTCAGCTGTTGTCTTGGTCTGCAGTGTCCTCCTAACATGACACTGCAGACGAAGGGCCTGTTATGATTCTTAGACTGTTTATAATTAGGCCAATACATGCTTTGAATCGTTTTAGGTTATAGTTCCCACCTATAACAAAGTGAATGCCGATTTCACACGCAACACATCATTGCGCAAACACAAGATGAACTATTTTGTTACACTAAGAAGCATTCTATAAAATAAATATTTACAGAATAAATGTTTAAGGTGAATTAAGTCAGAGGGAGGAAAGGTTATAGTCAAGATAAAGGTAGTCGTGAAACTTAGATGGACATGTTGGCCGAATAGACATCAACGCACAAAGAAACTTTAGGAGTTTAACCACGCCGTAGACGCACATTGAAGAAGTACAAAGTACAACGCTGAATATTATTTCGGGAAACATAACCTTAGCCGTCTGAAATTAAACCTGTTCACCGGTATTGTGTTAAGATCATTGCCAACCTGTGCCCAGCTTGTTTTTAGATAGAGTTGGGTTAAAATATCAAATGTTATTTGGGCTTCCTTCTCACTGATTGCTTAACTACGTGAATATTTCTACGAATCTGTCTATTAATTTAAAATATACGGACAAACAAAATGTATCATTGCAGAACCTTTCGCTGATTCGTACATAGCGACATCGTTCTGACAGTAAATGTGTGCACGACAAACGTTGGATCGGAAGAACAACTGTCCACGTAAAAAAACCCAAAAAAGTATGGAAACGCTATTCAGTATTCAGAATTCACAAAACGTGAAGTTTTCTTTAATTTTATAGTTGACGCGACAGGTCTGAATGGGACCAAAGGGATAGCTCCTCAAAATGGTGATAGCGGTTCGGTAGGGAGAGGGGAACAGCATCGGAGAGGAAATAGAAAAGTGTTTCTGGTTTCGAAGTTTTACTAAAACAAGCCTTGGATAATATAAACCTGTAGCGATGAGCTGAGAAACCCCCGCGTAGAGTCACAGTCGGCGTTGAACGGCGAAGACGACCCAAACTCTGTTTTTTTTAGACAAAATGTATTATTGAAAGTAGACAATGAAAGAAAGAAAGTCAAGTCCAACAAGACGGCTGGAACATACAGATTTAGGGCATACAGATTTAAGACAACTGAAATCGAACTCATTTCCAACATTTTAATTAACCTCATCAACCATAGAGGACGCCGCTATCCTCCTTAACATTGCATACAGGATCCTACTGTGAGAAAGACCGAAACAATTTATCATAGTTTCATTTCATCATGAGTAATAAACAGTTCAGGCTAGAAGTGCAAACAATACCAAGGGCAAGGGCTAGCTTTACACAACCACCTGATTTGTGGGTTTTATTTTTGAAAACTCCCTTTCGAGTGTCGGACGGAAGGGAAAAGCCTTTAGTTATACATGTTTTCCAGGGCGTTAAATCGGTGACAGTTCCCGTGGTTAGTGGTTTTTTACATATGTTTTTTACAAATGTGCCCACATTTTACGAACGTTAAGTCAAGTAAGTTGTTTGTGGACTTGACAGGTCTCGGCAAAAACCCAAGTTGACTTGGTAATTTTCTTCATTTTAAGGACGCATATGACAGCATTTAAAAATAAAAAACTCCATTTGGGAGCAGAGAGACAAAGCGAAATTAAATGTGTTGCAAATGGTATTGATATGCATTGCAAAGGGAGGTTCGTTAGAAGTATTTCTTGATAAGTTATATTAAAGTAGTAACAAGCTACGTGATGATTTTCAATGTTTCCGATTTGGTAATAAGCAAATTTTTTTTTTCTTACAATAATAATTAGAAAAGAGAGTTTGCTTATGACTACACACCAGGAAGTGCAACATCTCTTGCTAAATGTGGATTTATGACGTATGTATTAATTGAATAGTGTTTCAATTGGATTGTATTAAGATATTTAAGTAACCAACCAAATTTGTATAATCTTAATACGGCGCATTGGAAGTTTATTTATTTAGTTTAGTGTATTTATTCATAACGCAATCAAAATTTACTTTTTCTATTTTTAGAGTTTCTGTTTTCATGTGGTTACAATAGGTATGTTTTTTTGAGCTTCGATCTCAACAAATTGTAGTCTCGAAGTGACAGACAGCTTTGCATCTCTACACAAAAAAAAAACTATCGAAATATTGTGGTTAGGGCAGTGAAAGTGGTTCTTAACTATTTTCCTTCGCCTATCTTCTATTATATAAAAATAAGTCGGGTTTTCCTTCCTGACGCTATAACTCCAGAACGCACTAACGACTAACCGATTGCCACGGTTTTGCATTCGTTGGAAAGGTCTCGGGCTCCGTTATTTTTATAGCAAACAAAATTCAGGGAAAATGTCAACAGAAAAGCAGGAAAACAGGGAAAATCATTTTTCACACACAGCCCCATCTCTGATACATAGCATGTACTACAAACCAATATGGTTTTGCATGGTGATGGAGTCATTACGTGGTGTATGAGTATCCCTCACGAAAATAAGTACGTTTCATTTTAAGTAGATGGCGCCGGCCGGTGCGTGATACATTGTTTGACAGCTACTCATTGTACTCTGCTCAGTTGATTTCATGTGACATTTATTATGCGCACTTTCTTTCAAACGCTAACTTAAAACCGGTATTGTGTTCACTGTGAAATTGAGGTTAAAGTTATTCATTTTCTAACAGTTCAATTGGAAACCATCAAATCAATCACGCGTATTGTGCAAATTTTTATTCAATTTCAACAGCAGGCATTGGTCCTTAAGGTGATAAGTTGAACTGTGAAAATAAGTTATAAATGACCACATTACCTTAGAAATTATTTTTTGTTACAATCGTATAGAGCATTTTCGAGATATGTCGAAATTTCAAAAGTACCGTTGTTCGAATTTTTAGCCAAAAACTAGGTACGCAGTCCTGGTAACCTCACATACTTAAGCTTAAATATCAATTTTGGTTGAAATCGTTAGAGCCGTTTTCGATCAAATCAAACTGGTACGAAAATGTTGTACCTATGGGAATTACCGTTAATATTGAGGTTACCTTGAAAAAAAAAAACGCCTCCCGAACTGCAAAGCCAAAAACTTCAAATCCGAGGTTTGAACGTAATCCGGGAAGCCGTTTAGGCTGTAGGCCCGTGGAAGGACGGACACACCGGACAGAATTTTGCGACCCACTTTTTTGAGTTTCTCTATCATCGTAATATCAGAATTGGTTAAAATCTCGAGTTCGAAATTTTGTACGAAACCAATATCTTTCTCTTACTACGTAATGGAGAAAGTTAAAAATGTTCATTCCATACCTGCATTTTTAATTTTTTAATATTTTTTTCTCTTTTGTTGTCATTTCATTAAAATTTTAGTTTCTCAAACTGTACATTTTTGGGTCTGTTTGACAAAAATTTACTTCGCGCCTTTTCTAAGGTTGGTACTAGTTGTAGGCGGGTTACAAAGCGTTTATAATTTACTAAAACGTTAAGCATGATCTTTGGAGTTAGAGTGTTGCTAGTTAGTATCTACTAATCTCTCCTAATACACGATGTCTATAATTTTGCGCCATTTTGTTTAATTAATCAGACATTTAACCTTTAAAAAAAAACATGAGTCTGAATTTATTTAAATATAGCAATCTACAATTACAGCACTTTCGCCGCGAATTGTCATCTACCACACTTTGTTCACAATCCACAAACAAACCAATGAAAAATTCGTTTGAACTTAACCTTTAAAAATGAAACTAAATTGCGGGTGAATAAAATGTCAGAACCTACAAATAACAAATATTCGCATGATCGCAGTTCGCAGTTCGCATGACTAGTCCTTTAGGTTAAATTACTGGTTGAAGCTAAGGTTTTTATTTAATTCGACAGAATTCACATCCGTTGCATTGCCAGAACAATTTTCGTAGCACATTCGCAAGTTTACTCCCCATCTCCAGCATGTTTTAGGAAAATATATTTACTGAGACGACAAAAGTAGTTTACTTAATAATTTCAGAAGCATTTCTAAACATACACGCTTTTCCACTGCGCCTGGTTTGACAAAACACCCCAGAGTGTAATTGTCATGAAAGAGTTCCTCAATTAAATTGTACGCTCTTCCATTCGTCCTAAAAATGAAGAACTCACACAAAACGAATGGTTGTGAGAAGACAGACCTGTTGCGCCAACTATCAATTTTTTTAGAGTAAAGTTTTAGAGTAAAGTTTTAGTGTACCTAATCTCCACTTCGTTCCTCCACACTAAAGACAAATGGTCGATTAAGCATGATATAGATGGGACAAAAACCATATGTTCATGGCCGATGTCAGTACCCGCAATTTGAATTAGGTATACGCGTAATTAGGATTTTCAAATTTCACAATTCAAAGACATCGCAATATTTGTAAGGTGTCTGTTTGGCAGTACAATGGACCAGTAGTTGTGTTAGAAATAGTTTCTGTATTTGCACGTAGAAGACGCGACAATTTCCTTCGTGTCGCATAAGTCCTTATTTGCAGTGGGATTTGTATTTCAATTTCCATATTGCTACTTGTTTTTCCCCAAGTCCCACAAGTTTTTATGGAGTTTTATGGTTTTGGGTTGTTTTTTATCCACCTATCACACCAAATGTTCTATGCAGTTGCCGCCAAAAATTCAAAAGTAAACAACAAACTCATTTTTCTATGCCAACATTTATCTTAGATTTAATGAAGCGGTCATTTATTTATTAATCTACATGAGTGGAGACTTGTCATCGGCCCATCTATATGAAGTTACGAATTTAGGGTACGAATAGGAACATTTTATCTTTGTAGAAATGTTTGTTTGGGAAATAAAATTTAGCGCGAGCAGGGTACTAGGCTTAAAGCTCAACAAACACTCAACCCGATAGCCCAGACGGAGGAATAAGAACAACAAGTTGATTTTTAAATGCGTTTTTTTTTTTTTTTTCAATTACTCCTGGGAAGTTTTTAACTTATCAATCATACATACAGCACCTTTTCAACAGTCCAGCAAAACCAACCGCACTAACCCAAGAAATGCCAGAAGTCGTCTTGAACTAGAGAAGAATTATGAGTGAGTCCGCTACAAAAACAACAGAATATTGGACTCCAAGAATTGATTTAAAAAAAATTGGTTGCGTCTTTTATGTTCAAGATGGTGTTCGAAAATGATAGACACTGAAGCTTGAAGACTGTCACACGCCAATAAATCTTAGCGACTGGGAGAAATCGACATTTCTGTTGGTAACAGAGTTTCTAGACTCGTCCCGTGTCACCGGTCCCAAATTACAGACAGTATTTCAGTTAAGGCAGCAAGTGACAAAGAACAGAAACAGAAACAAAATCCACATACATTTACAACAGAAAAAAAATTAGGAACAGTAATTTTTAGCAATAGAATTTAGCGAAAGAAAATTGGATGTTTGGCGACATTACCTAAACAAGTCTTATATTGATCTGTTGCTGCCATGTATGAATTACAAATTATACGCCGCAATTAGAAAATTAGCTTCATGTAAATATTCTTTAAACATTTCTGTTTCAGTTTTGTGTAGCTGAGCGAACAACGTTAACAGAACCAGAATTTACTACAGAAGCCTAGTATGCTGCTCGCGCTTAAATTAAGCTCCCATACAAAAATGTCTCCAAAGATAAAATTAAGCAAAGCCAGTTAAGCCAAGCAGTACGCAGTTCAAGCTAAATTTCTGAGCCGCTGTACGAACACTCTCTACAGAATTTAAGCAAGCGTATTAATGCAAAATACATTTTTCCACAGCTAAATTTTGCCAACACATTTTTTTTACGTCGGAACTTAGAGTGTCAAAATTAAGCGAACATTAAGCGAAGTGGTGGAGAGAAACTTTGGAGGGGCGCTTAATTTTAGCTTTCCTGGAACAGCATACTAGGCTAGAACGAAAAAACTTTGTTCTGTTTCAGTTTCTGTTCTTTGTCACTTGGTGCCTTTATACTTGCCTGCAAGCTACTGACATATTAGTACATCAAAACTAGTACAAATTCTAAAAAAGAGCGATGGCGACACAAGTTTACTAAATCGGATTGCTGACTGACATTTTATTCGACCTGTATTGATCTATTTAACAACTTTTTTGCCAGTTGATGTATGCGGGGAGGTAGCCGATAGTCAAGAATTTTAGTAAATACAATTCTTTCAATTCAAAAACAATCAATTTACGCAACTTCAATGACGTTTTGTCATATGGCGTATAATTTGTACCTACAATTATTATCAGTATCACATATAGGGCCTTACTAATAATCATTTTTAACCTTCAAATTAAATATTTCCTAGGTCACAATATGCAATTTTGAATGGAAAATTTCGCCGTTGTGAGCTTGAAAAATTTAGTCTGGACACTAAAAATGTTTATTAGTACCGCGGATGGTGTTTTGGCTCGATTTTTCGAACTCACAATGGGGACATTTTCCATATAAAATTAACCATTGAGGCATAGGTACAAACTAATTAGTGGAAAGATAAAAAAATGATTATTAGTAAGGCCCAATGATTGGCTAAAATTATCACTTCACACGCACATATTCCGCCGCAATCTACTCAAATGAAATCCATTTGGAAATTTGTTACAAAACACAGAGACAAACTTGGACAAAAATGAAGATGACCTGCGGAAGTAGGAATGCGAGTTTGGTGATTTGTGTGGTGTGGTTGTCAGCAGCAGTGGCGTAACAATAGGGTGACAGGGCTGGCAAAATGCCACGGGCCCCCGACCCAAAAGGGCCCCGGCCCAAGAGGCCTCGAACTCAAAAATATTTCTTACTTTGTACCTGAGAATATTTTATTTTATTTGAAAAGTGAGACAACTAAATACCATAATACAATTTCAAGTTAATCGTTAAGCATTTCAACCAACCTAAATAAAAAGAATTTAGAGATGTAGGTACACGTTACCAGTGACGAGTAATTTTACGTACTTATGACCGTCAAAAAATCGTCAATCGAAATACCGGTAATTGCACATCTCTACATATTTTGTCGCGGTACGTTGGCAGCGCGGGTGAGCATTGACAATCGGGGAATGAGGCAAGACAGGTAATGTATCTTGGCTATTGAAAATTCTATGGCACGATCTTTAAACTTTGATGATGTTATAGACACTTTTGCATTATAGAAAGCTCGAAAAAAAAAAAATTCTTAATAAATATCTTATTGAAATTAAATTGTTATTTTTATTTCATGGGCTAGTGTGTGGACTACAGACCATTCCTTCTCGCCTACAACAGGAGGCCTATGGCCAGTAGTGGGACATACATATACAACATGTAATTGAGTACGCTGAAAATCTCGAAGTTTATTAAATTAAACTTAGTACAACGTGACGATTTTTACTGATAGGGCCCCATCAAAAGAATTTGCCACAGGCCCCAGATGGTATAGTTACGCCACTGGTCAGTAGGTATATGTATTTGATATGGTCAGCGATTGTTTGCATTATTTTTTAGAAAAAAAAACTCAATAAATTTCAACCATGTAACTGAAAAAAACCCCAACCCTTTTAAAACCAATGTTTCATATTTAGGTATATCAGGGTGAGTTATGAATTGAAGGGCAACAACTGAAACTCTGTTCGTTGCTCAACAAGTTTACGTGTAGTGTATCAGTATGTGTGGCTTTTTGGACATAGAACAGAAGTTTTGCGTAAGATAAAAAGCGCCTTTTAAAAAACGAAACACCTTTAGAACTGGTCTATTTAAAAAAAAAAAACTCTCCTTGCTTGCTGGTGGTTTTGTTTCTCGTTTTAAGCATGACGCAAGAATATAAATTACTTGAGGTTTAACAGCCGATTTGAATTCGATTTTATTCTGAAACTGTTTAGTTAAGTATTTACTTTGAAGAAGGTATTGATTTAACAATTCCTTGGCGCAACAGGTCCATAGGAACCCTAAGCCCTGCTTCTCAGAACCATTGGAAGAGATCTAAAATTTTAGTCCAAACGGCCAAGGAGAAGCTCTTTTATGGTACTTTTTGGATATTTGTCAGACGTTCGCGAGAGGATTTAGTGGACTTTATTTTGTGAAAGTAAAAGGAATAGAACGTGTGACGTGTGAGGGATTACCAGGCAAAGACGGTCATTGATAATCTATTTGATTCTTGGTATAATCTAAATAATAATAATAATAATAATAGTTGGCGCAACAGGTCTGTAGGGACCCTGGGCCTAGCTTCTCGCAACCATTCGTTTTGTGTGAGTTTTCATTTTTGGAACGAATGGAAGGGATCTACAATTTTATGCCGATTCCAAACGGCTAATTGAGAAGCTCTTTCATGACAGTTATACTCTCGGATGTTTGTCAGACGTTCGCGAGAGGTGGTGCAGTGAAAAGAACCCTGAGTTGGAATTTGGGTTTCTGCAGGATTCGAACCTGGGACCCCTCGCTTAGTAGTCCAACACACTAACCACTAAGCCACTGTGCCTACTTGTGTTCTTTATTGAATCCTTTTGCTTAAAACCGATCCTAAATATAAGATGACTTGTACTCTTAGTTTGATGAACAGAAAGAGTTGCGATTTAAGTTCGATTGCAGAGAGAAAACTCGGGCCAGGGACGGAAAAATGCCGGGTCCATGAACGTATATATATATTAAGGAATTCAAAAGCGTCATACATAATATTATGAGCACAATAATGATTAATGATTATCATGGGTTTAATTTGAATGTAGAAGGGAGGTGAAAAAAATGTTAACCTAAAAAATGTTAGTAAATTCTTATACATTCATATCAATCAGTGTGGTTTTGACTTTTGAGTGACCTGCATGGAATGAGAATCACAATTTTTTGTCATAAACAGGCGTAAATTTTGCTGTAGCTTATTAGCTATTTTTAGTCATACAACATTTTCCTTTATAAAATAATCAAAAAAAAAACTGTTATTTGCGTTGTTTTGTACTACACTAATTTTTATCTTTTATATACCAATCTTTAAATGTTCTTCTCAGGGAAACTACCTACAATTACATGGAAATCTAATTTCCGCGATACAAAAAGTAGCTACTAGCTAGTCCTACAATACGACTTTGTGAAGAGCACGAGCGAGGAAAATGTTGTATTCGTCTTGTAATCACGGTTGCCACATTTGTCATATGTGATCAAATTTGGTCATTACTTCTACTCTTGGTTACATGGCCATTTCTTATTCCATTTGGTAATTTTTTTACGGAATGAAATATTATTATTGTTATTATAAAAAATAATATGTCATCTGTGTACATGAAGTATGGGAGTATTCACGATCCGATGCAACTGGTCTTGTATCATTGCGAAAGCGATTTTTTTTTTTGCACTAATAGGCCTATTATCGTTAGCGATTTGAACAATTCGCGTAAGTCGAGTTGCTTGTCAAAACACTCGCCTTGTACGATTATGGTAGGCGAAATAATTCATTCGCCTAGAAATCAAGGGCTACCAAAATAATAAAAACGAAAATGACGTCAATTCAAACATTTATGTCAACACAAAAAAAAATAAAAAATAAAAAAATTGAAGTAAACAACACGGAGGTGGAAAAAAATGTATAAACACAGAAATGACCGAAAATAAAAACAATCCATGAGCTCCTTTCCTCATTTTTCGTTAAAACTGGATTTCCTGGGGTGGTTGGCTTAGTGGACGAAACACACATTGGAATGGCTATATTTGTTCCATGAGCTCAAATGGATTTGGCTGGAGTAGTTTTTTTTCGAAACTATCAGAGGCGTTTTTCATTAAAAATATATACATTCTAAATGAATTGAATGGGTTTTATACATTTTTCTTGAATTTCCATTAATTTTTCTAGATTATAAATTCCATTCGCCTGTGGTTTCACCAAATAATTTGGTTCGCTAAAATTTGTCGTTTAAGGCGAATGAAATTTCACAAATTCGCCAACCGCAATAAGGCGACTTTACGTTCGCCAGCGGTTTGACAGTACAGGCGAATGAATTTTGTTCAATTCGCTAACCATAATACAAATAAGTCACATTCGCAGGATTTTTTGTTCGACTCGCCAACGATAATAGGCCTATTAAACTACAAAATATAGGGGCTGACTAAAATTGCGGTACACTTTTGCACTTTATCTACCTATACCCTTACCCTATTGTAACAGAAAAATACAACAGAGTAAAGTGCAGCCTTGTCAAGTTGACAGATTGCCAAATTGTATAAATTCCTGTCTATTGCTCTCGGAAAAAAAAAATAATGAATATTATGTCCTCGTCAAGATCAAAAATTATTTTATTATAATCTTCCAGAGAGTAAATCTATAATTTTGGAAGATGTTCCAATAAATATTGAAGTATTTGTTTCTTTTTCCTTTTTTTTTTTGCATAATAAATAGGTAAGTAGGTACTTGAGGAAAATTTTCAGAACAAATCTCAATTGTGCAACTGGATCTGTCATTTTTGTCAGTTTTGCTAGAGATGAGTAAAAGTGTGTTCACGATCTGTTTCAAAATAACAAAATTTCGCAATTTTAGTAGGCCTGTTACACCGAATCTTGAATAGGGGTTCCTAGTTTGTTGAAATAAAAAGGAACTTTCAGCACTAACTACAGTGACAGGTATGGAGCAAAATTCACGCAGAACAACACAAACCTCTGGGAAAATCGAAATCTGCGAAATAACTGCATCCAGGAAACACAATAGTGAGAGCTCTCCTTCGAAGTTGGCTTCGTAGACATGTGTTAGACGGATAAACTCTTCTTTTAAGTCTTCAGATACGTGTGATTTTTATTTTTTGACGAAAATGTTTGGACCTTGCATCGAGTCGGTGAGAAATCCCAGTAAAAATAAAAATAAAAATTCGTTGTCTAATTTCGTTGGTTTGTTGTCTGGATTTTCTTCGAAGTGCCCCTTTAATTGTCTTCTTCGGTGGAATGGAACCTCTCCTAATGCAGTGGAAACTGTTTGGAATTTTTGACAAAAATGTAAATCAGGTGCAAATCAGAGATCAAACTTTGAAGACTTTGAATTTCCACTTCAATAGCGACTTCTCTTCCTTTTATATATTTACTAGCTGATCCCGCGAACTTCGTTCCGCCCAAATTCGTTAATGTAATGAAAGTAATAGTTTCGAGCATGCACAATGCACATGCTATTTTATGTATCGGGTCCAGAACTCAAGTAGAAATTGATGGTTATATTGTAAGCGCTGTTCCTACATTTCAGACGTATTTCCGTTACAGTAACAGTGTGTATATGTATAATGTATTTGGGAATGACTTGTAACCGAAATGTGATCGAATTTTAGTGAGCTGTTAAATTGGTTTTCATGTGTTTGTAAGTTGGTTCGCACGAAACAGAAAATGTGAAATAAAAACACTTATACCATTTTCAAACCTTCCCATGAATCATGTTTGTAATTATGACATCATGCAGGTCTGGATCGGTTTCGGGATCTGGAACCTCGGCACATATGATGTCGTCAACTTGGTCTGGTTGCATTCTTTCTACTAACCAAATGATAATGTGCGCATGAGGCAATCATCTTTTTTGCCATTCAATCGAATACATCCAACATCGAGTATAACCAAAGACACGATGCTTAACAATATAGTTCATCAGCGACCGTCGAAATATTTGTGACTTTAACAGAAATGAAGAAAACTAACCGCACCTATCAACTTGGTTGGTAAATTGTAAGCCTTTTCCCTTCTTTCTCTACACCGGTACCGAAGGTGTTATGATACCTTTGAGTTGCGTTCCCCATAACCCTATTAACTAATGAGCAGAATACCACAATTGTTACACGCTCATTTTTCGTAACAGCCCCTACGTGCAAACTCAAAATGCTTCACAACTCCTGTTGCCTGTCATCATTGTCCACGTCATCTTAATCACCCCTATACAATTTCAACTTACTCACACATACTTATGCAAGGATCTTGAAAATACTTGTCAAACAAAAATGATGAATTGAAAAACCATGAAATAAAAAAAGTATCTACCTACTCCATTTCAAAAAGTTACTTAATGTAACATAAAAAAATTTCAAAATTCTTGACAACAACAATTTGCTTGGAAAATAATTAAAATAATTGACAACAACAATTGCTTTAAAAATATAAAATATTTTTTTTTGTATTTGAAGTGTCACTACTCGATTTCTATCCAGTTTTTTTTCTTTTTTTTTTTTAAGTGCTTTTCCCCATGAAAAACGAAATGTGTGCCTTCAACGCCACCAGTTGAGAATTTTCCAACTTTTCCTTTTTCATAAAACCATCTCTGATTCAAGACGAATAAAACACACCAAAAATCATTGAAATCGGTTGAGCCGTTCGTGAGTTATAAAGTCACAACGCACTTGCAACAATTTTATATAAATAGAGAAGATTTCATATTCCATAATTAAAAAAGGTACAAAATAAGCTCTTTGTTTCGAGTTTCCGGGCCCCTTTCAACACCCCTGTCGACGGCCCTGGTTAGAGTGAAATTGTTTGAGAATTGCATTAAAAATATTGTCCCTACTTAACCTCGAGGTATAAATTTGCACTGTACAGTAGCGTGCGCTATAGAAAGTTTATGCTTCACGTTTCAGGACTAACTTTTTTGTTTTTCTTAAAACCACAGTCGGTCTTACAGCCTATTTTTTTTCCTGTGTACCTCTCTTATCTAAAGATTTACAAAACAAACACTATCATTGTTTTCACAACAACCTTGAAATTGTTTAAGGCAAACAAACAAAGGAAATAAAGGCGCCTTTTCCACCAACTTCCCAATGCAAATGGGAATAAACGTAGACAATCCTTTTTTTCCATGTCACTGGCAAAATTATTTACACATTGTAATACTCGCACCTTAATTAGCATATTAAGCTGCATAACTTTTGAAATAAGAAGAAAATCGTTAATAACATTGCTCATTTTGAATGCTTGTAGTTTTATTCAAACAGTAAATACAAAAAAAAACTAATCAAATTCTAACAAGTAACTGTTAAAATCATACAAAAAAAAGTAAGTGGCACAATTATTTACAAGCCCATCAAACCAAGTTCCAAGTTTGGTCTGCAGTTCTGCCAATGTTTACAGGAATTTTAGATTTTACTATGTGCCAAAGATTTTCGATAACATTAATGTCAGGACTTTGCGGGGGCCATTTTAAAACTTCTTGACGTACTTCTGACAAATATCTTTTGATGTTCCAGGCTGTGTGTATCGGCGCATTGTCCTGTTGAAGGATAAAATCGGTCCCGATAAATTTTGAGCCTGCAACCAGTGCAACATCATTTAAAATGTTCAAATAACGCGACTGTTTCATGTTATCGGAGCAGTGGACCCACTCCACTTTTTGATATGCTACCCCATATCATGAACTTTCCTCCATTGGAATGTCTTGTGGGTTGTGTGACGGGATGTTTGGCTTTCATTTTAGGGTCGGAATAATAAAACTTACGCCCATAGGTACCGTCCAAGGAACAAGCTGTCTCATCCGTCCAAAGAATGCTCCTCCAAAACTCTGGAGGCTTGTTGATGTGGTCTCTTGCAAATTGTAGTCTAACTTTTTTGTTTTTTGGTGATATATGTGGCTTTTTTTTTGGATAACGTAAGCTTTTATTTTCTTTTCTTTTAATCTTCGTCGCAATGTTCTCTCACTTACATTATTGTTTTCCCGATCTTTGTTTATGTCCATGAGTACACTTTTAACACTTTCACATGGGTTACTTTTGAAGAAACGAACAATTTTAGCGTCTTCCCTTTTTACCCGACTGTTTGATGTTACCCTTTTTCTGCCCCTACCAATTTTATTTTTCACATTTCCACAATCTTCAAACTTAGAATTTATGTTATATACAGTTCTCCGACTAAACCATATTTTTTAGAAAGTTCCGCTGCCGAAACACCCCCTTCGAATTCTGCGACAATGGCCGCTCTTGTTTCAAGTGAAAGCTCAATAGATTTTGCCATCTCGTAAAACTTCTCTTCAGTACAGAACTAGCAAAACTGACCGCAATATTTGGACACCGCGCAAAATATCATTTAAACAAAGGAATTTAGAACATTGCATTTGAGTAAAGAATTTTGCCTATGTTCGATGGGTTTGTAAATAATTGTGCCACTTACTTTTGTATGATTTTAACAGTTACTTGTTGGAATTTGATTAGTTTTTTGTATTTACTGTTTGAATAAAACTACAAGCATTCAAAATGAGCAACGTTATTAACGATTTGTTCTTATTTCAAAAGTTATGCAGCTTAATAAGTTAATTAAGGTGCGAGTATTGCAATGTGTAAATAATTTTGCCAGTGACTGTATTTGATATAGATATATTATAGCGACGAGTATTTTACGGTAATAGACACTGAACATGTTTTCCGCGAGAAGTTTACTTTGGCAAATAACCGTAGAAAAATACGAACTAAATAAGTATTTTGCTGAAAGCGCTACCTACTCGTTTATCAGATGGAAAAGGTACATAATAAAATAACAATCACTATCAAAAATATTCGTACGTTTACTTAATTAAATATTGCGTGTTGTGTCTTTTGTACCACATAACCAAGCTACACAAATAAAAGCATTTTAACCTTAAGCCTGCTGTCAAGTTAAATTCACGGACAATAATCATCTTTTAAATGTATCCAAATAGCAGATCGACTATGACGTGTTGTAATAAACTTTCCACTCTAACTGTATTCTCTCACATCTGCTACACCTGTTCGGCTGACAAATGAGTACAATTCTCCACACTGCCGGGCAATCAATCACAAACTCGTTTGGAATTCTTTTCGACATTGCATTCAAATGCAAACTTGGCCGATACATATTATTTGTAAGTTATTGCGCACATTATACAACTTGCAAATACAACGATAAATATTTCACCATATTCACCAATTGCTGTTGAAGACTACACAATAACACAATATACATTTATAACAAAAAAATTCACAAACATATTATTAAAATGAATCTCTGCAAATAGACAATATAAAATTCGTTCTCATATATAGAATACTAAAAACAAATTAGCTAAACCCAAGAGAATGAGAATTTGTTTTACCTCTCTGCTATTACTGGAACCTCCCGCTCCGCTCCCATCTTCTGCATTATCGTCTTCCAGTCTCGAGCGATTGCGTCGACTTTTGCGGCGATTAATTCTGCCACCCGGCACATCATCTTCGTCACTGCTAAAGACGAAATTTTTTTTTTTACCAAGTTTACCTCGTAGTTTTCTACTCGAACATGGTTTGATATCATCTCCCTCCGAATTACTTGTATGCTGATTTTTTTTGTTAGAGCTATATTGATGTTGTTTTTGTTGTTGCGTTTGGCTATGACTGCCATCATCGCTCAATCCACTGCTACTTGCGGTTGTGCTCTCTTCAGAATCGTCATCAAATTCTATTCGCATAACAATGCGGCGCTTCTTTTTGCCACCATTGTTTGAGCTGTTGGTAACATTAGATGATGAGGAGCATGATGCAGCAGTGTTAGGATTATTGCTGCGTCGTGCGATACGTTTGCTACAGGATGGTTTTGCACTGAAATCACTGCTACTACTGTCACCGGAGTCACCGGACATAATTCACATTAGTATGTTGGAAATGCAAGAAATATACATAAAATTTACAAAATATATTCAAGAATTTCACTAGTAATTATAATTATAAAAAAGTTCTAAGAGTTTTTTTTTATTAATTGTTATATGTATAAATTGATATACATAATGTGTAACCTCAAATTATCATTTTTTTTTTTTGCTCTTTCGATTTGGATTTTTTTTTTGTTCACTGCACTGTTTCTTTGCTGAGAAATGTCTGTTGTTTTACGGTAGAAATTGGCTTAGTTTTATGAAAAAAGTACAGTATAACATTTGTTGTTGGCTTGTGGTGTGTTTTTATTGCAAAATATGGAGTAATTTTTGTAATATTTCAACAAATTCTTATAAGCACTTCACTGGATTTTCTGCATAAATTCAGCCATTTTATTTTATCGTGGCTAGCTTTAAAATTACAGGAGGGTGAGTGCTCAGTGGACAGAGGTTTGCTGAGAAATTTTTAACATCCGATTGTTGGCTGCAATGGAATTGACGGCAAAAATGTGAAATGGAAGAGTTCAAGCTCGTTCAAACCATTTTTATTTTTTTGAAAAGCCATCAAGGTACCCATATAAATCATTGCGCAGTACTAATAAAAAATATTAGTCTCGATTTTTAATTTGCCTAAGCTCACAATTGCGGAATTGCCACTACTAAAATTTAAAGTCGGAAATAAAAATGTTTATTGGTAAGGCCCTGATTTTAAAAGCTTCCAGCAACATAGTTATGTCTGGTACTATTGATGTTAACCGTGGAAATTAAAGATCTATTATAGATCATGTTGGTAAAATAAGAAACGTCTTTTGCAGAAATAAATCGTTGCCCTCTTAATTTTTTCGATAAATTCGTTAGAGGTTATACATTCCAAGGAGTGCATCTCGTCGATGGAATTTCTTTTTCATGGGCAGCTGCGGGAGGGGAAATAGCTTCGATAGCGCCTTACCGAAGTCAAATTGTTACTTGGGAGTTCAATGTTATTGCGATTTAGAGGAAGAATTTAAGGGGATCGCCCGATTTAGGGAAATCATAATGCAATCACAGGAGAAAATATATGCACTACAGACACACCTAAGAAATTTGTACAAAAAACAAACTTGCAGAGTGTTGTGCTGTATTTTACAATAGGCGTGTTTTTTTGAGCTTCAATGTCAGCAAAAGCAAAGTAAAGTAGGATTTTTAGCACGTAACAACAAATACAGTGAGTCCTCGAAGTGTCGTATAGCGTAGTTGTTGTAATTACGAGCTTAAAATTCTACTTCTATGCAGACATCGGAGCTAAACAAAACAGGCCTAATAGTGTTTGTGTTATCTCATTTGAATTGGCTTCTTTCTATATGTTTTATTGTCTCTCGAATCGTTTCTATTGTATCTACTTAATACTATTGCTATTGTTCGTCCATAAGATTTTATATTAGGGTTTTTTATTTTATTTTAGACTTAAAACCACTTTCTCATCTAGGTACCTAGGTACATAACTTTAATCCTTATTCATTCGAATGCAGTGCCACCTTAATAACAACAATGCAATCTGGCCCAGAGTTTCTACTTTTTTTTTCATCTTGAATGTTGGCCACACTGGCCTAACATCCATGTTGTTCAACTCTCCACTTCCGTTCCGTTCTTTTCGGTGTACATCTAAAATCTGACAAGATGGGTCGTATGCACGCTCCTGGGTAAAAATACGTTTTTTCTATATAAAATAGCACAATTCCCATTGAAAAGCTATAACAAAATGTTTATTGATTCCTTCGCAATAGTTGTGATTGAAATTTGTGTGTTTATCGTAAAAATTTGATGTAGTTTTCGCAGTGGTTTTTGCATGTGCTTCTGGAGTTGACGTTTCACTAAGCTGCATATATTTTTTTGTCTTTCATTTTACAGTAAGGGTATTTCCCAATCCGCACTCCCGTACAGAAGGACTGTTCCTTCATGGCTTAAACTTAACGCCGAAGATGTGAGGGAACAAATCAAGAAATTGGGCAAGAAGGGTATGACCCCGTCCAAAATCGGTAAGCGCACATTGAATGAGGTTATGTGATAGTATTCGTAAACACTGGCTATTTTGTCCTTTTGCAGGTATCATTCTCCGTGATTCATATGGCGTGGCACAAGTACGTTTCGTCAATGGCAACAAGATTCTCCGCATCATGAAATCGGTGGGTTTGAAACCCGACATCCCAGAGGATCTATACCATTTGATCAAGAGGGCTGTTGCTATCCGCAAGCATTTGGAACGCAGTCGCAAGGACAAGGATGGCAAGTTCCGTCTCATTCTTGTCGAGTCAAGAATCCACAGGCTCGCCAGGTACTACAAAACTAAGAGCGTACTCCCACCAAACTGGAAATACGAGTCGAAGACAGCCTCTGCTTTGGTTGCCTAAGTTCAGTGATAGTAAGATGTGGAACGTTCTAATTTTTTATTTTTTAACACAAAAATATGAAATAAAATAAGATACCTAAAGAAATGGAATTTGGTGTAATGTTTTGTCAATTCGACGCTTGTTTGTGTTGCAGACTTGCGCTGCACCTTCTTGGGCCATACTGACATTGTTTATCTCTTCCAAGAGATGAAACACACAAATGGGCATCTCAAACAACTTTTTGTTCATCAAGTCGTTTGATTTGGTCAAGATGGAGAGGCTATGGATGTCGTTTAATTGGGCATTTGAGTTGTTCTATTATATAGTGTACGTAGCTGCAGCCAAACCCCTTTTGGTGAAACATTAAAACAGAAATTTATTTTACCATTTGCATGTGTTAAAATCATACCTTTCCACCGCCCACGACCCTGGTGCCATAGATGAAAATTCACGCCCCAGCATCATTGGGGGTAAAGTGCTCCACTGCTTTGTTCGGAGGTCTAAACCAGTCTAAACATTCAACGACCCTCAATGCGGTGGTAACTCCATCAAGGATTAACTTCTTTTATCACAGTTGCTCTGTAACGATTCCTTTTAGTCGAAGGCGGCTTTATATCTTGGCATGACCAAGTATTCGTCTCTGGGTTGAACTTCCTGCTATTTTCCACTAACAAGAGCAATCGTTTGCCATTCGTTTGTCTGTCTGGCTTTGATTTCACTTTGTAGTGATTCTAGCCAACTGGTGATCAAGTTGCTGGATTCGATAGTACGGCATATTGACTGCTTCATCAACGAAAAAAGAATTTTTGACATAAGATTGAACATAAACTTTGAAGGGTTTGTATAGTCATAGACAGTAGATCGTGGACAACTTATGAGTTCGCTGAGCTACTGATCGGTTAGTGGTGTAGAAACTCTTTATCTAAGCGCACTTTTTCCAAGCGTTTCAACGCAAAATCCGTTTACATTTGGAAGTATTCAGCTGCTTTGAACATGCTGTTAATGATTCACATCGAAAATCGATTGTCGCTGTATACCTACATGAAGTCAGTTAATGATTTGAGCGCTACCCCATCGACTCCAGTTTAATGAAACTGGCACCTGGATTTGGTACCTTAAGGTTAGATAAGAGAACTCAAACTTGGCTTGAGAGCACATTTTATAGTTGCCGATTTCAGCACACCTACCAAAGTGATGTCGCTTGTGTGGTGAAAGGTCTGCAGTGTCTCCAAATGGTCAGGGCTTCAGGGACATGACGAAAATTCTAAAAAGGGATAAGAGTTGAGTTATCTGCGGTCGGACTATAGACTAAAGATGGAAGAGACATACCCAATTCTATAATGAGGGTGATTTTTGTGTTATGAAAAACTAGGAGCTTTAAATTTCACTAAAAACTGTTTCTGAAATTGTCAAGTATAGGTACGTTATGTTGTAAACAATATCGAAAAACTGTTAGGTTGTCGAGGTAGCAAGCACTATGTATACATAATTTGTTTTGTTTTATTTATATACCTATTACCTACACGTTTGATAGTCATGTGCATATCATTACAGAATTTACCCTATCACAGCGTCAACGATCGTTTTATGTGAGCTTGATTTGTGTCAAGCACGGATGGCAAAACGACTCCAACATGTTTGACCGTAATGTCCTATTCGATGGGGCTTCTTCATATTCAGGATCAGGATTTCAGATAAAAACGGCCATTCATCGCTGAAAATTGAAAATTGTCGTTAAAGCTCTTAAAGTTTCAACGGTTTCAACCAGTTTCAACCACTAACCAGTGCTGCCAATATTTGTAAAAAAAATGAGTGTTCGAGATTGCTTTTTTTTCGATTTCCCAAAAACTCTCAGATAACTTTTGAAAAATCTCAAACTTTCACTAATGCCAATGTTTATGACACACAACTGGGGGTTACGAATTGTTTATCGTTGGGAGGATTGATTTTTTAACTGAATTATTCATTTTTCGCGTATGGGATTC
Organism: Cheilosia vernalis; assembly: GCA_949126925.1. Lineage (NCBI taxonomy): Eukaryota > Metazoa > Arthropoda > Insecta > Diptera > Syrphidae > Cheilosia > Cheilosia vernalis. The sequence goes on from OX421358.1 coordinate 13,008,654, forward strand.
ATACATAGGTACATGCATACACACAAATGCATTAGTATATATAAGTGAAAATCAATAGAATTGGATTTCCATTCCAGTGCAAAGTGAAAAAGTTTTTTTTGTTGCTGCCAACTCATGTCGTTTTCCATTGGGATTTTCAGATTTTGATCTCAGATTTCAGATTTTTCGTGTCCAATTGAACATAAAACGAGATTTAAATTTCGTTGCATTCGAGGTGCTGCGTGTTTAAAGAGTCAGCTGTTCTGAAATTGTAATTTGTGTTTATAAAAATCCATTCAATTTATGTTGATATCCATTTTTCTTTATTTTCCACAGACTTTAAAGTTTGACAAATGACAATTGCTTTGGTGTTAGTGTAAGTAGGTATAAAGGACTATTCACATGAGAGCGAGCGAACGAATTGCTGAAATGCGAACAAACCACTTTTGATGCATTTATGAACAGAAAATTGTACATTTTACTATTCCAAGAGGAGGATAGTTATTAAGAAAACATGTTAATAAACAGTTAAAATAACGAAATTTCGAATTGCAAACTTTTTGCCGCGAACGAATACACCCTTGGCGCGAATTGTCAAAGTTTATTCACAATCCACATCATTCAATTCGCGTTCCACCAACTAACGAATAAAGCATTCGTTCGAACTTAACCTCAAACTCAAAATGTTATAGAGACAAATAACGGCGACTGTCATTGGATTCGCGGGTTTCTGCGACCAAATTAAATGTATCATGTGAATGGACTGTCAAAACTAGCGAATATTCATTCGTTCGTAGGTAGTTGGTCGCTCTCATGTGAATGATCCTTAAATCTCGCTCAAATATTAAAATTTGCAAAATTGCTCTGACTCTAAAAAAACAACACTTTTTTTGCGGAAAATGGAACATGAAATCTGACAGCCATCTGATTGCGAGAGCAGAAAAACTGCTCTAAATCTGTCTTAATGGAAAACGACATAATACACACAAGAACCAATTAAATTCTGATTTGGCAGCAGAAATTTTAAATTACCTACCTAATTAAAATCTGAAACAAAAAAAATCCAAAACGACATGTTAGGTGCAACTTTATGATTGTGAATGCAACCAACAGCTGTTTTCAACGATTGAAAAATGCCAGTCATAGATTCGAGTCTCGAACAACACACGTTTTTAAATGATTTTTGCAGATTGCAGCTATTTGCCAGTTTTTTTGTGTGCTCCCTTTGGTCTGGATCGGTTTGGATGGTGGATTTCGTCACCGCTTATGAAAACTACAGCTACTTTGTCGAATGGGTGCCCGACTAGTGTAATTTTTCCCAAAATTGTGTGCTCCTAAATTTTTATTTTGTAGTTTCCAATGAACTACGGCCGTGTAGTAGTGTAAACCGAAAATAATGCCATTCCACAAATAATTCACTTCAAATCAAAGTAAATTTATTTCTCTCTTGAAAGTCGATAAAAACACCCCACGTCCTATTAGATAATTCGGTCTCGGTCTAGTGTAATAAATTAAAAGAATTTATTGAAAAAAAAAGTGTGCCTTCCCGGTAACATACAGTACCTAGTTCTATTAAGTGTCATCCCATAGTGCTATTGAATTGCTTCGTTTCTCGTATAGTTCCTCCTGTTCCTGTTGCATGCATTTGGAGAAGCTACTTTTTTATTCAAACAGCGGTAAGTTAAATAGAAGTCGAAACCTTTTGAATTTGCAATAGGCAAAAATAACCACATAATTTGTTGTATGACTGTGTAGGATCACTCAACAAAGTATCACGCATGGAATTGGTGGTTCGGAAATGTTTTAAAACGTTTGGAAACTATAAATACCTTTACAAAATTGCGTCACTAATTGCGAGAGGAGATAAAATTCCGTAGTGGCTGGGTATAGTGGTGCCATTTTTCAGCACTTGGACTAGGTAAATAAAACATGGGTGGATGAAAAAAGTATTCAATTGCTTTTTGTTTTGTTATAGGCAGACACATAAAACTTTGGCGTTCGTGTCTAATTTGAGGAAAGATTATTTTCCCTCTGGTTTCCAAGCAAAGTTTGCGTATCAGTGTCGTTACAGTTTGTAAATGTTACATGTACATTACATTCCTACCGTACCTATTGGTCGTATTATCAAACGGCGTACGATAAGTCATTATTAGCGGCATTTAAACGCGCCAAATAATAAACACAAGCATTTAGATATTATGACAATTATTTGCACGTCATGGTGCTGGGGAACCCAATTCGCTTTAGTAAGTGTTAATTTATTCTGAATCTTGATCGCTTGAGTGCGATCGTATGGGGTCTGCCGTCTGCCCAGCTCCAAACCTGTGCGAAATGCCTCGTCATTGTGATACCATCGCACGCTCAAATAAAATGTTGCTTATGCGTTATCTCGTTTTCCTTTGATAGTTTCCCCTGTTGGATATACAAATGGAGTATTTTTTGTGATTCGTAGTCTTCAGATGAGGAAGACGGTGAAGATAATAATTCCTCCAAAATTTCATCCATGGCTATGTATTTCATTATTTTGATTTTCACGGCATTTGTTTTTTAAAACAACCTTCTTAAAGTGACGTATATTGGTTTTGTGACAGTACATTAGTTGTGATTCGATTAAAAAAATTATTGATTTTTTGAAAACGACAAGTCGTGCCAGGGCGCGGCTGCAGAATTCTGAAAAGTAGCAAGAAAGAATGCCAATGAGAAAAAACGTGCTATTTTGCAAATTTAGAATTTTTGAACTATGTACATATATTTAACAAGCATTTTTTGCTCGCTAAACAGGCGCTCGAAAAAAGTGCCAAATAGCAACTTTAGTCGCACAACGGCCACTCTGGCTCCCTCTATTGATATCAGTGATGCCACAAGGGAAAAATTTGCGTAGCATAACTCAAAAGTACAAAATATAATTTTTTTCGAAAACAAATAGGTAAAAAACACTTAATTCTTTATTCAAAGTAAATATGTATTTAAGGACTAGTACAAGTAAAGTTGGTAATCTATGTATTTTACAAAACTATAAACAAACAAATTCCAGTCAAATTCAAACACTAACGGCCATATTATTCACTCCGGGTGTTGGTTGGTTTAGGTGGCCGTATTTCCCGACGAGGGAAAAACACAAGTAGCGCAATGAGCGCCGTTTTGAAACCACAACTAACGGAACCTAATATGAAAAGGAGGTGATGGAAGTTTAAAGAGCTCACAACCAGCCTGTGGAGTTGAGAAATTTGATAATCCTGTGGAAATGGATGCCTTGGATGGCCAAAAGGTCATCAAAAAATGGATGACCCAGTGCACTGCGTCTGGTTTTGGCTAGGGCCGGACACTCACAAAACAGATGGAACACTGTTTCACTCTTACTTGTGTCATCACAGCTACGGCAGTGGGTATTGTGGGGGATGCCAAGCTTGGCTGCGTGGGTTCCTAAAGGCCAATGACCCGTACTAATTGCCGTTAGTCTGGCAACATCTACACGCGATCTGGATAAGAGATTGTTTGTTCTGGCATTATCGAAGGTTGGCCAGATCTTCCTGGAAATGGCACAATTCGTCAGGTTCATCCAACTATTCTCAGCACATGAGGTGAAGTGCAGTAGGATTTCTCTCTTTACATATCCCAGCGGAGGGAAGACTTCCTTCGCGTGAGACACGCACAGAGCTGAGCCAATTCTGGTAAGTTCATCGGCTTTCTCATTCCCTTCAATGTTCCTATGGCCGGGAACCCAGACGAGAGTGATATCAAACCGATGACAAGCCCTGGTCAGTGTCTCCCTGCATTCCACAACAAGCTTGGACGTTGACTTAGTTGAACCAACAGCCTTAATCGCGGCCTGACTATCAACGAAGATGCCTATTTTTTTCTGGGTGTTGCAATATTGTGGAGCAGTCTGCACGCCTCCTTAATTGCAAGTACTTCTGCTTGAAATAAGCTGGCAACTTTGGGTAGACGAAGACTTTTAGAGATGTTTAATTCTGTAGAGAAAATGCCTGCTCCTACTCCACAGTCCATCTTGGAACCATCTGTAGCTCAAGTTTAAGTTAATTTTACACCCGACCATTAATCCGCATTTTTTAAGCCCGACAATTTAAACCTATGTCTATATTATTCACTGAAAAACCCGCTGGATTGAAGATGGATTTAAATGCGGATTTAAAACAGTTTAAACCGTTTTTAATTAGTTTTAAACCTGCGTAATGTCATATAATGACATATAATGACATTTGTTTTTTGTTGTTTGTCACATGTTATTAGAATTTTTGTTTGACTTGTTATGTGCCAATAGTGGTTTTGCTTTTAACTTTAAGTAAAATAAAAGGAGAAAGACAGAGATGAATGATTAAAAGAAATGGATATCTTTCGTACCTACGTCTATCCCCCCGAAACCCATTTGTTTACATTTTATTTTTGTAATTTCAGCCCCGTCTCTAATTACGCGTGACCAACAAAAAAGCATGTTGCTATTTATTTTATTTCACTTTTTTATTTCTTGCCTTATGCACCTGCAAGCAAAGAAATGTCAAAAATGTAACCTAAACAAAAACAGTTAAAGTACTTAAACTGGTCTCCGGAGTGCAGTTTTAATTTAATCGGATTAAACGCTGTCAAGTTTAAAAAAACTGGGTTTATGTTTGGGTTTAACGACTGAATATTATGGACTTTGGTTTATTTTTTGTGTTAAATTCACTTAAATCCGGATGTAAACTTTAACCCGGATTAAGAGGAGTGAATAATATGGCCGTAACACATCCGAAGATTTGGGTACTTTTTGGGTATGGTAGAAAAGAATATAAGTTGGTGTGGGAAAGGAGTAGAGATTGAATATACTTTTGTTTTTTTCCCAAGAAAAATTCCAAGACTTAAGTTGACATTTCGTGCTTTAAAAAAAAGTAGCAAAATAGACGTTTTTAGGGAGATTGCGTAGCAGCGTAGCATAAGGCCCATTTTATTCACTCGAAGTTGAACACAGCTTGGACATTTTTATATGGAAAACGTGCCTAAGTAGTTTTGCTACGATCGTAGCTAAGTGGCAGCGCTGATTGGGGTATCTCATCATCATCATCATCGTCATAATTATGGTGAATACAATTTAGGCAGGTACCTGCAGTGTTGCCAGATGAAAAATCTGAATATCTTGTTTTTCCGAGATCAAATATCTTTTTTTCAAGATTTTTTCAAAAAACAAAAAAAGTTGCTTTAAATAAAGCTGACATTTATTTTTTCGAAAATATTGTACCCAGTAGGTATAACATAAATATCTATAAACAAATTATTTCTAGCCGAAAGCCTCTGTAGCTAGTGCTGTAAATTTATATTAATATTGTAAATTCATTTAACTTATTAATAAATAATAATAATAATAAATTATTTCTCATAAATTATTGTTTTTGCTTTTTAAAATGTTGGAATGTATATAATTATACATATTTGAATTAAAAAGACTTAGAACTTCATTGGTGACATCAAGATCATGGCAATTCACTTCATTAAAGCGCAACAAATCCTTTGTTAATATTTAAATTTCAACTGTTTTAGTATTCAAACGATTACGAATTTTAGTTTATTTAAACTTACAGCTGGAAAAATTCTCTCGATATTTGCAGACGAATGTGGAAAGGATAAAATATTGAAAATAAACACTTTTCAGGTTGGATATGCGAACGTTCCATCCTCTGTTCTTACTCCTAAAACATTTTTCCTAAAACATACTACATCATACTACATCCGTTATTTCATCAAATTTTGTCTAGTTTAGTCGAGTATCGTTCGTAAATGTCAATTATTCACTTAAAACTGAAACTGAAACAGAAACATAATCCTATACATTTGCAACAGAAACAGAATAAGGAACAACATTTTTTTTCAGCAACAGAATTTAGCGACAGAAAAATGGCTGTCAGACAGAACGTAAACAAGTCTATATTGATTGTTTCTGTTGCTGCCAGCAAGCCGCAATTCGACAATTACCTTCATGTATAATTTCCTTACTTTAGAGTTGATGGCAACGTAAGTAAAACCGAAGTTGTGCATGTACTTTGTTCAAATCACATTATACCTACTTAATAATGGAATTAATAGAAAACATTTTCTTGAATAGAAAAATTGTTTTAATTTATTAGATTTAAAAAAATTATCGATTTTGAAAAATCTTGAAATTTGATGAATTTGAGGTCAAAAGTCTTGTACATATTTTGGAGCTCAAAAATCTTGAAAAAAAAGATATATCTTGTAATCTGGCATCGCTGGGTACCTGTGTAAATTTAATAATTTGTTTAGTCTCTTTGGTTGCCTAGGTATCCACTATCCAGTATCCCTTTATGGCGTCCGTTCCATAGGTATATAGAAATTCTACTGAAACAAACAAATTCTATCCAAAAGAAAAATTCGGCTTCGACTTTTCAGAACCTGTTATTTACTGCTGAATTGTGTCGACTCATTATCGCTTGTTATACCTATGTTTAGCCACGATTATGCAAGGCGATACTAATTAAATAAATTATTAAACGGAGCGGATCCCTTAGTTTAGGTTTGAGTTTTATTTTGGGCACGATTTGTTTTTATTTTTTAATTTATTTATTTATTTAGCTATGAAATGCTATTTTGAGCTTATCTTTATAAAAATATCGTTACCAACAATTTGATGATGTAGCTCGTAGTTATGTACAATATGTTTGTTTTTTTGAGCTTCGATCTCAGCAAAGCAAAGTAAAGTAGGATTTTCATCACGCAATTGCAACAACTATTGCGAGTCTCGAATTGTCAAGTAGAGCACAGTTGTTGTATTTGCGGGCCGAAAATTATACTTTACTTTGCATTGCTGACATCGAAGCTCAAAAAACAGGCCTAATATAAAATCTGCATCCTTTTCTGTTTGTATTAAATAAAAGTTTTTTTTTTTTATGATTCATATTCTGGTGTTCGAACAGAATACGAACAGAACTTTTCGATAGGGGCACAGCGGCATATTTTTCCCACTCTCTCCTATCTTTGCTATGCAGAATAACATTTAAAGCTCAGTACGCAGATGACCCGAAACGGAAAATCCCATACAAAGGTGACACAACGAAATCATGAACGAAAAATTTCGCTCTCCTTTTCGTTTTGCAGTGCGCAGCTGGTACGCAGATACTGCGCAATGATGGCGGAAAAGTGGTTAGTTGTAGTAGATTGCTTGGTACAATTCACCACTCTCTTTTCGCACACGTTTATTGTCCGGGACATTATTTGCTTGCGAGAATTTGACATTTGTACTCCAGTGTTGCCAGATTTATAAGAGGTATGGAGGCAAGTTGGAAAGTTTTGGCGCCAAAAATACCTAAACTCATTGGCAGACTTATTAAATTGTTTACGTACGACGATAAATAAAAAAATAGGCGGTCATAGCAGATAGCACAAATTCAGACAGATGGAACAGTAAAGAAATTAAATATTTCAGTGGAATGATTTGTTTATGTTTTTTGTGGAATTAACTAAGAAGTTGATTGGAAAAAATTGTTCGTACCAAAAAATCACGAAACTTTAAAGTAAATATCTAAATTAGGACAATTACCAAATGAAAATTTTAAAGAGCCAGCGAAAAGTTCGAGTATCCAAATCGGAGATAAATTGACAGTGATGGTAACACTGCTACTTGTGTAGCAGCTGATAAAAACCTCCACAAATTATTTTCCGCTGCCTTTTCGCAGACGTTTCGTTGTCCTTTTGGAGACCACCGGAAAATTTCGTTTCGGATCATCTGCATACTACGCTTAATACCTAATTTTGTTTCGTATAAGGTTTGTTCGTTTACTTTTGTTTGTATTTGCAGTAAGAATGGAAAATACTGTCAAAATGTTATTGGTGGGGATAAGTATCTACTAAATAGACTGTCCCTTCTCACGAAAGATTTCGTCTGTTGATGTCATTTTAATACGCAGAAACTGGAAACGTGTGCACGCATTGTATCCCATATCGACAACAAATTTCAAATCATCTGTCAATTGTCAGATGACAGACAGATTTTCAATTTTTTTTTGTTTCATTTTACGTAGGTATATGGCTATGGCAATAACCCAAGAAAGAATTAAAAGGTCAAAATGGCAATGCTAGTAGTAGGAACTAATTTCCTCCCAGTAAAATAAAGGGATATTTATAAAATAAACCAAATAGCCTCGTTCCGTTGACCGCTAGACGTCTAGCAACCACATCACAACCACATCACACCCGCTAAAACTCTGCTGCCAGGCCAGTTGATCAAATATGCATCCAAAAATAATGAATTTTTTTGTGCGGTTTATGACATGTCGGCATCTTCGGACCTTATTTCTTTTGAAATGAGGCAGGAGACACGGCTACCGTCCACGGTCTCAGGTCATACATGCCTTACAATACAAGCGGCGAAACGCTCGAAATTGTGAAAGATAAATTTGGCGACATCTTGTTCAGCTTTATTTTAAGCAGCGTAAGAATGTTAAATATTTATTGAAAAAGAATGAACAATTTAAGTAGCATATGAAAAGTATAAAAAGTGAAGAGTGACAGATACTAGCGTTAAGCGTTGGAATTCAAAAGTTGTCAGTATTGCCACTCATAAATAAACACAACGACATAATGAGTTCTCATGACAGAGAATTGCCAGCGCTGGTTGAATTCAAGTCTCGACACATCTTACCGCGAGCGCTGCAATCGATTACTTTCTCCGGCGGCAAGTCCTTAGTCTAAGCTAAAAAGCCGACCAGTGCCCATGTTCTGTAATTATCGCATCGATATATCTATCACAAGAACGATATGAATCGAAACAAAATTTCATAATATCACATTATGCGTTCTGTAACTGTATGAATCGAAAACTATATCAATGGAACATTTCGATATGAAAACCTTGGAAATATGTGATATATTAAGGTTCTGTAACTATGAGAGCGAAAAAATATTCATTTCAACTGTCTAAATTTATCACAATACGCAGAGCTTGTGATGATAAAAAAGTATAAGGAAAAATAATAAAAAAAAACCTAACTAACTAGAAGAATCTATAAGTTGTTGACGGGCTTAACAATTTACAAAATTTAAAAGCTAAAGCTTGTTGAATCTATGGCTGATTGTGCAATGACCAATGACTTGTACCAAGAAACAAATTAATATTTGTATAGACATTTTATGAACAATACGGTAAATGGAAGCATTACAGATGCTCTACATGGGAAAGTAGAAGGGTACCTCACCCAACTTGGACAGCGCAACTATAAAATAGAACTTTAGAACTTATTTGGGATCAAAATTCGGCAGCTTGATTTTTCTTATATATTTCATTATTTCAGAATTATTTTTTAAATATGATATTAAAGCTGCAAGATACTCGTATACGTAGAACCACTTGGTCATGAATTAAATAAAATACATCTGTAAAAATATTTCCCTTCTTCATAGCAGCAAAATCATAAGTTCAATCCTATTTGATGTCATATTTGCCAACAACTTTTAAATAAATTTCATTGTGCTACATCATTCTTAGGCTATTGGTTCAACTAAGTCGACGTCCAAGCTTGTTGTGGAATACAGGGAGACTTTGACCAGGGCTTGTCATCGGTTTGAAATCATTCTCGTCTGGGTTCCCGGCCATAGGAACATTGAGGGGAATGAAAAAGCCGATGAACTTGCCATACGTGACTCTGCTCTGTGCGTATCTCATGCGGAGGAAGTCTTCCCTCCGCTGGGATATGTAGAGAGAAATCCTCCTGCTCTTCAAGTCAAGGATTGAGACTAGATAGACGAACCTGACGAACTGTGTCATTTGAAGGAAGATCTGGCCAACCTACGATGATGCCAGAACAAACAACCTCTTAGCCAGAACGCGTATAGATGTCGCCAGACTAACGGCAATTAGTACAGGTCATTGGCCTTTATAGGAACTCACGCAGCCAAGCTTGGCATCCTCCACAATACCCACTGCCGTATAGCTGCGCTGACACAAACAATAGTGAAACAGTGTTCCATCTTTTTTGTGAATGTCCGGCCCTAGCCAAAACCAGACGCAGTGCACTAGGGCATCCCTTTTTTGATGACCTTTCGGCCATCCAAAGCATCCATTTCAACAATATTATCAAATTTCTCAACTCCACAGGCTGGTTTTGAGCTCTTTTAACTTCCTTCATCCCCCTTCATTTCAGGTTCCGTTAGTTGTGGTTTCAAAAAGGCGCTTAATGCGCTACTTGTGTTTTTCCCTCGTCGGTAACGGGAAATACAGCCACCTAAACCAACCAAGCCAACCAACATCACCCTTGTTATCAAGGACTAGTTTAATATAAAACCGTTATCGTTTGGGTACGCAGTGTACACCACTGAAAACACTTGTTAAATAAATTTTATTAAAATTTTATTGTTTCGTTTTCCAGTACCTATCTTGACAGCTTGGGGATTTTTTTCCCAAATTCCTATGAAATTAAAGGATAGTTTATCGCATGTAGTTAGAGAACTCTATTATTTTCCAGATGCGATAAACAGCGGAATGTTTTGTTCCTATGTTTTCGATGCGAAAAGTTATCGCATGAGTTACAGAACGTGGCCACAGTTTGGAACGAACCAACATTCCAGACGCTATTTCATGAATAGCACCGTACATAATGAACCGATAGTCATCACAATTGGACCAACCGCTTAAAGCTCTGCCGGCAAAGCCGAGGTGGTTAAGTGATGTGCTATTCTGCTATTCCACACATAAAATCATGAACAAAAAAAAAAAGCCAAAATCAATCATATGTCTCGTTGTTGTTTTATCTAAATTTGTTTACCTATCTTTTTTATCTGGTCACCCTATATCCGCCGGTTTTGTTTGTTTTTCGAATCTATAGCAAGGTGGTGGAGAAAACCATTGGAGGGGTGACTAATTTTAGCGTCCTAGACTTTATTCGACTATTTTTCTACTCTATGTTGATGGAAAGGGTTTCATGGATTTGTTTTTATTCTCCTGAATTAATTTACTTTATTATTATAATTTCCTAAAAAAATCACGTGCTCGAAAAAACAAAATACTTCTAAATTACTTGTGAATCTATTAAACAATTCAGTTCTCAGAACAGCTTTATAGTCGTGAGCAAATAAATAATTGGAGGTCATTTAACTCTCCCTCTAAATGTCAAATAGTCAATAGCAATAGCACCGGCCGGTTATTTCTACCAGCTAAAAATTACACAACGAGACTACTCCACACGCTTAAACAAGTTTCAACATAATAAATACACACACACACAAATACAGTGCAATTATAAATGAACCCTGAGTCGAGCGGAAGAAAACGTTTTTATTTGCGCAAGCAGAGTTATTCAGCATTCACGGCAACAGTCAACACGTGAATCACTGTTCGGTTTGTTTACATCGTCTAACTTTACGTTTCGCAGTAAAGTTTTTGTTTATTTCTGAGTCAGTGTGTAATATCAGCGGCAATATTCAAAGCCAATTCGTTACAATTATTGTTGAGAAATGGGTAACTGATACAAAAACGTTCGGTTTGCTCGTCGTCCTAGAAACGGAAATTGCTGCGGGTAGCGATGGCGATTGTTTCATTCAACCATTTCAATTTCATTATTATCTGCAGTAGCTAATGCCTCGATTGGAGTTAATGGCTGCGTTAGAATGTATGTCAATTGTTATCGCCATTCAAAACCAATTCCAACTGCAATTGCAACTGACATTTCGTTTGACTTCATTCCGTGCAGTGTGCAATTGTGCGACCGGGGGTATTGTACAGATGCAGAACACTGGCGATAGTAAAAGTAATAGTGCCTTTGGATGTTTTGTTGATTTTACATGAGCCACTGTTGGGAGCGTTAGTTTTTTTTTTTTTGGAAGCCATTTAACGGGTGGTTTGAGTCAGTACTAATTATGCAATAAAGTGTATTTATATCTACTTGAATTACGTAGGTTGCTTTTGTTTTAGGGGTTAATTTGTATTTGTTACATTGACCTTGAAGAGCGAAATGGAATCTGTGACGAAAGTGGGGAGTCAACATTAATTAGATTGTGTAGGCTTATTATGGTGCAAAAAGTGGACGCAAATAAGTTCACCATTCGAATTTTTTGTAGGTACGTTCACCGAATACAGTTTAGGGTATTACACCCAGCAAAAACTGGGTTTTCGCGAAAACACTCGAAAACTTCATCGAAGACAGAAGTTTTTCCATAGGTACATAAATATTTTAGTTTTCAAAATCGTTTAAAGTCGTTTTCCACGAAAACGTTGGATTGTTGAAACAAACATACCTTTGGCAATATGCAGAAAACTCAGCAGAACAGCAGCTGACCGAACAGAAGTCACAACGGTTTTCGTCGGTGTGAATAGGGTGTAATTGCACATTGGTTTGCGCCGGTCTACTTTTGGAGTAAAACTAAGCCACACTTGGATAGTTCCCGACAAAGTCAGTCTCAAACAAGAAGACAAATCGCAATCGTGCTTATTAATAGATAATATTTAGATGTAATAGGTGCAACAACTATTGCGAGTCTTGAAATGTCAGGTATAGCGTAGCTGTTGTAATTGCGTGCTGAAAATCCTACTTTACTTTGCTTTGCTGAGATCGATCGATGCTCAAAAATCAGGCCTATTAATAAAACAAATAAAAACAGTGTCAGCCTCCTCTACTCCTTTGAGCCAGGTACATATTTCTATTTTTTTTTTTTTTTTTTGAGAGTTAGAGCAATTTTGCAAATCTCGATATCCGAGCGAGATTTAACACCTACTTACACTAACACCAAAAAATTTGCATTTGTCAAACTTTAAAGTCTGTGGAAAATAAAGAAAAATTTACATTTCGCCGCTGCAATGGATGTCAACATAAATATGGATTTTTATAAACACAAATTATAATTTAAGAACAGCTGACTCTTAAAACACACACCATCACAAATGAAAAGAAAGAAAAATCTCGTTTTATGTTCCATTGGGCACGAAAAATCTGACATCGGAGAGCAAAATCTGAAAATTCCAATAGAAAACGACATTATGCTGCATTTACATGGTCAAACATTCCTATCACGCAAAACTAAAGGGATGCTAAATACTAAATAGCCGTGTGACCGAAAGGGACAGCATTACCTAACACGCAAAAAAACGCGACACGTATTTAGGTCGGCCATCTTGTTTGCGTGATAGGAATTATAGGAAAGCCCTGCATGTTGATATTTTTATAGCGATGACTAAAGAAATTCCGCATTCCTATAAAACAATATGGCTTCCGGAAATGATGAACGGACAATTATTTATTTTTTTCGTGTAACTGATTGATGAATTGTTGGTTTATTTTACTGAAACTAATAACCAATCTCATTTCACATGTTCCAAATCAGAAACATTAATGTTTTCAAGCAATTGCAGAAATGTTGGTGAGCGGAACCTGTGTCTATTTCCGTTTTACGTATCTATAATTATGGGTAGAACATCCATGACACTTTAGGCGTCTGATTTGTGATCTCATTCTTACGCCTTTAATAGCATTGACTGCGGATAAACGGATCTCTCTTTTCGGTTTTGTTGCAAAATTGCGTGTGCGTGATGATGTAAATGCGGTTTTAGGGAATTTCGCTTTACTGCAAACAAAATGGCTTCCGGAAGTGATAAACAAACAATTTTTTATTTATTTAGTATAATTGATTAATGAGTTGGTTAAAATTACTAATTTAACCACTCTCATTTGACATGTTTTAAATCAGAAATGAAAACATTTTCATGCGATTGCAGAAATTCTGTTTGCCAGAACTCCATGATACCTTAGAAGTCTGATTTGTAATCACATTCTTAGCATCTCGTGCAAAAATGCTTGTGCGTAATGTTGGAGATCCATTATACATTCCGTTTATTGCTATCGAATTTAATGTCGTTTTCCATTGCGACCACCAGAAATCTTTTTCAGATGTCAGACTTGGCATACTCACGAAACATGCAACGAATTTGATCTGTTTGTGTAAATGTATTAGTTCGTTATTTGGCAGCAATATCAGCTGTTCAAATTGCATTTGTTTTTGCAAAAATCACAAATGGATATCGTCTTGAAAAATGTTTTTAATCTGTTTTAGCTACAAATTTATTATATTTGGTGACTCGTAGTCTTCAGATGCCGAGGAAAACGATGAAGATAAAAATTCCTCCAAAATTATATCAATTGCTATTTATGTATTTAGTTATTTTGGCTTTCACGAAACGTTGCCCATTTGTCTTGAAAGCAATCTTCTTAAAATGACGTAAAACAGATTTATGGTATTGTGGCAGATTGACTTTTGTGCCCAATGGAACATTGCAAGTGATTTAGATCAAAAGAAAGATTGCTATTTTGTACCAATGGAAAGCAACATAAGTTCAATCCATATTCATTAAATAATTCAGCATTGTAAATAAATCTAGAAAGTAAATCTTCAACTGACATGCGGAAAAGTGTCACCTGCGAATACAAGCATACATGTGCGAAAATGCAAAGAAAGGCCAAACACAAGCCACGCTATCTCGTTTCCAGTTCACTTATTCCGTATGCCGATCAAGCCAGACGATAGGATTTCGACGATAGCTTTCCTTCAAGTAACTTCAATAATCTTCTATCGTTCAGATATCGTTTTGACGAATGAGCATGTGCTTCACGTACCTAAATCAATAATCGTCGAAACGCTGTCGCCCAGACGATACAATTTGAGAAATACCTTATGAGGTATCGTTTTGCATTGATTTGTATGTTTTGCAAAAATAACTAAAGATTTTGTATTGAATTTAAAGAAAAGTAAATATTATTTTATGTAGGTATAATTTAGATATCTCTCTATATATAAAATTGTTGCAAGTGCGTTGTGACTTTATAGCTCACGAACGGCTCAACCGATTTCAATGATTTTTGGTGTGTTTTATTCATCTTGAATCAGGGATGGTTTATAAAAAAAAAAAGTTGGAAAATTCTCAACAGGTGGCGTTGAAGGCACACATTTCGTTTTTTGTGGGGAAAAGCACTTTGAAAAAATATAAATTGGATAGAAATCAAGTAGTAAATACAAAAAAAAAATATTTTATATTTTCAAAGCAATTGTTGTTGTCGATTATTTTAAATATTTTCCAAGCAAATTGTTGTTGTCAACAATTTTGACATTTTTTTTTTAAATATAACCAATAAGTTTGTTTATGTTTACTATGTTACAGTAACTTTTTTAAATGGAGTAGATACTTTGTTTTATTTCATGGTTTTTCAATCCATCATTTTTGTTTGACATGTATTTTCAGGATCCTTACATAAGTATGTGTGAGTAAGTTGAAATGTAGGGGTGAAGATGACGTGGACAATGATGACAGGCAACAGGAGTTGTGGAGCGTTTTGAGCTTGCACGTAGGGGTTGTTACGAGAAATGAGCGTGTAACAATTGTGGTATTCTGCTCTTTAGTGAATAGGGCTATGGGGAGCGCAACTCAAAGGTACCATAACACCTTCGGTACCGGTGTAGAGAGAGAAGGGAAAAGGCTTACCATTTACCAACCAAGTTGATAGGTGCGGTTAGTTTTCTTCATGGCTGTTAAAGTTACAAATATTTCGTCGGTCGCTGATGGACTATATTGTTAAGCATCTGTCTTTAGTTATACTCGATGATGGATGTATTCGATTGAATGGCAAAAAAGAGGCTTGCCTCATGCGCACATTCTCATTAGGTAAGTTGATGACATCATATGTGCCGAGGTTCCAGATCCCAAAACCGATCCAGACCTGCATGATGTCATAATTACGAACATGATTCATGGAAAGGTTTGAAAATAAATGGTACCTATCAGTATTTTTATTTCACATTTTCTGTTTCGTGCGAACCAACTTACAAAGACATGAAAACCAATTTAACAGCTCACTAGAATTCGATCACATTTCGGTTACAAGTCATTCCCAAATACATTAATGCACACTGTTACTGTTACGGAAATATGTCTAAAATGTAGAAACAGCGCTTACACTATAACTGGTGGTGCTGAAAGATATGATACCACAGACCACACTATAGGTGGTACTTTCAAAACATAAGCGGTTTAGGAAAACGATTTGTGGCACCTCCCATTCAAAAATAAAATCAAGCGCTATTTCTAAAGTTACATAATTAAAATTATAATGGACATTGTCCAAATAAAGCCTTTGCAAACCTAAGCCGATTCCGCTTATTCAGAACGACTTGCCATTGGTATTTGAGCGTCTACATAAAATAGCATGTGCATTGTGCATGCTCGAAATTATTACTTTTATTACATTAACGAATTTATGCGGAACGAAGTTCGCGGGATCAGCTAGTTTTTAATATGGAATAAAATATAAATAACGACATATCTACATTTTAGATTTATTTTGTATGAACCTCAAAACAAGAAATATTGTGGAAAGGTGTATTGGTGTTTACAAGGGTGCAAAACTCATATCACTATTTCCCTCCATATCAAATTATATGTCATTATCCTCAGGTCGATGTATAATTCTACAACGACCTGAATTGAAAATTGCGTGCTGAAAATCCAACTTTACTTTGCTGAGATCGAAGCTCTGTTATGCGCAGAACGTGAATAATGCTGCATTTACACGGTCACACATTCCTATCACGCAAAATTAAAGAGATGCTAAATACTTTAGGGGGGTTGGTTAATTTAAAAATTGTTTGGTTCAACCACAAGAGACAAGAGCACAAATTAAAAACACGTCCACTTCAACCGACAGTCTAATTTCAACTGACTTCTTTTCTCTTTATTCGTGTATATGTATATAATTGAGTGTACCCTACCGGCAGCCAGGTACATGAGTATGTGTAATAATTTTTGTTTCTTATAGATACATACATTCATACGTCTACAACTCGATCATCCTGACATTGTAATCGCCCCGATTACTTTGTAGGCTCATTCTTGACCCAAGATTTAAGATTTGCCGCTTCCCATACCCCCTCATAAGGTAGTCGTGTCAATTGAAAACCCTCTACATCCTTCAACAGGTATCTGTCGTTCATTAGCACCTTATCTATTCTATATGGCCCTTTGAACTTTGGAACTATTTTCCTACATGCGCCTGGATTAGAAATGAAGTTCCTTACCATAACGTATTCCCCTTTTTTATAGTCTTTAACAACTCTGTTCCGATCTTTTACCATTTTATTATAATTCTGTCCTTTTTCTATCTTTTGTCTTGCAGATTCTCTCATTTTAGCTAAGTCTCTCTCATTTTCTCTATCATTTGCGTCATCTAAACATTCCTTCAACAAATCAATAACCATTCCTTTTTGAACTACACCGAATAATAACTGACTAGGGGTAGTCCCTGTACTTCTATGAATTGTATTATTCATTGAAAACTCTATAGTGGGCAACACACTATCTAACGAGAGATTAGTACCAGCACTTGTCAATTTTGCTATCATTGGAGCTAGACTCCTGTTAACTCTCTCCACTTGCCCATTTGCTTGCGGAGAACCTGTCGCAATTTTTACATGAGCGATATTATTTACCTCCAGAAATTGTCTAAAATCCTCAGATGTAAATGCACTACCGCGGTCAGATACAATAATTTTGGGACGACTGTAGGAATTAAAATAACCTCTCAAACAACTAATTGCTTCTTTAGCCTTTGTGGATCGCACCGCATAAAGCCGTACAAATTTTGTAAACGCATCGATCACAAGAAATACGTACTTTTTCTTCCCGTTTTTCAGTGAAACTGGTCCAAAGTGGTCAATATGTATTGTCTCAAAGGGCACTTCCCCTTTTGGTATATTATGAAGTAGACCTTCATGTTTTCCGAACTTGGGTGAGAATGCAATACACTTCAAACAATTGTTGATGTGTTCTTTTATCTTTTGACTCATTTTGGGGAACCAATATGTTCTAAGTATATTATTCAAGACTTTGTCTCGTCCAACATGTCCCATTTCGTCATGATACAAGCGAATCACATTACCCTCCATAGCTTTTGGTACAAAAAACAAAATTTGTCTTCCCATCTTCCTGTACACCAATCCATTTCTCATCTCATAGAACCTATCTTCCTTTTGCTCGAGTATTTTCCTAATTTTCTGTATTGTTTCGTCACTATTTTGTCTAATTGATAAGTTTTGTTCAAAATTATTTTCTTCTAAGACCAAAATATTTGAAATGCGACTCAATGCATCAACATGCTGCATTCTTAAACCATTCCGATGTTCTAACACATAATCGAAATTTTGTAGTTCTAGAGCCCATCTTGCGATCCTTGGATTCACTTCTTTCTTATTAAGGGTTAGAGTCAACGAATTACAATCTGTAATGATCTTAAACTTGAGTCCATGAAGATAGACTCTAAATCTCTTTAAAGCGTAAATGATAGCTAGCGTTTCCAGCTCAAAACTGTGATATTTTGATTCATTGTCAGTGGTCCGCTTTGAGAAAAAGAAAATAGGATGTAGTTTTCCATCCCCCTTTTTCTGTAGGAGTATTGCTCCAAAACCCAGTGCACTTGCGTCACAATGTAACTCGGTTTCATCTTTTGGATTATATATTGCTAAAACGGGTGATTCACTCATTTTAAGCTTCAATTTCTCAAAACAAGCCAATTCTATCTCACCAAATTTGAATACAGCATCCTTCCGGACCAAACTGTATAAGGGTTGAGCAATAAGAGAGAAATCTTTGATAAATCTCCTGAAATAGGAGCATAAACCCAAGAAACTGTGCACTGCTTTTACATTTTGTGGTGTTGGAAATTTCATTACGGCCTCTACACCTCTTTCATCTGGTTTAATACCTTTGCTTGTAATGAAGTAGCCCAGGTACCGAATCTGTGATACCATAAACTGGCATTTGTCTAATCTTAGTTCCAATCGATTTTTAACTAACCTTTCAAAAACTTCTTTCATTATCTCTAAATGCTCCTGTTCCGATTCTGTTGCTATCATTATATCGTCTATATATATAGTTACTTTCTTTTTCCTTATTAAATCTTCAAAAACCCTGTTTATATACCGTTGAAACTCACACGGCGCATTTCGTAACCCAAACGGCATCCTTAGATATTCAAATTGACCCATAGGAGTCACAAATGCTGTATATTTCACAGACTCCTCATTCATCTGAATATGGTGAAAGGCACTTTTCAGATCTAATAAAGTAAAAATCTTTTTATTTACTAATCCATCCAATAAATCGTCCATTAGTGGGATAGGGTAATTATCTTTTTGAGTGACTTTATTTAAAGTTCGATAGTCTACACACAACCTAATTTCTCCTGTTTTTTTTTTTACTAATACAACTGGTGATGAATATTCAGACCTACTCGCACGGATAACTCCTTGTTCTAGTAAGTCATCCAAAATAAGTTGCACCTGCTCTTTCTCATAATACGACATCCTCCGTGGGGGGTAATGGAAGGGCTTTTCGTCGTTCAATCGCAATGTCATTTTATAACTAACTGCTGGTATTGCAGGGCGAGAACAGTACAAATAATAATTTTTTATGATTTCGAGAAATATGTTTCTTATTTCAATTGTTAATTCATCATTATTCATTATAATATCTTCTTCATTGAATTTAATTTTCGCAAGACCACATCTATCTAGTTCGTCTGAATAGTTTTGACTACTCTTACTTTCATCTGTTATTATATTCATAAATTTTTTACATTGCATACTATACTTATCTTTCGTTGACTCTTTTTCTTCGACTGTCATTTTTCTTAAACATAATTTAGCTTCCGTTAGGAAATCCCGTCCTAAAATAACAGGATATTGCATAGTGTCATCTGGCACTACCAATAGTTTTAGCTTAATTTCATCTTCATCAAATAAAACATGACTATTTATTGTCCCAATTACAGACAAAAGGCTTTTATTAATGCCATAATAATTATTAAGGTTTTCGTTATAAATTACATTGTTTGATAAATTATTTGAGATGTACTTCTGCTTAATAAGGCTTACTGGACTGCCGGTGTCTAATAATGATCCTAATAATAAACTAGTATTAGAATATTTGCATATAAAGATAAATTTAAAAGTTCTTACATATTCCTCGTCGGAGTCGGAGTTTATATAGCCAATTGGACGAAGCTGCTGCTGCTTCCTCTTCGGGCATTGGGCTGCTAGGTGCCCCATCTCGGCACAAACATAGCACGAACCTGGCTTTCGCTTCTCCTTTTTACATTCATTTGCCATGTGGCCCAGAGAGTTACAATTAAAACAACGAATCTGCTGCTTCTCAGTCTCTCCTGTTAATGCATGTCGTGATGTTGATGGCACGGCCATCATTTTTTGTCTTGATGGGAACTGCACCGACCTGAATGCCTCCAATAACCGAAATTTGTCGGGGAAACATTGCAACCTGGCATTTGATGCTAATGTTACGTCGGGTATCCCCTCAATTAGGTACTCCACCATTTCGTCTTCAATTTGCAGTTGGTTCCCAAGAATAATTTTGTCTTGGAAATACTGCTGAAACGTTTCTCCCGGCTGCCACTTCCTTGCTTCAAATACCCGCTTCATTTTTAATTTTGTTGGACGATCGTTGAAAATTTCGCCCATGTCTGTCAGTAAGTTTTTGAACGACACTGTTGTTACGTCGTCCCTCGAGTGGAACCACCTGAGTGCTTTATCCTTCAATTTGAGTGAGACGAGCACCTTCATATTGTTGTCGTCCAACTCATATGCCTGTTGTACACTCTTAAGTTGTTTCTCAAAATGCTCGAAAGAATTGCCCGTTCCGCTGAACTCACTTATCAATTCTTTAATGTGACTCAAATCTTTTTTTTCTTCAGTGTTTCTCGTTTGTCGTCGTCCACCACTCGTTTGACTATTCAACTCATTCTCTCTCTTCAGTAGTTCATTCTCTTTGTCTTTCATTTTAATTTCTTTCTTCAGCACTTCTATCTCTCGTTTCATTAAGAGCCACTCTTTTTTCATAATATGTGTACCAATCGTTCGTGTACTACTGTCCTCTTCTCTATCATTAGCACATTCATTTTCACTCTCATTTGCATCTCTCTCATTATTTTGGTCTTCTGCATGTGTGTCATTTTTTCTTTGCTTTACTTTCATTGTTGCTGTCGTCTGCTCTTCGTCATTCACGCTGTCTTGGTATGTGTCATCGTCATCAGACACGCCATCGTCGCCATCTGCCATCAGCGTCTGTTTGCTGGAAAACGGGAATTCGCCACGTTCCTGCTCAGGGATGGATAACAATCGTAACACTAGTTCACTCTTGTTACCCGTTGTTTTCCGTTTTAAAATTCCAGCCATGATTTTAACTGCGCAGCAGTGTAAACTTTATATTTTTCGATTTCTGTGTCTGCCATAGCTGTTTTATTTTTCGTTTTCACCCTCTTCTTTTCTTTTTTATTTTTTCGCGACGCGACGCACTCGCTAGTTGGGGTTAAATTTTGTAGTTTTAGGTTTTCTTCACGCACATACACTTTTTCTTTTTGTTGAAGCACGCGCGCACACTTCTTAGTAGGACTATCCCACTTCTGATATTTTAGGGGGGTTGGTTAATTTAAAAATTGTTTGGTTCAACCACAAGAGACAAGAGCACAAATTAAAAACACGTCCACTTCAACCGACAGTCTAATTTCAACTGACTTCTTTTCTCTTTATTCGTGTATATGTATATAATTGAGTGTACCCTACCGGCAGCCAGGTACATGAGTATGTGTAATAATTTTTGTTTCTTATAGATACATACATTCATACGTCTACAATACTAAATAGCCGTGTGACCGAAAGGGACAGCATTACCTAACACGCAAAAAAACGTGACACGTATTTAGGCCGGCCATCTTGTTTGCGTGATAGGAATTATAGGAAAGCTCTGCATGTTGATATTTTTATAGCGATGACTAAAGAAATTCCGCATTCCTATAAAACAATATGGCTTCCGGAAATGATGAACGGACAATTATTTATTTTTTTCGTGTAACTGATTGATGAATTGTTGGTTTATTTTACTGAAACTAATAACCAATCTCATTTCACATGTTCCAAATCAGAAACATTAATGTTTTCAAGCAATTGCAGAAATGTTGGTGAGCGGAACCTGTGTCTATTTCCGTTTTACGTATCTATAATTATAGGTAGAGCATCCATGACACCGTAGGCGTCTGATTTGTGATCTCATTCTTATGCCTTTAAACAAATTTCCCATGAGAACATGCGACTTCATTGACAGTTTGTTTTGCCGTCCATTTATCTCAATCCAGCGGAAAATTTTGCGCCAGATTAAAAAATACCCTCCAAGGGAAATTGCGCTGGCGTTCTGGGGCAATTGTTGGAATGTCAACACCATTCACAAATGGGGTTAACTACACGTTATTTATCGGGTACACTAGATAAGTACCTATATTAAATTTGTTTTCTCACTTTTATGTAAGACCCTTTCGCTCTACTACATGTACCTATACTTATATTCGTTGTTGAGTGCCGAATGCTTTTTTACAAGCCTACAATAATTGTAACTCTATAAATGGGCAATTAATTTCAAAATTAACGTGGTTTATTTCCTTTTTTTATAGATCAATAAATCGTATGCAACATGCAGTCAGTGAACGCAGATAAACTGCCACAGAATCCTCGTGAACGAGCAAATGTGTTTTCGTTTTTATGTTTTTGGTAAGAGTCTAATCAGACAAAATTTCAGGGTAAAAAATAATATTTAAATGTTCTCTTTACAGTTACACCCTGCCCACATTTTTTAAGGGGCGGAAAAAAATACTAGATCAAGATGATTTGTATGCGGCCCTCAAGAGTCATAAATCCGGTAAGAGAATATGTTCCAATAGTTTACTTTTTTCAAATAATTATAGGTAAATAAGTGTTTCCCAACTAGTTGGGGTTAGATAGATATACCTAAGACAATGTTCGCAACCGAGTCGACTATTTCCATATTTTCATTTCTATTGCTGGTTGACCACACCATTTCTGCTGATCGAGGTCTGTGAAAAAAACATTTAAATTCGGCAGTCGTTTAGATACTAGTTAGTTGTTTATGATTGAGAAAAATGCATATAACAATATCAGCTGAATTTAAAAACTCTATCTTAACAAGTCATGAATAAATGAATTTACTGCGTGTGCTGTGCGATGGATCTAGAAATAGCGTCGTGTTTGCGCACTACAAAGATTTTCAACATCTATGTAGGAAACTTACAACCCTTAAGTTATAATATCAAATGTTTGTTATCTTTCGGCCTTACTAATAATCAATCACTAATTTCGACAACTAGTTGCTTGTCAGCTTTAGTAAAAATGTACAGCATTTGTGAAATGATATCAATAAACAATTTAACCTCCACATTAACTAGTCCGGCAACTTTTTTAGAATATATTACATTTGTTGTCATTGCAGAATTCAAATTTGATAATTTGTTTTCGTGAAAAACAAGGTCAATGGTCTCTTTCACGAGGATGATTTTATTCTAAAAGAAGGAATACATAAATTGCAATTAAATTTGCCCAACACATATCTTTCCAATGCTCTTTGAGACTTATTATAAGCAAAAAACAAAACACAAAATAGGAAATGCACAAAATAGCCGCTGATCTGTCAAATATCATATGCAAATCAGTAATGCCCTATCGTTCGATCGGACACAATTTTCAGTACTTTTTAAAGTACGCTTCAATTGTTTTTTGATACTACTTCACGATTGTTTTATGAGTTCATAGGCGTAGGCTGACGATGCAAATCAAAGCGTATTAGTGGTCTAAACATCACAATTGCATCGTTAGCAAGTGAATAGCCGGTCCATTCATTTCACAATAAGTTAAAATCGCATGTAGGAAGCGTGTTAAGAACTAATCGCTTCCGGGTTTGAAAATAAATACAATTTAACCTATAAAAAATTGTATCGCTTATATATTACTTAATTCGGGAAACTTAGAAACCGACAAAAGTTGAAATTCGAATTGAAAAATATAAAACGCACATTTTTATGCACACATATTCTCGTACTACCTGTTAGGCTGTTACCCCTCCAGAAGTTAATAAACTTGTTATTTTGAAGGTATTTTGCTGTCACTTGTCTTCAAAATGACATTAAGGGAGGATTTATTTAGCTAATGCCCGAGATAAACATGGCTTTCTCAACACTAACATTTAACCCTAAAGTTAGCGATAGTCTGGCAACTATATTTGTTTATTGGTAAAGGGATTTTGGAAAGTGTGGAGTCTAAAGTTGATTATTGATAAGGCCGAATGAATATTTTTGTGACAGAAGAGCCGAAGAGAGGAAAAACCGAATAAGGTTATTTTATGCAATAAGAAATTATTGTTAGTGGAACCCGTCATAACTAAAGTGGCATATTTTTTTTTTTTTCTTACAATTAGGTATAGATATATGTACAGTACATACTTATTGATCTATTTATAACACATGCTAAACGTTGGTTAAAACAAATCAACAAGTTAACTTGAGGAAAAATGCTAAAACCAAAAATGGCCAATTATATGACAAGCCTAGTAATAATAAACAAACAAAGGAACATATTCTGTATAGTAGATATTAGACAGCAGACAGGTATTTATTACTCTGTTGGAAGTTTCACCTTCATTGAAGATAAATAATAGAAAATCCTTTTATTCCGCAATAAAGTCAGTATCATTTAAGTAAACAATCATTATTAAGCAGTTTTTCTCGTCGAAAAGAAGAACAGGAAGGGTTTGTTCAATGTTTAACCTACAATTTATAGAATAATAAACCTTGCTCTATTTGGTTATGAAATCACATTGGTTGTGTTCGTGTTTGCTTATTATATAAGTACTGTTCGTGATTTCCACCATATTACCGCAATCAAATTGAATATGAGTGTTATTTTATGATTCCACTTTTGACTATGAAGTTGCCCAAATCTGCAATGTCATCATTTGAAAGAAACCACATTTTTATATAGCTATCTACTTTTGATAAAGACACCTTCACATGGTTATTTTTAGTTATTGTCTTATTGTATGGCGGTATGCCTGTCTGCCATTTGTATTGTTTGCAGACGCATTTTAATTATTATCTACAGTTTATATGATAAGCCGATTTGTGTATACAAGTTTATTCCAATCAGTTGACACTGTCTACAAAAGTATAAGCGTTAAATCAGTACGATTTTCAGACATTCGGCAGTTCATTAGCCTGCTCATTCCGTTCATTAACTGTACATATATCACATTTTATAAGTCTGTTATCGGTAAAGAAGGAATTTTGAATTTTTATTCCAGGTTCGCGACCTGTATGTGTATAATGCAATCAATCATTCGAATATTTCTCTGTAAAAGAAGATCAGTCATTGCGTTTTGCTAATTTGTTTACATTTCATCTATTTCCATAAAATGCGAGAAAATGAAATTGTTTCGTGGTTTTTAGCTACATAATATATTGCACTTTGAACTTTAACCAAATGCAAAGATATGGTGGTTTTCTTAATAGCTGTTTCGGATCTGGCCGTCTATTAAATTGCCAGAAATTAAACCAGATTTTTATATAAATGCTAAGGTGTAGCATTTTTACACTAATTTTGACTGTAAGCTTCAGCACTTTTCTACAGACCTTTTATTCACATTAACCATTTTCATATAGGCAATCCCTTGGACCCAAGGAAATTTTTTTCTCTATGCCACCTAGACACAGAACTAATTATGGTCTGAATGATCCTATCACTATGGCTTGCATAAATTACAATAAATACAAAAACCTAATTGATTTCAATATGAGTAGGGAACATTATAAATCTGTAGTTTTAAGTAAATTATAATTTGTAATCTAAAATAAGTTGTACTTATAAGATGAAATAAATAAATAAATAAATAAATAGATAGTCAACAGCATACGCGCCCTTAAAGTCTGCAAAAAAATTTGTAATCCCGTCTTAACAAAATAAATCGTAATCGCCTTAAAATAAAAGCCTGCTGAATAAAATTGAAGCAACTTCGTTAAGTAACTGAGAGTGAAATTGCCCTTATAGTTTCCATGAGCACTAGCTGTATAGCCTTCTTGTTGATTGGAAGACATATTGAATTGATGCGGGTTAACTTGCTCTAAATATTCGCAATTGGTTCTTCCGCATGCGCCTGTCGACTAACCGTGCGTTTTTTTCTCTTTTTATTGTCTCGAAGTTATGACCGCAGTGGATCAGTGTTTTCTCAAGTTTATGGCAGAATGTTTTCAACTCTGCAATTCTGCATCCCCTCGAACTCATGTCTGCTTATTTAACAGTATATAGCTATAATTGTTTACCTGTCTTCATATATGTACAAGTAAACAAATTGCTTCCAATTACATAAACAAAACAAAGTATGCTATCGGTTGCTAATCGTGTGTGCATGATAAGTATTAGAACGGAAGGGAACTTTTTTTTTCAATAGAATGATCTGAGAAAAACCCACATACGTTTAAATATAATCGTATTTTGAACAAATCGGTAACTAATTAACACGGAAATGTCTATAAAAGAAGTACAGTCGAACAAGGTTAATTAGAATCTAATGGGCCATTTATTTCAGTCTCGCACTTAAAGGGGTATTCTAGTTAACCAGTTTCTCACTTAGACAGTGTTATCTACGAGTACTGCCAGTTTTGTTGAGGACATATGAAAATATATTCTGAGTACACATAGTAAATCAGGCTTCCAAAATCTATATTACAGACAGATTCGGTGTAACTATTATCGGCCAGTGCGTTTATGGCTGGAAAACCCTAAACAGACGTTTCCATTTTCCATTGAAACACGTATGGTATACCACAGCAACAGTTGATCGCACGTATCTAATACCTACATAAATTGAAAAGAAATGCGCGCTCCTGATAAAACAAATTAAATTTGTACGTGTTGCATTGCATAGCAAATAAAGTCATCATAATCAATAATTATTGTTCTAACCCAGAGCCTAACCGGCACTAGAAAATTATGTTTATATCTGATAAATTAATATAACGCGTTATCTCTGTAAGATATAGAAACTGTTTCACAACTCTAATTAAACTAGTGTTATCTGCGTTTACCGGTCGAACTCTTATAATGGAAGTAATCAAGTCTATTTAAAAAAAAATACTCTATAATCAGAGCTCGCGTTTGAAGGCTAATAAAACTTACAGCTTGGAGATCGGTTTTTTAAACATACGAGTGTTTCAAAGTACCTCGGAAATTCTCAATTAATCACCCCTATCGTGGAATACGCTGAGGGGAACGTTTCAATCATCGTAGAATACATTCGAAGTGAAAGATTCACAAGTCGGTAAAGTGAATGCGTTTAACAACATCTTATGTCGTTTTCAATTGGGGCAGGAAAAACAGTTTTTATGCTCTCGAAATTAGCTGGCTGTCAAATTTCATGTTCCATTTCCATTGGCCGCAAAAAAAAAAGCGAAAGAGAGTCAGAGCAATTTTGCGAATCTCGTTATCTGAGCGGGATTCACACCTACTTACACTAACACTAAAATATTCGTCATTTGTCAAACTTTAGGCCCTAGTTTAGTTATAACCATACGTAAAATGCAACAGAAAAATTTGGAACAGTATGATAATGATTTTTTTTTTTCGTTAAGGCGGTCATAGCGAAAATTCTGTCAGAAAAATTGTTTCCTGCGAAAACAACAAATCAACTTCCACTGATTGTATTCCATCAGAAAAAAAAAATTCTTAAATATGGAACAGTAAAGAAATGAAATATTTCAGTGGAATGATCTGGTTTTTTGTTGTGGAATTGACTGAAAAGTAGATCGGGAAAAGTTTTTCGTGCGTAGTAATACATTATTTTTCAACAAAATTTAAAGATTATTTGTTTATTTTTTTGATAAACTAACTTTATAATTCATAAGCAACATTTGAAGATCAATATTGAGCTCAACTTCAACCATTAGAATTAAGTGCTCTAAAAAAGCAAAAGAAACTTTTTACGGTATGGCTATAACTAGGGCCTTGAAGTGTGTTATTAATTACGTATTGACAAGACAAGTCTGTAACAAATAGAGAAAAATGTACATTTGGCTGCCGCAATGGATATAAACATAAATTGAGTGCATTTTTATAAGCATAAATTACAATTTAAGAACACCTGACTTTTAAAACACGCACTAACCCCAAATGCAAAGAAAGAAAAATCTCGTTTTATGTTCCATTGGGCACGAAAAATATAAAATCTGAAAAATCCCAGTGGAAAACAACATTAGAAAACGATCGAAGTGAAACTTCTCATACAAACTTTGACATTTCAAATACGCAGCTAATCCATTGCGTATCATATCGTTTGCTGTGCGGTTTCGTTGTGATTTTCTAACTTTTGTAAGTTCGAAACATCAAAAGCATATCAAAATGTTGCTTTATTTAAAGAAAGTACGAAATAAATGAACTTTATTTACAATTTGAATAACAATTGTGCTTGAGAAAACTCGCGTCGAATCCGAAAGTTCCATTATGTCCTTTGCAGTTCTTCTTATATATGCACGCATTTTCCTCTCGTTAAATGCTCTTTCTACGTCGTTTATTATACCCAAATGCAAGCCTATACTATCCATTTACTTTTAATTTGATTACATTTTAAATTACTTTGCTCTATCTCTACTGTCATTTAATGCAAAACAGCTGATTTGCCGTCAACTTTGAATGAGAATACGTGTCGATAAGGAAGTTTCTCCCGGCGGATTTCACGACGTACGAGGTACGAGTTTATCGAAAGTGAAAGAGAATCGAGTATGCTAAGTGAATCTCCACGATAGGGGTGATTATATCTGTTAATTTGTCTAAAAAAATGGTACGTCTTCTTACAGACACGAATTAAGAGAGGGGACTGTTGTTTTTCATTTGCTGGGTAGAAATATGTATGTCTTTATTTGTCAGTACAAAAATATGACTGCCACGTTTTCAGTGAATTGCCACCCCTTTTGCTGTTTCCAAGTATAGGAAAACAACATCAGCGATAACTGCCCAGCGCTGTCTCAGACGTGTCAACTTAATACCGAAGTTTTTTTTCCATACAACTGGTGATTTGCAATCAATCAGCGAGGAATAAGTGTGGAATTCACTGACCCATATAACTACGGGGAAATGAATGTGAACGGAATAGAATAAAAGTCTTGGTACTGGGTAGCTACACTTTTTATCGTATCAATTTTGCGATTGCAAACGAAACGTTGTTCAAGTCAGTTAGTTACTACAGTGTAGCAAAGTCCAACAACTTTTTGATTGAACATTGTTATTGATTTTGATTTGGTATGCGTGCGCACAAGTGAACTGTTCATCAAGGCAATTAGTTCTTGAGGCTTGAGCAACATGTGTTTTGTTTTCTGTCGTAATCGCATAAAAGCGAACCTGCTACACTGCGGTACAACCGACTGTGAAACAAATTGATTTCAAATGCACTTTAAACAATTTGTCTTATGTGGTATTCGATTGGGCTTCTTCAGATTTGCTCTCAGATTTCAGATTTCGTATTCCTAATCGAACATAAAAACGTCACTTGCTCTTTTTTGTGTTCATATTCGTGCGATTTGAATATTTGTAGTCTTCTTCGACACTTTTCTAAGCGATTCGAAATTACCGTCCCGATTTATTTCTAAATATTTATATACATAAATAATTTACGAAAGTTGATGCACCTGATGGAATGCCTTTCATTAGGTTCGTTCGGGTACTTTTTTGCAAACGTAAAATTATTTAAAATTTGCTAAGAAACTGTGGAAATGCGATCACGTACTGAGAAAATTTAAAAAAATGAGAGAGAAATCCATTTCCCCTCTTTTCATTTTTTCGTAATTTTCTACTCGCTGAATTTCGACTTACTGAAAAATGAAAACAGCCAACTAAGTGACAGCTCAAAAGTTTGACATGTAAAACTAGTTATTTTCGTTTTCAACGACGTCAGAGGAACAAGTTATAACTGAATGTTCTCCTAGAATATGTTAGCGCATTCAAATGGAAAGTTTAATAGGCATTTAGTTTGAAAAAATTCAATTCCAACTTATTTTGTAGATGCTGCATTTTTCAATTATGCCAAACATGACATTTCTTAAACTTTTTGTAAGAAAACCGGTCAGGTACTTCTCTTGAAATTGAGAGAATTCTCTCTCGATTTTAGAGATTTGACATTTTTCATTTTTCTATACTTAAAGTACACGAACGGACCTTTTGCTGTAGAAAAAATTCACGAAAACGTAAACCGATTCCACCAGTTGTCAAACTCCAACGCAAAAGTGCTCTGAAATCTGAAAAAGATTGCTTTTTTGTACCAAACGAACATATAAAATGGTCTGAGAGCAAAAAAAAGTGCTCTGACAGCGCCCAATCGAATACCACATTACTCGTATTCGTATCTATCAAATCTGTTGGTTCTACCAGCAAGATAGTTGTATTGCCTTAAAAAATGCCATTCCTGGATTTTTTTTCTATGCTCCAGGGATCACCATTCACCAATTACTTATTTGCGCCTTCTAGTTGCGATTATAAATTTATGGAAGTTCACAATAATTGAGGAATTGGTATGGAAAAAAGTAACTATTGTGAAATATTTCAGTTTCCATTTTGACAGTAGTCCCCCGATAATGCGAATTTCTCCAAAATGCGTATCGAAAAATCTTTAAATCTTCAACCTTTAAAATGTGAATTTTTTGTAAAAGTTTTTATGTTTCACTTGTTTCTCTTGCGCGTTTTGCATTTTTACATATTTTATTCTCGTTTTTCTTGTGAATTAATAAATATTGAATATTTTGTGTTGTTTTTAATGGATTTGAAATTTTTCATCCAGTAATGTGAATCCCTCTAAAAATAGAATCCGACAACGCCTTGTTTTTAATTAGTTCACATTATCGAGGGACTACTGTATTACCTACCTACTTAAATTCAATATTCAAACCGAAAAAATAATCACCTAAACATGAATACGCTATAATCATCAAGGTTTAATTACATATAATTTGGTTATGTTGGTGTTGGATACGAAAATTGACTTTACGTTTCAATTGTTCTATAATAGGTGTGTTTTTTTTTTAGCTTCGATCTCAGCAAAGTAAAGTAGGATTTTTAGCACGCAATTACAACAACTTTTGGGAATCTCGAAGCGTTAAGCAGAGCGTAGTTGTTGTAATTGCATACTTTAAACCGCATTTACACCATCACGCACGCGCAATTTTGCAACAAAACCGAAAAGAGAGATCCGTTTATCAGCAGTCAATACTATGAAAGGCGTAAGAATGAGATCACAAATCAGACGCCTAAAGTGTCATGGATGTTCTACTCATAATTATAGATACGTAAAACGGAAATAGACACGGGTTCCGCTCACCAACATTTCTGCAATTGCTTGAAAACATTAATGTTTCTGATTTGGAACATGTGAAATGAGATTGGTTATTAGTTTCAGTAAAATAAACCAACAATTCATCAATCAGTTACACGAAAAAATAAATAATTGTCCGTTCATCATTTCCGGAAGCCATATTGTTTTATAGGAATGCGGAATTTAGTCATTGCTATAAAAATATCAACATGCAGAGCTTTCCTATAATTCCTATCACGCAAACAAGATGGCCGACCTAAATACGTGTCACGTTTTTTTGCGTGTTAGGTAATGCTGTCCCTTTCGGTCACACTCACACGGCTATTTAGTATTTAGCATCCATTTAATTTTGCATGATAGGAATGTGTGACCGTGTAAATGCAGCATTACTTTGCTTTGCTGAGATCGAACGTCAGAAAACAGGCTAAATAATGGACACGACACATAATTTCGGTATAATCACCACAGTCCACATTGGCTTAAGCTGGATTACTCCCATGCGTGTCTTATTATGGCTTTTCGTAGTCAACAGCTTTCCTTTCCTTAGAACAGAATTTCTTGCCAATCTCTAATCATCCATTAAGTGAATTGTTCGTATATAAAAAGTGTGTGACATGTCCCTCTTCTAGACAGTTGTTTGGTGGTGAAATTGATACCAATTATATTATTTTTTCCTTTACCAATGTACTCATTAACAAATAGTACTATCCCTTACAACATCTTCGCAATACGAAACACGAGTTCATACATCATACTGTGGTGTGGAATGTATCGTATAACCTAAAATGGTGAAGTGAAAACAACCCCTTAGTCACCAAACAAGTTCCACCCAAGTGTCACTTCCAATTGGAGACTGGAACCTGTCAAGTAAATGTATTTCACCACTGAACCTTGTTCTAGAACCACTTAGAATTAGCTAGAAAGTTCTCGTAGATGGCGGAGCGGGTATAAAAGGACAGCTTTTAGAAGAGGGCGAGACAGTTGATTTATAACAGTGATTGGTTAAAGTTCGAGATAGTAATAGTTTGTGAAGATAAATAAGTGAAAAGTAATAGAGTAAATAAAGTGATTGGTTTGAAACGTTGAAGAATTGTTTAAGTAATAGTGTTCTGGTACTTAATAAGTGAAATATTAGAATAGTCGATAAAAGTGTAATAAAAGTGAATTTTATTAGAGAAGTTAAACGGAATAGTGTTTTATCTTTACGAATCCCAGCCTGAATGTAACATTGGTGTCAGAAGTGGGATAAAACTTATTCTGTGCTAAGTGTCTGAGTGCAGCTAAAAAAAAAAAAAAAAAAAAAAAAAGTGAATTTGTGATTTTCTAAACTACAAGAGACAAACAAAATGGGTCGTATATTACTACATCTAAGCATACCCCAATTGAAAAGTGAACTAGAAAAGCGGAATCTCTCCACAGCTGGAGGGAAAAGTGACCTCATACTTCGTCTGCAGGAAGCTGTCCAAAACGAGGGAGAAGATCCAAAAACCATGCTATTCGACGTGTCAGAAGAACAAGTAAGTACAGGCGTTGACATTAGCTCTATGATGGAATTACTTCTTGCCAAGATGGAAGAACAGAAGAATTCTCTAGAAGAACAGAAAAATTCTATGGAATCTAAGTTCGCAGAACAGAAGAATTCCATGGAATTGAAGTTCGCAGAACAGAAGAATTCTCTAGAAGAACAAAAGAATTCTTTAGAAGAACAGAAAAATTCCATTGTCGCCGCACAAAAAGACGCCGTGGAAGAATTTAAGAATGTTCTAGATGTAAAAATCGACGCTATTGATGAGAAATTAAACCAGCATGAAACCAAGTTCGAGGAAATTAATGAAACGTTTCATAGACACGAGACAAACATCGAGAACGTAGCCAAAGAACTTGGAACAAACATCAAGAACATAGCCAGAGAGTTCGGCACAAACATCGAGAACATAACTAAAGAGCTCGAAAAAGTCAAGAAGCAGAAGGCTCGGGAATATTCTGCTGACTGCCCAAGAAGGAAGGAGATGCAACCACCCGTTTTTGATGGTCAAACATCATGGCCAATTTATAAGAGACAGTTCGAAGCAGCTGCAACGACCAATGGATGGGACGACGAGGAAAAGTCGATTGCATTAACGCTCGCATTACGAGGTACAGCTGCAGAATTGCTTCAAACTATCTCCGAAGAAAAACAACGCGACTACGTGGCTTTGGTGAAGGCTATTGAGATGCGATTTGGTGACGACCATATGCAGCAAGTATATAGAGTGCAACTTCGCAGTCGAATCCAGAAGAGGGGGGAAACACTCCAACAGTTGCAAGCGGATATCGAAAGGCTAGCGCACTTGTCTTATCCCAATGCCGGCGAAGATGTCATCAATGAAATGGCTATTGAGGCATTTACACAAGCCATAGAGGACAGACAACTACAGATGGCTTTACGAATGGCTGGAAAGAAAACTCTTCCTGAGGCACTGGCATTTGCCTTAACGATGAAAGCTGCTGACCAAGCATCTCAAGGGTTTCACCGCGTGAGAGAAATGACATCCGTTGAATGCTCGTGCCAGAGAACCGAAGTAGTAGACCGTAACAGTTCTCGAAGGGGACCGATCCGTTGCTGGAACTGCAACAAAATTGGACATCTTCAACGACAGTGCAGAGCCGAACGTAGACAGGGCAGTTGTCCACATTGCAGAACTAGAAACGAGGAGGCGTTTGAGCATTCGGCGGATGGAACGTCACAAAGCCATCAGTCGGGAAACGAGTAAGAACCAACTTCGCGGGGCAGAAGCTGGTTTCTGGAATCGACGCCCCCAGGACCACAATTCAGGTTTCCCAGACCAAACGATGTAATAGGAGCCTGACAGTGGAAGCCCATATCGGCCAGAAAAAGTATGTGGCTACAATCGATACAGGTGCCACCGCTTCCATAATCAGAAGGGACATCGTTCGCCAATCATGGCTGCACAACACCAGCAGCTACTGTCTGAAAACAGCAACTGGAGCAACAGCAAAGGTGTATGGTGAGGTACTCTTGACGATAAACCTTGCAGGAATAGTCTTCTCCCATGC
This sequence comes from Cheilosia vernalis, assembly GCA_949126925.1. NCBI lineage: Eukaryota > Metazoa > Arthropoda > Insecta > Diptera > Syrphidae > Cheilosia > Cheilosia vernalis. Next base: position 13,042,924 of record OX421358.1, read on the forward strand.
ATTCTTAGTGGCTGATATATGTGACGAATGCATCATCGGAATCGACTTTATGAAGACGCATGATATAGTGCTCGACATCGGTTCGCAAGTTATAAAGTACAAGAACGTCGAGATTCCGATGGTTTACGGGAACGAGAACGTCGCAGCTCTACGGACAGTTGTAAGTGAGGACGAAATATTACCACCTTCGTCAGAGACAGTTATTTGGACAAAGCTGGAAGGTGACCCTGGGAGCCACCGATTCTACCTAGTCGAGCCAGATCCAGAAAATTATTATCAGAGCTATATTGTCGGAAAGATGCTGGTTGAACCTAAAAACAGCTTGGTTCCCGTTCGTGTCCTCAATGTGGAAAACAAAAGCGTGAAACTAAAGCAAGGGGAAGTGATTGGAAAGTGCGTACCGATTACTGCGGTCACAAAGTTGTCCAATGCAAGTCCTGTGAAACCGGTTAGACCTACGGAGATATCGGAAATGAAAAAGAATATACTCGGAGAGTGCGAGCTGGATCAGGAGCAGCGATCCATGGCAGGGAGTCTAATCAATGAGTTTGCTGATATATTTGCTTCACAGAACGGCGAGTATGGCCGAACACATCTCGTACAACACCGAATCGACACCGGAGATGCGAGACCGATTCGTCAGCCTCCCCGACGACTACCATTGGCTAAGCAGACGGAGGTTGCAGAAATGGTATCGACGATGGAAAAGGAAGGACTGATTGAAAGCTCAAAAAGTCCGTGGGCATCGCCGGTCGTCCTGGTCAAGAAGAAAGACGGAAGTACGAGATTCTGCGTGGACTATCGCCAACTCAACAACGTCACCAAGAAGGATAGCTACCCCCTGCCAAGAATTGACGACACCCTGGACACACTATCCGGAGCCAAATGGTTTTCGACTCTTGATCTGAAGAGTGGCTACTGGCAAGTGCAGATCCATCCAGAAGACCGCGAGAAAACAGCATTCACAGCAGGAAACGGGCTTTGGCAGTTTACAGTAATGCCATTTGGACTGTGCAATGCTCCAGCAACCTTTGAGCGTCTAATGGAGCGCGTTTTGCTGGGACTAACGTGGAAAACCTGTTTGGTCTACCTGGACGATGTCATCGTAGTAGGAAAAACTTTTAACGAACATCGAGATAACCTTAAGGAGGTGTTCCAAAGGCTACGAAGTGCGCAACTAAAACTTAACCCGAAGAAGTGTTCCTTATTTAGACCAGAAGTGAAGTACCTCGGGCACATCATCTCTTCCAAAGGAGTCAAGACTGATCCGGAGAAGGTCGATGCAGTGAAAAACTGGCCGGTACCCAAAGACAAACATCAACTGAGAAGCTTCCTGGGACTTGCGACCTATTACAGACGATTTGTAAAGGACTTTGCCAGGATCGCAAAGAGCTTGCATCAACTGACAGAAAAAGGCAAACAATTCAAATGGTCGGATGAGTGCGAAAAGAGCTTCAAGGAACTTAAACAACAGTTGTGCAACGCCCCCATACTAGCGTACCCCACCCCTGGGAAAACATTTATTGTGGATGCAGGCGCTAGTAATGTGGGAATTGGAGCCGTTCTTTCCCAGGTGCACGATGGCCAAGAGAAAGTAGTTTCCTACTTCAGCAAAGTTCTCTCAAAGCCAGAAAGGAACTACTGTGTTACCAGGCGCGAACTCCTTGCTTTGGTATTGGCAACAAAACATTTCCATAAGTACCTTTATGGGCGGAAATTCATCCTCCGCACAGACCATGCATCTTTAAAGTGGCTGCTGCACTTTAAGAATCCTGAAGGCCAAGTCGCAAGGTGGATCGAACGGCTGCAGATGTACGACTACGAAATACAACATCGAAAGGGAAGTCTTCACTCTAATGCAGACGCTCTCTCCCGTCGACCGTGCAAAGCAAATTGCAAACATTGCTTACGACACGAGGAAAAAGATGTCGCGTCCGTTCAAAGGGTGAGAGCTATGCCCATTGGTGGCTGGAGTGCGCGGGAAATACGGGAGGCTCAAAGGGAAGATCCGGATATCGAACCGATTATCGCCTGGAAGGAGCATGAGGGAAAACCAGACTGGCAGGAGATATCCAATAGGAGCCCCGAGCTGAAGGCATACTGGGCGCAGTGGGACTCCCTTCACGTACAAGACGGCATTCTAAAAAGAAGATGGGAAAGCCCGGATGGAAAGTCGTTCGTAATGCAGCTTGTTGTACCCAGGTCAAAGGTTATGGAAGTGCTCAGGGAATTGCATGATGGAGTGTCTGGAGGCCACTTGGGAATCAATAAAACGCTCGAAAAAGTGCGGGAACGCTTTTACTGGATTCATTCAAGGGAGGACGTTGAAACTTGGTGCAGGAAATGCGTTGCATGTGCAGCCAGCAAAGGTCCGAGATTGAAAGTCCGTGGCAAAATGCATCAATACAATGTTGGAGCCCCTTTCGAAAGGATAGCAGTTGATATTGCGGGACCGTTTCCTGAAACAAATAATGGAAATCGTTACATCCTCGTTGTTATGGACTATTTCAGTAAGTGGCCTGAAGCATTTGCTATCCCAAATCAAGAAGCTAAAACCGTGGTGGAGCAAATCGTCAATAACTGGGTAAGCAGATTCGGTGTACCAATGGAACTGCATTCAGACCAAGGACGGAACTTCGAATCGAAGATTTTCCAAGGAGTATGCCAGTTACTCGGGATTCACAAGACAAGGACAACCCCGCTTCATCCACAATCAGATGGGATGGTGGAGCGCTTCAACAGGACACTGAATGAACACCTCTCTAAGGTCGTTGGCGAAGACCAGAGAGACTGGGATAAGCAGATTCCCATGTTTTTATTGGCTTATCGAGGAGCAGTGCATAACACCACAGGACATACTCCATCTGAAATCTTATTTGGTCGAACAGTCCGCCTACCTAGCGAGTTGATGTTTGGATATCCATGCGAAGAGCCCAAGAATGAGGAGGAATACGTCACAGACCTCAGGGATATCATAAGGGACGTGCATCGAGACACTAGGGATAAGATTAAGATAGCCAGTGACCGCATGAAAACGAGGTACGATACTAAAACGACAACTACAGGATTCCAGGAAGGAGATTTGGTATGGCTATATAACCCTCATCGAAGGAAAGGTTTATCGCCTAAGCTACAACAAGACTGGGAAGGGCCCTACACAATCGTAAAGCGCATCAACGACGTTGTCTATCGCATCCAACGAGGAAGAGGCAAGCTGAAAGTCGTTCATGTGGATCGTCTTCATCGTTATAATGGTGAAAATGTTAACGAGTTTGTTCGGGACGAACAAGTTTAAGAGGGGGACATTGTGGTGTGGAATGTATCGTGTAACCTAAAATGGTGAAGTGAAAACAACCCCTTAGTCACCAAACAAGTTCCACCCAAGTGTCACTTCCAATTGGAGACTGGAACCTGTCAAGTAAATGTATTTCACCACTGAACCTTGTTCTAGAACCACTTAGAATTAGCTAGAAAGTTCTCGTAGATGGCGGAGCGGGTATAAAAGGACAGCTTTTAGAAGAGGGCGAGACAGTTGATTTATAACAGTGATTGGTTAAAGTTCGAGATAGTAATAGTTTGTGAAGATAAATAAGTGAAAAGTAATAGAGTAAATAAAGTGATTGGTTTGAAACGTTGAAGAATTGTTTAAGTAATAGTGTTCTGGTACTTAATAAGTGAAATATTAGAATAGTCGATAAAAGTGTAATAAAAGTGAATTTTATTAGAGAAGTTAAACGGAATAGTGTTTTATCTTTACGAATCCCAGCCTGAATGTAACAATACCATAGGAAACAGAAAGATTGATTGATAATTAATTCGCTTCGTAAACTTTAAGGTGTCACGTGAAAAGCGCTACTTCATGAGCAAGTCGCCTCTTAAATTTTAGCAGGAGAACTATAATTTTGATAAACGTATAAAGACATTCATTCGAATGTCGACTTTAAATTTACGGAATCTTACTATTGCGAAATTTGTACGGAAAATATAGCCACTGTGAACTTCTAAAACTTAGACGCGAAACGAAAAATGTTGGTAAGGCCCATGGAATTTTATTAGCAAAGAACCACATGCCGCCGTAAAGTATATATGTATTTCCATAGTAACGTAAACAGAAAAAAGGCATTTTTCATAAAAGTTTCAATATCTAAAGCGGCATATTCACAGTTAAAAGTCTCATCAATCATGAGATAGTGTATTAGCAAATTTTGTTTGATGTTGCATATACACCTAAGCATGAGTTTTCAACAATCATTTATTTTTAATAAAAATATACACGGGAGAAACAGGTGCAAATGAAAGAAGTTTTCGCATGACAATCGTCTAAATAAGCTGAAGAACCGCTCAAAATAAATTTCCGCTGTCTGCTTGCTATTTTGCTCTGCCACTGTCAACACGAAAATGAACATTATGCTTGATTAAAAACAGTAAACAGGTAATCACCAATATACACTGTCAATCACTTGAGCAAAAATTCAATCTTTTTGATTTTGCTTCAAGGAGACACACAACGTATAGGCATACGTGTCTCATTGGCCGCGTTCCACTGCCCGCTAGTCTTCTAGCACAAAATATCCCAGATGAAGGAACGCTCGCGCAGCGGCAGCGGCAAAGTGACTTTTCTTCATAAATAATTTCGTGTCGCATAATTATTTCCAAACTACATTTAAAAAGAAATGGTACATGTTATAGAAACCATAGTAATATCGGAATTGCTATTTTACTTACCTTATTACCAATTTTATCACAATTGCAGCTCGGCTTCGTATTTTTGTTTTTATTTTGTAGACGTTTGAACGATTTCCTTTGACAGCTGTTTTTTTTTTTTTGTTTTTTTTTCTCTCAAAGCAGCGGGTAGTTTTGCGCTAGATTAGGCTTTTTTCTTTTTTAGTTCAGAGCTGAGCACTGAACAGAGTTCGAGCATTATGAGCGCGCTCTGAACCATACGTGCTCAGAGCATTCAGAGGATGTTTTGTTTTTCCTGTTTTTTTTTGTCCTTCAAATGTGACTGGAAGTGTGCATGTACATGTGTACTCAGCTTTTTACTCAGGATGCTCATTCAATTTATTCTGAGCTCATAGAGCGCGCTCTGATCATGCTCTGAGCGAAAAAAGAAACACAAATTCGAGCTCTGAAGTGTCTGAGCTAAAAAAGAAACACGAACTTTTTGTATAACAGTTTAGGTTGTGCTCTGAACTAAAAAAGAAAAACGCCTATTGAGAAATTTCCCTGAAAGGGATATTTCACAAAAAGTGCTAGACGACTAGCGCAAATGGTAAAATGTCAATTTTTTTTATATAGAGTTCGACATGCCGCTGCTCATCTAGCGGGCAGTGGAACGCGGCCATTTTCACTAATCAACTCACACATGCTTGAAGAGTTTTTTAGTAGTGTATGTGCCGCTTAATGCCCAAAACACATGTGCAGAACTCACTGCGCAGCAAGATTAGAATACACATGTTGATATGATTATAGACACACGTAAATTCTGCACTCACTGCAGTACTGCAACATGTCTCTATTTCTAAATTTTCTGCAAAATTCAAGGCTACCACAACACAAACGAAAATAAATTGTAATTTCAAGTATTTGGCATCATCGCCTTTTGACACTGCTGATCGTGTTTGTTTTTGTTTTGGTTGTAAGCACATCAGCTGCTTAGTCGGCGAATGACTGTAGCCATATTAGCCGCTGCAATGGATGTCAAATAATTTTCTGCACATCTATTTTACTTGCAGCACTGCACTCTGCGCTGCGTACAGAATTTCTGCACATGTGTTTTGGGCATAATACATCCAATGACTTCTTAATGAATCCAGCCGTCACTTCAGTTTTGGAGTAAGCGTTTTTTTATTTTAATAAAAGAAGGATGAACAACTAGCTATATAAAGATTATAAATAAATAAATATTCAGGTACCACTAAGCAACTGCTCCAAAGCTATACAAAGATCCAAATATCTTTAGGTAAATATATAAATAAAAAACGGTAACAAATCCTACATTAGTTCCAACTCTCTCGAGGCATTTACCACATGCAAATTTGTAATGAAAGTAAACTAGCGTTTTCTCACTCCGAGCCGAAAACCGTGTTTTACTAGTTTTCGTTTGACGTTTCAATCAGCTGTGAGACACTCACCGTTAAACTTCGGTGCAAACTTTTGTGGTTACAAATTTCAATCGCAGCTAGTGCTCTCTTTTTTACCTTTGCATTAGTTAAAAATTAATTTTTTATGCTAATGAAATAGGTACATGATAATAATAATAATTGTGGAAAATGATTTTAAGTTGTGAGTTGTGACAAATGTTTGGTCAGCCATTTTGCTGAATTTGCTGAATATTGCAAAATATGTGTTTGTTTCAACAACCCAATACCTAACGCTTGGAAGTCGTTTTCGTGACTTTAAACGATTCGTTTTGAAAACTGAAATATGTGGAAGAAAACTTATATTTTCGATGCAGCTTTCGATTGTTTTCGCGAAAGCTCGGTTTTCGGCTCGGTGTGAAAAGGCTATTACTTTGTTTTCCGCTGTGAAACAGTAGCGCGTGTTTATTTGTGGAACATGCCTGAATTTGGCTACTAACAGTCCATATATACATAATAAGTAAGCGAGTTAATAAGTAAGTGAGTAATTTTATCTAATCTGAAAAGCATTGTCAACAAATGAAGGTTATATTGGATAATGACTGTTGTAATGACTAGGACAGTATTCTCTATGTAATTGCCGTTAATGGATTTCGTTGCCGTTGAAAGTTATGCGAAGGGAATTCCACAATAGGGAACAATAACTCGCTTACCTTGGACAAATTACAAGGGCACTTTGCGATTCTAAACTATCATCGCTTGGTTAATCAATTTTATAATTTGTTACTTCAAAACTTTTCAATGACAATTGTAGATAAATAGACTTTTTTTTTATTTTTCTTGGCGCACTATTTATTGCAGTACAATTTAAGTGAGTTATTCGATTTTTCTTGCAACAATTTGTTTAGTTTTATTACACATTTCATTTGACTAACTTGAAGCGTACTTTATTATGTTGTTTAGAGTAGGTAAAACACGAACCGTCAAAAAGAAGAAAAAATTTTCTATTTCTGTCAGAGTTCGCATATTGCAATTTGTGTTTCTTTTTTCATCCAGAGCTCACTCTTTTAACAAAGAGTAAATGGATTTTTTTATTGAAGATCCGAGAGAATCGCTCCGAAATTCGGAATGAAATTCTTTGGAGCACTTTTGCAATAGTAGCTGTACTTGTAGCCTGTGAGTGGTAGCTGGTAGGTACCATAATGTGAGCTTTGGTTTTCTCTATAGCTACTCTTTTGTTTGTTTTCTATAGCAAATATTAATGTTTTAATAGGTCAAATAAATATACATGCATTTTGCACACAATTATATATTTTCGGATCACATAGCGCAAATTTTGTTTTTAACAACACAGCACACATTTCAATTTGACATTTTGCTAGTTATAGCTAGTGAATTGAGGGCAATTCTTGAAAAAAAAAAATATTCCCAACAAATCTGTCATGTTAAGAATTGACCTGGAAGTGAACTTTCTTTTTTAATGAAACATAGAAAACAAAAACATAGAATTAGCACTTCTAGATTAGGTTTTTCAATAGGACGGGCAATAATTTTCTTCAATCGAAAGTGCCATTGGTTTGAGTACCTATACCTACATTTGAGCACAACCATTTTTGACAGCTAACCATATCCTTTTCCTTTACTTTTAAATCTAACGAAGTTTTACCAATTCTTACGAATTTTTACTCAATGCCGTTCCCTAGCTCGAAAAATTCGTGAAAGAGAGTGTCATCGAGTGAGCAAGATATTACCCCTCCACTAAGAATATTACGAATTTTTACTCAACAAATTTCCTGGTGTAAGAAGTGGTAAATCTGTCAGTCACCTTACAATTAACAGCTGATTTGAGGTTTGTTATCCCATTTGTTTTGATTTTTTGCGTATTAAAATGGTATCAACAGGCGGGAAAATAAAATTGAATGTTCTTCTCAATATTAATTTCGAAAGAGGCAACGAAATTCTTCCCGGCAAGGAGTAATCTCCCCCATTTAATACTTAATGCAGTGTCGCTTTTCCCTCTTCTTGAATACTTGTAGTTCAATCAGTCAAACTCTTCCTCATGAGTTCGATAAATTTCAGATCGCTTTCATCACTACTTAGATGATGTAGAATTAGGATAGTACTCGAGTTTATAAGACCTTTTAACGAATTTTCGTACCACTTTTTTGAATATGTGAATTATGTATCTGTCAGTTTTCGTAGATTCCTACAAAAGCGTTCCCTAACTTTTTTGTAAGTGTCTCTCTCTGTGAGAGAATTTGTCCCCACCACTGCCATTTTGACAGTCTTTTCCATTTTTACTACAAAAGCAAAGGGACAGACCTATAATCATGATCAGGAATGCATAAACTGATGCAAGAAAATTAAAGTTGAGTGTGAAAATTGTGTCAAACTACCAGTAAACATTTTTAGTTTCGGCTCAAATTTGTTTCCCTAATACAAATTTCGCAAATTAAGCTTTCGTAGATTTAATGCCAAGTAAAAAAAATGTTATTAGTACCTACGGCGGTATATAAATACAAACAAATTATGATCAAACAGCTCGTGTCACAAAAACAAATCAGACTGCTCTCAAGAGCTTATGCTCCTTATTAAAAATGGGATTGAAATGTGGTTAAATGACATAATTGTAACATGCATTAAATGAAAAACCACATTTGATATAATCAACTGTCAGACAAGGAAATATGTCTCTTCCAAACTAGCACCGTTTCCACGAAGTCCCATATACAAGCTGTAAATGTAATTTATATTTAAATTTTCCAATGCGTTGAACTGTAAAGCAATCCAATTTAGGTCGTTAATCAAAAATGTGTCAACTAGAAGAGCAACGTGGTACGTGACTAGCCTCCATCAATCGAAATTATGGATCAAATTACTCGCACCTTCCTGAAAACAGACGGCTCACACATGACAGCTCTATATTATTACCGAGTGGAGATTAACAAGTCCAAAGCAATCAAATGTTTACACTAATTGCAAATGTTTTCCATTTAGCTATACACTCTGTGAAACAATTATATACTTTGTTCATCGAGATAAGATACACAAAACAAACTTAACTATGTCAATTCCATCACGGGTATATTGGGGCAATAAAGGGCAATATAATATTTAAAACATGTCACAAATTTAGTAGCGCTTTGCTGGCGTTTTGAGTTATTTCACAATTTTTCCAAAGTTTGTAGATGATAACATTAGAAGGACTCTGATTGATGTCACTCAGATAATTAACCAAGCAAACACGGATTAGTTATTTCCTTCAGTTTAATTGTGCAGTCTTTTCTATAGTACTAGTGCTGATGCGTGTGCATTTTTCCGATTAGATTTTCGGCCTTCATACTATTAATGACGCGTTTGAAATTATAAAATTAAAATCTGTAAATGAGTGAAGCAAAGTATTTCCTTGTTACCATTTCGTAGTCATATTGTTTTGATAAGCTAAGCAAACGTAGACACTATAAGTGTCTACTCGTATATACGCCAATCAGGATGTTAAAACTTGTGTGTGGTTTCAAAACCTTTAGCCACGAATATTTTTAATTAACTGTGCCAATATTTATTTTGTTTGGATAACTAATGAGGTAGCAGCCGAGTAAATTTACACATATTTGAATAAACATACTTTTTTAGAGTTCTATATAAGTAAACATACAGCTGCCAGGTGTCAGATCCGTGTTTTCGGAACACTTAAAAATCCCAAGCCAAAGAAATTATTTGAAAACAAAAAATTGACAACAATTTATTCACCACAATAGTAGTCCAATTACACCTGGGGCACATTCAAAAAGCTATAGTTATCTTAAATCGACTAGAGTGGTCTGTACTAGATGTACCCTGGACGCAAAATCTGTATTGCGGTAACGTCACTTTTCCTACGTCATTCACATTTACGAACTGTCAGCCTGATTAGATTCGTCGGCTACCCCATTATAGACCTAAACTGACAAAAACTATCGATCTAGGCTAATCTAAGCTGAGTCAGCCACCTATCAGATTTACTAAACGAGATACTTGAACGTCCCCATTAACACTTAAATGGTTGTTCTAACACTCGTGCACATATACCTCAAGCTATACACATTTATTGTTCGTGTTTGTTTGAGCTACAGACATGCACAGAAAATAACATAATAGAAAAGAACAGTTACTGTGTTTTAAACCCTTGTGCTTCTCGTATAACGCATTCTTTACTGAACCTTCTTAAATGGAAGAGCGTATTTGTTTTGTTTTGACAGCTTTCACTAACTTGTGCTGCTCTGTTTCTGTTATGTTCCAGTTCTTTCTACAAGAATCACATCCATGACTTGGCCGAAATTTGACACCTCAACTGTGTAAAATACTTTGACGCCGGGCACTATCATGGTGAGCATGGTGTATATAGAATTATTTATTAAATATAAACGTACCTATTATATAAATTATACACACAATAACGCATCTAGTCAACCGTTGAACGGTTAATTGTTCGGTAAGTAAGGGACTTAGTTAAGTAGTAATATTTTTCTATTAATGGACGCTTCCATACCACCAAATTTGACGTTCATCTGACATAATAATAAAACTATTATTATAAAAAGTAATAGAACAGTTTTGTAGACAAATTAGAAATACATAGAGCATGCAGATTGCCAAATTTATATAAAATAATATAGGCATATCTATAAAATTTGCTACAAATTTTGAGGTTAGGTTAGTATAAGTGTGTTCCATCCAGCACACGGGTTACCTGATCACAGAACGCAATTATTACAACTGTTGCGAGTCTCGAAGTGTCAAGTAGAGCGTGGTTGTTGTAATTGAGTGCTGAAAATTATACTTTACATTGCACATCCTTTGAGAGCCTGTCAGCATTTTTATTTTTTTTGCTATTTTGCTCTTTTTTATATTAAAAATTCTAATTTCCAAATAAGTAAGACGGACGGTGTTATGCAAACTAATGTCGTGCTTTTCTCATCGGCCCTTTTCTTCCACTTTTCCGTTTATTTTAAATTTGACTCTATGAATTGTCAACCGAGTATTCAGGTAGGATTCTCTTGACTAGATTTATCCGTTCCCATTATAAAAACTGAAATACGTCAAGTCAGTTAGCTGTCAGCCTTACTAAACTAGAAATGTGAACGTCCCAATTATAAGTCATATTAGGTCTGTTCCCTTACGATAATGCATTCGAATACATCAGTCAAACTTCGTTCCCTTACCCAAAAGTTGGTTAGAAGTGAACGAAGTTTGACTAATGTATTCGAATGTATTCGAATGCAATGTGGTAAGGGAACAGACCTAATGACTTTCCATATGAGTCTGTATAGAGTATTGTATACTACATTAAGTCAATGGTCTGTCATTAATTTTGTTTTTGTTGCTTGCACCGATATGACATTCGTTTTAATCACATTTGAGAAACAACGTTTTCGAAGATTGTTTATTTTTCCATTTCATATGACATTCAGAAATAGAATAAGCGAGCAGATACTAAACATTTCTAAAAATGGTGTAAATGTAAAGACTTTACGAACACGCACAATGGCGAAATTTTCCATATAAAATAACCATTGTGACCTTCAAAATATTTAGTGTGAAGATTGCAAATGTTTATTAGTAAGCAAAAAAAATAAAAATGCTGACAGGCATTTTATGAGTGCATCAAAATCGTGTAAAGTAAGCTTCTGTATTATCGACAAATGTGCACTGTCAGTGTCTACATCGAAAGAATCAACAAAAGTAATTAAAATATTTACGAGACAATGATGAGCATTATTCGCATTGATAAGTAAAAGATAAGAAGATTAGGCGACTTAAGTGTCTGACGATGACGAGTGTAATATATCCAGTTATCTAGCTGTGCGTTCTAATCTCAGTCATTGAAATTAAGACTTAAGTTCTGTATCTTCCTTTCGATGTGGAATGATAAAAGAAGTAAACTAATCAAATTTAACTTAATACTTTGGGTTGCAGTTATTATTATCTGCTGTGCTGATGAAATTTCATATTATTCTTAAAAAATTTATAATTTTTGTTTGCACCAGCAAGCCGTCAATTACATTACCTACAGTAAGATAAGACTGTGTGCCAATTATTTATCATCAAGTCAAGTTTGCATACAAGTGTCAGCCATTATAGGATTGAGCGGACTTAAGATGGTGTCAACAATTAATGAGAGAACAGTGAACTTTAGTAAAGTTCTTCATCGGAGTTTCAAAAGCTGTGAACATTTGTCAAATTTGACAGGCATTTTGCCTTATTTCGTTTTTCATTGAAGATGAAAAGAGAGATTGCCCCGAAATTGAATTCTTTTCTCCAATGGAAAACGCCATTAGATGTCACTTCGGAGATAAATTCATGTTACTTGGTACATTGAAAAAAGAAGAAGGAAAAATCGAACTGTCTATGAAATTTTGGATAAAGTGAATAAAGGCAAAATTTTACCTTGTCATGGGAAATTTTGTTATTTCGGTACTGTGACGATGCTTTTTGCCAAACATTACTGGCCGCGATCCAATGCACGCTAGACGTCTAGCACAAAATATCCCATTTGAAGGAACGGTCGCGCTAGAACGATAGCGCCAGCGGCAAAGTGACATTTGGCACTATTTTTCCAATCTATCAATGTATGTTATGAACTTACACTTATTACCAATTTTATCACAATATCAGCTCATCTTCGTATTTTTTGTAAACGTTTGAACGATTTCCTTTGACAGGTCGTTCTTTTTTGTTCTCTCTCAATCCAGCGAGTACTTTTTCGCTAGATTGAGAAATTTCCCTGAAAGAGTATTTCACAAAAAGTGCTATTCGTCCAGCGCAAATGGTGAAATGCCAATTTTCTTTATATGCGGCCTTACTAATAATCAATCACTAATGTCGACAACTAGTTAGATGTCAGCTTTAGTAAAAATGTACAGCTTTTGTGAAATGGTACCAATAAACAATTAGACCTCCACATTTACTAGTCCTACAACTTTCTTAGAATCTATTACATTTTTTGTCATTGCAGAATTCAAATTTCATAATTTGTTTTCCTGAAAAACAAGGTCAATGGTCACTTTCACAAGGAGGATTTTATTCTAAAAGAAGGAATACATAAATTGCAATTAAATTTGCCCAACACATATCTTTCCAATGCTCTTTGAGACTTATTATAAGCAAAAAACAAAACACAAAATAGGAAATGCACAAAATATCCGCTGATCTGTCAAATATCATATGCAAATCAGTAATGCCCTATCGTTCGATCGGACACAATTTTCAGTACTTTTATGGTACGCTTTCCATTGTTTTCTAATACTACCTCGCGATTTCTTTATGAGTGCATTTGTGTCGTAATAAAATCCCTTTCAAATTATTCACCACCAAAGCACAGTTTATTTGAATGGTTTCATTTATTCGTAGGCTGACGATGAAAATTAAAACTTATTAGTGGTCTAAACATCACAATTGCATCGTTAGCAAGAGAATATTTTTGAAAATAGAAATAATAGCTGGCTCATTCATTTCAGAATGAATAACAATCGCACGTAGGAAGCGTGTTAAGAACTTATCGCTTCCGGGTTTGAAAATAAATACAATTTAACTTATAAAAAATTGTATGGCTTATATATTACTTAATTGGGGAAACTTAGAAACCGACAAAAGTTGAAATTCGAACTGAAAAATATAAAACGCATATTCTCGTACTACCTGTGAGGCTGTACTTGCACCCCTAGAAGTTAATAAACTTGTTATTTTGCATGTATTTTGCTGAGTTCTGATAATTCTATTTTTATAACTATATTTTCCGCGAAGGGAACCTTTTCACGCCAACCATTGTCTCATTAGAGATCCTCATTCTCGGTAAACAAACTCCTTTTGCAAAGAGTTTTAAAATTGTTGGTTGTTAAAATTGGTTGCAACAAAATATCTACCTGTGTCGCCTAAGGTACTGAGAATTGTTGCAAAAAGGTATGAACCGTCCAAACTTAAGTAAGAAGATATTTTATTCTGTTTGCGAAGACTGTCAAGAAAGTCTTGGAAATATCCCAAACTTATATAGGTATAATTTAGTTTTTATTAAGCAACTATTTAAAAAGGAAAACCAATCAAATTGTAGCGGTAAAACAAGATAAAACAGAAAAAAACACAGAAATATATGCTTCACGTGTTTAGAAATAAAACAAAAACGCAATATTTTTCAATATTTTGCATACATTTGTACAAATTTGTGTGTGATAGACTTAAAAACCATTTGCGTTGTTGTATTACAACGAATAAAATTAGAAAACATTCACAATTTACTAAAATTAATTAATAATTATTGTAAACGCTCAGGCTGAACATCTTAAATTCTCTCCTATTTCGAAATTTAATACCGCGATTTTGGATGGTAGCTAATGTCCGAGATAAACATGGCTTTCTCAACACTAACATTTAACCCTACATACAGTTAGCGATAGTCTGGCAACTATATTTGTTTATTGGTAAAGGGATTTTGGAAAGTGTGGAGTCTTTTCGTAAAGTGCCAGACTAAAGTTGATTATTGGTAAGGCCGATGGAGTTTGACATGCCGCTGGTCATCTAGTGGGCAGTGGTACGCGGCCAATGTACTTATTCTGAAGTCTGTGGTGCTGATGATGCGTCACAACACAATAGGTTTGTTCAGTGATGCCAGACTTTTGCGGACTGAACTGCCCACGACGATTATCAAAAACAGCAAAAAACACTATTTTTGTTTGTTCTGAGAGATGAGCAAATTAAATTTTTCGCCCTTTCAGCTTATTTTGAAAGGCGAAATGCCCTCACAATCATGCTTATTTTGAGATTCGAACGAATAGTCAATTCTAACGAATGTCTCTATTCGTTCGAATGAACTTTGTGTATTTTGATATTCGAACGAATAAAATTCGCTATCGAGAATGTCATCAAATGAATTCAAGTGAATTTTACTTTCGCAATCGGCTGTCTGATGTCATTTAACATTTCTATTTGTATACAAAACTCATATTTTGTCCGGGAAATTCGTTGAAAGTGAAAATTAATCATTAGAAACATGGCAATTGTTCCAAGTACGTTTAATCTTCTTATTATTTTCATTTGTTTAAAGATTTGTAAGAAATTGTCGCCTTGACAAAAATCCATTTGAATATGTTATGGATGCGTTACTTTTTTCCACGTAGCTCCGTCTTTACTTGGAGTTCCAAAATTATTTAGCTTGTCGGCGGCATCCTTCCAAAATCGTCCTATATCTACACGGTTCGTTGAGAACTCTTTTGCAACTTCATGATTCTCCTCCATGAGCCTGATCAACATTTCTTTTTGCTCCCGGTTTGTCCAATGGGAATGCGTCCTATATAAAGGAAGTCTATGTTTTCTTACTTTAAACAGCAAATTTAAACTTACATTTTTGTAAATAAACCGTCAGAAAAATGTTGAAGGGAAGCAATTGCTGTTCAGCGTTAGGAAAATACACACGAATAAAAAATGACATTTGTTTCGAACGATTAGAATGTCAAAATACGATAAACATTCGAAAGGCAAATGAACTTTCGATTGATAGGAAATCTGTTCGAATGTCAAAATACGGGTTCTTCGAATTCGAGACACTTTCGAACGAAATCGAATCTCAAAATAAGCGTTAATGAGTAATTACCCACGATCTTCTATCATTTGGTTTGTTTATTTACTTTTGTAGTAGGAACTAATAAAAATACCGTCAAAATGGCAGTCGCAGTGGTAGTAATCTATGAAAAATGACAGATACAAATAAAAAATAAATAGTTGGCGCAACAGGAACAGGTCCGTAGGGACTCTAGGTGTAGCTTCTCACAACCAATCGTTTTGTGTGAGTTTTTAAGTTTTTTCTTGGAACGAATGGAAGGGATCTAAATTTTATACCGATTCCAAACGGCTAATCGAGAAGTTCTTTCTATACAGTTATACCCTTGGATGTTTGTAAGAAGGTCGCGAGAGGACAGATACTTAAATTCAAAAAAATTCAAAAAAGTGTTACGAAGAAGAAATTTCTTGGGCAAATATTTGCATTTTTTTTTTTTGTGAAGGGAAAATGGTTTGTTCTTTATTTTTTGCTCTCTTCTGCCCAACTTTTGCGTAAGGGAACGAAATTTGGCTAATATTTTCAAATGCATTATCGTTTATCGTTAGGGAACAGACCTAATGGGCACATTCAAGAATCTATTTATCTTAAGTCGACTAGATTGGTCTGGATAAGATGCAACGAAAAAACTAGGCCCATTTTATTCACTCGAAGTTGAACACAACTCGGGGAGTTTTCCATATAAAAACCACCAAGTTGTGTTCAACTTCGAGTGAATAAAATGGGCCTAAATTGGTCGCGAACGTCAATTTTCCTACGTCATCCACATGTCCGAACCTGATCCGAACTGTCAACTTAGTATTCAGTCACGAATTACGTGCTAAAACTCCTACTTTACTTTGTTTTGCTGAGATCGAACACTCCTAATGTAAAATAAGCGCTTTTATACCGAATTGTAGTTAAATTTCTTGACTGTTGTGTGACAAAGTTATTAACAAATCGTCCCTCTTTCAATTTCAGAGACATTAGGAGATAAACTGTGTAAAGCATGGGACGACCAATTACAGAAAAAAGCCAAAACTGGCAAGGATCCCAGTCTATTGCGAGCCAGTTGGAATGTGTTTGGTTGGAAGTTTTCCCTATTCGGAATAGGAATATTCTTCATCGAAATGTGTACCAAGTAAGTTGCGTTTTGCTAAGCGGTTCACCATCAATAAATCAATTCGACTTTCAGAGTATCGCAACCCACATTCCTTGGTGGGCTGATAACATTTTATTCGGTGAAAACTGCAGATGACGGATTGACTGAAGCCTATCTCTACGCATTAGGGATCATTCTATGCAGTGCGTTGAACGTCCTTGCTATACATCCATACATGCTGGGCCTTATGCACATGGGCATGAAAATCCGTGTTGCCTTGTGCAGTATGATATATCGTAAATCGTTGCGATTGAGCAAGAACGCTCTTATCGGTACAACTGTGGGCCAAGTTGTAAATCTTATATCGAACGACGTGGGCCGCATGGATATGGCTGCGTATTTCGTGCACTATCTGTGGCTGGGACCGGTGGAGACAGTCATAATTACATATCTAATGTACATGCAGGTGAGCAGGCATAAGAGTTTTCATGTTTTCCACAAAAGCCTAACCAATATTCACTTTAATTTTCAGATTGGCGTCGCGGCGGTGTTCGGTGTTGCATTTATGTTGTTATTCTTACCGCTGCAAATGTTTCTTGGCAAAAAGACGTCTGTTCTGCGTCTACGCACTGCCTTGCGGACAGACGAGCGGGTACGTATGATGAACGAAATCATCCAGGGCATTCAAGTGATCAAAATGTACGCGTGGGAGATTCCATTTGGGAAAATGGTTGCCCTGGCTCGTAAAAAGGAAATTATACCAATTCGCCATGTGTCCTACATTCGTGGTATAGTGCTGTCCTTTATAGCGTTTCTCACTCGTGTGTCGATCTTTGCCAGTTTAGTGGGCTATGTACTTCTTGGATTTGTGCTGACGCCAAAGCAGGCCTTTATGGTGACAGCCTATTTCAATGTTCTGCGGATGACAATGACTGTGTCCTTTCCTCAAGGTAAGTTCCAAGTGAACACACATAAACGGGCCCAATGCACATTGATGTCTTTTTTCCTAGGTATCTCCCAACTGGCCGAGGCGCTGGTCTCCTTCAAGAGAATTGAAAAGTTCATGCTGTACGAGGAGACAAAAGTTCGTGACAAATCGATGGATAACGATATCGTTGAAGACCTCACAACAAGCAACCAGTCGACGATTGTCAAGGGCGACGGACCGATAGAGATTATCAGCGATGAGAAGAACTTGAAACTGAAAAAGAAACCCGTCACTAATGGCAATGCAACTCTATCAGAAGCTGGAATCATAATATCTAACCTGAAGGCTAAGTGGGACTTTTCCTCGACTGAGTACACATTAGACGATGTCAATCTGCGAGTGCAGCCGGGAACTCTGGTGGCAATCATCGGTCCAGTTGGCTCTGGCAAGTCAAGTCTTCTTCAGTCGATTTTGGGTGAGCTGCAACCGGAATCGGGTACAGTCACCGTGAATGGCACATTCTCGTACGCATCTCAGGAGCCCTGGCTATTTGGAGGCACTGTAAGACAGAATATTCTCTTCGGCCAGCCAATGGACAAGCAACGCTACCGGACTGTGGTGAAGAAGTGTGCACTGGAGAGAGATTTGGAGCTGCTGCCGTACGGTGACAAGACTATCGTTGGTGAACGTGGGGCCTCGCTGTCAGGCGGTCAAAAAGCGAGAATCAGTCTGGCACGCGCAGTCTACCGTAATACGTCGGTTTATCTGCTCGACGATCCTCTCAGCGCCGTGGATACGCACGTTGGGCGCCATTTGTTTGACCAGTGCATGCGGGGCTTCCTGCGAGAGAACATTGTTATCCTGATCACTCATCAGTTGCAATTCCTGCAGCACGCCGATCAAATTGTCATCATGGACAGGGGTAAGGTCAGTGCAGTCGGCTCCTACGACTCGTTGAGAGAAAGTGGCTTGGACTTTGCCAAAATGTTGCACGACCCGGAGCAGGACGACGAAAAAGAGGAACAGTCGAGGTCGAGATCTGGCAGCAAGCTGCATCAACGGCAGAATAGCGAATCTTCGATAAATTCGGTGGCTGAGTCGCAAACAGATGAGGCACCAAAACAAGCACAGGAGTCGAGCGGGCAGGGTCGCATCGGACTTAAGATGTACGCTAAGTATTTCCAGGCCTTCGGCGGTTGGCTTGTCTTCAGCATCGTGTGCTTCCTATGCGTGTTGACTCAGGTCTTTGCATCGGGAGGCGATTTCTTTTTGTCCTATTGGGTAAACAAGCGCGGAGCTCCGGCAGAAGCGGATGAGCGATTGGCAAGTAATGACACTTACCCTGTGACAACGCCGCCAAACATCATCATGGAGGATATCACTGGGCTGTTTAAGAACCTCGGAGTCGATTCAGAATCGGACATCGTGGACATCTATATATTCACCGGTATTATAGTAGCTACGATAATAGTGACACTCGGAAGGAGTTTCCTCTTCTTCAACTGCGCGATGAGGGCTTCGACACATTTGCATAACGCCATGTTCCGCGGAGTGACCAGGGCCACCATGTACTTCTTCAATACGAACCCATCTGGGCGTATTCTGAACCGGTTCTCAAAGGACATGGGCCAGGTTGATGAGATTCTGCCGGCTGTGATAATGGATGTTGTGCAGATATTCCTCCAGCTCTTCGGAATCGTAATCGTCGTGGCGATTGTTAATCCATTGTTCCTTGTGCCCACAGCAATCCTGTGTATTATATTCTACTACTTGCGTGCGTTCTACTTGAAGACATCGCGCGACATCAAGCGCTTGGAAGCAATCAGTAAGTACTGTGTCCAGTTTTTTGTTAACAACTGTTACAACTTTGCTCTCTGATTTTCAGCTCGATCACCGGTGTACTCCCATTTGGCGACATCTTTAGACGGGCTGTCGACAATTCGCTCTTATGGCGCCCAGCGGATTCTCACGGCCGAGTTCGACAACCACCAGGATCTGCATAGTTCTGCATACTACTTGTTCATCTCCACAAACAGATCGTTCGGTTTCTGGTTAGACTGCTCCTGCGTTGTGTATATCGCGATAATAACGCTCAGTTTCTTCCTCTTCCCACCGGAGAATGGCGGAAATGTTGGTCTGGCATTAACCCAAGCAATCAGCATGACGGGCATGGTGCAATGGGGCATGCGGCAATCGGCCGAGTTGGAGAACACTATGACCGCTGTGGAGCGGGTTGTTGAATATGATACAATCGAAACGGAAGGCGCACTCGAGTCGGCTGCAGACAAAAAACCACCAAAGGAGTGGCCAGAGAAGGGCAAAATCGTTTTCGACGACCTGAGCTTAAGCTACTTCCCCGATCCAAAGGCGGATAAGGTTCTCAAGCATCTTAATCTGGAAATCAAATCTTCCGAGAAGATCGGCATTGTGGGTCGTACCGGCGCTGGCAAATCCTCCTTGATAAACGCTCTCTTCCGGCTCTCCTTCAACGATGGTTCGGTGGTGATCGACCACAGAAACACCAACGACTTGGGCCTGCATGATCTGCGAAGCAAGATTTCAATTATTCCCCAGGAACCGGTGCTGTTCTCGGGCACTATGCGCTATAACTTGGATCCATTCGACGAGTACTCGGACGAGAAATTGTGGAAGTCCTTGGATGAGGTAAGTTGGACAATTATCAACATAAGTGATACCCTTAATCATTGTACGTTGTTTTGCAGGTAAAATTGAAGAAAGTTGTAGCCGATCTACCCTTCGGCTTACAGAGTAAAATCTCCGAGGGTGGCAGCAACTTTAGTGTTGGCCAGCGGCAACTGGTGTGCTTGGCGCGTGCAATACTTCGTGAGAATAAGATCCTGGTGATGGATGAGGCGACAGCCAATGTTGATCCACAGACCGACGGGCTCATTCAGCAGACAATACGAGATAAATTCAAGAATTGTACGGTTCTGACGATTGCTCATCGCTTGCACACAGTTATGGACTCGGACAAGGTGTTGGTGATGGATGCGGGACAAGCAATTGAATTTGGTTCACCCTACGAACTGCTGACCGACTCGGAAACGAAGGTATTCCAAGCAATGGTCAACCAGCTGGGCAAGGGCACCTATGAGCATTTGTTGAAGGTCGCCAAACAGGTAGGTTCGACTTTATTTTATTACATTCTGAAAGAAAAAGAGTTTGACAGTCCAGCCAGCTGCATGCGCTTTAATTTTGACTAGAGTTCGTCCAGTGGTAGAAATTCTACGATTATAGTAACGTGGTTTATGCGCAAAATATTCGAAAACAAATTGTACACAGCATTGCATCTCTGCAAAATCCAAAATAAAAGAAAATCAAGCGAATAAGTTGTGTAAGGGCAGGAAAGTGGATCTTAACTATTTTCCTTCACCTATTTATATACCTATAAGGTTCTTCCGGAGACGTTGGTGTAGCTCCTTCGGACCTGAACTTCGCGCATAACCGTCTTCTTCTAACTTAAGTCTACTCGATTTGCCGCCTAGTTGGTATTCTTTATAAATCCAATCGTTTTTGCTTGCCGAATGAATGCAGCACATCAAACGCGGCATAATAATAAGACCAGTGATGCGACATCGATGCGCATTTTTTTTTTACGTTTCTGAACTTACCCATCATTTTAACTATTACTTTTAATTTTCAACACATTCTCTTTATTTTACAGGCCCACGAAGACAACTTAAAGGAAAAATCGGAATGAGCTACCAGAAAATAAAATCCAACCAAAACTGTGAAGAAAAAAAGTAAAAGAAGAGATGAAATCTTAATGTGAAGTGCTATTACAAAACCGATACGTTACTCAATAACAAACACAAATAAGACTTCAAAACTATACAATATACTTAATAAACAATTAATTTACAATATTTTGTATAAACTTCAGGGCTAGCTAAAAGCAAAGTATAAAAGTACACATATACGTACCTACGTTTAATTTTAAGTTATCAACTGCCCCCGTTACTTGTATAATTTAAAGAAAACTATAAATTATTTTTATATAAACTATTAAAATGTGAAAGAATGCCTAAAGACCGTCGTTACAACTCACACACACACAAAAAGTGCCTTTATGTCAATCGAAATATTGTTGCTGTTCTCTTATATTTTGTATTTTGTACATCAAATTCGTCCCAGTCCCAGTCACATTGTAAAGAAACCGAATTTTGTAAAAAAAAAAAAAAAA
Source organism: Cheilosia vernalis (assembly GCA_949126925.1). Lineage (NCBI taxonomy): Eukaryota > Metazoa > Arthropoda > Insecta > Diptera > Syrphidae > Cheilosia > Cheilosia vernalis. The sequence continues at coordinate 13,064,803 of OX421358.1, forward strand.
ACATTCTATTGCAATACCAGATTAACCGGCCATGGTGTATTCGATGTGCATTCTTCATCACACAGCAGCACTTGGTCATATGTTAACTCTTTAGACATTTTGTCGTTATGTATTACATAAGCCAAGTAAACTGCATAAATGTAAGTAACTAAATGTAGTAATGTTAGGAACAAAAAAAAAGAAGCAAAATATCTTATACTTGTTGATATGTAATTTATACACCTTTTAAAAAGAGATTTTAAAATGTACCATAAACTTTATTTAAAATGCCAGAAATATAAGCCGCTGTATAAACGGTTACAAAATAACTGAAAATTCATTTAATTTGGAAGTGCACCTAAACATGACCTCCCTTCTGCAATTGTTAAATTGTTATTTATTGGATATAATAGAGGGCGTTGGGAATGGTAAGTAGAGAGGAAACTGGGATGTGGATGGAACTGCTGGAACCTAATGCTCAAATTCCGCATAACACAATTCGTATGCGAGCAAATCCGCCTGAACTTTTGTTCGCATAGGAAAAAAATTGGTGTTCTCAAAGTTGTTCGGGTTTTTTTTTTCACCTGTGCGAAAATTATATTCACCTTTCGATAGAGGTAGAATCTTTAGTTTGAAAAGGAACTTTGCAATTTTTAGAAACAGTGATTTTCAAATGAATTTTAGTAAAATATAACGCTTTTGTTTATCAGAATACGATTATAGTGTTACGAGAGCCAACAATTGTTAAATATTGTGCGAAAATTCTTAAATTTCAGAGAATCTTTACAAATGAAACTTTTTTCTTACACCGCTCTTTTTTTTTGCTACTTTTCAGAATTTTGCAACAATCTCCCGGATTGTTAGAGAAAGGTTATAAATTTTAGTTTTAGTTTTACAATACAATATAGACTGTAAATACTCGTAGATCATTCCCACACAACTTTTCTTTTATAAATTGAACCAAATCACTTTACAATTAGATGTCGTTTAGATTGTTCCGCTTGTGAGCTAGACACTACTTCTATGAAAGGTTAGATGCACGTTTTCAAATAAATTTTGATATGAAAACCTTTTAGCTTTGATTTTTATTTATAAATATATAAAAATTAATTGAATATTATTCATAAATTATACATATCAACTCATTTTTATATCTACATACTTTTAAGATCGCGTTCAATTTAGTTTTAAAAAGTCCCTAAAAAAGGGCCGATGAAAGAAAAATGTGCCTTTTTCTGATGCTACTACGTAAATTTAGTTTTTTCTCCCAATATTTAGCAAGTATTAGCCGGCTTTACGCTATGATGGGGAACCGCGTTATAATTTAAACGTATTCATTTTGAAATCACAGTTTTTGAAAAAAAATTTTAAGTACTATTCACATGAGCGCGAGTTGCGAACAAATGAATTTAAATGTATTTATGAATTAAAAATTGATTTTTATACTAGCTCAATTTACAATTATTACAGCAATTGAAAATTCTTGCAGCGAACTGTCCCACTTTATTCACAATCCACATAAAAAATTAGCGGATCCACAAACCCACGAATGAAAAAAATCTATCGAAGTTAACATTGAACAATGATTGAAGTGATTGAAGTGTCAAAAATATTCGCTTGTTCGCTGTTCGTTCGCAATTGGCTCTCATGTGAATAGTCCTTAAATGTGAATTTTCCAACTAATAAAAAGGAACAAAGGAATAGCAAATTGTATTAGTGTCCTCGAAAAAGGTACCAAATTGTCGCACAACGGTCACGCTGTTCTCATCCGACATCCTTCTCGCTACCGAAAAAGGTTGCGTGTGGGAAAGCTCGCCTGGAATATTCAGGAACAAAGCGATATAAGAACAGGAAATATTGGAAGTTGTCAGTCAGAGATTAATGAATAAATTCCATTATCTTTGTTGTCAGTTCGCGACATCACTCACACATTTATAGAATCCGCCCATACGTGAACCCTTTCCGACACCGCCATTGCGGAAAAAAACCGCACAAAATCAAGGCACTGGTTTGTCTGATGTCAAGTACAGAATAAAATGTAAAAAAAAATTGACAGGCTGTGAAAAAAAAACAATACTCAAATTTCAATTGTTTGGCGGATTGGTGTTTGCGATTGACAAAAGAAAGAAATATTAATTTCATTTAAATTGTTTAATTGATTTTAACTTGTCTTTTATTTTCTCACACACAAATCACAAACAATCCATTTTTTGAAGTATCGAACTCATAATTTCGTATAAAAATAAATAAAAAAAAATAAATAGTTGGCGCAACAGGTCTGGGGGTCGATTCTGGTTCTATGAAAAAGTGAAACGAAAATATATTCACCCTTTCACCGCATTTTCGATTCTCGTTCCATGAAAATGTGAAACCAAACGCCAAAATTTTTCATATGAATAAATTCTTTTCACGGGCCAAATTGCCAGTGAAAGTTTTTAGTGGAGTTTGTAAATTGAGAGCCCAATTTCATACAACATAGTGTGCGATATTGAATTCACCACAGCTTTTTTCACTTATTGAACCAGAATCGCATTTTAGTACAAAGTGAATCGAAAAAATGAAAGCAATACGTGAAAGCGAATGTGAAAACGATTTATTCGATTCACTCTTTCACAGAACCAGAATTGACCCCCTGTAGGGGCCCAGGGCCTAGCTTCTCGCAACCATTCGTTTTGTGTGAGTTTTTAATTTTTGGAACGAATGGAAGGGATCTACAATTTTATGCCGAATCCAAACGGCCGATTGAGAAGCTCTTTCAAGACAATTATACTCTCGGATGTTTGTCAGACGTTCGCGAGAGGTGGCGCAGTGAAAAAAACCCTGAGTTGGAATTTGGGTTTTTGCGGGATTCGAACCTGGACCCCTCGCTTAGTAGTCCAACACTAACCACTAAGCCACTGCGACCACCCATAATTTCGTATACGAGATGCAAATCCGCATGGAAAACACAGACGAGTAGAAATTGTCGTATGCACATTTCGAGAGTTGCAAGTTTCAGTTTTTCGAATCGCATCGGAGATTTAGACAGATAAAAATATGCAAGAATTTTCAAGAATTGGGGTCCTGGAACTGAAAGATTTGTCGAGAGTGTTGAGAAGCGGTGTCATGCTTGCAAAGTAGACTAGGCTCGTCGGACGGGGTGGTCCTTGCCTTCGCTATCAACCTAACCTAGAACAAAACATAAGGTTTATTCGCGTCCATTGCCAAGCCAAGCAATAAAAATCTGTCGAACTCAAAAAATTTAACGAAACTTTCAGAGAGATGAAAATATACTCCAAAGTACCCCGAAGGGTCACTTTCATCTTCGGCATAGGTATATTTCACGTCACAACAACATATGAAACATTCAAGGAGAACAGTCAACCATCACCGAACTCAGTGAAGAAATTTTCTATACAAAATTGTTATTGTGATTTACAAAATATTGGGTCGTATGAATAAAACGTAGCAATTGCTTTTACTCAAGAGAAATGTCAAAATCGAACGTTTGGTATGAATAAAAACTCGGATCGGTATGAAAAAAAGCAAATGCTATGCAAATTCTGAGACTGCTATTTAGTTGACTCAGACATTTTGCTAAATATATTGTACGCACATTTACATTTTTAACATAAACCAATCTAAGAATTGTGAATACCTAGTTAAGTTTAATTCTGATTGTACAGGAAAACCAACGAAATACCTACGGAAAAAGCAGCAATTGTTTCGTCTCAAGCGAAGTATGGACTGGGAACTATTATTTGGCTAATATTTCTTTCAGATGAAAATATTTAGACAGAATCATATGTAAGGTATATAGCGGAGATCTGGGCTTCTAGGTCGCCAGTTCAACCTCTCGGTAATTCATAGTTCTGCTTTAACTAATTGTCTAGTGTGTTAACAAATAACAATATCGGATACAATTCCCGGCACCTGAAGAAGAAATGAAGCATCAACAAGCCATTTGGCAAACAAAAATCATATTTCCAGGTGCGATTGAAGCTAAACATTGTACATACCTATTTATATTTCTGAATTTTAAGTTCTGTTCGAATGTGTTACCTTTCCTTTAAAAATGTTATCCCCTAGGTTACCTATACGGAAATTTAAATTTGAGGTTGGAATGACTGCACCACCCGTTATATTCTTAATTTGAATTTTGAATTTGTTTTTTTGGAGAACTTTCAAAATTTAATTGTATAGGATTTAGGAAATAGACATGCTATTTATTCGAATGCGAAATAATGGATGAACAATAAAAAGCAAGAGTAGTTAGCGACTTGAGATCGACAGTAACTGCCTATCAGATATATTATGTCGATTTCCATTGGGACAGAAAAAGCACTTTTTTTCAGAGTCAGAGCAGTTTTTCTGCTCTCGAAATCAGCTGGCTGTCAGATTTCATGTTCCATTGGCCGCAAAAAAAACACTTTTTTTGAGAGTCAGAGCAATTTTTCGAATCTCGATATCTGAGCAGGATTCACATCTACTTACACTAACACCAAAACATTTGCCTTTTGTCAAACTTTAAAGTGTGTATTAATTACGTATTTAGAAGACCAGTCTGTGAAAAATAAAGAAAAATTTACATTTGGCCGACGCAATGGGTATCAACACAAATTGAGTGGATTTTTATAAGCATAAATTGCAATTTAAGAACAGCTGACTTTTCAAACACGCACTACCACAAATGCGGAGGAAGAAAAATCTCGTTTTATGTTCCATTGGGCACGAAATATCTGAGATCTGAGAGCAAATCTGTAAAATCCCAATGGAAATCGACATTAATAAGTGTCAGACGGCTATAGCCCTCATTTGTATGACAAATCAATAGTCGCACATGGCTATGTCCGTAATAACTTATTCTTGAATGCCGCATAACAAAGCTAGCTTCCTTAGTTGCATAGGCAAACTAACCTAGAATACGATCCATCCCCAGATCACCCGCCCGTAATTTTAATTGTTACCTATTGTCTCAGTGAAAGAGACGTCTACTATTATTTTCCCTTGCGAATGGTATCTGGATTGTGTCTAGACTGCTAAACGATAGAGCTTATTTTGGACATGGCTTACTAAGCTACCTACTGTTGAACAAAACTATTTTGGGAGAGGTTTATCCGACACAAGACACAACAGATGAAAACCGACCGCAACATGATATTTGTTTAACGTGAATAAGTCCGGGAAATTAGTTAGGTTAGGTTTATGGGTGGGTACGTCAGATCGAGTCTTGCCGCACCCCACTTAGGTCCATGTGTGGACCCATTGTGATGCACATGTTGGGGGTTAGCCGATGTTGTTGGCGATAGTGTCATTCCCTCTCGGTTACTCGACCTTGTCCAGCCATCCTGATGTATGCTATTTTTAATAAGTTTTCAATTAAGTCGTTCGGAGATGGAGGTCCCTATCGTTCGACCTCACACATTTGGGTATGTATTAGCCGAAGAAACGTATCTGTCTTCTAAGAGCTGCGCAGTTAGCTTTACTTCGCCTGCAAAGAAGTTCTAGTGCAGAGCGAACACAGCTCATTCGTATTGAATAAAAAAGAATACATACACACATATATCTAAAGTTTAAATTACCGACTTTTTATTACAGTAAATGTTACAAAACAGAACATTTGTAATTAAAGATCACTGCTGCATTATTATACACATTAGGAGCCTTAAATCGTTCCGATACATTACAAATATAAAAGAAAACAAGCATAGGTACGAAAGAAACTTAAGAACAATCTCTAAAGACACAGAAAGAAACAGAAACTTAAACTACCATTGTCAGCCAGGCAACAATCAAGCAAAAACCACCCATCGGAGCAAATCGGCTAAATTTCTTATCACCGGTAAGCGCTCTGTAGTATAGTACACCACTAAAAAGCAGAGTTCCTGTGGCCATTAGCGATCCAGTCTATTAGTAAAAAGAACCATTTAAATATAGATAAATATATAAATAAAGCAAAAAAAAAAAACACTCACCAGCAAGGGCCGCTTTGTCAATGGCACAGCCATCAGAGCAATAGAATGGAAAAAATGAAATCTATTTGCAGTTTCGAAAATTGCCTTTGATTCGCCTTTATCGTGGACAGCACTTTCTCTGTGACTACCTATTGCACCCATGATAACAGCAGCAGCTCCACTGATTCCAGCTAAGCGTATGAATGTGTAGTTTTTACCGGCAAGGCGCCATAGGGGTAGGGACACCATTTTGACGGTGTCGCTTGTCACTTTCGAAACAACGTCACTCTGTTTGGGGACGTTTCCTTTCTTTGTTTTCAGTATTTTTATTTGATTTGATTGTGAACACATGGAATAGGAAGGTAATGTTGAACGTAGTTAGTTGTGTTGATGAAAGACAAGGCGAACTATTCAGATGTCTACTTTGCACTATGTTTTAAGATTAGATTCGAAAGTAGCTGACCAGTTACAAATCGTGAGTGGAAAAAGGCTCCATACGAAAACTTGGCACTAACACTGAGTGGAGAAGCGTCACAATCAGAACTACGTGCGACCGATCCTAGCTCTCTTCTAATGAAATCCACAGCTTTAAACACAGTAATGACAGTATTATAGTGATAATGGTTTTAAATTGCAAGCAAAAAAACTCAGCGGCTAGAGCTAGTTTATATTATGTATGTAGTGGCTGCAGAAGCACGGGTAGCGCTCAGTAATGTCGTTTTCCATTGGTTTCACTCGGGGATCCACTCATTTTGTAGTCCAATGGAACAAGAAAACTGCTTCTGATTGAATCCACAACAGTATTGGTGAAATGCCAAAAAATAATCTACGGCAGCCGTCAGTTGACTTGTATAAAATACACAAACTTCACTTGTGTGAGTGCTTCTTGAGTGGATTCTGACTTCAAATCCAGAAGCGAAATTCTCTCCTCAGAATCACCAGAAGAGTATTTTTTGTGCCAATGGAACGGTTTCAGAAGTGATTTTTTCGATTCCGGACTCTCCTGGACGCTTCTTTTTGCCCAATGGAAAACGACATAAGTAGCCAAAGCCTGATCAAATGCTAGACGGCAGTACTCATACCAGTTGCAGGTGGCAGCTGAAGGTGACCTTTGCTAAACAATCTTGTTAATAAGCCACTTTGTTGTGTAAATCAAAACATTTTAATGAGCCTGCCTACAAACTATTACAAACAGTAAATTGTAAGCAAGAATTAGTATGGAAATAACCATAAAAACGCTGAGATTCCGTTTGCTTTCAATTGCGGATACGGCATAATATTGAATGTAACTAATCCTCAACAAAAGAATCCACTGTTAGAGGCATTAATCTGTGATAATGGGATATGATCCAACTACAAACAGCACAAAACTGAAGACGGTGTAGCAAAATTTGTCTATGATATAACCATTCACGAAATGTAGGTAATGATAAGCACACATTGGAATCTTTTACAAAATACACATTTGTTAGAATTAAAATTGTCAGATTTGAATTAAAACGATACTCACGGTACTCCTGACTAAACTGGAAGCCGAGTTGATTACAGCCCGGCTGATTGGGTTCCCAAATACCAGATAACCAATGCTGTCACCGATAGTAGAAGACATTTTGTTTTGATAAATTGGCTGGTATTCGATTTTTACGATGACAAGAGAACTCAATAAAGGAAAGAAGTAATTTTGAAAAATTAGTGGGACTGTTTCATCCGTATAAAATATTAAAATGTACAGCTACGTTGCAGTTGGAAAAATATCCCGGTAAAAAAATGTAAGTACCTACGACTACTTCAACAGAAATAAGTTGCCACTTCTTGTCAATTTTTGACAGCTGATGTAGGGTTACCATTAGTCTTTTTTTATCCACATGTGGTGAATTTAAACATTCCTAATATACAGGCCTATTCGGCAAAATCTTTTATCAATTTGTTCTGTTATTCTGTTATGAATTTTCATACAAAAGTTCGAATTGTCAAAAAATCTTTTACGGGCTCTAAAATTGCTATTCTGTGTGGAAAAATCTTTTATGAATTCTGTTAAGAATCATAACAGAATAAAAGATTGAATTTTGTAACTTTTATTATAAAAGATTTTTATTTAATATGAATTCTTGGATTGAAATGTTTCTCTATATAATTCCAAGGCGACGAAATGCTTACAAATGGAAACAACATGTAATAAATGTGTGTAAAAAAGTAAAAAAGTTGAAAATTGTTTCTAGATTTGTTTAGCCGAAAACACCCATCACTTTTGCTGGAAATAAGATTTAATGGCGCAGGGTCATAAGTCCACAGGCCAAAAGTCCACAATGGACTTTTTACCCACCCAGATGTGCCAAAAGTTCACAATAATTTGGGCCATAGGTTCACAATTTTAAAATGGAAGTAGGCCATAAGTCAACAATTATCCATATGACAAAAAGAGTTGCTTTAACAACTCAAAAAGTATGGGAATGTTTGATAGATGCCGTGAAATAACACGCAACTTCTAAAAATGTACCTTATTTCGCTCTTAAATAGTGTAATAAGAATAACTTCCAACAGTTGGTCTTATTTCACTCCCACAAAGTGCAATAACGCCAACAAAATTTGAGTAATAAGAAGAACCTTGCACCCACCCCGTAATCCATCAGTAAACCTAAGCAGGGGGGTTGCAGAATTCATAGTTTGAAAACGCATTCTTAAAATGATTGCAATGCTGGAGAAGTGTGTCTTGTGGGTTTTGGAGGCAAACACCGCAAATGAGGTCATTACTAGAATTTTTAGCTTCGCTTTGAAGCTCGTTGTCTTCTTCTTCACCTTCTTCATCCGTGAGCCATAAGACCACAATCAGTGAGGCAAAAATTCACAAGAATTTTGTGTGAACTTTTGGCTCATTGTCCATTGTGGACTTTTGGCCTGTGGACTTATGACCCTGCGCCGCGCCTATAGTGACCCATTTGATCTTCCTGGTGTGAGTAATAATTAAAAATTTGCTCCTTTCACCGACAATTTTATGCTATTTTGCAAAAAATTTATCAGGTATTTACAAAAAAAAAGCAAAGCTGTTTGTTTTGAAGGCTCGTAACAGATTTCAATTTTCGAAGCTCTATAACAGAGTTTCATAAAAGTTCGAAACCCAGAATTCGATTTATAAAAGATCTGCTATGGTCGAGACCTTTTATGATTCATAACAGAAAATTCATATCAGATTTCGCAGAATAGGCCCAATTATTTCAAAATTGTTGTATTTGAAGTGACAATGCACGTTTTTCTATTGAATGTTTTTTATTTGCAAATCCATTATACATTGCATCTTGACTTTCAAATGATCACCTAAAAGTTAGAAGAGCTAACCACATTCGACTGATCTGTTACCATCTCTTTGAAAGAGTCCCATATGAAACAATGGGCAACTGCTCTGAAAATGTGCAATAAGGACCATATTCCAGTACATGAGCAGAAAGGCAACCAATAAATTCACAGCTACGTGCTTCAAAAATTTATTTTATTCTACCGCTCCACATTGTCCAGCCCTTTAAAATGCCTCGCCACTAGAAAGTGTTCAGCAGAATCCGATCTACTCGACTTCGGCTTGACTCGTTTGACTTTCTCATAGAACCTTAGCATATCCTCTTCAAGCTTGCGTACAGCACCGTTATCCCAGATTTTGACGACCAAATTCGATCCAACTGCAGACATCGCTAGTGCAAACCGCAACACGGAGTAGCAAAGTTCAGTAATATTCTCTTGATCGAGGACACGGACGCCAGTAGCATTGGGTGCCATATCGGAGAGAACACAATTAACAGGACGACCATTTAGTGCAGCTTTCAATCTCAGCTGAGATTCTGGTTTTGTGAAGTCTGTTGCTCCAAATATTGTTGCACCCTGTTGAAACAAACATTAAATACGACTCAAAATAAAGTGATTTTCCAAAATCTACTTCTACTGGATGAATGTTCAACAAATCCATGCTGAAGACGTCACCTTTGGGTTGATTTTCTCTCTTGCCATGTGCGTTAGTTCGCTCGACAGCGATTTGTGTCCAACTACCGGGTGCTGCGCCACAATCGATAACTATATCGCCTGGCTTAAGGAGTTTGTATTTGTCGTCGATTTCAATCAGTTTAAAGACACTACGGCAGCGGTAGTTCATCATTTTGGCCTTTTCCACGTAAGGATCAGACAGCTGTCGTGTTAACCATTCTTGTGAGCTCTTACTTTTACCTTTTAGGTTATTCGGTATAACTTTGGCATAATTGCGGGCTGACATTGAAAATGTACGAATATTTACGAATGCCATTATAAATTAATTGAATTTAATTGGAAATTATTTCGTGTAGAATAGTTACGTATTTTGTAAATATTCGTCAAACAAAACTGACGTTATTTTGTCAAACAGCTGACTTTTTGGTTGATTGCAGCCATTAGCCGGGTGGGTTTGTCATTTTCATATTAACGGGTACGTTCACAGAGTTGAAGACAAAATGCGATAATGAAGAAAATTAAATGGATACTACTTGGTTCAATCCCTATTGCTTTTCGGTTCCGAGTAACAAAAAATATGTAATATACCTAGTAAATTACATCGACTGCACACTTTTACCAAAATTAAATAAAAAACTGAAAAGTTACAACAGTTACGATTTGGCTTCTGAGATTTTGATCTGAGATTTATGCTTTCAAATCGAATATGAAATTTACTTGATTTTTGTGTGTATTAAAAGCAAAGAAGAACTTGCACTAGAGATCTATTTCAATTGATTGTCACACATTGGCCGCGTTCCACTGCCCGCTAGATGAGCAGCGGCATGTCAAACTCCATATAAAAAAAATTTACATTTTACCATTTGCGCTAGTCGTCCAGCACCTTTCAGGGATATTTCTCAATCTAGTTTTTTTGAGAAAAAAAACAGCTGTCGATGGAAATCGTTCAAACGTCTACAAAATAAAAACAAAAATACGAAGCCGAGCTGCAATTGTGATAAAACTGGTAATAAGGTAAGTAAAATGGCAATTCCGATATCTTTATGGTTTCTATAACATGTACCATTTTTTTTTAAATGTAGTTTGGAAATAATTATGCGACATGAAATTATTTATGAAGGAAAGTCTTATGTTTTTGATGCCAACAAGTCAAATGTCACTTTGCCGCAGCTGCTGCCGCTGCGCGAGCGTTCCTTCATCTGGGATATTTTGTGCTAATAGACTAGCGGGCAGAGGAACGTGGCCATTGCCATACACATAAATTTAATAATTCAGCTAAAAAAGCAATCCTTCCAACGATAAGCATTTCGTAACCAGTGTCAGTGAAAGTATGTGTAAATCAAAGTGATTTGAGATCGAAAAAAAAAGATTTTGCAATTCGAGCATGAAAAACAATCTCGATTAGAAAAACATTTTTTTTTAAGTTGCTACCACCGACTCGCAAAAGTGCCCTGAAATTTGAAAAAGTTTACATAAAAGTTGCTCTGAGAGCAAAAACCCAATGAAAGTTTAAAAAAATTAGGTAATAATGCAGTGTAAAGGGGGCCTAAGGCAGAAGTCCAACGTGACGTGAACTCAACGTAACCTCGATTATACATGAAAGTTCTCCCTGCCGATGTGTCAAAGTCAAAAACTCTTAAAAATGAAAAACAAAAGTCGAACACGGAAGAATAATAATTTGTTCAAAATAAAAATTGTTTATGTGCAATAGCGGCATTAGAGTTTGCCTTAAAAATATATTTATACAAAGTGTCCAGCTGTGAGCTATGTAAACTGTTCTAACCAAATAACATAAAACATGTATAACAAACAAAAAATGCTGATATTCAGACTCGTATGTTTCTCCTTTTGTTTTCTGATTGCATCAGCTTCGAAACAGGTGATTATTTATTTACGTTGCCCTAATTGTTATAGAAACATTAATTCCAAGCAAATTCGTACAAATGAGTTTAAACAAAATGCATATTATAATGTTCCAATGATCCCATAGAGCTGCACCGATGTGGCACGAGATGAGGAAACATTGATGGTATTCTCAACTTTAGGGGGCGGATTAACAGCCGTCGACCCCATAACCAGTGAAATACGTTGGACTATAACCGATGGTAAGTGATAATTGCTATGTAAATACTGTTCAACAATCACACTGGGAAGATTATAAATAATATAACATTTGGGTTCAGCCAACTAGCGTGACTATCGAAGAGTTCAAATCAGTCATGGTAAATTTACGCCACCATTTCTGGTCGATACGTACCCTATATCTATTACAGAGCGCATGGTATTTTGCCAGCGTGGACTCAAATCCACACAGGGAATAGGAAAAATACTATAGACTGGAGTGTTCGGAATTTCTTATCAACTCACCCACTCCACTCTACCGCGTGGTAACGACAAAGTTGCTTCTACGCAGATAAATTGAGTCTCATATTCATTTTCTGCCTGATAGCTAATATCAGGAACGTAGCCAACGATACGTACCTACAGCACAGACGTTATAATTTTTCTAATTTTCTTTTTAGCTCATGACTAATTGGTATTTTTTTTGTTTACACTTACCTTGGGTAAATACAACTGTTATCTGCGTAAGAAAAAAATGTAAAAAAGAATGCTATCAGATCGTTGCTTTAAATTGGCTCCAACTGCGACTGTACAATCCAAAAGGCCTTGTAGGTTATTTTTCAATATTTTCTTATCAGGTTTGACAGCTGCATGCTTTCATATTGCATAGATAAAGCGAGCGCACATTTTTCAGCAATTAGCCATTTACAAGCAGTTCCTTTGGGACGCCACACGCGTTTGACTTATGTTTTAACAGGCAACCGTCGATTAAGACTCGTCTTAGGCTGACTCTTCGATAGCCATTTCCAATGAGAGTTGCTTTCGATTGTTCTTTGGCAATCACAATTTTTCTAGAGGGCTGTTTGTGAGGTTAAAACGCCATTATGATAAATATGGGAATTCCCTATTCAGCAGTTCATTTACGGCGAGAATATTCTCATGAATTGGACAGTTTTGTAAACATCACACAAAGGTTCAAATCTTCCCCGCATTCATTCAACAAGTGACTCAATTTTCAGACCCTCCCGTCATGTCAGAGAACCAAGAGAACGTTCAGCTGCCACAATACTTGCCCGATCCCAGAGATGGAAGTATTTACCAGCTGGGCGACATGGGAGACCTGCGAAAACTACCCTACACTATTCCCGAACTGGTGGCAAGTGCACCCTGCCGATCGTCCGATGGGATTCTCTACTCCGGGAAAAAGAGCGACACTTGGTTTCTAGTCGACCCGAAGACCGGTCGTCGGGAGAAGGTCTTAGGCTTTGGCTCGGTGGACAAGCAGCAAGGTGAAAATATTGGCTGGGCTACTTCTAGATCGGTTTACCTTGGCCGCACGCAGTACACAGTCATGATGTACGACAGCCTGACGAAGGATAAAAATGCCAAACCATGGAATATAACTTTCTACGACTACACCTCGCACTCAATGGGTGCGGATGTTTCAAATGAATATGGTGGGTACAAGGAGGATCCAAAATGCGTATACTTATACAGGTTTGTCTTTGCAGAGTACATCCATTTGGCAGCAACGTCCAGTGGAGAAATTTTAACACTTAATCGTAAAAATGGGAAATTTTTGTGGCAGAAGAGCCTGCCAAGTCCGGTTGTGTCGGCGTTTCTGCTCGGCGCAGAGGGTTTGCTCAGTGTTCCCTTCACAACTGTCTCGGACGATGCGTTCATTTCGATTTTGGAAGAGTCCAAGGATGGCAATGTGAACGCAGTCAAGTTGTTGTAAGTAATGGACAGGTTTGCGCTGTAACATATATGTAACGCTAGTGTTGCCTTTCAGTGAGTCGTTGTATGTAGGAGAACACACACACGGGCTATATGCTCTGCCATCGTTGGTGGACAAGAATACGCTGAGAATATCTTCCCAGTCACCTGTAAGGTTGATTGGCGGCCCAGACAAGCCTAACAAGCAGCCCAACGACAATGTGGTGTACCTGAAGGATCTGCTAGACGCAAATCGCAATGCAATCATCCTTGGTCACTATGAAATGCCGAAGAATGAAATTAAACTGGAGATTTCTCCGTCGCCTAGCAAGGGCGATAATCAGCAATTGGCGACAATTGTCGACCTCAACGGGAAACTGAACAACAATTTTGTTATATTTGAGACAACTGGCAATGCAGGTGTCGGAGGAGGAGTCAAGGATTCGGTTGAAATCGGCATTCAAACCGATCCCATCGAGGACAATGCCAAGTTGAATTCGTTCAACAAGACGAAGAAGCTTATATTGGTCAGTGGAGGGCGAATAGGACAGTTCCTCAGCGATTGGCTACTAGACCATCCCAGTGGTAAAGTTCATCAAATTCTGATCGTGCTCGTACTAGCGATGGTGGCGATGTTCTGGTACACATGCAGCACTGTTCGGGATTTGAAGAACCAAAGTGAGAACGGCTCCAAAACACTGAACCGCAGTTCGGGCAGCAGCAACGTTAGCTATCACGACCTGGTGGACATGGGAGATGGTGAAGTGAAAGTCGGAAAGATCGTATTCAACCCGACCGAGGTGCTGGGCAAGGGGTGCGAGGGCACTTTCGTCTTCAAGGGTGAGTTCGAGAAACGCAAAGTTGCTGTGAAGCGGCTCTTGCCCGAGTGCTTTACATTTGCTGATCGTGAGGTGGCGCTATTGCGGGAGAGCGACGCTCATGAGAATGTGGTGCGTTACTTCTGCACCGAGCAGGACCGACAATTCCGATATATCGCCGTTGAGCTGTGCAATGCCACGTTACAGGACTACACGGAGGGTGGACGTGCCGCTGAATTGAGAGGGCAGATCGAACCGTGGGAAGTGCTGCGTCAATCCGCTGCAGGGCTCACCCATTTGCATTCTTTGAATATCGGTGAGTGGATTGAGAATGAGATGTGATTTGAGTTGTGCTAAATTGTTGTCTGTCCAGTTCACAGGGATATAAAGCCACAGAACGTGCTGTTGTCGCTGCCCGATGTTAATAGTTCCGTTCGTGTAATGATATCGGACTTTGGCTTGTGCAAGAAGCTGAATGTCGGTAAGACAAGCTTCTCACGTAGGTCTGGAGTGACTGGCACCGAAGGATGGATTGCGCCAGAAATGATGATGGGCCAGCGAACGGTAGGCTACTGACTGATTATTGAGTTATTCTAACTCGTTCATTGCAGACGACCTCGGTTGATGTTTTCTCCTTGGGCTGTGTTTATTATTACGTTCTGAGCCATGGGCATCATGCGTTCGGAGATACCCTAAAGAGGCAGGCCAATATTCTGTCGGACGAGTACGACCTGTCCAATTTGGTAGATGCTACCCCTGGATCAGCCAGTAAACTGGTAAGTCGATGCATGTGTTTTGGAGGCGGTAGACCTATGACAGTTTTTCATGTGTTTATCCACTTTGCAAGGTCTATCCTAGTTTGCACAACATTTGTCGTTCGTTCCGTACTTGAGTGCATTGGTTTAATGAATTCAAATCGGTGGGCTGTTCTTAGTTCATGACACTTCTTCTAGACCGTCTCTGACCGATCACCAAACGACATTCTTACATTTTATTGTCAACTGCAATCACCCAATTATTTTATTTTACCATCGACAGGTTCTCGCTGAGCAACTGATTGCAGACATGGTGCACAAAGACCCTCAATGCCGTCCGCCAACCCGTTGTATAACAAATCATCCGGTATTTTGGAACCATCGCAAAATGCTGGCCTTTCTACAGGATGTCAGCGATCGTGTCGAGAAACTGCAATTCTCCGTCGAACCGTTGAAATCCCTCGAGAAGAATGGACGCTACGTGGTGCGAGGAGATTGGAATCTGCACCTTGACTCAGTTATCACAGACGATCTGCGCAAGTACAGAGGTTACATGGGTGCCAGTGTCCGCGACTTGTTACGCGCATTACGAAATAAGGTAAAGAACCCATTGTGACCTTGATGAAACAAGTTAATAAATTTGATCACTCTTTGTAGAAACACCATTATCACGAACTCACGGAGGACGTTCAAGCCATACTCGGCAGCATTCCAAATGAATTCACAAACTACTGGATAGACAAGTTCCCGCAGCTCATATCACACGCATATCATGCATTTACCATTTGTGCGGCGGAAAATACATTCAAGCCCTACTACAACCCAAGCTATCATTTCACTCGTCCCGACTACTTTGACGCCGACGACTCGGCATTCCCATCGCTAATGGTCGACACAAAGCCACTGCAAAAGAACACGGCGAGCCCGAAAAAACCGAAAACGGACAAAGCGTCACAAGCTAAGACGGCGAACAACAACAATTTTCGCAAAAACTCTTATAATTTCCGAAAGAACAATCCCGGCACAGATGAATCGACCCCAAGTCCAAGCACTGCTGTGGATACTGACAATGGTACGCCAGCCGATGATAAGCGTGACGTGTTTGCAAACTTTCGGTTTCGTCGGAACCAAAAGTCCAGAAACTACAATCCCAACACAAAGTGGTCATCAAATAATGCCGCCGAAGCGAATAATGAATAGATGTGCGAAACAGATTTTACTGCTGATATTTTAACGGGGTGAATGTTGCAATAACCTCCCATGAGCATCGCGTGTGTTGTGGAAATTTATTGAGTTTATCACTTCTTGTGTGACTCTGCACCAAACTGTCTGTGATAAAATTCAAATATTATTACCTAAGCGTATTTTTCTCTCGTGGATTATATTGTGCGTCGAGAGTTTTGTAATTCTATAAATTTTTAAAGCTACGATACACGTGTCATTTTTCGCGGTAAATTTTTAAATGCTGACGTCGCAAAATTGTGTGTGTTGGTGCGGTAGCCCACGTGACCAGACGCTTGACAGCCGACCACACATAAGCTCTGTTCCTTTACTTTTGTTGTAAAAATTTAAAAGACTGTCAAAATGGAAGCGGTAGGGATATATTCTCTCACAGAGAGAGACACTTACGAAGAAGTTATGTGGTATTCGTTTGGGCTTCTTCAGATTTGCTCTCAGATTCCAGATTTCGTGTGGCTAATCGAACATAAAACTTGCTCTTGCTCTTTTTTGTGTTGATATTCGTGCGATTTGAATATGTGTAGTCTTCGACACTTTTCTAAGCGATTTCCATTCACTAGCTGTTCCGATTGATTTCTAAATATATATACATAAATAATTTACACAAATAGATTCACCCGATGCAATGCCTTTCTTTGCTGGAGAAAAAATTCACTAAAAATGTAAACAAACTCCATCAGTTGTCAAACTCAAACGCACTTGTATTGGTAAATCTGAGAAAATATCTAGATTCGCAAAAGTGCTCTGAAATCTGAAAAAGATTGCTTTTTTCCTGTACCAAACGAACATAAAAATTGCTCTGAGAGCAAAAAAAGTGCTCTGAGAGCGCCCAATCGATTACCACATTAGTGAACGCTTTTGTAGTAATCTATGACAAATGACAGATAAATAATTCAAACATTTAAAAAAGTGGTACGAAAAGTCGTTAAAATGTCTGACAAGCTCGAGGCTTTTGCTAATTTACTAAGAAAATTGTGTAGTTACATCATCTAAGTAACGATGACAGTGATCTTAAATGAATCGAACTTCTTCTGGATGAATCCGAGTATCCCGTGTGGAAGACTGATTAAACTACAGCCATTCGAGAAGAGGAAAAACTGCACTGAGAATTACATGGTGGAGGTTACTCCTTGCTATAGCGAGGAAGAATCTCGTTGCGACTTTCGAAAAGAATATTGAGGAGAACATTTATTTTATAAAAAAAAAATTAATAAAAAAAATGTAAATAAGGCAACAACTTTCAAATCAGCTGTTAGTTACTGACAGCCTTGCCAATTGTTACACCAAGAAATTTGTTGAGTGAAAATTCGTAAGATTTTTCTTGCTCTCTCGACGACGCTCTCTCTTTTACGAATTTTTTCAGTTAAGAAACAGCATTGAGTAAAAATTCGTAAGATTTAAAAGTAAAGGAACAGACCTAGTGACAGATTTTTACATCATAATGACGTCGGCATGTCAAAATTTGACATGTGCTATCGTAGATTAACACTTTTATTTTTCAGTTTTTATGTAAACATTTATTCATATCCAGAGAAATGCGCATGTAACATTTTTTTTTTCTTGTTAATTAAGTGATACACAACTTTTCCTAGCGTGCAAATATTTTTTTAAGTTTTTCACAAAACAGTGTTGTAAACAAATATATTATAGACTTTTTAACAAAAATATATCAGAGCCGAGTTTAGTTTTTACCGTTACCGTTTTTAGGGGCTACCAATTTGCTAAGAAACTGTGCAAAGGCGACCACGTACCATTTCCCCTCTTTTCATTTTTTCGTAATTTTCTATTCGCCGAATTTCGACTTACTGAAAAATGAAAACTGCCAACTAAGTGACAGCTCAAAAGTTTGACAAGTAAAACTATTTATTTTCGTGTTCAACGCCGTCATAGGAACAAGTTATAACTGAATGTTCTCGTAGAACATATCAGCGCATTCAAATGGAAAGTTTAATAGGTATTTAGCTTGTAAAAAACGCAATTCCAACTTATCTTGTAGATGTTGCATTTTACGATTACCTATGTCAAAATGACATTTCTTAAACTTTTTGTAAGAAAACCGATCAGGTACTTGTCTTGAAATTGATGTCGTTTTCCATTGGGCAAAAAGAAGCGTCCGGGAGAGTTCGGAATCGAAAAAATCACTTCTGAAACCGTTCCATGAAACGACAAACGACATGAGCTGCAGCACCCAACTGAAAAACTGATATCAATCTCTAAACTTGAAATACTCAGTTGACTCATTCATCGGATCTACTACGATGTAACATATTTGTACATTCACTTAAACCACTAGACGAATTTAACATTATCTAAGGAATTGTAGTATTCCAACTCAAACTGGTTCAAATCTAACGTAACCAGTAGCAGAGTTTACTAAAAACCGGAGGCCAGATTCTGTAAGGCGAAACGATCAAACGTTTTCGTGCGCACGAATGATTGGTCATATTCATATGTTACCCAAGCAAATTTCTTCGTGCACACGAAAAAGTTTGAACGTTTCTCCTACAGAATGCCGACCCTCAGTTATGGGCTTGAATTATCTGTCCATATAGAAACTGTAAATTTTCGATACAAAATGTGACCACTTTGCCATTGTGACCTACAATATATTTAAGCTGAAGGTTAAAAATGGTCGTGAGTAAGGCCCTCTGCGACTTAAGGCTGCAACCTTTAGGTTTTATCAATAAACCATTTTATTTTCGAATTTAAGTTTTAGTACAAAATACATAGCTTTATTTTCCATACAAATTTGCGATTGTGAACTTGCGTGAATTTAAAATCGCTACGAAAATTTGTTATAAGTACGGCTCTTTAAAATTTTTCTGAAATTCACAATTTCACAACAATCTTCCGAAATTTAATCTTGCGAAAACAAAAAGTTCGTATTGTGAATAAAATGTCAGACTAGGTACCTTCACTGTGTAACGGTTATTATCGTTATTATATTAAGCGTCCGTGTTAGATCTTCGAAATTACTTCCAATGTTCAAATAAATACTTAAGTGTGAGTCTCGGAAGTGTCAAGTGGAGCGAAATTGTTGGAATTGAGTGCTGGAAATCCTAGTTTACTTATTTTTTTTTGCTGAAATAAAAGCTCTAAAAACAAGACTATACTTTTTTCTTTATATAATAAAACAGTTGGAAACATCCCGCGGTACTAATAACCATTTTTAGTGTCCAGACTTAAAAATGATTAAGTAAGGCCCATCGTGTTTAACTAAACATCTTTTTCCGCGTTTACATCTTTCTTCTATTGACCATGGGTGTTTTTATTAATACAAATTTTTCCGTTGTCCGTTGAGTCATCGTATTCGACTAAAAGGTTGATAGAATACACATCAGCTAATAGAATGTGACCATAAGCAGCGCACCCACGTACCGTATACGATGGATAAAGTAGGTTGACTTTATAATTTTCTCCCCTTTCGACTCTCCCCGTTTGTGCCGGAATTATGTGGAACTGATCCACTGACGGATCCGTCGAGGCGACGGATTCTATAGCCTTGGCCCTACACACTTAATATTTTGTAGATTTGACGGTTAATTTGTATGGAACATTTCGCCATTGTGAGTTGGTCTAATCTAGCCGGGGCATGATATACCTATGATTATTACCATAGACAAACTATACTCTGTCTTTGTCTCTGATTATTACTATCGTATATTTAGGATACGCTCGTATTGTATGAAAAAACCATACAGACCTAGCTAGTGTCAAAAATTAACGACAATTCTTGTTAATACATTTTAATAACGATATAAATATAGCCCACCAATTTGCTGAGCCTTACCAATACAGATTTTTGTTGCAGAATAAAACGCAAACCGTGTTAAATATAAAGAGACCTTTATTCAAGTAGGTATGACATGCGAATGAACAGAAAAAACGTTGGGAAAAGAAAATGCGTTAATAGTGTTGTTATAAAATATTGTACGGGGACGACCTGGGCCTCTCATGCGAACGAACCTAAATCTCTGAACGCGTTCATCGCAATTGTCATTGAGGGACGTCAAATCAAACGTGCCATTACATCTGTCATTTTACTTAAATCGTTTTACTTTCTTGTTTGCCGCAGAGGAGCCCAGGTCGCCAGCCCAGAAAACTAAAAAGTAAGTTGTATATTTCTCAATTCATTATTAATAACCTAACGCATTTCAGAGAATAAATCTTCTTCTCTTCTTCTACAATCTACACAATACTGGAGATTAAATCTTTTAATTCTTTGGGCGAAGGCTCCGAAGCGGCGACAAATTTTATTCTTTTTTATGGAATTCGCCGCCTACACAGTTGGGAATAATTGTTGCAGTACATGCGAAATACTTCCGCAAAGAATCGGTCGCCAACAATTTTGCAACAATTATTACATCCAGTAAACTGCACATTTCCTTCTGGAGTTCTGCCGCTAGCCCATAGCACACCAAGGAGAGACATAGTCGCCATTTTATTCGCCATTTGACCGACCAGCAAATTGCACGAGGATCGTACAGCCGCCGCCATTTTGCTCTACAATTTGCAGGTTAGGTCTCAACGCCGTTTCTATGTCAATCCTAAACGAGACTTTAAGAAGAAGTGCTCGTAATAAAAGAGTGGATCCTGCCGCCGATCCTGTTCCACCAATAACCGACGCCAATTCAACAGAAGACAGCGATTCAGACGCAGACAACACAATGCAGGAAAATTCCGAACAAGGCCCGTCAAACCAATTATTGGAAATCCAGAAGCAGATGGACGAACTGCGTTTGCAACTTCAAGCAGCAACAGCCGCCGCTGCAAGTGAAAAACGTGAACGCATTCGAATCGAAGACCTGCTTAGCCGCCATCAGCAGTCATCAATTGCCGCCTCGAACTCTGATGCTGGAACAGCTCAGTACGTACCGATCACATTGAATTCATTGCCGCCAACGGTTTCAACAACCACTGTCTCTACAATGTGCATCGGTGCTGGAACGGCTCAGTACGCACCGAGTATATCATCGTCGCTTCAGAAGCCAGTATCGACATCAGAATTAATGTCAGTACATAATGATACAGCCAGATACCAGTATATGCCAATCACATGTTCGCACCAGTTGCACATGCCTTCATCGTCTATGTACGCGGGTGTCGCAGTACCGCAGTATACGTGGTCATTGCCACACAAGCCTCCGCCAACTGCATCCATCACCACGTATCCAAGCAGCTCCTTCCACGCGCAGAGATTACCTTCGTTCCTGCCGCCATTAAATGAACATCAAGTTAATATGCCTCAAATACAGAGTAGAATATCACCATCGTCTGCAACCAGCCAGTCAATAACGCCGCAAACGGGTTCGTATGGAAACGGCCGAAAGCTTCACGATCTGCCAAACTTCACCGGTCGTCCTGAGGAGTGGCCGATGTTTAGTACAACTTTTCGCGAATCCACAGCGATGTTCGGATATACCAACGTGGAGAACATCTTTCGCCTACAGAAATGCATTAAAGGAGATGCAAAGACTGTCACAGAGGCACTACTGATACATCCGGACAACGTTGAACAAGTGATGGCTGCGTTGGAGTTTCGCTTTGGCCGCCCAGAATGTTTACTGCAAAGCCAACTTGCCAAGGTCAGGGAAATTTCACCCATCCCGGAGGGAAAGTTGGAAATGCTTGTCCCATTCGCCACCAGGGTGCAGAATTTTTCTACTTTTCTTGAGGCAAGTGGCCTACATCAGCATCTTGCGAATCCAACTCTCATTGATGAACTTGTCGGTAAGCTACCGATGAGTAAACGTTTAGAGTGGGCCCAGCAAAGTATTCTTATCCAGCCGTACCCCACAGTTAAACATTTTGATGAGTGGTTAAGCAGAATTGCCAGACTAGTGTGCTTGGTCACAACAAACTCTCTTGCACCGCACGGTAAGGTAGAAAATAACTCAAAGACTAAAAGCGTTCTTTTTACTTCAGAACAACCAGCATCCAAGGCTCGCTCCAAGGAACGGTCCGTATCGGCTTCAACCAACAACGATACTTGTCGCCACTGTCAATCAAAGTGGCATCCAGTACCCGAATGCAGTGCCTACGCGAAATTGGACAATGAAGGGAAGTGGAACTTCGTTAAAAGAAACAGGCTGTGTTTCTCTTGCCTGAGATACGGCCACAGTACAATTTCATGCAAGCGCCGTAAGAAATGCGAGATTGGTAAATGCACTCGCAACCATCACCCTTCACTTCATGATCTTGACGAGCCAAGTACCTCATCGCCGTTAACGTCCGCTGCCGGGACCGAGGATCAAAGGGCGCCGAAGTCTTTGCTCAGCTGTAATGCAGATGCCAACGCAAAAATACTATTCCGCGTTTTGCCAGTCAGACTATACAACAATGATATAATGGTCAAAACATTTGCTCTCCTGGACGAAGGATCGTCCATTACTATCATGAGCAACAACCTAGCCCGACAACTTCAATTGGAAGGTCCCAAGAAAAGCTTGAATCTTCAGTGGTTTGGCAAGGAGACGTCAACGGAGGAGTCTTCGGAAGTAAGCTTCCATATCAGCGCCGACAGGGATGATGCCGAGAGATTCTCGATGACCGAAGTCAGGACAGTTAAAGAGTTATGTTTGCCTACACAGACTCTGAGCGCCGCCGATTTGTATCCATTGTTCCGAGGTAAGACCATGCTTTCGTTCGCAGAGTATGATAACGCGAAGCCTCAACTTCTCATCGGTCTTGACCATTGCCATCTGGGGGCACCAATAAGAGTTATGGAATCCACGAATGACCACCCGATCGTTACAGAAACCAGATTAGGTTGGGCCGTGTATGGGAGATCAGCTGCTGAGAGTGAGACCAATTTAAACACACGGATCCTTCATTGTAGCCAAAGTAACTGCGAACAGGACTCGCATCTGGATTCGGTCATCGAGGAGTTTTTTAGTATGGAAAGTTTTGGTGTGAAAAAACCAACGCAGAAGATGATTTCAGCTGTCGATGAGAGGGCGTTGCAGATTCTTTCCAGCACAACAAAGCAAGTCGGCTCTCGCTTCCAGACGGGCCTGTTGTGGAAGCATGACATGTTCCAAGTTCCTGCAAGTTTTGATATGGCGAAAAGAAGACTTTGGAGCCTCGAGAATAAGATGAAGAGGGATCCTGAGTTCGGAGCGATTTACAAGAACATCATAGCGGAGTATTTAAGAAAGGGTTACGCGAAGAAGCTGACGAAGTCCGAAGCAGACGCGAACACTCCGAGAACCTGGTACCTTCCACATTTCGGCGTGCAGAATCCCAACAAGCCTGGCAAGGTTCGTCTCGTGTTCGATGCTGCTGCGAAGGTGAGTGACGTTTCACTAAATACCTTTCTACTCAAGGGACCGGATGAGCTCAGACCACTACTTGCGATACTCTTTAACTTCCGACTGAGGCCAGTAGCTGTGACTGGAGACATTAAAGAAATGTTCCACCAGATACAGATACAACCGGAGGATCAAGACTCACAACGCTTTCTTTGGAGAAGTGAACCGGACCAGGCAATCGGAGTCTATGCTATGCAGTCAATGACGTTTGGTGCCAGCTGTTCCCCATGTTCAGCGAATTTCGTTAAGAATCTCAACGCCTTGAGATTTGCGGAGGATAGCCCGAGAGCCGTCAGCTCGATTATCCGACACCACTATGTAGATGACTATGTGGATAGTTTCATCAATGAAGCCGAAGCAACCGAAGTAACCAAAGCTGTCATATCTATACACCGTGGTGCAGGTTTTGAACTGCGGAATTTTGCCTCAAATTCAAAGAGGGTGTTACAAGATATCTCTGCGCTGGAGGACGAGCTGCTACCAAAATCGGAAGTTAATTTAAACATCGATGCCGCTGTGGAGAAGGTTCTTGGGATGTGCTGGGAGCCTAATGAAGATGTTTTTACGTTTAAATTAAACTTTCCGCGTGTCAAAAACGACGTTATGATGAGCCGCAGATGTCCGACCAAAAGAGAGTTCTTAAGCATAGCGATGTCGGTGTTCGATCCTTTCGGGATAATAGCTAATTTTGTTATTCACCTGAAATTGATGTTGCAGTCAGTCTGGAGTCACGGTGTTGGATGGGACGAGCCGATACCTGAGGAAATTTTTGAAAAATGGAAACTGTGGAGAGCGGAGCTCCCAACCCTGTCTCAGTTTCGCGTGCCCAGATGTCATGACTACCTCTTGTCGTCAGCCAGCAGAATTGATCTTCACATTTTCGTCGATGCCAGTGAAGAGGCGTTCAGTGCAGTAGCCTTTATGAGGGCTGAATTCGGCGATAGGACGCAGATTTCCTTCCTGTGTGGGAAAACAAGGTGTGCTCCAAGGAAATTGATGACGATTCCCCGTCTTGAGTTGTCTGCTGCCGTTTTGGGCGTTCGACTTTCGAATACAATAGCCGAATACCATGATATGCCGTTTACCAGTCGAGTTTTCTGGAGCGATTCGAAAACGGTTTTAAGTTGGCTCCGATCGGAGCCCCGCCGCCATAAGCAGTTTGTCGGTTTCCGAATCGCCGAGATACTCGAAAGCAGCCGATGCGATCAATGGCGTTGGGTTCCCTCCAAGTTGAATCCAGCTGATGAAGCCACTCGAGCACATTACCCGCCAAGTTTCCGAGCCAACAACAAGTGGGTCAGTGGGCCTTCATTCTTACGGCAGGACGTAGATTCTTGGCCAATACCACCGGACGATGTCGAGACCCATACGTGCCCGGAGGAAATGAGATCGAAGTTCCTGTTACACGTCACTACTGTGAGTACTAATCCTTTTGATTTCTCCAGGTTTTCAAAGTACTCCAAGTTGCTGAGGACAGCAGCGTGGGTACTCCGGTTCTTGAAGGCATGTAGACGTATGCCTATTGAAGATGGGGAGCTCTCGCCCGCCGAGCTCGACGACGCCGAAAAGGTTCTCTGTTGCGAAGCCCAACGTGATGCCTACGCATCCGAGATAGCTCAACTCAGCTGTCAACAGCATGTCGAAAAGACAAGCAGCCTTTACAAATTGACGCCATACTTGGATAACGATGGTCTCCTTCGTGTCTATGGACGTATAGACGCTGCTTCAACCATCCCACTCACTGCTAGGCGTCCGATGATCTTGCCCAAGGACCATAAGTTGACGAGGATGATTTTGGACCACTACCACCGTCGCCTGTGCCATCAAAATAACGACACTATAGCCAACGAAGTGCGCCAAAGATTCTGGGTGCCTAGTCTACGTTCAGTCGTCAGAAAGGTGAAGAACGACTGTCAGCTATGCCGTATCCGGACCGCCCAGCCGATGCCACCGCTAATGGGTCAACTGCCGAAGGATCGTCTTACTCCGTACGTGAGGCCGTTTACGTTTACCGGCCTCGACTATTTCGGCCCAGTCCTTATTACCAATGGCCGTCGCAGAGAGAAACGCTGGGTCGCGCTCTTCACGTGTATGACGATTAGGGCCGTACACCTCGAAATCGCCGCCGATCTTTCCACGGACGCATGCATTTTGTGCATCCGTAATTTTGTCAACCGGAGAGGGGTGCCAGCAAGGATAAGGTCCGACAACGGTACAAACTTTATTGGAGCGAGGAACGAGTTGCAGACCAATTCTATCTTCGACAGTGAGGCAATCAAGACCGAGCTTTCTTCGAGGGGCATTCAGTGGATCTTCAATTGTCCGTCCAATCCGCATGCTGGTGGGTGCTGGGAACGACTGGTTCGCTCGGTAAAGAGGGTACTGTCGCATACTCTCAAGGAAGTCGCACCAAGGACTGAGACTCTGCTAAGTGCTTTGGTCGAAGCAGAAAACATAATCAACAGCCGCCCGCTCACATACTTACCAGTCTCCGTCCAAGATGAGGAGCCTTTGACTCCAAACCACTTCCTGCTCGGTGGGCCAAACTCGACGCAAACTCCTGGCTGCGTCGACGATCGAGTCTTATGTCTCCGCAAACAGTGGCGAATCAGTCAGCAAATTAAGGACCGTTTCTGGAAAAGGTGGATACAGGAATACTTACCAGTTCTGACCAGACGCTGTAAGTGGTTTGAAAACGTGCCGCCTATCTCAGTCGGAAATCTAGTACTCGTCTGCGATGCCGATGCTCCTAGAAGTCAGTGGAGGAGAGGAAGAGTCATCAAGGTGTATCATGGGATCGACAAACAAGTACGCTCAGCCGAAATCCAAACAACAACTGGGGTCATTCGCCGACCTTCTGTTAAACTGGCCGTCTTAGATGTTGGTGAGACGTCGGTGGAACCAGAGCGCCTCACGGGGGGTGGGGTGTTATAAAATATTGTACGGGGACGACCTGGGCCTCTCATGCGAACGAACCTAAATCTCTGAACGCGTTCATCGCAATTGTCATTGAGGGACGTCAAATCAAACGTGCCATTACATCTGTCATTTTACTTAAATCGTTTTACTTTCTTGTTTGCCGCAGAGGAGCCCAGGTCGCCAGCCCAGAAAACTAAAAAGTAAGTTGTATATTTCTCAATTCATTATTAATAACCTAACGCATTTCAGAGAATAAATCTTCTTCTCTTCTTCTACAATCTACACAATACTGGAGATTAAATCTTTTAATTCTTTGGGCGAAGGCTCCGAAGCGGCGACAAGTGTACGTTCTGTTAAGTTTCAAGAGAGAGAGTATTGTGTTGTTAGTGTTTCAATGATTTTTAAAATTATACAGTGGGGTAAAAAACTATTAGAACAATTTTTAGTTCCGACTTTAAATTTAAGTAGTTCACAGTAAATATATTTTCCATACAAATTCCGAAATTGTGAGCTTCCGTAAATTTAACGTCGAGACTAAAATTTGTTATTATTATGTGATACGGACTGAAAAGGATTGAAGGCTATTATTGCATAAGCAACTGAACACAGCCGCTTAACAATTCGTAACACGTTGCAATTCACAATGCAAAACTATGTTTGCAAGCAAATTATACTTTTCGCGTCCTAATAACAAAGTAGTCTCGTTTAAATTAAATTTAGTTTAAATTTACGTAAGCACACAATTGAGAAATTGGTATTGAAAGTATAGCCACTGTGAACTACAAAATTTAGAGTCGAAATAAAAAATGTTTATGGGTAGGTCCATAGAGTTTTGGTTTCTCAACCAAAAACTATTGTTAATAGTGTTACGATTGCGGTTCCATATTTCATATTCATCGTGAAAGAACAGTTGTTCTCATAAGGCCACTCTCCGATTGGACTTATCATACACATGACACTCACCAGAGACATAACATAGTCAAATAAATAGTAAAATTTGTCTGTGGCACTCACTATGTCAACTGCTGTACTGTATCAATGCATCCAATTTATAAAAACCACTAATAAGCTTTCGCGCAAAAATAGTTTATTGTGATAACAATTTCAATAATTAATCAACGAGACACGCAAATATTATAAAATAAGTTCAAATTAAATAAATACACATACCTACTCGTACTTTTCAAATGTTTGTTAGATAATTGTGTACTTAAAGACAAATCAGTACTTAATTTAAGAGTGCATATGGTGCCGATTTAATGTCAACTTCGTTTAGTTGTTAATATTTATTCGACTATAGACTTGGAAGAAAGGCTTTATAATGCGTTTGAATATTCTGTTTGAATCAGTGCTGCCAGCACTGTGATTATTTTCTATTTTGCCTTATTTCTTGACGTAGACAATGCTTAAATGCGTCCCATCCTTCAGACTTGGCGACGGACTGGAATAAATAAAAACATAGTAACATTTCGTATATACGAGTACTACTTTGGATTGTTTTAAGGCCTCCATCTAAGATTACAGAAAAATGTTCTTCAAATTGTTGAAACTTCAAATTACAATTCTAAGCAACTTCGTGCAATTGTTAATATAAAATAAAAGCTCAGCTGCATAATTAACGTTGAAAAGTGGGTATTTGAAGGCACCGTGAAACAGAGCTCGTTTAATCGCCGCGTTTGACAGTTGTAATGTAATTGTACCTACTGCAATACATATCTAATGGGTCGTATGAATAAAACGTAGCAATTGCTTTTACTCAAGAGAAATGTCAAAATCGAAGCATTTGCTACGTTTCGTATGAATAAAAACCAATTTGAGTTAGTTCCAACTTTTGACATGTTCGAAAGGCGGCGGCACTGACCTTTTACTCAGATCGGTATGAATAAAACTTGTCAGACAAAGCAAATGCTATGCAAATTCTGAGTCTGCTATTTTGTTGACTCAGACCTTTTGCTAAATATTTTGTATGCTCATTTTTCAACATAAAACAATCTAAATATTGTTAATAGTTAAGTTGAATTCTGTTTGTACAGGAAAACCAACGAAATACATACGGAAAAAGCAGCAGTTGTTTCGTCTCAAGCGAAGCTAATATTTCTTTCAGATGAAAATATTTAGGCAGAATCATTTGTAAGGTAGGTATATTATAGCGGAGATCTAGGTCGACTATTTGTAACTATTTGTCTAGTTTGTTAACAAATAAATATTTCCAACAATATCGGATACGATTCCCGGCACCTAAAGTAGAACGGAAGCATCAACAAGCTATTCGGCAAACAAAAATCATATTTTCAGGTGAAATTGAAGATAAAAATTGCATTTATATTTCTGTATTTATTTTTTTTAATTTCAATTTCCACAAAAGTCGTTAGAATCTTAAGAAAAATTCAAAAATTCAAATTTACTGGTCAGGTTTGACAGGAACTGCAAGGCAAGTACACGTACAGCGAAGTAAATGCTATGTTCGAATTTTCGACTTTACTTTAGCAAAGTATATTTTTATTCATACCGATTCAAAGCATTTGCTAAGGGCTTTTACTTTGCTACAACCTTTTGCTCAAAGCAAATGCTAGTTTTTATTCATACGACCCAATGGCCTTACCAATAATCATTTTTAACCTTCACACTTAATATTTCTTAGGTCACAATATGCAATTTTGTATGGAAAATTTCGCCATTGTGAGTTCGAAAAACTTAGCCTGGACACTAAAAATGATTATTGGTATCGCGGAATGTGTTTTTAACGTCGCGTCAAATTCAAAATTTTTTCGTTTTCACGAATTACATATTTGACATAATTATTCTTCTTCCGAGCTGCTTGACATTTTGCAAAAAAATATGGCAGCTACTATTCTGTTTGACGTCCTCTAACGCTGTGGTTGTGTGGTTGGAACGTCGAGTTTAATTATTGATCTCACCGCCGCGTTCTGTTTAATGGAGCCTTAAGTCAAATAAAGTAAAAGAAGTGCATAACTTTTTGCTACTGATAAATACGCGTCTTTTTATATTTATGTAAATAAATAATTTTCATGGTTTACAAAAACACTTGGATCTCGTACTATTAATGTAAATCATGAAAATAAATGGGCCTTACTAATAATCATTTCTAAACTTCACCTTAAATATTTTTTAGGTCACAATAGGTAATTTTTTATACAAAATTTCATCATTGTGAGTTTGAAGAATTTAGCGTGAGTACTAAAAATGATTATTAGTAAGTGGCGCGCAAAAAAAAAAAAAAAAAAAAACATGTAAGCTACGTTGATGAGTTTCAGCGACGGTAACCCTGATTCTGATTCTTAAATCCGATTGCAGAACTCAAAGTGCAAACTCAAATATAAAAAAATACAATCAAATACAATATTCTAAGTGCAGGTCCAAGTCTTATGTTGGCAAAATTGCCCGAGAGGTTATGCAAAAATCGTAGCTGAAACATGGCTTGTAGCTAGCGGTATAAATAAGCATCCACATTTTATATAAACGATCAATACAGCTGTAAAAGTAGAGCCATGATAGCGTTTCTCAAGCCTCCAGGCGCAAATAAAATAAGAGCGGGTTCTCTAAACCTAGAGCTGTGAATCAATTCTGAAATTATCTCATAAATAATAGTTCACAAAAATTAAGCTTGAAATGAAACAACCACAAAAAGTAATATATTTTAATAATTTAATTTAAGTAAACAAATAAATATTAAAATAAAAACAACATAATATTTATAAACATTACAACAAAATAAATAATTATTGGCTAAACATAATAGAAAACAATAAAAATTAAGTCGTCCGTCCATAAACTGAACATATTAAGACATAAAAACAAATTGTTATTAATAAATTAAAAATTCTTTTGCCTCATTATTGTGTGTGAAATATTTGGCTCGAAGCTCGATAATTGCTGTAAATCGTAAGTGATCATTTGATTGGATTTATTGGGTTCATCTCTTCCCTTAGACACTGCTTAAAAACATTTATTCCTCCAAAAGGGTTCGACTGAAATAGATTATTATTTTATATTGACATATGGCAGATACCTCGTGAAGGGTCCGCTGTAGGTATAGACGGGTTTTTGTTAAGGATTGGAAGGGTGTGAATTGCTACTGTTTAGTCACTGCACATTTATAGTTATAATAGGACACACGAAAACAATGATTTTTCGGCGTTGAAATGATTACAAATTGTTTTAATTCACAAATTTTGTGTCGTACATTAGTTAAAGATATGATTGAATGTATGTACTTTTGTTGTAATTTTGTGTACTACTTTTTGGGGAAAAGGGAACATGTAAGCAGGGTATCAAGGGATAATATACAAGTAGAAAAACGAGTCAGTGCGCCTTACTAGTCCCAATTCGAAGTGGCGACTTCAAATTTAAATAATTCACAATGGGCCTTACTTATAATCATTTTTAACCTTCACACTATAAATATTTCCTAGGTCACAATATGCCATTTTGTAGGGAAAATTTCGCCATTGTGAGTTAGAAAAATTTAGCCTGGACACTAAAAATGATTTTTTTATTTTCGAAATTCAAAGTCAAGTTTTGAATTTGTTATAAGTAAGCACTGCGTGTAAAAAGTAAATTTTTATGTTTGAAGCACTTTTGTGAACATATAGGAATTTGCCACCAAACCTGTCAAAAGAATTTTTTTATTTCTTTAAATTCTTATACTCCGTTTCAAAGGTTTTCTTATTCCGAACTAGTTTCGCTGATTTTGAAATGAAATCGTCTCATGTGTGTCTACGTGTAAATTTGTCAAAGTCGTAAAGTGGAAGTGCATGCGATCGAACTGATAATCTATTTAGTTGTAATTTACATTCGGCGATACTAATAATCATTTTTAGTGTCCAGGTTAAATTTTTCGAGCTCACAATGGCGAAATTGTCCATACAAAATTGCATATTGTGACCTAGGAAATATTTAGTGTGAAGGTTAAAATTGATTATTGGTAAGGCTCATTATGTAATCACAAAAAAGTTTGGATTTCTAGTCTAGTAGTTCCGACCGCTGACTCTCCACGGTAGGTACTAATAATCAATTTTAGTGTCCAGACTAAGTTTTTCTAACTCACAATGGCGAAATTTTCCATACTAAATTGCATATTGTGACCTAGGAAATATTTAGTGTGAAGGTTAAAAATGATTATTGGCAAGGCCCTCTGACTTGATTTTTTTTTTCAATTTTAGTTGGTCGAGATTGCTAGCATGAATGGGGACGTTCGGTTACCTAGCTTATGTAAAACGTCAACTAGATTTGTCGGGACTATGAATCCGAACGCGTTGACTAAGCAACTTGAATTGTTTTTGTATTCTCGCGGTCAGTGTTACCTTTGTTTGATTTTGCAATTTTTTATTTGTAAAAGGCTCTTCATACATTTAAAAAAAAAAATGCTATTTTCAAACTAATACATTTAAAATGTAACACGGTTGCCTTGAACTAATGGTTGTTTAATATCGTGCGAAAATTCTAAATTAGCAGAGTAGCTTTCGAAAAGACACCTTTTTCTCTCACCAGCCCTTTTTTGTACTCTTCAGAATTCTGACTACATTTGTCGGCTTCCCCTCCATAAACGGGGGCCAATAAAAACTGAAACACGTCTAGTCAGACAGCTGTGAGACTTACTAAACTACGAATCCGAACGACCCCAATATCTCTTTTAGTTGACGTTTATTGAGGGGTAAGCAACAAAAGGTTTGTCCCCTTACGATAATGCATTCGAATATATTCGCCAAATTTAGTCAAACTTAGTTCCCTTACGCAAAAGTTGGGCAGAAGTGAACCAAAAAGAGAGAACAAAACATTTCCCCTCCATAAAAAAGCTGCAAATATTAGCTCAAGAAATTTCTTTGGGCAAGTTGGTTATTGTTGACAGAAGGTTGTCAAATCGTTGAAATGCTTATTTGTAACGACTTCTTATTTGTTTTCATTTATATTTTGTGCTTGTATAGCATTAAAATAGATGAAAGAAGCCCGTCTAGAATAAAATCACATTTTTCAAATTTGTGGTTCAACGCGTTCCTTTTCTTTTTGGTTATACATATTTCATTTCGGTGAGCGAATTCTCTCGCAATGAGAGAAATGTGAAATTTTGCCAAAATTGAACCAGAAAGTAAGGGAACAGAATTCAAATCTAGTCAAATTACGTGCCTGCATATCCAGTTGACATTGCATGTCAAGTGTCAAAATTAACAGCGAGCATACAAAACCAATTTAAATTGATTAGTCAAGCCGTTCGTATTATCATATACCTAGCCAAGACAAATCTAGTTGACGTTTTACATGAACTATGTATCCAAACGTCCCCGATGTAGGTAGTTTTCGAGGAAAATGCGGTTTTGGGCTTGGTGTGAAAAGCCTATGAATGCCACTAAAGATCGATTGATGGAAGTGGAGTCAACCTATAAATAAAGAACCATAAGATGTCCATGACATTTGAAGTGTTTTATTTGCCATCTCAATTGGATGGCTGCCGAAAAGCGTTATTTCACTTTTCATGCAATATGCTTCCTATAATGGGTAGAGCGAAATGTAAAAAAATCAACTGTCAGAATTAAGCCCATTAGCGTACGTGGTTTAATGTCGTCTTTCCTTGCGCCAGGAAAAGCACCTCTTTTCAGAGACAGAGTTTTGAGAGTTTTGTGTGAGTTTTTAATTTTTGGTACGAATGGAAGGGATTTACAATTTTCTGCCGATTCCAGACGGCTAATTGAGAAGCTCTTTCAAGACAGTTACACTTTCGGATGTTTGTTGAACTGACGTTCGCGAGTCATTTGTCAAACCTTTAAAGTGTGCTATTTTTAACAGACAAGTCTGTGAAAATAAGTTTGTATAAACACAAATTAA
This sequence comes from Cheilosia vernalis, assembly GCA_949126925.1. Classification (NCBI taxonomy): domain Eukaryota; kingdom Metazoa; phylum Arthropoda; class Insecta; order Diptera; family Syrphidae; genus Cheilosia; species Cheilosia vernalis. The sequence continues at coordinate 13,098,339 of OX421358.1, forward strand.
AATTTAATGACAGCTGACTTTAAAAACACGCACCACCACAAATGCTAAGAAAGAAAAATATCGTTTTATGTTTCATTGAGCACGCAAAATCTGAAATGTGAGAACAAAATCTGAAAATCCCAATGGAAAACGACCTAAATCGAACGCATTGAAAGTGGCTCCTAGTAGCTCGAAGTCTGTCCACGTACTTTGGAGTATATTTTCAGCTGTCTGAGAGAGTTTCGCTAAATTTGTTTGAGTTTGACAGATTTTTAGTGATTGGCTAATCTGAAACTAATGTGTACTGTGAGTATTCTATGATCTTGTATGTAGTACTAAATTGTACGAATTTTAAAATCAGCGGCTATACCGATTAGGCACAGATCACCTAATGTCAATTAACATTAGTACAAGAGGAACATTTTAGCAAAATAATATTTTAATTTCAAGGAACACGAAACAAATTTAAACCAAATATAACAATAATAAAAACAACAACATAATAAAAGCAAACAATAAAATGTAAGGAATAGTTAAATAACACAGTTAGTGGAATAATGTTCTTGCTGGTTCGTGGACATGAGACTGATGATCGAGATTTGTGATTTGAATTTTCTTGGAATCAAGCTAGCGATGCATTCTAGACGATTTTTTCTTTTTGATTATTTTCATTTCTTGGTTAAGACAGCGCAGGAATGCTTTCCATCCTTCAAGTTGTGATACGGACTGAAAAGGATTCAAGGTTATTATTTGCCTATGCACTGAAAAATTCTTAACACGTTGCAATTCACAATGCAAAACTATGTTTGCAAGCAAACTATACCTTACGCGTACTAATAACAAAGTTTAGTCTCGAGTTTAAATTTACGTAAGCTCACAATTGCGAAATTTGTATTGAAAGTATAGCCACTGTGAACTACTAAAATTTAGAGTCGAGACAAAAAATGTTTATTGGTAAGTCCCTACATGTACATTTGAAAAAAAACATTTCAACTCTTGTTTGTGTCAATTAGAGAGAAAGTAGTATTGCTGTCCGCTCCAGATGTAGGTGTTAAAATGTACCTACCACAAATGTAAGTAAAGTCAATCCGCGATACTAACAAAGTCCAGGCAAGATTAAACGAACTCACAATGGATAAATTTTCCATATAAAATGACCCATTGTGATCTAGAAATTTTTTAGTGTGAATGTTAAAAATAATTATTAGTAAGGACCAATTAATGGATTTTCGGGATTTTGCGTTTTACTAATAGATAAACAAATTTCAGTGTCGGTAATAAGTTTTCCGAAAGATCACAATTGCGAAATATGTAAAACAGTGGGCCTTTTACAAATAATAAACATTTTTAGTTTCAATTTAAGTTTTGGAAGTTCACAGAGGCCATATTTCCCATACAAATTTTTGCAACTGTGAGCAATATGCAATTTTGTATAAAAATTTTCGCCATTGTGAGCTCGAGAAATTTAGCCTGGACACTAAAAATGATTATTAGTACCGCGGAATGTCGAGACGGAAGTTCATAAATTCCGAAATTGTATGGATAATATGGCCACTGTGAACTTCTAAAATTTAGAGTCGAAACTAAACGAGCCTAAAAAAGTTTATTGGTAAGGCCCAATTGAACTTATCCGTGGTAGTTATAATAATTTTTATTTTCCAGGCTAAATTTTTCGAACTCGCAATGGCGAAGTTTTCCATACAAAATTGCATATTGTGACCTAGAAATTATTTAGTGTGAAGGTGGAAAATGATTATTAGTAAGGCCCAATAAATTTAAAGTCGGAACTAAAGTTGGTAAGGCACTTTGTCGAAGAAAACTCGTTCTTAAATGTATAAATAAAAATAACCAGCCTAGTTAACCCATTTTCATTCTGTTTGGTAAATACTCATACGGCTTTACTAACAATAATTTTTAACCTTTACACCAAATATTTTGTAGGTCACAATGGACAATTTAAATGGAAAAATGAGTAACTGTGGGGACCGAACATTTTTTTAGTAGTTTTGCGCATAGTCGTTTAATAATTAGTGAATGTTTAAGTCCAACGTTGTGCGCCACTTTTATTAGCAGTGCTGTACGAGGTTGTAAACTATCCCACATTTATGTGAACTGAATATAGTGTACCAAGTTTTATGGGGTTTTTTTCTGACTTATGCGTTGGATCGGTATCGGCAGGTAGTGAAGATGTGCGTGACTCTTTAAAGATGAATATTGTGCTGTGTCAATGGGCGTCTGTATTATTCAATTAATATGTGCTACAAATAAAAGCCGTGTCTTTTTTATATTCCACGAAATTTGGTTGAAGAAAATAAACAAATCATAAGCAAAATTACTTAATAAATTTGTAAATCTTGCAACAAATAAAAAAAAAAGCCAATAAATCAAAAACAAATTCTTAATTTTATGAATACTTTTGCCAATTATATTATGAAAAATAAATACATGAAGAAAGCAATAAAGCGAATAACACTCAAGTAGTAACCAAACAAAATATGACACACACATGCTTATATGAAACAACAATAAGCAAACTCATGAGTTTAAACTGTAAAGATACCGTCGGACACGACGGCAAGCGCGCGATTTCAACATAGGAACCACAGGAAATTGAGGATCATCATCATCGAGCAATTCCTCGTCGTACTCAATGCTTGTGCCACTTACTTTGAAACCGCGATGTAATCGGTCCTTCATAATTGCTATGAACTCCTTGTAGGACAGCAGACCGTCACCATCTTCATCGAAGATGGCGAAAACCGTGTCGATCAAGTGATTTGTCAATTGGTAGCCAGTGCAAATCATGACTGCCCTCGAGAACTCATCTGAAAGTTGCAGTTCAAACAAAATATTCTCACAAGCTCAATGTACACCCCTATGGGGAATAATATTTCCCCGGGAATGTTCCCTTGTCAGCAATCTAATCTAATTTACATTGCTGACAAGGGCACATTCCCGGGGAAATATTATTCCCGATAGGGGTGGTAATGTTTGGGATTACCTTTCGAAATGGACCGATCTGCCAAGGTGTACATGCGCATTGCAATCGTGAAATCATCCAAATTGTTGAGGAAGCGACAGAAATCTTTGAACTCATGGAACATTATGCCCCGTTCGTCCTTGACTCGATCCAGTAATCGCTCTAGGAACATGTCATACTCGTCCGTATCCAGATAGGTGTAGCGTAGGAGAATTTTGGCGAAATCCACTTCAGTGATGGCTGGATTTCCTTTGGAGAATTCACTGAATTCCAGTTCAAGTACTTCCGTTTGCAAGTTGTCCATGAATTTGTAAAAGCCCTCATAGTTGAGATCCTGATTTCCTTTTTTCCCAAAAAAGTGAACCTGCAGTGTCGTGTCGACTTTGTGTCTGCGCTGTAGTCCCTCCTCGTCGTCAATGTAACTGTCTTGCTGTATGAGAGAGTTAAGCGAAAATAAGGCGTACATTTATGAATACTGTAGTACCGGGTTTTGTTGCGCATTAATTCGAGAGCAACAAATGGAAAAGCAAATAATGGAAAAGGACCAACAAGTTGTGCAATACGTGAATACAAATGCACATTTCTCAATAGTTACAGCGGCAACATGTGACAAAAATTAAAAGAAAGTTACTCACTTCAGCTTCTTCCTTTTTCTTCTCCTCAGCCTCTGCTTCAGCCTCGGTTAGGCCACGTTTGTCTTTCCATGCTTCACTAAAGATTTTCTCCATCTACGGTTCGTGCATGAGGTTAGTGATTAGAAAACAGAGGTGGAGAGACAGTTAAGTTGTATTATCGTTATTAAAAACGAACGAAATTATAATTGGAAAAGGGAAAACCCAAAAGAAAATTTAGTAAATTTACATTTACAAAAATATCCGACATACAAAAATCAAAAGTAGGTACAAACTCAAAATAAAATAATTGAAAAAATCAACTGAATATCAAATAAAAAACAAAATTTGTGTAAGAAATCAAATAAAAACTGGACACACGGCAAAGTACTTACAACATTGTGGAAAGGGCGGTGTCTTCCTTGCTCTTTCCTGCTTTTCAAACTAAATCGTTGTGAATTGAACAAAAACGGATATTTTCAAATATCTTTAATATTTTGACGCACACAAAGAGAGAGGGCGAGAGGGAAACAATGCAAGGCTTCTGTTTCAAGCGAAACACACAAAAGCATTCATAAGCAGTTCGCACAATTGATTGGGCACTTTCTGTTGTATTGTGCGCATATGCACGATATTTGTAAGCAAATACTCAAAAAAAAACTAAACAAACTTTGCGTATTGAAGTGGGTGGAACAAAACTTACAACAGTCGTCTTCTTCTTTTTTGGATTCTTCTTTTCAATAAGGAATTTAGCTTGTTCAGCTGTTGAAACCAAACGTAGGAGCTAGAGTGTTAAATTGAGAGATTTATTGATAGAAAGAAAAAATTTAGGTAACAAAAGTGTAACTCATTCAATTATGTCCTGCGAAAAAATGTGGGTGGGTGTAGTTGTAGTTTCTATCTGTTGATTGTGATTTGTATCCTTCAAGTGGGTCCAAAAATGACATATGCTGAGGCAGCATCAATAAATAATCAAACAGATAAAACGATAAAACGAAAAGTAGAGCCAAAACACTGGAATGGAAAACCTCATGAAACAAATCCTAAACAGGATTGGTTCCATGGAAAAATCGAATAAAACGATATTAGATAGAATATCGTTGTTAGAGAGACAGAACAGCAACAAAAAAGCTGTGCCAAAAAGACAAACATGATGAATAGAATAAAAATTCTTGAATGGAATGCTAATGGTATCGAGAGTCGCAAGGACGAGATGAAAGTGGCTCTTGACATACACCAGATAGATATATGTATCATTTCAGAGACACACTTGAAATTGATAACTAATTTTAAACTGCAAGGATATGAATTATATCACTCGCCACATCCTCATAACTGTGCAAAAGGTGGGGCTGCAGTGTTAATTAAGAATACAATAAAACACCATATAGAAGCAAAATTCCAATCATGTGCCATCCAAGGAATTTCCATAAGTGTAGAAACAGGTAGTGGGCAAATATCTGTTGCAGCAGTATACTGCTCTCCTAGCTATAGACTAAAGGAAAATGATTTTAAAAGTCTTTTCCGCATATTTCACAATCGATTAATCGCGGGAGGGGATTTTAATGCCAAGAATAAATATTGGGGATCTAGATTAACAAACACTAGAGGCAGAGAATTATATGAAACTATTAAAGAAGTCGGCGGCAAATATCACTCAACGGGGAAACCTACCTACTGGCCTACAGATAGGAATAAGACCCCAGATCTTGTAGACTTCTTTATATCCAAAAATATATCCTCAAATGAAATAAATATAGAAGAAGGCCCTGATCTTCAATCAGATCATTCCTCAATACTTCTTACACTTGGCGATAGAATAATAATAAAAGAACATAGCCCTAAACTAGTTAATAGACTGACTGATTGGAACCACTTCAGGCAGAAGTTGGAAGAATGTATTCAATTATCATCAGCTATTCAAACAGAAGATCAACTAGAAGAAGCAGTGCAAATATTTACACTGGATATACAAAAGGCTGCATGGGCTGCAACTCCCCAAAGAACAAACAAGATTAAACAAAACTCTTATCCGCGTGAAATATGTCAAATTATTACAGAAAAGAGGAAAGCTAGAAAACGCTGGCAACAGACAAGGGCGCCAAGCGACAAAACCACACTGAACAACTTAAATAATAAGCTCAGAAATTTTAATAACGAGTCTTTAAAAACGTATCTTACGAGTCTTACAAATGATGCAAGTACCGACTACTCGCTCTGGAAGGCAGCAAAGGCCAATTCACTCACATTCCGCCAGTAAAAACCAGAGAAGGTAACTGGGCAAAAAGCAGTCAAGAAAAAGCAAATACTTTTGCAGAGTACCTTGAGAACGTCTTCAAACCTTATGAAGATAAAGAATATCAAGGAAACGAAGAAACGTGCGAAGAAGACGGACCTATTCGGCCGGTAACAGCTAAAGAACTTGCCAAAGAAATCAAAGACGGCATAAACATAAAAAAAGCCCCAGGGTTCGATTTAATCACAGGGGAAATTTTAAAACAATTCCCTCGAAAAGGTTTAAAAAAACTAGCGCAGATTATAAATGCTGCATTTAAATTAAGATATGTGCCAAGCATGTGGAAGGTCGCGGAGGTAATAATGATACCAAAACCAGGTAAACCACCTAGCGAAGTAGCCTCATATCGCCCAATATCGATACTACCAATGTTGTCCAAGCTATTCGAAAAAATGCTGGTAAAACGTCTGCAAAAAATTATTGATGAAAAATCGCTACTTCCAAGTCATCAATTTGGGTTTAGAAACAAGCACTCTACAATTGATCAGGTGCATAGAATCACAGATAAAATCGAAAAAGCATTTGAAGAGAAAAATGTGTGCTCTACAGTATTTCTTGATATAGCACAAGCTTTCGATAAAGTCTGGCACAAAGGAGTGATACAAAAATTACAAAAGCAACTGCCGAAGCAGTATTCGACCATTCTGGAGTCAGAATCAGATCGATTCTTCAGAATTAAGCAAGATACAGTACAGAGCGTTCAACATTAAGAGAGATTAAAGCTGGTGTACCGCAAGGTAGTGTGCTAGGTCCAGTTTTATACCCACTCTTCACTAGCGATTTGCCTGAAAGTGTAGAAACCACCATAGCTACTTTTGCAGATGACACAGTCGTCCTTGCTGTGGGAGCAACTGTCGAAACAGCAACAAAAAAGCTTCAGACGGCAATAAACAATATTTCAGAATGGACTAAGAAATGCCAGATTAGATTAAATGACCTTAAACATAAAAAATAATTTTACGTATAAAAACGTACCACACATTCCAGTCTACATTAATTTTCTAACAGAGCTAAATATCTAGGCATGACTCTAGACGCTAAACTGCGTTGGAAAGCGCACGTTAAGAAAAAAAAAGATGAGTTGAACATGCGATACAGTAAAATGTATTGGCTTATTGGGAGATACTCATCCCTGTCCAACTACAATAAGTTATTGCTATACAAGCAAGTTCTAAAACCAGTATGGACCTACGGGCTCCGATTGTGGGCATGTACATGCCAAACAAACTTACAAAAAATTCAGATTTTTCAAAATAAAGTACTAAGGAACATAGTTAATGCACCTTGGTACATACGGAACGCCGATCTGCATAGGGATCTAAATGTTGAAATGGTTGAAGATGAGGTTAAGAAGGTTGCTCAGAGGCATAGAAATCGGCTTCTCAGCCACGTAAACGCAGAAATAACAGAACTTTTAAATAATGACAATGTAATCAGGAGATTGAGACGTATAAATCCTCTTGATCTGTAAGATTAGGCTAGGGCTGAGAAATTAGATACTGATTTCAAACAAAACAAATTTAAAAATTCGACAAACGGCGGATTTATCTCTTTAAATTCATTGAATAATTCAAAAATTAATTGCTGATTAGTCGTACGACTGGGTGCAATCTAATTGGGGATGGCGAATGTCAGTCCCCCGGGAGTTTTTTTAGATGAGTTAAAGTCCATCACTATTGCAGGAGCATCCCTCGCGTACTAGCTCTGCAATGTCTTTCGATGATTTTTTACTTCCAGCGAATTCCCAACACAAAAAAAAAAAAAAAAAAAAAAATCCTTCAAGTTTAAGTCGATGATTGAGAGAAAGCAAAGCAGAACTCTGCGGTCTGATTGTGTAAGGTTGAAAATGTTTTCGTGCGCACGGGTGATGTGCTTCAAGTTGCAGGAGTAAATCGTTCGTTCAACTGAAAACGTTTGAACGTTTCGCCTTACAAAATGCCGACCCTGCCAGTTGTTTTGGATCACCCACAATACTTTCACCATTATCACAGAAGGTTAAAGGACAGACAAGGGAACAGTAGTAACAGTATTTCCAAAAGCACTAGTCAGTCCAACCAACGAGGAGATTGTTGAAGTATTTTCCAAACTGAGAGGTTAAGAAAACAGAGCAGTGGACCAACTGCAGATGACTCAAGCGTATATGTTGAGAAGCTGCACACATTTTCGTCAACTACCAAGATAATCCTACTCTGGGTTTGCCCTTTTATCATCGGCAGGCATTGGAACTATGAACTTTTCAGTTACTTTTGAGTTAAAATGTAAAAAATTGTATGCGTGCTGTTAGTTTGATACGACATATAAAGTGAAAACTGTTTAAAGACTTGCCTACTTAAAATATCTCGTAGTCCCTAACTTAACTTTAAGATTTATATATGTAATAGTTTCTTGTGCGGTTGAACCGATCTACTACCTACATGTACAAATTTCAAATAAAATAAACAAAAGAAAACCTTACAAGTTTGCGCGTGTCTTCATCTAATTGGCGTCGCAATGAACCTCCCAATATTGTTTGGATCTAAACAAAAACGAATAAGAAAATAAAATAAACAAAATCATAGAAAACAAAATCGATATAAATAATAAGCAGATTGCAGCCCGGTTTCACTCAGACGCAATGTATCACAGTTTGACATTTCATTTTCGTCCCATAATCGAATGAACTGCTACGTACTCTTTGGATTGTTGGTAAGTCAAGCTCATTTGCATCGGTTTAGGTGGGATTGCAATGCAAACTGGAAAGAACGCATGAGTCTTTTATGCCCATTTTATTCACTCGAAGTTGAACACAACTTGGGAAGTTTCCCATATAAAAATCCTCAAGTTGTGTTCAACTTCGAGTGAATAAAATGGGCCTTAGAGTACGAAGTATTGTGCTATCTAGATTTGGTTCGATGAAACCGGGCCATTGAAGATTTACCCCCTCTTACCACCAAGAACTCGTTTTTATCCACGCGTTGGTTACCGTCGGTGTCGAACATGTTGAATGCAATACGGAATCCTGACTGGGGTTCTGCAAGAACTTGTGTAAGGATTTCAACTTTTTTTTAAGACATATTCTCGACTTACTTGTTAAAATCGACAAAAGGAACAGATACTCTGTGTAGGAAATAATCCCTGGAAAGAGAGGCAAAGCATCTTAGCATATGATAGAAATACAATCCGCGATACTAATAATCATTTTTAGTGTCCAGGCTAAATATTCGAGCTCACAATTGCGAAATTTTCCATACAAAATTGTATATTGTGACCCAGGAAATATTTAGTGTGAAGGTTAAAAATGATTATTGGTAAGGCCCAACCACGTGTAACAAAAAAAAAAAAAACACAAAAGTAGCAGAGTTGCCAACAAAATAACATATTTAATTTGTTTGACATATTCTTGATGTCATTTACATTTTTTTAAATGCTATTCAACATGACTGACTTACCCTTGTCCCGCAGGTCTCTGAACATATTTACTGATCCGCGCTTTAACGTTGGGGTTGAGTCCTTAATCTTTTCAATATCCGTGTCTGATAGTGTCCTTCTCTTCAAGCGGGCTGTAACACAAGTCATGAAAGAATACTCCAGAAATATCTGTTCTTTAGTTACAACTTACGTCGTGGTTCCTGTTCAACGACAGAGTCCAAAAAATCCAGTGGTGTCATATAGAGTTGGCCGTCATATTCCACAGAGGAGAATTTGATGAATCTTCGCTCTCTGGCCGTGAGCTTAACATAACGATCATCGTCCTAAAAATTGCAAAACACTTTGTTATAACAGAAGATCCTCGCTGAGCAGGTTGATACAATTTTGGGCGAGGTATATGAGTAAAAGTGGAAACAACTTATCCGTGCGAAACTGGAGACAGTAGCGCCACCTAAAGTGAGTCATATGAGTAAAAGCCTCGTGGCAATAAATAAATGAACCGAAAGTATGAGAAACCATTTGTTGCCTATATTTAATGTCCTCATGGCAATGAGCTACTGAATTTATATAAGGTAGTATGTAGACAATAAATTCCATGCTGAGAAGAATAATAGTTATAGTGAGCCGTTAAGAGTGGGTGTCCCTCAGCTATGAACTCCGAGCTCATGTAAACATGCTTACATGTATTAGTGCACAGAATTTCAAATAGCCGAGCACACCCTCCCCCATTAAGATCACATTTGTGACTACGTACAGAGTCTGTAAAATGAGAACTCGCTCAACGTTCACTAAACACTAAATAAAAATAACAAAAAATTCGCTGCACAAAAAATCAAAACAAATCAAAACAAACAACAACAAAAAGGACAAGCTGGCTGCCTAGGGCGATAGGCTAGCTGTATTGAGCTGCAAACTCTGTCTGAATAGACTGAAACCGTTAGTATGTGTGATATCCAGTTTTCTACGAATTACGTACAAATCCAATCGCAAATTTTCTACTTTTCAAAATATGTATCCAAGATTCAATAATTTATATTTTTTTATATAAAATTGGTTTTGACTTGTTTGTAGCTTTTGCTTTGTTTGCGGGTCTGGGATGGGTTTCTTGTATAGTTAAACTTAGAATCTATGCGAAACGCCCACCGAACCTAGCCTAGGATAATACACCATTCATTTATGTATTTATTATTGTACTTTCACGGAATTCTATACCAAGGGGTTGCACAATCTTTCTTACCGCTAATATTATTAGAACTTTTCTTAAATTTTAGCAAGCTGAAAGTTGTATCAATTTGTAACTGTACGTTTCTTCCTTTGTGAGAAAATCGAAGTCTATGGCTGTTAGTATTCTGTACTACCAAGGGGATACATAATAACACATTTTTGGGAACTAAGTGTTTTATTATATCAACTATGAACTTGCAGTCTAATTTAAGTCATGCTAATGCTAATTAGCAAGTTAAGCACTTTTATTATCTGCCAATTAGAAAATCAGAGCTTCTCTTAGTCATTTTATGCTCGTATTTAAAAACTTTAATTCACCAAAATATTCTAGCCTAATATAATGTACCTACGTATTATGTAGTCAGTTCCATATCATTCTTACCGATTATTACATTATACCGGTTTTTCTTTAGGAGTCTAGTGTCGAGCGGAAAGAAACAGGATGGGAAGTGCTAGTACTACTTTTAAGCTTATATGCTTTTTAACAATCAAACAGGGCATTTAATCTAAGAAGAAATTTACTTATGGACTTTGTTTTTTGTTAGGTGTTCGATACTTGTATATGCCTTAGATTTTCTTGGATTTTGCATTTACATTTCTCAGAATGTGTATTCTTTTAATTTTAGTAAATACATAAAATCATAGGGCCCAAACACTGGAAAGCTAAATTATCTCTTGGTAATATGAACTTGCTCTTAAATTAAAAAAAAAAGTTTCTGAGTTGTGAGTTTCTTTTAGCTCCAAATAGATATTCATAATTTATTTTCAAACAATTAATTTCTTTTTCTACACCTTCCATAATTATTAAGTCTCTAGACTCTAGCTGATGAAGGGCAATAAAAAGTCCACACCGTTCAACAATAATACCATTTTCACTTTGTATTAGTGTTGACAATGCACTATACAGGAATGTTTTAATTACATTACCTATTTTAATTATTTTATTTTGAATTTATAAAGCAAAAATAAATGAATGTGTTTTTTTCTTTTAATACTTTCGGCATCTTGCTATTTTTTTCAATTATCTGAACTCGTAACAGTAGAAAATAGTAAGCAAATTATTTCAGAATATCTAAATAAAAACACAAATATTGAACGTTTGCCTTTTCCAAGGAAATACGTGTAAAACAATAATATCTGAAACTCCTACAAACAAAGCAAAAAATTCAAACACATCAACAACAACAAAGTCATCACCCAGTCCCCACCCACTCTCACATAAATTTTTCTCGGATTATCAAAATTTATCTCATTGTTGCTTTCTTCACTTTATCAAACAGCAAGAATAATAGTATGTATCTATCAGAAACCCAAACAAAACGAAATAAACAAATTTTTGTCATTTTTTGTTCAAGAATCTCTAGTGAGCGAAAATCTGCAAACTATATATTCTCAATAGAGAGTAAATTTAGAGAAAAATCGAATAATGCCATGTCGGATATTTTGTGAACTACATTGCATAAGTGTGCGTAAACTCTGAAACAAAATTCAGAATGCAGTAAAATAGTAAAATTTTCAAAATTCGAATTTAACTATTTTATGAACTAAACATCAAACTTTTATTCATTGAGCAGACATACAAATATGCAAAGCCCATTCTCTTTTTTACAGATTAAAAAAATAGTTCCTTGTTCCTCCACAAAGATTGTTTGCTTTTAGTAATATTAACCTGCAGTTTTAAGATGGTAAGCACAAAAAATCAAAATTGTGCTTCAATAGCTACCTCGAGCAGTTCATTGGTAACAAAAGTAAATCATAAAAAAAATAAAAATGTTTGATCTAGGGATTGCCCCACCGGGGCGCAGAAAAAAACACCCAAAAAAGGGGGTTTTTGGTACTTTATGCAATATCAAGGTCGAAAAATAAAATTGTGCTTCAATAGCTACCTGCGTCTATTTACTGGCTATTGAAAACCGTTTACTCCGGTCAATTATCTCTTAAGAACTGCGAGAAACTACGGGGCGCAGAAACGTCTACCCCTGCCACCCAGCCTTAAAAACAAAACACAGACGTATGCTTGTAACAAAGGCTTGTGAACTTTTGTAATTGGAAAGCTGTCGTAAATCTGTAATCCACTCACACAGGTACGTGACTTTTGTGCCTGTCACTGTTGTTGCATTGATCGAAATTCGACAATTTCTTTGTGGGCACGAAAGTCACCGATGGCCTTATAAAGTAATGAAATTTACACGTGGGATTTTACAAATATCAAAAATTGATTATGTTGAGACCAAATCACATGTCAAACTTCGTTCACTTCTACCCAACTTTTGAGAAAGGGAACGAAGTTTGACTTAATGTATTCGAATTCGCATTATCGTAAGGGAACAGACCTATTGAAAGCAACTCGGACTCGTGCGGTAGGTATTCGAAATGGACGAACATTCCAATATACTTTGCACAGCTGTTTTACGTCATTTTCAGAAGTTTGCTTAGGAAACAAATGTTCAGTTCCGTGAAAACCAAAATAACGAAATACATAAATAGACATTAATATAATTTTGGAGGAATTTTTATTCTCATCGTCTTCCTCGTCATCTGAAGAGTGCGCATCACCAAAAGTGCTACATTTGTATCTAGAACAGGCGAAATATTTTTCAAGTCGATATCGATATACATATTTGTGATTTTTCCAAAAACGAATGCAATTTTGTGAGGGTGCTTTTTGTCTAGGGCTGAGGTTAGCTCGCCGGATCGCCAAAGTCCTTCCTAAAGAAACACTAACTTTAGTTTTCAGAGGAGTTTCCTTTATTACAATTTTATCTTAGTTTACAATTGATATCTCCAACAATTTTTATTTAACGGTTATAATAATTTTACAGTGATTATAAATGACCTCTAAATATAATCTACAGTTAACGGCAGCAGCGATGACAGCGGTTCGATCCTCGGTTGTAGCTCTGGTGGGCGTAAGTTCTGGCCCCCGCGGTCTTCGAGTCCGTCTTTCAATACTCTCGGCGGTCTTCAAGTCTGGCCTTCGACAGTCTCGGCGGTCTTCAAGTCTGTCCTTCGACAGTCTCGGCGGTCTTCAAGTCTGCCCTTCGACAGTCTCGGCGGTCTTCAAGTCTGTCCTTCGACAGTCTCGGCGGTCTTCAAGTCTCCCTTGCGGTGGACTCGGCAATTTGCTGGTTACCCGCAGGCCTACCAGCACCAAAAACTTCAAGTGGTCGGTCAACTACTTGAGGATCAAACTCAGCAGTATACACGAGATTGGTACTAGTCAACTCTGAACTCTGATGTTTTCTCGATTTGATTGGGATCTTGCTGGTGGTCTAATAGAATACCAACCAGTGACCGGGTGTGAATTTTATCACGGCTGTGAAAATTATTGGTTTCCATAAATATTTTGTTGCTAACAATACGGGGGTGAGTGGAATGGGTGGAGTGCAGTCGATACAGCACAGTGGGGCATAGTAAAAATTATGTGGTAGGTGGCACAGTGGGGCAGGGCACCTACTGGAGTATAAGCAAAAAATTATGTAACGAAAGAAATGTGTTTTTTCTGTCCCAATGGAAAATAACATCAGTAAAGAACTGGTCGATGATAAAATAGAATAAAAGAAGCTGTGTGTGAGTTTTTAATACAACATCGTTGAAATGTTGCTGCTCATTGTGACACGGATCCGCCTAGTCCATTTTTTGGCTGGTTGTTTACCTAACCGAATTGGAACACCAACGCGCGCAATATTTTCACTGACGAACACTCATTTTGAGTTTGGATGCTTCTCAATCGTGTATAAGAACAAGTACTTGTTGTGCGATTAGCTCCATGTGAACGTTTTGAAACAGATATACATTCGCGAAGTAGTCTTGCAAACAAGAAACGGTCACAATCAGGTCAAGTCTGATGAAACGACATTTCATTGCAATTTATATTCAATACTATCTATCCGTGATTAAAACCTGCGATTGTTTTTCTGTTTTGTTTTTCTCACAGGAGTGACAATCGAAATCCTCTTAAATGCCAACAATGTAACAACGATGCGCTGATACAATGCAATGATAGTCCTAATCGGTTTATCAATCTGTAACGACATAATTGACTGGCAATTCACTTGAGCATTCTCTATAAATAGTCCAACGAATCAAACCTATTCTCATGGGCAGCAGTCACCTTATTGTCCACTCACGATGGCCACGTTAAACTTCCTTCGACCATTTTAATCCTCTGACAGAATCCCTACACATTGTAAAAAGATTAATAGACCTCTCGGTAATGTGCCCACTAATTGAGGTGGTTGACAAAAGTCCGGTCCGGTACGATCCCTCAGGTATGCGCCTGTGCGACGACATTCTACAATGCACCATTAACAGCATTCAAAACGAGGTGTCCCAGAAACCTTGAATCCCACGTGCGGGTGAGCCGCTTTCAAATCGACTGGGGATTTATTTGTTCAGGCTCCTGGGGACACATCCTTTGATGGCGCGCAATTAAATGGAATTTCTATTCATTTTTTTCTGGCCTTTCCGCTGCCTGATGAATGTCTTTTTAATTTAATTTCATTTGTGAACTATGCGCGTAGGTGCGTGCACAACAAATAGATCATATGGCGAGTCGTCCATTATGACTAATTCATCATTCGAGCACCACCACAAAGGCAGGTTTGTGTATATATTTCGGGTAATTTGATCTCGTTCATGAATCATGCGATCCAAGGGTCAATGGTCATGCATAAATATCTGAAAGGAGAAAGGGTTTCTTTCGATTGCCGAGAGGAAGAGAGCTCTTGCTGGTTTCCCCCAGTTTGGGTGGGCCTCAGCCGAAGAGGACTATTGTGGTTAGGTGATTCTATACGATTTCCCGTGAAGATCTACATACATGAATCATTGGGGTCGATGATGACAAGTTCAGAGAATTTTTTCCTTATCTTGATCAGATTCGATTATGATTGGGATGCGAGAGTGAATTGAATTAAGTGAACAAGCAAGGGCTACGGTGACTATCCTATGGCCGGTTGTTAAATGAAACAGTTATATGTTGGTTTGGTTTACGAACTATTTAAAGCAGCAGGCAATCGGAATTAAATTGGAGGACTGCGTCAACTCAATTGTGGAACTGGGTAGGTCTGAGTTGGTTAATAATATACTTTGTGTTGGGTTAGATCCAGGTTGGTGGCACTCATTCCAGCAACTAGCAACTCAGTGTTACAGTGAAGATTTTGAGAGGAGCATCGAGGACGGTTTATATACAAATTTAAGAAAAATCTAAAGCTACAAGTGCTTTCCAATCGAGTCTTTGCCTTGCTTCTTTGAGTTGGAACTGAAATCCCTTCTGGAGGGAGAGCTGGTGTCCATTCAATTGTTCATTTAGACAACTTAAGTGCATGTCTAGTACGAACTTGCTGTACAGCTTGTAAAGCTCGTTGATAAGTCTCCTCCAACGCAAAACTCAAAGAATTCTGCGTTAAAAATACTTACCTATAGTTCGGGAGGAACATAGGCCTCCACCAACACGCCTCCAGCTAGCGCCATCTTTGGCTAGGTTAGGTTAGGTAGGCGGGTTGGCGTGGAGTACTCCGTGCCACACTCAGGTCAATGATGACCCATTGTGATGCCCATTGGGGGAAAAGCTTGTTCCTTACCTATGTTAACCCTATCTATACATATTTGAGATCAATTACTCACTGTGCCGTTGGATACAAACCATCCTGTGGATTTGATGAAGCTCATTATCTTGTCTACTGGTGTGCTAGATAGCTCGTCTAATGTCGTGGAAGAAGTGTCTTCCTAGGAATCTGTGCCTATTGTGTTGGAGGCTCGGGCAGTGGCATAGGAAGTGGGTTGTGTCCTCAAGAGCTTCCTCATCGCCGCAGCCTCTACAAAGTTCTTCCTCCGTCAAGCGTAGTTTCTTTATGTGATACCGCAGACTGTTGTGCCCCGTTATGATTCCTATGAGGATGGAGAGGGATTTCCTATCCTTTCGTATTAGACTATCGGTTCTTGTTTCATTGAAGCTTGGCCATAGCATTCTTGTTGTATGGCAAGTTTCTAGTGTAGTCCATCTAGCGTTCGCCTCTCTTGTGGCTTTTCTCCCTGCTTCAAGCTTGAGTGAGCAAGGCGGGATATTCACAGAGGGATCGGCTTGTTCTAATACAGCCGCTGAACCTAGTCTAGCTAATTCGTCCGCTTTCTCGTTGCCTGGAATACCTTCATGTCCCGGAAACCAGCAGAGCAATACCTTATGCTGAGTGCCAAGAACATTGAGTTCTTCGCGACAGCATTTCACAAGCTTTTATTTTATTTCTGTTGCAGTTAATGCTTTTATGGCTGCCTGGCTGTCGATAAAGAAGGTAATACCTTCATGTGGTATTGCCCTTATCGCAGACTCACGGGCTGCCGTTGTCACTGCCAAGACCTCTGCGGGAAGACACTGCTGTGGTCGGGGAGGCGTATCGATTATGAGATACCCAACGACTCGGAGAAGACGCCTGACCCCACTCCGGTTTCCATTTTAGAACCGTCTGTAAAAACTGCTATGGATTGCGCATTAGGCACAAGTCCGTCTTTCCATTTCTCTCTGCTGGGATAGGCGCTCGAGAATGGTCTTGTGAACTCCAGATATGGTGTAATATAACCCGTGTTTGGTACATAACGAAAATATTTCTGTAGGATCAACGAATGACCCTTTTCATTCAGTTTCCAGTTTACTGATTGGCTTATTCTCATGGCGCTAATGGCGGCTGAAAGTTGTATAAAGATATCTAGCGGCAGCAGATTGAGGATAGCCTCAAGACCTGCGGTTGGAGTTGTCCTCATCGCACTGGTGGTGCCGATATACACGCTAGTCTTTGTACTTTCGAGGCTGCCATAGGACAGTATAGGTCTTACTATAGCCGTATACATTCACAGTTTAATTTTGGGGGATGGTCCCCATGTTTTTCCAAAAATTCTACTGCAGGAGTAGAAGGCTAATGTGGCTTTTTTGATTCTCTCATAAGTGTTCAGTTTCCAATTTAGTTTTTTGTCCAATATAAGTCCCAAGTATTTTGCACTATCAGATATTCTGAGGGGTGTACCGCCAACAGAAGGTGCGACAAACTGTGGTATCTTTCTTTTATTTTTAAATAAAACCAGTTCAGTTTTCTGGGGATTTAAAGATAGGCCGGAGTTCCGGTCCCAGATGTCGAGGGTTTTGAGAGCGCCATCAATTAGTTCGGTGAGTGTTGGAAGGAATCTTCCTGTGGCCAATAACACTACTTCATCGGCATAAGCCGTTGTTTTGACGCCACTGTTTCTAAGCTGCATAAGAACCTCATTTAGAACTATGACCCATAGCAGTGGGGAAATAACCCCACCCTGAGGAGTCCCTCTAGAGGCATAAGCTTCTCGCTTAGAGCCCCCAAGTTCGGCTATGATATGTCTTTCTTCGAGCATGCCAACAATCCAGTTTGTAATGAAATACTCAATGTTAAGCTTGCTCAACGTTCTGCGTACGGCATCCGTTTTGACATTGTTGAACGCTCCTTCAATGTCCAAGAAAGCCGCTAGGGTGTACTCTTTTTCGTTTAGGGTCTTTTCAATTGTACCTACAACACTATGTAGTGCGGTTTCCACACTTTTACCTTTTGTGTAGGCATGTTGGGCGGCGGATAAGTCTTCCGGGCGTATCCGGCTACGAATGTGTATGTGTAACAGTCGTTCTAATGTTTTCAATATGAAGGAAGTGAGGCTAACTGCCTCTAGTTGCGCACACCAAGTTAGTTAAGGTCCCCGTTCTCTTGCGCGCCATCTAAGGCGAGGTTTTCCTCTACTGCGTTGTCTCCCGGGTTGGAATCAAAGACTCTTCAGGCCGGAGCGTTAGTTTCCATTCGCTATACATGTCCCAGCCGTCTTAGACGACTGATGCGTACTTTTCTGACCAAGCCGATATCACTGTACAGCTCGTAGAATTTCCTGTTTAATATTTTCCGTCAAAGGCAAACGGCACCGAAAATCACTAGTAGAATTTTGCTTTCGATGCGACGAAGCATAACTTCATCACAGGTCTCAGTGAGAGTGTTTTCGACCTTTATGGAGCAGTCAATCTGCACGATCTGATAAGTTTGGCAGGGATGCCAAAACTAGACACCGCTCTGTATAGCTCGTCTCTATAAAAGCTGTCATATGCGGCCTGAAATCGGCTTGAACTTCTTGGACTTTCGCCAGGATCTGCCGTAGTGATTAGCTCCTTAGGCCAAGGAAGCAGTTACACAGTTTGAGGACGTTCCAATTAGCATTAAAGTGCTGATGTGTGCCGCCCTAAAACCCTGTTTAGGATCGGATTTCTTCTAAAATCGGTGTCTTTCCCACTCATTTGCAAGTCCAACTCATAAATCCCATTTTGCAAAGAAATAACAAAAAAAACATATATCCCGCGACAATTTCCAGCAGTCAACGGTTCGTGTTTAACAAGTCATCACCGAGATACACACCACCTTTTCTGCTGACCAAATGTTCAGCCGTCAAATAATCACTTCTCTCCCGCCTCATGGTGCGGCTTCGCGGAATCAAACAACAACAAAAAAAAAAGCCACCAACGCCAACAGTTGACCCTATAAATCTCCAATCCCATTCCGATTGATCTTCGAATGCGATAAGATTCGGTGTGTGTTGTTTTGGGAATTCTTTGCGACATTCTTCTTCGGATTGTTCCTTTCGTTTAGGGCAATATTTCGTCATCGCACTGCGGAAACTTTTTCTCTCTCTCTCTTGTTTGAAATCTAGATAAGGCTACGACTTACGACTGCGTTCGCGTTGGCTTGTGCGACGGACGATTGCAGCGTTCCTCCAGCTGATTTACGAGGCGGTAATTAAATTTATTAATTTGATTTGCAACATTTGTTTGCGGGTGACAATAATTCAGGCGAAATGAAAAGACCGGCGTCAGGTCATGGGCGCGCACAGCAGGAGTGCAGTTGCAGCGGCTGAGGCCGAAGGCATATGTACCTGTTCACACTGTTTTGTTTTTTTTTTTTCTTCAGAGACATGCAGAACACCCTGGTTAGGCGGCTACCGCAGCTACGCATGCGTATTCGAAACGTGCCGTTTGGTTTGTTTATTTGTTTGGCCTTCGCTTTTATTGGCACCATGAGGAGTTCGTAATTGATTGGGAGCCATGTCCTTTTGTTTGGACCTCTCTGACTCTGGCACACAGAGGTATATTCGGCTGGCTGTGGCTGATATTGCACGGCGTTCCATTTCAGATTAGATGCTGATCGGTGATAAGATGCGGCGGCAGCAGCCATTTTTTTAAGGGTCCCATTCGGAATGAAATTCGACGGTCGGTGACAGCTCGGAACAAGGTGATTAGTCCGCTTGAATACAGCGTTTAGGACAATTAAACGAATCGGACGAATCGGACTTTGGGCGAAATTCGAATTTATTAAATTGGCTACGGAAACAACTCTGTTTTGGCTGGCAAATAGATGGATGGAGTTCTAGGAACGCTTTGTGGTACCAAAGAAACGAACTTAATATGGGATTGTGGTTAGAATACTGGGAATTGAAGAAATGCCCGAGCTAATGTCGAAATTCGGAGGAGATGTATGCGTTCTGAGATGACTAACAATAATTGTTGGAAGAACTTTCCCGTTTAATGCGCAGATAGGGCTGGGTATTGGAATTTAACACTTATGTGGCTGCCAACGAAAAGAAGGCTCTGAGCGCATTTAAGGAAACCCCTAAACAAGATTCGGAATGCCGATGGTTTCTTTTTGAGACTGTATGGAGTTCGTCTCAACCTTGCGTTACTGACTCCCATAATATTTGATTTTTAGAATTCACGTTCGAGGTGAGAAGCTGCTTTTCTGATCCGATGGAAACTAAAATCTGGAAAGCATTCTGCTGACATAATATAATTGCTATGAGTCAAACATGAATCACGTTCGTGTGTAGTACATATATAAAATATGATTGATACGTTCAAACAGCCTTCAACGAATGACGCAAATAGTAAGTACACAGTTCGAGCCACAATCTCCGAATGAAACCAGAATCCGGCGGCAGTTCTATACATGGTTCCCACTTGAACGTATCTGCAGCTATATACAAACGTATTTATGTTGCTGTCGATAAAATGCCTGCAGCGACGACAATTCCAATTCCAGTTCCTAAGTTGGCAAACAACTAGCTGAAATCTGGCACTAGGCCATATTTGCTGCGGATTCGTATCAGAATCAGTTAAATGATACAATCAACTGAATCGCTCCCTTCCACGTTTTAACAGTTCAAGTGACACGCACGCGGCGTACTTTTTGTTATCAATGGGAAAAACTCACCGGAAGACTTTCTGATAACAACACACTCCGACTGAAATTCTCAACTTGCCTTACCACTTGGTTAATCAGCTTATCTCACCACTTAAACATTGAACTTGAACACCGATTACCGTGTGTCAAATATTTAATCAAACATCTTGGCGTGTTAACCGGCAAAATTAGCAAATAAACAGTTTTGTTTTCACAAATTCAATGAGAGTGACAGAGGTGGACTCGATTTAAAATGTAAACAAACAAATACTCGAAGAGAATTCGAAATGAAAAGAGAATTCAAACTTTTATAAATAGAAAAACACACCCACACAAATTAAAAAGGAATGACTCTTAACAAATTATATATATGGAGATGTACGGATGTACCCTACCTTCGGTTTCATTTTTCTCATATTGAATGCATGAACTGAATTCGATTTGAGGAAATTTGCACAAGTAAATGCTGCTATTCCACCACCGATTATGCACAATGTACGGATGTAGGAACGAGGAACACTTTTCGCATTGCGAAAACTACCGAAATTCCGTTGAATTTGTGCGAAATTTTGCGAAATTAATACAGTTCGAGGGACAAACCGACTAGCTAACGCCATAGTTGAATTGATACTGAAAATTTAAGAGAGCGATGACGTTAGCGAATGTCACTTTGACTCATCGGTTGAGCGAACGTAACGCAACGTTGGGCAGCGATAAATTTATTTTGGAATATTTTTATGTGAGACTTGCCAGATTAAAATATATATTGTTTTTCGGAGATTGTTTTGTTATAATTATTTTTTATTTTTGTTGGACGCTAATTTTTTTCCCAGTTTTTCCATTTTCCATGCAAAAATGAATGTCGTTTGATCTGAGATTTCAGATTTCTGCTGCCAATTTGGACATTTATTTGAATTTTATTGGTTTTTGTGTGTATTGAGTTGGCCGCAAGAAAATTTTCCTTGCACTGGAAATTTATTTCAATTGGTTTTCACTTATATAATAACGAATTTCGAAAAATATAAATAACAGGGGTGTTCACGATGCGGTGTAAAAGACCATTCACATGAGAGCGAATTGCGAACCACGAACTGGCGAATATTCGTAGATTCTGACACTTCATTCACATGAAAACTTTTTTTAGTCGCAGGTACCCGCGAATCATTTGTATTTGAAGGTTAAGTTCGAGCGAATTTTTCATTCGCAGGTTTGTGGATCGCGACTGTTGAATATACCTATAATTGAATTGAATAAAGTGCGACAGTTCGCGGCAAGAATTTTCAATTCGCGGGAGAATTGCTGTAATTGTAATTTCGTTATTTTAATCAATCTCGGTTTTTTTTTATAGATTAGATGTTGTATTAATTGAATATAATGGTTTTGTGGTAAAACAAATATTAATTTTCAATTTACAAATACAGATAAATTGATTTGTTCGCAGTTCGCGCTCATGTGAATGGTCCTTAACAGGCCTAGGAAAATTGTGAATTTTTTTTTTTATCAGATCGTGAACAAACTTTTTCTCATCTCTAGTAAAACGGAAACAAATAATGACAGATCCAGTTGGACAATTGGCATTATGTTCTTATAAACATTTT
The DNA here is from genome assembly GCA_949126925.1 of Cheilosia vernalis. Lineage (NCBI taxonomy): Eukaryota > Metazoa > Arthropoda > Insecta > Diptera > Syrphidae > Cheilosia > Cheilosia vernalis. The sequence continues at coordinate 13,120,661 of OX421358.1, forward strand.
CTGAAATTGAAAAATTTGCTTTTTTTTATGAAAAAAAAGCGAAAAAGAAAAAATACTTAATTTTAATTGGAAGATGATGCAGACAAAATTATAGAGTTACTCTCGAAGAAGATTATAACAAAATCCTTTTTGATTTTAACAAGAGTATATTGTGTTTTTTTTCTTATGTGATAGGATAGAGAAAGATTTGTTTTTGATGCTAAAATTTGGATAACGGAACGTATCGAACGACAAACAACTGTGAGGCATCGAAACGTCCCAACAAGGGTTTCTATTTCTTATTTTTTTCTGATAGCTACACACAGGAATTTCCAATTTGGCGTACTGTCAACTTGACAAGGCTACACTTTACACTGCTGTATTTTTCTGTTAAAATAGGGCCAGGCAAAAGTGTAGCGAAGTTTTTGTCATTTTATTTTAGTGTTGTAATGCGATGATACAATACCATCAGTTGCATCGTATCGTGAATACCAATGATGAATAATTCAGTTAACCCTAATCCTACCTAGGTATTTTCGTTACATCCCATACCAAGGTGTGCCTCTCAGGCACTTTGTTACTGATTAAATAACTAACTGTATTAAATTGTTAAACACATGTATAAACAAAGAGTTATATATACATTTTATTCATTTTAACTTTAATTGAACCTACATACATCAATACATAAAATATCGCCATTTATTTAATTTCTGTTCTTTGCAGTTTCTGCAATTTAACGTTTTCTCCGTATGCTCAATACATACTGCTAGGTTACATAAGGGAAGAGGGTGTCAGTAAAGTGTGTTTATTACGATATCTTAAATTCTGTAAATATATTAAAATCTATTTTACTGGTTTTATGTGTCAAAAAGCAATTATTAGGAATACTAAAAGACACAGTTCGATTAAAATTGTATCTGGAGAAATATTGCGCTTTTTATAATGATGTGCCTCCGAGGCACACCTTGGTAGGATTATGGTTAAAAAAGCTGCCCTTTCAACGATAAACAATTCGTTGTCACCGGCTGTGTCATAAACATTGTTGTAAAAGTGTTGTAAAAGTCTAAGAAAAAAAAATTGAGATTGTTTCTTTTCGCTGTACGACCTTGCACACAGACCCCTCTTTCCCAGTGGGCACTTTGGGCAAGTGCCCAGGGCCCCGCGATCGATAGGGGCCCCCTCAGATCAAATACAAAGTCCATAGTTAATGTCAGATCACCAAACGATAACCAATATTTATTAACAAAAAAACTTATATAATTCGAAGAAATCGAACCTAAATTACTGACTACTAGCTAAGCTATTCTCCTCGCGCCCAAAAGTTAGGCTTTCTGACTGAATGGAAGAGAGAAATTTAAAATAGAGACCTTTCTTCCCTTTCTTCCCATAATTGATACCCTCAGCGTTCATTTATAACAAGATTAAGTTCGTATAAGAATGTCAGTAAACGTTTTGATTTATTTTTGATGGTCTCACATTTCTTCCCTGTGACGGCCATCTCGAGGAAATTCAGTGCCAAATCTTTCGTGAATTACCAGGCACGCAGAAATCACAGCTGGACAACAACTAACAAAAATGTCGTAGACCAGCACCTCTACAACATGCAATGCAAGCCGAATGAAATTCCAATGACACTTTCATTTACTGTATAAAAGTTGATGTCATTTAACTTGTTACCAATGATATCAATTTTGCAACTCCAGAAGCTCAACCATTTATTGATTTTATGCAAGATAAATTTAATCTTCAAATGAACTCCAACCGGAAAATTTCAACAACACGATATTGAACAACCATCGATGCTGTCTTCCAGCGTAATCTAGATAGATTACAGTCTCGAATGTACATATCTTACTTCAGCTACCACTATCTGATTGTATCTATTCTACCGAAACTAGCACAGAACGAATAAATTATTGTTATTTCATAATATATTGTTACATTCAGGCTGGGATTCGTAAAGATAAAACACTATTCCGTTTAACTTCTCTAATAAAATTCACTTTTATTACACTTTTATCGACTATTCTAATATTTCACTTATTAAGTACCAGAACACTATTACTTAAACAATTCTTCAACGTTTCAAACCAATCACTTAATTTACTCTATTACTTTTCACTTATTTATCTTCACAAACTATTACTATCTCGAACTTTAACCAATCACTGTTATAAATCAACTGTCTCGCCCTCTTCTAAAAGCTGTCCTTTTATACCCGCTCCGCCATCTGACGAGAACTTTCTAGCTAATTCTAAGTGGTTCTAGAACAAGGTTCAGTGGTGACAGATTCCAGTCTCCAATTGGAAGTGACACTTGAGTGGAACTTGTTTTGTGACTTTAAGGCCTGGTTTCACCAAACTGTCTAAGGCCTGGTTTCACCAAACCGGGACTAAGGGCTTGTTTCACCACTTAAGTTACACGATACCTTCCACGCCACAATGTCCCCCTCTTAAACTTGTTCGTCCCGAACAAACTCGTTAACATTTTCACCATTATAACGATGAAGACGATCCACATGAACGACTTTCAGCTTGCCTCTTCCTCGTTGGATGCGATAGACAACGTCGTTGATGCGCTTTACGATTGTATAGGGCCCTTCCCAGTCTTGTTGCAACTTAGGCGATAAACCTTTCCTTCGATGAGGGTTATATAGCCATACCAGATCTCCTTCCTGGAATCCTGTAGTTGTCGTTTTAGTATCGTACCTCGTTTTCATGCGGTCGCTGGCTATCTTAATCTTATCCCTAGTGTCTCGATGCACGTCCTTGATGATATCCCTGAGGTCTGTAACGTATTCCTCCTCATTCTTGGGCTCTTCGTATGGATATCCAAACATCAACTCGCTAGGTAGGCGGACTGTTCGACCAAATAAGATTTCAGATGGAGTATGTCCTGTGGTGTTATGCACTGCTCCTCGATAAGCCAATAAAAACATGGGAATCTGCTTATCCCAGTCTCTCTGGTCTTCGCCAACGACCTTAGAGAGGTGTTCATTCAGTGTCCTGTTGAAGCGCTCCACCATCCCATCTGATTGTGGATGAAGCGGGGTTGTCCTTGTCTTGTGAATCCCGAGTAACTGGCACACTCCTTGGAAAATCTTCGACTCGAAGTTCCGTCCTTGGTCTGAATGCAGTTCCATTGGTACACCGAATCTGCTTACCCAGTTATTGACGATTTGCTCCACCACGGTTTTAGCTTCTTGATTTGGGATAGCAAATGCTTCAGGCCACTTACTGAAATAGTCCATAACAACGAGGATGTAACGTGTTGTGCCGCCAAAAGTTTGAAGGAGGATTCGGAAATTATAAAGATCGAACAGAAAACGATTTTATTTGCTAAAAATACTGAGATTAGAATTACATATTACAAATAATCTTGGAGGAACTTACAAATCCTAACGACCTCCCTTTTCAACCAAACCCTGTGCGGCGCAGCAATCTTCTTCTTATAACCTAAGAATTACAATAGTTTTAATATTCAAAGCGACAAAAAATAGAATATAAAGAACTAACCTGTTGGTCTTACAAATCCAAAATGGCAAGTTAACCTCGCAAACAACGTGTTTTTTACTTGACAATTCTTAGAGCGAAAATTAATGGCATTTCTTGTTCGAAAGTTCAAAGAAAGAGACAACTACCTCACGTATTCAAATCTAGGCACTGCATTACCGCACAAGGTTCAGGCTTTTAACTATACAAAGTGTATAATGATAACTATATGATAATTTTATGATCGGCTCGATGACATCCCGGGGCCCGTCTGAAGCTAGGAAGAAGACAAATCCAGAACAGCGAGTCGTCCCACAGATCTTCTCAGCTTGATGGTACCGTTTGCTACTTGGACGTCTGCCGTTCTAACCACACCATCAGGTCCGGGGTAAACCTTGGTTACTCGTCCTAACTGCCATGACGAACGAATTTCGTTGGGATCTATGATTAAGACCAGATTTCCTTCTTCGACTGGCTTGGTGTTCTGATGCCATTTGCTCCTCCTGGTGATTTCTGGAAGGTATTCAGAATACCAACGTTTGACGAATTGAGCCATTAAGTGTTGTGCTCTTCGGCTGTAGAGCTTGTTGCACGCGTCTCTCTCACAAAATACTCCAGGAGCGGTGACATCTCGATAGTCTTCCCCAAACAGCATCGAATTGGGAGTGAGTGGCTTCGGGTCTTCAGGATCCACAGGAATATGTGTCAGTGGGCGCATATTTATCTGTCCTTGGGCCTCCAGTAATGCGTTGCGTAGGACGTCTTCTCGAGGGATAGTGCCTCTCAGGATAAACTCGATACTGTGTTTTATAGACTGTATCAGTCGCTCCCATGCGCCACCCATCCAGGGGGAATACGCTGGAATAAATCTCCAGAGAATGCCTTCGTATTTTGAAGCGAATTCTCCCAAGGCCGCCTCCATCTCCCTTGTGTCCTTGTCCAATTGGTTCTTTGTTCCAACGAAGTTAAGGCCGTTATCACTATATAGGTAGCGAGTAACAACACGATTGATGATGAAACGACGAACGGCCATTGTGCACTGGTCCAAGCTCAGATCATTTAAAAGCTCTATTTGCACTGCTCTGAACGTCAGGCAGGTAAAGATCATGCCATAGCGTTTAACAGTCCCTCTTCCATATTTTACCAACAAAGGGCCAAAGCAATCCACACCAACATGAGTGAAGGGCCTTTTATGGAAAGCTAGGCGGGCCTCAGGAAGCTGGCCCATCAACGGCATCACTGGTCTGGCCTTCAGACGCTTGCACATGTTGCACCTCGATCTGACCCTGTCGACTGCAACTCGAACACTGATGACCCACGCTCGTTCTCGGATGCCTGAGATTACTGATGAGGTTCCCACATGTAAATTCTTCACGTGATGGTGCATGATAAAGATGTCTACTAATGGGTGAGTTTTTGGTAAAATCGCTGGATTGCGTGCTGCATAGGAGACCAACGCCTTTTGCCCCCTTGAGCTCATCCTAATTGTGCCCTCCTCATCTAGGAATGGCGAGAAGTTGATGATTTTGCTTGAGGTCGCCACCTCCTTACGAGACCTGAGCGCCGCTATGTCTTCCGGAAATGCCTCAGTTTGAACTTTTCTGAATAACCAATTTTCAGCTCGGGTATATTCAACTGGGGTGACGAAGGCAAACTTTTCAACTCGTACCTTCCTCAGGATGTCTTTAAAACGAAGTAGTAGTGCAATAACTCGAACCGATGACGACCACCTGCTGCGGAATCTCGGATTCAGCTCATCGTATATGCTGTAGGAGGCTAAGACCTGCGTTTCGTGCAGCGCTACATTCAACGGATCTAGATTTTCTGGAATCGCCGAACTGACGGTGCTTTTCCCTGGCGTGATCGGCCAAGAACTGATTGGCGCGCAAAGAAATTCAGGTCCCCTGAACCATCTGGAATCGGTGCCACCCACTGAAGAATCCTTCCATCTCGTAGCATCGTCAGCAACGTTGTCTTTGGTTCTTACGTGGTACCATTGCCGTGGCGTAGTGGAGTCCAGGATTTCCCCCACTCTCACAGCAACGAAGGACGGAAACTTGAACTTTGTAGAGTTTATCCAAGATAACACAGTGGCTGAGTCGGAGAGGTAGAAGCAGTTGTGAAGACGGATGGAATGAGAATGCTTGACTGTGTCTGCTAGCCGTACGCCCAGAACTGCGGCTTGTAACTCCAACTTCGGCACCGATAACTTCTTCACCGGCGCGACTTTCGCCTTAGCCATGACAAGAACTACTTCGACCTTGTTATCGTTTTCGAAACGCAGATAAGCCACTGCAGCGAAAGCCAGTTCCGACGCGTCAACAAAAACTACTAAACTCACCTCTGAGTCATCTGGGTTCCAAGAGAGATATCGGCGAGGAATCGTGAGCTTCTCGATATTGCACAGTTCTCTTATGAAATCTATCCATGGTGTCCTAATCTCTTCTGAAACTGGTTCGTCCCAATCGAAACCTTCGCGCCACACTTCTTGAAGAGTTATGCGTCCTCGAATGATGTAATAGGAAATCAGACCAAGAGGGTCGAAAATTTGCATTACCATCTTCAAAATTTCCCTCTTAGTGATTTTCGAGTCAGGTAGAAGCATCTTCTCAAGAGTTTCGTTGCGCAATATCTTGTAGGTGAAATGGTCCGAATGAGGTAGCCAGTACATTCCCAAAATTTTGCTGATAATGGTATCGCAATCCCCAGGATCTACGCTTATAAGCTTGGCGTTGATGTGGCTGTCCGGCATGTTCTGCAGAAAATCCTGGCTGTTTGACTGAATGCCCACAAGATCAAAGTTCATGGTCTTGCATATGCGAATAGCGTCTTTGGTCACCGCAATAGCCTTGTCTACCGTATCATGACTATTGAAGTAGTCATCGACGTACGTACGCTGCGTTAAACCGTCTACTGCTTCGGGACATTCTAACCGATACTTCTCAGCATGATGATTTTTAATAAATTGGGCGCAGGTTGGGGAACACCTCGGGCCAAACATCATTACTTCCATGATGTAAACAGATGGCTCTCGACTACTATCACCGTCCCTCCATAGTATGCGTTGGCACTGCTGATCGTCTTCCTTAATACGGATCCTGTGAAACATCTCTTTCACATCGGCGTTGACTGCAACCGCTCTCTCCCGAAACTTGAAAAGACCTGCGTGGAGAGCGACGAGATTGTCTGGGCCCTTCAAGAGGAAAGTGTTAAGTGAGACTCCGTTCACCTTGGCAGCAACGTCAGCAACATCCCTCGGTTTCGGTGATAATTTGTTGGGATTCTCTATTATAAAGGTAGGCGCGTACCACACTCTAGCCCAAGGCTTCTCCAACTCCTCAGTAGACGCTATTCTTGCATAACCCTTCGAAACAAGTTCTCGCATGTGCTTATTTTTCCACTCGAGTAATTGAGGCCTTTTCTTCAAAGATTTTTCAAGCCCCTTTAACCTGCTAAGCGCCATTGGATAGCTATCCGGCAACGTTACTCCATCACTGTTCCACAGCAAACCAATCTCGTAATGGTTATCGACCCGCCTTAGTGTTCTCTGCATGACATCGACTGCTCTAGCTACTTCTTGGCTCACCAGATCACCTACGGGTTTTTTAACTCCAAAGTCCTCCGTCGAAAAATGGTGTTTCACAAGCTCATGAAGATCATCTTCGGTTTTAACAGCATCGTGAAAGAGAAGATGCATCGTTGGCTTGGCTGCTTGGTTCAGGCACGATACGTTAAATGCAGGCGCGGACTTCCCATACACCACCCATCCCAGTAGCGTCTTGATGGCACATGGCTCTTCGTCCTTGCCATGTCGTTGACCATGGCCCCACAAGAACTTGGCTTGGTCAAGACCGACGAGGATCTTTGGCTTGGCATTTACAAGATCCATTAACGGAAGTCCCCGCAGGTGTGGATACGCGCGTTTCATCTCAGCCACGTCGATTGATTGGCTAGGAAGTTCCAAATTCTTGACAGTGTAGACATTTTTTAACTGGAGGCGCTTACGGTTGTTGACTCCCGAGACTGCCAAAGAGGTGCGAAAAGAATCTTCGTGTCTGGATACTCCCTTGGTCCATTGAAGAATCAAACTCTCTGAAACGCCAGTGAGTCCGAGCTCGTCAAAAAGATCCTTTTCCACCATAGACAGCGAAGAACCGTCGTCCAAAAACGCATAAGTATCAACAAACTTAGCGTTACTGCCATGAATACGAATTGGCGCAATTTTAAACAATATTGAAGAATCCGTTCCGACGTGCGACGAATGAACATGCTGAGCAGGCACAAAGGGGCTTGCAGAACTGTTCAGCTCGGAGTTGTTGTTTTCTTCGGATGGATGTAGAAGCGGGTGATGGCGCCCTGAACACCGACGGATCCCACACGTTGACCTTTGTCGGCACACTCTCCAATTGTGTTTTACCGGATCCAGACAGGAAAAACAAATTCCCTTGTCTTTCACGAACTGCAACCTCTGTGTTTCAGACAAGTCTTTAAATTCCGAACATTGAATCAGGGAATGCCTTTGCCCACACCGCACACAGACGACTGAAGAATCACTCGGTACCACTGGCTTATGGGTTAAAACTCGGTTTGTAGGCCTCGGCGCCTTCGCAGCTCTTCTCGCATCAGTCCCTTCAGCATGGCTAAGTAGCTCAGGTGGAAGGTCCACTACTTTCTCCGTCAGAAACTTCGCGAAGTCTTCCAAATTAGCACGTGAGTGTACTGATTTCCGTCTAACCCAGTCTTGATAGAGGCTAGCGCCCAACTTGCAGCCCAGGCACGTGATGACATATCCATTGTCGAGATCTTCATCCATTTTCAACGATTTAATATCTGCTACAAACCCATTGAGTTTCACTGCCCATAAACGCAGCTTAGGGTCGCATTTCGAAGAAAGTCGCGGAAGATTAAGTAATCCGGCAGTGAGATCATGCACCAAAACGTCGTGACGGCCAAAAACCGCTCGCAAAGAATCCATAATAGCATCCGCGTCTGAGGAATACTTAAGACGATCGCTCACCAGTTGATATGCTTCGCCAACTAACGCCTTGCGCAGCCGAGAGACATTTTCTTTCCCGCTATATCGACCTTCAACTGTGGTTGACTTGTAAACCTCTTCGAAATACGGCCACTCCCGTTTGTCGGCTCCAGAAAACGATGGCAACTCCTGCACGTTGTTGCGGTTCAAAATGGTCAATAGATTTGCCATATCTGCATCTCGAAACGAAGACTCCATCTGTGGCGGTGCTGCGAAACCAACATTGCGCAGTGGAGTTGACTGCTTATGCTGAACGTTTTCCACCAAAGAATTATGATTTTCCTGTATTTTTTTTATTAATTTAAGCCTATTTCTATCTACATCTGGTTTAGAATCCTTTGAAACAACTAACGCTGGTTGTTCCTTGACCGATGTGACCTTGGCTAACTGCAACCTCATTTCATCCATCTCCTTTCGAAGCGCTTGCAACTCGCTATCCTTTTGCGCTACCACTGCCTGCGCTACCGAAGCTGCCTCAATGAGAAGGTCGACTGAAATTCCTCCATCGTTGTCACCTGGAGATATGGGCTGAACATTGTCCCCTTTCAGAGAAACATTCTCGTCACCATCTGGGGGAGGTTCGCAGTCAGTATTGGTGCAAAACCACGGGGTAGCGGTGTCAAATTTGTCCGGATCGAAATCGGCACAATCATAGTGCCACCATTTCCTGCACCGTTCGCACGCCACCATATCTTCATCGTCAGGCTTTTTACACTTCTTGGAACCGCAACCGTGTTGTTCCATCATAAATCTGTTTACCAGAACTCCAGAAATTGAAACTTGCACCAGATTTCAAATAAAATGATGTTGTGCCGCCAAAAGTTTGAAGGAGGATTCGGAAATTATAAAGATCGAACAGAAAACGATTTTATTTGCTAAAAATACTGAGATTAGAATTACATATTACAAATAATCTTGGAGGAACTTACAAATCCTAACGACCTCCCTTTTCAACCAAACCCTGTGCGGCGCAGCAATCTTCTTCTTATAACCTAAGAATTACAATAGTTTTAATATTCAAAGCGACAAAAAATAGAATATAAAGAACTAACCTGTTGGTCTTACAAATCCAAAATGGCAAGTTAACCTCGCAAACAACGTGTTTTTTACTTGACAATTCTTAGAGCGAAAATTAATGGCATTTCTTGTTCGAAAGTTCAAAGAAAGAGACAACTACCTCACGTATTCAAATCTAGGCACTGCATTACCGCACAAGGTTCAGGCTTTTAACTATACAAAGTGTATAATGATAACTATATGATAATTTTATGATCGGCTCGATGACATAACGATTTCCATTGTTTGTTTCAGGAAACGGTCCCGCAATATCAACTGCTATCCTTTCGAAAGGGGCTCCAACATTGTATTGATGCATTTTGCCACGGACTTTCAGTCTCGGACCTTTGCTGGCCGCACATGTTACGCATTTCCTGCACCAAGTTTCAACGTCCTCCCTTGAATGAATCCAATAAAAGCGTTCCCGCACTTTTTCGAGCGTTTTATTGATTCCCAAGTGGCCTCCAGACACTCCATCATGCAATTCCCTGAGCACCTCCATAACCTTTGACCTGGGTACAACAAGCTGCATTACGAACGACTTTCCATCCGGGCTTTCCCATCTTCTTTTTAGAATGCCGTCTTGCACGTGAAGGGAGTCCCACTGCGCCCAGTATGCCTTCAGCTCGGGGCTCCTATTGGATATCTCCTGCCAGTCTGGTTTTCCCTCATGCTCCTTCCAGGCGATAATGGGTTCGATATCCGGATCTTCCCTTTGAGCCTCCCGTATTTCCCGCGCACTCCAGCCACCAATGGGCATAGCTCTCACCCTTTGAACGGACGCGACATCTCTTTCCTCGTTTCGTAAGCAATGTTTGCAATTTGCTTTGCACGGTCGGCGGGAGAGAGCGTCTGCATTAGAGTGAAGACTTCCCTTTCGATGTTGTATTTCGTAGTCGTACATCTGCAGCCGTTCGATCCACCTTGCGACTTGGCCTTCAGGATTCTTAAAGTGCAGTAGCCACTTTAAAGATGCATGATCTGTGCGGAGGATGAATTTCCGCCCATAAAGGTACTTATGGAAATGTTTTGTTGCCAGTACCAAAGCAAGGAGCTCGCGCCTGGTAACACAGTAGTTCCTTTCTGGCTTTGAGAGAACTTTACTAAAGTAGGAAACTACTTTCTCTTGGCCATCGTGCACCTGGGAAAGGACGGCTCCAATTCCCACATTACTAGCGTCTGCATCCACAATAAATGTTTTCCCAGGGGTGGGGTACGCTAGTATGGGGGCGTTGTACAACTGTTGTTTAAGTTCCTTGAAGCTCTTTTCGCACTCACCTGACCATTTGAATTGTTTGCCTTTTTCTGTCAGTTGATGCAAGCTTTTCGCGATCCTGGCAAAGTCCTTTACAAATCGTCTGTAATAGGTCGCAAGTCCCAGGAAGCTTCTCAGTTGATGTTTGTCTTTGGGAACCGGCCAGTTTTTCACTGCATCGACCTTCTCCGGATCAGTCTTGACTCCTTTGGAAGAGATGATGTGCCCGAGGTACTTCACTTCTGGTCTAAATAAGGAACACTTCTTCGGGTTAAGTTTTAGTTGCGCACTTCGTAGCCTTTGGAACACCTCCTTAAGGTTATCTCGATGTTCGTTAAATGTTTTTCCTACTACGATGACATCGTCCAGGTAGACCAAGCAGGTTTTCCATGTTAGTCCCAGCAGAACGCGCTCCATTAGACGTTCAAAAGTAGCTGGAGCATTGCACAGTCCAAATGGCATTACTGTAAACTGCCAAAGCCCGTTTCCTGCTGTGAATGCTGTTTTCTCGCGGTCTTCTGGATGGATCTGCACTTGCCAGTAGCCACTCTTCAGATCGAGAGTCGAAAACCATTTGGCTCCGGATAGTGTGTCCAGGGTGTCGTCAATTCTTGGCAGGGGGTAGCTATCCTTCTTGGTGACGTTGTTGAGTTGGCGATAGTCCACGCAGAATCTCGTACTTCCGTCTTTCTTCTTGACCAGGACGACCGGCGATGCCCACGGACTTTTTGAGCTTTCAATCAGTCCTTCCTTTTCCATCGTCGACACCATTTCTGCAACCTCCGTCTGCTTAGCTAATGGTAGTCGTCGGGGAGGCTGACGAATCGGTCTCGCATCTCCGGTGTCGATTCGGTGTTGTACGAGATGTGTTCGGCCATACTCGCCGTTCTGTGAAGCAAATATATCAGCAAACTCATTGATTAGACTCCCTGCCATGGACCGCTGCTCCTGATCCAGCTCGCACTCTCCGAGTATATTCTTTTTCATTTCCGATATCTCCGTAGGTCTAACCGGTTTCACAGGACTTGCATTGGACAACTTTGTGACCGCAGTAATCGGTACGCACTTTCCAATCACTTCCCCTTGCTTTAGTTTCACGCTTTTGTTTTCCACATTGAGGACACGAACGGGAACCAAGTTGTTTTTAGGTTCAACCAGCATCTTTCCGACGATATACCTCTGATAATAATTTTCTGCATCTGGCTCGACTAGGTAGAATCGGTGGCTCCCAGGGTCGCCTTCCAGCTTTGTCCAAATAACTGTTTCTGACGAAGGTGGTAGTATTTCGTCCTCACTTACAACTGTCCGTAGAGCTGCGACGTTCTCGTTCCCGTAAACCATCGGAATCTCGACGTTCTTGTACTTTATAACTTGCAAACCGATGTCGAGTACTATATCGTGCGTCTTCATAAAGTCGATTCCGATGATGCATTCGTCACATATATCAGCCACTAAGAATGCATGGGAGAAGACTATTCCTGCAAGGTTTATCGTCAAGAGTACCTCACCATACACCTTTGCTGTTGCTCCAGTTGCTGTTTTCAGACAGTAGCTGCTGGTGTTGTGCAGCCATGATTGGCGAACGATGTCCATTCTGATTATGGAAGCGGTGGCACCTGTATCGATTGTAGCCACATACTTTTTCTGGCCGATATGGGCTTCCACTGTCAGGCTCCTATTACATCGTTTGGTCTGGGAAACCTGAATTGTGGTCCTGGGGGCGTCGATTCCAGAAACCAGCTTCTGCCCCGCGAAGTTGGTTCTTACTCGTTTCCCGACTGATGGCTTTGTGATGTTCCATCCGCCGAACGCTTAAACGCCTCCTCGTTCCTAGCTCTGCAATGTGGACAACTGCCCTGTCTACGTTCGGCTCTGCACTGTCGTTGTAGATGTCCAATTTTGTTGCAGTTCCAGCAACGGATCGGTCCCCTTCGAGAACTGTTACGGTCTACTACTTCGGCTCTCTGGCACGAGCATTCAACGGATGTCATTTCTCTCACGCGGTGAAATCCTTGAGATGCTTGGTCAGCAGCTTTCATCGTTAAGGCAAATGCCAGTGCCTCAGGAAGAGTTCTCTTTCCAGCCATTCGTAGAGCCATCTGCAGTTGTCTGTCCTCTATGGCTTGTGTAAATGCCTCAATAGCCATTTCATTGATGACATCTTCGCCGGCATTGGGATAAGACAAGTGCGCTAGCCTTTCGATATCCGCTTGCAACTGTTGGAGTGTTTCCCCCCTCTTCTGGATTCGACTGCGAAGCTGCACTCTATATACTTGCTGCATATGGTCGTCACCAAATCGCATCTCAATAGCCTTCACCAAAGCGTCGTAATCGCGTTGTTTTTCTGCTGAGACAGTTTGAAGCAATTCTGCAGCTGTACCTCGTAATGCGAGCGTTAGTGCAATCGACTTTTCCTCGTCGTCCCATCCATTGGTCGTTGCAGCTGCTTCGAACTGTCTCTTATAAATTGGCCATGATGTTTGACCATCAAAAACGGGTGGTTGCATCTCCTTCCTTCTTGGGCAGTCAGCGGAGTATTCCCGAGCCTTCTGCTTCTTGACTTTTTCGAGTTCTTTAGCTATGTTCTCGATGTTTGTTCCTTGTTTATGAAACATTTCATTAATTTTCTCAAACTTTGTTTCATGCTCGTTTAATTTTTCATCGATTTCGTCGATTTTTACTTCTAGAACATTTTTAAATTCTTCCACGGCGTCTTTTTGTGCGGCTACAATGGAATTTTTCTGTTCTTCTAAAGAATTCTTCTGTTCTTCTAGAGAATTCTTCTGTTCTGCGAACTTCAATTCCATAGAATTTGTCTGTTCTTCTAGAGAATTCTTCTGATCTGCGAACTTAGATTCCATAGAACTTTTCTGTTCTGCGAACTTCAATTCCATAGAATTTTTCTGTTCTTCTAGAGAATTCTTCTGTTCTTCCATCTTGGCAAGAAGTAATTCCATCATAGCGCTAATATCCACGCTTGTACTTACTTGTTCTTCTGCCACGTCGAATAGCATAGTTTTTGGATCTTCTCCGTCGTTTTGGACAGCTTCCTGCAGACGAAGGATGAGGTCACTTTTTCCTCCAGCTGTGGATAGATTCCGCTTTTCTAGTTCACTTTTTAATTGGGGTATGCTTAGATGTAGCAATACACGACCCATTTTGTTTGTCTCTTGTAATTTAGAAAATCTCAAATTCACTTTTTTTTTTTTTTTTTTTTGTTGTTGTGACGTCACTTAGCACAGAATAAGTTTTATCCCACTTCTGACACCAATGTTACATTCAGGCTGGGATTCGTAAAGATAAAACACTATTCCGTTTAACTTCTCTAATAAAATTCACTTTTATTACACTTTTATCGACTATTCTAATATTTCACTTATTAAGTACCAGAACACTATTACTTAAACAATTCTTCAACGTTTCAAACCAATCACTTAATTTACTCTATTACTTTTCACTTATTTATCTTCACAAACTATTACTATCTCGAACTTTAACCAATCACTGTTATAAATCAACTGTCTCGCCCTCTTCTAAAAGCTGTCCTTTTATACCCGCTCCGCCATCTGACGAGAACTTTCTAGCTAATTCTAAGTGGTTCTAGAACAAGGTTCAGTGGTGACAGATTCCAGTCTCCAATTGGAAGTGACACTTGAGTGGAACTTGTTTTGTGACTTTAAGGCCTGGTTTCACCAAACTGTCTAAGGCCTGGTTTCACCAAACCGGGACTAAGGGCTTGTTTCACCACTTAAGTTACACGATACCTTCCACGCCACAATATCAAGAATACGGTTAATACAATTCCCTCTTTTCTCAATGACGTGTATCAAGCCACACACATACCGCACGCACGCACGGTGTTTAGACATATATTTCGGGACTTTTTTTGTATAGATATAAATTTAGATTTATTTACTTGGATTTTACACTTTAAGACAAAATACCTAGTCTTATAAATTAGTAAATATTACAAATTTGAAAGAAGCTATAAGATACAGGAAGACACATTTCCAAATGTAGAAGTCGCATTGAGAATCTTTTTAAGCATGATGGTAACTAAATGCAGTGGAACGCTCCTTCTCCAAGTTAAAAATAATTAAAAATGAATTGAGAAGTACAATGCTTCAAGAAAGATTAACCAGTTTGTCGCTAATGTCCATAGAATCTGATGTGCTAAAAAGAATATATTTTGAAGAAGTTATTAACGATCTTGCCCATCTGAAATCTAGAAGGGTTCCATTTCAAATAACATCGATTTTTAAGCACTAACCTGTAAATGCTAAAAGAGTTGAGTCGTTTCATGTGATTGTTAAAAAAAATAAATATTTAACCTTGTTTATCTTTTCTTTGGCTATTCAAACAAAATATTGTTCCGTCAAAGTCATAGGGGCCCCATTATCCTAATATGCCCAGGGCCTCCAAGAGGTTAAAGACGGCCCTGCTTGCACATGTGGACCCCAATTCTTGAAAATTATAGCATACGTTTATCTGTCAAAATCTTCGTTGCGATGCGAAAAACTGTAATTTGCAATTCTCGAAATCCGCATACGAGAATTTCTCTTCGAATGTTACTCGTCTGTGTTTTCCATGCGGATTTACATCTCGTAAGTATACGGAATTATGAGTTCGATACTTCAAAAAATGTATTTTTTTTTTTTTTGTGTGTGAGAAAATGAAAGACAAGTTAACATAAATCAAATTGATAACCCTCCCATTGACATAAATATATTGAGAAATAGTACTGACCTCAAATCGACCAAAGTAGCCAATTAGGAAAACGCATAAGTGTTCATTAAACGCACATGCCTAGTATTTAATTGTTGGTCAATCGAAAACAAGAATTCCTGTCAAAACGGCTTGCTTGACGTTTCATAATTCTACCTAATTCGTGAGATGAATATAATGTTCGCACAGGTGGAAAATAACCCGTAAAACTTTGGGAATACGTATTTGTTTGCTATTCGAAAATTTTAGGCGGATTGGCTACCATACGGATAATGTTCAAGAGTTCGAAAATTGGAATTGTTTAGATTTTTAATTTTTTAGTTTATTTATAGATCTGTCGAGTTTGAATACCGAAAGCGCCAAAAGCACCATGCACAAACCTTTAGTTGGTGGGTGTATATTTGGTAAAGTAGACACCTAACCTAATAAATCATTTCCAAGAATAGTTTCTTTAATAGTTTTTTTTTTTCTGGTATAAAACTATAAGTAGTCAGGATGCTGTTTGAAATTCACTTACATTTCCTTTTTTGCGTGAATAAGGAAAAATCAAGGGAATTGTAAAAAGTGCTCATGTAAAATTGGACAAATTTTTTTAGGTTAGTCTAATGGGATTTTCTTTTAGGTACATACATTTGAAATGTGTGAAGGCGTGTGTGTTTCTTAATTGTGTTCAAATTTTACGCCGCGGAATACAAACGTCGGTTTTTATGCAAGAATGATGCTATTTTTTCTCAAGGAAGTAAAATCTTTAGCGACCACGATTACATATTGACATCCACTCGGTACTTTTTTGTTATATGTACTCGTATCTACAAATGTCTGTGAGTGCCAGCGGTATGACATTAGACTATGAGTCTGTTTTGAGGTTTGTAAAGAGGCTATAAAAAGAATCTTTTAAGTCCATCCTCTAGAGACAAATGTGTTTTCGTAGTACCTTTTACTTGTCGCGAACTCAGTTACACTGACGGAAAGAAAAAGAAATACAGATGCACACGCCAACACTCATTTTGATATCTGGCGGCTAACTTCAAATGTCATAATTCATGTGCACTTTCGTATAGGTACGAATTGGCTTGTGTTTTTGCATGATAGCTGAAAAAGTAGCCAAATAATTTCTCCACATCTTCCAGAAGTCTGTCCTTGTCGCTTTAACAAATACCTCGTTACATCTCGACTCTACGTTTCAACTTAAGCTCAATTTAAAAAGAGATTACATACACCTACATTTGTGACGTTCAGTTAATACTCCCGAAAACGTTTCGATTAAGTTCCACTGTTCAAAACCATGACATCATGTTTATTTTATTCACATTAACACTTCACGTGACATTCCAAGAGGTTGTGAAAGTGACAGCCATCTTTTACAACCGCCATGAAAATACTTTTGATTTCCATACAAGTGTTGGCCAACCATATTTTACAAATTACCATCAACAGCTCACGCTGAGTTTAACAAATAAACATTGACCTGTCAAATAGTATATCAATCGACTGCGTATAGGTACTTAAAACAGTGGGATCGCTGCCGATTACATCCACGCACTGTCAGTGACAGGACAGGGTGCATTCATATATAACCCCGACGTCCTCTTCCTTCTCCCCTTGCCTTTACTGGAGTGTATACCTACCATACACGCTTTGGGTGGCTCTAAAAGAATGTTTTGTATTTTCGCTAATAAAACAAGCAATAAATATCACCTACATATTAAATTGGTGTCCACCGCTGTCAGTGGTACACACTGCACAGTGCACAGGCACACACCAAAGGACATTCCCGGCTCAAAGGTAATCTCCCACATTGGTTAACAATTAAATTAGGAGCAATAAAACGCGTTCAATATAAATCCATCAGTGGTCCTCGTCCGGTCTCAATCGTTCCAGCCAACCGATATCATACATACGTAGGCCTTGGTAAAATAGCTAAAAATACCTAAATTATGGTCTTTTTATGGAGGACTTCACTTTGACTTGGACGCCACCAAAATGTGACATTGACACAAAAATACAAGAACAAAAAACAAAACGAATATCGTTCAGACCACCCGTGCGAGATCAATTGATCGGGTCATCGGGTTGTCCATTGTCCGATGACAATAAAATTGTAAACATTCCTTGGAATGCTCGTTCCCAGAGTATGAGTATTTCTTCGTCGGTGGACGTATGTCCCTGATGTTCGCCTTTTGTGGTGTAAATTAAATGTCAGATAAACGTGTTGAGCCTTAATGGTAGTTGGCGCTTCGCCTGAGATAACAAGATAACGCATGTTGGCGGCTCTGGCAGCGCCTTATCCAAGTGCGGTGGTGGGTCATATTACACCTTCTAATGGAAAACATGTGTTTCCTTTTTTAGTTTCATTGAGTTGTTGATCCTTCGATGAGTTAGGAAGGCACCTCTATCAATCAACAATCGGCATTGCTTTTAGTGGACTCATAGACTAATGGTACATGTTTGACAATCAATTTAGAAAACAGTGTAATATGAGTGTCATGGGTGGTAAATAATGCATCAGACCGGTTTTGGTTATTGGATTAACTAATCGAGGTCGAATATTGGATTTTGCGTTGAATTTACTGAAATGTCAGCTGTCGGAATGTGCTATTTAGGTTCAAACGGTGATTTCCACTTCACATGGAATACAGCGCCATCCATTGCTTAAAAAACATTTCAGTGTTTCTAGTTTCCGCCACTAGATTCGTAAAAGTACTCTGAAATCGGAGAAACATTCCTTTTTTCAATACCAATCGAACACAAAAAGTGACCAAACAAAGTGTTCTAAGAAGCCCTGTTGAATACCACATAAGTGAGTTTTGTTGTCGGGCTTTCTATAGCTTCCCGCTTGCTTGACGTAATCTACCGTCTTGAGATAATGACGTTATTCGCAATTTGAACAATTCTGTCGATCTCCACTTAAGCTTATTACGCTCCTCGAGCTAAACATAATTTTATCTGGTCTCCACCTTTTCTCTCCAAACATCAGCTTAAGTCCTAGTTACATTTTGACATAAGAGCGCTGTGGATAAATGTCACAAAAAATAGCTGTTCTTTGAAAATAACTTCCTTGAACTATTCATAGGGCACATTCAAGAATCTAGTTTATTTGAAGTCGACTAAATTGGGCTGGATGAGATGTAACCTGAACGCAAAAACTATAGATTGGTCGGGAACGTCACTTGTCCTACGTCATCCACATATCCGAACTGTCAACTTAGTACTCAGTCACGAATTTCTTGACTAGATTCGTCAACTACCCCTCCTCGACGATAGGAATAGTTTTCTTTTTTTGCAGTCATCTTTTGAAGACAACAAACAACAGAGCAGAGCGATCAGTCAAAATTTAGCCTGAGAAAATGTCCGAACCCATTAAATGGGCGAGCTAAATTTTGACAGTGCTCGAGCTGCGTACCACTCGCAGTCAAATGGGCTCGCTCAGCAAAAATTTGAAGAGAATTTTATATGGGAGCGAAAATTTAGCTCGAAAAACAAAATGTGACTTACTTACGAAACGCACAAGTAAAATAGGAAGCCTAAAAACCGACAGTCTGGACTAGATTCATCGGCTACCCCTCCATAAACGTCAACTGAAAAAGCTGTTCACGTATGAATAATATATAGGCCAATCAAAACTGATACACAACAAGTCAGCCTGCTGTCAGACTTACTAAACTAGATAATTGAACGCCCATATTGATGAAGTCAATAGTTTTTTTTTCAGATATCGTTGACTTTACTCAGTTGACATTTGGA
This sequence comes from Cheilosia vernalis, assembly GCA_949126925.1. NCBI lineage: Eukaryota > Metazoa > Arthropoda > Insecta > Diptera > Syrphidae > Cheilosia > Cheilosia vernalis. The sequence continues at coordinate 13,139,949 of OX421358.1, forward strand.
TTGTTTGCTTGACATAGCAAAAATGACTTTATTCAGACCAATCCGGTTCTCACGTTCAAGCAAAATCTATTCCAGACAAATCTAGACTGTTTCTATGTCAAATCGTACGAATTACTATTGCGTACATAAATTTATTCTAAATATTACACATGACTGAACGTATTATTCAGGCATCGGACGAGCAGTTAATGCCAGCTGTAACCACAACAATCTCTCTGACACCCTGTAACTGTTGCATCTTTTTAGCGATGCCCTCCAAGTGGCTTGGCAATTAATTCTCTCTGATTGAACGTTGTCTTAAAGTTCACTTCTAACTGTACAAACTTTCCAACACCTACCACCACCATCTAAAATCAACAATGCAATCACTTCCGTGCCAGTTTGTTCGCCAAATTAGTGCAAACATGTCACACAACTAGGTTAAGTTCAAAACCCACCAGCACTCTGCCCGCACTCGTATACGTAACACTAATTGCATAGGGCATTGTCCCCTTTCCTAATTGAATCCTACACATCCTTGTCGTAAGCTTTTGTATAGTGAAATTCAAGAAATCGTCGTTTATACACATACCTACTCGTGGTCCTCTGGGCAATGCGGAAGTATATACGTACTTGTGACTTTTGTTTATTTATCCAGGACCCTTCCTCGAAGTCAATCGGAAAATGAATTCGTTGCAGATATTGCTGGTTTGATGTTGAATCGGATCACCATTCACCACGACAAGTTCAATGACTTTTGGATCCAATTAAACGACGCAAGGTGCTAAAAGAGGGCGCCAAATGGCCTACAGAGAGTTAGCCGAATGGTGTTCCCATACTTTACTCATTCGTTACCTTCGGTAACTTGGCCTCGGTAAATCGCATCAAGGATAGAAAAATCAGCGACGCATAAAAAACAATCACACATGAGTGGAGTTAATTATCGCTTGGGAAATGGTGTGTCCTCCATCTCCTTCGGTTTGGCGCCCCACTAATTCGCACTTCGCGGAGTTCTGTGCTATAGAAAAGGGAAATGAGTTGTAGTAGGTACGGTGTACTTCAATATGTAAGAGGTTGTAATATGATGTGTAAGCTGTTGGAAATGTTATTAGACGAGAGAAATGTGTAGGTACTGCTGATGTTGGGTTTAAATATGTGCGTAGTCATTTTGCGAGGTGAAACCCTAATGAAAAAGGGGGAGGAATAATTGCAGTGAAATAAGGGATATTGGATTGTTAATACCCGGAGGAAATTCATGTATACCTACATAAATGGTAATATTTTTGCAAGCTTCTGGGGAAGGCACATATTCAAGTTCCGTGAAAAAGTATGTCCAAAATCTCTGCTATACGAGTATGTATTGATTTTTGTAAGGAATTGTAATTCCTGATTTACAATAACTGCACCTATTCAGTAAGCGATGAAAACAAGTGTAAACTGCCATACCAACCGTTACAAAAGAAGCCATCGAAAAAAAAAACCGACAACAAACGAATAAATTAGCGGGAAGAAGTAACAAAAGCGCGTAAAAAGCGACAAAGTGGAAAAAAAATCGCTAAGAAAAGTTGTGCATGTTGTACAATGTACATACCAGAGACAATACTGAGACCCCCCACTTTGGCCGATTTCCCTTTGCTTTGCCAACAAACTATATTTTTACGGAAGTGCCTTGATTTGGTGCACTATTGATACATTGAACTTCGTATTGACAAATGTCAGGAAACTTACAAAATTCCGGCTCACCAACATACTCGCAAAAAAATATGAGCCACTTCCGCTGTCGGCAAGGTTTCTGTCAACGTTCATAAAATTTTATCCGTTAAGCCTAGTATGCTGCTGGCGCTTAAATTAAAAATGTCTCCAAAGATAAAATTAAGCAAAGCAATTAAGCCAAGCAGTACGCAGTTCAAGCTAAATTTCTTAGCCACTGTACGAAAACTCTCTACAGAATTTAAGTAAGCGTAAATTAATGCAAAATACATTGGCCGCGTTCCACTGCCCGCTAGATGAGCAGCGGCATGTCAAACTCCATATAAAAAAAATTGACATTTTACCATTTGCGCTAGTCGTCTAGCACTTTTTGTGAAATATCCCTTTCAGGGAAATTTCTCAATCTAGCGCAAAACTACCCGCTGCTTTGAGAGAAAAAAAAACAAAATAAAAAAAAAATAGCTGTCAAAGGAAATCGTTCAAATGTCTAAGAAATAAAAACAAAAATACGAAGCTGATCTGTAATTGTGATAATATTGGTAGGTAATAAGGTAAGTAAAATATCAATTCCGATATTATTATGGTTTCTATAACATGTACCATTTCTTTTTAAATGTAGTTTGGAAATAATTATTCGACACGAAATTATTAATGAAGGAAAGTCATATGTTTTTGATGCCAACGAAGATGCCGCTGCCGCTGCCGCTGCGCGATCGTTCCCCCATCTGGGATATTTTGTGCTAGAAGACTAGCGGGCAGAGGAACGCGGCCATTTTCCCACAGTTAAATTTTGACTGATCAGAGAAAATATCGATATTCGCAACAAAATTTCAAAAGAAAGCAAATTAACAGAACCTATGGAGAATGGTTAGTTCAACACAAAGAAATGTTGTTGTTGTTAACTTGATTTCTTTCAGAATTTTGACATTTATTTAGTGACTAAACAGAGCAAGTCAATCAGCTGTGCCAACAGTTTTTTTTTGTTGACAGAACTTACACTGCAAAATTAAGCGAACATTAAGCGAAGTGGTGGAGAGAAACATTGGAGAGGCGCTTAATTTAAGCTTTCCTGGAACAACTTACTTATATCTTATATTTGCAATTATTCTTTACGGTTTGATAGCATTTTTTGTAGGAATAAGTGTACTTTTGATGGTTAAAATATTTATGAAAAATTAACAGTGCAATGAAGGAAAATAAAAACATTTTAAATAATTTTTCTTTTATTTTTTAAGAAAAATTTACTCATAAAATCGAAGTTAATGATATTCAAATGCGGAAAATACACTCCCATGTTTGTCCTAATAAATTTTTCTTGTATATAAAGAACATCACCTTTAGATAGTTTTATTAACCAAACAAATCAAATTATTCGCATTTAAAAAATATAATAATAACTAACCAAAAGCATTCAGTAATGTTAAAATGTGGTATTCCCGAACTCTATCACATTCCCAGCAAATTTATTTTATATTTTTTTATTTATTTATTTTATATTATATTTTTTTTGTATGTTCTTGCATGTCACACGGATTCTAAATTGACACAACACCGATAGGAAAACAAAATGGCGAATGAACACAATCGATATAAATAGAACAGAATCGCCCAAAGCCTGCATATACTCAATACACTTTTGTTTTGAGTCTACCTCTAATCTATCTCACCCTATATTCTATCTTCTAACTCTCTGTTCTTAATAAAGCAATGGTTCGATCTCAGCAAAGCAAAGTAAAGTAGGATTTTCAGCACTCTAGTTTTCAGCAATAGTTTTTGCAATTGCGTGCTGAGAATCCTACTTTACTTTGCTTTGCTGAGATCGAAGCTAAAAAAAACACGGCTGATATACTATTGCAAGAAGTATAGTTTTATAAGTACCTATAAGTATATGTATAATAATATTTTTCAGAGAGTTTTCAACAAATATTTCAGAAAAAGAGAAAATTAGTCAAATATAAGGTAGAGTAAACGAACAGTTTCTCCCTTGGCTCGAAACAGCTCAGAGAGTTTAAACCTACAAACTGCAACCTGCAAGTACCGATAAATATGTCAAATGCACAATGTTGGCAAGAAACTTGATCGAAATCCGTATCATGTGCTGTCAGTGACACTAGATCGTGGGTAATTTTCTGTTTCGTGGGCATTTTGCCTTCCAAAATAAGCTAAAGGGGCGAAAAAGGGATTTGTTTATAGCTTTCAGTTTTTTTTATATTTATTTGTTACCATATGGATTAAATGTCAAAGAAGCAATTGGTTCAAAGTATTATTGCTTGAAGCCTATCCACGTCCACTTGCATTTTTTATTCTTTGGAATTTGGATTTGATTTTTTGAGTATATTTTCAGCTCTCTGAGAGAGAGAGTACGCGAATAGACATTTTTTGTTGCATTGGACACTAAAAATTTGAAATTTCGCACAAAATCTGAAATTTCTAATGGAAAAAGACGTTTAGCCGATTAACGGTAAGTGGAAACGGAAAGCTTTTGCCAACATGCAAAAATGTATGAAAATAAGCATTTTGTCGGTCATCTTGTTAACGTGATACAAAATATCAGCGATGGCCTGCTTCCTAATTCAAAATGGCTTCCGGAAGAGCTGAATGGACAGTAATTTCGTCTATTGTTCATTCTGTTCAGTTTATTAATGTGTCGCTGGTAAAATTCACTAAAACGAATAAGTATTCTATAGGACATGTTTTAAATGAAGTATGGACGTTTTTTCAGTAGATTAAAGAGATTATGACACGTCAAACACCTGATTTGGTTTGACAGCAATCACAGAAATTATCCCAGCAAACCAGGCGATTTGCATTTCTTTCACTCCAAACATCAGTGGATAATCTTAAAAAAATGTAATTTGCACTTAATAATCGAACAAATAGTAGCAGTTGCTATTTCTATACTACCCAACTCTATAAAGTCTCCTGTCGGAATAAATCTACTACTTATTCTCTTCCGACCAGCTTTAACACTAAGTGCTCGATAATAGTGCATAAATAAAGCAGCCATTGCTCTATGCACAGTTTAAATTGAGTGTCCGGAAATAAAATAAACAAATCAAACAATGAGGAAGACACCAAGAACTAACACCAAGAACTAACAGCAATTCGCATAAACGTATTCAAGGTCCATTTAGCGAAAACAAGCCAAATTGAAATTCACTAAAGAGTCACCTATCTCTCTTCTAATGTACCTGGGGCGAGGCAATAGCCGGCTCGGAGTCGCTCTAAATGGCAATTGAAATAATTCTTACCACCTTCAAGTGCTTTAACGACAGATAATAATAACCATATCCTTCTGCCATACATTAAAGCCAAACCAAACCCCCTCTTTCGGCCAATAAAAGTGTCTACATTCCGTGTGTTGCTACGTAGAATCCCCCACCGTACCGAACTTGTAATTCTTCGATTAAATATGCTAGATGCTAATCTACCTCACAACACTTGCTTGGATTAAATGCAAACTGCATTAGGCTTGGGATTTGCAGTTACCCCTTGCCAATTTGTCACATAAAAAAATATTTGTGGATCAAATATCGTCTTCGCTAGCAGCCACTGTGGTAGATGTGAGTCGCATCCTGTCGAACAAGATTCCATTACGATTAGTTATGCCGCTAACAGCCTATACATATACAATCTTGTGTTGATTTCAAGTGCAAACCGAAGATCTTATCCAGAGATAGTCGCATCCTAGAAACGCATAACTTGCAATTTGCATTCGCAAAAGATGTGCGTATTGCGTAAATACCTAGATAAGTATCGAATCCCGAAAGGTGCGAAAATTGATTGTAATCGTAGAGACGAGCCTTAAAAATATGTCTAAGACTGTTGGAAAATTGTATTTTAAGACAAATTGTGAAATACAAGCGGGTGTTGTAGGCGAGTTGTCAGAATTGCATTTAATTGTTTAGATATATTTAGGCCGTCTATTTAGTGCGCACTAACCACTAAGTTTCTAGGCAAAGTAACGAGCAAAAAGCAACGAGTAGTTTATGTGGTATTCGATTGGGCGCTCTCAGAGCAATTTTTTTGTTCGTTTGGTACAGGAAAAAGCTATCTTTTTGAGATTTCAGAGCACTTTTGCGAATCTAGATATTTTCTCTGATTTACCAATGCAAGTGCGTTTGAGTTTGACAACTGATTGAGTTTGTTTACATTTTTAGTGAATTTTTTCTCCAGCAAAGAAAGGCATCGGGTGAATCTATTTTTGTGAATTATTTATGTATAAATATTTAGAAATCAATCGGGACGGAAATTTCTAATGTTTTAATACAAAATTTAACTAGTGAATGGAAATAGCTTAGAAAAGTGTCCAAGACTAGACATATTCAAATCGCACAAATATCAACACAAAAAAGAGCAAGTGACGTTTTTATCTTCGATTAGGCACACGAAATCTGAGGGCAAATCTGAAAAAGCCCAAACGAATACCACATTAGAGATATTACAGATTTTCCTGTCAGACTTCAGATTTCATATTCTAGTACAATTTTCAACAAAGTTGAGGATTGCTGGACTAGATTTTTCGGTTACGGTTGCATTTACACGGTCACACATTCCTAGCACAGAAAATTAAATTTATGCTAAATACCAAATAGCCGTGTGACTGTAAGGGAAAGCATCATATAAAACGCCAAAAAAAACCTGGCACGTTCCTGTTTAGGTCGGCCATCTTGTTTACGTAGTAGGAATTATAGGAAAGCTCCGCATGTTGATATTTTTATAGCGATGGCTAACGCAATTCCGCGTTCCTATAAAACATTATGGCTTCCGGAAATGAGGAACGGACAAATATTTATTTTTTTCGTTTAAATGGTTGATGAATTGTTGGTTTAATTTACTGAAACTAATTACCACTCTCATTTCACGTGTTTCAAATGAGAAATATAAATGTTTTCAAGCAATTGCAGAAATGTTGGTGAGCGGAACCCGTGTCTATTTCCGTTTTATGTATCTATAATTATGGGTAGAACATTCATGACACTTTAGGCGTCTGATTTGTGATCTCATTCTTACGCCTTTAATAGCATTGACAGCGGATCTCTCTGTCTAGTTTCGTGCAAAAATGCGCGTGCGTGATGGAGTAAATGCAGTTTTATAGAAAAATCGAGACAGTCTTCAGTAAGACCAAATTAAACAAAAAACTAACAACTGCTTCATGTTTAAATTGTGTATTTAATATGAAGTTTGTTAGTACCTTACTAATCTGTGTAGTAGGAGCTAGTTTCTTGAACAAACCCATTTTTTCGTTCAATAAGACAAGCTCAAATTCTGACAGCTTTCATTATTAATACAAAAAAAATTGCTGATACCAGTCAGCGGCTACAATTTTGTTCCACTTTTAAGCCGAATAGACGCACGCAGTTCGACTGAATTATTCAATGCACTCGGCGCATGATCGATAAATATTCAGCTCACATTCAATCGAAAATAAACCATATCGAATATCTATTCGATATAACAAGACGATAAATCACGGAATTAATTAACATGATCGGAATGTTTCACATGCTATTTTCATGTATTAATTTCGACAATAAAACTTTGACACACCGAATTAGGAGTAGAAATAAATAAGTGAACTGTTCGCGCAAGAACGTAGAACGAATTCAAAAATCATGATGAGTCGATGTGTAAGCTGTTGTCGCGCCAGTCTGCGCGTGAGCGTGTTCATCGGCGCTTTTTTTGATTATTATTCATTCGAGCTATGCACTGACATTAATGGCGATTGAAAAATGCTTTATTATCATATTAGAATTCCAAAGAGCAGTCAAAATTTTTGCAGAGCTTTTTTTTTGTTTTATTTGACCGCTAATGAACTTGTAAATAATATCATGCAGTGCGATCATGCAGCGGAGCCTAAGTGCTTTTGTTTGTCACAATAAAATCGGTGACAAGTTGTTTTTTTTTGAATCGTGTCCATTGGTCGAAGTATATTATGATGTGGTTACTTTTACTTTTGATGCATGTTAACTTGAAGTTGTACTTTATTTCGTGATCACGAAAAGAAGTACTGAACTAACTTTAAGGTTCAAGAACGAAAATCAACAGCATTCCAAAAGAATCGATTCAGTGCTACCAGACAAACGTTAAATGTCAACTTAGCCGTCAATTCATCATCAGCTAGCAATACCTACGGAACTTTTTAACCTACATATTTGTTCTTTATATCCTCAGGACAAAATAGGTACATCAGTTTTAGGGTAGATACGTTTCTCCTGTCAGTAGTAAGACTCGAGTTCTATATGCGTTCAACGATTGATTACAAATGCATAATTTGACAAGCATAGAGACCCGTCAAACGCTACTCCACCTATTCCATATCCAGATCTAACGCAAACGTGAGCTATGACGTGATCGGTGTAAACAAATTCTCAAAAAGGCAGCTATTATTCATGAGCTAGTGGGCTGATTGAACTACATTCGGTCTGTGGCCGTCGAACCTTACGCGAGCACGTGATGGATGCCTCATCACATTCTGATCGGTCACAGGCTTGACAAGAATCGTACCCCCACAGCAAAGAACGATTTTTCTCAGACTCAAACTATCCCAACCATCTTCCTCCGTGTAGGCTTTCAAGCCATCATACCAACAGGTTCCATCGTACTCTGGACTCGCGCCATAATCCAAAATCATTATACCATCATTTGCAAGTCATTATCATATTGACAGCCATCTACATGGGGGTTCGAGTCAGTCAGCCTCCAGTGACTAACTGGACAAAATCGCTTTAGCTCGCCGGCGCGTGATAACGTCGAAGCTAGTAAAGATACCTAACCGCGAAAGAGGACAAAAAAGAGTTGTCATCACTTTGTTGCCATAAGAAAAAGAGCGTGTAGCTGTCAGATGCGTTCTTGCAATTTGTATAGCAACGTGTAATTGAATATTATTTTTTACACAAATGAACGCCCCATCGTAATTATGTGGAATTATAGGAAAAGAACAGCCCGGTCGCGTCATCGTCGTCGGTCGACATCGCGGGCTATCGTGGTGCCGCTCTCTCGCTTTTGCTCTTCCCGGTGGCTGACATTTTCGCTATTATGGCAGAATGTGGGACGTGGAGGAGATAAATGACGATGTTCAACCAGGAAACTCATTGATCGATGGAGATTAGAGGATTCGAGTTATTTTAAAGGCGGCTGTTGGATGTCGATTGGTGGCAATGGCAACCGTTTTCCAATTCAAGATCAATTATCGACTTGAACCTAAGTAGGTGCTAAGGAATGAAAGACAAATTTGTTGGGATGCGCTGCGTTTTGTTGCACATTTTGCCAGCTTTTTAATGAAGTGTCTATCAAGTGAGATGTGATATAAACACTTATGTGGGCCAGATCACACCTGGCAAGGTGGGGATAGTGATTCATATCTTCTTTACGCCGTTAGAGCAATCAGTGCTGCTGCGGAACAAATGTCAACGCAGAGATGGCTTATTTAGATGGATGACTGGAAGATTCGTCTGATTAAAAACAAGAGTATATCGTAGGAAATAATTTTGCTGGCCACCATTTTGAGTAACTAGTTCAGTGAACTTTACAGGTGCAGCTGGTCTTTAGTCAGTAGCTACGAGTATAGTAAGACTGGTGACATGGCGCAGGAAAAGTGGTTTCTATTGTAAAACCTGTCATGAACAATTATTTTGTTCCATATACCTGACTCACAATTTTAGCGGCCAAGATATTTTCTTGGTAAAAGCGCAATTTGGCATCACTCACAACGTTTATCTATCAATAAAGATTCTTCTTCATTCTTATTTTGTAGGTCATTGGAAGGGCGGCTGTTTATTTGGAGAGTTTTCCTTTTTTTCTAGATTAATCTGCGACACCCATCAAGAAGAGAGAGCACTGAGCGGCCGTAGGCCGTCTACTAAAAGAGTGTATTGCAAATGACGTTTAATTTAATTAACAGTTATGAAGAAAAAGAGAAAAAGATCTCTTTTTGTTGTCGTCTCTTTTAATTTTCGAGGAGAATAATGGAAAATGCGTAGTTAGATATAAGGTAAATATCTACTTAACATTTCTGATACCCAAACTAGGAGACCTGACAGCAGTTTATATTGACAGCCATCTGATTATGTCATTCAACAGCTAGTTAACTGTTACTTCTCTTTTTTTAATAAAACGGACCTCATTCTAATTGGGCTACCTAGACATGTAAATGTATCTATTGACAGGTGGAGAAACTGTGGCCTAACTTTGGACTACGTATAACACAGGGAGGATATTTAATTTAATTGCGGTAAAATATAAAAACAAAAGCAAAACTATCTGAAAATAAAGATATTGATACAAATAATCATTTTTAATGTCAAAGTCCAATTTCACAAACTCACAATAGGCGTGTTTCTTTTTTTGCTTCGATCTCAGCAAAGCAACGTAAAGTAGGATTTTAAGCACGCAATTCCAACAACTACCGTATGTTCTCGAAGTGTCAAATAGAGCGTAGTTTATTTTGCTTTGGATCGATGCTCAAAAAAACAGGTCAAATAGCAACATTTTCCATATAACAATATCCATTGTGACCTACAAAATATTTAGACCGATGGTTATAACTACGGTGACCATTTTAGCAGATGCAAAAAAGAGGACAATATTTAATTACCGTAAACAAGTTTTAAAACAAACGATTATATTTATTCAAAATATTTGTACTTCAGAATACCTACATCAGCCAGTTCAGTTTTTAAAACAAAAAATTCAAATTCGTAATATGTAGGTAATAAATTTAAAATTTAATTCAAAGGAACTGTTAGTTTTTATATTTTTCTTCGCAGTGTATTTTTTTTAAGATGTCATCCCGAGTTCTTAAAAAAGTCTTAAAATCTCCACAGTCATATTCAAAATTGCACTTTGTTATCAACATTGCCTCTAGCGTATCAACTTTTAATCGCGATTTCTCAGGTGTCCAAATGTTATTAGAAATTGAAAACACTCTTTCCGTAGGGGCATTTGAAGCTGGAAGCGAAAGCGAAAACTCTACGAGTCTTTGTATATTTTCGTACTTCACATTTTCTTCATCAAAGTGTTTGAAAATTTGAACCCATTTCTCACTTGGATGACAGATTGCGATTCTTTCAAAATAGCAAAAAACCAGATGACAGAACTGAATTATTCAAACCAGTGCTGTCTACGTTTTGTGTTTAATTAATTTAGTACTGAAGAAAGTAGTTTACTTGTAGCTCAGAGAAAAAAGGTTTCTAAATAAAAAAGGGCATTAAGAGGACAATTTAGTAAAAAGAGGACAGTCCTCTTTAAGAAGAAAAAAAAAAGGACACGATACCGAAAAAGAGGACTGTCCTCTCAAAAAGAGGACGGATGGTCACCGTAATAACTGAATATTAGCTAGGCCATCAGTATTTCATGGCAAATAAAGTTCATTCGTATACGCGGTTTGAATCAAATGTAATCGATCGCAATCACACAAAGTCTATATACACGTTCTCATCAAAAATTACAGAAAAAGAGGGTTCGGAACAGCTCAGAGAATTTCAACCGGCAATTACTGATAGCTATGTCAAATGCACAAAGTTGACACGAAACAAACTAAAAATCGGTCTTCAAAGTCAATTTTACACAAAAAAAAGTGTTTTAAAAGCCTCACCGCGATACCAATAATCATTTTTAGTGTCCCTGTCCATGTTAAATTTTTCCAACTCACAATGACGAACTTTTCCATACATTTCAAATGTTAAGTGTGAAGGTTAAAACTGATTATTAGTAAGACCCTTTAAGAATTTAAGAAGCTCAATAATACCTGTTTGAGAATTATGTCCCGAACGTTGTGTGCTAAATTAGTAGAATTGTAATTTGTCATGCATTTCATATTAATTAAGTCTTCCAGATCTCTAACAACAGAAAGTTATCAATTCTTCTTTACTCTTATAATCTGCATATATATTTCTATTGTATAGGTACCAGTATACCAATTTAAATGTTGCACTTACTTTCAATCTTGTTTCTCGGTCACTTGGATTCCAATCCAACCAACCAACCAAACCAAATCACATCATAACGTTTAAGAAATTGCGTTTGTTCGTGTATTTGTTCAAGCAAATTGTTTTTCATTCAGGTGTTGGTCCTTCTCTTCAACTCTTGTATTATCAAATAAAAAGTATCTACAAAAATTTATACCTAATCGATCACTCTCCACGACTATTTTATGCATTTTATTCTATGATCTGACAAATAGTAGTCAAAACAAAATGAAAGCGAACAAAATTGATTGCAAATAACGGACAAAAGCGAAACTAATTAGGTTCCGTTTATCCCCTTTGGGTACGGAACCTTAAAAAGCATCACCGTAGGCATTTTCCTTTTCTCGTTCAAAGAAAGGCACGAACACAAATAAAACTGAAGTCTTCAGAAAAATCTGATTTATTTATGAAATACATTTCAGCATAAACAATCTGTCATATGTGACATATATGTCAACAGTAGTATTTGTTGCATTTCTTTAGTCTGCTACCATTTTTTCGAATCTAGGTATTTAAATTTTCTGTATCAGTGTTCATATATTCCTGTGAAGAAAAATGAGCAAACAAAATAATGGTTCTAGCTGTCAAAATTAGATCTACGATACCAATAATCGTTTTTAGGCCCGGTTTGTTCAATCTTGGTTATCTTTAATCAGAGGTTATTCCAGCTGGTAACCAGCGAATGTGTTTGTTCAGGAAAATATTAACCAGAGAATCAGTGGTTTGGTTAGTTAACCAGAGAAATCTATAACCAACCGATTTTAGCCGGTTAATGAGATTTAACCAGTGATTTTCTGTAATTTCGTTTGTTCAAGAGTTTTTTTGAGTTGAGACTACGTAGGTATTCATTTTGACATATATGCTACACAAAAATGTCTGTGCAATATTGTGCAAACAAAAAGAAAAATACAAATAATAGAATGAACGATTATATAATGCAAAAGATGGAGAAACCCCATAAAATTTCCCACATCGGATTTGTTGACGTTTGCAACTGGCACATAATATATAGAATACACTACAAACCAGTCAATTGAAGGTGAGGGTACCTATAGGTTTCTAACAAATAAATGGATGAATGAGGATTATTTTCAACATTTTAAGCCGATGATAGCTCTCATAAAAAAGATAACAATGAACACGCATTAGAGGAAATATTGTTACAAAATTTATTGGGTATTGGTTTTGGATTTAAAAGAAATCGCTTAGGAAAGTGTCGAAGACTAGACATATTCAAATCGCACGAATATCAACACAAAAAAGAGCAAGTGACATTTTCATCAGGATTTCATGTTCGATAGGCACACGAAATCTGAAACCTGAGAACAAATATGAAGAAGCCCAATCGAAAGCCACATAAGATAACTAAAACTGGATACATTCATAGAAGATCTGCCTGCACAAATTATTTATTAATAAAAAAAGGAGTCGAAAACAAAAAACAAAAAAATTAACCAAGGATTCCGTAAATCACTGAACTGACAAATAAAATGGAAAAATGGAACGATTTGTTGGAAAGCTATGGTTTGGTGACCGAAGTGAAAAAACGCTCAACAAACACTCATTGGTTATCACGGATTTATAATCATTGGTTAACCTGAATCTATGGTAACCCAACCAAGGATTTAACCAGCTTTGAACAGACCGGCCCTTAGTGTCCAGGCTAAGTTTTTCGAACTCACAATGGCTAAATTTTCCATATACAAAATTGCATATTGTGACATAGGAAATATTTAGTGTGAAGGGTTAAAAATGATTATTGGTAAGGCCCAATGTGCAGACATTTTTTATAAGGTTTAATTCAGATCATGAGCTAAGCTAAAATAATAAGTATAAGTTCAGAGCTCTGATGTTTCGAACTTTTTCTGACAGTTATCTGTATTCACCTCTAGATGAATAGGGGCGCGTCAAAGTTTATACAAAAAATAGTGACTTTAAACCAATTGCTCTAAATGCACTTTTTTTTTAATCATAATCATATATTTTGACATTATTTTGACATGCCGCTAGTCATCTAGCGTTGACACTACAGAAATGTGTCCATAAAATCACTCGATTGTCACAACGGCCGATCGATTGGCGTGTGAGTGGTTGCTATTATTGATGTTTTGACATGACACTGCGATACTGCAGCTGATCTCTTCTTTCTCTGAGGATCGGAGTTTTCAACAAACCAGTCAATGGCTGCTTCTGTTCCACCGTTCAAGTCAATTTGTTTGACTTCAACTGATAACTGACATCGTGACTCGGGAATTCAAATAAATTCTGGCGCCAGGCTGCAATTAGCTTCGCCCACTGCAACAAACCACAATAAAAATCCAGCCTCTTGTGAGAACAACTATAAATTAAAGTATGCAAGCCCTGTCAAACTCAAATCGATCAAATGACTAAACCCTTAGCGCCACTCTGTGCAGCGCCAATTAGTTGTTGCTGGCATATCAGCAAAGCAAAAATTCCTTACACACCTGTGCAAGTGTGCACATGGAATAGGTATACCTATACAAACAGGTCCACTCCCACACTGACCGCCCGCCGCTTTCCCATCATTACAAGCAGAGTACCTATACCAAACCGCTCTTAATGTCATTCCGCCCGTTCTGGCACATTCCGCACGACATTGCTCGGATTCCATTCGCTGTGCTCGACAACGCTTTCCGTCAAAAGATTTCAATCAACACGGATGCTGTAATGGGATAGCAGCCGTCACCCGCGCACTCCGCGGTACACAACAAGACATTTGCCGCATCTCATATATAGAGAGAAACCCCAGCGACACTAATTGCATCGGACAATCGACATCGACGTGAAAATGCTTTCATGCAGCACAAAAGCAAACGCTGGCGCGGGCGGGCGTCGCGTCTCGCTCGCAGATAAGACAAGAACCTTGTCAATTAATCAATTAAACAGTGCCGCGATCGCGAATCGCATTGAAATCAAAATTTATTGCAAAACTGACGTAGTGGCGCCGTCAAAAGCATCCGCGCAACCCCAACTTTGTTGCTGAACGTAGCCTGCCTGACGTCGCCTTGTCGGATGCTCTACACAGTCGAATTAAACAAATAATTCACTGGCTCCGAAACGAAATCAATTTCTCGAAATAGTATTGAATGCGTAAGTGCCTCCAAAGTGGCGTCTATAAATTCGCAGCCCAGATAGAGTTGGCGGGGCTCTGCAACAGCTAGGAAGGGCCTCGGCGATCATCATCACTCATCTGGTGGTTGCCGGACCAGCCCATAAATCGTAGGTTCGCATCTAAATCAGAACAATATTTCATTTCGCGAAATTAGAAACTATAATGCGAGCGTTATAGGGCAGGCTTCGCACCATCGCACTTGGAGGAGCCTCCAAAACCAATCTCCGCCACGCGGAAGGATGATTTATGCGTCGAGGCTCAAGGATGCGCGTCCATCCCTGCAAAGATCGCACCACTTGAACCTGTGCGAGGGCCAGAAAACAAATCCAATTTGGCAGTCAATTCTTTGTGGCTGCACTCGGGCGCAAGATGACTCAATCAGTGGCGCATAAATCGCGGCCATCAAGGGCGGAATAGCTCCTTAATTAGTGGCTTTCATAATTGACAAAGTAAATCAAAGTCCCTCTGTGGCTTCTATGATTAAGTCATCCACTGCGGTATTGTTGTGCAGCCACGTCTTTTTCTGGGCGTAAATGCGCGCGAGTTTGCCTTTTTTGTCCGCCTGGCGGATAAACATACCGCGGGGGCTGAGGATAATAAATTTGCCGCATTTTTTTTCTCTGCACTGAACCGTGGAGCGCCAATGTGCGACAGCGGCGGCGATGATGATGATGCAGGAAAGCGTTGGATTTCTTAGAAATCAAAAGAAGGGAAAGATTCCTGAGCCGTATATAATATAGTTGGCCGCGCGATGATTTATCAGGATCATCCGATCGATGGTGGATTGCATGGGGCAGACGCGCTACGCTTTTGGGCGTTCTTGCACCTTGGCGCGAGGCGGATGAGTTGCGCGTTATTTCCTTGTGCGATTATCATCGCGAGACGGGTTTTGGGGTGTAAATTGTTTGGCGTCTTGCGTGAACGTATATAATCAGCACTTCGAAGGAGTCAATCGAGTTGGTGGTGAGGCTTAGGTTCAAGGTATTCAAGCCTCATCGATGCGGTAACCCATATTCGAGTGTGCATTTCAAGTGCATTTGATTTACAGAAAGCGCAATGAGAGAGGTGGAGGTGGACCTTAAAGAAAGTGTTTCTCCTGTTTCTCCTTCGGGTTGCGACACTTTAACTTGAAGCGGTTTGTAGCTTCCTTTTTAAGGTTTTCTTCCACTGCGCCACCTCTCGCGAACGTCTGACAAAAAAACGTGAAGGAGATTCTCAATTAACAATTGTAGATCCCTTCTAATTGCCCCAAAAAAAACTCACACAAAACGAATGGTTGTGAGAAGCTAGGACTAGGGTCCCTGCGGACCTGTTTCGCCAAATATTTACTGTTTTTTTTAGTTTGCAGCTTCAGCTTCGCTGGCCTATTACATTTTTGAATGGAGCTCTACTTCTAGGTGCTCTTTGAAGTGGGGCTCTACGAATAAAGCAGAACTTTTTTCAAGAACCCCTTTGGTAGACAAGCTCAGAGAGCTGAAGGAGAAAGATCTGCGCGGCCTGTCGGAAAACCAAAGTTGCTATAAGGGACTGCATCCGTTGAACTTTTGCAAATGCAATCTGGGATGGATTTTAATAGCCCCTTCTGAAGTTTTTATTAAATTTTGCAAAACTTTGAAACTACACTTACCTATTAATTCTTCTACTTACAAAATGTTGGAATTATTCCATCTTTGAAAAATAAATTATGGACTTATAACCAACTTTGGAGGGACATACTTGCACAATCAAGTTTTGAACTTATATCCCACCAAAATGGGACACAAATACGTTCGTTTCTCCCTGAGCCGGGATTTTTCCCTTACTCTTTTCGAAATTCCCTGACTTTCCCTGACATTCCCTGACTTTCCTTGACATTCCCTGACCAAATGTTCGTTCCCTGACTTTCCAGTCCAGTGGCAACCATGGACTTTCAGCGGCTTGAGGCAGTTCTCGGTGTTAATGGGACTCTTTGCTTCTGTCAATTGAGATAGTCAAAAATGTTACAAAATGGGTGTGTCCACTGCGCGAATGCCATGTCATTCCAATCAAACGCCTCCAGTTCTCTATTCTCTGCTGGGTGCAATGCACATGTCGCATATCTAATTTCGACATCTATTTTTAGAATGCCAGCTCCCAAAAATGCCGCCGAATATTTTGAAAGCATTCAAAGACGTGGGACGCACTCATATCATATTTCCCAGACAAATTGATTTCATAATCCACCATGGCAGGTGGCCAGTGTTTCGCATAAATTCTTAGAGTTCTCCCGCCCAAAAAACTCGATGCACTAATTTATTCCTTCCAAAAACCTCTGTCCTGTCCTGTCTTGACCCATTCCAATCGTTGTGAACTCAAAACCACATTCAAAGTAATTCGAACCGATTAACCAGAAGAATAAGAATGACCACAGCTCCCACTTGGTGGCCACTGACCGTGACCAGTTTGATTCCAGCGCACCGGCAGTCATTCCCAATTTCCAATGATAAACGTCAAAGAAGATATCATTGATCTGATTAGAGGCTGAAAAGCTTTTTATCGTTCACGTCAGTCTGTCTCAACCACAAACGATAGCGCCATAATGATCAGCGGACCAAAAGCCACACAGCCATAGCAGTGTGTGTACTCCCTGCGGGGGAAGAGCAGCTCTCAAACACAAACACACTCTCAGTTGAGAGAGACCACTTTTGAGAAATGATCGAGATAGTTATCACGTAGTTAGAAATCTGGAAAGGGTGTTGGAGCGCACCTAAATGCGCCTTGTTGTACGCGTTAACGTGGCCATTATCTGGGAAATCATCTTGAAGGATTGCCTATTGAAAGTCACAGTTGTTGGGCATCGAGCATGCTGCGGAGTGTTGCCGAACACAACGGGTATCCTCTGGGACAATGTTTCTCGCCTCGATATCGAGGCGCTGGCTGTAGTTGCTGCTTTGGTTTGGGGTGACCATGATAATCGACGATTTAGTAGGTTTTTATTAATTGTTATCGATTGTCGTTTTCATAAATACAATCAAGGTGACAGTCTGATCTGGTTATGTGTGGACTCGATGATCGAATTACTTGGGAGACGATTTCAACTTGACAAATCGCCAATTAAATGTGACAATAAGTCAAGTATCTAATGTCATCGACTGAAGGAGCTTTTGTCCGTGGGACATATTGACACTGTTAATGGATGTGTTTGACTTCTCCGGGATCTGTTCTGTGTTGTGTTGGAATATACGATAAATTGATTATGAAGGAATTCGATATAGTATTATCTAGTTATATCTGAGATGTGATGTATATGACATAATGAAAATGGTCAGTAAATACAGATATTTAGGAGTAGGGTTCCTAGGAAGCTGCTTATGTTTCTTGTCCTGATCGATTGATCTGTTACGATTCGATTGTTTGACATGAAATCTGGACAAAATGTCATATTTTTATCAACTGTCAGAAAAAATTACTGAACTAGAAGGAGTATAGCAACGATCATCGCTTATCGGGGTCTTTAACAGACAATTTTTGTTAAGAAAAGTTTTCAACGATGATTACGCCCGCATCAGTTACGTCAAATTGCTGTCTGACTATAACTGACTTTTGCTCGCTAACTAAATTGCACTCATTTGTTTATTAATACGGGAGTAAGTTGGTTTTAATCTATACCTCACGGCATTTGGATACCTTCTACATTGATAATGCCGTCCACTTCCGTAATTGACGTTTAGGATCAGGGAGCCGACAAATCGTATCACATAATTCCTGCCCGATTACCCAGTTGACAATTGTGCACGTCAAAGTCTCGTATAGCAATGTGGAAGTTGGATTTTAAACTAAATTAAGTCTAACAACTTTTTTTTTATGGCCCGTCAACTTCACTAGCTAAATTGAACTGTCAACAAAATATTTTTTTTTTTTTTTTAAAATTTGGGTTTAATTCTTAATTTTAGACGATTCATATTCATTTGAAACACTGTTCGATTATTCGCAACGAATCAAAATGGAGGCAAATGCTGTCAAACAACTGTCAGACCTACTGAACTGGAGATCCAAATTTTCCACGAAAATATAAAAGAACTTATCTGTGATTTCCTCATTGAAATATCCGCGAAAAAATTAAAAAAAGAAAGATTATCTATGCCAAATATCTGTTTCAAATACTTTTTGACATTTTATTATTGACAACACATTTCTAATATTTGATACAATATTTCCAGACACTACAAGATGGTAATTGACAGTCATATTGTTGCGACAGCAATCGGTGAAGCAAAAGTGCAACGCAGCAAATCAAAATGGAGTTTTTTTTTCCCCATACGTACTCATCAACGGACAACAGCCGTGATATTTTTTTTCTCTCCATTTTGCGAAATTCTTTATAGCTGTAGCTAAAAATGGTTAAAATAATGATGACAAGTAGCCCTGGGGGTCGATTCTCGTTCTGTGCAAAAGTGAAACGACAATGTTTTCAGTTTTCCCCCTTACACCGCAATTCCGATTCTCGTTCTGTATGAATTTGTGACCCCAAACGTCAAAATTATTCATATGAATAATTTCTTTTCACGGCCCCACTTACAAGTGAAAGTTTTTAGTGATAGTTTGAAAATTGAGAGCCTAATTTCATACAACACAGTGTGCGATATTGAATTGACCACAGCGTTTTTCCCCTATTGAACCAGAATCGCATTTTACTACAAAGTGAATCGAAAAAATGAAAGCAATGCGTGAAAGCGAATGTTAAAACGATTTATTCGATTCACTCTTTCACAGAACACGAATTGACCCCCTGGGCTAAATTTGAACCATCAAACCAATTACCACAATATTATCGAGGCTGTCTCGAGTCCCAAACGTTCCAATTAACCGACAACATTATCGAAATCGATACCACGCTCTGATTGTGGAAAATATATTCAAGCTGCTGTCCTTAAATAACCGCTTATCTCTAATTGTGATTGCCGGCAATAAAATCTGATACATATCCCCAATAACCGATGAACAAACAAGGACAAACTCATAAAGTCCCAGCCACAAGTCCTACTCGAAAAATTCTCATATTTCACAGGCGATTCAAAAACTGTCGCCCCTTTCGGTCCACAGCCGAAAACAAAAAGTAATAAAGACATAAAAAATCACCATCATGAAGCCGAAATTCCATTCAAAAATCATCAATCGTACAATGTCCGAACGCAAAAACACCACAATGACAGTAGAGTGACACCAACAATGCGCCATGCGGACCAGCACCAACACAGACCATATCGAATTGCACCCCTGAACCGAGTGACTGTTCGGAGTTCATGTTCGGCCCTATCAGCGGGAGCACGTTGTGTCTGCTGCCCGCCCAAGGATCTTTTTATGACCTTAACACCATTAATGATCAGTTTTGTTAGAAAAAGATAAACAAAAGACGCTCACCACTGTCTCCCAATCTAAATATTTTCAGGTATCGACTTTCAATTCGTTTACAGCGGCTGCCTCCACGTCCACTCCGCACGGCATCTCATCGTCGCGCCGTCATCCGTGGCATCCTTCCACATATAACCTCCTCATGCTGTGCAAAAGTCGTAAAACTACAAATTGTCGTCTGGGGATTCGGTTTCCTACTACTGCTGCGGGATAGTTTCTCATCGGTCAGGACGCGCAAATTAAAATCCCCAGAAGGAACTGTATTTCACTTGTTTGAACGCTAAGCGACGGGTGTGCAATTAGAATTTGAATGGGAAAAGTGTCAAGATACACACGGCCACGGTCGTTATGAAACGCACTTTATGACTTGACGCCTTGCGACTTTCTTTTCAAGTTCATCGCATTGCGTCTTCAGATTCTGAGCACCGCACGTGGTGGTGATCTGTTTGTGATTACGCAGCCAAGGCGCTATTGCGCATGATCATTAACATTCTCTTTGCGGGCGGTAAATATTGGCAACGCAATCTATTGAATGGCGATCATCTGGTTACACAGGTCTTAAGGCGGCGTCATGTTTTATGCTACCAAGCAAATCGATATCGGTGTCGTTAAATTCTCCTCCTATCGCTAATGACAGATAATTACCCGCTTGGCCTGTCATAAAGCCAGCGATGATCGATCAGATGCGAACGCAGAGTTCGCCTTGTCCACTGTGAAATGCCACAATTAGGTAACGCTTTATGTAATCATTGAGTGAAAACAAGGATTTTTTGACGTTTAAGGCAATTGTCGTATTGTGTAGTTCCTGTAGTTTTATTTTAGTGCGAAAGGCACGGCGAATGTCGCTTCATAAGCATACATTTAGAGAGAGCCAAAAATAAGCCGCCTGTCAATGAAAAATATAATGAGAGTGATCTTTCTTTGCAAGTAAATAATGATGGGATCGTTCAAAATTCTAGCAAACTAATGTGAGTTCTCATTGGCCTAAATTGATCTCGTGAAAAATCTGGAGAATTCATTCCAGAATTTCCCGATCATAGTTCACATCTCGATTTAGATAATAAAAGCGAAGTAAACTACCAACGCAGTTACTACATCGAGAGAAAATTTAGTCCAGATAAAAGTGGTCGACCTGAGACGACTCGAGTTGTAATTGTGCCCAATTTTATTCGTGGGAATGGTTTAAGTTTTGCTGTGGGAAACGCCTATATAAACGCTTTAAAAAACCTCTTGGACGCACTGTTTTGTTGCACAAATTTTCGCCCATTTTGAAATGCATTCAATCGTACATTATTTTGAAATACTACATAGACTACAAATCTATAGAAAACGTCAAAAATTGACCACCTGAAGTGGGATACTTGAAGCGGAATATGGAAGTGGAATATTGGTGAAAAGAGTAGAGGTTGAGAATACAAAAACATTTCGAGCTAAGTAGTCAACCACCTAGTCAAAACAAATCTAGTTGACGTTTTACATGAACTAGATATCTGAACGTATTCGTTAATGCTGTACAGTCGTTTTTCTATTTTAGTTCAGAGCAGAGAGCCTGAACTGTCAAACAAATTTTCGTTTTTCTTTTTTGACGCGAACACAAAAAATCTCCTAATTTGTGTTTACTTTCAAGAGTCTCGAACGAGAAAAGAGAAGCGCTTTGTGTTTGACAGTGAATCTCTTTCATTGAACTAAAATATAACGAACCTAAATGTTAATATAGGTAAAGTGATGGAGGCAAATAGCGAGCGATTTAATTGTATACATCTTTTCATTACTTATATTTCTGAAAGATCCAGCGATTAAGTGACAGATGTCAGCTGCGTGAGTCGTTAAAGTGGTTATCGATAATGAAATCAAATATATACATAAAAATAATGCTGTACAGTGTCTTGACGTTTGTTTGTGTGCAAACTATAAACTACTGAACAGGTTGCAATGAAACTTTTCTTTTTAAATATTTTCCACTATTTCGAGAAGGCTTTTTAACAATCTCAATCAGTAGGTATCCATAACAAACTTTTCACATTGAGCCAAAAACCGGGTGTTTGCGAAAACACTCGAAAACCTCCTCGAAAACGAGTTGTTCAAAGTCGTTTTCCACGGAAACACCACAAATACGACTACCAATCATCGTTGAGTTGTTGAATCAAACACACATCTTGCAGCAGATCAGCTGACCGGACAAATGTCACAACTCACATCCCAAAATAATTTTTTACAATTAATTGATGGGCTATTATTTTTAAATTGACTAAATTCATTTTATTTTTAATTCGATCGATATTTGTAACCAAAATAGTTTACACAGAAGTTTCACGACAAGTGTCTCATAGCTGATAGAAACGTCAAACGAAAACTAGTTGAATGGTGTGAATGGATCGACTAGTTTTCAACAAAAACTTTGGTTATCTTATAGCCATTATGTAAAACGAAGCCGCACAAATTTTCTTTTGCTTTTTTCGACCACTTATTCCTCATGGTTGAAGTCAATATAGATTTTAAAATATTGCCTATGTATTATAAAGTTAGTTTATCATAAAATAAGTCAACGATCTTAAAGTTTTCTAGAAGAATAATTTAATAATTTTCCTTTGCGAACAGCCTTTTCCATTAAAGCCCATTTTATTCACTCGAAGTTGAACACAACTTGGGGATTTTTATATGGGAAACTTCCCAAGTTGTGTTCACTTCGAGTGAATAAAATGGGCCTAAAATTATCAGTTAATTACACAAAAAATACCAAATAATTCCACTGAAATATTTCATTTCCTTACTGTTCCATCTTTTTCTGATGGAATCCAATCAGTGGTGGTTGATTTTTTTATAATTGTTTTCGTAGGGAAACATTTTTCTGACAGATTTTTTTGCTATGAACGCCCAAACCAAAAAAACATTTTCATACTGTTCCAACTTTTTCGTTTGTATTTTACGTATGGCTATAACTGAGGCCTAAACTGAGCTATAGTATAATAGACCAACATGACACCTACATGATAAAATCATCAAAAGCACTGTGTGCCGATTTCTCTGTCAACAACGACGAAGTTTTCCCGAGGAAATACGCATACCACATGTTGACGTGAACTGGATTTAGCTAGCCCGATCTTATTTCCCCCTATGTGGTCTGATTCTCCAAAAATTTGATTTCGATAAGTTAACTCGACTATCGACTGATGTGAGTCCACAGCACTGCCAACTTCGTGGAGACATTCATGGAAATTCTACACTGACATGCGGGAATAGCAACCCGTCACGATCGACGATCGAGTGTCTGTAATAGGACTCTCTATAGACTCTCTATATTCGTGTACTTTCCCGAGTAATATCAAACACTAAAAATCTGTCAAACTCCAAAAAATTGAGCGAAACTCTCTCAGAGAGCTGAATATATACTCCAAAGTACGTGGATGAGCTTCGAGCTACATTAAGCAACTTTCGTCTTTGACATCTAATCCAAATAAAAAATAAATATAAAACTTGCCTACCTTTTTTGCATCATATAAAACGTTCTGGTAGAATATTCGACCACAACCGAATTTTCTTTATTTTGACAGATTTTTTTTTTGTGCGCGATTTATTTTTTGAGACGGATTTTGAAATTATTTCTTTTCAATTTTGTGCATTTGACATCAGTACTTGCCGGTTGAAATTCGCTGAGCTGTTTCGAGCCAAGAGAGGAACTACTCGTTACTCGTTATTTCTTGTTATAATTTTCTCTTTTTCTGTCATTTTTGATGATGAGAACGTGTTTAGACTTTGTTCGATCGATTTATATCGATTGCGTTCGATTTAAGCTGCCTACACAATTGAACCTTTTAGCTAAGTTTGACTTCACGACCTGGTTAAATTTTTGTTACTAACATCGCTGCTCGCGAGCAAAATAACAACCTTCTCCTAGAAGTTTCGCTACCCACCATCATCCCCGTCTACTTGTGCTCCAGCGATTTAATTAGTTCTGACCCATTTTACTTAACAGACTGGCTTCAAGTTGATTAACATATTCCAAACGCATATGTAACACGTTCGCAAATTGACAGTAGCAGCCATAATTTATAAACGTCAAAATGTTGAAAAAAGAAAGCATCATCCGCACATCCACCACAGTGGCACAGGTGTGGCCTCCATGCAAGTGCGCGCACTTTGCATACACGCACTTTATCGTTGCCGTCCATCTAGTTATCCAGTGGGGGATTAATAGCCGCAGCAAAACTAATGTGCGTTCCCGACAAAGATTTACACATTCGCCCCACCGAACTGGACAACGCTGGCACCTAATTTCATTACTTCCACGCTGCAGCAGCTACCATAACGCATCATTTCCCCCTGCACTGCGTTGTGGTGCGAGCACGCGTGCCTTCTCCCATCATCCACCATCACACGGTCTAACTTGGTTCAAATCAGGCGGACAGGATCTGATGTCCATGCATGATTCCAATTCACTGAGCCGTACCATATGCGGCGAAGAGTCACACTTCATGTGTGATGCTGGTGCTGCTGCTGGTGCTGGTGCTGGTGCTGCGTCTTCGGCTACACGTCAATCTAATGCCGAAGTGGAAGGAGGTGGAAAGACGTTCACTTTATCTATCACCAGAGCTAATTAAGTGCGGCTGCCCTCCGATGCATTTGTCGGCGCGGCGCACTCTATAGCCACATCCTTTGACAGCGGCCAAGAGTCGGGCGCAATGCCCTGTGCGTTTGATTAATCATGCGCCAATTCAACCTTTGGTTACATCTCAGTACATTCTCGCCAATCAGACAAGAAATTCAATGTCAAAGTCGCACGCCACCACCGACCGGCGACACGGGGGAGTAGAGGAAACCTGTCGCGCACACATCGTTCTGGCCCTTCGAACCGCACGGCATCACCGTCGTGTTTCCCTTTCTTTTTCCCGATACCCTAATGAGTCTTCCTGATTCCTCGGCGATTACAGCGCTTCGTATGTATGGTGATGCAACTTTCACGGCACAGATTAGGTTACATAAGTCCAGGCAAGAGTGTCGTCGTTGTCCGTTCGGAAACATGATGTAACGCCTGGCAGGCGGGTGTTTTTGCGGTTACACTCGCTGTGTGTGCTCGGTGTGTTTGTGCTCGACAGAATCTTATCGATAAAGTTCGCCGCGAGATGATGTGTGCCGCCCAGGAAGACCGACTTGTTGCGGCAAAACGAGTACACCGATATCAGTATATATGGGCGACGCAGTTTGTGCATCTTCTAGTTTGAGGAATTTTCACTTACGGCTAGCAATGTCGCCCTGGCTGGCTGACGGTGCTCGCACAGAATGTGCGGTTAAGGAACGCATGTCGCGCCAGTGTGTCATAAATCTTTTCCGCATTATTGCCAAGCGCGTGCAAACGTGGAACACACATCCTTCGGCTGGTGCAGCAACTATACGTCGCGAAAGAATGAAGGATGTCCGCAGGGCAGCACACATAAGTATCAAAGGAATCAGGATTTAATTAAAATTTATCGGAGCAGACATAATGTGGACATGATAAGTGAATCATGATTTAGAAACGATTCGTCTGTGGGAGGCGCGGCTGGACCTGGACCAGCGAATTGTGGATGTCGTGCCATTGTAACTGTTGATCTGGTTAAGGATGGCTTTAGGGCGCGAGACCATGAGAATCCTCGAGTTGGTTGGCTGTGCCTAGGAAGAGGAAGTGCATGATCGGCGCATGATGAATGAGGTGTTGCAAACGTGCTAGAACAATAAATTTACGAATGTTTTTCCGCAATCGGACCCCCAGGACTTAGGTACTGCGTGTGACGTACCTATATAAGTGGTGTATAAAGCGACGGGTTCTTGTTGGGGACGATTGTATCGGACCAGTGCCTAGTGCCAGGAGTGAAAATAATCTTTGTTTTATTGATGGGCGAACGATTTTAGTGTCGGAGATGACATCTTTAGATAATTTCGAAGGTGAAGGCGGATGTTGGTGTTGTTGTCGGGCGCCAAAGTAGGATTTTCTTTAGTGCCAGTTATTTTTTTATGCGGATAGAAGGTTTTGAGTAATTACAGGCAGGAAAAATGCTTTGTGGAACTTGTAAGCATGAGTGAGTTCGAGTCTGCTTCGCCCGTGGCAAAATGTAGTCTATGTCCGTCTCCTTATGACAATGAGCTTACATCGCATACCAAATGTCAAGATGATCGATTGAGGCTTTAAGGTGTGCAAGCCGGGCAAGTAAACAAGTTCATTTCCACATTAATTAAATTCAGCTGGGCGGATTTTCTCATTCTTAACACAAATTACAAATTGAAATATAAATGATGTATTGACTCTGTCGCAATACAGAGTGTACTAAGCTTTACGCCTTAAAACTCTTCCTATAAAAATGCGAGCAATTTTCTATTTGTGCTGAATAATGTGCTGAATAGCAGAGAAGTTCGCTATGCGTTCGCGGTAATCCACTGCATGAAAATGTATGATTTAGCTAAATCACTTCGAGCTGAAGAACGTGCTGAATTCGGTTACAGATAATTTTGTGCATATTACATGAATTGTTGTGCTGAATTCCGTCAGTGGAAACATAAACTGCATTTACACCATCACACGCACGCGCAATTTTGCATTAAACGGGACAGAGAGATCTGTTTATCCGCAGTCAATGCTATTAAAGGCGTAAGAATGAGATCACAAATCAGACGCCTAGAGTGTCATGGATGTTCTACCCATAATTATATATGTAAAACGAAAATGGATACAGGTTCCACCCACCAACATTTCTGCAATTGCTTGAAAACATTTATATTTCTGATTTGAAACACTTGAAATGAGAGTGGTAATTAATTTCAGTAAATTAAACCAACAGTACATCAATCAGTTACACGAAAAAAATAAATAATTGTACGTTCACCATTTCCGGAGGCCATATTGTTTTATAGGAACGCGGAATTTCTTTAAACATCGCTATAAAAATATCAACATGCGGAGCTTTCCTATAATTCCTATCACGTAAACAAGATGACCGACCAAAATACGTGTCACGTTTTTAGCATGTTAGTTGATGCTGTCCCTTTCCGTCACATTGCTATTCAATATTTAGCATCCCTTTAATTTTCCATGTGACCATGTTATTGCAGCAATAATGACAAGTATTTTTCTCAGTAGACATTTATTTAAGTTTTAAGTGGAAGCATGCCACACATAACGCAAACAAAAATTCTATTCCTACGTCATTCCACTTGTGAACTTTTTCATAAAGACCTTCATCTTTTGTTTAATCATCCTTCCTGTCGCGGGCCATTTTTGAAACAAGCCTAGACCCTGAATCCTATTTAATTACCGCAGCCTTGACTAGCCGAGACTAAAATGTAAATGAATACAACCAACAAGTGCAAGCGTTCGGTTTTATTAAATCAGAGAAATCCTTCTACGGCAGACTGACAGTTGAAAGAAGAAAATCTGTTTGCACACGCTGCGTCACTGCGCGTTGAGTATATCTCTCATAGCCAAAACTAATATATGATCGCCGCTTCAGGTTGAGTGTGAGCCCGAAGCAAATACCTCGTTGCGCTGCGGTTAATTACGCGTCTGTCAAAACTGCAAGTACACTGGACACACCGCGCCGTCAAACGCCAATTTATTGGTGGCAATTTCTACGTGCATCCGCGTAAATGCCATCTGATGAAGCTGACTGACAGATTTGTCATGGTGTAGACGAGCACTTTTGAAGTGAGGTGGACGAGTTCCTCTTGTGCATTGTCAGAGTGGAACTTGCATTTTTTTTCGATAGACCTTGTCTCATATCCAATCGAGTTCCACTTCATTAGAAGTGATTTTAATTAAACCGTCCGATTGTATAAAAAATTGGGTTCGATATAACTCATCTGCGAGTTGAAATCGATTAGTTTCGGCGGTAGGCGTTCCCCAAGGATTATTAGGATTTTTTTCTTTGTCTACCGTACGCCCATGTAGACCACAATGAAGTCGTTGCGGTGATAAATGGAAACACCAGGGAGTTGACAGGCATTTTAGTAATTAATGTCTTAATAGGGATTCCAGTAAATAGGGTAAGGACATAGTAGGATGCCTGATCTCCGCGAATAAGGGGAATCAGCAGGTGTGCATATTTCAATAACTTTGTTGTCTCTATTTAAGCATGGACTTAGGAATAACTTAGGAAAGATTTGGGTTTCAATTAAATTTCAAATAAATTTATGGCACATTTTGAATATTCAAATATGAGAAACCTTGCAGGCGGACTCCTTGATGATGGAAATTATATTCCCGCAGGTAGTGTCACATCACATACTCCTATAGCGTAGGTTCGTTGTCAATAAAGTTGAATAATTGTTTCCAGAAAATTTCTGACATTCCTATAAATGTTGATAATAATATCTCAACAAAATTGAACCTTGGAAAACAGATTTCTTTTCTTTTTTGTTCCTAATCAATTGCAGTTCAGTGCGAATTGAAAAACGTCAAATATAAATATTTATAATGTCAAGCTTTCGCAGTAGCATCATTTGTTGACAGTTGTGGGTGATTTTAATACAATTGACGTACGGTCAACTGAAAAAATCAATTTATCAATTTGGCAGCGTTCAAATTTCCATCGAACACCGAGCTGTTAACAAAAGAAGCGAAATAATAAAATTTCGTGTCCGCCCTTAATCCTAGTCTGTTTTGACAGCCCTGCTGACAATTGAAAAACATGAATTTTCGAAATTTGATGCAGCAATAGGAGTTGGAGCGACTTTTTGAAAGCTACCCACTTCTGGTTGACAAACATTAAAAAGAAAATTAATTTTTTCGCGAGTACCTACATTGTGTGCTCAGAGCTAGGTGTTCGTATACGCCTCGCGTTGACATCTCTTTAGAATTCGGCTCCATCTGCACGACAAATTATTCCAAAGTGTCACTGCTTTTACAATTTCATGTGCAACTTCAGTGACACGTGCCACAAAATATCATAAAATAACTCTCCTGACACTACCGTTGAAATGGCAATAATATAATTGACTGACAGCTCAATTAATGACAATTAATAAAGAAATTATCTGTATAGATGTTTATCGCGTCGTATTACTTCATGTATACTAATTCGCTCATTAGTGCATTGTAAATAAATCATCCCCTTCCATCCAACACCAATCAGAACAACAACAAGTAGAACAACTGCCAAATGAAATTAGCTACACTTGTCATCGAAACACTACTGCAGCGCAACACCAATCAGAGAACCTCCACTGAACTGACGGCCACCTCCAATCGATTAGTGTTGATTTATAATGTCACTGAAATTGCTGGTATTTATACAAAATACAACACTATCAGTGTCACCCGGATATCCAACAAAACCACCACCGCACAGGGGGAGCACTAACACCGAACGCGAACCCAACTAATGTCAAACAGTCGCGCGATCTCCTGCAGTGTGATCGATAGTCGTCAATTTAATTGTAGCATGTTACGAATTAATAAAACCAACACAAAAACAACAAACTCGACTTGTTTGTTTCGACGACAAACGTGTGATTGTAAAGAGCGCGCACCTAACAAGTGGTGTTACATGCATTTAGCTTGTGCTGCCCCGCATGTCGATGACGATGACGACTAATGAGCAAAGGAACCCCTACTCTGACAGCTGGTAGCTGGATAAATATACG
This sequence comes from Cheilosia vernalis, assembly GCA_949126925.1. Classification (NCBI taxonomy): domain Eukaryota; kingdom Metazoa; phylum Arthropoda; class Insecta; order Diptera; family Syrphidae; genus Cheilosia; species Cheilosia vernalis. The sequence goes on from OX421358.1 coordinate 13,169,718, forward strand.
ATGTCCAGTCGCCAGTGGCATAAATAATAATACATCCACCCTGTGGGTGGGAGATGCTTTGCATAATCTTTTAATCATCTCAATCGTAATTGCAATTACTTTGCATTTTCACACTACTGCTGCTCGTTTAAAAATAATAATTAATTCTCATCGAATCGAGTAGAAAAGAATAAATTGCAAGTAATTTGAAAAATGAAATCAATACTTGTAGAGCCCATCAATAATAATGCTGTTGTGTTTTTTTTCTTTTTCTTTGATTTTCCCACTCAATTATGATTTCGCAATAAATAAGGCTCGAAGGAGTGCTCTAATTAGTTGTTTTTATGATTTCGTATTCAAACGCAAGTCGTGAACGTGTGAAATAGACATTTCTATGGTAATTTTGAATTCCATAAATATGCGCTGAAGAAAAGCAAATAAAAATGCTAATTAGAGAGCCAAGAAAGTTACATCATTGCTCACTGTCGCATTGGGTTTGAGAATTTTATTTGATTCTAACAACTTGTTGGCATTTTGTCTGTACATGTCGGGATTATAGCGCGGCTGGAGGCTGTTAAATATATACTTACATGGATGAACAATTATTATTACCTAGTCGTAGGCATTATTTGCCGAAGTGACAGCATTTTGTTGTATGAACAATCCGGGTTCCCACTTGTGTAGTGATTTTGAGAAGGAAACTTGTAGTTATTACGCCACACTTGTGACAGCGTGTAGTCTCTTGTGAGCCATGACAATTTGAATGTCGAATTCGAACTTATGTAGTTAGGTGAGGTTTAGTTGAATGTCAGTTATGTATAGCGACATTAAGATGAGCACATTGAAATGACAAGAACCCTATTCCACAAACATTTCCAAGTTTGACAGGAGAAAAATCCATCATAATCTGACATTTTGATCCTGTTATAAGATTGTCAGAAGTTATTGTCACGTTTTCTATTGCATGCCTAAAGAAATGTATTTTCCAGAGTCTGTTTCGTTAAATTTTACTCCAACTAGATCTGCTCTCAAATCCTTTCTCTTCCTACCCATGGTCCCTCTTTTCTTGGGTTCTGTGCTCGAGGTCTTGGGATGTGGACGGGCATACAAATTTTATCAATAGCCCTGTTTTTTTGAGCTTCTTTCTCAGCAAAGCAAAGTAAAGTAGGATTTTCAGCACGCAATTACAACAACTACGCTCTACTTGACACTTCGACGACTCACACTAGGTATTCATTCCCAGCAAGATTCACTTGGGAGTAAATGTATACTTCTGAACACCAGGGGGAGAACATTTTTGTTGCCCTCCTTGTATAATATGAATCTGTTCACAAAATTTCTCTATTTAAAGTACATACTATTCGTTGGTTGTGATTGGTGGAAATTCATAAAGAAATGCATAAGTGAACTAATTTTCAAAATAACAAATAAATATAAGGGCTTTTATTAAAATATGCAATAAATCATTTTTTATGTAAGCTGCAAATATTGTTTTAGACAAATATACCTTATTAAACTTGTAATCGTAAGATATTAGTGTATTAATCTTTGAGATATATATTTTTTATATTTTTTAAACCCCAAAATATGAAGAAGGATCAATATCCTTTGAAAAATTTATTCAAAAAAATTGTATTTCTTTGACTGAAAAAAGTTACTTCTTGTGATGTGCCCAATCATGTTGTATCATGCTACCTACTGAACAGGCCCACACTGCCACCTTTTTTGATAAAACCTACTGTTCAGAAAGCTGCTGGGAATCGTTTAAGTGCACATTTTCCTACTTTACTTTGCTTTGCTGAGATTGAAGCTCAAAAAAACAAGCCTAATATACTAACAAATCGTATGCACACGTTATGTAATGAACATTTTCTTACTCAATTCCATTTTATAGAAATTGCTTTGCATTGCCTAGGTTTCATTGACGGCGAAATGTCGAAATGTCAAAAGCCGTATTAAAAAGTGCATGCAACCATTTGCCCTAAGGTTGTCAGATTGAGTATGAACGCGTTCATTATGGTTCGCTTTGTGAACGCACTTCGCTTTTTTCTTGTTTAAGAAAAAAAAAACTGTCACTTCCATTGTCATCGGGCATGTGAGATGAGATGCATGTTCTCAAAAACAGCCAATATAAAGAACTGCAAGCCAAGCTCAGTTGCATGTTATTATTGTAATATCCATTAGCATTTTTCAGGCTAAATCTAAATTTGCAAATAAGTATCAGCCTTATTTATAAACTCATCGTAGAGTCTGCTTATCTCTACGCACCCTCTTAAATGCCCTTACGCAGGAAAATGTGATTTATAAAGATTTTTCGAACTTATGTAAGCAACGTTGCTTTAAGGCTGTGTAAGTTAAACGCGAAAATTTGCGTTTAGAACTTGCGTAGAGCTTACGTAAATGTGTTTTTGCATCAAATGTCATTTGGTCGTTTCTGCCAAAGCAATTTCGTTTGCATATGCAATTATAAGATTGAAATTATATTTAACTAGCTGGATGTACCCGCTTTGCTGGGTCCTTTAATAAATGCATACATGTGAACATGAAGTAAGGATATTAAAAACCATCCTATGTAATACCGCTACTCACGACAAATCGATTGCTATATATATTATTGAGGGGGGCGGGTTTCCAATATGCGCACTAAGCAAATATTTTTTTTTATTTTTTTATAGCTTAAAATGGGCTAAAAACATAAATATAATATTTTTTTTTTGAGGAAATGATTTTATTTTTTTTTAATTTTTTTATTCATTTTTTACTTTTTTTTATATTAAATTTTAATATTTTTTTTTTTTAATGAAACCATGTTTATGTGATTTATGCACAAAGATTTGAAACCTTTTTTGCCGAAATCTCAATACACATGCACAACTGCTCCGCTAAGGGTATGTCAACAACTATCAGGCAGGCGCCTTTAAGAAAGTCTGGTGTATTTAAAGTATGGGGTGCGTGGCTCGCTTCGCTCGCTAACAGGATTTTAACCCTTTTTTTCGCAGGGTTTAGACGCTCACGCGACTTCGTCGCTCCGCTAAGGGTATGCCAACAACTGTCAGGCAGGCGCCTGGAGCTAAATTTTATATATATATATTTAGCAGTATAATATATTCAGTAAAACAAAATCAAAAAAGACAAAATTGTTTTAACTTTTTGACATATGGCAATACCTACCTATAATATTTTCCAAAATTCACCCACCCCCCCACACATCCCCATCCACTGCAACACAAATGTTATGCAAAGTGAACGTGTCCATTTGTGCAGTTTTTTTACATGCACTTTTCAGTGAAAATTTAAAACTTTAAAAATAAAAAAAAAATAGGAAAAAAAGTTTCCGCAGAAAAATTCTTCTACAGCACATCTTAGAATAACTCAATTTAAATAAAAAAAATACAAAAAATGAATTTGCTCAGTGCGCATATTGGAAACCTCAGCCCAACCATGCATATAAACAAAGTTTCATTGCGATCGGTTAAGTTTCTCAGAAAACGGACAACAGCGCCGCCTATCGGGTCCAAAACTATCCTATCTTTCTAGCTGCATACAAACATGCACAAATACAAAGTTTCATTGAGATCGGTTGAGTTTCTCAAAAAAATCTACAGCAGCGCCACCTATCGGGTCCAAAACTATGATATCTTTCTAGCTGCATACAACCATGCACACAAACAAAGTTTCATTGAGATCGGTTGAGTTTCTCAAAAAAATCGACAACAGCGCCACCTATCGGGTCCAAAACTATGATATCTTTCTAGCTGCATACAAACATGCACACATACAAAGTTTCATTGAGATCGGTTGAGTTTCTCAAAAAAAATCGACAACAGCGCCACCTATCGGGTCCAAAACTATCCTATCTTTCTAGCTGCATACAACCATGCATACATACAAAGTTTCATTGAAATCGGTTGAGTTTCTCAAAAAAATCGACAACAGCGCCACCTATCATACAACCATGCACAAATACAAAGTTTCATTGAGATCGGTTGAGTTTCTCAAAAATATCGACAACAGCGCCACCTATCGCGTCCAAAACTATCCTATCTTTCTAGCTGCATACAAACATGCACAAATACAAAGTTTCATTGAGATCGGTTGAGTTTCTCAAAAAAATCGACAACAGCGCCACCTATCGGGTCCAAAACTATCCTATCTTTCTAGCTGCATACAAACATGCACAAATACAAAGTTTCATTGAGATCGGTTGAGTTTCCCAAAAAAATCGATAACAGCGCCACCTATCGGGTCCAAAACTATGATATCTTTCTAGCTGCATACAACCATGCACACAAACAAAGTTTCATTGAGATCGGTTGAGTTTCTCAAAAAAATCGACAACAGCGCCACCTATCGCGTCCAAAACTATCCTATCTTTCTAGCTGCATACAAACATGCACAAATACAAAGTTTCATTGAGATCGGTTGAGTTTCTCCAAAAAATCGACAACAGCGCCACCTATCGGGTCCAAAACTATGATATCTTTCTAGCTGCATACAACCATGCACACAAACAAAGTTTCATTGAGATCGGTTGAGTTTCTCCAAAAAATCGACAACAGCGCCACCTATCGCGTCCAAAACTATCCTATCTTTCTAGCTGCATACAAACATGCACAAATACAAAGTTTCATTGAGATCGGTTGAGTTTCTCCAAAAAATCGACAACAGCGCCACCTATCGGGTCCAAAACTATGATATCTTTCTAGCTGCATACAACCATGCACACATACAAAGTTTCATTGAGATCGGTGGAGTTTCTCAAAAAAATTGACAACAGCGCCACCTATCGGGTCCAAAACTATCCTATCTTTCAAGCTGCATACAAACATGCACACATACAAAGTTTCATTGAAATCGGTTGAGTTTCTCAAAAAAATCGACAACAGCGCCACCTATCGGGTCCAAAACTATGATATCTTTCTAGCTGCATACAAACATGCACACATACAAAGTTTCATTGGGATCGGTTGAGTTTCTCTGAAAATCGACAACAGCGCCACCTATCGGGTCCAAAACTATGATATATTTCTAGCTGCATACAACCATGCACACATACAAAGTTTCATTGAAATCGGTTGAGTTTCTCAAAAAAATCGACAACAGCCCCACCTATCGGGTCCAAAACTATGATATCTTTCTAGCTGCATACAAACATGCACACATACAAAGTTTCATTGGGATCGGTTGAGTTTCTCAGAAAATCGACAAAAGCGCCACCTATCGGGTCCAAAACTATGATATCTTTCTAGCTGCATACAAACATGCACACATACAAAGTTTCATTGGGATCGGTTGAGTTTCTCTGAAAATCGACAACAGCGCCACCTATCGGGTCCAAAACTATGATATCTTTCTAGCTGCATACAAACATGCACACATACAAAGTTTCATTGGGATCGGTTGAGTTTCTCAGAAAATCGACAAAAGCGCCACCTATCGGGTCCAAAACTATGATATCTTTCTAGCTGCATACAAACATGCACACATACAAAGTTTCATTGGGATCGGTTGAGTTTCTCTGAAAATCGACAACAGCGCCACCTATCGGGTCCAAAACTATGATATCTTTCTAGCTGCATACAAACATGCACACATACAAAGTTTCATTGGGATCGGTTGAGTTTCTCAGAAAATCGACAAAAGCGCCACCTATCGGGTCCAAAACTATGATATCTTTCTAGCTGCATACAACCATGCACACATACAAAGTTTCATTGAGATCGGTTGAGTTTCTCAGAAAATCGACAACAGCGCCACCTATCGGGTCCAAAACTATCCTATCTTTCTAGCTGCATACAACCATGCATCCATACAAAGTTTCATTGAAATCGGTTGAGTTTCTCAAAAAAATTGACAACAGCGCCACCGGGTGTCGGTTTCTCGGTGACGATGACGCGGTGTCGTTTTAAAGGTAACGCGAATTCATTAATTTCTTCCCATCTTAAAGTGCCCAACGCTAAAGAAGTAATAACTTCAAAAAACTAAAAAAATATTAACCAGACACTCACACTATACCTACACAATAGCTAGTACCTAGTCTAGTACAAAGAAAGAAGATAGAAGAAAAAAAAATTGATAAATGTGTCCGCACAGCGATGCCAACCTATGCTTTTTCATGCCTTTTAGGCATTATTTCATTAGCTAAGGCTTGAAGGCTTTTTTATTTCCAAAAAGGCATATTTTTTTTATTTCATATATATGTATATATTTTTTTGATTCAACGTATACTGACTTTTTATTTTTTTAAATATTCTTAAAAAATCTTGGCAAAAAGAAGACCTCGGTGCTCGGTCTTAAAGAATGTGTTTCCAAACGAAAGAAAAGTTTTTGTTATTTTTTTATATTTGTGTTTAATTTTTGATTTATTGTTCCAATTTACATAAAAAAATATTTTATGCACTATTTTATTGAAAAAGGCATCTTTTTTGTCAAGTTAGGCTTTTTTTCGTCAAAATTGGTTGGCAACGCTGTCCGCACTCCACTGGTAGGCTGTTGATTGCAATGACCTACGCATATCTGTGAAATATGTAAGTCTCAAATAATTACATTCTTGCTTATAACTTCTGTTATACAATTCAGAGAATAATGATTGATACATCAATCTCTTCACCGGGAAGTGTACTAATCGAAGAATAAATTCATATTAAAATTTGTTTGGCCGTTTCGTAGTAATATATGTTTAAACCATAAAAAAAGGTATTTTTTTAGTTAAAAACTCATATAAAATGGGTTTGAAGGACCAATAACGGACTTTAGGATACTAAAAACCATCCTATGTAATACCGCTACTCACAACAAATCGATCAATATATATATTGTTGAGGTTTCGTTACGAACCTACTCCCTCTTCGCGGACAAACAGAAAAATGTGTTCTCTTTTATAGAGGTAGAGATAAATGAAGATATATAAAACATTGTGCGTTTGTGATATGGAAATAGGAATATGGATATATTAAGACACATAGATATATTATTGCAGTTTGATATTTCAGCAGTACCTTCGAAGACTTTTAGGAATTGTTTTAGATAATTTGAGAAATCGGTATAGGGAAGCAATCTACGAAGTCTGCTGATAACATCGATTGTGATGCTCTCAACAAAAAGTTCACCTCCACGCCACAATCCTTTGACGTTGTTACACCTGTTGACTCCCCTATTGAAGAGGAATCAACAGGTGTCAACTGTTCGCTGAACTTTATAAGAATACAAGAAGAAGATATAGTTGAGGCAATATTATCTATCAAATCGAATGCTACTGGCCTCGACCTAATGGAACCTAAGTTCGTTAAGTTATTGCTTCCTCATATACTACGGTCTATAGCTCATATATTCAATAGCATCTTAACTACATCCGAATTTCCTTCAGAATGGAAGAAGGCTAAAATTATTCCAGTTCCTAAAAAGCAAACAGGTATTGCTACGGAGTTTCGACCCATTGCTATCCTCCCGTTTCTATCAAAGGTGTTTGAAAAAACCATTATGAAGCAGATAAAAACATATCTGTCGATTAACAATCTGTTAACTACCTGTCAGTCTGGTTTTAGATCAAAGCGCAGCTGCAAATCTGCCCTCCTTTTTGTTACTGACGAAATAAGAACCGCAATGGATAAGGATCATGTTTCCCTTCTAACGCTTTTAGACTTTTCAAAGGCTTTTGACACTGTCAACCATTCAATTTTATGTAAAAAACTGCGCAATTTCTTTGGGTTTTCTATAGAGTCCTGTAAGTTGATTCTCTCGTACCTTAGCGGAAGGCAACAACGCGTGGTGGCAAATGGTCAATCATCGATCTTTCTCAATGTTTTGAATGGAGTACCACAGGGATCAATTCTTGGCCCAATTCTCTTTTCACTTTACATAAATGAACTTCCAAAAGTTGTTAAACATTGTCTTATTCATCTTTACGCTGATGATGTGCAGCTTCTGATAAGTCGACCATTGGGGGAAAAGAATGATGCCGTTGCATTAATGAATGAGGACCTTTCTCACATTTCACGTTGGTCTAAGAGTAATCACCTGTACCTAAACCCTGTTAAATCAACAGCCCTCCCCATCTATCGCAAAATCTTTGATTTATCAGTCTTAAGGCCACTGAATCTTGAAAACAAAGTAGTCGAATATGTTAGCAGCGCTAGAAACCTTGGAATGGTTTTCAATCGAACACTCACATGGAACGACCACCTAATTCAAGTAATTGGCAAAGTATATGGTAGCCTCCGTGCTCTCCAAGTCACTCGAAGATTCATCCCCACAAAAATCAAACTTCTTCTTGCCAAAACGCTTCTGCTACCCATTATGTTATATGGATGTGAAATTTTTTGCAACTTGGACTCTGCCACTAACCGCAAACTAAACGTCGCATATAACAACATTGCCCGTTATGTCTACAATCTACGTCGCTATGACCACGTTTCCTCTTTTGCTGTTCGCATTTCCGGCTGTAGTCTAGACAACTTATTAAATTTTCGCTCACTTAGCTATCTACATGAAATCATTCAAACAAAACAGCCTGATTATTTACACGGTAAGCTGAACTTCCCTCATTCAACAAGGTCTTTTGCCCTTATACTGCCTCGATACAATTATCTTATTACTGAGCGTCAATTTTTCGTAGGTACATGTTATTCGCCTTTGGAACTCCCTGCCCATAAGTGTGAGAAGTGTAAGAAGCACAAGAAGATTTAAATTCAAGATTTAAAATCATTGATAATATTTATCTATTTATAAATTTTTTGTTTTCTCTTTTTAAATTTTGATTTTCTTTTAATAAATATATAATAATGTAAATAGCTAAAAATAAATTAAATTCAAACTCTTAAATTAATTTAAAGGCTTTCAAAAATTTATAAGACTATCTTGTCTTACTTTGTAAGCGATTTTGAAATAAATAAATACAAATACAAATCACAGTTGATGTCGGTTTTAGGGAAAAAAGGTAATAGATTTCCGTGTTTTCTGTAATAGTTTATGGAAATTCTTACCTATTTAGACACAAACCTCGTTTAGCAAAATTACCGCGGAAAAATGTTTATAAATCACAATTTCATGAAAGCCACGTAGAGGTTGCGTAAATCTTTACGCGATGTTTAACTAAACAATGTAGAGGCGTCGTAAGCGAATCTAATAACTACGTCTGTATATGTATAAACAAAATATTACATCCAGCATATTTTCTATTTTTAAAAACTTTATTCCCACCATAAGAATATCCATCAAAATTTTCTAAGTTTGGCACTACTGAAAATATGTACCACAGTTTGGAAAATTTCGTTGGCAAATTTCTGGTAACACTGGTAATATCACAATCTCTTGAGGGTGATGTCGGCGACTAAACTAACTGTTTATAGGTAATAAGATTTATCTGTCAGAAACTCATTTTAGTAGAGAGAACTGCTACTTTTGCTACATTTCGTATATTTGACATTCACATTAAGCGGATTTAAATCAATAACCAAAAAAGGGGAAGAATTAAACTTGAGCATGATCCCTTATAACTGTTGTAAAGTTTGACAGGTGTTCGATACCCAAGTTGTTGCTGCCATCCTATGGTTCAATAAACAAACCGTAGCGACACTTACTCGCGAGTCGGTTAATAGTTATTGTAAACGTCAAAGTGAAAACCATATACATTAAATTTTGTTTTGATTTCTTTTGACAGTATTCGTCCTTTTTTATAATAAAAACTCAAATTTTTTAAAGCACTTCGCTAATAAAATAAGTTTAACACAAATATTTACATTTATATTAAACTGACGCATATAAAGTGTAAAGTAGTTAATTATTATTTTCTGAAACTAGTGGCGGGACTGATAATAGACTGTTCTGTCTCCTAGTACGTAACGTAAATAGGCATACTCTATGTGCTTAACGTGGATATTGTAGCGTTTTTTTTGTATATTTTTTTCTTCTCTTTTTTTATATGTCTATTAGATGGATTTATGACGCATTTAAAATGTGACAGCTTCAGTTTTATTTACAAAGCTGAAAAATTATTGTAAACATTGTAGCGAAGATCATTATGTAGTAGATCACAAGATTTTTATTAATACGCCATCTTGAAACTTCATAATAAAAAAATCTACCAAACTTAAAAAACAAGCGAAAATCTATCAGAGAGCGGAAAATATACTCAAAAGTAGGCATAGACTTTGTGCGATCGGGATCGATTTAAAATGCGCAAGCGAATGAACCTAATATTTGAAACCACATACGTCAGTCACATTCTCTGACATCTAGTCGATTAAAGACGACGAAGTATTCTAAGATTTATTTCTGAATTGCATGTCAAAAGCACCATAATCGCTCTTACTTGTTTCTATGCATAAAACCACCTGAGGCCTATCAACACCCCCTGTCAAAATTGGTAAGGTCTTGAATTTAACGATTTCCGTAAACGAAGCAACCCGATCTATCACTCATAAAAGAACACTTCAATTACCATGTAGAGTGCATAACTCGTCTCGGGTTCTTGGCGGAGGCCGCAGAATTCTCTGAAACAAATGCATTTCCATACAAAAATAAGGACATTCCAAGCCGAGAATTCCCATGGCGAATACAAAAGAGGTGATAAGTGATCGGCGGTCAAAGAGACCCCTCCGACAATGCGGCCCTCCACAGGACGATCGTAAAAATGTCCACAGAGACCAGTTTTTTGTGTCCCAACGACAAGCATTGTCCAGGCACATGGCGAGAAAGAGTCGAACAAAAACCCGCACCACTTGTTGCAGGAACTTCCCGGGAATTCCAAATATATTCTAATTTATAATCGATCCTTCATTTCCCAATCGAGCGCGTTGGTTTTGTTCAAAATATTTATTTCACTTGTCCGCACCGCTCAACCGCCGGCCGGCGGACTTAATTGGACATGATGGAGTTAATTGCGTTTGTCGGGCTGCAAGAGAGAGGACATCGGCTCGGATAACCGGTGGTGGGTACCCAAATTATTCCACGTAATTTGCATTATTCATCTCGGCAGAGGCTGCTTCGTGTATATGTGGAGTGATTAAAGTCCAAGTAACCCAGATTATGTATACGAGAACAACGCCGAATCAATGTGCTGTGTGTGCACACAGGGACTATGCGGTAGCAATCGTCCTTATTCCTGGAAACAGTTACACTTTGAGGTTACCCACATATACTCACTGATTGTGTGTGACTGCAGATTCACTGTACGAAATGGGTCACATGGTGATGGGCTGTTTGCCAGTTGATTTCAGTTCTAATTGACCGAAACACAGTTGTGAGGATAGCTGTGGGAAAAATTATTTGTGACGCATGCAGTAATTTTCCCTAAGGTTTGGAGGACCAAATATGGGACAACGAACTGGATGCCAGAACGGGCTACTTCGAATGGGGGAACTAGTCCGTTTATCTACTGTTTGTGTTTGGAATGCGCTTTGATGTGGATAGTGTTTGTGCGGTATATACTATCTCTCTCTATTTTTGATAAAGCATTTATCGTCGAATGGTGGTAGTTCTGTTGCCAAATAATACACGCTTTGGTATGAGCTTCTGAGATGTCTGTACATCCATCTGGATGACAGTTTGGTATATTGACACATGGTATCAGCAGCCAAGAGCTTTGTGCAACAACATCCGGCATATTGTTTGCTTCAAGTTCTCTTATATATTTAGCCGACGAAGTCATCTGCGAAACCCTGAGGAGTGATGTGTGGTTAATTCGCCAAAAGCCTCGCGAAAGAGCAAAATGCGAACATGTAGAAGAAGTTTTTTTTTTTTTTTAATTGGGAAACGCGGGTGCAGGCGGTTGGTTTTAAGGATCCGTCAAACAGAACGCGTTTATAACACCGCGGAGAGATTATTTTACGCGGCGCCAATATTATTTGAACACAACGTTCCAACCGCAGTGTTAGAGGACGTCAAAAAGAATTGTAGCTGCTATAATTTTTGCAAAATGTTAAGCAGCTCGGAAGAATAATTAGTATTTCTAAATGTCGAGCTTCGTAATTCGTGGAAAAGAAAAAGGATTATAAATAAATGTGGAGGGAGTTGAGAAAATCCTATATTTTGCGTCATCTCTTAAACAGTACAAATGCTTAAGCCCGTGTGACACTAAATTTTTCTCTCATTTTTTCCTCATTTTTATCACATTAAATTTAAATCATGTTCAAATGTCAGGGGCGTGTAAAAGAGAAAAAATGTGTATAATGAAAGAGGTAGCTATTGGGTCGTATGAATAAAACGTAGCAATTGCTTTTACTCAAGAGAAATGTCAAAATCGAAGCATTTGCTACGTTTCGTATGAATAAAAACCAATTTGAGTTAGTTCCAACTTTTGACATGTTCGAAAGGCGGCGGCACTGACCTTTTACTCAGATCGGTATGAATAAAACTTGTCAGACAAAGCAAATGCTATGCAAATTCTGAGTCTGCTATTTTGTTGACTCAGACCTTTTGCTAAATATTTTGTATGCTCATTTTTCAACATAAAACAATCTAAATATTGTTAATAGTTAAGTTGAATTCTGTTTGTACAGGAAAACCAACGAAATACATACGGAAAAAGCAGCCGTTGTTTCGTCTCAAGCGAAGCTAATATTTCTTTCAGATGAAAATATTTAGGCAGAATCATTTGTAAGGTAGGTATATTATAGCGGAGATCTAGGTCGACTATTTGCAACTATTTGTCTAGTTTGTTAACAAATAAATATTTCCAACAATATCGGATACGATTCCCGGCACCTAAAGTAGAACGGAAGCATCAACAAGCTATTCGGCAAACAAAAATCATATTTTCAGGTGAAATTGAAGATAAAAATTGCATTTATATTTCTGTATTTATTTTTTTTAATTTCAATTTCCACAAAAGTCGTTAGAATCTTAAGAAAAATTCAAAAATTCAAATTTACTGGTCAGGTTTGACAGGAACTGCAAGGCAAGTACACGTACAGCGAAGTAAATGCTATGTTCGAATTTTCGACTTTACTTTAGCAAAGTATATTTTTATTCATACCGATTCAAAGCATTTGCTAAGGGCTTTTACTTTGCTACAACCTTTTGCTCAAAGCAAATGCTAGTTTTTATTCATACGACCCATTGTTTGCAAAGCAACCACAAATTTTCAAACGAATTTATAACAACAAACTTCAAAGTGACGGAAGGCAATTACCATTTAATGTTGAAATGTCAAAAAATAAAGCTGCCAGCATCAAAAATGTAAATTGAATATAGTTTCATTTTAAAAAGTCTAAAAAATGCAAAAAAAAAAACATTTAGTGTCATACGGGCTTTATAGGCTTTTCACACCAAGACCAAAACCGAGTTTTCCTCGAAAACTCGTCGATGCATTCACACCGACCAGCAACTAGTTTTCGTTTGACGTTTTAATCATCTGTAAGAAGTCGTTAAACTTCGGTGCAAACTTTTGAGGTTACAAATTTCGATCGCATTATTTAACAAACAAAATAAATTTAGTTCATTTCAATATAATATTAGCCCATCAATGTGAAAAATGATTTTAAGTTGTGAGTTGTGACATTTGTTCTTTTTAACGCAATGCGTCAATGAAAAAAAAATATAATTGTTCACTTTACCTTAACGCAACGCGACGTTAAAAACGTGCTCTGTGCGACAGGGGTTATATGTTCCTGCATATTACATTACAAATGTCAGAAGCTCCGGTAAAACACACTCTGTTTGGCGGAGGCTTTAGTTGTTATGAAGATCAACAAAAATACTTTACCTGATATGCAATTACGTACGCTATAAACATCTGCCAAATGCAAGTAACTCGCTTTACGGAAATTAAATAAATTGTGTGTAATAATTATTTTACGACACAATTTGTGTCACCCATCAAGTCGATGTGGCAATAGACAAAGAAAACACTTCTTTCTCTACACGCGTTCATATTTTTAGAACCAATTCCGTTAGTCAGCACTTCAGCGATCTGCCAATATCCGCATATTCCGCCATCATCGTCGCCGAATGAATTTCATTCTCTGAACCCAGCAACAGCGCAACAACATAAACTATCGACTCGCATAAATACCGTCTAATAAAAAGAAACAGAAAAGAAAGTGTTTTTAAGAAAATACCCCAACGGACGTTTAATACCTCCAATTCCAATTCCATCGTGGCGTTCCTTTGAAGAGTACATACCTGACTCGGTTCGGCTGCTGCTGTCCAAGAATAACATCTCAAGAACCATGCCACACCTGGTGGACGGCGTTCGGTGTTCGGTGTGTCTCTGGTCGTTGCCAGATCACAAATGTCATATAAATTGTGTCCATCGTTAATGGGATAAACGCGCAGTTAGCTACTCAGGCAGATCGTATTTTTCCCGAATGGTTTTCCGCTTTTCCACTTTTTTTTTTTTAGTTTCCTCCTCCATCGTGCGTTGGGCTTGGGATTTTCATTCACATCAATTTATGCAAACGCTTAGTGGGTCTGGTTTTATTTGTTTTCAAGTGGAAATGGGGCGTGCACATTCGACCCTTTAGGGGACGTTTTCATCAGATGCCAAACATAAACAATTATCAAAGTTAATTTGTTTTAGACAATCCTCGACTGCGCAATGGGAGACTTCTACCGTTGCGCCACTTTCTCATGAGGCGCACTCTTGTTTTGGAAACAATTTAACTACAATACTCCAAGTAATGAGCCGCTTAATGAAAATTACCGAGGGCATCTTGTCTCTATTGACATTCGATGTAGGAGGATGTTTTATGGGAATATTTGACGTTACTACAAACGAAAACAAGATCACAACATGAGTTTGTACTTCACTTGCAGATAGCAGCAGCATAAACAAAATTATCAAACCAATGCAAGGACCGAGGGGCTTGATTGTAGTTGGATTTTGTTTATGAGTTTGGTCTAAAAAAAGGATAAACATTAAAATGTACACAAATAGAGGAGTTGCGTAAAAAGGTCGCCCACCCTATTAGATTGAAGTGCGAAGGAGCAAGGAGTTGCGGTGCAAGCTGGGAACTGCTCACAGCCCGGTTTCGATAAATCGTTGCTTTAATTTGTGGACAGGGTATATTGAGTTTCCTTTTAAAGTGCACTCCAGTACATTCACACGCACAGTGTAACACACATCGTTTTTTTTGAAGAGGGGCAGCGGTGTAATTGTGTCTTTTGGACTTGAAGGGGAGGACAATGCTTGTGCAGCCTTAAAATGTAAAGCGTTAGTCGACTCCTAATACTGCGTGACTCTTTTTAACATGGAATTTATGATAAATTCTTCAATAGACAAAAAGTGCAGGCTACTACACTTCAGAAAAGAAGCTACAAAGCAAGAAGCAACATAAATCTAAAATCGATAGTAGAATAACAAAAAGTTGCTTTAAATACTTAATATCATTCCTATACTACGCACAAAGAACTTACAGACAAACAACAAACCATAACATAAACGACAAATAAAAGTGCCAGGTACAAGACAAAAAATACGAAGTCAAATTATTAGGTTCGTTCGGCTATTTTTTTGCAAACGAAAAGTTATTAAAATTTTTGTTAAGAAATTGTGCGAATGCGAACCACGTACTGAGAAATTTAAATTTTTCGTAATTTTCTACTCGCCGAATTTCGACTTGCTGAAAAATTAAAACTGACAACTAAGTGACAGCTCAAACGTTTGACAAGTAGAACTCTATTTATTTTCGTCTTCAACGATGTCGGAGGGAGAAGTTGTAATTGAATGTTCTCTTATAGAACATATCAGTGCATTCTAAATGGTAGGTATATAAGTTTAAAGGTATTAACTTGTAAAAAATTCAATTCCAACTTATTTTGTAGATACTGCATTTTAAGAGAGCTTTGTCAAATGTCCAAATGACATTTCTTAAACTTATTGTAAGGAAACCGGTCAGGTCCATCTCTTGAAATTAAGAGATTTCTCTCCCGATTTTTCAGATTTGGCATTTTTAATTTTTCTATGCTAAAAGTACACGAACGAACCTATTACGACTGAATGTGTTCAGTGTCGCTTTCAATGGTTATGTTCGGATACCTAGTTTATGTAAAGCGTCAACCTTATTTGTCGGGATTAGGTACGCCCTGACAAGGTAACTTGAATTGTTGTTCTATTCTCTCGGTCCGCGTTACCATTGTTGGACCAAAATCTAAACTTGGCACTTTCCAAGCACGTTTAAAATACAACACGACTCTCCATTAAAACACTTTTATGTAGTGTTATGCGAACTAATTTCGTGAGAAAATTCTAAATTTGTAGAGTAGCTTCAGAAATGACTCCTTTTTTTCTCACCGCCCTTTTTTGACCATTTTCGAATTCAGCAGAGGCCACTGTGTTTATTTTAAATTTGACTCTTCGAAATGTCTCGACTAAATTTGTCGGCTTCCCCTCCGTCAACTGCAAATTTTTACCACTGGGGTTAACTTAAAAACTACATCGACACAAGTTGAAACGAAGTAGAACCGCACTCACTGAAAATTGCAATAAAATTCAATGAAAACGAGAGAAAATTGGACGACAAGTATGTAGGTACCTACTATCTGGGTATAGTCCTTAAAAAGAAAGTGGAAATGCGTCAAAGAAGGTATTGAAAAACCGGCAGACTACTTTTATTTTAAAGACGAAGGACGTAGACTGTAGAAGTCTTCTAATTAATAAAAATTCATGTGCTTGCAAAACTTAAAAATAAAATTCTTAAAATATAATGAAGTTAAACTACAAGGCACTAGCGTCAGCTATTTATTTTTCTTAGAAACGGGCATCCAAAAACTCATAAAAAGATAAAAAAGCCCAGACGTTGACAAATGACAATAAAAAATGGAATGGATCGCAATAAAAATAAAGAGAAACTGCCTAAAATATTGTCAAAAAATCATATTATAAAGTAAATTTGTATACCTATAAACACAATTTTATATATATGTTTGTATATAGATAAAACACCAGTGAAAGGTGGAGCTATAAAAGCTTGAATAGGTACAAAAAATATTTCTAAAGTTTAAAGTAAAAATATCTGTAAATAAGATGCTGCATTTTACAATATTACAGATTAAACATTCCTAATACGAAAGATTAAAGGTAGGTATGCTTAATACTGAAAGGGACAGCATGAGGGCTGCCGTTTCGTAATTTCGTTGGGGAGTATAATTAAACTTTTTGGGGAGTACCGGGGAGTGCAGAAAAAAATTAAGAAATTTATTTCTAGCGAAGCGTTTTTCAAATGGGACGGTTTCGATGTTGGAAGCCTGCGGCGCCCTTTTTGTTTCGGTCGAGTCTGTCTAATCTGGTGTTTATTAGAGTGAGCATTTTTTTTTGTTTTTTTTTTTGTATATCTATATCCCATTTCCTGATGGCTGCTACCTGAAAGATCTGTTGTATCGATGGGTGAACAGTTGATCTAAGAGACGTGTGATTACTCTGATGAAGGTCAGTACGTCTTTAGTAGCAGAGCTCAGTAAATCTTTTGGTGTACGAGTCTCTGTATTAAAGACACGTTTTCCTAACCTAACCTAACAAAAGATGTGTTCAGAGGGTTCGACCGAGCCGAAAACCAGGTTTTCGCCAAAACACTCGAAAACTTCATCGAACACAGAAGTTTTCCCATACGTATTTCAGTTGTCGAAACGAGTCGTTTGCACTCGTTTTCCACGAAAACACCACGAAAACGACTTATAATCGTTGGGTTGTTGGAACAAACACACCTTTTGCAATATTCAGAAAAATGGCTGACCGAACAAATGTTACAACTCACAACTTAAAATCATTTTCCACAATTAACTGATGGGCCAATGTTATTTTGAAATGTACTAAATTTATTTTGTTTGTTAATTAATTCGATCGAAATTGGTAACCACAAAGGTTAGGTTAGGTTAGGTTAGAGTGGCAGGCCGCCTCAAGTGCAGCCACACTTAGGCCAAATTAGGCCCATTGTGTTACCACAGGATCGAAATCGACTCCTTATCTACCCGTTGAACCAGCCGGAGCTAAGAATGAAGCGATGGAGGCAGTTGATACCTATGTTTGCGAGTTCGCTGAGATTGTCGAAGAAATATTCTCCGAGGTATAGTTTTCTACGGAGTGACAGTGCTGGACACGTACAGAGAAGGTGCAGAATAGTCTCCTCCTCCTCCTCGTCCATACAGCTTCTACAGAAATCATTTGAAGGGAGGCCCAATCTGAGAGCATGTCTCCCTATGACGCAGTGCCCCGTGATGACACCTACTAGAGTGCTTATTATGGGTCTTTTAAGTGTAATGAGACTTTTTGAGCGCTTGGAATCCAGCTGAGGCCAGATCTGTTTCGAAGTGTGGCACGTTAAACATCTAGACCACCTGCGATTAGTAGCGCTTAATGCGTTTTGTTTAATTAGGAGTTTGCAGGTAGCAAGAGGCATATAGAGACTCTTCTTTTCTGGTAGAGTCGACATAGTAGTGCCTTTTCTGGCGAGCTCATCGGCGATGCAATTGCCTGGAATGTCTCTATGGCCCGGCACCCAAATAAGGTGAATTTTGAATTGTTTCGCCATCTCGTTCAGAGATAGTCGGCAATTGAGGGCAGTTGTTGAATTGAAGACGACAGAATCCAGGGATTTAATCGCGGCTTGACTGTCGGTAAAGATGGTAATATCCCTTACAGATATTACATTATACCGAAGCCACGACAGGACCTCTTTGATCGCCATGACCTCCGCCTGAAATACACTACAGTGATTAGGAAGACTGAATGAGATTTTATAATTTAGATCAAAAGAGAAAACACCCCCCCCCCCCTACTCCTGTTTCAGTTTTGGACCCATCTGTATAGAAACAGACTGACTCCTTACGTGGTACTATTTCGTTCTCCCATTCACTCCTGGAGGGTATGTAGGTTTCGAAGTTCTTTTCGAATTGAAACTGAGGGAGGGTGTAATCAGTATCTTTTGGAATGCATTCCAATGTATTTAGAATAGATGAGTGACCAGTTTGGCGACTGGTCCACAATTGAATTGCTTTCATCCGAGTGGCTGCATTTGCTGCCACTTGTTTGCAATAGATATCTAGCGGTAGCAAGTGGAACATTACGTCCATGGCCGCTGTTGGAGTGGTTCTGAGGGCTCCACTTATGCATATGCATGCCGTTCTTTGGACGCGGCTAAGGTGATTAAGATGGATGGCCCTTTCGAGGGCAGTCCACCATACAATAACGCCATACGTGAGTATAGGTCTGATAACGGATACATATAGCCAATATGTAATTCGAGGCTGGAGTCCCCATCTGCTTCCAATGGCTTTTTTACAGCAGTACAGAGCCGTGGTGGCTTTCTGAACTCTCCGTAGGATATTGGGTTTCCAGCTCAATTTGCTGTCTTAAACTAGGCCTAAATAGCTAGCCGTATTGATTAGCACCAGGAGTGTGCCGTTTAGTTTTGGGGGTACAAAATTGTGAATTTTGTATTTTCTTGTGAAGAGGACCAATTCAGTTTTCTGGGCATTGACCGCCATTTAGAGAGCTTAGAGAGGGCATTCTGCATGAGATCTCTAAGCGTGCTGAGGTGTTTTCCTGAGACAGCGATGGCAACGTCATCTGCATAGGCAATTACTTTGCACCCTTCCCCTTCCAGTATTAGTAGTAGTTCATTCACTACTAGGTTCCAAAGAAGAGGTGAGATAACACCACCTTGAGGCGTACCTCTACTAACGAACCTCCGGACCGATGCATCGCCCAGCTTTGAGTTGATAAACCTGTTGGTGAGCAACTGGTTGACCAATTCGCCAATCGATTTCTCAATTCCAAGGCCCGTCAGTGCGCCGAGAATTGCCTCTGCTTCGACGTTGTTAAACGCTCCCTCAATATCCAGGAAAGCAACCAATGTGAATTCTTTACAATCGAGAGATTTCTCTATGGTAGATACAAGTGAGTGAAGGGCCGTTTCAACCGATTTCCCTTTACTATACGCGTGCTGAGACGTTGACAAGAGATTTGAGTTGACACTGCAACGTATGTGGATGTCTATCAGTTTCTCTAAGGTTTTTAGCAGAAATGATGACAAGGTAATTGGTCTGAGATCTTTGGGGTTAACGTGTGAGCTTTTACCAGCCTTAGGTATAAACACCACGTTAACTTCTGTCCACATCTTAGGAATATGAGCAAAATCCAGGCAACTTTTTAATATTACAGTTACCCAAGGGAGGATTAGGTCAGCGTTCCTCTGAAGTTCGGCCGGTATTATACCATCCGGTCCGGGAGATTTAAATGGCTTAAATCCTTTAATGGCCCAAAGAATTTTGGTCTTGGTAATAAGACTTGAAGAGCTGCTTTCTATTGGTCTTTCAGAGAACCTAGCTGGTCTCGAAGCAGCATTGCAGCTATTAGGGAAGTGAGAATCCATTAGTAGATCCAGAGATTCTGCACTTGAGGTGGTCCACGATCCATTAGCTCTCTTAAGGTGGCTCGCTACCTTAGGAGTGGATGCGAGAATCTTTCTGAGCCTGGAGGCCTCAGAGATTTCTTCCATCTTTTCACAGAAGAGTCTCCAGGAGTTCCGTTGGGCTTTCCTAACTACGGTTTTATAGGATTTGAGGGCTTTTTTATATAAGTCCCAGTCAGCGGCTTCGCGGGATCGCTTGGCCTGATTGAAGAGCTGCCTACATTTTTGACGCAGATATAAAATCTCCTGATTCCACCACGGTGGTCTAGGCTTGCCCCGAGGTTTACTTATTGGACAGGAGAGAGACATAGCCCGGTTGAGAGTCTTAGTGAGTTCCTCAACCATACTATCTAACTCATTTGTGTTAGTAGGGGGAACAGGAGTTCTGTTAATTATGGAAGATTCCACACTGTTCCTATATTTGCTCCAATCCGTTCTCCTGTAATTCCTAAAGACGGGTTGGGCTTGAGGGAGGCAGTTTATGCCGAATTGAATGTATCTATGGTCTGAGAAGGAGTGTTCTTTAGAAACTTTCCAGTCTCTGATATCATGGTAAATGGTATCAGAGACCGGCGTGATGTCTAACACCTCTTGTCTGTTACTAGTGACAAATGTGGGTTCGGATCCCATATTGCATAAGATTAGTTTAGTACTAATTAAGTAATCAAAAAGTAGCTCACCTCTTTTATTGATATCGGAGCTGCCCCATATAGTGTGATGCGCATTGGCATCACATCCCAGGATCATCGCAGCTTTGGACTTCTCCACATCAGCAATCGCTCTCCCCAGTAGTTCCGCAGGGAGGGGAAGGTCGGACGCCAGATACGCCGAAGTCAACCAGATTTTCCGCAGTCCGACTTCAACGTTTACTGTCGTGGTGTCTCGATCGCTGTAATTAAGAAGAAGGAAAATGTTTAGTGTGGTCTTCGCGAGGATGCAGGCTCTTGGTATACCTTCATTCCTCACGTAGAAGAGATTGTAGCCTGGAGTCCTGAGTCCAAGCACCCGATCATTACTGACCCAGGGTTCCTGAATCAGGACAATGTCTTCCGCGCTTTTGTAGATCCGCAGAAGAAGAGAGGCCGAAGCCCTTTTGGAGTGATGTAGGTTAATCTGAAGTAACCGCAGCATCATTGCTACAATTACCTCCAGACACCTCCACCACAGTGATGTTAGCCTCATCCGTATCCGACTCAAGTGACACATCAGAAGTGACACATCAGTTACGGATGGGCTACCGAGTCCACTGGATAGATCCAGGTCCGACAGTCCAATGCTATCCATGTCCAGATCTATCCGCAGGACAGAGTTGCACTTAGAGAGATGCGGGGCCCCCCCAGGAGGGCAGTCATCCGTCCCTACCTTAGCCGCGGTGGTCGGTGTATTACTGACCGATGCGGTTTCGACAGAGACGGGGAACAGCACCTCTTTAGCGGGATTGCAGCCCCCCACCTCCGCTTCCGCTGCCGGACTAGTCAGTTTATTACTAACCTGTTCGACAGCGTCAGCAGAGGAGGGGGGTCGCACTCCCTCCCTGGTAGGGTCTTCCTCATCCTTCTTGTAGACCCTAAGTTTTATCGCTCCGAAGCCATAGCTAATTTGTCCTTCTGCAGCAGCCAGAGGAGCCAGAGACTCTGTGTTGATCACGATGATCGCAGATCTTTTGTCTCCTTTCGGTTCCTCTAGCTTAGCAACCTTCCAGTTGCCTGTAGGAAGATGAGGGTTGCTTGCCCGAATGATTTTCATGATGGTTGCGGGGTCTGAGGGTTCGGCAGGGATCCAGGAGCGAGTTCTAGGTCTGCTAGGAATTTCTTCCCTGCTTACGACCTCAAGCTGCGCCTCTTTCCACACCTCACCCAGAGACGAAATTGCTATCTTGTATAGGTCCGCAGACCTTTGATCAGCACAAGCGATCAGCTTCACATGGCCCTGATGCCATCCGCCATCGCGACAGGAGGGAGGAGGCCCTGGATGATCCTCCAAGACCTGTAGAAATTTCGTTGCCAGCTTCATTTCTACTTTTCTCCATCTTTCAGGGGAAATGCTGCCATCTATGTCACTCCTGTCTATTACAGCGAGGACAAGGTGTGCCTTGAGGACATCACTGAATGGCCTGTGCTTTGTAGAGAGTGAGGAACTGCTGCAGTTTACCTTCACCCTTTTTGGGTCGACAGTGGACTCCTCCATCGATCTTTGTCTTTTGGACGTGGAGTCCTTTCTGGAGGAGTCAGGAGGAATCTCCTTGACAACTTTCGTTGCCCAGGAGATCGATTCTTTATTCCTGACAGAGAGCTGATCTAGCGGGACGTCCTTGTAGCGCTCCAGAATTCTGGAGGCGGTACGTCGCTCTCTATATTGCCTAGTAGAGGTGCTTTCATGTCGCGAGCTCGAGGCAGTACGACGTGCAGCACCGGATTTTTGTGTTGAACGTTCTTTGCATCTTTCGGCAAGACTAAGATCAGGTTTGGTGACCAAGTTCTTAGCTGCCGTCGTTGCGGGAACGCTGGTACTGGAAGCGGGCTCAGAGGCAGTACTTCCAGCCGGTAGTTTAAGAGCACCGGACTCTGAAATTGTTTGTTTTTGTTTTTGTTTTTGTTTTTGTTTGTTTAAGTTATACATGGACCCACGAGTAGCGGAGAAGAGAAGGTCCATCTGTGCAGAGATCCGCATTACACAGATAAGGCTGGCTAATCCGGAGGGCACCAAGTATCCGGATACTCCGTTTGCGACTCGGGCTATTTTTGAAACTGGGCTCCCAGCGAGGTTGATACTCGGCACGGGTCGTATGACGCCTTTATCCAGCCCAGGCGGAAATAGGATGGGATAAGATAGAATAAGGAGGAAGATTATGGAAGGAGTGGGACAAGAAAGGAAGGACGTGAGAGCACCCTTTGGTTTCACGGTTCCTCTGGAGAGATTCTCGAGAGTCTTTACCATTACTCAGCCCCCACAACTCGTCAAGTTCGGTGCTGGGGTGGGGGTCTCAGACCAATTACTTTGTCATCATTTCTGCTAAAAATGTTAGAGAAACTGATAGACATCCACATACGTTGCAGTGTCAACTCAAGTCTCTTGTCAACGTCTCAGCACGCGTATAGCAAAGGGAAATCGGTTGAAACGGCCCTTCACTCACTTGTATCTATCATCGAGAAATCTCTCGATTGTAAAGAATTCACATTGGTTGCTTTCCTGGATATTGAGGGAGCGTTTAACAACGTCGAAGCAGAGGCAATTCTCGGCGCACTGACGGGCCTTGGAATTGAGAAATCGATTGGCGAATTGGTCAACCAGTTGCTCACCAACAGGTTTATCAACTCAAAGCTGGGCGATGCATCGGTCCGGAGGTTCGTTATTAGGGGTACGCCTCAAGGTGGCGTTATCTCACCTCTTCTTTGGAACCTAGTAGTGAATGAACTACTACTAATACTGGAAGGGGAAGGGTGCAGAGTAATTGCCTATGCAGACGACGTTGCCATCGCTGTCTCAGGAAAACACCTCAACACGCTTAGAGATCTCATGCAGAATGCCCTCTCTAAGCTCTCTAAATGGACCAAAAAATGCGGTCTGGCGGTCAATGCCCAGAAAACTGAATTGGTCCTCTTCACAAGAAAATACAAAATTCCCAATTTTGTACCCCCAAAACTAAACGGCACTCTCCTGGTGCTAACCAATACGGCTAGCTATTTAGGCCTAGTTTTAGACAGCAAATTGAGCTGGAAACCCAATATAATACGGAGAGTTCAGAAAGCCACCACGGCTCTGTACTGCTGTAAAAAAGCCATTGGAAGCAGATGGGGACTCCAGCCTCGAATTACATATTGGCTATATGTATCCGTTATCAGACCTATACTCACGTATGGCGTTATTGTATGGTGGACTGCCCTCGAAAGGGCCATCCATCTTAATCACCTTAGCCGCGTCCAAAGAACGGCATGCATATGCATAAGTGGAGCCCTCAGAACCACTCCAACAGCGGCCATGGACGTAATGTTCCACTTGCTACCGCTAGATATCTATTGCAAACAAGTGGCAGCAAATGCAGCCACTCGGATGAAAGCAATTCAATTGTGGACCAGTCGCCAAACTGGTCACTCATCTATTCTAAATACATTGGAATGCATTCCAAAAGATACTGATTACACCCTCCCTCAGTTTCAATTCGAAAAGAACTTCGAAACCTACATACCCTCCAGGAGTGAATGGGAGAACGAAATAGTACCACGTAAGGAGTCAGTCTGTTTCTATACAGATGGGTCCAAAACTGAAACAGGAGTAGGGGGGGGGGGGTGTTTTCTCTTTTGATCTAAATTATAAAATCTCATTCAGTCTTCCTAATCACTGTAGTGTATTTCAGGCGGAGGTCATGGCGATCAAAGAGGTCCTGTCGTGGCTTCGGTATAATGTAATATCTGTAAGGGATATTACCATCTTTACCGACAGTCAAGCCGCGATTAAATCCCTGGATTCTGTCGTCTTCAATTCAACAACTGCCCTCAATTGCCGACTATCTCTGAACGAGATGGCGAAACAATTCAAAATTCACCTTATTTGGGTGCCGGGCCATAGAGACATTCCAGGCAATTGCATCGCCGATGAGCTCGCCAGAAAAGGCACTACTATGTCGACTCTACCAGAAAAGAAGAGTCTCTATATGCCTCTTGCTACCTGCAAACTCCTAATTAAACAAAACGCATTAAGCGCTACTAATCGCAGGTGGTCTAGATGTTTAACGTGCCACACTTCGAAACAGATCTGGCCTCAGCTGGATTCCAAGCGCTCAAAAAGTCTCATTACACTTAAAAGACCCATAATAAGCACTCTAGTAGGTGTCATCACGGGGCACTGCGTCATAGGGAGACATGCTCTCAGATTGGGCCTCCCTTCAAATGATTTCTGTAGAAGCTGTATGGACGAGGAGGAGGAGGAGACTATTCTGCACCTTCTCTGTACGTGTCCAGCACTGTCACTCCGTAGAAAACTATACCTCGGAGAATATTTCTTCGACAATCTCAGCGAACTCGCAAACATAGGTATCAACTGCCTCCATCGCTTCATTCTTAGCTCCGGCTGGTTCAACGGGTAGATAAGGAGTCGATTTCGATCCTGTGGTAACACAATGGGCCTAATTTGGCCTAAGTGTGGCTGCACTTGAGGCGGCCTGCCACTCTAACCTAACCTAACCTAATTGGTCTGAGATCTTTGGGGTTAACGTGTGAGCTTTTACCAGCCTTAGGTATAAACACCACGTTAACTTCTGTCCACAGCTTAGGAATATGAGCAAAATCCAGACAACTTTTTAATATTACAGTTACCCAAGGGAGGATTAGGTCAGCGTTCCTCTGAAGTTCGGCCGGTATTATACCATCCGGTCCAGGAGATTTAAATGGCTTAAATCCTTTAATTGCCCAAAGAATTTTGGTCTTGGTAATAAGACTTGAAGAGCTGCTTTCTATTGGTCTTTCAGCTACGTGACACATGTCATATTTTGGTCGGCCATCTTGTTTACGCGGTAGGAATTAAGGCACCAATTGACAAAGAACAGAAACAGGAACAGAAAGTTTTTGTCGTTCTGTAGTAAATTCTGTTTCTGTTTATGTTGTTCGCTCAGCTACACAAAACTGAAACAGAAACCGATCCGTAAACACATGGCTGTCGCCTATTCGGTCAAATTGTGTTTTGTTTGATTACATTTTAGCTTTGACTTCAATGAAAAAATAAAACAGAATTTGGAAAAAATGGTTAGTGAAGACGGTTTACCTAAAATTGTTGAATTTCGGCGTCTGATTTGTAGTTAATACGTGATCATTGCAATACAAAGTTACGATGCGAAAGAAACAGCCAAATGACAGATGCAGAAAAATCCGAACAAAAAAAATTCCACCCACAATAAATTGGCATTTTTGTTGCTGGCAGCCATTTCAGCCATTGCTAATAACAAATGTTCTGTTCCTAATTCTGTTTGTGTTGCAAATGTATGCGATTCTGTTTCTGTTCCTGTTTCTGTTCTTTGTCACTTGGTGCCCTTACGAGGGAGTTCAGCATGTGAATATTTTTATAGCGATGACTTACGAAATATTCGCTTTCCTATAAAACAAAATGGCACCCAAAAGTGATGAACGGACAATGTTTTATTTATTTTGCATAATTGATTGATAAATTGTCGGTTAAAATTACTGACTAAAACTACATCCTCATTTGACATGTTTAATCAGTAATAAAAACATTTTCAAGTGATTGCAGAAACGATGGTCGCCAGAACTTGTGTTTATTTCCGTTTTACGGGACATCTGGCGTCTCGCTTGTGATCTAATTCTTTCGCCTTTATAACCATTGACTGGGGACAAACGGAGTTTTCTGAAACGTCTCGTGCAAAATTTGAGAGTGCGTGGTGTAGTTTGAAATGAATTTTAATCTCAGGCTTTCTTGGTCCAAACCCAAAGTGCCTGGAATTATAGAATAAGAGCCCGAGGGCTCAAGCTTAAAACGCTCTTCGTGGTAACAATATTAGCATAGAAATGGCTGCAAAAGGTCCGCCATCAAGCCTTTGGTTTTATTCACAGAAGTGACTAAGGAATTCCTTTATTTTTATTTGATTTTGGGCAACCATTGCGCAATTTTGTCGAAATAAAGACTCAAATTGCGTACAAGTTGCAAATAAAATAATTTCATTCATAACCTTTAAGGTGCACCGCGGTTTCCAAGGTTCATTGGCACCGGTGCAACCCATCAACCGTCAACAAACCAATTAACCTGTTCGCAGGACGACTTTTAGCGGAAAGCAAAAACCTCCAAATTCTCCAAATTATGGAAACGCCGCTTGGTTTTTCGAAAAAACATCAACAGGATCGCAACAAAGATAACAATCCGTC
The DNA here is from genome assembly GCA_949126925.1 of Cheilosia vernalis. NCBI lineage: Eukaryota > Metazoa > Arthropoda > Insecta > Diptera > Syrphidae > Cheilosia > Cheilosia vernalis. The sequence continues at coordinate 13,196,911 of OX421358.1, forward strand.
AGAAAACATAGAAACTTAAAGCGACTTCAAAGGATCACTCCCATCAGTGGCATTTATTTGTTTGCCAAAAAAAGGAATAATAATATAATAATCCCTTCAATCTTATCGATTATCCGATAAAGATGCATCCTTTGCATGCAAATATTGACTGCCGCAGGACAGTCTGCTGCATGTTGCATGTCAAGTGCCATCAGAGTGCATTTCCCGGTACTTGAACTGATTCTTCGGAGATGTACCCTCGGTTTTTGTGGGCTGTCATGTTGAATCAGGTCACATCCATTGGATGGTTCCTCGATGCGTTTTTTTTTTTGCACGCTGCGGTCTACCATCATCATCATCAGCGTCTGTTGCCAAGACGGAATCTCCAAAGTTCATTACGGTGCATGGGATGCGGCTGGTAAACGTTTTTTTTTTTTTTTTTGGTTTCGTTTTTGTTTGTAAGCGTGTCACTGCTTTATAATAAATTAGTCACCGAAATGTTTTCATAGGGATTACCGTTTACAGCGTTATGCGCGCAGGCAGCGTGTAAATATCTTCGTCAGGCTAATTAAGGCGGCATTGTGTCCATTAATTATTCTATTCGAACGAGTGTTTACCTTAAAATAGTCTTTCCATACGGATTCGAATATTATTTATTGGTCCAGGCTTTCGGAGAATGAATATGCGTTGGCGCAATAAATTGCTTGCATTTCATGTGACCATATATTGTGGTGAGGTAGACGGTGAACGTGTTGACGCCGCGACTCCATAAATTTGGATTACTGTCGTTTATTTATGCGTTTCGTCAAATTTGCGGTGACAAATCGGTGCGCAAAAGTTGTCGGATTCTCATATTTGTAACGGTAAGTTATTATACGGTGTTATAAGTTATGCGTGGGAAGATGTATCCAGGCGAAGTGTGGATAGTTTATGGGATTACGCATATTTGCATTCACGCATGGGAAATACTTACTCGTAGTTTGTTATGAAAATGGGAATGAAAATATGTCTCTGTCAGTGTCACCTGGGCAGACTTTTCAAACCTTGGGTCATCCTACTGGTAGCACAACTTTTGAGCTACCGTAAAAACGAAGGGGACTGGGATAGCACAACTTTTTGGCGGTTTGCCTTGAACATTTTTCGGGAGGTTTTTTGGAACGTTTTTCAAGGCGTTTTTTTGGGGGGCTCGAGAAACCAACGACCTATGCAGAAGCTGTGGAGATGAGGAGGAAACGGAGACAATCCAACATTTCCTGAGTGAATGTCCCGCTCTCCCAGAACGACGACTCCGATCCAGGGTCCAGGTTCTTTGAAAATCTCTCGGAATTGGCCGGAGCAGATACCGGATCTTCTCAAATTCGCAAAGAGCACAAGCTGGTTTAAACAATCAGAAGGATGAAGAGTCCAATAGATTGTTTTGGGGTTTGTTTAATTTATACTAAGGGAATCACAATGGGCCTTAAATCCTCTGAGTGGAAATGGTGCTTGTGCACCGCACACCCGTGCCTAACCTAATCTTGTGGTTTTCTGCTGTTTTTTTTAAAGCGTTTTTCACGAAGTTCTTTGAGGGATTTTTTAAGACTTTTTTCAGGCGTCTTACAAGTCGTGTTTAAGTTGACTTTTGGAACTATTTCATGAGGTTTTTGCGAGATTATTTTAGAGGAGGTTGAACGCGTTTTTTTGGGCGATTTTGGGGCGTTTTTGGTAACTCTTTCGGAGCATTTCTCGGTTGTTTCTTGTTACATTTTTTGGGGGATCTTTGGATCTTTTTAAGGGCGTTTTTCAGAGGGCTCGGTTTGCTTTTTGCGGTGTTTTTCCTGAGATTTTGGTTGGGTGTTTTAAGGAGTTGGGACGTTTTTCGGGGAAAATTTTTTGCGTCCTATTTGGGCTGCTTTCCGTTTTTTTTTCCGGTCGATTTTTGGAGCGTATTTTATAGGGAATATTTGATGAAGTTTTTCGACCTAATTCTGTCAATATTGCTCCCACAGATTTAACGAATTAATAATAAATAAGTGGACTTGCTTAAATAAAAAACAACCGATTGTACCTCCCAATTTTCTGGGTCGTAAAAACCTAAATAAAACAACTTATAAAGTTCATTTTTTTGACAGCTTTCATATAACCTTTAAATCGCTGGTTTTTAACAACAAAAACTTGTTTTTTTTAGCAGAGACTTGGCTAATTTAACCTTTAACCTATCGAAAATCTCACCACGCTGGGCCAACTTTTGAACGTGTGTTGCTAAAGCTCGCAGTTAAAGTTGAGTCAGAAGTATGTATGGCAGGCTTTCAGTGTCTTAAACGCGGTCATTCTTCCTTCCTGTGGGAGTTTTGGTCTTCATAAATTATCCATATTATCTTAGAAAAACTCCTTCACGTATCATGCAATGTAGTCTACTTTTTGACAGCACTAAACCTACCTTCCGCTGCTTTTGAGATCTGCCCAACGTTAACTCGTATACTGAGAGAGGTGTTTCAGGTTTAACTCAAACTACACAACTTCGGATTTTCTGTACCACATGTCTCAAATGTCTGAGAAACATTCAAGAGTTTTCAAGTTGTAAACATTCAAGTTGTAAGCTCGGGAAAAATTCTTAATCAGCTGCTTCAATGTGGCATCGATCTAGGTCCCATTTTTTGTTTCGCCCGAAATGCGAATAAGTAGTTTTTATTACTTAGATCTTCTCCTTATTACCAACATTACATTCCTATACGTCCTCCTCGCAGAACTTCCCACAGACTGCTTTCCTCTTCGAAAAGGTGAACACCATCCCAACCCCTCACTGACAGCCGAGACCACCTTTTAACGTCACTACTCCAAATTGAACAATTAATAAAAGTCTCGTTAACTTGTCAACGTCCGAATTTACACTCTGGCCAGTCTAGCCTTCAGCCCACCAGACAACATTCAAGAAGGGGGGGGGGGGGGGGGGGGTCTCCATCCGCAACATCTCGCATTTACCGCACATTAGACTGGAATTGTGAAAGCAATTGGCTTCTTAGACTCGCGACAGCACAATCCTTCGATTCGCATACATGTGTTCTTTGGAAATTTATGATGCAATCGAATTAAAATATCCGCGCGATCCTAAACTTCAAGTTCAATGCGGTTAACGTGACTTAATTTACAGCTCTGTGCGAATGCAAAAAATCACTATGTTACACGGCCCACACTGCAGCAAAACCCGCGCCCAAGTACCAAAATGCGCGCACTCGCCTTGAATTCCTTTACTCTGCGTACAACTACTGTCATCTAATTTCTGCACACCAGCTATCGAGTCTTGTTGTTGTGCTGAGTGCGGTGAGTGCACCTGCTTTGGTATACATATCGAATTCCAGGTGCACAGGTTGTGCCACACTCGCTGTTGTCTAATGTGGAATTATGTCGCCACTGGTCCGTATAATTGTTTTAAGTAGTCTTATCATAGAATTAGATTTCATTTGATTGGGGCATCTGATTAAGGCGGATCGAGGATCGAATTAGATGGCTGAGTGCGCTCTGATCGAACAACAACTTCGTGACACGGTGTATCGCGTATCGATATCAAGGTGTATGTAGGTTTTTGTAATCTGTTGGCAGTCATTGTGATTGATTTAGTGCAAGCAAATGGTTGCGTCGATGAGGAATATGCTTGCCGGTTTAATAACGGCGATAGGAAACAGAAACCGGACAGGATATATAACCAGGAAAATAACCGCACTCTTAAAAATCATACGGCCTAACAATTTTCAACCTTAAAAATAAATGTTTTGTAGGTCACATTGGGTAGGTGATTTTATATGGACATTTTCGCCATTGTGAGCTCGTAAAATCTAGCCTGGACACTAAATATGATTTTTAGAAAAGGTCGTTCTATAATGTGCAAAAACATGAACTCTAGTATTTTAGTGGTCGCGTTCAGTATATTTGGAGCTTAAAGCTTCTCAATCGACAGGGAACTTAGCAAAAATTAAGTCATTGCTGAAGTTACCAAATCATATTGAAGATTGACATTCCGTATTGACATTCTTTTGATACCTGTGCTCAGAACATTGCTCAAAAAACACATTCCGCGATACTAATAATCATTTTTAGTGTCTAGGCTAAATATTTCGAACTCACAATGGCGAAGTTTTCCATACAAAATTGCATATTGTGACCTACCAAATATATAAGCTGAAGGTTTAGCATGATTATTGGTAAGGCTCATTGAACGTGCCCTCTTTGGGCATCGTTCAGCTAAACACTTTCAGTTGTACTCTTTCATTTGCCCTTTCATCTAAGCAACCTAAAACAAAGATCATCAACTCACCTTACTAACGTCAAGAAGTTGTCATAGTTTATGTCATCCTATACAAGTCCTCATTGTGAATCAGGAATCACATATTACAGCAAATTGAACCTATTTTTTTAATTAGTTACGAACTCGCTCCCGCACGAAAAATTTTAATTCGATGCATCCAATTAAAAGAGAATAATTATTAACATCATCGCTCTATATATTTTACAGAATGCGATTAACATTTTTCGAATCGAATGCGAATGCAATTTAAATTTAAAATTAATCTCTGAGAATGTTTCACTTTCGATTTTCATTTCTGGTTGCTAATGCTAATGCTAACTCAACTTGACTGAAACCACCCCCGCCCTTAGGAGTGAAAGAGAAATCTTCAATTCACCACGAAGAGAATGAGCTTTTCACTCTTACGATTGCATAATTCCGTTTTGTTCTGTTTTCTGTTCTTTTCTGATAAGAACAAGCCTGCTATGAGATGAGATGATGGCAAGGTGAAAGTATTCTACGGCGAATTGAAAACAGCTGTGTGTATAACAGTTTGTTGTGGACTATCTCTTCGACGGCAGTTTTGAATCTCTTGCTCTTCGGTCATACATAGGATAGCAATAAACGATAGGGAAATTTGTATGGATGGAAAAATGGTTGCATTTGTTGTGTATTTTATTTATCTTGTAAAAATTTTGTTTCCAATATACCTAATTAGGGTATTCACTTAAACACGTAAAATACTAGGCGTTTTTCTGCGTACAATGCCTAAAATGTACCTCCTTGCTTGTAAATGAACTGTCAGGTTTTCTGTTGAGTACAGTTTACGCAGGCCTCATAATTTTCCGCGATTAATTGAGAAATGGAGGGTGTAGGTACCCTAGCGGCTATAATTTGAAGTCTACTAGACATACAAGTTTGACAGATCAGCGAAAAAAAATATACGTAAAAGAAGCTAAGCGAGATTAAATATTTAAATATTGTTGAAAATAAATATATTTGTTAATTAAAAACATACAAATAATTTTCTAAATAGTTTACAGTAATGGAAAATAAAGAAAAAGTGTTCAATCGAGTGTCTCATTGTGGTGTACCCCAGTGCAACTCATATAGACAAAATGGTATAACCATGAACAAAATTCCAAAAGAAGTTTTAAACACTGGATTCCTTTTAAAAAAGTGGTCAATAGTTCTTCGCATGGGAAAGTCATTTCCTCAATTCTTTGAAATATGTAGTTTATATTTTTAAGAAGGTGATATATTAAAGCCAATTGCAAGAAATAATAAAAGATAGGTACCTACTGCACTCGTTTGGTCAAAGGAGCATATCCAAGCAGAAAGCTTCCAAAGTTATCGAGAAAGTCGTGAGACAAATCTCGGTTAGTTGGGTACGCCATTGGTATTTGGGATAATGCTGCAGAATAAATAGAATATTAACAACAATTTAAAGAACTTTAAGCAGTTCAACAAGAGTCTAATCCAAAAAAACAAAATTGTTTATACCAACGCTGATTTTCCATTCTTCTTTTAAACGATTCAACCCTATTTTATAGACCCGGGGTTATTTTATTTTGCGTAAACAATATTTGAATTTAATACCGACAAGGCATTTATATCATTTAAAATAGTTTTTCATTTATAAAATAAATCAATTAGCTTTACAAAAATACACGCACTGCTTACCGATGACAGATTTCTGTATGTCTGATAGGGTTCTTTTCTTTGCCACCAGATTTCGAAGGCTAACTTGTACATTTGTCAATAAGGCTCGGAAATCGACTGCGGAAAGTTATTCAAGTTTATAATTTTCAAATTGTCAAACTGTCACAAGCGGTCGTGCTTAGAGTTACAGCAGCGACAGTAAGAATTTAATCAGATAGATAGTTATTCTATTGCGTTATCATTATTTGCAACGATTTACGCAAATTAGGAAATGACATTTCCGGGGGTGTTCACTTTACCTACACGCTACACACCGCAGAAAATTAAAATAAAATTTTGGTCACTAAAATTAACGCTTAAGACACTGACTTGGTAACGCTGGTCGTAGTTTACTTTTCGCATGGAGTTCTAGAAAGTCTTTGCTTGGCTGTTTTTGCACAAGAAGTTCGATTCAGTTCTTTTGCAGCAGTTTGTTAAACTTTGCTAATTCTTTATAAACAATGGAGCTAATTATAAAATCATTTTTTTTTTCTTTTTAGTTTGATGGTCTTAAAACTCACTCAATGGCAACGTTTGCCATGCAAAAAAAGCTATTGTGACAAGCAATTTAAGCTGACGATTAAAACGCTGAATTATATTACAAACAAAATGCGAAACTCGCTTTTGTAGCTGATACATTTGTAGAAATAATTGGGAAACAAAAATAAAAACTAAATTTTAACCAGAAATTTGTCTTCGCTAAGTTTACACTTTTTAGCTTTTTGTGTGATAGGTAGGAGTGCGACAATATCAGCTCGGTCGTGTACAATTACAAGCCAAATGCATAAAACCTGTCAAAATTAAAATACTGATTGAAAACACTTCATAAACAAAATGGTTCAATAAAAATTAGTAAAACATTACATTATAAACTGATTTAATCTATTTCACTCATCTGTCATTAATAATAATAATAGTTGGCGCAACAGGTCTGTAGGGACCCAGGGCCTAGCTTCTCGCAACCATTCGTTTTGTGTGAGTTTTTTTGAATTTTTTGGAACGAATGGAAGGGATCTACAATTTTATGCCGGTTCCGAACGGGCCGATTGAGAAGCTCTTTCATGACAGTTATACTCTCGGATGTTTGTCAGACGTTCGCGAGAGGTGGCGCAGTGAAAAAAACAATGAGTTGGAATTTGGATTTTTGCGGGATTCGAACCTGGACCCCTCGCTTAGTAGTCCAACACACTAATCACTAAGCCACTGCGACCACTGTTTTACAGTCATTATTGACTGTAAAAAAAATATACAATCCTACCTCCTTCAAAATTATTTTCTTATTTTTTGCAATTTTTACGCTTTCAATGTGAAAAGTGAGTGAAAAGTGTAAGAGCGCTTTTAGTATCAACCATGATAATATGGAATCAAGCTACCTACTGTCAAAAATGGACGAAACTCAAAAGATTGAGCGTGTAGTAAGCTATTTTTATTTTTATTATCACAACATACAAAATTTCTTTGTAAATGCACATTAACTTGGTAGATTGCTCCCAAGGAAACCTCTTATGAAATCACTCGTTACTCGTTACTTTTAGTAATTCGCACTTTTTCTGTAAATGTTCATAGGAGTTTGTACAATAAACTTTGGCCAAATGAATTCCATTGTGGAAATCACAAATTGGTCATAGACGCAGCGCAGGCTTATTGGGAGTGTGCTGGAGCGGGGGTTTCAGATTTAACTCGTAACGAATTAGACTGTGTCATGAAATAAAATAGGAAATTTTGAATAAGTAAGTAAAAGTTGGGGATTCGTGACAAATACGCTTTCTATCTGACTCTTCTCACGACGAAAACGCCAATCAGTGGGGAAAGACACCCAATCTATTCGAAGTTTCCCTAAAGGGAAATTCTGTCAGTTGTGTCATATCTGTCATCAAATGTAAAGAAACCGTTTTAATTTATTTTATTTATTACTTTTATAACGTTTGAAGCGGTTTTTTTTCTTTATTTGCGGAATAAAAAAACAGTTTTTCTTTTCTTGTTCAAGTACCGAACTTTTCTTTTGATCAAGTAACGAACAGAACCTCACCTTCACCTTATAAAAAAGCTGTTATGGCAGATGCAACAGTTCGAAGCGGAACCTATAAGTTTGAAACTCTTTTGTCAACTGGATTAATTATTTTCTTCAAATTGAGGCTGTGCCTTCTGCTACTGGGTTACCGCTGTAATCAAATGTGTCAAATGTGCATTACTATCTGTCACTGTTAAATTCAGAGCTGGTCCGTTCTCATGTGAACTTACAAGGACTCACCAAGCAATGACTATCTTGCACCACGCTAACAGTTTAAATTATGTTATCAGACAGTATTATATACTTCACAACGAACTATTTTAAAGGCAGTGAAAGAACGCGTTAAGAGACTGCTTTAAGTAGGTATCTCACTTCGTACACTACACGTCCGTTCGAAACAGAAGACCTCGCATTGAAAAATTCAGCTTCAACGATGAGAAGCCGATGGAACTCCTGCATTTTTACAAAAGGCACTCGCTACTTTGAAGTTAAGTAAATATACCAATAACTTCCCAAATACTTACTAAACAATATGACTCTCCGCAGTCATGATTTTCTCGCCGCCATTTCCATTGAAATCCTTGCTCAATCTAATCGGCTTATATAAGGATATCGATCAAACTCCATTCGTCTACATTGTATGGCAATTTGCTACCCCCAAGAGTTCGTCCAGCACAAGGCCAATCGCAATCACGATTATTCCCAGCTCCTGTCATTCCGACAGCCAAAATCTCGCCTTCTGTCAAAATACCATACACCCAATGATGTAACATCAAGATTAATATTTCGTTTAATCCCAAATGTGCTCTGGGTGGCAGTGCCATTAGCAATCAGAAAAACTCAACAATTCAACTTAATCCCCACATATCAAGGATATATGGATATGAAATCTCAAACCGCACCGCAACACTCCAGGAAGGAGAAAAACCGCAACCGAATACCAAACAAAAATCCGAACAGATGTGGTAATTATTGCCAAGGCGGCCAGAGCAGACTATTCCAAGCTCAGAGGACCAATCAATCAATCGATGGTAGGTATTTCTGGAATCTGGCGATGCTATCGCATGCGTCAATGTCAACTCGCACTGGATCCCGCTGTGCGTTCCCAATCCGATTCCGATCGTAATCTCATTATCACACCCGAAATCGCTCTCCTTGCCGTTGCAGACGCAGACAGAGACTAAGCGAAAACAGATTCACTTTTCATGACGAGCTCTCGTGCGCCCAATTACGAATCGAAAAAGGTGGACGACGACACCGTCAGCTCATAGACACCGCATCCTCTCAGTTCTCATTCGCATCCTCGATGCTCGGTCCCGGGGGAAAGAATAACGATCTGTCTGCATCCGAATTAGATGGAAATCTGGGAGCGAAATCAGAGCGATCTCGATCTGTGTATTGTATTGCCCGAATGGGGTAGCATAATCCTAATTGAACCGACAACGCGCCAGACTAGGGACGCACACCTTCGCTTGTTGTGTTGTCTCGTGTTTGGGTCCGATATCCGATTCAGGCGCTTGCTTCGTCGTCGTCATCATCATTTATTAAATGGCAATCGCCGGTCGCTCTTTGACAGATCGCTTGATGCATTACGTGCCAAAGGGATTTACCTTGTTTTGAGCTGGCTTTGTCTTTGTTGTTTACACTTTGAGAGGGCCTGCCAACGGTTGTGAGTGCAAAATTGAATTCCACGCTCGGCCCATGTGTATCTGTGTCAGCGGGGTGTGCGTACTGTGGTCCATAACCCCACCCGACACTGAGTCAATGGGTCTGGTCTGTGGAATTGTGATTATGATCAATGGCGGAGCGGGATCAAGTTCAACATTGACAGAGTGGGTATACAGTGTTTCCCAACTTGGCCAAGTTATTAATTGATTTGGAAAGATTTTGGAAGCATAGTGCACTTGCACGCTTGCATGGTGGGCTCGCAAGATGTGTGAAAAATTAACAGGGTTGGGTCGCTGTATGGGAACTGCGTGTTTTCGGATACAAATGCCGTTTAGGAAGTCATTAATTTGAAACATGTAAGTTGGTTGTGGTGAGTGAACAAAGAACTGCTGGGCCAGCTACTCTTGTGATAGATTTGGGTGGAAATTCTATTGGACTATGTAAGCTTTTAAGACCGTGAAAAATTACAGGAGACCGCCTTTTAATTAGATTACATTAGTTAGCTGTGGGAAAATGCTCATTCGAATGGGTGTTTGTTTGCCCAGCATGCTCGGCATTTGACTCATGACTAATTTATTCAATGATCAAGCAGTTGAGCTTGAGACTCTTGAGATCAAGAAAAACTTGGCTGGGTGGTGAAGGTCTGGAAAAGGAATGTCTTTTTCATCGCATAAGTCAACTCGAATAAGCTTTATGACTTGTCTTGCACAATATTTCATCACAGATGGCGACTCTAACTTGAAGCGTAATCTCTGGCGTTATAATAGTCATCAGTACTTCGTTTAAAATATGAGCGAGAACTGTTTTGCGAACAGTATTATGATATCAAACAAACAAATTGGTTGATGGATGTTTCAGAAACACTCGATTAGACAAATAACAAATCTTATAAAAGTTGAAAACGATTTGACAGCTCCGCTGATAATTATTTGATCACTTTGACATCTGTCAACAAAAAAAAAAACGGCTGTAAAAGCAAAACCCATGGGAGAAAGCCGACGTCTTTCGGGTCCCATATATACAGAAACCGAAACTTATTACATACTATTTTCGATGACCAACAACCGACACTGTTCACTTGTGGAGAAATCTTTAACAAAATTGAACCGCATGTTCGTGGTCACCCTTGCGACTAACTGGTGTTTTATTGAACAGCGATATCGACTAAGAAAAGTTAATTAGAACCTTTAACACGTAAATATAACAACTAGATTCTACTTGACACTTCCGAGATTCGCAGTAGACTACACCAACTATAGAAGTGACATATAGCTTTGCAGTTCATGTTGGAACGTTTTTGGGGCTGTGTTCAGAAAATTACTAGAAACTGTGTCTAGCATTGTGTACCTAATCATTTTGAAAGAGGCGACTTGGAGAACTTTAGAAAAAAACTAAAAGTGAAAACAGAAAAAAGTGACAGGAACTGTTTCATTGGACTTTTTTCCTGGCGTTTTTTTACTTCTCTGTTTTTTTTTTAAATGTTTTACTTATTTGGTCAATAAAACAAACCTTAAGCCTCTTGAAAATAAATAACGAATGTTTGCTTCATTCATGTTATCGATCTTTGTCGTTTTCGGTTGTAAATTACCAGATCTAGTACAATTTTTTAGCGTTTTTCATCTGATTGGCAGTAGTCATTCTCTAAACAACACATAAGTTTTATAGAATTAGCAGCAACTTAGACGTATTTAAATGCTTAAAACAAATCCTTAAAATACATATTCTAAAATAGTCAAACTACTGCTGTCAAATTTCATCTCGAAATAAAAGGACTCGAACGATTAGTTGCGTGCGTAATTAGCAGACGCTTTTGAGGCGACAACACATCTAGCCAATGAACCGAATACCAGTGGAATTTTTAAAATGAATATAAAACTAAAATCAAATATACCTACTATTCCAACCACGTATGAACGCGAATGTTCCTATAAAGTCACAAGGAAGTCCCGTCTATCACTTCACTACCGAATACATCACTCTGCAGCTAAAATTCTTCATTTTACTTCATTCTTCATTTTACTTTTTGATAATAACACCTATGAAGTACGCCCAACGTCACTCTTTTAAGTCTCTTTTGGTACACAACCGACAAAAAAAATCAACGCCACAGGCTTCTCGTACTCGAATATTGATTGTTCAATCAAGGACCGCAAATTGGTCTCATAAATTATTCGCATGAAGACCACGTGTAGGCCTACGACCGGTGCTACCCGGTCCACTCTCATTGTCGGCGTTTTCCCTTAATTCTGTTCAATTTTTCTCACTTAATTTATTGAAGGAAATCCCCAAAGTGTTGTACATTGTTTAATGCATGTAATTAACTTGACTCACTTTGTAGTCATTAAATAAAATTTGCAATATAAATTCACACCTTGTATATAGGTACAGTCAAACTGGTATAAGACGTCAATCATAATTTCGGCGAGTTTTTGAAGTATGTATGTGTATTGCCAAGGATCTTTTTAGGTTGCAAATGAAGTGTGAGTGTGAAAAAATTGTGTGACATTTTTACAAGGCTGTAGGCGTGAATCTCGTTCTACTTCATACGTTTTACGCTTTTGACGGGTAACAGGTCGAGCTGTCATCTATGTGCGATTGTTGTGTTCGATTGGATTTTCACTTTCCTCTCTCTTGATGGCGCTGTAGTTCGTCTGACGTGGATCGGGCCCAAGTATTGTTAGTCATCAGCTGGAAATTCAGATACATCTGTAGTAGCTGTTAGAAAAAAGTAGTATGTTTTACACTTGTTAAGTTTTACATCTGTCACTTGGGCTGACATTCAATGACGTTCTTCTTTCTGATATTAGTTAAGAAATTGCAAAGCGATGACTAAAAATGAAGAACTTTAGTGAAAGGCACAACTCCAACGCACAAAATAACGCCTCACTATCTGCATCCAACAAATGAATATCATCTGCCATGGAAGCATTAAATTATAGAAAACCCATTTCAATTTGCATGAAGCTATAAAATCCCACTGACGCAAACTGTGCCCCATCCATCTTGTAATAGTTTAACTATTATACACTACCAGTCACTCAATTTATTTAATAAACAAAAGTGAAGGATGAAGGCGAAGCACTTGTATTTTATTGGAAACCAATAACAGTGACACGCTTTAGAATTATTACCATAAAAACTATTTTCGCATAAAACTGTTCGCGCAAGCAGTTGTTTAATAGTCTTTTGACAGTCTACCAACATGCCATTGAAAGTGTCTGTATAGAATTGTTGATGGCAATATCAATTACACAAATTAGACAGTATAACTAAGAATATTGGTATTTTTGTTCCGGGATGACATTTGAATAAAACTGACACATAGTTTTATAGAGTTGATTTATTGATCAGCCAACTGAAACTAAGACGGTGTTTAGATGGGACTTGGTGCGCATTCTTTTCACTGATGATGATGAGAGAGATAGTGGGATGTTAGTCGGCTTTTGTTCTGGATTCATTTTGAAGTTCTTTATGCCAGCTGCATGTCAAATTAATGTCAAACTGCGTTCGAAAAAATTACATCTAACCACGTGTGTAAGATGCAACTTTTTTCATATGGAGTTTGATATTAATTTGATGTGTCACTAGTCATTGCAGCGCCGGTAACATATGACGTCTTTGATTTTTCTTTCCAAATAGATAGTGACATGTCAAATGGATCCTAGGATCTGTTTTCATTGCCTTTGGTTTTAGATCCAGACTTTGCTTCATTCACATGCGATGAAAGTCTCCTTTTCAGCTAGTGTTTCGATCAGTCAGGGCTTTGTATGGCAAACCAAAATTAGCAGTCTGCTGTCATCTGTCAAAATGGTTGTCGCCTGAAAAGTGCTGCCCGTTTGGAAAACATACCTCTAAAATAACACCCTCTTATAAGCATCAACTCGCCATGTAACTTATTTCGAAATCTCCAACGATTTGTTCGAAATAATTTCGGAACATTGTACAACACGTTCCGCAGTTGTATCACACCCAACAAAAAAAGTCATCATCCAAAAACTATAACAACCAAACAATCCTCACAACTGTCAAACAGATGTTTATTTGACATTTCCAAAGTCAAACGCGCAATGCTGCAATAACGCAATTTACAATCTCATACTCTATACGCACGTTCGACTCTCCCTACTAATCCGCTGAATTGACATCCTGCCAGATCGTACACGATACACAGGATCTCCCCAACTAAATACCGTCTAATTTAGAGCAACTTTTATCCCCTCGGTAATCCAGCGTGTAAGTGTTAATCTCCTGAGAAATACCCCACTGATGTCACATTAATTCGAAACCATTCGTCATTTATCACTTTGCCCCGATGGGCGTGCTGTATATCTGCATAGCCATTGACTCATTTGACCCACACAGCCATTCAGCAGCCATATCCTTATATAAGAGCCACAGGAAATACGAAACCATGCGAAATAGTCCATGGCAATGGTGAGTTAGCGCTGGCTGTCATTCGGCTGCATATAGTGATTAATGGCGCTTAATTAATTCCGAGTGCAAGTTTTGACAGTTGCGCGTCGGCCAGATATATAGAAAAATACTCGTGCAGACTTGTGGTCGCGATGATGAATGGAATACATTTCGTTTCGTGGAAATATTTCGCACCATTTAGAAGGAAGTTTATGGTTTCATGATAAATTAAGACGTCTATTAGGACATGGCGGGTTTAGTTTTTTTTTTTTCTTGTCAGCTGAGGTCATTCGGTATCGTTTCAAATGGCATTGACGTTTAGTGGCGCTTGAAGCTGTCGAAATGAGTTATGGACACTGGCACATTTATTTAAACTGCCGTTTTGTTTAACAGAATGGCAATAAATTCTGACAGTTGCAGATGTAGAACACTCAGAAAGTACGCTGGCGAAATTCCTTACGCATACTTTCAGTGATTTCCTCTAATTGGCTCGGATAAGTGCGCACATTGTCGTAGGTATGGTATTGCCATTCTCGCATCTCCTCCAACAGGTGTAGTCATCCCATAAATGGTTCGAAATTGGTAACATTACACCAAAACCAATCAAATGAATGTCACTCTCAATGTGAATGGACATTCGAGCAGCAAGTTCCGTTTTTTTTCCCTTCGTCTCGTCGTGTTTTGGTGCGTGTTCCTTTGCAGCGTCTCTTGTGCGGTCTCCATTCGATAACAGTCTGTCACTGCGCGTGTTTTACCTTCTCCTCCGGAGTCGGTTATGTTTTTTTTCGAAACGTTTGTTGAAGATGCATCTGAGGAATTCAGGTTTCGCATTTTAATGGCATCTAATTAAATTACGCTAAACCTGATGTGAACACGCGGGGTGCATGTTGGTATACGTACTGTGGATTTATTTACTCTTGACGCATTTGGTATAAAAAGAAACTGACACCAAACAAAGAAAACTTAACATGAGTCCCGAAACAAGATTCCCTTATGCAATCTCAGCAACAATGGCCTGACATTGATCTTTTCCTTTGTGTGTGCGTATATGTGAGAGCGCGGCATGAATGGCATTCGAATCAATAGGACCTTGTCATGTTGGGAGTAATAAAAGTGACAAACAAGTGATGTCAGTCGGCCAGCGAACAAGCTATTAAATTAAAATCCAAGAAACATAAGAACAACTGTGGTTTGTGGCGCGCTTGTAAGTGCACTCTATTACCGTTCCAAATGGGACAGTTCTTATTGTTTTGGGTTATTTATTTAGACGTTGCCAGGTATATGGAAGAAGGCTACCTAATGAACTTTTCATTTAATTTGTTGAATAAATAAGTTCAAGTGTATGCTTGACAGGTTGGTATGTCACAAAGAGCTTTCTCTGTGACATTTAGGGAAGGAAAGTTGAATGTTAACGAATTAATTGGCATGAGTCCGAACAGAAGGCTTGTTAACATCGTGATCAATGAGATGGAACAGAATTCAAAGCAAGAAAATCGCTTATTGACTGTAAAAGGATCCAAGGCAAAGGTGCATTATCTACCGACTTATTTACTTTTCTAGCAAACAAAATCGAACTGAAAGGTGAGGATGAACCTTGTGGTAAAACTTATAAGTACATATTTAAAAGGCTGTTGAATGTTGGCTTCAAAGGCTTATGCGGTTGATCAGCATATCAAATACCTTCCATAGACTTGCAGTATACACTGGCCAGTTTCGGAACATAATTCTTTCGTTGAAAAATGTCTTTCATAGTTTGACAATCTTCCATAGTCTTGCACTGTGACAAGACCATACAAGTCGAAGACGGGGAGGCAAACCAACGTCAGTTAAACACAAAAGGAGGATCAGCTGGCTTTACTACTAGAGACAATTTTTTTTGGATATCATCGACAGCGACAATTTATTCGATTTTGCTAAGCCCTAAAATGAAGACTGGGAAAAAGCACTAGGCATCTGATCTAAGTTTACATTGGAATGGTCCCATAACTATTTACAGACTTTTAAAGGCTAATTCCAGACCAACTATATATTTACAAAGCTCCCCAAACGAAATAGAGACAGTATTGTGCGCCTTACTTGACAATAGAGGGGGCTTTGACAGAATCTGCAAAATAAAGGAAATACCTACTATTAGAAGAGGAACCCTTTAAAGGACCTGTACAGTTTTTAGGGATAGGGGGAGAAATCGCACGAAAAGATTTCACAAGCACAGAGACGGAAAAAACGTATATGTAAAGCCTTGAAAAACCTTCAAGGTCTAAGAAGCAGTCTTGGTGGAATTAACTAAAGAAGAGGTCCCACATCATTTTTGGGAAAGGGGGAGACGTCTTACGAAAAGATTTCAGAAGGACAGAGACGGAACATGCGGATTATGTACAATCCTTACAAACCTTCAAGGTCTAAAAAAACAAAGTCTTTGGACTTAACCTAAAAAAAATTGAAACTATACGTAAGTCTAAGCGGGACACTATAAAGTTAGAAAACACATAAGAAAAATTAATATAACGCAGGTCTTAGCATCAGGTTCTGATATGGGAGGTCCAATACTCCAGATCCAGCCTCGGCTGTGTAAGTTCTGTTAACAGCGTTTCAGTGGAAATTAAAAGAACAACTTTTGTCAATCCCTATTTCATTGAGCTAAGAATGCAGTGGCGTATGGAAAGGCTGTTTCCCCAACAAATAAGGGAAGTTCGTACAAGATCTAGACCACTCCAGTCATAGTTTATGGCGCTAAAGCTTGAAATCTATAAATCTGATACCTTTGGCCGCTTCGAGAAGATTTTGCCTAAAATGTTCGATCCCGTTTGTGGTGACGGAACATGGAGGAGGGGACTCAACGACGAACTATGAAGCTGTACAAGGACAACAATCTAGATAAAAAAAAATTTGCCCAAATTGACCAGCACGTATAGAGCGGATGGACATAAATGCTTTGCCCGTAGAGGCTGCAGTCTAACCCGGAGTGACAAGTTTGCAGAAGCAGACCTCACCCTTGATGGCGGAGAAGCAAACGGAAACCTAAACCGACTTGTTGTTTGCACCTGGAGGCAGATAGACCTTGGCAGACCCCTAGTTGTAGAGTCACCTATGTATAAGGAAGTAGATCTATAAGCGCTCTAAGACGGGTATTCTTGTCAAGAGGGAGACAGACGTAAGATCGGCGATGATGTTCAAAAACGCAACGTTTTAGACTACTTAAGTCCAGAGTAATTGTAAAAAAAGTGCACGACTGGGTTGCCCGAAGCTTTTTCGTTTATCAGAAGTTTGGTTGAGTCAATTGGTAGGTAACTAAAAAGCTCAGAAGCAGCCGTACATAAAATGTAAGAATAGGTAGAAAGTAGTGTTAAATAAAATTCACTTCTGGGCTATTTATCATTTTGATGTCAAAAAACAAGCAATTTTCGAAAGTTCTGGTTAAAGAGATATAAGCGCCTACTGTACTACTATCTTATAAGCACTTACACTTTACAAAATTTTTGAGGACGAGGACAAGCGTAGTAGGAGTTTCTGTTTTCTGATGATTGAGTAAACTCCAAGTTGTTGGAATTATTTTAAGCTGCATATTCGATATGGCTAAAAAAAAAATGGGCACTATTTGCGTAAAATAATTGTTGCGTTGCTATTATTCAATTTTTAGTTAAAGTGCGGTACTGAGTTTAAAAAAATATATAATGAACACAGATCAGCTTTTTGGTAGTGAGAAATATGTACCTAATTCAAAAAACTGCCTTATTCGAATTTTTTTGAGGAACTTATTTAGAATAATGATATTGTCCTTAATAATATCGGTACAGCGTTTTTTTTTTTTTCAATATTTAGTTTGAAAATTACCATTGCTTAACCATTAATCTGATAATTGAGCATCATACATTATTCGGAATGTAAGCATTGCTTAGTTTTAAAAGTTTTATCGAAATCAAAAAAGCGGTTTTCGAGATATGAGCTGTTTCTAAAATTAGCGTTTTCGGTGATTAGAATTGAGAATTAAGGACGCAATAATTTTGGAAACATCAATTTTACTCTTACTATGCTTTTCGGACAAAATACTTTGTACAGTTTTGGTGTAAACTAAAGAAAGCTACATTTTTTTAAAAATTCCTTTTTAAAAACTCATTCTACGATAGTATCGAGAAAAACTGGGTTTACTATTAAGTTCGAAATGACTATATTACCTTAGAAATTAATTTTTGCTACAATCGTATGGACCGTTTTTGAGATATGTCCAAATTTCAAAAGCACCGTTATGACAATTTTTAGCAAAAAACTGAGTATGTAGTCATGGTAACCTCATCTTCCTAAGCTGAAATATACATTTTGGTTGAAATTGTTAAAGGCGTTTTCGAACAAACCAAACTGATAGGAGAATTTTATATGGGACGGACTATAACCTGAAAATTCATATATCTGGGTCTCAACCTAGACAGCGATCTCGTTTGGAAATAACACAGATAACCAGGAAGCCAACGTGGGCCTTGAAGTTACTTTTGCAAAAAAAGAAAAAAATTGCCCATGAACTGTAAGCTCCCAAACACCGAATCCGAAGTTTGAACGAAATCCGGCAGCTGCAGGCCCCGGGAGAGACAGACAGACGGACAGAATATCAAGACAAACTTTTTTCAGTTCCTCCATCATCGCAATGTCAAAATTGATTAACATCTCAAGTTCGAAATTTTGTACGAAGACATTGTCTTTCTGTGTACATAATCGAGAAAGTTAAAAATTGCTGGGCCCTGAAAGAGTGACGAATGCGCTGAGGGCTTAATAGATGATAAGGTGGCAGAGCATTCAACGATCTCTCTCAGTATGGGATCAATGGGGGTCTTGACTTACGTCGTCCATATTTTCGAAGAAATAGCTACTGGAGGGGCGACGAATTTCAAAGAATTTCAACGAACGAATTCTAGGTCATTTCCATTTTCCAAGACTGCCAGTAGGTGGAGTATCCAAATAACAAAAACGACAGAGTCTTCCAAGCGACTTTTACCACTCAAGGTAGCTCAGAGACCACGAATAAACAACGTCCCCAATGAAATACTTTCATATTTAACCTTAATCGCCATCCACCTGCTTTTGAAGTCGAACTATCCCCAAATTTTCCAGATTCGCACGAAAAATTCCTCAACCAGATTCAATGCATAATGTATCACAGAACGATAACTTCCTACCTCCCTAGATAATAATCTATGTTCGGACAACGAAAACACCATAAATCTACTACTTTTGCATTCCGCTAAGGAATATCTATTATGTTTGTGGATTATCGACAAATTCAAGACGCACTTTCCAATTGCAATAAATGACTTAACACTCGCACACAATGTAGCAAATCGATTTCGCCAACCGAAACGAACGAACGAAACTCATAGAAACCAAAAGCGTCCGCAAATAGCTGCACAATTTCGCTGCTGCTATCAGCTGCGGAGCATCCACAATTCCACTTCTAATGCGCTAACACATGGCACAGCGGGAGACCTCCCACCCATATACTCGTATAGTACATTATACACCAGCGAGAAGATATGCGAAGATTCCACAATGCGTGTCCAAAGGAGCAACTCCATAGGACAAATTGCACACACACAGACAGCACAACAGGTAGCACAGCATTTTCTAACTGCAACTGCAACTGCATGAAATGTAAACAATTTCGCTAGATAAATCTATTCCTGCACCCGAAGGGACAACAGTGAATTTTTCTTGCCAACACCAGAGTGCAGAGGGAAATTTTCCCATCGCAGCGCAGCGTCTGTAACTAATCATCGTGCGCCAGAATGGAGCAGCCCAACCATTAGACGTATTACATTCGTGTTGAGAGCTCTGGTATCTCGAATGCAAATGTATCTGAAATAAATTAGTTTTCCATGTTGATCTATCGTTTATCACTTGTTGTGTCCTGTGGCACGCTATAGTGTGCGCTGTGCACGCGCTGGCTAAAACCACCTGAAAGGGATAGTTTCCTGATTTTGACTCTACTTACCGCCGGCCGCCGCCGTAGTTGTTGTCGCAATCGTCGTCGTCGTCGTCGTTGTTGTCGTCATCGAAGAAGACTTGTTATCTAGGAAGAGACCGCAAGCATGCAATAGATATAGAAACGCAAGTCGGGACCATAGAGGAAGCCCAATGACAAGAGTTGCAATCAATTTAAAGTAATTGCCATCAGGATATGTTAATTATTGTACGCACAATGGTCTGAGGTCTGACCAATCGACCGTCGCGTCGCGTCGGTTCTGGGGCAGCGGGTAGAGCGAACTTTATTAATTGCCATGTGAATTTGAGTACATTTTTCAGAGATAGAAGCAGACAGATAGAGTCTTTCATATGCCTAACTTTGTGGCGACGAAGTTGTCATTTGGTTTGGTGTGCAGTCGGAACTGCGGCTTCGGGAAGTGATGGCAGCTGAGACCTGGTAGATCGTGGCAAATCGATGAGTGGGGACAGTAGTTGTCGCTAGTCAAGGTCGAGTGATTTGAGAAAATATTTTGGAGGACGACACACTCTGGCACAACTAGTGGTCTGTGGCTGGAACGGCCAGAACAGGCCTAGTCCCTAATCCCTTTATATGTCTAAGATGCTGCAAAATTAAATTCCGTGAATAGGGGAGTTTGGGCAATTACCATTCAGAAAGATCCGCCATCTGATGGAATGATACAGAGCTAAAGGAAATGCTCGTCTTTTTCGCCGCTTTCTTCGGAGGATTCACAGATTCTATAGGTTTACATCTTTTTGATGACAGGCCCGCCAGTTTCAGATGACAGCGCAATGAGCAAGACTCCTTAGGCCGATAAGTGATAATTTTTACTACGGAATTATGAATTTATATCGTTGCTCCGACTTTGACACTTTTATGTCATCTGGAAGTGTTTTTTGGGAGTTATGTGGCCCGTAAGCTAGGCAGCTAGTCACACGTCTGGGTCCGACCTATAAGCATTGCTCTAAAAAAGGTGAAATCTATACATACTCCTACAGGCGGCAGAGCACATTTGTCAGAAGTCGTGCCACGAACGGCTGTGTTCACTGACCGATTGAACTTCTAACCTCAGAGGGATATAGTTAGAGTCGCCTCTTAAGCCCTCCTTTGAAACTGGTTGTGTAAATTGAGAATCGAATTTGCTCCCCAAGTATCAGTGCGACATGAAAGCTGAAACTTGAAGAGTTTTCGAAAATTTAGTCTTGCCATCGAATTTAGGGAGAGACCTTAGGCTCATACAGCAGTTTTTGAAGGTTCATCTGCGCAGCTACATCCGAAGATTGTTCACCCTTCAACTCGATTTGAAAACAAAGCAAATGCGGAAAAGGGACACATACGCAAAATGGGTGCATCGGAAGTAGGTGTTAGTAGATTCTGCGTTGGGAGACTCCATATCTAGTGAGGGACTTTGTCAACCTTGGATAAAACTTCAGATAGCAACTTCTCAGTAAAAATTAGAAGAATAACTCTTCTCTTTCACTGCTTCTTTCAACAAACAAGGCAATTGAGTAGTAGAGCCCTACCGAACTATACAAATTTCGAAAATATAAAAATCTCGAGTAGTATGATAGTTTTCGAGATTTTTTGCTTTCGAGATTTTGGTTTTCGAGGTATTCCCTTCGTCATATCCAACAAATGGCTAAAAAGACAAATCATGCTCGCCTCCTTAGCGTGAAGTGAAGTCGAAAGTATGAAATTCCGTAGAAAAACGAAACGAAAACTGTTTCCGCTTTTCGAAAAACGAAAGTTGTCATGCAAAAGCGAAAATGTTCTTCAAGCTATTCTTTTTAGTTGTGCCTTGTATCTTGTCTTTATTTTTTAATTTTAGGGCTAGTTTTAAAGAAACAGTTTCCCTTTTATACAAAACGAAACGGCATTCGAAAACGAAAATTCGTTTTTAAAATTACATGAAATTAAGAGTTTGTGCAAGTGAGAACAGTTAAATTTCTCCATCTTACACAATCACACTCCTAGTGCTAGGTCCCTCGTATCGTAAGAGTTCAACTTGATCAATGTTGAACATATTCAAAAGTCCTTTGGTGAAGGCTTACACAAACCAATTTGTAAAGGCTAAGCAGTTGAACAGTCGTATTGATTGAGACCAAAGACCACCGTTCTACCCTGGATTGTAGAAACACCAAGTTAAATCATTTCAGAAGTTCTTGTTGAGTAAGGACAAATATAGCATTCTTAAGCTAAGCCTTAAGTTTTTCTTGAATATGTCACAATGGAACTTACCAATACACATCTTTATTTCCGTCTTTAAATTTAAGTAGTTCACAATTGATATCATTGTTTCCATACAAATTCCGCATTTGTGAGCTTCGGTAAATTTATAGTAGACACTGAAACTGATTATTAGTACGTCGAAATATCTAATTTTGAATTGAAAGCCGCAGTGAGCTCGTAAAAAGCCTGTAACGCTTTAAAATTTGCTGGTATTCGCTTTTGGCTGCCATAAGAAAACAACAAATTAGATGACAGTAGCCAACTAGTTTCCGTAGTGTAGTGGTTATCACGTGTGCTTCACACGCACAAGGTCCCCGGTTCGAACCCGGGTGGAAACATCTGGAAGATTTTTTTTTAAACATTTTGACAGATTTTTACTAAACAAATAAATAGTTGGCCCAACAGGTCTCTATATGTACCCGAAGTGTAGCTTCTCACAGCCGTTCGTTTAAATTTCGGAAAGTACCTACAATTTTATGGCAAGTCCCAATAGCTTAATTGAGAACCAACCTCTTTTATGAAGCTATACTCTGACTCTGGGGTGTTTGTCAGACATTCGGGAGAAAAGTCGTACTGGAAAAAAACCATAAGAATTATAGTGGCAAATGGAAAATAATGTTGATACTTTAAAATTCAATTTAAAAAAAAAAAGTGACTTCTATTACTCGTTCTCGATTACTTGTCTTCTTGCATCAACATTTATTTAAATATCATGAATCTGACGAAAAAACATTCGAACTACATTGAAACACACTAAAATGTCCATAAAAAAGAGATTTGCCTCTTTTAGCAAAAAATTTGTAGTACCAAGAAATAATATTTATCTCTACATCTATAAAAAGAGAATGAAGTCCGTGTGTGCGTGCATAACTAAAGAACGCTTCTTTCGTTTTCACGATTTCGGGATCGATGGTTTCGTTTTGGCCCAAGGAAGGTCATAGGCTGCATTTTGTCGAGAAAACAAACCTTTAAGGGAATCAAATAGGGAATGAAGGAAAAACGAGGAGTGCGACTTCAAATACAGCAATTATTAAAATTTTCGAAAATAATATTGGCGCAAAATTATAGTCGGATAAAGCCCACTTTATGATTATTTTAGTACGTGACAATGTCCGTATTAGTATTTTTCTAATTATAGTCGACTAAATACCCACTTTATAGTTATAACCTGGTAATAAGTTTAAAACCAACAAAAGTACATATTATCCCTTAGTATAGACTCTCAATCCTCTCCCATCTGTCATTTCTATTGAAAAATTGTAATTTGAAATTTTTTTTTTCCAAAATTTTGAAAGAAATGTTCCCAGGATATTTATATTTTTTAAGTTCTCGAAATGTTTAAATATGTTGAGTTTCTAAGAAAAGCAAAATAAAATCCAAGCAAATCCTTTTTAAGATTTTGATTAGGAAGATTGCCTTCTAGCTACAGATTCAATAAAAAAACTTTTCATTCCATTTCTGCATTTTTAATTTGTTTTGTTTTTTTTTCTCTTTTGCTGTCATTTTATTAAAAATTGATGAAGGAGAATTCCCCAAACTGTGTTTAGTTTCTCAAACTGTACATTTTTCGGTCTGTTTGACAAAAATTTGCGTCGCGCCCGCTCTAAAGTTGGAACTAGTTGTAGGCAGGTTACAAAGCGTTTATAATTTGCTAGAAAGCTAGGCATGGGCTTTGAAGTTTGAAGTTAGAGCGATGCTAGTTAGTATATCTACTGTTGTGCCGCCAAAAGTTTGAAGGAGGATTCGGAAATTATAAAGATCGAACAGTAAACGATTTTATTTGCTAAAAATACTGAAATTAGAATTACATATTACAAATAATCTTGGAGGAACTTACAAATCCTAACGACCTCCCTTTTCAACAAAACCCTGTGCGGCGCAGCAATCTTCTTCTTATAACCTGTTGGTCTTACAATTCCAAAATGGCAAGTTAACCTCGCAAAAAACGTGTTTTATACTTGGCACTTCTTAGAGCGAAAAATAATGACATTTCTTGTTCGAAAGTTCAGAGAAAGAGACAACTACCTCACGTATTCAAATCTAGGCACTGCATTACCGCACAAGGTTCAGGCTTTTAACTATACAAAGTGTATAATGATAACTATATGATAATTTTATGATCGGCTCGATGACATCCCGGGGCCCGTCTGAAGCTAGGAAGAAGACAAATCCAGAACAGCGAGTCGTCCCACAGATCTTCGCAGCTTGATGGTACCGTTTGCTACTTGGACGTCTGCCGTTCTAACCACACCATCAGGTCCGGGGTAAACCTTGGTTACTCGTCCTAACTGCCATGACGAGCGAATTTCGTTGGGATCTATGATTAAGACCAGATTTCCTTCTTCGACTGGCTTGGTGTTCTGATGCCATTTGCTCCTCCTGGTGATTTCTGGAAGGTATTCAGAATACCAACGTTTGACGAATTGAGCCATTAAGTGTTGTGCTCTTCGGCTGTAGAGCTTGTTGCACGCGTCTCTCTCACAAAATACTCCAGGAGCGGTGACATCTCGATAGTCTTCCCCAAACAGCATCGAATTGGGAGTGAGTGGCTTCGGGTCTTCAGGATCCACAGGAATATGTGTCAGTGGGCGCATATTTATCTGTCCTTGGGCCTCCAGTAATGCGTTGCGTAGGACGTCTTCTCGAGGGATAGTGCCTCTCAGGATAAACTCGATACTGTGTTTTATAGACTGTATCAGTCGCTCCCATGCGCCACCCATCCAGGGGGAATACGCTGGAATAAATCTCCAGAGAATGCCTTCGTATTTTGAAACGTATTCACCCACGGCCGCCTCCATCTCCCTTGTGTCCTTGTCCAATTGGTTCTTTGTTCCAACGAAATTAAGGCCGTTATCACTATATAGGTAGCGAGTAACAACACGATTGATGATGAAACGACGAACGGCCATTGTGCACTGGTCCAAGCTCAGATCATTTAAAAGCTCTATTTGCACTGCTCTGAACGTCAGGCAGGTAAAGATCATGCCATAGCGTTTAACAGTCCCTCTTCCATATTTTACCAACAAAGGGCCAAAGCAATCCACACCAACATGAGTGAAGGGCCTTTTATGGAAAGCTAGGCGGGCCTCAGGAAGCTGGCTCATCAACGGCATCACTGGTCTGGCCTTCAGACGCTTGCACATGTTGCACCTCGATCTGACCCTGTCGACTGCAACTCGAACACTGATGACCCACGCTCGTTCTCGGATGCCTGAGATTACTGATGAGGTTCCCACATGTAAATTCTTCACGTGATGGTGCATGATAAAGATGTCTACTAATGGGTGAGTTTTTGGTAAAATCGCTGGATTGCGTGATGCATAGGAGACCAACGCCTTTTGCCCCCTTGAGCTCATCCTAATTGTGCCCTCCTCATCTAGGAATGGCGAGAAGTTGATGATTTTGCTTGAGGTCGCCACCTCCTAACGAGACCTGAGCGCCGCTATGTCTTCCGGAAATGCCTCAGTTTGAACTTTTCTGAATAACCAATTTTCAGCTCGGGTATATTCAACTGGGGTGACGAAGGCAAACTTTTCAACTCGTACCTTCCTCAGGATGTCTTTAAAACGAAGTAGTAGTGCAATAACTCGAACCGATGACGACCGCCTGCTGCGGAATCTCGGATTCAGCTCATCGTATATGCTGTAGGAGGCTAAGACCTGCGTTTCGTGCAGCGCTACATTCAACGGCTCTAGATTTTCTGGAATCGCCGAACTGACGGTGCTTTTCCCTGGCGTGATCGGCCAAGAACTGATTGGCGCGCAAAGAAATTCAGGTCCCTTGAACCATCTGGAATCGGTGCCACCAACTGAAGAATCCTTCCATCTCGTAGCATCGTCAGCAACGTTGTCTTTGGTTCTTACGTGGTACCATTGCCGTGGCGTAGTGGAGTCCAGGATTTCCCCCACTCTCACAGCAACGAAGGACGGAAACTTGAACTTTGTAGAGTTTATCCAAGATAACACAGTGGCTGAGTCGGAGAGGTAGAAGCAGTTGTGAAGACGGATGGAATGAGAATGCTTGACTGTGTCTGCTAGCCGTACGCCCAGAACTGCAGCTTGTAACTCCAACTTCGGCACCGACAACTTCTTCACCGGCGCGACTTTCGCCTTAGCCATGACAAGAACTACTTCGACCTTGTTATCGTTTTCGAAACGCAGATAAGCCACTGCAGCGAAAGCCAGTTCCGACGCGTCAACAAAAACTACTAAACTCACCTCTGAGTCATCTGGGTTCCAAGAGAGATATCGGCGAGGAATCGTGAGCTTCTCGATATTGCACAGTTCTCTTATGAAATCTATCCATGGTGTCCTAATCTCTTCTGAAACTGGTTCGTCCCAATCGAAACCTTCGCGCCACACTTCTTGAAGAGTTATGCGTCCTCGAATGATGTAATAGGAAATCAGACCAAGAGGGTCGACAATTTGCATTACCATCTTCAAAATTTCCCTCTTAGTGATTTTCGAGTCAGGTAGAAGCATCTTCTCAAGAGTTTCGTTGCGCAATATCTTGTAGGTGAACTGGTCCGAATGAGGTAGCCAGTACATTCCCAAAATTTTGCTGATAATGGTATCGCAATCCCCAGGATCTACGCTTACAAGCTTGGCGTTGATGTGGCTGTCCGGCATGTTCTGCAGAAAATCCTGGCTGTTTGACTGAATGCCCACAAGATCAAAGTTCATGGTCTTGCATATGCGAATAGCGTCCTTGGTCACCGCAATAGCCTTGTCTACCGTATCATGACTATTGAAGTAGTCATCAACGTACGTACGCTGAGTTAAACCGTCTACTGCTTCGGGACATTCTAACCGATACTTCTCAGCATGATGATTTTTGATAAATTGGGCGCAGGTTGGGGAACACCTCGGGCCAAACATCATTACTTCCATGATGTAAACAGATGGCTCTCGACTACTATCACCGTCCCTCCATAGTATGCGTTGGCACTGCTGATCGTCTTCCTTAATACGGATCCTGTGAAACATCTCTTTCACATCGGCGTTGACTGCAATCGCTCTCTCCCGAAACTTGAAAAGACCTGCGTGGAGAGCGACGAGATTGTCTGGGCCCTTCAAGAGGAAAGTGTTAAGTGAGACTCCGTTCACCTTGGCAGCAACGTCAGCAACATCCCTCGGTTTCGGCGATAATTTGTTGGGATTCTCTATTATAAAGGTAGGCGCGTACCACACTCTAGCCCAAGGCATCTCCAACTCCTCAGTAGACGCTATTCTTGCATAACCCTTCGAAACAAGTTCTCGCATGTGCTTATTCTTCCACTCGAGTAATTGAGGCCTTTTCTTCAAAGATTTTTCAAGCCCCTTTAACCTGCTAAGCGCCATTTGATAGCTATCCGGCAACGTTACTCCATCACTGTTCCACAGCAAACCAATCTCGTAATGGTTATCGACCCGCCTTAGTGTTCTCTGCATGACATCGACTGCTCTAGCTACTTCTTGGCTCACCAGATCACCTACGGGTGTTTTAACTCCAAAGTCCTCCGTCGAAAAATGGTGTTTCACAAGCTCATGAAGATCATCTTCTGTTTTAACAGCATCGTGAAAGAGAAGATGCATCGTTGGCTTGGCTGCTTGGTTCAGGCACGATACGTTAAATGCAGGCGCGGACTTCCCATACACCACCCATCCCAGGAGCGTCTTGATGGCACATGGCTCTTCGTCCTTGCCATGTCGTTGACCATGGCCCCACAAGAACTTGGCTTGGTCAAGACCGACGAGGATCTTTGGCTTGGCATTTACAAGATCCATTAACGGAAGTCCCCGCAGGTGTGGATACGCGCGTTTCATCTCAGCCACGTCGATTGATTGGCTAGGAAGTTCCAAATTCTTGACAGTGTAGACATTTTTTAACTGGAGGCGCTTACGGTTGTTGACTCCCGAGACTGCCAAAGAGGTGCGAAAGGAATCTTCGTGTCTGGATACTCCCTTGGTCCATTGAAGAACCAAACTCTCGGAAACGCCAGTGAGTCCGAGCTCGTCAAAAAGATCCTTTTCCACCATAGACAGCGAAGAACCGTCGTCCAAAAACGCATAAGTATCAACAAACTTAGCGTTACTGCCATGAATACGAATTGGCGCAATTTTAAACAATATTGAAGAATCCGTTCCGACGTGCGACGAATGAACATGCTGAGCAGGCACAAAGGGGCTTGCAGAACTGTTCAGCTCGGAGTTGTTGTTTTCTTCGGATGGATGTAGAAGCGGGTGATGGCGCCCTGAACACCGACGGATCCCACACGTTGACCTTTGTCGGCACACTCTCCAATTGTGTTTTACCGGATCCAGACAGGAAAAACAAATTCCCTTGTCTTTCACGAACTGCAACCTCTGTGTTTCAGACAAGTCTTTAAAATCCGAACATTGAATCAGGGAATGCCTTTGCCCACACCGCACACAAACGACTGAAGAATCACTCGGTACCACTGGCTTATGGGTTAAAACTCGGTTTGTAGGCCTCGGCGCCTTCGCAGCTCTTCTCACATCAGTCCCTTCAGCATGGCTAAGTAGCTCAGGTGGAAGGTCCACTACTTTCTCCGTCAGAAACCTCGCGAAGTCTTCCAAATTAGCACGTGAGTGTACTGATTTCCGTCTAACCCAGTCTTGGTAGAGGCTAGCGCCCAACTTGCAGCCTAGGCACGTGATGACATACCCATTGTCGAGATCTTCATCCATTTTCAACGATTTAATATCTGCTACAAACCCATTAAGTTTCACTGCCCATAAACGCAGCTTAGGATCGCATTTCGAAGAAAGTCGCGGAAGATTAAGTAACCCGGCAGTGAGATCATGCACCAAAACGTCGTGACGCCCAAAAACCGCTCGCAAAGAATCCATAATAGCATCCGCGTCTGAGGAGTACTTAAGACGATCGCTCACCAGTTGGTATGCTTCGCCAACTAACGCTTTGCGCAGCCGAGAGACATTTTCTTTCCCGCTATATCGACCTTCAACTGTAGTTGACTTGTAAACCTCTTCGAAATACGGCCACTCCCGTTTGTCGGCTCCAGAAAACGATGGCAACTCCTGCACGTTGTTGCGGTTCAAAATGGTCAACAGATTTGCCATATCTGCATCTCGAAACGAAGACTCCATCTGTGGCGGTGCTGCGAAACCAACATTGCGCAGTGGAGTTGACTGCTTATGCTGAACGTTTTCCACCAAAGAATTATGATTTTCCTGTATTTTTTTTATTAATTTAAGCCTATTTCTATCTACATCTGGTTTAGAATCCTTTGAAACAACTAACGCTGGTTGTTCCTTGACCGATGTGACCTTGGCTAACTGCAACCTCATTTCATCCATCTCCTTTCGAAGCGCTTGCAACTCGCTATCCTTTTGCGCTACCACTGCCTGCGCTACCGAAGCTGCCTCAATGAGAAGGTCGACTGAAATTCCTCCATCGTTGTCACCTGGAGATATGGGTTGAACATTGTCCCCTTTCAGAGAAACATTCTCGTCACCATCTGGGGGAGGTTCGCAGTCAGTATTGGTGCAAAACCACGGGGTAGCGGTGTCAAATTTGTCCGGATCGAAATCGGCACAATCATAGTGCCACCATTTCCTGCACCGTTCGCACGCCACCATATCTTCATCGTCAGGCTTTTTACACTTCTTGGAACCGCAACCGTGTTGTTCCATCATAAATCTGTTTACCAGAACTCCAGAAATTGAAACTTGCACACAGATTTCAAATAAAATGATGTTGTGCCGCCAAAAGTTTGAAGGAGGATTCGGAAATTATAAAGATCGAACAGTAAACGATTTTATTTGCTAAAAATACTGAAATTAGAATTACATATTACAAATAATCTTGGAGGAACTTACAAATCCTAACGACCTCCCTTTTCAACAAAACCCTGTGCGGCGCAGCAATCTTCTTCTTATAACCTGTTGGTCTTACAATTCCAAAATGGCAAGTTAACCTCGCAAAAAACGTGTTTTATACTTGACACTTCTTAGAGCGAAAAATAATGACATTTCTTGTTCGAAAGTTCAGAGAAAGAGACAACTACCTCACGTATTCAAATCTAGGCACTGCATTACCGCACAAGGTTCAGGCTTTTAACTATACAAAGTGTATAATGATAACTATATGATAATTTTATGATCGGCTCGATGACATCTACTAATCGCTCCTAATACACGATGTCTATAATTTTGCGCCATTATTGATTGATTTCAGTGCTTTAAAGTTGTTCATAACATTTCAATTCACAGGACCAACGAATAAGATCGCATATACAACTTGAGTGAACCCATATCTGGTTTCATTTCAGCAAAAATTCCTCCACCCATTTCCACTACATGCCTGCTCTAAATCTCGCTGAATTCTTACGAAATCGTGATCGCAAAGTGGTCTACAATAATACTGTTCGATTTTCGCACCACAGCTTGCCTACATTTTGTTCCTCCAAATCCAATTTCAATCTCCAACATCGCCCGCCTGCCACCGTACACCCTACCTACAATACAACCATTCCATTCCATTCAGTGGCCGACTGCGACTTTCCCTTTTGTTGAATTTTTAATTAATATACTCATACACTTGTTCCAACTGTCAGTACCTGCAATTTCGGGTGATTTCCCAAAAAGCAACGCAAAATAAAACACACATCCACCGATACCCCCTGCATGGTACCACACGCACGATTACTGCACGAAACATATCATTAGAGCTCCATAAACCGTATCCAGAAGGCAGCCTCTGCCCAGCCTAAGTGGATATCCGATTCCCAAATTACCTTAAACTACCAGTTGCGTTGCACTTTGCCATGCGTAAACAGTCACGCAATTGCGCACCGCGCCAACAATGTGCCAAAGTATTTGTGTATACTTCTCTCTAAGTGGGTAATGAGGTGCCTCAAGGCGTCGTTGTAGGCCCACTTCTTGTTCCTTCGTTTTTTGTTGTTCCAACAAATTTAATTAATTGTTCGTCTCTGTTTTTGCGAGGAGGTTGAGGGGAGTACAACCAGGAAATGTATGCCCACAAACTCTGGAGAGTGTAATGTTTGGCGACTTCTGTTCGATGCCAGAGATTGTGGCGTATGTTGTGGTGTGCTATATCAAAGTGGTCCGATTCATCAAAAAGTAGCTCAATTAAGTCAGTGGAACAGAGTGCGTGCATATTTTCTCGCTGCATTCGAACAAGTTATGCAGATGTGCGCCGTTCAACTCAATGTATCCATATACATGTTTGGGCAGACGTGTGAACTACTAGTTATATGGTGAATGCCGTTAAAGGGAAATCTATTGCAATTTATTGTGATGGAAATGCCAAAGGCATCGACTTAATGGTAATGAAACCGACCGTGGGTGGTGCGAAAGAGATGCCTATGGTCAAAGTGTGTAAATGGGATTCGAAATCATGGTTGGTTGTGTCATAAATTCGCTTCTTAATCATTGGCTTAGCATTATGGCGAGTTGTAAATCATTGGCTTGAGTGGTCCTGAAAAGGTGGTGTCCTAAAAATCAAATTTGAAATTTTCACTGACAAGCCGCACTCGCCTACACTCTACAGGGGTTTTTCTTTGACTGGATTCAGTCTTTGCACCGCAAATAAACGCTTCCAAGTTCAGAAGATGAAGTTTGAAGTAAAAGTCTACAGTGACCCGTTTGCAAATACAACGAATCGAAAAGAACGTCATAGTTGACAGCTACAACTTTGAGGGACCTTGTCTCCCCCATCTTTGAACTCTAAAAGTGTCATCAAAAGTTTTTGTTAAATTGTATACTCTCGACAGAGGTTTTTACTTTGGCAATTGAGCACAGCAAGTGTTTAAGTGAAATCAGTTATAGAATAAACTATACTTAATCAAAAATATGTAATAGGACAGTTTTTTTAAGCTTCGATCACAGCAAAGCAAAGCACGCAATTCCAACAACTACGCTCTACTTGACACTTCGAGAATTCACAGTTGGATTTGCGTGCTAAAAATCCTTCTTTACTTTGCTTTGTTGAGAATCGAAGCTCAAAAAAACCCGCCCAATGAAACTTGGGCTTTCAGCCAAATTGCGAGTATTAATCTAGTACTTTTCCCAGCGTTTTTCTCAATAGGTTGCCAATCTTGCTAAGGCATTAGGAACGTTCAAAAAAACATATTTTTTAAGTCGACTGGATTGGTTTGGACTAGATGCAGCCTGAACGCAAAAACTGGACTGGTCGCGAACGTCTCTTTTCTTATGTCATTTACATATACGACCTGTCAACTTACTTAATACAGAATTTCTTGATTTGGTTTGTCGGCTACCCCTCCATAAACGTCAACTGAAACAGCTGTTCATATGACCGATATAATTCAATCAAAACTGAGATACATCAAGTCAGCCAGCTGTCAGACTTGCTTAACTAAATATTTGAACGTTTTCACTTTCGCTTTTTTCTTATAATCTCGGTGGGCAGTAGACGTGTAATTTCCTTATTATTGATATAAACGATCTTCTTTGCGTACAATCAACTGATCGTGTGGTTTTTAAACGTTGAACCCAAAAAGCAAGGATAAAACAAAAGTCATTTTTGACACTAAGTCGAGACCCTTTAATTTTGTATAAAAAATATGCGAGTAAAAGGTTGTCAAAATGACAGAGGTGGAGATAAATTCTCTCTCCGATAGTGACACTTGCTAAAAAATTAAGGGAGCTCGTTTGTAATAATGAAAAATGACAGATACATAACTCATTAATCCAAAAATTGACAAGCAAAGTCGTTAAAATTTCTAAGAAACTTGAAGAGTTTGCTTATTTATTAGCAATATTTTTTTTTGATTCATCTATTAGATGAAACTGGTTTGGAATTATTCGATCATCATAATAATAATGCATGGGTATGCGAAATAGAAGAACTATTTTCAATAACCTGTCAATGTCAAGTGACTGACAGTTTTTCCAATTCTTACACCAACAAATTTGTTGAGTTAAGACTCGTAAAATATTCTCTGTGGAGGGGTAATAGTTTGCCATCTCGATGACGCTTTCTTTTACGAATTTTTCGAGTTAAGAAACAACATTGAGTAAAAATGCGTAAAAATTCGTAAGACTTAGTACAAAGCCGTAAAAATTTAAAAGTAAAGGAACAGACCTAAAATCTTACTTTAAGTGACTTTCGGTCTAATTTGTTTGGTCGGTCTTTGGGGAAGGAGAATCACCTGTCAAAGCCTAATTAAAAAAAAAAATCCGTCGGGACTGTTTCCGCCCGGGTTCGAACCGGGGACCTTGTGCGTGTGAAGCACACGTGATAACCACTACACTACGGAAACTGTAGTTAAAGTTGCCTCTATCAAAATCCATTGAATGCATTGGAACTTAAAGCTTCAAAAATGATGCGAAATCTCACACAATTAGAGGTTAGGAGGTTTGGTTGTCACTAGGGGTACATAACCTTAAAATGCGATTTCGAAGTTCCAGCCATAAAATAGAATGCAACAAGACTGCTGCCTGTTTGCCCTTTATAATCTTCCAGAAAACTTATATAAGCTTCAAGAAACATTATAAGCTTAAAGAAAACCTTATCAGCTTCAAGAAACCTAAGGCTGCAAAGCCGTGTGGAGCTTTTACACAGCAACGCACCAGCCAATTAGACAAAAGTCTAAACATGAAAGACCCGACCTTAGATGTCGCGCACGATTGGCGGTCGAACTCAACCAACTTGTTGCGCGAAATTCCAGGTAGCTACCTAGCTGAGGCTATGACGGCATTTGGATTGAGGCAGGGGACTGTAAGCTGCATCTAAAGTATGTTATTAAGCAAGACAGTTTAAGACTTGCATCTGGAGTGGATTTGCTACGATTTACTTTACTTTTGGTATCTCAAAACTCCGGCTGGACCTGGGCAAGTCTTATTGTAAGAACCAGGACATTCAACAACGGCAGTCACAAGTTTCGCTGTTATGTCTCTGAAAAACTCGTCTCATAGGTGCGTCTTTTCTCCGTGTGACCAGAGGTTATTCCAGCTGCTTATGTAGGGACTGCACTCGGTCGACCCATTTGCCATGCAATCACAAAGCCTATGAAAATAAAACAAATAAAAAAATAACTCCCAACAAAAAATGAGCATCCTGTCGATAGGTGTTGCATCCTCCCACAACGAAGCCCATCAGATCGTGCAAACTATTTGCTGTTAACACGAATATGTGCTCACCCATCATCGGCTCACGCCAACATCATCAAACAACATAAACCTCGGATGACGTGCTGTGTTTTGCTGGACGCTTGATGCGCCTCTCGCTCCCTCAAAGGATCACTCGATGCGTTCAGCTAATATAAATCAAATTCGATTTGCCGGCGTGTTGTTTATATTTGCAAGCGAATTGCCTATATGCCGCAGATCAGGCTCTATGTGTGCTCTCCATAAATAAACACAAAACCGTGACGCATTGTAGTGCACACACCCTATGAGCACTTCATTGCCACTCGCGCTATACCGCAGATTGCATTAGACGGATAGAAATAGCCAAACCGAAGATGTTCTCCGCGGGCACAGACACATGCACCGAAAGGGTTGCCGGCGCACAATTGCAGTAGGTGTAGGCAGAGGTTCTTCGATCTTCTTGGCTCCGGCTTCATAAATAATCCCGTCACCCTTTTCGGATGGGTTCCCATAAATATGAGTAATAAATGGCCAACTTGGAGAGCTTCGAGAACATCTCATCATCATTATCATCGACACAGAACCGGGGGAATCACTTAAACGCATCGCGCACACTCGACTCATTTTGTAAATTATGTCATCGCATTGCGGTGGAATATTAACAGCGGCGAGGACCCTAAATGTTCGACTTGGGAACATATGCTCTGTTGCTGATGTGTATGATGCCTTTGCCAATGCGTGTGTTCGTGATTCCAAGAAACTCATGTCACTAGGGCGCTCTCTCTGTTCGACAACTGTATAAGTACTTTTGAAGAGGAACATTATTCCCGCTCTTGTTCTCCATCATTCTAATTGAAGATCATCATAGGCGGGGGGAGCACGAATTCCGGCCGATGCCTAACCCTTTGGAGGCGGCTTTGATGGGACGCTGACGCTTGTAATGGGAATCAATTTGTTTCATTGTTAAATGGATAAAGTAGGCGATAGGATGGGTAACATAAAGAAATTGTGTGAAAGAAATGTGTCAACAAGTTGATGCATCTCCCTGGCTCGTTGGACACACGCGCACGCAATAGACTAACGTTCCGTGGCTCTCTGACTGTTGCTTTGCTCATTCTCACACCTAAATTAGGCGCTTGAGTCCGACTGAGGATTGACTGCGGCGAATTGTCTTTTGGATGAGAGATTCGCTTGGCTCTTTTCTTGTGGAAAAACTGCCGGTATCATCCTGAGGCTGAGGCTGAGTGCACTCACGTCTCACGTGTAATTGCCTTCATATAATGACGCGAGCTTGCATCAAGTGGATTTAAACATGTTTGGGGTCTGGTTAGCCTTTTTGGTGGAAAGTCAAGTTTGAGCTGGACTTGGGCTAAGAAATTGCTTCATTTATGTGCAGCGGTCTATTAGGAAATGTACAGATTCTGAAGACGTATAAGTCGGGAACAACTATCGCTTCTAACTACCGACGAGCACAAGTCTCAAGAAAAGGCTAGAGGCGAAAGAAAAGTGACACTTATCAGCGGCATAAACAAGGAAATACATTCGATAAAGGGACTTAGGTGATTGAGATTTTGCACTCAAAGGATTGTTTATTTTTTAAGTCTTTTAAGTCTGTTTTTTAAATGCAACTTCTCCATAAATCACTCATCGATGCCTGAAAAGACGACCGAGGGAACCGTGTGGAGACACATTCAGTATTGATCGTGCCGGCTAAAAGTCGGAGTTGATCGATGTCCAGCTGTCAGACAGTCTATAAAATTGCAAAACAGTTTTAGTAAAATTCTTGTTTGATGACTGTTTGACGATTTTCCGTGATTTTCTATAGACCCCGATAAAATTACGTCGATCATTGCCATGCCTACTTTGAAGAGGCGACCTAATGAGTTCTTTTTCCAAATGAATCTCAAATGGACATACTCACCTCCTCTTCATCGGTCTTGTAAGGTTGGCTTTAGCTGCGGATAAAGAACCGAGCTCTACAAAGTTATATCTATTTTTGTCATCAAAGCAAAGCTGGTCTTTTACTGCAGGGCTACAAGGTAAAGCGTATTCTCCTGACGTTAGTACGAAACTAATATTGATTGTACGAAACTCACAAGGGAACACCCAACGCAGAGGTACAGAGGTCGAAAAAAAGTTTGGATGGTCATAGTCTGGGGAACTCGGTGATGCTGTTAGAGGTTAGTATATTGAAAGTTGAACTACCGAGCGAGGGTTTTAAGGTTCCACCACCATAACAACACAAATTATACATCTTAAGGTTTTCTTTCCACTAAGTAAGTAAAAATTCATTCAAATTCGGCGCGTAGCAATCGCCCAATTTTATTTTGAACAGAACTCTGTCCGTTTTGGTAGCTACTCGTAGTTCAGGGAATAGGGGATAGATCAGATTAGTTAACAGGTCAAAAACTTATTTCACCTGTCAAAAGATCCAAGCCCTCTTTCGAGGTTTTTTACGAAAAGACTTTTGTCATTCCGGATCTGCTATGTCACAGAAGCATGAACTCGGCAGAAAAATCTTGGTTCCGATTCGTGTCGAAGGAGTTTGGGCTGGAGTAGATGTCACTATGAAGAGCTTCGTTGGAAGTAAAGCAACGTACACCTTAAAAAGAATGTTGGATTGATTTCGCAATAGGAATATACAGCATCCATCTGAGGATAGTCGGGCTACGTCCCCAGGATTTGCCAGCTAGGCTCCGGCAAATCATTAAAGCGCGCTTTGCTTTCCTGGCTATCTACTCTGTGTGTTTTTTCCAGACGATTTTGCTGTCTAGACTTAGTCCCAGATATTTAACCTCCTTGACTGATGTCAGTGTTGTACCCGATAACCTTATCTATCGGCCTGAGTCGTTCAAGTTTTCTTTTACTCGTGAATGGTACTATTGCCGATTTTGCCGGATTTAGGCTAAGCCCAACGGTTAAGCACCAATCCCGAGTAAATTCGAGTCCCCTTTGTATAATGTCACATAGGGTTCCCTCAAATTTACCCCTGGCAATAATTACTATGTCGTCAGCATAAAGCTTGACAACTGATGCCCTGGTTCGTCAATTTCTGAAGTAAGTCGTCCTCTACAAGACTCCAGGTTATAACAAGCTCGATGGGATTGTGGACAGCCTTTTTTTAATTTTATGTTGGATTATTTAAAATTCTTCTCAATTTTATTTCGGTCTTTAAAAATGGTGAAGAGAAGCCGGTACAGAAAACTCTCCAGCCAAACTTTTATTGGAAACACCAGCTTCGAGCCTTGAAATTATTAGATATAGGTAGATTTTTCCTCAATTGTAAAAACTCAACGTTTTAATTAATTTTCAAAAAAAAGCTTTACTTGGTTTATAAAGTTTTATTGAAACCGAAATTGGGGGTTTCGAGATGTGAGCAGTTTTTAAAATAAATGTTTTCGGTGATTCGACTTGAAAATGGAGGAAACTTCAGTTTTGTTCTAAGTATGCATTTTGGTTTAAGTCATTGATATAGTTTTCAGGTAAGCTAAAGAAAACTAAATTTTTAAAAAAATATTTTTTCCCAAAAATCCATTTTACGATAATATAGAGAAAAAGAAATACTGAGCTTGCTATTAAGTTAGGAAGGACCATATTTCCTTAGAAATAATTTTTTGGTAAATTCGTATAGACCGTTTTCGAGATATGGCCAAATTTAAAAAGTACCGTTATTCGATTTTTTTAGCCAAAAACAGGGTATACAGTCATGGTGACTTCATACATTTAAGCTCAAATATTAATTTTGGTTGAAATCGCTGGAGCCGTTTTCGAACAAATCAAACTGGTATGAACATTTTGCGTGGGAAGTTAATATTGAGGTTACCTTGCAAAAAAAAAACCTCCCCGAACTGTAAGCCAAATCCAAATCCGAAGTTTGACCAAAACCCGGCAGCCGTTTAGGCTGTAAGCCTCAGGAGAATACTGACAAACAAACAGACGAACAAAATTTTGCAACCCACTCTTTATCTTTTGAGTCTCTTCATCATGTCAGAACTGATTAATATCTCGAGTTCGAAATTTGGTACGAGTACAATATCTTTCTCTTACTACGTAATCGAGAAAGTTAACAGATTGACTTAAGAGTAAAATGCTTAAGATAAATTCTCACACGAACAGTAGCCAAAACCCAACAAGTGTCGATAACGTTCTTTGGCATTTTTTTTTTTTTTTTTTTGTTGAATGTCATTGTTTAAAAAACAAACTAAAAAAAGGTGCAGGGAAATAACTTCACGGAGAATAACTTCATATGGGAAATAACTTCACTCTATTTTACGTAGGTGTAAATCACCACCAATTTTGTGAAATGTCAGAATTTTGTGATTCAAACTGGAAAACGAAAACAAAATCGAGTCGAAGGAATTCATTATAATTTAATTAACATTATGAACAACAAATTTTCATACACCACATCTGCACCTTCTCCCACTCCTAAGCAGTAATCTCAAGCAGGGCGGGGTTGCAGGGGCCTCATGCCACCCCATACACTTTCCACCGTTTTGTTTATTAGATAATTGTGGGCTTACACATGTCGTCGCATGTGAAGAGAAATTATTTCACATAAAAAAGTGAAGTTATTGCTTAAATTGGGTGGGAAATAACTTCACATGAAATAAGTGAAATTATTTCCCCCTTCACATGAAATAAGTGAAATTTGTTCCCACTCGAATTTCCCATGTGAAGTTATTTCCCTGCACCCTAAAAAAACATGTAGAGCTATTAAAATGGTTCTGCCAAAGTTTGACAAATAAGACGACGAAGAACTTAATGAATTTTAAAAATAAGGAGTAGGTATGTAGTCCAGTGTTCCCAGATTGGTGGTTTTTCCAACCAAAATGGTGGGAAATCAACGCTATGGTGGGAAGAATAGGGGGAACAAAATTATGGTGGGATTTATGGGGGGAAAAAATTTTCCAGACAAGGCTAGGGATGTTTGCGATTTTAGTTGAACTTTACCGAATGAAATGGAGTTTCAAATTTTCAATTGAAGAGTATAATATGAAGGGATATGTTTTGCTCTTTTCAAATGCAAACAAAGTCATTCAATTATTTTTAAGACTTTTTTTTTAATTATTTTGTAGAGCAAAAAGTGTTATTTTTGTGAATGTGGCCCCTTCTTTAAAGCGTGCTATTTTATTTTAAGTTACATCCCATAAAATGAGATTTAAATGTTTCATAATACAAACCGTGTTAAAATGAACTAAAGTACCTACAAACTTTATTATTAATTCCTTATTTCCATCATATTATATAATACTATACATATTTCTGTTATAGGTAGCTATTATATTATATTATATCTATTTATTTATTTAAAGAAATTGATTAAGAAGAAATAATTAATTCATCATGGTAGCCCGTGAATCTGGTCAGGAAAATTCTGTCTGTATGATAAGTTGACATTTCGAAGTGTAAAATTCAAAATATCGCAAAATCTTCACAAAAAATTTGTTTAAATGTTTGTTTTCTTAAGGACCTTTGACTTAAGACTTATTTATAGTTTGCTTATTTGAAAAAATTAGAAGAAACCATTCGTTCAATTTTCGTACTTAATATTAAATCATTTTTACTTTATATCATTTGTGTAATAGTTGGTAGAAAAGTTATGGGGTTTTTTTTTTCGTCCCAGTACAAATTTGGTGGGATGTTTCTCTCAATTTGGTGGGTTTTTTGAATTAAAAAAAAAAGGACCGTCATTCCCCCTTTAGCAAATATTAGATTACTTCTTGGAATGGTGGCGTGTCCGTTCCCGAATTCAGTATAGCTCGATTATAAATAAAAGCAAGTATGCAGTAAAAAAGACACCTAGTCTCAGGGGATAGGTTAAATAATTTATGGCAATGCCTCCAGTTTATCGTCCTTTGCCCTGGCAGCGCAATTAACTTCCCAATAACCCAATCTAAATGCCGCATCAATTACCTAATGAATTCGTTCTTAAACTCTCACCGCCATCACTACTCTCCATCTCCATCTCAATTGACTTTCCAAAAACAACAAAAACACAAAAATGTCCGTCTACTCAATTTAAGGTTCGACACGCAACGGCCATTCATAAATTACCTTCCACTTTCGCTGGCGTGGCAATTAAAACATGGAAACAACTTAATCTGTAAACGAGTCGCAGACCCTCTTTGGCCTGTGTGATAATTTAGTACAATAGCGTGCATCCATCACGAGGGGAGTTACCATACCCCGGCAATTATGAATGCGCGGACACGCTCACCTCATCATCGCACCACGCGCAGCGACAGACCGCTCGATTGAACCGACAAAATTTATTATCCCCACACATCAGTGCATGATGAGTAACCATGAAAGTCCTTTGGGAACACACACTTTCCATCGACTGCGACCGAGTATATGCGAGGCCCATCAGCGAACCCTATCTGGATCAATCAAGGGATTCGTTTGACTGACACCTAACATCCGCTGGCGGCTATTCAATTTCCCAGCAACACTCGTGCCCCATGAGTTATAATGCAACACACTCGCGTATATGACGACGATATATCATCGTCCACTTAAGAGGAAAAAGGGAGCGCAACAAGCATCCTGCCGCTGGCTGCGACTGGCTAAATATTGGGACACGCCGCAGTCGGCAATTGAAGGAGCCAATCATTGTTGAAAAATCTGGGTTTGTGGAACACAACGACGAATGGTGCGGTGTTGAAATTTGATCCTTTGCCTCGAAACAGGAGCCAGATATGATCTCTGTCAGTCAGACGGAGCATGTATCATATTTGTCTGAGTTTAGGATTAGACCGATGAATGCGGGTTATCAACGGTCTGGCGCAGTGTGTTTTGGAATTCAAATTTGTCGGATCAATTGGGTTTTTGTTCTGTTTTGTTGTGAGTGTTGCTCCCTGTATAAAAAGTGCCAAGGGGATTAATGAGTAAGGCCTGCTGGGTGGTCTCTGATTACTGGTTGTTGGTTGGTTAATTTTACAACCTTTTGTGTCGGTGAAGATCGGCGAAATAATCCGAAAAATTCTATGGAAGAGGCTCCAAGTAAAGCCGCTGTATGCGGTTGTAACCAATGAATAGCTAGGACTACCTATGGAAAATGTGAGTGCCAACTGAATCATCATCGGGACTTTGTCTAAAGTAAGGTGTTAAATGTAGAATAGTCATAAATGAAAGCGATCGGAGTTCCTCAAGGGTCGGTACTTGGACCGTACCATATAGTAGTGGATAATTCTCTAGAGCGATACAGTTTTTAAGAAGCGAAAGTGCAAGAATTCCTTCTTCACTTTTGATAGTTCTACAGTCCGGATCATGCAATGGGCTGTAACCCAAATACCCATGGAGCCGTCTTAGCTTCTACTTTGAACGAGATTCTCTTTTAAATAAGCAATCCCAATGACACTATACAACTTTTGGGTCGAAGTGGCTTTCATGGCTAGTCGAAATTAAAAAAAGATGCATTTACAACATCACGCACTCCCTTTTTTGTACCAGACGCGAGATCCGTTTGTCCGCAGTCAATGTTAATAAAGGCGTAAAAATGAGATCACAAATCAGACGTCTAAAGTGTCATGGATGTTCTTCCCATAATTATAGACAGAGAAAATGGAAATATCAATATGAACCACAAGACAAATAGAGGTTGCTTCTGGTCTCGGGTTGCAATTGATGTTAGAGACCTCATTGACAAAAGTTTTTACAAACAAATTATTTTAAAGAACTGAACTAAATTAGTCGAGAAAGCGGACAGCTTGACTTTATGTCAATAACTTTCAACGTTTTCTACGACGCAATTTGAAGACAATAAAACGCGTTCGATTGCTTATTTTCTTAATATTTTGCCTCCATACAATGTTTTTCTACTTGTTTTCTGGGGCTCAAAAACAAACAACAAAGACGGTTTGCCAACACGCGAACACGCAACGTACAGCTGACCGTGCGAAAAACAGGCAAATTCGAGGTTAATCCCGCAGACTGCCAATGGTTGGCCTTGCTATTTATTGTTTGCCCTCGAAAAAGCCAATCGAACGGGGATTAGATTAGATTAGATTAATTGGCGGAGGTGGAAGCAGGTTGCCATATCACTGCGGCCACGAGTGGGCCTATTGTGATTTCCTCCTTTTATAGCTCACTCATGATACCGGACTTAGTGATAAGTCCTAGTAAGTCTTTGAGTGTTCTGTCAGATATGTCCTCTGCCTCAAGGTAAGGTTTTCCTAGATGGTGTTGACGTAATCTGACTAGACATTCACAGTGACACAGTATGTGTTCTGCTGATTCTTCGTCCTCGTTGCATAGTCTGCAGGTGTTGTTTTGTGTTATTCCCATAGTCATGAGGTGTTTTTTGACTTGACAATGTCCAGTGAGGAACCCTGTGACTGTGCGGATCTGACTCCTTGTTAGGTTTAGGAGTTGAATCGAACGGGGAACTGAATTCGCTTGAATTGGGTCGGAGGATCAGTTGGAATAATCGGAGTTCATTTGAATAAGGACTTCCTCTTCTTTGACACATTTGTTCGGAATCTTTCCGCCGGCTCATCTCGATCATAGTCTTGCTTTCGTTGCAATTCGCGATTGAATACATCGTGCATCGAACGATTTGACGCTGGCATTCCCAATGTCGACACCAGACTGTCGCACATGAGCACGCACATGTCAGAATTAGCCGAAATTTTCCACCCTTACATCGTCTTAAATCCTAATCATCCTTAAATCCTA
The DNA here is from genome assembly GCA_949126925.1 of Cheilosia vernalis. Lineage (NCBI taxonomy): Eukaryota > Metazoa > Arthropoda > Insecta > Diptera > Syrphidae > Cheilosia > Cheilosia vernalis. The sequence goes on from OX421358.1 coordinate 13,239,918, forward strand.
ATCATGATTATATGCAAAACTTCGTCGAAAAGAAAAATATCAAAATTGTTCGCATTTTTCCTCCGAGTTTTCCACCAAGAATTTTATATTTTTCGATTCGGAAAGCCATTCGAGAACAATCGCACATAAAATTCCATGCAAAACATTAAGTTTAGATTTTTCCAATTTCCCAATTTTTCCGCAGGGTTTTCCCAATATTTTCTTTCGTAAAAACCTTTCACCAAAATCGGGGGCCGTTCTCAATAATTGATGAATTACTTACTATACATTTTTCACACCAATTTTATATATTTAGATTAGGGGAGACTGGGTACGGTTGAAACAAAGGACGGTTGACACAACTCAAATATCTCAGAAGCCGTTTGCGCAATGTGTATGAGTATTGAGAGAAAATTAAGCATAAACCTGTATATTTACGATATTCAGCCCTACTTAGATTGTCGTGTTGCTTATGTCGTTTTCCATTGGGCAAAAAGAAGCGTCCGGGAGAGTCCGGAATCGAAAAAATCACTTCTGAAACCGTTCCATTGGCACAAAAAATACTCTTCTGGTGATTCTGAGGAGAGAATTTCGCTTCTGGATTTGAAGTCAGAATCCACTCAAGAAGCACTCACACAAGTGTAGTTCGTGTATTTTATACAAGTCAACTGACAGCTGCCGTAGATTATTTTTTGGCATTTCACCAATACTCTTGTGGATTCAATCAGAAGCAGTTTTCTTGTTCCATTGGACTACAGAATGAGTGGATCCCCGAGTGAAACCAATGGAAAACGACATTAGTTGCGGACAGTGAGCTCTTCATTTTTTTGAGTAGCAAAAGTAAGTTTTTTTGTTTTTTTATTTTTCTTTGTTGTGTGAGTACTTTTCAAGCGAGAGTGTTGAGTGTTATTGTTGTGTATGCAGAAAAGAGTGTAGAATATAATAAAGTCATATGCAGGAATGTTACCGTATTGCTTATGTTGTTTTGCAACTCTTTTTTGTTAGAAAAGTGGCTGGGGACAGTTGAAACATTTTTTATGGGGACGGTTGAAACAATGTGCTTACATTTTTTTTGTGTTTTGTAGATGCCCTGAGGAGGTCTTAAGCTAAGATTAGACTGCATGCCAATTATGCATATGAAAGCCAAACGGCAAATGACCACATTAGCTGTCAAATGAACAAAATGTCACAATTATCAAAACTCTCTATTAGACTATGTGACCGAAATTACCAATATGGTCATATTTGCCTCGATGGTCATTTAAGGCATTTGTTATTTGTTACCAATTATTTTAGAAGGGTAATGCTGTAGAGAAAAACAAATCAAAAAAGTTGAATTTGCAAAAACAATAGAAAGCAAACAATTTCTACACAAACAAAATTTCACAACAGATAAAAAGTGTATACACAACCACAATTAGGGACAAGAACAAGACCACTAATTAAACTTAAAAAAAATTACAAAGAAAAGACAATTAAATAATTTCCGCAAATGACAGATTCACTAATCCACAAAAAAGAGAAAGAAAATTAAAACAAATCCCAATCCTACGAACTCATCAAACACCGATGACAACAAAATAATACTTGTTCCATCAAAAATGCCAGCAATGTCATAACGAAATTTCAAGAAAGTGCAATGCTTTATGGATTCGTGCTTATTGTCCCATTACACTATATGCTATTTGGGCATTTTCATCTGTCAAAATCAGACTGGTCATATGTGGCATTCAGGTCATTAGAGCATATGAGATATGCCCATTACACTGTATGACCATATTTTGACAGGAGAATTGTCAGAAATTGCCATTTTATGAAAACTTGGCATACAGTCTAATTTTACCTTAAGGAAAACAACAAGGGGAAATGTGGACTTGTCAGCCTACAAAGCGGCTTATGACGAGGCGAAGGCATCAGTTCATTGCGCAATGCAGCAGAGAACCACGGAATAAATTACAGCTCTCTGTTAAGATACATTCGAACGCGAGATGCATCTGAAGGAGAACACCAGGGCACCACAAATGCGACTCAGATTACTCGGACACCTAAATTTTATTTTTATAATCAAGACTGAAGTAACAAGTTCCTTTAATTTATTAACTATGTTTAACTTAATTTAATGAAGAAAGTTTTTAGTTTTTATTTATTTTCTGTTAGTTATTGTATGTTGAACTCTTTTTTTTTTTTTTTTATTAATTATGTTGTTCAAGTGTGAAATAAAAAACGTTGCAATGCATGATTTTTTGTTTATTTAAACCTGTTTCAATTGACCCCATTCAATGTTTCAACCGCCCCTGGTATGGGGACAGTTGCAACAAATTGACTTTTTTTTTATAAAAAGCGATTATATGCTTAAAAAGCCCACTTGAACTCAAAAGAACACTGTGCATTAATAGAAAAAATATTGATCTTTGATTTCACCTAACTCTGTTATGGCTGGTCTTATTAATGCTAGTGCTATGGGCGATAGAACCAAATTTGTTTCAACCGTACCCAGTCTCCCCTACATAACTTATGTAACAGAAAACCAATAAACGATTTTTTGAATGTTAAAAAAAAAACACTGAAACCTACGTTTTCCGTTTGATACCTCCATCAACACTCTCGAAAAACGCACTTTTCACTTCCTCGAAGAACTTTATATAGACTTCGAATTTTTTTGGCGCTGAAGTGATGTTCAGACTAGCTTTCAAATTTTACCAGCACGATAGATAGGTCAAGAGTTATAGCCACAATTGTTCGCCGGTGAAAATAACGATTAATTTACTTACTATCAACTACTTAAAGCAAAGTGGCCGGATACGCCTACACCATAATTTCTTTAAAAACTAAACGCAAAATTGATGGGTGCGTTCACTTGGTGAATCTTTTAACCAGCTATTTGTGACGACGTTCAGTCGAGATATTTCTCATTTCCTGATTATTTTTATTTATTTTTCTACACAAATATACTTCTTTTTCGCTTGGTTGAGAATTTAAAGCTAGATTGCGCGTGCTAGGTACTCAACGGAGTGAATGATTCGGATAGTTTTCGTAAGAGAAAAATGTTTAAAAAATACAAACAAGTGAAAGTCATGATTAAAATATTAAAATTCATTTCAAAATATCCTTGTAAGAGGTGGTATCTAATATTTGCATTTTGGCTTTAAGTTGTGAAGCACCATAGATGTTCCTAGTGGATTCCAGTTCACTGCCTCAGAAATTTTGTTAATACTTTCCAAAAAGTGAGTAATCGACTGAATAATTAATAATATAACTCGGGCATTCATGACTCATGAGTTCTTCTTCATTAAATAGTCTAGAAAAATATATACCCACTAAAAAAAGCACAGCGTCACTCAATAGGACTACATATTTTCAAAGGGGATGAAAATACACGGGAATTTGCCTACGCTTGAAAATTTTCTATATGTACTGTTATATTTAAAGCCAATATCAACTAGTATTAAAATAAAATATTTTTGGTGTTGAAATGTGTGATACATCTAAAGAAGTATTATAATATGTATTAAACGTATTAAATTCTAACATTCAATGGGTTTATAAAAAGCAAAAAAGTATTGAATTTAAGGAGAAAGTATTAAATTTTAATCTGCAGTTTATTAAATTCGAATGCAAATGTATTCAAATTATTTCTTACCGATATAAATAAGGGTTTAATTTAAATACTTTTGCATTGAAACCCATCTCCATCTATATTCAAATTTAATACTTCAGACATATTTTGTAATACCTAAATTAATAAAACTTTTGTTTAATTTAAATACATACATATATGCAAAATATTAAATTTCAATTGTAATTTTAATATTAAATTAATTTAATATTTTAAATTTAAATTTTAATATTTTCCCGGCGTGGATATATATAATACCCTCAAAAAATTTAATATAACGCCAGGATTTTTAATCGTCTAGCTATCTATACTTTCCATTTGAATGACATTCTAGGGCCGGAATTATTCCCATATGGTGGCTGTAACCTCCTCAAAGAGCACTACAGTGGTATACAGTCGCAAAAGGGATTTTAAAGCACGCGGTATTGTAACCCCATAAAAGCTTAACATGTATCCGAAGTCCTAGATATGTGCGCTGTCAACGAACTTATGCCCAGTTTCCTTTAGAACAGGAGGTCTAACGCAGGACAACTTCATATTTCCGGGGGAAAACATAGCTCAGCAAGAGGTGGCAAACCGAAATAGGCAATGCCGTCGAGATTGAATTTTATTGATAACAAGATTTCGGTGTAAAGGAGATGTTACTCCTTCTTTTTTCCAAAAGTATAAGCCCGTCCTTGATGATGTTGCGATATTCGGGCCATTGGTTCGTGGCGCCAACTAGCAGCTGCATTCAAGTTGTTCATTAACACACTCACTGTATACTGTGGCTAATCTATGAGAGATAAGACGTCCAAAGTTCAATTTCTTATTCTGTTTGACAGTTGAGCTAGCCGCGAAAAGATATACTGGTCCCGGGCGATATTCGACTCTCGGAATGTGAGCCAGTTGCGAAAGTTGAATGTGTTGATAACCTTTAAGGTTGTGCCCTCTAAAGTTAATGTGTGAATCCTTCACCTTGAAAGTCTATACTTTAACAGGAATTCCTGCAAAATCAACCATCCTTATGCCAAACAGAACAGAAAAGAAATATTCTCCCAAAACCACTTTTCTTCTGTCAAAAGTTCACGTTTGCCATTAAAACAAACCGTTCCGTCAAATAGAGCGTCACTAGGAAATTCTAACAAAAATTCCTCAGTCCGAACCCGATGATATCAGGGTCCATAGGCCATCACCCAATTTATGGTAAAAGCAATTTAATTGCGAAAACCGTTCGCCACCCATATTTCTTTAATATCCATCCAAACAGGCTACACTGCTCTCAAAGTGCCCTCGTTACAGAGCCCAGTCAAAGCAATAGAACGCGATTAGCTCGCTCATTTTCGCTCAAAAACAACCACTTCCTGCAGTTGCAGTGATAGCTGCGAAAAGTACCTCAAAGCCAATGCAATGCGTGTTATGATTCCACTTAGAGGTCGGACATGCACTCATCACGGGAGTATTACTTTGTGCGCGCGGTGGCGACAAGACCGATCCGCCGCCATATAAAGTCTCAAAAGAGGCAGAAGATTACCTTATCGGAGCCGGTAATAAATAGCCAGTCAATGGAACTGTGTAATATTGAGCATAAGCTGCATAGATGGAAGCCACTTGCTCCCCGCTGTCATCCAGACAGGACCGACACACAAAGCAAAAGTGTGACGGATATCTGGGCTACGCGCACAGTTTTAGATACATTTTCGTACACGTCTATTTGCGCGTTTGTAGATCTTGAATGGCCGCGAATGACAAATGGTCCAAAGTGTGAGCATAATCGAATCGAAACACAGTGAGGAATGTTCGGCTTCCTCTGCACAGAGTATGAACGGGTTAAGTATGTTCGTAAAGGCGACTGGGTGTGGTGGTAGGTGGTGGCGTGCGTTCTCGCTCTCAGCCCGCCTCACAGAGACCGGGCGAGTTGCAATTTTTCAAAAGCCACCTTATCAGCTGGCATGGTGATTTCTTTGCATGGATCATGGATCTGTCTATGTGTGTGTTTAAGTGTAGCCGGAGCGGGCCGGGAACTATGCAAAGTGAAAAATTGAACTTGGCCTACCGTTGGCTGTTACGGTGGTTGTCTAAAAGATCGTGTCCAATGAACGCAGCGGCAGCGGGAGCAGGAGCGGTGAGGCAAAGGAATGCTGCCGGTCGAATCACTGGTAAAGATCTGGACGGAGCAGCAGCCTGCAGGATCGTGCGAGCATAATGGTATTAATGGGATCTTGTTTGTTGGCAGCTTGTTGTGGATGATGCGTGAAGGCGAGGAGGAGGATGTTTGGCGCGCTGTTGCACCGGTGTCGGCTTTAATGGGGCTACAAATGTGTGAAGTTATCGCAGGTGGATGATTTGATGGGTCGACGAATATGACGGAGCTGCAAGCATGCGTACAGATGCGTGCTGTGATCGACTCAATTCAATTATGCTAGATCGGAGATCGCGCGGTTCTATTACAGTGCGTGATCCACGTGACCGCGTTTTAATGGCCAAATGTTGGGAGATCGAATGTAATGGGGAAAGCGGATAGTTGGACTGGTTGAATGAGTTACGTAACTGACTGGAAGATGCACCCGATTGATTGAATATTGCAGACCGTTCAATAGGATGATGGTCTTAAGTCAGTGAGGCCCTGTCCACCGATGTCGAAGCTGACTCCAAGGCTAAATCTAGACTCATGTCAAGGGATATAAGACCACTACCGAAACCGAAAGCCGTGAAAGACTTGTCGGAACTCCAGCGGACATTTTACGAGCAATGCCTCAATAATTAAGCTTCTGTATCCAGCTTGAAGTTCGAAAACGTTTCCTCATGGCTGTGCTCAATTCCATGCTTTTCATTAACACAATGCTGCCAAGCAAATACTGTCAAGTTGCATAGTCGAACGCGTCCGCTGACGAAGATGCCTGTCATCCTAGCACTGCTTTCGAGACAAATCGAAACGTAGGCAGGCCATTTTCGAAGCCCGGCCTAGGTTTTTTTGCCCAATTTTTTACCTATGATCAAGGTTACTGCACTCAGAAGTCACACGTGGCAGCATTTGATTGCTTTTCAAACAAGTCTTCTCAAATGGCGGTCGTATATGGATGGGGCTTTTTGACTGAAGGATGTTTAAACAGATTTTACGCGATTGTTTTTTTCGAAGTCGACCTAAGAAATTTCGAAACTTTGTGCTAGCGTTATTTTAAATCATCTCTAAATGTTGCATGGTACTAAATTTGAGCAGGTGCACTCAACGATAGGTGATATGAAGTGGCTGTCAGGTCGCTTAGATCTCACCTTGGTAAGACAATAATGGAAATACTTTTGAAGTAATTACGTGGTGGAGTTTTCTATCATACTTTTGAAGATGTAGGATTTTAACTGACTCATTACGAACTTTCGTTTCGTTTTGCGCTGTTATTAGCGCGAAGACCTAAACCATGAGCATATTTGACGCTTCTATTCCAAAACCTTTTATTCAAATATCTTCACATATATCTCTTCCAAAGCGATGATGAAAACTCAACACTTCTGATCTAGATTATATCGGGTAACTTACAATACTTTCAGCCCACCAGATGACAGGAGCCAGAGTCGTCAAATTTAAGAAAGTTCCAATTATAGTTGACAGTTGAAATGTTTAGAAAAAGTGCCTTCTACCGATACCGAGTAGGTTAAGAAAAAGTAAAAGAAAAAGAAGGAATATTGGACTCTTTTGTGGGTTGACACTTAAAGAGTGTTTACATTGGGCACATACAGAATGTAGTCATCTTAAGTCAACTCTTTTTGTTTGCAAAAGTAACCTGAACGCAAAAACTAGATTGGCTGGGAACGTCACTTTTCCTACGTCATCCACATATCCGAACCGTCAACATAGTACTCAGTCACGAATTTCTTGACTAGATTCGTCGGTTACCCCTCAAACTAACCGATTTCAGCCAATCAAAACCGATATACATCTAGTCAGACAGCTGTCAGACTTACTAAACTAGATACTTGAACGTGCCCATTTACGGAGTGTTATGAGAGTGTGTTCAAAAATATTTTATTGTTAATAGAAAATCGGCACCTTTTACTCAGATCAATGTATAAAACGTGACAGACAAAGCAATTGCTAACAAAATTTCCAACTCTTTTGGTTTACTAAATTATTTTGTACTAAATATTTTGTACGCATAATTACATAGAGTAATCTAAGCCTTGAGAGACTTATGATGTTTTGTTTATAAATAGTTTAGTTAAATTTTGTTTCTACAGGAAAATCAACAAAGTACCTATATGGTTAATACAAGATACATGGTCTTTTGTTTAGGGTGACATGGTCGTAGATGCACCAGTGGTGCACCACGCACCATAGCTCCATCTGCCTAACTGACAGATGTAATTGTGTCTACCTCACTCAAAAGTATTCGTTTTTTTCCGGCAACGATAGTAGATTTCAGTCTGGTAGTGGCTTTCTTTATGCGCGGACGTGTGCGAATTTTTTTTTACAATTTCAGTGAAAAACGAAAAAAAAAGGGTAAGTTAATTTTTTTATTTCTTCAGTGGAAGTGACTTTTTTCTTTATTTAGCTTTAATAAAATGATTTTTTAACCTTTTATTTTTGGTTTATAATAAAGAGTTTATAACCTTGATGCGTTGTCTGCAGATTATTTAAATTTTAACCTAAAATTCCGTAGTAGTGCACAATGCACCACCAAGATCCTTCTGTATCGGGGCCAACGAAGCGGCAACAGTCGTTATACAAATTCTCAGAATCTGTATTTAAATTAAATATTCGTTAAGTAATTCATTTTAAGTTGTTTATTTTGTTTATGTTTAAATACCTATTTTATTTTTGTTATTTTTGTTTTATTGTTAACTTATTTTTATGTTGATGTGAAGATGAAGTCATTAGTATTTATTTTTATTTATATGTTCTTCAAAGTTGCAATGAACTGTTTTTTTGTCTAATAAAACTATGTTTATCTATTGAAATATTTGTTTTAATTTTTAAAATAATAGGTGGTGCATTATACACATACAACTGGTGCATTTAGTACCTACCATGGTGCACCATGCACCATTTCTCATTTTTTGAACAATTCATTTTAACTTAAAATGTAAACATGCTATCAACAAATTTACTCTATACATATTTCCATAACAAATTCATAAAATGTATGTCAAAATACCAAACAAAAAAAACTTATTTTAAAAATGTTATGGTCGTTTGAAAAAAGGGTGGTGCATTTACGACCACGTCACCCTATTTGTTTTTCTTAATTAAAATGTAATTTGGTTATTTGTGGTTGTTGTGCTATGGTTCCACCGGACACAAATCCCGAGAAAAAAGTTCTTGGAGGATAATTAACACATCAGCAAATTATTCGGCAATCGAAATTCATGTTTCCAAATGCAGTCATATCGCAGTATTTTTCTTTTTAAATTTCGTTCACAACAGTTGGTAAACTCTCAGGGAAATTCGAAAGTTAAAAATTTGCTGGACAAGTTTGACAGGCACTACAAGACTCGAATTTCTTTTGCAGTTTATTCTTTTGAAATTGGAGCAAAGTGGCAACATTGGCAGTGAATGCTATCTGCAAATTTTCGAACTAACCTTAGAAAAGTAGGTTTTTAATAATTTGCTACAAGCCCTTTCAAGGATATGCTAATTTTTATTCATACGAACCAATATGTCAAATAAGTTCTTTCAGTTTCGTTTACCTTTTACTCAATGAGATGATTAACGAATTGTCTATTTATTTATGACAAGGTTTTTTTTTTAAATAGGCATCACTGTTTCTAGTGAGAGTTGATTTTACAGCTGACAGATGATTTGTGGTTTGTGCACAGTGTGTTTTGTCATTTGACAAAGAATAACAATTTCACCAACAAAATTGTTCATTTAGTTAATAATATATTATAACAAAGGATCTGGTGGTTGGTGTGAAGTTGATACTATATGTATCTATATAGTAAGCTCATCGGTTCAAGCGGAAGTCCGCCACAGAAGACAACAAATAGATAAGCAGCTGGGAGACAATTGACTGTTGACTCTGGAAGGGCGATACATTCATTAGCTCTTGATGAACCTCTTTCATCGGTTCATTGCACAGTCTTCTTTTAGTGGATAACCTCAAACTCGGCTAATGGAAGATGGCCATCTGACAAGTTTCCGACAATTATTACCCACTTGTAATTGTTAAGAGAAAGCAGAGCAACGATACGCATTCTTGCAAAATATTCATACATATTCTCCCCAATTAGACGCAATGGATCACCTCTGATCTATTTTGACACCGTTTACTGTTCCTGGCTGTTCCTTTTCATGCTCCATCTAAAAAATTCAATACTCTAACCTTATACCCACTTATTTCTTCATGCAATCAATCACATCTGTCAAACAGAAGTGGCAACAATTAATTTGTCAGATGAGCGTTGCAGCCGAATTACAAAAGCCACACTTTATGGTATCAAATTGATTTCATATACTCCTCCGCCATCTTATTTACACGCCGCGCCGTTCCCCTTAATTTAATAATAGACTCCGGTAGTAGCATGAAAGAGACGCCATACACCTCTATAGCCATCTGATGATCGATTACAATGGCGTTTACACAAGATAACAATCAGCCGCGACATGTACCATTGCACAAACAAAAACAAATAAAAACCGTGTAATTGGCTTATATATGAGAAAGAAAAAAAACAGTCACGGCCGCATCAGCGTCCACTTGAAATTCTAAACATGGAAAATATTAAATTCAATTATTGAAAATAAGAACAAGAAACTTTCGTCTGATAGCCGATCGATCATCAACCCTGTGGTTGTTCGTGTCAAGGCACACCAATGGAGCACGCGCACACAATGGAGCAACACCACGCACGGTGCGCAGGCGCACAGCCAACAAGAAGAAGAAAGGATTCGATCACGATGCACCATCGTGAGACCATTAAGATGGCTCGTTTTAATGGCAATTAATGTAAAGGAAGACATTTTCTCAATGCAAATGACACGATAAATGCCATCCGAGTAATATGCGCGGTTTGGCAGTTTAGTAAGTGAAGCTCCACTCCTACGCCGACATTCGGAAAGGAGACGTGCAATTACTGCGCGTGCACAATACAATGAATGACGGAGTGAGACTCCTTCCATTCTGAGACATCAGCTTGGTTGTGATGTCACTCTGGTTTTCGGGCTGTGGTGAGTATTATAGCAAAGGACGTTGAAACATGTTTTCACAGTCTTGATGAAGAGGGTATACAGGCTGGGCGAAGCCTTTTAAACGATCATTGTTATCTTTTCTCGACCATGAATCGTCTAATTTCTGTTACCTACATTTTGCTTTCATCTGACAGTCAGCCAAAGTCGAACCAAACTGCGACTATAAAAGACCTCATTGAAAGGTGGTTCTTGAACATTCGAGACCCACTTGAAACCGACGTTAGTAAGTTTAGCGGGACGTCTCACAGCGACGTTTGCTGTCAAAAAAACATTTTGACTATGTGACGAGCTGTCATCTTACTTCTTGCTATTTATAACTTGAAATTATTCCCCGAAACTCACAATCTATTAGTCGAGGTGTTACCATTTATAATTCTGACAAAACATTTGACTACAACTTTGACATATGGGAATGAAGAGAACGGTGTTAGTGTAAATGTCAAACGATATCGATATTAATCGATCGCAATCCCAAAAAGTCTGCAAACGTTCTCATCAAAAATGGCAGAACAAGAGAAAATTAGCAAAAAAAAAAAAACGAACGACTTTCTTTGGCTCGAAACAACTCAGAGAATTTCAACCGGCAAATACTGATAAATATGTCAAATGCACAAATTTGACAAGAAACAAATTCAAAATCCGTCTTAAAAATCAATTGCAATCAAAAATAAAGTCTGTGGAAATAATAAAACTTTTGTGGTGGTCGAATGTTCTCTTTAAACGTTTCATATGTTGCATAAAGCTAAGTTATGTATTTATTTGTGATATGGATCAGATATCAAAGATAAAGATAAGTGACTCAAAGTAGCTCGAAGTCTGTCCACTTACTTTGGAGTATATTTTCAGGTGTCTGACAGAGTTTCGCTTAAGTTTTTCGATTTTAACAGTGCTTGGCTCGGGAAATACGGGAATAGATCTAATGTGACAGATTTAGTATTTGTTGGTGAACGAGGGCAAAAACCAAGTAGGTACAACACACGCTGCATCAACATGAAACTGACAGAACGTTACAATAGACAGCTTAAGGAGGCGAGGACATGTATTTTGAATCTAATGCAAATTTTTTAGCGCAGTAAACGAAGAATTCGGCTTAGTCTTATCGGTGGTACGCTTTCCTTAGTTTTGGTCAACTGTCAAAAAATCGGCAAAATTTCTTGGCTTACAGTTCGGGAATGTTGGCCCATGTATCAACCTTCAAAAGTTAACCTGCTTAATAAGTATCCCTTTCGCTCATTGCCCACTCTTTAAAATACAGGTGCAGGGAATTAACTTCACGGGTAATAACTTCACATGGAAAATAATTCGACATACCGCTGGAATTTACTTATACGTGCATATCCCACTATTAATGTATTGTGAACTTACATACGTTGTTAATTGTTAAGAGAATTTATTTCCCACTAAAAAGTGAGGTTAAATACTTTAACATTTAAAAAAAGTGAAATGAGAAGCTGTTGTCAGTGAAGTTATTTCCCTGCACCTCCAACTGTCACCAGTTATTGATTAGGTACAAAAAGTACATCTGGCACCACTTATTCACAGCTTTGAAATGGCAGCATCTACAGCTGATCTCCTGCTTTGTCATCGGATTGTCACCATTTCAGTCGAATGCCATCGGGGTTATAAAAGTGGTCGATAGAAGGACAATACGCGATATTTGAGCAATTTCTTTCCAACTTTGGTATAATTTAGAGTTAACAAATGATTTCCATTACATCAAGTTGAGCATGTCAACAAAACATGGCAATCCTACTGCTGGACGGACGTCAAATATCGTATAGTCTGCGGAAAAATAATAAATCTTGGTTACCATTCTTATCACAGGCAGCAATCAGTTTCCAACATAAGGACCTAACTAGATTTCGTAAAGGATGCACCATCCTCCCCCGCAACTAACAAACAATAACAAGTAAACAATAAAATCGATGACAAACAAGATAAGTGATGTTTACCCACAACCGCAATTCAACGACATCAAACGACCGTCACGGACGAGGATGATGGTCTCACGCACATTAAATGGGAATCCCTGTGCATCTTCTTGTAAATTTGATGCCTTTTGTGTGCGGGTGTGATGCGCGCATACACAACCAGCATGTTTAGGCAGCCACCAAATGCATCCATGCATCAAATTCACTGACAGTCCGTGTCGTGGTTATAGGGTCCCCGAAAGTCAATGCGCATCCTCCAATAAATTTTCCATTTGACAACATACTGTAGGCGCGAATATCGGCAGGTCCTGCATGGGTATGGGCAGGTATCCCCATTTTATTAGCGCCATCAAAGTCACGACGGTCCTTTGAAAGGAGCACCACCCATCCTCATCACATTAAAACGTAATCAGACGATAGGGAGGAGTACCTCCCTCGACACCTACACAGGGAGACAGTCCTTCCAGAGTCACCGGCTCACTGCAGAGCGCCCAGAACAATGACACTTCTAATAACAATAAATCTGATAGAGTATCTAGATAAAGAATTTCAAGTGATTTATTGGACAATCGACGCTCGAATGAGGAATTCGTTGATCGTCGTACGCGTTGCGCTTTTTGACCATCATGTCTTTTTGTTGAATATACTCTTTTGCGCCACCATTGTTCTCTGCGGTCTTTTTTTTTTCCTGTTCTTTTGAGTTAGTCTCCTGCATCACACTTTGGATTTGGAATGGAATCCCAGATCATAACTTGGATTGTTGTCACGTAGACGAGGTTGACCGGTGTGGCTTGCATTTGAATGTCGCGGTCTGACGTTAATAGACGCTAATGAAAATTTCTTCAGTAATTTATGTGACACCGTACGGACTGTGGATCGAGCGGCATACCAAAGCGGAGGTGATTTACAAAACTCGCAATGGGATATGGGACTATATCGAAGAATCGCTTTAATGGGGGCAGTTAAGGACATGAGTGCGGCCTTTGTTCGTCTGCGAATATTCGCAGCTTGCAATTCGCTCTCATATATACCTAAATGGTGTTTAAGATAGCTAGACTATTTGGAGTGATGTCTGTTGATGTAGACAGTAAAAAGTTTTCGCTGCGTCGCGTCTGTTGCGACGACGGAAACGTCAACGTTATTCAAAGAAATGGTAGGTCGCACAAGTCCACCATAAATCCGCTGTATACAATTCCATAGACTGATCTGTCATTGGCGTTTTAAAGTTTCGACCAACGTGATTTATCTCAGTTGATTTTTATTTAGGCGTATGACAGTTTTTCTCGCTCACAAAATTTTGTTTTCTGCCAATAACTTTTAAATCAATTTGTAAAAAGTGGAAACTGTCAACGAATTCGACGGACAGAAAAGCAGAAAGCCAACCTCATATCTCTGTCACAAACGTCATTTATGTGTGGCTTGTATTCTATCCACCAGTTGAATATTTAACTGCAACTGCAACGGACCCGACGGGCCTTTAACGACGAACGTCAAAAAATGTAAAAATAAACCTCAACAAATTTGAAGTGCGCAACTAAAGTGTTTTTTTTATTAGAGGCCCTGGTTCACTCCGAGAGTCCGAACTGTAGTTTTAAAGTGAAGCAAGTGATGCCGTAGCCGTTCAATTTAAATTTCCATAGTAAAGTAGAGAAATATAGCGACATCTAGTCGAAAGATATAGGTTGAACTCCAAAACGCAGAACTTCTGCATTACTGCTTAATCAAGCGTTCCAAAACGTAATGTATACTTTTCCAAAACGCAATGTGAACGCATCAACTGCGCAAACAAAAGCAAGCAGAGCTTCGTGAATGATTATGATGCAAATGACATTTGACATTTCATCGGAGTCGTAAGTAAGTAAAATAATATATTTTGTAATAGTTTGCCACTTTTACTTTGATTGGCAGTAGCCAATGCATAAAAAAATCAAAGCAGCACTAAAGCAATCATAACCTGTCATCAGAAAAGCTGTGTGCATTCACAATGCGCATTTTTTGACGTTTTGGAATTCAGCCTTACCTACCCTTTGCTGAAAATGTTTTTTGCCTTAAATGGTTTATGTTGCAATCATGACATGATAGATGTTGGCCATAGTAACCATTTAAAGTTTGTTAAACCCTTTTTCTAAATAACCAAAAAGGTGTCGCTTTTCGGCTTACATAACCTGCCACCTAGCGGCGTTAATAGGAAAGTGGAATGTGACTGCATTTATAAAATCACTTTATGACAGATTGGTTTCAGAAACTAAACTTGTTATCGGAGAGTTTACATGCGGACACAGTTTTACAAGGTGCTCCACAAAAATAATAAAGTCCTTGTTTTTTTACGTAAAGATTTTCCCAAAGAATGACACGAATTGCGAAAAATTGCGAAGCTTTGATGTAAAGGTAAATTAGCAAATTGTGAAATTGCAGCTTTTTCGATGACTTTCCTTTGTTCAAAGTGCTCCACATGCACGAACAATAGAATATTCCCAAAAGTCTATACGACTTCCCTGCGTAGTCTGGTCGGAATATGTGTGAAATAAAACTTACAAATGTTTTCAGTAGGTACGTAATTCCAGTCGCCTCATTGTTGTAGTTAACCTTTCCAACTGCTATTTCATCTATAAAAAACAAGTGGATACATATTTAAAAACAGGAACTTGTTCTAGGTAAATATTAATGGGAGGTTACTCCGTAGACACAACACTATCATTGGACCAGTTTGTCCACAATTTGTGTAAGCTTATTCTATATAATATTATTTTCAAAGTAGTTTTCACATATTTTACTTACTTTGTAATGACTAAACATTTTCTTTTGACATTGCAGCAAAAACTTTATGTACAACGAAAACAAACATCTTTCCCTGAACTCTTTTAATTTACAATTTATATAGAGCTTGAATTGAGTTTGGAGCTGACCAACAGCTGTCATAGTTACCTATGTGGTCTTGTCGTTGTGGACAATTGTTTAATCCGCTAGATGTCCGCTAAGTTATTTTGAATATTCTTCAAACTTGCTGACATTATACAGCTGAAAGAATTGCTTTTCACAACAATAGAGTCAAATAGGTCCATTTGCCTAATTTCCTGGGCCAAAAAACTAGAAATCTGAGTGCTGAAAATATACTCCATAGTAGGTGGATCTGGATAGACATCGAGCTACTTTGAGCCACAAAAGAATATATAACTTTTTTGCAGCAAATGAAACGTGAACATTCGACCACCTTAAAATTTTTATTTTTAGACAGTGCAATTTTTTTTTGAGATGAATTTGTTTCCTGTCAAATTTGTGCATTTGACATATTTATCAGTAATTGTCGGTTGAAATTCTCTGAGCTCTTTCGAGCCAAGAGAGGAACTACTTTGGCTAATTTTCTCTCTCTCTTTCTATCATTTTGATGTGAACGTGCATGGTGCATAGACGGATGGACTTCGATTGCGATCGACTTATGTCGTTCGATTTATATTGGGTGGTATGAATAAAACGTATTAATTGCTTTTACTCAAGAGAAATGTCAAAAGCGAAGCATTTGCTACGTTTCATATGAATAAAAACCAATTTGAGTTAGTTCTCACTTTTGACATGTTCGAAAAGCGGCGGCACTGACCTTTTACTCAGATCGGTATGAATAAAACTTGTCAGACAAAGCAAATGCTATGCAAATTCTGAGTCTGCTATTTAGTTGACTCAGACCTTTTGCTAAATATTTTGTACGCAACTTTTTAACATGAGACAAATCTAACGGCCATATTATTCACTCCGGGTGTAACGCAAGTTTAATCTAATTTTACACCCGACCTTTAATCCGCATTTATTAAACCAGTCAATATAAACCTATATCCATATTATTCACTGAAAAACATTCATTAAACCCGCTGGATTAAAGATGGATTTAAATGCGGATTTAAAACAGTTTAAACCGTTTTTAATCCGTTTTAAACCTGCGTAATGTCAAAATTCACATGACATTTGTTTCTTGTTTTTTGTCACATTTTATTAGATTTTTTTTTAATTTGTTTTGTGCCAGTAGTTGTTTTTTTCATTTCCTTTTAACTTTATGTAAAATAAAAGGAGAAAGACAGAGATGAACGATTAAAAGAGATGGATATCTTTCGTACGTCTATCCCACCAAAACACATTTGTCTACATAGTTGTTTATGCAATTTCAGCCCCCGTCTGTACGCGTGAACAACAAAAAAGCATGTTGCTATTTATTTTATTTCACTTTTTTATTTCTTGCCTCCCACGAGCAAAGAAATGTAAAAAATGTAACCTAAACCAAAACAGTGAATATTATGATATTGAGTTTTAACCCGGGTTAAAGTACTTGAACTGGTCTCCGGAGTGCGGTTTAAACTTAATCGGATTAAACGCTGTCAAGTTTAAAAAACTGGGTTAATGTTCGGGTTTAACGACTGAATATTATGGACTTGGGTTTATTTTTTGGGTTAAACTCACTTAAATCCGGATGTAAACTTTAACCCGGATTAAAGGGAGTGAATAATATGGCCGTAAGCGTTGTGAATTTTGATGTTTTGTTTATAAATTAAGTTTTGTTCGTGCAGGAAAACCAGACAAAACATGGATGCGATAAGTTTTCACATTATACCTGTTTTACATCTTGTTGTTAACAGATTAAGATGCACTTACACTTACCATAAAGCTCTTCCAAATAGTCCTCTTCGTCGCTCAGCATATTTTTTTCTTTTTCAGTTTTTCTTTTAAGTTTTGTTCACTTTTGACAATTTTCCCACAAAAATTCAAAAATTTGAAAATAAATTCAAAATAAACAAACCACCAGACAGTTGTCACTTGTCAAGTTTGACAGAAATTGCAAGGCAAGTACACGTACAGCGAAGTAAATGCTATGTTCGAATTTTCGAACTTACTTTAGCAAACTAGGTTTTTATTCATACCGATTGAAAGCATTTGCTAAGGGCTTTTACTTTGCTACAACCTTTTGCGCAAAGCAAATGCTAGTTTTTATTCATACGACCCATTGTATTCACGATCCGATGAAACAGGTCCAGCATACCTAGAGACCAATTTTTTTACCACAAATAGACTAAAATTTCACCAAACTATTACAACAAGAACAAACAACAGAGTAAAGTTTAACCTTGTTCTTTTGACATTTCGGAAGATGTCAGTGTTACTGGGTCTTCGTAGCTTTGCTAAAGTGTGTTCACAATCTGATAAAATAAAAATAAAATTATTGTAGGATAATTATTAGCAAATCACTAAATTATAAGACAACATGTCTTAATGTGATTTTTGCATTTCTTGAATAAAATAAATAAAATAAAAAAAGAAATAAATAAAGATGAAGGATTACCGCTATATTTGCTATAAACTTCAACTGAAAAAAAAACCGGCTGTAAGTAAATCTAAACTCAGATGTACAACGGGCAAAATGCTATCAGACAGTAAACTAGAATGTCTGCAGAAAATCTCAAAAATTAAATAAAACACAATTTTGTTCGCTCCAATGTTAAAATACTGAAATATATCATTTGACAATGGAAATCAACTAGTTTCCGTAGTGTAGTGGTTATCACGTGTGCTTCACACGCACAAGGTCCCCGGTTCGAACCCGGGCGGAAACATGGCAGAGTTATTTTTTTTTTTTAGTTTTGTTTCATATTTATAAATGTTTTCTTAATTATATTGCTTCGTTTATCGGATTAATTTTGGCCAATGAGACCAGATTCCACAATTGCAAACGAGTTCTTTTTCTTACTCTCCCTCATGTCATATTTTCATAAAACTAGTCGATCGAACGTCAACTGGTTTTCGTTTGACGTTTCTGTGCAAACTATTTTGGTTACAAATCTCGATCGCATTAATTAAAAAATAAAATGAGTTTATTGCATTTAAAAATAATATTAGCGCTTCAATTAGTTGTGGGAAATGATTTAAGTCGTGAGTTGTGACATTTGTTCGGTCAGCTGTTCTGCTGAATATTGCAGAAAGTGTGTTTGTTTCAACAACTCAACGATTGGATGTCGTTTTCGTGTTTTCGCGAAAGCCCGGTTTTCGGTTCGGCGTGGAAAGGGCATTACCAATAAAGATAGGTACCTACCTATTTAGTTTGGAGTTTAAATTTAACTAGTTCACAATCCGCGATACTAATAAATATTTAATTAATTTTTCGAACTCACAATGGCGAAATTTTCCATACAAAATTGCATATTGTGAGCTAAAAAAATATATAAGGAGGAGGTTAAAAAGATTTTATTTAATTCCCAATGGCTATATTTTCGTATACATTTATAGCAATGTTCCGTAAATATAAAATTGAGTCTGAAATTTTTACCGTTTGGACTTAAGACTTGTTCCGGTTCTCAAACGTATTTCTAATTTTATGGCCACCAATCCAATTTCGTCGTTCGACAATTTTCGGCATCTGACAGATTTTCTTGTAAATTGGTCACAGAACATTTTACGCGTTCACATTTCTTTGCCACATCTTAAAGTGGCTCAAGAAAATAAGTGGGATCTCTGAAGGAATCTCTCACTGCCGCTCTGTTTAATAACATATTTTTCGAGAAAAAATGTCCACATCCAACTCGAGGCAAATATAAAATGTAGATATTTTCTGCCCCTGGAGAAAAAACTTATAGTGGAAAATACGAAACCTTATTAAGACTAGTTCTGATAAAGTCAAAACCAGCTTCTCCTGGTTTGAAGAATTTTTAGTCTTAACCGAAATTAAGTTGATGATTTCCAGTTTTATCCCAAACTGAATTAAGAAATAATAAATAATAATAATCTCGAGTTTTGTCTAAAACTAGTTTTAAGATTTCGAGTTTTTTCCAAAACTAGTTACAGTAGAAATCGGTTATAACGATATCGAAGGGACCTCGGAATTTCATCGTTATAACCGATTCATTGTTATATCCGGTACAATGAAAATAATGAAAAAAGGAAACTTTATTAAAAAAAATTGCTTCAAATGGAAAATGATTTTCGCTTTATTGTCACCATCTTAACAATTCTACACTCAACTTGTTTCAAAGATAAATTAATATGTACTGAACTCTTCGGAGATATGGAAATCGAACAGGGCATGCCATGAAATTACATGTACAAACTGCAGTGGCTACAGGAAATTTAAAAATTTGTTTATAACTATGTACGTATGTATAGTATGTGCATACAAAATATCGATATCTACATATTTAGAAGCAGAATGAAAATAACAGGCAGTAGGCATGTAAGAACACGTTTTTTACCATCGCTATAAACAGTTTTTAGACTAAAATATGATAAATTTTCATCGCTACAACCGATTTCATCGTTATATCCGGAATCGTTATAACCGATAGCAAATTACCTTGAGTTAAACGGAGTTTTGCCGGGACTTTGAAAATATATTGCTATATCCGGTTCATCGCTATATCAGGTATTGTTATAACCGATTTCTACTGTATATGATTTCGAGTTTTTCACATAACTAGTTTTAGGATTTTTTGTTTTACCGGATGAAACGCATTTGAATAAATCAGGTTTCTGCAATATCTGAAACTCTAACAGGTTTTGACTTAGAACTGGATTTGTCTTAGAACTGGTTTTGACTTAGAACTGGTTTTAAGGTTGTAACCTCACGTTTGCCGGCGACTTTTACGAGCTCCAACGAAAATTGAGAACTTCGAATCGCAACACATTTCAAAGTCTCGCTCATAACTTTTGAAAAAGCTTACAATCCCAACACTTCATACACTTCCATTAACATCAATATTGACCTTGCGGACAGACCACTGCTTATATAGATTTTTTCCACCATCAGTGGTTAAATTTAATTAATTTGTCGCTTCCTGTACACGGTATACCCAGTCCTGTATACGACCGGTCTCTTTGGCCGCCGATTTCAAAGCCACTCTCCACATAACCAATCGATCGCAGCCATCGACTTTGAAAGTAGAATCGATTGCACCTTCAAGACACATTCAATAAAAACATGCATAAAGATCGCCAGGCCTCGCAGCGCACGTATCCGCATTTATACCAAAAACATGTTAGAAACACAATATTTCACTCAATTTATAATCTTTGGATACCACAGGGCATTAGAGCGGCATTAAGATATCCCGATTCGCTAAGCTGCCGGTGACACTAATTGAGGATTTGCTTTGCCCTAACGACGATGACGACGCACATTCTACTCGGCTATTCCACCACCAGGTACATCCTCCTCCAGATAAACCTCATCCTCTCTAAAGCGGAGAAAAGTGGAACAAATTGGTGCATTACCCGCAGCATTAGGCGCGTGTTCTCCTAAGCCGATTACATTTGTTAAACGAAAGAGATTTTTCCCGCAGACCATTTGGAAGATCGATATTTTCGGACCAGCCTATTCCAGATAGGAAAACTTTACGGCTTTTGCAGCCAAGATCAGTAAGTGGTAAATGGTAATCAAATCATAGAGTTCAATGCGGGCATTAGTGGCGTAGGCAAAACTTGCTTGCACCGCTGCGCCGCCGTCTTATCAGTCGCCCTTCTATTTGTTTTAAAATGCGTGGGACATTTTATTGCATCAATCCCAGCAAGTGGCGATAATTAAAACAATAATCGTTATAAATTTAAAACATTGTGTGCGTCGGCAGACCGCAGACGGTACCGCGGACCGGGAAGAAATCACTCGCTCGCTTATCATGACATTTTAATTGAACTGATGGCGAACGCCTTCTGATGGGTGTTGATTGTTTGTAACAATGAGCTTGTAACTGACGACAGTCAGACTGGGGATGTGATTCAGAAAAAATTTTACCCACACCAAGGGAATAAATTCTAACGCAGTAAAACGTGTAATAATAATTGATTGTACGGCCAGATCATAACTTTGACTCCCGCACGTGTTCTCGGCGCGAACTGGGTGGCACTGGGTCGATAAAGTAAAAAATTAAAAAAAAAAAAAAAACAAAAAAATACAGTAGGATGAATTTATGCATTTGTGAGTGTTTTTCTAATTAAATTATTTATTACAGCTTATCGCCTGACTGGCATTGACAAACGCGCAGAGCTTTAATCGGATTTATGGGGAGTCTGTTCGCAGAAGACTCTCTGGGGAGAAAAATATCGCACAACACTTCCTGACTCGGCGAGTTCTCCGTGGAATGCGTTTATATGCATTTACAGATCTGGATCGGGAGACTGTATTCGATATAATGAATTTTAGTAGAATTAAAGAAAACAATAAACATTTAGAGCTAAAGATAGGACTTTGGTTAAGAAGTCGACTAGCGGCGCTCGTAAACGAGCGTTACGCTTGCGGCGGGGTTAGGCCGATCTTGCATCCATACGCGTAATAAAATTGTGTTTCTTTCCGTATGTGGAATTGTTACCGCAACACATTTAAACTGCTCCCCCAATCAGTGTCAGTGATACCAGATTGAGGGGAAAAGCAGCAAGCATTTATGGTGGTTTTTTTTTTAAGAAAAAGGGGAAAACTAGGGACAAGCTTAAAAAAACCGGCCAAGTGCGAGTGCCACTCGCGCACCGAAGGTTCCGTATTTGGCTAAAGTCCAACACATCAGATATTATTTGAAATCTATATCATTCAATGTCAATCTTTCCCCTCTTCATGAATTCATCACAATTTAGTTTAATTGAATTACTTAATATTTTTACTCTCAAAAATTACTCGCAGATGAATCTCATTTTCTAATTATTACCTAGTACCCAACCCACGCCAATTTTCCATTCTGTATGCGACCTGTCCCAATTGAAAAACTATTGACTAAAAATATATTACTTTTATTTTGTTCTGTACTCCCCAAAAAAATGTATTATACTCTCCAACGAAATTAGCAAGCGGGAATGGAGTCAATTGTGCACAACTGCGTAGTAGAGATTAAAACTTATGAGAGCAACGTATTTTACTTGGTAAAATTATCTTTTTTGAAAATATCTTGTAAACTATTAACTTTTCGGCAAAACAGTATTCAGCACATATATAGATAAGAACATGATCTACAAAAAAGGACTTTATGTATTTTTTTGTGAATCAAGAAATAAACCGTTTTTTGGGCGAATGAAAATATTTTTTTCACCAGATTACTAATTAATCCAAAACCAATCGATGTATTCCTTCCGTTGGTATTTGTCGTTTAACTAGAGGTTATACCGGATGTTGTGTGTAAATTTTAGCCTCCTATGTCAATCGGTTCTTGAGATAGACCTGGTAACAAAATTGGCTTAGTGGGTTCGGACAGACAGACAGACAGACATTGAAACAAAGAAAAAAACATAAATTTTAACAAATTCAATAAAATTGCAAAAGAAACTGAGCTGCTGAAAGGCTTCCAGGTAAGTTTCCCGTCCAGAGCTCAGTGGAAGGGAAACGAAGTAGTGCAGGGTTTCGACACGGTCATATACACTGACGGATCTAAGATGAACTGTGGTGTGGGGGCCGGGGTCTACTCAGAATCACCAAATATATCAGAATCATACCGTTTGCCGGACTTTGCCAGCGTTTTCCAGGCGGAATTAC
This sequence comes from Cheilosia vernalis, assembly GCA_949126925.1. Lineage (NCBI taxonomy): Eukaryota > Metazoa > Arthropoda > Insecta > Diptera > Syrphidae > Cheilosia > Cheilosia vernalis. Next base: position 13,263,086 of record OX421358.1, read on the forward strand.
TGGCTATCCGAGAAGCCTGCGTACATCTAGAGCGTAAAACTACTTACAAACAAAACATCGCTATCCTTATAGATAGCCAAGCCGCCATCAAAGCCATAAATTCGGCTACCATATCCTCTAAACTAGTGCTGGAGTGCCGGAACGAGCTCGCCCGTCTGGGTGAACGTTTCAGTGTCACACTTCTCTGGGTACCAGGGCATAGTGACATAATAGGCAACGAGCGGGCAGATGAGCTGGCCAGAAGGGGGTCAGCTCTGCACAGCTCACTCGCGGCAAGTGTCCACGTCCCACTAGGAGTGGTCAAAGGACAAATTCATTCATATTTCCTGCAGAAAGCCAAATTCCAATGGGAGGGGTTGACCAACTGCGTCATTTCAAGGAAGATATGGCCCATATACGATCAGAACAGAACAAGGAGCCTGCTAAACAGAACCCGCCTAGATATCGCCAGAATTACGGCAATAATCACGGGGCATTGGCCAATTGGAGACCATGCGGCCAAGCTCGGGATCCCACACAACACTCACTGCCGCAGTTGCGGGAATACACATGAGAAAGAAACTCTCTTCCATTTTCTCTGCAAATGTCCGGCACTAGCGAGAGCCAGACTGCGCACACTGAACCAACCTTTTTTCGACAACCTTAGCGACATTTCGGGTATAGGGATATTAGACATAATACGGTTCCTCAACTCCACAGGTGGATATAGGCACCGAATGCTTCGCCACCAAACAAACATCACAAACTAGGTAACACGAGTCGTGGTAACAAAAAGGCACATCACAGTGCTACTTGGGTTCCTAGCGGGACCGCCACTTCTACCTACCTACCTAACTGAGCTGCGCAGAAGTGAATAAGTAAGGGTAGATACAAATATATTTTAGGGCGTGTTCGCACTAGAAAGATGCAGAAAATTTCTGAATTAATGTTGGAAAAAGTTTTATTGTAGTTTGTTTTGTTTCGTAAATCGAGAAATCCCAAAGAGGGAACAATTTGCATATTTTTTTCAAAAAGATACCGGACTATTTTCTCCGATAAAAAGAGGACTCAACCAAAAAGCGTCTCCAGCCAGCACGATCTTTGGCCAGCTGTCTAAAAGATAAAAGGAGGGCACATGTCCTCTTAAAAGAAGACGTCAGCCTTCGTGCTATTCTTTAAAAAAAATCTGACAGTTCGTTTATAAGAGATGGTAAATTTTTCCAGTGTGCCCAGTGTATGAGGGTTTTAGCGTTTAATTGAATACCGTTAATATGTTTATTTGGCTTGTTAATAAAAACGGTTACATATCGAAGTCCGGGAACACTGCCCTAAGTTTATTAGGGCTTCCGAGGCATAATAGAGCTTGGAGGAACTTAACATTGGATTTGTTTCATCAAGAAACTGTTCATATTCCCAACTGCAGATTCCAATCCCCCTACTATTCAGAAGACGGTGCTTCCTTGTTGTTCCAAGAAACCCACAATGAACCATTAAGCACTCCAAGCCCGGATATGTAAATACATATTGAGGGCGCCAATTTTCCTTTATCTTTCTAAGCCGCAAACACTTAAACCAAGGTCAGCCCGCAAGACAAGACGGCAAATAATTTCAGATACAAGTTTCCCAGCGCACATATGGCGGCTCTTCTCCCCAAAGTGCCTCCAAAAGCAATCGAGGAGTAAGTAATTTATTGCCAATTGATTGCGAGTAATTGTCCGCAACAGTTGTTCTTCCTACGGTCACATCGCCCACGTCATCAGTTCCTTCGAAATCGAACTCAAATCATATCGATGATCTAAAGCGAAGACCACTTCAAGCGCCACTTGACAGAGATGTCTCTATAACATAAACTGTCCCAAAGTGTATCTCTCCATCACTCAAATCATTTCCATTGCCATATGACGCTCGTGCGTCAAACGCAAATCTGTGCACAGGGAAGAAGTTGTGCAATTCATATTTTTGACTGATTGATGACAGTTGGTTTGACAGGCACAGTCGTTAGAAAATGTTTGCATCTCCATTCCACCGGACGAAAGACACTCGGAGACATTCAACTGGAGACAACATAAGACTTCCTTGTACGCAGCGCATTTGATGTCAGTCCAAGGAAGACATCGCTGTCATACTGTCAGTCGGGCAGAGTTCCCACTCAATTCAAGGAGTTAGCGCACATATGCATCACTCACGCTCGCCCATATAAGTGATGGAACAGGGTCAGAATCAAGTTGCCATTCAGTTGGGGAGTTTATTTAAAAACTCGGTTTTGGCCGGAATATATCGTACTTTGCAACTGAATTTGTCCATCAAAAGGGAGACCACGTACGCCGACGGTGACGCAGAGTGCGCACTGTCCCGTGTCGTCTCTTGTTGCTCGTTATATACTTGTTGATGATTACTTTATTATGGCGGAGGACTTAAATGGATCGCTTGAATAATTGAAATGTCAATCGGCGTTTGATAGACTATACTGTCACATCTACCGTTGACTGAACCTACATATGTCGCCGAGGATCTTCTTTGCCCTCGAGCAGCGACTCGTTCTCGTCGGTTGTTGTAAGTCGTTCTCTCGTGGCGCAGATGAGAATGTTTATGACTTCGCGGAGGAAAGTCAGTCAGGTTAATTGAGAGATTCATGCGGCTTGGGTGATGGAGATGTAATCCCCTATATGGCGAGTCAACGTTGAGGTCTCCATTGGAGCGCGTCCTCTTCAATCGTTTTGTTTCGAATCGGAGTGTAGGGGAACATAATTCAGACAACTTAAGTACCGCTAGATATAGTTGAGTGGCAACTTGGAGATTTGCATGCGCCCCGGCCGGACCGACATCATAAAGAAAACTCAAATGAAGATCTAGCGGAGTAGGAGCAAATTGTTATTCATTACCATATGAACGGTGGTGGTAGGCTTGCCAGAGGATGCCACAAGCAGTAGGTACATGTGCATTCATGCGTTTCTGAAACACAGAGTCCAATGGCAACTACAACTTGTTACTTAGTGTTAAAGCCCTAAATTCATTGCCTCGAATGGCGATCTTTTAACAGATTCCCCAAAGGTAAGACGAAGTTTGAAGTCTCTAGCTAAAGAGGTAATTCCAAGGTTAACAATTGTTCTACCCATGCAAGTTCTAAAGCCATAATCGCAAAAGGAACTTATATGTGATTAAACACGGAGGTTTTTGTTCGAAGAGGCGACTTTCACTTATTAGAATCAGAACTACCATCGAACTATAGTGAACCTGACGTAGAACTACTGTGAAACTTATACAGAACTACAATGAAGCTAGTGTGGAACTACCATAGAACTACCGTGGATCCATAGTAGGAACTGCAGCAGAACCATCGTGGAACTACCGTTTCCTACTGTAGATCTATTTTGGAACTACCACTGAACTACTGTGAAACTACAACGGAACTACCGCCAAACTCACGTGGAACTCCTGTGGATCTGTGGAATCACTGTCGAGCTATCGCTGGTCTTCTGTGTAAAGCTACTGTGGAACTGCTGTCAAACTATTGTGGAACTATTGTGGACCTGTCGTACTATCGCTGATATATCGTGTAATAACTGTGGAACAACAACAGTGGAACTACCGTCGAACTATCGTGGATTTGCTATGGAGCTTCTGTCAAACTATAGTGGAACTACCGTCAAACTATTGTAGATCTATTTTGGAACTACCACTGAACTACTGCGAAACTGCTGTCAAACTGCAGTGGAACTACTTTGGAGCTTCCGTCAAACTACCCTGGAACTACCGCCAAACTCACGTGGAACTCCTGTGGATCTGTGGAATCACTGTCGAGCTATCGCTGGTCTTCTGTGTAAAGCTACTGTGGAACTGCTGTCAAACTATTGTGGAACTATTGTGGACCTGTCGTACTATCGCTGATATATCGTGTAATAACTGTGGAACAACAACAGTGGAACTACCGTCGAACTATCGTGGATTTGCTATGGAGCTTCTGTCAAACTATAGTGGAACTACCGTCAAACTATTGTAGATCTATTTTGGAACTACCACCGAACTACTGTGAAACTGTCGTGGAACTCCTGTGAAACTTCCGTCAAACTATCCTGGAACTACCGCCAAACTCACGTGGAACTCCTGTGGATCTGTAGAATTACTGTCGAACTATCGCTGGTCCTCTGGGGAATTACAGTAGAACTATTTACTGTGAAACTGCTGTCAAACTATCATGAAAATTGCATGAATCTGCTGTTGAACTATCGTGGAAATTCCGTTGCTTCTTAGGCGGGCTGATTTCATAATTTGACCTTTAAAAAACGTCCACAAATAGATTGACAGCTTAATATAATTTGGGATCAGTTTCCTAATTCAAAACTCGAAACTGTCGTGGAACTCCTTTGAAACTTCCGTCAAACTATTGTGGAACTACTGTGGACCTGTCGAGCTATCGCTGATATATCGTGTTATAACATTAGAGAACTGCTGTGGAACCACAGTGGAACTACCGTCAATATATCGTGGGTTTACTATGGAACTTCTGTCAAACTATATTGGAACTACAGTCAAACTCTTGTGGAATGTGGAACTAGTGGATATGTAGAATTACTGTCGAACTATCGCTGGTCTTCTGTGGAATTGCTGTAGTAATATTTACTGTGAAACTGCTGTCAAACTATTGTGAAAATTGCATGAAACTGCGTCAAACTATCGTGAAAAATCCATTGCTTCTTATAGGCGAGCTGACTTCATAATTTCACCTTTAAAAAACGTCCACAAATAGATTGACAGCTTAATACGATTTGGGATCAGTTTCCTAATTCAAAGCTCTAAAAAAAGCTAAAATATGTTTCGTGACTTTCCGTCGGCCCAATCTTTCAAAAGACAATTGAAAGCATGGCAACCCCAGAAGCCCCTGACAGACAGTGCGTACGCGTGACCCATTTCTTGGCAATTGGATAAAATGCGAAACCAATTGACACCTAGCCATGTGCACAATCATTGTTCGGACAAAGGAACTAACAATTACATGCGAAGCGATGTAGCATTTGGAAATTTTATCTGCAGATTGATCTCGAGCTGCTTTCACATGCTCGCCGTGTGTATGCGTTTACTGCATATGTGACGAATGCCAATGCGATAAGGCGAAGACTCATAGAGTCATAAGCGCGAGCAATTAATTCGCCGCGCTTATCTAAATAGCAGTCCACGATGCAAATGCATTTGCTATGTTCGACAATGTGCAATCGGAATAAATCATTTCTGCATGCACTCGCCGGGACGCCACGGCGCGCATGACAGCACCATACCAGCCCAATGCGACTGAGACTGACTGGTTAGCTGCTGCGCACTGATTGATTTACACACTGGCTAAGTTGGTGCTACAACTTCCATTACCAATATTTATCCGCAATAATGATATTATTAACTTGGCCCCAGCCCAAGCTTGGCAAATGCCAAACGGTGAGACAAATTGTCATCGGGTGGTGCCATGGAAATGGAAATGGAAATGCAAAAGTGGTGGCACTACCCGACTCTTGTCCTTGTACGACTCGAACAGCGCAGAGCGTGTGATTGTTTTATTATTTATCACCTGGGCGAAAATGTGGACATGCGATTTAATGTGGAGCCACCAGTCGACATCGGCTTCGGCATACCCACCGTATAAAGTACATGCACAAGTGCAGGATGCATTTGCATTGTTATCGCCATGGATGTGGGTATGTGGGTGATTTGCTGTTTCCTCGGGCGCGCATGTCAAAGCGCCACAACTAGAAGTCAACGCCGATACATAAATTATTGGAATTGTTTTCCATTTGCCATTTTTATTCAAATTTAAGGTCATCTGAGATCATCTATACGTTCTAATTTAATTCACCCCCGATATGCATATATGGTGATCGCCGCGTGTAGATACGGGTACGGCGAGGATATAAATTACAATCGACGCGCGGTGCTTAATGTCAGGTAATTTGATCCGAGTGCAATTAGAAAAAGGTTTGTGTCACACGTTTGACGTATTGCTGCAAATTGCTGCATATTTGAATGAGATTTATTAACGTGCGGCTGAGAATCGAAGCAGCTTAGGGGCTTTAAGCTGACGTTCCTTCTTACAATTTGCCTGACAGCTGCTGGCGCTTTAATCTGTCGCAAAGGACGGGGGTATGTCGCCGTGGTCTAATCATGTCATGGCCAGCTCCTCCGTTTTGTTGGTCCTGATATGTTAGATGGAATTGGGTTTTATGATCTAGAGAAAGATTGCGACAATAAATTGGTGAGTTCATGGACTCGTTTAAGCGGGTGGGAAAACTTGACAGCTTCGTGGGGCCGATTAAGTATGTTGCAAGATGAAGCATATCTTTGGGCGCAGCGAGCTTTGACAACAAAGTGATTTGACTTACGAAATCAAGCCAAGAACTTGGCAAGTAAATCGTTATGTGGTCTTGGTGGAGTTGGTTTTACAGTGTTTGATTTTGACTAGAGGTTTGAGCCCATGCTACTAACTGTAGAGACATCAATAATATCGGAAGTTGTCTGTCAAAACCAAGGGATTTCTGCTAGTAGTACAATGGAATATAGAATTACAGTTTGTGTGCTCAAGGATATGTAATTGGTTGAAGGTGCATACCATTTTTTGAGAGGTTTTTCAGTCCCATTCGGGATGACGGGCTTTGAAGAAAGACTCAAAAGAGAAGCAAAAGATTTTGCTACAGTTGTTAGAAATATTTAGGACTTATGTAGAGCGAAAAGACTTTAACGCTCACGCCAGAAGAGTCTTTGAGTCCAACTTGACAATAAAAAGGTTGACGTCGTATGAAGTGGTGCGAAGAAGAGGAAAGGCTCCTCAACCATCATGAAGTGTAGGCTGTTGACCAAAGACTGCGTTGACTGTAGGGACGTATGTTTTAGGCATGCCGACATTGGCGTCAGTTTTTTTCCTTTGATGGGCTCTGGAGAGGCCAGCCCATTAGTAACAAAATTCTCCGCTTCTAAGCTCTTACGGTGCTGAATGTTAGCTCGTTGTTCGCCATATCCTTGAACTCGGTTGTATAAAAAAGGGTATTTATCTACCGAGAGTTTCATTGATTACCTGTGCCTCAAATAAAAATTGTATATTGAAGGCCTGCTACAGAAGGTCTAATCGTTTCTGTAGTGTAAAAAAACAATTTCCAACTAAAGCAACAAGCTCAACAGAACTCATTCTTTTTTGGAGCATTATCCAGTTTTCTAGCGTCCAGCTATTACATTCGCCCTTGTATTTTAGACAAGTCATACGCACTTGTACAAACCATTTGGCACTGCAGAGCTCCGATCCTATCCCTTAAACCGACACTTAGTACAGCGTATTCGAGTTTGACCAACTTTAAGCGAATTGCCAGCCATTCCAGATTCCAGTTCTTTTTCGTAGACCTTAAGGGATTTTTCTTTCGAGGTCTTCTGTACATCTGGTCACTTTGTAACGCTTCTTGGTTCAGAGCTGTTCCAACTATGGATTTGACTCATCTATTCAAACCTCACGTGTTGTCAATGGGCCTTACTATAATCATTTTTAACCTTCACACTTAACATTTTCTAGGTCACAATATGCAATTTTGGACACTAGAAATGATTATTAGTTAGTGGAATGTGTTTATTAATGCTACACATTTATTTTAGAGCAATCGCCAATTGCCTTTAGAAACGTTAAAATGAGGTTAGAAATTTATAAAAGAAATTCGCAAAACTCTACGGCTTTCCAAGAAGTATTTCATTTATTTACGTTGACGTCGGAAAAAAGGAGGACACAATAGGTTCATTTGGTACTGTTTTGGCAAACGTAAAATTGTTTAAATTTGCTTAGAAACTGTGCGAATGCGACCACGTTGTGAGAAAATTTAAAAAAGTGGGAGAGAAGTCCATTTCCCCTCTTATCATTTTTTCGTAATTTTCTACTCGTCGAATTTCAACTTACTGAAAAATTAAAACTGACAACTTAGTGACAGCTCGAACGTTTGACAAGTAAAACTCTATTTATTTTCGTTTTCAACGACGTCGGAGGAAGAAGTTGTAACTGAATGTTCTCTTAGAACATATCAGCGCATTCTATTTACCTTGTAAACATTTCAATTTCAACTTATTTTGTAGATGCTGCATTTTATGATAATGTCAAAATGATATTTCTTAAACGTTTTGTGAGAAAACCGGTCAGTTTCTCATATGACTTCTCTTGAAATTGAGAGACTACTCTCTCGGTTTTAGAGATTTTTCATTTTTCATTTTTCATTTTTCTATGCTGAAAGTACACGAACGGACCTCATGTTGAAAGCCTCCCAAAATAAAAAATGTGTACAATTGTCAAAAGCAAGCACTATGTATGCGGACGTTAGGATTTCCAGCTCAGTATGTCTGACAGCGACAACTGACCGACTTGATGTATTTCAGTTTTTAATGGCCCAGATTGGTCACTTAAATAATTTTTTTCAGTTGACTTTTATGGAGGGGTAGTCGACAAATCTAGTCAACTGAAAGCATTCTCAGTCGATATTTGGAAGTGTAAAAATTGAAAAGAAAGCGCGAGAATACAAAAATTATTAGGCCTATACGCGTAGTTTCCCGAGCCAGGCCCTGAAAATCTGTTAAACTCAAAAAAATTAAGCGAAACTCTGTCAGACAGGTGAAAATATTCTTCAAAGTACTACGTGGATAGACTTCGGTAGACATCTATCTATATAGATATCACAAATAAATATAAAGCAAAACTTCGCTTTGCGTCGTTAATTGGGACCAGAAAAACATGACGCTAATCGGAAAGACGCAAATCGAAATAACGATTCTTTGATCTACAGTTAAATTTCACTGTTGCAAATGTATTTCCCCGAACTGAAACGCAACTCAACTCTTGACAATCTCCTTTCCCTTCTTCCATTCCGTTTTCTCGATTTTGCCAGATTGCTGACAAGTGACTTTAATTTTGCACTTTATTCAAGGACGTGAAGTTTCGACGTCGCTGTCAACGATACTTCTCCAATAGATCAAAATGTAACTATTGGTATTGCGTGTTGTGACGTCCTCGTCGCATCGGTAGGACTTCCGGTTTGCTTTCGAATACATGCTCTTGATAGCACAAAATATTTGTCATTTTGAATAGGCCACAAAGTAAGATGTGTTCTTCTCATTTGGCACAAAATTCATCCAACGAAGACAGCAAATTTCAAGACGCGTAGAAACAAAACACTCTCACGCAATACCTTCCGCGAAATTACGCATTCAAGACATTCAACGCATTAGCTGTTGACTATTTTGTTCCACCAGTTCCATCTTCCATCGCATTTGTCAATCACTTAACAGCGAGTAAGCAGCTAATTTACAACAAATTGTTTCCCATTACAATTGAATGCTAACCGTTGTGTTTCTCCCACCGACCGACCAACCGACCGATATAACAGCCGCTGGAACTGCATCAAACATACGCAGACGAGGTGCAGTGTAATGACACACTCGTAATTGCGCACACTTTTCCTTTCGAACTCGGTTCGGAGTAAGTACCACAGTGGCTATGGCTACGGCTACGTGACCGCGTTGGCTTGAATGTGCAACTGCGAAACACTCATCTGCGCACGTTTTCGGCTGAAGTGCATACCGCATACCGGTACTTACCTACCTATACCATTGCTTGACATTGACCGTAAACGGAATTATGATCGACAGTATTTTATGGTAGCGTTTAGTGACTAATCGCACTGCGAACTGGTGTAGCATTCTAGTAGTTCATTTCCACGATGAATACCAAGTCGGGTTGGATGAAGATGCGAAACTGCAGTGAAGCGGTTATGGAAAGACTGGTTGCGGTTGATTGGCTGTCAGTTTATGTATGATATGTAGGCGCCCAGAGGTGTGACGTTTCTATTTATGTGCTTCGATTAACGCTTCCGGTGAGCGCTTTGGTTCCCATGAATGGATTTGCCGATCCATTGTGAGACACGCACTGGAAAAAGCCGTTGGATTGTGTTGTACCCTACGGCAGGGTAATAAAATAAAAATAGAACTGCTTCGAAGAAGGTTCAATTTGGCTAAAAATTATCGCCGACGATATCGTTCCATCAGGGCGGCTACCGTCACAAGTGATGCGACTTCTTTCTTTTATATTGGAAAGTTGTCTCAAAGTGCGACGTAGCTGATAACTGGCCGACTGCGAAACCGCTGAAGTACCTATTCAAATTCAACATGGAAAGCAGAAACCGCATGCTGCAGCCTCCAGTGTCATCCTCCTGACAGCCACCCACCGTGATCAGCCAGTTGGACTAGTGATAGAAACTGGTCCCACCAAGGAGAACCTGTTGCCCGTCTAAGAGTTAATTGCAAACTGACTTTATAGGTGGTCGACTCCGAGAACCCAGATCAAGTATACGCAGTTAATTGTCGCACTCCACTCAGGTCCAGTACGAAGCGTTCAACATCGATGCGTCAAAGCAACTTACCCTATTCCGAGAAAATAGCGACTGCATCTCGAACTCCTATGTCAACAAGTCGCCCAGTAGGATTTACAACGTCTTCTCCAAACATCTGCCAAAAGGACTAAGTATAGCCAACCAACATGCAAAATTGATATGCAAATTCTAGTCTAATTAAAATTCGCTCACATCAAACCAGCAACGGACAACATGTCACCTCGGATCCACATTGCACACGCAGACGCGATCATCGTCTCTAGGACAGGCCCTTATGCTATGGCCATAACTTTCATTACCATCCACGGGCACTTCATACGCCAGGCTTATGAAATGTTTGGCAGATGTGACAGGTTTCTCATATGACGGCATCAGCACAACATTTCGCCTATGGTTCTCGTCATTAATTAACCGAATCGTCTCTAACACGATTTCAATGTCCAGCATCCGCGCCGCATCCGAGTCCGCCGCTGCGTCAACGATGTGTGTATATAGATGCCACATGTCCATTGGGCGGGTAGATCCATGTTAAGCGGCGTCCAGATCCTTGTACAAGCACTTTGAGAAAACGTTGCACGTTCGACCATTAGACGGCAACGTCGAACGCTATGCGCCGAGATCGCATTAATTTACTCCGACAATTGATCGATTTAATAGTCGCCAGGATTGAGTGAGCCTGTTTCGCGGGCTCCTTTAATTAGACGAGAAATTGAAATCGAATTGATTCGCGAACTCAGAGTTGCGACAGAATGTCACGATCGGCCAAGTGAGACCGTGCATGCCAGACGATGTCATAATATCGTAAACATTATGCTTTACGAGCAAACGGACCCGCTTTTTATTCACTTGGGTGTGTGCGTACCTATACCTATATACACATTTCGTTTGGCGTTTTATGGTAGGAAGCAGTGGGAACTGGGAACTGCGTACACAGTTTGAGTTTTGTCGGACGACGACGACGAGTGTTGCGCCGGTGATAATTGTTGAAATAATTTCGGATCTTCAGGACTCGGGGTGTGAAGTTATTGCCGATGATCCTGGTTCATGGCGATTTTATCACATGCGCGGTGTTTATCATAACCATTTCGTGGGATATTATACTGTCTGCATATATGGTGAGTGAGAGTTGGAGGAGCCTTATGGAATCTGGGAGCCGAGTGAGATAAATTTTGCACAGTCAATGGGCAGTGGGAGAAACCCCTGCCTCTGTTGATATGGGACTGGCAACAGTTAACGATCTAAGTGCGCATACCAAACGTTTTGTTGGCATTCTGCATGATTTATCGCACTGTTAAGTTGGGCCTGGTGGGAAAGAGATAGTATCACAATAGTCCAAGGTCCAACCGCATTTGACGTTTATGAAAGCTATTTGACATGGGAAACGACTGCTGCAAGCTGTACCCGAAAGAGCGATATACCTACCAAGCAGAGGAAGTTCATACATGACAGCAATTTGTAAGTAAGGCGAATGGAACTTGTTACTAAAGCTAGACGCCCTACAAGCTACAAATAAAAATGTTGAGTGTCCCAGTCTCAATTTGTTGAACTCACAGTTTCAAAATTTTCCATACCAAAATTGCATATTGTGACCTACACAAAATATTTAGTGTGAAGGTTAATAATGATTATTAAAGGAACAAAATCATTAAGGCCCGTTTTATTCACTCGAAGTTGAACACAACTTGGGGATTTTTATATGGAAAACTCCTCGAGTTGTGTTCAACTTCGAGTGAATAAAATGGGCCTAAGGCTGCCGACGTAGACAAACCTTCGTTGGCAGAATTCTTTGAAAACGGATGTTCCATAATTATAAGCTTTTGACAACTCAATTGTTGGGGACATATCAGAAAACTGTCTTTTGAGGAAGCATGGGAAAAGACTCTAACTTACAGGTAGGGATACCTACATATTCAAATACCTAGTCATTTTAAGTCTACTAGATTGATCTAGACTAGATGTCACCAGAACACAAAAACTAGATTGGCTGATAACGTCACTTTTCCTACGTCAGCCTCATAGGTATACGAACTGTCAACTTATAATACTCAAGTCACGAAATTCTTGACTAGATTCGTCGGCTACACCTGGCCCTGTATAGATGTCAATTAAGAAAAACTATATTTATACGATCTAGGTCAATCAAAACTGAGTTACATTAAGTCAGCCAGCTGTCAGATTTATTAAATTAGAACGCTCTTTGAAAATGTACAAAATTAATTGGTGGAACTACTTATTTTGGTTAAATCACAGAAAATCGCTTATTCATACATTTTTTTTTAATATAATTCACAGTTAATCAAATGTCAAAGGTACTCCCCGGATAAAAGCACACGCGCATATGGGTATAAAATTATATTGGTTATAGCCGGGTTTTCAATGTAATTCCTATTAAGCTGGGACCTTTGTATGCACAGGATTTCGTTTTTGAATCCCAGCACTGGCTAAGTTGTTGCTATTAAAAGGGTCTTGCTATTAAGAGGGTTGCTTATATCCGGGGAGTACTGTCAATGGATCAATTCGCATTTAGCGGCGAATATAATTTTGTTTTCCCTGTTTGTTTCAAAACTGTGAATATGTGAATAAGTTTTGCTGGTTAAGCAATAAAATTCGATTCATATTATAATACGAAGGTAAATGTGGAAACAATTGTAAATTTCGGAGAGACAACTAGAACTTAGCGGCTGAATTCCAAAACGCAGTATACTTCTGCATTACTGCCTAACCAAGCTTTCCAAAACGCAAACGGATAACTATGATGATGCAATGCATACTTTTCTAAAATCCATTCCGCGGTACTAATAATCATTTTTAGTATCCAGGCAAAATTTTTCAAACTCACAATAGCAAAGTTTTCCATACAAAATTCCATATTGTGACCTAGAAAACATTTAGTGTGAAGATTAAAAATGATTATTAGTACCTAAGGCCCATTGTGAACGCATCAACTGCGCAAACAGAGAATCGGGAATGATTATGATGCAAATGACATTTGACATTTCAGTTTATGCCGCCAAATAAAATGGATTCATCGGCGGAGTCGTAAGCAAATAATATATTTTGTAATAATTTGTCAATTTTACTTTGATTTGCAGTAAATGCAAAGCAGCACAAAAGCATTCATAACCTGGCTTCAGAAAAGAAGTGTGCATTGACAAGCCGCATTTTTTTGACGTTTTGGAATTCAGCCAACCTTCTTTTTTAAATTTTTGTTTTCTCTGTGCATTCAACTTTGATAAGTTGTTTACACACAGCCGGCTTAAATGACCAAGACTATCTGATCCATATTTATTTACTCATTTTCCCGTTTAATAATTTGTCAGATGTCTATACCCAAGAGTGGCACTGAAATGCTGCCAGACTTTCGAATTCATTTTGCTTAATTAATAGATTAGAGTGTTTATCAGAATCAAAAACGATGTATTCCACTTTTTAAAAAAATCGAGTTGGCGATGCATTTTAATTCTCCCTCTAGAGATCTATCTATTGCTGTTTTCGTTTGTTTTCAAAACCAACTAATTCCAGAGATATTTTGATTTGAATTTGTGGGTTAGAATCAAAACCGATGTATTCCTCATATCACTTTGAAGCAAAACGAATCTATTCCTAGTTAAAATCAAAATAACTCTATTCCAATACTAAATTCAATTTTTTTTTTACTTTAAGAATCAAAATTAATGTATTCCAAAAATGGCGGGAAAACACAGTGTGCATCGTTGTGTTGTTTTGTATTTTTAGTTATTTGTATATCTAGTGCTCTATCTATATCTATATCTAGTGCACTAAAGTTTGTTTTAAATACGAGTAAAATGCATATATACCCAAGAAAAACAAAACTTGGAAAAAGGAAAGACGATATAGCTAGAGCCGAACAGTAAATGAAGATTTGTTTGGAGGCAGGCAACAGTATATTGTTGTTCACAATCAAATGTACTAGGTACAAAAGAAAACAGTTGCCAAAATGCCAACGTGCACTCACAGAAGATGATAAGATTGATGGTAACATACCTTTATTTCTTTTTATTGGTTTAAATAATTTTTATTATTATTATAACAATACATATAATTTGTTTTCCTCCTTTGTTGCAGTTTGTGGTTTAATTATTTATGGGTTTGTGTTAAACAATGACTTGAAAAAGTAAAAACATAAAAAAAGAGCTTAAAGAAAAAAGTGTTTAATTTTCATGAATCGATGTATTCCGAAGAGAAAATTTCAAAACGCATGTATTCCACAACATTCATTTTCAAAACAACTCTATTCCCAAATGCATTGCTAACTATTTCCGTGGCCTTTAGAGGTTTCACAATAAATTGCATTTAGTAAAGTTTAAAAACCTTAAGCAACGGCTTAAGAAACGTTTTTTACGATTATCTCAAAAGTAGTAAAAGTGGAATACATCGCTTTTGATTTTAATAGACACAGATACCCCATAGCAAAATTATTTGTCAAAAACAGATTGAGAGAGCAATACCGCAATAGCAACTTTTGACAGTCACAGTGCTCCTGTAAGAATCGCACGACGTTAGACGTTAGATTGTTTTCTCAACTTTCAATTGCTGACATATTGCAGCGACAGTGCTACCAACAACCTCAATAAATTAACGCTCCAAAAGTTACAGTATAGCTAAAAAAATATCCCAACATTTGGACTATTCCTTTTGATTTTTCTACCATTTGATGGTTGTCATTAATGGACCAATCTCCCATTATATTCAAATTGTTCCGTCACAATTTTGTAGCTTTGCTAGGTTTAAAGAAAATTAATCTACTGCCGATGCATTCCAGTTAACTGACAATACACTATTTTTCACCATTTCACCACAGTCGCTGTCGATATTTTTCAATAGGTTTGGTTGGTTGGTTTAGGTGGCTGTATTTCCCGACGAGGGAAAAACACAAGTAGCGCATTGAGCGCCGTTTTGAAACCACAACTAACGGAGCCTGATATGAAAAGGAGGTGAAGGAAGTTAAAAAGAGCTCAAAACCAGCCTGTGGAGTTGAGAAATTTGATAATCCTGTGGAAATGGATGCCTTGGATGGCCAAAAGGTCATCAAAAAATGGTTGACCCAGTGCACTGCGTCTGGTTTTGGCTAGGGCCGGACACTCACAAAACAAATGGAACACTGTTTCACTCTTACTTGTGTCATCACAGCTACGGCAGTGGGTATTGTGGGGGATGCCAAGCTTGGCTGCGTGGGTTCCTAAAGGCCAATGACCCGTACTAATTGCCGTTAGTCTGGCAACATCTACACGCGATCTGGATAATAGGTTGTTTGTTCGGGCATTATCGTAGGTTGGCCAGATCTTCCTGGAAATGACACAGTTCGACAGGTTCATCCAACTAGTCTCAGCACATGAGGTGAAGTGCAGGAGGATTTCTCTCTTTACATATCCCAGCGGAGGGAAGACTTCCTCCGCGTGAGACACGCACAGAGCTGAGCCAATTCTGGCAAGTTCATCGGCTTTCTCATTCCCTTCAATGTTCCTATGGCCGGGAACCCAGACGAGAGTGATATCAAACCGATGACAAGCCCTGGTCAGTGTCTCCCTGCATTCCACAACAAGCTTGGACGTTGACTTAGTTGAACCAACAGCCTTAATCGCGGCCTGACTATCGACGAAGATGCCTATTTTTTTTCTGGGTGTTGCAATATTGTGGAGCAGTCTGCACGCCTCCTTAATTGCAAGTACTTCTGCTTGAAAAACGCTGGCTACGTTGGGTAGGCGAAGACTTTTTGAGATGTTTAATTCTGTAGAGAAAATGCCTGCTCCTACTCCACAGTCCATCTTGGAACCATCTGTGAAGATAGGTATGTCGAATTCATTAACGACCGCATTCTCCTCCCATTCTAATCTAGAGGGTAATCTAACAGAGAAGTTTTTATGGAAGTCGTGTTTGGGTACTATGTAGTCAATAGGTTTAGTATGATTTCTGTTACGTATACAGAGTCAAAGTTGCAATGTTTGTCAATAAATTTCCAAATAAAATCATTTTATGTCAAAATTAACCGTGTGGTAACAAACTGTCAAAGTACGCTATATTTATTGTGCTCCGTTCTGGCGGTCACAATGATGAATGAAAAATGTACTATTATGTCCAGGTGCAGCTCTAAATGTAACTAGAACTGTCAGAAAATGAATTTTGTTAACCTTAGATAAATCAGTGCAATTAATTTGTTGCTCCTTTTTCGTTAAGAGCAAAAACCTCAAAATTTTCAATTGAATAGAAATCTGAGCAAAGTATATTTTGACAAATGATAAGGTAAGGAATTTGAGTTCTGAAACAGAAAATGACAGTAGATGGTAACAAAAGTGTAGTAGATCAACAAAAAGTCTAGCAGACAAAAAAATAAATAAATAATAAAAGGAATACTGTGCACATGTTGTTGTTGTGCTCAAATGGGTTTCATAAATATGTAATTGAAATCTCTCTGAACACGCTCGGCTCACAGCATGCTCGAGCTCTAAGAAATATGTACACCTTCTATGGCGGCGCCTACAATGTAAGCTGCACATATTCACCATGACTATATTAGGAAGACGGTAACTGTCATCATCTGAGTTATGAAACCACCATCGAAGAGGATTAAGTTTCAATATTCAAATGAAGCCACCCTCTTTAGCGACACCGTATATGTATATATACAACTATATTCACTATCAGGAGTAGATATGAGACAATTTATGTCTTGTTAGTCGAACCAGCTTGTTCTTTATACAATTTGACGTTTTGAAATAGTGAGACAACTTCCTTGCACCTGCCTGCGACTGTGCGCGCATATTTAACGTCTAGACAGAGCGCTCGCTCAACTACCAGATACCAGTCAAAGCGTTCAGCTGTACAGCGGCGCCGTTGTCACATATCGCAAATCACAAGACGGACAACATTTATGCAGCAGTAGATTCTAATTAATCTGGTTTGCATATTGTATTTATAAAATATGCGCTTCAGTTTAATGTTATTAATTAACAGGTAATAATATTTACACTTAGCGTAATTAATTGCTCAGTATGTAATGAGCTTATTACTTCATTATCGTAATCACTGGTTCGCCATCTGATAATGCCAGAGCAACTCTGATAAATGATCTGCTTCGGCGCCCGTGTTCTAACAGTAATTTTATTCAATCGAAAGTGCGTATACGTGGATTATAATTGAAATGTTATTCAAATGGTAGCCACAAGCAATTTGCTTTAAATGTCATTATGAATAAAAATTACTAAACAAAGTGATCGATCGCTTGTCACAACACAGAGAGAGCTACTCCAAATCCAAACACAGCTATGCACGGTCCCTTGGGTTCATCAACACGCACTTTAAAATCAATTCCCTGTTGGCTCAGTGGTAGGTTTTATGTCATTAAACAAAATATTTTTGTTTGAATATCGTAAAATGTATAATTTTACCGTAAATATGTCAATTGGCCGGCCGACATCGCCAGATTTTTGACTGCAAGTGTGTGGGCTGGCGCGGGTCATAAACATTTTTATTACTCTGACACATCGTTTTCAAGATAATTTACGATTTGTGGTCGTACCCCTGGTCCAACTGACAGTTGATGGCTCTTGATGGATTTCTGGTAGATCGTCTAAGGAATAAATAAATTATCGGGACTCTGATTCAGAGGGGGGATGGGAGGTATTTATCACTGTTTGACAGCAGGTAGGATGACATTTTTTTTGGAGGCAAGTCCGCTAAAAAAATATAAATCTAACACAAAGTGAATGATGATGAGGAGCTATTCCTTGTCAGTTGTGTTGTTTCAATTTTCAATAGGAGTTGAATGTAACTAATACTATGTCACTGTAGTGTCTCAATCTGAATGCACTCATTTTATCAACCGCTGTCTGGATTCGACCACCATCATCGAGCGCTTAGCGAAAACAAGATGGGATACCTATTCCAAATAATCCAACAAACGGATTCGTACCATTTTTCATATATCAATGTACTTTTACTTTAAAATCTTTTACCCTAATAGAACTATTTTAGTGTTTCACTCAAAACACCACAGGCACTTCAACCGACATTTTTCAACCCCGCAGTAGTTTAGAGCAAGAATGTCGAAGATCGGCGCAATTATTCTATTTTTTCTTGAAAGGGAACCAGCAGCGAAAAGGTTTCGCCTCCGTACATGGCCATATAGTCAAGACTTTCATCGAAACAATAAGGGTCCTTCTTGTGTTAAACTCTAGAAATAGTACCTAGAGCTTGGTTTAGAGGAGAAAAGACAGGAGAATGACTCTGACTTGTGGTTGAAACAAAGTTTCGGTAACTGGCGTTTCGAACCAAACCAAAGAAAGCAGCAGCAGTTTCCTAGGCCTATCCTTTGCTACATGTTCATTTCCTGAAAGTAAAGTCTTTCCACCCGTTTACTTCAAGACTTTTTAGAGTTCGGCTTAAAAAGGCAGTCAACGTCAAATTTATCCTCTTGGGTAGTTCGCTGATGGATCTTTTTATTCAGTCGAGCTCTGAATCTGGCCACAACAAGGTAGAAGTTGATGTTTGTCCTCGCAAGTCGAGGGTTGAGGAAGTTATTTGCAGGCTTTGCATCGATTTGATTGGCATGTTTAGCGTGTGGAGAAAGCCGGGTTGCTGTGTGAATCCGCCTTTGCCTTGGAAACCTACTGCTACCACTGACTTTTTGAGCTGCTGCAAAATTGTCGACACTGTAGCCCTGTTTTGTGAAACTAACCGGTGCTCGCGTTGAAGTTCTTGAGCTCAATATTTGAACCGGCTCAGTGGGCTTGATCTAGGGGTTCATAAGGTTCCTCCTTGTTGGATTTTCAGACTCTTTCGTGGAGGCATGTGCAGTGTGCATGGGGATTCATAAGGTTTCTGTTTTAAGCTCTATGATGTAAATAGGCATGGTTGACTTGAAGTTTCCTAGATGGCGGTAGCAGTAGCCTCGTAAAACGCCCGACTAAAGTTGTCTTGGTCAACAAAAAATCTACTCTCCTCAATTAACTCACATCCAGGATTGGTGTCGCTGTATTCTCCGCACAACATTTTAGGCATTTGGCATATCTCTCCTTTCTGTTAAATTATTGGCGCCGCCAATTCACTCCACTAAACTGCACTCTCTATTCTTCGCCAACAATTCTGCGCGATAAACACCGGCCAGAGTTCGTATTTCATTAACTCAGCGGTGGCCGTTAGCGCCCTTCCGTCTTCGTGCAGTCATATATTGCTGTCAGTTCACTGCCCTGCCCTACAAATATAATTAATCGCGCAATTGCATCGAATGCGGTCATAAGAACTTCATTTGCGCAGCATGTGCCTCCATTAAAACTTCGGCAATTGGCCAGATAATTAATTTGCTCATTAAATCGCTGCCAAGGTGCGAAAATCCCCATCACCGTTGCGCACACAAATATTTAGCCACCCATCTGGTCAGTTGGTCGATATCACTATTTCTGTGGAATTCCGCGGAATTTATCACCTTCTGCCAATGGGTTGAACTTTTTGTGTCTTTTTCTTGAAAAGCCGCGCCGCCAAACGCATCCGTAATCGTATACCGTTCGAATGTTGGGTATTACCTACTCCTTGGGGGCGAGCACTGCGAGTATTGTCTTTAAAAGGGCCGATGTAGCGGCAGGTAACCAAAGACCGAGATTGCGAATGTTGTTAGCAAATGACACCACCCCCGGGCAGCAGTAGTACTCATACGTCGTACCTACCTGTAGCAATGTGTGCGTTGGCGCGTTCGCAAATGAAAGCCAAACAAAGCGAGAGGCGCCTTCAAAACGATGATGGAATGGCTTTCCAAATCCAACTGCACTGCAGGCTATAAAAATAGATGAAAAGTACGTGCGACTCACGCTATGGAGAAGGTGTGCTTGGAGGGTGGCACTTTTTCGGTGCGCACACGGGCATCTGGTTAAAACAGAGAAAAGTCTTCGATGAAGCACACGAGTATCCCCCTCTCGATCACTTTGATCGGAGCGCAATGTGTTGGCTGATGTATCTCCGATGGATGCTGCTACACTGCTTGATTGACATTGAATGTGTGTGTGTTTTTTTATTGTTGACTTATAGCCCTATGTTTGGATGAAAATGCACGCGTTGTTCGTGGATCAAAGTGAAGATCATCTGGAACGTATTCAATTTTAGGACTTGGTGAACTGACTTATGGTGATTATCTCTTCCGTCGACGCCACTCAAAATTGTTGTACTTTTGATGTGGGCATCGAAAAGAAGTTTATACCTACGAACAGTGTGAAGTTCGAGGCAAAAAAAAAATTTGGAGATGCGGGGCATCGATCCCCGTACCTCTCACATGCTAAGCGAGCGCTCTACCATCTGAGCTACATCCCCCACACTTCAACCGCTGACCAAAGCATAACACACCCAACACACCACACTGACCGCAGGTGAAAAGCACCGGACTAGCGAAATGGGTGGTAAAAGCTTTGTGGATTATTTTTAACTGCACCGTCGATAGTTTCATTTGACATTCACTGTGAAAAGCTTGTTTTGAATTTTATACCCAAGTGAGCTTGCAGATAATTTCATGCATAGTCAAACCGTACTAAACCCACCAACTTCGGGCGATTTTCCGTTAATTGCTATATTTTTACGGGGTGGCAAATGTCACGTAACTGCAAAAATTCCAGCTCACCAACCACTCGCAGCTAGCATAATATGCCACTTCCGGTGTGGGCAAAAGTGCTGACAGAGTTCATCGAATCTTATCCGTTAAATTTGATATTGGGTCTGTTCCCTAACTTCATTTTAACACAATGGCAAAATTTAGTCAAACTTCGTTCCCTTACGCAAAGTTGGCAGAAGGGAGCCAAAATGAGAGAGAAACACATTTCACCTCCATAAAAAACCTGCAAATATTAGATTAGGGATTAGCCGAATAAATTTCTTTGGGCTTGGTTGGTTATTGCTGACAGATGGTTGTCAAATCGTTCAAATTCTAATTTTAAGTGACTTCTTATTTGATTTTGTTTTGGTACAGTATTAAAATAGATGTAAGAAGCAAGAGAATTTAACTTTTTAATTTCAGCAATAAAAACAATTCAAATGTTGGTCTCAAATATAAATTTGATTTGTGCTTTGTTCTAATGATATTTTAATATTCCTGCCCAAAATTTTCTCTCACAAAGAGAGAAATGCAACATATTGCCAAATGACCCATTTTTAAGGCTCAGGACCCTTGGTCCCCACTTTTTGAAAAATGATCAAAATGGCCCCCTTTTTCAGTTTAAGCAGGATTTTATTCTTTATTGAGACAAAAAGAATGCAAACATATAAAAAATTAAATAAGTGTTTCGTGATAAGTAAATTTGTTTTTTTTTTGTTAAAAATCTGTTTTCCTTTTTTTATTAGTATTTTATGTGATGGTCCCTTTTTAGTCCCCTTCTTGAAATATTGAACCGGAAAGCAAGGGAACAGAAATATTAATCGTTAAGTTTTCGTTACATTTTCTTAAAATATTGGAGATATAAAGTAGATTGGTTGAGGGAAAATAAAAACATTTTGAGCCAACTTTTTTCGGTTATTTAAAAAAAAATTTACCTGCACATGAAATCGAAGTTAAATAGCTAGGTATATACATATATTCAATAGCCAAAAATTCACAACCATATGTTTGTTCTAATATGTTTCCAGTATAATATAAAACTTCTCCTTTCGATAGTTTTATTAAGCAAAAAAATCAAATTATTCGCCTTTTAAAAATATATAACTAACCAATAGCATTCAGTAGGTAATGTTAAAATGTGGTATTCCCGAACTTTATCAGATTCTCCTACTGTTGGCAGCAGTTTTTTTTTGTAGGTTTCTGCTACAACCTTATTTTATATTAACTTTTAGTTGTTTCCAACATTAGCGCCAGCGCTCTTGGCTCAGACCTGAATAAACTGGAAGCAAATTATACGAAGCAGAAATAAGGAACTATGTATTCACATGAGATCGAATTGTGAACAAACGAATTTTATTGTATTTATGAATTCAAATTTGCTATTTGTTCTACCAAAAAAGTATTATATTTAATTAATCTAACATCTTATCCAAAAAAGAACCCCTGTATATACTCACAATCCACATAAAACAGTCGCGATCCACAAGCCCACAAATGGAAAATTCGTTCGAACCCAACCTTTAATAATAGAGATGAGCACAAAATCACTACCTGTGCGACTTTCAAATAAAGCATGACTGCGAGTTTTCACTCTTTTCTTTTTATAATTTTTCCCATCACAACAATCACAATCACAGTTTAAATTCACAGTGATTTGCAAATCTTGTTGCTTCCATCTAATATAAACAATTTGAACTACCATATTTTCGGAGCGACATTTATTGTAAAGTATTTGAAATTCTAGCGTTTCAGCAAATCTAGTCTAGGTGTCTCTAGAATTCTACGGAGAAATCCAATATGGTTGAAATTTTGTTATACATTTTATTCGCTTTGAACCAAGAGCGCTAGTTATGATGTCTGATGTCGTTTTCAATTCAATTCAATTCAATTCGCACGGATACGGCCCCATAACAGGAGATATATACTTAAAAAAAAACTACCAAGCATTTCAACATCTTCGAAACACAACGCAATGTTTAAACTAAAGCATTTTCCAAAAGTATGGAAAGTTGCCGAAATAATAGCTATACCAAAACCTATAAAAGATGCTACAAAAGCAACTTCATACGGACCAATTAGCCTGCTTCCTTTCCTATCGAAAATCTTTGAAAGACTATTGTGTGACCGTATGGCACCCATATTGAACAGGCTAAATGCAATGCCCAATCATCAGTTCGGAATTCGAAGACAACACTCGAAATTAAGTAAATACACAGAGCGACTAAAAAAATCAGTATTCCTTGACGTCGCTAAAGCCTTCCACTACGCCTACTGCTTAAACTAGAAAATCTTCTGCCATCGGATTAAAAGCTACTTAACTGATAAACATTTCTATGTCAAGTATATGGATGATCACTCAAAACTCTACAAAACATGAGCTGGGGTCCCACAAGGCAGTGTACTAGGACCACTATTGTACAATCTCTACACCAGAGACATTCCTCTTCCAACACAGACAACAATATCGATGATTGCCACTTCTGCTGATGACACTATACTTACGGGCTTTTCAATAAGAGCGCTACAATAGTTTTTTTTAAATAAAACCAAAACGGTTTTGGATATCAATGAAATTCTTTATTGCTGTGAAAGTACGCTCGATGCCATTATGTATGGAACTCGATTTCTTTTGCATGGCCACCACGGGCACGCTTGCAGAAGTCCAGGCGCTGAACCCAATTTTCGACGGTTTTCAAGCATAAATCGGCCGATACTGCTGCAATTTCACGTTCGATATTCGTACGAAGTTCAACAATCGTCGCTGGCTTGTTGGCATAGACATAGACCATAGAATTGACGTAGCCCCACAGGAAATAGTCTAACGGCGTCAAATCGCACGACCGAGACGGCCAAGCGACTGGACCATTTCGTGAGATAGCACGTTCTTCAAACTTGGTTTCGAATAAATTGATTGTGACATTCGCTGCGTGGCTTGTGGCGCCGTCATGTTGGAACCACATGTCCTCCAAGTCCATATCATCCAATTGGGGCCAAAAAAATTCGTTATCATTGAACGGTAGCGATTCCCATTCACAGTTACGTGCCGGTCTTGATCATCACGGAAGAAGTACGGCCCAGTGACGCCGCCGGCCCATAAACCACACCAAACCGTAATTTTTTCGGGATGCAATGATGACTTCCATTCGTTCCAAAAATTAAAAACTCACACAAAACGAATGGTTGCGAGAAGCTAGGCCCTGGGTCCCTACAGACCTGTTGCGCCAACTATTATTATTATTATTATTGGGGACGTTCGGATACCTAGTTTATGTAAAACGTCAACTAGATTGGTCGTGACTATGAATCCGAACGCGTTGACTAAGCAAGTTGAATTGTTTTTGTATTCTCGCGGCCAGCGTTACCTTTGTTGGAATTTGCGCTTTTTTATTTGGAAAAGCCCCTTCATAAATTTTTAATAAATTGCTATTTTCAAAAAAGTACATTCAAAATGTAACGCGGCTGACAATCACTACACTATTATAGTGTTATGCGAACTAATGGTTGTTAAATATCATGTGAAAATTCTAAATTACCAGAGTGGCCTTAGAAACCACACCTTTTTCTCTCTTCGCGCCTTTTTCGACTCCTCAGAATTCTGCAACGGCCACTCTGTTTTTTTAAATTTGACTCTTCGAAATGTCAACTGAGTACGCAGGCAGGATTTTCTTGACTAGATTGGTCGGCTTCCCCTCCATAAACGTCAACTGCAAAAACTATACACGTGAACACTCTGGGCCAATAAAAACTGAGACGCATCTAGTCAGACAGCTGTCAGACTTACTAAACTACGAATCCGAACGTCCCCATTATTATTATTAATAATGACTCATGGAGTACGTGTTGATTGCTGCCTGACCAATACCGCATATTTTGTTTATTGATGAAGCCATTCAGCCAGAAATGGGCCTCATCGCTGAAGATGATTTTTGGACGTAGCGCTCTTAACGTTGAGGCCACTGACTCCGAATTTCGGTAGTAAATTTTAATAATTTCGACTCGTTGTTGGCTCGAATATCTTTCCATCATGAAATGGCAAACCTTACTGAAGAGAAATGTCAAAAGAGCGGCAGGAAATTCGGCGTCGTTTGCTGTCCCTACCCTTCCCTGTCGCTCTACATTGTAGCGTCCCTGTTGAAAAACCCTTTACTTTACTCCCACAAATGCTTACAAACAGCGACTAGGCAACTGCAAATAATTCTAGACGACACTTCCAAATAGTTTAATGACTGACGCAAATGAAGACAAATCAGCCCAGCCAACCACTCAAAATCAACAACAAAGCACATCTGTATCGACACTGTAGCCAAATATCTAGGAATCTATTTAGACGGCAAGAAAATCGGAAGCACCACATACAACAGAAGCTCAATTAAATGAAAACCAAATTCAGACAACTATACTGGCTGCTTAAACCACCATTATCCACAAACAACAAAATCCTATCTGGACTTATGGAGCTCAAATCTGGGGAACAGCAAAGAAATCGAACACAAACATAATCCAACGACACCAATCTATAATATTACGAACAACAGTTGACGCTGAATGGTACATAACAAATAACGATATTCATGAAGATCTTAAAATTCTCACGGTAGCGCAAGAAGTATCCAAAATGAGTAAACGCCGCACTTAACATCAATAAAATCACACTCAAACAGCGATGTCAAGACCCTCCTAACACAAGAACTGCTAAACAGAACAAGACCTATTGATTTGACCATATATACCTAACAAAAAAATAATAAATTGCCAGCCCAATTCGTATTTTAGTACACCTCATTTGATGTGCATGAATTATTAATGAAATGAATAAATAAATAGTTAGAAAAGTCATTTTAGTGTTTTAATCAAGACTTCAGTCAAATGTCACTATTTCTCAAAATGATGTTAGTTGGGATGTCTTGCCATCTTTGTTGACATAAATCCGGGTCATGTGACAGCGAAGATATCTATAAGTGAATTCTCTTGCGTAAACTTTATATTTGCGGCAAACGGCTTAAAATGTTTAACTTGGAAAGGAGCCAAATAGGCTTTTCACACCAAGCCCAAAACCGAGTTTTCGCCAAAACATACGAAAACTTTATCGAAAACATACATATTTCAGTTTTCAAAACGAGTCGTTTGCACTCGTTTTCCACGAAAGCTCCACGAAAACCACTTCCAGTTCCAATCGTTGGGTTGTTGGAACAAACACACCTTTTGCAATATTCTGCAAAATGGCTGATCGAACCAATGTTACAACTCACAACTTAAAACGATTTTCCACAGTTAATTTATGGGCTAATATTATTTTGAAATGCACTAAATTAATTTTGTTTGTTAATTAATGCGATCGAAATTTGTAATTACAAAAGTTTGCACCGAAGTTTAACGACTAAAGCTGCGATTACACGGCCATTTTTTCGAGTCATTTAAATGGCGCTCTGACGTAAAAATCTCGTCACAAAGCCGTCATTTAAATGTCGTTCCGTGTGATCGCCATTTTTGGGACAACATTTTCGGCGTCATTTAAATGACTAGGAAAATGGCAGAGCAAATGACATGAATTTTGTGCCATTTAAATGACGGAAAAAAATGGCCGTGTGATCGCTCTTCAATGACGCCTAGGACAAATGACTAATTTTCAGCTGTTGCGTCATTTAAAAGGCAGCCTCAACAAAATTACTGGGCACGAAATTCATGCTATGCCATTTTCTACGCAAATGACAAATGAAGCAGCATTTAATATTATATAGATAATGAAAGATTTGTTTTTTTTTTTGTAGCGAAGGGATGAGTCGCATCTGTGGTTGCTATTTTGGTAATAATACAAATAGTTTTTCTTGTAAGCCGAAGAAATGACGCTTGCTTTCATTTGAAATTTTAATTTTGTCTCGTGGCGAAAGGACGTGAAATTAATAAACCGGTTTAAATTTTATTTTTTGTGATTGTGTTGTTCGGTACCTACCTATTGAGCGTAATGGAAAACGAACCGTCGCCCTCAAGTGCCGACAATATGGACTATTCAGTGAACTATGCTATGAATTCCAAGACCAAAAAAGCAGTAGGGAAGCGGAACTGAAAAATTAGCCATTCGTGGAGTGACGAGGAGAATTCGCGTTTGATTGTGGCGGTGCAAAAACAACGGGCACTTTGGGATAGCGCAGTTCCCCAATACAAACTGCAGAATATCAAAACGGGAGTGTTTCTCTCAGGCAGTGCTTTTGATATGCTGGCAGGTGCAGCTGTTTGCTATCCAATGCTTAACCGAATGTAAAGCGATTAAAGATACCACCACACCATCCGAGAACCGTCCGTTACGATCTACATCGACATACAACAATTTGTAGTCAGCATCAGCTACTCCCATCTCCGCAATTTCCACCATCATCGCCAAAGTTCTTTTTGACATTTTTTATTTATTATCATATTTTTTTTTTTGTTTTCTATGCAATTTAAATTGATTAAAAAGGTGGCACGCATGTGTCCTTGCCGAAAGAAAAACACTAAACGACAGTAGCTATATTTTTCTCATTGGTCATTGGTGTCATTTGTCATTTAAATGAGGCAAGTCATTGCCATGTGATCGCCATTTTTCCGCTCATCATTTAAATGTCATCCCAATGGAGAATTCTAAGGCATACAACCTTTGTATATACATTCCATCAAAGACAGAAGAGAGTCACTGGTGGTATACACATACACTATATTATAAATTATAATACTACAATTTCGCACTTGGCCGGTTTTTTTTCATACTTAGGTTGGATGTAATTAACACACCCAAGTATTTATACTCTTTCACTACTTCAACGCGTACACCCTGATAGGACCATTTTTCGTTGCGTGAGTATCTTCCACCACCATTTCTAAAAATCATCATTTTTGATTTCGATAGGTTAACAGTCAAATTCCATTGATTGCAGCAACTTTCAAGACGATTGATATCTAGCTGCATCCCATTTACTGTCTCCGACAAAAACACTATACCTATCGTCCGCAAACTTTAACGCTGGTATCCGCACACCACCAAGTTTAATCCCTCCTTCTATACTTCCTTAACTATATCATTTCTAAACAAGATGAAGAGCATGACTGTGTTAAGATGCAACCTTGCTTAACACCCATTTGCGATCCGAATTCTTCAGATGTAATAGTGTGTGATGTCGTTGCCGAACTGACTTCGACAGCCGTTAACCGTGGGAATAGTGAACAGAAATGAAGTGGATGAGGGGATCTGCATAAACGACAGTTGAAATTATTCGTTTTAGTGTGAAATACACGATTTTCTGATTTTGACGTGGTCTTTGAGCCTTAAGATTTGAATCCCTAATATCAGAAACTGATTCTAGGATTTGATATTGCTTGGTTAGAAATGCGTTTAATTCTGAATTGACAAAACATTTTCAATATTTTAAATTTGAAAGAAATTCACACAACAAATACAAATCGAAACCCAACGACAAAAAATTTTCTAATGAATGAAGGAGTAAAAATCTCAACGAAAGCTTTTTTATAAGGAATAAAATTATCAAAGGCTCAAAGCTTTCAGTAATTTATTTCTCGATTTGGTATGAGTAGCGACACCTATTAGGTTAATGGTACTACTGGATTGGCGCTACTATAGGAATGTATATACAAAGATACAACTCGCACTGTCTGTCATTTGATTTTGGGACAAAAATGACGGTAATAGTCATTTCGTGTGATTGCCATTTTTTTCGCAAATGACCAATGACGAATCGTAGCTTGAATGGCACTCTAATACAACATTTTTTGCGGACGTCAGAGCTTCATTTAAATGACTCGAAAAAATGGCCGTGTAATCGTAGCTTTATGTCTCACAGCTGACTGAAACGTAAAACGAAAACTAGTCGGTCGTCGGTGGGAATGCATTGACGAGTTTTCGAGGAAAACACGGTTTTGGGCTTGGTGTGAAAAGCCTATTACAGAATCTGGCCCCAGCTTTCTGAACAGATGATGGGAGCCGCTTAGTTGCACATTTTCTTACTTTACTTTGGTTTGCTGAGATCGGAGCTTAAACAAACACACCTTATTTACTCTTCGTTTTGACGTTTATTGAAATTCATTCAAAACTGTTGAAGTTTTGTCAACAAAACCGTTACATGTCATAATATTTGTTGAATTTTATTAACAGGAAAGTAATGTACAAGGCCCACAAGTCTATTAACACTCAAGAATGCAGTAGTGGTAAATAAAACGTACAAGGACACATTTTCAGACCATTATGCGCGATCTGTACAAGGAGCAAGATGAAGTATTTGTAGTTCCAACCTTGAATTTGAAGGTGGCTAAGTATCATAGCCATAACCGATAGTAGAAATCGGTTTATACTACCAGTTGCGGGCTTGCGGCGTCCATTACCCCACCTGCATGGTGGAACATTTTAGCAACTCACCTGTCATGCGGCTCAATGGTCTAGGGGTATGATTCTCGCTTTGGGTGCGAGAGGTCCCGGGTTCAAATCCCGGTTGAGCCCGCTTTCTTTTTTTCTAAATTTTTATTGCTTGTCTATCAAGCTAATAAAATGTACGTCCGTTAATTAGTATCCATCAAAGCCCGAAGCAATCAATGTCACAGAGCGTTTCGAATCCCTTAATGAATCCATCAATCATTAGTGGATGAGATTTAATCGAAAACAAAAACCGTCCCAGTTTGTTGTGCGCTCACCATCGGCGCATATATTTCGTTGCCAAGATCTGCGCTAGAACTTGAAACTAGCTGTGAGCAACGGCCAAGTCTAGCCGGGTAATTAGTGACCGCATTGCCGCAGGAGGCTGTTCGTTGATCATCGTCCCATCAAAGGTCACTGCCTAGACAAAAGTGCTCTCCGCACCACTCTTTGGGGTAAACACTGTCAAGATCGATTAACATCATTTGCGTATAGATGCGCATCAATTGGCTGTACGCACTGCACTCATCCCAATTTGAAGCGACGAGATGGACCCACAAATTGACCACAAATCGAGCAGGCAACACACAAATCAAAAGATTTTAATTAATCATGATGAATGAGCAATGCGCATACGGCATCCTATGGGCATTGGCCAACAGCAGCCGCTTCTTTCGAACGGAATGCGCCTATAGAATATTCACTCTCATTATTAGTTCTTCCGCATGCCAGAACTTTGGGCAGAAGGAGGGCTCCCTCAGCTCTGAAAGTAATAACTCGCGGCTGCAACGACAACGCAGGCACACGCACTCATGTGAAATACGAAACCAAATGCAGGAGCAGACGCAATAGACACCACCAGAGCAACCCGACCCAGTCCATGTCCAATTGAGTTGGTGGTGTTTGCTTCATTCAGTGCTGAACGCAATCCTCGTTCGGTATGTAGTAGGGGGCGTGTGGGCTTCCGTAGGACCATGCAGCACCAGCATCGCTACGCTATGCGCTGTCTAATTTGAGACCGTTTAATCGGTATTGAATGCGACGCAGAATTAATTTATTAGGACGTCCGTGTGTGCCAAATGAGAACACAAATGCGGTTCGGTGTAAATTTTGAGGGAGCCCAACTACAGGGATGTAGCGCACGGAGTCTACGTACGTGTTGTCGTGTAATTTGTATAAAGGGAGACGGGCGTGTGCCCTGATTTCGGTGCCGCCAGCAGGCCTGATGAGAATCTGTTTGTTCGTTAAACTGCATGTTCGTTTAATTGTTTGGCTCGGGGGTGGGGGATATACACTCAGTATTGGACAGATCCTCAAAGGACATCACAATGTAGAGAGGAAGTTCCGTATTCGGTGACACGGAATTCCTTTTGCGAGCGCGGGCGGGGGTGACAATCTGGTGACATTTGTCGACTTTATTTCGAACAAGTGTTGCATATATGGTGGGCGGGGATTGTGGGTCCTTCATTGATTTGCCGTGGTTGCGCTGAAGATTAATTGCTCTGGGGCAGAGTGTGAAAATGTTTCCAGTTCGAGTGCGATGATTGCCGTAGGATGGAAGTTTGTTGTCTTGTTGCTCGCTGCTGATATCTAGAGGGGGGAGCGCCTGTTTCCCATTGGAACTATAAGTATGGCTGTGAATAGTGAAATATGAGTGTCCTTAAAACTTGAGTACTCCCATTCCAGTGGGAATCGCGCCCTTAAAATCGATACCGAAAGAGACAAACGTCAACTACCCCACTACAAAGTTACTATAATTGGCAACAAAGTAGCCCGCTGTGTGCATCCTTCGCGTCCAATTAATTCGCCCATCCTCAAGTGGAACATCTTCCTTTCGAATAAGATGATAACTCCTCGCAACGACACCACTCGTACACACCGAACGACATTTCCGACAGCGAGTTTTTGATTGAAGTGCGGTAAGCTGAAATCGACGCCAACTTGGCACTAAGCTCAAAGCCAACCAACAAATAACAACCAACGATCTAGTTTCGACCGAACAGAACTGCGACTGACAATCGGTCGTTCAACGTTCATTTGCACCCATCCCGCCAAAGGTGGCGCAGCGATCAGTGTGCAACGCAAACTACCAACAACACTATAGACCAGCACCATCATTGTCAACGCCGGCATCATCATCGTTATCGTCTTTGACACATTAGAAGACACCCGCAGTTGGGTAACCCGATCCGCCCTATACCAGTCGATACTAGTACTAGTTGCTGGTGACAAGACCTATAGACAATGCAGCTTCACCATCTGGACCGTTCGAGTTGAAAAACTCCGAAGACCGTTATGAACATCTCGTCGTATGAGATTTATGAAAGTGTAACAACAGCTCTTGGGAAAGAAACACAGACGCGCTCGAAGATCATAGGCCCTACCGATTAGATTTGACAATATTTGCGGCCAACCGATTGGCAATGTACGTAGGTACCCAACCGATAACCTAACCCGCCAATATGTGCGGTTCGCAAATGACGTTGGAGGCTCTCTTTTTGTCACGCATCTGACGAGTGTCACCGTTCAGTATCGGATGATAGCGTTCAGGCGTTCAAAGTGGAAGCCATCCAAGTGTCACCATCGATTTTCCTAATTTTTTTCTTTTGCAGATTTGCCTCTTGGTAACATGTGGTGGATCGAAGAGAGATAGCTCACCGTGTGTAGATCAGTTGCGGTAGATCAATTTCGATGGAATTTCCCCCGAAGATTACAGCGTTTAATGCGTGCCTAAGTGATTCGGATGGCAGCGTACAGCCTACTAGCTAATTCGGTAGCAAAATCGTCATTCTCATGGGTGCGCGGAGATCGTGATGTGGCGACAACGACGACGACGACGCCGCCAACAGCCCATTCTAGAGCAATTTGTTGCCACATTTATAACAAGGTTGCATATGGCGGCAACGCGCGGTACAACGATTGTTTTTATTGGACTAACCGCAGGTTTTTACTATCGATATGAGATTCGATACACGATTTCAAAGAATAAATTGAGTTGTCGCCTGCTTGGCGTCTGTTATAATGGTTTTGTGGTTCAACACTTTGACGCTGGACATTGTTGACAGTTGTCGGTCAGAGGTTTTTGTTATTTGGTATGGGACGGTGATTCGATAGGAATATCAAAATATTGAACGAATGTCAAAACTGCGGTTGTTATAAGTGGATTTTAAAAGCACCCATACTTACGTCAGTTCCAAAATCACTTAAGTCGACAACTGACATTTCAGATCATATAATGTCAAACGTAACATCTCCCGGTGCGAATCACCAGTCGAACCCCCCGAAGTTTGTCCGTCATATCGCCCTATTTGTGTTCCGAATACAACCATTAAACTCTTTAACGGCATTTATATGGCATTTCGCTAATGACGCAGGACACCCCAAGAAGGCCCATAAATTAATTGATCTTCCTTACTCGTAGTTGGTTGCGGTTAAAATTCGCATTAGGAATCCCAAATGCGCATAGCATGTTTACCAAATACCTATATCTCAACATTGTGTACGTCAATAAAAGAAATTAATACTAATTAGGCCTGAACGTCATTACTTCCTGGGTTATGTCTTATGTCATCGGACTCATTAATGGACCGATTATTATTGTGAACATGAAAACGTAGGAAAAGGTTAAGGAAACGTACCGACGATTTTAGAACCTGCACTGGGATGTTGATATTTGTTTTTTTAAGCATGAGGTTCTTACGAAATTTTGTAAAACAGAACTTCCACTATCATTCTCGAAATACTGTGGAAATCCCAGTGACGGAACGTTTGAACTTCGAACTAGTGACATCTAGCAAGGCCATGACCCCGAAATGCACACAGCGAATTTAATAAAGAAACACCGGTTTTCGTGTTTCGACACACGACTAAGTAGTTGGGGTATACCTACAAGAAATTGAAAAAAAAAAAAATATATCCAACAGTGTCCATTGTGACCTACAGGTAATAAAAGTGTCACTACATAAAAATCATTGTGGGTAGAGCCCAATTCCATTTTGTGTGATTTTCGATGGGGGCTTACCAACAAGAGTTTCTAGTTTCGACTTTAAATTTACTGGGTTCACAATAATTATAAGTAATATACAAATTTCCCAATTGTGAGCTCACACAATAGGAAAGTCGAGACTAGAATTGGTTACCCGAATTTTAATTGCGACAGCTTCTACTTCTGACTCTGTTTGGTAACATTTGTTTAACTTGTGCATTTTTTGTCTCACAGAAATCGATATCGGTCAATTTATATAACGAAAAGAAAACCGCCTTCGCATTTAGACAGAAATAGCGAAAATTATTTCTTCTATTAAATTCCACACCTTCATGATCCCATAGACATAGAGGAACTGTAGGTTTTGACAGAAAAGTAATCGAAGAAAATAAAAAATGTCAATTGAAAATTGAAATTAAATTAATTTACAAAAATAGACGCAATTTCGTTCGTAAAGTCTAGCCTGGACACTAAACATGATTTTTAGTACCGCAAATCATCAAATTTCATGTTCAAATCGGTTTGAAAACTAATTTCGTTTGAATTTTAGGACTTTTCAATAAATTGTGGGGCTGTACATGAATTAAACTTGCTCATCGAGGTACGTTATTTGTCTATGGGGGCAGCATATTAAACATATTTTATTCTACTCAACAGCCAACATCCGATTTCACTGATGTCGTTTTCCATTAGTTTCACTCGGGGATCCACTAATTCTGTAGTCCAATGGAACAAGAAAACTACTTCTGATTCTGATTGAATCCACAAAAGTATTTGTGAAATGCCAAAAAATAATCTATGGCAGCTGACTTGTACAGAATAGAACGGTTTCGGAAGTGATTTTTTCTATTCCAGACGCTCCTGGACGCTTCTTTTTACGCAATGGAAAACGACATAAAGCGCCCATTTTTGAGGATGGGGACCTTGACTGTTCTGACGAAAGCAAAGATTCCTATCGTAATGCCGAATCGGAATAGTAGTAATTACCACCATGGAGTAGTAAAAAATCCTACCTGTATTCATAATAAATATTTTTAACAGGATACCTATAGGTGCTGATCACAAAATGTCATCATGACTATTGATTTGCTTTTTGTTTGCCATTGGATTTGTTTTGGTGTAGGTAGCTAAAGGTGTGTCCAGACCAACGAAACATATCATAAACATTTATAATAAATGTTTCATAAATATTTCATTAACATTTATAACAGAAAAAAATGTTTATGAAACGTTTATTAAATATTTCGTTGGTCTGGACACCAATGAAACATTTATGAAATGTTTATGAAATGTTTCGCAGTTTCCCATTCGTGATGGGAAATAATTTTTGTTTCACATGTTTCCAGGCAGAAAGTAGGCGCTGTTTTGTGAATTTATGTGAATATAAAAATTAAAATGTCAAAAAAAATCTTGGAGTAGGTAATGAGGAAGTTATCTATTCATTTAATTAAATTATCTTTTTATTTTTTAAATTTTTTTTTTACGATAATGAAGCACGCTGCTAAAAATTCTACCGCTTTAGAGTTCATCATTATTTAGTGCAAAAATGGATAAAAATTAAACATTTCATAAATGTTTCAAAAATGTTTCATCGGCGTCCAGACTGAAAGAAACATTTAAGAGATGTTGAATAAATATTTATGAAATGTTTCTGAAGCAAATCGGAAACATTTTATAAACATTTAATAAACATTTATTAAACAAATGTTTCACTGGTCTGGACAAACCTTAAGATGTCAACAAGCGAAAAAAAGTAAGCAAAAAAGTATGCTTTGGTTTTAAAAAATAAAAACAAAAATGTCTATTATTAACAGAATAAAAAAAAATTGGAGTCAGGAAGAGACGAAGGCTCTCCT
This sequence comes from Cheilosia vernalis, assembly GCA_949126925.1. Lineage (NCBI taxonomy): Eukaryota > Metazoa > Arthropoda > Insecta > Diptera > Syrphidae > Cheilosia > Cheilosia vernalis. The sequence goes on from OX421358.1 coordinate 13,298,283, forward strand.
GCAGTTTTATTCTGCTCGGAAGGAAGAGTTTGAACACAGCAGGAGGAAGAAATTTGCATATCAAAACGTTCTGGAGGACATGATTTCGGCTGGAATTGCTGTAAGTTTGAAATTTATTTTTATTTTTTGATAAGTTTTTCAACCAGTTAATATGTAGGAATCATACACAACAGCATCACATTTGGAGTCGAAAATTGCAGGTTTGCTAAGGGCATAAAAAATTTGCAATAGATAATGCGAAGAGGACTGGTGCAGCTCCGTGTGTTGCTCCTTTCATGGATGATATGGAGGAAATATTTGGGTCCAAGCCCATTATAACCAACCAGCACACGCGGAACGTGGGAGCCGCAGGTGTTGTGAGTATTTAAATAAGAGACATAAATATTTACGATATTAAAAAAAAAAAAACAAATTAGTATTGGGTACTACCAAATTGTAGTTAAAGCTGGAAAGTGCAGCCTTTTTCATTGTACTTTCTATACAATTTATATTTTATTTCAATGTGATACGGCCTAAATCTTTTTATTTACTTGCTTTTATAGGATTTGGAAACTCATGCTGTTGAAGTGATTCAGCAACCAACCGAAAGCGAGTTCGAGGAAGAATGGCTTGACAGCGACGATTTTGCTATTCCTGCCGAAGAGCAGCCAAATACTTCTTTGTCTTCTTCAGCCTCAGCAACAAGACCATCAAGGCGAAGGATGACTCGTGCTACGTACTTCGAGAGGCGGCTAACGATAAAACAATTGCATTCGGAGCAAAAGGAACTTCAATTTCAACAGTTTCGAAAGGACCATGAAAATCAGCTTAAGGAAAAAATGGATTTTCTGAAAGAAATTTTTAAAAATAAATAAATGGTATTATTAGCATATTTGTGTTTTTGTTACGTTTTTATTTTTCAGGTTGATTAATTAAAGGTAGGTATAATACATCATATAAAATCATATTATGTTATGTTCACGCAAATGATTGAAAAGCATTTGGCGGCGATCTGTAATTGGATCCAGTGATGGATTTTCATGGTTGTTTTCTGTTTCTGTGATTTCAGGATTCTGATTTTGGTCATCCATAATTATGCATATATTATGCAACACACATGCGCTCACTACCAAATCTGTCACCATCCGGACAGATCTTTGTTCAGTGAATTTCAAAAGACGTCTAAACCTTCCTTTAAGCAATCCAAACGCATTTTCCACTACAATGCGAGTAGCAGAATGGACGTAGATGAACGACTTTTGTTGGTCAGTAAGTCTTCCATTATCTTTGTAGTGTGGAACGATCCAATTTGTAGAAGGATATGCGGAATCACCAAGGATAAAACTATTTCGTGGAAATAACATTGTACGATTATTTTCGGCTTTTCTGTACAGCTCTGATCTTCGAAGAACTCTACAATCGTGAAGAGATCCTGGTTCCCCACAACAGACGTCAATAATTTTTTTGTCTGCATCCACAGCTTGCAAAATTATGCTGAAATTTTGCTTTCTATTGTAATAACAACTTCTATTTTCTTTTGGGGCTGATATAGTGATGTGTGTTGAGTCTATGACACCGATAACTCCAGGTATTCCTTTCTTTCTCTCAAACAATGCCATATTTTCTATAGCTGCATCACCTTGAGGCCATTTTACATATCGTGGGCTAACTGATATCAGCCACTTGCACACTCGATTTACTGCCAACCACCCGGAAGACTTTGGGACTCCAAACAAATTTCCCAACTGCCTATAGGTAACTGTGTTGCTTATATACCAGACATACATATAAATTTCTTTCTTGCATCCAATTTTCGATCGGCCTCCATGATGAATGAAATTTGGTGATAAACCAGACTGCGAATAATTCGCTGTGGAAAAACAAAATTTCAAAATATGTTTCATGAAACAGGAAAAAGGCAAGTCCTACAAACTAAGTGCTCCAAAGTTGAGCGCCGCAATCTCAAGTGGGACTTGAAATCATCTTCGTTGTACCCATCTATAACTTCCATAAAATTGGAGACTCTTGAATGGATCTTGTTCTCTTCTGCTGAGTCCTCTGAACTAGTGCTGCTGTCCCCGAAAAATATGTACTCAAATGCTTCAGTCGCTGAGCTTGTTGATAGTCCCATCAATTCACTTAATAACTATATTAAAATTAAGTTATATGATTTGAAGTAAAAGTAAATTCGAAAATACTTACAGTTTTCTGCAAATTATTCATCTCGACAAATTTAAATTTTGAAAATGTCTTGCTTGTCATATTCATACTTGTCAATAGAACAGGCTGCCAACATTTTTGATAAAACCTACTGTTCAGAAAGCTGCTGGGAATCGTTTAAGTGCACATTTTCCTACTTTACTTTGCTTTGCTGAGATTGAAGCTCAAAAAAACAAGCCTATTATCGTTCTTAGAAATAGAAAGAAACAATACTCGGCTCTGAAAGTCTCGTTTTATTAGTTCTAAATACTATTAAGCATTTCAGGAATGAAATAAATCATAGCTTGCTATTGTGACTCAATTTGATCAGGGTCTGCTGCGAGTTCCAATTTACCGTCGATGTGAAATAAATGAACTAAAATTGTAATAGGATTTGACAGATGAAGCAGGGGAAAATTTAAGACATTAAAAATGCTAGAAAGTAAAGTACTACAAATCACAAGAATTTTTAATCTCTCAAATTTTCCCCTGCTTCATCTGTGAAATCCTATAACAATTTTAGTTTACTTATATATAAACCAAATAACAATTATAGCTTTAAGTTGATTAACCGATATTTGACTGTCCTAATAAATGAACACCATTAGACACCTTTAGACATTCGGACAAATTCACCATGTGCACATAAATAGTGGGAAGCCCAAGGTTTCCGAAATAATTAGGTAAATGAACAATAAATTCTAATTCAGTCAGCTAAGTACGATGCTCGAGCTTAGATTTAGCCCGGATACAAAATTCTCTCCAAAACTTAGGTCAGCTTAATTTAAGGGAATTTTTTCCGCCGAGTGGTACGAAGCTCGAGCTAAAAAATCTATTTTTTGTATCAGAATGTATAGGTACTCCATGCATCTGTCATTATTTAGGGCGCCCGTAAAAGGTGTTGACACATTTTCTCAATCTACATTTTGACAGATTATTGTGGTATGTTGTTCTGCATCGTTTTTGTGTTGGGGAAAAGTAGGTACACAGGGGTGAGTTTTTTTTTTAATGAGTTCAAAAAATCTGAAATGGTTGAAATCTTAGAGAAGGCAAAGAAGAATTAGGCTATTATTTTAGCTAATGTTTGGAGGGAGAAGTTGGAGAGCAGCTAAAATTTAGTTTAGCTCCAGCAGCTTACTAATCATAACAATAAACAGCTGTAACTCGCCTCATTGTTAATTGTAACTGATTGGTTTTGACAGATGCCACTTAAGATCTGATTTATTCAGCGGTAACACGAATCTAGGTATTTCCTAACTTAAAGTAAAATCGAAAGTAAAATCTTACGATTTGGACTATGATTTGATTTTGTGCCAAAAGTTTAATCTAAAGTGTTTGTATTTTAACTGACATTGGGCCGTACTAAAAACAAATTTTAGTCTCGACATTAAATTTCCGGAAGCGGACAATTGCGAAATTTGTACGGCAAATATGGCCACTATAAGCTACTTAAATTGAAAGCAGGAACTAAAAATGTATATTTATAAGGTCCATTGTTTATTTTACCCAAAAACTAACTTTTTGGTTGAACAGAGGCCTTTGAGGTAGTGTTAGGAACACAATGGCCCTTCGCAATAAAAATGTTTGATTCGATTTTAAATTTTACTTCAATCCAAAATCAAATCAAATTTAAGGTCGGGGCTAAAATTTGTTATAAGTACGGCGCATTATTTTGGTAAATTATTAAGCAGACATTGCATACGTTTTCATTGAAAAAAAGACCATTCTACGTATCGACCTTATTAAAAATTGCATAAAGTCGGCTTCTCAGCGGAGTAATTAAGAAAATCGTTAGATAACAATGGAGTTTTTAAAATTTCAATAACAAGTGGTAAGCATTCAAAAAAATGTAAATGTAAAATACATCCATGTAACAACCCTGTCATAGAGACCTCTCGGGACATTTCTCGTCGCTGCTTTCTGACACACTGCCTCGACTAGTTCATCCATTCAATTAAAAACTTTTTTGTAATTGGCAATAGCACATACATTTTGCAAAATTTCAAGACAACTAGTAGTAAAAGCTAAAAAAAAACATTAAATTTAAAATATTTGCCGGCGAGTTCAAAGAAATATTTACAGCGCAGCCGTCCGGCCAGTGAACTCGTTTCGAAAGCATTTCTATTAAATCAATTCAAAAATATTTGAATGTTGAATGTGCTTAGTATAAGTCAATTGACAAAAAAACTCTTCAGGGACGTACCGAAATCTAAAGACGTTCTATTGGGCCTGAATGAGTTTATATAGAATTTTTATTGAATAAAAGCGATTCTATTGTTCGCCTAGTTTGAATAGTGCGCTTGACTTAAGTAAGTAAGACACCCCACAAAGGTCCCCAAATAAATTGGTGGCATTTAGTTTCTTGCGGTTAGAATTCGCATTAAAAACCCCCAATGCGCAACATGCCTACAAAACACCTCAATCAACATTGTTGTGACTAATGTCAATGTACGTCAAGACCAGAAATCACTGGTCATCTGTCGGCATAACCATTTGAAACAATGATTCGCCAACCATGGCGCAAACTGTTAATCTAGCATAATCCGCGGGAGTCTATGCCGCTGCAGTAGCACTTTCATGGAAGGTTGTGTTTGCTAATTTGTCATGATCGTCATGGCGTCGCGTTAGGGCGAAAGTGATCCGTACACAAATTTGTTATTGTTTACTCGAGTAGCAAGCTGGACGGGCAAGACGCCAGCGCAGCACAACACATCTACTGGGGTGACAGACAATTTTATTTACAAAGTGGGATAGATGTCTTTGATCAGTTTCGGCTGACGAGACACTTTGATTGAGGTGTTGAAAAGTTCAACGACGCGCAGATCAAGATATAGATTTATGTTCTTCTTAGGTCTATGCCAATTGTTTTCTCTGTTTTTCTTCTCTTTCTTTTTTGCCATCTAAAGACAACTGAATGAGGTAGATTTTAAGAGGCTTAGTAATTGTGGTAAGTGCAGTGTTATTATAGGTGGAATTTGGTGGACCGAATAAAACTTGCGTGTGTTTCCGAATAAATTCAGTCCGTGTTCTGTTTTTAAACCAGAACAACACATTTGTGACATGACAATACAATTATTATTATTATTGTTGATTGTTAATTGAGAGTTTGAAATAGCTTTCCAGTGTTTTGAATTGATATATAAAATTATATTTTATCGAAACTACGACTCTTTCCAAGAGTTTCGCAATTTTTTGAGCGTTTTTCCTTATCTCCACTGTTCTGGAATCAATTGCAAGACAGTGACAGAATAATAACCCACAGAAGGACTGTTGTAAAATAGGTTCCCGAAATTTTAGAAGACTCAAATATGTGCCAGTATAGAAAGCTTTTTTGAGTATGGAATAGTTTATTTGGTCCTTCAAAAAATTATAGAAGTCATTTAATAATAGAGTGGGCTCATAAGGAAACCGCGCTTAACAACTATGTGCCTCCAAACAGTTTGATACATTTTTGCGGGCCTTAGATTCTTGTTCTCATACATTCTTTTAAAACCGTAAGTACCTTTGTTGCCGCTCCCAAGTTGCTAAGCTAAGCGTATGAAAGTCATTTCGTGGCAATAGATTAGAAATCCGTTTATGTGTTTTTCCTTTCCATATTTTGGTCGGCCATCTTGTTTTCGTGGTAGGAATTATGGGAAAGCCACGCATGTTGATATTTTCATAGCAATGGCTTTCTCTTTATAAAAAAAAATGGCTTCCGGAAGTGATAAACCGGCAATTATTTATGGATTTCGTATAACTGATTGATGAACTGTTGGTTTTATTTACCGACACTAATTACCACTACATCGTGTGGGATATACGATTTGGAAGTCCAACCAAAAGCACCTTTGTATTTTCATACCAAAAGGAGTTCCGTGTTTTACTATAAAAAAGAACTGTGGTCGTAGAGGCATAGTGCATTTTGTTTTTCAATAAAAAAGTACTAGATTAACTGCATTTGCGGTTAATGCCTAATACGGACCTGTTTCGGAACGAAATTTTCCGGTGGTCCCCAATTGGACAGCTTAACTTGTGCTAAAAGGCAGCGGAAAATAAAATGCGGAGAGTTCCACCAGCTGACACACAACTAGTAGCGTTACTAGCACTGTCTATTTATCTCCGATTTGGATACTAGAACTTTTCGCTGGCTCCTTAAAACTTACATTTGGGAATTGTAATAATTTAGACAATTTGTACCTTGAAGTTTGGTGATTTTTAGGCTCCTTAGGTATTTATACAAAAAAATACATACTTGAATAGCGAATTCTTTTCACATAAGTCCCAGTTAGATACATATAGCCATACCCGCACGTAAACGAAACTGTAAACATTTCCTTTTGCTTTTTTTTACCACTTAAACTTGATGGTTGAACTCAATTTTGGTTTTCAAATGTTGCTTATGAATTATAACGTTATTTTATCAAACAAAAATTAGCAAATTATATTTAAATTTTCTAGAAAAAGAATTTGTAAATTTTCCCGTATGAACAAATTTTTCCGCTCAACTTCTCAGTTAATTTCACAAAAAAAAAAAAAAGAAATCATTCCACTGAAATACTTAAATTCTTACTGTTCCATGTGTCAGGAACTTTTTTTCTGATATAATCCAATAGGTGGTAGTTGATTTGTCTTAATAGTTTTCGTAGAGAACAGTTTTTCTGTCAGATTTTTTGCTTTGGCCGCCTATTTTTAATTTATCCTCGTCTTTAAAAACAATTTAATAAGTGTGCCAATTAATTACAACAAAAAATGTGCATTTTTGAACTTCATAATATTTGAGTTTAGTTATTTTTTGCGCCAAAATTTTCCAATTTGGCTCCATACCTCTTATAAAAGCTGGCAGCACTGCAGTACAAATGTCAAATTTTCGCAAGCAAATAATGTCCCGGACATCATGTTAGACATGACCATATTACTTTAGAAATTAATTCCTGTAACAGTCGTATGGACCTCGTCTACCTAAGTTCAAATATCAATTTTGTTTGAAATCGTTGCAGCCGTTTTCGAACATATCAAACTGTTATGAACATTTTATTTATGGAAAGTTCCATTAATATTGAGGTTACCTTGATAAAAACCGTCCTCCAACTGTAGACCACCAAAGAGACAGACAGATGGACAGAATTTTGCCACCCACATTTTGGGATCCTCTATCATCCTCATGGCTGAATTGATTAAGATCTCGAGTTCGAAATTTTGTACGAAAACAATATCTTTCTCTTGCTACGTAATGGAGAAAGTTAAAAACCTAAACACGCTATCTCTCGCCTATCATAGCAGCAAATAAAAACTCCGGGTTCATAATTTTAATACCCAACGAAATCCCCTCAAAGTGCGTAAGTTTATGTGAACTTTTCAAAAAAAAAAAAGTTCCTGTAGTAGCAGCTTACAAAAATCGCAAAACAATAAAAACTACACGCAAAAATAATAAATAAATAAATAAACACAGACAAACCAATTTACGGCAACGATACCTACTTCGCATTTAGCAAAACTAAATACGGCATTAGATAAGTAATCAATCGGTGCCACGAAACGCACAAGTTGCGTAGTTTTCGGCACCCATTAGAGTTCATTGACTTGTGCACAAGTTGGCCCAGTGGCCCGTTCCGCCCCCACCCCCGTCCATCCATCGCTTGTGCTCAAAACATTACGCTCGGCTAATAAAACAAATTCGTTTTTCTATAATTAGGAATAACTTTTATTGGTGTTAATTCTACCGCTACCACTTGGAATCGGCTTTTGTAGTAAACCAGCTTCAGTGTTAGTAGCACGACTCATTTTATGTTTATTTTGCGAGTACCTACTCGCAGTCTTATCGTCTGTCCCCAATACTGAGACTGACTACCGCCATGACATAGGTATAGGTAATGAATTAAGTAAATTTGAAAAATGTTCTCACGATCGTTTCAGTGAGGCATGGACGGCGATTGACATTCCATTCAACTTGACTTGGCGCACTGAATGGAGGTTCTCTAGACTCTATAGTAGATGTATCATGGTAGCGCAAAAGCTTTAATTTTCGGTTTGCTCGTTTTGGAAAGCTACAAACACCCACTCCACTGGCTGTGCCGGACCATGCTGACTTTGAACTTGAAAATAAAAATAAAAGACATACAAGAAGGCTTCTAATGGGGATACCATTTATTTGTTGTACCCTATAATTGGAAGTTCACCACAGAAGATATAAAATTTAGAGAATTTTAAGACCTTTACAACCTAATCGCGTAATGTGCTCCTATTATTAATCCTGTCTGCATTCTTTTTTTAAGCCTCTCTAACTAATCTGTGCTGTAAATTTCTCATTTTCCAATCTTTCCTTAATATCTGCAATTGCCCCGTTTTTATAGCTAAGGAACTTTCACCCGCCACTTCTTATTCGTCCTTGGAATTCTGTTTATTTATTTTGTTACGTTTTCTTGTTAAGAAATTGGTTTGACATACGGTTGAGCCCCACAATCTTAATAAACTTTGGATGGTATCTGTTTTTCAAGTTTTCAATGTTCGATTTGAGAATTCGCACATAGGTAACAAAAATAGCTTTCGCTTTGCCAAGTTTTTTCACCTCCGAAACTACTGTAGGGAAATGCTTTAAAAATATTTGTTAGTTTTGAACCTCTTTTCTTGTGAAGTGTGGCCTTTTGCAAATATAACTCCCAGAAGATAGCTTGACAGAGGCACTTAGATTCAGAGTAAGTTCTATCTATCCTTTGAGACCGGTATACCTTTGACGACTCATAAATATATATGGCAAAAGAGTTGATCGGTCCGAAAGGGCAGGTTTTAAGCAAGATTTTCCAGATTCTATATATCAAATAGCTACCACACAATCTTTGTAAATAAAGCTTTTAAAATTTTGCCGCATTGAATACATAAACCGCGGTACTAATAATCATTTTTAGTGTCCAGGCTAAATTGACCGAACTCACAATGGGGAAGTTTACCATACAAAATTGGATATTGTGACCTGGAAAATATTTAGTGTGAATGTTAAAAATGATTATTAGTATAAAGCCCAAAGTCTTCAAGACGACCACTTTCACACCAAGGAACTCTGCGGACAGCTTTTACACACCACACCCTAGTCCTCTCCTTTAGGGATCGAATTATAAGTAGGTTGTGGGTAGGACAATAGCCAGAGGAAGGTCGCACTGAGACGCCCAAGGCCCAACTATCATTGTACTTGTCGCAGATCAACAGAATTTGTTCTGAGATCCTCCATTCTATTTTTGCTACTCTTGTAGACATGTTTTTTAATTCGCTTTAACTACAACAGAGTCAGCCATCTTGTTTTAACGGATTTTAATATATGCGATTGTGTTAGTTAGAGAGATTTTTTGACATTTCTTTTGAATTTCCATATACCAATGCGGACGTTCAAGTATCTAGTTTAGTAAGTCTGACATCAGCTGTCTGACTTGATGTATGTCAGTTTTGATTGAATAAGATCGGCCATGAACAGCTGTTTTATGGAGGGACAGCCGACGAACCTAGTCAAGAACTTCGTGACTGAGTACTAAGTTGACAGTTCGGTTATGTGGAAAAGTGACGTTCCCGACCAATCTAGTTTTTGCGCTCAGATCACATATATAGTCCAGACCAATCAAGTTGACTTAAGATAACTAGGTTTTCGAATGTGCAAAATATAAGCGAAGCTCATAGTTTAAAAAAACAAAAGTAAAGAACTGTTTTCTCTCTCTCTCTCTATCTCAAAAAAAAAAAAAAAAAATGCCTCTGGTTGGAAAATGCGATTTTCACTTTAGCTATTTATGTAACTGACTTCTAGAAGCATAAATAAAAATTGACCAAAGCTGACAGACTCAAATTGGTTAGGTAAACTGAGAATACATCTTCAAAATCTCGAGTTCAGTTTATGAGCAAGAAAACGGCTCTACTCTATTCGTGCTGTTATTCCCTAAAAATCTTCTTTCCATTTGTTTGTTCTTAATACAAAGCTCAGCCATAGCACCGCTCCATCACCCTATACACAGCAAAATACAAAAGTTCCAAACTCTAATCTACGACACCACCACAGCTACATCCTAAACAGCTGTCATAACCACATACGTCACTCATCAGGCCCCTGGACTATATCCAAAAAAAAACTAGCTTTAACTACATCAATGAACTTTTGTACACATTTTTTTTTGACAGGCAAATGACGTGCGACGATCATGTGAATTGTGAACCCATCACAGTCATTACCCGTACGTAGCTGGAAACAGAGCTTTTTTACCGCTGTGAATTTTCCACAGCTAAAAAAAAGTCGCTCAATCGAAGCAGTTCCCCGACCTACCTGCTCCAAGTCACGTAGGCCTTGGGAATAGTTATATACTGTTGCTACCAGTGACGGTGGTATTTTGTCAGTTCAGCATAAAACGCCAGCACACTTATGCTAACTTATGTAGGTAACGCACAACTCAACATGCCAACAAGAGCGAATTTCGCTGATAAGCAAATATCAGCTGGTGGTGTGCTCTATGTCTCCATGGAACAGGGTACCGGCCGGCTGATCGCGCAAAATTGACTTTCAAAAATCCGATCAAGTCCAGATTGCCGTTCAATTGGCGGCTCGGCTTAGACCGGTACCAAAGAGAGAGGCGTTTGTTTTTCGCAAACGTGTTCCGACGACAATTTCGAGCTTTTGACACAGATTTGAGGCGAGAACTGCGTTTTGGGGTGTGCGGCATGATCAGTCAGCTGCTGATCAATTTCCCTTTTGATCTATGAAGCTTGTACCGGTTATTCAGACCTATGTGATGGATTTTTTACGATCTTGAAAATTTATGTTAATCGCGCGTGTGTTATGGCATTTGAAATATACAATCGAGCGTTTTTCTTTTTATGATACTGTTGTAACTCTTTATGGTCGATTATGATGGGAGAAAGGTCTCCAGATGGAGTTGGTGAAGTTTGTTTTAATCTCGAATTACCTGCATAGATTCCATTGGAATGGCACTTTGCTGTCGGACGCAGTTTTATCGCCGTCAACTTCAATTTGAGTGACTAGCCAGGCGAGACTGTAGCCCAACACTGAGACGGCCGAAGAACTAAATTCATTTGTGAGTTCATGCTCTATGAGCTGCGCTGGCAAGTGACCAAGAACTGCAGGCACAGCATTCCGTTGACATAATCATTATCTTGGGCCGCAGCGTTACAATGTAAGATTTTGAAAAATTTTCCAAACATTTCGCTGACAAGTTTTGTTTCTGTGTCGACATTTTTCAAAAAAAAAACTATTTTTGGCTGACGATATATAAACAGTTGCCGGTGATTTATGAGCCAAGTGATCTCACGCACCCGCGATTTCGATTTGTTTTTGCGGCAATTTTCTTTCTTTCTTTGATTGAATGGGAATCTTATATAGGTCGAGTTCTATTTCGAGAGAGGGTCGTTATTCATTTTGGTTGCAGACAGGGCGGGTATTGATTGACATCGACCTGGCGGTGACTGCAGTTGCTGTGACTGTAACCACACGTCAATTATAGTGGGCTTGACCTTCGACTGTTTCACTTTTCATTGGACCTTAAGCGAGGTATAAAGTCAAGGATTTTTTCAAAACGAAAATCCTGTTTGTCTGTATTTCTTATTTAAGCTTTGCCCACACAAGACTTCCAGCAGCTCATTAAAATACCAGCTTGTCAAATGAGCAAATAAATACGCACATAAACAGAGAACACTACCAAACTACATATTTTCAAGTTCAATAAACAGTCCGATTCCATGCGAATTCATTCAGTTCTATTTGAGTGCAACATGTATTGAGTAATCGCCACCCACTCAAGCCGCATTCCCCTTGAAGTGCAGTTGTGTATGTTTATTGCCGTATCACCTTTATTATCCGTCAGATAAGATGCGCGAATAAAAACACGAAATTCCCGCATTTACGTAAATCTACCCCGCACTCACATTTAAAGCGGCCTCGTCATTTTGATGACTTCGGGGTCTGGTTCTGTTGATGACATCTAATTCATTTTGATAGCAAAAATATAGAATGCTTCTTGATTTGAGTCACGTAGGCCATGGTCGTTGGTAGCATTCACTGTGGGCGGTGGGGTGGGCTGGCAATCTTGCAATTATCTTGCACTTTCTATTACCTATCCTATAATATTGCAATGGCCACGTGCGAGATTCCAAGCGGAAAACATACGATACACGCAATCAGTTTGCGCCAGGGGGTTGCGCTGGATTCATGTCTGATAATGAATGTGAAAATAATGATGTATACAGTATACGTCATAAGCGTTGTATTAATAATGTACAATGGGAGTTTTAATATTTATAGGCTAAGAAAGAGCTATGTGAATGGTTGGCAGGTGGACATAGGCGAAGTTTGAATAATATATGTGGAGACCACATATTTCAACAGTTAACATTACAGTCGAACTTTCGTCACTGACTCTAATGTCGTTTTCCATTGGTTTCAATCGGGTATCCACTCATTCTGTAGTCCAATGGAACAAGAAAACTGCTTCTGATTGAATCCACAAGAGTATTGGTGAAATGCCAAAAAATAATCTACGGCAGCCGTCAGTTGACTTGTATAAAATACACAAACTACACTTGTGTGAGTGCTTCTTGAGTGGATTCTGACTTCAAATCCAGAAGCGAAATTCTCTCCTCAGAATCACCAGAAGAGTATTTTTTGTGCCAATGGAACGGTTTCAGAAGTGATTTTTTCGATTCCGGACTCTCCCGAACGCTTCTTTTTGCCCAATGGAAAACGACATAAGTCATTAATAGAGCTTTTATGTCCCCTTATGGTTGCAGAAAAAATGTCCAACTTGATCCGGGCAATTCGTCCCTTGTTTACCTCCCATCAGCCAAGAAGTCGTTCGAGGGTACCTATAATGCTAAAAAAAAAAAAATACAGAAGTTCTGGACGATGTGCAGAAAATTGTTTGACATGTATTGCAACGGCTAATAGGGATACCGCCCTTCGTCGACAAAAACAAGCACGATCAGCAGTGTCAAAAGGCGATGATGCCAAATACTTGAAATTGCAATTTATGTTCTTTTGTGTTGTGGTGCCCTTTAATTTTCGCAGCAAATTTAGAAATAGAGACATGTTGCAGTGAGTGCAGAATTTGCGGGTGGCTACATCCATAAAAACGTGTGTATTCTAATCTTGCTGCGCATTGAATTCTCCACATGTGTTTTGGGCATAACTGATAGTCCCAGGCAATGCATTTTCGCGCGAAATAGTTGACATTTCTGCGAATTTGAGGAAGAATCGGCTGCGATTCGCCAAAGGCTTCGCAGAAGAATAAAATGCAAGCATGTAGAGGAAGCTTCTGCGAAGTCAAGTCATACCTATATCATTTTCGTGTGCAATAAGTGACTTTGCTGCAATTTCGGAATAAAAATCAGCTGCGATTCGCAAAAGACTTCGCGGAAGAACAAAATGCAAGCATGTAGAGGGAGCTTTTGGGAAGTCATTTAAGCATTTTCGCGTGAAGGTGAAATATTTGACTTTTGCTGCAAATTTCGGAATAAAAATCGGCTGTGATTAGCCACATACTTAGCAGAAGAAGAAAATTCGAAGTTATAGGCTTTTCACACCGAGCGGAAAAACGTGTTTTCGTCGAAAACTCGTCGATGTATTCACACTTCACACCGACCTCCAACTAAGTTTTCGTTTGACGTTTCAATCAGCTGTGAGACACTAGTAATTTAACTTCGGTGAAAATTCTTTTGGTTACATATTTCGATCGCATTAATTAACAAACAAACTGAATTTAGTGCCAATCAATAAATTGTGGAAAATGATTTTAAGGTGAGTTGTGACATTTGTTCGGTCAACCATTCTGCTGAATTTGCTGAATATTGCAAGAGATTTGTTTGTTCAACAACCCAACGATTGGAAATCGTTTTCGAAGTGTTTTTGTGGCAACCGACTTTAAGCGACTCATTTGGAAAACTGAAATATGTATGTGAAAACTTCAGTTTTCGAGTGCTTAGCGAAAACCCGGGTCGTCATTCTGTAAGGCGAAACGTTTAAACGTTTTCGTGTGCACGAAGAAATTTGCTTGTGTAACATAGGGCAAATCATTCGTGCGCACGAAAACGTTTGATTGACCGGTTTTCGGTTCGGCGTGGAAAGGCATTAGGAGGACATAAAAATAAATAAATTTCCGATAAGACGATACGCAAATTTACGGTGCGTTCTCCAAGAATTATATTGTTTTTTTTTTAAGAGTCTTTAATCTTGGAAGGAATTCCGTTATTTAAAAAAAAAAAACACCAGCATCTTCACACCAACGAGTTTCTGGAATAATTATTAAACTTTATTGCCTGTTAAATATCACAACGCATTTGATCGTCGATATAGAGTGTGAGCAACACCAAGGTGCGATTAGTTGACAGTTTAGCCCGTATCAACATGCCGACGAACGCCACAATCCACGAATCGTTATTCAAATCCACCGTTGACTTTTGTTAAAGACTATGGCAGTATCATCTATACATTTACATTCCATTGTGTTGAGGGAATAGGTTTGTATTGTCATTTGAGTTTGGTAACTGTTTTCTGCAGTCTTGCTGCCACAAGTGTCATTACACCTCTTCAAGGGCTATATTAACTTTACCTTTATAGAGGTAGAGATGGCAAGCAAGTTATAGAAATAAAAATCGCGTAATAAATTTGCCGAAGTATAGTTGATCTAGGGCTCATTAGTCCACTTTCTAGTTCTACAAAACTTAGGGCATGACATCGATTCGTACTGAACCCTTACTCTACCCTATCGTCTATCGCCATTCTAGTTTGCGTTCCGAAAAGCTGTCTATAATGTCAAAATATATCGCATGTCAGTCAAGTCGTAGCGAATGAAATTAAATAATTTTACCAAACATAAGTGTACACACCGCACAAGTTTAAAGCTTTCGAATCTATATACAAATACATGTGTCGCAAATATTGTAAACCACAAACCACCACATATGGGGGAAGCAACAAAAATTATTTTATCTGTTGACTCCGAGCATGTGATTCGGAAATTTTTTTTTTTCGCTAAATTTTGCTTCCATCGCATGTTGGGTTAGGTAAGTTTTGAGTAAGGTAATTAAATTTAAATGAATTTTGCTAATGTGCGAAATTGCTGTTTACTTTTCTGTTAAGTGTCAGATTTCGAGATAAGATTGAGAACGTTAGAGAAAGAGGCAGATTTTTGTTTTTTTTTTTATCGGCTAAACCACATGTCAGCTGTGTAGGTATTTGGAAAATTTTAAATACCGAGTTCATTGACCAAAATAGTTTTGGCTGACATTCTGCTGTCAAATATTGAAACAATAATTTTGTCACAGATGCGATGTATATGCGGAGACAATAAACTTGTTTCACAAAAGTGGATGGCCTTGGCAAAAGACAATTTAGTACGTCACACAATGCAAATATGTATGTTGCAATAGATGTTAGATTCTGTTTAATAAGGTAGGTACCTACTTTGTGGCTTTGAAAAATATAAATATGGATGTGAATTAGTTAAAAGAGCGGGAGGATATAGCTTTGGGCAACGCATGTAAATTTGTGGATATACTGCACTTGTCGGATGATAAAACTGACACATTGGCCTGTTGTTCGAGGACAGAACAGAGCTTTGAAAAGATATCTCTAAAGCCTCGTAACACTAAATTTTAAAAATATGAATGTCGATTTAAGCTGTCATCGATAAGCTGTAAATCAAAAAACGGGTAGTGCTGCATTTACAACATCACACACACACGATTAAAGGAGGCCAACTACTAAATAACCGGGTGACTAAAAGGGAAAGCATTACTTAACACAAAAAAAAAAAGACACGTACTTACCTATTTTGGTCGGCCATCTTGTTTAAGTGGTACGAATTATAAGATATTTTACAAAATTTGGCGTTCCTATAACAAAATGACTTCCGGAATCGATGAACGAACAATAATTTGACTATTTCGTATAAGTGATTGATGAATTGTTGGTTTAATTTACTGACACTAATTACTACTCTCATTTCACAAGACTTAAATGAGAAATTGAAATGTTTTCGACTGATTACATAAATGTTGGTTTCCGGGACTTGGGTTTATTTCTGCTTTACGTATCTATAATTATGGGTGGAACATCCGTGACACTTTAGGTGTTCTGATTTGTGATCTCATTCTTACGTCTTTATTAGCATTGGTTGCGGACAAATTAAACTCTTTGTCCCGTCTCGTGCAAGAAGTGCGTGTGCGTGATGTTGCAAATTAAGTATGTTTAAGAACATTATTTTCAAAATTATTTTTGTTTCAAAAAATGCGGCTCTCTTGGGTAAAATAAAGCCAAATGGCAATCTGAATCAGAGTTCCGTGGAAATAACATTAAGCAGTCAGCTCTCAGCTTCCTACATTTTTATATTCGCTAGTTGCCAATTTTTGACATTTCAGAATATGCCTACAGCATTTTATTCGTAACTAACTAGTATAAGTTTGGGGGTTAAACCGGGAAGCCCTTGGTTTCACTACTAAAAGACTCAATTCCTGGAAATACAAAGGTCAAATAAAATCGTTACACTTTGCTGCTCATAACTGATCCTGATTTAGAAGTCAAACTTTCTTGTTTTATACGAGTATCAGCAACAATTAATTCTGCTCCAATGCGATTGTGTAGTCGAATACTTTAGTCAAATTTTACTAAAACGAGGAAAATGGAAACATTGGCTTTGGTAAATTTATTTTGTCTGTCAAAAAAAAAAAAAAATTGAAATAAAATGATTGATGAAACTAGTGTCAGGTGTCAGCTTTTATTTGAACCGAATACGATTTGGAATATGCTACTAAGCGACCCAAATGCGATCGGTAAATGCAAATCAGAGGGGTCTGAACTAATTGACAAGTTTAAAACTTATTTTGAAAATTTCTGGATTTTAGGTACTTACTTCAAACTTGCGAGTATAAAGTGACATGCCACTGATAGATAAGCTACTTACATGTCTTGAGTGAGTTTCAATAGTCCCCCACTTGCTGATTTCCGAGTTTCCAAACTGCTGTTGCTAAATAAATGAATGAATGGAATTTCCTGCGGATATATTTCAAAATTCTCTTCTCATTTGAATATTTAAAAGTCAACTGGAAAGTAAATACACTTGCAACCGTTTGGCAATTCTCTGAAAAGTATTCCTCACACACAAAACAGAAGTATCTTTCTCTAAAATTAGGTCACCTAAAAGTTTCTTTATTTATTTTGTTGTCGAGTTGTTATTCTTTTTTTTGCTTCCACAGTTGACACTTCAGTCAATAAGAAATGATCTACAAAGTGCATTGTCAAATATTTTGACAAACAGTTCTTTGTGTATTTTTCGAAGATCCCCAACAGCATGACGTAACGTAGCAAAAGTTTAATGTTTACTAAACACTTTAGTATAGCATTTATTTTAGGAATTTAGTTCACAAGATCGGTGTGTTTTTTAAACAAAGCTGATACATGAGACAAAAGACCTAATGCTAAGTGGAGTGCAGGTATATGTGGGTAGCTGTTTAGAAGTGGCGAAAAAAGATTCTCAAATTATTAAGCAATTCAGCTAGTTTCCGACGTTTCATATGAGCAATTATTTAGAAATAAATTCAAATATCTGACCACCCATTCTTTCTTTTAAAGGACTTGGTTGAACAAAACATGCAGCGGTTCAGTAAAATAATTAAATTAATTTTTGTGACCTTGAGTAAATGAATGGAAGAATGTTAGAATCGAAGTTCAAAAGTTACCGCTTCTGCTTTTGCGAACCAAGGGATCGCCTTTCAAATGGGGGCTGTCAGTGACGTTTTCTATAATCACAATTGCGCCACTTTAGTGATTGACTTTTTTGGGTCACGTCTGCTTACGTCTTTCCATAGCAAGTTAACAAATTATTTCCTCGAAACGGTATAATTGAACATGGTTTGTTATACGAGTTCACGTTGAAGCTATAAATTTGTTGAGCTTTGTGCTTGGATAAAAATGATTTTTGCCATAAGTTCTCGTTATGGTTAGGGATGAAAATTGATTAATAATTAGTAAAAAAAAACAGCCTGTGTAAAGCAAAATGCACATTTATTTACAAAAGGTTTGAATAACAGTTTTAAATACGTTTAAGCAATGACCTAGCTTCTCAGATCATTAATTTGCGCCATTGAAAATGTAGATACTGAAGCAGAATTAGATTTCTCTAAAACAATTTGAAAGCTATAAATTATTTAACAAATTGAAGATGCGAAGTGTGATGAATTTTCACCTTTTGATTGCGACACCCTGTACGCTCGACTACACTCAAACGCAGTTTAGCTAAAATAAGTTAAGGACAATTCAAATTCCAGATAAAAGAACGCCAAGTCAAGTGATTTTTTTCAGTCTTAAAATTTTTTATTCGTTTGATTTGTTTTAAAAATTAAAAAGTCCTAACTAAAAATAAATTAAATACTACATAGAAATTAGGCATAATAATACAAGAAAAACTTAATTGATTGCAAAGGTAAAAGTGCTTTACATGCGATTAAAAACGAGGGCTCACTGCAATAGATATATTTTTTTTTATAGAGCGGTGTGGCCAAATTAGGTTCGTTATGACTCTTTAGGTATATTTTATTCATTTCGTTTCCTTAGGTTTTTTTTTTTGGTAAAAAAGGTACCCAGTTAAGTAGCTATAGGTTCATTGATTGTCCTGTATTATTTTTTTAAATCACAATTCGCAAATGAAATTCATAAAGATAATTTATTGAACGCATCCGAATTAGAGGAACCATTTTGTTATCCATATTAGAAGGAATATCTCCCAGAGGCCGAGGTTTATGCTAAAAAGAAAGGTGGGGGGAATTTTTCAATCAATTTTTGAGTTACTTTTATTTTTTTGCTTAATTTAAATTTTAAATTTTGAATATGAGATTTTTATTTAATGAAACCAATCCAAACTTAGTAATTTGCTGTAAATAAAAGTAAACATTTCTTGATCAGTCCACAAAAAAAAAAAAAAAAACAATCGTAAATGACAGGTGTTGTTAGGAGAACGCATGCGACGATATATTAATAAAGAGACACTTCGTTATAATAGTTACCATGCATATTTAAAAAGAAAATATAAAAATTGTGACAGCTAGGTAATAGTACAATCAAAAATAAAAACTTGTTCCTTATCTAGTTTTCGAAAGTAATGCTACAATTAACATTTACTTTTAATTATTAAGTCGACTTAAGCTAGCAAAAAAAGTTGTAGCATCTAATCCAGCTATTGTGGTTATGACAAAGAACTTCAATGTTATCGGACTCTGGCTTGAGCGCGATAACATCCGTACAATGCAAAACTTTACAGTAACGGTGAATTAAATGACAGGTGACAGAAGGAATGATATATAAATATTTTAGGACACGCAGAACAGACAAATATTTTTTATTGTTAGTGACTTGTGGTTTTGGGACAAAATGCTGAATTGAGAAGCTTTCCGATTGACAGTTGTTTTGCCATCGGGTGTTTGTTGGATGTTTAAGAGTGAAACGTCAAATAAATGCGCCATTCAGGCATGTTGCAATAGCTGACAGTTTATATTTGAAGAATCATAAAACTTTGAATGTTGTTTCTCGAGTTTTCTCTTAAAAATAAATATTTCTATGTATCGTTTTTCAACAATAATTCCTAGATCCGTATAATACGTCAACCAACTATTTTAAATAATATAAAGAGATTGTTTTGTTTTTCTGCCATCTCACCCACCATTTTCCACATCGATCGCAACATCAAAAACAAAATCAATCACGATTTTTATCCGTGTTGCTTTCGTTAATGTCTCCGCATCAGTTCAGCAAACTTTTGCGTTAATGAACGCTACATTCGAAGTGATGCCAATTTTTCGCTATGATGAACATTTGGCAAGGCTGATTGAGCTTCTTTCTGAATGTATTCATACGTTTAATTATAGACCCCTATCACTCTCAGTTCGAGAAGACGTTCACGAACTCTAAATGACGACATTCAAGGTTGAAGTAGCAACTACCAAAAAGGTATGGATTCTGGCTGTCATCAGTCAAAACACGTAAAGAACTCCTCGTTTTCCGACTGACTTTTTGATGTTTCTTTATTGTCACGTCGCCTACTGTAGAAGATTCTTGTAGGCGATTCTTAGAAGAATCCAATGCGAAGGTGGAGGAAGTAGTGCAAGTTCTAGTGTGAACACTCCAACCTGAAAGACTGAAGACTGTAAAGCCTTAAGAAACTAAATGCCTAAGTGGTCTTGGAGATAAAATTATAGGAACGTAAAATTACAGTTTAGAAAGTCCGACTTGTAGAAACATTGAAGCCAGCATAACTTTTAAGAATATTAGTGGGCTACAAACAGTTTAAATCCCTTCGGGCTCTGATGATAGGTACCCTCAGAGTTTCATCAGTCACTGAACGCAATCTTTCAATAGGTTACAATGGTGATTATTTTATAGGACTGCTTGCGTCTAATGTGTCTACAATTATAAACAATGAACGAAGGTTTTTTATACAGAAGGAGAAGGGTCACACTTCAACCCAATAGATGTCCGATTCATAAGCCTTCCTTTCGAGGGGGAAATAATCAATGTTTTTAAGTGGTCCTTGACTACAGATTTGCTACTAGTAATTGCATGCGAATTCGTTTGAATACACTGTCATACACTGAGATTCACCATGAATACGCACAGAAAAGTTCCTTGAATACACCTGATTACTTCCCCCTCGCTTCCTTTGGAAAGATTGGTTAATATCTTATATTTATCCGAGTATTGTAAAAACTTAAGGCAGCAGATATAAAATGGCGAGAAGTGCCGGTTTTTTGCTTTGAAATTCGTTTCCATGTTCATTAGATTGTAAAAACATATCAGCATTCAACTAAAAAAAAAAAAAAAAGGTTGGCGCAACAGGTCCATACGGACCCTACGCCTGGCTTCTCAGAACCATTCGTTTTGTGTGAGTTTTTCATTTTCGGAACGATGGAATTGATAAACAATTTTATGCCGATTCCAAACGGTCGATGGAGAAGGTCTTTCAAGACGCTTATACCCTCGGATGTTTGTCAGACGTTCGCGAGAGGTGGTGGCACATTAAAAAAAGCCTAAATTGGATTTTGGGTTTTTACGGAATTCGAGCCTGGGGCCCCGCGCTTAGTAGTCCAACACAATAACCACAAGGCCACTGCGCCAGCCTTTAACTGGGTGTCGTTTTTTAAGCCGTTCCGCTCTAAGTTTCTTGGTATGAAATTCGTCAGAGCTCTATTTTGCCTTTTTTGAGTGAAAACTTTGTCCAGTTTTTAATTTTTCAAAGATGCTCACTCTACCTTATGGCAACTTACATTTTTTTTTAAATATTTACTTACTTAAGGTAAATTTATATATGGAAAGTTATGACAATTTAACTCAGGCTTGTTTAGTTATTTACAATGTAAACAAACTATCCAAATATTGATGCAACTGTTGAACAACTGTTGAGCTAACTACCATCTTATATTTTGTCGGCAGCCATTCAAATTTTCTTCAAACTTTCTTTTGGCAAGTCCCAGTAAAAGTAAGTCTCTCCAGGGTAACCTACTTCCAAACTTATTTACATACGACTACAGTTACCCTTGTTCTACATTATATTCATTATTGAGTAGTAAATGTTATTTTTTGTGGTTTGTTACTTTCGATTATATCTGAAACTTTCCATCATGCTGTTAGGGTTTTGTTTTTTTAAATTCACAACCGATGCTGTCCTACAAAATTTCCGTTTACCAAACCAAAAATTAAATAAAAAATAAATCATAGAAAATAATAAAAATAAAAACCAAACAAAAATTGTATTTTCATTAATTTTTAATGTTTATATATATGTGTTCTTTTTTTTTTAATTTTTTTTTGTTGCTTGCACAGAAACAAATATCATTTTCAGTTTTATACAAAAAAAAGTGAAAGAAAATCTTTTTGCTTTTATTTATTTTATTAACTTATCTGGTATCATACTGTTAGCTTGCGTTTTTTTTTTCTTCTCTCATTTAAGGATATACAATACATACATACACTAATAATGACTATTTCGACGATTGTTCTTTAAAATTTTCCATTTTTTACATAACAATTGATTATTAGTATTTCTTGTATACGTCTCCATTTAGTTTGTTGGAGGTGTGTGGATGAGCGTGTGAGGGAGGTTTTACAAATGGACATGGTAGACATTGTTTTTTTTTTTTTTTTTAATAAACTTCCTTTTGTTTTCATTTTAAGTTTAAAAAATAAATTCTTAAAGAGCGAAATTAATCTCTAAATTTATGTATATTGTTCTTCTTTTTTATTAGTTAATATAAATATGTTTTAAGATTTTCTTCTTAAGTGTTCTCATATAATAATTGTAGTTTTTTTTATTATTATTATTATTTACTGAGAGGCAGCGAGGTTTCTTAAAAGTTATATATAAATATTTACAATATTACATTTAAAAAAAAAAAAATTATTAGAAGAGAAATTATACACAATTTATTCTGGTTTGTAGACATTTTATTTTAACGTCAGTTTTTATACATAATCTCTGTATATAAATTATATGGTTGATATAATGTTTGCATTACATGTGATATGTATTTATGTAGTGTATGAATAGCAATTGCTTTGATTTTTTGCTCTTGCTTAGCTGCATTGAGTTCATTTCTTTTTTGATTATAAATTAGAGTAAGGTATGTTTTGTGTTTCTAAGTGGAGTACTTGTGTGGTGGTTGATATTTGCGTGTGTGATTAGATACAAGTGAAAACTAAAAATGCTTTAGATGAAGGGTGAGCAAATATTACAGATAATGGTTGGTAGCTGCCGGTGATCAGAGAATGCATATAGTTGCGTTTGCAGTTGTGGCGGTGGTTAACTGAGGAAGCGTGCTTTTTAGACAGGTCTTTTTCTTCCATGTAGCTTATGTCTAAGCGAGGCCATATACAAATTGTTGAAACATACATCGGAACCAATGGAACTAACTCGCTCTGTTTACCGATTTGAAAGTTTGAGTGCGCAAAGTTTTAACTAGAAATTAATTAGGCTTAGCGTGATTTTTAAGTAAAATTGAAAGCTTAACTATAAATTGTATAAAACATAGCTTCAACTGTGCCAGCAAATTTCAGCAATTTATGAGGGATTGATTGATTTAGTTTTTATTTAAAATTTAGTTGTAACTACTCCAAAATCCAAACTACGAACCCTTTTCCAAAAATAACAACCAAGAAAAAGCTAAATTTATATAAAAAAATTTAAATTAAGTTTCGCTAAATTGAAGAAAAAAAAAATTAAAAATAAAGGCAAATAAGTAAATTTGGACATATCCAAAAGTTGTACATTTCA
Organism: Cheilosia vernalis; assembly: GCA_949126925.1. Lineage (NCBI taxonomy): Eukaryota > Metazoa > Arthropoda > Insecta > Diptera > Syrphidae > Cheilosia > Cheilosia vernalis. The sequence continues at coordinate 13,321,736 of OX421358.1, forward strand.
CAAGCTTTATAGAGACTTTAAGGGCAATCAAACCGGTGATCTATAAAAGGCTTACATTGCAGTAATCCAGCTTAAGTCAATGTACGTGTACTTTGAAATTGTATGTCATGATGATAATACTGGAGTTTTGTTTATTTTGTATACTACGTACCTTAGCCGACATTATCTGTGAATGGTTACCCCCAAAATGTTTAATATCAGCTGAACAACTGACGTTAAATTTGCCGAAAAAAAATTTAGATATACTCCAAGCTAGATTTAACGTTTCAGTTAACAAATTTTCCTAAAACAAGGCACAGCTATTTGTCCGTCTATAAATGTCAACAATTTTTCCTAAAGCATATTTTTATTAAATAAACTAATTTTTTAATGGATTAGCTACTGACAACTAAAGTTCATTATGATATCAAATTGAAAACTATTGGCAGAAGTCAGTTTTAAGCCAACCAGTTGTCGGCTGCAATTTTAAAAGTACTTGCTATATCTGACTGACTGAAACCGTAGGTCTGGCATCACCGTTTAACAAATCGAGCTTTCAAAGTTTTAAGTATCTTCGTGCCACCTTTACTACAAGTGACAGGCATTCAATTCGCCCCTACATCTGCGACTCTGTCTAGTTAGGCAGAATTATCAAAGGTCACTACGTAATGTTCAGTTTTACAGTCGATTTGCTAGGTAGACTGCACATAAATAAAGAAGAATACCTAGCCTAGTTGTAAAAGAAAATCGTTAACCATGATCCTAAACATTTACTACTCATAATTAAGACAGAAGTTTACGAGTTAAGTGGAGAAGAATACAAAACTTCCACAGTCTGGAAGCACACCAATTATGGGATATTTTGCACTCGGCTCGTTGCAACCCAAAATATTGGACACTGCTCTTTTTTCATTGACGTAACTAACTACGATTACCTAATGACCATAAAGCGATCTTTCAACTTATGTTCTAAGCGGCAGCTATACTCTGGACTGTATGGTGCGCGGTTGGTCTGTTTTGGAAAGTTATGGCCGCGTTCCATTAACCGCTTAATGACTAGCGCTACGCGTGCCGCCTGGTCAAATTGCTGGCCAGAAAATTTAGACATTTGACTCAGTTGAAAGGGCAAATTTCTCACACTAGTTCGGAATCACTTCCTTAGGTCAGAAAATGGAGACCAACAATAATGCTATTAAACAAATGGAAAACCCGATATAAGTGAACGACAAAGTTTAAAAAAATAGATAAAGGGTGAATTGATTTTTTTCCATTTGTTGTTGGTTAATAAGAACGTCAACAGAAATTGCCTTTATATTTATTTTCTAGATCTAGTACTTTCAGAGGTTTTGGAATGCAACCTAAATATTTGACAAAAAGAGGAATTGTTTTTGTCTAGATTCGTCCAATGTAAAAGGGTTTATCTTGGTCAAATAGCACATGTAATATTTAAACTAACGAAAGCAGAAATAGAAAGATCTCAGGAAAGAGAACTAAGATACGTCAATTTGAATTTCTTACAAAAAGTGGAATATGTACATATGTAGCTTTTGATGCTCATACTCACATTTGTGGAAGCTATTTATTTCGTACAAATTTGTGGAAGTTATTACGACAGATTGTTGCAATATCTCTAACTACTTATGCTAGATGTCATGTTTGTTGGATTTTCCTATTTCGACGCTTGGATATGTGTTGTTTATAAAATCCAGAAAACAGCTCTATTCACGTTTTTTCAGTGCAGTCGGAGCAGAATATCAAACAGAGCTTGAGCACTCCGAACATGTTCTTAACATTCGCTGAAGTTTGTGATTTGTCAATTTATTTACTCATAGAGTGCGCTCTGATCATGCTCTAAAAAATAAAACGCAAACTAAAAATTTTGATCTAAAAAAGGAATTAAATGTTGAATGAACCTAGAATGTCAGACTGACAGAAAAAAGGGAACTTAAATCGGCGAGTTTAGTTTTGAGGTGACGAAAACGGGAGCACTTTTTTTTTCAACGGAGATTCGAACATGTCAATTCAACTCATTTTGATTACTTAAGTATTTCTTTAACCAACTACATTTCTGACTTTCGGCGGCTGACAGCTTAATGGACTTCATAAAATTAAGTTTACAATTAATGATTTTCGTTCAAGTCCGTTCACTGGACATTTATTGGAAAAAATCCACTTTTTCTCACATCGTTCTAAAACATATATACTTCAAACTGAAGTTACGCCATAACGGTCGCTGTCACATCAAAAAAGATTTTCGATGTTTTAAGTTCTTGTTGTCTGCATGGACACCATTTTACAGGCGATTTGCAAAAGACAATGTTTTTTTTTCATGTTTATCTGTTCGTGTGCGTGTGCCGTGTCAATTTGACAAGTGAAATGTCAGGTTGACCATATTTTGCAAATCTTTACCGAAGTTAACTTTTACTAGGGACGCTGTACGCCTGTGGAACTGTTACCACTTGAAACTGTCAAAGCAACTACACGATTCAATAGGTTTTACTATTATATTTTTTTGTTTGTTATACCTACATATTTTTTTTGTTAATGAGTATTTCATTTGAATAATAATACTATGTTAACCTTCTCAAAAATAATGATTTACAATGAAAAATAAGTATACATCTGTGCATGAGTGTCGCTGTGTGTGGGGATGGGGATGTATGTTGTGTAACTTAAAATATTAGTGAGACTGATGAGATAACATTTTGTTGTTTGTGTTTAAAAATAAGAAAGTAATATATATAAAAATAAAGTGGAGGCGAACGTAGTTTTGTTTTATAGTTAACAAGTTAAGTTAAGTATAAAAATTCCATGCGTTTGTAGTTAGAGTAAACAATTTCCATATTTTGCATTTGTTATAATGTGAGACAGTCAAATGTGTTTTGTTTGCGTTACATGTTAATAAAAAGTTAACAGTCCGAATGTGAGATTATTATGTGAGTAAAAGAGAAAAAACATTCTCAATTTATGTATAACATAAACAAATTTTTAGAAAAGTAAAAAAAAAGATTGAGCTGATGAAATTCTTGTGTAATATCAAATCCATGTTAAGTGTACGAGTGTTTGTTGTTGTTTTGTGTGTGTGTGTAAGTGAATGAAAATCCTCATAAATGCTTTTTTTTTAAATTGGTTTTCATTCCTTTTGATCATCGTGTATCAACTTTGTTACATTTTTCGTTTCTTGTTACCTGAGTTACTTTAGAAAAAAATAAAATTCAAATTCGTTTATACGTACAAAGAAAAGTAAAAAGAAAAATGCAAAAAATTGATTAATAAAAAATAAAATAATATTCATACAAACAAAACATGAAAAAAAAAAACTATATAAACCAATTCGTAATTTCTGAATAATTTTTTACTTGGAATTTAGGAAAATGACTCACAAATCAAGATCGTCGTCGTACAGGAAGCCATCAGCGCCACTGAACAGGCGCGTATTTTCACCAATGAATGGCAAATGACTGCTGGTGTCGTCGTCGTCAACGGCGGTGTCATCATCCTCAGCTTCGGCTTCGCCGGTTTCCACTTCGGCTGAAGTATCTTCGCCGACGGAATCATCGGCATCTGGCGCCGCTTCGCCTGAGGTTTGATTCAAACCACTTATGACTTGACTACTGCTGACAAGCGTTTGCTGACTGTTGGCAGCTGACGTTTCTGTTGTGGTTGTTGCTTCTGCTGGTGGTGCTACCGTTGTTGTTGTCGTTGTTGTGGTAGTTGTTGTAGTTGATGTTGTCGATGGCGATGTTCTTGTTCGCGCGATTTTGTTGTTTACCATGGGATGTACTGTTGTTGTGGTGGTTCGTCCGCCTCCACCCAAGCCGTTTTTTGGCTGCTTACCATTATTTTTCTTATTACTATTTTTGTTGTTGTTGCCCCCTTGCTGCTGTCGTCCATTTTGATTGAGTTTCTTGCCGCCACGGCGTCCATCGCCACCTGGCGGACTGCCGCCATTCTGCTTGCCACCATTGTGCTTAGGACCACCCTTCTTGCCCGACTTTTTCGGTCGCTTCGGATTCGCACATTCGACGGCCGTCATCGTCTCTGGCGCTGCATCTTTGCATCGGGCCATTTTACTGTGATTGCCCGGGCGTTTCTTCATCGGCTGGGGGCCACCGCGCTGGCAATTGTGCTCGTCCTCGTTTTCGCCTGGCCGACATCGCCGTTTTTTCTTCTTCTTTTTGATTACGTGGTTATTGTTGCTATTACTGCTAGTATGGCCATTACTACTACTATTGCTAATGCTACTACTAATCGCACTAATACTACTACTACTAGTACTATTTGTTAGGTTACTATTGCTATTGCTAAGTCTAGATTTATCATTGGCAGCAGGAACGTTCAATTGGCCATTCTTATTACTATTGCTACTATTACTATTATTACTATTGCTATTAGTTGCAGTGCATTGGGAGCGTGCTTTTAAAATGTTGTCGGTCAGTTCGACGAGCGGTTTGCCAGTATCACAGAGTTGACGGATTCCGTGCTTTACACGATTGGCGCCAAATTTTTTCGCTATTAGCTTTTCGACACGAATTTGCGGTACCGTTTCGGTGATGGCTTTCGTGTAGGTGGCCAATTTGCCCAGCGATCGGCTGGGTGGAATTTGTAGCTTGCGCGGTTCACCGTGCCGATTCAGTGCCAGATAATAGATGCGACGTGAATTGGAATTATATGTGGATGAGTATGTGTTGTAGTTGTGCTGTTCCATTGATTCGTTGAAGACGCAGTCGTCGGTGAATTCTTTCTGCAACAAAACAACTAGAATAAGTTATTTCGGTTATTTTTCAAAAGAAAAAAAATAATTATTTCTAAGAAAAATTTAAATAAAATCGGATGGGGAACTGAGCGGAGTTTGTTTGGAGTCTGTCAAACATTTTGACACTTTAATCTATGTAAAGCTCTCGCATTAGTACTTCTACAAATAAGATTCACAGGTCTGCAAAAACTAGAAGAACGTACCAAGTCTCTTGAGTATCGTCCAAAAAAAAATAAAAGATGCAATAAGTTACTGACAGAGAAGTTCCCGGTTGAACCCCTACAACCGAAAATTAGATTCTTAGTTATTTTTTCACTGCCTTACCTCTTGCGAATGGCTGAACACATTAGAGAAAGTGACTGCTCTAGAAAGACACTTCACTTCAGTAGGTAATGTCCTGGATTACTAAGCGGGCTTTCGGGTTCGACCCCCGAAACACACTTTTAGGTTGTTTTCACTTCAGAACCTCTCGCGAAGGTATGAAAACCACTGAGAGTACAACCGCCTTGGGAACTTTTCAGTTTAGATGCTAAGATTTGTCACAGAATTTTAGGGCCCTTACATTCGTCTAAAATAAACAAGAAACTATTCCTAATATCATATATGAAACTGTCACTCCCAGCTTGAGTTTTTTACAGAGGTTTCTATTTCAAGAGCGAAAATTTCATTTCACTACTTTTTTTTTAGAATTCAGAAGGTATAATGGACAGCGAAATGCCAAATGACGTTACTGATGGAATCATCAGCAGCCTTCTTTACTTCTAATAGAGAAGACTTCAACTGGAACCTTTATCACTGACAAATTTTTTCTATCAATATTGTTTTTCAGTCAATGGCATGCAAATCTGTCAACCATAGATTCTCCGGTCACGGAATCGACAAGTACATCTGCACTTATAGATCGATGTCATCGGCTCAAGGTTGGTCATCAAACTTGCATAATCCCTTTCGTGTTGGTAACCATTTTCACCCGCTTCGCTTTGTTCGCTAGCAAAAGCAAACCCGACAAACATTTCTATTTTCACCACGTCAACGCCTAATGTCAATTTCAGCCCAATTTTACAATTCTGATCCTAATTTATACCAATTCGTTATTTCTGTGTTAACAAAACAGACTTCTTCAATTTTATTCAGTCAATTCAAGTGGCCGTGCATTTTTAGAACTGACATCCTTTAGCTTTGATAAAGTCAACAGACGTCGTGGTCTGGTTAGGTACGTATACTGAGATACCTCAATCGAATTGCCGATTCGTTTCGCTTTTACTTTTGTTTTGTTGTTTTTATTCAGCTGCCCATAAGAACCCGAAGACGCATTGACTAATGCGTTTTCGAACAGCACAAGGCATAAAACCAAAAAGTGTCAAAGGCGGAAGAGGAATCATCAGTCAACAACAACTGGCCGCATCTAATGACTGGCACTGTGTTGGTTGGCACTGTTCGAACTAGTGTACAGACTCTGCACACAGGTAGGAATGCAGTTTTCTAGCCATTAACGAAAACGCACTCGAGCAACGCAACTATAAAGTTCCCTACGAGGTGGCTGATCCGTCACCGACAAATCGAGAGTGAATGGTATTTTTAGACCGCTAAGAAGAAGGCGCGCGAATATTCTTCTATTATTGTCCATTCGGCGACGACAATAATTCGAAAATTCTCTTTGACAACAGCGTTTTATGTGCCGACGCCCAAAGAACATTTACAACAATAAGGAATGTCAAACTCACTTCGTTGGCGGTCGAACAGCAACACATTCGACGGGTAACATCATTTGGGCGGAGATGAATATTCATGTAATTAATTCAATTAAATTTTTATGTGAGAAAAACTCGCCTGAATGCGATCTCTTTGCGGATATTTAAGAGGACAGTTGAAGGTTGGTCGAGTGCGAGACCGTGTCAAGAATAAATTGGACTAGAGTGGGGTATTTTGCACATCGGATGGGAATGGGATGCTTGACGCTTCTGTAGAAACGCATTTGATGTGATTTTGCAAACACTTTAGTACGGAAATGAGAAATTATTTGAAATTCTAGTACAATAAAAAATTGTACTACGGCAGTAATAACAAGTATTTACCCAGAAACTGCTCATATTGGCAAATTCTACAAATAGCGGTGTAATTGATATTTGAAATTCTAGTACAATAAAAAATTGTAGTAAGCAGTAATAACAAGCATTTTCCAACAAACTGCGAATGGCGGCGTTTTATGTTGAAAATTGCGCCACTTGGACTTCAATTTTCTGAAGAAAATAAATATACACGTCATAGAATAACAAGTTAAAATATTTTCAAACATCAACATTAACAATATCAACCAGAAAAAAAGTCCCATCCATAAGCCTAACCGCCATTACTTCTGACTGATTTATTTTCTTGGGGATCCCTAATTTTAATCTCGCCTTATATTTTTAGCTGAACAATAACGATTACATCTTATATGTATTATAGTTTGTAGAAATATATATCTCATTTCTTTTTAATAATTGCCTATAAAATGTCAAACTTTTAAGAATCTAATAAAACTTGTAATAATTCTTTTTCTGTTCGAAAGGCAGTTTTCTACATTTCATTTTGAAAATGTAGAACTGAATGATAAATTTTACCAACAAAAATTGCTCCTACGTGACATACCTAAACATAAAAGAAACAAAATTTCATTCTACAGAATGAAACGATTAACTCCTCATAAATTAAAAAAATAAATAATGGCAGTTAATTAAAATGTTACGCATTCTTTTATTGACAGAAACATAATGACAACATTTTAAATGAATGACGTGTGTAATTTATCTTAAAATTTATTTAGTGTGCTTATTAAAAATAGCCTGGTTCATTATAGTGCTGCCAAATGATCTGTCCTAAATACCTATACCAATGGAGGGGGCGTTTGTTATACTCGTATGTAGTATGGTGCCTTCCACATATCTAATCAGTGCAGCAGACAAGTCTTAGACAAGTCTTTTACACTTTTTGTGTAAAAACAAAAATACCAACTGCAAAGTAGGTATAGCACAAAATCTATTATGGGACCAGAAAATGGGCCCAATGTGCACAGCCTAGTGCGTGATCTTGCGTAATTACTAATTACCCGAGTGATATACAGCGGAAATGATAGCGGAGGAGTACACAATGATGAAATACATCGTAAACGTAGTTTAAGTGCCCAATTATCAGACGAAAAGGAAACATTTAAGTTTTGCAATGTTGATTACGTTGCAATGTTGATGAGTGCTGCCAAAGATGTGCACATTATAATAAACTAATGTCCCAAAAAGGTCGGGTGGAAAATTGTTTAAATTGGGTCAAGGTCGAATTCGACTGACACAAAAATCGGCTCTTCGAATTGGAAAACCGTTGCCAGGCAAGAGACGCACGTTTTCGAAAACATAACGATTTCTTGAAAAATAATAAGAGAGAATTTTTGACGTTTCGTCACATTTTTCAAGCAGATTTTAATGAAGCAAATTAGCTCAACTATCAATAGCAACTAGCAAAATTAGGCCCGTTTGGTGATACTACTCAACTCATTCCTATTTAAGTTCTACTTAAAAAACTTATGGGCTAATTTTTCTATGTCATAATAAGTCATAACCTGTCATATAAGATTTTAAGTGGAACTTAAATCGCTGAGTAGTATCAGCAAACGGGCCTTAATAATATAGAGCGAAGAGACAAAATTTAGTACAAGAGAGAATAACAAAGAAAGCGAAATATGTTTTTCTTCTCATTTTTTTCATACGATTTTTTTTTTTGGCAAGTTTTCGTTAACTGTCACAATGACTTTTTCGTAAATTTCTCGCTCAAACCGTTCCCGTAATTTTCATTAGTTTTGCTCTTCGGTTTAAAAATGTTATGTCCTCACACTTTAAATGTTTTGTTAACAGTTGGGAAACATTTTTGTGATACAAAATTTAACGATTTTAAGATGAAATAAAATTTTGTGCCACGCCCACTTATTGGGGTCGCTTTTTCTCTTTCTATATTAAAAAAAAAAATACACAATTTTTGGACACGCGTAACCTCTCAAAGCTACCACGAACTTTTGCTGTACATTATCTATCTAAGATTTGTTTGACGCCATTGCCTTAAAATGTAATAAGGTTCCGAGCTTGAAACTTTCCGACAAAAAAAAGGAGAAATACTTAACGTGTGACTGCGAGCATTTTTGAAGTGGCCCCCCTCGGAGGGGCAAATCATCAAATCACGTCAAAATAAAGCAAATTCTTTTCACTTATCCTGCACGCTGTATCACATAGATTTAGTTTCGATTTAAAATTTGACGCAGAGGCAGATTCAGCGAGAAATTGAAGGACAACTCATTGAGCAACACAAAGGGGGCGTGGTCATTTTTAATTTCAGGTAACTTTTACCAATTACAAGAAATATTTTTGTTTCCCCAAATCCAACTTTTAAGAACTCAACGATGACAGTTCAAAATGTTCCCAAGAGTAGTTCAAAATGTTGATACAATTCCAACTGTCTAAAAACTTGTACCAAACACTTATGGAGGCAATCATCGCCATGAGCGACATGAAGATGTTGCATCCATCGTGAGTTTAAGCACCCAAACGATTGACATCCTGACGACCGGCGTTTTTACGAGTTTACCAATGCACCGTACGGCACACTTCAATTGGAAAAACACAACTAAAAAGGGAACACAATTTTAATTTGTTGCACAGTTGAGAACAAACTGCAAAACGGCCAACAAAAGCGCAAACATTTCTTTGTGCATCTCAACAATGTCTTTGACACGAGTACCTTGTCTGGGGCTGGTGTGTGCGTATAATGCTGCACACACCATCTGCATGGCATCCATCTAGAAATCTGCTATAAAGCAGTTTGTCTCTATCCTTTTCGATGACGATTGCTAGAAGTATGTCCAACGACGACATGTTATATTTTTAGTTCAAAGTCTTAGTTCTGCTTAGATTCATCTGCTCATGGGGAACACGGGCTTGTGCCGTGACGGCGACGACGACACAACGACGACTCCTTTCAAATTTAATTAACAACTATGAACTAATTTCGCCTGTCACACATACGCCTAAAAGGGATCCCTTTTGGGGCGGCGACTTGGCGTTCAATTGAACGCACGAACTTCCACTCTCTCGCACCGTGTCGTCTGCATCTCCAGTCCGCCATAGCGAATTGGAATGCAAATTCAGCATCAGCACACTCTTGTCTTTGGCGAGATTAATTAGCCAGCATCGGTGTGGGGAATTTATCTGGCGGCCAAAGTCATTGCCGATTCTAATGTCGTTTTATCATTTTGATTGGAATACAATTGGGTAATTAACATTGCACTGTTGATAGTCAATGTTTGGTATTTTATTTATGGGCCAATGGCATTGGGATGCGACTGCCAAGTTGTATAGTGTTGATGGTTGTTTCTTTTTTTCCTTGGAGAAGATGTGTTTAGTGTTTCGTGTTTGTTTGTCGGGCGAGTGAAAATCATTTGGATTCGGTTGAGTTGTCTTGTAATTGTGGCGTCAAATGACACTGGTATGACACTTGCCGTCAGAGGCGTCTAGACTTTGTGCTTGTAGAGTGATGAATTTATGATCCACGTAGGGTGGAGTTGTCAAACGCGGTTCGCTTTGAAATATAAATGCCGTCAGATGTGTATCGGAAAGAACTATGTTTTTGAAGAACTACTAGCCCAATTAACAGGCAAGTATTCCTTTGACATTTGGATTCAGTTTGACAGTTTGTTGCACACGTGAGCAGATTTGCCGCTCCGAAGATTGCGAATTAGTCATCCGAAGAGTGAGCAGTGGTAGAAATTACAAGTCAATCATAGTGGCGGCTGTCATACGAAATAAGATGTCAAGGTCTTAAATGGCGCTTCCTATTTTTTTTATGATTAGAGATTTAGTTTGACACTAGTTTAGATTGACTGGTGTAGGTACCTTGAACCAGCTAGTCAAATTTGCATAGCTTGCTTACAAAAAGATGTGACCTTTTCGATAAAAAGATCTTCTGCTGAAGTGAAAATTTCAGTTTGTGACTGGTATACAGTGAAAAGCACGCGATCAAAAGTTGTCTATAAATTGCCCAAATACTACACCTATATATACAGAGTTCAACAAAACGTGGTGAACAGTTTTTGAATGATGACGCAAGAAAGACACTATTAGAAAGCACTGTCAGCACGGCTCATTTCACGTCTTTAATTGTGCTGAATTGCGTATAAAATTTGTAAGCACTGTTGTTGTCCTCGAATGTAAGTCAGAAATGAAAGAAAAGAAATACCCCTGTCTGAATTTTGTCAGCACTGCTCTTATCCCAGTTCTACGTACGTCAACATGGAGCCTTGCTAAACTCTGATATGATTAACATAGGTTGAGATTATCAGCACTTTTATTTCCACAACCTGCCATTTGTCAAGGCTCTAATCAAGTTACTCTTAGGCAATATTGCTGAATATAGTCCACTTGCCAAAAATTTGTCAGCACTGTTCTAAAATATTGTCAGCACTCCTACTTTCACAGCCTGAAGTTTTTCCGCTTATTAATCACTATATTTAAAGGGCAAATAGTTGAAAATATTCAAGCGCTTGATCCTACTGAACACGCCCAATCGGCAAATCAGCGCGAAGAATGAAATGTTTCGTCAGAAGGCGTTAAGCGTTTGGAAAGTTTCACTGTTTTATAACAGTGGATGAGTTCAGCTTAGTCTGAAGATAAACTAACGTCAGCATAAATTAAGAAACAAAATTGTGACACCTGTCAAATTCAACAAAAATATCAACGGCATGGCCATATAAATTTGAACTTGCTCGCATAAATCAAGAAACAAAATTGCTTTAGTCTTGGCCCTTGATGCACACTTGCCCAACACAGCTGGGTATTCCAACAAAACACGTTGCGTCAACATCTAAATACAATGTTGCCTTTTAACAACATACTCGTACAGCACATTCCTCCTTGCCGACAATCTGTCGACTGGCATCTATTGTTAGAAGCCAACGATCTAGAAACTATCCCATTTTGAACTGATCAATTTCATTTCCACCTGTGTAATTAACACCTGCCATCAGATCGCACCGCACTCCATAGTCTGAGCGAACACAACAAACGGCAACGGCATCCTGTAAAGAGTCGTCTCCGCACTGCATACACCCTGCTCTCTGGCCACTTTGCAGCCAGTATTTGTGTGTGTACCGCGCGTACACACATCTCAATTAAAACTGACTAATTACAACGCTGAACGTCGAAATTGTATATTTACAATTGAACCACCATAATTCAATCGTCAGCATCTTTAGAATGAATTCTCTTCTGCTGCTATCTGTACTGCTCACGTGCGCCGCTTAAGCCGATCGCATCTCATGCCAGCAGCCATTCTTGCAGAAGATAATCATTAATATCCGCCACCTCCTACGTTTAATGCACTCTCCCAATAGCGCGTATACCTATAGCCGAGAGAACTCGCGCTTCACCGAAAAATGCCGAACGCACATAAAGAAAGATAAATAATTTCTGGAGGCGCTGACAGCTGGACGATTGCACGTTTTTAACATCATAACTACCTACATATATTTTTAGCGTGTTGTCAATTGTGAAACCAAAATAGAACTAGCAGCGAGTTTTAATGGATTTTTTGTCTTTTTGGAATTTTCTACCGTAAAAATTGATACGAAAGAGTTTGACACGTGAAAGAAAGTGGTTTTGACATTATAATTCATTTGTCATATTGACATTGATGGCGTTTACGGTTACTTCAAATATAAAAGCGGAGACTGCGTTTTAAAAATAGATTTCAATTGTTGTAACTTGTAACTCTTAATGAGGGGGAGCTTCTACTAAAATAATATTTTGGACGCGTCGCCAGCAAGAGACAAGCACATACGAGTATGTCAAAGGAAAGAGTCGGTAGGCGGGCGAAAGATTTGTTTCGTTACACTTATGCGAGTTGAGGGATTGTTGATTGTGCGTGGGTGATGCGAACGCGGCGTTAGGTTTTGGATGTGACTTATGTGGACTACCCTATCCCAATGACAGGCGTGTGAGGTATGAATTTGTTAAGCTTGTACTGTATGGCTGTCGGATCGAGAGTTGCTGAATTAAATAAATTAGGCTATCGCTTTCACTTCGCGGTTTTTGAAATTTATAAATCTATTAATGGGGCTACATATTTGACAAGCTTTGCTTAAATGTGTCATTAAGGACTGCGGCACGTGCTAGGAATTAGGTCCAAATCTTCCGGGATAAACGTCCATCTATTGTCAAATAGCGGCCGACCTTTTAGTGAATTTTTGTGGATGTACGAGTAAGGGCGCAATAACGACTTGTGTATGCTTCCACTTATATGCGATAAATTTGCAGTGTCAACGTAGCCATTCATCAAAAAAAAAGACAAAAAAAAAGTATTCTCTTTGCTGAACAAAGTGTTGTTGATCAAGAGCAATATCGTTTTCCACCAAATTTGCAAACGTTGTTCTGACTTGACAGGTGAGGTGATTTCATGGTGAAACTACAAAGCAAACAGAGCATAAATCAGCTGTCAGCTATCATTTAGTTTGTCACTGGAAAAAAATGAGTGCGATTCCAATTAAAATGGTGTTTATGTCGAAGAAATCGAAAGTCAAATGCAAACATCGCGTACATGTGCATTGAATACAAGAGCAAGTGGCGCATTTTTTAATACTAAGCAACGCCACTCGCCAAATTAATTTTTTGTTCGGAAAGCTTCTGAATTCTGCCGCCGGGTTTCGGCAATATCTTCGCAACTAAAATGGCAATTTTTCAAATTCCACATCTCTGGAAAATGGCAAAAACAAACACCAAATCGTGAGAACGCCTCAAAATGTCTTTCTCGGACCCCGCCTCAAAATCAAATGACCACATATTGGGGAACAAATAAAAAATTCAAATCTCAACACACAAATTCTAAAGAGTGCGATGACAGTACCTGAACCCGCCATCAAAACTCAACCGCACAAAAGTCAATAACAAGCTCCAAACCTAATTCGATTCGATTAGGAATCAATTAGATTACCTCCTGTGGCGCCCACTTTATGAATTGTTTGATCGGATATTTCTCTCCTTTTGTGTATGGTCCTCTCGGATCTACATAGCTCACTGGATTTAAAAAAAAAAAAAAAAAAACGAGTCTTGTGTGAGCCGTTACTGATTTGTGTTCACTGACCGCTCCATCTATTAACCAAATTTACATTGTGTATCTGTCGGTTGGACATAGTTTTGAATTTAACACGCGATCCCTTTGTGGGAGTCGGTCCTCTTATCTGGGGCGGTTTGGTAGAAGCGGCACAGGACAACTGAAATAATTAAAATATATATACCAGCTCGCCATGGGAGGGGAGTTGCCTTCTTCTGGTTTTGTCTGTGATACGAGGAGTCTATTTTACTTTATCATGTCAACACGACTGGTCGGAGTCGGTTTCTCTCCCCCTAAAACCGCAGACAATCGTTGAGCTAATGAACATAGCGTTGACTCGGTTGTCAGTAATCGTTGATAAGGAATGGTGGTCTAATGAATTGGTTGACCATGAAAGGCTGGAGAGTGGACGCTAGAGTTTGATGATTCGAGAAGGTGTGGTGGAACTTGGGTTTTTTTTCCCCTAGTGCTTTAGAGACCACACAGATGTTTGGGTGGGTGATGGAACTAGGCCGTTTATAGGCGGAAGATGGAGGCAATTACCAGTTGTAAAAATGATGGGTCGCATTATGAACACTTGAGAGCCTCGTGTACAGATCTAGATTAGTTGTTGTTACTGTACCTTCAGCATCAAAGAAGGAAAGGTGAAATAATACTCCTACGCCGACAAGATTTGTTGTAAGCTTTTCTTCAGGAAATCAAGAAACAGAATACGGAAAGAATGGGCCCTATTAATCAACCTTGGGATATGCCGAATACATTTTTAAAATGCGATAAAAGCAAGCCGGATGGAGCACGTCGAAAATGTCCACGGATTTCTTTTCCACGTTGAAATATTTACCAAAATGACATTTGACGTAACGAATTTATTGCAAGCGTTTGACGGGCCGGCGCATGTACATTATACAAACGTCAACCTTCAGTTTGTATGGCATAATTCAAACACTGTAAGGCGTTTCTAAGCCCATTCCACCATTCCTCACTGTCACCCTATTCGAAGTAAAATAAATTTGTTTTCAAACCAAAAAAGGAACCCTCCAACCCCATCCCCAATCAATTAAATCGGAAATCCCTTCGACAACAAACTGTTGACTGTTATTGATCCTTGTCAACCCAATAGCGGCGCCCTATACAAAGGCACAACAAACAAAAAAGAAAGGACCTGCTATGCGCCAGTGTTTCTTTAAAAAATAACCTGTCACATATATTAATACGTTAACACAACAATTGTTAAAGAAAAAAAAAAGGAGAGAGAGCGATTGAAAAGGATCAACAATTGAAGAAAAGGCGCGCTTACACCGCAGGATATCAGATGATCTAACTCTAATGAGAGCCTTTTCCCTCTCTTTGCGTAAAAACGACAACCGAAATCACTTATCACCTTTACTCCGATTCTGAGATTTCCCACAACACCGCAAAAGGAAAAGAAAGGAAATACGAATTTTCCCTTTGTTATGTGTCGTGAAAAATTAAGTGAAAAAAGATATAACGGTGGGGTTTCCTTTTGTTTTGAAATTTTTAAAATATTTGAGGGTGTATCCTTAGTCATAGGGTAAATGCGTTTTTAGACGTCAGTTTACCATCATTTTAAGTTAAGTATGAATTGATCTGTCAACTGACGTGTAGCTGACGTTTTTGACTTTTTCATTTACAACGTATAATAAGTGACGTACCTGCCCATCGGCACTGGAGTTTTAAAGAGCAATTTAAAAATTGTGACATTTTGATCGAATTTTCGAGGTCAAACAAAGTTGGTGTATACAAGACCCTAAAACGTTTCTTTTACTTATTCAATTACATATTTACAAGATACAAGTTGTCTGATTGGGGACATTGAAACGTTTTTCAAAATATCTGAAGTTTGACGTTTCTGTGTATTTCGCATCAAGATATAGGTAGTGAAAAATCATAAGTGCTAAACTAGTCTAAACTAGTAGTGACTTAAAGAAATTTTGGGTTTTTAAGATTTTTCGAACTTTTATTTATTTTCGAATATGTTTTCGAAAACACAAACATTTTAACAATGCTTTGGCTGAATATTTCTGAATCTTCCCTAGTTGCTCCTAAAAACATCAGTACCTAAATATTAACATTCATGAAAGTGTAAGTCACTTATTTTTTTATTTTCGAACATGAAGTAAACCTCTCAAATAATGGAGAGTTCAATTACTCATCGAGTTTGTATTGAAGCGTTTCAGGAAATACATTAATTTATTGTGAGTTGTGACATTTATTTTCGAAAGAGTGGTATCTAACAAAAGTTTAACGAAATGCGAATATTTTGACATTTAATTTCGAAACAACATAAATAGTGGTAGAATGTTTTTGAAATGCAGACAGTAAAATGAAGATCTACACACTATTGACATGTTTGCAACAAATTTACCTACCAATCAAGCGAAACTGTTCATTATCTTAAACTGTCAATAGTTTGACATTTGTGTTCGAAACCACAAACGCGGCATATATAATATATACATCCAGGAATTTGCTAGCTCTATATACGCTCTATTAAAGGGACCTTAAAAAAATACAATACAAACAAATTTGTACCACATTTGACATAAGTATTCGAACTTTCGAAGCCAACAACAAATGTTGTTATGCAACATCCTGACACGTTTTAAAAACAATTTAAAATCAACAGAAAAGATTTGACAAAAACCTGGCAAAATGCACCACGCACATACAGACAGACACATGTAAAAAAAATAGGGTATCATTTGGCACGATACAAAAGGACTTGTAGCTTTGCTGTGAGCTGTTTTCTTTGCTTGTTATTTATGTGTTTGAATGTCATTTGGTTTTACGTTTTTCCTGTTAGCGCCTTGGAAATGGGCATACTCTCTCGGGTCTATTGTTTTGACATCTTCACGAAATACGAGTATCTATTGATGGATTCTCTTCACTTTTTACTGATTATGAGAATTTACAAAAGGAGCTTCATTTAGAGAGGATGAACGGGACAATAAAAAGGATATCGACAAGGGATAGAACGGTAGAAAAATAATATTACTTACCGAACCATAGACTGCACCACATTGATCCATGCATAGGTATAGGCATGTGGCTACTCCTTGGATTTTTATTCGCCCAACATCAACAGTCGTTCGTTGTAATATTGCTGAAAGGAGAGAAACAGGGATTCATACAAATAAATGGTTTATGGGAAAGCATTAGATAAATTTGTATAAGTATTTTGTCAGTTCTAGTACTGTCTTAGGATGATGACAGAGGAAGTGTAGATTTTCAAATATATAGTTGATGACAAAGGACCTAATTGACAGCTGAATTATGGAAATAGATGTCGAATTCGCAGTGCAGCTCTGTATTTTGACAGCTAAAGTACTAAATAGTAAAGTTCCAAAATGTTGTGGAAGTAATTCGAGATATTAATTGAACACATCCAGTTCCACAATCCACTTTGACATATCTACAGTCCACAAACAAGATGGCTATCTTTTTATATTCTTTTCTTTTCCGTCTTCTTTCTTATTTTCTTTTTATTTGACTTCCTCATTTATGTAACGATCTTAATCTAAATATTAAATTACTACTCTTTGAATCAAATTGAATCCTTTCTCTATCCTGCGCTATTCATTACAAAAGCCGTTCGAATTTAAGACATACAACTCGAATCAATTTTCATGATTTACTGATTGACGCCTGACTGTTTTTGAAGTAAGTTTCCAATAGAAATCGCAACAGAGCAGACTCGTGCGACATGGAGTCACGTTAAACATGTTATCAACGAACTTTTTCTATAGTTAAGAGCTAAAATGACACTTTAAGAGGGCTTCACAAACTTGTACAAAGCAAGGCTCAAACTTCACTAAGTTATACAAAAAAACTTCATATTTTTGATATACATTTTAAGTTCTAATGTCACAAATATATTCTTCACGCTTCACGTAGAACCCTGCCTGTCAAACTTGCGACACATAATTCTCAGGTTGTAGAGACAAAAAATACGACACAAGACGATCATAAATCCGTTACAAACCTGTCAACACCCCATAAATCTATAAATCTATTGTCACTTAACTCATACGGTAAGAAATCAATAACACTATCACTTTCAAGCAGCTGTTTGGAATTTTTCACGCATTGACCTCGAAACAAAATATTTAAAGACCTGTCCATATCACACGCAATCTCATTAATAAAAGACTGCATGGTGCTCATACCGCACTAACGCATTTTCTCTGTTCCAGTTGCAGGCATTCGTGACTGTCACGAATAAATTTTTCGCGCAACTATCTCCGCCGCAAGGACTACTAAGTTTGGCACTATCACGCAAAGCATCGATGAACACCAATTAGTAACACGATGTGAGATGCGGAACCTGACGTAGTCAAATTGTCAAAAAAAAAAAAGTTAACCAACCCATCTACCAACTGTCACCTGCAATATTCACAATATTCAATTAACGCAAATCTGTCAATTCAGAAGCACTTGCCCAAGCAATTTAACAAAACGAATAATAACTCATGCCACTGCCTATAATTTCCAACCGCCATTGTACGAGTCACGAACCAAAAGTCGCTTGAATGACCATAGATCTTTCGCAGAAACACCAGCTGCCCCGGCTACCGATCTCTGTTGTTGTTGTTGCTGCCCATTACAGTATACAGACAGTTCGTGCTTTTAGGTCAGATTTTATAGATTGCTGTATGCAAGTGCACCACCACCTGTCACAGCTTTTGTGTAATTCTGATAAATTTGTTTCCACTGCGATCATGTGTACACTGATCCTCAACTGTGGCGACAAAGCAAAGCTGACAGTAGATACGCGCCCAACATATTCCTTTCGTTTCATAGAGATTTTTGGACATTTTCTAGCGAAGCCAGTCATTTGATTATGATAAATCGCAGGTCATCAATAAGACTTGGGTAAAAACAACAAAAACTTGTCATTGCCCTTAGATGTTCGTCCAAACAATTGCAACCGATACCACCCACGCACACAGCAACTGTCATCTGTCACACCCGCTGTGCCATTATCACCCATTCAGCTTAGATTACGCTTAGCATTTGAAAAGATTTTATTTGTTTTTTTTTTCTGTCCAAATGACATCGCTGGCGATCTATCAAAATGCCTGCCAACCGATTGCATTAATCCCGAAAAGTCTCGTCCCGAAGTTCCGAACAAAAGAAAGTCATGTCTCCTGCTGATTCTACAAAACGGAAAATAAAAGGTTGGTTACCCCTCCCCGCTGGATTGCAATTTCTCAACGGGTAGACGTCGTAAATTATTCACTGTGCTGACCCACTGGCGGACAGGCCGGTCTTGCTGCTCAAAATGTTTACCTGTAATAATTATCTTTAGATAAGTCCAGTATCTACGAGTATATATCGTGCTGCCATTCACTAAATTGCATTTCGGCGAAGGTGGCTGGTGTAGATTTTAACGCAAGTGGGTTGCCATGTGTTTCTTTTTGTGATCAGCGATCATGTTGATCCTCGAACTTGGCAAACTCTGTGCGCAAACAAGTAGCCATGAGATAATTTTTTTCCTATGCACGAGATATCGGTGACATCTATGATGGAGTTAATAGCTTCCAGTGCGGATTTGCATGTATCCAAGTAAACCGCTTGCGAAACTTTTTACGAGACACCGCCGCTAATGGGATTCTCCTCGGGGACGAACGGGAAGGGGGGGTTCGCATTTATTTTTTGGTCAGTTTTATGATTTCTGCAGTTGGAATGTCGGTTGGGATTCTGGGCCTCTTGGTGTGGTTCGTTCGTGTTCAGAAGCAGGAAGTCTTTGGTTCAGTTGATTGGTTATGGTGGCGGTTTGCTGTTCGGCGGAGTTGGAGAGACACAGAGCTCTCTGTGTGTGTGGCTTTGGATGTGCAAATCGTTTACGACCGGTGTGATGCCGGCACATTTCTGGCTGACTTTGTGAGTTAATATTTCGTGAATTTATTAATTGTGACAGAGGAGTTGAGTGACTTTCATTTTTGTGTCGTCTTTTCGACTGCTATTCGAACTGGTTGTGTGCTTCTCTCTTGAGTGGATGGCATGTAAATATTTAAGGCTTAGTGGATTTCAAGACGAGTCAGCTAAGTTGTAAATAAGTGATTGGTTTAACAGGTCTGGGATGGTTTTTTTAATTGAGGGTTACATTATTTTTGGAGGCTGTTCGAGGTGTTTGTGTAGTTACCGCCGCTTGAGAAAGTGTCGAAGATCGGTAATTAGGGGCTAATGAAGGTTGCGGATTTTAGGATTGCCAGGTTGATGGTTCAATACACAGGTGGTAGTGTGTTTTCAAGAGCGTTCAGCGATCTATTCAACTATGAATTTTTGTCTCTTGATATATATAAAAAGACTTTTTACTTTATTTTTTTAAATATAAAGTATTATATATTAAGACTGAAAGTTAAAATAAGGCACATTTATGTTGGATAAAATCAGCGTACCTTAGTCTTTTATGAACAATTAAAACACTAAAAATATCAAACCTTGAATAACAGTTGAAAACTCGATGACTTTTGAAAGAGCCTACGGCCTGTCATCTGACAATTGAGTTTATTTTAAAATCAATGTCTCTTTAAACACTACAATAGTGTTGTTGGAGGTTTATAGAGCATTTGAAAAATTTGCGAAGCTCCTTTTCCAAATAAAAGGGCCAAAATAGCAAAAAAATAAAAAATTGTGACAGGCTCTCGAAAAAAGTACCAAATTGCTACTTTAGTCGCACAACGGTCACGCTGACAAAAACTATCAATAGCCCTGTTACTTTGAGCTTCGATCTAAGCACAGTAAAGTTTGATTTTCAGCACACAGTTACAACAACTCGACTGGACTTGACACTTCGATACTCGCAATGCTGAGATCGAAGCTCAAAAAAACACGCCTAATACTGGATTCTAAAGAATTTTTAAAGTGGGATCCACAAACTTGTAGCAAGCTTTTTAATATCCGCTTTAGACCTTTTGCAACCGGAAACTACCAGATCCAATCATATGCGGATCGAGAAGAGAAGTCGGACTTGATTCAACCATAATCTAACGATTATCAAATCATTGCCGCAACCTTTTCTAATATGAACTCGTATATAAAGTTGGCACAAAAGGTCCGTAGGGACCCTAGGCCTAGCTTCTCACAACCATTCGTTTTGTGTGAGGTGTCATTTTTGGAAGGAATGTAAGGGATCTACAATTTTATGTCGATGGTTAATTGAGAATCTCTTTCAAAGACAGTTTTACTCTCGGATGTTTGTCAGACGTTCGCGAGAGGTGGCGCAGTGAAAAAACCCTTATGTGGAATTTGGGTTTTTGCGGGATTCGAACCTGGGACTCCTCGCTTAGTAGTCCAACATACCAACCACTAAGCCACTGCGCCACAAAATGCACTCTTATAGGTGGATAATCCACTCCAAGAGGGATTCTCTTAGAAAGACGTCAATTTACCCGCCTTAATCTATTCCTCGTTTACCCGTCAACGACCGACATATGAAGTAAGCAAGCGCCAATGTCATTGCCCTTGAAAATAGCAACCTGTGACAATGGCATACTCCAAGGGTCACATGTGCTTTAACTAAATAAAATATGCGAACAATGCTCCTTATGCAACGTCGCACAGCGGGAACACTCCATCATTCGAGTTCTCCCTCTTTCCATCAGTAGGTCATTGTGTTACTGCACACGCGACCGTATCAGGACAAAATCGGGCCAACTGGTTGTCGAATTTGAATTTTAGATGTTTGTTTTTTAATTTTACTGGAATTCGCGCATTCAGAACAGAGTCGACCGACGTTCGTTTTTTTTCCATAAGAGTTGGAGGAGTTCTCCCAGGTGGAAGCAATCAGATGATTTATGGTCAACGAGTTTCGTTTTGGTGAGTTACTTTCGAGCGGGCCATTAAACAGCAGGAAGCCACGATAATAGTCCCAATTTTTAGCGATTAATGTCTCAATTTTTTTTTTTTTTTTTTTTCATTTTAATTCATCTGTTCACATTCCGCGAAATACCATTCACTCTCCGTTATGTACTCCTCCGGCGTGTGGCTCTTGTAACCACTGACACTGTAAAGGAGAAGGCAGACGATGATATTTTAATCCTTTCAGGTTGAATAACCGATTTGGCATTTTGCATGCCTACACTCAAAAAAAAAAGGAAAAAAAAGAAGACGAAGACGAAGCATAATTTAACGCTGTACATACTTTCCAACACCCTCTGTCTGGTTGACGGGTCCTGCATAGAATATCAATTGAATGTGGAAGCACCCATAAGTTAAGAACCCATTCACCGACCATTTATGCTTAATTATCATGTTCACAATGGTTGAATTGGCGAACTAGACACCAGGCAACAGGAGAGAAAACAAGGCGCACATTGCAATGGGCATGTACGATGAAGTCAATCCATCTCCCCGCCCCGCATATGCATGGCGTCACGTTATGCATTCTAAATGAGAACAAACGCCAAAGCCGACAACAATTATGAGAGATAGAAGACCGTCGAGTGGATTCTTCAGCTATTAACACGTTAAATGGGTTAAGTAGATGTGGATTGTTGTAGCTGTATGAATACGGGACAAGGCGAGTGTGTGCAAATGTTATGCAGAGTACTGTATGCAAGTGATCGATTGGCGTTTAAATGCCTCTGATTAGGCATCGTTGTGCATCCATGCCGATGGATTAATTGTTAAAGGATGCCGAAATGAGATTTTCTTCGCTAAAGGGACAATCAATTAAATTGATTGGCCTTTGATGGGCTTGACAAGATGGAAGTAGGGCGCAATAACCTACTCTTGGTTTCAGATTTTCTATCATCTGTTCAATGTTACCCAATTTGGTGAATGGTTTTCTGAAGGTCGAATTTAGATGTCGACTTATTATGTGGTTATCGTAAGTTGGAGAGCGCATGTTGTTGGGAAGTTGGGCAGTTTGCGCAATAATTGTTTTTTCTATTTTTTGTTGATTTTTGAACTCACCACAACAACGTCAGTCGCGTTCAACCATTTATTCCAGATTATCTGACAACAACCAACTAATGCGAAGCTGATTCCTCATCGCTAATGGCGATTCATCCTTTCCGCTTGCATAACTCCCTATTAGATTTATAAACACTTTGATACTCACCTCAAAAATGTCACTAGGTACACTTATGACAGAACAGCTGTCAAAATATGTTCATTGTCGTCTGTGATTTCTACAACTAGATAACGTTAAAGTAGATAAATTTGCTTAGTTTCGGTTGGTGTTTATCGATTTTTTTAATTCACCTCAATAGTGTCACTATTTCTCAATCATTTCCGTAGAACACCTGAGAATATTCAACAAATGTGGACCTCATTCTTCACCTCTAATTGCTGTTTGTAATATTGCAGACATTTAGTGCGGTTGACTCTTTACAAGTTCCGATACACACCTCAACAACGTCACAATCTGTCAGAGACATCTGCCAAAATGTTATAAGATTACAATTCCACTTTTTGGAACTAGAATATACGTCAAAGTATTTAAAATTGTTAACTTTGGTCAGTTTTTTTTCACAAAGATCTTTGTCCGGTTTTCTTTACCAATTTTAAAACTCACCTCAACAATGTCAGCCCGTAGAATTACTTCCAACTGATTATCTACCAAATTTAACAAATACAAAACTGATTCTTCGCTTCAAAATGTTAGATGAAACCTAATCACTTCCGCACTTAGGTGTCGCCCATTGGACGACATTTTTGAGGTGAGTTAGCGGAATATAAACCTTCTGTCAGGAAGGAGTGACGTAAGATTATCTTTCTAGGGGTTATTATCATGAATTGCATTTTGTCGTTCTGTACCTCTAAAAGAAAAAAATCAATGAGCTCAAATCAGCTGTCCGCTGTCAAATTGATTGTCGCTGGGAGCAAGTGTTGCCAATTTAGAAAGAATACCATTTGTATAGCCCACCCAAACAAGTCCTTTCCCCATAAATAACTTAAAGTCCGATCGACTATGTCAATTTGTTGATAATGCTGACACGTTTTACATCTACATCTTGTAGTCTCTTATATTGCGCCCTAATGACACAAACAGAAAACAAAAATATTTTATCATATCTCGTCATTTGTTTTGAACAGATTCGGAAACATTTCGTGTTCCAAAATGAGTTATGTGTGCGGACCCTCATCATTGACGTCAGTGCATAGTCCAATGTGAATCACACCAGAGAAGGCTCCAAACGATTCCCCCATTTGACACTTGACATTTGAGAGGGTAAAGTTCGCCGTTTTAATTAATTGTGACAGAAAAATTGGACACACGCTAGAGATAAATTTTACTCAATGTTTACGACAAACACACAAACGAAATAGATAAATGGTATCTTATCTGGTTGCGATGTGGCAATGTAATGTAACGCGAGATGAGTTACTACGTGTCATAATTAAATTAGGAAAATGTGCCTCTGTTGCGACAACTCAAGATGGATTTTAATGTTGACGGTGTTCTGTTCCGGTCGGTGTTGACATGCTGGTGCCGGTTAATTTGCTCGCCAGAGGGCGTGGGATCTGGACTCAGGCAGGTACAGAAATACATGCCAGGCTAGGCGAAGGGTGTTCGATAGTCGTTCTTAACCTTAGCTCGAGCATATTCGCGGCTTGCCTTAAGAGTTGAATAAACAATTAGAAGCAGAACACTACTTTTTTTCTGTCCGCTTACAAAAATCGAAAGTCTATTGTCAGAAAATGACTATACCAAGAAAAATTGATTTTTATCGTCCTTTTAAATCTGTCTGATTATAAAAGTTGTCCGCCATAGAAATAAGGGGAATGTTAATGGAGAAACTTCCATTCGATGCAACTTTCGGAAAAATACTCCGATGACAGAAAGCGCACCTTGCCGCATTGCGTTTTACGGCGTTATGTCACTTTCTTGTGACATCTACAGCTGCGGAATATCTCAAAGTCAAATGAACACGTTAATGTTCTTTATTTTGTTCCGAAACGGATACTGCGAACTCATTCTCAGTTCCGTACAGATTTGAATTTTCGGAATTTTTTTCAGAACGGATACGTCAATAGGGTTCATTAGACATGAGCGACGTTAGTGTTCCTAGTATCAATGCCAATCTCCAGCCCACAAAATCGCGTATGCAGTGAAAATGCGAATTGTCAAGAAAAACAAAACCGATTTCGGACAACACCACTTGTTCTTTGTTGCCCTAACTTTTTCTGGTCTCTTTCCGTTTTATCCGCAGCACTAATTTCGTTCGGGAATTTCCTACACTTAACTTGGTAATTTTTGCAACATTTATAGGAGTAGCACGCTACATTTACAAATGGACTTTTTATGATCACTATAGATGAACGATTTTTTATTACCACCAACAAAAAAAGAAATACTTAAGTGGCAAATTAACAAATCGATCTATTTTCGAACAACACTAATCCACTCGTGTATGGATCTGCGTGCGATAACCCTAAAGCCGTCAAAATTCACAACAAAACCACTTAAGAACCTACAAAAAAAAAAAAACAAAAAATTTTATAGCCACACTTTGGCAACATGATTACAATCGCAGATTATTTCATGCGACGTAGTCATCATGACGTCGTCGTCTTCGTCGATATGAAGACACAATTACATTAAATGCAGACATTTGTGTCAAATCCAATTGACAAAGGTAATAAATCTTTGGCTCAGTGTAAAATTTAAGGTAGGTATGCGTGAATCGGATTTTGGGGAATTTGCATACAATGGGCAAGTAACATACTGTCCGCGAGGGGTTTCTCTTTGAACAAAACAAAAAAAATATAAAAATACCCAATCAACACTCGGTGGAAACGTGAGGTGAATTTATTATGTCGATCAATCTCGCCAAGAGTATGCGGAGGAGTTAAACATGATAATGGCCGTCAAGATTTACAGCTAATTAAAGGAGATTTTCTTGTAGAACAGAGCTTTGAGTTGGCATAAATTATTCTCTATGGATAATAAATATTGATTTATTAGAAGATCGTCATGATTTGAAATCCTATCTCAATAGTGGGTTTTCTAAAAGAACAAAAGCGCGACTGTGGTGAGTGTGAATGACAGTCATCAGTGAGTTTCAGTCTACAAAATTTATTGCGTATCACCTCACTATCACCAACGCGGTCAGCCACAACTTGCATTAATGCAGTAGTCCTCTTGTTTGACAGAATGAAAAGCTCTGAACAGTTGTAAATTGTTGTCCACCTTGACATTGAGTTATGTCCAATCATTAACCAACGTTTTTCTTCCCAACATAAATTCCCACATACTCGTCCAATCAAGACTGATCAGTGATCATATAAGTTTACATGATCAGCACTAACTCGCCCATCAACTTCGAATGTTTCCCCCTCACTATAAAAACCAAATCTCAATCAAAAATATGTCTCTTTGCCTATATCTATATCTCCCGTCTGTTTGTCACTATTATATCTGTCTGTTTTGGGTAAAAATAGATTAAAGTGACGAATTAAAAATCTTGTATAACCGATTGTTTGAGCTCATCCATGTCCCACATATAAATCAATGCACCCTCTCGACTATGAAAGCCTTCCAGGTATTTTAATTGCAACTGCTTAAGTTATATTTATTTTGTGAGTTTGGGAGCAAACCACACCATCCGTCTATGTGACGATGACGACCGCGAGACAACTTATAAATTCGGAGAATTTTCCTTTCGTTTATTAGCTGCCAATAAAATTTATAGCCGATTTCAATCCGTTGATTCCTCTTTGGGGGCCGATTTCGACTGTGGGTAAAATATATTTCGCCTCCAAACGAAGTGGATGATCAATTTGATTGACCCAGAAAACTTGAACGTTCCTGGTGGATGCATTTCTGATGAAATGTTGTTTCTTTTTTGTTTTCTTTTAGTGCAGTTAATTGAGTCATAAGGCTATGACAGACGGCATTTCTTTTTTGTGAGTGACATATGCGATTCGGTTACCTCCATAAATGAGGTAACTGACGTGAAAGTCATGCTCATTTTGTTTCGTTTCTTTCGATCTATTTACAGAAATAACTTGAAGAGTTAAAAAAAAAGGTTTATCATCTTCTGTCAAATGTCAAAATCACCTTATGTTTACCAATTTCGCATGTCACGACTAGGTCAGTGGCAGGTTATTTTAGTCGTAAAATTTAATCAGTTTGGCATAGTAAAAACATGCGTGTACCTTTGCGTGAAAGTGGCATCAGCCGTCATTATGAAAAAAATTAGGCACGGTCAAATGATTCCTTTTTCCATTCCCGGTAACTGAAAAAAACGTGTGGCAACAAAATTATGGCACTCCCATAAAAAAGTAAGTCCAGCAATCGATTATGTATCGACTACTGTCAATACCGTGAGTCACCACTCACCAATCAACAAATTAGGGAAGTAATCACCTCGTCAAAATGGTGACAAAAAAAGGTTTTGTATGCAGTTATGGTCAGCTTCTGCCATTTCATATAAAATTGACAGGAATCTAGACATTTCTAAGTGTCGAAGTCACAAATTTGAGATATTTTCTGCTTCGCAAAATTATTGCAATCCCATTTTAGAAATACGAACTGAAAATAAACTGCCGTGGAATGTGAAGTAACATCAGCAAAGGCACATTAAATTTCCATTAAAAACGATGCGCTGTCAGATTTTTCGAAGACCTTCACATTAGCAAACGGCGTTGTGTCATTCCGCGGTACTAATAATCATTTATAGTGTCCAGGCTAAATTTTCCGAATTCACAATGGCGAAATTTTCCATACAAAATTGTATATTGTGACCTAAGAAACATTTAGTGTGAAGGTTAGAAATGATTATTAGTAAGGCCCATTAAGTTTTGACAGCAAAACCATATTTTATCTCGAAGTTCTCTGAACAAAAGCAAATTCTGACAGTTCACTTCGATATTAAAACTTTAAAGGTGCATTGGCAAATTCTTTTTCGGAATTCCTTTTGACAAAATCTTAAGCATTATAAACCACAGAAACATTCTTCAAAGTCGTAAAAAATTTCCAACACAAAAAAAGGGTAACCAAGGTTGATTGACCTTTTTTTCTCATTTGAAAAATATAAAATTATGACAACTTTCAACCCCAGCATCAGAAACTGTCAAAAAGTGAACAATCAAACTCCCATCCCTTATACCAACCGAACCGCATAACTGTATAGCCACTCATAATCCTATAATATTTTTTCAATTATTTATTTATTACTCTGACGACACACAACCCTCGAGCATATTTCCTGTCATTATTTTGTGTTCACAAAATAAAAGTCATCATAAATTATAAATCGAAATTCCAAACAACTACAAATTGACACAATTTCAAGCGGTGGTGTGCACACTTTCCTTTTCCAAATAAAAACAGCATGATACCCATCTAAATGTCAACACAGTATGCCAATTCAACCGTGATAATCCGCAAAAAAAAATACGTCCCTCCTTTGAAATATGAACACCCTCTTGCGTCTTTTCGAAATTGAATGGAGTCTCTTTTGTGAAACTGCGCATCGCTTAGAGATGCCGACGATACATCCTGGAAGTGGGCTAACCAATGCTGAGCAGGGGGCCCTTGAACCCTTGAAAAGAGTATAGGAATAGATGTATTTAATGGGTATGAAGGAAATATCCTGCACGCAACAGGGATTGATACAGTGAATGGCTGCGAAAAGGACAATGGGGAA
Source organism: Cheilosia vernalis (assembly GCA_949126925.1). Taxonomy (NCBI): domain Eukaryota; kingdom Metazoa; phylum Arthropoda; class Insecta; order Diptera; family Syrphidae; genus Cheilosia; species Cheilosia vernalis. The sequence continues at coordinate 13,350,218 of OX421358.1, forward strand.
TCGATTATATAGATGTTAACCTGGCGGAGTAATGTAGTTTGTGAAAGGATAACTGCAAACGATGGATGTTTGACGCGGAGATTGCTCGTTTGCATCTCCTTGAATAGTAGTAAAGAGAATACAATGATTTTTGTTAGGCAACGAAATGGAAATATAGAAAAATCTTGAGTGCGTTGCTTAAAAATAAGTACGCAATTTATTGTGAATCATTAAAGTACCTACAGAACAAAATAAACAAAAGTTCATTTTGCTGCAATAATAAAGAACACATCTTTCGTCATCGACAACGATCATTGATCAAAATATTTCTATTGGCTCATAGTGATTGGTAGAGACCATCGGCAAGAACTGACCAGTGACCAGTAACGTTTTCGACATCGTCGTTTCTAACTGACAATATCTTCAAGGCGATGGTGATCACTTACAAAATTCGATCTTCTCCTTAAATGTCAGCCGTTGAACATACCACTGTGAGGTGCACCCTTAAAACAAAGAAAGCACTACACCTACCTGTTCCTTAAGTTTAATTACGCTCAAAATAATGAAAAAAAAATACCCAAATACCCAGGGGAAAATAATAATATTTGAGTGGCTTAAAAGCGATCTACACTTCTCAGTGGCAAAACCAAACATGTAATCAAGCGAAATAGGCAATTGCGGTCAAAATCCTGCTCAAATTAGAGTGGGCGATCAGTGTCAAAGTCAAAGCTATCAGAATTATGTATAAAAAGAGCAGATAAATTTATATTTTCTGTATATTCCAGATTCTTAGTGATTTCGATGTGATGATCATGTCCTGGGGTGAAGCGCTTTCCGAATTGCTTTCCGTGAAACCTACTTTAAGACTAAATAAGCTATATAAAATATTTGAAGAAAGCAATGTCCGATCATGAAGTATCAATTTGCGAGAAATTTTAGGTATAAAATTACATAAAAGACCCAGCTTTGATTATATGCAAGCGATCTTGACAGTCGATCTTTAACTTTCGTATCTTTAAAAACCCACTTGAACTCCGCAGTCATACTCATAGCATTTATTTTCTTTCTTTTTGATGAACTTATTAACCTTAAAATAACTATCACGATTTATTATCATTTTCGACTGCGAGTGATGTCAAGATCATTGTACGATGGGAATGTTTCGTACCTCGGTTGGTACAACCCGAAGATAACTAATGAAGAAGCATGTACCTTTTACTATTACTGTCGATTTATATTTATCTAAAGTGATCATGATCGTGAGCGCTATTTTCATCCATTCATATTTCGCACTCGCAGCAGGTATTTTCTTTTTTTTTTGTAGCAATACATACTCGTACGTCTTCATCGTTTTTGATAATTTATTACTGCAGATTTTAATCTCTAATGATACCGAGTCTCTAGCGAGTAAACAGTAAAACAGTAATGAAGCCAGTTATTAGTACGTATATGTACATCTCGCAACTGGTAGTCATGTTTCATAAATGAATAACTGGAATCTGGAAGTAATTAACAAGACTGGTATTTTGGTGTGACAATTGAGGTAGCGAGCTACTACTGAACTTGAACTAATACCAATAAGAGTAGCGCGTCATAGAGTTGTTAAAAACGAACATTACCATCGAAAGAAAGTAGTGATGCAGATTAATCGAAGTAAAGATTAGTTGCTGAAAATTGGTTATATTGACAGTTTTATTGAAGATCGGTTGCTATGAGGATCGTTTGTAGTTAAAATCGATTTCGATGATGAACAGTTGTATTGACGATCGGTTGCCATTAAGATTGGTTGTACCTAGTTACAATTAACTTCGATGAGGATTAGTGGTATTAAAGATCGGATGCAGTAAAGGTTGATTGCAGTTAGTTCCGGTTGAAGTGAAGATCGCTTGTAGTGAAAATCGATAGTATAGTTAAGAGCCGATTTGGTGAAGAATGGTTGTAACGGAGATCAGTTAAAGTAAAGCTCGAGTGAAGTAGAGCTCCGAAAAAATACAAAAATAGAGATCATATATTTGCGACTGATCATTTGACGATCTCTGACAAGATCAGGACTCCCATTGCAGTAAAAACGCTCGCTTGATAGAAAATGGAGCTCCCAGTCAATATTGCTCGAAGAGAATCCCTATAGCTATGCGGTAATGATTTTGTGATTTTTTTTTTTGTCAAAAAAATCACCTTCCATCCAAAAAACCACAGATGACTCATTTACATTAAAGACCCGAATCACTGTCAACCACAAAGCGGCTTAAAATGGACCCCCGACAGTCGGTAAATTTAACGACTTCCTGAAAGTACAGCAAGCGCCGGTTTCGACAAAAAGGTCCCCTTTGTATTGCCAATTTTAAAATATCACCACCATCAAGCCAAAATTATTCCACAAAGTCATAAACTCAATACAAACCTCCTTGTGACCTCCCACAAAACATTGCATTATGCAAAATGCATACAATTTACGACCAAACCTTTTAGCATGCGCAAATGGCAACGAAAAAAAATCCCACATCCACATCACGTTCGTCAGTAATTTCATATAGGACCATAACTCACATTAGCACATGATAAAAAAAAATATGACTGACTGCCATTGTGCGCCCAAAAATGCTGCGCCTTCAGGACCCACAAATATACCTACTATCTGCATCAAAATGAAAGTCAAACCAAATCATGTAATTTACTTTATATACGCTTTCCACTTAAGAACCAAATTAATACGATCCACCCATTAGCATTTAAAGACAAGTAGGTTTAGATACATTAAGAGCCATCAGAGAAAGATATAACTTTTTCAGAAAGAAGACTGCACACCAGCCTATAAAAAACTCGTTCCAAATGCAAATATCCAAAATGAACTTTCATTGTGGCCCACAGAAAAAAAAAAAAAAAAATACACTGAAAAACGCTAGGAATATACAAAAACCGTAAAGATAAACAATACCGGGCCCTTTGATCAAATGTGATAACCGACAGCCAGCCGCTGAGACAAATATGTGACACACATCTGTTTAATCGAAACACATTTCCATATGGAAAAATACGGAAAATGTGTATATAATCGGGATCTCCTTTGACGGCACCCAATTGACAGGTTGACGTACAAGTGACAATCACTTACAGCCAGTTAGCCAAAGCAGGTGCCCACGATCGTTTTGTATATTAAGTGAACTTAAACGGTGCTTTGTGTGCATTTTAAAGACACAACAACTGTCACAAATATTGACAGTGACAATATTACTTACACATTAATTGACTTAATTGAAGGCGCAAGGAAAATTTAACCATTTTGCGCCAACGCGCAGCCATGTTTAATTAACATTTTTATTGTTCGGGCGTATAGCTTCTTGTTGGGTCCACTGAAAAGTCGCTTGGATTTGTTTGACTTTGGTTGTGTTACTGTAAAAACGCCTACGTAATTAAGACGTGTTGTTAAAAAAAAATTAAATAGTTATTGGTTAAACCCATTAGAAGAGGTTGACTTTGTTTTACATTTTACATTTCAAGGCGGTGACTTTGTAGGTAACATAAATGGGAGTTGAAAACGATCTTGGCCGATGTTGGACGAATTAATTAATTGTTTATTAGAAAGGGATTTAGTTGTTGGGGATTGATTTTTCAGTGGGCCGATGAAAGTCATAAATAAATTATGGCAAGAGTCAGTTGAGGCGAGCTGTCAAAGCGATTTCCAACGATCGATCTAAATGTCAAACATGTGAAGACATTTAAAACATGAGGTGAACTTTTTAAATGATCCGGGTCTTTGTCTTAACATTATTGGCGATCAGATTTATGAAAAAGCGGTCAGTTCAGAAATATTCTCCTTCAAAACTGATCACAGAACTGTCAGCCTGAGTTTGCCGATCGTCGGAGCCGGAATATTCTTTAAATTTTCGATCCAGCAACAAAATATTAATTGCGGGCAAAACGACGAAGCTGATCTGTTTAAATCATCCGCGGCCAGAGCAGAGACAAATTCTCAGTAACCGAACCTGTCAGTTGCTATATTTGTAAGAATCTGTCATAATGGTCTTAAGCTAGGTTGAACACGGTTCGCCACAAATGACCAGGGCCCATAGCGTGCACATCGTTTTTAACTACTGGCTCCTTTTGACTTTCATTCTGCACACATTTTGTATGGATCTTCTTCACTATAAACGTACGATCATTTTTGAATCAAGATCATTCTACGAGTTTTCAGACCGTAAGAACGCAGGACCTGTTGCGCCAACTATTATTATTATTATTATTATTATTATTAAGAACGCAGGAAGACCTCATCAAAGGTGATGGTCAAAAGTAAAGTGCACAACATGGATTGCGAAGTTGGAAAAGGTGACTTCGGATCGAGATAAATAGAGCGCTTGCCTGGAATAGTGGACGCAAATATTCATCTCGAAAAGTCAATACGCTTTTTACGATCGTTGTTCCGACATGGGGATATTTTTTTGTTGAAAAATAGTTAACAGCGCTTATGTGTCCTAAACAGATCATGTGGTTGTGTGCAATTGTTTCTTATGACGACAAGATCTCTGCACGATCGTTTTTTCCCCGGTATAGGAAGCTTACAATTTTAGAGCAATCGCTCCTGGCGGTCTTCATAATAATTCTTCATTTTAAACTATCAACATTCAGGGACTGATCTTTGCTATAAATAGCTTTCGCTTATTTTACTGATCTTGACAAGTTTTTCATTTAAATTCCATCTGATCGTCGAACCTTTACATTTAACTCTTCCTAAACGTCCTTTGAGATTCCGATAAAAATATATTAAAAGCCATAGGGATAAAACAAATTCTTTCAAAAAGTGATCGAAGATCAGTAGCAATTTATTACCCGTCCGTTCAACTGATCTTCTCTGTGGTTTTAGGTAGGTTATTGAGCCTTTACAAGCCATAAGTCATTCTTAAACTATCGTTTCAGCCCGCCAACTTTGAGTGTAGAAAGAATAAAAAAACAAATTCTGTCGATCGCGCATAATCATCATCAACAGCTTTGATCAATCGACTGAATGAAGTACGCAATGTAGGTATTTTTTTTCGCACCGGGCGCCCTTGCCTTCCAGAGAGTTTATTTCACAAGGCGTCTTGAAAATATCTTCTTTATTGAGAGCATTATTCAGAGTCCGTGTTAACTAACATATGTACATTTCTTTCATTTCAACCAGCAATGTAAACACTGCGTTTGCGAAATGTTTACTTTGCTGATTGACGTCCAAGAGAAGTACTGCACGAAGCCAAAAACATCGAAGTGGCTCCTTTTTGTGCCCAATAATCAATCAACGGCTAGAACTACTTGAATGCAGCCATTGTTGACGTGCATATTTCCTCGATTCACAGTACTTCACTTATCTGCAGAGCTGCCAACTTGTCAGCCCTTGTAGCAGTTGTTTGCAATGACTTGTGGAACAAGCTGTCACTCACAGATGGCGCTGCATAAAACACATGCCCAGTCACAAGTTCAAAGACCTTATCAAATACCTCGAATACATCCTCTGCTCCCTTCCAACTTCCTCTGCCATCGACCTCTTAAGTACTCGACAAGCTGTCGTTCCCTGATTCAAAATCGTACGCAGTTGACCCATTTGTCTTACTTATCACGCAGTGCCCACTTATTCCCGAAAACCATACTCTATCATTATCCATTCGTAATTTCATCTCTCTAAGGGGGAGTGCAACTTAATCCACCGGCACCAGCATGCAGTCGCAATGAGCTCCCAAAAACACACAACAATATGCAGATTTTATCAATTATGACCTCCACTGGAAATGAAAATTTAACGAAGCTTTCCTCCATTCAAACCACGCCGCCATCTGTCATCGATAACCGCCACCAACGACGATACCACAATTGACGATCCGGTGTGGGCCCTACACATTTGGAGTACGGGAAACTTATCCACATATCCCCGAGGGAACATCAATGCGGTAGGGCGCTGAACTAAATAACTCTTGCTGCTGGTCAAAATTCGTTCAGAACATTAGCGGGACATTATTCTAATAATTATAGGCTGTCATTTTTCAAAAGTCTCATTTGCATACACATGCTCGGTATGTGCACGCGTGCGCATATGATACTCGTACGATCGGATAGAGCTTAAACGTCTGCCATTTATCATTTTAAATGAGAAGAAAACCCCCACGAAAATTGTATCTTTATTAATTAGATACCGTTAGACGGTGGACCTGATCAGTTTTGAAGTGTGTATTTGGGGGAATGTTTTCCCATTCCAATGATCCCTGCTCTTGAACCGCACCAAGTGTATGTTGTGAGAGTCAATAAAAAAACGCCAACCTTTGACTTTGACATAATCGTCAGCGTGTTCAGGGAATTAGTGAGGATTACCGCACGCGGTACGCTGCAAGGTCCACTCAAATTGGGTGGGTCAACATTGGAAAGGTGGACTTAGGACGACTTCATTACGACACACAGCTTGTTGACATTGCTGGCCAGTCATTCGGCATTATGTGAGTCCATTTTGGGATGAAGTTGTTATCACCTTTTTCACGCAGTCTGTGAGATTATTTCTGCTGCTGTCAAAAAAAAATAAAAAAATAAAAAATCGTAAAACAAACAAACACCCGGCCCGGCCATGAATGAAGTTGTTCTCGTTTGGGATATTACGAGAGAGAGTGTTTACTTATTTTGACATTGAGTACTTTTCAATTTGACAGATGAATAAACGCTAGGTGGGGTGCTAACGTGAGAGGTGATGTTACACTTTTTTTTTAATTTGTTTATTGATGAAGCATGAACTTTAGACAAATTGGGGCGTTCTTATTCAGTGGAATTCTTTGGGGAAGTTGGTATTACCAATTGATGTGAGGAAATGGATAGGGATACCCGTCATGTCTTACTCCAAATGACTTCCAAATCGAGCAAGTGTCACGGAAAATGGTTGGAAGTTTTTTTTGAATGAAATTTGAAGACACTCTGTTAAAATGTGCGATAAATTTTGTGTTGCTCATTTCTGGGATAAAAACTATTTTGATGGAAAGCAACCCAAAAAAAAAAGAATATATTTTCAGCAATTTTTAAGACGTTCAGTTCTAAATTAAATGCAAATAATTTAACAAAAAAGCTGTAGGTACATAATAATGAAAAAACATGGAAAAAAATTATGTCAGAACATTGAGAAGTTTAAGCTGTATTTTATTAGTGGTTTTAACGACCATTCTCCATGTTGATGTTGACAGCTGCTAGGAGTTGGTCGCATATTTAGTTGTTGGCCCCTCAGAAATTCAAACCTTTATTAGGAGTTTAAGAACCATTTAAGGGAGCTTCCAACAAGAGCTAAATCATTGCTTTTGTAGGTATTTTTGTCAGAAATTCGTTAGAAGAAGGACAAATTACTTTTACGTTGTTTTTGATATTTTTTTTTTAATTTGTCGGGGGCTCAACCTGGTGTTTTTATTTGCTATACCGTCAAAAATTCAGAATTTTCCTTTAAATTTTAGTTTTTATTCGTTGTTCAGCATTCATTTAATTTTCAATTTTTGCATTTATTGACTTCTTTGACATATTTTACATATAGACTGACTTAAAGCCTTTAAAATTGTAAAAGTTCAAATAATACAATAATTCATTTTGAGAATAAGCATTAAAAACTAACATTTCATTCTGATTCAACGAAAGATAAGCTTTCTAAATACAATGAGATCTACTTAAGAATAATTTATTTATTTATCAGCCACAAATCGAAATGCCGCCCTCTCGAAGTGCCTCGCAGTTTTCTAATGAAAAGAGGTAGTGAGTTCCGTTGCCTGATGACGTAAACAAAAAATTGGCGCTCTGAGCTGTTGCAATTAAACCTCGGTTGAATAAAATACAGAGTATTTTCTTTTTATAAAATTTTACGACCAAATGGGAAGAACATTCGACATACCCGCTAATTTGAAAACATCTACTAAGTATGTTGCCGACAATCGCACAAAGCGATGCAAATAACACTTAAGTTGTTTTCGATTCTTGTATTTTTTTGGGGGCTCAACCTGTTGTTTTTATTTGTTTTCCCGTCACAAGAAGTCGTACAAACAGTTTTTAAGTGTCCTGAAACAGATGATGTTACCCAAATCAGTATTTTTTAGAATTTACGATTTTTAAGAGCAAATGGGAGGCACGTACCAGTTAAATTGAAGAACTCTAAAAGAAGTAGGGTTGATTGCTTTCAGATGTTTGTTAAAAATTCCAAAAAGCGAAGCAGACGATTTTTAAGTTGTTTTCGACTCTTTTATTTTTTGGGGACTCAACCTGCAACAGATGAGTAGTTTTTTTGTTTTTCATATTTGTTGTTCCACGAAATTTATTTTATTAGAATTTTATTGAACTATTAGTTACTTTCAGATGTCTGTCAAAAATCACAATTCAGTTGTTTTTGACTCTTGTAAATAGTTTTTTGGGGGCTCAACCAGGAAGCAGACGTATAGGCTATAGTTAGCTGTAGAAAAAGTCTTTGCGTGGGCCTCAAGTGTCCAGTCAACATTTTCTTGGTTTTTCTACACCTCAGCTCAAGTTCTGTGCCTCTAAATGCCAAAAAGGAAACTCCTACAATGTATTGCAAACCACTGCACTTACTCTAGAAACAGACTCCACCGAGTGATGAGTTCATTCCTGCACTCCATCTTCATTAATTTTCAAAGCATCCGCAAAACGGATTAATTGCGCTGTTCACTTGGCAGTTATTGTCTTCCTGACTGCCTGCAGTTGCAAGTAAGTAGTTTATCTGTATACAATTGCACTTGCATCTTTTTTATGATCTTCCTCAATCCGCAGGATACATCACCTAGATGCGCACCATACCAAACACAGGTATTATGCAATACACCTGATTTCCTCGCCAATGTGTTGTAGGTATAAACATTTTAAAATGTTTATTTATAAAATTGTCTCAATAAAGCATCACGATTCTTCTTCTCCATTTAACCTGCCGCCTTTTGGGGCCAAAAGAAATCGTTACCCGTCACTGTACTTCCTCAAGTAAACAAAGAGAAGCAGCAACAGGAAAACAAAAAAATACGCGTGCCTTGTTAAGGTAATTTACGAAGCCTCCTCGTGAGTTCTGCAGCTTTTTTGTGTCTGTTCGACGAAACTTTTCCTTCACTTTTAATTACGTGAAAAGTACACACACATACACAAATCGCTCGTTATATTATAACGGTGGGTTGCATAAATCTATAGATGCAGTTGTGCAGTGCAGCGCATCCCGTTTGGCGGAGAAATTTATTTGTTCTTCTCGTTTCCCAGAAAATTAAGATATAAAATCAAAAAAATCACCACGAAAAGTTCGAAACCGGAAAATTTAACAAAATACAAAAAAAAAAAAAAAAAAAACACTTCAATATCATAAACATCAGAAAAGACATCACCTATCTGAAGATTGCATCAACTCAAGTGCAATTAATTTGATTATGACACCTTGTTCTGGAAGATAAGACGAACTGAACAAAATAATGAGACGAACGGCGCGGCGGACTCGTCCCATTTAGATGCGTGCGAGATACATTGCTGCAGAAGTGAGATGTTTAAATCCCACAGGAGATACCATCCAGAGGAAGGTATATATACGTACTTCATAACTTCATATGATGTACGGACCTTGATAACTCGTTTGATTTTGTTGGAATGTCAATGGTATTTCTTCAGCGGTTAGTATATGCATTTATGACCCACTTTCGAAATGATATGCAGTTGGAATTGGACTCGAAATAAATACTAATAAAAAATGGAAGGAGTTATTTAGAAGAGATGGACCGAAGTAGATACATCGAACAGTGATAAAACTTGATAATCATTCGAAGTCACGGTTACTCTGAGATAATGCGTGGATCTATACGGGTGATCCAATGAATAAATTGCCTTGAAAAACGTGAGAGCGTTATCTAGAAATTTTTAAAACAAAATACGAATTAGCACTTTGATTGAATGCATAAGAGAGAAGAAGGGACAAATAAAAAAATAAATAATAACCTTAAGCGTAGCGTGCGAAGTAGATGGTTCTGATTGATAAAAGAGTGGACAAAGTATTTCTGATGATAGAGTTTAAAAATGCTTGTTTGTCCGGATGTTTGTAATGTTATCGCGATGAGCTATATTTTTGTTTAAATTTTAATGTAAAGTCGTTTGCTTTTTTTTGGGCATCTAACAAGGTATGTGAAGTTGTTCGGATAGTTCAAACGCATTACAAGAATGCAACGTTTATATATGATAATAATTTCATGGATTCGAAGGACCACGCATCATCACGATGGACCCGAGCTAACAAGTCACAATTTTTCAAGGAATTTTCCACATATACCCGAAGGACATCCCGTTCTCGACTGATCTTTTGCATTTTCTTTTTTTTTTAAATCATTTTCCTCGAAGAAGTGAACCTAACGTGTCAATAATATTCCGAAAGGAAAGAGACATTAGTTCCGCACTTAGTTCTTAGTTAGTTCCTCAATCGAAAATTGACATTGCGCTCGCGGATATACTATTTTTCAGAAGTCAGTGTCTAAGGCGTGGAAGTGTGGAAAGAAAAGGAGTGTGCTAATGAATTACTAGTGGATACCAGTGACTGTTTATAAGAGTTTTTATTAAAAATCTACTACCACATTTTCTTAGTGGAAATTTGATAAGAAATTTGAATGAGAAACTCTCAGGGAACACCAACTGATGTTAAAATCTTTGTTACTTCTCGACTTGAGCCGTGTTTAAAGGTGCAAAATCTAGTTGTCTGCAAGTGATTCCCATTCGTAGTAGACTCTCCTATCTCTGTCAGTCCCTTGTTAAAAAATAGTTGAACTGCTAAACTTGAAATATTGAACAATAGTGCTGGTCCAACATGGGATTAGATTTCGAAAAACTGACGGTGTAATTTTTTCCTTTCCGAGGTTTAAACATGAGGCCCATCACTCTGTAGTACAACAGACTATAGATACCTCAGTCCCTAAAATAAATTCGTTATAAGCCTGGTTTCTTATAAGTCTTTCAAAGTATAAACTCTCAAAATTGTTATATTGAAACATTTAAAATGTTCCTTCCCTGCTCGGTTTCTCTTTTGAAACTGACTCTTTTATTATTGAAGCTGATTTGATTAGATTTTCTTCTTTGTTCAGGGTTAACGTGGTGCCGTTGTGTAGGACAATTTTTTTTTTTTTAAATACCTACCCAAACCGCGATTGAACTGTATAGTTCTAGGGAGAACTAATTTCAACCATTCACAGATTTATCATTCGTCGAGTTTAGTGGATTTTTGCGGAAAATTTAAGGATGATTTCGTTTTTGGACTGAATACCGCCTTGCTCTGCAAACATACCTTTGAAGTCACCACCATGATCTTGAAAACTATATCGACCGAACAGTCGATTTTCTGTCATAAGTAAGGGTAAGGAAAAGTTTTGCGCAACAGCCAAAGTGACACAAGTCCAAATAGGGGCGTGGTAAATTTAAACATTTCACAATTTCTTTTCGAAAAATATCGCTACAAAGCTCAATGAAGCATGAACTAAACTGAACTAAGTGAACTCAGCCAACTAAATATGTAGTTCCATAAGGAGGTTCGCGGCAAATTTAAGAGCTTCAAATTTTAAATGAAAGTTCAAAAGCCTAGTTCAAATTACAGCAACCTTCGGACATCATGTTTCCGATGTGGCTCTAGGATAAATCGTGGGAATACCTTTTGCTTGGATCTTGTTTTTGAAAGGAGAGGAACTAAGTCATCATTATATTTATTAAAAAGGCAATATCCAAAGTTTCTGTACACTTTTTTAGTATTTATTATGAAATGAAGAGAATGACACTTTATATCATTCGAAATCGCGGGTATATGTCGCCATTCAGACTGGTGAAATGAAGTTACCAACTCCCGATACAATCAATTTGTCGGCGCCATATTGTCATAGTAACGTATTCAATTATAAATCATCTTCAATTGACGAATGTACAAGTTGGGCTGCGATATCTGGTGGCAAAGAAAAGAACCCTATCAGACAAACAGGAATCTGCCATCGAAAAGCGGTAGTACGTGTTTTTTAGCAAAAGTAATTTATTTATTTTATAAATGACAAACTATTTTAATTGATATAAATGCCTTTTCACTCTAAAATTCAAGTATTCTTTATGAAAAATAAAATAACGTCGGGTCCATAAATTATGTTTGAATCGTTTAAAAGTGTAATGAAAAATTTGTGTTAGTTTCGTGTAAAAAATTTTGTTTTTTGGATTAGACTCTTTTTTTAACTGTTAAAATTTCTTTAAATTGTTGTTAATATTCTATTTATTATCCCAAATACCATTGGCGGACCCAACTATCCGAGATTTATCTCAGACTTCCGCGATACCCATATGATCATTTTGGAAGGTTTCTGCATGGAAATGCTACTTTGACCAAACGCGTGCAGTATATTTTATTATCTCTTGCAATTAACTTTAATATATCGCCTTCTTTAAAATGTAAACTACGTATTTTAAAGAATTTAGGAAATGATTTTTCCACACGAAGAACAACCGACCACCTTTTTAAAAGGAATCGAAAGTTTAAAACTTCTTTTGGAATTTCGTGCGTGCATGGTTTTACCATTTTGTCTATATGAGTTGCACTGGGGTACACCACAATGGGACTCTCGATCCAACACTTTTTCTTTATTTTTCAACACTGTCAACTATTTAGAAATTTATTTGTATGTTTTAAATTAACAAATGTATTTATTTTCCACAATATTTAAATATTTAATATCGCTTAGCTTCTTTTACGTATATTTTTTTCACTGATCTGTAAAATTTGTATGTCTAGTAGGGTTCAAATTATAGCCGCTTCTATGGAGCGCCTTATTTAATTGAATGCTATTTATTTGCATACTTCTAAAAGTAAGCAATTTTAATTCAGGGGTATGTCTACGAACATTTTGCGACATAAAATTTCGGCTCTAAAGTTTCATAGTGACGTACTAAAATATAAATCATGAGCTGACCAGACATCTTTCATTAAGATGACATGTCCTCTTTTTAACGGAAAATTGCATATATTTTCAAAAAGTATCCTTTTGAAAATATATGCATTTTGTCCTCATTCTGGGATTTCTTAGTTAACGTAATTTTTCGAAACCACAAAACACGAAAAAAAAAACTTTTCTTTCAACACTAATTCAGAAATTGTCTGCATCTATCTGGTGTGAACACAACCTAAAATATTTTTGTACCCAAACTAATTCACTTCTGAACACAACACCATCTTTTGTTTTTTTATTTAAAAATCGTCTGAACACACCCACTCATGTGACAGCTCATATTCTTATGCAATTTTATTTAAATTGCAAAAAGTTTATGTTTTTTTATAAGAAATTATAAACACATATTGTTGATTTTTGGTTCTTGAATTTTTCATTTCAGATTTTTGAAGGTGTCCTCTTTTAGCTGGGCTTGGATTCGGTCACCCTAATCATAAGTAAGAACTTCTTTTCAACGGGGTGTATATTTTTCGATAGATGTCGCTCTTTCGTTTCTATACAGAATAAATATAGAAAATTGTGGTGTGTACTCTTTATAAGTATTACATGCCTATTAAGAGTAGGGTCGAGTTTCGACTACTAGTGACACTAATTCAACAACAAAACATGACCTCTCTAGTTTCACACAAATTTTATTGATTTTTGTTTTGAAATTCGAAGACTTTCCCCTCGATTGACAAAGTGTATCAATAGACATTATCAAATATCATCTCTTCATCGCATAGATAGGTATATTCCACATTCAAAGCAAGACCACCTGCCGCGCTGCCTACTGATAACAACAGTCCCATTGTTCGTGGTCCCAAGCTACCAAGACTCTTAACTCAATTGTGTTGATTTCCAAGTAGTCTACAGTAGTCATCCACCCACATGGCGACCGTTTCAACAGAGGCAATCCCATATCTCTCAATCTCCTACTGAAATCTACATACATATGACATATCATGCCATAAATAAGGAAGCTTCCCACCAATCATATTTTTATTTCTCTAACCCATTCTTCATGTTTTATTCATTTTAGATTGCACCTATAATTGCAGTCATCTCCTGACTATAAACATCTATCCACCACTGATATGACGACGAAGATGACTGTTTTTTATGGCATCGATAAAATCCCTTGTCAGGACAGTAAATTAGTCCATGAAGAGCTGCCGGTTATGCTCAAGTTATTAAATAAAAAAAATATATATATTTTTAAAACTTTATAACAGCAAGAATTTTTAAATTTTATAACTATTCATATGAAATATGCATGGTGTTGATTAGATGCGACGTTGCAATCAGTGTTGCCAGTTTTTAAAAGAGGTATGGAGCCAAATTTGAAAAATCTTGGAGCCAAAAACACCCAAGCTCAAGTATGAATATTTCATTTCATTTCATTTCGTTTATTCAATCTACGATATAAGTACAATCAACAGCTTTCGAGAAACAATATACATGGTTAAATATAAAATTCAATTGTTGATAAGACAAGTTATGATTAAATACATTTTAAAGGTGACAATATTAAATTAAGGAAAAAAAAAACTGAGACACTTTTCTATTTTCCATTTTCAATCTTAACAACAAGAAAAATAAAATACATTCCTGCAACAGTGTGTTTTCAGATTCATGCATATCTCACTATATCATTTCACTATAAAGGGTCTCTCCAAAAACTGCATGAAAATAGAGCTGGGTCGTTGACAATTAATAATTGTTTAGAAAGTTTTAGTTGTACAAATAGCCTTCGTTCGCAATGTAAGTTCATATATATTTTTTTAAATAAATTCCTTATTAGATTAAAAATCTCAAAAGTTTAATTCCCATTTAGGAAAAATGGCAAACTAAATTTTTAATGAGCGAGAAGCCAAACCAGGGATAAGTAGTCAGTGGCAACACTGTTTGCAGTTGAGATTATGGATGCCAGCCAGTCCCCCTTTTCATACAAACATGCTGTTTGTCCCCCCTTACACAAACTACTGCCCCCCTTAATAAGTCAAAATTCAATAAAAGAAAACATTCAGTTGAAAGTTTTGAAAATACTTCCTTTTAATATTTTTAACAAGATTCTTTGTGAACAAATCCATTTGAAGTGCAAGAAAACTTTCAAAGCTATTTTTATTTAATATTTTTTTGCCTCTGGTGTTCAATAATTAAAAAAAAATATTTGTCCCCTTTTTTGAACACTTGTCCCCAATAGAAAACTCACGTTGTCCCCCTTTTCGTATTTTTTAATCTGGCATCCCTAGTTGAGATTGTTTCTCCTTTTTTACGAGACACTTTTTGTGGCGTTTATTGCCGGCTTTTATTTTTTCTATATTTCTGAAAAACACTTTCCAAACCTAATTTTTTTTTTGTTCGGGGAAAGTCATAAAGTTTTTGGTGAGTGTATCGGTTACAAACGAATGCGTGACTTTGACTCAATAAACAAGTTGACTGGGCGTTAAATCGAAGAATGTTTGGCGCTAAGCAGTAAAAGGCTAAAAAATGAGGTCTCTACGTCACATTTTTTAATTGAAAAGAAAAGAACTGCAGATACTCATCGAAATTGGTGGCGATACACAATTTCTTATCGTTGGTTTATTTTCGTATCTGCTGCTGGGTGATGTTCAAAGTAACGTTTCCACCCTGTCCCAGTGTGGTTTTGTCTTTTGTAGATAATTGGACAAAATGAAGGCAACTGGCGCCGTGGCTTAGTTGGTTAAAGCGCCTGTCTAGTAAACAGGAGATCGTGAGTTCGAATCTCGCCGGGGCCTTCAGTTGGAAAGAGCTTCTTTTTTTCCTTATTATTTACCATTCGCGATGAATGCTAATCAGGGGACAAATTACCGCATCCGTGAGCGTGCCTGAATTTTGTGGATTTTTCCAGCAAAATAATAACAAATTCAGTCGCGTATTACTCGCGGTAATTCAACCTCAGCTTCGAGATACGAGTATGTAAAATTTCCAACCGAGTGGGTGTATCTGAACTTAATCACAGTCTAAAAGGAATTCCTAGACAATTCGCAGGGACATAGCCGCACGATAGCTCATTTATAATCGGACTTAAAGCGAGAGATGACATCCACTTCATCTTGCCAATTCGATACCAACAGGATGGCGGAATAATTGAGAACACCTGGAGGACATTAGACATGCACAAGCACATACTTTATACACTTTATACAGTTGATACAGTTGGTACAATCCAAGCAAGATGAATTGTGTTTAAATGAGATGATGCTAAGAAGGCTTTATGTTTGGCACGATAGATTTGGAGCGTCGACTGTGTTTTACAACATGAAACAAGGCGCATTTATGACTATAGCGCGATACAAGGAGTGCACCATGGCCAAATGACGGTCAAACGATATTAGCCTCAATTTCATTAGCCGCGTATTTTTTCCCCAAGTGCGTTCGTATGTGTATGAAGAAACGTGATTTGTTGCAAGAGAGGTCTTGCCTTGCAGGTGTTCATTGGGAAATGCATCTGCAAGATGATGGTGACCAAATATGGTCACCTATAATGGAAGACTTTGTGAATATGATGTGAGGATCTGATTCGCCTTAAAGTACTGGATGGCGGATGGAAGAAAGTGGTTTTTGGGCTTGGGGATGCTTTAAGTGCGACGAGACATTAGTAGGTAACTTAACGATCATGTAGGCGGCATGCAGTTAAAATGGAGAACAAACATCACCAGCCGCCAACGGCAGTTGTATTTTGTATATCCGCATTGGAGGAAAAGTGGCCTGATTTGAATGGTGTCAGCAGGCGAGTTTGGCCAAACGCGAAAGGGTACGTTGCATATACAGAAAAGAACTTACGGAGAAAGAAAATGCGTGAGGTGCGTTCAATTTGAACCTATGCCTGCACATAATGGGCTTCGTGTAGTATTGAGGAAGCCAGGGCATTCGTTATGGTGTGTGCTAAATGAACAATGTTCTAGATTTAAATGCGAGTGAGAGGTAAATTGGATGCAGCACTTTTGTCGGATGTTACACCTTGAGGTTTTTTCCACTGCCCCTCGTCAGACAATCATCCAAAATGACAGCTGTCATAAAAGAGCTTCTCAATTAGCAGTTTGGAGTCGGCATAAAATTGTAGACACAACTTACATTCGTCACAAAGAAAACTCAAACAAAACAAATTGTTGTACGAAGTTAGACCTAGGAACCTTACAGACCCGTCGCCTTCATTTTGTTCGTACTGTCGGAGTTGAAGGAGATTATTATTAGGCCGATTTTATTCACTCGAAGTTGAACACAACTTGAGAAGTTTCCCATATAAAAATCCCCAGGTTGTGTTCAACTTCGAGTGAATAAAATGGGCCTTAAGCCCTTAGATGTTCACAACTATGCAACGAGATTTCGTATGAGAGCTTGCGGACATTAGGCAATGTCTATTGACGGAATCGGTGTCCACAAAAAAATCAACCCAAAACGATTGACGTTCACTCTTAAAATTGTCAAAATTTAGTTTGACAACGATGGCTGCTGTCAAATAGAGACGAAAGTCAACGTAAAATCACCCTACTCCTATTTATTGTATAAGTACTGCGTGTCCCTAGATTATATTGTATAGACTTGTCAAGTTTGTATGTGGAGTTGTGCACGAATCTCGTTAAAACCATTCATTCAATTGAATTTTTTTCGATTTTTAAAGAGCAACTTTTAGTTTTTATTTATTTCATTATTCGGTCAAAACAATTTTTAGTGTCCAGTCCGAATTTCTTGAGCTCACATTAGCGAGCTTTTCCATATAAAATTGCCCATTGTGACCTACAAAATATTTAACGTGATGGTTACAAGTAATAATTAGTAAATCCGGCAAATTTTATAGTTTTAGATGCCACGCCATGAAAGTCTCAAATATACTGACGGTGATCAAGACCCTGATCACGTAAGTTTTCAGGCGATCGTCGCCAAAACGATGGACCTCTAAAACTAGGACCTCGTACCAAAATTACAAGTTTGAAAGGCTCATCCAATTCGTACTACCTGAATGTAATCAAAGCTGACGATAATTGCAAAAAAATCGGAAAATTTAAACTTATTTTGGGCATCAAAATTTCAAAAATGATATTGTCCAGACGATCTTCGTCATAATTGATCTACCCCCAGGTTTTGCGTTGTTTTCGTGCGTTTTTTGCTCTATTTCTGTCGAAGTTAGTTATAGCGATCAGGAAAATGCTAGCGTAAAAATATATTCTTGCATTTTTGACGAAACGTCAGTTTGGAGTTCCAGTCAAATTTCAGTGCTAAGTTAAGACCCTTCAAAGCCGACGTGAAGACCGTTGTTGGGGGCAAAACAATTGAGGCAACCAATTTTTGTTTGGGGAATTTATTATATGAATTAAAAAAATATTGGTTATAAATTATAGAGTAGAAAACGGCAAAATTAAAAATATAGTTTCTAAGTTATTTGCTACCTCTACCTTCTCGGCGGACGTCCGTGGAATCAATACAATACAAAAGGCGCGGAATAGTTGGCGTCTGTCAAGCCAACATCTGTCAATCTGACGTTCAGGGTTAGAAAATTGTTTTTAAACTGGAAAAACCGTGTTATCATACATACACAACAAAATATATAAAGTCACGACGAACTCATAATTTTTTTGATTTGTTGTAAAATTATGACAGCTTGTCGACACCGAAATGTATGGAATGACATGTTGTGACGTACCTGCGAGGGGTAGAGTAAATGAGAGGCACTCGTGGCGCGATTATTTGCACTTAGCAACGTAGGTAGCTAGGTAGGTAGGTAGAAGTGGCGGTCCATCCTTGAACCCAAGTAGCACTATGATGTGCCTTTTTGTTACCACGACTCGTGTGACCTAGTTTGTGATGGTTATAAAGGGGTGTAATGCATTATATACTTATATCCAACCTGTGGAGTTGAGGAAACGGATTATATCTAATATCCCTTTACCCGAAAAATCGCTAAGGTCATCAAAAAAAGGTTGGTTCAGTGTCCGCAATCTGGCTCTTGCTAGTGCCGGACATTTGCAGAGGAAATGGCAGAGAGTTTCTTTCTCGTTTGTATTTCCGCAGCTTCGGCAATGAGGGTTGTGTGGGATCCCAAGTTTGGCCGCATGGTCGCCAATTGGCCAATGCCCCGTGATTATTGCCGTGACTCTGGCAACATCTGGGCGGGTTCTATTTAGCAGGTTTCTTGTTCTATTTCGGTCGTATGTGGGCCATATCTTTCTTGATATGACACAGATGGTCAAACCCCTCCATTGGAGATTGGCTTTCTGTAGAAAATGTGAATGAATTTGTCCCTTTACCACTCCTAGTGGAACATGGACCCTTGCCGCGTGTGAGACGTGTAGACTTAGCAACGTAATGAACATATTTTCTTGCTTGACCATGTCTCTTGTTACGTACAAGCAGGAAGAACGTGCACAAATTGAACTGAATGTTGTAATTTTCTCTGAAAGTTGAGAGAACTCGGCAAAAAATCATGAGAAACAATCACAAAACATCGAAAGATTCGTTGGTCAGTTATAGCCAATCAGGAATTGTGTCAAAAGGTGTTGAAAATGCGGCAGTGGAAATGGCGCTGAGTTTGGAAATTAAATAACAACCTTCGAATGGAAGGCTCAGGGTGAACGGCAGCTCAAAATACAAAAAAGTACTCGGTCTTCTGACCAAGCAACTTAAATTTAAATGTGACCAGATGTCGAAAGATCTACATGGGAGACCGATATGAGTGGGCGAGATTTGTTGCTACCTTATAGCGCCTTCCTGTGGTTAAATTAATTATTTTGAACTGTTTCGTTTGGAGTGAGAGGGCCTTAGTAATATTTTTTTTATAAACTTGACACTATGGGCCTTATTTTTTATTTTATTTATTTATTTCCGTAAATTTAAAGTCAAGACTAAAAATGTTTATTGCTAAGGCCCTTATAATCTTATATGTTTTGTAGGTCGCACTGAACAATTTTAAATGGAAAATTTAGACCGGACACTCAAAATGATTATAGAGACTTTAACAAACAAGTCATCCGCCTACTAACGAATTTGTAAGTCTTGTCGAACCCATATGTTTCAAATACAATAAGATCTTAGACAGAAAATGGCCTCCTTCCAACTATTCATTTTCTTTTCAGTGGGTCCAAATCGAGTCTGTTGATGTAAAAAAGATTGCCATCCTGTCACCTCTTTCCTCCATTAGGTTGGATATCGCGTTGCGCGGCTTTGGCAAACATAATCATTCTATAATTATGGATGAAGGGTTTGGTAAGGGACACACCACTTCCCACTGAGCTTAAGGAAGAATAGCTATCGAAAGTGAACAGAATATGCTTGCAAAAAAGGGCTCCAAGAAAGACCATTTAAAATATTAGTTATATCTCATACCATACATGCGAAAATTCCACCCCCATGTAACCATAAAATCCATGAACACTTACCTGAAAAGAAAAAAGAGAAAAATTCGCGTTATTAAAATGCAAACAATTTGGAAAAGTAATATTTATCAACAACAAAAATGAAATGTCCTACAATTTACTAGACCGTCAGACAGCCCGCGAGCGAATGTCTCGCTTAACAAATACACACATCAGCGACCAATTAATTTGGGTTACCGGTGCAGATACATCTAACAAATAGTCGCATGTACCTCGAACTCGAACTAGTGTATAATTTCCATACCAGAAGACAGCCAGGAGAGAAAGTTCAAAGTTACAATTCATGATAAAAAATCACTGATACCGTATTCACCCAGGCCATTGGGCTTTCATTGACCACAGACAGTAGTGCGGAGCACCAGACATATCAAGACATCACCGACGACAACAACAACAGCAGCAGAGATGATGATTATAAATTTGGTTGGCCCACCGAAAACGAATTGGTAGCGGATGGCTACAAGCGAACCAGCGAGTATCCGCGTGTTGTATGTGATGCTGGTGGGCGGTGGCGTGCATGTTAATCCAATTTGTATCTTGTTGACTTTTCAACAAGCCGGACAACCACCACCACCAGTAGTTGCTGCAGTTCGACATTCAAATGTATACTGCTTTTCAAATAATCTCACATAATGATAAGTGATGGCTTATGCTCGTATACGGGACGGTGATACAGTGATGGCCCACCATCAGCACAATGTCCATCCACCGGCGTGTGTGCGTGTAGAAATTATTAATTTAGAAGATGAAGGCGGCGACCGAACGAATTTATTCATACTTCTGATTAGAAATACAAATTCCAAATTCATCCGGGGATTTGAATCGAAATGCATATAACATGACCGCATTCTTGCGCACGAGAACAATAAGTGTGAGAGGAAAAAAAAAAACCCAAAAACTGTCTGTTCCATTGAGATAAACAAATATACACACGGATTTGTAGGTCAACATCGACGCAGCATATCGGTTGCGGTTAATACTATTTTCAACAATTTATGTTTCGAATTTCTAAATAAACTGTCGTTGGTTACAAAACGAACGATGGGTGTCGAATTACGAGCACTTTTGAAAGAAATTCAGCGAGGCGCGAATAATCGCCGTAAATGGGCCAGAATTGCGAGTGTGGTTTAAGGAGTTTGTTCTGCGATGAAACAACTTGATTTGCGGCCAACTTAACCGCGATTTCAGCAATTTTCTTCGCAAATAGATGGAGTTTATGGAAAATTGCAACTCTATAGTGTGACATTATACGTTTTACGCTGTGCGTATGGTGTTTCATAGATGCAGTCAATGTGTCAACATGATGGAGGCACTTAATTCGATTGGAATGTGCAAGCGGGTTCATTGTACCTACGTCATTTGACAGACGATGACATATACGCACTATCTGTATTCAGTAAGATGTGCGAGCTGACAAGGTGGTAGTTGAGATGATTTTTTGAAGATAGGTGGATGATACCAAAATTCAAACAGTTTAAAAATGGAACTGACATACGAAAACAGCTCATTACTGACACATTTTGGGTTTATTTAGAAAAATATCTGTCATTACTGACGGGTCTAGGTGGGTTGGCTTCCCAATTGCTCATAATTGACACATTTCGGGGACCATTTACAAAAAAAAATATTGAAAAATCTCCGTCATTACTGTCTAATGTCCAAGTGGGTGGGCTGTCAGTTTGGTCTCAAAATACTTTAATAATGAATGAAAGTAATACTCAATCGGAAGTGGAAGAACTTTACACACAGAACAAGTCTCATCGGAGAAACAAACCCACGCAACGTAAAGTGGGAGCCATAATGGCGTAATCCGGCTTAAGCCAATGTGCGATTGCACTGGAATTGAAAGAGGCGACCATTTTATAGAGAGAATAGCTATTTTGACTGCAATTGAGTGGATTTCCGTCCGGTTTTAAAACGAGCTTATTCTAGCATAGTCCTATTGTGGTTGAGCCTTGAGACGCGTAGCGATGGTTAACAAGAGAACCATATACAATTTACAAAGGCGTGAGTCAAAAAAATACGGGGGAAATACCGATTTCTTACTTCTGTTACAAGAATTGACAGCTTATGTCACCAGCAAATTGTACGGAAACTTTTCATTTATTGCAACGTATCCACACAGAGAAGGCAAGAAGTGCAAAGTGCTTATGGCGGAATCATTACTCCAAGAAAACGTCATTTGTTCTTTCAGCTTCGGTCTCCTTTCATTTTCTAATATAAATGAAAGGAGACCGAGAAAAAAAGGTGGAAACCGAAATTTCATATCCATGAACTTTAAAAGGTCATTCAGAGCAGAGCAAATCAGTGATAAGAGGTGGTGGGTTTTTGCACACTTCCAAAGCAAAAAAGAGGTATTTCCATCAAGGTTAAGGGAATTTTTTTTATAAATAAAGAATTCAAGTTTTCTAAAGTTTCTTGAAGAATAAAAATCAAAACAAATTAAATATAGATAGATTTAAATACAATAATTTTAAGGATACAGTTAAGTTTAGAGCGCTCGCTAAGATCCAGTAAGCTAGAATTAAGATAAATGTTATCTTTAAATTAGATTTAATCGTTTTTGTCTAGGATATAAGTTTAATGAATAATATGAATAAAAATGAATTTAAAAGTTAAAAAAAAAGTTAAGGGAATTTTAAAAGCTGCCGTTCATTTTATTCACTTAAGGTACTTTGAAGCGTTATAACTTTTATTTAGAACACCACACGCTCAAAACTTAGCTCTAAAGAGTCCGATTTTAAGTCACTTAAAAAGAAAAAAATGGTAAAAGTAAGTAGCCTTTACTCGTTGTTAAAAACTACCGAGCTAAAAATGTAAAAATGAGTTAAAAGTAAGTATTTTGGAAAGAAAACCTTTAAACTACCGAGCGAAAAATATTATTAGCTCACTGTTAAAAAAAAACACACTTTATCAGCAGTTATCAGCCAAGTTTCTGGATTAATATCAACCAAAATGTTTTATTTGGGTTTTAACGACCAAGAAAGTTAAGAGGGAAAATTGACAAATCGGTTGTTTTTAACCGAGTTTTCTTAACCAAGTCGACTAGTTTATTTTTTGTCCACTAACTCGGTAGAATCAACAGTATTACTTGGTACTTTTTAAACTAGAGTTGGTTGATTTTAATTAAGCGATTTGTCTGCGTGCATGCAGTGCTTTTTCTAAAATAGTGTAACAAAGATCGGTGGATATCTTGTCCTGCGAAAGCCACTTAATTGCATTTGAGCACTTCCTTTGTCCTTCAATTTGTCTCGAAAATAAGAAGCGCACGCGAAATGAGCGGTTTATGAAGATCAACTATGGGTTCTATCAATTATCATATTTTTTAGTGAAACCCTTTCGGATTCGTTCACTGAATGCGTCCGTTTTCATTTTTTTGTTTAGTGTTATTGTTAATTTTGACGGTTTTTTTACACCTACATATAAAACGTTCTCTATTTTCTACCTTGAATAACGTTTGTTTTTCGATTTTGTTATTTTGTGGGATTTTCTCAAAAAGAGAAATTTGGTCATAATTGTGGGAAATTCAGTACCTAATCTCTGTCATCACTGTTGGGCAATGAATAATACCCAGAGGGCATTATCGGTGTGAGCTGTCAATGGGGCTATAATTATGAACTTTCTAGGTACAGACAAGGGCGGACAATTAAGGTGTGAGATTATTTTAGTTCAGTACTGAACCCAAGTGTGAATAGCATCTGAGCCCGTGGTTTTTTGGTTTTATTTTTCGAGAGGTAGATATTTGTAGTCTAGTCTTCCCAGATAAAAGAGGAAGAATTTTGTTAAATTTGTTTATTTGTGTATTCTACTGTTAATAATAAAGTATTTTGCTGAAATTTTAATAACAGCCTCATGCATATCAGTTGGTTGAGAAAACATTAAATAATAAAAGCAGAAATCTTGGCAAAAAAATGATCACCAAAGACAATTTTTCTGGTTGCCAGATCCAAGAAGAGACAAAAGTATTTCCTGATGAATTTTGTGATGTTTGCTGATCAAAAAATGACGGGCTGATAATTTTCTAATATAACGACTGGAACCAACCCAAATACTAACGTTTTAAGATTGGGTTTCTTCGCTTGGGTTAAACAATATGTCGGACCAAAAATTGCAATTGGGGATCGGCTTTTGTGATGATTGTGTCATTTGTTGTAGGCTTGAACACGTCGGCCTTTTGCTGTCAACGTAGGTGTGACGGTAGCTTTAAAAAAAAAATGTTTTAAATCAGAGAATATTCAAGTTCACATTTTGGAGAGATTTTCCGATTCCACCAGACAATTCGTGTTTGGTTCTTATATTTTGTGTTACTGTATAGAGGTGTGATCGATCGAGTATTTGCAAAATCCGAAAGTGTACACTGAAAAAGATCTCTCGACTCTAAGAAAACTCTTCGCCAGAAGAAAATAAGCACAAAAAGATGCAGATTTCCAATTGATGCACTATACAAAGCGTTGAATAGTTCAATAACTATGATTGATGAGTTCCTTTGAGTTATACGCAATTTTGCCTGAAAGTCTGTGATCACTCACAGACCTTGGGGTCATATCCTACTTTGACGGTCTTAAATTGCCCACAAATGATATCATCTCCATTGAAATGTCTCCCAAAATTCCCTAAACTTCTCTTTCTTGGAAATTTGTTGACAACTACCAAAACGAATCACAACAAAATTATCATAATTTCTCCTATCAGCTTGGTAATACAAACTGTCATACAAATCGATCCTCAAAAAAAAAAAAAAAAAATAGGAAAACAAAAACATAAAATGTCAAAGATCGCCCTAATTACACACAGTGGCTAGCCACAGCACGCAAGAAGCAAGAAGCCTCCAAATGAGGCGCATCTTCTCAACTCGATCAACAATACCATTCCATTGATAATAATGTATTTTCACGAAAATGAAGATGGAAAAAGAAAGAGGAAAACAAAACGAAGACAAAACAGAAAATGATTTACTCAAAAGTGCGTGAAATTTTACGATTTCCCATTTAATGGTGATATTTAATTTTTTTTCTTTTCTTTGGTACAGTATCTACCACGCACTTTCATCAAATGCATAGCCGAACATCATCCTCTGTATATAGCATCTCAATTTTCTGGTGTCTTCTCTGCGTATGTGGTCCCTGGTCCCTGCCATCGGGTGATCGGGCGTCTGCCGCGCAGGCTGCCCTTAATCGATCAGTGCGTGTGTAACGTTTTGTAAATGAAGATAAGATAATTGTGTTGTATACGCAGCACACAGTTTGGGTATACTGTATACACAATCTGAATCTTCTTCTCTTTTTTTTTTGTTGGATAATTCAATCAGACTTGTGATGTAGATCGATATTTTTGATGCATCTTTCACTTTTGTGTACAATTTGGTTCAGTAGGACGAATTGGCTGTGCAAAAAAGTAGCTGCGCAGTTATGAGTAGTGCAACGTGAGGTCGTCAGCACAGTGCGGCCAAAAATAACCTAGCAGAAGCAAAGCTTTGCTTCACAAGTTTGCTGGACTCGCTTCCCGGAGACCTTTGGTTACGGAAGACTGCAACTTGCAACTGATCGACAGACGTCTTGCATTTTTATTGGGTTGCAGGAGAAGTATTATTTTTTTAAGAGGAAACCTAAATGGATCTCACTAAAATAGAACAATCTTCCATCTGACTAAATGAATCTGTAAACTTGCAGCCTGTTTTAATCCCTTTACAAATGGCCAATTTGGTTGAATTTGGAAATCAGTTTCCATCTTCCGGGTATTGACCGGCAAGTCATTCCTACACTTTCTAAGACGATAGTGGTTCAGGTTGATAATATTCTTCCCAACATATCTCGGGAGACGTCCTTAATGTCTTCAGATGACAGCTAAATCTGAATCAGTAACTTTCATGTCGCCGAAACTGTATAACCTGTCAAGATCAATACATAGCCCGAAAAACTTATCTTGCTAATGTACTAGATTAGTAAATACTGTGAAAATGCTGCTTAACTAAACCCACTCCGATAGGAGAGTTTCGACTTTAAGCCGATTATTGTAACTTCCTCCTAAGGCGAAACACACGATCAACATCCGATCGTATTTGTTTACAAAACAAAGCCGTGAACAAGAAGAAAAGAAGCGCAACACAGTGAAGAACTGTTAACACAAATATTTACATAATCATCAATAGAGATCGATCAAGCAGGTAAATCACTGATTCAAAACCGATTACACCGTCTTTTCGATATAACAACCCAAACAAGAAATGGAAGTAGGTACTCGTACGTTTTTTTTTTTTTTCTCTTTTCGGAACAATATCTACCCACGTTCTATTGTGGGCATGGGCACTTCTGTATCAGAAGTGTGTTTACACGCGGTGTGGTTTCCTTTCGCACCATACCATACCACACTCATATAGGTATCATTCAGCGAAAATAATGCTATTGAAGAAGGGTACTTCAGCGTGTACAAACAGTGGATACATGTTAAAGATACCAAAGACGGACAATGTGCAAGTGCGAATGGCAAACATATCATATACACTAGCATTGAGATCGTGCGGCGATCGTGTCCGTTGATTATGAGATGTTACCACCTGGGAAACATAAAACAGATTAAAGTGCTGATTACAAATCGTTATGTCCACAGAGTGCACTGTATGTCAAGGTTATTTAATGCAAATTGCTTTTTTTGTGTCGTTAATGGGTATTTTGTTTATCTGGTTGTTATTGGTTTTTAAGAGGGGACATTTAATGGACGATAGGGGGCCGAGATTTAAATGGCACCACCTTTTGTGGAGCGCATACCGATTTATCGATGAGCTAGTTTGGGATTGTTACACAGTATTGTTTGGGGGGAACAACTTGTTTTATACGATACCGATTTTAGAGTCGTTGATCAGCCATAGAAAAACAAAACTAATACACTTCACTGACAAACAATAATAACAATTATTGATCAACGGTTAAGAGAAAGTGCACAATATTTGCTAAATAAAAAAAAATATTAATCGACGGGAAAAGTTTTCCTGGAAATAACAATAGACGTTTTGTGGAGACAACTGTATGGAGTACTAAATTGATCAGCAGAAAGAAGAATATTACCTAATTGCAGAATATTTGATCAACCAAATAACAAGCAATGCATTTATTTTAATTTTTTAACTTATTGAAATAGATCTTGAGAACGAACAGATCAATATCAACAACAACTCAACCAGAACAATAACAAAAGCAATACTCAACGGATCAATAACAAATACAAGGTATGATCAACAAAACAAAAGTATTCATCAGCTGAAAATTTCTTAGTAGGTATATATTGAAATAAAAAAATTGCTAAATTGCTTAACAGAAAGAAAGGCGTGATTTTTAGAATATTTGATCAACCAAATAACAAATGTAGCTGAGCACTAAATCATTTTCTAGCTTCTATATTGAAACAGAGGGTACTCAACTCATCAATATCAACAAAAACAACAAAAACCCAATGATCAACGGATCAATAACAAGCACAAAGTATGATCAGGAAAACAAAAAAATTCATCAACTGAAAATATTCCTCTGTAAACGCAAATTGTACCAGCATTCGAGAATATGTAATTTTTTGAAGCTAACTAATTGATCAACAGTATCAATTAAAAGAAGAACTTTTATTTTAGAATATTTGATCAACCATGCATATTTTTCAATTTTTAATCTTCCAATTAATTGGCTTATTTGCCATTAATAATATTTCTTTGCCATTATTTATAAATTCTAAATAATAGTTATAATTTCAACTACCATAATTTAATATTCAAGCTATTTCTATTAATAATGCTACATCCCCAATAAAGTTTTAGATTTTGTTCTCTCTCTTATATATTCTTAATATTTCATTTTTCATCTAAGCTTTTCATTCTGCACCTCATTCTTCCTCTTTTCCTTCGGTGTTTTACCAATTTTCTCCTTCCTATGTATTTGTAACGAATATTTTTTATTTAATTAAAGATTTACTTAACCCAGTTATTTTATTATTATTTTTTCACTTAATGTTTATTTGTGCTAATTGTTTTACTAAATTAATTCAATGTGCCTAATTACTTTGTTATGATCTTTCATGAACTATAAGAGTCCATTGATCTTACTTGTACCTTGACAAATAAAAATTTTAAATTGAAAATTGACTCCTACTTGATCAAAAATGAAGTCTACTGATCAGCAATAACATCCATTGAAGAGTTGCAATATTACAAGTTTACATTTCTAAGTTTACACTGCTGACCATAATACCAACTTCTGCTGACCAAATAAAAATGCCAGAAGTTCATAGTTTAGTTGAGATCATTGTTTTCTATACCTTTTGATCAAATATTTAACTCTTTGCTAAGTTGATAAAGAGATAACCTAACTCTAACAAAACCTTTAGTCTTTAGTCCACCACGAACCTAGTCGAGTTTCAAACAACTCTAGAAGTAGGGTTCAGAAAATAATTCAAGTTCTGATCTTTTAATTTAATTTTTCAATTAAAAAAATACGAATCTAGTTTTAAGAACACTTGGAACTATTTAAGTGCAGTAAAATAAGGGCCGATTGAAATTTGTCTTCGTTTTTAAGCTCTTCTTTGGAAATTATTTTTGAGACGAGTTAGCCATGAGATGCCAAAGTTCCAGGTGATATAAACCAAGTCCCAATTGGCTCATACGTAAACGTGGGTAAGTCGAAGCAGTTACATGAAGTAGGCTCTTGCCCAAATCCACCCGAATTACTAACACGAACGGACTTAAAAATTTAACAAAATTCAAAAGCACTCGACTATTGTTTACACATTGTTAGAACAGTTTATTGATCGACAAAGATGGACCTTATTTTGATGGTGTGACCTCATATTAAAGTACTAGGCGGTAGACGTATTCAAACATATATTTCTGCGACAGTTTTTGACACCGAGTAGTGAAATTCAGAATTGCCCCTTTCAGATCTCCACTGGAACTAGTTCGAGGTTGCGTGGTTCATTAAAGGACATTTAAGAAAACCACCAAACATCAAATAGACAGCACTTTCAGGTAAAATAAAACCTTCCCATTTTCATACATTGCGTAGCGCATTTTATTTCTGCCGACAGTATAGCTCCCTCTGACACTCGCCTATTAAAAATTTATCCACGTGACTGGATGGCGGCAAAACTCCCACCAACCCAAAATATGACTGCCATGAATATACGAACATGACAGCAAAAATTGAGTGGCCCATTATCAAGATTTTACGATTAGTTGAAACAAACACTTCCTGAGGTAGCTAATACGGGACTCCCTCATTCTCACAGTCAGTAAATATTTTATGAGGTTCCTTGTTAAAAATAAGGGTGTCAAAGTCGTAAAACCTCCTCTGTGATGATGCACTTAGCTAAGCCCGGAGATTTGTTTATTTTTATTAATTTTTTCACCGGCTCAAAGTGGATTTCACGTATGAGTTCGCCCATAAAAAGTGCATGCAATTTTCGACAAAACTACATTTCCCTAAGGAAGGCGTATAACCGAAAAAAAAGAAAAACATAAAACAGAGCACGTTTTTGGGGTGCAAATGCTAAATTTAGTACCTGAAAGTGCAATTCAGTTTCACCTGTAATATCCAGTATCTGAATTCGAAAGTAAAGCCAACTTGATACACCGATCGTATCAAATTATCACCATCTGCGTATGCATTTAAATCTGAGCAAAAAAAAAAAACCTACAGTGTTACACAAACACCAAAGGAAAACCGGAAAATTGTTTCCAATCAATAATCATTAACCACTGCGTAGACGTATATTTTAAGATAAACACCACAGATAAGTATACTGGTCCTACGAAGAGTTCAATCAAAGAGCGAACTCTTTTAAGTAAGTAAACTCGATTTCGACGGAAGTATTATTCTTGTGAAATTAAAGTGAATCATACCCCAATCTCCAATGAGATAGGTGTTTTCGATCATAAACAAGCAGACTGGACGATTAAAAAAAATGCTAATTTTCCACAACAACACATCAGAGCGGTACAAGTAATTACACCCTCAGTAGTCGGGTGTAGACGCCACTCAATTCGTTTATATCACCATCATCATCATCATCATTATTGAAGACGAAAGTGAAAATTGTTTTATAACCAGAAACAATGAAAACAAAAATTCAAGGAAAACTCGCACATGTGTTTTTCTGTCAGACTTTGGGTGTGATTAACACTTTTTGGGTAGCCAGCGGAGCTTTTTTTACGAAAGTAATTGACCGTTTATCTAAACAGAAAATAAAGAGCGGTTTCATCCACGCACACTGGTGTGAATTATTGATAACGAAATGTTTGGTTTGCTCCAATTAAACAAAAATAAAATATTGACTAGAAGAAAAAAGGAACTGCTACTACATGGATTAGTTGGGCGAGAAGACAAATAATAAACAAGCTGTCAATCGGGTATAGGCAGAAATTTGGTTCATAACAGAAATTAGTTTTCAAACTTTTGCAACAATGTGTAGATACAATGTGGCCGAAAAGTGTGTTGCAAAATCGATTTGGATTTTATTTTTGCCTGTAGCTGATTGTACTGTAAGAAACTTTGATAAAACACATTTAAATAGTTTGACCAGATAATAAATGGATACAAAAAAGCGAGAAGTTCTAATCCGTTGTAAAGTTTCTCGGTTAAATTGGTGAGGATCATTTACTTTCTGACGGTCAATTCACCGTATAAATTCAATTTGCAAAGGCTAGATTTTTTTTCCCTGTCAGAAAGTGAAATTGCACTTCGATTCTATGTCAACCCCTCGTTCGACGAGTACTAAAACACTACCTTATTAAACAGAAAGGTTGACAAGGCTCATATGCTTTTCACACCAAGCCGAAAACCGTTTTTTCGTCGAAAACTCGTCGATGCATTCACACCGACCACCAACTACTTTTCGTTTGACGTTTCAATCAGCTTTGAGACACTAGTCGTTAAACTTCGGTGCAAACTTTTGTGGTTACAAATTCAAAAATAATATTAGCCCATCAATTAATTGTGGAAAATGATTTTAAGTTGTGACAGCAATTTTACTGGATTTGCTGAATATTGCAAAAGGTGTGTTTGTTTCAACAACCCAACGATTGGAAGTCGTTTTAGTGTTGTTTTCGTTGAAAACGGTTTTAAACCACTCGTTTTGAAAACTGAAATATTTATGGAAAAACTTTTGTTATCGTATAAAGTTTTCGAGTGTTTAACGAAAACCCGGGTCGGTATTCTGTAAGGCGAAACGTTAAAACTTTTCGTTTGCAAGAAGAAATTTTCATGTGTAACATAGGGCAAATCATTTGTGGGCACGAAAACGTTTGATCGTTTCGCCTTACAGAATCTGGCCCCCGGTCTTCGGCTCGGTGAGAAAAGGCTATAAAGCTTAACTAATGTTGCTCACAAACATTTTGCGGAATTTCGTGACGTTTTCCTAAGCCGTGATATTTGTACATTTTTATGCAAGCTCTGGCATTAACCGTCTTACAGTGGTTGCATATAAAATTCACTCAAAATTGTATGCAGTACGCGTCAGAGAAGACGTGCACTCAGAAAAAAATATGGATGAGGGAAGAATATTGAGTTTTTCAAAAATTGCAAAGAAAAGTTCCTGATTTAACTATTATTTTTCTATTTTGTAAGTTCTCAAAAATCAAGTTATTCAGCGTAACAATAATACATTCTCCATAAATATTTTTGAGTCGTCGACAACACTATCTTAAATACATTTTTTTTATATTTGGGTGTATTTTAACTTTTTAACGAAAATTGTTGACAGAACATAAAAGTCCTTGGCATTACAATATTTTTCTTGTGAGTATACGAAATATTTAGAAATAATTAGCAACGATGCAATCCCAAAACATTTTTTTCCCACATTTACGGGGTTAAGTTATATTATATTGTTAATATTTTCAACATTTTATCTGCTCTCTTTTTTTGCCGCGCATGGAATTAAGAACTACTTGTGCAAAATAAAACATCGCGTCCGCCAAAAAGAAGGGACAAAACCGAATGAAATGAAAAAGCAGCAAAATGTCGGGGTATAGAAAATTCGTCTGGAGATCGTTTTATTTATGAAAATACTCGTTTGCCGAACTACGTAGAAATCGGGACTATAACCCTTTGTTTAAATTACTCAGAATGATGACAGAAAAGTAACTCTCTAAGTATTTGACGCCTCTGCTATGAAAGGTCTCCCTGCAAAAATTAATCAGTTCCTCGTTTATGAAATATCTGTCATATGTACTAGCTATAAAGAAGAACACCACAAAACACACCTACTTTAAAAACATAGGCGCAAAATTATAGACATCGTGTATTAGGAGAGATTAGTAGATTCTAACTAGCACCACTCTAACTTCAAAGCCCATGCCTAACTTTCTAGAAAATTATTAACGCTTTGTAACCTGCCTACAACTAGTTCCAACCTTAGAGCGGGCGCGACGCAAATTTTTGTCAAACAGCCCGAAAAATGTACAGTTTGAGAAACTAAACACAGTTTGGGGAATTCTCCTTAAGCACTTTTTAATGAAATGACAGCAAAAGAGAAAAAAAAAAAAAAAAAATTAAAAATGCAGGAATGGAATGAAAATTTTTTTTATTGAATCTGTAGCTAGAAAGCAATCTTCCTAATAAAAATCTTAAAAAGGATTTGCTCGGGTTTTATTTTGCTTTTCTTAGAAACACAAAATATTTAAACATTTCGAGATCTTAAAAAGTATAAATATCCTGGGAACATTTCTTCCAAATTTTGCAAAAAAAAAATTCAAATTACAATTTTCCAATAGAAATGACAGATGGGAGAGGATTGAGAGTCTATACTAAGGGATAAAATGTACTTTTGGTGGTCTTAAACTTAATACCAGGTTATAACTATAAAGTGGGTATTTAGTCGACTATAATTAGAAAAATACTAATACGGACATTGTCACGTACTAAAATAATCATAAATAATTTTGCGCCATAATTACTAAAACAAATAAATACAATAAAGATTATTCTCATCTTAAGTCTGGAAGTGACTTTTACACAGAACTTTCTTTATATTTTACGAGCCAAGCTTCGAAAAAAAATTAAATTTGTACAACAGACTGCTTTCAAAACTAATAACAAGTCGAAGACTTTTGAGTTCCCAAAAAACAGAGAATACCGACAGATGAATATCTAACATCAATTGGTATCAAAAATTAAAACAAAAACTGTTTGACATTAAGCTTAAGATGACAGCCAGTTTCAAGTATTGATGATGGAAGCTATAGACTTTAAAGTCTTACACTACAGATCCATGATAAAAAAGTTATTTGTAAACGTGTTTTGAGTGCTTAGTGAATAAAAAAAATAAATCAGGTCCGTAAGGTACCTAAGCTTAGGTTCGTTGAACCATTCATTTACTGTGAATTTTGAATTTTTGGGATCTAAAATTCTATGACAAGCGGCTAATTGAGAAGCTCTTTCATGACAGATGTATTCTCGGATATCTGCCAGACGTTCGCGAGAGATGGCGCATTGGAGAAAAATAAAATTATGATGGAATTTGAGTTTAAAGAACTTGTTTACTTTTCTGCCAAAATCAAAACTTATTTATTTCTTTATAGAAAAACGACAAACCCAAAAAGAAATCTCTCAGAAGTTTCTACCTTTTCTGCGAGTACAAAGCCGATCGTCAGGACTTGGTCCAAATTTAATTAGTTCACGTTATGAAAGAAAATAAAAATATTGCGCCGTAAAAATTTTAGTATCGACTTAAAATTTACGGAAGTTTACAGTTCCCCCAAAATCATATGGAAACTATAGCCACCGTGATGTACTAAAATTCAGAGTCGAAACTGAAAATGTTGATTGTTAAAAAGACCTTTGCCTTTGACAACCTCTCAAGTAGGACATAATTTTTGCACAGATCTATATCGCCGAAGTTCACAAACACAAACAATAACATTCACACCGCACTCCTCTCACTCCTTCCACTAAAATGTAAATCACAACTAATTGTGCGCATTGGAAAAACACAGCGCGCCATTAAGTAATGCCTTTCGTTTAGTTAATTCCATTTCAATGCTAAATTTCCGTCATACCTTGAATCAATTGAACCCGGGTGGTCTCATTGACTATATCCATTCTCGCATTCTTTGATAAGCGAAACAGGTTTACACGCCACTTACACTACTATTTGTTTCCTTTTCACTCATGAAATCCATTTTAAGTTGCAGTTAAGTTACAACATAAAAATTGAATAAACTACATTCACTGCGTCTTAACTAAAAAAGGAATGACTATAAATTGTTGCTGTTCATTCAGTAATTTTGTTTAAATTGTCTCACGATTCTCTTCCGTCGTGAAGGGTATATGCGAACGGATGTAGTGGTAATGGGAAATATTGGTCACATCCCATCAGCTCAAAAATATATATCCTCTATACCCTATGAATATTTATTTCCGTTCCATATTTATTTACAAAGCCCACCGCTGATACGTTTGATATTTTCATAAGAAATAACTGTCCCCATTTGGATTTCATCGCGGCCTTCCCCCGCTCACGCAATAAGTTAACAAAACATTTTTAAAACATCCAATTTCGCCTTAAAAATTCGGATATAAAAAATACTGTGTGGCAAATTGATTAGTCCCGGCATTCCGTCGAAGTTCAAAAGCCAACAAGAAAACAAATCAGTAAAGAATCCAAAACTGAATATATATGGAGGGAAGCAGACGAAAAAAAATAAAAAAAAAACAAAGTGTGAAACAAATATACAAGCAACATAAAGAAAACAAGAACTAAAAGCCAATATTTTCTTCACACCCAATTAAAATTGTCATCAAAAACATCTAGGGGCAGGAAATAACGATGATGTTTATTAAACGATAGATAAACGTCGGTCGGTCGTCGTCTTCGACTATAGGGGCCTATAAAAAGAAATTTTGGGAGAGAAAAAGCATTGTGCCAGCAAAGGTAGAAATTTTGGAGTTGTTGGGCTATTTTGGTGTTGATTGCAGGTAGGAAGCTAGAAATGCTTTTGGTTGTCATGCAAATGTTCAATATTCGAAAATTAAAAATATGTATTTAGCAATTTGAATGAATGCAACCCATCATTTACTTTATTTTAGTTATACAGCATGTTTCACTAGGACCAACTGTCGAAATATGTTTAATTCGAATATGTTTGAGTGGATTTTTTCGAACACTTTCGAATATGTTGATAAGACTGCATATCGTTTGATTATGCACTAAAAACGAGATGTATCGATTTCGAATATATACATATGATTTTTCGAACATTTTCGAACTAATCTGCAGATGACCCTATATTAAACAGCCAACAGATGGCTCTGAGTATGCTTCATTTTCGAAGGCTCAAGGTGAAGTGTTTTTAAAACTCTATAGTTTAAAAATTGGTTTCATCTTTGTTGGTTTGATGATATGATGCAATTTGTCTTACAAAAGAAAACACATCCAAAGTGTCCTTCACGATTTTTTGACGTTCTGAAATAGCTTCAAGTTTAGTGGTTTTTCGAACTCCAGCGAACTGAGTGAAATATGCTACCAAAAATACACATGAATAATGTTTTCAAAAAACATTTTGAAGAATGCAAAGCTAATTGGAACACATTCATTCCTATTTCTGTTGCCATTTGTCAGATTAACATTTCGTTTTTTTTAATTCGAACGTCGAAGTTGACAATTTTTTTTAGAGGAACGATTTAATTTCAACTGACAGTAAATAAAAAAAAGTACATCTTTTATAGAAGTTAGCGCTAAATTCGAGTACATACTTATCGTTTTTACAACGACACGAATAGGAGTATATTTGAAAAAAGGTCAACAGAGGGCGCCACAGCTTGTGGATGCAAAACAATAATCAAATCTGATTTTGAAATGAAAAAAAGTAAGCACCACCTGCAGAGAGCCGTAGTTCCAAGGGACAGATATCTTTTCTCATAAGGAACAGTCTTAAATCTTAGAAACATTTCCGATAACCAAAAGTCTACAATACTAGAAATGTTTGAGAGTGAATAGACGTCTTTTTGATCTCCTCCGGCAAAAGTAGTTTGAACTCGTTTATTTATCCGTTTGCTTTAATGACACTGTGCGGGTACAAACGGTAGTGCTAATATATTGTTCAAATACCTAAAGTTTGCTCTTCTAACATTGATTACATTGATAAATTCGAACAATAATATAAATTTGCACACGTAATTTACCGCCATTGCTTACATATACAGTACTTGCACGATGTCATTCTCTTCTTGTATTAACACAGCTCCTCAAATTTTGCATTCATCAAAACACTTTTATGCCGATGACATACAAATATATCGAAGTTGTCCCCTTGGCCTTATTGAGAACTGCGCCAATGACGTAAATGAGGATCTTCAACGAATTTCGAATTGGTCATGCAAAAACAGTTTGGTACTTAATCCAAACAAGTGTAAATGTTTAGTCATTTCGAAAAAAACGTATTTTCCATCTATTATGTTAAATAAATGTCCTATTCAATTCGTTGACTCTTCAAAAAATCTTGGTGTTGTATTCAATAGAACACTCACATGGAATAACCACATAAATTTAATAGTGGGGAGGGCTTATGGGGTTCTTCGTACTTTGTGGACTGCTCAGAAGTGTACACCTCAGGTGACAAGGCTAGTACTTGCAAAAGCTCTGGTCATTCCAGTTCTTATCTACGGTTGTGAACTTTTTTATGATAGTGACGCGAATAGTAAAAGAAAGCTACAAGTAGTATTTAATACCACTATCCGCTATGTCTATGGCCTAAGAAGATATGATCACGTCTCACATTTGGCTAAAAACTTGTTGGGTATGCCTTTTCATGACTTTGTCAAGTTCCGTACTTTGATTCTGCTTTTCACGATAATCAAAACAAAGCATCCGTCGTATCTCTTCAATAAAATCCAGTTTTCAACATCCAACAGATCTGCTTGCTTAATTCTTCCACGTTTCTCTTGCTTAACATCTGAGAGACAGTTTTTCATTGCTGCCATTCGCCTGTGGAATTCGCTGCCGCGAATTAAAACACTTGTTTCTTACTTTTAAAATTAAACAATATTTATTTGGAACTATGTCCTTTATTATATTGAAATACTTTTTACTAATTCTAAAAGGAGCTTAAGGCTACTATGTAGTTACAATAAGACTGTTGATAAATTCATCATACAGTCGTATTTATATACTTTTCTTATCTATCTACAAGGAGACCCAAGCGTACAATCGTCTTGCTTGATAATGAAGAAGAGATAATATTCCAACATTGTATACAAACGATATTATCTCTTTTACATA
Source organism: Cheilosia vernalis (assembly GCA_949126925.1). NCBI lineage: Eukaryota > Metazoa > Arthropoda > Insecta > Diptera > Syrphidae > Cheilosia > Cheilosia vernalis. The sequence goes on from OX421358.1 coordinate 13,387,803, forward strand.
TGTTATCATTGTAGCGTTGTGTGCAAGACTGTACTAGAGACTAAAGATATCATTGAATACAAATAATGTTATCTTTTTTCTCAATATGTCTTGCTATGGATACTTAACTCCCCCCCTTGTTAAACGAAATCGTCCCGATTTTTCGACGCTATTTTTAACATTTCTCTTTCATAAGTTTTGTTATATGCGTCAATCTTTTTTTGTTTTTGACGATCTGTTATACATTGTATAGTTTTTATCATTACGTACGTAAATGCTAGAATAACAATCAGTGTTACAATTGTGTATATAGTTGATAATATCGGTTTTTCTTCAAAAGGAATAATTAGTTTTTTTAAAGTATCTATGTTATCGAATTTGTACATTGTATCTTCTTTAATTATTTGGTCGATGTAAGACTCTGAATTATGATTTCTTAATATAACTTCTTTAATTTGCTTATGCATGTTTTTGTATATTTTATCGTCTAGATTTATAGTATTTTCATAAGTAACTAAGTTTATACCATTAATTGTTTGATTATTTAACTTATGCTTACCGCTTAATAACATAACACCGGATTCAATTTCTAAGTCGTAATCGTATTCTTGTTTAATGTTGCATTTTGAAGTTATATTCTTTAAAAGTGGAATAAGACAATTTTCTTCTTCAAAGTTAATTTCACAAATGTTTTTACTTAGATGATTTTGACAATTTCTTGTTCTTAAATAAGTTTGGTTACATAAGGCAATTGTTTTATCTGTAATGATTTTTCCATGTTTTGAATTTAAAGGTGTTACTTTATACAATTTACATGATTTAATTAGAACTGGATATTTATATATTGTGATGAAGAATTCATCAGTTCTAGCTAATAATATTTTAGAGTACTCAAGTATATTTATTATGGGTACTTGAATTATTTCATGTTGAATAATATTTTTAATGTCATCTAAGTCTAGGCTTTCTGATAAATATTCATTATTTTTTGCTGCATTAATTGTTCTGGTCAATAATAATAATTGTTCGTACACTTGTTCTATTACTAAATGTTCTTTAAGGCTCTGACCTTCGAATTGTTGCAAAATTTGTTCAAATCTAGAATTTATAGTTTTTTGTTTATTATTGTTTTCTATGAGATTATTTATACTCGTTTCTATGTTAACTAAGTCATAATGGTCAGGATTACCAAACACATATTTGAAAGCTGTTCCTAAAAAGTTAATTGATCTAGTATGCCTAGTATGTTCTTGTAATTGGTCTGCTAAATTCTTAATTTTACTTAACCAAATTTTTTCTTCTTGTGTAGGTTGATATTTACTAGTTACGATATTTACGTAAGGTTGAAATATCGAAGTCAGGTTGGTGGCATGTAACAAATAAGTTTGTTCTTTGAATAAATACACGTCATCTGTTTGCGTAAGTATAAACTTCTTGTTTAGTAACTCAGTTATTTGAACGTTTCCTTGCCCTTCTTGACTCTGTACAATTCCTAGTAATGTTAGGAATATTAATATTTTCGTCATCTGAAAAATGATAATTCTTTATGTTATCCTTGTGAATTTTTATTCCTTCTTTAGAGATTACAGTGTCTCCTTTATCTTCTTCTACTATTCTTGTTATGTATCTGGCGTTAGATTTCTTTCTAAGACCTGTGATTCTTACCATTATCTTATCTCCTTTTTTATACTCTCTGTGTCGAGTTCCTTTATTTAGACGTTCGATCACTTTTTTGGATGCTGAGTTTAGTTTATTTATTATAATTTCACTATTGCTATATTTATTTTGATTAAAGAAAATGTCTCTAGGTTTCAAACCGGTAACTGAGTGTATAGAATTATTTAATTCACGCACTGTTCTAAATATTTCTTCGATAAGTCTTGTTTTATTCTGAATTGTGAATATTCTAGACAGTTCAGTTATTGTACCGTTTACACGTTCTACCTGACCGTTCGCTGTCGATCTGTATACTGGAGTTTCTACTTTAGTTATGTTGTATTTCAAACACATTTGGTTCACCATTTCTGTTTTGAATCCCTTCTCGTTATCTGTCATGAGTCGTTCACATTTTGGGAAATAATTAGATAAGACCTCTTCCATAACGTCGTACAGTCTGTTTCGAGTTTCGATTTCCCGAAGGATTGTATATTTAGAATACTTATCTACTGTTACAAGGAAAGTATACTTGTCGTTGAAGTATATGTCCATATGAATGTGTGTTCCCACATGTGTTGGTATTTCTGAATTATTCAGAGGTTCTCTGATAGGTTTTCTTTCATATTTTCCAAATAGACATGCTATGCATTTTCTGTTGAAACTCTTTGCTTGTTTATTTAGATCGGGCCAGTAATATTTCTCTGAGATTTCTTGTATATTGTTACGTAACCCTCGGTGTGCTCTTTCGTGAGTTACCCTTACAAGTTTTAGTTGTTCCTCCAAATTTGTCACGTCTTGAAGTTTTCTTGGTGTGAATATAAATCTAACTAGTGGGAATTCTTTTTTTATGTTTTCACCATATTTGTATATGTTTTCAAATTTCGTATGCAAAGCTACAATCTTTTGGGGTTGTATAACTTCTTTCATCTGCCTTAGTAAAGAGTCTTTGTCCTTAAACTTTATTATGAGTCTTATTTTGTTACTAAAATAGATTTGTGTTTCGATATTATTTGTTATATCTTCAATAAGTTCGAACTGTGCAGTGTATGCATTAAAAGGCTGATTCACAGTTTTTATTATATCATTAGAAGAACTTTCAGCTGAATGTGCTGTTTCTATGGTAGAAGTATTTATGCGTTGACGTGATAATGCGTCAGCTACAAGATTTAGGTTTCCTGGTTTATAAACTAATTTTGCTCCAAAGTCTTCAATGATTCCCTTCCAACGTTTCAGCTTTGTGTTGGGATTTTTTTCTGATACAGAATATATAAGGCTCTGGTGATCGGTATATATGGTTAAGTCTGCTATACCATATATGTAGTTTCTGAGTTTTTGTAAGGACCATATGATCGCTAATAGCTCTTTCTCGTTTGTGCTATAGTTCTCTTCTGTCTTACTCAGTGTTCTTGACAAGAAGTGTATAGGTTGCTTATTCTGACTTAGTACGGCTCCAATAGCTATGTTGGATGCATCAGTAGTAAGCTCGAATGGTTTACTATAATCCGGTTGAAAAAGTTCGACTTGTTCTTTCAAATAATTTTTTAAAATTCTAATCGCTTCTAATGCTGAATCATTCAGATTTAACTTAATATTTTTACTTTGTTTTTTGTTTACTTTACCGTTATCTCCTCGTAAATATAATGTCAGGGGCTTGGCTATGCTTGCGTATCCTTTTATAAACTTACGATAGTAACCTGTAAGACCTAAAAATCCTCTCAAATCCTTTACCGTTTGTGGGACTGGAAAATTTTCTATAGCTGCTATTTTCTCAGGGTTCGTAGTGATTCTACCATGTCTGATTATGTGACCTAAGTATTCTACTTCTTCTTGAAAAAACTTACTTTTCTCATCAGATATTTTTAATGTGGCTTTATTGAGTACGTCGAATACTTGACTTATGTGCTGTATATGTTCTTCCTCAGATGAAGAATATATCAATACGTCATCAATGTAAACGTGTACGAATTTACCTACAAAGTCTCTCAAAATGTCGTCCACGCATCTCTGAAATATGCTTGGTGCATTTTTGAGCCCGAAAGGCATTCGTTTAAAATGATATTTTGCGCCATTTATAGCAAAAGCTGTTTTTTCTTTATCATCTGTTTTGATTTTAATTTGGTGGAAACCTGACTCCAAATCTAATGTTGTAAAGTACTTGGCTTTACCTAAATTTTGAATTGTCATGTTGACATCCGGAATGGGGTATCTGTCTGTTACAGTGTGAACGTTAAGTTTTTGGAAATCAACAACCATGCGCCGTTTTGGTTTTCCTTTTTCGTCCAAACCTTTTTTAGGTACTGTCCATATGGGACTGTTATAAGGACTATGGCTTTTTTCTATTATATCGTCATGTAAGAGTTTCTGTATTTCTTTGTTTACGAATTCGTTATCTGCTATGGGATATGGGTATTGTTTAACATAAACCGGATTATCATTGGTCGTCCTAATGCTTGCTTCTATAGTATCTGTAAAGGGTAACGGTCCTATGCTGTTATTAATCTTCATCAGTCTATCTATGTCTGCTTTATAAATATTATTTTCCCCAATTATGTAATTAATTTTCTGAATAGATTCGACACTGCTTATGGTAGTTAGAGTCATATTACTGAAATTTATTTCCGCGTTTAGAACTTTAAGTCCTTCATATCCTAATATCATATCAAAAGACTGAATATCCTCTAATTCAAAAAATGTTATATTTTTCTTTAATATCCTAACTACTTTCTTTGTATCTACCATAGAATAACCATGCATTGTTTTTATTTTTATAGGTTTAATTTTAATTTTTTCGCTAGAATCGCATTTTCTATTAATGTAATTATGGGTTGCACCAGTATCAATAAGAATTTTATAAATTTCCTTAGAAATAGTACTAGTTAAATTTAAGCAGGGCAACCCGTCTACTAGTTTAAATGATCTATTCTTATGTTATTATTTACCATACATTCCGTTTCATCTGCTTCTGCATATGTACTGCTGACATCGTCTCTGCGTTGTTGTCGGGAGTTATTTACTCTCTGCTGCTTGAAGTTCTGCTGATAAGATCGTTGCGGTCTGTTGTGTGTGTTGAAACTCCCGCTGTGTTCACGTTTCGCTGGTGGATTATATACATCGGGTTTGTATTGATTCCAATTTTGTCGCTGTGCATGTACAATTTGTCTCGAGTTTATCTCCATCGGCTGTGGTCCTTGATTGTGTTGCTGCATATTATCGTATTGCTTCTGGGGTTGATAATTCGTTGTTTGGCTCGAATAATTTGGTCTTCTTTCGTTTCTGCGTTCATGTGGCATATTTTTGTGGTGCTTATCTTGAGTGAGATGTAAATGCCTGTGCACATTATCATGTTCTATTCTGCGAGCAATTGCGAATGCGTGTTCTAGATCATTTATTGTAGCTGAATATAATGATCCTCTTGTAAAGTTGTCACTCATACCATCAATGAATATACGAACTGCGTCGTCGTTAGCATTTTTAATTAGTCTGTCGATTATATTCGGCGGATCACCTGACATAGTGATTTTTGATATTATTAAATTGAGATTTTTATTTATCTCGTCGTGGTATTCAGACAGTGTGCTTCTTTTTTGCGTGATGGCTTTCATCATGTCTTGTAGCACGTATAGAGGTTCTTGATTAGAGTACGTATAATCTAATCTGTTACGTATCGCCTCAAAATTAAAAATTGTGTTATAATTAGTTAACACATTCGCGGCTGCACCCTGTATTTTACTTTTCACTATAGTCAATGCTGCTGCGTACTTACTGTGTGTTTTGAAGTTTTTAATGCTGTCCATTAATCTGGATGCTTCTTCGCGCCACGACCGATAATTTGATTGATCGCCGTTGAAAATAGGTAGGCTTTTAAATGCGTCTAACTGTATTTCACTACCATCTGTATATGTGGTTCTTATTTCCTCTAGCACAGGTATGTTTGGTACTATGCCTAATCCAGATTTTACTTCATTTAGTTTTGTTTCTAAATTAGTGTTTATTTGATTTTGGTTAGTTATTATTGCTGCTAACCTTGCATTCTCTGTGCGTGTGTGCTCTAGGGTTTGTGTTACTGTGTTGCTCCTGGTTTCTAAAGCTTCTAATCTTGCCATTAATACTGCGAGTTGTTCCATTTTGAACTCGTGTCTGTTGTCGTCGAATTTGTGTGTTTTTTTCTCCACATATACACTTTCACTGAATTGCTTTGCTGCTTCGTACGAAGAAGCTATATTTGTACCTGCTATGCTAGGTAATTCTTGTAACCGGTAACGCGAGTGTTCTGTTTATACTAGATTTCACTACTTGTTCCCGAGGTCCGCTCGATTGAAGTTAAAAAGTATATTTAACCTCCTGGCAGGATCGCCAATTAAAACACTTGTTTCTTACTTTTAAAATTAAACAATATTTATTTGGAACTATGTCCTTTATTATATTGAAATACTTTTTACTAATTCTAAAAGGAGCTTAAGGCTACTATGTAGTTACAATAAGACTGTTGATAAATTCATCATACAGTCGTATTTATATACTTTTCTTATCTATCTACAAGGAGACCCAAGCGTACAATCGTCTTGCTTGATAATGAAGAAGAGATAATATTCCAACATTGTATACAAACGATATTATCTCTTTTACATATGTTATCATTGTAGCGTTGTGTGCAAGACTGTACTAGAGACTAAAGATATCATTGAATACAAATAATGTTATCTTTTTTCTCAATATGTCTTGCTATGGATACTTAACTCGCGTAATCTAAGAGAGCTGAATGATGCACGTCGATTCAGAATCGAATTAAGGCTTTTCCTCACAAATCAGAGCAACTTATTTATATTAGCAAAGTTATATTCTAAGTCTTATTTACTTTCGAACTTTTAACTTTAAATGGTAATATTAATGTAATTATACTGTTTAACTATCACAGAATTATAAGTAGTGTACTCTTACTGTGCTAGCATGTACTCAATACATCTAAATCTAAATCTAAATCTAAACTAACCCGTGCTTAAAATTTAAGATTTTGCATTGTGAGGAGTGTTTTGTTTCTGCTGTATCATTTCGACGAGATCTAACGAATCCAATCCTGAACTAAGTTTTAAGAAGTCGCAACAACATACTTTATTCAAGTTTTTAAGAAAGTTTACTTCAAACACTTGCTTCTACTTTTATGTAGTTTGAACTGCGTCTTAAGTAGCTTGAACTGATTTATTCCAATTTAAACAAATTCGCTTCAAAATATTTGATTCCGAACTCCGAACTGAGTTTTTAGAATTGCGAATTGCTGAAATTAAAAATGTTCTTCTACTTTTAGTTTGAACTGCGTCTAAAGTAATTAGAACTGATTTATTCTAAACTAAGCAAACTCGCTTCAAAATATTTGATTCCGAACCCCGAACCTTAGTTTTTAGAATTGCGAATTGCTGAAATTCATAATATTGAACGAGTCCTTTTGAAGGTTTAGTATTTTCTTTTAATTTGACATCTAGTTTAATCCAATGAAATAAACAGACCGCCTTGTCTCTACATTTAAGATTTTGGGGAAATTCGCTTCGAAAACTAAGTCTGGAAGTCTGAACTAGTTCTTTTGAAATAGGTTGTGCACTAAACTCCTAATGACAAACCTGAACTGCTTTGTTTATGCTCTTTGTATACAACTTCTTAAAAAGATCTATACCGAATAGAAACTTAATTTAAGTGTCATGAAGTTTGAATCACTTTATTTAAGATTTTAAGCAAATTTGTACATTCACTTCCCATACTCAAAACTGACCCTTTTCAACCTCGAACTGTATACAAATAGGAAAAGTACTCAGGTTCAGTAGATAATTCTGAAATTTTCAGACTCAAATATAAGATTTTCAGAAAAATCAACAAACACTTTTTTTTTTTAAGAAAATTTAGCCAAACGGTTTAAAATAGAAAATCACCCTCAATTGGGAAAAATAATTCTAGTTCCGCTTTTGGGATCCACTGAAATTTTGGTGGCATTCACGGTCAATCGAAATTTTCTAACTCACCACATTCCGCTTAACGCATATTCATTCCTCAAATCGCTGCTAAGTAAAGCATCACGAATACAATCTACATGTCGTCGCCTCCAGCTTGATCTCGACCAATAGGTCGCACACTCATCGCAACACAATACTGACCGACAAAATATTTAATTGCACGGCAGTAAATAAAAACTTGTTGCCATCAGCAAGGCAAACACTTTCGTATCACGCCGAGACGACTGCTAATGTAACAATCCTGTTACGGCATTAATTTCTTTAATCATATTGCCCTTTGCCTCACGAATTCCACTTTGAATCCTGTCTGCTAGCAATCATGTTAACAGACCAAGTAACGGACTATGGCTCTCCCGCCCCGAGTAACGAATAGAAAGATTCTGTCAGTTCGGTTCTTTCTTCTTATTTTTTTTCCAAATTGCCTGCCCATGTACTATCTGCAGCTTATTAATCAGCTAAGTACATGTTCCGCCGGGTAACCACACAGCTTACCGCGCTCCTGGCTTCTAACGCGCAAATGCCTTAGCCCAACTAATCAAGATATTATCGTGTCACAGCGTATAAGGATTTAACACACTTCCTTGTAGCAGTAGAACGTGTTCGAGACAACGAAGACAGAACCTGTACGAATGCTCGAATTCAATTTGCAGATCTCACGGTTTCAAGTACTGTGCTGCATTTGCATCTGTTCACGCAGCATGTGTTTGTTTGTTTTTTTTTTTTTTTCAATTTGTTCCTAGGACACACAATGTTTCTTAGATTCTGCATATTTTGTTGACTATATTTTTGAGCAACACTGTGTCTCTGCGATGCGATTAGCAGCTGTCAGACAGTACAGTAAAGAAACAAATTGCGGATGATGCTCTGTGTCACAATGGTACACACCAGCGTACGGTGGGATGGCGCTGTAACTGTGACTCGTGAGTGATTTATATGCTGTTGCGGGATCGCATGTAAAGTGCAAGTGTAATTAATCACCAATAAGAAATAAAATAAAAAGCACGTATACCCTCGCTCGGTGATAAGAAGGATTAATTAATGCACAGCTTGTAGAACGGTAATAAAATGGCAAATTGAATTGCAATTTATGCATACATGGGTCGTGACAGCCCGCACTGATGTCGTTTTGACACAGCCCATGGAGGACCACCATCAACCACGCCTTCCATTTGCATACGTAATTGAATCACTTACACAAATCCCCAATAAAGTGTCAAAAATGTGAACAAATCCGCACATGACATTTAAACGTCATGGCAACAAAATGGAAAGTAGAGGTGCAACAAATATTTCATTTCCTTTGAATAGAGCCTTAATTAGTAGCAGGAAAGTCAAACACCTTCCCAGTGTGAAAAGGGCATTAGACAAATCCACTCCACTCCCTATTCTCCAGGACTAATCCCCTTTTTATATGACAGCGAGCGTTGTTTATTGAGTCACTGCTCACGCTCAGTCTCTGGCGCGACACCCTTCCTTGTCGACTTTAACAGACTGTAGATAAATTAACGAAGCTGCCTGTTGTAGACTAGAAATGAAAAAGACAAAAAAAGTGAAATCAATGTAAACACTAAGATTGTGTCACTTTCACTTAGCGGATTGTAAATTTTGATTGTCATCAAGTGAAAGCGCATACACACAAACGAGACGCCGTCGAAGCGACATTTATCTATTCTCTCCTTGCACTAGTTCTAGTTACTTTATGAGTGCGCACGCAATCCCATTAATCGCTTAGTAAAAAATCATCAACGATGTAGACACATCTTAATGGTGCCCATATGTTACCATACCATAACTCGGCGGAGGATTTATCATAATATGCAAGGTGGATGGAAGAATGCTATGTTTGTTTGGGGGGAGAGCAGAGCAATTGGGAGATTTATCTTTAATTGGAGAGATATGACATGACAAGTGGGATTCTGTAGGAAAAAGGGAAAATCTTTTCCTTTTTATTGCTCTGCATAGAAATCCGCTTTGGCTAGACTAAGTCTTCGAGTTGACATGCGACACTGTGCAAGGAGAGAGTCCAGATTTGTTTCTGGCGCCGTCACAGTGAATGCGGGGTTATAGTGCCAATTAATGCTGTTTAGAGTGACAGGAAAACAAAATTCATATGAAATTGATTTTGATCTTGTAAGCGGAACTGATCGAAAGGAATTCTGCAGGCAAAAGAGACTTGCGACTTTCATCGGCAAGCGCACTGTTGGCGGAAAGTGACAAGAGAGCGATGTGACATCTGCAGTTGTCTAACATTTTCCACCCCCTGTTTGATGCTAAATAAAGAAATTGCAGCGAAGTCTATACGTACGGTCAAAGTATGTTGAAATTTTCATTCGAAGTCATTTTGACAAGTTCGAATTTTTAATTTCCGCTCTCTTTCTGTTTGGATTTTTTTTTTTTTTTTCTGGTGTAAATTTATAATTTTAATGCTCCATCTGAATTTGTTTTTCTTCAAACGGTTTCGATAGCAAACATAATTTTTTTTGAAGTCATTTGACAGACAAGTTCGAATTTTAAATTTATCTCACCTTGTATTTTTTCAACTAAGCCGAGTAACAACAACATGTTTACATCTCATAACAAATTAACGCCAACTGACAAACCTACTTTCGAATTTTTGCTTAAGTTAACTATCGCACTTGTCTTTTGACATTTTATTCCTTAATTGTCAAACTATTCGGACAAATCTGTGTAAATAATTGCGATTCACCTTTATTTCGATTGAAAATCACACAATAGAAAGCAAACTTGATTGACATTTCAAAGAAACTTGACGAGAGAAAAAGTACGTATGAAAATGTGAGGTTAAAAAAGGCCATCCAGTCAAGAATGTCGAATTAAATGTACATTTTTAACGATGAATTCAATTTGGAAACCAAAAATCGTTGTTTCACCATTCTATGGAATTAGGAATATACATTTTTACAGCAATGAAGCACTGACAGGACTATCAAAGTCTACCTCCCTTTTTCGAATTTCTACTCCCCTAGCAACTTAAATATTTCCATCACATTCACTCATCCCTGTTTGACTCAAAGCACAGAAGTACAATAGACCGCGTTCAATGAATAAATGTGAATGTCATTCAGTATTGCACTATACAAGTGTCACCGGTAAAATGCCTCTCGCTCAATGGCGGTCAAATCATTTAACGCGGTTTATTGTGACTGGTGACAGTTGCACTCACTTCATGGTGTTATTGAACACAGTCTATTGTGGTTGCAAAGAAAATGGACAAAAGTCAGAATGAATTGTAAAAATGTCCTAAACGTAATTTGAAGAATGTCACATGTAAGTGTGTATGGAAAATGTCACTAAGCAGAGTTGCAATGTATTGATTTTGTTTCAAAAAATAAAAAATTGTTTCTTAAAGGTTTTTCTTTTTCGAAAATTAGACGACAGAAAACAGCTTGAAGCATTAATAATGTCAATTGAAGTGTTACCATACCCATTGGAAAAAAAAAAAAAACAATTGAATACATTGGGCCACACTAACCCTTTAAAACCGTGAGCACATTTTTTCTTGTTCGTAAGTTCTCTCCTTTTCCTATGACATCTGTCGTTATTTTGACTGAAACATCCTTACTGAGGTCGCCAGAATTAATCTAGTACGAAAATGTTCCAATTCACAAGCAAGGACAAGAAACCTTCGACAAATTATTATTGTGGCTATCAAAGTCTCTGAATGCGTAACTACATAGTTTGGGTCTAGAGCATGTGTCAGAAATATCTGTCAGATCATTTTGTCACTCTATGACGCAAACAAAAAATGACAACCGCAACAACAAAACGCGTCAAAGCGAGAGACAATCATTATTTACCTAATTGTTATTGTGTTATTGCGCCTGTTTTTCTACGGAAGTGTGTCACTCGGCAAAACAAAAGTCATTCAACAAGATTTCTCTCAAGTCCCGATTACACTTTAATCTCCAGAAATGAAAACAAACAGAAATTTCATTGCGCGAGTATTTTTAGAAAGGATTTTATTTTTCTTGTTCTGTGTTTTATATTAAATCCGAGCACCATCATCACGGAGGCCTTGCCAATGCTTTTAACCTTAATTATTGCTCCAGTTTCTCCTTGTACAGCTACATGACCATCGCGCACACTGGGCTGTATGTATGATTGCGTGACACAAGGTCGACCATGTTGCGATCATTTAATATTTAAATTTCACGATAAATCATCGGTTATGGCCACCTACATTTTGCCACTTTCAGATAGGCGCGCATACAAAATTCTACAACCAAATATGGTCTTCTATGCTAAGGCAAACTGTCTGCAGTTCCACTTCATTGAACCACGGTCAGTGTCGGAGACGACATAGTCTCATTCTCATGTCCAATTAGTTTGGCGATCAATCTGTTGATTCATCGCAGATACAAGGATTCGTCCTTGTACACCCGGGAGCAGCAGTGTTTCTCAGCTTGGTGGATTTAATTCCTTGTGCTCAAGTTGGCGCCGCGCCGTACAATTTATCTCAACACATCCGTACACACGATTATCTGTCATCACAATCTGGTGCGGTGAACAACACTGTCTTGTTTGCGATGGATGTTGTTCGCGCAAGAGGTAACACGGTTCAAATTACCCTTGCTGTATATGCGGATTATCAAAAACAAACTATCGGGTAGGAAATTACCGCCACTGGCGAAGGTCCGTTTTCCAGACCTCTTATCAAGTGGCAACAATCAGTTGTTGGCTGATGTGTTTTTTGATGTTGCAGCAGCACTTATCATCTTGCTTAGCGGTAAGTGACGAAAGTTGCCACCGCACGCAAATTACCGGGACGTGTAATATGCAAATCATATGTATAACAGTGGATGGTGTCGGGATGCGGTTGGTGTGCCTTTGCCTTTTTCTTTTAATCGTATTAAAAAAATAAAGGAAGGTGGACGTACGTACACAGTGAAAGTGAACGTGAAGAACTTCGTATGGCCCAATTTGTTTAAATCTAATTATGGTGGCACCACTGACAGCCCACAGTTCAATCGCAGTTTGCAGCCATTTGAAGAGCTACGGGCTGGTCAAATTGGAGGCCATGTTCATTGCACTGGCCGGCGTGCGGAGTGTGCTGGCGCGAGTTATGTGTGTGCGATTTGAATGTGATTTTTGTCGCTGACCGTTGAACTCTTCAGACGTAGTGTGTGAGCGCGTTTTGGAGCGGAACTAAGAAAATGTATTTATTTAGTTGTTCAAATGGCTTTTGTCTATTTTTTGTAGGTTATACCGAGTTGGTGGTGCAATGTGGGAACAATGTAGGTACAGTGATCCCAAGCAAGTGCATATACTAATTCGTGGAAGGGAGGCGCTGGTGCGTGCACTAAGTTAAAACGTGACTATGACTGCTTATTTGTCATTTGAGTATTGGAAAATCAGGCCAAGAAAGTGGCAAAAGTATAAATTTACGGAAAAAAAAACGTTTCTTGTGAATTTAAGTCAGAGGGCCTTACCAATAAATATTTTTAGGTTCTATCCTAGATTTTAGTAGTTCACAGTGACTATATTTCCTTAAAAAGTTCGCAATAGTTAACTTCCCTAAATGTACACAAAATTAAAAAAAAAAAAACCGGCCAAGTGCGAGTGTCACTCGCGCACCGAAGGTTCCGTATTTGGCTAAAGATATTATTTGAAATCTATATCATTCAATCTTTCCCCTCTTCATGAATTCATCACAATTTAGTTTAATTTAATTACTTAATATTTTTACTCTCAAAAATTACTCGCACATGAATCTCATTTTCTAATTATTACCTATAGTACCTACCCAACCCACGCCAATTTTCCATTCTGTATGCGACCTGTACCAATTAAAAACTATTGACTAAAAATATATTACTTTTATTTTTTTCTGTACTCCCCAAAAAAATGTATTATACTCCCCAACGAAATTAGCAGGAGGGAACCCTGGTGGGGTTCTGTCTTTGATGGGGTCAATTGTGCACAACTGCGTAGTAGAGATTAAAACTTATGAGAGCAACGTATTTTACATGGTAAAATTACCTTTTTCGAAAATATCTCGTAAACTATTAACTTTTCGGCAAAACAGTATTCAGCACATATATAGATCAGAACATGATCTACAAAAAAGGAATATATGTATTTTTTTGTGAATCAAGAAATAAACCGTTTTTTGGGCGAATGAAAATATTTTTTTCACCAGATTACTAATTAATCGAAAACCAATCGATGTATTGCTTCCATTGGTATTTGTCGTTTAACTATAGGTTATACCGGATGTTGTGTGTAAATTTTAGCCTCCTATGTCAATCGGTTCTTGAGATAGACCTGGTAACAAAATTGGCTTAGTGGGTTCGGACAGACAGACAGACAGACAGACAGACAGACAGACAGACAGACAGACGGAGAGACATCCGAGCGAAACTAATAAGGTTACGATTTTTCCCTTTGGGTACGGAACCTTAAAAACAATGAATGTTATTCGTACGGCGCATAGTCCAGAGGTGGACTGAAGCGCTCAGGACGCTGACTGTAGTTGATCGGATATTCAAGACCTTATAGGACGTGCAAACGGAGTATGTACGTCTGTCATCTGTTAATCATACAAAAGTAGAAAAATTACCAAACAAATTGTAGGTACGCAACAATTTTTCTAAATAATTTGGCGATCACTTAAAACCTTTCCCTACGGCAGTTAGAACCATTTGTGAACTGTTACCATAAAATATAAAAATTGATAGGCACAGAAGATTTTCAGAGCAATCCTCTTAGTTAGAAGTGATCTGCAACGAATCTTCAACAAAATTTGCTTCTTAGTAATCAGTAGAAGCATTAAAATTTATTATTTAATAAACTGACGAGCTGCTGATCGCCAAACAAGGTTCACAAATCACAAGACTTAATGACGAATATGAAGTATAAACTTATCTGCAAAAATTTTTCAATTTCTTTATTGCGTAACAATCAGTCAATGATCCACAGAAGCAACAACAATTAGTCGACCACACTATAGCACAAAATTGCTGACAAAAACAACTGACTGATCAGTGGCAAAGTTGCAACTTAATGTTTTGGGAATCGTTCAATATCTTAATATGTTGACGATCAGCCACTGTAATACGAAACTGACGACAAGATCAGTTGTTGGGCACTGACTGATCGGCTGGGGAAGTTTTATTTTTCATTTCGGAACACCTGATACTCCGGGATATCCAAGAGAAATCTTATCCGGATCAATCAAACCCTGACTGATCAGAAAACAGAGCTTTATTCAATCTTTAAAGAAAAATAGTTTGATGATCTAGGAATATACGGACGATGTGCATTATGAATTATTTTGTATACAAAAAGCATTTTAAGAGTTGTTCATTTATTGTTCCGTTTGGAATCGGCATAAAATTGTAGATCCCTTCCAAAAATAAAAAACTCACACAAAACGAATGTTTGTGAGAAGCTAGGCCCAGGGTCCCTACCTACCTGTTGCGCCAACTATTATTATTTTTTAATATTATTCATTTATAGTTCTGTTTTTCTTCTATATAATTAAAAAAAATTAAGTACCTAAACGATAAAAACGATAAAAAAAAAAATAATGCCTACGTTCCCTAACCTACTTCACGAGTAAGTCAGCAATCTAGTACTATATAGGTTTTTTTCAATGTTTTGTTTTAATAAAGTACCTGAATAATTAAATAATTGAAAATTGTGGTGCAATTTGCTTCTTTTTCCATTGTTCATTATTTGGAATTCAAATTCACCGTAACTATAATTAGTTCAAATCAGTTGAATAGTGCAAAAGATTTTACAATGCTTTGGGGATCAGTCAAAATTGATCAACAGTACCTATAATACAAAATATACGCCAAGATCATTTGACTTATCGCTGTCAAAGTAACCAATAAATTTTTCCAACGACTATCGGTCGACGAACCCGAAGAATAAGTGGTCAAGGACGAGTAGAATTGGTAATTAAAAGGCCGTTTAATCAGTTAAACTCTGACTGATCAGCAAAGAGGTGGAGGACAATTTGTCGTTTAATGACTGTGAAAAGCTTTAAAATCTCCAGATTACAAAAAGTTACGAGATGTGGCAAAGATCAAATAATCTTGATTTTTTTTAATACAAGGGCGATCTTGCTTTGTACGTAGTAAATACGAATGATCACTTAAGAATATCGCTTTTGGAAACCTTATCTGCTTTAAATTATTTTTCTTCTTTTTCTCAGTATACCTATGTTTTTGTCTTGCATTAACGTTTACTACTTGTTTGAGAACGTAAAGTTAGGTTAGGTTAGGTTTAGTGGGGTTGTGAGATCGTCACAAAAGATCAGGGACCATGGCGGGCCCATCGCCATCCCCAAAGCTTGTTTGAGTAACTGTGACGTATTTTAAATTCGCCTACAAAAATAACTAGTATTCTTGCAGCAACAACACATTTCGATCCTCAAAGCGAAGGCACCACGTCTCAGTCAAGTACTACCAAATATACGGACTAAATCATGGAACTTTGACAGAAGATCTCACGCCAATGACAGCAGAGGAAAATCACTCTATTTACAACTGACAATTTTCCTTATTTTTCGTTTACAAAAAAACCACCAGCGACGCAAATCCACCACCATTTCTTGCAAACACTTGATGGCGCCAATGACACAGGGAAGCCCTACTTAAATCTACAAAAGCAGCGCCATACATAACTTTGACAACAAACCGCAGTGAATCATTAAAGAAAATATAAAAATACCTCACTCATTATTTCACCGAAATTAGATAACTTCATCATCCACCCTAATTGCAATCAATTTTTTTTTCCAACCACAAAGAACAAAGCTGGCGCCATACGGTAACAACAGCGCCGGTGACAACCATTTGACCACTCATTTCCACTATTACACCCATGTTACATTGCAAGTGCATTTCCACAAAATAAATAAAAAGAAAAAAACAAATGTCCATTGGCTCGATAATAATTGAAACAATTGTTTCGACTCATTTTACGATATTCGTTCCCTAATCAGCTCTACAGTGTCGGCGCCAGTCTGATTATGTACCAGAGGGTATCGTACAACTGACAATCAATGTAGTACCCTATGCGGCCACACACAGAAATTAGAAACGCATTGATTTCATTCAATAAATGCACCACCCAGCACCCACCCGCTGTGCCCTCCTCACTACGTTTATACTTTACAAGCTCGTTGGCGTTGTGTCGTTTGCCGCCGCTGTCAAAGCTATGTACATACAATCGATAAAAATATTTCGATGACATAAGCGTGTCAGTTGAAAGTTGTAGCTGTCGATTGCACACTTATAAGCGCGCTGTCATCGCCTCAGTAATTAGGGGTGGTAGGTGTAGGCACTGGCCAGAATATATTCTATTAATATGTCTATCACGCTCTACTTGTTGCTAAATAGTCGACCAGACACGTGGCTTCAGAATTCAATCAGTATTTAGACACTTTTATGTCACTTTACTTGGTGATTGTACCAAACGCAAGCAGGCACACAGTCCAACACATTCAATGCGCTCACAGTTGGGGTAGGTCAGTGCCTTTATGGCTTAGTATTTGCTTGGCTTTTCTTTTTGCCTTTATTTTGCGCC
This sequence comes from Cheilosia vernalis, assembly GCA_949126925.1. NCBI lineage: Eukaryota > Metazoa > Arthropoda > Insecta > Diptera > Syrphidae > Cheilosia > Cheilosia vernalis. The sequence continues at coordinate 13,404,995 of OX421358.1, forward strand.
CAGATAACAGATAAACAAACAAACGGGGCGAGCGGAAGGGCGCGAACACGTAGAAAATTTGCAAAGAGGCGCGCACTGAAGCGGAAAAGTATGGATTTATGTGTATGCGGTGTGCAAATATTTTCCGCTCGCATGCACCACCCTCGACGCAAATTATATCATCGGATGTTACTGCGGCCGGCTTATTAGGTTGTGTGGGTGTATACATTCAGTCAAATATATTATGCATCTAGAGCGCAAGCGAAAATACAATATTTTGACAACAGGTTGACTCGGTGTGTTAGCGTCAAATGAACAGTATAAACAGAAAACAAAAAATCGATCTGTCATTATTGTTGGCGGAGTACTTGAAAACGTTGATAATTGAGTTATTTCAACACACTTAAAGCGTGCAGATCAGATGAGTCGCTGCCTGGTCATATGACTGTCAATAAATGTTTTATCACTTGACGGCGTGTACAAAAAGGCGCTCAAACTCGAGGTGTTTGGTTTTAGCACAACAATGTGCGACTTTAAGCTAAATCTGTAAGCATTTGATTGGGTGCTTGGGCGATTTGTGTGTTGGAATAGCGTTGCCAGGCGGTTGAAATATTTCCCCCCAGACAAATCTGAAAAACCCCCAGATTTAGCTATTTTCAGGAAAAAAACCCCCATTTTTTTTTTCAAATAATTTATTTAAAAGCATTATAATAAAATTCAATAAAAACAATTTTTTGTAATTTGTGTAGGGTATTGAAAAGTCACGAATTTCAAGAATTAATATTTTTTTTTAATGTATAGATAGTGACAAAAAAAAATAATTGAACAAATTAAAACCCCCAGATTTCCCCCTAAACAATTTCTCCCCCCAGATTTCCCCCCGTCGGCGTCGGTCAGAAAAACCCCCAAATCTGGGGGGAAAACCCCCAAACTGGCAACCCTGGTTGGAAAGTTGGCAACGGATGACAGTTCTACGTTAAGTTTTCTTTAGTGCTGCCAACTCCTGAAGTAGCTCAAAACACGAAGGGAAGCGATTACGAACGTAAAATAGTAGTTCCAAATTAAATTCCAAATTCCCAAACAAACTAACTTATCTCTTGCACTTATAGTAAACGTCAAAATGTTGATTTGACGCCATATGTAAGTAATGGGCTTAATTTTACTGCGACGCTAGTATTTTCAGGAAACTAGTGTCTAACTACGGATAAAGCTTAACTAGCATATTATGTAAAACTGTTGTAACGCAAACGTCATTAACACCTTTTAATCAGTGGATGATTTTATAGGAAACTAATTTAGTGTTTGCTGTGCAATTTGACATCTTACTGTCTGTACTTTTTTATTGCAGACAACATCGACTTGAATAGTATTGAACACAAACTGGGGAACGTAGAGCACATGACATCTTTTTCAATCAATTATTGTACAGGGTGTCTCATAAGTAACGCCGACTTATTATTTGTTTTTTTGTTTATTTTCCTAAAACTAATAAACAATATTGAGCAAAATTTGTTAGGAATATAGTTGCGGGACAAAATTTATACATTCATATTTTGACCACCAATCGATTGTCATGACGCAACAACGATTGTCCATTCTTTGAAATATTATAGTTTCTTGCTCCGAATCAACAAATTGTCGCTTAAATACATTATACAAATCATTTTTAGTGACAGGGTTCCATATACCACGTGCCAAAAGACAAGGTTCCCCTTCAACGGAGACGATTACTAAAAGTGTGTTGTAGGGTGTTGAGATCTGTACAGGACTAATATCAAGCTGGCAACACTCTCGATCTCTCCCAATATACACATTGCCCTGTTTAGGTGTGTCACTTCTCTTCTGGCAGCCCAAGTGTGCGGACATATATAAATGACATAAAGAATACAGAAAAACGCAATTTTTGTTTATTCATTTGGTAGGGGATTATTACATAGGGTGTCACAGAAGAACTTGGAATTTTGAGCAAAAAAAACCCTACAAATGTGCAGTGTCCTAAAAATGTATATACATATCTTGAGATCTATTTACAACTGTCAAAGGAAAAAAAGAACAACCAGCTGCCACGACTTGACACATCGATATCTCCACAAGTATTTTAGCAACTGTTGGCATCCATCTATAAACGCCAACTGGAAAGCTTCGCACGACAAATTCTCTCAGATTGACGTTGCAAACAAGGTATGCGGAGGTATCCAACTTCTGGACTGTTGCCAGTTCTTCAAAAACTCCTAGCCATGTGACCAATCTAGGTCAATTTAAGATGTGACAGACAGCTGTCAAACTTATTGAAACTTACAAAGTTTCAACTGTAGGTTACTATTTGTTATTGTTAAATTGAAAGTGAAATCATCACAGAAACATAGAACAATTAAGAAATGTAAAGTTATTAATGACAGATCATAGTTATTTTCTCATTTACGAAGGTGTCAAAAGCTAATTAGCTATGCTGTTCATTTTTGCAGCTTATTAAACATTAAACCGAAAATAATCACTAAAATCACTCATTTGAAAAGCATCTGTCAAACACGGAAAACGGATTACGTCACTGGGTTCCTTTGATCAAAATTGTCAAACAAATTAAACCTGATAGCAAATGCTTTCAGGAATGTTTGATAGATTATAACGAAAGTTGAGACAGTGAATAAAATGTTCTTGTTCACCACTGGACAGCTGCTGTCACTGGTACAGTCAAATGAACAGAACCAAATGGTAAGCAAACTACACCATTTTCAACAACGCAGTATTTTCGCTCAACTATATACATATGGATGGTGCTGGCATTGAATTTGACGCAACTAAAGTTAAAAAGAATAAGGCGACCGAGAGGTTAGTACATTTATTTTTTGCGTATTCGCTACTCTTACTTTCGCACCCACTCGTTTTAAATTTTGTCCCACATGCACGCAAATAAAAAAATAACAACGAGAAAAAGATCAAAAACAAAACATGCGGCTTAAACTATTTTTGACGCACAAAAGTGAAAATGAATTATAAATTCGTGTAGACCTGTAGACCATTACCTACTTGAATGTCAAATTCGTTCGACATAGGTGCCACCCACACGTGCTTATTCTCTTTGTTTTAAATATTTTCAAACAGAACGGGGAACAGTTTCACATGAAAGGGTCTTGTACGCGAAACATATTCTCCTACTCTTCGAATACCCACTTGGATATATTTTGAATTGGACACGAGACTTTTCTCAATCAATGTCTGTTTAAAAAATAATCGCTCTTAAAAATCTGACTCTCCCATTTAAGCCATATGATGATTATAAGGGCTGGTACCATTTGTTTGTTTGTTGTCCGCCACATGTTTAGAGGAAAAACTCTTCCGGAATTCAACATCACAAAAGTCAGCTATAGTAATCCCCCAGTTGACTGACAGTTTCATTGAACGATAAACTACTGCAATGCGGCGGAATCTTCTTCCGCGCTCAAGGAAGCGCCTTTGTGCCAGTGCCACTCTTTCGCATCCAGGAAGCAACTCACTTCAAATGCATGTCACAGTAAATTTGCTGTTATTCAATTTAGAATTCAATTCATAAATCAATGACGTTCGCGCGAAAAACCAAACAAATGCACAACAGATCCCCATATAGGAGCGCGACGCAATCGCATGAAGGTCATTAACTTCACAAACACTCTTTAATGGTTGCGCACTGCATCATCATTGCCATAAACTGACCAAAGAGCCTTCCCAATAAATCATAGTCACCACACATCTATCGAAGACACATCATCTTCAATTATTAATAACTCCCCGGATGAGTTCTGACTTGTGTTGTTGTTCTCTGCTTAGACAGCCAGACACTTTCAAACGCCACCAACAACGACCATTGACCAGACCATGTGCAGCAGCACTCCGCCGCTCTGGGGTGGAAACTTGATGAATCGTAGCAGGGTCGTATCGCATCTCTTCTGAACAGTATATACACGAACCATCGGCATTAGGCAGCAGCAGGCATCCCCCGAAAGATGCTGCACAACTTCAGCTGCATGCCTCTCTAATTGAATTGATTATTGATTGAATTTGTTGAATGTTGATTTGTTGCAATAAATGTTGTGCGTGTGTCTTGTGAGCGGCATGATGCCGCACCAAGGAAGATACGTCCAAGAACAACCTATTAATAGATCATACCTCTTCCGCGTGTTGTATACACACGGAGGACCTCTCTTGCGCAAATTAACCAGGAGTTTTCAATTTAAAAGAGATTCATCTTTGCTGGCCCCGCGGTTGGTCCTATTGATTTATAGTGCGCACTAGCAGCCCCTGCAGCATGAAATCCTTTTGACGGTTAAATTATTTGTTTGTTTATTTACTTTTTAGTTAAAATTCGGAAAGCTCGGTGTGTACGGTAGTCAAACTCATGATTGACCGACTCTACCGCAGAGTTTGGTTTGTTTTTCTATCCGTTATTCGATTAAGTTGTTCTATAGATGCTGCAATGCAGCGCGGGAGAGCACGCACAAAGGGTGATTCCGATCTGTTTACTGTACAAGTGTACACTGTACACCCAATATGTGGTCCAGATCTGTGATTACGTTTTAATGAAAATAAACAGGAATCAAATGACTTCGGGGGCTATTTTGTAAAATGAGGAAAATAAATAACTTGACGTTTCATTAACGAGTTTCCAGTGACGCTCATGAAGATTAGTTGCATCGAACTGCGTCTCATTGCTTTCGAAACCAGTGTGAGCTCACACTTTCGTGCGCACGTTTGGTGGAAAGTGAGCAAACAGGAATTTTTATTTTTATTTTTTTTTTTGACAGACTGTAATTTTTTGAGAATGTTGATGATAATTGTTTTTACACAGTATTTATGTCGACTTAACAATTATATCAAGTTGCCTTTTATCGGTAAAAGATTTCGCAATCAGTTAGAGTGAAAAAAAAAGAAAGAACTTAACTATTCATATCAGAACGAATAGCGAACGTAAAGGAAAGAAATTCTTTAAAATGGGCACGAACTCTCTATTTTCTTTTGTCGAAGAAATGTGCGAACCTCAGCTGTCAGTTGCTAGCTTTATATTTGCGACGGCTTCAAAATTACGGAAATTTTAATAACATCTGACATTTTATGCCAGAATGTTGTATGGATATATAAGCGTAAATGGGGAGCTGCGAAAGCAAGTGAAATTTTACAAATTTTGACATTTCATTTCACACGAACCCTTTTTTTCGTCAGTTTTCAGTTGCGATTTTCATTGTGAGGTTAAGTTCGAGTCTGAAGGTTGAAAAAATACGTAAATTTCGCAACAAGAATCAATATCTGCGACCAAAGGAATATTAGGAAATTTTGACAATTCGTTTGTACAAACTCTTTTTCTTTTTGCCTCAAAAATGTGCGAAATTCAGCTGTCAATTTACTATTGCGAATTTTGCATTTACCACTATTTTTATTAGAGTCTAGAATTTTAATAAAATCTGACAGTTCGTAGCAAGAATGTTATGCGCAAGCGAATATTCGAAAATGTTCACATTATATTCGCAAAAACTTTTTTTGTTTTTGCCAATTTTGAGTTGCGATTTGAATTGTGAGTTTAATTTGAAGTCTGAAATTTTAATGAAGTTGTAGCTAATCATTATTTGCGACAGAAGGAATATTTGGAAATTTGATTACTAGTTCGCAAGAACTCGAAATTACCTAAGAAATGTGCGAAATTAATCTGTCAATTTACAATTGCGAACTTTGTACTTGCCACTATTTTTATTAGAGCCTGGAATTTAAATAAAATCTGACAGTTCGCATCAAAAATGTTGTGCAATTGCAAGCGAATATTCGAAAATGTTCACATTATATTTGCACAAACTTTTTGTTTTTTGCCAATTTTTAAGTTGCGGTTTGAATTGTAAGATTGATTTGAAGTGTGAAATTCGAATGAAGTCGTAAGGTTCGCAACATGAATATTGGAATAATCATTATTTGCGACAGAATGAATATTTTTAAATTTTTGATACCTAATTATTTCGCACGAACTCTTTTTCTTTTTGCCTAAGAAATGCTCGAAATTTGTCTGTTTACAATTTGGAATTTTGTATTTCCCACTATTTTTATAAGAGTCGGGAAATTTAGATAAAATCTGACAGTTTGCAGTAAGAATGTTGTGCAAATAGCGGTTTGCAAACAAGCGAATATTCTCGAATTTTGAAATTTAATTCGCACGAAGTACTTTTGTTTTTGGCGCGGAAAAGTTCGCCTTTTCATCTGACAGTTTTCAGGTGGGAAACTTTTATTTTCGACGCGTTTTAAATAAAATCTGACATTCACTGCAAGTAGTTTAAGAGATACCCTATTATCTTAAAATCAAAAGCATGCCGCCCACTTAGGTGAACATGCTCTTAGAATTAGTTGGACTAAAACTGAAAGCACGCCCTTAAAACACAATTTGTGCTGAATGCCACAAGGTTGGTAATTGTTGCCTGTATTTTTACAAAATTAAAAAAAGAACAATAAGACAAAATTAATGTTGAGTCTAAAAAAAATAATGACTGTAAAAGATGTATACAAGGAGAAACCGTACACCTCACAAAGGATCTTTCTCGTTATTCAATGATATTTCTTTTAAACGAATAAAAATGAAACGCACAGTTTTTCGGACAACGTTATAATAATAATGAATGACCAACAGGAAGAGATTCTTTGAGAGTTTACAGTTTCTAATTGTACATATTTTACAGTCAAACTTTTTTTTTATCTATCAAAAGACACCAAAGTATTATTCATAAAGCTCCCAAACCATAAAAGAAGTCAAAATTCCATCGGAGGTTAACAACCAAAAGGTTAACAACCACCTCGTGACACATTACTAGAATAGACCCTCCGAACAATGTTTGTAAAATTTTGAATAGGCCGCCATTAAACTTGCCCCACATTCTGTCAAAACGACCGCTACCTCCAACGCCCATTCGAATAAACTCTCTTAAGATGGCCAACCAACAGCACCTCACCGTGTACGCTACAATTGGATGCTACTACCCATCACTCATACGAATCACTTCCTGATTAGTCACGAAGACGATCAAAATGCAAATTTAATTCCATCCGCGACCGTTCGGAACTGCCCGTAGATCACTCAACCAGAATCTAGGAAACGACTCCATTTAAGATGGAAGCCATCAACCTTTTGAATATAGAATTTGCATAGCCACGCGAATGTAACTCGCCTTTCGAATGCTCTTTCGTCGTGTGGATAAAATTTGCATTTTTACCAAATAAACTAGATTTGCATATACACACTGGCACTGGCACTCGCGCAGTTCACCTATAACACAATTGGAATGACAAAATACAACACCCCGGTCCAAGAGACACACTTTTCACGCTAGGATCCAAAACTTTGGTTAACATATTTTCTCAATTTAACCTCTGTGCGGTGCCGTGATGTGTGTGTGCATAGAGTCTGTGCTGGCGGTCATAAAAGTTGATCGGCTTCTCAAGTCGTTTGTGCCACACACCACCCTCAAGTGTAGGGAATTGGTCCTTACGCGTTCGCAAATAAAAAAACAAAACAACTCATCACATCAACACACGCTACATTCCACAGGAATGGTATATGACGATATGAACTGGCTATATCTCTCTCGGATGTTCTTCCTGAGTCTGTGCGCTTATTCTAACATAGAAAACTAATTCGATTGGGCGTGACCTCGGAGGCCTTTGCGCCGGCCGTGCGATGTCAGCATATCTGCAGATGAAAATTTCTAATTTAATTTTTGCTTCTTCAGTGGGGAGCGCGCACAGGGAGCACTTTGAGCAGTGTTGCGCGTTGTGTGCGCAATCTTGTAAAGGTTGTTAAAACTAAGTGAGAATGGTGCCTACGGGAAGGGAGCGCATCACGTTACTACCGCATATTTGTTTACCTACAGTGTTTGCTTGGTTGACCTTGGGATCAAATTTCAGAAGGAAGTGCTTCACAGATGGCCATTCATTTGTCGCTGTCATCGTAGGTCTTTCACTGGTGATATTGCATTTGAGGTCTGATTGATCGTTACAAGGGCTTTGCCGGGTAAAGTCCAATTAATGGTCATTCATTCGAGTTAGATATAATGGACGAGGATCAGATTGTAGCCAGTTGCAGTAGGAAGCCCCTTTGGGGAAATCAATAAGGAGATCTACGATCACCAATCGCGCTTGGTGATGATGATGTTGAAGTGAATGGGGACTTATGCTTGACCAGATTGGATCGACGAGTGCTTTTAACTTAGGAACTACAGACTCGCAGTAGAAATTCATATTCACAGGTTGTGCGTTAGCGATATTTGGCGTTCGATGTGGGGTCCCACAGAGCTGTTGCTTTAGACCTACGCTTTTTAAGTCGAATAATAAGTAGTTCGACGCTTAGAATGCAATAAAGCCGAATGATAGCTTATGTTCTTTTAAAGACTTAAAAATACCTACACAGCTTGGAATTAACGATAATTGTGGCTTAAATTGAGGTAACACAAGGCGGCCAAATTACACCTTTGCTTTACAGCTCCAGTTAAATAGTTGAACACTTTTTGTGAGATACCATAAAGCTGCATAACAGCTCATGCCCATTTCAGGAGTTTAAGAAATGCTACAAGGCTGATATAATGATGCCTCTCCTTCTTAGATTTTACAGAAAATATTTCTACGCGAAGATTGAAGGTGAAGTACCACAAAGCTGTACAATAGGACCTGGCATTTTTTAAGATTTTGATATACCCGCTTCATAGTTTAAAGCTTATTCTTCGTTTGACCAAATTTGATTTTCTAAGTGGTCACCCACAAGACTACGCAATAACACCTCAAATCCTAAGTGAAGTTAAAGAGGCAAGTTGATGTTTTTGAAAACTTTTACCTAGAATAGTCTTTAATTCGCTATTAACCTCGAAGATGTGGAGTCTTTTAAGATCGCTTTTTCATAAATGCCATTGCCAAGTTTCGAACTTAAAAACATACTTTAAATTAAGCTTAGTTCAAATTTGGTATTTTCACACAACTTTTAAGCTAAATTCTACGAGAAAATTCCATTCAATGAGAGTGACAAGTTCATAGAAGTCCTAAAAAGCATTTGATAGAACGAAATGCAACTTTTGAGGTATTTGAAAGGCAAAGAACACCTCAACACAGCACACAACGGCAGTTTAACTTTTGGAAGCTCCTTTGGCTTAAGAAAAAGTTAACCTTTAAACATGCTTCCAAGTACGAACCTACAAATTTCAGAAGGCGTGACACGATCGCCTTAAAATTCAGTACACATGTTTGACATCAAATTCTAGGAAGGTCTACGAAGAGATTTACTAAAATATTTCCACACATATAATTGGGACCAATGAGTTTTGAAACACTTGACTGGATAGGTTTCAAATTTGCTACTCACATATTTTAGTAAATTCAAGAAAGGTCTACGAAGGAAATTTAACACTATTTTTACTTCGAAGTCTGGAATTTTGCCTACAAAGTGCAGTATTCAGGACCGACTTTAACAGAAAAGAAAGTTTCATGAGCCAAATCTGATGACGACAGACGAAATTCGATTAACACATAAAAAGGAATTGTTGGAAAACGAGTTCTAAAACTGTCAGCGAGTTAGATCGAAGTTTAAGACTTCCTTGTTGTAGGAAGCTCGTCGCCTAGAACCTAGAAATTCGATGACGGTCGCTTGGATCGACTTGAAATTTAGAAACCATGTTGCAGTAGCAATTCGAAGAAGGTGTACGTGTGTATATTTCGTTGCCTATACACGACAAGCCAAGAGCAATCGATCTTAAATATTTGTAAACCAGTCCGGCTTTCTCATATTACATCTACAGGTTATTTTTCTCAGCTCTATTAACTCTGAAGCTGACTCCCGACTGAAACATTAATCAGTCGTCAACCCATTGTATCCACCTACATGACATTCAGATCGGCAAGATGATTCCACAAAGCCACATTAAGATACGACCTAGATAAATCAAAGATACAACTCTATCTACCGACAGTCTATTGCCTCCTTCGCCTCCTCCATTACAAATTCCACTCTTAACATATTCCGAGAGCAATCTGCGACTAACCACTATTGGCTTCACTTGCAGCAGCCTCCAAAAACGCCCTCTCAATCTGCCGATTCACACTATCTCGCTAGACAATCGACCGATGATAAACTATTTACCATCGATATTTCAATTAATTCTAACCGCCCTTCCATGTATCTCACATCATCGGAGCGCGGCGCAGCTTTGTGTTCCACCACAAAAATATACCAAGCATAAGTGAATAAGTCATTCAATGTCCTCCGGCAAGACCGACTGACGCGTTCCAAACAAGAAAATCCAATTTAAATTCCATAAATTAAAGTGCAATTGCTGGGCTCGTGGCTTAGATGTACATGAGCGAAGGCGGTAGTCCCGATCCGCAAACAGTGCCCCCAACACATCCTTCAAGGAGAACTTGAGTCTTGAACCAGAAATAAATTATTTTCAGTTCTTATATGTACGAGTACATTTTTATTTTTTGTTTCTGTCCCAAAACGATGGGTAATCGAATCCAAGCCGAAGAACCATTATGCTCTCGTTTACCCGACGAAGGAATGCACAGCACACAATTGCTGCGTTTTTGATATCAGACAGATATTGCGTGCACACCTGCTGCTGGCGAGACGATTTCATGCGAATTTTCTGGCAACCCCCGAGACTTATTAATTCGCCTATTCTTGGAGCACATGGAGCACTGTGTGGGAGATGCTGTACACATTAACTAGTGGCGCTGAAAATGTGCTCCTTCTGCGGTGCATGTTCAATGACACCTCCTCCTCACTTTCGCTGAGCGTTGTACACAGCACAGAGCGAGCCTCTTGGATGATATCCGATCTGGTATTTATGTGAAGCAGTCTCTGCGTCGTCTTCATCTACAGTAATTTAGGGGCCGCCTTCACCACCTCGAACTCCAGCTCATGCCTGATTTATTTTCGTTTCACAATCACACTGCGAGGTAATTATGTTACTTGGGCAATCGATATCGGAACATGGCTTTTGGCGCGTTCGCCTGTCATTTTCATCTTTCAGCGAAAAACAATATAAAAAAAAAAAAAAAACTCGATCGTCAGACGAAGGGCAACTACGCGACGTGCTGGCTTTAAGTGGCACGCCGTGTGTGTGTGACTTGTCAGTTCAGTACGACTGATGACTTTGCTTGTTGGACTCTAATGAAGGTAGTTAAACGAAGCAGCAAGAAGTCGTCTGGTATGCATATTGAAGATCAATTCAATCGTGATTGAGAATCCCCCGCCTTTGTGGGATTGTTTTTCGATTTGCGCGCTCCTCCTTTAAGGGATTTCTATTTGTGGAGGGACTGAGTACGTGGTGGACATTGTGCCGGGGTGAAAAGATTAATCACTAGGCTACATGAACATGCAACTTGAAATTGGATCACATTCTTTATATTAAACGGCGGAAAGGTAAGCAGGGAGGATATGCTGGACTACATGCTGAGGCTCAGAGCTACTGTAGGGATTGAAAGCTAGTGGCCACGGAGTTCTTCTTAACCAAAGAAGAGAGAGAAGGATTTCAAAGGCCACTTTCAGTTTTTGCCACTGCCCAAGCCGGCAAACGTCCTAAGGGGGACTGAAAAAAGCTTAACGTTTGAATATGGCACGGGTGCGAACCATTCGTGCCAAAAATCCACATATACGAATGGTTTTGCAGAGATCTTACAGGCGTTTTAATGTTTCAAAAAGGCTAGCATTTAAGTATTTAAGTCAAACAAGAGTGATTTGTTATAATTACGGATAAAAAAGTCGGTCTTTTGTTGGTTAAAACTATCACGTGACCTATAAAATTTCGTATCCATGACGGGATTGACATGGAAATTGGTACATTTGCTTGGAGAAATATTTCATTGAGGTGCACGAAGTGCTTTTTTCAGTTTGACGTCCCAATCAAATTAAAAATATTAAAAAAAAAATCTGGCCACAATTAATTTTTTTATTTAAGTCCGTAATACCTACTGTTGACAATAAATTGATCATATGCATCGGAGCGAAATAGATCAGACTATGTAATGAAATATACTTAATACACATGGATCTCCGCGAAAAGTTTTGAACAAAGCGATGCCCCTTTTGAAGAATTATTGAAGGGCATGTGAAATTGAAGACAATGTCAGCCACAATAAGCCAATAACCCTATTTATGTTGCTGTTTTTAAAACGAAAATTATTAACCACTTTTTATTAAGGTGTTAGCAATTTCGTAACATTCGTTTCGGTTCTGGGAACGTCTATTTCCATTTGTACAGTCATCGCCGGCCCTAGATAACTTTCCAGTCTTTAGACCCCGCGTGTGCTTTGATCAGTAATCGTGTCTACACATTTTCAACCTATAATAGCCAATGACAAACAAAAAAACCGTTCTTGTTAACTGCGGGACACCAAAAGTTAAAAAAAAAACCTTTGCCAAGTATCGTAATAAACAACTGATTGTATAATCCGCCATGAAAACGCAACACAGTTTTCCAATCAGATGTTGGGAAATGACCCAGATACTTATTCACAGCGTCAGCTCAAACTGACAATGAAACCAATAAATAAAAAGTCGATATTAATACGCTGCGCTCCCCGAAATGATGTGTGGAAATGGAACGGCATAGTTAAACTAATAGGTGCATAAACTTTCCATTAATCACCAATTTTTGGTTTCACTCAACATTGGCAGCTTCAATTTGTCAAAAAAAAAAAAAAAAATGCAAACTATCTCCCACAGAGAAATATACGAAAAATTGGAATCCCAACCGCCATCAATCACTCAACGATATGCATCATTGTGATCGTGCCAATGATCATGAATTAATTTTCTTAAGTACACACAAGGGAATCAATCGATCTGTCTGCCTGATCTATCCATCAAGTCATCTACATGTCTCAACGGCCGGTGGAGAAAAAAAAAGAAAAGGATTAATCAAAACGTACTATACAAATTGTCTGGCCTCAAGTACTTCAGTCAATACACATGTTCTGCAAGCAGATATGTCAATTGTGTGCATAGTGAAGTAAGTATATAATTTTTGAAGATTGATGAACAGTGATCGAAAACAGGCGTCGATTGATGGTAATGATCGATGCGTTGAACCGCTGCGGTTGCATTTTGGAGCAGAGTTGCTGCTGGTTGTGCATAGTGCCTCAGGAGGGTTTTCAACTTGAGTATGTGAATGGGTATTGTCATTCAAATTTATTTAATGCCTTTTGAGTAGAGTACGCAGACAATTTCAAGAAGTAGATAAGCGAAATCTGTCTGTGATTCGATTCGTGGAATGTTTTACTTTAGATACGTGTTTTCGCTATAACAGATGAAGTGAAGAAAACGCTACAATGTTGATGAAAGTTGTAGACAGTTTTCCGATGAGACGTATGAACTTCATTGAATATAGACTGCAGGGTCATTGCTCATAGCTGGTGTATTTTCTTGGCAGGGAATTTACTATGAAGATGGTCTTTAGTGATGATTTTTTTGGTACTTCAAACTCTGGTTTATAAATAAAACATTTGGAGGCCTAACTATAGAAGCAGATCAGGCTATAATGAAGATCAGTGATCGGGCGAAATAAATTAAGTTATTTAAGGTCTTTGACGGGATGCAAAACGATTTTCTGTAATGTCAACCTAAATAAGTCACATTAAAACAGGATCAGCAGTTTTTTCAGATACGTAATCATGACATATAGACGGATACAAATGATCACAAGGTGTAAAAGATCAGATCAATTCCATGTAATTGGTAGCCTATAACCGGTTGAACGATGCATTAACCTACGAGCAATCTTTCAGAGAATATAATCAAGTGCATATTGACAAACATTTTGGGGTTTACTTTCTGCAGTCTTGATCGAAAAAGATCGGCGATTATCGGCTAAAAAAAAAAACATTTTTACATCAACTGCATAAACTACTTCCGATCTACATTCCTAGGGAACTTTTATCAGATCAGGACAACGGACAACTATACTGAGGATCAGTGATCGAGCCAGGGTCGGCATTGTGAACCGTTTGAACGTTTTTTCCTGACAGAATGCCGGCCCATATATTTTTTTAGGAAAGTGATCGAGAAAGACATATCGGTCTACAAGTCAATTCAATTAACTGTCGACATGTACCATGAGCGCAAACTAAACACGGCGAGGATCAGTGATCGTAAAAGATTAAAAAACCATAACCATTTTGGCGCAACAAGTCCGTAGGGACCCTAGACCTAGCTTCTCACAACCATTCATTTTGTGTGAGATTTCATTTTTGGAACGAATGGAAGGGATCTACAATTTTATGCCGATTCGAAACGGCTAATTGAGAAACTCTTCAAGACAGTTATACTCTCGGATGTTTGTCAGACGTTCGCGAGACGTGGCGCAGTGAAAAAAAACCCTGAGTTAAAAAACCATACTAAGCATTTTTGTACCAACTACATAAACCAAGTTCGCTGAAGATGAATAAAATTCTCATGGAAAATCAATCATTTGCAGGATCGTGATCGTTCAGCATGTCTCCACGATGTGTTGTATATCTAATGAAACGAAATTATGTACCAGTTCATAGAGATGCTTAATTAAGAAAATCGTAATAAAATCTAGTGACAAAACTGATCGTTAAAGAACGTAGTACACAAAGAACTATAAACACCTACGATGATACAATTAGTAAGTCGATTTAAACCAGTAGCTCTTTAGCGATCAGATAAGATGGAAACAATATTCCAAACATGGAAGACCGGTCGGGAACAGTGAGCAATATAAATAGTACAAAAACTGAAAGTCTGATCAATTATACCGGCTGATCATTAGCTCTTGAAAAATAATTAAGAATCAGTACAAGCAATCGCAATTGCTACTTATGGATGAACTCGGAAGGATCTCGTGTGTCTAGAATCAAACATTGAAAACGATCGGCAATGATCGCTAACGATGTCTTTTGAGGATTTTGGGCTTAATATTTTGAATTGATAACCCCATGAATATAGAACGACCTTCGACAGATCTTCGTAGAACCGGTGAAGCAAAAATAAAATGTAAGAACACTTTAAAAAAAAATTCGACGAACTCTGTTTTGCAGATCACTACATTAATGGCTTCAAAACACTTCCTGCCCATCTTCGAACTTTATTCGCAATACTGCCCATTTAAAAGGCGGCGATTTCCTTTTTTTGGAAAACATCGCTTATAATTCCATAATGCAGCTCAAGTAAAAGATACATAGCTAAAAGGGCAGTTGCGGAAGATAAAAATAGCTAAAGCTGCATTTTCCGAAAATCGATCACGCACGATCAGTCAGATTCAGAGAACCTAAGCGATCCTATTAATTTATCGCTTAGATTCTTCGGATATACATGACTATCTAAGTTACATTTAACTTGATCTCGCGACTTATTGCAATATCGCTGAAAGACTTACATGATCAAACGTTGGAAAATTGATTCAGGAAAACTAGAGAAGAATTGAAGATCATTTCCTGAATTTTGCAAAATCAATATAAGTGTCATTTGTAAGAAATACGATTTATACCAGATATGGTAACGAGAAAGCTTGCAACAGCGTTACCAGTATCTATAAAGCTACGAATACAATTTAACAGGCTGATCGCACCGACATCGGTGGTCAGATCAGTGAGCGAAAGTGGAGAGTTTCTGAAAATCTTCCGGTCTAGAACTCATGGACTATCGTCAAAAATCCACCATTTAGGACATATGATCAATCTGTGTAAATGAGTAATACCACGAAGGAAATCAACACGATCATTTTCCGACAAAAAAAAAAACCTTTCCACAATCTTTCCAAGTTGACACAAAATTCGCAATAAAATCGCCACTTAATGCGCCCCCAGACTCACAACTTATCGCAAGTTGTCAACTTGGGCGCGCAACTTTGATACGGACTAATGCTTTACATGCCGAGTGCTGGCAAAATGCAACTTTGTCGCCAAATACATATCTTATCAGTAGCCCAGTTGACTTGATTCGATTCGGTAAGCTGGTTTTATGAGCATTTATTACAGCACAAGGCACACTTCCACTTTTGCCATTAAATTAAGGTGCAATGACATTTTCATGAGCTCCTCTTCAAACTTTATTGCACATTTCACTGACCCAAATCGTGCGCGTTAAGTATTCAGATAGCTGGGTGCGAATCCACACAAATACGCACACCGAACTCTCTTTGGGTGATGCCTAAAATGCCGACAGACGGCTCGTCAGTCGACGCGCACGCTTCCCCATTTTGATCTACGGAATGTCGAAGTGCATACACGCCGCAGTCTATTAATAAGTCAATTTTCTTCAAATGCATCGCATAGCCACGCATAGCACTCAATTAACACGATCCCAAGTGATACTTCCTGTATGACTGGATGATGTACTATTTGTTGCGTTAGATCTTTAGGTCGTTGAGGCTCCAATATAGTTTGAGCATGTCCGATGCCCTCATATGAGTGCTGCAAGATCATGTAAATTGAAGAGTTCCTATCGTCGCATCGGATCAAGAATCTCTCGACGTGGATTTTCCATTTTCGTGACGTTCAAGCTTTCATTGGCACCGTCATTGATCCGTCACTTTGGCGGAACGGAAGTTCAAACTACGAAGGGAAATCGTTTTTGTTTTATTTTTGTGCGAGAGTTACATGTTTTTTTTTCAGACTGATTAATGTATCTATCCGTACCGATCATAGAACAAAGCATAGTAATGAGAGCTTAACGCTAATGTAGGTCGAAACATGTTTTTGTATAGACTTTGGACAGATGCTTGGTTTATTTTTTTTCGTATGTTTACATTGTACTTCAAAATGAGAAATTGAACAATTTTGTGTCGGTTCTATCATACTGGAGTTCCCATATGGAACCGGTGTTCAATTTCAAACAAAATTCAACAGACGAAACGACCTCAATTATTATCTACAGCATGGATTGCGTTTTAAATGCGTTCCAACCGTCAGACGTTGGCAAACGTTTTTCGTTTTTTTTTATGCTGCTGCGGGTTTTATCTTTGAATATCTGAGACGTGTTGAAAAACGTCCAGCTGTGATCTGTTAAATAGGTGAACACAGCCGAATTTTAAAAATTAAATAACTTGATCTCCTACTCGATCAACCGATCGATGTAAAAATTTTAAATCTCTATTCGATCTATTATTCAGCGATCGCGAATACCCACTCAGTGCAGATCGACGTCAAATTGGAACGGGTGAATCAACTTGAAAAAAAAAACTGTTCAAATAATAGCGGTTCGGCAAGGATCTTTCATTAGCCAGGCTGTTTATTATTTGATCTGTAAAGTGGTTAAGGGTTTTTCTTAACAACGTTACAGATCAAATTTAAATAAAACGTTTTTAAAGTGACTTTTGATCGCACAGTCACATGATCCACCTTCATTGATACTATTGATAAGCACTTTGTATTAATTTCGCTCGAAAGGACATCAAAAAAACTGTGAAAACCTCACTTTGATTGTTCAAAAATGTATACAAGTTACTGTTTTTTTATTGAGAATCGTTGCGATCGTTCGAATTAATGATCATGATCGTTTGAACAACTTTTTGATCAGTTAATTATATTTACATTTATCTGATCGGTATTCAACATAACAAAACTGAGCTTTCATCATGCTTAGAAATAATTTGATTGATCGTATTCAACGTGCAAAATTTTCTCGATCGATTTCTCATTAAACTGATTGGCACGGAAGATTGTGTCTCTGTTACTAACTCGGGCGTGTATTGTACAAATTGTTTTGAAAACTAATACCGATCACTGATCGTGATCGACAGAGAATCGCGTTGGACTGTTTTGTATTATTTGATGGGCAATTCAAAATAAGTCGGATGTACCCTTCCGTCACCGAAATCAAGTTGATTAAAATCTTATCGTTGCAAATTTCGATCGTGGTTACAGATAAAACTTGCCAGCCTGTTATCAACTTTATGTTGTTCAAAAACAATTTAATTCCAAAGTGCTTGGGATAAGGAGTATTCATCCATCGGATTTAACTGATCGTTTCTCTGATGGTCGGAGATACATATTTGTATGGGGCACTGTTTATCCGACATAGGCGTAGAGAGGAGACCATTTGCAAGCACTATTTATTTTACTTGCGACTGAGTGTAACGTGTTAAAATTTTTCGGCAGAAACTGTGGACTATGTCTGTCAGACGATCATCGCCATATGTGATCTGATCTCATACTTTACGATAGGTCGGTAGATAGACACGATCAGTGGCGAATTTTGGGTTTAAACGATCAATAGCTATCCATCAGAAACAGTGGTAGAAAAACATCAATGATAAGTAATCGATTAAGATTAAGTTGTCCAGAAGAGCAAATATACGCACGATCAATGGGGATCAGTGATGTGCTAGAGTTGACCATCGAACAATAGTAATAAATCAGCGCTAAATAAAGTTCCTCCCAGCGACAGCGAAAACCGATCATTAGTGATCATTGATCATCATAAGTGATAGTTAACAGTTAAATGGAATTAGTGGAAAATTTGTAGCTTTAGGGATTTCCAGGTACGATTACTTTTCATGACGGCCAAATCATCATTTGATCTCTTTAACATTTGCTGATCACGCTGTGCAAAGTTCTAACTCAAATTGACCCCTGAAAATTATTCCCAGACTTGTACCCAATTTCGATTTAATTTCTTCCGCTAACCGTCGACTTGCCAACCCCTGACTTAAATTAGATTACACGGCTGTTCCGACCGAAATAGACCACAAAGGACTTGAACTAAAACTGAAATGTTTTCCCATTATAGCACGATCATTTAAGTTTCACCCGAGAGCAATTCGAACGCGTAGCATAAATCTCTTCTTTGTCCGGCCTATGCTTCAAAGTGCATCTCTGGCCAAAAGGGAGAAACTTCCATATAAATACAAGAGAATAACCGCAAACAGCAATTATTCAAAGAAATTGAATATCTTTTCTTATAATAATAGTGTACACTGGAGTGCGCGCGTGGTTTCTCTTTCACCAGCATATATATGTGCTAGTGCTACCATTTGAATATTGCACACACATCTAATAGGCGTCCATCTATCTCTGGCAAACGCGAAATGAATCTAATGCGGTGAAAGAAGGCTCACAGAATGTTATTGATCTCGTATTTGGTAATAGGTGCGGAGTGGAAAAAAAAAAATGGAAACAAACCGATGAATCGTGCAAATTTGAGATGCAAGAGTATAATGCTGTTGTTGCTGGGCGTATGGGGCTTTGTGTGAGAGGGTTAGTTTCGTGCCAATTTAATTAGCAGCCATCAAGAAAGTTCAATAGATTTATGACTGCACGCATAAATAGAGCATTACGATTTGCTTTGAAGTTATTGTGTGCTAAAATTTTGTGTTTCATCATCAACGGTATGTGGGCTGGCCAAATTTGTTCGGGGTCAAAATGCGGGATATGGTAGTGGAAATTGTGTGAGATGAATTTAGAGGGGGATTTTCTTAAGAAAGAAGAGAATTTTGTAGATTTGTGGGTTGCAATAAGTGCGAGAAACAGTTTTTCGGTTTTTGGTCCTTCGAGCCGGATTATGGAGGTAAAGTGAAATGAAGCCAAACGAAACAAGGCCAAATGCAAAATCGGCATCATTTGGCTTTCAAAAGTTAATCTTAATTATGCCAAAAAAAAAACTAAAACCTGGCCAGCCTGTAGATCAACATACAAAAAGAGACTTTTCAAAATTCCCCATAAATTTACTGATACTTCCCAAGCCAAACCTTAGAAAATGCTGTTAATAGATGAAAGGCGTCAATGCAAGTCTCTTTCATTACAAACAAATCAAAAGATACCCTTGTTCCTTGTAACCTTTAAAAACTTATTCAAGGAGGATAAGATTTTATTTTCCATAGAATTCACTATAAATTTAGTTTCACCAATTTAAACGTTAGATTTCAGAATGAATGAGTCAAAAATATTGGATTTTCAATAACTTGGAGAGGTTGGTCATCTGCGGCCTTTAGATTCGTAAAAGGGCTCTCGATTAGAAGACTTTTAGGTCGACAATCTCAGGTAGGTACAGAGAAAATCGGTGAAGGTTTCCGCTAAGTCCTCATCTATTATGGGTTTGCTGAAATCATTCCAAGCTTAGTCTCCAATGATACTAATCAAGTGAGTAAGATGTTGCTAGAAATGATTCAGTGGTTATTATTATGTGAAAGGGGTTATTGCACTGCGACCTTTCGATCTATTGTAACGGCCTGTTTACGCCTCAGAGTGATTTATTCCCTCAAATGAGTTCCCCTCAGAATATAATTCCTTTCGGAATCTTTTTAGAGGTTTTTGTACTCTTCTTTCTCCTTGGCGGAAGAAATCCGTCCTATAGCACTCTCATTCATCCAGTCCAGTTTCCTTTAAGAATTAAAGGATGAGAGCTGGCTCCAGTGAAAGTATTTTCTTATCAGATAGTTTGTACTTGCCCAAGTATTTCCGTCTTTTGTGGATCAGTGCCACATATTCCGTGTTTAGTGCACGGAACTACTGCACAAGGGCTCTGGTTGAGCCCCCAAAAAATAAAAATTACACTTCAAGGTTTTTCCACTGCGCCACCTATCGGGGACATCTTACATATACCGAGGAGCATAACTTTCCTTTAGAAAATATCTCAAATCTGCATGAACTTGCCATAAATTACAGGTCCCTTTTAATTCTTTCCCAAAAATAAAAACCGTCACACAAGAACGGTTAAGAGAAGCTGTAAGCTTATGCGTCAACTATTCATTATATATATGTCAATACTTTTATCATTGAGCCATTGTAATAATAAATTTTGGTGTTTTTTTAACTTTTGGAAGTAAAGGTAGGTAGGCAGAAGTGGCGGTCCAGCTTAGAACCCAAGTGATGTGCTTTTTTGTTGCCACGACTCGTGTTTGTGATGTTTGTTAAGGGTGTGAAGCATTCGGTGCCTATATCCAACCTGTGGAGTTGAGGAAAGTAAAGCCACTGTGAACTAATTTTTATTGTTAAGGCCCATTGACAACTAAGCTTGAGCTACGATCGTCTGTGAGTACAATTTGAAGCCTACTTTCAGCAGCAAATTGCAGTTGAAACACCGACAAACAAATGGAAATAAACAACTTTCATTAATATTTTCAAAACTCAAAACTAACCTCTCTAGATGCTTAACTAACAATCATTTTTAACCTTCACTTTCAATATTTTTCAGGTCACAATTGAGAGATTGTTTAATTTAACACGGATACGGATACTAAAGGCGACCACTTGCACTGCGTCTACTTGGGGCTACCGAAATTGTTGCACCTTTAATATTTTGTAGGTCACAATAGAAAATATTGCATAAAAACTTTCGTAAGACCGATTTATTGGTAACGAAATGTTATTTAAAAGAAAATCACGAAATGAAAATATCCGACATACATTTTCCACCTTTCACCGAATTTTTTCCCACGACCTCTCACCGTTCCAGTTTTTCTTTTCAAAATTTTCCAACTACTACTCTTGAATAACTATGAGCTTCCTAGAGAAATTGTAAACAATTTCCCCGTTCTAACTAGACTTGGATGCTAAACTTATAATCAAGTGCAAACAACATCAGACAACACAATTGAAACCGACCTTTTCCATTATAAGAGTTAATTTTCTTACGAAAAAAAAACCTGCGTTCCCACGGCTGAAATTCGTTCCACCCTGAATCCGTTCTCTTTTTATTGACTTATAGTAATCAAATCAACATTAGATCAAGATAGAGCAACATAAACCTGAAAGTTCCACCCCATGTATAGCCCGTGGGGTCAAATACACATTAACCTGTCCCGCTCAGACAAAACGCAAATAATCTACATTTCACACGTAATAAAAAGCTAAAGTGTTAAACTACAATGTTACAACTGCGTTTAACACTGAGGTGAGAATTTCAATTCCCCCTGGCTCTTCCTGGTGAACAAACAGATTTCATCAACATAAGTCAAACGCAACATTCTATGATGGCGGCAATAAAACAACTTCTGTCCAAACTTTGACACTAAATGCTATCTCGGTTTTTCTCTTTTTCCTTCTTTTTCTCACTCACACACGTCACGTGATAGACAAACAAATTTACATTCTCAAAAACTGTGTGATTAAGTAGTAAAAAAAAACTCCATCTGTAAACTTCGGTAGAATCTGTGAGCTGTGACTGACTATGTCTTTGCATCTTGCGTAGAGGTCCTAGTACAATATTTCGTCATAGCAATTACATGGCGTTTGGATTGATTACACTGTTTTTTGGCTGCCGTATTTTTATACGTAGACAATGGCATCATGTGAGGCCCATAGACAATGTTGGCACTTTTTATTTACGAAGCCAATGGAAGTTTTCAAATAGAAATTCCTCGCGGTGGCGATGGTGGGAGTGTCAAGTTGATTCGCAGCGAATGTGTGTGAAAAATATTTCACTTCTTATTCCAATTGGATATTTATTTTTAATATTTAATTTTAGAGATAAAGAAATTCCTCTATTTATATATACGTTTTCGGGGGAATATGGAAATTTGTATAACAACTTTTGGCCGACGGGTTTCTTTCTCTTTCGAAGGCACGCAGAGTGTAGGCGATTAGACTGGGTGGCTGTTGCTTTTGATAAATTTGTCTTTAATCGATATACATTTTTTGAAAAGCTTTGAGGGTCTTAAATAATGAAATTAAATAAAACACAGCGATTATTGTCCCCACGCGACAAAACGTTGTGACACGTATGTTACGTAGGTATATTGCGAGTTTCAGAGGCTGCTGACAGTTTATACGAAGATAGATGGCATGGAAACGATTATCAGAAATGTATATTTAAAACTGACTGGTTTAACTATGATCAGGTTTTTTTATTTGCATCGAGATGTGGACAGTTGATTTTTGCGTTAAAAAAAAATCAGTGAGTTCCAGTTGGGTCACCCTGTACGACGGAAGTATGTGGCAGATATTTTTCTTACATTCACTTGCTAGTAGAAACATAAAATTTATGTAAATTAACAATGTAAAAAATTATAGTAAGACCGCATGCAAATCCATTCAGTGGATCCTGATATTAGAGCAGTCATAAAAATAGCCGCACTTAAAGCTTAATACTGTAAAAAGAAGAGCGCCACCTATCGGATTTCACGAAGAAGACTCTCCCAACACTGTCAGCACTAATAGGAGCAAGCGGACGAAATTTCAGCGAAATCGGTCGAGCAGCTTCTGAGTCAGTTGGCGACAAACACACGTGAATATTGCCCTTTTTGTAGAATGAACTATACTTTTGCGATGAACTCTTAAATGGAGACACTCAAAACAATTTATACTGCTTGGCATGGTATTTTCTTCTATTGGCATCATCGGGCTTTTTTTCACAAGCTACAACGCTATTGACAAATGCACGCCTGCCTCTTGTGTAAAATTACAATTTTTTTTTAAGTAGACACCACTGACTAGGGTGACAAAATCCATGCCCAGCAAAAAGAGTACACCTTCATAAATCTCGAATGAAAAAATTTGGGTTGGGGTCGAAATTCTGGCGAGGTCAAAATTCTTTTTTCAAAATTCTGCTTTCAAAATTCTGTTTTACAAAATTCTGCTTTCAAAATTCAGCTTTTCAAAATTCTGCTTTACAAAACTCTGCTTTACGAAATTCTGCTTTAAAAAATTCTGCTTTACAAAATTCTGAAAATAAAAAAAT
This sequence comes from Cheilosia vernalis, assembly GCA_949126925.1. Taxonomy (NCBI): domain Eukaryota; kingdom Metazoa; phylum Arthropoda; class Insecta; order Diptera; family Syrphidae; genus Cheilosia; species Cheilosia vernalis. The sequence goes on from OX421358.1 coordinate 13,428,600, forward strand.
AATTTTTGAGACAATGGTAATTTGCGCAAATTTTGAAATGTGTAAGGGGGGGCATGCTGCCCCCCTGCAACCCCCCTGCTTGGATTTACTGTTGGATTACGGGGTGGGTGCGAGATTTTTTACTTATATTTTTTGTTGAATTTTCAAATTGTTGGGCCCAAACTTGATAAAAATTTTCGAGATTTTAACCATTCTAGATTTTATTCGTTCTAGTAATCGTTGAAAAATATTTGTTTTCTTTAAATTCGTAAATTGGAAAAAAAAACAGAATTAGCAGAATTTATTTGTTTAAGATATTGCCTGTCAGAATTTTAAAAAGCAGAATTTTGAAAAGCAGAATTTTGTTAGACAGAACAGAAAAAAATCAGAATTTTGAGAAGCAGAATTTTTGTGTTAAAAAGCTGAATTTTGCAAAGCAGAATTTTGAAAGCAGAATTTTGACCCGCTCCCAAAAATTTACGAACAAAAAACAACAACCAAAATAACAATATACATATTTGTTTAGTTCTTTAAAACAAAGAAAAAACATAAATTTTAACAGATTTAATAAAATTGAAAAATAAATCGAGCTGTCAAATGGGTGTGTTCAGACGATTGTTAAAAAAAAACATGGTGTTGTGGTCTTGTTCTTACCAGAAATATGTGGAAAATATCTGAATTAGTGTTAAGAAAAAGTCTTGTGGTTACGAAACCTTCCGTAAACCGAGAAATCCCAAAGAGAGGCCGAATTGCATATTTTTTTCAAAAAGGTACCGGACTTTTTTTTTCCCCAAAAAAAGAGGACGTCTGGTCAGCCTATCATTGACTGAAGTGATTGACAGTGTTAATGTCAGAGACAAATTAAAAAAAAACTATACCTTAAGTCGACTAGGACCCATTTTATTCACTCGACGTTGAACACAACTTGGGACCTAGATTGATCTGGACTAAATTTAAAGATGTACAGCCAACGACGTTAGCGCATATAAGAAATGTCACAGGACTGACAACTACATAGATTTGTTGGTGACCGCTTCATAAACGTCAACTACAAAAATCTGTTCACTTGATCAATTTAGGTAAATAAAAGCTTAACTACACCAAGTCAGACAGCTGTCAGATTTCAACTACAAAAATCTGTTCACTTGATCAATTTAGGTCAATAGAAGCTAAACTACACCAATTCAGACAGCTGTCAGACTTACTAAAATATATTTAGGCCAATAAAAGCTAAACTAAACCAAGTCAGACAGCTGTCAGACTTACTAAACAATATTCCTGTCACGACTATACATACATTTGTTGGTGACCGCTTCATAAATGTCAACTACAAAAATCTGTTCACTTGATCAATTTAGTCCAATAAAACCTAAAAGTCAGACAGCTGCCAGACTTACTAAACTATATTCTTGAACGTCCCCACTATAAACAGATAGTTAAATTACATTGAACGCATTGATAGCGACTAGCGACATGCCAACCTTACGTCAAAAACAATAACAAAAATTTAAAAACGTCACATGTAGTTAGAGCTACATCATAAATGGCTAATTGCCAATTTTCTCATATATAGATCTTGACTTATCTACCGATCGATCTTCTTCTCTATATTCTGTTCTCATTTGGATCTTAGTGTGAGTTGCGTAAATGCAACCTCTCGCAAATTGCGCGTGACAATAAGATTATTCACTTATTTTGTTAATTTATTCAATTCTAATGGCTTGGTGAATATTTTAAAACATAAACGACGTCAACCAAATATTATGCAAACGTTCTAAATGTTGCTCACATTTTATTTTCCGAAATGTCACTACGATAACGTCATAAAATCTTGTCGAAGGTCGACTCAAATAAAAAAAAAATTCCTCTCCATCTTTCATAACATAAATTTTGGTTAAATAATTTTTGACAAGCACTTTAATAGAAAGAAAAAAAATTTATTCGACTTTGACAAATTGTAAGCTGACAGATTGTGACAGATAAATAACCCAATTGAGAGGAAGATTTCGTTGGAACGCGGCGCTCTTCTCTCTAAATCAAAACCATGTTCGTATTAAGAAGATTATCTGTCAACTGTAGCAGTAAAGAATCTTATGGCAAATACTCGAAAACTCATCGACAAAGTTTGAATAATTTTCCCATTTCCATAACTAGACCAACAGCAGCTTTTCACCTTAACCACACCATGAAAAGCTTATAAGAGTGGAAAAAAAAAGAACCAGCTCAACCTGTCAATATGACTCCTCATCTCGTAGAGATAAGCTTAAAATGCGCAAATAGTAGCATTTACACACCTTGATGGCAGCGCACGCTGACCATCGTAAATTAGCAGACTCACATATTTAGCAGATAATCGCAAACGCCTGCTGCAGTTTCAACAAGTTCCACTGCACAAATACCAAGTAATTCACGACGAATGTAAACAAGTTTTCCAAACATCAAAACACGACTGTTGGGTGTCACTCTGGTTGGTTGTCGCTTGTCGCGACTGTCGTTCGCTTTCAATCATCTAATTAAGCTGGATTTGGAATTTATTTGAATTTATGTACACAGCACGAGAATGTACTAGTCGTACACCTATCGGGAGATACAGAGAAGCCCACTGAATTTATGCATGCATTTTCCAATTTGAATTGGTTAAACAAAAACAACTGATATGGGCCATGCACAGCACAAGTGCTGGCACAGTGTTTACGTTGGATACGTGAATTTATGGTCACTAAAAAAAAAACACAATAATAATGCGAAATTGCCCAGTTGAACTCTATCAGTGCGTAACACAGTCCATTCGATCGTTTCTGAAACAAAAAAAGGTACACAGAGATACGCATATGAACGCCATTGTGCACACGGGGCTTTGGTCTTGCGCCACATTTTACTTTTAGTTTGACATTTTACTCCGGCAACTGGCACACTCTAGATTTCTCAATCGTTGCGATTAGCCATTTAGAGAACATTAAGAACGCCCTCATTGTCGTCTACACACAAGACACTGGAGGGCGATAATGGCCGGCGGCGGCGTCAGCAGTAACACTGACTACTGGGACACTGTGCTATCCGTTAGCCGGACGGCGCGCGGCGCGACCCAGCGATTTAAAATACACCTCCGCATGACATAGGCCAAAGCTGATATTTTCGTCAATTCGGTACACTTCCTGCTTCAGATATGCATAATCTCTGTTGTTTGCTGAATAATATTAGCATCGGCGAATACTTTGTCAATGGTTGACATAAATTTTGGCATACATTTTGACAGTTTGAAGGCGGTGTGTCTGAGTTGGTGTACCTCTATGTGTAAAAATGGAAATGGTACGGAAGCTCTGTATCAACTCGGACGAAAGTTTTTAAGAATTCAGAAAATATAAGTGTCAAAATGATGTTCTTACAAGCAGCGCCATCTAGTTGTATAGTTAGCACTTTCCTAAACTTTTTTCGTAATGAGCTGGCAACGACAGTATTGGCACTCAGTTCTGCAAAGAACGCCACAGATCTGACATGACTGAAAACGAATTAAATATCTGACACATGTCACAGCCTTTGAATATCAATAATTAAAATTTGACTTAACTTTAGATTGAGGATTTGCACGAAACTGTGTTTGACTACCTATTTCTTTTACTCACATTCAGATCGCTCTTCCTTCTTTACGTTACCAAAGCTCACCAACTTCACAGTTAACGACAGACAGCAAGCAATTCCATTTTAACACAACAACACCAAACAGCCAAAAGTTAACACCTATACCAGATGGCGAAAAAGAAAACAAATTCTTCGACTCGTCCTCAAAAGATAATTCATTTACTCGTACAAGCTGTACGAGCATCTAACTATTGAACAAGTGCACATCTTGTAATATGTCCCAATTGGAATTTGAGACCACCACTGTACGAGTATCAGTGGCAGTGCCATTCGTCTGTCGGTGTATACCAACGGACTGCGAAGACCGGTAGTCGGTTAAAGTGACGACACAGAAAACAAGCTCGCCGCCGCCGCCGTCAGACGTGACGACACGACGAGGACAGACACCGGCGAGAGTATCTCAATCCACTCTCATCGTATATACATCAGCAAGCATGCCATATCATCAGCTGAGTGCCCACCCGGCGACCCATTATTAGGTCACCGCCGTCGCGCCGCCACCCCACACCGTCTTCCCATTCACTCTTTTATTATCATTGTGGTCTGCGAGAGATTTCTGATTTCACCCAAGAGTCGTCCATCCGTGCTCGCAATTGCAATTTGCGCAAAATATATATATGAGCAAAAAATATTAAGTCAATGTATCTGACAGAGTTGTTGTGTATATTGAATCCGAATCTGTCTCTGAGTCTGAATCTGAATATGAAAGGAAATGCGAAAACAATCGAAATAAATGTGTGTACGCTATACGCAGATGCCTTTTCATTTACCGGGCGATACCATATGATACGCACAAGGAAATGAAGCGCGGTGCAAAGAAGTAATTTAATCAGAGCGCTTGTCGTTAAATGACTGTCAACGCGCTGAGATACAACGACCGATCTTGGTATCGGATTTTTTCTTCTTCTTTTTGTGTTGCTGCTAAAAAAAATATTACCATAACGTGATCAGTTGTACACCGAACTGATCATGTGAATTGGATACTAACAAACATTCAACAGGTATACTCGTACTAGCTCTACTTACCGTTAGTGGTATGAACGGACGGCGAATCGACACAGGTGATTGTGCTGATGGAGTTTTAAGCGAGTTATACATTTGGTGGATTCGATTGGCAGTAGTATAAGCGTATCTATGTGGATTTGTGTTAATGGATGTGCGATGCCCCGAGGGGATAGGAATCGCAATTATGCTCGAGTGTTGCCAATTACTTATTCATGTATGGGTTTGAATTTGAAAGCATTAAATTTAAAGTGACAGAAATCGTGTTTCCACCACTCACTGTCATGTTCATGAATTAAGAAGAGCTTTGGGACAGTTGGCAGCATTGACAGGTTAGAGATGTGCGGTGTGCGTTTTCTGTCCATGTGATGGTAAGTGTTAACTGTCGATAGGGAATTGCAATTCCTGCCGCCCTTGGGTTGAGTTTTGAATACTTATGCGAATAGTGATGACAGGATATCTTGAACTGTCATCGCAGTTGACGGAAATTAATTTTTTCCTTTAAATATGCCTGAATTCTATTAGTTCTTTTGATTTATAGATGTTCAGATGACGATTGCCCAGTTGCGCACATCGAAAAGAAATTATCGCACACGCATGTTTGCCTATAAAATCCAAAAAACTTCACATTCGTAACACAATTATGTGCGGGAGCTGCTAGCTACGAATTCAGTGTGTTACGTTACAACAAATCATGCTGTAGATCTGCGTAGAACAAACTCACCAATAGCCACGTAGTTTTCCTCATAACAATCGCATGAGAAATTGTGTGCGCACACAAGAAGGACCGACTGCAGAATTGTTTGGACGAGTTACTCAATGAATAAGAGAGCGGGCACAATTTAAACAATTATTAATCACACGTTTTGAAGAGCACACGCATCAAAATTCAGGTTGCGCACATATTTTTAAAAGCGCACAAATTGAACTATATTTGGTAGTCGTTTCTAGAATGTCGATGATTATAATGTAACTTTGCGGAGCATATCCAATCCATGTTTTTCGGTCCATTATTTGGATATGTGCGCAAGGCTTACTCACTCATGTGTACAGGTACGTCAACAGAAATAACAATAAGTTAATCACTAGTTTTTCAAAACGCACATACCTGACGGAGCTTTTAGGCGCACCCCGCTCGAAGGTTGGCACAAACAACAGAAATAGAAACGCACAAGTTTAGGAAAAAACCCACATACTTGGACAAATTTTTAACGGCACAACTGTCAAAAATGTTAAATATGTACGTATGCACAATCAGCAACGAAGTTTTAATAAAACGCACACATAAAATTTTAAGCGCACACCCTTCAAAGTAAGATACTTCTCGGCACATGCAGCAAACAGAAATAAAATCGATTTTTTTACAAGCGCACATGGCTTTCTTAACGCACATCCGTCAAAGATCATATCAATGAATCAAACACGAATGGAAAATCCGTCGGAAGTAATAAATCTTAAGAAAAACTTGTATAACAATCGGCTTAGGGTATCGATTACCAAAACTACGCCCAAAAATTACCAACACCAAGCTCACGAATAATCTGAGGTCACCGTCTTAGCAGTAATGAATTTCATAAACAAGTTCAAACAATAACACCGCTAATTATCTCTTTCGCTTTTAACAATCTCTAGCCAATATATCATCAGCTTTGGCAACACTATCCACGAATCACTGCTGCTGCTATTGTCTTTAAAATTAATGTTACAAGTTTGCCCTCTCAATCCCGATGCCACATGTAATTTGATTCATTAACGCAGTTCCTCTTTGATGGGAGTTATCTCTTGCCCAGTTCGCTTTCTTGATTGCTCAGCCACTCTCTAATGAATGTGTCATTTAATTAGCAACTAAGGGTGATTTCTCACAATCGGGGTGGCCATTTAAAAAAAAACAAAAACTCTCAATCCCAACCCAGATGTAGTTTCGTGAGCCTGTTGATTGGCGCTTTTTGGTGATTTCTTTTATTTTTCTTTCACTTCGCTCTGGCTCATTCGATGGAGTCACGCCTCACGCGTACAATTTACACTCTCGCACGTGTTGATGGATTTTTACCAGACACACTGTTAAACAGTAGCGGCTGGCCTAATGCTTCATGTGTATGCAAATGAGATTTAAATGCCTGTATATGGTAGCAACATAAATTTCGGGCCGCATGGCAACTGTGACTGAATTTTCCATTGAATACCGTTCGTTCACATGCAATCTGTGTGCGCAAATAGATCGTGCAGCGAGAGTGGTATGCAACAGATGTAGATACTAGGCGAACGTATTGCACCTGGAAAATTAAAAGGGAAAACACTGAGCCATGGCTTTAAAGAGATTTTAGTTTTTATGGCTATTTAAAAGCTCGAGGGCATATTTGTTTACTGGATGAGGAGATACAATACGCGGCGTGAAATTGCGTAAAACAATGCATATTGAGTTATACGAGTAGCTTCCGACGGCGCGAATGAATAGAGAAATCAGCTGGAATTTGTGGTTTCCTCAAAAGCATTAAACTGAGAGAAAGAGAGAGAAAGAGGGAGATTCGTTGAGGAAGTGAGATGAGCTAAAGATTGGCGTGTAACTTTTACTCGCGTAAATATTTGGTGATGTTTTCAGTGATGGCGGTGAATGCTAAAGGTGATGATGGCGCTGGTTAAGAATTGATAGGAAATTCCACAAAATTGCTATAAAACTAATCGCGATTATGTAAACGCGTTGATGTTATGCGCAGTAATTAGTAGTTGAAAGAGTACTCAAACATGTATGCATGTGTCCTTAGCAATTTGTACGGGATTTGGTTTAAGCTGAGTGCGTTCGTTGGCAAGCATTGCCAGCACTAAATAGGAGGTTCGACTGGTGAGTGAAGATTGCCTGGTGAGTGGTGAGTCCCTGTATTTATCGCAATCAAAAAAGAGCCTATGCATGCACAAATTCGAATTAGCTCTTAGTTTTTGTGGTAGGCATTTTTGGAAGTGCCGTCCAACTGTCAAATAAATTGACATTTACGGATAAAACAAAGCAGCCATTTTGTTTTTGAATGTGACAAATTAGAGTTAGCTCTTAGTTTCTCCGGTAGGCACTTTTGGAAGTGCCGTCGCAGCTACCAACTGTCAAATAAATTGACATTTACGAAAAAAACAAAGCAGCCATTTTGTCTCTGAATGTGACAGCCATTTTTTCACCATATACAACCCCGATTCATTCAAACTTACATTCAAATCAGCTGACCCAAAAGAACCCCTCACAGTCACATAAGAAACTATTTGACATTTCAAAGAATTTGTGTTGCCAACTTAAGAAAAATAAATGCCCCAGCACGCAATTAGCCTGTAATTTCGTACCACCGTCCAAGGTAAGAGGAAACCACGCGATAGTTCGTAAGCATAATTAATTAATTCAAATTAGTCTCATGAGATAGTGAGATACTATGTATGTTGAACCACATGCTACTTAGCGTACCCTAGAAGTGAACAAAACCAACCGGCAGACCTTAGTGTATTTTTAACAATACTTGGAGATTGATTCGATAAATTCCTGTTAGCTGAATAAATACATTGTTTGGGGACTGGTTTTCCACATTGTTTTTACATAATTTGCATATTAGTGGCACGCAACTTTTGTGTAATAGTTAGTTAGTTTAGTTAGACTTTTATTTTCATCAAAAAAAGGTTTTTTTTTTACAATATAATTTGTTTATATATGAATTCCCTAAGCCTATTTGGTTTGGCCTATGGCCGTCTACCAGAATGACAATTGTTTTTTCTATATTGACAAAATTAGTTTCGAAAAAAAAAAAAAGAAAAAAATGCAATAGATAAAGAAATTATGAAAAATTTGAAAATATTAAAAATTGCCTTCTATAATACATTCTCTATAATTCAGGGCAGTCTTTGTAAAGTTGAATAAGATATCCCAGCCATTTGCTCCGTTTAAAATGTTGATTGACTCATATTCGCTCAGGGCCGACTTTCCAAAGAATCTTATTCTAAATTCCTTCAGAACTGGACAGATAGCTAAGAAGTGTAGAACATCTTCTCTTACTCTCATATTGCAAAGATCGCAAAGTATGGGGAGATCCGGTCGGTGAGGGATATAATTTAGTTGTGCTATTTCGCCCCTTATTTTGAAAATTGTGCTAATTTTCTCAGTCGAGTAATTATTGAGGAAGTAAGTGTTGTCCTTCAGGTGGTGGTTCAATTTGCTGTAGTAGCACCTATACACCGACGATGACGCTTCATTTGCGAATTTGTCGTACATAACACGCCCTAAGTTTTCTAACATGTCGTTGAGTTTTTTTCTAATAGAAGACGGATGTTCGTTGGGCGTAACTTGAAGACTGGTTCCACAATCGGCTGCAACTTTTTCCCATTCCTCCCAGACTCCACTTTTGGATTTAATTGAGTTCAACATAATTAGTTTTGGAAGTCTTTGATCGTCCATCTCTAGTACCTTAGCTACGTATTTAAAATGTAGATCTAATGTGCGCAGGAACATTGGCGGAGTTCCGGTTTCAATATGTAACATGTAGTTTGGGGTGTTTTTTGGAAGACGAAAAACCCGTTTTAAGAAATAGCGAAGAAATTTTTCAACAGCTTCATATTTGTTGTATCCCCATATTTGTGCTCCATAAAGAAGCACTGAGGCTGCAGTTGATTGGAATAGCTTATACTTGGCGCTATGAGAAACATGCCTGTTACTTATACAGCGTCCCCAGATTGACGAAATTGCTCTTTTTGCTTCTGAGAGTTTTCCATTAAGGTGCACATTCATACAGAGGTTTGATGTAATCCACAAACCAAGATACTTGTATTTTCTTACAATGTCTACGACTTCTCCATTAAACTTCCACTTCTCTGAGTTGCAGTATCGTCCTCCCCCATTTCTGAAGATCATCACTTTGGATTTTTCCAGATTTACTTTTAGATTCCAAAGATTACAGTATTCGGAGAGCCGGTTCATCATGAGCTGCAATATCACATGATATTTCAAGAACGACACCAGCACACCCATGTTGCCATGTAGGTACGAAGACGGCTCTGATTTTATTGTCCCCCCAATTTGTGAACGGTGTCACGTGTTTCGTAAAGAAAAACTAATGGGCGAGATAAACGAGATACTTCGAACTTAATGTCTTAATTGGTGCGGTGTTATTTTGAAGTAAACTTCAATCCACTATGTGACAGTGGCTACCTTTCTCACACGTTAATTATACCAACACTTCTTTGCAATTGACGAAACTAAAGAAAACTTAACGTAGAACTATAACATCAGCTTCCGTTTGTTTCCGACTAGAACGCAATCGCAACCACTTTAATGTAGACATGCACAACATAAAGCGAAACCAAAAATGCTAGCAATTGAGGCAGGAAACACAATGTTCAACCGAATGTCATTTTGACAGTTAATGCAAGAGTACATTAGGGGTATTCACGATTCGATGTAATAGGTCTAGTAAAATTGCGAAATTTTATTTTTTTTTATCAGATCGTGAACACACTTTTTCTCATGTCTAGCAAAACTGGAACAAATGACAGTTCCAGTTGGACAATTGACATTATTTGTTTTGAAAAAAACTTTTACAATTTTTGAAAGAAGAAAATTTGCTTTTAATTGTTTACTATGTTTTCCATTCTCTTTATTTTTTTCTGATAGCTACACACAGGCATCAAGAATTTAAATGACAGTTAATTTAGTCAATTTAGTTCTAAGCTGTTGCGATATGAAATAAAGATAAAGATAAAGATAAAAAGACATAAGGCTACTCTGTTGTATTTTTCGGATGCACTAGGGTCAGGATATAGCTAAAGTGCAAAAGTGTTGCGAAATTTTATTCTGTATATTTTGTTGTTGTAGTGCAAAAAAAAAGTTGCACTTTCGCATTTTCGCAATGATACAAGCCCAGTTGCATCGAATCGTGAACCCCTATTGTAATAACCACAAATTCATTGAAATTGCCTGACTTTATAACCTGGGACGTAGACTTTCTAACAATGTCAACGGTCTGAGCTTAACCTAAATAAAATTGCACCCATTGCGAATGGCAGGCCCAACTCCAATTACTATGGACAAAAATAAACCTTGTTATGTCAAAAATGGCAGTTCCGAAAGCAATCTGTCAAACTGATTAACAAAAACGAGAACGGAAATCAAGTATACAAGCCCGACTCACTTATCACCAAAAATGTCAAATGTCAACAAATTGCCTGTCAAATTTCAAACACATTTTAGTAAATCAAGTATAAAATAAATAAAACTAAAATATTAGAGAAAAAATGCAAAATAGTTTCAACTTACTGTAATCACTCAGATCATCCTGTGTTCCATTTACCGTACCGTCGGGCATCAGTTGTATGAACCGATTTTTGATGTATAGTTGAATTTTTCTCCCCGGTCCCGATATATGCGATATCGTAGATCTTTCATTACGATCTAAATTACTAATATTACTATTCGTGTGATTATTATTTCTATAGTTATGATTTTTATTATGAATTTTCAGTCTCCTAGATTTAATGCTACCTCCTTCTCCTTCTCCTTCTGCAGCAGTTGTTGTTCCACCGTTATTGCTGCTGCTGCTGCTGCCTCGTTGTCTATCCGGTATGTCGCGTTTCTTATGCACACTGCGATCGGTACGTGACAATACCGGATAATCTGTATGTGTTAGTGTTCTTGTTGGTCTTATCAATGCGGCAGATGACGATGATGCTATTATTGTTGTCCGTGATGATGTGACATATATGTCACTGTTATCATGATCGGACGTCTCGTCGACAGTCCAAAATTCAGATGTGACATCAGCGTCATCGGCCGGTGTAGTTGAGAAATAATGTCTCCATTCTGTGCTAGGACTGGACGTTGTTGTTATTGTTGGTGATATTGTTGTTGTTGTTGTTGTTATTTTTGTTGACATAACATCAATATCATCGTCATCAACATCATAATTGGGTTCACTTGTGTCACTATTGATTGAATTTCGCGTTCGTTTTGATGGATAACGATGACTGGCGATTGATGCTGCCGTAACTTGGTCACTACTATCAACATCACTGACACTAACACTACTACTATTTTTATTATTATGGCTTAAACTATTGGTTATATAATTATTATCATCACTAATACTAGCACTTGACAGATATGTTGTATTAGAGACATCATCTTCCGCACTCACTTGATCGTTGTCGTTGGTTTTCTTTCGTTTACGTTTATTGTACACCATATTGGATTTTTTGACGCGGCGCGATTTTGACTCATTACTGTCGTCGAGCGATTCCATAATTGCGTACAACGGATCAATATCACCCCGATCGTGCGTTAGATGCTCATCAACATCAATATCTTGATCACCATCATCATCTTCACTGTCACTTGTACTGACATTTAACTGTAGTAGACTGCCATAATCACTGTAATCACTGTAATTAGCATTTTGTTCGCGCACACTATAAAAACTATCGTTTTGAACAGCAATGTCTCCATTCGGTGACGCTACTGTTGTCGCATTCGATGTTAAATTTAACAATGGCGCTAGAAACGTCGGTAGTGGTTGCTGTTCTGTTGTTCCGCTGCTGGTGGTCGTTGAAGATGGTGATTTCGAAAACATTGGCATTGATAAGACAGTTGGCCATACGATAATAACCGACAGGAGGGCACCTAGCACAGCCAGGGCCCTCCAATTAGGACTTTGGTTTATTCGCATTAACAAACGCCACAATATTTATCCCGAGTATCTTCTCGCAGGGCAAAACCACTGTGGATTGCATTCAAATGCGGGATTTTGGTCTGGGAAAGCAAAGAAATGTTTGCTTCTTCCCCTCTGATTGTGATGTGAGTTTCGTGGAATTTTTTGACACCTGTCACTGCGATGACAGCTTGACGACTTAGTTGCAATAATAGTGGTTTAATAAAAATTTATTGTTGTGTGTATATATGAAAAACAAAACAATATAAATAAATTATCTTCCTTTGGGATATATATATATAAAATCCAGATTCATTCGATTTAGTTAATTTCGAGATTTGCCGATTTCGTTAAAACAAAAACTAAAGTACTTCGTATTGTCGCGACGAGCGCGCCCGTATTCACATAGGTAACTTATCTCTCTGTGTGTTTGTCGTTGTGTGTTTATCGTATAAGGTTCATGTATGCATATTTTTTTTTTTTATTAGTTTTGTCGCTTTCCAAGTTCAGGTCACCATATTGTCTTTATCTTCGTCGTCGTCACCGTCGTTCAAGTGACGTTTCTTGGTCTTACTGGTGGTTTTTTTCGCCATTTTGCATATTACTTTCAATTCTTATCTAGGAGTTGTATTTTCTTTTATATCTATAAACTTTAAAGTTTCTTTGAGCGTCCTTGCAATCTTTGCTATCAACTTTAATCCGACCGTAAAGCTATCTAAGATTGCCAATTGATTATTGTTAGTTGACGTTTTATACTTGTCAATTGGTTGATTCGAGTTGCTTCAAACTGTGATGTGTTGTCTCTGTAAGTAAACGAAGCAAACATTTGCAGGAATTAATTATTTTGTTATAGTGCATCCCTATTTTAACTTATGGACTAAATACTTTTCTTGAAGTTTACTGGTGCTATTAATATCACACACACAGCTAGAGTGTGTCCAAGTGACATTTCTTCTTAAACCATTTAGTGTGTGCCTATGGCTATGTACGTGTGTGTGCTTTTCTATGGTGCGACGGTTATTTTTATCACTTCATATAGTTGATGCATAATGACCTAGATTCAGTTCTCGCGACGAAGAGATTAGATAATAAGTCTGCTAAGTGAGAAATGCAATTGGAGGAGGTGGTGTGAGTATATGGCGCGAAGTAGTGAAAAGGGCGAATGGAAATGATGAAAATACACCAGGAGGCAGTTGAGTGAGGGGCTCTTCGCTTGGGATGGGTCTCGTTTCTTTCTTTTTCGAATGCGGTTTTGATGATACACAGAACGAAAACGAATCGTATGGATAATGAGAGGATTATGTTTTCTGGTTAGTTGTCTACGGTAATTCAATTCAAACTCTAAAATGTGACGTGTAATATAAGAGAATGGTATAATTTGACATCGATGCTTATCTACGTTGGCGTCACTTTACTTCGTTCTGCGGAGTCAATGTCAGGAAGAATCTCTGTCATTGATTGTGTTAGTGTTAGAAGGTACTTGAACTTTGATGGTTTTATTCGCTGCCAAAGCATTTGTTTTAAGTCGAATGCCAAAAGTATTCAGTGAATGATTTTACTGACCTAGTCTCCAATCCTCCGCAGACCGGTAGTTGCGGGTTAGGTATGATTTATAATTCTACAACTTCCTATCAATTATTTTTGTTAAGTTCAAAAATAGCTGACACTATTTGTCATGCGCAAGATGTGACAGTTGAACAAGGCTTCGAATTCTTGTCTAGTGAGGAATTTTTAACAAACAGCTGTCTATATTGCAAGGCATTTCGCGCGCTCGTTATTTATAGATCGGCGTTTTTTAGAATTAACAAACAGCTATTTCTGTTCACAAAACCATCTGTCACTCGCTAGTCAGCTTGTCAAGCTCAATTTTTTACTAAGGATTCATTTTTGTACTCTGTTTCGAGTGAAGCGTAAAATAGTTGATACCAACTGACAGATCACGGCGAGTTGTCATTCGTTGAAAAACACAGACTTCTTCTAAATTGCTATAATGTCTAGGTCTACCCATAAAATCAGAAGCCACAGAGTTCTGATTCTGCTTCGAGCTAAGCGCAGATTCGAACTAAAATGACAGATGTCAGCGAGCTGTCATTCTTAAAAAAAAAAAACAGAGCTTCTTGTAAACTACCAATGTGCGGTAAGGAATTAACAGAAAGCCTCAACCACATAGTTTTCTGTAATCCGTTCCGAACCATTCAAAGACTGCAGCTGAAGTGACAGATATCAGGACAGTAAGCTGTCATTCTTCTAAACCACCAATAAATTGAGAGATAGCTCAGTATAAATGCCAAAGTGCAACTAACCGTTTAAGTATAGCAAATAAAATGGCATACATATGTCAAAATTGATAACGGTAGACCCGAATGTTCACTCGAAAAAGATTTACATATTTTCCTAACACCAAAGTGATGAATGCTAAGATGAGCCCTATCCGCAATCGCCCATTAATTGTGTACCTTTACTTAGTAGTTGTCTTATCTATCTTCGTATTTTGTTTAGTTTTTTTTTTTACAACATCATAAGTCAAGAAGATTAAGTAACAACCGTCGTCATATGTACACAAGTATGTACGAAAGCATTAAACACATTCTTTTATAACAGCACCACTTAATAGATAACATTTGCGTTCGAAGTGTAAGAAAAAAAAACAAACTTCGTACTAAGATGTGGGTCAGAAAATCTTCATGAACAGCTATTTACAACCAACCGTGTATCGGTTTAAATATGAGTTTAATAAAATGTTTGACAGTCAGGCGATATTCATGCTTTGCTGACATTTTTAATACCGTTGCTAATTTTGTTTATTTATTCGAGTCATGCGGCGATGGCGATGGTTTAAACATGTTTTCAACGCTGAACGTAACCAAATGACAGGGTTGTTGGTGGTAAAACTCCAAAAGGCACCGAATTTTATAACATGAAGCAATTACACAGCACTATGATGACTATATATCTGTGCTGTTGTTGATATTCTACTTGTCGTTGATCACGCCAAAGGGGAATTAATGACGCGTAAAAGTGGTTGACGTTTGTACCTTGAAGGGTATAGAAACAAACTTTTAAACAATCTACTGCGACCTTTAATGTTGTTGGCGTTTTTTTGTATTATTATGCTTAAGTGGTATCGTTTACAACTGTCAGACTGATGACACTCTACAACTGTCAGAATTTCAACAAGATCTTTTTTATGTTTCAAGTTGATTGCAATTATTTTATTGATAATAATCATCGACTCTCCGGAAGACTCCCCATTAGATGGAATGACAGTAGCCAACTTCAAATCTGTAAGTTGGAATGACTGTAGCCAACTTCAGGTCTGTTAGTTGGAATGACAATAGCCAACTTCAGGTCTGTTATTTGGAATGACAGTAGCCAACTTCAGGTCTGTTCCAAAACAACAAACTTGCTACTGATTTAATACTCAATGAAATTTGAGTAGAAAGTACTAACATTTTGACATTTTGATCTTAACGACTATTGGTGGAAAAAGTCACTTAATGTGGCTTTTTGTACAAGTTCACAAATTGTAAAGTACAATTGTAAGTATAAAATTTCTAAATCTTGAAACGACGTGAAAAAGAAAAATTTGTAGGTAATTGGTCAGTTTATGAGACATTAAACTGAACGCACCCATTTATATCTTTCAGCGCACTCATTTCATAGCAATGGGTGCGTTCAGTGCCTCAAAAAAAAATACTTAAAGAGAGATAAATCAGTTGCAGAAACTGCTGAATCAAAATAATGGTCGAAGTAATAATAAAATACCATTTCTTATTTAAATAAGTAGTGCGCAAAGCGTAAAGCATTTCCTAAACTAATCTGAAAGCATAAAGATAACAACACATGCTACTAACAAACAGTACATTTCCACCTCAGGTGTACCTAAATCTGAAAGTGACAGCCCATAACCAACGTCCAAGCAATCGTGTGCTTGTTCACAAAATATACCTAATGTATGCGATACCAAAAGTTGCTCTGAATTTTGTTTACTTTATTACTATAGGAGTCTTCAAAAGCAGCTCAACCGCATCTCATTAGATGTGGCTTTGGGCGTGCTCTGTCAGAGTTTCCATTACGAAAAGCAATTGTTTTAAATCTCCAGCGGGTTTTCGGATCGCAATCGCACTTTCCACTGCCTAGCGGTTGGCTTGAAGTGTTTTGCTGTCACATAAGAACTCGTTTGGCTTGAGTTCACATATAGGCCCCTCGGTTAAAATTCAAAAAAAAAAAGAGAGCTCCCCTCTCAAGCAAACAGTTTACGGAAAAAAATGTTCCACATACGCAGTGTATGCCAAACGTCAATTTCGATTTAAATTAATTCAATGTCAACATCACGGCAATCGATTCTTATATTGAGTGTGTTCATTCGAAAATGATTTTATTACGAAACATTTGTTTAATTATCTGTCACAATCTGGCATTAGAATTTCCAGAAAATGGAAATCAGCTTACAGCTGTCCAAACACTTGACGTTTCGCAAATCATGAACCTGAGTTGCACATGACAAAACGAACATTTGTAAAGTGCATGAACCATTCGAACTAGGGACGTTAAATGTCATCTGTCTACATACAGAAATCGCATTTTTACTGCACACCCACAAAGAAACGTTATTTATGTTTGTTCAGTGACTTTTTTCTGCATCAGAGCCAACAGTGACATTAACCTGGTTAGACGTAATTTTGTTCCGTCCAAATTATTAACCCAAAAGTGAGTCACACCCGAAGCTAGAATCGCATTTGATGTGACAGATAACGGAGCATGCATATTTGTATGAAAACAGATAATGCTAAGAAGAACCCAACAATGGCGACAGATGAATGAAGCCAGCTAAGTCCAGCAGACATTTATTAGACGTCTTAAAATATCTTAACGACGTTCAATGATTTATGTAACATTTCCCAAGGACTGTTTTTCGCGAGAAATACACACCAATTTTGTTTTCTGTCAAAATGAGGGTGGATTGATCATTACCCAAAACACAAATAACGCGATGATTTTCCCTCAAAAACCACTACGCACCGCCAGTACACCAGTACGTTTCACCTTTCTTTGTTGTCGCTTCATTCTGCTTAGCTCTGTTTTGACTTTGGCAACATGACAGCATTATTTTTTTTCCTATTCACTTCATTCATACATCACACGCTTTTAGAATGTAGGAACAACAACCAACAGATATTTTCACGATTTTCCCTGCCGCATAATTAAAGTTTAATTTTAGTGACCAGTTCAATTAAATAAATCGAAATGAGACCACGAGACGTAACAAACGAAGTGACGTTTGCCAAACATACGCAGGAAAACAAAAAAAAAAACATGACAACCAAAAGGATTCCAATTCTAATTGCTGCATACGTGTCGCCCCGTTCTGCGCCTTTCGTCGAACAGATCACGATAATCACGCATCATGTACGTCCAAAAGTATGTAACTACAATTAGTAAGTGAAATTGTACACAAAATGTGTGCGACTGAACATGAAAAAAAGTGTCAAACAACCGAGAGCTAACCCATAGCACGCACACCCCGATAGGTTTTGTTAAATTTAAAATTTATGCCAATGACCCTATGCGAGCGCGCTATTCTATTATGGCTATATGCTCACTCGCACTAGCGGTCTGCCGTGTGATGGTGGTGGATATTTTTACTTTTAATCTGGGATATGTGAATCGCTCGCTCTGCTTCCTAATAAATTTGCGTATAGTGTGTTCTCGTCCATGGTGACGGAAAAATGTCGACAAAAATATACATAAATACTACGAGTATGTGAAAAAGAATTTTCCCTTTCGATATTCTGTTTTAGTTTTGGGGAATAATATTCAAGATAAATTTAGAATGCTCTATGAATTGTGACGAACTTCATGGGTGACACGAAAATATGTTGCGATTCGGGGAGTATACTCGCCACGATCACTCAATTATGCTGAACGCACTCACTCGAGATAAGAGTTGTGGCCTCTGTTGTGTTGTGTGGCACAATCAAAAGGTGGTATTCCGCATGCTGAGTGGGACAATAAATCTGTGAAGCACGCAAAGAAAGACTTGTCTCCTTTGTTGATTTTGCAAAAGGGGGCACTTAAAAGTTTTCTCGTGACATAACGTCACCGTTAGATCATCTGATATTTTGTCACATCAGAATGTCTTTCTTCCTTCATAGTTTGTTGCGAAAAGAAGAGGAGGATTTTCTTGTTGAGTCGCAAAAGAAAAGCAGAAAAAAAAAACGTATCTTCTGGCAAGTGTCCGAATATTTTAACAAATTAATGAGTTTTGGGATTTTTTCGTAATTTTTAAATCTTTTTTCTTTTACGAAAGTCAAGATCGATGAACTTATTTTTCATTTCATTTGCATTTTTTTTACGGGCGTGCTTTACAAATTTCAAACGTAGATTTTGTTTTTGTCTTTCCTCTTGAAACATGATGAAAGTGACAAATTTTGTAATTTTTTGGTTTCGTAAGCGAGCAGTGCGGAGACAGAAGTTCGAATGCGACTAATTTGTTATGGGGGGTTTTCTTTTATTGAATGAATTAATTTTATGCGTCTACTAATTGGTGGTTAGTAGTTTTAGTTGGTTTCTCTTTTTTTATGGTAAAAAAATGTGTACTACCTGGAGCTAGATCGCTTTGAAGATTTGAAATCGCGATCTTGTTTAACTGGAAACGCAGTGATGAATAATAATTGAATGAATAACTTAGCCATTGATATTACTAGACATAAAAGATCTATCATCTTTGATGTAAGAACGCTAACAGTTTTAATTTTTAAAATAATTTTTGATTAAGCTTCCTTCGTCAAAATTGAGAAACCTCTTGATTATCACTGTCACCGCACAGTCTTCGATAACGAAAAGACAATATCAATATGGCTTGCTATATACTGACGGTGGGCTAAAAACTCCTTTGAACTACAAGCAGTTCTGTCATCAGACAGCTGCAGAGCAGGAGCGTTGAGCACTGTATTGCACCTATTTTTAAATACAATGCCTCACACAAAGGGTCACAAAAATGTCCAATCGAACAGACATGTTTCTCACTAGACACTGCTGCTGTTACAAAATTCGTATGCCACAAGTTGCGAAGAGACTCATTTCAGTTGTCAAATACTTAAATTAATACTAAAATTCCATTCAAAAGCTCAAATTAAAATTCGCCATTTGACTTCTTCCTACAACCACACATATCTATACAAGCAATCGAAAAAATCCACAATTTTAACAATCGTAACGTCTGCTTATGTTGCCCGAATGGTTCTTTTCTCAAATTGCCTATTCCTAAATTTATTGCTGCTATCTTAAATATTTATTACCTTTGACTACAACTCCCAAGGCTAATTTGAATTCCAGCTCGGACATTTTATAGTTGAAAGACAATCAAATTACAAACTGCCCCCAATTCGATAGTTCAATTATTTTTTTTTTTTTGTGTATTTTACAACACAAAACTCCCCTTCATCGATTTGATATTTTTTTTGATCTGAAACTCATTTTACCTATCGGCTGTCTAATAAAAAAATAAGACCAAAAACAACGAGCATCTTTATTCAGTATATATCTCCGAAAACAAAACATGATACTGTTCGTTGAATCTATACCAACTGTTTAATTGAGCTACTAAAAATACAAAGAAAAAAAAAAAAAAAAAACATACACACATTTTCCAGACAAACGAAAAAACAACACAAAACTATTTATCCTCGTGAGTTTTTAATAGCTTTCTATAAAAACGTTTTAAAAGTCTCTTAAATATACATAAACCGCCTCATCACCGCACATAACTAACATAAACTTCGAAAAAGTGTTCGAATCGTGTATATAAACAACGTAATGAATAAACCGAAAGTATACTTTGTTTATATCTTGTGTTGCTAGCTAAGATTTCGGTTCGGTCCTATATTAGCCCACCTGTCAAATATCAATGGAGTAGAACATAAAAAATTCAATCGACAACACTGACAGATGTAACTGACAGTCTGTGTATACAATGCGCGCAGTACTGTGACTGTGACTTAATCCCACAAATAAAAGAAGTCAGCATATTATAAATGTCAAAAAAAGTTCACTGACATTTGACAGCGAAAAGAAAAGAAAATGCCCCAACCTCAAGTGAGATTCTTTGCAAATCTCCTGGGGGAGAGCTTTGTGTGTCCTCATTAGCAAGTACGGAATATCCCTTGTATCCTTCTTTACGACCGAATTTCTCTGTTGATATTTAAATACTTAATTTCCGCATAATGAAAGCTCACTCAACGAAAATCACACACATTATACCATAAAAAGCAAAACAAACAAAATTCCGTAAACGTGTAATTTACCCTTCGAGCGGTCTGGCTTTGTGCGTTCGTGTGTTCGCCTAATCCTCGTTCTTTAAGAGGAGAAAATTCGCCCGAAGTATCTTAGACAGGACAAAAAAGGGTCTTTAAGTTAAGTATCTTGGCCATTGAAATCGATAAAATGCGGCGTAACTTTGTGTGTCAATAACCCTGTTACCTACAGCTGTTGATTTAAGCCGGCCTAAGTAGGGTAGGGTATCGCCGAAAATCATTGCCATCGCGTAGTAACTTGTTTAAGGGTTTGTACGTGTGCATGTGTGCATACATCCAAAATTTGACATTGAATTCTGCCGGCGATAATCCTCATCGTCCGCATAATCGAGTTCAGCAACAGCGCGCAACAACGTCAATACGAAACCAGAAGAGTACCCAGATAAGAAGCAAAAAACACATTGTAATTGAATAATGTTAAATAAAAGATGACAGAGAGCAACAAAAGAGAGGAACCCGTTTCTTAATTTATGGTAATGAGAGGGTCAAAGTAGAGAGCCTTCAAATTGGAGTGCTGCAGTGAATGAGCACGAAACTGATAGTTACGTTAAGGGGGCAAATTTGTTGGCTGCTGGCGGCTGTGGCGCTTGAATGTGGGCCACTTCCGATAATGGTAATCATCCTTATTCGATTTCAATGGGTTTGTATATGAGAGGATATTGCATAAATTGTATGGCTATATGTGTTTGTGAAAGGCGTAATTAGTTTTGTATGGAATCAGGTTGAAATGGAACAAAATTCCTACGGAATTTGCATAGACATTCGTATTTTTGACACATTGCTGAGTGACACTGACTTATGGCTATAATTGATACGAGTATTATTTTAAGACTGCATAAATCTTCAAGTAGAAAAAACCGTTGAAAATAGAAATATTTTCAAGGTCTGTCACATTTTTTTCGAAGTTAATCTATTGAACTGTCATATAAAGACTTGACAAGCAGTTTAGTTGTTTAGAGTGGGAACGACTATATGAACG
The DNA here is from genome assembly GCA_949126925.1 of Cheilosia vernalis. Taxonomy (NCBI): domain Eukaryota; kingdom Metazoa; phylum Arthropoda; class Insecta; order Diptera; family Syrphidae; genus Cheilosia; species Cheilosia vernalis. The sequence continues at coordinate 13,450,178 of OX421358.1, forward strand.
AACTTCCTTTAGGCTTACCACAAATAAATAAACTGTCACGGCAAAAACCTTGACACCTCTTCCAAATGCATTAAAACACACAACAAATGACGTAGTAAGCAACCATCAGTGAGAATATTGTTGTTACCCACAGATTTTGACAGTTGAAAAGGTTATGACTACAGCCAATGATACCTCCAGCTGTCATCGTCAATATGTCTTCTTGTCTGTTCATCAAAAATTGTGGTTTGAGAAAGATTTTATTACATTATTTTTCATTTCACAATCAGTAAACAACTTTAAACTTGAAATGGAAAGGTTTTTGGTTGGCTTGCATTTGTAGCAACTCGTTTCCAGTTCGTGCTGTTTTTAAATTACTAGTTTCTTAATTGCAGAAAATTTCAAAATTCCCGACAATGTCAGTGCAAAATGAAATAATGCAACGATCTGTCAATTTTATTGGTACATGTGTTTCTGTCACTTAAATTATCCGATTCAAGCTAATTTCCTAATTCCAATTCAATCTTCGAAAACGTTATTCCGCATAAGTTTCAAATTATGCAGACATTTTTAAATCTAATCCATTAGCAAGTGTATCACGGCTGTCACTGTCACTTTGATTACGCGATTCGACAAAAAATTTCCAATTTCGAATTCAGTCTTCGAAAACGTAATTCTGCATTAAATTTACATTATTTAACGTAAACTTGAAAATTCAATGTTCGAATACGAGTTACTGTCATTGTCATAACGGTTTATTAACCAATATCCAAATATGTATAAATCTCACAATAATGCTAATATATGTGTCGGAAAAAGAGAAGGAACAAGATTTAAATTAAATTTTTATTGGCTTTTCCATGTAATTATTTAACTAACCTTAGGTTGAAATTTAATATTGAAATGGCATGACATGTAATAATTTTATACCTGTCAAAAACCAGTTGGCAAAGCCTTGTTAAAGTCGTTCAAATCCGAGATCTGAATGAATGTCATTGTTTATTGATCCCATTTATTTAGACGAATAATTAGGTATTATAATTTTTTTTTGTAATAATAATAAATTTCATTTCATTGAAAATTTATTGATTGAGCTTTGCATATCTGAATTTAAAACAACTTGCTGGAAATTGGTTTTGTTGTAGTTAATGATTTTCTTGAATTCAAAAACTGGATTTGTATATCGACAATTTGTAATGAAAATCATTTCGAATAATGAGTTCGAAAAATGTGAAAGTGCTGATGAAAAAAAGTTGTATGCTAATTTGTAAATGCAATAAATAAGATAAAGTATATGGAGGTTGTATATGAGATGCCATTATTTGATGTGCATTGAAACGACACAATTATACTTTCTAATGAACAGTAACAATGACTTTATGTATACCAAACCCAACTATCTGTCAAAATCATGCACAACACGTGGAACATTACGGAGACGCTATTTAGTGTTTAATGGCTGAAGCGATGTTTACACAGATGTTTTGACAGAAGTTATTGCATTGAATACATTTTTTAAATTTGTGCCGGTTGGAAATGTCGGCAATTGTAGATGGTTTTTGTTCCCAACCTGGGGAAAACCTTAAAAAGAAAACACATCTAAAAACAACGACTACCTTAATTCATCTTGCAGCTTATTTTGAAAGAGTGTCAAATGTCATCGGTCAGATTCTCTATATATGTATTTCAAGGATTTGCATTTGCTGACTGCTTAAAAATCAATATTCGATGAGTAATCAACTGCTGTGATTTTTCTAAGCCCACAATCATATCGGTCAATTGTGGTTGTAAACAAACATTTTGAATTTTATTGATAAGATTAATCGACAACGAAATAAATTTATTGCACGACCTTCAGTCACTTGAGCTCAAAGTTTACTTCCTTGTGTATTAAAAAGAAATGTTGCCGAGGAGTCTCTAAAGGTCGGTTCATGGTATTTGGAAATTTGTACCGCCAAACTCGAAACAACTGAATTTTGCGCTTAGCGCTCAGTATAATTAATGACTAAAAATTATTGACAGTAGTGGCCAACTTCACTACAATTGAGAAATAAAATTGTATCAACAAAGAATATTCTATCATTCTGCTATCGTAAGCATTGAAAAATCTACTCCATAAAAGCTGACGCCTGTTTTTAAAAAAATAAATAGTTATCGCAACAGGTCCGTAAGGACCCTAGGCCTAGTTTCTCACAACTGTTCTTTCTGTGTGAGTTTTTTTAATTTTTTGTAACAAATGGAAGGGATCTACAATTTTATGCCGATTCCAAACGGCTAACTGAGAAGCACTTCCGAGACAGTTATACCATCGGATGTTTGTCAGTTGTTCGCGAGAGGTTTTTATGAAAGAGAAAATCGCGTTCGGTAATTCGAATTCGAACTGCCAGCAACCAATAACAAAACTTGTTATTGTTTCGCGTTTGGTGGTAAATTCTTTACAAATTTTGATCGCACCCGATGATGGTTTGATTTTTATTCACATGTTATCGCGTTATCGATTTGTTTACCGATTGTAGTTTTTGATTGCGTTAGGGGGCAAACAAAAAAGGGCTGTATGGGAGTAAATCAGCTTAAGTTAACTTGCATTGGATTTTTAAGGTCCATTGTACCGTTTCATGCTTTTTACTTTTTATTTCTCCAACTGACATTCGCAAATTCAATTGGGGATGTAAACTTTCTGTCATATTTGACAGGTACGCCCAAGTCTTTTATTTAGCAGATGTTACTTTACCTAACTAGCTTTGGACTTAAGAAGATCATTACTGTACAAATAAATGGCTTCAACTTCAAACCACAATAAACGAAATTCCGCCGATGACAGATGTCAGATGTTATAGTCATTTCACGTTACCTTGTGTTGCTTTATCTTAAACAAGTCGCCGCCAAAAATGTACACAGGCTCATTATGTGACAATATGAAGAGCCGATAGATTACTGGCTAAAATAATCACCTGTCAGATAATAATTTTTCACGAGACTTCACTGCCAATCGTATGAGCGATAGTTGGTCTTTGAATTGTATTGCAGCAAAAGTCGAAGTGACCCAAATTGTTATTAACTCTAATCACTGCTCATTCACCGAATATAGCCGCATAATGTTGTTTGATATAATTTTATTGCACAAAGGCGGTTTATGATTTGGAATACGTCGTTGTTAATCTTGGAAAATTTCGCGCAAGTATTTTTTTGGTATTTTTTTTTTGTTTCTAAACTTTGGCACCGATTGATGATAGCGCTTATCGCCAAACAGATATTTTCGAACAAGCTATTGAACTCTTTCATGATGAAGGTATGTTAACTAAGTAGTACTAATCAAGTGGAAGTTCCATGACTTTCAACAATGGGGGGAAGTGGGCTTATGCTCGTACGTCATAAGTAGCCCCTAAGAGTAGTAGATTTAGTAGACTCTCGTAATTTTCAGCAATTGTGTGTAGTGGTGTACAGGCGAATGCCTAATCTCATTAGTTCAAATTATTTACATGGTGAGTACAAAAATAACATCAATTTAGTTGTCTAAACAAGTGTTGACACATTTAGGCTCAGGTACAGTCACAATTTAAATACTACCGTACGCACAATTTCCACACACACTCTGGTGTATCAAAAGAGCGACAAAACCCACGAGATATACACGATGAAATTGAGTGTGAAAATTCGATGTAAATTGTATGCGATATTATCGCCTTCCGTAAATGGTACGTCTAAAGTTCCAAACATGCAAGCCATACAAATTAATTAACCTCACAATTACCAGACGCTGCTTCTGTTACGACAGATACTTATTCTCGGTGCGTGATGGTTTATTATCTTTTATAAATACTTGCAACCAACTCAACCCACTGACAGACAAGGCAGAATCTGTTTCTAAAAAAGGAGGAAGAAAAAACAGTCCAAACGAACGAAGACCAAAATGATTGATGATGATATATGCCGAAGATGGGAACTAAAAACCTGAACTCACCGTTTTGAAGAGAGATACATTTGACATCATCATCATCAGCACAGATTGCTATCTTTCATCTATGAGCTGAGACAGCATTAGCATAGTTTCAGTTTTGTCGCTGAGTAAATACTTTAGTCCAACATCGGTAACTTATTAATCAACTAATGAAAGTTTTGTGTAAACTGGAATATTTGAATATTTACGCACATTTTTTTCCGGAAAATGGAAATTTTTCTGCCTGTGTCTTTGTTTATGCTAGCCAGAGGCGCCGCATGGGACGAATCATGAGAGATGCAGATGACATTGCCAAAGCATAGGGTACTATTAGCATGTATGCTAAACATTTCTTACACACATCTCGACAATTTGTGTAACATTTTCATTGAGATTAATAAGTCGTTGAAATGGGTTGGAATGGTGGAGACTTTTGGTTGCCTTTGCGTTATTTCATTGGCAATACAGTGGGCAATAAGGCTGCGCATTTTTTTTTGTGGTTTTCAACAAAATTTAAGTAGCTAAAGCGACTCATACACGATTTGATGGAAGTTAAACTATTATCAATTGATATTGTTTATAAGTTCTCTAGTAAAGATGAAGAATTAGGTTATGTTTGCTTTATGCAATCGCACACGAAAAATACTTTGTTTCAATGAAAATTACAACAAAATGTCAATAATTTTACGAACTGATTAATTTCAAATTACGATCCACAGAAGCGAAACTGAGTAACTTTTACTTCCTCATAGTTGGACCAAGTCAAAAAATGCTGAACTTTTTTTGTACATCGTACGAGTTGCTTAAAACTATTTTTGAACACTTGCAGGTTACATTTTTTTCATTCATGGCATGTATTTTAGATTCATAAAAAGTGTTTTACCAAATTATGTAGAGCACTGTATAAAATCTCCGCCTCTTTGGCTGAAAAATTCGGATAGAATTGTGTAGTAAAGACGTTTGATACATGATGACAGATGACAGATGACAGATGAAAGTTTGCTTTCAGACTAACTCCACTTCTTGAAAAACTCCACTGGAAATGAACATGTAAACAGAAGGTAGCTAGTTGCATTTACACTTGTTTTTTGTGGTTCGTTCTATTTTGACAGTTTTCTACTCGTATAATGTTCATATAGCCATGAAACTTTGAGCAACTGAGTGCAAACGAACAGATATTTTGGATTACAATTTTTTGGCATCTTAACAACTTAGCTGTCCGTTTCAGCTAACTCAACTCACATGAATATGTTCACGGTTTGACTAAAGCGTCAAAATGCACTCACCATTCATCTATGAAACGTTGGCCTGCATTTGAAGTGTCGATCGAGGGAATACCCATTATTTATCTTGACTTAGCTGTGACTAAGATCGAATGAAAGTTTGTCTTTTGTACATGAAATCCGTCGTCTGGGGTCTCACTTGAAGCATTATATACAAATTGTTGTCAATTTAATTCACGCGATCACCTCGAAGGTGTCTTTAAGTATAAAATGTTTACAATGTCTGTCTGGAGTGTGTTTACCTAATTGCTTGAGCTTATGTGATGGAAACTTATTGACAGTCATTTAGGGTTCAACACAAGCAGCTACATTACTATTTAATAACGTGCATTTCATTGCCACAATGTAAGCAGTTTTTCATAATAACTTTGGTATATGCCTCGCATAACAACCCTGGATGCAACAACATGGAGTAAGCAAATAAAGCACGGGCACGTTGTATTAATTACTCTACATTAATCAACATCTCATTCGAACACTTTTCTTCACTGATCTCTATACTGAACATTTCGTTCATGAATTCATGGGTTGTGTCTTTAGTGTTATACATTCTTCGTCCACTTCTTTGAAATTTTCTTCAATCCCTAGCATCACTGAAACATTGCTTTAAACAAAATACACACATCACTATGCAACAGCTTGCACTAAGTTCATTAATATAATTTTCAGAAGCTAGTCTTAACTTTCGTTCAGTTGTTTTGTTTCCTAGGTATACGTTGGCCATTGATGAAATAAAATGCAAATGCATTTAGTCTGTCAAACTTAACATAAACTGTATTAAAAAGTAAATAAATTACAGTTTAAATGGTCTTACAGAACTAGCTACCTGGGTCTTCGGCTTTAACATAAACTTTTTTACATTTCCTATGTGTATATTATAAGGTTACACCGATCAAAAGAACTAATTTAGCAACTAATTGCCATTGTTTTCCAACTATTATGGATAAAATATCAAATAAACTGAAGCGTCCTAACGTCACTATCTTACATATAAAATAATTGTTGACATTTTGTGAATTAAATAAGCAACAAATATTGGCAAATAAACCCAACACCACTAGTCCATATTAGGCTATACGAAAAAAAAAATCGAGCTGTCGTGGGACGGCCGAAAGAAGCGAATCATTGGACGTAAAGTATTGGCCCGTGTTACGTTAGCAAACGTTTGTTAGCATGCAACGCATCTAACGCTTCTACGCTGAGCGACAGAGAGAGAGAGAGAGCTAGCTACGTATAGAACGTGCGCGCGCAACGCGGATGAGAGGGAGAGCGAGAAAAGATATATACGCTACCGCTTTCACCTTTTCTCGGTTCGCTCCCCATCTTCCAAGTGCGCCCATAGTGCCGGTTAGTTTAGATTACTCTCTCTGTCCCTATTTCGCTCTCTACACACATATATTTAAGAATTTTTCGACTTTTCTTTTTTCCTAAACCATCCCTGAATCAAGACGAACAACACAAAACAATAATCATCCAAATCGGTGGAGCCGTTCTAGAGTTTTCATCTTCCAAGTGCGCCATGGAGGGGGAAGTTAACGCTACGGTGACGATTTTTTTCGGTTTACTCCCCATCTTTTTGAATAATTTATATGCGTGACCCACCGACCGTCCGTAAAAAAGCTATATTCGCTTCAAAACACGCTAATAACTTTAATTAAATAACAAATAACGCACACAGACATCGCATTTGTTAAAAATAAAATTTCAATTCCAGCACGAGTTTATGGTATCGACGATATGAACGATACTCATTTTCCGTAAGTTTGATTTTCACATGACATAAATATCGAGTAAACAAAACAAAAAGAAATGTGGAACGTTCATCCGGAAACAGTGGTGCTTAAAAGAGATCTGTGTAATTAAAGGTTTACTTAGAGAAATTAATATGAACGTATTTACCTACTTAATCACGAAATATATATAATATATAGATAAAAGTAACGAGTAGCGTTATAATTTATAACTAAAACATCGAGGATTACATTTGACATGGAAAAAGACTGACGAAGTGAATCGCTAATAAATATAAAATAGGTGTGGTATGTAACTAACTAACGTCAGAAATATAGAAAAAACGAGTACCTAGTTGTTAAATTTGATAGATAGTAGGTACCTAAACTTTTTACGTGTTACTTTTTTTCACAACCATTTCTTACTATAGTTCTATTTTCTTCAGAATTTATATTCAATTGAGTATGGATAACTATCGTGCTTTAACACACGTTCCAAAATATTTTATTTACAATTTACATCATTGTCGATTTATTTCATTGTAAATAGAGTCGTCCTCCTTCCTGTCAAAGTTCTGTTCACATAATTCCGCTGCCGAAAATGCATTTGTAGGGTTTTTCGACTATCGCAGTTGTTCGCTTTGTTTAGAGACGTAAACAAAACGAAATTACAGACATAACGAGTAGAAGAAAAGTAACGAGCGAAACGTCATACACATTAAAACGCGAATTGGCAAATTGGCAATTATGGGCAGATTCGTTTCAGCTATAAACTTTCAACAAGTGTCGAACTCTGTTGCTGTTTCAATAAGTGTATGAAATATAGACAAAACACTCACGCAGTATTCGACATCCGCCTTAATGCTCTTAAAACCCTAAACAGCAGATTTTACAAGTTGTAAGTAGAACTTTTGATGGATTTGACAAATATTACTCGAATTGATTAAAAATAGTTTATAATAGGTTCGTTCGGGTAGTTTTTTGCAAACGTAAAACTTTTTTTAAAATTTGCTAAGAAACTGTACAAATGCGACCACGCAGGTACTGAGAAAACTGAAAAAAAAAATGAGAGAGAATTCATTTCCCCTCTTTTCATATTTCGTAATTTTCTTCTCGCCAAATTTCGACTTACTGAAAAATGAAAATTTAAAACTGACAACTAAGTGACAGCTCAACAGTTTGGCAAGTAAAACTCGATTTAATGTCGTCTTTAACAATGGCGGATGAACAAGTGGTAATTGAATGTTGTCCTAAACCATATCAGCGCATTCAAAATGGTATAAGTGTAATAGGTATTTAGCTTATAAAAAATGCAGTTCCAACTCATTTTGTAGATGCTCCATTTAAAGAGAACTTTGTCAAATGTCCAAATGACATTTCTTGAACTTTTTGTAAGAAAACCGGTCAGGTACTTCTTTTGAAATTGAGAGATTTCTCTCTCGATTTTTGAGATTTGACATTTTTAATTTTTCTATGCTGAAACTGAAACACGAACGAACCTAATGATACAAATTTCAGCCGCGAACTGTCAGATTGCATTCAGAAACCACACAATTGGAACGCATTCCACGAATTGGACAACAAAAATATGTTAATCTCAAAAAATATTTAAATCGATTGGCTTTACGAATTACTATTCTAAACTTCCATTTAAATTTGTTTTCTAGATCACAATAGATACTGGAAAATTTCCCAACTGTTGAGAGAGTTCAACTGGAGTTTATGGAGTAGATACAATTAATAATGGTAGTGAGGAACGGTCGAGTTTTTTCCGTCCACTTATTCCATTCGGAATATTGATGTAAATCACGTGTTAACGAACCTGCACTTCGAAACGAAATGTATTTAAGACTGTAATACAAATTAGCACATTCTCCAAACTGCTACATTAGCATACCACCGTAACTGTAGAACATAAATAATTTGCGAATTTAAAATTAACGAACGAAACAAGAAATTAAGACAAATTAGCTTAATTGGATGATTCGCTGTGCTCATCACACCTAAACCACGGTCTTTTTCGTTTTTTATTACCTTTCGAATTGAACTACCAAAAGTTCTACCATACTTGGTACGCATACCAGTTAAGGTTTTCTACATGTCAATAGAAATAATGAGTTGCATAGGCATAAGTTGAAGTGAAATGTAGCCAGATGAGTAATACGCCAAAGAATGTACACTCTCCTCACTCATCTATCGATTATAGGGAAAATACTTCTTATATTTCAAATATGTCGTTGAAAATAAGAATATTAACAAAGTGAAGGTCATCTCCAAGTCACATGAGCATTGTGCAAAACTCGTAAATAATAAACAGTTTAAAATAAATACTTTTACTTTTATAAATAAAATAAACATCTCTGTTTCTGAGACGAAAGAATGGTTGAAAATAAAACAGATTATTGCTTTGAGGAAACCAACAAGATTAACATTTAAGTGTTTAAATATATTTTTAGAAAAGTCGCATTTTCTTTTCGCAAAAAAAAAAATGTTGTCTGATATTTTTAAATGACACTTAAAGTAATTTTGAGTAGGCAGGTTTCTTTCTAATACATAATCGCTTACTTATATTTATTCCAATTTGAGAAAGACTTGAAAGTTCAATGAACTTTATAGTGTCACTAAAAGATAACTAATATCGTTTTTATTTCTTTTTTGTACTGCTGTCTCTGTCTGTTCAAAGACTAATTCCACAATGATTTATGAGATGGATTTTATCAGAGTTAAACTCTTTTCAAACAACAACAATCGCGAATAATAATAAAAATACGATAGCGGGGGGAGGAAAACAATGGAACCATTTCAATTGTCAGTATTAGAATCACGTGCATCTTTTAAATAAAATCGATGTGTCGTATGCCAAACAACTGTCAGATGAAATTTTGCAAAAATTATACACCCTTAACCCTGCTTGTATAAACTGAGCCTTACTAATAGTAACTTTTAACCTTCACACTAAATACATATTTCCAAGGTCACAATATGCAATTTTGTATGGAAAATTTCGCCATTGTGAGCTCGAGAAATTTAGCCGGGACACTAAAAATGATTATTAGTACCGCGGATTGAGCCTTACTAATAGTAACTTTTAACCTTCACACTAAATATATCGTAGTGCACAATTTCGCCATTGTGAATGTGAATCTAGCATGGCACTAACAATGATTACTAGTATCGCCCATTGACTCCGTCTTTATCATTTGGCAGTATTTTAACTGTTTCATAATAAAATATGTCACTTCATGCCTACATTAAAAATGACACTGACAGTTCCAACGCATTTTTTATTTGAATTTTAAGTTGTCATGATTTTAAAATTTTCAGTAGCAACTACAATATTTGTTTTGAAATTTGATCACCGACACTGACAAACAAGAAATTAACAATAAAGATAAAGCAGGACGACTTAGTAATGACTCATTAATACGAACACCAGAAGTTAAAATTTCACAATTCTCCCAAAGTCCATTTTCCATACACAATTGTGCTTTGCCGCACTTATCCGCGAACCTAATCATTGCTAAACAAAAAGATTAAGCACCGTACGAGTAACGCCAGAGTGAATGGTGAATAAAATTCGAACTGGTATGAGTTAACGAGAAATTTGTATTATTGCTGGCGGAAATGTTGAACGTGTATATATTTCGTTGCTTCAATATTAGGGTGAGACGTGCAAAAGCGCACAACCTCAAAGATATTGTATTTTATTTCTTTTGTAAACAAGCTGTTCGCGAGATGTTCACCGATGTTAAGTGGGTTGAATGATTTATAAAAATGAACGGAACTTATGTTGTAGCGAAGGTACTCTTTGGCAAGTACTCGTGTGAGTGGTGAATTTCGTAGAAAACTATTAATTACAGGACAAATACGTTTCGGTTTGTGATGGGAAATTTGTTGCCAAACGAGAGTCAGTCTTGTAATAGGTATAGTTGGGGGGAGGGAGCTTTAAATGTTATTCACTGGATGTCGTGCGAAAATCAAATCAAGGGCCGATTACTCATTCTGACTGGAATGAAAGTTCCAACCAGGTCTAACGAATGTTTGAGAGCGATTTGGATTTTGTTTTGCCTCCAAAAACTGCTGACCGCAATCGAATATAATAGCGCTGTTACCTATGTCTTTAATGACTGTAATTTCTTTGAAAATCTAACCATGAATAATGGAACTCAAGTAGATCTACGCATGCACAGTCGTTTGTGGAAAACCGTATATTAATTCAAAACCGACATCTGCAACGATTCGCAATAATTAATTCCAGTGTAATCATTTTTGAAAAACTTGTTACACCTGTCAAAGGCAGGCCTCGTTTCGACTGACTTAGATGTTGGGTTCTGTACAAAGTCGAAGTGTGAAACAGCTAAGCATACACAAGACACAATTGGAACTGTTTCTCGAATCGAATCATTATTTTTGTCATTCTTTTTAGGTAGGTGCAAAATTCCATAATAAGTATGGGTCAATAATTTTTCAAAATTCGAATTATTCTTTGTTTTGCTAAATAACCTCCAATTTAGAAACGATGGCAGAAGATCGAGAGCTGAGCGTCTATATGTATCCTAAGCCCGTGGTCCTCATAAATAATATGACTTTCTTAAGAAATATTAAGGAAATTAAGATTGAAAGTTAACATTTCTGCAACTTTTCAACCAGAACTTGCGAATTGTTAGAAATGATCTGTTGAACACCAAATTCCGTAATTTAAATTTAACTTAGCAAAAGATGGTATTCTTAAACAAAATCCCTATATCTCATCCTTGTAGCGCATAAATTGATTCCCTTTATCGAAATAAATTGCAGAGTCATATTGATTCATACAAAATACAAATTTCAGCCACCCCATCTGAAATTATGCTCTTTAATGCATATTTTAACTTTTAATAGAAACTAGAAAAACTAACGTTTCAAAACGTTCATAAAAGTTTGACAAAGATGTTTGTATTTGTATTTGTATGTACTTTTGTTATTAAATTTAAAAATAGAATTTTATGTATTGGCGATTGCTGAACTTAGAAAGAACGTAAAAGACGTGAATAAAATTCAAGAGACACGGCAATGCAACTTTATGAACTGAAAGCTGTGGAAAGGACTGTGGACTTCAACGGATGAAAGTGACAGTGCTATTGAAAATACTGACATTTCAAGTTTTACAGCCTTCAAAAGCATAAAAGTGGAGACGTTTCGTTTAGTAAGTCTGACAGCTGTCTGACTTGATGTATCTCAGTTTTGATTGGCTTAAATCGGTCAAGTTTGTTTCAGTTGACGTTTATGGAGGGGTCTAGAATACTAAGTTGACAATTCGCATATATGGCCGACGTAGAAATGGTGACGTTCCCAACGAATCTAGTTTTTGCCTTCAGGTTACATCTAGTCCAGACAGACAGTCTAAATTTAAAGGTACAGTGGCCAATTGCGCTAAGTATACTTATTCTTAGTTTAAGTGAACAGCTACGGCATCGCTAACATTCCGAAACGGAATGAATTGTCATTTAATTGAAAACATGTGACAGCAAAACGATCTTTCCAAGCACGGTGCATGAAGAGACTTTGCCGAAAACTGGTGAAAACCGCTAGAGTCGTTTTATAAATGACTTCGAGCCATAGTCGGTCCGGTTTGTTTCGACAAAGGAGAAGCTTCAACGACGAGCTTCAGAGGCTGTATAGCGTTGGTCAGCTGGCCATGTTCTACAAAATTATAATTCAGAGTTTACAGGCAGTTTTCTAACAATTAAAATAACAATACTGTACAGCCGTTTCGGAAAACTGAAGGTAGCCATTCACTTTTAAATTCTGCTCAAACCCTACAGTTTGCGATATAGTAATATAGACACAGACAAAATTAGGTCACTCGACTGTGCAATGTGCAGACTGTGTCTTGAAGAAGACGAATTTAACCCAAATTATATGTTATATGGTTGTCCAGCTCCAGAGGAAAAATCTTGAAGAACAATTGATTCTTAAGGAAAATAAAAAGATATACGCTGCTAGTGTTAATAACTTAATTGAGATGGTAGGTAGTTTCCCAGTCTGACGTCTTGCCATAATAGACGTTATGGCTAAAAATATAACCATTGCCACAACATACACCAAATGAGCACTTTTATTCAATCTTAGCTACCTGCCTGCCTACACACAGAGTTTATTTATTTTGCTCTTCATTCAACACGTTCTTATCCGTTAAAATATCAGCTAATCACTCACTAAAAATAAAGCAATGCTTTTCTGTTTAATTTCAGCGGAGCTCGCGCTTATGTAAAGTAAAAGCGGAACTTTGTCCTTGAATTTTAAAATAATAATCTCGCAGCAAGTAGTCTCTCTTTGACCGCGTCGTGAGCAGCTAGAAATAATTATTCAAGCTCCTTATAGAGGAAATTAGACTATAGATACGTTTCTCATAAAAAAAGCGGTATGACAAAAAGTTTATAATAAACTAGCGGACCCGGCGAACTTCGTCTCGCCCCAATTAACAATGTCTTTGTTTTTCGAAAAGCCATTCCGAAACAATTGCACACAAAATTCACAAAAAATCCATTTTCGTTTTTTCCAATTTCCTGACTTTTCCTGATGGTTTTTTCAAAATGTTCATTCATAAAGACCTTCTCCTTATAATTACGAACCGCTGAAAAAAAATTTGAGCCAAATCGGCCCAGCCGTTCTCAATTGATAAATTATCATACATTTTGTACACCATTTTTATAAATATAGATTTCGTTTGAGCATTAAAAGTGTGTTTCATTATAATTTATTTTAGACCTTTGAAGTCAAGTGCAGGACTGGAAAAAAAAATTCTTAAATAGGTTAGTAGATATCTTAAAACTCAGAAGCGATAAACGATAAAATTAACCGCACATACAAATTGCGAAAAAATATATTAGACCTCATAAAAGTACTAGATTAGAACTTGTCATTGCCAAGGAAATACATGATTCGCAGTTTAATTAACTTTATTTCCAAAAATAAAACTTGGGGAATCACAGGGCTACAGGAAGTTTTCCCAAGGGTCTTAGAATAACCTATGATTGCATCCACTAGCCATATGATTTTTCCCTTCAAAGCTGAATTTTTGAAACTTCTTTCGACTACTAATTCGCCCTAATTCACAATTTCAAATAAAATTTGCTTTTATTATTAAAATTATGGTAAAGAAATAGGTGGGTAAGGCATGTGGGTTTTTTACTTTCAATTTCAGTCAAAGCTGTTTAGGCAAATCAAGACGATAAGTAAGTAAAGACGAATCTCAGTTCTCCTTTAAAAACAAGAACAGTGATTTATTAAGAGAGTGAGAGGTCTTGTGGGCCATTTAAATTAAAAGTAAAATATCCGTGTTCTTTTAAAGTTAAATTCTCATCACAGGTTCAAGGGTGTGTCGGCGTTTCTTCAACTTTTTTGTCACCATTGTGGTTACCTATTCTAAAGATTTCACCTTCATGTCTGATCAAACAGCCTATTTCAGTACAAGCAACGAGTTGGATGTCATTTCCAATATTAATACAAAATGTATAAAAAAAAGTACATTAAAACTATACGCTCAAAAACTGTCTCTAATCGAGTGCGATTTTTGCTCGGCTCAAAAACAATGGGTTAAAATTCAAATCTGTTAAAAACCGAGTATTCGTTGTTAAAAACAACCGACGCCGATATAAAAAGGTTAATGAATTATCGGTTGTTTTTAACCAAGTTTCTAGATTAATATCAACCAAACAAAGTACCTAAGTTGGTAAAAGTCTACAGAGCTAGTTTGTTATCGACTACCGAGAAAATTGTAGGGAGAATTGAAAAATCTGTCATTTTGAACCGCTCTGTAGGTAGGTTACTTCAAACGAAAGTGGGTTGGTTTTTAATAGGTCAATCTTCTGCTTGTACCAAAACCAATTTCAATTTCGCTTTCCAAGGACTGAGTAAATTTTTAAATCCAACTTTAAAAACGAAAATATAATCTAATACGATTTTGTGGCCAGATACGTTTTTATATAACGTCTGTAGAAAAATGTTTTAAAAATATATTTTTAACATACTTTGTTGAGTTTCTCTTCGTTAAGAAAAAAAAATTCGTCTTCTAATGTCTCAATAACTCACATTTTCAGCCAAGCCCTGTGTTCTTACAATACTACTTGCAAACATTTGCATGAGACTGTTTATTTGATTAATTCAAATAACGCAAAGGCACGTAGACACATTTTTTAATGAAATTTATCCCTAAAACTAACAATAATAACAAACTGAATTTATATCCGAATTTCACCGCCGAATAAGAACATCGCAAGCGCAACACAGTCATTTGCCCAATGACATATGTTATTCCAATTTGTCGTCAGTCGAAATTTAAATCTCATCACATAAATACTCATTTAGCTTACGAGAGCTTATAATTTAAGACGACAAAAGAGCACGCCTCCATGGAAAATAATGCACCAACGTATAAAGTGTAAAAACAAAAAGGAAACTATACATACAATGTTATGAAATTTATCGCCAGCAACATACCATAAATAACGTGAACAATAGCACCAGTAAAGCACAAATCAAGCGAAAATACGAATTTTTTTTATAACTTTTTTTTTCTTTTTCAAAATTTATCGAGTAGAGATTTTTTTTTCTCTCTTTTTTTTGACGAATTTCAATTTCCTTTAATTCCGATCACATAGTTGCAGTTGGTAGGTGGATTCACTTTCTTTGAATTTTTTTTTTTATTTAAATTTCCATTTTGTGGTAAATTTTTTTTATTTTTTAAATCACTATCCTTTTTTTTTGTTTTCACTGTAACTGATGTGTTGTTAAATATGTTTACACATTTCTCTTGCACTATGTGGGTACATTTTAAAATTTGTATTTTTTTTCTAACAAGGGTTAGTTACAAGAAAGAAATTTAAATGTGAAAGAAAAAAGAAGTTGTAAAGAAAATATTTACATTTCTTGCATCAATCTGACACCCCGAGAACCGCATCGATAAATTGTGCACACAAAACTACACGAACACCGAACTCCCTAAACCGGAAGCAATTGTATAACTATTTCAAATATTTAGTTCACTCGATGAAAAGACAAAAAAACTTTTCTCATTCGTGTTATGTAAAAAAGACGGAAAAAAGAAAAAACCTCTCTATACGTATAGAAAAAGTCAACAGCGAAAAAAATAAGACGACTGAAATTCAATAGAGAATTCGGCACTTAATCATGCATATCTTGTGTCTGCCATACGGTGTGTGGTTGGTGACGATAGCTAACCTCGCTCATTAAAACAATCGCTCCCTCTAATCGCTCACTGCAAAATAAATACACACGACGACGACGACGGCGACGACGAGAGCGTTTTAGAGATGCGTGCGCGACTACGAAGTACGTAGGCATACCACGAACGGCCAGGCCAGTGACAATAAGTTCTCATTTATTGTATGGCACACGAAAATAAATTTCTTTCTAATCTGCATTAGGCTAAGTACTCTGAACCGTAAATCACCGCTAAAACAAAAGAACTGCAGACACAGAAAAAACAAAAAAAAAAAAAACTCATCGAATCTAAATCTCAACTCTTATGCGTAACGCACCGAGATCACATCACAAGAGATACAAATAAAATTGAAGATAGAAAAAAAAACTGTTCATTCCTAGTTGGCAACGATTTCAGGTGGCGGAGGAGGTGGTCGGCATCGGGGAGCGAGAACCAGCCACAACAGAAGGAACGAAAAAAATCGCATTCTATCTCAAGTCGAAAAAAATCTACAGCATACACCGCCAAGTACTTGTATCTATTGAACTACTATTTTATTATTCGCTTTGAGCACCCTTCTTCTACCCAAAAACCATCATCATCGCTATCATCACCCACCACTCGCACTCTCTCAGGTGAAAGAACAACAAAACGGAACAAAAACGCAAAGAAAAGCTTTCGCTATCTAGGACCACATGTGACATTAACGCGGAGGCTAGCGCAGATTTTTACTTTTTTTTTTTTCTTGAATAGAAATAGACAAAACCGAATCTCAGTCGACCCCGGCAATTAGCCTCAACTAATAAACAGCCCCCTATCGGGCAGTCCATCAATTTTATC
The DNA here is from genome assembly GCA_949126925.1 of Cheilosia vernalis. Lineage (NCBI taxonomy): Eukaryota > Metazoa > Arthropoda > Insecta > Diptera > Syrphidae > Cheilosia > Cheilosia vernalis. Next base: position 13,467,152 of record OX421358.1, read on the forward strand.
CACGCACCGGCGAAATCCACCCGCTACACAACGCACTTTTGGTAAAAAAAAAAATAAAAAAAATTACGCACTCCAACCGATTTGCAGCCGGCTGAGACTCGCGCTCGTTCGATTGCATAATTCAAGGAAATTATTTTTTTTATAATAATATTTAAAATATTTAATTTTTTTTTATTACCGAAATTGTCCCTAAAAAGATGTGCAGTGCAGATACTTTCGTATCTCTCTGTGTCGGATTGTCTTTCTCGTCCGAACTTAAATAAAGTTTTTGGTTTTTCGTATTTTTTTTATTTTTTTAACAAAAACTTATGTATATATTTCAAACTGTGTCTTTTATCTGCGCGATAACATACGAGTTGCGTTGCGATTCCCACAATCGAATAAACAGTAACAAAAATTAAAAAAAGAAAAAAAAAACTTCCTCCCAAGATGAGACCGATTAATCCCAGTTTTGTACGAGTGAGCACCAAATGTGATGGAGAGACTGATATTACAATTGAATGGAAAGAAATTCAAAAATTGTAGATTGAATTTTTGGCCGCGAAGCGTATCGAAACGACCAAACAACCAATATCGCGGTCGAAAACTGACTAAACGTTGTTCCTCTACATCTACACTGGTGTAGTAAAGTGCTGTAGCGGCAGCAGCACCAACTGAGCCTTCCTCTGGCCGTGGATTCAGTGTATTATACTACCCACCACCGATGTGCGGTGCGCGGCTGCTATGAATGGGAAAAAGTATTATTTTTTCCGTGGTGAGTTCGGTAGATCGAGGTGAGTGTGAGTGTATCTGAAGAATTGGCTCTTTACTATCCGATGATGCCCAGCATTCGAATCTGGGGGTTGTTCCTGTCCGTTGCCGGTCTCTTGAGATGTTCGCGCGCTTGAGACCGTCAGACCGAACGCCGAAACATGTGTTCGTTTCGCGAACTCAACTCAGTACTTAAATTCGCCGGAGATGGTTTGGGTTTCCCTTTCGTTTATGGGTACGTCATAGATATTTGGCCGAATCGTCAGAGATAGAGAGTTCTATGACCTGTTGTGTGTGGGTGATGGGAATTGGCGAAACGCCTTATTGCGATTGATAGGAATCGCATTTCTGTGCGCTATTAGTTCCAGCTAACGTGGTTGCAAAATTTATCAGTTGCGATTGGGACTTGGGGGCTATAAGCTGCTAGAGAATTGAGTGCTGATAAGCGGTGAGCATTGATACTTAGTGGCAAATTCTAGTAGACAGGTATGGGTGCAGGTGGAGGGGGATTGCTGATTAGAACTTGTGCCACAATCTAGAATCTACTGGGACTGAGACATACCTATCACTTATCAGTAACGCTCGTATCTATCCTCTTTTTAAGGGGATTATCCCTTTTTTCAAAGTCAAAGAAACTATCCCCTGAAAATTTCCAAAATCCCTTTTTTATCCTATAAACTCCTCTTTTTACCATAGCAGATTTTCAACGATATATCGTCATATACTATAATTTGTAAAAAAAAAAAAAAAACATAAAATGCCGAAAACAACAAAAGGCAAATGCATACTAAACGTCAAACTTTCTGAAAAAATTCTACAAATTTCTGAAAACAAAGCCAGAATTGCTTCGTTCAATCGCTGTATTAGACAAATAACACAAGAAGAAAACCAAAAGTGGAGAAATTATTGCTATCGAAAACTATTCAGATGCGAATGACGACGATGGCGATGACGGCACATTGGTTGTTTGAACAGATATGTAGTTAAAAAATAATAATAGTTTATTAAACACAATTTACATTAATTTTTTGTGTTGATATTATGGTTAAGTCTCATCATTTTCAGTGAGAAAACAAGTTAAAAACATATCCCCTATATATCCTCTTTTTTGATATGCGATATCCATTGAAATCTCAAAATTTCGGGCATTTATCCCCTTTTCTGTGCGCAAAAAGATACGAGCGTTACTTATCAGTGAAGCGAATTGAAAGTGTTCTCCGTTCTCTTCGGCATTGCGTGTGAAGAGCACGTGTATAACAGTTTGCTTAAGAGCAAATTGGATTTTCAAGTGTTGCTCTTGCTTTCTATATTTATAGTAGGGTAACCTTTGTTTTATCAGACCAATCTGCTACAAATAAATAATGTGACTGTTCAACTGGCATACGGAAAATATCTAAGACATCTACGCTGGCTTAGTTAGGACAGCAACCAATGTGGAATATATCACCCAGTTTCATAATAAGATTTAGTACAGTATGACGAGCAAAATTGAATTACTTATGGAGTTAGGTTAGGTTAGGTAGGCGGGTTGGCGTGGAGTACTCCGTGCCACACTCAGGTCAATGCTGACCCATTGTGATGCCCATTGGGGGAAAAGGTTGTCCCTTACCCATGTTAACCCTTTTTTTTTTTTTTTGGTTGCGTCCAAAGGATGTGTAATCTTCGAAAGATACTAGTTGCCCGTGGTACTAGCATGCACGATTCGCGGGATATGTTTCTCCAGTGCCTCGCGCCTTACGTACTAAACCACACCCATGTACTCTTCTACCACTCTCCCCGCGGGACTGCCGTTAGGTATTACTTCGCGGGGCTGGTTAGCAACTCATGCTAAATCGTCAACGTTTGCCACTTCGACCCTTCTTTGTCTTTCGGCTCTTCTTAGCTCGTTTTGTACGTTCGTTATGTATGAACATATTTCCAGCCAGTCGTCTTCTGAGCTCATCATACGCTCTATGAGAAGCTGTGGAGTGGGTAAGTTCACTCTTCCTCCTGAAAATCTTCTGCAGTGGAACATTACGTGCTCCGTATCCTCTTCTTCATCTGGGCATTCGGGGCATAGAGGCGAGCTATCGTGGCCGAATCTGTGAAGATAACTTCGATAGCCGCCGTGCCCGGACAGGAACTGCGTGAGGTGGTAGTTGCAGTCCCCGCTTTTTCTTCTTGTCCAGACCTCGATGTTTGGGATCAGTTTGTGGGTCCATCTGCCTTTTGCCGTGTTATCCCACCGGACTTGCCACAGTGCTAGAGATGTTGCCCTTTCTTCTTCTTTTATCCTTTTCTTTATGATGGACTCTTGCCTATTGACGGTTAGCCTAAGGTAGATCCTTTGCATTTCGTTTGCGAGAATGTCGATGGGAATCATTCCCGCAATAACGCAGGCTGCTTCGTCCGAAATTGTTCGGAATCCGCTTATTGTTCTTATTGCGCAGAGCCTGTATGCTGACGAGAGCTTCCTTCTTGTTTCCTTAATTGTAAGAGCCCCTGCCCAGACCGGTGCAGCGTATATCAGTATTGAGCTGACCACCCTGGATAACAGAATCCTTCTGGCGTATCCAGGGCCACCGATATTTGGCATAATCCGGGAAAGAGCTGCTTGCATCTGTGACGCCCTTTTGCTGGCGTACTGGATGTGCGTTTTAAAGCTTAACTTGTTGTCGAGCATTACTCCTAGGTACATTAACGACTCCTTTGATATAATTAGTTGGTTTCCAACACGGAAAGATGCATATTCCACAGTCTTTCGGCTGGTTATCAACACAGCTTCGGTCTTGTGGTCAGCTAGTTCTAGCCCTGCAGACTCTAGCCAATTCTTGATTCTGGCTACTGCTTCATCTGTAGCGGACTCTATCTCGTGGATATGTTTGGCCACAGTAACCACAGCGATATCGTCAGCAAAGCCTATAACCTTAACTCCTTGTGGCAGCGTTAATCGGAAAACCCCGTCGTACATTATGTTCCACAGAAGGGGTCCAAGATGTTAACCCTATCTATACATATTTGAGATCAATTACTCACTGTGCCGTTAGATACAAACCATCCTGTGGATTTGATGAAGCTCATTATCTTGCTAGATAGCTCGTCTATGTCGTGGAAGAAGTGTCTCCCTAGGAATCTGTGCCTATTGTGTTGGAGGCTTGGCCAGTGGCACAGGAAGTGGATTGTGTCCTCAAGAGCTTCCTCATCGCCGCAGCCTCTACAAGGTTCTTCCCCCGTCGAGCGTAGTTTCTTCATGTGATACCGCAGAGTGTTGTGCCCCGTTATGATTCCTACGAGGATGGGGAGGGATTTCCTATCCTTTCGTATTAGACTCTAGGTTCTTGTTTCATTGAAGCTTGGCCATAGCATTCTTGTTGTATGGCAAGTTTCTAGTGTAGTCCATCTAGCGTTCGCCTCTCTTGTGGCTTTTCTCCCTGCTTCAAGCTTGAGTGAGCAAGGCGGGATATTCACAGAGGGATCGGCTTGTTCTAATACAGCCGCTGAACCTAGTCTAGCTAATTCGTCCGCTTTCTCGTTGCCTGGAATACCTACATGTCCCGGAACCCAACAGAGCTATACCTTATGCTGAGTGCCAAGAACATTGAGTTCTTCGCGACAGCATTTCACAAGCTTTGATTTGATTTCTGTTGCAGTTAATGCTTTTATGGCTGCTTGGCTGTCGATAAAGAAGGTGATACCTTCAGGTGGTATTGCCCTTATCACAGACTCACGGGCTGCTGTTGTCACTGCCAGGACCTCTGCTTGGAAGGCACTGCTGTGGTCGGGGAGGCGTATCGATTTAGAAATACCCAACGACTCGGAGAAGATGCCTGACCCCACCCCGGTTTCCATTATAGAACCGTCCGTAAAAACGGCTATGGATTGCGCATTTGGCACAAGTCCGTCTTTCCATTCCTCTCTGCTGGGGTAGGCGCACGAGAATGGTCTTGTGAACTCCAGATATGGTGTTATGTAATCTGTGTTTGGTATATAACCAAAATATTTCTGTAGGATCAACGAGTGTCCCTTTTCGTTCAGTTTCCAGTTTACTGATTGGCTTATTCTCATGGCACTAATGGCGGCTGAAAGTTGTATAAAGATATCTAGCTGCAGCAGATTGAGGATAGCCTCAACCTGCGGTTGGAGTTGTCCTCATCGCACTGGTGGTGCCGATGCACGCTAGTCTTTGAACTTTCGTGATAGCCTTTAGATAGGTGGCTTTGTTTGTTGCCGGCCACCATACGAGGCTGCCATAGGACAGTATAGGTCTTACTATAGCCGTGTACATCCATAGTTTAATTTTGGGGGATGGTCCCCATGTTCTTCCAAAAATTCTACTGCAGGAGTAGAAGGCTATTGTGGCTTTTTTGATTCTCTCATAAGTGTTCAGTTTCCAATTTAGTTTTTTGTCCAGTATAAGTCCCAATTTTGCACTATCAGATATTCTGAGGGATGTACCGCCAACAGAAGGTGCGACAAACTGTGGTATCTTCCTTTTATTTGTGAATAAAACCAGTTCAGTTTTCTGGGGATTTAAAGATAGGCCGGAGTTCCGGGCCAGATGTCGAGGGTTTTGAGAGCGCCATCAATTAGTTCGGTGAGTGTTGGAAGGAACTACGTCATCGGCATAAGCCGTTGTTCTGACGCCACTGTTTTTAAGCTGCATAAGAATCTCATTTAGAAATATGACCCATAGCAGCGGGGAAATTACCCCACCCTGAGGAGTTCCTCTAGAGGCATAAGCTTCTCGCTTAGAGCCCCCAAGCTCGGCTATGATATGTCTTTCTTCGAGCATGCTAACAATCCAGTTTGTAATGAAATTCTCAATGTTAAGCTTGCTCAATGTTCTGCGTACGGCATCCGTTTTGACATTGTTGAACGCTCATTCAATGTCCAAGAAAGCCGCTAGGGTGTACTCTTTTTCGTTTAGGGTCTTTTCAATTGTACCTACAACACTATGTAGCGCGGTTTCCACACTTTTACCTTTTGTGGGATAGGTCTTCCGGGCGTATCCTGCTACGTATGTGTATGTCTAACAGTCGTTCTAATGTTTTCAATATGAAGGAAGTGAGGCTTATAGGTCTAAAGTCCTTTGCGTTAGTGTGACTTGCCTTGCCAGCTTTTGGTATAAAAATGACCTTCACTTTTCGCCATGTTCCTGGTATATATCCATGTGTGAGACTACCAATGTAGAGTTCTTAATACTGGAATGACAGTCTTGACAGTTCTTTGCAACATAATAGGAATGATTCCATCGAGCCCCGGGGACTTGAAGGGAGAGAAGGATCGGATAGCCCACTCAATTCTGTCCTCTGTAATCAAATCTCCAGGAAGGCTCATTACCCCAGTAATGTTGGTGCGTACATCGATGCATGGCTGGGCGATGCAGCCCGGAAAATGCGTATTCAGCAGCAACTTTAAAGAATCTGAACAAGACTCAGTCCAGTTGCCTTCGGGGTCCTTGAGAGATCCCATGGAGTTATGGAGTTCATTGAAGCTCCGAGAGAATTGCCCTGATATTCAGAAATGCTCTTTTTAATGAAATTCGTTGGAGCACTTTTGTAATAGTGGTAGACACCATTTATGTGAGATTTCATATTCTGTTACTACACTTTGTCTGTTTTCTACAGTAAATTTGAATGTTTCAATATATATTTCGATTTAAGTTTACTTTGCACGCATAATTGGATATTTTAGGATCACGTTGGCAAAAATTTGTTTCTAATAACACAACAAACATTTCAATCCGACATTTTTCAAGAGTGTGTTGATGAGATCAGGGCAATTCCTTAAAAATATCCAGTATACTTCTTTCGTGTTAAGAATTTGCACCTGGAACTGTGTACTTTTTATTTCAAAGAAGCATAGGAAACATTGAAAGAGCACTTCATAGAAAGGTCTATCGTTTTCTTCAATTGAAAACCTCATTTCTAAGGTGGCGCTATAGTCCGGGATTCACTAAGGCCTCAACCATAAACTAAGTAAACTGCATTTCCACCATCACGCACTCGCATTTTTCCACGAGACGGGACAGAAGGATCCGTTTGTCCGCAGTCAACACTAAGTTTTTTATAGTTTAGTTTAGTTTTGTTTAGTGAGCTTTATTTGGCTTAATAGCCATTTCTTTACATTATTACATATTAAAAATCTATTAAAATATAATATTTCCCCCGGAATGTTTCCTATTCAGCAATCTTATTTACATTGCTGACAAGGGAAACATTTCCATCGGAACTTATTTGCGATAGCCCTAAAGATAATTCGCTTCTCAAGATCAATTCACATTATTTTTAACATATATAAAAACAGCAGTTTTGAAATTTGTTAAATTATCAATTGTTAATATGTTGACATGTAAGTTGTTAAATGCTTGAAGTCCAGCGTGAAGAATATTTGCTCTTGCTCGCAACGCTCTTGTCCTTTGAATGTTGAACTCACTGATATTTCGAAGAGTGTACGGTATATTTCTTGCAGCAGGGATACTGGATCGAAGATATTCAGGGCACATGTTGTTCTTAATTTTAAACACAAAGATCATTGCCATCATATAAAGGGTTTGGTTTAATGTTTAGCCAATTTAAAGCGTTTGACATAGTTAGTATTGGTGTGTATCCATCACATTTCAGAATAATTCGCATTGCTTTATTCTGCAGTTTTTTGAGTCTATTTTTAAGGGTTGAGTTACACAAAAACAATACACTTGAGCAATACTCAATATGAGGTTTTACTGTCACATTATACGCTTTTATTGCACTGTCTCTTGATAGGTTTGGTCGTATTTTTCTTAAAACACCCAACTTCTTAGATACATTTTTACAAATATAGTCTATATGATACTTAAAAGATAGTTTACTGTCAAAAAGGACACCGAGATACTTTATTGACGACACTACTCCAATACGTTTATTATTGACTAAAATTGAAACTACTGTCTGGGGGCAAGGAAAGGACTGTTGAGCAACATCCATTTAGTTTTGTCTGTATTTATGCTAAGTTTGTTCATATTGAGCCACGTACTTATTAACATTAAGTCACTGTTTAATTCGTTTACACATTGTTGCAAATCTTTTCCCTTAATGTATAGCAATCCATCGTCAGCAAAGAGTACCAATTTGCTGTGTTTTATAACTTTCTCCATGTCATTAATATATAAAATAAACAGTAGAACACCCAGTATTGTACCTTGAGGGACTCCATGGTTCACAATCATTGGAGAAGATATACAGTTGTTGGCAATAGTTCTTTGACTTCTTTCACTAGTGGACGACTTAAACCAATTTAGTTCCGTATTTCTAATTCCATACTTTTCAATTTTACATAACAATATTTTATGATTCACGGTTTCGAAAGCACGTTTCAAGTCCAAAAACACAGCAACTACACAATTTTGTTTGTCTATTTCACTTTTTCATTCGCTTATTACATGATTAATACATGTTTCACATGAGTGATTTGTTCTAAATCCTGATTGATTTGGACTTAAGATGCCACAATTAATTGAACCAGGAACTTTTTTTTTTTGAAGTATGAACGATTCTTTCCAAAATTCTGGGAAGATTCCTGCACATAAAGAACTATTTATTATACGTACAAGGACAGGACCGACAATATCAATAGAATCTATAAACATTTTTGCATTCATGTAATTAAAATCATTCCTTTGGTTTATCGAGTTTATTCTGATATTTTAAATTGTAGTTAATGTTCCATCACTTAATTAACGTAATAACAGATTCTTTTTTTATCCCTCGTTCTCGTACAAATTTCGTCAGATCCTCCTCTTTAAATGGTTTAATGTTATTGTATAACGATTGTGTGTTTTTAATTGACATTAATACGACAATACCATTAATAAAATTCATCTTGTTTAATTATTTCCATTTGTAATAATTGTATTGCTCAAATTTTGTACTTACTTTTTTTTGTACTATCGTTATTTACTTAATTTTTCTTCAATCGTTGGCTCTCATTTCATTTGTCAACAAGAATGCTTGTGGCACTACTCCAATGGAATCCCTACTGTCTAAAAAAAAAAGGCCTAGTACTTTGTTGACAAACAAATAAATAAATAAATTAAAGTTATCCCCTTAAAATACACCACATTCAGAACGCTAGCTAGATGCGGTATTTCACCACGGACGATATAGGAGCGAATTTTCTAACTTTTCAACTTTTCATCTTTACGTTAGTATGGCAACCAGTAGTCGGCGGGAGTGGACGGTATCCCAAACGTCGTATTAAGACACCTGCCGCTAGAGGCGATGGATATCTTCACCACGCTATTTAACAATGCGCTGAATAATGCATATTACCCGGCGCAGTGGAAAAAAGCGGTGGTACATCCTATCCCGAAAAAGGATAAAGATAGGACAAACCCTGCTTATCTGCGGTCAATTAGTTTGCTCCCGAATGTTAGCAAGGTATTCGAGAAAGTCGTCAATAGAGCTCTTTTAAGATGGGTTGAAGAAAATAAGATCATTCCGGAAAATCAGTTTAGAGCGGGGCATGACACTATTCATGCCGCGTCGAAACTGGTCTCCGACATTCAGTGGAATAAAAGTAAGAAGCAATGCACGGGTGCCTGCCTGGTCGACTTTGAGAAGGCCTTCGATACCGTATGGTTGGAGGGACTCTTCTATAAGCTGACCAGATTGGGCATTCAAAAACCTTTGCTGTATATGATTTATGACATGCCTATGGGGAAGAAGTTCGTTGTCAAAGCTGGCAACGTGACTTCGAGCAGGGTTTTCGAAATTAAAAACGGCTTACAACAGGGAGCAGTGAATTCTCCGATCCTGTTTAATATTTACACAAGTGATCTGGTGATCTCAGACATGCTATAGCGTACGCAGACGATTTAGTGGCGTACAGGTCAGGACCAAAAATCGAGGTCATCAGAATCCTTCTGCAGCGTGACTTCGAGCAAATTAAGAGGTATTGCGATGATTGGAAGTTGAAAATCAATTTCCAAAAATCGGAAACAATCCTGTTCAGAACTCCATTGGCTGGGGCCTCGGGGGATACCAGAAAAAACTGGAGAAAATTAACAATTATTGGACAACAGGGACGGCCGTTGGCGGTGAAAACCGTGGTCAGGTATCTTGGCATCTGGCTCGACCAGTATCTGTATTTTAACAAACATATAGATGCTTGTCTTGCTGGGGCTAAGGGGGCCTACGCTCGGACAAGGAGACTGTTTCGCAGCAGTCAACTTGACTCCAGGGTGAAGATCATTTGCTACGTGGCCCTCATAAGGCCTAGCATCGCTTATGGCTGTCCTTTGTGGTTCAATATAGCGCCGTTCTATATGGAAAAGATTCGGGTGTTTGAGAGACAATGTCTCAGGGCCTGTCTAGGGTTGTTTATAATCCCTGAATCTGAGTACATAAAATATTATCCCAACGGGACCCTATACAATGGGGCTCGACTGAATAGGGTTGACAATTTCCTTATTAAGGTGATTCGGAGGCACGTTGCAAGGGCGATGGCCAGTGATAATAACCTGATCTCAGGGGCTTACTACCCCAATTTAATGTACCACGAGAGTACGCTTCGGTCTGGCTTTATCCCGCCTGAGGCATTTCTTCATGTAGACATGAAAGGGTTAGTCCAGAATAAAGATGGTGTGCCGGTATTGTACCACAGCCACCGCGGCGCGAGGGATAAGCGGCTCATCCACGACGGGTACGCCGCTAATGCTCAGGAGCTCCTCCGTTTTAGCACCGCAATTGCGGAGCGGGACATGGTCGATACGGCAAAGCAGTTCACCGAATTTTGGTGGCTTGAGGAAGAAGTGAGGGTGGATACGCTCTCCCGGGCCGGTGCGCTACTTACGTAGCATCCTCCTTAGTTTTAAGCTAGATATTAAGTTTGTAGGTTTAGGTTAGAGTAGGGGGTCCCTGGGAGGGACTGGGCCAGCCAACATGTAAGTGCTACCGAGACTCGACCGCAGCTTATGGCCTCGATCGACTCTCGGCGGCACGGATGAACCCTTGTTGGCGGCTGTCAGGCGCCCACGGGCGCGATCAGGATGGTGACCAATCCATAAGATTGCTCACCACCCTGATTACAATTAATTTAGGCTAAGTAGCTTAGGTAGTTTTAAGTAGCTTTTAAATAAAAAATAACATTAATAAGGAATTCAAGTTTTCTAAAGTTTCTTGAAGAATAAAAAACAAAACAAATTAAATATAGATAGATTTAAGGCGGAAAGGCAATAATTTTAAGGATATAGTTAAGTTTAGAGCGCTCGCTAAGAGCCAGTAAGCTAGAATTAAGATAAATGTTAGCTTTAAATTAGATTTAATCGTTTTTGTCTAGCATATAAGTATAAATATTAACATCAATAAAAATGAATTTAAAAGTAAAAGTAAAAGTATGGCAACCAGTCTCAATGAATAGAGTCCCGGTATCAATGTTGTTCCAGTGTTAGAGCGGATCCGAATTTGTGTGTCCGAATACAACGTCGATAGGCCAATTCAAAAAGAAATCTATACTAGACCCAATTGAAAGGCATTTTAAAAAGAATGAAAACGTTTTTTTATAATCTTGCATATCTACGCCGTCCGTAGACGTCTAGCCATGCTTGTAAACCAAAGTACAATTCTCTGCGTTAAACGCGATTTATGTGATGTGCCTGGGTTGGCATGTAGATTACTCGAATGTAATATACGTGAGTTTTCTACGTAGATTACATGAGGTAGATTACTCGGTCTGATTCGCCATGTATAATACATAATGTAGAATACATATATGTACACGTTTTTAAAATTTTTTTTTTTCCCATGAAAATATTTACAAAAATAAGAATGAAATTATATTTCTTCACGTTCATCGTTATTATCGTCCGATTTTTTAGATGTTTCAACGGACAACCTATTTCGCGCCTCACTATGAACAAACGACAAGTGGGAAAATAAACACTCCAACTGCGCAGTATGCCGGTATCAACAGCAGTTTTGTCGCGAGCCCTGCAAGTTCCAATGAAGAGAACATTTTTTCGCCTGAATTAAACAAACGGAAAGACTCCAAGCCATCCGAGTTTAGTAACTCAAAAAGATATTCGTGTACTTTGCCTTTCTGCAGATCTATCAATTTTTGGCCGTGATAAACTGGATGCAAAAATTACACTGCCGTTGTAACGTTGTTGAAGACGTTACTTTTCATGCAGCGAGTTTGGGCGAATTTTCGAAGCTCTCTAGTCGCTTTGTCGAGTAGATCAAGCCATTCTTTGATAGCTTCTGCAGCTGAAGGTTCACTTTATTGACACAAATTGATGAGTTTGCCGATTGGATCCAAATTTTGATGCATTTTAGAATCGTAAGATTCTAGAAAAAATGTTTGGTCTTCCGATGTCGCCAGCGTAGTGACCACGTTGTGTCGATTTGAGTGCGAATTGGTCCATAAATCGATCAGCAATGTTGTCTAACGGTTAATTTTCGCAATAGATCCCGCGTTTCGCTGGTCAATTTTGTGGTGAGCTTTGTCAAACAGCTTCGTAGGCATTTTTTTTGCGATTCGATGGTGAATATGCTGGACGTAATGCTTTGACGAATTTCTTGAAGTACCTAATCGGAATCACATGCAACAAATGGTACATTGCAGCCGTAACAAGAATGCAGGTGGGTCTAATTCGGGCGGTCCGACAGTGGAGAGCTTGTAACATTTACAGAGGCTTGGAATAATGCTGAAGTTGACTTGCAAAATTAATGTTGTGAAGCATAAGAGATACAAATACGTAGGTACAGCTGATATATTGATCACTATCAGCACAGTGGTTTGTAGAACCTTTAAATTACATAAACTTTTGTAAAACCTTGCCAATTTGTGTGAATTGGTCGTTCTCAAAATATCCTAGCCCGACATTAAATATATTTTTTTAACAAAGACAAAAAAGGATAAATGCGATCGCGTGCTTGTATAACACAAATGAAAATGAATATTCTTTCGTTCGTTCCTATTAGTAAAGTAAAAACAGTAGGTATATTAATCCTAGGTGACGCAATGCAAGGGATTTGTTGACATACACGGTGTCTCCACCTGCAAATTTTCTTTCATGAAATCTCTCACATTTGGTCGCGTTGAAAGAACGACATTATGAAATGAAATGAAGGGTGGGCATTTCATATCATGAAATTTCATTCGTTGAAATGTCGTTGAGCAGAGCACATCGTTGCGTTCTCGCATTAAAGGCCATGAAGGAATTAGAAGAATTGCGGAAACGAGCTGAGAAAAGAAAACGAAGGTTTTGGGTAAATCCATTTCTGGAAAAAAGGGAAATGCACAATTTAGAGGAACATTTGTTGAAAGATGTTCTGTGGGAAGATGACGAGTTTCGGAATTTTTGCAGAATGCATATTGACAAGTTTCTTCTACAAGGAACTGTGAATGTTTACGATCCATCTTAATTACTCTTTGTTTCGTCATTTGTGTTCTTCTAAATGGATCTATAAATGTTTATGATCCTTTCTTATCCCTTTTCGTTGTAGCTATGCATATTTTCCATTTTCTGTTTTATGATGCTTGTAAAACTATCTGGAAATGTTTTTTTCCTTGTTTAAATTTTCGCACATCTGGCAATCGTGTAAACATAGCTTTAAAAAAATTGGTAAAAGGTTCGATGACCCAAAAATAAACTCATACAACACGAACTCATTCCCACTCAGCCATCGCTGGAAAAAAACAAGTAATAATAACCAGCTATTTCCAAGAGCAAAATCTGTCTTGATCGACATGCACAACTATAATGCCCATGTGACTACATCCTAGATCCTACCTACATCCATTCTCTGTTCCCATTTACCATATCCTTGTAATGACTATACTTGTCTCGTTTTTATTCAAATACCTAGTTTCAGCGCTACAACCTACAAGCGACCATTCGCCACTCAGCCATCGTGAAAATGAAAAACAAGTGTCAAACTGCACAGAAATTTCAGTCCCTCTCATGAAATCAATACCATGAAACGAGCTGTGAAATACTTTTCATGAAACTGGTTTTTTCATGAAATTTGTGGTCTCCACGTGCAATCTGTCCTCTCATGAAAATTTTCATACTAAGAAAATTGCAGGTGGAGACACCGTGATAGAAACAAAAATAAAATGCACTAAGAAATTGCGGGAAAAGTTTTTACAAGCGCAGTGATAATGTAGGTAATTCTCCTACAAGCTAACGTGGGAGCATTTACAAAAATTCACTATTATGGTTTTCTACATGTAGAATACATGTAATCTACATGGTTTATGTAGATTACATCGGCCGACTAAAAATCATGTAGTTTTGCCAACCCAGGATGTGACATAACCAAATAGTAACCAGAACCCACCATCGGACCTGTGTCCTTTGTGGAATTTCCCCGTAAATACTTTAACCTCAAAGGAATACGAATTTCTAGTTTATCGTTACTTATAATCTGTTCTCTTGACCATTGCGCATGTGAATTTATTACCCAAGCGGAACTAATTGTTTATTTAATTCAATACTCACATTTGGTTGACTTGTGTTGCACAACGAATTCTATTCGCTTCCTTTTCTTGAACAGAACTTCGCTGGGGGTTCTCAAGAAGATTCAAGGTTTAAACCTCGGGCAACTGCCTTCAGTCTGAATGCATATCTCTGACGGTGATTCGTTTAAGTCTATTTGCTGCACTAAAACAGCCACCTTGATGGATTACACAGTTAAATGATCGATGAGTAATGGATGATCTTGATCTGGTTTACGAGCTTCTCTCAATACAGAGGTAGATGTTCTTTTTTTTTCATTTTTAAGACAGAAAATACAAATTTATATAAACGATTTCACACACCGACTCAGTGTTCAGATGAAACGCATCACACTCAAGTCAAAGTAGTCACACAATCATGTAAAGATTATTAAAAATATATTTGTTTATTTTTAAGTCAGCCCTCGTCGCACTTTTATCAATCAACCTCACACTAGTTGACACACATCTTCTTCTGTACAACACGTACTTAGCTGCTACTACTCTCTTATTGACTAATAATTGAATTTATTATCTAAGGTAAATTTATTACACGGGCCTCGGCGCAGCTGGCCCCCACCGTGGTCTAGGTCCTGGCCCTTCGGTGGCTTTTGCGGGCGGTGCATCCGCTTTGTCAGTCTCACTATCGCTACTTGCATTCGCCTCCAAGTTCTGTAGTTGCTGATTCCACATGTCCGCATAGACGCCGTCCTGTTTCTGCACCAAGTCATCGTGACGACCACGTTCAACGATGGAGCCATCCTTCAGAACGATAATCTCATCAGCGTGAATAATTGTGGACAGCCGATGAGCGATTATCATAGTCGTCCTGTTTGCGCACACTTTGGCCAGCGCCGCCTGAATATTTCGCTCTGTGTGTGTATCCAAAGCACTGGTAGCCTCGTCAAGGAGCACAATCACCGGAGCCTTTAACAGGGTCCTGGCGATTGCAACACGTTGCTTCTCACCACCGCTCAAGCGAAGACCACGCTCACCCACTTTGGTATCGTACCGATCAGGGAAGGACAGAATTCGTTCATGGATGTCAGCATTGCGGGCCGCTTCGAAGACCTCATCAGCTGATGATCCAATTTTGCCGTACTCGATGTTGTAGAAGATGGTGTTATTGAACAGCACCGTATCTTGGGGCACTACACCAATGGACTTTCTCAGCGACTGCTGTTGGACAAGTTTGATGTTTTGCCCGTCAACAAGAATGCTGCCATGATTGACGTCGTAGAAACGGAACAGCAGACGCACGATGGTACTTTTGCCAGCGCCGGAAGGACCAACTATTGCCACTGTTTTGCCAGTGTTAACTGTAAAGCTGATGTTGCGGAGAATTACTTTTTCCGGTGAATAACCGAAGGTTACGTTGGAGAACTCAATTTTCCCACCGGAACAGAGTAGATTGGAGGCACCTGGAGCATCAATGACTTCCTCTTCCTCTTTCAGCAGATCAAACATGTTCTCCATGTCGACAAAGTTCTTCTGGATGGCACGGTAGTAGGTGCCAAACCAATTCAGCGGCATGTACAGATCCATTAAGTAGGTGAAGAAGAGAACATAATCACCAACAGTGAGAACTTGATGGTTCGCGACGAGATAAACGCAGAGAAGCGATCCAGAAAGCAGACCCAAACAGAGAATGATGTTTTGCGAGGTGTTCAGGATGTTCAGTGTGACCAGGGAACGGAATTCTTCTTTCTGAAAGGGCATCCACGAAATCAGGATGAACATGAAATCAACCCTCTATCACGATTTACCTGATATTTGAGTATAGCCTCCCTATAGGCGTCCACTTCGTACTTCTCGGCGCCGTAATATTTGACGGTTTCAAAGTTCAACAGAGAATCCACACTGCGTGCTCGTTGTTCGTTGTCCGCTAGATTCATCTGCCGTTGGAATTTCGTTCGCCATTCCGTAATAACGATCGTGGAAACTACAAAAAGAATTCACGAGTTTGAATTACCAATCGTTCACCAATCAGCGGCTACTTACGAATATAAAGGAACATTGTAAGGAACACAATCAATCCGAACCACCAGTTGAATGCGTACACGAAATAGACCACAGCCACGATAATATCGATAATAGTTGGGGCTATCGAGAAGAGGATGTAGTTTAGCAGATTGTTTATCGAGTCCGTTCCGCGGTCCATCACACGCAGCACTTCGCCAGTCTTTCTCTGCAAATGCCAGCGCAATGATAGATTGTGCAAATGTGCAAACAGATCCAGTTCGATCTCCCGCGTTGTGTACTGCTGCACTCCTATCCACAGGAACGAACGGAGATTGTTGAGCAGACCCATGCCACCAGTACCGCCGCCCTGCACGAATGACAGAGCCACGTAGATAAGCACAAAGTCCCACCGGAAGGAGACTGGTTCCACTGTCAAACTGTCGACTGCAGAAAGAATATTGTCGAAATGAACCATGTTTCTGTGGTAACGCGAAAATTGCTTACCCAATTTCTTGCGATAGATGGGCAGGAACAGTTTGATAACACGTCCAAGGATCAGCAAAGTGATGCAAACCACCACCACGACCTGCAGCCCAAGGTTCTTCTTCGGCCAGAGATAGGGAAACAGTTTTCTGAGCTTCTTCCATGCATTGTGAAAGGCTGATCGGTTGTCGCTCGAATTAAGTAGCTCCTCGTCGCCATGTCGGCTGTAGGGCCAAATCAATCCAGGTGCTTTCAAGCCCAACACGAATATCAACAGCGAACAGATGTAGCGGCACACAAACAGTCCCATCTCTAGTTTGTCCTTTGAACTGAAACAATACAAAGTGTGTACAAAGTGTGACCAACACAGTTGTGAAACCTATTTGAAGGGACTTTACCTCTTCAAGTTGAACCACCAATCCTCTTGGCGTAGATTTACAAAAGCCATACTCTCGTTGATAAACGCCAACGTCCAGAACAGTAGCAGCACCAAGCCGTGACCGCGGGTCGGTACCGACGGCAGTTGATAGAGTCGTTCTTTCACAACCAACGCAATTGAGTAGGGATACGCAAAGCAAGTAAAGGCAACTGAAAGGAGCTGCAAACAAACCACAATTGAATCGTTTTTCATTGGCGGCGTGCTTCGTCCTTACCATGTATCCATATACAGCGGCATTATCATACACAGTAGCCATCAATACGAATCGAATGAGAGCCAGCACCGGAAAGAACCCCAACAAGAAGACCTGGAGGCCATAGAGGCGCGATTTGGATATCTGAGTTGGATCGGTAATCCGTGTGGCGTATTTCTTGTACATAATCAGCTGCAAAGTGCCAAACAGCAGGATGAAGCCAGCGACTATAGATGTGCCAACTGTGTCCATGAAACAGTGCGATATCCCATGGTTCACCCATACTTGGGATAACGTCACATTAGGCGGACAGTACAGCATTTTTATTTCTGTCGTTTATATCTGTGAAATAAAAAAGGTTATGTTAATGGGAGGAGGGCAATAGTTTCTGGAATGGCGTCGTCGCAACGCACACATAAACAAGGCTATGAGTACGAATACGAATGCCAAATGAAACGAGCATTGTTTTCATTTGCATTAGTTAAGTTTGAACAATTATTTTCATTCGTTTGGAGGCTTTGATTTGATTATTTATCTGTAAACAACTCACTCGTGTTATCTGCTCTTACTCAATGGGAATGAATTGTGAAATTTCTTTATGAGGGAGGGATTTGTTTCACTGACACTCAGTGGGATACGGTTATAATGAGACCTGGAAACTTATGTGGACTGCTACAAAGAAGAAACAGTTCCTTCTTCTGGTTGTTGGTTTGAAGAATGCACAAAAGAAACGTATTCGTAATCCAGTAACCGCGTGCACTCAAATGTTCGCTTCACCTTCAATAGTCGGCGACCGATTAGCCCACTGACACACCACAGATCTGTTCCCGACAAACACAATATGTTTTATTATCAAGATAAGTACACGCGTGATTACTGATTACCTATAAACAACTTCATCCAATGGAACATGCGTCCCGTGCGGAAAACTCAAGTGCGCCCGGAAAATCTCTGCAATACTGTAGGTATTTCATGTCGATTCAATTGATTTTTATTCACACCGCCCCCTTTAGAAAAGGTTTGTGGTGCGTCAGTGGGCAGATAAACGACGACAATCAAAAACACACGGCGATATGAATATTGAAGGGACAAGTAGACTTCGTTCCACCCGAGTATCGTAGCTGAATACAATTCGAAAGCGATAAAAAGACAGGCGACGCATGGAGGAATACGTACGAAATTTGTTTCTATTTCTGTGAAATCGACGTAATTCTAACGAATTGACTGATGATAGATGTGTCGATTCGGCAACAGAAATTTCGCAACAAAAAAACATGACAAAGAAAAAGAAAACAAATCAATTAAGGAAACTCGACCACATAATTTGAGACCTTTTTCTCTCTTGCAACAAAACAACAGATTGCGCAATGTGGTTAAAATAAAAATGCTGTTTTTGCATTTGTATGTAACAAATAGAGAAGAAAAAAAAACAGAGATAACAAAGTTATTCACCCGAAAATCGCAAGGGATTACCAATCAAATTTATGTACTCGAACTCGAAGAAACCAATTACCTAATGTCAGCCATGGGTATAAAAAATAAGCTTACAACAAAGAAAAAACAATTAAGCTATTTACTAAAACTAGATTAGTATAATTACCTCAATGGTCTTCCAAAGATATTACATCAATATTGTTTTTCACGAAAATGAAAGCAGTATAATCAATTACTGCACACGAAGCGTCGATGGACTTTACTTCATAGTTCTCTTTTTAACCGGTATAGGAATATTAATTATATGCTGGAAACATGAATTAAACAAGAAATAGAGTTCCGCCACTGTAGCGGAAATAAATTAAAAGTATAATAAAAGTTCGCGGCACTTGCTTGCACCGCCTTTCGACAAATTTTCGAAATGAAAAAAAAAATCCAGCTGATAGCTGATTTGATTTGTAAACGCAAATTCTCTTCTAATTATTTTTTTTTTTTTTTTTTTTTTGCAAAATCATGGCGGCCGAGACTCTCTTCAGGGTGCGTTCGATTTAAGAATCTCCGAGGTAGATATATGTAAATAGGGTAGGTTTACATGAAGCTTTCAGTTTGCTTTGATTTGGAATTGCAAAAAGACTTGTTTTGAGCTGGAAAATATTGAGTATACGACCCCCGTACTCAATATGAAACACAACAAATTTGTAGTTCAATTTGTTCAGAATTACACATACTGTCAAGTAATGCACTTGAGTTTGACAACACTGGTCGAGATTGCTTAGGTTTTCGTGAACTTTTCTGCGGCAAAGAAAGAAAGGCGTCGCATGGGTGAACTTATTCTTATAAATTATTTATGCATAAATATTTCGAAATTAATCGGGATGCAGATTACGAATGTGTTAAAAATATAAAATGTTACCAGTGAATGGAAAACACGTTGAAAAGAGTGTCGAAATCTACACATATTCGAATCGCACGAATCGCAATACAAAAAAGAGCAAGTAACCACGGTTGCCACTAGAAAATTAAGATTGTTTCCAAAATTGGAAATAAAAATGACCATCTGCAGCTAAAAACGACTAAAATAATTTAAGGCCGACATATTTGTAAACACAGAAAAATAGAGGAAAAGAAAAGCGATTTAGGTTCCATAAAAATTAAAGTCGAGTTTATTTTTTCATTTCGTTGAAAAATTACCACGGAATAAAAAATGATAATGTGACCAAATTTGGTCACAAATGACCAATGTGGCAACCTGGTGGCAACCGTGCAAGTGACGCTTTTAGTTCGATTATGCTGCATTTACATGGTCACACATTCCTATCACGCAAAATTAAAGGGATGCTAAATACTAAATAGCCGTGTGACCGAAAGGGACAGCATTACACCTAACACGCAAAAAACCGTGACACGTATTTAGGTCGGCCATCTTGTTTGCGTGATAGGATTTATAGGAAAGCTCTGCATGTTGATATTTTTATAGCGATCACTAAAAAAATTCCGCATTCCTATAAAACAATATGGCTTTCGGAATGATGAACGGACAATTATTTATTTTTTTCGTGTAACTGATTGATGAATTATTGGTTTATTTTACTGAAACTAATAACCAATCTTTTAAAGCAATTGCAGGAATGTTGGTGAGCGGAACCTGTGTCTATTTCCGTTTTACGTATCTATAATTATGGGTAGAGCATCCATGACACCATAGGCGTCTGATTTGTGATCTCATTCTTACGCCTTTAATAGTATTGACTGCGGATAAACGGATCTCTCTTTTCGGTTTTGTTGCAAAATTGCGCGTGCGTGATGATGTAAATGCGGTTTTAGCCACACAAAATCTGAAATCTGATAGCAAATCTGAAGAAGAACAATCGAGAGAACAATCCAATACCACATAAGTTGACAGTTCGGATATGTGGCTGACGTAGGAATGGTTTTAGTTTGACAACTGATGATGGAGTTTGTTTACATTTTAGTGAATTTTTTCTCCAGCAAAGAAAGACATACTGCATCGGGTGAATCTATTTGTGTAAATTATTTATGTATAAATATTTAGAAATCAATCGGGACAGATATTTATAATGTTTGTCAAACACAACAACAAAAGAGCAAATGACGTTTTGCCACACGAAATCTGTGCTTTGATTTTGTGCGGCGATGTCGCTAGGGAGCGGATTTGAATGTGTGAGTGAGCCGCGCGCTGTGACTGTGACCAACGTGACCGTTGTGCAATAATTTGGCACTTTTTCGAGGACCCTGACACAATTTGATGCTAATTTATCACTTTTTTTTAGTTTGACGAGGCACTTGCAATTTTTAGAAACGCTGGGATTTCCAAATGAATTTCAATAAAATATAACGCTGCTGTCTATCAGAAAATGATTATAGTGTTAGGAGAGCCAGCAACTGTTAAATATTGTGCGAAAATTCTTAAATTTCAGAGAATCTTTAGAAATGACAGTTTTTCTTTCACTGCTCTTTTTTTTTGCTACTTTTCAGAATTTTGCAACAATCTCCCGAATTGTTAGAGAAAGGTTATACATTTCGGTTTTAGTTTTACAATACAATATTGACTGTTAATAGATCACTCTCTCACAACGTTTCTTTTATAATTAAAGTCAAAGCAACTAAATCACATTAGAATTAGATGTCTTTAAGGTTGTTCTGCGGGTAAGCTAGACAGTACTTTAGATGCGATTTGTGTTCAAATGACAAATTTTAAAATAAAAACCTTTTAGCTTTGATTTTTATTTATAAATATATAAACACAATTACATGTTACACTTTTTTCACAATCCACATAAAACATTCGCGGATCCACAAACCCACGAATGAAAAAATTCTATTGAAGTTAACATTAGGTGTGTTCCTTTACTTTCTGGTTCAATTTTGGCAATATGTCACATTTATCTCATTGCGAGAGAATTCGCTCACCGAAATAAAATATAACCGAAAAGAAAAGGAACGCGTTGAACCACAAATTTGAAAAATGTGAATTTTTCTAGGCGGTAATA
This sequence comes from Cheilosia vernalis, assembly GCA_949126925.1. Classification (NCBI taxonomy): domain Eukaryota; kingdom Metazoa; phylum Arthropoda; class Insecta; order Diptera; family Syrphidae; genus Cheilosia; species Cheilosia vernalis. The sequence goes on from OX421358.1 coordinate 13,488,882, forward strand.
TTTAAATATCAGTAGAACAAGACACAAATCTATATTTAAGACCGAAATTTGAATTGCTCTTATTGCAAAAATTAAAAAGTTCAATTCTTTTGCGTCTTACATCTATTTTAATGCTATACAATCACAAACCATAAATGAAAAGTCAGGTGCAAATAAGCATTTGAACGATTTGACATCCATCTGTCAGCAATAACCAACTAGCCCAGAGAAATTTCTTGGGCTAATATTTGCAGGTTTTTTATGGAGGGGAAATGTTTTGTTCTCTCTTTTTGGCTCTGTTCTGCCAAACGTTTGCGTAAGGGAACGAAGTTTGACTAAATTTGGCTAATGTGTTCGAATGCATTATGGTAAGGGAACAGACCTATTGAACAATGATTGAAGTGTCAAAAATATGTATTCGCTTATTCGCAGTTCGGTCGCAATTGGCTCTCATGTGAATAGTCCTAAAATGTGAATTTTCCAACTAATAAAAAGGAACAACAAATTGTATTAGTGTCCTCGAAAAAGGTACCAAATTGTCGCACAACGGTCACGCTGCTGTCATTTCTTCTCATCCGACGTCCTTCTCGCTAAATAAAAAGGTTGCGTGTGGGAAAGCTCGCCCTTGAATTTCTAGGAACAGAGCGATATAAGAACAGGAAAAATTGGAAGTTGTCAGTTCGCGACATCACTCACACATTTATAGAAATCGCCTATACGTGAACCCTTTCCGACACCGCCATTGCGGAAAAAACCGCACAAAATCAAGGCACTATGGAATCTGACTGAGAGCAAATCTGAATAAGCCCAATTGAATACCACATGAATCTTACGAATTTTTACTCATTGCCGTTCCCCAACTCGAAAAATTTGTAAAAGAGAGCGACTCTTCCAAAGATCATTGAGTACATTGAGAATCTTACGAATTTTCGATTTTTTTTTCGATTTCGATAGTGGCAAACGAAATTCTTCCTTGCTGTAAAAAGAGAACATAATTATCTGCTCTATGCCATTTTTAATGCAGCGACGCTTTTAAGTCTTCTTGAATGCTTGTAGTTTAATCCATACAAACTCTTTCACATACCTACTCGGATTCAAAAAAAAGATGTTCGATTATTTCCGAATCACTTTCATAGCTAAACTTGTAAGTAAATTAACAAATTCTTCGAGCTTATCAAATATTTTAGCGACTTACCACTTTTTTCAATATTTGAAATATGTATCTGTCACTTTTCATAGATTAGGTACTACAAAAGCGTTCCCTAACATTTTCGTAAGTTTCTCTCTCTGTGAGAGAATCTATCCCCACCACTCCCATTTTGACAGTCTCTTCCATTCTCACTACAAAAGTATAAAGGAACAAACCTATTATGATAAATTCCGAGATTTAAGCGGGATTTACGGAAAATTTTCTGAATCTCGCAGATAGTCTCCGGTGGAAACATAGCATTTTCCAGGCCAATCTTGTGCCAACTCCCCATTGAATAATGTCGTTTTCGATTTGACAAAAAATCAATTTTTTTTTTGATCGAGATTGCTTTTCATGTTCTATTTGCCACAAAAATCAATCTTTTTTTTGATCTCAGATCACTTTTGAGAAATCTCAATTTTTCCTCAGATTTTACACATACTTTCACTAACACCAATGTTTATGACACACAGCGTCGGTTACGAATTGTTTATCGTTGGAACGATTGCTTTTTTAACTGAATTATTTATTTAACGCGTATGGGATCGAGTTTTTATATTAAATGATTTCGAAATGCAGTACTATAAATGTGTCAAAATCAATTGAAATGGATTTCGAGTGCAAGTGCAAATATGTTTTTTTTTTTGCCGCCAACTCAATACACACACATACCAATATAATTCAGATTTTATGTTCGATTTGCCAGCAGAAATCTGAAATCACAGATCAAAATCCGAAAAGCCAAATCGAAAACGACATAAGTTGACAGTACGTCGCCCTAATATTAGGTTTGTTTGACGTGGGCCCTAGTGAGCACTAGTGCGCACTGGGTTAACCCTAATGTGTTCGATATAGCACTGAACTCGCCCTGGTACTGAAAACCTGTGTTTGACATGTCTTCTAGGGCGCCCTAGTTGTGCACTGAGCTGACCCCAGTTATTTTGTCGGGGCAAGAACTCAGTGCTGAGTTGCGCTGTCATTTCGCTTGCTGTTATTCGTTTATTTGATTATCGTAATAAAGATAAATACAATAAATTTGATATTCAAAGGGGAATTGTTGGACTCTAACACCTTATTTTAAAGATAAATGGAATGAAAAAAATCTGGAATCAAAGCCGATTACATTTTTTAGTGCATCGCATATATTGCAAACAGTTTTATCAACTTGTTTGCATTATGGCAAGCACAAGTTCGGAATTGAGTTCACTCATTTTTAAGAATAAACTGAAAAAAGTGTTATCATCTTCGTACTTCGTTCACCAAAACAAAGTATTTTTCAAATTTAAAAACTGCCAGACTACAGGGCAGCATATTTTGCGTTCGATATGATAGTCGAATTTTCAGGGTTGTGCAGGTTTTTGGGTAGGCGGGAAAATCAGACACTTTTCAGTGCGCACTAGTGCTAGCCACGTCAAACAAACCTATTGGGTTACCGTAAACGCCAAATTTTCATTTTTTGAGTTTAGTATGCAGTCTTATACCATGTTCCCACCAAACGAAACCCCGAGGTTTCGTAAAATCTTTCCAAATCTCCGAGATTTCGCCATATATTTTTGAGATGCCGAAATCTCGCGATTTCAGCGAAATCTATTTGAAATCCCTCTGAGTTCATCCATCCGTGAGAGGTTATCAAATCGAACAAGCCTTTATAGTGAACTTTGGTTTATTTTGTGTTCATTTGCAGATGTCAAAATATTAAACGCCACAACAATCAAAAAAAATATAAAAGAAGAATCGAAATTGTAAGAGTCTAAGAACTTGTACATTTAGCATTGTCCTGAGTTGATTTCTTTGTACTGCGAAATCGCCTATAAATGCTGCAATTATTTCCTTAATTTGTTCAGAACTCAATTTTGGTATTATTATTTTTCGTCAACAAACAGCTGTTTTGACAGCCAATTTAAATTTGACAGTTTTTGACTTATGAAATCACTTCAACTCGGTGGGAACGACTTACAAGGTTTCGGTAAAAGTTCATCGAAATCTCGCGATTTCAGTTTGGTGGGAACATGGTATTATGTTTTCGCCGCAGCTCTTTTCAAATCTTTGATCCGTTTTGCTCTATCTCTATCATTTGCATTTGGCATTTACGTCAAATTTTCCATACGATTTTAGCAAATTTGTGTCTAAGAATTGTTTTGACGTACGTCCTATTGTCCTACAACGTACGCCACTAAACTTCAAAGGTTTGTTCAATATTGTTTGACTTATGTGTATGAGAAAAAGAAAATGTTGATTTTAGTGGCGTATACGGCAAACTCATTTTTAAATAACTTTTAAGTAGGTATTTAAAAAAATTTGGAAAAACTTCTTACATTTTTTGAAAGAGGACTTCCGTGTGAATATCGTGTCGAAAAATGAAAAAAATCCGAGCGGTTGGTTTTCATGCTATAAGCAGTCAAAACTTTAAATGCGATTTCCCAAAAACATTAAAATGGCGTTTACGGCAACCCAATGTTGGGGCGACGAGTAGTTTTTACAAACTGAGAGTAAGCATTTACATTGGCGAAAGTATTGTGAGAATGAGAGAAACGGTAATCCTATACAACGGATTCTATGGGACTGCACATTCCATCCGTCGATTCTCTGAGCATAACTATTGATTTAAGGCACTTTTCCTTTTTATTTTATTAGTCCCACTCCCACGTATTCGGTGGTCCGAAGGGATCTCATCTGACTTCGTTTCGGAATTCTCTCTAAACGCAAGAGCTGGGAGCCGGATTCTGTGAGGCGAAACGATCAAACGCTTTCGTGAGCAATGCGAATGATTTGCCCTATGTTACACTAGCAGGTGTAATTAACATTACCCCAGTATTACACTGGTCGCAGTGGCTTAGTGTGTTGGACTACTAAGCGAGGGGTCCAGGTTCGAATCCCGCAAAAACCCAAATTCCAACTCAGGGTTTTTTTCACTGCGCCACCTCTCGCGAACGTCTGACAAACATCCATCGGAGAGTATAACTGTCTTGAAAGAGTTTCTCAATTAGCCGTTTGGAATCGGCATAAAATTGTAGATCCCTTCCATTCGTTCCAAAAATGAAATCTCGCACAAAACGAATGGTTGCGAGAAGCTAGGCCCTGGGTCCCTACAGACCTGTTGCGCAAACTATTATTATTAATAGGGCTGTTAAACTGCTTGAACGGCTGTCCATCGCACAAAACAAGGGGCCCGACTTTAATTTCTATTGCAAAAGCAAAGAACGTAGCTGGTAGTCAAATATCCACAACTTCTACTTGTGGAGATTTCAATTTCATACTTCAAGATCACCTGCAATAAGCTCAGTCTGGTGTTTCGTTTGTATAGCAATCTAGTAGCGGCAGAAACTTACCTGTTTCGAAAAAAAAAAACAGTGAAACTGTGGAATAAAAAAACAAAACAAACGCAACAATATAAATAAACAAAACACCCACATGAATAGATACATAATATACTACATCAACATTGTTATATACATGTATACTGACTTTTGTTTCTTTTATTTTTATTTAAAAATGTTTTCTCTCTTGCGGTTCTCATCATTTCATTTATCTTAAATATTAAAAACTGGTTTGTTGTTAATGCACTTATTTTGTTGTTTATTACAGTTCTAAAAGTATGAAAAACTATATTTATTATTTATATATATATATATTCTTTAATTTTTTTTTTTTTTGTTTTCTTGTTGTTTTGTTTGTTTTTGTTTTAATTTTTGTCATTATCATCGAATACCAACTTATTTAAAATGCTTTGATCGGACGAGAGCTCGTCGAGCTCGGGATCGCCATACTCGAGGATGTTGAAGTCGTCGCCCATTTCGGCGGTGAGCGACTTGAGCAGCTCGTCGTCGTCATCGTCGCCATCCTCGATGCCCTTCAGTATATCACCAACTTCTTCGATGGCATGATCGTAGCTGGGCAGCTTGTCTAGGTCGGCCAGACAGTCGGCCGCCACAACGCTGGGCTCCATGATGCTTTTGACGGCGTCCACTTCGATTTTAATCGGCGTCAGACGTTCGGCGAGCGCTTCGCTTATCGTGCAGGCCATCTGTCGGCTGGCTTCCAATTTGGTGTCGGCAAAGATCTCCATATTTACATCGTCTACGACGGACTTGCGGTCCGACGAGAAGCTCTCCTCTTCGCTTTTGATTGTGTTTAGATCGGACAGAGTCATGTTGAGATCATCCAGGTGATCGTTTCGTGTATAGTCCGAGTTGTATTTGTGGCCGTCGGTAAGGTGGTTCATGTCGAGCACCTGCATGTTCACTTGGCCCGAAGGGTTCTGCAGCAGACGTTTCAGTTGTTCGTCGTTCTCTTTGATGGTCTTGATCTCCTGGTCGAAGCGCAGGATCTCTTGGTTGAAACTGTTGATTTCATCCGGCGTGCGGATGCTTGAATTTGGTAAGATGGTTTGGTTGGGCGGTACAGAGTATTTGTCGTCTGTAGCACAGAGATAGGCGGCGGCGGCGGCGGCGGCGGCGGCGGCGGTGGTGTTGTGATTCATGTTGAAACGATTTTCAACCGTAAGTGGGTATGATGGCGGGGCGCCTCGATTGTTGATGGTGCTGGTGCTGGTGGTGTTGGTGATGGTGCTATGGTTATGGTTATGGTTGTGGTTGTGGTTATGGTGATTGTACGATTTTTGTACGTGGTAGCTGTTCTTCTCCGGGTTCTGCTGCATTTTTTGTACTCTGACGTATGCTCTGTTGTCCTTCGCCTTTTGGAGGAAGGGACCTTTCTTGTCCGAGGGCAGGGAACGCCAACGCTTGAGAATTTGCTTGCAACGATCATTCCAGTTGGGGTACATCTGCTTGAGTTCCGGATGTTGCGTGTTGGCGTAAAGAACCGCAGAAATGGTGGCCGCTTTGCCGAGTTCTTCGTCTTTGCGCATCTTTTCGGCGGTCTTCTGTGTTCCACCGACACTAGAGCCACTGCCCGCACCGCCACCGCCAACTGTCAGCGATTCCAGTTGATGCACGTCGGGTTTTTTCGCAATAGGCACCGCGTTCTTGATGGACAAGTGCACATTGTTGTGCATCTGTTGAGGTCGGCTGGGCTCTGAGTAGATGTGCTTGGGCACCGTCTCGTGCAAGATGACCGTGTCCGCTGAATTGCTCGAATTGTTCATGTGCTCCGAATGATAGTAGCCATTCGTCTGCTGTCCTCCCATTGAGTGGCCGTTTGGAATCAGCTGTATATTTACGGGATCGCGGGTGTTCATGATTGGTGGCGTTGAAACCGTCGGTTGGCTCTGAAGCAGATTCTGTTGGAACGTGTGATGGACACTGGGCGATGCCGGCACAAACGAACTCGTCGCAATGGGACTTTGAAGTTTCTCCAACTCTCGTGCAATCGGCGATGGCTGGACAATGGTTGAAACCACTGGCTTACTGATGACTTGCTCGGGGGCACTGTATCCGTATGCCGGGCTGTACGCCGTCGGTCCGTTTTGCAACGGTTGCGGCGGTGGCGGCGGCGGCGGCTTTTGAATGAAGGGCATCACGTTCGCCTGCATACTCGTCGTGGGTAAGGCATTTGACGTAATCGTGGCACTGGGCAGACCGTTCTTCGCCACAGGTTTCGGCGGCGGTGGTGCGAGTTTCTCCTGAAAACTCTTCAGGTAGTTCATTTCCTCTGTTGAAAGTACGATTGCGCTGCCATCGGTAGCTGCCCCCAACCGATTATCATCATCGGACGATTCGGTCTCGGACAGCGACAACTTCTCAGATTCATGTAGAGATTTGCCAAAGAACGCTTCTTGCAGATATGACGGGTACAATTCGGTCAGCTTGTTTTTAGCTTTTTTCCGAACGGGCGCCTTTTTCTTTTTCTCCTTCTCCACCTCGCACGCCTGTATAGTTTCCTCGTCCAGCAGGTCGATACTAACGTCCTTTCTGACGGCGCGATTTTTCACACTAAATCCACCGATGCCCAGCTTGAGGAGATTCCGCTGTCGCTTCTTCTTCAAAACTGTAACACCCTGGTCATTGGTGAAGAAAGAAAAGCCCGTTGGCGGACTTATGGTGTCACCCAGCCACACCATTCCATCCTTGTATGTGTTGATTGGTTCGTCAACTGCCGCCTCCAGACGATTCTCCTCCCACGAATTGTCATTGGATGTACCAGCCACCACTGATTCGATTGCTGCCAGTATGGCCGAGTCTTTGTTCACTTGCTCATCGACGGCGTTTGCTCCGCGGAATTTGCGTTTCTTCTTAATCTCGGTCTGCAGTGATTTGATCAGCTGCAGGCCTTGTTCGCTCACATAGACACCGTCCATGTGGTGGGCCAGCTCCATCGAGATGTTCTTTACGTAGCTGATTCCGCCGTTCTCGTGAAGATCCTCCATCGAACTGTCGTATGACTTGATTGCGGCCGATGTGCTCGGCTGGTTCTTTAAGTGGAAAGGCACTGCGTCTCTGGGGCGACACATCTTGCACGTGTACTTGCTAAGATCGCATCGCTTCACTTCCTCCTCAGAGTTAATGGAGTCGCACTTGCAATGCAGCCATCGCTCGCATGCTGTGCACTGCATGATTATCTCACCCATCTCGTAAGTGATCGAACAAACGGCGCACGCGGTCTGGCTGGCGCAGGGGCCACACTCCGAGTAGCTGTTCTTCCACTGGCAGTTTTTGCCGGGCTCCTTGCGACCGCACGTCTGACAGACGGCACACCACTTGCATTTCCAGTTGCCGTGCGGCACAGCATCCAAAGGCGGGTCAATGCAGTATATGTGAAAGGATATGTCACACTCATCGCACAGAATCAGCAATGCGTCGTCGTCCTTCTTGCCACAGCCCTCGCATATGGTGCAATCGAGGCAGCGCCATCCGCGTGACAGAATCACCTTATTCAGCTTCACGTTCACACAGTACGGATGATAGCACTGGCCGCACTGTGCGCAGCAAATCAGCTGGCCTTCTTCGTCGGCGCCAATCGCACCGCACATGACACAGATATCCTGCGACAGGACAAACTGATCGTTCGCAGAACAAATCACTATCTTCTTGTCGATTCCGGACTCGTCGTTGCGCGAACCCATTCGATCTACCGTCGGAGACGTGGGGTTCTCGTAGAAACCGCCCATGCCTCGACCTTTGCCCTTGGACACGCGCTGTTTCCTTCCGCCAGTGATGTCGCCCAATTGTGACTTCTTTTGCAGGGAAAACTTTCCCTTGCCACGGTAGATGTCCTTAAGTCTCATCCGCTTCTTGGGCAGCTTCAGTATTGTCTCGAGCGATCTGCCGCGAATAGGTACCGGAAAGTTCTTGTCCAGCGAGTTGCCATCCGTGGAATCGAAGCTCTGCATACTGACTAACATGCTTTCGCCTTTGTAGGAGAGCTTCTTGCATAGCGCGCAGATGTAATCGTAGTCAGGGTTTGTCTCCTTCCGCAGGTGGTAGACAGATAGATCGGCTTCGGCGTCGCACGTATTGTGGACAAAGCGATTGCAACTGCAGCACTTGACCATCTCCTTGTGTGCCGCCGCCCGGTACGCCTTGTGGCAGATCGGACATGAGAATCCCTTATTTCGCTGCTGGTAACACGAGTCACAGACTGTGTAATTCGAATGCCAGCGGGAGGAGGCGCCTGCTCCCGGTGTCCTAGACCCACAGTCCGAGCATATGCGACAGTTGCGGCACTTCCAGCCCAGCTTGGGCACCGACGCGACAATCGGTCGCAGGCAATTCGAGTGGTACACCTTGTGGCACTGCTCACAAGCAATCAGCCGGTCCTCGACAATGTCGGTCTGCTTGCAAATCTGACAACGAATGCACGACGTGCACTGCCAGCCGGCGCGTGTGCCCGGCGTATCCTTCAGCCCGATGCATGTGGTGTGATAGTGATCGCCACAAATGCTGCACATCACGTGTTTGCTGATGTCCCCCATAAGGCTGCACGTCTGACACGACACGTTTCCATCCGTGTAGTTGACTGGAATCTGATACAAGTGATCCGTACAAAAGGTCACGAACGAGGACACAATCAGAAAGCACCCAGCCGCGGTTGCACACGGAAAGTGGTACATTTTCGCGCAGTTCATCTTGCAGGTCACACTCGCTCCGTAGTGCTGACAAAAGGAGCACTGTACCTTCAGGCTCTGCGCCACAATCACATCGACATTCTTCAGCATTCCGTCGCCGTCACAGACGATGCCCTGCGACCAGAGCGCACACATTTTATGTATGTAAAAGAAATTGGAGTCTTGCAGATTCCTCATGTTCAGCTGCTCCCTGTGGCCGATGACGTCCAGCTCGTTGATGTCGTCCGCATGGTGGTTGACCACACTTTTGAAGCTCGACACGTCCTTGGACACGGTTTGATTCGTCAGGTTGATCTTGATTTTCAACGTTGTGTCCGGCTCTGCAACTGGATGGTGTGATGTCAGATTTTCGCTAAACAAGTCAATCGGCAGCGACGACTCGAATCGCAACAGTTCGCCCTGGCCCAGCTGACTCTGTTCGCTTAGGTTGCACAGGCAACACAGTTTCCCCTCGTATTTGTGAGAAAAAGATGCACTCTCGCTAAGCGACTGCAAACTTTCCGAGCCGTCCGCATCGGATGGAGACGGATGACTGTGCGAGAGAAAGCGGCTCGCATGCATATGTTCATCGCTGAGATATCGCTTGACCAGCATCGATCGGTTGAAGTTCTTCCGCTTCAGCTGGGTGCGAACGGCTTTTTTATAGAAGAACCCCTGCACATCCTTTCGCGGACGGCCGGGCCCTCTTTTCGAAAGGTACGTAGAGAATTTGTTACGCTTCATTTTGCCGGGGCTTGCCGCAAACTCTAGATGCAGCTGATCTAGCTCTGGAGCAGGTTGGTCCTCTGACACGCACAGCACATCGTCGTCATTGATCATGGTGCTCGATGAGGTGCACGCGTTTAGCGGTGAAATGTCAATCGGGTCGGAGCCCAATAGCGGCGTCGACGACTGCTCTGAGATAAGTAGCTCCGTAGTTCTCTCCTCCTGCTCCATGGTCAGTTTTTCTATTTGACTTCGTTCGAAATTCTTAAATTCATCTAACCAAGCATCCGGATTCCGAATGCCGGATATTTTGCTACAAGTGCCCTTAGGCACATAAAATAATTGATTAAACGTTGCGCCCACCACGTTCAGGCTTAGCGGTTCCCTGTGAAGCTTCTCGATTAATTCATGCAAAATCGAAGCCGGTTATTGTGTCACAGACTTTTATGTGTGATTTAGGGTGCGTCTTCGACTGCAGGTTAATCCAACTACGCGGCGATGTTCTCTGAAATAACTTCACCTGTTTTGTGCTGACTCTCCATGGACATTTTCAAACGAATTCTATTTTCTAGAAGGTGGACAAGTTTTATTAACCAGTTTCATCATCCGAATGTACAACTTACCAAAGCGAAGATCGGTTTTGAACACACAAAAATCGGTAACAGCAGCACGGCGCTATGAGTGTTCAGCGTCAGGCTTTGATTCCATTAAATTTACAGCAAACTGAAATGGGAGACAGGATTGATTACAGAAGTTGAGAGGAGATTTTTCTTATTTGGTTTATTGATGTAGGGGAAGCGTTTTACAAATATGCGCGGTATATACGCTTAAAGGGCGCATAGAGACATGTGCGCTCGTGCAGCCCCACCCCCACATAGAGGAGCGCGTGCATCCGAGTGATTGGTTAATAAGTGAGCGGAAAAATGCTTCCCTGCGAGGTATCGATCAGTGTCGTTTGCACTTAACTCCACAAATACAACATTGTCATCTAGTAAAAGTAGGACCGAACAATGATGATGAGCTGACCAAACATAGCCACCCTCGGGTTCCTTAAGTCATTTTGTGTCAGTGGCTTGTCCCTAAAATAGGCTTGTACAAAATAAATGCATCTGTTTATAAGCGAGAAGATTAAACACTAGCAAGAGGTGATGGTCGCCTGCTTTCCACAGCTATCCGTTTGCAGCCCAAAGGCGGAAGTGTGTCTGCTCTGCGTATTCGGAGCGATAATGCTACGATGATGGATCAAAGAAAGTTAGATAAAATTCAAGCTAGGAACAAGGCCAATGACAAAAAGAACAATATTGGAAAAAGCTGCGAGATGAACAGTGTTTCCAGCCCTGTAAGATCCAAAAATTACAAGCCTTTCCCAAAACAAAGTACGACTACAAGAACCGAAACCAAACACCATATTTTCGGAGGAGAATATTCGAACATTGCGGCGCTACTAGCAGCGACTTATGGCACAACCCTGAAACGTTCCTTAACCGCAATAAACTAATTAGCTGTGTTACAAGCTGCTTGTACTTGTCTGTCTGCTTATTTTCTGTCTCGTGTCCACACTAAGATGTCCACGAACCAGACAGAGTGTGATGGAGAGCCTAAAGACTGACTGAGACTAAGCTCCAAGCTTTTCTTTCGCTCTTTTAGACTGAGAGTGCCTTTGTTTAGACAGGCCTGATAATTCCTTTAATGATTCTCAACAGTTCCTTGTTGTACCACCTCAACAAGACAAAACTCCCAGCATCGTTCGTTATACATATTTGGACTTGGAGTGAGATTGTGGATTAGAGGCGGGTTTTAGTTGCCCATGATCGCAGCGGCTATTGAGCCCTCCTCTAGTAAGAGTAGTTCACCCGTGACTCGTTTTCGGTTGGGTAGTGCTTTTCTTTAGATTTTCGGTATTATTTGGTATGCCACAGAATGGATTTGGCATTGGGAATTGAGGATCCCTTTCTAACTAGTTCATCTGCCTTTTCTTTACCCGTATACTGAATTTTTCAACATTGTTTCCGGTGTAGAGTATCACAAGGAGTGGAAGAAAATCACAAGCTGCTGGGAAAGGTTAAGTTGCAAGTAGGGTTAAGTTGAAAGAAAAGGTTAAGTTGCAAATAAGGTTACTCTTCTGGCAAGGTAAGTGGCAAGAAAAGATTAAGTTGCAAGTGAGGTTAAGTTGAAAGAAAGGGTTAAGTTGCAAGAAAAGTTAAGTTGAAAGTTAGGTTAAGTTGAAAGTAAGGTTACTCTTCCGGTAACAGATATGTTTACAATCTCTTACAAACATGAATTTCAGCAACAAAAATTTAACTGCTTGCATGCATAGGCGTGTTGTAGTGAGGAATGTTATGCATAAACGATCAAAACCACAATCCAAGAAACTTACGCTATCACAGTTTCTGGCGGCTCCAAAAACGGACAGTCACGGAAAATATTCCTCACAGCAGATGCCTCTGAGAGGCAACTATGTATATTGAGAAAACAGACCTTTTTTTTATTGCACATTACGTCTTATCAATTTGAATTGCAACAACTTCAACGAACTATTTATCGTTCCTATCGTGATCTTTCACGTTGGACGGAAGTGCAAATGCACTGCACCTACTTCTGTGTGGAAATCTAGTTCAGAGATTTATTAAACACTTTCTGATCGGAAATTACTTAGTTTTTATTGTTGTTACATTGTTATTTTTGACATCGGCCAACTTCAAGTGGCAAAGGGGACATTTTAGCAAACAACTCTTTGCAAAAGATGTCACATGCATATCAATTGTTTATTTTTCAAATTTGTTTAATGCTCCTCCAACTGACTGTCATATTAAAACGGTTACAATGTTGTAGCGCATGTAGGTACGTAAAAACAGTGAGCCCGTGGCCGGAGTAGGACTTGAGGCAGAATTTGTGGAGACATTTTCATGTGTTTGCGAGCAGACATTCAAGAGATGCGTCCTGAGCCGAACCGAGAAGGTTTGTAGGAGTGTTTTATTAAAAAAAAAACAGCAGTTGATAAACGCCGCTTTCCTTCTGTACCCAAAAGTGACAAGAACTCAACGAATGTGGATGTACGTGACTCCTGGAAGTGCCGATCAAAGGGATAAACCTGTATGAGCGATGAAGGAGACTTTGCTTGCACGCCATGCATCGCACTAGGATTTAAGTGCACTCCGTTCTATGAATAATCCTCAATGAAATCTTATGCAAGCAGATCTGCAAAGGGAACCCCACTTTAGGTGAGTTCTCATTGGTGCTAGTGCGCATACTCGCTGACATCAACAAAACCCGCCATAACCTAGATTTGACAGCTGAAATCAGAATAAGTATACATACCAAAGTTCGGCTGTTCTATAAATGCTCCCAAAACGCTTTACAGAATAGTCTAGCTATAGATGTAGAAGTAGATTCATTTTTGCTGTGCGCCTGCACCCTTCATATGACTAATAGGTAGGTATAGTAGATATTTCCTGCGTGATGTGGGCATTTCAGTTTCTATGCAACGATCAGGCCTAGCTCTGTGTGTTCAAATATAAAGACAATTCGAAAGCAGTTGTTTCTGCGGTGACAAACAAGTTCTAGACACAAAGGACCCACATTTTGGAACCCCGCGGTGCACTTCAGATCAATACACAAGGATCAGATCACGCTCGTAGTTCCCCCGAGTGCTTGAAAAATTTGCATAACTGCATTCAATAGTACAAACCAAAGAATAGTTGCTAAAATAGACTCAAACTCATTCGCAGTTCGAGGAGTACATTTTTATTGGAATTTCTGTCAGGACATCTGCGGAAATTCTATCCAACAAACTCATCAACAAATTACAAATGCGAACGTCACAATTTCCATTTATAAGATAAATTCTAGTTCTACCACCAATCAATCATGAACAAAAAAATGGCAGGGATTACTTTAAGCAACGTGACATTTCTGGAACGGACGCACTGCACATGCATACTATAGTTAGAGCAAAAATTTCACTAGCACAGGTTGCATTCGAATTGCACTTGAGCACTATCCCACGCGAAATACAAGTGTATAATTCATTTCAATACGATTTTCGGATAAATATTAAATCAAGTTTTCGTGCAACACCATAACCTGCCGCGCCAATAGGAGTAACATAATATTTGTGGACCCACGAGCGACATTAGCATAGAGGACTCTCCTACCTAGTTACTTAATTGCCAAACCAAATTTCAATTGGTTTTCGCTGCGTTCACTGTACCTCGCCGCAGTCTGTAAGTACTGCATATTGTGTTAGAAATATCACCAAAACGAATTCAATAATTACCTTTTGAAATAATCAAACAAATTTTGCCAGAAATTAGAAAAACAAAATGTATAACCGCTCGGAGGACGTCAATGAACTTCACACTGCAGCAGCATATTTAGCGACCGATTTATGAATTTTATGGCCCAGCAATGCACGTTTGAGACATTTATAAGTGAAACATAAGATTTTAAGTATTTGTTAGACGATCCGTAAGAGTAATTAAGTGAATTTTACAGTTTTTATTGGGCAAAAGCACTGAGATAAATATAAATAATGGACTACCCGTCCGACAATTTTTTCTATAAATTCAATGGTGCCAACGTTGGGAAAACACACTATTGACAAATATGTCATTCTATTTGAAGGTTGAAAGCCTGTGGAAAATGTAAACATGTACACGAAAAAATCGGTTTGTCTCGCTCTAGCGTCGATTATATATCACGTTTAAATGGGTGCGTTCAGTGTTATTTCACATGAAATACCAAGGTACAATACAAGAAACGAGGTATAGGTACCTACCTACTTACATATTTTTAAGAGCGATGCACAAATTGATTGTCTTGTGTTTTTCCCGATAAATGGATAATCAAGTATAAAGGTGGCATCGCAACTCATCCCCGGAAATTTCTTTCCCTGTACCCAGTTTCATCTACATCTCAATTCTACAACTACTGGACCCTTCGAGTTGAAGTCTATGGTATTTATGTGGTATTCGATTGGGCTTCTCCAGGGTTCTAACTTCAGGTTCCGCGTAAGCACAGATCGATCGAACGACATCATCTCGACGATACTTCTACTACAACCAAAAAACGATAATCGGCGAAACGATTGGACGATCATCGTTTTTGTTGCTTCACGTTTCCAATCCAATTCAAACGTCAAATTCCCATTCGATTGAACGATTGCTATTTTGCAGTCATTTCATCGTTTTTGGTGCATTTTTTCAGTCATTTAAAGGAAGAGACACTGTTTGTGCGTGTCTTCCTTTAAATGTGTTTTTATACTTCTCCCCGACCTAATTTAAACTGAACAAATGTACCAAAAACGATGAAACGATTGCAAAATAGCTGTCGTTCAATCGAATCGTTTCGACGAGGGAATTTGACGTTT
Organism: Cheilosia vernalis; assembly: GCA_949126925.1. Classification (NCBI taxonomy): domain Eukaryota; kingdom Metazoa; phylum Arthropoda; class Insecta; order Diptera; family Syrphidae; genus Cheilosia; species Cheilosia vernalis. The sequence continues at coordinate 13,504,146 of OX421358.1, forward strand.
GAGTTACTAATGTGAAGCAACAAAAAACGATGATAGTCCAATCGTTTCGACGATTATCGTTTCTTGGTTGTTACACGATGTAGAAGTATCGTCGAGATGATGTCGTTCGATCGTTTTGTGCTTACGCGATTAGAGCCCAGATAAAATCGTCACTTTGCTCTTTTTGTGTTAATATTCGTGCAATTCGAATTGATTTCCATTCACTGGTTAAATTTTTTATTAAAACTTTCGAAATGTCCGTCTCGATTGATTTCTAAATATTTATAATTAAATATTTTACAAAAGTACATTCACCCGATGCAAAGGCCTTTATTTCTTGTTGAAAAAAAACAAAATTCACGAAAACGTCAACAAACTCCACCAGTGCTGCCAAACTCAAACGCACTTGGATTGGTAAATCTGAGAAAATATGTAGATTCGCAAAAGGGCTCTGAGATCTGAAAAAGTTTACTTATTTTGCACCAAACGAACATAAAAATTGATCTGAGAGCAAAAAAAAGTGTTTTTTCTGTCCCAATGGAAAACGACATAAATCATTTCCAACCTATCTCGTTCCAGAATAAATATCGTTCAAATTTACACAATATTTACCTATTTATAGAAACCTTACCAGAATACTGAACATAATACTTGTTTGATGGTTACACCATCCACTATATTGACGTCGTCCATCTTGTTAACTTGATACGAATTACCTATGTGACAGAACAGCATGGTGTTGGCCTTCACTGAATTTTTTCTTGTCAAACAGAACGGCTTTCGGAACTGGTGTTCGGACAATACCTTTTTTATTTCATTTAGTTTACTAGTTACCTATTTCATATGGCATAAATGTTTTCAATCATCTGTTTGATTACCCACGATCTGCAATTATGGATATTTCGTCCATAATATCCAAGGTGATAATTTCTGGTCACCCATCTCTTTCTAATCGCGTGCAATAACTCCACTCAATTATGAGTGCACTTCGAGATTATAATTCTCAGAACAAACGGAGCTTACCTGAGAATTCACGAACATAGAAATAGAAAGCGGTTCATATCTCGACTAACCACTGCCGGAAATCACTGCATCCACCATTTCCTCTTTCGTTGAATTAATTCAAAAATTCAAAGTGAAACAGGCGGACAAGTTTTATTGATTGAAATGTTTTAATTCTTTCGTTTTAACTAGTAATTATTAATTAAATAAAAGGAACATCTGTTTTAATTTACAAAACTACTCATATACATATAGAACATTTAACTAACTCTCTTAAATACTAGTATACAGTGTTAGCTCCTAAATACAAAGTTCTCGCTTTCTCTCTCACACATTCGACTACACTACAGTAATATGCACAGTTGTTGAGTCCTCCTGATCCTGACCTACTACAGCGCCGAGTAGCTGTGCTCAAGAATTGATTTTCGTCAGCAGTGGTTGCGTCACGCCATTGCCGGCACCACCCATCACGCCATCCATTTCGTTGGAGTTGCATATGTTCTTCAGGTTCTTAACGTTGTTCGCCTTGACAATGTTGTTGAAGCTTAAACTATTATTACTGCTACTTGACTTGATTAGATTTAAATTAGATTTACTATTATTACAACTATTGTTATGGTGATTGTATCGCATGCTATTCTCTGCTGCCCGAGCAATGTCCGCCGCTGTCTTGGTCGAGTTTCGCCGTGCCATGTGGAAATTCGAGCGCGGAGAGTGCGCTGATGAAAGCAACAGCTCCCTGCGAGGACTGTGGTGCCTGTGATTGGTGTTTTTAGTTTTGATCGGCTTCATGTTTGACATTTCCCAGATGTGGCCATCACTGCTGTCGCCGTTCTGCCTCGGAGCTGAAGTGTGCTCGTAATCGTTGTGGTTGACGAGAGCGCCGTCGTAAAGCGTAAATCCTATTAAGCTATTTTGTTCATCAGTCTTCAGTGAGTCTACGACGCCAGAGCCGTTCAGCTTGGGCGAGGATGAGGAAATTTTGCGGTGCCTTCTGAGGGATGACGCCGGCGACACCGTGTACGGCGGAGGGAAATTCGAAATACTGCTTAGGAGGTCCTTTTTGTGGTTAATGTGGAAGCAACTGTCGTCTGGGGGCTCTTCGCCCTCCAGCCAGTAGGTGAGCATATCGCCTTTGCCCTTCATGTTCACGTAACCACGCTCGCGCATCACAAACGTACCGAACTCATCTAGACTGGTCTTGGTTTTGTGACTGATGTGGATTTTGAGGGCTTCCCCGTTGGACTCCATGCGCGAGGCTGTGTTTACCGTATCCCCAAAGAGGCAGTAACGAGGCATTTTTAGGCCAACAACTCCCGCCACACAGGCGCCAGTGTGAAGGCCGATACGCAGCCGCAATCGATCATCCGGTCTGTGGTGGATCTTGAAGCTGTGCACTGCCTGCAGTAGAGCCAGTGCGAGTCGGGCAATCTCACGCGCATGCTGATTGCCATTGCGAATCGGTAGCCCTGAGACGACCATATACGCGTCGCCAATTGTTTCCACTTTGTAGACGTCGAAATTCTCGACAATCGAGTCAAAGCAGGTGTAGAGATCATTGAGGAATTGCACCACCTGCATGGGTGTGCTCTCCGCCGAAATGGCCGTGAAGCCAACTATGTCGCTGAAGTAGATGGTGACCTGGTCGAAGGTCTCAGCGACAACTGGTTGGCCACTGATTAGCTGCGCTGCGACGCTCTGCGGCAGTAGTTGATAGAGAAGCTTCTCACATTTCTTCTTCTCCTCGTGGTAGTCTTTGGTGCGTTCTTCGACCAGCTCCTCCAGATTGTTGGCGTATTGTTCCATACGCTTGAGAAGATTGTCGACAATGTTTCCCGTTTCGTTGTCCCTGTAATGGAGACTACACTTTAGAAGCAGCCTTGAATAGGACTGGGGTAGACTTACTTGTTAATTTTTCGGATCGTTGTTTTGAGAAAGTTAAAATCGGGCCTTTCACATGGATCTTCGGCCCAACACTTCACCATCAAGCTGTTCATGTCGTCGTGTTTGTTGTCCGATATTTGGGGCCTAAACGGCTTTGAGAGATCATTGGGATGTGACTTGACCAGTTCGATGATTTCTGAAAAGAAGTAAAACGAATGATTAACATTTTTAAAGAACTTGTAAAATTAAAATACAATTCAATCCGACGAAAGTTGAAAGGACCAGTGGCAAGAGGATTGAAAATTATAGAAACCGAGGGCAGATAATTTGACAGAACAACCATCTAAGATGCCGAATGACGTTTGGTTTGAGGAGACTTCAAGCCAAAAAGAAAAACAATCTTCCAACAACTACTTTCGCTTTTTAACCCCCAACTTTCTTTATTCATTCAAATACAATAGAATCGATACAGCATTTTATTCTACATAAGCATATTAGTGCTGAATGGAAAGCAGCACACATCCACAAAGTCGTCCTCACACAGTTGCGCTCTTGAGCGACGCATTTCCTGCAGACGTTCCAAGTCCAGCAGCCATTGAATTCGTGAGCTTTCCCAGCCATATGCCTGTTTCAGCAACCCCCTAGCATTTCCAAAGATGACGTCCCGGTCAGACGGTGCACTCTTGCTGGAAACTGAGTAGAAACGCTCTTAACCTCAAAACGGGTCATCAAAATTAATCCCACCTACCTTTTTTCAGAAGCCTAAAGTAGTTCGTGGTCAGCTTGCCATTAACTAGGTACCGTTCAAGGCCCAAATCCCAGTTGACTCCACCCAAGAGTGATGGTTTGTGCATAAGCAGATTATAGATGGTAGGATTTTTGTACAGAAGAGTCTTGTTTGTGTTTTGAACCTTCACCAGCCTCCGATCTGTGGACTCCTTGGGAAGGGATACGAAATTCTGATTGCGCCCCAAGGAGTCGACATTAAAATTGAACGCTCGCATTGAAGTTGACGTCGATGTGGAACTTGTTAGAGAGCCGCGATTCCGTTGATTGTTTACTGTCACTGGACAGTTGGATATGGTTGGTGTTTCCAAGGGAGGCTTCAAGGCGTTGCCATGATTGTAAGCAGCGCGACGAGCCGATGTTCGGCGGCAGTTTTTCAATTGTCTTTTGCGGGTTTCCATGTCGTGATTTCAATATTGATGAAGTTTTCTTTTCTTTGCTCTTTGTTAGTATTTATATATACGAAGGAGACATAATGTCACAGCCTTCGAAATAAAAGCGGACTTGAAAGCGAAAATATCCTTGTGTTGTCGATAAGGAAGGTTCTACGAACAGAAATGTCGATTTTTGATTTGAACCGTTTTCCTAGACCAGAAATTTTGTTTGAATTTAAAAAAAATTCGTCTGAGATTGAAAATTATAAATTCACTGAGTTTGCGGGACAGTGGACAGGTGGATTTAAGTGCGAAATGAGTCAATTTTAGGGAAGCCATTGCCTTTTTACTTCGTTGGTTGTTGAAGGGGTCTTGACGCTTAAACTGGCGAAAAATATTCAAACAATGGGAATATGGAATCTTGTCAACGACAAATAAGACTTGCTTTTCCGAGCTGTGACGTAATTGCATCTACTTTTTAATAAAATACAAATATTTTCATACGACTCTTTCGCCTTTCAGGCAAAACTCTAGCTGTCTTCAATCGAAGGTCACCTAGTGCATCTAAAAGATTTTTTGTGACGATTTTAAACTTATGATGGATAGGTCTGTTCCCTCTTCCCTTACTTTTGTAGTAAGAATGGAAAAGACAATTAAAATGGCAGTGGTGGGGATAAATTCACTCACAGAGAGAGACACTTACGAAAAAGTTAGGGAACGCTTTTGTAGTAAACTATGAAAAATTACAGATATGACAGATAAATAATTCCATAAATTGCAGTTGAAAGAAAAGTCAAAAATGTCTGATAAAACGAGAAGAATTATTTAATTTATTACCAATATTAGTTGATTCATCTAGTGATGAACTTCTTTTTGATGAATCCGAATATGTGGAAGAGTTTGTACTGAGTGAACTACAAGCATTCGAGAAGAGGAAAACAACCAATTAGTTTTTTGTTCTTCGTTTTCGACCCGAGAGTCGTGGAAAATTTGTTCCTCGTTTTCCGACTCTGAGACCGTGACTTCCTCAAAATCTTCTCCCTGACTCTGCATAAGCATAACCTCCTGTGATATTTTTTGATCTCTGTATTGTGGATCTTAAAGTAAAGCACGAAATGATTTTTATTTCATATGCTCTAATGTCTACTTATCATTTTCAATTCCGCCGGTTGATACCATTTTAATAGAACGCAAGAAATAAAAAACAAATGCAATCCAATGTCGAATATGACAAGAAATTTCAAATCAGCTGTTATTTGTTTGGTGACTGACAGGGACAGCCCTTCAAATTTCTTACACCAAGAAATTTGTTGAGTAAAAATTCGTAAGATACTCAGTGGAGGGGTAATATCTTGCTCTCTCGACGACGCTCTCTTTTACGAACTTTTCGAGTTAAGGAACGGCATTGAGTAAAAATTCGTAAGAATTCGTAAAAATTCGTAAGATTTAAAAGTAAAGGAACAGACCTATTATGTGATAAAAAAGGTGATATAATTGTGGTTGGTGACGTAAATATTAATTGGCTATTTACCTACGTCAGAAACATACAGGAAAGAAATGAGAAGAATTATAAAGGATAACACTTGCTTCCAAATGGTAAGTAAACCAACTAGAATAACTAAGGACACTAGAAGTTTATTGGACTATGTTGTTACAAATAACAGATCGTTTAATGTTAAAATAGAACCGGACTTGAAAATAAGCGACCACGAAACGATTTCTATAGTGTTAAGTACCAAAAAGAAAATAGCGATTGAAAGAGACAAAAAGGTTCAAGTGCTTAAATATAATAAAAACGCATATAAAAATGAGCTCCAACAAAGTGAAATTAGTGCAATAAACTGCATGGACGATATCAATATGTGCAATATTTTTGTTAGAGAATTGAATGCTACCACTGCTAAATTTGTTGTGAATAGGAAACAAAGACATAACGAAAACAAATGGTTCAATGGATATCTACGCAACTTGAAACAAGACAAAATCAACAAGCATGCAAAAGCAGTTATAGGAAATTTGTTAGAGGACTGGAATGAATACAGGGTAGCAAGAAATAGGTATTCGCAAGAAATCGAAAAAGCAAAAAATCGATTTCTTCAATTGACAGTCGATGGATCAACAAATCAAAAGGAGATGTGGCGAAATTTAAAAAAACTAGTTTTAAAAAAAGAAGTAGGTGTGATATCGTATGTTGATTTTAACAATGAAGAGATAAATGATAGTAAGATAATTGTGGACAAATTTAATAAGTTTTTCGTGGACAGTATAGTTGATATAAATGAATCTATCCCCTTTAAAGCGTTCGTTAATTTAGTAAATGAAACAAGCCATAAATTCACCTTCTGTGATATTACTACCCAAGATATACGATCAGTGCTTAAAAAAATGAAAAACAAAAGAGACTCTAATATGTTGTATCCTAAAATATTTTTGGACAACCTTGAAATGATATGTTCAGTGTTAAAAAAAATTATAAACAAATCATTTGCCGAGGGTATTTTTCCGGAATCATGGAAGGAGTCTACTGTAACTCCTGTCGCTAAAGTTGTTAACACAAAAAACTGCAATGAGTTTCGACCGGTTAATTCTCTACCATTATATGAAAAAGTTTTCGAGAAAATAGTGTTTCAACAAATAGAAGATTACTTTGAAGGGCACGATTTTATAATAGAAGCCCAATCCAGTTTTAGAAAAGGGCACTCATGTGAAAGTGCATTAAACTTTGTGTTGGCAAACTGGAAGGAGTGCATATCTAAAAAAAAAATCATATACAGTGTTTTCATAGATTTAAGGAGAGCTTTCGAAACTATTGACAAAAGCATTCTTCTACAAAAGTTAAAAAAATATGGTGTCATCGGAAAAGAACTGAAATGGTTCGAATCTTATTTGCTTATTCGTAGTCAGAAAGTAAAAGTTAACGGTATTCTATCGAAATCGAAAGAAGTGGAATTTGGTGTACCTCAAGGATCAGTTCTGGGTGTAATCTTATTCCTCATTTATATTAATGATATGGAGCGAGTGCTGAAGCATTGTCAACTTGTTCTTTTTGCGGACGATGCCCTGCTTTTCATCGAGGGAGACGATGTTGAAGATTGCCATCAGAAAATTCAAGAAGATATAAATAGTTTACATAAGTGGCTTTGCCAAAACAGATTAAAAGTAAATGTTAATAAAACTAAATGTATGATACTAAATAACAGATCTTATTTTAATGTTAATCTTACGATAGAAAATGAAATTATTGAAAAAGTTGAGGATATTAAATATCCTGGTATAATAATTGACTCTAAGCTAGACTTTCAAAGAAATGTTGAGTACCTGTGTAAAAAAATTGCAAAAAAAATTGGATTCATGAAAAGAATAAGGAATCAGATAACGATTACAACCGCAATAAAAATTTATAATGTTATTGTAAAGCCTCATTTTGAGTATTGTTCAACTGTTCTGTTTTTGTGTAATGAAAGTCAATTAGTTAGGTTACAAATGTTGCAAAATAAAGCAATGAGAAATATCTTAAAGTGTAGTATGTAGGTATAGGGTAAAGGTGTCAACAGTGGATCATTTTTTACTTCTTTCGCCGTAGAGCTCGCATTTATAGTAGTATAGCTATTAATTTTTTTCCACAGCTTTTTCAATGTTTTATCCTCATTTTAATCATAAGAACTCGAAGCTTTATTTATGCTGAGATAATCAAAATTTTTTTTTTTAAATTACCCTTCGCATGTGATCCACTGTGTACAGTGGGTGTACACAGTGAATCAGTGCATGGTACACAGTGAAACAGGGATATTTAAAATCAATTTATTCAGTAAAAACACAAGTTTTTTTCATAACATATGTAGGAAAATAAAAACTCTTCAAATATAATATAAAAATAAATAAAAAAAACTTAACAGTTGCTAAAAATTATTGCTATAAGCTTCTATCGAACATCCGTACTTGAAAAATTAACATGGAATGCAAAATTTTGAAGCATCGAAGGATTTACTGTGTAACACTTCCAACTGATTCACTGTGTACACTGCTCTCATTTCACAAAAACATGTTAATAATTTATAAAATATTTCACCAAAGTAATCCAATCGAAAAGAATTGGCAAGGATATATAAGCAAAACTACAAATAATATACTCAAATGAAGTTACAATACACACTTTTTAAATAAGATACAAAATAAAACAGAAAAAAAAATTACTTACCTATGCAGAAAACACAAATACACGAGTATAGCCATCTCCGACATCGCAATCGCGCAGACTGATAGTCTGTTGCGAGGGGAAGTGAAAATGTGTTCTTTTCTCTTTTTCAGATTTATTTTAAAATAAAAAGAGACGTTATGAGAGCAAGTTATTCACTGTGTACTCTGATTCACTGTTGGCACCTTTACCCTACGTCAATCGTTTCTATGTTAAATATGTTGAGATGGCTATCTGTTAAACAAAGAGTCGTAATGCAATGCCAAAATATTTAACAAAATATGTTCGATATATACGAGAAGTTCAGCCTTACAGGCTAAGAAATATGAATGATTTAAGGTTACCAAATTTTTTGAAAGCAAGAGCACAGAACTCTCATTTATAAAGGTTTCAAATTGTATAACGAATTGCCAGAAAATGTTAAGGAATTAAATAATTCAAAAGCTTTTAAAAAAGGTGTTGTGGAATTTGTAAAATCTAATATATAGAACAACAGTTATGTAAATAATGTAAGAATGGATATAAATAATAGCTTTCAAAGCTAATATTAAATAAAGATTATTATTATATTTAAATCGATCGCGATCGCTCAAAATCTATACCTACACGTTTTAATCAAAATTGACAGAAAATGAGAAAATTAGCAAAATAACGAGTAACGATAACGTAACGACCGACTAGTTCCTCTCTTGGATCGAAAGAGCTCAGAGAATTTCAACCGGCAAGCAGAGATGGCAGAGTAGTTTACATGAGGTAAACTACTCAATTAACTACGCGCAGCAAATCGAGTAAACTTAACGCTTAATTTGTTTCATTTGCTACCTACAATCGTCGTTACATGTTTTATGTACTTAGAGTTAAATTTCAATAGAAAATAAAGCGAAACAGATTTAGAATTATTCAGTTTATCAGATTGACGGTTGGATCTGAAAACGCCTAACTACATTTCGACAGATGGCGCTACATTTACAACATTTGTCTACGTTAACTACTTAACTACCTCCGTTACGTAGCAGACGTAACAAATGTAGTTATGCAGGAACTGATAAATTTATGTAAAATGCACAATGTTGTCAAGAAACAAATTCAAAATGCGTCATAAGAATAAATTGCACAGAAAAGTAAAATCTGTGTGAAAGTTCGGTTCTGGTCGAATGATTCAAAAAGGTAAGTTATATATTTATTTGTGACATGGATTAGATGTCAAGATGAAAGTGGCTCAAAGTAGCTCAAAGTCTATCCGCGTACTTTTGAATGAACGTGCTATCAGCTCTCTGAGCGAGCTTCGCAAAATTTGTTGAGTTTAACAGATTTTTAGTGTTTAGCTCGGTAAAGTGTAGGTACGCTAATAGACCTTTTGTTTTGTTCTTGGGTTTATATTCTTTTCAATTGCAGTTCCTGGTATAGATGGCGCCCACGAAACGCCAGAATTTCACTACATTTTGCAAGAAAATTCTGTTGTAACAAATGCTTGTGCCCGCGCCTTAAAAAGAAACATTTCTTAGAAGTTTTGGCTTGAAATCTCTCCATTTCATGAGAAGTACCTGTGACCTGTTTTCTTATGTCGTTTTCCATTGGGCAAAAAGAAGCGTCCGGGAGAGTCCGGAATCGAAAATATTGTTACATTCAGGGTGGGATTCGTAAAGATAAAACACTATTCCGTTAAACTTCTTTAATAAAATTCACTTTTATTACACTTTTATCGACTATTCTAATATTTCACTTATTAAGTACCAGAACAATATTACGTAAACAATTCTTCAACGTTTCAAACCAATCACTTAATTTACTCTATTACTTTTCACTTATTTATCTTCACAAACTATTACTATCTCGAACTTTAACCAATCACTGTTATAAATCAACTGTCTCGCCCTCTTCTAAAAGCTGTCCTTTTATACCCGCTCCGCCATCTGACGAGAACTTTCTAGCTAATTCTAATTGGTTCTAGAATAAGGTTCAGTGGTGACAGATTCCAGTCTCGAATTGGAAGTGACACTTGAGTGGAGCTCGTTTTGTGACTAAGGCCTGGTTTCACCAAACTGTGACTAAGGGATTGTTTCACCATTTAGGTTACACGATACCTTCCACGCCACAATATCACTTCTGTTTTGAAACCGTTCCATTGGCACAAAAAATACTCTTCTGGTGATTCTGAGGAGAGAAATTAGCTTCTCGATTTTAAGTCAGAATCCGCTCAAGAAGCACTCACACAAGTCCAGTTGGTGTATTTTATACAAGTCAGCTGACAGCTGCCGTAGATTATTTTTTGGCATTTCACCAATACTTTTGTGGATTCAATCAGAAGCAGTTTTCTTGTTCCATTGGACTACAGAATGAGTGGATCCCCGAGTGAAACCAATGGAAAACGACATTACAAAAAGTTTGAGAAATGCCATTTTGACATCTGTTTCTTTTTAATTGCAGCCTACTAAATAAGTTGGAATTTAATTTTCAATTACAACTTCTTCCTCCGACATCGTTCCGGACGAAAATAAATAGAAATTTACCTACTTGTCAAACTGTTGAGCTGTCACGTTGGCAGTTTTCAATTTTCAGTAATAGGCTTTTCAAATCAAGCCGAAAACTCGTCGATGCATTCACACCTACCACCAACTAGTTTCCGTTTGACGTTTCACTCAGCTGTGAGACACTAGAGACTAGTCGTTAAACCTCTACTTCTATTTGGATGTTTTTGGTTACAAATTTCGGTCAGCCATTTTACTGGATTTGCTGAATATTGCAAAAGGTGTGTTTATTTCAACAACCCAACGATTGGAAGTAGTTTTCGTGGTAAACGAGTTTAAACGACTCGTTTTGAAAACTGAAATATGTATGGGGAAACTTCTGTGTTCGTAGAGTGTTTTCGCGAAACGGCGAAAGCCCGGTTTTCGGCTTGGTGTGAAAAGCCTATAAGTCGAAATTCGGCGAGTAGAAAAAGAGGAGAAATGGGTTTCTCTCTCATTTTTTGAAATTTTCTAAGTGCTACGTGATCGCATTCGCACAGTTTCTTAGCAAAATTTTAAATAATAATTTTACGTTAGCACAAAAGTACCCGAACGAACCTAATGTCAAATTTAAAATGGTAACCAATTCCAATCGCCTAGAACCATAAAACGCGACCTGTATTACTCGGCACCGAGTTCGCTCCCGTTAGTAAAGTTCTTAGCATTTTTATTGCAAGTTATTTAAGTTAAATTGAATGCCAAATCGCAAAACGAATTAAGTGACACATTGATAAACTGAACTGTCACACTGCATTCAATTATAACGCCAATTCCCTTTCCATTTAAATCGATCAAAAAGAAACTAGGTAGGTAGGTACATTACATTCATTTCACTTTGGCGTTAAAAAACAAAAGTCGCTAAAAGAAAACAGATGAACCCCAATCGTTGCGGCAGGCAACCGAACCGAGGCGAAAGGAGAATCAATCGCAGACGTCACCACACAGACAAGAACACTTTCGTTCTCCACAACTCTATGAACAAACAAAAGTTTTCAGCTTATAACTTTTTGATTCCCCCGGACGTTGTAGTCGCTTCCACACACAAGTTCATTTCCTCATCTAGGATAACCTACAAAGTATGGGAAAAGTTAAAAAAAAAAAAATTTGGGGGAGAAACCACAACAGCTTATGCTACTTCCTTTGGAATACAAAAACATCGTATGCATCAAGCTTACCCTGAGGTGATTTATCAGCCGTCGTGCCCAAGTAGAATGGTCCCTGTCGGGTGGTAATTTCATGCACTATGATACCGAATGAGTACACGTCTCCCTTTTGTGTGCCCTCGGGTGGTTTATTTTCTAATCTCAGTAGTTCTGGAGCTGTCCACAAGAGATCTAAAAAAAAAAAACATACATTTATATAGATAACCCATCTTTGCAGTTGCAAAGAAAGTAAAAAGGCAAACTTACTGCTCCAATAAGCGTAACTGTTGCAGTTTTCGACGTCGTCCTCGATGGGCTTCTTCCTCAGCGAATGAAGGCCAAAGTCGGTGATTTTCAACACAAATCTCGAGTCCACCACGCAATTGGATGACTTGAGATTGCCATGCGATTTGATGTCGGAGTTGTGCAGGAAGTGCATTCCGCGTACAATGTCATGCATCAGGGACATTTTGAACATCAAATCCAATTGGTATTGTTGATCATCCTCCAGTATGTCCCGCAGGGAACCCTTTGGACAGTATTCCGTGAGGAGGAAGCTCCTAGATGAATCCAAGCAAGCACCAAAGAATTTCACCAAATGGTCGTGCTGTAGGTCCTTCATTCGCTTCAGCTCCAACATCAGTGACCTATTCAGGTTGACACTCATGCTGTCGATTTTCTTTATAGCCACCCTGCATCCTTTATAGGTGCCAACCGGGATGAATATCTGTCGATCGCCACACAGTGAGCCCATATCCTCGGACATAAGTGTCATTTGACTATTTTGTTTGACCAGCGAATGGAATGAACCGCGGAAACAGCGACCACCTGAATCGTGCCACATCACGTCATCGACGGACACCCTCCACGTCATTGAGTTTATCTCTGCCTCGGACTTGTAATGTCGATAGCCAAGGACAAAGAATATCACCATAACCACCACCAAAAAGCCAAGCACCGTTGATAAAATAGCATAACCCGGCAGAGCTGAAACATAAGGGATATTTTTTTTTGGCATTAATTCACCACGCGTTGGTCGCATATACACTTACAATTGTCCGGACACAATGAGCCGTCATAACCACATTCGGGCTTATCGGGCGGTGGCTCCAGTCGATCTGCCGCCCAATGGATGGCCTTGCCTTCGACATACTCCAACCGGTTGTACATGAAGTGTGCGACAATTTCAAATCGTCCAGTCAAAGGATTCATGTCCAAGAGAGAATACGCCGAGATGCGGTCACCGTTGGAGTCGATTGTCACGTTGCCGGTGATGCCGGAAAAACTTCGATTCCACATGCGGCGCACCATGTCCGTGCCATTGATGGGACGTGTCAGGATGCTGGGGTCCTCTCGTATGCTCTCGTTAAGTGCATTTGCATATAGTAGAACGCCATCGTAAAAGGATGTCACGAATGTGGACAGCGGTTCGTTATCGCGGAATGTGTAGTTGTACTTGGCAGCAGCGATGCTCTTAATCTGAAAGGAAGAACAGGGAATCCATCTAATTAACTAATTCGTAATTTTATGCGCCTTAGTTTGTTTTAGTTAGAAATTCATATCCTGAGGATTTGGTGAGATGTTTGCTGCGGCTAAATAGACTACTGATAGTGGTGAATGGAAACCAGTGCTACCATGTTCTTAGAAGTGAGTTTGATTATCATATGAGTCCTCAATCATACAGAATTTGGAAAAGCATTGTGAGGTGTTCATAACTAGTAAATAATAATACCTCGATTTATTACACAATAAATGATTATATTGGGCATAATACGAGTACCTATGTATATGCGGGCGGTGTGCAAACTGGGGTAACCACAGCACTTGATTAAGTTTTTGAGCACCTGGTGTTTTTGGCTCATATTTTAAGTCTCTCAAAATGTCGTAAGTGCCCCCTAACTCATATGTAACTAAGCTCAGTTTAAGAAGTAACTCATTAATTAAACATTAATAAGGAACATAGCGAGAATGTGGAGGCGTTTTGTTAACTGCTGACAATCAAATTTTTGGGCGTTTTTCTTTCCATTTGAAAATATTATTGGAAATGCAGAATTATGTTTCTTTGGATGGTCCAAACAATTTGGACAACGTCTAAATAATATCTGCACTGCGGATACTACCAGTTAGAAAGATTTAAAAGCCAGCTTTTATAGATGGCAGCTATAGCCATACGTAAAACAAGACCATAAAATGTGGTTTTGCTTTTTTGGATGACTTAAGACTTAAAATTTTCCCCAAATTTTGTCGCTTAATCTTATTTATTTAAATTGTAACCGATTTAAGGAAAAATACGCAAAATTTTCCAACAAATGAGAATTTTTCCGTAGTTTCTTTCGAAAACTCAATTTACTTAAGATCTATCTAAATAAAAGCGAATGAAGTCCGTGTGTGCGCGCTTAACTCAAGAGAGGGTCTTTCGTTTTTCACGATTTTGGGCTGGATGAGTTCGTTTTGGCCCAAGGAAGGACATAGGCTGCTTTTTGTCGCGAAAACAAAACTTTAAGGGAATGAAATAGGGGATGAAAGTTTGTATGGGGAAACACATTAAAAAAAAAAATAAACGGAATAAAAAAACAAGGAGTGTGACTTCAAATACAACAATCATTATAATTTTTGAAAACAATATTATTGAACGATTTCGGTGCTTCAAAGTCGTATGCTTCCAGTGAAAAGGTCACACCTTTCACGTCGCATTCGTAATGCACGACGTATGGCGAGGGTGCGCATGCTGTTTTTAGATTCTGCATTTGTTCGAAAACAGATAACGCTCCACGTCCTTTCACATTTGTTGACGATTCTTAAAACTAAAAAAGGTGGAGTGGTGAATCCACTTGCCATTGTGAAATTAACGAATTGTTTTTGATTTCATTTCGGTACAATTTAAAATTGAAAGTTGGACCAGCTATAATTTTATTGCGCAACCGCAATCCACCGAAACTTTGTAACGGAAAGCGTTAAAAAAAATGTATAAGTAATCCAAAGTCATTCAAGCGACGATTTTAAGGGGAAAATTCGAAGGCGAAGATTTTAGGTTTGTTCCTTTGCTTTTACATTAAGAATGGAAAAGGATGAAGTATATGCACGTGTATGCCAAATAGAATGAGAAATTTCAAATAACGTGGTTTATAGGTATATTAAGCTAAGATTAGACTGTATGCCAATTATGCATATGAATGCCAAAAGGCAAATGACCAGATTAGCTGTCAAATGACCAAAATGCCACAATTATCAAAACTCTATATTAGACTATATGACCAAAATTACCAATACGGTCATATTTGCCTCGATGGTCATTTAAGGAATTTGTTATTTATAACCCAGTCTTGTAGAAGGGTAATGCTGTAGAGAAAAACAAATCAAAAAAGTTGAAGTTGGAAATTTATTAGTAGCACAAATAGAAAGCAAACAATTTCTACACAAACAAAATTTCACAACTACATACTACATACTTGTTCCATCAAAAATAAAAAATGCCAGCAATGCCATAATGAAATTTCCAGAAATTGCATATGGGCATATAGGGCTTAATGCTGGCATTCGTGCTTATTGTCCCATTACACTATATGCTATTTGGGCATTTTTATCTGTCAAAATCAGCCTGGTCATGTGTGGCATTCAGGTCATTAGAGCATATGAGATATGCCCATTACACTGTAGGACCATATTTTGACAGGAGAACTGTCAGAAATTGGCATTTTATGACCACTTGGCATACAGTCTAATCTTACCTTTAGTTTAACTTTTGAATTATGAACTTGAACTGACCGAATTACATTAAGCATGCTATTATTTTCATTGCATAAACGAGTTTGGGCGGAATGAAGTTCGTCGGGTTAGCTAGTGTTTACTAGAAATGACTATGCCAGTATTATGTAGCCTTAACTAGGCACTCACAAAGGGACAATGGGACGTATGAATAAAATGTAGCATTTGCTTTTTATAAAAGGTTGTAGTAACGTAAAAGTTATTGGATTATTCTAACAATTGTTACGTTTTATTCGGCTTTTCAAACATATCAAAACTTGGAGGTAACTATAATCAGTTCGAATACGAAACATAACAGCCTTTTGACATTCTTTTGAATGAAAGAAATTTCTACGTTTTATTCATACCATCCGTAACAGCCGAGAGTGATGACAATTTCCATTTTAATTAAAAAGTATCAAATGTCTGATAAACGTCGTAGATTTTGTGCGAAAATAAAGGAAAAATATTGTGTGCTTGACTTTAAAATAAAGCATTTGCAAAATGTTTGGACTCTGGTCAAATTTTAAAATTATTGTTTATTTGTTCGCATTTAGGAACTGCGAAATAATTTAAAAAAAATTCCAGGTTGAAATGAAACGCTGTAATTGAAAACAACTTCCGAGCGAAAAATTAAAATGTGCGTTCGTTCCTTAAAATTAAAAAAGTGACTCCGTTTAGTTGAAGAGATGTAGTAGAGAATGATAGAAAGAAACAAAACTAGTACATTTCGCAAGTAAATTACTCGGTACTGCATCATCGAACAATTATCATAGATTTTGCGTATGATAATGAATTCCTATCATACATAATACACGACCTGAAATTATCATACATGTAGCATATATATCATACGGTTGGCAGCAGTGATGGAAACTAATAGCACCAATGAAAGGGCGTTCAAGATTAATAAAAGCTGCGCACATCTGATTGTTGAATAAGGTGGGGAGTTTGTTAATGTCGTTTTCGATTTGGCTTTTCAGATTTTGATCTGAGATTTCAGATTTCTGCTGCCAAAACGAACATGAAATCTGAATTATATTGGTATGTGTGTGTATTGAGTTGGCGGCAAAATAAAACATTTTTGCACTTGCACTCGAAATCCATTTCAATTGATTTTCAAACATTTATAGTACTGCATTTCGAAATAATTTAATATAAAAACTCGATCCCATATGCGTAAAATAAATAATTCAGTTAAAAAAGCAACCCTTCCAACGATAAACAATTCGTAATCATTGGTGTTAAGCCTGAACTACATCGAAACAAAAGTGGGAAAAAGTACAAAAAAGTGGAAAAAATCGGATGTCCTACTTCATCCCATAGTACACTCTGTATACTTTTGTCTCAATTTAAAATTTGCACTTTGTGGAAAGCTCGAGCATGTTCCAGCTTTCACTTTTCTAAAGTTCTGCAAACAAATACACTCAAGGAATTCATTATCGATTTGCCGGTAGATCACGTTCCCATCATATAATTCCTGTCAGATTCGAAGGCAAAAGCTCTTTTTGCTCTTCACTCGGCTAAATTTGTTTATAATTGCTCTGGAAATTTGAAATGTAAACAGAAAAAGCTCTGAGGTTCCTTAGTTCAGATTTTGCTCATAGATGTCATGTAAATATGCGTGTGTTTTCAATGAATTTCGAGCTTTTCACTTTTTTGTACTTTTTCCCACTTTTGTTTCGATGTAGTTCAGGCTTTAGTGAAAGTATGTGTAAAATCTGAGGAAAAATTGAGATTTCTCAAAAGTGATCTGAGATCAAAAAAAAGATTGATTTTTGTGGCAAATCGAACATGAAAAGCAATCTCGATCAAAAAAAAAATTGATCTTTTGCCAAATCGAAAACGACATAAGTGTCTTAAGAAGCGTCTCGTATCCATGTCAAACTGTTTATCAGTTGTGAGCCAAATCGCTTTAAACTGGTATTTAGCTTTTTAACCACGGCGAACTTTTCAAAAATGTCAAACATTTTGACTACAAGTAAGAAAAAAAATCCCTTTAGTGTAAACCTGGCTCAAGGCAACAACACTAACAGTTTTAACAGATAACAGGAAACAGATTCCATTCGCAGTTGACACCTGGTTGACACTTCTTGACGAAAATAGGTATATTGCATCGACGGATACGTCGGCGCTGCACAAATATTTTTTTTATAGAAAACGTAATGCTTCACGCAGAAAAATCACTTAATTAAAGTCAACCAACTTTCGGTTAAAAACTACCAGGTGATACTGTTATTATGGCCAAAGAGGATCTATAACTAGAGAGCCAACTTCACTTGCCCCTAACCGATTATCCCCTCAATTTTTGAATGACAGCCCTCTCTCGCGCGCTCTTATTTTTCCTGTCTGTGAATACGTGTAATTAATGGCCGCCGGGTGGCACTTTTTCAATAACAAACAATTTGTAAATGAATTTATAACAATAATTGTAAAAGGAAAATATGTTGAGTATGGTTTTTTAGATAGCTTTACTTGTGCTCTATCCATTTTAGGTGCCAAAAAATGTTCATCCATTCACATTTCAGGTTTTTTTTAGTTTTCTTTACATGAAAAATATTTTTGACAGCAAAATTCATGCAGCTGCCTTTTGGAGTTGTTCCAAAAATAGGTTATTACCATGCAAGTTAAACCCAAGTTTTCACTACAGCAAAAGTGATTTATGTGGTATTGGTATTCGATTGGGCGCTCTCAGAGCACTTTTTTTGCTCTCAGAGCAATTTTTATGTTCGTTTGGTACAGGAAAATGCAATCTTTTTCTGATTTCAGAGCACTTTTGCGAATCTAGATATTTTCTCAGATCTACCAATACAAGTGCCATTGAGTTTGACAACTGATGGAGTTTGTTTACATTTTTATGGAATTTTTTCTACAGCAAAGAAAGGCGTTGCATCGGGTGAATCTATTTTTCTAAATTATTTATGTATTAATATTTAGAAATCAATCGGTACGGATATTTCTTATGTTTTAATACAAAATTTAAGTAGTGAATAAAAATCGCTTAGAAAATTGTCCAAGACTACACATATTCAAATCGCACAAATATCAACACAAAAATGAGCAAGTGACGTTTTTATGTTCGATTAGGCACACGAAATCTGAAATCTGAAGGCAAATCTGATGAAGCCCAAACGAATACCACATCAGTTTTAAATATTCCTAAACATTGCATAAATTTCTATTACTTGGTGGGTATTTTCAACTTCTTTTTTTTAGCACCATTTTTGTACAAAATCAAAATGTGATTAGGAATTCTGTGGTTTAATTAGAGTGAATACTGAAATATGTTGTTGTTACTTAGGAACAGAAAAATGATAATTTATGAAAAAGATATTCTCGGATATAATAATGATTAGGTAAAGATTAAAATCCTAACAAAAACACAATATAATGTGGTGTTTAATTGGATTATTCTATCGAACGTATCAATCCAAATGGATTTGTTAATTTTAAGTTCTTGTGTGTTCCATTCGTGTTTATAGATATTCTTTTGTAAATTTTATAATGTTGTATTTTAAAATGTCCACTGATGTTTTTGTAAGTCCCTCTTAATTATTAATTAACAAAAACAAGTACACTTGTGTGTGTTTTTGAAATATAAAAAGTAATGTTGTTCTAAGTATAGGCGTGTTTTTTTAAGCTTCGAGCTCAGCAAAGTATGTTTTTCAGTAATTGTTCTAATTGCGTGCTGAAAATCTTACTTTACTTTTCTTTGCAGAGTTCGAAGCTAAAAAAACACATAAGTAAAAGGCGATCTATATAGGATTTCTTTTATTATGGAATTTACCTGAAAAAATGAAATGCACATATAGTTATAATCATGTAGGTAGGTATTATAAACGGACAAAAACAGAAATTATTTATCCATTTTATGTACCATTTACAGATTAAAAATTATACTGAAACTAAAATACGCTTTCCCCAAACTGTGTTAAAATACCTATTTTGTTTCAATATGACTTCAAAATGATAAGCATTAAAATCGACGAAAACAATTTGTTTTCTTTAAAATATACCTACAATAATGCTTGAAGTTACAAATAAATCTCTTTTAATAAGAGTGCAAAAATCGTTTGAGTTGATTTTTATCTGATTAATGTCATGAAATCGATTTCTGATAGATATCGAAAAAAAACATGATTTTATTGAGGTATTTGGCATTTTGACAAAATTATATCAGAAATTACATTTGGTAAATACAATTTCATAAAACTTAAAAACTAGTGTAACTAATGGGCACCAAAAATGCCGAACACAGTCGCCCACGCCATAATAATGGCCGCCCGATTGACATAAAGTGTCGGTACAGGATTTCCTAAGTATGCGTGCGGCAGCAATGGCGCTCCTTTGATATGTACAGGCACTAATACTTAGGAATTCCTGTACCCGACAGCAGCCAAACAACAGCTTGTAGGCAAATGTACCGTTTCTGCTCTCAGTTGGCTCTCTAGTTATAGATTCTCTTTGATTATGGCTCTTACAGAGTTAATGGATTAAAAATAACCCAGTCAACTTGTTTAACGAAACTCGGTTAAAAATAACCGATTTATCAATTTCCTCGGTCGTAAATAACAAACTAACTAATAACAACAGAGTAACATGGTTGATACCAACTGATGAAGTGTGTTATTTTTAACAGTATGATTTAACCTTTATAACTCGCTAGTTTTCAACAACAAATACTCGTTTATTTTCTGCAGAGACTTAGTTAATTGTAACCTATTTTTTTTTAACCGACCAAAAATTCCACTCGGTTAAGGTTAAAATTTCTGCGTGTTTCTGTAGAAAGTAGAAGTAGAAAACAAACGGCATAATGCGTTGCTTAATTCAAACCTTCCCTAAGCTGGTGTGCATCATAATGATATTTTCATCCGTCACTGTCAGTCACATACTTTGCCGCAAAAGGACATAAAGAACAAAATATGTAAAGAGGCCCTTCAAAAATAAAACAACTGACATCGATTTCAATAAAAAAAAACCCCTCATCATTTCTGCGTTCACTGTTTCTTCTATATTCAAAGAAATGATTAATCCGATAACTTTATAGCAAATGCTTAAGACGTTTTGTAATATACGGAAGATGTCATCTCTCTTTATACTTGTTGCGCACTTCAATATGTGTAGTGTATGTTACAGCAGCGATTTATTGTATGCCTAGTGCCAACCCTTCTGTTCGGCACAAAAAGAAACTCTGATTTCGTCACACACATTATTTGTTTTTCTAAAGTGTTCTTCTACGAACCAGACGACCAAAACAAAACACGTAATTGTTCCCTAACTTTTTTGTTATTTTTATGAGCATTTAATGTGAAACTAAAAAAGCTCTCAGCATGAAATTAAACAACAAACTACGGGAACACTATTGTAGTTCACATCTATGTGAATGACGCCATTCGGAAGAAGAGACTGTGTTCAAAAACGACGTACCAACCATTCATAGCATTCTTCATGCCATACCTATGTACGACTACGACACAACGATAAATTGCTTAATTTTCTTAAAAAATAAAACTAATCTTACCTCATTTGATACTCGGATGTATTCTTCGTTGTCGGGTTGTTTTGGTGTAACTGTCAGTAGTGCGGTATAAGCCTTTCTTGCCCTTGCATTGTTTTCACTGGTGTCATTCTTATCGTACCACGGCTGGGACAAAATGTACGGAACCCTGAAAC
The DNA here is from genome assembly GCA_949126925.1 of Cheilosia vernalis. Taxonomy (NCBI): domain Eukaryota; kingdom Metazoa; phylum Arthropoda; class Insecta; order Diptera; family Syrphidae; genus Cheilosia; species Cheilosia vernalis. The sequence goes on from OX421358.1 coordinate 13,525,432, forward strand.
AGTAAGAATACGAAAACATGAAAGAACAAAACCTCAAACTTGCAGGTGCGAAAAAAAAATCAAGATGACATCTGATGAGATGTGACAGTTCATTGAGCTCGGTGATACGAGTATTCTATGTGAATTATACTTCGCTGTGAGCGATGAATTTTCCTTCTTTTTGCCATTGATTCATTTGAAATGCAATTTTATTGTCATTCCCATGCCAGTGGGTGGTTGGAATGTCAATTATACAATTGCACTGGGCCGCATGGGATGTATAATTAAGAGATCGTGATGATGGAGATAAGTTTATACACTTGAGAAGGCAGAGTGATTTATTGAACTTACTTAGGAAATCTGATTTAATAATAGAGCGCGCTGGTGTGAATAAGAATAGTGCACTTTAGTCATTGGAAAAATATTGAATGGTGTTGCCTTCAGCGAACTTCAGAAATCAGAAGTGACTGTTGAGAGTGGTTGGAAGCATTAAAGTCTGTAATTTGAATCGTGATCGATGGTTGTGCGTTGGCGATGGTTGGGGTTGCACTCAATTAATCAACACACTATCTTCCGTCAAGACAGCCTTGCCTCTTCAATTGAAAATAATAACTGGATGGCATAGGACTTAAGAGTAAAATATACATTTCTTAAGCAATGGGTGCATCCAGGCATACGATATAGTTGCAACGCCTTCGATATATTTTGGCAAAATAGATGTTGACGGAATAAATAATGCGCGATATGCAAATATTGTCTTGATCGTACTTTAAATTTAGGGGGCACGTTCACAGTGACGACATTTTTATAGTTACCAACACATGTATAAAGAGAAATATGTTGAAAGATGCTTTGCATCGAGGTTGATTTAATCAATTGAAAAACCATATTAATAGGAGAGTTCGATTAACCTCTAAATGACAGTCGTGGACATTTGAAACTCCAAATAAAATAAATGTGCAAGCTTTTGTACTTCAGCATATTTGCCTAAAAATAAGAGTTCTTAAATCAGCTGTGAATAGCCGTCAGAAAACCAGCTCTCAACGGAACTTGATTGAAAGTACCTACCCAAATTAAAAAAAAAACAACGGAAAATAAAACAACCATAAAGTTTAAAAAAAAAAAATTCTCAGAACATTAATGCGAAACAAACCTTCAATCATATTTTGCTCCATGATTTCCACATGGTTAATATTTTTTGGTGCAAAGACATATTCAATCAAAATCAAATGTCATATACGCTCCGAGGCTAATAGAGCTCTAAGTAAGCAATCAATTATGTTACGACTGTCTTCTACTCATTTCTAGAATTTTCCAATGAACAAAACTCTAAGAAAGCAATCAATTATGTTACGACTGTCTTTTCCACATTTCTATAATTTTCCAATGAACAGAACTGAAGTGTACACATTTTCGTACATAAACAAAATGGCGACTGCTCATAGCCATTAAGTTTAGCTTCAAATAAGCGCTAGCTATGCAACTATAAAAAGTGTAGAGGTCGTAAATGCACCCACTGACGAATAGGAAACGTAAAATCAGAGATCAATTTACGATTTTATGGTCTTTGAAAATGAAAATCTGACAGATCAAACCTGCGGTGGCTACGTACTATGATATTATGGTCATTGTTTACCTCTCTTCCTCTTCAAGCACGGTTGTTGTATACTGCACCATTCAAATCAAAGTTCCTAGATAAAAGTAAACAAAGATCTAGGTCGAATGTCACTCGGACAAGAGTGTTTACATTTGACAATGTGAATTGATAAGACTGCTTCAATAGTACTGCATATCATCTTGGCAGCGCTGAGGCTGACATGTGTGGCAAATGTCAAACTTCATGCAACTTATATTCGCTGGACTGAACCATTTCAAGATTGTGGAAGCACTTCTGTCAAAACTGCGGGTGTATATTTAGAATGTCCCATAATGCAGAACGATTTAACAAATTGAAAAGAGAAACATCTGTAAGAAAGAAGGTCTGTCGTTGGGCTTATTGTAGTGTTAAGGATTTTCTTTCGATTTGTTTGACATTTTTAATGATTTTGAGTTATAGCACGGCGTCATTTAGTTATGTCTGTATTATTACTAACGTCCAATTATTCCATATTTAATTTTGTGAAAAATTCAGCCTAGGTTTAACATTTTCGGCTTGCTGTACAAACTTCAATAGACCACATTTCCAAAAATATTATGTTACCTACGGTTAAATATTGTCACAGAGAAAATATTGATAGGGCAATATAAAATAATTTACAAGAGCAGGCACTCATACCAAAGGTGTAAACTCGATTCGGAGATTTTACCAGCCATTAAGAGCCTAAATATTAACGACCAGATAAAAATGTAAACAAAGTCTTATCTGTGGCATTGAGTTCACGAAACTGTTTGTTTGTATTTTGTTATTGCTTTGAATTACGCAAGGCAATTTTTTTTTCTTTCAATAAAAGTGCCTTTGCATGACTATGTGGTGGCTATATTTATAGCCGGCAGTTATCGTTAATTTTCCCTGTTGTCAATGTTGATAACTTCCGCTCGAAAACCAAATAAAACTGCACAAAGGAATGTGTTTCATTTTCCGCAAATCATATACATTCAATCAACTCGCCATCAATATGTCATCCAAGCCGCCCCCTTGATGAGAGCCCGGTTGAATTATGGAAAGACTTTTTTTTTTATTAAAATTCAAATAAAACAAATCTCAACTCACCTAGAAAAGAGCTCAATGTTAATGAATACGTATTCTCCACTGTCGATCATATTAAGTTCGTCAGCTGTTAGTAATATCTGTCGTATGGATTTTGGATCGGCGCACATTATCACAACTGCAAAGTAAAAGAACGGGTAATTTAGTAAACAAATATGAAATAAAAGCTGCATAATGGAAAAAAGGTCACTGCGACAGCGAGTGACAGCGACAACGGATATCGAACTTATACCGTGACGTGTCTCGGTCGGTATCAGTTTAACGTATCTGCGATTCAATTCCGCAGCATGGTGTTCCATATATTCGAGTCGAATGTAAATAAAAGTTTGCTTTAGTTGCGATTGTGAGTAGGTATATTAGAAAAACCAGTCGTCGTCAATTGTTTTTGTACATTTAAATAATTTGTGCGGTCAAATGCATATCAGCTCGCCAGTCGGCTTAGCAAACAACTTTTATAAATACATTTATGGGAGACAAGTAATATAAATGTATTTTGTTCAAGAAGTCACCATAAACTAGGCTGATTAACAAACGTAATGGGTGCGTTCAACGAAGCACTTTTTTGCAAGGTCAGAAAAAGTGTCAGAGTTGAATGCTCCTTTCTTATAACTGTGTAAATGCAAGCATGAAAAAAAAAAATTAACCCACACCGAACAATTGGAAACTTGCCTTATTTTATTGTGCTCTAGACTCTAGTTGGAACACCAACGCTGTAATTGTTTAAACATCTGAACTGTGACATTCAATTATTCTCAGTGTATAATCCCACTTGGAAAGACAGTTTTCTTCCGTCAGTAGGTGAACCCTGTACTTTGTTTCATTGTCAAATGATCATCCGCTTTGCTATAGGCACTACTTCAATAATTATTGAATAAAACAGAGAAGTTGATAAGACTTTGTTCCTTCTCTATTTTTATTCAGTTTATTACATATACTTCAAAATAATTCTATACATAAACTTAGTTATTTTCCGAAAAAGAAAACAACATTGTGAGTAGGAATTTTTCACTTATGGTTCAGAACTGTCAAAATGGAGTTCATTTTAATTTTTTTTTTTAGTTCAGACAGCTCTAAATTTGTGTTTTGTTTTTCGTTCAAAGAATGTTCGAGGCAAACCTTATGAGCTCACTATAAATTGATTAAACAAAATGTGAGCACAGCATATTTTGACAGCTAAGCAAATGATTGCTGATCAGAAATTGGAATGGTGGCAAGAAAGTACTTTGTAAAGTATTGTAGTAGATGGTCAAAAAATGTAGCAGACTTATAGAAAAAACAAAAGAAATCTATTTCAAATCCATATCACACTGTTTATTTTTATCTTACATAATTATGACATATGACAGCTAGCGCTCAATTGTGTTACGTACATGCAGGGCCCGATCCAGCATCTATGCCGCCCTGGGCAAAATATTATTTGACGCCCTTTTCAATGTGAACAAACATAAACACAAATTTCACGAGAAACCTACTAAGTTCAGAGATAGCTTGAGTTCGAGCACTAATTTAGACGAGGTAAGAGTGTTAAGCAGTGCTTTTAATGCATCTTGGCTATCGCTGCAAACGCATAGCCCTCCACCTGTTTTTCACAATATAGCGCATAGCCATACGGATAGCGAAAAGCTCCGCTTGGAAGAAAGACGCATGGTTACCTCAGGGGTAGTGTAGTCTAATATTCTCGCTTTCCACAAAGACTGCAGAACCAAAATCACGTTCGATGACATTCTTTCCCTGGCTCAGAGTCTGGCCGAAGCCATTCCATTGCCTGAGGAAAGTTGACTTGGTAGTTTTGTCGCAGTAGGATTTCTGGTTTCATTGTGTCAGACGGCATATCCATAAGACAGGGGTCAAAAGATAATTCTCGCACAAGTTCTTCAAAAATGCGTGTAGTACCAAAAACCACCTCTCTTTAATCGAGAGATGGTTTTCAGCGTAGGTACACCCCATGATACAAATATCAAGAGGTTAGGTTCATCATAGCATCTAGAGCAGAGTCCGGAGTGCTAGGGAAGGCCCCTGTGCATCCAAGATAGACCGTTCTTTGAAGTTTTGCAAAAGAGGCAACACGTTTCCGCGAGAGGCTGTTCCAACATACAACCGATGCATTTGAGATGCCGTATAGATCCAAAGGAACCTTTCAGGAGATAGGCCCCATGTCTTGCCAAAAACGCCTTTTGTACTGCCAGAAAGTTGACAGCGCTTTATCGGTTTTCGATTCAAGATGCTTGGGCCAAAGAAGCTTTCTATCGAAAATTACTTCCAGTTATTTGACTTCATCGGAGATCGTCGTTGTGACGCCTTTTAACACAAGATGAGTCAGACAAGTGACATTCCTACTTCTCGTGAAGAGAACAACCGAAGTTTTAAGACTATTCACTGAAAGTCCATTTTTTGCGCACCAATCATCGATAAGGCCCAAGGATCTCTGCGCCTGAGAGCAGACAGTCCTTAGGTCTGAACCGACAGACAGAACGGCATTTAGGCTTAATATAAGAAAACTTGTTAAGGAACATTAAATTTAATTTTTCATTTCTATTAAATTTAGTTTTTCTTTGCACTTTTTGTTTTACTGTCTTTGTTGTTTTTTGTTTATTTTTGTGTTGCTTTTCGGCAACACTGGTTGGGTGGTCACGTTGGCGCGTTTGATAAGCACTGCTCTATAGTGTACGTGTCGATGTCGCAGCGCTTCGTTTTTAACTATACGCCGCGCGTAGCTGCAGTTGATCGTGATCTTGACAAAAAACACTCTCTTGCTCTCAAAAAATTATCAAGCTATAACTACTCAACAATCAACCAAGCAACGAAATTGCAATGGTAATAATGCCGGCAACAATGCCGTTGCAATTTCGTTGCTCGATTTGTTGTTGAATCAAAAGAAAAGAGTAAGAACAATAGCAAATAAAACAAACATAATCCACATTTTAGATGAAATGAAGTTTCAAACTTCATTTAATTCGAAATAAAATTGAATTAAAAGAATAATTTTGCCGCCCCTAAAATTTGCCGCTCCGGGCAATTGCCCGGCTTGCCCACCCCTAGATCGGGCCCTGCGTACATGGATAAATCAGTGGCAGCGCCTCAGTGTTTGTATATTGTTTCAACTTAAGATTAATTCACATTTGCATTATTTATGGCTTCCTCAGTACCGCAGTCAGTTTCCTTCACACTCTTGAGTCTTGAAATATTTCTGGCTGTCCTGTCTGTCACAACAATTATTTTTCGCAATTGAATATGATTGAGAAATGCAACTACTTACTGAAATTGGAATAAATTAATTGTTCTGTCAGCCTGAAACTCAAATTGAATTTGTCAAGCTTTGACACTGCCCAAGGTATTTCTTAACACACGTGTGTGCATAGCAGGCTATTGCATCATCTCTCATCACCCTTGCAGACTTATAAGAGAAGTTTTCCAATAAAATTTGTGTTGATATTGCTGATAAGAAAATATGGAGGAAGATAGACAAAGTCAGTTTTTGTCAAGACATAAACAAGTCAAATTTCCCAACAAGAGCAGCTTTAATCAACGCGAGAATCTATGTGGCGCCAGAATGCATATAAAAAACGTCACGCGCCATTGTGCCTTGTGACGTATATGCGCATTTAGTTTCTCAAAATGGAAAATTCACTCATATTCATTAATTTCTAATATTTTCTAGGTCACAATATGCAATTTTGTATGGAAAATTGTGAGTTCGAAAAATTTTGTCCGGACACTAAATACGATTATTAGTATCGCGGAGTGAGTCATACTTACTTTACAACGAATCGAGACAGAAACATGGACAATAAGTTTTAATTCCATTCACTAAAAATTTGATGGTGGAGTCGCTGCGAGACCTGTTTAAACGTCAACCCAAGGCGTGTGTTTCGTTCCCAAATTCATGTTTCCCAAGTCGTATATACTCATCAGTTTGACAGCTCGCAAGCAGTAATTTTAATTAAAATTGTGCGCACCACTAAAAACTAGACCTCAAAATATCGCCTAAACGACGAACAAATGTTGCTAAATACCTTAATTATTGTACTGAAACTCCCGTGGGGTCTTAATTTGCATTAAATGATTAACCACATCAAAGGAATGTTCATGTTCACGCAAATTTTCTAAGCTGCGATGTATATTTCAGCAGTCCCTAGTAGAATTTATCTCGCATCGAAATACCACCCATTTAGACAGCCATTTAACGCATTAATCACGTATAGACGCTAATTGCTAACTCAAACTATTTAAATTCCTTCTTGGCGAGGCACAATAGGTGAGGACAAATCGTTTTCAGATTCATTCATCAATGAAATCGACTGTGATTTCTGAATGAGTTGATTTCTTACATAACTTACGAGTATATAATATTTGTTGTACTCATCATTAGAACAACAATAGCGCACTTTAAATAATTTATGCACACCCCCATCTGATAAGGTTTACCTGTAACGTAATCTTGAATTGTTAATAACTCCTTTTAAGTCCGATGGTTATTAGTTGGAAGCCACACAGGTACACCGGCTGCCAAAGAATTTATTTTAATTAATGTTAATTTAATCCATTATTGCAGAGATTTGTTTTTCTTTTTTTGTAGCCAACTACTCTGCAACTGACGTATTTAGTCGTAACTGATAAAAGTCATTAGAGGCGTATTTTATTTACTGAGGATAGTAATTAACAAGTTAAATAAATCCGGTGTCAACGTAATTTAATCCAATGGTGTCAGTCCCTTTACAGAATTTGACATTCAAATCGAGCTAATGAATCATTCCCCTTGACTCACAAGCAATGACACAGTTCAACTCAGTAATCCACAAACTGATGTAACAAAAGAAGAGCTCATCTGTTTCTCTACTTAAAGATGAGAAGACAATTAAAATGATCCACATCACCCGTATCGTATTTATCATATAGTTTATTCTCGTGTGTATATTCTTTGTAATTACTTTGTTCGCAGCGTGGAGCGGATATGCAATACCTATAAAAAAAATTGTAATTATAAAACCCGACCCACGCAAATATCCAAGTAATGTAAACAACACAGAAAACTGGGTGTATCGGCTTGAGCATATGGGAATAAATTTCCCATATTTTGTTGACTAATTGTCACCTTATGCATGTAGCTAGACAGATCAACAGTCTAGCTAACAAGTGATAATCAATTTCAATTATAGAGATGAGTATTTTACACAGTCGTTTATGGGGCTTTACATTTTATAGCCAAGAGCCAGTAAAATTTTATGCAACACCATTTGAGCGAGGCGAATTCATTTATCTTGTTTTATTACCTAAAATATTTTCGAAAACCTTGGAGAGGAACGCGATTTTGTTCTTTATACTTTAAGTTTACTGAATCTAGTATTATGTCCTTCATAGGCATAAATAAAAATGAAATCAAATTGAAATTATTTATTTGCTGTCACTTGTAAACTTTTTCCAGTAGAAAGACATAAATTTGTCATATCTCTGCATTTAAACTATGTAAATTGTGCTATAACAAATTGTAAATTCTAAACGAAAATAAATTGAAAAATTGAAATTGAAAATTAAAGAACTCGATGGGACTGCAGAAATCGTTGGTTATATCCGGTGTTTCGCTGTAACCGATCTTCAATTTTTGCTCTTTATAAAGAAGTGAACAAAATTTGTTTATTTGGCTACATGAACTTTTTTCTTATTATATGTTGGATTCTTCAAAACTCTTCTAAATTTTATTTCGGCCTTTAAAAATGGTAGACATTGTTGCAGGTGATACAGAAAATTCTGCAGTCAAAGCTTTTATTGGAAACAACATCTTCGAGCCTTGAAATTATTATAGATTTTTCTTCAATAAAATACAGCAAAATGCGCGAAATTTGACCCACAAAATTTTTGTTTTTACTTTTCATTATAATTATAAGCGATATGTTTTTAAATATTTAATTTAAAACTGTTCGTAATAAGCGCTAGTTCGTTATAGGCGATATCGTTAAAAGCGATATTAGGCTCGTACAATTTGTATGAACCTCTTGTCAATGGCTGACGTTTTAAAAATTATTCAAAAGATATATATGTTTGACTTTAAATTTATTACCAATTTTTACACAGCGTTTTTTATATAATAATAAACACTATCAGTGAACTTATAAAACGGAGAAATTAAACCAACTGGTATTTTAAACGTTAAAAGGCATATTGTGTTTATTTCGCACACATCAATTGACGTGATTTAGAAAATATTATGGTTTCCTATTCAAAACCATCAACTGTCACGCTGAAAACGTGATTTCCGCAAATAATCACGGTGGTGCGTTGTGGAATTAACGTGTAGAAATCAGGTTCGTTCGTGTAGTTTAAGCATAGAAAAATTAAAAATGATCGGTTTTCTTACAAGGAGAGTATAAGAAATGCCAATCTGACAGTAGTTGACAAGATTCTCTACAAAATAAGTTGGAATTGATTTTTTTATAAGCTAAATACCTATTAGAAAGACAACATTCAATTGCAACTTCTTTCTCCGACATCGTTCCGGACGAAAATAAATAGACCTTTACTTGTCGAACTGTTGAACTGTCACTTAGTTGGCAGTTTTCATTTGTCAGTAAGTCGAAGTACCGCGATTAGAGAATTACGAAAAGATGAAAAGAGGGAAAGTTGATTTTTCTCTCATTTTTTGCAATTTCCTCAGTACGTGATCGCATTCGCACAGTTTCTTAGCAAATTTTTAATAATTTTACGTTTGCAAAAAAGTACCCGAACGAACCTAATGTCATTCGAAACACTAGTTTATAAAAAAAAAACATAAAACTTAAATTTAAGGGCGTTTTGCCCTGAGTGATCGCTCAAACCCTATTTTGAACTAAATATTTCTTAAGAAATATTGCTGAAATATGAGGGATAAATGAAGGACGAAAATTCTACGCACGGTTTATTGGTGAAGGTTTGAATAGAACAGTACCTACAATTTGGTCTTCTTTCAAGAGAAAAAGAGCAATTATGGAAGTCACCAACAAAAAAATTAACGATTGATGGAATGGAAGACGTCAAAAGATGAAAATATATAAACAAAAATAGTGATGCCAAATTTCGTTATGTCACAAAATCAAATGATTTGAAGGTTTTGGGCATCCACAAATCAGGTTTTTGATGGTGTCCATATTCTTTAATGTCTTGCCAATTCTTCAAAAGTCTGGTGAGTTGACATTTTATAGTTTAGTCACTTTATTTAATATTCCTTTTGTAGGTTTTTCTTACAATTTATTTCTGTATTTTTGCGACCAGATGGGTTGGCTGGTAATTGTTTTGTAGAAGAAAGACAAAATGGCTGCCCCGACGGCAGCTGACAGCAGCTTGTCCGTTGCGCCATCTACCGTGTTATAGTGGAGCATGAATCAATGAGTAGGTACACATCTGACAGAGTTATTATTTTTTAAAAACAAATCTACAGTAATTAAATTATTTTATAATTAAATATGAAATTTCAAACAGACTGGACAAAAACGGTGCTCCCATGTGTACATTTCTCTGACTTTTCATATTCCTTGTACAAAAAAAAATATACCTACATATTAGATATACGCAGTGAAAATAGTCAAAAGTAAAATTGTGATTAGGAATTTCAGAACAAATCCATCTTCGTTGAATGAAAATACCCAATGGGAATTGTAATTTCGGTTAATCTCGTCAGTGGGAACATGGTACTCGTATATAAGGGATTTGTTCATGTAATTATGGTGATTATGAATTTGCAACAACAAACTAATTAATACATTAAATCAGAAAGCGTATCGGCACATACATAGAAGCTTTCTAGCTTCTTCGCATTTTTTTCATGGCTTACTTAATTTGCACAAAGCTGACGACATCCCCACAAATATAACCAATTTTATAATAAAAAATTCTTAAGGCAAAAACCTCGAAATAATGCTTCACTGTATAGACTCTAGGACTCAGACCTGAGATCTCTCGTAAGCATTACAGCCCGCCTTGTTCCTGCTTTCTCAATTTGATAATCATCAACAAGTCTTGTAGCATTTTCCAGTAGTTGTACTCCCCATCCACCATCGGTACCTACTCTTTCATTAATTAGAAGCCGCCGATATTTTAAGCATATTCCTCGTTTAACTGCCAACTTCTTATTCAAAACTAAATAAAGCCATTACAAAACCAATTATTCCCTGCCATTAAAAAACAGTATAAGCGGTATACAAAATTTCGCTACAAGTAGCCATTAATGGCTAATAAATATTCCCCACTTAAGTGGGTAGCGATAAAAAAGTTATTAATCATATCTATACCTATACAAATGCGTAAATTTATTCAGTGTAAAAAAATGCAATTATTTCGCCTCATTATAAAACTGTCGTATAAAAAATAACAGAAAAAATAACCTGTACACAAATTCAATTCAATTTCATTCACACAAAACGCTGACATTTAAAATAAATTGCCGCTTATCTGTCGAGTTAATCAATCGACAACGATTGATGACAGCCCTTTGAGGTTAACGTTCACAATTTGCTATCACAAAGAAAATTGTATTCGAAATCAAGTGATCAAGTCGTGAGATCTATTATTGCTGGCAGCTAATATAACACTGTCTAGCATCACTATTGTCAATTTGAATGCTTCATTTGGCAGACATAACGACTCTGGTTATTAAATTGACGTCGGAAAACAAATTTGCGTTTACCCAAAGACTCGTAATCGTTTTCATTTGAGTACACAAAATGTTTATACACATTCCTTCAACCCCAACTGTCAGATGTGGGTTTTTTTTTCACTTTTTGTGTGAAGGACATGAAGTAACCAAATATTTAGCAACAACACGTACCCACATTACAAAATATTTATTACAGCGCTTTTACTCATTCATTTGAGGGTTGTAGTGATGACATGGATGACATATACAGAATCAAAAGGCAGCCGCTCGTGAATTAATGAAAATGGAATAGCACAATATATTTTGTAAGAACTCTTGTGATGTAAATAGCTGTCTATTAGATACAGAAGACACGGTAAATTTGACGGGGTGGCCTCGGAACTTCTAAAAAAAAGATCGGAAGTCAAAATTTCGTTTGAAGATTTATGTTCAGTCTTCTGGACGGTATTTATTAATGTAAGACCGTCGGACTAGGGCATGGGCAGATTGCTAAGTAATTGTATACAAACAAATCAGGGTCGGGTGATGTAAATCATCGAACAGAGACCATTAACATGAAAAGCATCACATCATTCGACTGTCATTATTGACAGCATATGTTTTTAATAAAATGTCAAGTTGTGTTACGATTGGCTCTCATTAGCCGTGTTTTTTTGAGCTTCGATCTCAGCAAAGCAAAGTAAAGTAGGATTTTCAGCACGCTAATTACAACAACTACGCTATACTTGACACTTCGAGACTCGCAATAGTTTTTGTAATTGCGTGCTGAAAATCCTACTCCTCCTCCAAAAAACAGGCCTATTGAAAAATTAACAAGCACAGTTGAGCATCCTTTGCCATCTATGTCAAACATTGGATTTTAGAGTTCATATTCAAACTCGTGCGGAAAGCTAAATAAGGAAAATAACAGCCATAAATACCTGTCAGCCAAACAAAGGTTCTTTGCGTTCCTATCTCGTAAATGCACTTTCGAAAGGTATGCATGGGCAGGTCTACCTAGGCTGTCACTTGACGTGAATTGATGCGCTCTTGTTGCAACGCAGATATTACTATGAAAACAATGCTACAGCAAACCTCTTTCGTGTCACGAGTATGTAAAATAACTGACATAAAAAGTACTAAATCATTTCTACCTGTATCTCGTGTGACTTTGCTTCCTTTTGAGGTAAAATCAACTTTCGATTTCAATACTTTGCCACTGTCGTCACGAGGGTGAACGTGCTGCATACCTACTACAAATGCAAAACGCAAAACCAAAATAAGGCGACGGCTGTAAGTAATTACTTATTCTGTAATTGCTTCTGTAATTTGTTTTCTTCCTCGAAACTCAGCCAAAAAAAAACCTTCCCTCTCTAGAGAGGAAAATTTGAAAACATCGCTGATAGCTTGTAAAAATGTATACTCGTACGAGCAGATGCTCTTTATCAAACCGGAAACGATGGAACCTCACCACTAAGCGGTGGTAAAATGCTTCCGCAGCGTTGTAAAAATAAAACCATCTCGAGTGCAAGGGTGCATACCGCAAACGATTCCTTTTCGCATTATCCATTTAACGGTCTAGCGGGTAAGTATGAGAATTTTTATCCTTTTGCTTTGGTTTTCTTTCCTGTTTTACAAGCAAATAATGCTGGATGAGGTGGAGGTCTCTTTTAGTTTTAGGGTTGAAACAAAAGCGAGTGAAACGGTGGTCTCCCACTTCTTCCCATTTCACATCATTGACTCTACTCCAATCTGAATTATTATAATTACAGTTGCACTGACACTAATAGGTAAACCACGATGGTGTTTTTAGAGCAGTGCTAAGGACGTTAAGGTGTATTTTGAAATTTAAAAGTGCTCGAAATAAGTTTACTATTCAATTTCATACCTATAGCTGGCAGCTAATGCAGATGATGTTGGTGGAGGAAGAAGGTTCCGTTCGCCGGCAAGTTCATCTAAGAATCTTAGGCGACATATTATTTGCCTGAAACATTTGGGTTTGATGCAAATGTAAGTGGAAGACGCACAAAAAAAAAAAAAAAACAACGCGGAAGAACAAAATGCGACAACATAGTGAAAGATTATATGTATCAAAATCGCACCTTAAGGACCATTCACATGAGCGCGAACTGCGAATAGGCGAACTGCGAACAAATCAATTTATCTGTATTTATGAATTGAAAATTGCTATTTGTTTTACCAATTACTCAATTAATATAACACCTAATCTAAAAAAAAACCGAGACTTGATTGATTAAAATTCTTGCCGCGAACTGTCACACAATCCACATAAAACAGTCGCGATCCACAAACCTGCGAATGAAAAATTCGCTCGAACTTAACCTTCTACAATACAAATGATTCGCGGGCACATGCGACTAAAAAAAGTTTTCATGTAAATGAAGTGTCAGAATCTACGAATATTCACCATTTCGTGGTTCGCAGTTCGCTCTCATGTGAATGATCCTTTAGTAATTATTTTGGGGATGGCTGCATGCATAACCTATATAGAGTCCAAATGACGGATACGACGGGAAATAAAAAGAGATGTCACATTGGTTCCTCTTGACAGATTCGCAGTATATGTTTTTGTTGGCAATCACACTTTTTAGACAATTGACTTCGTATAGATGGTTTTCAAATCTCCTCATAGATATGTCAAAAATAGTGAAGTTCGTCAAAGTTTCGAATATGCACTGCGACGCTTGGGTTTTCTGTAAGATATCTCCGCAGAAATCATCTTTATTTTACCCTTCTCAAGTCAAGGCGTAATTATGGCGAATTGTTGCGAAATTTGACAGCATGTTGCTCAAACTCAACGAAATTAGTCACAGCAAATATTTTTAATTTCTTGTACGTATGTCGTTAATTTAATGTTTGCGGCGATTAGTTCGAAAAATAACAAATAAAATAGAAAAGGAAATATAAACAGTTTTTCAGAACGTATAGGTCAACAAAATTGAAATACAAAACGCCATCTGGGAAAATACCAAACATCTGCTCTTTGGAGAAAAGCCTTGTCTGAAACGACAGAAACAAATTCCGGATACGAAATTTCCAAAACTGCGCATTTTTAGTGCGAATCAATAAAGCGACATCAGCATGGGATAATAATTATAAGCTGTGCTGTGTATCAGCATCGCAAATGAGTAGCGATGATAATATGCGCCACGCTGGCTGATGCGCATTTAGTTTTATTTTCTGGATTTACCCGTTGACAGTTTCTATTCTGAATGCGCTGCATTTTGAAACTATTTCTACACCTTAAACGAAGTTGTTTGTTTACAGGGCCGGATCTAGAGATCTGGAGGCGCTGGGGCAACAAAGGAGTGGAGGCCACCTGGCCAATTTTTTCACTCGAGTTTTTCAATAAATAATTGAACAAATTCAAACAGAAAAGCAAATCGCAATGCAGCAATTTGATGTAGACCTAAATAACAATAAAATCGAAATACTTAAATGCGGCAAATTCTATTTAACAAAACTTACTTCTTGAGTATCGTGAGATCTTCTTCAGCTGCATGGTTATATTCGCTTTGTGGAATGCACGCTCCTCAAATCCCATCTGATAGACCGAGATCTTTCCAAGTCCATTGTGCACCGCTGACATACAGAAGAAACATATCGAATTGCCGGACGTTTTCGCATCCGAATTCTGATACATTAGAGCCGCTCGCGTCCAATTGAACCCGTCCAACAATCCACGAATGGCATAGCCCACCGCTGTCAAACCGCCCATCAGTCTTGTCAGTGTCGGATACTGACCCTTCTTAACGTCAAACGATGTGGACCGTCCCGCAGTCGATAGAACGGGTATCTCCCAAACGCCCGAATACCGTGAAATCGGTGCCAACAGATAATCACATGACAAACCGAAGACGGCATTAATGTCAGGCCAACGCGAGTAAATCTCAAAGAACCCAATCGCTCCGTATGTCGACGAACAGAACGAATCGCGCGATATGAGTGTTACGTCAAAATTCACTCCCGGAAATCCAAGGCGTTGTACATCACGAATGGCCAACTCCAGAGCGGGCATAACTTTCGGCATAATACAGTCATTTTCATTTTCCGCCTCGACGTATGTCAGCAAAACGGTAAAGGTGAGATTCTTGCGCAGCACTCTTCGACTCGGGTAAAAGTCGCTGGCATTAAAAATCTGTATCACTTCAGTAGTGGAGCTTTTGGTGCGTTCCTCGGACACGCTAGCGGTAACTACTGTCACTGAATTGTGTAGAGTGGCGGCGGTAATTAGAAGTACTACGCGCAATATTCGACTCAAGCCCATCGCTTGACAACTAATGTCACAGCACAAATGTCAAACTGGTGAGTTTTAATTTCTTCCCTTTTATTTCACTATTTGATTTAAACTTTTATTACTTTCTTTCTACTCATTTTGGATTTAACTCATTTCGGATAATTCACATTTTCATGTGTCACTGTGAACTATCGGCAATAAAACAAGAGCAATTGGTTTCGCTTAATTACACTACCGTTTTCATCGGTCATCACTGCGTGTGGCCAATTTGGATCACAATTGGATTGATGTAGTTTGTTGTGCCGCGCAACTCTCCTTGGTCGTTATTTTGACAGCGCTAATTCGTATGATGTCATTGCGTACATTTTCAACATTCACTTCGATTGTGTGGTACTTTTGCCGGCAGCGGCCAGTTTACAGTGGACTTTCTGAACACGTTCTATAGGGACAGCATTTTGTTTTTCTTATAAATAAACACAACAATGATTGATTGTTCGACATTTTATAGAAGTGTGGTTATGTGTGTGTAATTTGGGAGCTATCGCGGAATACTAATCAGAAATTATGACAAAACGAGTTTTTCTCTATTGTTTTCTTTTTGGACAAAATAGGAGATGGAAGGAGGTAGAAACGCAGAGAAAAAAAGAGCTTAAGGCCGTCTTGTGAGACCGAAATAGAACTTATTATGTAAATTGGTGTTTGTTTGGCTTTTAAAGTTGAGCGGAGTAAATTTGATTGGCCGTGGTAGATGTACGTAATTGGTTGTAATTACTTTTTGATGAGCTTGAATTTTGTTTTGGGTTGCGAAAAGCAACTTGAATGCGGGGGTGTGTTCGGACGCTGGGGGACCGCAATTAAGCTGACAAAACAAATAAGCCGCAGTTACCGCGAAGATTATTATTAATTGGTTATCAATTTGGATTGCTTCGGCTAAGGGATGGACAGAAGCGATTAACCTTGAGGACTACGAAACGTGAAAAGACAACGAAATAGGCGGTGCGGCGTGGGAAGCATCACTTCGTGCCGGTTTGATCAATTCTTCAACCGCTTAATACTGTGTAATCTCTCAAATATTTTACGTGTTCTTTTTTAATTCATAAACGAAAACTAGTTTTAAAATAATAAAACAAAAAAGACTGGCAGCGGAGAGCTGGCACCACTTAAATATTTAATAACATTTTTCAATCAATGTTTACGGAGCTGTGTTTATCTGTGAGTGACAGCGCTGTCAAATTTTTACATTCTTAGGAATGTATTGCATGAAAATAAAGAAATAAAAAAATTAATTCCAGTAACTTTTTTCGATTTCGAGGTTGAAAAATGAATTGACAACTTTATTGAAGAAATGCCATCACTCATTGTCATTATGCATGAATTCCACAACCATAAAAAAGTCATCTTTCGTGACCGAGCCGCACTTTGACTTACACTCTTCAATATATGTCATACTTCCATACTTCTGATTAATTGCAAGGCCAAAAGAATGATCAATTTATTCCAACTTCCATATGCCATCTCGCGGAACGCTTCTGTTCTTCGGAACAGCTTTTGCTCTATTTGCCTAATTGATTGTTATTTATCCAACTTTGTAATTCACCATAAAAAATGTGGTGCTATTTATAGCAACTAATTGGTATACAACATAATTATTAGTTTTTTGTTTCGTGTTGCCTGAGTATGGTCAATGGTCTGCGTCATAGTCATAGACGTAATGATGTGGTAATTACTGCCAACAATGTGAAAAATAAAAGCTAAATCGGCTAAATAATAAAAACGTGCGTCAACTATAACTAGCCACGCGAAAATAGCTTTATTTACTTGTCTGGATTGTCGTATTTACAATGTACACAAATGTTTGCGTTTCAATCAGGAAAACATCTTGTGTGTTAATTCCCCTCACAAATTGTTATAAAATGTTTGCATTATGCGTGTTGTATTTACATATAGTTCTGCCACACAAAGGACGCAAATTCTGCGTCAGTGATGTTTCGAAAATTATTTTTCAAAGAAAATTTTTGTTTCAATTTTATTTTCATTTCACAAGACCGACATTAAGATAAATTGTTCCTATTGTTTTCTTCTTATGGGTGGAACATGTTTGTTCTTTTGATATTTTTCGAACTAAGCCCGTTCTCTTTGGTAAATTTAATATTGAGTGCAAACTGGATTGTATATATTAATTTTTCGATTTTTGTTCTGTTTGCATAACAAAAGAATTCGTAATAAGTAAAATTAATTATTATTCACAAAATTAAAATTTATTCGTGTTATATTTTTGCCCCTCTGAACAAATGTAAAGACTTTTATGGTGATTTTTTTTTATTAAATATGCTTTTAATCATAGCTTGCTAATTCAGCGATATTTCTTTTGACAGATGTACATCTTTGACTTTATTGCAGTTTTAATTTTTGCGGAAGGTGTGTTTACACTTTTGTGGTCTGTAGAAGTTTTTTCTTTGGAATCGTTTTGTTATTAGCGAGAGATTTAAGGAATTGTAAAGAAAGTCCGAATCGGATGAGTGATTGACAGTTGTTTTTTTTTAATGAGAAAAGTGATTTATGGTAAATTATGGCAGAATGTCGAGGCTGAGAAGTCTTTATAAGAACGACTGTGTTTATAGGTAAGATAATGGGAAAGATTCGCAAACCTTAACTGTTGGCGATTTTAGAGTTCCACACCGCTTAATAAAAATGACATGATATCGAATCGACAGCCATTTTAATGTAAATTTTTATTTATTTTATTTTTATTTTATTTATATGATCATTATTTTTAGTTATACTATTGTTATAAAAAACAAAAAATTTACAACCAAGTTATAATTAAAAATAGGTAGTGACATTTATATTTGGAAATAAAAATAGTGATAATGTCACATCGTGAAAAATTACATTTAGAAGAAATACAATGGAACATGCGAAATTCTTTGGCAGATTCCAACTCAGAACGTTGATTTGCCTTCATTATTATTTTCAAGACACAAATAATTGTCATTGCATTCTTTTACGTGTTTACTAATATTAATAATTTTTGGCGCAACAGGTCCGTAGGGACCCTAGGCCTAGCTTCTCACAACCATTCGATTTGTGTGAGATTTCATTTTTGGAACTAATGGAAGGGTTCTACAATTTTATGCCGATTTCAAACGGCTAATTGAGAAGCTCTTTCAAGACAGTTATACTCTCGGATGTTTATCAGACGTTCGCAGGACGAGTTCACTGCGCCGAAAAAACCCTGAGTTGGAATTTGGGTTTCTGCGGAATTCGAACCACTAAGCCACTGCGCCTTTTACGTGTTTATGTTTTTTAAATAATACATATTCATTAACAAGCATTTATGATATTTTATTATTAAATTGCATCGAATTTGAGAACCAAAAATCAACAATGTTAATTTTGCTGATTTCGCCTTTCTGTCATTTTGCTTTTTAAAGTTCGCCCTTACCCTCTTTGATATTTTCTCACTGTGTGAGAAACTGTCAGTGACACAACGAAATCTACAATCGATGGAGCTGACGAGAGAACCTCGATGATGATGAAAATAAACACCCAAATATCAAACAGAACTAGAAACACTGCTTTCAGCGCCATTCACGACTACTTTTATGCTCTGTTTCCACCGGAGATTATCTGCGAGAATTAGAGAAATTTCCGTAAATCCCGCATAAATCTCGGGATTTATCATACAAAAGTTAATCTCATAAAAAGGAGATTTAGAATTAATCTCCTAAACTGACCAGATTTACATGTAGAGTCCGGTTTGTGAACACACTCTCTACAGCTCGGAATGTCACAAATACCAAGCAAACAGGGCTTTATTTGACATTGTATCATAAAAAAAACATATCCGAATTTCTTTCTGTAATTTAGCGATTTCTTCTAAAAATGCAACAATCAAACCTTTCAGTATATTTTGTAGAATCAAATTATAGCTAATAATATTTAAAGATTTCCGGAACTCATGTTTTATCAATTTAATCTTTTTATTTTTTTCCTATTATCACAATATTGGGATGTTAATCTTGTTTTTTTTTGGTGGAAACACCTCAGGATTTATTTGTAATCTGTTGCCCTAAATCTCGCGATTAGTGTCCGGTGGAAACGTAGCATTAAGTCCCGCATAAATCTCGGGATTTATCATACAAAAGTGTTAATCTCATGAAAAGGGAGATTAGAAATAAATCTCGATTATCAACCAGGTTTGCATGTAGAGTCCGGTTTGTGAACACACTTTCCACAGCTAGATATGTCAAAAATACCAAGCAAACAGAGCTGCATTTGACATTGTTATAAAAAAACATATCCTAGAAATTCTCCTAGAAATGCAACAATAAAACCCTTCATCTTATTTTGCAGAATTAAATTCTTATAATATTTCAAGATTTCTGGAACTCATGTTATATCAATAATCTTTCTATTTTTGTTCCTATTGTCACAATTTTGGGTTGCACCATTTGACAGTTAAGTTGACAACATCTGGGGCCTGTAACGCAACGTCACAAGTCGACAAGTCTAAATTGAATTGTCACGTAAGCCGTTGCACTTGCCAAAACAATTAAATTCCCTTGACTTGTCGGCATTCTTCGACAAGTGTTTTATATGTGAAGATGGCAAAAAGCACTGAAGACAAAAAAGTGTTATTTTAACAAAAATAAGAGAAGACAAAGATATCCTATTTGGTGCTTTCAGTGGTGTCCTAACAAAAGAAAATAAATGTACAAAGTGGAAGTAAATAGCCCTCCTAGCAAAAAGCCAAAATGTTGTTGCGCAAAATAAGAATTGGACGTATGAAAGGGACGTATTTTGGCAAAATGTTAAAAAACGCACAATTGTAAATACTAACTAAATAAGTAACATTCGAATTAATATGTTAATTACACAAATCAAATGATAGGCAAAAGTGGTCAACTCAAAAATAAAACGGGTTTTGCGGGTGGAACAAAGCATCTTAACAACTTGCGACAACTTTGTACTCGCTATCGTTGGGCGAAAATCGGAAGCAGTTATTGGACTCGGCGTTGCGGAATAAAAATGAATTCTTGGCCTAAAAACTTTCAACCTGTGCCGAGGTTCACTGTTCTCACTATCGGAATCAAAAAAGTTCATTTTTAACTATTTGTTTTCTGCTTAGGTATTCCATTTAAAATGCACTTGTCAGCTATTGACAATATTCAAATCACTAGTCCATATTGAAGCACAGTTCGACAAGTTTGTCTTGACACTTGTCGTGTTCTGTTACAGGAAGAGGGAAATTACATAATTTCCCACTTGTCGTCTTTCATCGCTACAATAATTGTCGCAGTGCTCGCGGACTTATCGTTTTGTGTTACACAATCTTTGACAAGTTGTCAAAATTCTCTTGTCCCACAACTACTTGTCGCGTTCTGTTACAGGCCCCTGGTGAAACGTCAAATTAATCTTGTGTTTCTTCGTGGAAAAACTTCAGGTTTTATTAAATTTGTAAAAATTCTTCGCTTTCTGGCGCTCACAGCGTATGTAAATTTCTACAAACATATTTTTACATTTCTATTGTTAACCAATATGGCGCGAAAAACAGTTCGACACAGCAACTTTGAAAGCTAAGCATACGGTTACGGTAGGTAACATACGTATACCGAATGTTTTAGAGATATACTCTTTTAAATGGCTTATATTTTAACACATCAGCACATTAACATAAACACAGGCGTTAGTTATTCAATTTATATTCCAATTCGATGTTTTTTCGGTTGCCACAACTTTGAAATATTGAGATGCTAAAACAGCGCTGCCAAAAATTGTTATAACACAATCGGTGAAAAGAAAATATTTTTATTTTCACAGTAAGGAGAACATTGAGTACATTCCATCGACCAGACGTGCCTCTTGCAATAAATTTAAGAACCATTTCAGATCCCTCGCATTACCATCGTCTACAGTCTACACAGTGCCGTCTTCATATTGGGTCGTATGAATAAAAACTAGCATTTGCTTTGAGCAAAAGGTTGTAGCAAAGTAAAAGCCCTTAGCAAATGCTTTGAATCGGTATGAATAAAAATATACTTTGCTAAAGTAAAGTCGAAAATTCGAACATAGCATTTACTTCGCTGTACGTGTACTTGCCTTGCAGTTCCTGTCAAACCTGACCAGTAAATTTGAATTTTTGAATTTTTCTTAAGATTCTAACGACTTTTGTGGAAATTGAAATTAAAAAAAATAAATACAGAAATATAAATGCAATTTTTATCTTCAATTTCACCTGAAAATATGATTTTTGTTTGCCGAATAGCTTGTTGATGCTTCCGTGCCGGGTGCCGGGAATCGTATCCGATATTGTTAGAAATATTTATTTGTTAACAAACTAGACAAATAGTTACAAATAATCGACCTAGATCTCCGCTATAATATACCTACCTTACAAATGATTCTGCCTAAATATTTTCATCTGAAAGAAATATTAGCTTCGCTTGAGACGAAACAACTGCTGCTTTTTCCGTATGTATTTCGTTGGTTTTCCTGTACAAACAGAATTCAACTTAACTATTAATAATATTTAGATTGTTTTATGTTGAAAAATGAGCATACAAAATATTTAGCAAAAGGTCTGAGTCAACAAAATAGCAGACTCAGAATTTGCATAGCATTTGCTTTGTCTGACAAGTTTTATTCATACCGATCTGAGTAAAAGGTCAGTGCCGCCGCCTTTCGAACATGTCAAAAGTTGGAACTAACTCAAATTGGTTTTTATTCATACGAAACGTAGCAAATGCTTCGATTTTGACATTTCTCTTGAGTAAAAGCAATTGCTACGTTTTATTCATACGACCCATTGTCTTACACGTGCCTGCCTTCTTTTTGTGTATCTTTTCCACAAGTTAATGGCGCTTCTGACATAGCAAGCTAAAGCACGAGACACATTATTGCGTCAGAAAGTGGATGAATAAATATTTTTTCTTTCTTGATTCATCCATCTTGAATGGACACTACAAATCAAACTCATCTGTTCACATTTCAGATTTCGCTCATCCATTTATAATAAGTATGCATTACAAACTATGCGGGTAAGAGTAAATATTTTATGTTTAGGTACCTAGTAAATATTTTCTGCATTACGAATTCGTAACTCCCGGGGACTATTATCCAGAAACGAGCACCGGTCATCAAACGGTGTCATCTCATCTTAATTAATGATTCTGCGCAACATGCCAAATCTGTTTTATAGGAAGTGTTATGAAACATCCAATTTTTAATCTCTACCTCTATAAAAGAGAACACATTTTTCTGTTTGTCCGCGAAGAGGGAGTAGGTTCGTAACGAAACCTCAACAATATATATATTGATCGATTTGTTGTGAGTAGCGGTATTACATAGGATGGTTTTTAGTATCCTAAAGTCCGTTATTGGTCCTTCAAACCCATTTTATATGAGTTTGTAACTAAAAAAAGACCATTTTTTATGGTTTAAACATATATTACTTCGAAATGGCCAAACAAATTTGAATATGAATTTATTCTTCGATTAGTACACTTCCCGGTGAAGAGATTGATGTATCAATCATTATTCTCTGAATTGTATAACAGAAGTTATAAGCAAAAATGTAATTATTTGAGACTTACATATTTCACAGATATGCGTAGGTCATTGCAATCAACAGCCTACCAGTGGAGTGCGGACAGCGTTACCAACCAATTTTGACGAAAAAAAGCCTATCTTGAAAAAAAAAAGATGCCTTTTTCAATAAAAGAGTGCATAAAATATTTTTTTATATAAATTGGAACAATAAATCAAAAATTAAACACAAATATAAAAAAAATAACAAAAACTTTTTTTTCGTTTGGAAACACATTCTTTAAGAGCGAGCACCGAGGTCTTCTTTTTGCCAAGATTTTTTAAGAATTTTAAAAAATTAAAAAGTCAGTATACGTTGAATCAAAAAAAATATATACATATTTGAAATAAAAAAAAACCGGCCAAGTGCGAGTGTCACTCGCGCACCGAAGGTTCCGTATTTGGCTAAAGTCTAACACATCAGATAAATCTATAATATCATTCAATCTTTCCCCTCTTCATGAATTCATCACAATTTAGTTTAATTTAATTACTTAATATTTTTACTCTCAAAAATTACTCGCAGATGAATCTCATTTTCTAATTATTACCTAGTACCCAACCCACGCCAATTTTCCATTCTGTATGCGACCTGTTCCAATTGAAAAACTATTGACTAAAAATATATTACTTTTATTTTGTTCTCCCCAAAAAATATATTATACTCCCCAACGAAATTATGAAGCGACAGCCCTGGTGTTTTTGATGGGGTCAATTGTGCACAACTGCGTAGTAGTTTAGAACATAAATGAGAGCAACGTATTTTACATGGTAAAATTATCTTTTTTGAAAATATCTTGTAAACTATTAACTTTTCGGCAAAACAGTATTCAGCACATATATAGCTAAGAATATGATCTACAAAAAAGGATTTTATATATTTTTTTGTGAATCAAGAAATAAACCGTTTTTTGGGCGAATGAAAATATTTTTTTCACCAGATTACTAATTACTCGAAAACCAATCGATGTATTGCTTCCATTGGTATTTGTCGTTTAACTAGAGGTTATACCGGATGTTGTGTGTAAATTTTAGCCTCCTATGTCAATCGGTTCTTGAGATAGACCTGGTAACAAAATTGGCTTAGTGGGTTCGGACAGACAGACAGACAGACAGACAGACAGACAGACAGACAGACAGACAGACGGAGAGACATCCGAGCGAAACTAATAAGGTTACGTTTTTTCCCTTTGGGTACGGAACCTTAAAAAGATGCCTTTTTGGAAATAAAAAAGCCTTAGCCTTAGCTAATGAAATAATGCCTAAAAGGCATGAAAAAGCATAGGTTGGCATCGCTGTGCGGACACGTTTATCAATTTTTTTTTTCTTCTCTCTTCTTTCTTTGTACTAGACTACTAGCTATTGTGTAGGTATAGTGTGAGTGTCTGGTTAATATTTTTTTTAGTTTTTTGAAGTTATTACTTCTTTAGCGTTGGGCACTTTAAGATGGGAAGAAATTAATGAATTCGCGTTACCTTTAAAACGACACCGCGTCATCGTCACCGAGAAACCGACACCCGATAGGTGGCGCTGTTGTCGATTTTCTGAGAAACTCAACCGATCTCAATGAAACTTTGTATGTGTGCATGTTTGTATGCAGCTAGAAAGATAGGATAGTTTTGGACCCGATAGGTGGCGCTGTTGTCGACTTTTTTGAGAAACACAACCGATCTCAATGAAAATTTGTATGTGCACTTTCGCACAAGCCTCCATACTGATACCGTGGCTAGATTTCTAACTTTAGGGCGATGTTTCGTTGCCAATGATTCACAAAACTAGGATGGCTCAAAATCACGTCATTTTAGTCTCGAAATAAGTTCTTCACAATACCGAATACTAAAAAATTACCAGCGCGAGCACATTTGATTTAAAAAATACATCTGTTCAGGGATACTGATGAGGATTTATCAAAACGCGAAATAACAACAATAAACGTTATAATGCTTTATTTTCACCAAGACAAGACGGCAATATTGGTTCGATTGTTTTCCTATGGTGTTTCGCGGTTGGTGGTTGCTGGCAAAGTGAAAGACCGAAAGACAAGTGCAATCAATGCAACACATTTGGTCGAATACGATCCACAACATAAAAAACCCGGTTCACGCTCTCAATTCCCTTGTCAATGCGCAGGCAACGGCAGTAAAGTATGCTGACGAAAAACCGTACGGGACAAATGAGAGTTGTTCTTTCTATTTGTAATGCATCGACACATCACGACGAAAACACACATAGAAAAACTGTCGAACCATAGGGTGAATGCTGATTTTACAAAATAATGATATAACAATTAATGAAACAAGTAGAGCAAATGTATAGTAGGTACATAAATAACAAAGTAACAAATTAGCAAAGATAACAAACAAAAAAATAGGAATTTAAGTTAAGAGATGTTAGGAGCTCAATTTCATTTCCGAACACGCCGCCCCCCCTGAAGAAAATTCAGGAACATGGTAGTATCGCAAGCTTCGTAATGGGGCGCTTAAATACACCACATTGGGTGCGAATCGAAACCACGCGCACATGCCCATCTTCACCTGGATGAACTTGCTCAACTCGTCCTAATGCCCACTTGGATGGAGGCAAATTGGGCTCCTTCACGACGACTAAATCACCAAGTCGGAAGTCTTGCTTGACCTGTCTCCATTTAGGTCGTTGCTGAAGGGATGTTAGGTAGTCAGTTCGCCAGCGGTGCCAGAATCCCCGCATCATGTTTTGCACCAATTCCCAACGACTCAGTCGATTAGGCGCAGTGTCCAAAAAATTTTGCTCAGGTAAAGCAGTGTAAGGCCTTCCTATAAGAAAATGAGAAGGTGTAAGCGGATTTAAGTCGAAATCAGATAAAGCACAAAGGGGCCTAGAATTTAGCAAAGCTTCAATTTGAGACAACAGAGTGGACATTTCTTCGAAAGTGAGGATATTATTGCCAACAACGCGACGAAGATGTTGCTTGACGCATTTAACCCCCGATTCCCAAAGCCCACCAAAATGAGGACTATGGGGTGGGATGAATTCCCACTTGATGCCGTCTGCAGACAATGTATCGGTCACCTCCTCGTTGTGGTTCCTGGATTGCACCAATGTGTACACTTCCGACAGTTCACGAGCGGCTCCTCGAAAATTGGTTCCGTTGTCCGAGTACACAATGCTACATTTTCCCCGTCTGGCAACAAATCGGCGAAAGGCAGCCAGGAACGCATCCGTGGTAAGGTCGCTGACCACTTCCAGGTGCAGAGCCTTGGTAGTCATGCACACAAAGAGCGCGAAGTATCCTTTAATCAGCTTTGGCTTCCTTCCTTTGGACAATCGAAGCATTATAGGTCCCGCATAGTCGACACCTGTGTGAGTAAAAGGAAAGGAAGGTGAGAGTCGACAAGATGGTAGGTTCCCCATTATCTGCGTTGAAGTAGCCTGACGCAAACGAAAACAGTTTCTGCACTCGAACACAAGTTTCCGAATTAGATTTCGACAGCCCAATATCCAGAATTCTTGCCGAATCAATGCAAATAATTCCGAAACTCCAGCATGCAAGTATTTGCGGTGTCCATACGAGAGAATTTTTTGCGTAATCTCATGATGCTTTGGCAGAATAATGGGATGTCTTATGCTAAATGGCACACCCACAGCACGAGAAATTCTACCACCAACACGAAGTAACCCTACCTCATCCACGAACGGTGATAACGATATCAGTTTAGACCGTGCTGAAACCGGTTTTCCTGATTTTAAGGCGAAGATTTCTTCCCTAAAGTCACGTTCTTGGACCCATAACAGTATGGTTTGTTTGGCACTGTTTCGCTCAGAAAATGACAGAAAGTTATTGAGGATTGCATTGAAGGTAATCCTGACCCTACAATTATGAACGAAGCGAAGGATGTAGGCGACGATCCGAATCAACCTCGGCCACGAAGATACCTTGGTAGTAAGATGATCGAGAAAATGGTGAACTGGAGCCGAAGTGTGCAATGTTGCGACTGCCTTCCTTTCTTCATACACCTCCCCTGCGTCCGCCGTATCCATAGTTAAAGGCCACCATTCCATCTTCATTTGCATCCAAGCAGGGCCTTTCCACCAAATATCCAAATCCAACAATTTCTGGGGCTCAATTCCCCTAGATGCACAATCGGCAGGATTCTCTTCGGAGTAAACATGGTTCCAAATTGAACGTGGTAGCGTTCGTCCTGTTTGCAACAAATGTGTTCCATCTACGAGGAGGAGAAGAGAGCCAATCCAACACAATTTTCGAATCACAAAAGGCCAGAATTCGAACAGGTTTCATATCTAACGAAGAGCAAATAAGATTTACCAGCCGACCTAACAGAAGTGCTCCACAAAGCTCAAGTTTAGGGATAGACAGCTGCTTCACAGGTGCAACACGGGTTTTCGCAGCAACAAGTTGAACCTCAACAACACCACTTTCAGAGACACTGCGAGCATACACAACTGCCGAATATGCCTTTTCCGAGGCATCAGAAAACCCTATCAAATCAAAACACTTAGAATTTAACGTATATCTTCTGGAAATCCTAAGGTTTTCAAAACAGGGTAGTTCCTTCCGATACGAATGCCATTTCTGGGCGATTTTATAAGGCAGAGGATCGTCCCATCCAATTTTGGTTTTTTCCAACCATAGCTCCTGAAACAATATCTTAAATAAAATAGTGGATGGAGCTAGGAAACCGATAGGATCAAAGATTTTCGCAACCTCGGACAATAACTTTCGCTTAGTTGGTGTTGGCTGCTCCTCCAACGAGATTTTGAAAGTGAAGATGTCTCGATACGGATTCCAAACCAATCCTAGAACCTTTTTCCACTGACCCTCCTTGTCCACTTCGAGAGAGATAGTTTCATCACATGCATCAGTGTCACGGAGAATCGACCAGCAATTCGAGCTCCACTTGCTCAATTGCAAACCACCACAGGCAAGTAATCCAATCAGCTGTTCCTTCAGCTCCATGATTCCAGCGAGCGAATCCGAACCTGTCGCAAAATCGTCTACGTACGAATTGCGTAGTATTGCATGTGCAGCCAACGGAAAATAGTGGTTGTATTCCTCGGCCAATTGCCTAAGAACTCGCAAAGAAAGATACGGTGCAGGTGTGGTACCGTAGGTGACCGTACACAAGCGAAAATGGGTAATTGGATCGTTGGTGGATTCTCTCCATACGATTCTTTGAAAATCCCTGTGCCTTGTACCAATCCAAATCTGGCGAAACATCTTTACGATATCCGCACAAAAAACATATTTAAACAGACGAAACTGCATGTACACATTGATCAAATTACGCTGAAGCGGAGGTCCAATATGTAACGTCTCATTAAGGCTAAGACCGTTCGAATCCTTGTGGGAACCATCAAAAACAACACGCATCTTATTGGTGACGACGGCATGATGCGGCAAATAAAACACCTGCCCAGAAGTAGGTTCAATTTCATTTTCTGGGATACGCTGCATATGCCCTAGCTCCTCATAAACCTTCATAAACTTCGAATATTCCGCGCGGAGATTTTCGTTGCGAGAAAAACGACGTTCCAAACCGAACAACCTGGACAATGCTCCCGAAAGTGTATTAGCGAAGCGCACCTCCTTGTGACGAAACGGTAATTCGACAACGTATTTATTATCGGGTGCGCGAGAATAAGTTTCCGAAAAATGCGCATCTGCAATGTTTTCTTCCCTCAAAGGCGATTGAACTTCCTCAATTTCCCAAAAGGATTTTAACAGCATGTCAATGTCAACCCCAACGTGCAACGAAATCAAATCCTTTTGGGGTAGGTTTCCAGTGATTACCCAACCGAAAACCGAGTTGTGAGCAATAATACGACCCTTATCATCTGTGCGACGACCATCACGCAAAACACTCCAAGCACTATCCGAACCGAGTAAAACGTCAATAGGTCCAGGTGTATTAAATCCTGGGTCAGCTAATTGAAGGTCATTAAGATGCATAACGCTATCCAATTCGAAAGGAAGAAGAGGGGTCTGCGAAGTTATGTGCTTCAAAATATAAGCCTCGACTTCCATTTTATGCGAACCAAAGCGAGAATTCAATGCAAGTGTCACGGCACCATGAGTAACACCAGCTTCAAGAGACGAGATTCCCGAAATAGGCAAACGGGCATGGCGACGATGAAGGCCTAACCGCTTTACCAAATTTTCCGTTACGAAGGAAACCTGTGAACCAGTATCGAGCAGAACACGACACAGCTGAGTGTTGCCTACGGCATCAACTACCTTAAACACGACCGTTGGTAGTATGCCTGACGAACGAACATTGTGTTTGATGTGGTTACTCACAAGCAAGGACGATGTACCAGAAGAACACGATGCACTGGTATCAATTTTGTCACACGAATCATCAACAGTTTTGTCATTAGACGACCGATCAGGATTATCTAAGTGCACTAAAGTATGGTGACGACTACCACAATTTGCACAGCGAGCTCGAACTCTACACCTTGACGATGAATGCTTAGTGCCTAGACAATTGTAACAAAGTTTTTGATCCCTAGCGAAACTGCGGCGAGAGGGGATGGGCATGGATAAGAACTGTGCACACTGAGGGAGACGATGGTTTTCATGACACTTGGGGCAAGAAGAGCTCGAAACCGTAAACGTTTTAATTTTACTACCAGAACGCGACTGAACCGAATTTACCCGTGTTTTGGGCTCGCTAGCCTCTAAAGCACTACACCTTAATTCGAGAAAGTCAACAAGCTCCTGAATTGTGGATTCATCGGATCCCTTTGTCTCTAAGGCCCAGGCTTTCCGAGTTTCAATGTCGGTTTTTTGTAGCAAAAGATAAATCAACCACGGGTTTCTACTTTCCGATCTTAGCGCCTTTAACCCGCGAAGAACCTCGTCAGCATTATCGACCAACTTTCGTAAATGCGCACCATTCGAGTTTGCCACCGATGGCAATTTCAAAAAGCTTTCAATGTATTCATTGATTATGTAAAGCGGCTTGCTATATTTTTGATCAAGCTTTTCCCACGCCTGCTCATAGTTTGAATCGGATACAGACGTTTGGTTAAGCAAATCAGCCGGTTTACCCCGCAACAACGATTTTAAATAGCGCAGTTTTTGTGCGCTCGAGAGATTTGATTTGCAATCAACACTACCCAAGAAAATGTCCCGAAAACCCGGCCACGCACGATAATCCCCAGAGAAAGGCTCAATATGAAAGGGCGGTAACTCTATTTCAGACGAAACCTTTTTATCGCGAGAAGAAAATGTCTTTCCGAAAGTTTCCAGAAACGAGGCTTGCTGACCAATTAAGCTATTCACCGATTCCTCTAACTTATTGTCCGTATGCAAGGATGGCGGAAGTTTTTCGCGTATAGCTTTAATGATCGCACCTTTTGCCGTTATGTATTTCGTTTCAACAACCTCAAAGTCTTCTTCGGGGTTACCGTACCCAGCTTCTTCATGAAACTCAAAAAGGGCATTCTGATTTGCGCAAAAGTCTTTCCACGTGTCAGTTAGCCTTTCTAACCTAATTTCTAGGACTTCATACGAGATATCATCACCAATATTCTGGGAGAGATTAAATGCACGTGTAATAGCACCCTTCAAATGACCGCGCGATTGCTTTAGCAAATCCATGTTATAGCAAGCGATTTATAACTGTCTTTACCGAACACGTTTCACCGAAAATAGCAGAAAATTCCCAAATTACAATTCTACAGGAATTCAATCCTAGTGGCAATATCCAGCACCAACTAACAAAGAAACGGCAGATCCAGACAACCTTATCAACTATGTATGATACAGCGTTACCTTTCGTAATCCTTTGTTTGCAGCAAATTACATGCACCGCATGCAGGCTCACAAGTCGCAACCACCCGAAAAGCGCGAAACCGAAGATATCAAAAATAATCCGGCTCGACAGGACCAACTTTGATGAGGATTTATCAAAACGCGAAATAACAACAATAAACGTTATAATGCTTTATTTTCACCAAGACAAGACGGCAATATTGGTTCGATGGTTTTCCTATGGTGTTTCGCGGTTGGTGGTTGCTGGCAAAGTGAAAGACCGAAAGACAAGTGCAATCAATGCAACACATTTGGTCGAATACGATCCACAACATAAAAAACCCGGTTCACGCTCTCAATTCCCTTGTCAATGCGCAGGCAACGGCAGTAAAGTATGCTGACGAAAAACCGTACGGGACAAATGAGAGTTGTTCTTTCTATTTGTAATGCATCGACACATCACGACGAAAACACACATAGAAAAACTGTCGAACCATAGGGTGAATGCTGATTTTACAAAATAATGATATAACAATTAATGAAACAAGTAGAGCAAATGTATAGTAGGTACATAAATAACAAAGTAACAAATTAGCAAAGATAACAAACAAAAAAATAGGAATTTAAGTTAAGAGATGTTAGGAGCTCAATTTCATTTCCGAACAGATACTCTTACATTGTTGCGCAAAATTTGACAACAGATGTTCTCTGGCTGTATTCTTTTTTTTAACGGAAAACTTTGGTTTTGCTTTTGGATAATATTTATTTGATGTGTTATTGTTTTTCGAGTAAGTGGAGAAAATGGTATCGGCTAAGTGAAAAGCTTAAGCCGACTTATGTCAAAATTGAGTTATGTTACCATTTTTTATATCTCATATCTTTTTCGTTAAAGTATCTACTACGGTTGTTGTGCTATGGATCAGGAAAAATGAGATGACTTATCTTGCCACTTTTGAAGTCAAACCTTTGACCTGCTCCTGAGAAGTGGCTAACTATTTCGACGTCGAAAGCTCGAAAGGTCAAAAGGTCGAAATGTCAAAAGGTCAAAAGGTCGAATGTTCAAAAGGTCGAAAGGTAAAAAAGTCAAAAGGTCGCACAAGCCTCCATACTGTGGCTAACTATTTCGACGTCGAAAGCTCGAAAGGTCAAAAGGTCGAATGTTCAAAAGGTCGAAAGGTCAAAAAGTCAAAAGGTCGAAAGGTCAAAAGGTCGAAAGGTCTAAAGGTCGAAAGGTCAAAAGGTCAAAAGGACGAAAGGTCGAAAGGTCAAAAGGTCAATAGGTCGAAAGGTCAAAAGGTCAAAATGTCTAAAGGCGAAAAGATCTGATGTCGTACTTTCGCACAAGCCTCCATACTGATACCGTGGCTAGATTTTTAACTTTAGGGCGATGTTTCGTTGCCAATGATTCACAAAACTAGGATGGCTCAAAATCACGTCATTTTAGTCTCGAAATAAGTTCTTCACAATACCGAATACTAAAAAATTACCAGCGCAAGCACATTTGATTTAAAAAATACATCTGTTCAGGGATACTCTTACATTGTTGCGCAAAATTTGACAACAGATGTTCTCTGGCTGTATTCTTTTTTTTAACGGAAAACTTTGGTTTTGCTTTTGGATAATATTTATTTGATGTGTTATTGTTTTTCGAGTAAGTGGAGAAAATGGTATCGGCTAAGTGAAAAGCTTAAGCCGACTTATGTCAAAATTGAGTTATGTTACCATTTTTTATATCTCATATCTTTTTCGTTAAAGTATCTACTACGGTTGTTGTGCTATGGATCAGGAAAAATGAGATGACTTATCTTGCCACTTTTGAAGTCAAACCTTTGACCTGCTCCTGAGCTCGAGCTCGAAAGGTCAAAAGGTCGAAATGTCAAAAGGTCAAAAGGTCGAATGTTCAAAAGGTCGAAAGGTCAAAAAGTCAAAAGGTCGCACAAGCCTCCATACTGTGGCTAACTATTTCGACGTCGAAAGCTCGAAAGGTCAAAAGGTCGAATGTTCAAAAGGTCGAAAGGTCAAAAAGTCAAAAGGTCGAAAGGTCAAAAGGTCTAAAGGTCAAAAAAGTCAAAAGGTCGAAAGGTCAAAAGGTCTAAAGGTCGAAAGGTCAAAAGGTCAAAAGGTCAAAAGGTCAATAGGTCGAAAGGTCAAAAGGTCAAAAGGTCAAAAGGTCTAAAGGTCAAAAGGTCGAAAGGTCAAAAGGTCGAAAGGTCGAAAGGTCAAAAGGTCAATAGGTCGAAAGGTCGAAAGGTCAAAAGGTCTAAAGGCGAAAAGATTTGATGTCGTACTTTCGCACAAGCCTCCATACTGTGGCTAACTATTTCGACGTCGAAAGCTCGAAAGGTCAAAAGGTCGAAATGTCAAAAGGTCAAAAGGTCGATTGTTCAAAAGGTCGAAAGGTCAAAAAGTCAAAAGGTCGAAAGGTCAAAAGATCTAAAGGTCTAAAGGTCAAAAGGTCGAAAGGTCAAAAGGTCGAAAGGTCGAAAGGTCAAAAGGTCAATAGGTCGAAAGGTCAAAAGGTCAAAAGGTCTAAAGGCGAAAAGATCTGATGTCGTACTTTCGCACAAGCCTCCATACTGTGGCTAACTATTTCGACGTCGAAAGCTCGAAAGGTCAAAAGGTCGAAATGTCAAAAGGTCAAAAGGTCGAAAGGTCAAAAAGTCAAAAGGTCGAAAGGTCAAAAGGTCTAAAGGTCAAAAAAGTCAGTATACGTTGAATCAAAAAAATATATACATATTTGAAATAAAAAAAAGATGCCTTTTTGGAAATAAAAAAGCCTTAGCCTTAGCTAATGAAATAATGCCTAAAAGGCATGAAAAAGCATAGGTTGGCATCGCTGTGCGGACAAAAGGTCGCACAAGCCTCCATACTGTGGCTAACTATTTCGACGTCGAAAGCTCGAAAGGTCAAAAGGTCGAAATGTCAAAGGGTCAAAAGGTCGAATGTTCAAAAGGTCGAAAGGTCAAAAAGTCAAAAGGTCGAAAGGTCAAAAGGTCTAAAGGTCAAAAAAGTCAAAAGGTCGAAAGGTCAAAAGGTCTAAAGGTCGAAAGGTCAAAAGGTCAAAAGGTCAAAAGGTCGAAAGGTCAAAAGGTCAATAGGTCGAAAGGTCAAAAGGTCAAAAGGTCTAAAGGTCGAATGTTCAAAAGGTCGAAAGGTCAAAAAGTCAAAAGGTCGCACAAGCCTCCATACTGTGGCTAACTATTTCGACGTCGAAAGCTCGAAAGGTCAAAAGGTCGAAATGTCAAAGTGTCAAAAGGTCGAATGTTCAAAAGGTCGAAAGGTCAAAAAGTCAAAAGGTCGCACAAGCCTCCATACTGTGGCTAACTATTTCGACGTCGAAAGGTCAAAAGGTCGAAATGTCAAAAGGTCAAAAGGTCGAATGTTCAAAAGGTCGAAAGGTCAAAAAGTCAAAAGGTCGCACAAGCCTCCATACTGTGGCTAACTATTTCGACGTCGAAAGCTCGAAAGGTCAAAAGGTCGAAATGTCGAAGGGTCAAAAGGTCGAATGTTCAAAAGGTCGAAAGGTCAAAAAGTCAAAAGGTCGAAAGGTCAAAAGGTCTAAAGGTCAAAAAAGTCAAAAGGTCGAAAGGTCAAAAGGTCTAAAGGTCGAAAGGTCAAAAGGTCAAAAGGTCAAAAGGTCGAAAGGTCAAAAGGTCAATAGGTCGAAAGGTCAAAAGGTCAAAAGGTCTAAAGGTCAAAAGGTCGAAAGGTCAAAAGGTCGAAAGGTCGAAAGGTCAAAAGGTCAAAAGGTCTAAAGGTCAAAAGGTCGAAAGGTCAAAAGGTCGAAAGGTCGAATGTTCAAAAGGTCGAAAGGTCGAAAGGTCAAAAAGTCGAAAGGTCAAAAGGTCAAAAGGTCTAAAGGCCAAAAGGTCGAAAGGTCAAAAGGTCGAAACTCGAAAGGTCGAAAGGTCAAAAGGTCAAAAGGTCTAAAGGTCAAAAGGTCGAAAGGTCAAAAGGTCAATAGGTCGAAAGGTCAAAAGGTCAAAAGGTCTGAAGGTCAAAAGGTCGAAAGGTCAAAAGGTCGAAAGGTCGAAAGGTCAAAAGGTCAAAAGGTCTAAAGGTCAAAAGGTCGAAATGTCAAAAGGTCAAAAGGTCGAATGTTCAAAAGGTCGAAAGGTCAAAAAGTCAAAAGGTCGTACAAGCCTCCATACTGTGGCTAACTATTTCGACGTCGAAAGCTCGAAAGGTCAAAAGGTCGAAATGTCAAAGGGTCAAAAGGTCGAATGTTCAAAAGGTCGAAAGGTCAAAAAGTCAAAAGGTCGAAAGGTCAAAAGGTCTAAAGGTCAAAAAAGTCAAAAGGTCGAAAGGTCAAAAGGTCTAAAGGTCGAAAGGTCGAAAGGTCAAAAGGTCAAAAGGTCGAAAGGTCAAAAGGTCAAAAGGTCTAAAGGTCAAAAAAGTCAAAAGGTCTAAAGGTCGAAAGGTCAAAAGGTCAAAAGGTCAAAAGGTCGAAAGGTCAAAAGGTCAATAGGTCGAAAGGTCAAAAGGTCAAAAGGTCAAAAAAGTCAAAAGGTCGAAAGGTCAAAAGGTCTAAAGGTCAAAAGGTCGAAAGGTCAAAAGGTCGAAAGGTCGAAAGGTCAAAAGGTCAATAGGTCGAAAGGTCAAAAGGTCTAAAGGTCAAAAAAGTCAAAAGGTCGAAAGGTCAAAAGGTCTAAAGGTCAAAAGGTCGAAAGGTCAAAAGGTCGAAAGGTCGAAAGGTCAAAAGGTCAATAGGTCGAAAGGTCAAAAGGTCAAAAGGTCTAAAGGCGAAAAGATCTGATGTCGTACTTTCGCACAAGCCTCCATACTGTGGCTAACTATTTCGACGTCGAAAGCTCGAAAGGTCAAAAGGTCGAAATGTCAAAAGGTCAAAAGGTCGAATGTTCAAAAGGTCGAAAGGTCAAAAAGTCAAAAGGTCGAAAGGTCAAAAGGTCTAAAGGTCAAAAAAGTCAGTATACGTTGAATCAAAAAAATATATACATATTTGAAATAAAAAGAAGATGCCTTTTTGGAAATAAAAAAGCCTTAGCCTTAGCTAATGAAATAATGCCTAAAAGGCATGAAAAAGCATAGGTTGGCATCGCTGTGCGGACACGTTTATCAATTTTTTTTTTCTTCTCTCTTCTTTCTTTGTACTAGACTACTAGCTATTGTGTAGGTATAGTGTGAGTGTCTGGTTAATATTTTTTTAGTTTTTTGAAGTTATTACTTCTTTAGCGTTGGGCACTTTAAGATGGGAAGAAATTAATGAATTCGCGTTACCTTTAAAACGACACCGCGTCATCGTCACCGAGAAACCGACACCCGATAGGTGGCGCTGTTGTCGATTTTCTGAGAAACTCAACCGATTTCAATGAAACTTTGTATGTGTGCATGTTTGTATGCAGCTAGAAAGATAGGATAGTTTTGGACCCGATAGGTGGCGCTGTTGTCGACTTTTTTGAGAAACACAACCGATCTCAATGAAAATTTGTATGTGTGCATGATTGTATGCAGCTAGAATGATAGGATAGTTTTGGACCCGATAGGTGGCGCTGTTGTCGATTTTCTGAGAAACTCAACCGATTTCAATGAAACTTTGTATGTGTGCATGGTTGTATGCAGCTAGAAAGATAGGATAGTTTTGGACCCGATAGGTGGCGCTGTTGTCGATTTTTTTGGAGAAACTCAACCGATCTCAATGAAACTTTGTATGTGTGCATGATTGTATGCAGCTAGAATGATAGGATAGTTTTGGACCCGATAGGTGGCGCTGTTGTCGATTTTCTGAGAAACTCAACCGATTTCAATGAAACTTTGTATGTGTGCATGGTTGTATGCAGCTAGAAAGATAGGATAGTTTTGGACCCGATAGGTGGCGCTGTTGTCGATTTTTTTGGAGAAACTCAACCGATCTCAATGTAACTTTGTATGTGTGCATGTTTGTATGCAGCTAGAAAGATAGGATAGTTTTGGACCCGATAGGTGGCGCTGTTGTCCGTTTTCTTAGAAACTCAACCGATCGCAATGAAACTTTGTTTATATGCATGGTTGGGCAGAGGTTTCCAATATGCGCACTGAGCAAATTCATTTTTTTTATTTTTTTTATTTAAATTGAGTTATTCTTAGATGTACTGTAGAAGAATTTTTCTGCGGAAACTTTTTTTCCTATTTTTTTTTATTTTTAAAGTTTTAAATTTTCACTGAAAAGTGCATGTAAACAAACTGCACAAATGGACACGTTCACTTTGCATAACGTTTGTTTTGCAGTTTTTTTAACTGAATATATTATACTTCTAAATATATATATATAAACTTTAGCTCCAGGCGCCTGCCTGACAGTTGCTGGCATACCCTTAGCGGAGCGACGAAGTCGCGTGAGCGTCTAAACCCTGCGAAAAAAAGGGTTAAAATCCTGTTAGCGAGCGAAGCGAGCCACGCACCCCATTCTTTAAATACACCAGACTTTCTTAAATGCGCCTGCCTGATAGTTGTTGACATACCCTTAGCGGAGCAGTTGTGCATGTGTATTGAGATTTCGGAAAAAAAAGGTTTCAAATCTTTGTGCATAAATCACATAAACATGGTTTCATAAAAAAAAAAAAAATTAAAATTTAATATAAAAAAAAGTAAAAAATTAATAAAAAAATTAAAAAAAAAAATTCATTTCCTCAAAAAAAAATATTATATTTATGTTTTTTAGCCCATTTTAAGCTATAAAAAAATAAAAAAAAATGTTTGCTTAGTGCGCATATTGGAAACCCGCCCCCTCTCTTCGCTACCTCTATAAAAGAGAACACATTTTTCTGTTTGTCCGCGAGTAGGGAGTAGGTACGTAACGATACCTCAATAATATATAGCAATCGATTTGTCGTGAGTAGCGGTATTACGTAGGATGGTTTTTAGTATCCTTACTTCATGTTCACATGTACTTATGGATTTATTAAAGGACCCAGCAAAGCGGGTACATCCAGCTAGTATCTTCTAAAATAAACCACAATTTAAGCTCTTCATTTGGAGATATTCAAATTCAAGTGATAACACCAGTGTTATAATGAATTTCACCAATTTTTTTTAAATTTATATGAGAAATATGAATCGAAATGCGTTTGAGCTTAACTCTCACTATCAAAATAATATTTTTATTTCTTCGAGAGGCCAAAGTGATAAGCTGCATATTTTTTTTTCTTAAACCACCTCATTTGAATACTATAAAAAAAAAGAAGTTTAAAACGACAGAGATTATGACACCATTATGCACACAACAGTAGTTGATGAAAGTTGAACGTCAATTTTACTAAGGTAGCAAAAACATCAGCTATTAGTTATTACTTATTACCCATCTGGCGTCTATTAGTGGTGAAGAGTCATCATTAATCACTTGAGTGCACAGTGGTTTTTTTACTTAGGTATACCTATTCGTATTCGCATTTCTGAGTCAGCGTATCGCACGAGCTGTCAATAGGTTTGACAAATATTCGTATTCTTAATGTCTAATCAAATCACGATCCAAGTCGCCGTGATTTATTGCTTCATAATTGATTTTTCTTTAAATATATTTCCATATAATTTACTGGCATTATTTTTAATGAATTTTGCGGTCTTACTAATTTGAATTTCTCTTATTTATTCGAAAATTATTTCGACAAAAATCTCACTTGAATGTTGGCAATCTTAAGCTGACTGTGTAAGATAATATAGAACTGCCCGAAATCAACTGCATGGCCATTATGACATTTTTGACAGTGGAACACCATACACCAACCACCTTATTCACAAAATTCATGGGGAAATTGTGCACTCATCATTGTGATTCTTTTTCTCTACTAATTGCTCTTAAATATAAAACTTTAGAAACGAAATAAACTGTCATCTGTCAGTTGATTTGATACAGAAATTCTCCTATTATGGATCAAGACATTTTGGAAAACCAAAATAACCAGTTTGAAAACTGACAGTATTTGTTCATCTGATAGACGAGAATGTTATGCAAACTACCTGAACCCCTGTCAAAAACGACGGATCACAGGCCGTTATATATCTGGTTGATTTATTTTTTCGTGAGAGGGCTAACTTTCATTGAGATTTTATTGAAGTAGCCATTTCGTGCTTGTGGTAAATATTCATAGCAAATTAATAATATACAAGCTGACGTGCATTTGTCTAAAATCAAAAGCAAAGTCAAAAATGACATAAGAAACTATATAGTCGTTCTAAAAACAATTCTCTGCCTGTCACAAGTGCGAAGCAATTTAAATAAATAAATATCGTAAAGCTAACAGGGCTGCGCCTGTCTTCTTGTGTCTTAGCCTACAGAGCTCTCATATTCACCGAAAGGCCTTTGTAATTGAAATACATCTCATCGTCGGAAAGTGAGTAACAATCTTGAATAAAATAAATAAATTAACCAAACAAATTGATTATTATTCATAAGAACTAACTCTGACGTTTGAATGTGGCATAAGAGTAGGAGTCCACGTGTTCAATTTTGAATATTGCAAACGACCCCATTCTAAACACTTAGGTACCTATCTAAAACAAATGTTCTGGAAGAAATTATAATAAAATTAACTAGCAACGCAATTAGCTGAAGAGAAGACGAATTGTGACATTTAAATGGAAATAGCATGTGACTACGAGTGGAATTTATCGTCATTCTATTTTCATTTAAGTCTTCTGTCACATAATTGTCATCGAGGTGATTGTTCCCTTTGACAGTTGTAGCAGATGTCAAAATAAAATAGACGCTTATAGATGAAATATATTTCCATCTGTCAAATATGAGTTATTAATGGAACACAACTGTTTCTCAAGGATGTTCTTTACAAATTTGAGGCAATGCAAAAAAGATGGATGTTGTAGATTTGTTTCGCACCTATACCTGTTGTTTAAAAAAAAAAACTATTTTTAACTTAACAAAGTATAAGTCATTTGATGTTTTGGTTGTTTTCTGAGTGCGAATTAGGCGCGTTTATTTCGAAGATTGCTAAAGTCCGTTTTTCCTCATTTTTATCACATTAAATCATGTTCAAATGTTAGCTTCGTGTAAAAGAGACAAAATGTGTATTACGAAAGGGGTAGCAATTGTTTGCAAAGCAACCACAAATTTTCAAACGAGTTTGTAACCACAAACTTCAAAGCGACAGGAGGCAAATGCAAATAATGGTTAAATGTCAAAAAGAAGCTGCCAGCAGCTTAAAAATGTAAATTGAATACATTTTCAATGCATTTTTTTGTTGACATCTCCACATTAATTAGGTTGGTGTGTACGCACTCACTCCTACCGGGAATTTTCGTAGTAGTTTTTCATACTGCTCTAGTCTCATTTTAAAAGTGTGAAAAATGCAGAAAAAATGAACATTATTTAGTGTGTCTTAACGAATGGAGTAAATGGATTACATGTAGGGAATCTGTTATCTGTACTCTTTTATATAAACGAAAGCGGAAAACAGTTCGTGAAGCAGAAAGATACAAAAGTAATACATTTTATCGTACACATCGTGCGAAGAAAACTGTCACTGTCACTAAATACATTTTGACACAGAATTACAACTACATAAATACATAATTGACTGTAAAGAATCTATTTTAAAAATCAAAATCAATTAACACTTAATTTTTTCCACTTAAAGTCAACAAATTAGCATACAAAATCCACAGGTAGTAATTATACAATAGAAGTTCATACTTCTGACACCCAAGTTCATAGTACGAACCTTTTCAGGAAACCTGCATGTGTGTAGGTACTAGCAATTTAATATTTTCTACAGCGCCTGGTTGTCTACCGTTTACTGCAACAGGTAAAAACTATTACTTTGTTGGCAAAACTTCATTATAAAGAAAACTAAGTATTAAATTCACCTCTGGTTTGAGTATACAAAAGCTATAATAGTTAGTTGAAAATTTTTAACAGATCTTTATGACAGGTGAGATAATACCGCTCCAATGGTATAGATAATCCCCTCGGTAAAATGAAGCTTTGCCATCCAATCAAGAATTTATTGCGCTTACAACAAACTATAAAAAAAGAAAATCCACTTGACACAAGTAAAGCGTATAATGGGGCAAAATTATATTAGCACTTTCAATTTGCAGTCTTTACCGTTACTCTGTTATTCTACTCCCACAGAGCTGTGTTCCGTTATGTGAGGAGAAAGAGTGACAGTCGATTGCACCGTAAGGGGGGTGCACTTTCGACTTAGAGTGGGAAAACAATCGATAATATATTCAACAGTTTGGTAAGTGCTTATCTGTCATTACATTACTGTGCAAATTGTTAAATTGTGGTGTTGGCTTAACTAATTATCACCTTGCGTTTGAGAGCGGCACACCATTTAAAGGTTAATATCCCACGAAGTTGGTGGATTTCGTCAGTTAAGTGTACAATAACTTGCTAATTAATTGAGGATACCTATATGAGATGTGTCAATAGTAAAATGCGATGCCGTAGTGTGTAGTAAGCCCGTTATGTGCAGCGTCACCATTTGACTTTTAAAGATCGATCGGGTGTATGGAGACATTTTTAAAGCAATCAGATTAGAAACTTTCTCCATCGCTTTCATATTGTTATGAATAACAAATCAAATTTTATATTCTT
Source organism: Cheilosia vernalis (assembly GCA_949126925.1). Classification (NCBI taxonomy): domain Eukaryota; kingdom Metazoa; phylum Arthropoda; class Insecta; order Diptera; family Syrphidae; genus Cheilosia; species Cheilosia vernalis. The sequence goes on from OX421358.1 coordinate 13,566,873, forward strand.
AACTGACTAAGCCAACTTACGGATTTATGTGCACGCTTAAGATAAAACGTCATGTAGTGTCAACACCTCCTGATGTGATTACTCGTATTTTTCTGGCAAATGTTTGAGTTCGCACTTTCAGTTTGCTAAGCGGATTATTGTGCTAGTCTATTAGCCGTGTTTATGAGCTTGTAAATATAGCATTTTGGAAAGACGTGTGACATATATTTAAGCTTTATTGGCTTCATATTGTCGTTCATTTTATTTATACTCAAATGAGAATAAAACATTTTTTTTTGCTGACAGTTAAATAGAGCAATTTGCAGAGGTTGCACTTTAATAATAGAAATGAAAAAACAGTCACGCTCCAAATAAAGATTAATGCCATATTTGAGACAATTGACAGAACTAAAGTCGATTCTTGCCCACATATGACGGTAGCGTAAGTCCACGTATTCCACGAAAACAAAAGACAACGAAAAATTGTGTTGATAGAAACGGGTGTCTTACCTATAAAATAAATAAACAAATGCCTGTCATGTCATTGCGATGAAGGCAAAGATCTTTGTAGATGTAGAGCCAACAACTGTCAGTCAAATTGTTGCGTCTGATGAGCCTGAATTGCGGTGAACTTGCATTTCCTAGAATCAATGCACGCCATAACGCTTTTGCTTTTGACAGACAGGTGAAAATGTCAGATTGTCATCCATCCTATCAATGGGCTGTCATCTGCCGTTCCACTCGGCACTAACGCTCTATATTTCCTTTTTGGCATGTGTGACAAAGCACGAGGGGCACAAACAAATTTTTAGTGCACGTTTCTAAATACAAACTGGTTACTTAGAACTATGTTAATTCGGAGTATGAAAATTTATGTAGTGCTAATACAGATAGGTTACAGATAATGCTACAGAGTCTCGACCGAGCCCCATACATGTGGATAAATGACTCATCAAGTTAATGTACGAATTTAGGAAAACATCATTTAATTTGACGTTTTCTGCCAAAAAATGGTTATTTAATTTTTCTGTAAGATATCTGCTCGAAGGCATATTTCCACTTTTCTTAAAATTTAGATATTACCCACTTTTGTTATAGACAAAGGCTGTCAATCGTTTATTATAAAATGACACATCCGCAAACGTCAAAATGAGAGCCACCACGCTGAGGTGAGTATAACGATCAACATAAAATCCAAAACTCTTATCTTAATATAAAAATAATAAATGGACTTCGGAGTGCGCATAACAATTGGCACTCGGGTATTAGCTCAACCTTTGTATTTGCGGTTATAACCTGAAACAGAAATCAAGACAAACATGCCTACCACAAACCCCGATTGACAAGTGACATTAAGTTATCTTTTATCTATTTAATTTTTATAGAATGTGAACAATTTTCTTTCCGGTCGTATGGGCAAGCACCTGCTATATAAAACGCAAACGTTTAAGTTGAAATTTCAGTTTAGCAACTTTCTAAATTTAGCAAGAATTATAATAGCTATAGGTTTCAACAATAACGACGTTGTTGCTGTATCAATTTGAATTTATTAACTAAATCTGGAATTCGTTGAGTTGCAAGTTAAACCATAAGTTCAGCTGTTTCGCCTTTATTGTGTTTGAGATTTATTGACTTCAATTTTATTGATATTAATTTGAATACTCCGACATAATGTTTAACCGCTTTACACCCACATACAAAGTAGGTAATGTAAAATAAAATATTCGCAAAATTGGGTATGGGATTTTTTTTTTATATTTCTTTTGCGCACGGGTATATTATTATTATTTTTGGTTTGGAACTATTTTTAGAATATTTTTTGTTGTTCGCATTTCTTTATGGGAGAATACGCCAATAAATTTTATCTCTGTGATAGTGATAGATAGCCTGAATGTCATCATCATCATACCATAAAAACGTGCAGACAATGTGAAGTGATATGTTTAACTCATAATGTGGAAGGAGTGTTGTTGAGAATTTGTTTTTTTTTTTAAGTGAAATTATATTTGGCATTCTGAATAGGTACGTTCGTTTATATTCTCCGCAGAAATGTATGATTTTATCAAAAGATACAAGCGAGAAGTCTGCGTATATTGTGATTTAAAAATTATTAAGATGTCGGTGATGTTTGCAGGTGTTTAAGGAGTGCCGATTTTGTTCCAAAAACGTATGAACAAAACTGGTCCTTATTCACAATCACCAATATGACTACATCTTCGAACGGACACACATCTCGAAAAAACATCACTTGTGAGCGCTAAAGCAGATGACCATAGACGCGCTTATGAAGTTCCCATATTTGTTCTATTTATAATTTAGTCCTTACTTAATTGGGCAGTCATTTACGTTTTTAATGGCTTTCCTTACAATCTATCCGGTTAAGTGCCTATGTCTAGATGCTATGGGAAAAACACATGTGAATTGCGCTGCAAATTGTATTGCCCCTAAGGTAGATCTACTTTGATCTTGAAGTCAAGTAAATTCCATTCAACTAGATATCTATTTTCGTATTATCTGGTTGGTTTTTATCGTCGTATACAAAGTTAAGCAAAGTTAAATAGTAGAAAGTTAGATACCCCCACTGCGTTTGAGATCTCACCTAATGACACTGTTTGGGAATGCCATTGCAGATTTATCTGTACGAATGAGCTCAGCTGCAGTATTAAAATTTAATTCGAAAAGTGCTGCAATATTGACATAGTCACAGTAGATAAAGTGGGGCCGTTGTTGCAATGATAAACCTTAACGTAGGTGGAGACATAGTGAACTAAAATATACCGCCTGTGTTGATTGTCGTATACCTATAGTCATTTCACATCGAGCCGAAAACCGGGTCTACGAAAACAGAAGTTTTCCTATACATATTTCAGTTTGCAAAACGAGTCGTTTAAATTCGTATGTTGGGTTGTTGAAACAACCACACGTTTTGCAATATTCAGCAAATTCAGCAAAATGGCTGACCCAACATTTATGTCACAACTCACATCTTGAAATCATTTTCCACATTTATTTGATGGGCTAATATTATTTTGAAATGCACTAAATTCATTTCATTTGTTAATTAATGCGATCGAAATTTGTAACCACAAAAGTTTGTACCGAAGTTTAACGACTAGAAGTGTCTCAACGTCAAACGAAAACTAGTTGGTGGTCGGTGTGAATGAGCACGTTCAAGTATCTAGTTTAGTAATTCTGACAGCTTCTGACTAGATCTATCTCGATTTTTATTGGCCCAGAATGGTCGCGTGATTAGTTTTGGCAGTTGACGTTTATGGAGGGGTAGCCGACGAATCTAGTCAAAAAATTCCTGACTGATTACTAAGTTGACATTTATTTTGCTGTCATCGTGAGCAAAGAGTAAGCTCTCTCTCGCTCTTCGTTTTTCCTGTCTGTGAATACATGGAACTTGTTCAATAAAAAAACAATTTGTAAATGCATTAAATAGCAATAAACGTAAAAGGAATAAATGTTGAATATAGTTTTCTAGATAGATTGATTTGGTCTCCATCCACTTTTGGCGCCAAAATATATTCATCCATTCACATTTCACTTTTTTTTTTCATATTCTTTACATGAAAATTATTTTTAACAGAAGAATTCATGCTAATTGCATGGGAGTTGTTCGAAAAATAGATTAATATCATGCAAGTTTTCACTAGGGCAAAGGTTATTTATTTTTACATATTCCTGAACTTTGCATAAATTTCCATTAATTGGTGGGTGTTTTCAACTTGTTTTTTTTAGCGCCTTATCTGTACAAAATCAAAATATGATTGGAAATTCTGCTTTTAATAAGAGTGAACAGTGTTGATATTACTTAGGAACACTAAGCAAATTTTATTCATATAGAAAAAAAAGTAATTCTAGGAACGTAAATTTGTAAAAACTGGAAAAAGGAAATGAGACGTTTATTTCCATGCGAAACTATAGCGCCGCCATTTCCATATAGGTAATAGCTTTTGTAGTTATATTAAGTTTGTTTTATTGAACATCTGTCTCAGCAAAGCAAAGTATAGTAGAACACCTTTATAACTAGTATACTCTTCTTGACATTTCTCGTACTAGGAATTCGTCTCAAGTTGAAATAAAGTTGACAGCTGGAGTTGATGCTCACAGCTTTCAGCTAGTAAGTCGCTTTCAGCGCCACTCACTTTCAACGAGTGGGAACTAGGAGAACGTTGAATCAAACTAAACGTCGAGGAACAACAAATTATACCAGTTTATAACACTTGTTCACAGTGGTGTCAGTGAACTGTTTCATTTGGGCATTCGCCTGATTAACTCTGTTTTGTTTAGCGTTGATGAGAAAGCTGTTCATTAAAATAGTTCTATCGCTGCAAGATGGAGACTACGAAAATAATTCTGACACTTTGACACGACATCTTGTGGAAGATTTTGGCATCATTTTTCTAGTAAACAAGAACATAATGGAAGGCATACGAGGCAGATGTTGTGTGAACTTCTCTCAGTTTCTCGGTGATTCTTTTTCTAGAATTTTGTAATCAAAGGGCAGTGTACCACCAAATATCCATTCGAATAATGCAAAATGTCTCTTCTCTACTGACTCCTTCAAAGAATTCGATCACAAGATTTAAAAAAAAGACTTTCAATTTCAACGATGGAAACAAGTGTGATATGTTTCAATCTCACAGTCAGAATATGGTTAAATTTAGATCTAGATGTAAATACATAAAGTAAACAAAATAAAACACCCGTCTCCCCAAAACTCAACACTCCAAAGTCAAATCGACCCAAATAAAACTGTAGGTAAAAACGGCCAAGTCAGTTTGCTTATGAACAAAGTTCAAGGTGGAGCAACATAAAGCGTTCGTTTTTATTTCAATTGGTCAGAACTCCATGCTGAGTTCATAAGAACAGATTTTTTTAAAACATTAGGTACTCTAAACGGACTGACTTGCTCAAGTCCATTTTAATAAAATAACAACTTCTTTTGAGTGAACATTAAAAAAACATTTAAATAAAACAAATCAGCAAACTTTTTTATTGCTAGGAAATTAGCTACTCAATTTTAATGACCGATTATGAATTCCATTCTCACCTACATTCCTATTCGTGTTATAGATTTCTGCGACCATTTGCCTTGCTTTCGTTCACAAAAAAATATATAAAATATTTAAATTTTCCTTTGAAAAAAGAAAAAGAATCGCCGAAAAACTGAGAGAAGTTGACACAACATCTGTCTCGCATGCCTTCCATTACGATCTTGTTTACTAGAAAAATTATGCCGAAATCTTCCACAAGATGTCATGTCAAAGTGTCAGAATTATTTTCGTACGCCTCATTAATTAGCTTATTGAATAGAAAAATAAACGCGTCATCGTGAACTCATGACAGATACGAAAGATCAGTCCCAAAATCTGAAACACTTTCCTCCCTATTAATATTAACCGTTTAGCAATTTATAAAGCAAACAGAAAACTATGCAAGAAAACAGCTGATTTTTGCAGTGGGGTAGAAAATATAAACTAAATCTAATTATAGAAACATTGTTTATCCGTCAAGGCAAAACGCAAATCAATTTGAAGCGCTTTCGTTATTTCCTTGAAATTAAAGTGAGATAGCAACGCCCAGAACGCACACCCAACACACCACACATAAATGTGTGGCTATATTCGCCACGGTAAATATAGAAAACAATTCGCATTCATTCCGCTTTGACGTCGGCGACGCGCCAACGCCGCCCGGCCCGGTTGAATCAAACAGCAACAAATTTGTTATTTTCGTAAATAAAATATGCGGTGCTATTCGATGTTTTTATAATAGGTATTTATACTCGCTTACCATGCGAATTTTGACACCAATGACTTGTGATTATGTTTCGCAAGCGATTACGTCAAATTGTTTGATCTGTCTGTTGGATTAATATTGATGCGATGGTCGTCTTTTACATATCTGGCAGGTAATTATAGAAAAGAATTTACATTTTGTACTATACATTGACAGCGTCAATGTTATTTTCTATTTTCTTGATTTAAAAATATAGGTTATGCGTCAGTTGGTGAGATTTGTATGAAAACAAAACAATTTCTGAAAACATCAATGGGATACACAGATGTTTACAAATTTTGACAGCTTCGCGCTGCGATTGCATTCCACGCGATTATGTCAAAAGTGTTTGATCTGGACGTCAGATTAAAATGTATGGTTGACGCAATTTAGCACACTTGGCATTTTTTAATTTTTGCAAGGCGTACGCATTTATTTATTTTTACCTTTCAATGCGCAGGTGTCGTTTTTAGGTGGACACTTATAATTAGTATGCAAATATTATGCGACAGTGGGCAGTAAAAATATGAGTCTTTCGTAAAAATCTGTTCTATTATTTTTTCGTAACTACTTATTCCTGACACAATTCGAAAAAAAAGAAGGAGTTTCTGCAACAGGTCCGTTGTTTAGTGTGAGTGGGATAAACTGAAGGAATCTACAATTTTATGCCTTGGATGTTTGTCTGACGCTGGAAAAAGGTATGGCGGAGTGGAAAAACCTTAAGACTTAGGTAATCTGTGATTACCTTAATTACCTAGCTTGGTAGTCCAATACACTTAGGCCCATTTTATTCACTCGAAGTTGAACACAACTTGGGGATTTTTATATGGAAAACTGCCGAGTTGTGTTCAACTTCGAGTGAATAAAATGGGCCTAAGGCACTGCGCCTACACAATTTTAAATACATTGATACACAATGTGAAAAGGAAGTTCTTCCATATCTGTAACACTAGAGAGACGAAGCAACCAGGAGTGGCGCCGCAAATTGGACGCCTATCAAAGGCCAAATTAAAGACGGTATGGACAACATAAAAACAGCAACCATCAACCATCAGTAACGGAAAAACAATTTGCATGGGAAATTGGTTCCAAGCCAAAATTGAAAAACCATTCGGGTAGATTCATTTTAACAAACGACGTAAATTGACTGACTTCGACGAACGCAGTGCAAAAAGGACAACGCCAATTCCCAATTTCCCATTGCCAATTTGTGTTTTAAGTGTTTTCGATTTAATCGCAGTTGTCTGTCTCATCTTGTAGCCGTTTTAATGGTTTAATTTTGTATGCAAGAAATTGATGTGAGTTGGAAAAATGGCTATAAATCATATCCACTGCTGGTGGTGTTATAATCATTTGACAACAAATTGTAATCTGCTAACCTATATTTTTTTATTGCTCATTGAAAAACTTCCCCATAGCCACAAAGGTAATTCGTAAGCTTTTTAAAATTGATTGAATCAAAAATCAAACGTATAAGATAGATTAATCGTCGATAAGGTGGTTTACTTATCAAGAGGTTTATTTCCCTAGGTTGTAATAAATGACGAGGTTAGAGTAGACAAGATTTGGTAGGGCAACTTTGATTTTTATAGGTATGTGTTACTTTTTTAAAGGAAGTCATTTTAACTTCTTTAACCTGGACTTTTCGTTTAGGGGTAGTGAACCCCGAGAAAGCAATTCATTTAATATGATCTTCAACCTCATAAATACGAGATTAAGAACTAGTCTCTAAAACCAACTAGGTTTGCATATCGAGTCCGGTTTGCGAACACACCCTCTACAGCTCGGGATATCAAAAATGTACAACAAACAGAGCTGCATTTGACAGAAACAAAAAAAAAGTTATGAAAGAAAATGCTCTAGTAAAACTGAAGCGTCATTCTGTCTCTTGAAAATCAGAGAGGATACGTCAACTTATTCTTCTTTGAAGTGGAAACTCTTCAAGATTTGTGTCCGGTGGAAATGTACCATAAAGCTTTTTAATATAATTCTCCCTTCTCCCAGTTAAACTTGGTATTTTCAGATGATTAGCAATTTCAAAAAATAATTTGAAACTAGATGGCGCTGCAGTTAAAAGAGAGACATTTTTTTTTACTTTTGACAAACCTTAAAAAATGCAGATTGAGTTTGAATGACGCATTTAGCCATGATTGCCATAAAAATTAAGCTAATTTATGCTTGCAATAGAAGGGATTTTTACTGAATTATTGGGCAAATACTGTAAAGTAGCTATTAAAAAAAAACCCAGGAGTGACTTATTTATTGAACATCGTAGTTACACCGATAAAGCTTGAAGATGGAACATTAAGCAATGTGATTGTCTGTATGATTTCAACAAAACGTGGTCAAAGTCGACAGCGAAGACGCGTCACAACTTAGGAAAAACAGTCTTTAAAGAAAAATGGAAAACAAGATTTAAAAAAACCTAGTTACCTTGCGATTCAGTCGATTAGACTGGTCGGTACTAGCTTTACCTTGAATGCAATAACCAAATTGGTCAGTAACGTCATTTTCCAGCCAAACATACGGACTGTCATCTTACTAGTCAGTCACAAAATTCTTGACTAGATTTGTCGGCTACCACCCATGGATGACAAGTCAAAAATTTGTTCATGTCACCGACCTAGGCCAATAATTAAATTCAAACTGAGGCACATCAAGCCAGAAAGCTGTTCGGCTTACTAACTAGACATTTGAAAGTCCCCCCATTTCTATTTTTTAGGCAGTGACGATCAGATGTCAGTAAAAACATTGAGCCTAACCTTATAGCTGTAAGGTTAAAAATACCGGCACATGTATGAGAAGCTAGGTCTAGAACCTTACAGGAATAAGCCTTTTTATCTTAAGGAATAGATTCAAGTACGTTTTCAAATTTTGAAAATAAAAAAACTGGCACAGCCAATATTTAGAGCCACTGGTTTTTAATGAAAACTTAGCAAAGTCGCGATCAACATCGAGTAGGTATATGAAGACTTTTCATCCGAAGCGAAATGCGATTGAACGAATTATTTATTTTTCAAGAGAAACGAATACATTTCAAACAGATCATCTTTCTGCAAGCATCTCAGGACAGTCTTCCAAGTAAAGTTGTAAGAATCGCAGAACCCGATACGTAAAAATGTAACTTTCAACCACATGGAAGGCAATTTATTAAAAGGAACGACCAGCAACTTGCAAAAACAACAGCAATCAGACCATCACTGTTTGCTTGCTATAAACAAAAATTAAATGCAAAGTTCCCTCAATAACTCTTCGTGACAGTGTCTCAGGGTACTGCCTTCTCCATGTTGAATTTAAAATATTGCGACAACTCGCATCAAATTGGAAAAGCCATATGTTTGACTGAAAACAAAAAACAAAACACATGAATAGAACTACATATAGATACACTGCAGGAACAAATGTTTTAAAAGAAGCGTTATTCTTTTGTTTGTATTACTTCTACGACACAGGCAATAAAACCTACGAAATTCATGTGCAGTTGTTATGGAAGCATGAATCAAATGTATAGTCTCTGACACATATTGGCTTGTATAAGCATCATCTATCAGCTATTTCTTTTATACACTCCATCAAACGTGAACGTAGATATAGAGCCATTTTTTTAATATTCATTGATCCATACAACCAGACGGCTTTATGATGCCAAAATTCAACTGCAATTTAGATGGCTTTAACACGCGTTAGACTTTTTTTCTCTCTACCTGTCACTTATCGCTGCGAACTTCCGTGGCCCGATACTACCCAAACACACACCACATTTCCACACACAAACCTTCTTTTTTTTTTTTCAAAATCTCAAACAAACAAAAATTTGAATCCAATAGAAATTTCTATCACTCAGCAACGTTGCTCTGTGTCGTCTCGTTGACATTGACATTGATATTGGCTCTCAATTTATTGCATTTAACCCATGAGGTGCTACTACAGCAACGCAAATATAAATACAAAAAAAAAACCGAATTAAAGCACTTGACACAATTTATCACCGACCGACGTTGCGCTGCTACTGTTGCATTCGCAAAAGAATTTTATACGCTCAAAACAGAAAAAAAACTACACAACACTCTGAAATTTTGTATTTTTATACCTCCTGCGTGATTTAATTTTAATTTTTTCAATTCCATTTATTTTTAACATCTGCACGATCACTTCAACATTGGCCAACTTGACATCGCACAATTGAATTAAATTTTAAATGAATTACAATTCCCCTCTCACAGATAATTCGATTTTATATCACGAAATATTTTCAGTTGAAATATTTTAACGAATATCAAAAATAAATTCGATTGGGCCGAATCAGATAAATGCGGTAAAGCAATTAAGCGCGGCGCGCATACACGATCGATCGCTAAAACTACTCAAACAGAACTGAGAACAAGTTTCGTTTCCAGAAATGATCGCGCGAGGTGAATTTGTATTTTTGTCTTAAACATTATACTCTCTTAGAAGTAATGAAACGAATTAAAATCAAAAGAAACGCGGCATTAGAAGACAACAAACAATATTCAAAAAGTATCTGTAGATAGGCGTTCTTTTTTTTTGGGGGGTGAATTTAAAAACAGACGCGTTCAGTTCCAACAGATATGGCACAATGAACATCAATTTTTGGTATTACGAATTACGACTACGACTTTACGAGTATACAGCGGTAATGTGGTGAAAATGGAAACGGAGCGGCATTAGTCAATGGCCGGTATCTTTGGAACATAAATTTCTGTTTGTGGGCCGTATTTGGATGCGGTATCATTTCTGATACACAATCTTCTCAATCTTATCGGAATAATAAAATAATTGTGGCAGCGTTTTGTGCAGTTTTCGCTGGTGTTTTACTTTGCGGTGGAACGTACCTATTTGAATGTGGGTGGTTTTTGGTTTTCTTTGAAACGACTGGGCGCCAGTTTTGGATGTTGGTTAACAATTTGAAACGAGAATTTCTAATAAATGTTGTGTTAAAAATGAGCGATTGAAAAAACTACCTTCCTGATGTGATAATTGTAGTTGCAGAAATTTTGTGACTGTGACTAGATCAATCTGCTATCAGGAAGACCGAACTTGGTATCGAAGCTATAATATATCGCTCTTCGATTCGGTGCGCGTTTCAACTCTAACAACTGGAATATGAATGATTCAATATTAATTTGACAGTGCGCCGTATTAATAACAAATTTTAGTCTCGAGTTTAACTTTACGGAAGCTCACAACTGCCAATTTGTATGGAAAATATTGGCACTGTCAAAACTAAAAATGTTTTTTGGTCTCCGTATATTTAAAGAAATGTCTTGCAAAGCAACTTCAAGAGGGACTCTAAATGGAATTTTGTTTGAGGGCGTAGAAACGTCGACTAGCGATTGCAAAGGTGAAATTATTGATTTGGTTCTGGGAACACAGCACACAGAACAGCACGAACCTTACGAGCTGTACGGTGGCAATCCATTAGTCATAAAAAAAATATTAACTCATTTAACGAGAAGGGGCGGGAGCCCTACCGTCAGTTGAGTCTTTGATTCGAATTACCAAGTCGGTTCTCCCACACGTTTATCAGGAAAAAAATTAATGTTCCCCTAATTTCCAAGAAATTTACATTTTTCTACCCTAATGCTATGTTTCCAACTGGAGATTATTTGCAAGATTTAGACAAATTTCCGTAAATCCCGCATAAATCTCGGGATTTATCATACAAATGTTAATCTCATAAAAAGGAGATTAAGAAATTAAGAAGAATTAATCTCCTAAACTGAACAGATTTCCACGTAGAGTCCGGTTTGTGAACACACTCTCAATGTCACATATATCTACAAAACAGACAGAGCTGTATTTGACATTGTGTCGTAAAAAAAAACTTGGTATCCGAATTCATTTCTGTAATATAGCGACTTCTACTATAAATGCAACAATTAAGAGTGGGTGTCCCTCAGCTATGAACTCCGAGCTCATGTAAACATGTTTACATGTATTAGTGCACAGAATTTCAAATAGCCGAGCACACCCTCCCCCATCAAGATCACAATTGTGACTACAGAGTCTGCAAAATGAGAACTCGCTCAACGTTCACTAAACAAAAATAATAACAAATTCGCTGCACAAAAAATCAAAACAAATCAAAACAAAAAACAACAAAAAGGACAAGCTGGCTGCCTAGGGCGATAGGCTAGCTGTATTGAGCTGCAAACTGTGTCTGAATAGACTGAAACCGTTAGTGTGTGTGATATCCAGTTTTCTACGAATATCGTATAAATCCAATCGCATAGCTATTTTCTACTTTTCAAGATATGTATCCAAAATTCAATAATTTATATTTTTATAGAAAATTGGTTTGGCTTTGTTTACGGGTCTCGGAAGGGTTTCTGTTTCTGGTATAGTTAAACTTAGAATCTGTGGGATATGTTCACCGAACTTAGCCTAGGGATGATACACTATTCATGGATGTATTTATTATTGTCCTTTTACAAAATTCTACACCAAGGGGTTGCACAATCTTTCTTGCCGCTAATATTAGTGGACTTTTTCCTAAATGTTAACAAGCTGAAAGTTTTGTCAATTTGTAACTGTACGTTTCGGCATTTGTGAGTAAATCAAAGTGTATGGCTGTTAGTATTCTGTACTAATAACACTACATAAATTTAATTATATGTGGGAATCTACACATTTCTGGGAACTTAAAACGATATGTTATTACGTGTATTATTCTATCAACTGTGAACTTTATTATTGCAGTCTAATTTAAGTCATGCTAAGCACGTTAAGCTCTTTTATTATCTGCCAATTAGAAAAGCAGAACTTCTCTTAGTTATTCTTATACTAGTACTTAAAAACTTCAATTCATCTGCATTTGCTAGCCTAATATAATGTACGTATTATGTAGTCAGTTTCATATCACTTACCGATTATTACATTTATATCGTACCTACCGGTTTTTCTTTAACAGTCTAATGTCGAGCGGAAAGAAACAGAATGGGAAGTGTCGTTACTACTTTTAAGCTGCTTTACTTTTTAACGAGACAGCTTACAGGAATAAGGTGAACTTTGTTTTGACATCTGAAAGTCTTATTGAGCATCTCCACCAGCACACCGTAAAAGGAGATTCAAAAAGAACAATCAAACAGGGTATTTTTTCTAAAGCAGAAATTTACTTATGGACTTTGTTTTTTAGGTGTTCGATACTTGCATTTGCCGCAGAAATTCTGGTATTTTACATTTACATTTCTCAGATAGTATCTTCTTTTAATTTTAGTAAATAGGTACACAAAATCATAGGGCCCAAACACTGGAAAGCTAAATTATCTATTGGTAAAATGAACTTGCCCTTCAATTTTTTAAAAAGAGTTTCTGTGTTTTTAGTCTCTTTTAGTTCCAAATATTCGTAATTTATTTTCAAACAATCAAGTTCTTTTCTACACCATAATTTTTAAGTCTCTAGCTGATGAATGGCATTTTACTTTCACAAATGGCCCTATCACCTATCAAACAATCTGTTGTGGCACCGACAAAATTAATCTTTCTATCAGCAAAAAGTCCACACCGTTCAACAATAATACCATACTTTTAATTTTGTATTAGATACATTATTTTAATTATTTTATTTTGAATTTGTAAAACAAAAATATGTAATAAATTTTTTAAAGCGAAATGAATGTGTTTTTCTTTTAAACACTTTCGGCATCTTGCTAGTTTTTGCAATTATCTGAACTCGTAGCAGTAGAAAATAGTAAGCAAATTAGGTATTTCGGAATATCTAACTAAAAACACAAATATTGAACGTATGCCTTTTCCAAGGAAATATACAATCATTTTATTTGAAACTTCTACAAACAAAAAGGAAAAAAAATAAACACATTTACAACAACAAAGTCATCACCCAGTCCTCACCCACTCTCATATCAATGTTTCTCGGATTATCAAAATTTATCTCATTGTTGCTTCCTTCACTTTATCAAACAGCAAGAATATTAGTATGTATCTATCAGAAACCCAAACAAAACGAAATAAACAAATTTTTGTCATTTCTTGTTCAAGCAGCTCTAGTGAGCGAAAATCTGCAAACTATAGATTCTCAATAGAGAGTAAGTTTAGAGAAAAATCGAATAACGCCATGTCGGAAATTTTGTGAACTACATTGCATAAGTGTGCGTAAACTCTGAAACAAAATCCAGAATGCAGTAAAATAGCAAACTTTTCAAAATTCAAATTTAACTATTTTATGAACCAAACAATAAATTTTTTTTTAATGAGAAGACATACAAATATGCAAAGCCCATTCTCTTTTTTACAGATTAAAAAAATAGTTCCTTGTTCCTCCACAAAGATTGTTTGCTTTTCGTAATATTAAACTGCATTTTTAAGATGGTGAGCAAAAAAAATCAAAATTGTGCTTCAATAGCTACCTCGAGTAGTTCATTGGTAACAAAATTAAATCATAAAAAAAATAAAAATGCTTGATCTAGGCATTCCCCACCGGGGCGCAGAAAAAAACACCCAAAAAAGGGGGTTTTTGGTACTTTATGCGACATCAAAGTAGAAAAGTAAAATTGTGCTTCAATAGCTACCTGCGCCCATTTACTGGCTATTGAAAACCGTTTACTCCGGTCGATTATCTCTTAAGGACTGCGAGAAACTAGGGGGCGCAGAAACGTCTACCCTAGCCACCCAGCCTTAAACCTTTCATTTTATTTTTTAGAATTTTGGGTTGTTCGATTTGGCAGTAGTTGACAACATCTGTAATCTCTTGCCCTAGTATGCTTTTCACACCAAGCCCAAAACCGCGTTTTCCTCGAAAACTAGTCGATGCATTCACACCGACCACCAACTAGTTTTCGTTTGACGTTTCAATCAGCTGTGACCTGTGAGACACTAGTCGTTAAACTTCGGTGCAAACTTTTTTGGTTACAAATTTCGATCGCATGAATTAACAAACAAAATGAATTTGGTGCATTTAAAAACAATATTAGCACATTAATATGTTGTGGAAAATGATTTTAATTTGTGAGTTGTGACATTTGTTCGGTCAGCCATTTTGCTGAATTTGCTGGATATTGCAAAAGGTGTGTTTGTTCCAACAACCCAACGATTGGAAATCGTTTTCGTGGTGTTTTCGCGGAAAACGAGACTCGTTTTGAAAACCGAAATATGTATGGGAAAACTTCTGTTTCGATGAAGTTTTCGTGTGTTTTGGCGAAAACCCGGTTTTGGGCTTGGTGTGGAAAGCCTATTAGCTTAAGTTTTCGCAAAAACTGAGCTAGATTTCTTGTGATTTTTTTGGTGCTGTGGGTTTTTATGAAAGTTATTGTTTTCATGGCTGTTTCTGTTGTTGTTTTTATTACTAGTGTTGTTGTTTTTGTGTTAATGATAGTTGATGTTGTTGTTATTGGGGCGGTGGTGGTTGATGTTGTTGTTTTTTATGATTATCCTTCCTCTTTCTTCGAAACTATCGATGGAATAGCCATATTTACATCTACAGATGTTATATTTACAAATTTTACAATAGTTAATTGATAGTTAACGTTGTAGAAAATGAATCCGAAATTTATATTTAAAGTGAAAACCGTGTGACTAACGCAATGAGTTCATCTAAGGACATTCCACTACGAAGGGGGCTTAAAAGCGGGATACCTACATAATACACAAGTGCAAAATCCCCAAACCCCAAAATCCCCACCTTTTGAAAAATACCCGAATTGATTATCCCCAAGAAAATCCCCAAACGTTTTGCAAAAGCAAAATCCCCACAGTAGATGACGATTATTGTACATTCCGATTGTACACAGACGACGATTGTACATACATGTACATTACACCCGCCCCGTAATCCAACAGTAAACTCAAGCAGGGGGGTTGCAGGGGGGCAGCATGCCCCCCATACAGATTTCATAGTTTGAATGATTAAGTATTTTGGATTTGGGGATTTTCTGTTTGGGGATATTGACTTGGGGATTTCAGTCTGGGGATTTTAATTTTGGAGTTTTCGTACCCAACCCCTTAAAAGCATGTCCATCTAAGAACACAAACTATTTAAGTCCTGAAATAAAACAAACAAAGAAAACTTTCTGTTTGGGTAATTTCACATCTAATCCATGTGGATCCAATGTGATGACTCGAGCAGTACTAAAAAGGAGAACACACTCTTAAAAGGCTCTTAATGTTGCCAACAACAACTCTTTGCAAAGAAAATAGACTAATCAGAACAAAATCGCTTTAAGCCACTGAAGGTCCTCTATTATCCTGATTTAAGTACTTAACTCTGAAAACACAACTAGCCCATAACAAAAAGAAAACAATTTTAGTACACATTAAACCAGCTGCGGAAAGTACCTACTTAATACCAAACATCCACTCAAATCATTTCGACTTTCTTCCGTAAATTGTCATTGCCCTATCCAATTTCGTACATTACCATCAATTTGTCATTCTAGTTGGTGTCGTTTTATTATCCTTAAACCTTTTAAATGAATTATTTGCGTCATTTACTCAGCACCATGTATACAGTGCAAGTGTGCACATTGCGAGAATAAAGTGCTGCCTAAATATTTATAAAAAACAAGAACGAAATCGAAAAACCCTCAACGGATTTACTGCCAATCATCAATCATCATTTCCGTTCACATGACACGGTACGGGTAGGTGTATGTATATAGGTACGCACAGAGGGTAACGTTCATCTGAGTATAATGTCCTCGCCATGTGAGGCATTCACCTGTGGTTGGGGTGTTATTTATTCAGACATTTGCTCGAGAATATATGCATTTTAAATGAAATATACCGCAATCCATTTGTAGATCGGGACGGGCATTCATTTAGAAAAATGTTAGCGGGTAGAATTAGAGAATTACATTATTCGGATGGAGAAATTTGAATTTTTATTTCTTAAGCAGTTAGTTACAGTCACAATGATAATATGGGTCAGATCTCAGATAGTAAGAGTCTGTTTGGTATCCCCAAGCACGTCTTCTTCGCCAGGTTATTTGTGCTGATGAGGGCTAAAAGAAAGTTTGGGTAATGTGCTGGAAGACACTATAAAGTCTGTTGGAATGAACGTTTTTCTCTGTAAAGTAAGGTAGAATCTGTAGCTCCAGACCCTCTAATCGACATAGTAGTTCAGTAGTTTACTGATTTTATTTTGATTCCGACGCAGACGATTTTTTCAACAGCTTTTCATGCCACACAAGCTTATATTGAAAAAAACTGTGTCCTCCCAAAATATTCACACATGTTCCACATTTTTGTCACATGAACAAATAATATAAATTCATGTCTCAGATGTAGTTTCGCTTCCAAGGTACCTTTTTTTATTTTGCCTATAAAATTGTCTCTCAAAATCTGAGTAAGCAAAAAAAGAAGATACCTACAAATACTAAAAGAAGTTGTTCACATGTGTTTTCAAGGTTTTCCCAAACTCAATCCCCAGTAAGGTCAATCCCCCAATCCCATTACAGATATTTTCCTTTTCCGAAGTACGAGTATTCCTCAATTTTTTCTTGAATCCCAGTTGGGGCATATATTACGAATTTGATTGCCTTCATCTCCGATTTGTACGTCTCTCCCCAGTCAAATAAAATCTGCTGCCCGATAGACGTTTTACGTGAACTTGAACTGCAATCTGAACTCTTGACGTTACACGTTTGTCCAGTTTTGCTGATTTTTATGCAATCCACCCGAAAAAAAATAAATAAATTGCGATCTTATTTTCGTTGAAAGGGTATCGCATAGCAAATAATCTCTTGTGGTTCATTGCACCATCGGTGGAGTTATTTTTAGAAAACAACAACACGAAGCGATTACATCGTACAAACACTTGAAATACATTATTCGTCAATAAATTGATTGAATGCCAGAAGTTGTGCATTGCTGAGAGCTGAAAAAAAAAAAACAAGAAAACCAACAGGTGAACGATTTTTTTTGGCATTTGCCCGCCATTTTTATGAGATCACTGATCTGGGGTTTCTGTTGTAATTTCACAGTAAAATAATGCATTAAGATGATTAATTAATTACACAAATGGCAAGTGAGTGCACAGCACATGTGCTAGTGCTGGGTGTATGACATGTCATTATGGGATTTTTTTCAGTTTGAAAATTTAATTGGGTTGAAGAAGACGACCCACTGGAGGTCATCTGCTGCAAGGACATCGATTGGGGTGACCATAATTGAGTTTTTTGATGACAGCTTTAAAATATCAAAACTAATATATACATTTTTTGGTTAAGTTTATTGTTTATCCACAAACTGATTTAGGTCACAGATCCTCTACTGCAACTACTTTTGCTTGTTGGTTTTCCAGTTAAAAAAAAATTCTACAAAATAGAAAATTCATTATCAATTAAGGGCATAACTTCGATTAAGGACCCATATTTTAAAAACCGCCCGCAATATTACAACATGCGAAAAGATTTGCTAATCAGCAGTGCTCGATCGATATGAACAAAAGAATTGTCCGAAGAAATAAACTCATCAACATACTTTCACTTTTAGCCACCTAAGTAGTTTACCCCTTTGAGGCCCGTTTGCTGATACTACTCGTAGCGATTTAAGTTCTACTTAAATACCTTATGGGCTACTTTTTCCTTGTCATAAACTGTCACATAAGATTTTAAGTGGAACTTAAATCGCTATGAGTAGTATCAGAAAACGGGTCTGAGTGATTGAAGGGAAAAGCGTGAATTTTTGGCGCGTTTTAAATGAAAAAGGGGGTAAGCTTAAAAAAAGATGACAGTTAAAAAATCTCTGTGAAACGTAAAATGATTGAAAATAAAATTAAAGCGTATTTATTACGAATAAATTTTATAGAATGAATAGTTCATATTAAACATGAAATAAAACAGCCCAACGAAATTTTACGTAAGACTTTTTGTGCATCTGAATGCAATCACTCTATTTGACATTCGGCCTTACTAATAATCAATCACTAATGTCGACAACTAGTTAGATGTCAGCTTTAGTAAAAATGTACAGCTTTTGTGAAATGGTACCAATAAACAATTAGACCTCCACATTTACTAGTCCTACAACTTTCTTAGAATCTATTACATTTGTTGTCATTGCAGAATTCAAATTTCATAATTTGTTTTCGTGAAAAACAAGGTCAATGGTCTCTTTCACAAGGAGGATTTTATTCTAAAAGAAGGAATACATAAATTGCAATTAAATTTGCCCAACACATATCTTTCCAATGCTCTTTGAGACTTATTATAAGCAAAAAACAAAACACAAAATAGGAAATGCACAAAATATCCGCTGATCTGTCAAATATCATATGCAAATCAGTAATGCCCTATCGTTCGATCGGACACAATTTTCAGTACTTTTATGGTACGCTTTCCATTGTTTTCTAATACTACCTCGCGATTTCTTTATGAGTGCATTAGTGTCGTTATAAAATCTCTTTCAAATTATTCAATAAACGGAGCACAGTTTATTTGAATGGTTTCATTTATTCGTAGGCTGACGATGCAAATCAAAACTTATTAGAGGTCTAAACATAACAATTGCGTCGTTAGCAAGTGAATATTTTTGAAAATAGAAATAATAGCTGGCTCAGAATAAATAACAATCGCACGTAGGAAGCGTGTAAGAATTTTATCGCTTCCGGGTTTGAAAACAAATACAATTTAACCTACAAAAAATTGTAAGGCTTATATATTACTGAATTCGGAAAATTTAGAAACCGACAAAAGTTGAAATT
This sequence comes from Cheilosia vernalis, assembly GCA_949126925.1. Taxonomy (NCBI): domain Eukaryota; kingdom Metazoa; phylum Arthropoda; class Insecta; order Diptera; family Syrphidae; genus Cheilosia; species Cheilosia vernalis. The sequence goes on from OX421358.1 coordinate 13,586,317, forward strand.
CGAACTGAAAAATATAAAACGCACATTTTTATGCACACATATTCTCGTACTACCTGTTAGGCTGTTACCCCTCCAGAAGATAATAAACTTGTTATTTTGCATGTATTTTGCTAAGTGCTCATAGTTCTATTTTTATAACTATATTTTCCGCGAAGTGAACCTTTTCACACCAACCATTGTCTCATTAGAGATTCTCATTCTCGGTAAACAAACTCCTTTTGCAAAGAGTTTGAAAAGGGTTAGGTTGCAACAAATATCTACCTGAGTCGCCTATAAGGTACCGAGAATTGTTGCAAAGGTATAAACCGTCCAAACTTAAGTAAGAATATATTTTATTCTGTTTGCGACGACTGTCAAGAAATTCTTGAAAATATCCCAAACTTATATAAAATTTAGTTTTTATTAAGCAACTATTTAAAAGGGAAAACCGATCAAAGAGCAAGAACTAGCGGTAAAACAAGATAAAACGGAAAAAAAATACAGAAATAATATGCTTCACGTGTTTAGAAATAAAACAAAAATGCAATATTTTTCAATATTTTGCATACATTTGTACAAATTTGTGTTTGTTAGACTTAAAAACCATTTGCATAGTTGTATTGCAACGAATAAAATTAGAAAACATTCACAATTTACTAAAATTAATTAATAATTGTAAACGCTCAGGCTGAAAAACAGCGTATTAAATTCTCTCCTATTACGAAATTTAATACCGTGATTTTGCACGGTTGGGCAACACTTGTCTTCAAAATGACATAAGGGAGGATTTATTTAGCTAATGTCCGAGATAAACATGGCTTTCTCAACACTAACATTTAACCCTACAGTTAGCGATAGTCTGGCAACTATATTTGTTTATTGGTAAAGGGATTTTGGAAAGTGTGGAGTCTTTTCGTAAAGTGCCAGACTAAAGTTGATTATTGGTAAGGCCGATTATGTCTAGTAGAAAAAGAAATTATTGTATAATACGTACCTATATTTTTATGTGATATGCTTATTTTAAGATTGTTAATAAAACCAGTTACAGTTTTTAAGTTTTTTTCATGAAAACAATTGCAAAATGGCTGACCGAATAAATGTACAAATGTCACAACTCACAAATTAAAATCATTTTCCACAATTAATTGATGAGCTAATATTGTTTTTAAATGCACTAAATTAATTTTGTTTGTTAATTCATGCGATCGAAATTTGTAACCGAAGTTTAACGACTAGTATCTCACAGCTGATTGAAACGTCAAACGAAAACTAGTTGGTGGTCAGTGTGAATGCATCGACGGAAACACGGTTTTAGACTTGATGTGAAAAGCCTATAAGCCTTATGCAACGCAATAACGTACAACCTTTACAAAAGATGTTATTTAATAATTTAGGTAACACAAATAGGCGCAGTTGCTTAGTGTGTTGGACTACTAAGCGAGGGGTCCCAGGTTCGAATCCTGCAGAAACCCAAATTCCAACTCAGGTTTTTTTTCACTGCGCCACCTCTCGCGAACGTCTGACAAACATCCGAGAGAATAACTGTCATCAAAGAGCTTCTCAATCGGCCGTTTGGAATCGGCATAAAATTGTAGATCTCTTCTATTCGTTCCAAAAATTGAAAACTCACACAAAACGAATGGTTGCGAGAAGCTAGGCCCAGGGTCCCTACAGACCTGTTGCGCCAACTATTATTATTATAGGTAACACAAATAAAAAATTGTTAAAATTAGTTTGGCAAAAAGAATTATAAAAATTCAAGTGACAAACTTATCAAATATAACAAAAACTCAATTCATTCTTTTTTATGAATTTCTTCTAAAGTCAATGTAAGCCAAGGACAAGCTTGATACTTAACATTTTGTGGAAAACCGAAACACCAGCATTTCGCAAAAATAAATAAATAACTAAAAATTTATAGCTTTTGGCATTAGGTGTGTTCCCTTACAATAATGCATTCCAATTGTCGTTGATGAGCACTTCAATGCACCACAATCGACTATATATTTATTTCATTTAACTAGCCTCAAACGGAGTCTACAAATCTAGCATATTTTCAAATGTCTGCCAGAAAGTTTTACAACCTAAATCTAACCTTAAAAACGGATTTAATTTATTCATATTACTCAGCCTATAAACTGACCCCCAAAGTAGTCCGGATGAGCTGTTAACTGGTTCATGTCAAAACAAAAGCATTTAAATATAGAAATTACCCAGCAGCCAAACAGCGAGCAAAACAATTTATTCCTTCCAACAGACCGAGCATTTGTAAACACTAAGCTCCTTGGTGAACAGTGAACATATCCCAGATCCACTTAAACCCACCCGCTAATTCACAGTCAAATTAAATGGTTTTTATTTTTATAGACCAATTATTTGTCGTATTAATGGGCGATTACAATTACAAGTATGGAACACGGCTGACAAGTTAACCAAGGAGGCCGCCGCGTCGAAGTGATTTCACGTGTCATCTGCACTCTTTCGAGCGTTCTCCTCAGTTTCGCAAACCATCTTCATGTGTATATAGTTTCCGTGTATTTTAGTCCATTTCATGCGAAATTAATTTGAAGACGATACTACACTGAGTACTGACAGAGGCAGGCACATAATTTATGAGACAAACAGTAGTATCATTGAATGGGATTTAATTGAAATTGCTTATAGAGCGACCGTGTGGAAAGTGGAATCAGCTGCATGGGGCGGAGGTGGATGATTTAAATTTAACTTGTGCTGTGATTTATGCTTGCAAATACTTGCGAGCCGAATTGCGCCCGAAAATAGATTCCTGCGGACGAGCTGATATGTGCTGTTTTAATTAAATGTGATAATTACCCAGATGGGATAAACAATTTGGTCGTTTGATTAATTCGAGGCATTCGTTTTAAATGAATAAATAATCGTTAACGAGCGTAATTGTCAACAACATTAAGACTGTTGAATTGTGTATGTACGAAATGGTATTTAAAATGCTGTTAGCGTCCTAAATGTAAATAAAATGTAAAAGTGGGTGCCATTGGACTATGAGGTATGGATGACCCATAAGAGGAGCTCGATTAAGACACTATTAACTGGATATGGTACGCAAATGAAATGAGTTCGATGCTTTATGTTTATGTTTGTCCTTGAAGTCTTAATTATGCTTCAGCTGAAGCCGCCCAGTTTGGCTTAAGGCTGTTGTGCGTAGGTATTAAATTGCTTCAATAGGTATGGAGTTATTTTCGCAAAATATTACCTCATTTGTAACTAAGACGATGGTGAATGATGAAAATGAGAACTTCTGGTTTAACGAGCCATTTCGATGTGGTACTTCATCTGCCAAAATTAAGCGTGACCATTTAATGGATCGGCACATTTTCTCAAGCTAAATTTTGACAGATCGTTGTGTTCCGTTGTGTTTTTGTGTTGCGGCAAGTAAACAAGGATGAGATAAGGAGTACCTAGAATCTGAAAGCGTCTTATAAGCTGCTTTCCCAACGAAACTGCATCCGACAATTAGCGAAGGTGGTGTATCCATACATTCAGTTGACGCAAGAGAAGGAAAAATTGATTTCTGCCGACGGAATGCTTAAAATTGAGTTCCAATTGCAGAGGATGGAGGTTCCAAAAGAAGGAACGAGTACCCAGTTCTTACAAGAGAAGCTGTCAGGTTATTAGTGCCGTTTGCTACATCCTACCTGTGTGTGTTTAAGTTTTCCTCAATGCTCAACGTAGAGACTGATTCAAGGAACAGAGTGGAACTGGAAGACGATTTAATTGTAAACGTTTCCGAAATAACTCCACGGTTCGAGAAATTATTCGATAAAATACAAGCCACTCTCATTAATCTACCTGTCTTCCACTTATTGGAGTCTTCTTTCTTTAATTGTAATAAGTATATTTCCTGTTTCATCTTTCATCTTTCATGCCTTAAGACTTCTTCATTCGTGATCCTGTCAACCCGAGAAATTCGAAGAATTCTTCTGTAGATCCACATTTCAAAATCTTCTATCTTCCTCGTTATTTAGAGTCCATGTTTCTGCTCCATAGAGTAGAACCGACCGGACATAACCTTTTACATAACGCACCTTGAGATTTAAGTAATAGGCTTTTCACACTGAGCTGAAAACCGTGTTTTCCCCAAAAACTCGTCGATGCATTCACACCGACCACCAACTAGTTTTCGTTTAAATCAGCTGTGAGACACTAGTCGTTAAACTTCGGTGCAAACTTGTTTGGTTACAAATTTCGATCGCATTAATTAACAAACAAAATGAATTTAGTGCTAGTTGTTCTAGATTTTTAGACAATAAAATGTACAAAATTTTGCTAACCAATAACTCTCTAGTAGAAGAAATAGGCAGTATCCCAAATTTAGCTTACATATAAAAAAATACACAAGTTAAGAAAAAGTCAACAATTTAAAAGTTTTTAATTTAAAATATTATATTTATCCAACCAATATTTTCTCTGTACTTAAAATTGTTTGTGGGGTGGGCCTTTCGCTGTCTGCTGATATTTACTAAATGAAATGTATTCTGAAATGGCTCTTGACTTTTTGCTTAGAATTCTTAAAAACAAATGGTAAGTAAATGCCATAACTTAAATTTGTAAGTCTGTTCGAAATGTTTCAAGAAGAAAACAAGAACCAATTATTTCCTTGGAAAACTTTGGTTTTATTTTAAATTATTGAAAAAAAAAATCGAGCTGTCGTGGGACGGCCGAAAGAAGCGAATCATTGGACGTAAAGTATTGGCCCGTGTTACGTGGCGGCCTATTTAAAATTCATTTTAATTTTTCATAGTGCCAGTTAGTTTAGATTACTCTCTCTGTTCCTCTTTCGCTCTCTACACACATATATTTAAGAATTTTTCGACTTTTCTTTTTTCCTAAACCATCCCTGAATCAAGACGAACAACACAAAACAAAAATCATCCAAATCGGTGGAGCCGTTCTAGAGTTTTCATCTTCCAAGTGCGCCATGGAGGGGGAAGTTAACGCTACGGTGACGATTTTTTTCGGTTTACTCCCCATCTTTTTGAATAATTTATATGCGTGACCCACCGACCGTCCGTAAAAAAGCTATATTCGCTTCAAAAAAAAATCAACAAACAAACTCTGGGTAAACAGAAAGAAATATTTCAAACTTTTACCTCAGTTGATATCACGTCGATTCATCTATGAAAACACATTACCTACAATGTGTAGGTATGACTGCCGCCCAAAGAATGAAAAATATTCAAGTCTTGCCACTCCTATTACACAGTAATAAACTGTGGCCCACCTGGTGCTCATTCTAATTTTATTTATCTCACAGGGGAGGAAATAATTTTCAAATTAAAATTTATTAACGCTCCTGAATGAGAAATGAGTGTACCTATTCATTAAAAAAAAACTGACGATTATTCTAACATGCGTCCATAATTCTGCCCACTTTACTTCGTCCTAGCTGTACCGTTGTCAATCATCATCACAGATTTGAGATTTTTCTTATTTGGCTATATTTAAAAACTTAAGCACACTTAAGTCATTAAAAGAGCAGAGAGGAATGTTTTAATAATGAATGGATTTTCGTAGTCAATGCTGCCTTTGTTGTGTGGTCGTTGAATGTACACTCGTACAGTGAAGCAAATAACTAATTGTGAAGTAATTTTATATCTCCATATAATATAATATAGAATTCTTAGGCAAAACAACATCTATAAATATAATAAAACTGTAGCCGTTTTCTATGTTCGCGGTTGACGTGAAAACTACCGCACAGATTTTGATGAAACTTTTTTTGAAATGTTAGTTAAGATTTTAAGCAACACATAGGCTATTCCTTTCATTTTCAAGCCTATTTTTTGGGAGCGTTTTTGACCAAAATGTGTTTTTTTTTACTAACTTTACTGCCTTCATCTCGCCATTACTCAAACAATTCTTAATCAATGCAAACAAAATAAAATCCTTAGGAGAGCCAACACTTTCACAGTTATTTCAAGCCATCAATCAGCTTTCTATGTACTCTAGAAGCTGAGCTACAACCTAAAATCTAACACGAAAAAAATAAATTTATTTTCTCAAATCGAACTTTATCAGCAGCCGCGGTTCTTGATCGTTGTTCTGCTTTGGGGTGGTTGGGTGGCGCACATCGCACAAGCACGTTCATGTAAAAAAAAAACTGCGTGGTGTTTTCTCCGAATTAAGTGAAACGAAAGAGAAGTATGCGCCATGAATGGGTATGTAAAATGTAATCAACAACGACAATGTGTTTCTGAGGAAATGCGCAGGTGGCTGATGACGTGCGCTGATGGACGTACAATCGTACATATGGTGGTGGTGGTGTATATAGAAATTGAGTTCAAGGTTTTTTTTGAAGTTATTACTTCTTTAGGCGCGTTGGACACTTTTAGATGGGAAGAAATCAATGAATTTGGGTTACTTCTAAAACGACACCGCGTCATCGACACCGAGAAACCGACACCCGATAGGTGGCGCTGTTGTCCATTTTCTGAGAAACTCAGCCGATCTCAATGAAACTTTGTATGTGTGCATGTTTGTATGCAGCTAGAAAGATAGGATAGTTTTGGACCCGATAGGTGGCGCTGTTGTCGACTTTTTTGAGAAACACAACCGATCTCAATGAAAATTTGTATGTGTGCATGATTGTATGCAGCTAGAATGATAGGATAGTTTTGGACCCGATAGGTGGCGCTGTTGTCGATTTTCTGAGAAACTCAACCGATTTCAATGAAACTTTGTATGTGTGCATGGTTGTATGCAGCTAGAAAGATAGGATAGTTTTGGACCCGATAGGTGGCGCTGTTGTCGACTTTTTTGAGAAACACAACCGATCTCAATGAAAATTTGTATGTGTGCATGATTGTATGCAGCTAGAATGATAGGATAGTTTTGGACCCGATAGGTGGCACTGTTGTCCATTTTCTGAGAAACTCAATCGATCTCAATGAAACTTTGTATGTGTGCATGGTTTAATGCAGCTAGAAAGATAGGATATTTTGGGATCCGATAGGTGGCGCTGTTGTCGATTTTTTTGTTAGCTGTTTTTACTCCCAAAACAGTTTTAAATATTTCCTGTGCAGTAAAATTCCTGACAATTCGAAAAATACACACGTAAATGTTCAAGTAATAACTTCTGTCTGCACTCCCGGAGTGCCTGATATTTTTTTTTTGTTTTAACGGTTGTTATAGTACCTACGGTGAAGGTGATACCTACCTTACAGTAAAGAATTGAAGAATTCAAGAAGTAAAGACGATATAGGTGAATTATGTTGTTTGATTTATTGTTGGTGTGGGTACAAATTTGTGTATGATCCAGGCAACAGAACTTCAAATACATATTGTATTTCAAGAAGCTTTGTAAAAAAATTATCATAAAAAGTATAATTATCTCATGTAGGTATTGAAACTTAACTATTAGTATCGCTTTTATTGGAAATTACACAGTCTCACGTCGCGTACGAAGTTGCGGGTACAGCTAGTTGTTTAATATAGTAACTTATAGTTTTGGTTTTAAGGCTAAAGAACAACCAATGATTCTGAATATATTCGAATTTAAAAATTTCTGAAGGAGGTAAGGTATCATTAGGTCTGGTCCTTTTACTTTGTTTTAATAACTTTTACAACTTTTTACTCAATTTTTACTCAATGCCGTTCCTTAACTCGAAAAATTCGTAAAAGAGACCGTCATCGAGAGAGCAAGACATTAACTCTACACTGAGAATCTTACGAAGTTTTACTCAACAAATTTCTTAGTGTGTGACGCTGTTCAAAAAAGGCTTACTATTGTACTGAATTCCGTACTATTTGACTTTCCCGAGTACGCAAGTACCACTTCTCAATTTGAGTACTATTTGTACTTTTCCTAAATTTTGAATTAAGTCAAACAAATATGAAATGGATTTCAATATTTATATCATGGCAATCAAAAAAATTATGTACTATTTTGTACGTTTCAGTAGGTAGGTACTAATGCTTTTCAGTTTTAAGTACAATTGAGAAAAGTCGATTGTCATCACTGGTGTGAGAGTTGGAAAAGCTGTTAGCCACCTGACAGTTAACAGATGATTTGAAATTTGTTGTCCCATTGCGTATACGAGTGGACATATTTTCATTTCCTGTGTATTAAAATGGTATCAACAGGCACCAAAATAAAATTGAATGTTCTCCTCAAGATTCTGTTCGAAAGTGACGACGAAATTCTCACTCGCTGCAAGGGACAATTTTGTATAGATTGTCGCTTTTTCCTCTCCGTGAATGCCTTTAGTTAAATCAGTAGTGTGAGCAACATTTATGTTGCACTGCGCGAACTCGTCAAGCGCCCTTGAAAGTCAGATACGAACTGCGATCTTAACTCAATACGTCTAACTCACTTGACGAGCTGCATTGTGCAGTCCTATACTAATACTACGACACCTTTGAGCAGGAGGGATTTCCCTGTTCAATGAAGCTGTACCTACTTTACAGGTTAACAGTAGGTACAGACTCTTTCACATACTCGGATTCATCGAAAAGAAGTTCGATTAATTCCGAATCACTTTTATCGCTATTTAGAGAAATCTAAAAAATCTACCTACCTACATACTTAATAAATTAGAAAATCGAGAAAATCTTCAAGTTTTTACGGTATTATTTTTGTTGAATTTTTTAATTATTTATCTGTAATTTTTCATAAATTACTATAAAAGCGTTCCCTATATTTTAAGCTCTCTCTCCGAGAAATAATTCGTCCCCACCTCTGCCATTTTGACAGTCTTTTCAATTCTTGCTACAGGTAAGTAAAGAAACAAACCTCTTCCCAGTCAGTCGATGCTGTATGCGATATAAGCTTACCCGGTTGCCACTCAAAAGTTGCGATTCAGTTTACAGATGTCTATCATTGGAAAATGCTATCATTTTAATTTGAATCTATTTTTACATATACAGCTTTAAAAATATAACTGAATCTATTCATGACTTTCCGGCAACAGAAAAAAGTCACTTGTCAAATATTTGCATTGCCCTATTAAATTTCAAAAATACCGACGTAATTAGAAAAGCTTTAAAAAAAATACATAAAAACATCTAGCTACATTCCGGTGTATTCCTGGCGCTCACCTGCGATGAAATAGTGAATCTCAATCACAGTCCCAAAGTCAGTGGCATTGTAAAGATTGCAATAATCAAGGGAGTTTAAAAAACATTTTTCTCCTTAATACTTTCGGTGACGTTTGCTGGAAGTATCATATTCAGCAAAATGTATTATTCATTACAAGCGACAGTTGCGAAAAAGAAATAATGTAATAATGGCGTTTTGCAATGTAGAACAGAAAAGAAAACAAAAACGAAAAACATCTCCGAGACCAACAATTTTATGGTGGCAGATGTTTGATGTGTAGGTTTATTTAAATTTGAACGTAATTTTAAAGGTTTAAAGAGATGCAACGTCTCCCCAGCAGCCCTTGCAGCATGGAACTTTGTAATGAAATGTCATCACGCACACGCTTGGCATTAATTTAAAGTTAGAATGCGCCTTCCTTTTAATATTTTTAACCGGAATTGATTTTTATTTTGAATCTGGAAGTTACCAACCAAGAGCTCGTAAACATTTATATAGTTTATATAGCCCGGGTGTGTGAGTCAAACTCTTTATTGGCCAGTAATACCAAACTCTGATGACACGAAAAAGCGACAGATCGCTGTGAGGTAGTTCCAAACTACGATCAAAAGAAAACGCAACAAGATACGGAAGGGGAATCCGATGGAACGTAAAATCGACAGATCCTGTTTTTTTCAAACTTTTATTCGAAGAAAAATCGATAGAAAACGGGAGGGGAGCAGAATGTACGTTTCTTTGTGCTCCTACTCGGAATCTGTTGACTTTTTGTTACATCCCAGTTCAGAACTACTGCCCAGTGATCTAAAATAAGTTTAAAATAACTTTAAACGAAATGAAACCGTTTCCGTAAACTATTCCCGGCTAGAACTGAGTGAAACATTTACATGAATGTCAATTAGAAAAACTGCTCATTAATTCCAATTAATAGCAGTGACACTGGGGTAGTCCTTCCAGCCTGCTGTCAGACAGAAACAGAATCACTGAATAGTGAATAACTTCAAGTGAAGTTCATTAATGTAAAAATGCTGCATTACTGCAATTTGCGCGTCATTATTGTAAAAGAACTGCATTATCATTGTAGAAGTTTGGCAGTACTTCAGTCAGCATGCTGTCAATGTGAATGGGTTTTTGTTTTGTTGCTGCGCTGCAGAAAAATGACAGCAGGAAAACATGTAAGTAAAATTTGTTCAAACTACCTATTTAATTGTTTAATAATCTCTACCTCTATAAAAGAGAACACATTTTTCTGTTTGTCCGCGAAGAGGGAGTAGGTTCGTAACGAAACCTCAACAATATATATATTAATCGATTTGTCGTGAGTAGCGGTATTACATAGGATGGTTTTTAGTATCCTAAAGTCCGTTATTGGTCCTTCAAACCCATTTTATATGAGTTTTTAACTAAAAAAATACCATTTTTTATGGTTTAAACATATATTACTACGAAACGGCCAAACAAATTTGAATATGAATTTATTCTTCGATTAGTACACTTCCCGGTGAAGAGATTGATGTATCAATCATTATTCTCTGAATTGTATAACAGAAGTTATAAGCAAAAATGTAATTATTTGAGACTTACATATTTCACAGATATGCGTAGGTCATTGCAATCAACAGCCTACCAGTGGAGTGCGGACAGCGTTGCCAACCAATTTTGACGAAAAAAAGCCTATCTTGAAAAAAAAAGATGCCTTTTTCAATAAAAGAGTGCATAAAATATTTTTTTATATAAATTGGAACAATAAATCAAAAATTAAACACAAATATAAAAAAAATAACAAAAACTTTTTTTTCGTTTGGAAACACATTCTTTAAGACCGAGCACCGAGGTCTTCTTTTTGCCAAGATTTTTTAAGAATTTTAAAAAATTAAAAAGTCAGTATACGTTGAATCAAAAAAATATATACATATTTGAAATAAAAAAAAGATGCCTTTTTGGAAATAAAAAAGCCTTAGCCTTAGCTAATGAAATAATGCCTAAAAGGCATGAAAAAGCATAGGTTGGCATCGCTGTGCGGACACGTTTATCAATTTTTTTTTTCTTCTCTCTTCTTTCTTTGTACTAGACTACTAGCTATTGTGTAGGTATAGTGTGAGTGTCTGGTTAATATTTTTTTAGTTTTTTGAAGTTATTACGTCTTTAGCGTTGGGCACTTTAAGATGGGAAGAAATTAATGAATTCGCGTTACCTTTAAAACGACACCGCGTCATCGTCACCGAGAAACCGACACCCGATAGGTGGCGCTGTTGTCGATTTTCTGAGAAACTCAACCGATCTCAATGAAACTTTGTATGTGTGCATGTTTGTATGCAGCTAGAAAGATAGGATAGTTTTGGACCCGATAGGTGGCGCTGTTGTCGACTTTTTTGAGAAACACAACCGATCTCAATGAAAATTTGTATGTGTGCATGATTGTATGCAGCTAGAATGATAGGATAGTTTTGGACCCGATAGGTGGCGCTGTTGTCGATTTTCTGAGAAACTCAACCGATCCCAATGAAACTTTGTATAAGTGCATGTTTGTATGCAGCTAGAAAGATAGGATAGTTTTGGACCCGATAGGTGGCGCTGTTGTCGACTTTTTTGAGAAACACAACCGATCTCAATGAAAATTTGTATGTGTGCATGATTGTATGCAGCTAGAATGATAGGATAGTTTTGGACCCGATAGGTGGCGCTGTTGTCGATTTTCTGAGAAACTCAACCGATTTCAATGAAACTTTGTATGTGTGCATGGTTGTATGCAGCTAGAAAGATAGGATAGTTTTGGACCCGATAGGTGGCGCTGTTGTCGACTTTTTTGAGAAACACAACCGATCTCAATGAAAATTTGTATGTGTGCATGATTGTATGCAGCTAGAATGATAGGATAGTTTTGGACCCGATAGGTGGCGCTGTTGTCGATTTTCTGAGAAACTCAACCGATTTCAATGAAACTTTGTATGTGTGCATGGTTGTATGCAGCTAGAAAGATAGGATAGTTTTGGACCCGATAGGTGGCGCTGTTGTCGATTTTTTTGGAGAAACTCAACCGATCTCAATGTAACTTTGTATGTGTGCATGTTTGTATGCAGCTAGAAAGATAGGATAGTTTTGGACCCGATAGGTGGCGCTGTTGTCGACTTTTTTGAGAAACACAACCGATCTCAATGAAAATTTGTATGTGTGCATGATTGTATGCAGCTAGAATGATAGGATAGTTTTGGACCCGATAGGTGGCGCTGTTGTCGATTTTCTGAGAAACTCAACCGATCTCAATGAAACTTTGTATGTGTGCATGTTTGTATGCAGCTAGAAAGATAGGATAGTTTTGGACCCGATAGGTGGCGCTGTTGTCGATTTTTTTGAGAAACTCAACCGATCTCAATGAAACATTGAATGTGTGCATGTTTGTATGCAGCTAGATAGGTAGGATAGTTTTGGACCCGATAGGCGGCGCTGTTGTCCGTTTTCTTAGAAACTCAACCGATCGCAATGAAACTTTGTTTATATGCATGGTTGGGCAGAGGTTTCCAATATGCGCACTGAGCAAATTCATTTTTTTTATTTTTTTTATTTAAATTGAGTTATTCTTAGATGTACTGTAGAAGAATTTTTCTGCGGAAACTTTTTTTCCTATGTAAACAAACTGCACAAATGAACACGTTCACTTTGCATAACGTTTGTTTTGCAGTTTTTTTAACTGAATATATTATACTTCTAAATATATATATATAAACTTTAGCTCCAGGCGCCTGCCTGACAGTTGCTGGCATACCCTTAGCGGAGCGACGAAGTCGCGTGAGCGTCTAAACCCTGCGAAAAAAAGGGTTAAAATCCTGTTAGCGAGCGAAGCGAGCCACGCACCCCATTCTTTAAATACACCAGACTTTCTTAAATGCGCCTGACTGATAGTTGTTGACATACCCTTAGCGGAGCAGTTGTGCATGTGTATTGAGATTTCGGAAAAAAAAGGTTTCAAATCTTTGTGCATAAATCACATAAACATGGTTTCATTAAAAAAAAAAAATTAAAATTTAATATAAAAAAAAGTAAAAAATTAATAAAAAAATTAAAAAAAAAAAATTCATTTCCTCAAAAAAAAATATTATATTTATGTTTTTTAGCCCATTTTAAGCTATAAAAAAATAAAAAAAAATGTTTGCTTAGTGCGCATATTGGAAACCCGCCCCCTCTCTTCTCTACCTCTATAAAAGAGAACACATTTTTCTGTTTGTCCGCGAGTAGGGAGTAGGTACGTAACGATACCTCAATAATATATAGCAATCGATTTGTCGTGAGTAGCGGTATTACATAGGATGGTTTTTAGTATCCTTACTTCATGTTCACATGTACTTATGCATTTATTAAAGGACCCAGCAAAGCGGGTACATCCAGCTAGTTTCTATTATTTATAAATGAAGAAGAACAAAAAGTACTTTTCATTTCATTTCGTTTTCATTTCGTTTATTCAATCCACTAAACTGCATAGGTATATCAGTTCGCATTGGAATGGAATCGGAATTATTATTAAACATCCCGTCGGCTGAATGCTATCTTGTTCTAAAGGCCATTTTTTACGAAATGGAGTTAGGTATGCAGTCTTCATAATTTTGGGATGCTCTTTCGTTTGGCGCAAACCATTTTGTTCTATCTCTTTTAGTTTTCAAGCTACAGAGAACTGTTTTGTTCAATAGGAGACTTTTTTAACGATTTGCCACGTCACTTTTGTTCAATAAACCTCTTTTCATCTTTTTTGTATTATATTGAACAATTTCTGGTACATTTTTAAAAAAAGATTTTATAATTTCTTTCTTGTTCAATATCCACTATTTCGAATGTTTTGTTCAATATGCGTTTGTACTTCCTTCATTTCTATTTTGTTCAATATCCAATTAATTTTAGTTTTTGTTCAATATCCAACCGTATACTTTCATTCTCTTTAGTTCAATATCAAACGAGATCACCGTTGTTGTAATTGATTTCCGACTTTCAGCTTGCCTCTTCCTCGTTGGATGCGATAGACAACGTCGTTGATGCGCTTTACGATAGTGTAGGGCCCTTCCTAACGGCATAGGTCGTATGTCTACAGACTGCATAGTACCCAAACACGACTTCCATAAAAACTTCTCTGTTAGATTCCCCTCTAGATCAGAATGGGAGGAGAATGCGGTCGTTAACGAATTCGACATACCCATCTTCACAGATGGTTCCAAGATGGACTGTGGAGTAGGAGCAGGCATTTTCTCAACAGAATTAAACATCTCTAAAAGTCTTCGCCTACTCAACGTAGCCAGTGTATTTCAAGCGGAAGTACTTGCAATTAAGGAGGCGTGTAGACTGCTCCACAATATTGCGACTCCCAAAAGAAAAATAGGCATCTTCGTCGACAGTCAGACCGCGATTAAGGCTGTCGGTTCAACTAAGCTAACGTCCAAGCTTGTTGTGGAATGCAGGGAGACACTGTCCAGGGCTTGTCATCGGTTTGATATCACTCTCGTCTGGGTTCCCGGCCATAGGAACATCGAAGGGAATGAGAAAGCCGATGAACTTGCCAGATTTGGCGCAGCTCTGTGCGTGTCTCATGCGGAGCAAGTCTTCCCTCCGCTGGGATATGTTAAGAGAGAAATCCTTCTGCACTTCACCTCATGGGCTGAGACTAGGTGGTTAAACCTGACGAACTGCGTCATTTCAAGGAAGATCTGGCCAACCTACGATGATGCCAGAACAAGCGTATAGATATAGACAGACTAACAATATCCATTGCCGTAGCTGTGCTGACACAAACAAGAGTGAAACAGTGTTCCATCTTTTTTGTGAGTGTCCGGCCCTAGCCAAAACCAGACGCAGTGCACTAGGTCATCCCTTTTTTGATGACCTTTCGGCCATCCAAAGCATCCATTTTTATAAGATCATCAAATTTCTCAACTCCACAGGCTGGTTTTGAGCTCTCTTAACTTCCTTCACCCCCTTTCATTTCAGGTTCCGCTAGTTGTGGTTTCAAAACGGCGCTCAATGCACTACTTGTGTTTTTCCTCGTCGGGAAATACAGCCACCTAAACCAATCAACCAATCAGGGCCCTTCCCAGTCTTGTTGCAACTTAGGCGATAAACCTTTTCTACGATGAGGGTTATATAGCCATACCAGATCTCTTTCCTGGAATCCTGTAGCTGTCGTTTTACTATCGTACCTCGTTTTCATGCGGTCACTGGCTATCTAAATCTTATCCCTAGTGTCTCGATGCACGTCCCTGATGATATCCCTGAGTTATTTAACATATTCCTCCTCATTCTTGGGCTCTTTGCAAGGATATCCAAACATCAACTCGCTAGGTAGGCGGACTGTTCGACCAAATAAGATTTTAGATGGAGTACGTCCTGTGGTGTTATGCACTGCACCTCGATAAGCCAATAAAAACATGGGAATCTGCTTATCCAAGTCTCTCTGGTCCTCTTCAACGACCTTAGAGAGGTGTTCATTCAGTGTTCTGTTGAAGCGCTCCACCATCCCATCTGATTGTGGATGAAGTGGTGTTGTCCTTGTCTTGTGAATCCCGAGTAACTGGCACACTCCTTGGAAAATCTTCGACTCGAAGTTCCGTCCTTGGTCTGAATGCAGTTCCATTGGTACACCGAATCTACTTACCCAGTTATTGACGATTTGCTCCACCACGGTTTTAGCTTCTTGATTTGGGATAGCAAATGCTTCAGGCCACTTACTGAAATAGTCCATAACAACGAGGATGTAACGATTTCCATTGTTTGTTTCAGGAAACGGTCCCGCAATATCAACTGCTATCCTTTTAAAAGGGGCTCCAACATTGTTTGATGCATTTTGCCACGGACTTTCACTCTCGGGCCTTTGCTGGCCGCACATGTTACGCATTTCCTGCACCAATTTTCAACATCCTCCCTTGAATGGATCCAGTTAAAGCGTTCTCGCACTTTTTCGAGCGTTTCATTGATTCCCAAGTGGCCCCCAGACACTCCATCATGTAATTCCCTCAGCACTTCCATGACTTTTGACCTGGGTACAACAAGCTGCATTACGAACGACTTTCCACCCGGACTTTCCCATCTTCTTTTTAGAATGCCATCTTTCACATGAAGGGAGTCCCACTGCGCCCAGTATGCCTTCAGCTCGGGGCTCCTATTGGATATCTCCTGCAAGTCTGGTTTTCCCTCATGCTCCTTCCAGGCGATAATCGGTTCGATATCCGGATCTTCCCTTTGAGCCTCTCGTATTTCCCGCACACTCCAGCCACCAATGGGCATAGAAGAATGCATATCTTTCTAACTTTTTCATAAAATAAAGATTTGAATTAAGAAACAAACTATAGCTGACCCGGCGAACTTCGTTCCGCCAAAATTCGTTAATATAATAAAAACAATAACTCCGAGAACGAACAATGAACATGCTGCTTTATGTTATTCGGTCAATTCAAATTCTTTATTCAAAAGTTTATATTAAATACAATATAAATAACTAAAGTATAGCATTGTTGATGTGTTTAAATCAAACCGCAATGATTGACGTGTCAGCCAACCTTAATTTTTTTCACTAAAGTGCTTTACGCTACACGACGTACAAAGCGGAAGATTTTGCTCACATGAAAGCGATATGCATGGAAAATTGAAGGCGCTCGGAAACCAATTGCAAATCATCGGAATCCGCGGAATTATAAATAATCGTTGCTTGAATTTTTAAGTCAAAATCTTCGCTTCCAAGACATTTGATTTGAGATTCATCACATTCAAATCAAACCCAATCCTTTAAAAAAGTTTAGGTTGATTGGGGTTGCTCAACAAAATTATAACTGAGCCGACTTTCGAATTAAAATTGCGTAGCGGTGAGCCCGGAACATCTTAAGAATTTAAAAATCAAACTTTTGAAATAAGTTTTGTTGTATTGGAAGTGACACAACCCGTTTTCCTATCCAGTATATTTTTTTACAAAGTGCGGTTGCCATACTAAGTTCTATTCCCAATCTCATCCCCTTAAACTAAACAAAATCGTAAAAATCGAACGATCCATTCTCAAGTTATGAGTGCCACACACAGACGTCAGTCTCTTTTATTGACAGGGGTACCCACCCGGTTTTTCCGTGCCTTTCATTTGGAACTATCGGTTCCAAAACTATCCTATCTTTAAAACTGAAACCAACTGGAATCATTGAAATCGGTTGAGTGGTTTCGGAGATCGACAACAAATTGGTTGACAATTCCTCCGTTGATTTTGAAATTAAAATTCTTTCTTAGATTTCCTATCTGTGAATGGGTTAAGAGTCATAAGAGCATTATTATGTTTTCACTAATCTTGACTGTAACTCTCTTCGGCCGTCGACTCTCTTTCGTGACGTCGTTTGTAATTTGTACAGGCATGCGCATGAAGAACGAAAGAAAAGTGTATTGTGTATCCCGAATCAAAGTATGTAGGTACACAACTGCGTAGTTGAAATTTAGTGTAGTAAAATTCAACTTTTTCAATTGTTAATATTTAAAAAAAGTAAAAATGCAAAGATAAGACCCCTGAAAATATCTTTGTTTTGACACTTGATTTGCTTGGACGTAGAACCCTTCTACTATACTCCCAAATCACACAAAATGTAGCTCATATTGGGAGAATATTCCAGGTCTAAGACAGGCCAAGCGTGTTATTCAGCCGTTCAAAAAAGATGCCAACAGAAATTTAAATCTAAGAAGGCATGATATCGAAAATCTGGCTGGTTTCCTCACAGGACATCACAACATACGATATCAATTAAATAAAATAAATTGAACCGACTCCTCACTTTGACGGTTGTGTCTTGCAGAAGACGAAACAGCTTGGGCACATAATATGTGAGTGTCCAGCCCTATGTGGAATCAGGAGAACTATCTTCTACAGGGAGCTTCTGAGCCCTGAAGAGATGAAGAAGTCATCTGCCAGCAGCTTGATTAACTTTGTTAGAAAAGTGGAGAATCTGCTCGCCTAAACATTATTCTGGCCCTATGGTACAATAGATCTTATAGGTCGACGTGCCCTTCATCGCTCAGGCGTAGGCAGAAGGTTTTACATAAATCTTTACTGTAACTCTCTTCTACCGTCGACTCTCTTTCGTGACGTCGTTTGTAGTTTATGTGCATGAAGAACGAAAGAAAAGTATTTCCCGGAATCATTGTTTGTACACAACTGCGTAGTTGAAATTTAATGCAGTAAAATTCAACTTTTTCAATTGTTAATATTTTAAAAAAAGTAAAAATGCAAAGATAAGCACCCTGAAAATATCTTTTTTTTGGCACTTGATTTGTTAAGATTGGTTGAGCGTGTGAACCGCAAAAGGGAGAAACACACTGCAGAAACTACAGAAATAATATAGAGGGGATAAGTCTTTTTACTTACACGTGATTTTGATTCGCTCCAAAAGAAAACATTGGTAGGTACATTATGTGTTTTGGTTGTTTCTTTAAAAATTTCAAACAATAGGACTATTTTTTGTTCTATATAACATAATCAACTTCAACTTCAAAAAACTTTTTGTTTTTTTCTATGTTGTTCAATATTGAGTTTTTCTGTTCAATATCCGACAATTTTACCAACTCATTGTTATTCCATATAACTTTGTTCAATATCCAAAATGACTTCCTTGTTGATTTTATTTTATAACTAATTCAAAATAAAAGAAAAACAAATTCTGCGACTTGTTTTAAAAACAAAATTGTCAAGGCTTTCAGAAAAAAATCAATACCAATCAAAAATTTTCTGATATAAACAAAAATTTTCAATCTGAACTTTAAAAATCGATTTGCCAACATTTTGAAAAATGGACATTGAACCAGATAGCATTCAGCCGACGTTTTTTCCGAGTTGTCATTGAAAAAATTGTTTGTAGGTACATATATAAATATTATAGTGCGCACTAGGGCCCACGTCAAACAAACCTATTATGTACAATGATTAACAAGAGTGTAGCCGCTGAAAAATTTCAGAAAGGGGAATAAAAAGAGGCCCTAAGCGAAAAAAGGGGCCACCACATAAAATACCTTCTAATAGAAAAAAAGAAAACAGATCAACAAAGTCATTTATTTTTAACGAAGAAATAATTTATTCATCACGAAACACTTCTTTTTATATGTTTGCATTCTTTTTCGTTCAATAAAGAATAAAATCTTACTAAAACTGAAAAAGGGGCCATTTTGATATATTTTCAAAAAGTGGGGGGCAATGGTCCGGACCTTAAAAAAGTGCAACGCTGTTATATCAACTCCCAATTTCCCATTTAGATCAGTCATAAAAAAAGCAATACAATCAATTTCACTGCCAGATATTCATATTGATTCATTTGGACTCAACTTTAACAGACTTTTGCTGCTCTCTTCCTCCCAGCAAAATGACATTCAGTTTAGGTGTAATAAAATTTGGGATTCTTCTACCGCCTCGCTTACAATAACATCATCAGACCTGTAATGAAATTTGCGCGTTTCGAAAAATATTTCTGAATAAATCCCATTGGAGGCCCAAACTCAATTCAATACATTACACCCTATACATCAGTGTTACTGACACGTGCGAAAGCGAGCGGATCTGCCAACAAAATTTATATGAAATTACATCACGCAATTTCTATTCGGCAATCATCACCGCTCCACGCCATCCATTAAATATATCAACCTGTAGGCAAGAGTGGAAATATTGATTTATGAAAAGCACAATCCTCGTATTAACAATCAAAGCTGACTTACTACGGGTATAACACCGAATGCAGAATTTAATATGCAAATTACATACAAAACTCATCAAGATGCTGCGCCACCCATCCATAGAGATATTTTGCACATTCGCTCAGTGGTGTAGGGTGTAGCTGTGTATCCCTTTGGGACGGAATTTCCATCTTTTACGAGACGGAAAATGTATCCATCTTTCAGCTGCGGGCATATGATGATGACGAGGAACAGTGCCACATTTGGGAATTGCCATTCGAGCGGAGGTGTATGTCTTGTCGATGAACTTTCCGTCTCACCGGACAGGATATGTCGCTGTGCACCAGCTACATAACAATGACAGAGGTAAAACTTTAATGCACCCACACTATTTTTAGCAAATTCGATAAAATTGTTTAACTGCGTAACAGCTGGCTGAGAACAAGTCGACCCCCCAAAGATTCTCTGCTTCGGTTTGATGGCTCAATTTGTAACCAACGCTTTATTTTATAACCGGTGTAAGTATTTATGGTATTGTACTGTCATTTATTATTGACTTGACAGCTGCTGGCATTTGGGAACGTAATGGTAAGCATTATGACTTATTCAGCGCTACACTCGTGGAGTATTTTTTTTTAAAATGAAAATCGTGTTCACTGAACGCAATCTATATTAAGAGATGTCCGCAATATACCCGTAGCTCGGTGGAGTGCGAGTGGAGTTCTAAGAACGAACCCACCTACGGTTATATTAATAATAAATAAGTTTATGGGAGAGTATCAACCTTCCCAGCCACAAAATCGGACAAATCATCGAAATGGGGTTTCTTATTGAAAAATGTTACATTTTTGGCGAACGATAATGATTGATGAAATCATTTTGATTGAATTTCATAAAGCGAATTCATCCTTTTTATGGGACTACGTGCCAACCGAAGGATAGAGTATACGTGCAGACGCGAGCTGTTCGGAAATGGTGTACGTGCGATATGCCACGCAGTACAAGAGTTAAGAAAGCTGGACAGATTTCAAAGGTCATATACGGAAGTTTGAAGTTTTACCAGTTGGCCAAGCATAATAAGAAATGTGCATTGTCGAAGGGATTCGCAATAAATATGAGACGAACAGTCTCTTCAATCACGTCTGACAGCAAAAGCGACATTGTGGTTTAGTTTTCATTTTGTAAATGTCGACATTATTTCAATTTCCGATGAGAAATTCAATCTTTAGCTAAACTCAATCAGGCTTTGACATTCAATCGACAGAAGTAGCACCGGAAATTCAAAATAATCACGACATTTAGTTTACCCTGTACCATGGAGTTAAGTCGCAACAGAAAATTGCACTCGTATGTCGTATCAGCGATTATCTGAATTTTGAGGGCTGTCAAAAAGGAATGATGCGAACAAAAGGTGTTCCCACTTTAGTCATTAAAGACTGACTATAAATAGATATGTCGCTAATGAATGTGTTGTTATGAAATATATTAAGTATGTAAATATTAAAGCTAGTCTGTTATTTTTGTTGCCAATTAAAAGCCGTCAACATTGAAACGTCAAGTAACTGTCTTGTGTCAAGAAGAAGACCAGTTAATTTTTGCAACTTAAGCTAAGATTAGACTGTATGCCAAGAATGCATATGAATGCCAAAAGGCAAATGACGAGATAAGCTGTCAAATGAACAAAATGTCACAATTATCATAGCCGAAAATTTGACTATATGACCAAAATTACCATTATGGTCATATTTGCCTTGATGGCCATTTAAGGCATTTGTTATTTATTACCCAATGTTGTGTCATTTATTTTTGACTTGACAGCTGCTGGCATTTGGGAACGTAATGGTTAGCATTAGGTATGACTTATTCAGCGCTACACTCGTGGAGTATTTTGTTAAGAAAAACAAAGCGAAAAAGTTTAAGTTTTAAATTTTCTAGTAGTAAAATAATAGGTACAATTTTATCTTATTTGTTTATGGTGTTCACTGCTCCAAATTGATTGGTCATTTTATTGTAGTGAAAAATTAATAAACAGGTTGCGCATTGGTTTTGACTTCATTAATTCATTAATCCTCTAGAAAAGTGAAAGAAAATAAGAATATGTCCCAATTCTACGAACTCATAAAACACAACCAAATAATTCTTGTTCCATCAAAAATGCCAGCAGTGACATAAAAAAATTTCAATCAAGTGCATATGGGCTTATAGGGCTTTATGCTGGCATTCATGCTTATTATTCGATTGCACTTTATGCTATATTTGGGCATTTTTATCTCTCAAAATCAGCCTGGTCATTTGTGGCATTCAGGTCATTAGAGGATATGGGATATGCCCATTACATTTTATGACCATATTTTGACAGGAGAACTGTCCGAAATTAGCATTTAATGACCACTTGGCAAGTGATGGGACAAAGAGTTCCGTTTGTTCGCACTCGAATTCAATGCTAATATAGACGTCTAAAGTGTCAAGGATGTACTACCGATAATTATAGATATATGAGAATATACAGAAATAGACAAAAGTTCCGGCGATCAACATTTCTACAATCACTTTAAAACGTTTCCATTTCTCATTTAAAACATTTCAAATGAGAGTGGTAAATATAGTTTCAAGAAATGAAACAAACAATTCATCCATCAGTCATACGAAATAAATAAATAATTATTGGTTCATTTCTTCCTGAAGCCATTTTGTTTTATAGGAAAGCTATGAAAATGTAAACATGCTGAATTTTCCCATAATTCCTGCCACAGAAACAAGACGGACGACTAAAACAAGTTCCGCGGTACTAATAACCATTTTTAGTGTTCAGGTAAAATTTTTCGAACTCACAATGGCGAAGTTTTCCATACAAAATTGCATATTGTGACCTAGAAAATATTTAGTGTGAAGGTTAAAAATGATTATTAGTAAGGCCCGTTGTCACGTATTTTTGCGTCTTTGCGATAGTGCTGCACCTTTCAGTCGGGCGGCTATTTTGTATTGAGCATTCCTTTAAACTTCCGTTAGGAATGTGTGATGTTCTGTATAAGTCCAGCATTAATTCTCCAACTAGCAGTTCAATTTACGACGATTTAAGAAATCTAGGGCTTTGATTTATCAACTGACAGACCGGCTAAGTGTTCCCAGACATTGAAGACTCTTTTCACAAATGTTGCCAAGTTTGAAGATTCACTACACTGGGGGAGACCGCGCTTTAAATATCCAAGGGAGTACAATTGTAATCCGCCCTTACATTCAAAGCGTATTCATGTCTCACAAAGCATTCTATATCATTCAATCATTTCTAGGGCTGTGTAATAAATCAACAACTCATTTTGCAGTCCATATATCACTAACAAGTCTTCGGATATCCTTAGGTGGCATGTCCGTAAACTGTAGCATTGCTTAGCCCGCAAGAGTATAAGAGCATAAGACCATAAGAGCCTCTTTACTCAATTTCCCCTCGGGATTATAATAATCTGTATGCTTGAGCCACTACCATCTGTCAAAATTGGGTAAACGTCAAAGGGCACTGTCCAACGATGACATTCGGTTGGCAAAAGGCAGCTTTCGATGACAGAGCATTTTCAACACTACGAAGCTACACCGTTACCGACATTGTCTATATGGCAGTAATCTTTTGTAATCTCTCGGTTCTCATTTCAGCACCATGTTCGTGAAATGAAGCGATTCCCGTTTGAAAAGACTGCCCCAGCATTTTTGTGTATGCCTCCGCCCCTCCCACAGCCCAGATTAGGGTTTTCATGTTTCATGTTTCTATTGAATGTATAATCCCTGTCAACGGTGAAATTGGCAACCTTCAAAGATCGAACGATTTTTTTGGTCACAAAATTGTAAGATGGCGATACTACCCATCGCACAAAGAGTACATTGTTAGGTTTCAATGCGAAATCACTTCATTTCAGCTGGGGAATCGCGTCACAATGTACCGGACAATAGGGTCTATTGTATATGTATTTTCATCGACAACGCCATCAATTTTAACGGAACCCCCTGCGGTTCCACCATGGAGCGACGGTGTTTATTTGAATAGGGACGCAACTAACGACCGTTCAAACCTTAATAGTCGACCGCTTAGGGGTTTACAGCTGCATCTAGATGGAAGCACACAATATAGATTCACAAAATATATTATGGATATTTATTGTTCAGTATACACAGAGGGAAGTGTCTGCATTTTGCTTGCCAGTAAATCAGCGGTGAAATTATTATGTCCCAGAGAGAATACAAACAATCTCACATCCCGAACGCAGTTGCAGAGAGCCCATGTGGGACTAGGACTCATGCCGCCTAAGGTTTGCAATTTTCTCTCTAGACGGATACAGATGCACACAACTTACATAGAACAGCAAGATACATGTCAAATTGGTAACACATTTCTCAGCACGAACGACACGGCTACCTACTCTTGACAGATTGAAGTCATTTCTGTAAATAACATAAAGCCAACATCCAGTGATGAGTTGCAGTCTTTCCTTTCGATGTGACCACCACTTGAACTGTTGCAATGGCAAGGGTTGGTTTTTTGGGTAGTCCTACATCGCTTCGATTGGATTCGTATCGTTGTTGATCGGAATGCATTGGCGTTTGTAAATCGATACAGAGTAAATGGGTGGCTTTTCTCGTGTACCTCGTTTGCACCTTTAACTATGCAGATGCAACTTTGTACAACCATAATTTAACAATTTAACATTTATGATTCCTTGATTTTTTCATCCACAATATTGAGCGGATAGTAAAATTAGCTCATCTCATCTCATCACATGGTATGCAAGAACCACACATTTCCTAGAGCACTACGTGTTTCTTAGGTAAGTACAACTCCAAGTAGGTAGATACTCCTCTAGTGGAGTAGCTCCGCACTCACTTAGCTTTATGTGAGAGGGGGAATCGCCGAGACAGAAAATCAAATTACTAGCAAACTAAAATGTTAATTAAATTCTCGGTCGCAAGCTTTAGAAATTACAGAGCATACATACAATTGAAGCCGAAAGTCACACGCGCGCCCTGAATTTTATCTGGCTTCTGCACGCTATGGATGGATCCAGACGTGCATACTGTCGTATGGGTACATTTGGTGTGGGGTTTTATTTACCAGAATTGCTTACGGTCTTTTACCCATGGATGCAGTTTCTTTGTTTGTTGAAAGTTTATCGACTGGCACAAATTCGTGACAAGTCCTTGAAGAATGGTAAAGTATATATGAGGTTAAAGGTGGTTCTGTTTTCTTTTTGTAGCCAAATATTTAAGTTGCATTATTTAAACTAGACTTTAGGTGACGATCTTTTTAAGACAATGTAAATTTTGGAGTTGGAGCTAGAGTAAAAACATATTGTATGCAGACTTTGTTAAGATACCCATACCAGGGAATTTTTAAAAATTCTTCAGCATCCTTCAGAAGATGTTAATTGATCCCTGCTTTTATGAATATGTACATCTGTATCATGTCAATCATGACACGTGGCGTTGCATTATAACGACATCTAAGGGACCAATAATTAAAGCATTTTAAACGGGATTGTCGAGCTATAAATTTGCTTAAAGTTAACAGCGCTTATCAGTGCAGATCATTCTCACAATGTTTATAAATTCGGGAAATGTTGAGATTGGCAAGAAAACGTGCAGTCCCCTGGTACCTACCCCTGGTTTTTAGAAAAAAATAATTCAGGAAAAGGGGCACCAAACAATACAGCAATAACTTTCCAATGGAGAGATAGTATTCAGCAAAGGATTTTCGATTGACACGTAAGCGGACGATGAAAAAAAATAATATAACGAACATAAAAGGTTCCCTTTGTCTCCAAAGAGTACAAAAAATCAGCTTTCACTCTAGTTTATTTCCTTTCAATGTTTGGATTTGCCAATACAATGATACAATACAATGAATTTCTTAAACAAAATATTTTAAAAAATATCATAACTTTTTTTGTGTTTTAGTCTGAAAAGTATGCAAATTTTTATGTTTGCTAAATCTTTTGTCCGCCAATTGCAACTATTGTTTCATATGGTAACCCTATCACTAGTCCATATAGATCTGCTCAAAATGCGCTGATGAATTTTCCTCATTAAAGCGTAGTACGCAGATGATCCGAAACGAAATTTTCCGGTGGTCTCCAAAATGACAGCGAAAGGTCTGCGAAAAGTCAGCGGAAAATAATTTGTGGAGAGTTCCATCAGCTGCTACACAAGGAGCAGTGTTACCAGCACTGTCTATTTATATCCGATTTGGGTTGGTACTCGAACTTTTCGCTGGCTACTAAAAATGTTAATTTGGTAATTGTCCTAATTTAGACTATTTACTTTAAAATTTGGTGATTTTAAGGTTCCTTAGGTATTTAAAAAAAAATACATACTTCAATAACGAACGTATTATTTTCGCATAGGGCCCCAGTTAATAGCCATAAGCACGTAAGACGAAACCGTAAACATTTTCTTTTGCTTTTTCTGACCACTTAAACTTGATGGCTGGACTCAATCTTGGTCTTCAAGTGATGCTTATGAATTATAAAGTTAGTTTATCAAAAAAAAAAAAACCAAAATTGTCAAATTATTTTTAAATTTTCTAGAAAAAGAATTTATAAACTTTTCCGTAGGAAACAATTTTTCCGATCATTCCAGATCATTCCAGAAAAAAAAAAACATTGAAATATTTAATTTCTTTACTGTTCCATGTGTCAGGAACTTTTTTTCTGATGGAATGCAATAGGGGGTAGTTGATTTGCTTTAATAATTTTCGTAGAGAACATTTTTTCTGTCAGAATTTTTGCTATGACCGCCTATTTTTTAATTTATCGTCGTCTTTAAAAACATTTTATGTAATAAGTGTGCCAATAAATTACAATGAAAATGTGCATTTTTCATCTTCATATTTGAGTTTCGGTATTTTTGGCGCCAAAATTTTCCAACATGGCTCCATACTTCTTATAAAATCTGGCAACACTGCAGTACAAATGTTAAATTTTCGCAAGCAAATAAACGTGTGTGAAAAGAGGGTGGTTAATTGTACCAAGCAATCTACTACAACTACCCACATTTCCGCCATCATTTCGCAGCAGCTGCGTACCAGCTGCGTACACTGCAAAACGAAAAGGAGAGTGAAATTTTTCGTTCATGATTTCGTTGTGTCACTTCACATCATCCGAAATTAGGGAGAATCGGCGACGGGATTTTTAGAAGCGGTTTTAGAACTAATCAGGATAAATTAGAGGAATCCATAAGACTAAATTGATCGCTGCTTAAATTTTGAACAAATCCGTGTAAACACTTTTATAACGAGTTTCAGAGTAGTTCACATTAAAATACTGCAATATTGACACTCGTGTCAACCAATATTCTGCGTGGATGATTTGCATTTTCTTTTTTCTTCGTCAATTTCGCCAAAAAAATGTTTGTAGTGTAACAAACCAAATATTCGATAGAAAAACGCTCCCAAAAAGTGGGTGTGGTGATAACAACTTGTATAAGTAGGACGTTGATAACCTACGTGTTTTGTTGAAACTTAACTCTAAAAATGCTATCAAAAGAGAAATCAATCACCCACCCTTCAAAAGGTGGGCGTGGAAAAGAGGCTTGTTTCACTTACTTGGTAAAAAATAAAATGTGCCCCTCGTGGGCTGTAAAAAATTAAATGCTATGTCATCATATCAGTCATTTTTGGTAGCAATTGCATGAAGATCGGCTGAGTGTGGAGCTGCAGTAAAGCTAGTACCGAAGGCCTCCAAAACCTCCTATCGCCCTAAATTGAAATATAATCCACCACTAAAAACGTATGCCAACATTGGTCAGTCCGCTGAAGTGGCGAGTCTTTAAAACTGATCGAAAAACCCTTTGCCATCAATCGCCTTATTCAAGGACTACTCAACGAATTTCAATGACGTTCGTAATGAGATTGCTTGTTCCAAAATTAAATTTAATTAAAATTAAGCCGTTTTGAGTTATAAATGTCAACAACATGATTTTAACCATGTGATGATTTAGACCTGTGGAGGGTTCTCTTGAGCATTCTTCAAACGGCGACCCTTTCAATGAATAGACGGTACATTGAAATTGCCCAACCTAATTCAAGTCCCATAATAAAAGCCTCTGCTCGTGACAACCGGCAGTGTTATGGTATTTAATTTCCATTTGTCAACATAATTAACATGCCTATACCATGCGGCAGATTAACGCTCTCGTTTTGAGG
The DNA here is from genome assembly GCA_949126925.1 of Cheilosia vernalis. Lineage (NCBI taxonomy): Eukaryota > Metazoa > Arthropoda > Insecta > Diptera > Syrphidae > Cheilosia > Cheilosia vernalis. The sequence continues at coordinate 13,614,219 of OX421358.1, forward strand.
TTTTGTCCTAAATCTGGCCACCCACATCTGTGGATGAACACAAAATTTGTTGCCATGCCATGCCAAACTGCATATGCATAATCCGCTGCAATGTCCACTTACCAGCCCATCAATTATGTGCGGTAATAATCCTTAGCTAATTAAATTTCCATTCAATATGTTTAATTGAAATTATCATACCAAATAGCATCAGAGAATCTGTGCGAAGCAGCACTCGAGTATTGATCAAGCAAATGTGTACACTGTATACACACATGTCATCAGCTCAGAGTAAAATCAAACAGAAGCCCACACGGGCAGCAACAGGTGCTGTAAGTCTAAACATCGTGAAACCTGCACCCAGGTATGTCGAGTGTACTTTGGAACGCATCCAGAAATGATTTTGGTGTTGATTTCGGAAAGGATAACAACACCAAAGCGGTTGTGGGTTGTTTTAAATATAAATTGCGAAACAGAATTCGCTTGCATAAATATTTCTTTTATCGCCGCGAGGTAATCTATCTACATGTGCGAGACCTGCCAGCGCGGATGGATGAGTTCTCAATTAATGTGCCGTCACGTCGGGTATAAAAGTGGATCTTGCTTGACTAGTGAAATAATCGGATTCATAACAAAATGTTATTAGAGAGATACAACAGCTTCGCAAACACCCTCGTACGATGCACAGTGCATCTCACCAAGTTATGCAAATCGCCCCGAGAGAGGAGGATTCCTCCGATGCCAGTAGGTGACAGTGTACAGTTGTTGGCAGGCATTGCGAGTCGACTTCGAGTGTCAAAGATGCCACAGATACCAAGGATGTCAGCAGATCAATTAGACGAGCGACAGGTTCGAACAACTGGGCGGTACGGACAGAAGTGGCTCGTACGTACATCAGAACGATTGGGATGTTAATGTATTCGAAAGAATTAAATGTTTCCGACTTATTAAATCAGCGATGCGGTGCTAATATTTTGTGACACTCGAAAGTTGAAACTCTATTTCCAGGCCCAATGAAATATATTCGGTTGTGATTGAGGAAGTTGTTTCTGCAGGCAACGGTATGCAATTCAGTGTGGGAGTGGGTGAGTTAATAGCTTCAAGAACTATACCCATAGCCAGGCTGTGGTGTGAATTTCGATGAGGAACTTTGCTTCGACATGTGCATATCAATGAGCCGCGGCGTGAGCGTGTTTCCTAATAGGAATTTACTAATTTGATGAGTAGTGCGTTGTGTTGATGATATAAGTGCTGATTAATGTAAGCGGTGCGACTGAAATTAATTTCAGATTGTGTCGCTAAATTTGTGATAAAAATGCGGACAAGAGCACTCAAAGGTATGAAAAAGGGGGCACCCTTAAACGTAATCATTTAATCGGTCTTTTTATATAGAGGGTTATACTTGAAATAGAAATAAATTCCAGCTCGTCTGTGGCAGCATATTATGCAGATGAGGGTGTTGATTGGCTTTGAAGCGCGACGTAAAATTCCGCATTCCCATAGCAGGGCATTTTTACGATGAGTTCTCAAATCGAACTTGTTGGTAAACGATTTTAAGCAAAATTTTGAACTAGAGATGTTTCAATTCTGACATTGCGGTGATAGAGGAACTCAAAAAAGTGCGTCTCGAAATTCTGTCCGTATGCTCCCGATGCCTACAGGCTAAACGGCTGCGCGGAATTGGTTTAAACTTCGGATTTGGGATTTTGGAACCATTTTTTTTTGCATGGAAACTTCAAAATTAATGGTACTTCCCATATAAAAGGATTATACCAGATTTGTTCGAAAACGGCTTTAACGACTTCAAAAAAATATGCTTAAAATAGATGAGGTTACCATGACTGCATACCCAGTTTTTGTCAAAAATATCGAATAAATGTAGTTTTAAAATTTGGACATTACGCATCTCGAAAACGGGCCATACGATTGTAACAAAAATTCATTTCTAAGGTAATATGGACATTCTGACTTAATAGAAAAATCAGTTTCTCTCTGTTTTATCGTAAAATGGATTTTTGAAATAAGACATTTCTTAAAAGTTTTGATTTTTCTTTAGCTTAATGGAAAACGGCAATAACGAGTTTGACCAAAATGCATAGGTACTTATGTAGACTAAAATTGATGTTTACAAATTTCTTGCGTCCTTTTATCAATTCCAATTACCGAAAACGCTTATTTGGGAAACTGCTCATATCCCGAAAACCTCATTTTAACTTGTAAAAAAATATCAAAACCAAGTTTTGTTATATATCCCGGACAATATGTAATACACAGTTTTCAGCTAAATAGTTAAGCAACAGTTTTTTTCAAACTAAATATCGCAATAATTTTTCGGCCGCTCTATTTCTAACACTCCATCCCGTACTACTCTATTGAAAAAACTTTTACTCCGTTGTGCCGTGCAAATTATTTAATCAGCTTCCTGTAAATACCCGAGGAATAAGATTCTTGTCTAAATTATTAAAACATGTAAAAATGTGTCTTCTGGATCACAAGGAAATTAAAGTTTTGCTGCCATATGTAATCTAAATATTTACATTAGCTTTATTGTTGCATTTTTTTTTAATGTACAAAAAATGTTCTTTTATATGCTGCTAATTTATTGTAAATTTTTTGTTAAAAAATTGTTTCCTATAGGTAATTAGTGGAAATGAGAAAAATAAATGAATAAATAAAATAAATAATAATATTTATTACTGTTTTGTCTCTTACAAAAACCGCTTCAACGATTTTGATTAAAATACATATTAAAGATAATGTCAGTATTCTACGTAAGATCCCGTACATAGCTTTTCTAAAAACATTCGAAAAAATCAGTTTCATTAATTATTTCCCAATTTGTTTTGACATATCTAGGGTATATTTTTGTATTAATCTCAAGGCTCTACTTCCAATAAAAACGCAATTGCAGCTACGCAAAACTTTTTTTTAGCAAACTTTACCCACTTCTTTTTTTTTAACAATATTGAATATGGAATTTGATAATTCCAACCATTTGGAGTTGGAGCCTTACACAATCAGAAACTCCCACTTTATTTGTACCACTATACACACGTCCATGTCCATCAGCATATTCAGTTTATAAAAATAAAATTATGAACTAACAGATCAGAAAACAGAAAGTCGTGCTACACTTGCTTTGCACTCAAAAATCTTGTAAAATGTAAGAGCTTATGAAATAAGTAGTAGAGTAGACGAAAATTGCCATTATTAAGGACTAAAACTTATAAAAACTTGCATTTCTATTTGATATGTACCTACTGCCATTTCGAACCTTAAAGTGAATTTTATTTAACACTACCTTTTCTTACATTTTATGTACGGTTGCTTCTGAACTTTTAACCTACCTTCCAATTGACTCAGCCAAGCTTTTGATGAACGAGGAAGTTTCTTATTTATTGCTCGATTTGGTGTTGGAGATGCTTTTTTTTTGTGTGCCGCAAAGAGTGTAAAAACCTCATGTAAAGAGACAACCGTGTGAAAATTTCAACCAAGTTTGGACCGACTATACCAGTGTTTGGGAGGAAAAGAGAGGAATTTTGGCGATTTTATAGTGGAAAGGGGGAACACTAGGGAAAGCTTATAAAGAGGAAAAAAAATCAAAAATCTATGTGAAACTTAAATTGTTTGAAACCGAAATTTAAACGTATTTACATTGTGAATGAAATGTCCATACTGAACATGTAATTTATTAAATTAATTGTATACATAATTTTCAGCTCCTGGAAGTCTGAATTTTTGTTACAGAATTTATGATTGTCTTAATTTTCCATATGAAATTAATTAGAAAATTTCACTTAGTGGGAAAAGTTCGAACTCATTTCGAAAACCTTGCACATTACAACTACCATCTACGCATTTCCTGGGCAAATGTAGTTTAGCTTGTGAGCGAAGGAGAATATACTGAGTGATAGTTGATAGCTTAAAATATTTACGAACGTATTGTCTCCCTTCAGTGCTAATTTTGTCAGTGAATTCCTTAAGAATAATTTGTGAAATAAAAAGTCAAAGGGTGTAAAGTTTGAAAGAAATACTAGTACATTTTGGGCAAAAAGCGCCTTTATCAGGGAAAATGACAGCGGAAGATCCCGTCTCATAGATGGCGCTTTTATCAGGGAAAATGACATAACAAGATCTCGCCCCACAGATATGGCGCTTTTAATTATAGAAAGTCTTTCTGTGCACTTTGGGAGGGTGTTGGTTCACTTTAAATTGTAACCTTTAAAAAATAACTGGTTGCCGCGACATTTCAGAAAAATCACTAGGGAGTTATTATTTGCAAAGCCAGATCTGATTGGGGATCAATTTCCGCACAATCCAAATTGTTTGTGCCCAATACCTACAATTATAGCGACTCTATTTTGGAATATGCCTCATAGCTTTTGCAATTAGATGAGCACTCTGTACACCTCAAGTGGTGTATCCCCCCAATGTCTGAAGTCCATTTTCAGATGATCTCATTCGTATCCCCAGAACACTCCCCGAAGAAGTTAACTAATTTCCTAAATGCCAATACATCATCAAAGCTATCCAGCCCCACAACATCCACAAATGCAGCTAATCTCTTGCCGTTCTGAAGTTGCTGCTAGTACTGTTGTGTGTACATAATTGAAAATCCTTCGGCGGTAAACATGACCGAATTACCCGCCGCCGCCCCAAATCCGACACATTCCACACACCACATGAATACAGAATACAGTTGTGAGTTTAATTATTTTAATAATTTCGAAATTAATTTGTTTGAACAAAAGAAAACGTGTAAACAAAAACTTCTCCAACAAAATGCGCACATTTACCCGCCACTGTGAGTTACACAGCTTCTCGTTCTTGGTCTGGGTCGGGGTGGGTGTCCTTGCAGAAAAGAGAAAAAAAAAAACAGACTTGCATCCTGCTGGTCGCTTGAAAACATAATGCGAAGCGAAAGTAAACAGGATCTGCCTTCTTTCAGCGGAAACAGACAAACACCGCTTCAAGTCCGAGAGTTCTTCCAAGAGCACGGCTTTAATTCCCCGCAATAAGGATGGGGTTTTAAATCTTTAAGAAAATCGATCATTTCAAGAATGTTAAAATGAACTCATAAAATGTGGTGCAAGATAGACACAATCCTTGTTGTGTAAACATGTCGTCGTACTTGTGTGGAGCAACCAATGTCAAGGTTGTCGGTCGGTCCATTTTTACAGCACACGAGTGCGGTTGATGTGAATATTCTCCACAGGAACATTTGTCCAATTTTGAACTGAGTACGAACGAAGGACGTGTGTGCATGGTTGTAAATATTGATAGTAATATGTGAAGTAATGCATTTTTCTTTTGCTTGTAATTATTGAGTGCTGGTTGAAGTTGATGGTTGAGCGGACAATTTAACAGGTAATGCAACACTTTAATGGACGATGGAGTTATTGAATTTTAAAGCTTCCGAAGAGAACAAGTCATAAAGCATATAGGACTATTTTATGTGCACAGTGTTATAAATTTGTTTCGAAATTAAAAATAAGAAAAGGGCTGAAAAACGAGTCGAAAGAAGGACAGGAGTTTCTCACAGCCAGTTTCTTGGCCAAAAACCACATACGAGGAGTCTCAGCCAGTGCTGCCTAGATTATTTTCACCAGAAATCGTAATTACTAGCTTTCAAAAATACGATTTTGTTGGAAATAAAAAAAAAAAAACACAGAAGAATGTCATTATAATTCAATTTATTACAACATAAATTATTTTGGATAACATAAACATTTTTTGTAGACGGCATAGCCATGCTCAATGATTTTTGGTAATATACTTTTGTTAAGTTTTTTTCTTAACTTCAAATAAAAATTAAATTAAAAAAATAAAATAATTCTTTTCGCAAAACGTAACATTTAAAATTCATTAAATAAAAAAAAAAGTTTATATGCATACATGTTTTTATTACTGTAATATGCTACAGTCTACTTCCTTACAGATTTGTATTAAATGAAGGGTATTCACTTAACTTTAACTTAATTTTATGCCGTTCGTAAATTTATAATTTTCTGCGGTGCTTTAAGGGAACACCCCTCTCGGAAATGTGATTGCGTAATTCGCTGAAAATAGGATAAACCAATAGAATAACTATCTACTTGATTAAATTTTTACCGTCATTGCTGCAGCTGTGAAAAGATGAAAAGCAATTCACACAACCGCTTGTCACAGTTTGACAATTGTAAATTTGCGTAACCTTTCGCAGTCGATTTGCGAGCATAATTGGTCGCGGAAAATTATGAGGCCTGCGTAAACTGTTCTCCATAAAAAAATTGACAGTTCATTTACGAGGCGGTAAATTTCTGGAGTTTACACAGTTTATGAGGGTTTTACGCGTTTAAATGAATATCCTTGTTGATTCAAATTGCTACTGTTTATATTCAAATTGTAGCAAGGAACGTCTTGAATTCTTAGCAAATCTTTGGTATGAAAAATTCCTTGCAAGGTTTCTGTGGCCAAAGAATTACTTGTTTTCGTTTTATTTAGGTTAACCACCGAAAATATACATACTTTGTACAGTAGCAGATGAATTCGGAAGTGATCAGACTGGAAAAAAAATATTTCATGATTTTTAAGCTCAAAAATCTTTGAATAAATTTTAAGCCCAAAAATCTTTGAATAAATTTTAAGCCCTAAAATCGTATAAATACGATAAATCTTGGAATATGGCAGCACTGGTCTCAGCTTGTCATGTGCTTTTTATGTAAAGCTGAGCCAAAACTCCGGGATTTGTACACAGACACACGAAGCTTAAATATGAGGTACAATATGCTTGTTCAATAAACCATTTGATGACGCACTTATCGAAAGTAATAATTTTTATATTTTTACGGTTCCACAATTAGTTATAAAGTAATATTGTGGCAAATACCACAATAAATGTATAAACACTGTCAGAATTCAACTTTTCCAAAAATAATTGAAATGAGTCTATGAATGAAGAGTGTTGTTAGAAATATCCAAGGGAATTAAGAAATATAACGTCCTGACAAGTTCAGAAGGAATCACGGAAACTTAAAAAAAAAACATTCCCACAACGTTTACCAGGACACGGATATTAAAAAGCAGTCTTTCCGCTTTAAAGTCTGAAAAAGAGAGACAAGGACTACAATGTTGGCGGTCTCTGTAAAATTTCACCTGTTTCCTCTTCAACTGACGATAGCACGGTTTCGCTTCCCCCTTCATGAGGTGTCTTCCTCTCACCGCCACTGTTGTGGTCATTGGTTGTTTTAATATCAGATGACATCAGTATGCAATATATGCACACAAGTTTTTGATGTATACACACCTACGCTACGGTGTTAGATTTCAGATTCTGTATAATCCTCTCGAGAATTATGTTGACAACTTCAGGCTCCAGTTCTCCAAAGGATAAATTTACAGAAATATTCGCAAAGCGCTCTGTGTAACGAAAAATATGCTTTGCAGCTCAATTTGCAAAGCACCCACCAGAGGGATAGGGTGTAAGCACTTTTGCGATTTTCTGTTACTGACACCGTTCCCAAAAGCGAAAACTTTTTACATAATTTGCACGCCATATCACTCCTGCTAATAGGTGTGGGAAACGAGAGCAAATGAAACTATGAACCATCACCGCGCAAGTTGGTGCGGCGTTCTTTGTAATAACGAACAAACGCACCAAGGGAATGTTTTTTTTTTCCCCAAACTCGTCAACTCTCCCAGTGAATGTAATAGTACCTATAATAGTTGGTATGGTAGAAATTGCATCGCCAACAGTATGTCAAACAGAAGCAGAAAAGAAACTTGCTGTAGTCATGCGAAATGTGCATGTCAATGCTTCTTCTACTTCGGATATGTAGGTACTCGTACATGGGTGCGTTGTTTTCTCAGTCAGCATGTCAAAGTCACTGCCATCCTCCAGTGTACCAGATGATATCCTTTCAAATTGTACAAAACCCTGATATATCCTCAAAAGAAATTTCAGTCCCAGTGCTGGATCCACCAAGAAGCCCCCGCAAGGGCTGTCATTACTTGCCAAACCCGACAGAATGAAAAAAAAAAAAAAAAAAAAAAAAAAAATACTTTTACACAAAAGAGTAAAATAAGAATGAACACAGGAGCAGATACAAATGCCGACATCAAACTGACTGTGACTGTGGTAGACGATATCGAGCGAAACTCAGCAGTAGAGCGAAAAGTGTTTATCCCGTTCAGTGCTCATCTATTACATTCTACTGGCTGATTAATTCGGTTTCGGTGATTAGTGTTTAAGAGCGGCTTCGTGAGGCTTTGCAAGGAAGCCCTTCGGCGGAGGCTGCACTAATTATTTTTAAAATTCCACTAAGAAACAATGCATCTGAATTTAATTCAAAGTAGGCAGCCCGGTGCGCGGTAAAGGCATATCATTCGCAGTGCAAGTAGCGCGGGCTTGTTTTTTCATTAATTTCAGTTTTTACTTGTGCCTGTGCCTCTTCTGGGCGGAACAATGGCGAAGCCGAAAGAGTGAACTTTTTAAAAGCAATTAAAGTGGAATTAGTGAGAAGAATGTTTTTCCTTTTCTGTTGTCAGATACACCCGAGCCAGAGAGGTGTTGGTTGTAAGAGCCTGTACAGTAGCACTGGGCTTATAATGTTTGCTAAGCGAAAAGTGTTAACGTGATTAAAAAACCCTTTACGGGCAACGGGATTGGGCTCCAACAAAAAAAGGACAGCATTTTTTGCGGATACAAGGGTACATTTAAACAGATGCGCTTTTGAAGGATAAGGGTTTGTGTATATTTTTTTCTTAAAAGGGATTGGATGTTCATTCAATTTGTATTTTTGAGAGTGCACTCTGGTGGGAGGGATTAGGACACGTGTAGAGTGGAAGTTGCTTTCTTCTTGCTTCGTGACTCAGAGAAAGAGTACCTACGCAAGCCAATTACCCACCGATCACATCTATTCCGAGGTCAGCGAACTATTTCGGGCATCAGGAAGACAAGGTATGACCGTCACACACGCAAAATTGATGGCATCCAAACAAATTTTACAGAAACCGCAAAGATGCCAAAAGGTTATTCGTTTGCTCGGCACTTACAATGAGCTTTGCTGTGAGTCAGTATAGCAATATAGTATGGAAAGTTCTAAAGTCGCGAGTTCGAAATGTGTTCGACGGGCGCATGATGGTGCAGAAAGGCAATCGGCAATAATATTGCGTTCCAGATGGCTCACCACAGCCTGAAATGTACCATTGACACAATGGATCCAAGTGCGTCGCCACCCAGCTACCTCTCTATTAGGGTCAAATAATCGCTTCCACTATAAGCTTGAGCATTCGGATAAGGGTTGCGGATGCAACAACCTCGCCCATAGATTTGTGGGTAAACCACCTTATGTCAACGCAAATGCACACAGAGCCATTCACATCAAAGTTCCCATTGGATATTCCAGCATCATTTGGCTACACTTGCACAACCTTTAACCTCGTTGCATCTCAAAGCGCTTGCATTGCATTGTTTGATACAATAACCGCAGGAGCCGATACACCTTCTCTCTCCCGAAACGGACTTTCGAATTTTGAGTCTCCAGAGTGAATGTATTTCCTCGTATCTCTGGTGCTTTCATCAGATTTCAAACTTAACGGTATGAAATTCCACGAAAACTCCTCACAGCTACTGCGGTTCATTAAAATCTGAATTTCATAACCATGAAACCCCCAGAGTCTAGAGCATCTCAGCTGTAAACACGGATACGAAGCTACGTATCCATGTCGGCAGTAGTACTTTCTGAAAATATCGATTAGGTATGCAAAGACTTTTCCATTGACCCCGCGCCCTGCCTGACGCAGCGGAAGAAGTTGCTTTCTGAAATACTTGTGAATAATGTTGTTCCACTCGAACAGGGCAGGAATACAAATTACTCTCCGGACGAAGGGACCCAGCTGAAGAATACCTCGCAAAAGTGTTACGCTTCAATTAACGGCTCTTTCACTTTTGAAAAGTCCACTGGCATGGAAAAACGTTCCCAACACCGATTCGATTAGTGAGCAATCGACTGAGTTAAGGATGAAATCTCCTCAAGCACGAATTATGGGATCAATTGGTCTTGCCACTTGACCAAACTGAAAATGTTTTCCCAAATAATATAGTGGGGGTGGCGGTGGGTTGCAAAAGCTCGACGAATAGATGTCATTAACCCCAGTGAGTGTTGCCAAATCACGTCGTTCTTGTCACAACAATTAGTCACGCAAATTTCGTCATGACTTTGTTATTCAGCCGGTCATGCTCATGCAATCGGGCGCTCTCAATCTAAATACATATTCTAGATAAACAAGGTTTTGCGTCCAGGTTTGTGTATCTTCGATTGTGAGATAGCCGCACAAAGGAGCAAATGGATTGCGAGGCCAAAGTAGGACGAACGGCTGGATAGTTTTGCATATTGAAATTTACCTTGCAGACCTTTTTCCGATTCCATTTGGGAAATTGAAAACGAGTGGTGCTATGCGATAGGTGGCGTCTGGTGTGGGCTGGACAGCCGGTGTACACATTGGACTCGTGACCAGCTGGTTGTGATACGAGAAATCGTGATTATCCAAATGGAATTTGAAAACACAATGATATGGCAGGGCACAAAGTTGCAAATTATGCCATGAGCAAATTTGTTTTGCAGTCAACGATGGATGGGTTTTGAATCACATATTTGTGCCATGTGTTGTACATTATTTCTTGTTGTAAATTAGTGGTTGAACGGACTAGTTGTGTTTGTGTAAACAGCGGCAATATTTGGTCAGCCATTCAGAACATTTGTAATGTGTGTAGGTTTGAATTGAATTTCTGAGTTATTGAAGTGATTAGTTCTTTAGGCACATTGGGCACTTTTCAGATGGGAAGAAACCACTGTTTCAAACAATACCAATTAATTAAATTTAATATTTCATGTAGGTATTTGTAAATTTACGTGTTAAGCAATAAATGAAAATAAAAATTGGAACATAATTTTTGTAGTATAGTAGTTTATAATAATGAAGAAAAAAACACGTGATTTTAAAGTATTTCCTGCACAGTAAAATATATCCTGGCGATTCGAAAAATACGCACGTAATTGTTCAAGTTTTCACTTCTGTCGGCAATCCCGGAGTGCCAATGTTTTTTAACTTTCTTCATTACGTAGTAAGAGATAGATATTGTTTTCGTACAAAATTTAGAACTCGAGATATTAATCAATTCTGATATTACGATGGTAGAGGAACTCAAAAAAGGGCGTCGCAAAATTCTGTCCGGTCTTTCCGTCCTTCCACAGGCCTATAAACGGCTTCCCGGATTACGTTCGAACCTCAGACTTGGAGTTTTTGGGCTTATAGTTCGGGAGGGATTTTTTTGTTTGCTAGGTAACTTCAATAATAATGGTACTTCCCATATAAAATGTTCGTACCAGTTTGATTTGATCGAAAACGGCTCTTAGGATTTCAACCAAAATTGATATTTAAGCTTAAGTAGGTGAGGTTACCATGACTCCGTACACGGAAAAAATTTTAAGATCAAATCAAGAAAAATGAGCGCAGAATCACGAAAAGTTTGTCTAGTTTTAGAGCTTAGCTCAGGAGTTACTGATTCACGACTTCTTATTCGCAAATCTAGAAATTGTACGAAGTGAAGATATTGACCCCCAAACATCGTGAATCAACACTTCTCATTGTCAATAATGATCAAACGAGAAATACATATTGCCATAACCGATCGCAATTTTAAACAAGCAGTTCTAAATTTCATATTACTATGATTGTGAATTGCAAAAACATTTCGCAATTTACCACTTCTCTGTAGTAAATTTGATTTCATCCCTTACCGAATTGCAACCATTTAGTCTTGAATTGCAACTCATTAGTGCTGATTTGCTACTTCTGTAGTTGCAATTTACAAATTCTTAATCGTAAATTACAACTTCTTTTTATCAATTTGCAATTCATATTTTGCAATTTGCAATTCATATTTTGCAATTTACGATTCTTGAGTAGTGATTTGAGGCATCACCGTCTGAAATTGAAAACGTTTTATCGTGAAATTGGAAAACTTTATTCTCAATTTACAACTTATATCTTGTGATTTACAATCAGAATTCATAGTCGTATTTTATATTTTTGTTTCCTCTTGATATCCTTGAGAATCATGACGCCATATCGTCCGGAGACAACGGGATTTGTCTGGGGTGGTTTTTCTGTCTATGCTGAAATTGTTAATACACGCAAATTGTTTAGAAGAACTTGTATTGATACGAACCTTAAAAAACCTTTTCGACTGCACACTTTAATATCCATACCAATTTACTTCTTTTCTAATAGCGAGACATATCTTCATTCTGAAAAAAATAAAAATACAGATTTATATACCTACTTTGGTTTAATTTTTTTCCATTATTAAATAGGTACTTACATGATAATGATATATATTCCAGAATGCTTTATAATGGTTAGTACACTCACTATCACTGAGAACTAGTTATACTTAAAAAACGACTGCCTTAAGCAAAGATTAAATACCGACTGTCTGTCGCTGTCGCTGCCCATGATTGCGCAGCTGTCCAGCAACACCACAAACATATTATGTATATTGATCCATATAAAGAAAGGATTTCGACCCATGGACTATATCGTTACTGTCGACTACCTGTGCATAAAAAAATTTCACACGTTATGTAGTTAGTTTCCATGGAAATTACAAAAAATATTTTGCAATTTACGACTTCTCTACGTCAATTTACGTTTTCGATTTAAATGTGGTAAATTATTATAAGATTTTATTGATTCATCATTCAGTGGTGGTAAATCACCAAATATTTTTCGCAATTTGTGATAGCAAAGTGGTGTTTACGAAAATTGCCTTTTGAAGTTGTAAATTGCTCCAAAAAAACTCGCAAATCACTACAAATTAAAGAAGCTCGAATTAATACTTTTAATCGCAAAATGCAACAAACAACATTTGATATTTTTCGCCGTTTTCACTGACAAATTACAAATTTTTATATCAATTCAAGAAAAAATCGTTGTGATTTGCGAAAAATATACGATTCGTGAATTACAACTCAAAATGTTGCAATTGGTGATTTTCAATTCTTTCCGTGTACCCACATTGAAAACCGCTCTAACGATTTTGACCAAAATACATATTATAAAATATAATATAAGTATTCTTAATAAGATTCTGTTAAAAGTTGCCCCCAGAGTGGTGTTCTATCGCCATGCTATGGTCCATCGTAGTTAATGAACTGCTAAACATACTCAGAAATAAGGGATTCTATGTCCATATGGATACTCTTAACGAGAAAGTTTCATTCGACCCAGTCGTGCACTTTATTTATAAAATATTTTCTATTTAAGAAAGCAATTTTAAAACAAAATGCCATCAGTACAGTAAGTAATGGATTATGTTAACAGGCAAATGAAGGTCAAGTCATCGTTAAGTAAGAAATTTTATAAATAAGAAAATAATAATTTTTATCTTATTATTTTAGTTCGTTTACTTTTTGTTCCGCTCAAGTTAGATTTACTACTTATGAGCCACAAAATACGGATTAAACAGTTGTCAAAAATATTTTCGAAATGGTTTCGAACGTCAACAATGGAATAGATATGAATTTTGTTTTCAATATGTGTGCAATATTTGGACAAAAACTTTTTTTCCTGCTTTTATTTGTACTGGCGAAGTGGTCGAACTTTGGGCTTTTCTTACATTTCACATTATGTTTTGACTTTCACTTCATTAAGTTGATTTAGTTCAGTGTAGCTTAACCTGGGGGCAGACGATGATCGTATGGACCAAATCATTTTTTTTTAAACTTTGATTATCATAGTATACAATTTTCTGGACGCATTTTTTTTCTAATGATGGTCAGTTCTCATTTCATTGTAGTGGGGAATAGACTGAATGAAGCTGTCAAACTTGTAACTTTGGACTAAGTTGCAAGAAAGTCTGTCGTTTCAAAGACAGTCTTCTGAAAAGTTAAGTGGTTAAGTCCCTGAAGGCTGAATTCCTTAACCTTAGTGAGCTCCCAGATGCATTCAAACGACCAAAATTTATCATCAAAAATTTTCCAATCAAATGAAAAGACAAACAAAAATGTGAATAGGACAAATTGAACATATCTCTCTTTTAGTAGACTACTTCGAATGTAGAAATTCAAGTTGGTACTAGATCTATAACTCATGAGTAGTCAAATCAAATTTCCATTTTATAATTTGCTCTTTTTAGCTTTTTAGTGTTTGAGCTAGGACTTTAGAGGACTTTTTTATAGGTGTTTTCTTTGTTTATTGAGCTCCTTGTGTTTATGAAAATTTAATCAGAAGTCTTTGAAATTCGGAAAAACAATTCTTAGATTGCTTAGAAATATTTTTTTAAGAATGTAAGCCAACTTGGCCGGACCGGTCATGTTGGAGTTGGCAGCATTTTCGTTAAAATCAAATAATTACGTCGTTAACTGAAGAACTGTCATCACGTCGCCACGTTTCTTTGACTTTCTTTTCTTTGGTTGCCGCCAATGTAATCAGGCATGTAAAAACGAAAGTTAATTAATAATTGTAATGGAATTGAAATAAGCTAAAATCTAGCATTTTAAAGACTAAATTTAACTAAATAATAAGAATTTGAAGTAAGCTGTAAAAATTATAAAGAAAACTAAATGTAAGTAAATTACTATAGTAAAGATGAAATTGTGCTAATAAATATTTCCTATAGGAAATTTGAGAGTCGGCTTAAAGCAACTCTACAAATCTCGGAAAGCCTTTTCTTTTATTTCGACTGCGGCAGAATCGCAGTTTTCTTTACAAAGGATTTTTATTGCGTTTCTCAAGCACCTTCCGAAACTCTTAATCAGAGCACACGTAAACAAAAAAGATTTTTCCAAATTTTTAACTCATTTTCGAAGTTCTTAAACTTTTTTGATTTTATTCCAAAAGTCCTCTGTTGTTAATCTCAAAAATTTTTGTTTTGTGACCTAATTTGGCATTTTTTTTGAAAAAGATTATGAGGAACTCTAGAACTAGGAGTTGATTATAGACGAAAAAGAAGAAAAATAATTTTTTTTTTCACTAATAAACTAAGCTTAGTCACGTACTTTTAAAAAATTAACAAAAAAAAAAAAAAAAACAGAACTTTACAAAATTTGTATCAAGACCTCTAGATTCTAGAACTCTTGCTCATTCATCAAGGAAAATTGAAACTAATTTAACTTTGGGGTGCCGGGTTTACGCACCCGAATTTAACTTCTCAAAAAAAAAAAGATTTTCTTTTAGGAACTTTTCATCCGCATGTTTCGTACGAAAAAAATTAGGCCCAACTTTATTACAAAATCAATTTCTGACTGTGAATATAAACCTCTGTCGCATTAATATAAATATAAATAAAAAATTCGACGATTTTTAAATTATAGACTATTCCTGACCAATTTGATGTTAGTGTGTTATTTGTTTAAATGGGTTTTCCGTCGGCTTTTTTGGTCAAAGGTGTTTGATTTAAAATAAATGGCTTCATTAGTTTTTTCCTGTAGGGGTTTTTAAATTTGTTTCCCACTTCGCCACATTTGGCATAAAAATCTTCGAAATTTAGGAAAAATCCCACAGCCCATCCTTGCTAAACTGAAGTTATGTTGAATTTGAGTTCTAAAGTCAATAGTCAATCAACAAAATTGCTCATACTTATGAAAATCTTTCTAAATGGATTTTTTTTTATTTACAAAAAACATTTTTTAACGTAAATGCAGTAATTGCAAAAAGATTTCGTCAGTCGAAAACCAGATTCTCCTCCACAAATTCTTGTACTCCTGTAATCGGTATATATGTTTCCTTCGTAAGGAACGTCCAAATCATTTTTTAGATCAAAGTCTTGCTCACATGGTTGAAAGAAAAAATTCTGTGCCCTGTTCTCCATAACCCTCTTTATAAAATGCAAATCCACACAAGTTTCGATGTTAAAAGAACTACATACTTCCTTGGAATATTGGGAGCGTATCCTCATTTAAGTTGTGTACAGCGATTACGTCCGTCTCATAGGGGATACAAAGGCACATACCTAAAAAAAAAAAAAAGCAACTTAAGTGGATGTAGTTACCTCCTTACGAACCGCATGTGCTTGAAATTGAGGTTAGTCCTTCCTATCGTAACAGCTAAGACGATAAGCAACGTAATATATATCCCTGGCAGCGGTATCTTTACAACAAACTCTCATTCGCCTCGGTGCCACTGAAATGCTTTCCTGTTACGTAAGTGAATCCTTTTTCCTCTTCCTGCTTAATCAAATATTATGATTAAATGATAATGAATCCGAATTGACCCATTGGCCGCGGGTAAGAAGCTCATAGATTTTCTATCTTTATACACTTTTCAAAATCATGTAGTAGTGTTGTATATCAAGGGGATTCCTGAATGGCAGACATTTTTCTCTTTCTGTCCTTTTTGAATTTTTCTCTAGGGAGCTATATGGAACATACATTTGAATGCCTTCATTTCGAGACATCTCAATTTGAAATAGATTGAATCTTGTCGAACGTGTAAATAGTTACATGTGTCAATTACATGTGTGAACTACTTTGTAAATCTATGTGGATTCGCTTCGTCAAACTGTCAATCGATTTTAGAGAGAATTATTTATGGATTTTCTTTTCCTACGGGTGGTCTAGGGACAGGTGGCAAATTTCTCACATGTACGGATGGTGGATGTGAATGTGGTTATGCCTCGACAGAAACGGGGATAACTGTGGTTCAGTGCTAGGGAGCATACATCATTGAGAGACAGACCGTTGTGGCTGAGACCAGACAAGCTCATTGATTGCATTAAAGTTGCAGGTGTCCAGCTTGTCGACGGTTATTTATTATAATACAGAATAGAAAACACCCCCGTCCGTCGTATGGAGCAGAGGTTTACTTAGCCCATGCGTTGACCAAAGTCCACCACCGAACTAGTTCCGATTGTTCTCTTCCGGCAATCTAGTTACACCAATCTCACACTCGTGGAAGTAAGCACTCTACCAAAAAACTAGGAAACCATAAAAGTTGTCAGTACCCACTTACATTGGCTTAATTGCGTAATTAAAAGCGACATGTTAACTAAACGACGGAATCTAAGGCGTCTGAATCTGATTTTCCCGACACTTTGTCTACCTCAAATAACCATAAACTATTTTCAAAGATAAAATCAAGTTTCAGCTCGGGAGGTGTAATGTAGAGCTAGAGCCATATAAAATATTAACACATTCTTGACAGAAATAATTCAATTAATATACGCCTGCACATGCACACCCTTCAGTCTTCTGTGTGTAGGGGTGAAAAGTTAGTGTGAAACTGGCGGGAAAGGATTATCCTTTAAACGGAAATGCTGCATGCATAAAATACTTTTAATTAGTTTTGGTTGAAGTTATCGGAGAAAAGTTTTCAAAAGCCAAGCAAGTGATTCGAAAATCATAGTCCTTGGTTATTTATGAAGACATCCGGCCAAAGTGTATCACTTACTTATATGGAAGTGTGTGCGTTCGGACTCTGGTAACTTTATGAAGGAAACAAACGATTATACGTACTTTGGTGTTGTTGTCAACCGAATTTCGTTGCCAAAATAGTGTAGGAAGCTTTTGGTCTGTGGTTATACACCGGCAGTTAACCTTATAATAGTTTTCCCAAGCCTGAGTATTTTAATAAATCCTGCGCATGTAACAAATGCAGCATGAGAAGGGGTTTTTACTTGCATGTCGCTAATGGGGGAAAAGCTGAACGTACATAATTTAAACACAAATACAGTACAAATAGGCCCCATGTTAAATGCGGAACACATTGTAGTTGTGTTGAGTAAAGAAAAAAAAAAGGTGTTTTTGAAGGATTTTTTTTTTCGAATTGACAACATTTTTTGTGGAAGGTAAGACACAAATTTGACAGCCAATTTGTGGTCATTTGATTTGTCACTTCAACATGAGCAGAAATACACGTTCCGAAACGTTAGACCGAAACGATACAAAATTTTTTGGGCCAATGCCCAGTTCTTAAGGAACTTAGAGTCTTTCCGGAAAAATTATTTTACACATCTTGAAATCATTGAAATTTTAAAATTTATTTTAACAATTTTTTATTTTAAAAATGTATAAAATATAAATGTAAATCTCTTTGTGAAATAAAGAATATTATTGAATTGAAACATTACAAAAAATTAAATAATCATGAAAATCTGCCCAGCGGCTATCGAGTTATATCGTCATCGAGTTTCACCCCGAAGGAATTTTATATTTAGATGTTTTAATCTCGCTTTAGTTTATAGAAACTATTTTTATGACAGTCCCCTACTTAATGAACTGATCATAGTTTTTAAAGCCAGAACCGAAATATTATTTCACAACTATGTATGTGCCGCATAGTCAAGATCGTCGAAGAATCTGTTGCCTGTAATCTTAATGAAATGGAAGATTTTTTCCATTGAATGGGGATTATCTACTTTTCAAATACTGCAATCATGACCTTGCCTATAGCAATAGTTTTGGACTAATTTTAATCAAAACAAATATGTAAAAATATTATTATTTAAATATTACCTAACGAATTATTGTGCATTTAAATTAAAAGCAATCCATTGTAAACGGTTTTCTTTTGTCTTTTAAAATTAATAATAGTTACATATAAGCATAAGACTTAATAATAAATTTTATCTATCTAAACTCACCAAAAATCCTAAATTTACTGCTTATTTTCAATACGATATTTAGTGTCCGGCCTAGATTTTACGTACTTACAATGGCGAAGTTTTGAATAAAAAATAATTACCCACTGCGACCTCAGTTTGAAGACTAAAAATTGTTATTGGGAAGGCCGAATGCCTAAATTTAATAAACTCACTATTTTCTATGCAAAATAATCTATTGTGATGATCATCACTATCATGAATGTAAGGTTTTCGTAATTTCGTTTTCGAATATTTCTAAACATTTTTTTGTAAGACTTAGGCCCGGTTTGTTTAATCTTGGTTATCTTTAATCAGAGGTTATTCCAGCTGGTAACCAGCGAATGTGTTTGTTCAGGAAAATATTAACCAGAGAATCAGTGGTTTGGTTAGTTAGCCAGAGAAATCGATAACCAGCCGATTTTGGCCGGTTAATGAGATTTAACCACTGATTTTCTGTAATTTCGTTTGTTCAAGATTTTTTTGGAGATTACATACTACGTAGGTATTCATTTTGACGTATATGCTACACAAAAATGTTTATGCAATATTGTGCAAGCAAAAAGTAAAATACAAATAATAGAATGAACGAATATATAATGGAAAAGATGGAGTAAACCAATAAAATCTCTCCCATCGGATTAGTTGACGTTTTCAACTGACACAAATGTAGAATACACTACACAAGGGTGAATTGATGGTGAGTGTACAGGTTTCTAACAAAATAATGGATGAATTAGGATTATTTTCAACATTTTAAGCCGATAAGAGCTCTCATAGAGGACATATTGTAACAAAATTTATTGGGTATTGGTCTTGGATTTTCAAAAAATGTTTTTTTTTGTAATACAAAAACAAAGTTTAATTTTTCAGTTCTAAAAAAAATGGATTTTGACATTCAACCTTTGAAATGCAATCTTTTTTCAGATTTCAGTTTTCAGAACAATAAATGCTCAGACTTGCTTCAGATTTACCAATCCAAGTGCGTTTGAATTTGACAACTGATGGAATTTGTTTAAGTTTTCGTGAATTTTTTCTACAGTAAAGAAAGTAATTCCATCGGGTGAATTTACTATTGTAAATTATTTGTGTATAAATATTTAGCAATCAATCGGGACGGAAAATTCGAATGTATTAATACAAAATTCAGCCAGTGAATGGGAATCGCTTAAAAAAGTTTCGAAGACTACACATGTACACATACACATATTCGAATCGCACGAATATCAACACAAAAAAGAGCAAGTGACGTTATCATCAGATTTTCATGTTCGATAGGCACACGAAATCTGAAACCTGAGAGCACATCTGAAGGAGCCCAATCGAACACCACATAAGATGACTAAAACTGAATACATTCATAAAACATCTACCTAAACAAATTACTTAAAAAGCAAAAGGACCCGACAAAATAAAAAAAAAAATTAAATTTACCAAGAATTCTTGGGAAATAGTTCCCTACATTTTTTGTTTGCCCTGAATTTGCTATAGAAACGTAACCGCTACGTATTTTTTATCCAATATTAACTCAACGATTGAATATTTATAAATGGTAGGCTATTCCGACGGCTTTTCTTTTGAATTGGTAAGCCCACACGGATTTGATTCATTTCTAAAAATTTAATATTACCTATAATGAAAACATGCGCATTTGAAATCAATCAACTCAAAGAGAAAGTTTTACTCCCTCAGGTAATATAATACTGTAGTTTTAAAATTACCCCCGAACTTGTTGCAACGATATCCGAAAATGTATATAAAATGTACTGGCCGAAGAAAAGCGGTTTTAGGTTACCATCCGGGTATGTGGATTTGAGGTGCCCAGTCCGATTGTTTATGAGTACTGAAGTGGTATTAAAAATGTTTAGCATTTTCAATACTCCCGGTCCCGGGTTGTTTGTTTTGTTCTCTTGGGACTTTACTTTTGACTCTATAGGTATTTTCTTGTTTTATCTGTCCTTTTTACCTAGTCCTGCCAAAGTGTTAGTTGGGGAGGGAAAGGATTTTAAAAGAAGCATTACCACATTGGTTGGTTCTGATCTTTTTTACCTGGGACAAAAGTTGTTTGGCTTTAACGTGCTTAAAAGTGCGAACATATTAACTCAAAGGTTCCGTCAAAATACTTATGCCGCGCAAAAATTTGTTGCCTCCATGAGTTCTTATCAGTAGGAAGAGAATTCAAAAAGTAAACGGTACAAAATTGGGCATGCATAGAGCTAAAAATAGATTCTTTCTTTTGCGCATCATTTTCGCCCCGTTATGCTAATCTTCATTCAATAGCCAGAAAATGGTTTCGTCAAAATACTTATGCCAACTAGTGTATCATCTACTTACGAGCAAAATAATATAAAATGCAAAATTCAAATCCACACAAAAGTTCCCCAATCCCAAATCGTTCGCTCCCAATAATTGACTCATAATATTATATCCCTGCCAATAGTCACGGTTGCCAGATTATCACGAAGAAGGCATTGCCGCAAAGAATAGCCTGTCTGCCAAAACTTCGAAAAGTTTCGGCCTCAATAATTTTCTTTTCGTGCTCAACTGAAGCAAGACGAGAATCCTCTTCATATTCCTTGACAACCACCACCTCCATCCTACAACGATAAGACCCGTCGATATAACAGAGTTTCCCCAAGTCTATACGTATCATCCACTTTTATGCCAAAGCTAATTCATAGCGTCATTCTCATCGAAAACATCTGCAGCATCTTATGTGATTTTTTATAGTTGTATTTACTGCAATCACACCTCCTTAATTAGGTGCAAAAAGAAAGTTTCCACACGAAAACGAAATAAATACGTGCTTTCCGCAAGGGGTATCATAAGGACTTTGCCAGAAAGTAGAACTGCTAATTAGGTATTTCTATGTCGTCACAGATTTTCATACACTTTGCAGGATTATTTTCATTCTGATATTATCCCCTTAAAGAGTGACGATATTCAAAACTCACAATGCACAATAATTGGACTGTTCTGTATAATTTGCCTCAAGTTGCAATGTAGTTCAGACTGGCGTTGGCGCAGTCCTGCGGGTCAATTATTTGCAAATGTTGCACTGCACCGTACGCTTTCAACTTGAACTACAAATTATAAAAATAGAGACGAATGCCTTTATGTGCATGACACTGATATTGAACGTGCGCCAAGTTAAGAGATGTGTTTAGCGTTAATTAACGAACCCATTTGGTTCTATGTAAATGTATGGACTTTGTCATCCCGATCCAAAAGGGTAGTTCGTGGCAACATCCTGATGGGAGAGTGCGACTATTTATATGACACTCTCTCTACCATTTCCGGAATATAAGTCAAACGTCATTGTGTATCCACTTTATCAGTCTTAATCGATACGACCTATAAATAGTGTGCGACCGAAAATATCCTAATGCACTTTAATTTTTTACACACTGAACTAGAGTGTGAAACGTCAGTGAGCGCAGTTTTAAATTAAAATCAAAAATCGATTTATCCTTATAAACTCGGATGGAATAAGTTCCATTCCACAGAGAGCATTGTAATAGTATATACCTATCATGGGTTATAACACATTCCTCTGCTGTTACTGTCAAGGACACTTGTCTGTTTGGTACAAAAAATGTAGTCATACGGAATAGGAATGGGGGAACTGAGTTCCAAACTGCTTTCAAAGTACACGTCAGCAAATTTTGGGAAGCAACTATTTATAGATAAGTGCATCGGCATTACTTCCGAGGAATAAGTTTCAACGCCAAAAAACTGTTAAGTAATGAAAATATGTCATATGGGTATTAGTATACTTTGCGAGGAGGTAGGGGCGGATTTCGAATACGGTTTGGATTGAAACTGCGCAGTAACTTTCATTAAATTATGTTTTCTTTTTACAGTATGTAATTTCTTTTGGATTTTCTACAGACGTTTTAATATTTTCAAGTGCGCCTTGTGTGCCACCCCACGTGGGACGCTGTGTTCCCTGAAGGACACCCTTTGGGCTTATTCTTGTCTAGATTATCAACGTAAGGAATAGATTTGTTGGGTAATCTCATCCTCATCGTCATTGTCATCGTCTTCGTTATTGTCATAGTCACCATCCTCATCGTCATTCTCATCATCCTTATACATACTTAATTTATATTTGAATTTGCTCATTTGAATATGGCGCCTTAGATTATACCAGTCACCATATCTTTTTTTATTTTGCAACTTCGTCACATAATTTAAACATTTAAAAATAATGTAATGTGAATGTCTCTCTCAAGCAACACTTCATGAAATAAAGCTTTGTAATTTTTCTTGAAAACCCTTCGGGGAAAATATGGTGTTTGGATTCGCTCTCGCTTTCGTTGTTCCAACCACAAAATTGTTGTTATAATTCATTCTCATAGAACAAGCCAGAGAAAAAGGGGAAAGAAAACATTCTTCAATAAGACGAAGGACTTTTGTACGTTCTGCACGAAGTGGTGACTTAAAAGTGACGCATGCTTCACGAAGTTTAAAGACATGGACCATCTTAAGTCGATAGCTCGAAATAAGTGCACAAGTGCAAAAATATGCTTCAGCCAAATTGCACATAATTTCAACCACATAAAATCCTAATACATAAAAAATAAAAATAAAAAAAGCAAAAATATTTATTTATATCTATTAAAAAAAACATTTATCCATATACATGAAAATGGTGTAAAAAATGTTTTTCATCAGTTGTTCGTAATTGTCAGGAGAAGGTTTTTACGAAAAAAAAAATTCGGAATAGTCGGGAAATTGCAAATGTCGAAAACTGATTTTTTTGTATGGAAAATGTTGTGTGCAATTGTTCCGGAATAATGGCTTTTCGAATGGAAAAATAGAAAATTCTAAGTGAAAAACGCGAAAAATAAAAAAAAAATCGAATAAATGTTGCATTTTATTGCATATTTTTATGTAAAGGTGGTAAATTCGTGTTTAGCCTGGAAAATTTCATCCATAAACATTTATCGAAGCTCCTCGACTAAGCGAAGCAAAATATGTAGTTTGAATTTTTTTTTTTAATTTAAATGGGAGCGGGTAGAAATTCTGCTTTTCAAAATTCTGCCTTTTTTTTCTGTTCTGTCTTTTTTAAATTAAAAAACAGCCAGAAAACAGACCGTATATTTTCCTTTATCAGATTTAGTTACAGATATGTACATACTACATATATTAATTTTCACTCTAGAAAATTAATAACAAAATGTTTTCATTACACAAATTTGTTTTCCATTATCTTACGTTCAAAGAATAGAATCTTACCTAAACTGAAAAGTCGTCATTTTGGTTATTTTTTGAAAAAGTGGGTGTCGCTCTTCTACACAGAGAAGGCAAATATCTAGTAAAAGAACAGAGGCAGGTTCCACTAGTAAAATTCGTCTGAACGATATCGTTTTTCTAGTATTTTATGACCATAATTAGTTATATTCTGCCCAAATTTTATTGACTCTCATCAGCTTTTATCACATTTGTGCAAAATAATCTCGATTAAGCTCTCAAACTCGTCATTTTTGCACTAGTTTTGGCGACGAGAATCATCTAACAAAATACGGAATGAGTGCTCAGATTGAAGAAAGACAAACCAACCTTATAAACACGGTGACCGTTGGATTGAAACTGGAAAAGCAGTCCATGTTCCACATATTTTAATGAACAATATTGCTGCGGCATATTACTCCAGGAGGAGAGAGAAGAACTTACTGTTACAGATGCAGTTAGTCACGATCTGAAAACCCTTATTCAATTTGAAAATATCGTTGCTGAAATAGTTCTTTATTTTCTTATGTATAAAGAAGTTCGACATGAAAAATGAAAAAAAAAAACCCTCCAAAGACAAAAGAAAAAGGGCCAGCGGTAAGCTGGGAAATGACGAAGTTTTCAATTAATCGCATCCAATAAGTCAAGGTGATTAGAGTTTCTTGTCAAAATTCGGTCTGGAGAGTAACGATACCCACACAGTCCTAGAAAATGATCATTTGACAAGCTTACCGAGTGACAGTGAAGGCACTTCAACAATGTTTTTGTCTTGCGTTCTTGCTGACAGTCGATTGGAGGTGGTTTTAAGGATCTTGCTTAACCATTCAATAATATGAAAGAGAGGGGAAGATTAGTAATGATCGGCGTTGAAACTTCACAGAGAAAAACCCGAAGTAAAAAAGAAGACGACAAGAAGGATTGCTTCTGTCATCTCGAAGGCAAAATTGAAGACTGCAGCACAGAGATCCCAGATTGAGGGTAAAAGCGCAAATACCTATTCCATATTGAAAAAGATGTAAACGAGGGAGAAGCTTTAAATAGGGGAAAAAATGGAGTATCCCTGCATGATTTTAATTGCTTCAAGTCAAACTAAAACAAACAAATGTCAAAGTTTACTCAGAAATAAATGTTCACACTTAATATGAAAGAAAACAGCCCATCGAAAGTCTACATAATATTTTTTTGTGTAGCCGAATGCGTTCACTCGTTTTGATATTGTAGCCGTGTTTTTTTTTACGATCTCAGCAAAGCAAAGTAAAGTAGGATTTTCAGCACGCAATTACAAAAACTATTGCAAGTCTCGACGTGTCAAATATAGCGTAGTCGTTGTAACTATCGTGCTGAAAATCCTACTTTACTTTGCTTTGCTGAGATCAAAGCTCAAAAAACAGGACTTATGTCTAATGAAAAAGAAAGAAAATCACTGTTCCGTACCCAAAGGGAAAAAACGTAACCTTATTAGTTTCGCTCGGATGTCTCTCCGTCTGTCTGTCTGTCTGTCTGTCTGTCTGTCTGTCTGTCTGTCCGAACCCACTAAGCCAATTTTGTTACCAGGTCTATCTCAAAAACCGATTGACATAGAAGGCTAAAATTTACACACAACATCCGGTATAACCTCTAGTTAAACGACAAATACCAATGGAAGCGATACATCGATTGGTTTTCGAGTAATTAAAACGGTTTATTTCATGATTCACAAAAAAATACATAAATTCCTTTTTTGTAGATCATATTCTTAGCTATATATGTGCTGAATACTGTTTTA
The DNA here is from genome assembly GCA_949126925.1 of Cheilosia vernalis. NCBI lineage: Eukaryota > Metazoa > Arthropoda > Insecta > Diptera > Syrphidae > Cheilosia > Cheilosia vernalis. The sequence goes on from OX421358.1 coordinate 13,639,817, forward strand.
CCGAAAAGTTAATAGTTTAGAAGATATTTTCAAAAAAAGAAAATTTTACCATGTAAAAGACGTTGCTCTATGTTCTAATCTCTACTACGCAGTTGTGCACAATTGACCCCATCAAAGACAGAAGAGAGTCACTGCTCACTGGTGGTATACAAAAGGGCTGTCGCTTCATAATTTCGTTGGGGAGTATAATACATTTTTTGGGGTGTACAGAACAAAATAAAAGTAATATATTTTTAGTCAATAGTTTTTCAATTGGGACAGGTCGCTTTAGACAGCCTATGGCGGCTACGTTGTTTTGGTGGCGTCTGTCTAATCTGGTGTTTATTTCAGTCACTGATGCCGAAACACCACGCCATAAGACTTTATTATCAAAATGTGTGTTCGTCAGTGCAATCAACAATCAGTTTGTTTAACACCGTTTCAACATCTACCTATCCTTAATGAATTTACAGGATCCGCAATTGTTTGTAACGACACGAATGTAACAAAATCAACAATGGCAAAAAAAATCTTAATAAAACATCCAGAAAGTAAAACTCGGCTTGCAATTTACTGGATAGAGAAATGTCAAGGCATGTGAAAATACATAGTTAAATCCGAAATTAATAATAGGTGTACAATTGTCTTTGAGGAGTACGGGAGTACAGCAGACGAAAAAGGAGTACAATACTCTTATTGTAGTACTTTCGGTAGCACTGGTATAGGTACACTATATTATATATGTGCTATGATTTCGCCGAATTTTCGAGACTCGCATTAAGAAGGAAAGGAAAGAGAAAATGCAACACATTACTTAGAGAGAGTTACCGAATTAAGGGACGCAGCACGCAGTACTGAATGGGAAATTGGTGAGGATTGTGTAGGTGTAGGTAGCAGTTAAAGAATCAAAATCTGCATTTGGGTTTTTTTTCTGCGGTAATCACACAATGAGATTCATGTGCAATAATTTTTGAGAGTAAAAATATTAAGTAATTAAATTAAACTAAATTGTGATTAATTCATGAACAGTGGAAAGATTGAATGATACCTACATATTATAGATTTCAAATAATATCTGATGTGTTGAACTTTAGCCAAATACGGATCCTTCGGTGCGCGAGTGACACTCGCACTTGGCCGTTTTTTTTATTTTTTATTTTTCCGAAAACAAATGAGCATTGGCAAAGTCTTCACGTTAGTTTTGCATTTGATATTCCAATGCGCACGAAGGACATGATTTCTCAACTACCACCCTTTGTACAAATTCCCGCAGGTACAAACTTAGTTTCAATATTGTCTGTCACAATTATAATTTTGGGCACTACCAACCAACCAACGCTTCAACCACACAACCACTGAGCCCACGATTCGCCAACATCAAGAACCTGTGCATGACACAGCACTTAGGTCTGTCCACCCTTTGCGGTCGCTGACTTGTGTGATCATTTGGCTGTCCATTAAGTTTAATTTGTTAAATTATGCGGTAACAGCACGATGTTGGGGTCAATGTAAGTAATAACAAAATTGAAAAATAACCCACCAATGGCGTTGTGCCATTTCAATTATTGTAAAACGAAAATGGGGTAAAGAATTCACCATGTCACGTGTCGTTCAATTTAAAACCAATTTTCATGTTGACACTTGGAAAATTCCCACCTGAACGCCAGCTAAATGTAAGTGGAACACAAACATTTTAAATGTCATGCTGGAGAATATATCCCTCTGGCTGATGTCGACCACATCCACTGTTGGCTCCGGCTGTATCGATTTGCAGCTACTTTCTATACAGACCGGATGTTGGATGAGTTTAAATTACAAATTACAACAGCGGCCGCTATGGGCGGGTTAAAACTGTTTTCGCCTATATAGCGGCGAGTTGACATTGAAATGGACACTGAGTTTTTGAATCAAAAAAAAATAGCAAAAATAACAATTACGGCAACGCGGTTTTCAAATGAAGTGCGTTTTGTCGGTCATTGGCCTGGGTTCTGTTTTGAGTTCAATTGAGGTTTTAGCTGCCTGCTCTGATATATTTTATGTGTTGGAGCTTGGAGGTCACATTTGTCATTTGACAGTTTAAAAATATATATTTTTATAAAACGTCATCAGTTGCCATAGTTTGTGAAGAAATATGTAAGTTCTGTTCGAATTAAGTTTGGCAGATGTGGGTTCGTTCCAATAGCTGCTAGTTGCTAGGAAACTAGCGGCCTGTTAAAAATATCGATTTTATCAATCGATAAAATGTCAAAAAGAGTTTAAAACCAAATATAATTGGACAAAAGTAAGTAGTCACAAATCATATGCAAATAAGTGATGACATTAGAATTTTGAATGCCATCATTTTGCACTGATAACTTAGCGCTGACCAATAAATGGAACGCATCCATTGCCGGAGAGGTTAAAACGAAAAACACTTTGAAACGTGCGTCGCGTTGGTTGGCTCAAAATTCACTTTAAAAAAGATATCTGTACATATTTTTCAGGACGAAATAAAATCCTTAAAATCAGCGGCGATAACATTATTTATTTTATTTTTGTAGCTACTGCTTTCCAAAACAAAATAAAAATATTTTTAAGAACTCCTCTTGAATTGGTAACTAAACCACGCAACCACCTCTAACATGGAATTGATTTACGAGCAAAATCGTATCCACCGACTGCCGCAATATCTGTAGACAGTTTTTTCACAAAAGGACCATAATAATGTCTTTTAAAGGTGAAGGGATTTATTACTCTGATTTATTGATTAGGGAGGATTTCTGTATCTGGAAATTGGAAATGCTAGGATACAATTATTCAGCGCTCCTATTGCTATCCGCACAGTTAAGTTCGAGGGCATTGATTTGTGGAGGGGGCAATTTGCTTTCTCTTACCTGAAAAAGGACGTTGACAACTCCTGGTCATGATTAGATTTTTCAATGCAGCTATTAAGTTATGTAAATTTTTTTTGTAAATTGAAAATGCCTACAGTTTTCAATGTGTATTTTTTGTGTTAAATTCTCTGTACAATGAAAGTAAGAGAAAAGTATTCCAATAAGGACAGGGAATAATGAAATTATTTTCTTTTGTCAGCGAAGACTGCTTACCTTACCGAATGACGACTCTGTGGAGATAGGGATTTTATGTAGCTATGCAAATAATAGGTGCACACAATTATCTTCTACAAGGTAACGAAATATTTTTACAGAGCGTGCATCTTGTTATTCTATTTGAAATAGAGTGTCTTCGAAAGACGAAGGTGGAATCTGGAGACTGCCATTTTGTTGGTGTGGTTCTTTCTTTCACTCCATGAATAAAAGCGGGACAGACTCATAGACTTAAAGGAAAAAAAAATGTTGCTCCCCACATTCAGCCTTACTTTGGCCGTCCTTTGTTGGATTTAAAAGTGTTGCTTTTCAAATTGAGCAATATTTGAATAAATAGATCATCAAGCAGTGGAAAACTCGTCACTCTATGAACTTTTGTCCTTCACGTCGGACCATTTTCTTATGCTGAAAGCAAAAAAGTTCTTCTTATTCAAATAAAAAGAAAAAAAAACTTTTCAATGCTATTGTATTGCAAGAGCCTACCTTTCATTACCTCAGTATTTTGTACAAGGATTTTATTATCACACGTTCGTTGATACGAATTGAAAAAAATAAATAAATTCATTGAGGAATCTAAAAAGTGGGTCTGTGGATAAATGTATCCTTGGAACAAAAGGTCTATAGATCTAGCTTCTCGCAATCATTCGTTTGGTAGTTATTGTTTTTTTGTTGCTCCTCAGCTCCAAATGACATTCGGAATAATTAGAAAAAATACCCGAAATCTCAGTATGACATACTTTTTTCCCCAAAGCCCTTGAGAGCAATCTGTATAATCATATGAAAAACTTTGTGGAAACCACCTTGTTAAGCCACTGAAGGCCTGCCAAAAGAGTGAATCTGCTGAAGTAGCTACGGACTCACTTATAAAGGATATGAGTAAATGTCTCTCAATTAAGAAATGCACCTTTACGCCCTTCACAGTGCATAGTGCAAGTATAGTCTGTCTGTTAAAGTGTTAAAGAGGACATACGCAGAACTATCCACAGTTGAATTGTTGAAATTGGTGGATCCTCAGAAGTCTAAAATCAAAAGTTATAAGAATTGTCGCAGTATAGAATGGCTGACAGTTAAACAAAATTTAAAGTAAAAGCTTCCTCTAAGTAGTGAATCCATTCTACAATTCTATATATCGATTTATCTTCTAATGTTTTCAACTTCCATACATTCCAATACATGAAGGAGTGGGCAGATGGTACCGTCAGTAATGCGCACTCCATCAATCTCTTCTCTGATGGTTGAAACAGCACAATTGTTGGTATTTTATATTTTAAACAAAATAATAATAAAATGAGTAAGGTTTTCCTTAAGGCTGTCTAAATACTGATGCCATTTTCTGGCAGAAGAATGAGTGATTAAAAAAATCCGGTATTAATCGAAAACTGTTTAAAGGTCGCGACAGACTCTTGATTAGCTATCCCAGATTTGGAAGAGAATTTGAATTTATTTCTTCATTTCTGGACGTGATTGAAAAGAAAAGGCGAATGGTCATAAGTCCATGAGACATAAATACGTTATGGTAGTGTCCCACCGAAGTGTGGCAAAAATTCATAAAAAAAAACATTTATATAATAATCCTAAACATGTTTCGTTTTTTAAGAAAAGCAGTTTTTGTTGCTCGGGTTAATTGAAATAAAAAGCAAAACTGCCATACCAGACAGTTCCGATGGCCGATGGTTCATTTTAGCTTGGACTATTCTAAATTTGAATTTTAAATTTTGACTTTTTTCATGGCCCAAAACTGTTTGAAATGGAAATCACACATTATTTTGGGCAAAGGCTCTCAAATTTTCTAAAGCACAAACAAAAAAGTTGTTGGGGAAAATAAATTGACTTTGAACCTCAGAAAATTAATAAAGTAATAGAAAATCGCGCCAAGTTTTTTTAATTTCCTATTTAAATTTTTATCTCGTTTCTATTTTTCTTTTCGTTAAAATAAACTTTAAATTGTTAAACCTTGTGGGTTTAGAATGTGAGTCCTTCTACGAGTAGGTACAAACAAAACGTTGAAATTATGTCCCAGCTTTGAAAAATCAATTTTGTGCTTATATTCCACTTGGTTGGGACATAACTCCACAATCAAATTTTTAACTTATGCCTCTTGGACTTATGTGCCTGCGCTCAATTGAAATACCCTCAAGATCTCATGAGAGAAGTGGTCACTGGTGTATGCCAATAGTTACCAACAAACTCATAACAGCGCTAGATTCGTTTGGTAAAACAAGCCGTATATGGAGATCAGCAATGAGTGCTGTATTTTCAAAAAAAAAATTTTATCTTGAGTTCGTTTTTGATATTAGGACTAAAAACTGCCAAGATTATGAAGTGAAACCTTCCTTCCAATGCTTTGTAGGGAGTAGGGACACCATGTGATCACTGTTCACAATGCTTCCTTCATAGAACTGCGTGGTCTTTTTTATCAAAAGAAATAGCTACACCTCATTGGGTTTGCCAAAACCCGATTCGTGTACACTATTTGTGTTATTTTTGTTTAATTCCACGGCGACTATAATTCTTTCTTTGAAACATTAAGTAATTTGAAATGATAAAAAATTGGAAAAACTCTTTCCGCACTTCAGAACCAAAATGAACATTCATTTGGTACATTTACTGCCCAAGTCTCCTGGCTGTAAGCACAAGTATATTATACAATTTCAACAGAATAAAAAAACGTAACTAAGACCTCGTCCCCGAGCAAGCTTCACCACTTGAGATGATTTAGCTAATTGGATGAAATAACATTTTTTCCGAGTGAAGAATGAAGTCGAGAGAGAAATTGTCTCTGACCTCGCTGTTTTAAGTTTTTTGTCTTTCGAGTGTCCCTTTTTTAAAGAGAATGAAAAACTCTTGAGAAAATTCACAGCAGCGTTGCCGCGAAGAAATAAGTAGTGAGGGCTATTTCCGGGCCATTTGACAAAAGGTGGGTTCAAATATTTTACATAAAAATCCTTCCCAAGCTTTTGTTATATGGCCCGAAACATACATTTTTTTAATATTTCACAGACATCTTCGACTTTGAGCCACTTAATAAAAATAAATAAAAATAACTGAAAATTTAATAATATTTTAATGTAATCACATGTTATATCTTAATTCGTTTTACTAGATCTGGGGTCGAATCGCCACTTCCGTGAACGAGCTATACGATCACGGAATTATGTTGATATGTCCACAATGGATAATTGATTTGTGGACTTATGTATAACCCACCCAGGTGAGCCAAAAGTTCCACAAAATTCTTGTGAATTTTTGACTCACTGATTGTGGTCTTATGGCTCACGGATGAAGAAGGTGAAGAAGAGGACAACGAGCTTGAAAGCGAAGCTAAAAATTCTAGTAATGACCTCATTTGCGGTGTTTGCCTCCAAAACCCACAAGACACACTTCTCCAGCATTGCAATCATTTTAAGATTGCGCTTTCAAACTATGAATTCTGTAACCCCTGCAACCCCCCTGCTTTAGGTTTAGTGATGGATTACGGTGTGGGTGCAAGGTTATTCTTATTACTCAAATTTTGTTGGCGTTATTGCACTTTGTGGTAATGAAATAAGACCAACTGTTGGAAGTTATCCTTATTACACTATTTAAGAGCGAAATAAGGTACATTTTTAGAAGTTGGTCTTATTTCACGGCATCTATCAAACATTCCCATATGGCCTACTTCCATTTTAAAATTGTGAACCTATGGCCCAAATTATTGTGAACTTGTGGCTCATCTGAGTGGGTTATAACTATACATTTGATTTGTGGACTTATAACCCACATAGATGGGTCAAAAGTCCATTGTGGACTTTTGGCCTGTGGACTTATGACCCTGCGCCGATTTTACATGTGAAACAAAAACAAATTCCGTCTCGTAATGATCGTTCATGGACGACGCGATTCGACCCCTGGTTTAAGAATAAAATTACAGCAGTTACTGAAGTTGTCATGCATAAAATCTTCAAGGCTCTTTAACGAGTGAATAATTTCATACAAAAACCTATTTCGATTACCCGTTTTTATATTGTTCAGAGACAAAAAAAAAACGATCAAGGAATGTGCTGCTATATGTGGAAGTTAATTTACAAAAGAAGAAATTAAGGATCAACAGCAAAATTGTTCATTTCGTTCAACTGAAACCACCATTTAACAGTCAATATAATGATCTTCTTTGTTTATTTCTTCTAAACAGTTTTGTAGCTCTTCAGCCACTATATTTTCATGGCAACTGAATAAGTTTGAAAATTCGATTAACAGAGTTGTCGAATGATCAGAAATCAATATAAAATTGGGACTCTTTTTTCTTCAAATAATTAACATTTAAAATTTTAATCGTCTTCTTAACTTTTTACAAAGTTCTTATTAATAGTTTTCAACTGACTTTAGGACACTTTCTTTCTCGTTTTGCTTAAAATTTTCAAACAGTTCATCAAATCCAAACCCGTAATATAATATCTTATCAAGGGTTTTTAAACAGAACGATTTGAATTCGACTTTAGTCATATTACTTAAGATTTTTTAGTAATCAGCTTCCAACATTTTTTTTTTAAATAATTGTATAGTTTTATGGACTCACCAAAAAAAAATGTATTTTTGGTGCATCACTTTGAAAAGGCTTTTATTTAAATCAGTCATTCTTTTTAAAACATAACTAAGAAAATAAAAATAAAAAATAATAATGTTTTTTTCTATTATTAAGAACAAGGTATATGATGTAAAATGTAATGCAAATTCTTCTAACATTAAGATTTGGGGGCCATTTCTTCTAACATTAAGATTAAGATTTGGGGGCCATTTCTAATTGGACCTGGCAAAAGGGCCAAAAGGCCCGATCCTGCACTTTGTGGCAACGCTATTTCGCAGTCACTTGAAAAATAAATTAAATATCTACAACTGCACCATTTACCAGGCGACTTGCCAATTACAATGACAAAAAGTACTTAAAAATTTATTCGCATTTACATATTTTGCGGTAATTAAATGCAGCTACTGTTAACCGGTGGAACTTATGTCCGCACCTTAAAATCTCCCACCCTGAAAACAGTGCTCGGGGGTTCAGGTGGTAATAAATACAATAGAACTTCAATGTGTGCACTTAATGATAGGTGTGAGCCTGGTAAAAAGATCAATACCCTGCTATAAATACCAATAATTTTATTATTTATACCATAGCGTGGATATAATAACGGCCTGGCTTCTAATTAGTTTATTTTCCGATAAGACGAAGCTACACATGGTTGTATAGTGACAGACAGGCGCGGTTATTTCCGAAGTGATTAATATGCTACGGTGATAATTGCAGGGACTTGTGGAGTTAGATAGCTGTTGTCGCATAGGGATTTTCATTATCTGAGCTGAGCGGTAGAAGTCGACTTCAATAAAGATAGAAATGATATATGATGGGGGAGATATCATGAAACATATTTAAATGGAAATGATTTGAGCGATAGGATTGACAGAGAGAGGGCATTGTGACATCAGGTGAAGAAGGACTAGTGTTCCCACACTTTGAAGGCTAATTTTTTTTTTATGAGCAAAATCTTAAGTTTTTCATCAAATTCGAAAAAAGGTCGAAAAAAATTGCACTTGTTTTAATGTTAAAAATGTTACCGTTTTCGTTAACATAAAACTTAAAAATAAACATATTATACAATAATTTCGTTTTCTATTGAGACAAAATATCAAAACATTAGTGAATGCATTCAGATACACAACAATTCTTACATAGACGTTCGATGGGCTGTTTTGTTTCATGTTTAATATAACCAATTAATTTTTGTAAAATTTGTTCATAACGAAAATGCGTTTTAATTTAATTTTTTGGCAATTTACGTTTTACAGAGATTTTCTAATTTTTCCCCTTTTTAAAGCTTGTCCCTCGTTTTCGCCTTTATTATTCAAAGATCCCCTAAGTCTGGGATCACGTCGATATTAACGTTGAATGGATTGCGCACCATCGTTTTTAATTCTGCAACGTTCTTTTTGTCCTCCGGAAAGTAGGTACCTACTTCGAAAATTCTTCAGTAAGGTTTTGCAAAAGTTTAATTATGTCATTTCTTTGGTCTTTGGTTGCTTCTTCTCCGGAAAAATGTTTGCTATGATTTTTTTCTTCCAAACACCGATTTTTTCAACGAAAGCTCGAACTTTATCTTCATATTTCAAAAAATTTGCGGACACATCGACCCTTGAAATTGTGTCCACGCCTACCTTTCACAATATCCATGCCCCCACTGCTGCAACTAAAAACAACAAATTGTCAGAAATCACCGTCTCTTTCTTCTGTAGTAAGACCTTTTCTCGATCGAATAAGAAGACTCGGAATAAGACGTTATATCCGCAAAAAAGACGACATTCAAAAAATGGCGTCACCTATTTGCATGTGTGAATATTTACTTTCGTCCAATTATGTTTAGCCTCCCACTCTTCTTCCGCTTCTTTTATCGATTTACTTTGACAGGTAGCATCTAGCGAGTTATTGGAAAACAACTTAATAGCTACTGGCAAATTTTATTCAAACAAAAGTTAGATATTTCTTGACTTATTATGATAACAGATGATAGCTTATATAAGTTTATATATTTTCAAGTTGCAACCAACATTAACATTTAACTGCCAAATGACAAATGTCACATCCAACCAATTATAACAGAGCAACCAGCTACCTCAATTGAACTCAAAACAAAACCCAGGTCAATGGCCGAAAAAATGCACTGCATTTCAAAAGTCGTTACTTATCAATTCATTTTTTTTCTGTTTATGATTCAAACTGTCAGTGACCATTTTAATGTCGGCAATAAAAAATACCAGTTTTGCTGTATGGATTTTAAGCATTATTAAATAATGCTTAAAATTGGTATTAAGGTATTGGAAATGTAACTATAAATGTATATTGGAGTGTATAAGGAAAGGAAGTACAAATGCAGAATTGGCATGCATGACTATGATCACCGCTCATAGCTTTATATAAAAAATCAACAACAACACTTCAGTTGGTAAAATAAAATTTATATTATAAACTTTCAAATATAAAGAATCAAAGAAAACGAATGACTGTTACAAGTTGGGCTTAAGGCAACCAAACGGATAATTTATTCAGTCGATCTGTGTTACCTATGCACATATATCGACTAGGTAATATTCGGTAGCCCTTCTGTTTTAATTTTGAGATAAGGTTCACCTATGTACCAGTACGAACTCCAAAGAAAATAATCAGGAGACGTCAAACCACAAGATTTAGGAGCCTAATTTCTAGGCCGATTATACACAAAATTATGCAATCATCTACCGACGTTTTTATAATCTAATGCAGATTATTGTCGCTCCAAAAGGGGCAAATTTTACTAATTAACGTGACTATGGCTCCAAAAATGAACCTTATCGTTGAGCACAATTTGTCGATAAAACAGCAGATTCAATGTCGGTTGACTTTGGCCCATTTCACCGAAATTTCAACGCAACCGATATCAATTCGGATTCAATTGCTTCACGAGCTGAACTTAGTAAGCCTTCAAACCAAAATGTTGGCGGAAAATGTTCCTTAAGGCTGAAAGCACACCGCATCAAACAAAACGCTTTTGATTCGGAAGTTTAAAACATTTTTTTTTATTTTAATATACAGAAACAGAATTTAACGAAATATGACGTTTTATTTTCTTGATTCGTTGTGCGTTGAAATAAAATGAAAAAGAAATTTATTGCCTTTTTCCTAATTCATACAATTGTTGATAGTGCTTCTTTTGTCAGTTAAAAAATAAAAATTATTCTCCAACCCTGTTCTTATTTCATTTATTTATTTATTTATATTTATAAGTGTAAGCCGAAAAGTAATCATTCTTAATAAAAACATAAATTATTTTATAAATAAACATTAAGAGAAAAAATTTTACAATTAAACAAAAAAAAAACTCCACTGGAGATAGATCGTCAACAACCAGTGGAAATGATTTTATGTCAGTGGCAATGTTTGTTTGTACATTTTGTACTAGGTTTTTTGTTTATAAATTATAACTATTATTTTTTATGTATAAATTGAACTGGCGTCTGGGTGATATGTCGCAAGAACACACTACGTTACCACGTAGCTAAAAAAGGAATGGTTTTGTATAAAGCAAGGCACAGGTCACCCAAATAGTACAGCACGTAGCTTACAAATTTGAGAAATAAGTTGTGACAGACAAGTCCAATGCAATCATGTGATATATATTGACTATCTGCATTGTACATAACAATTTACATTTCTTTATACATAAATCACCGATGGTCGTAAACTAGCCCACTAGACGAGTGCCATTGAAAACACAGGTTAAGACGCCCGTTTATAAACATTAAACAACTTATTTTATCACCACTGATGCGGAAACGACTCAAAACTCCCATTCATGTTCAAACAACATTATTCAAGCAGATAAACGCTCTTTCTGTTTACAAACAATTTAGGTTTTTTTAAGTCACGCATCCTTAGGCAGATTTCCATCATTGGAAAAGGAAAAACAAAAAAAAAAACAATCCAATTCAATTTCAGTTGTAATTTCCGGCCAAACAGTTGTGACAAATTTTGTCGCACTCCTTGCAGGCTTTAAAATGTTTTCCTTCCTATTTACGATAAGAAAACAAACTGTGGAACTCAAATTCGAGGTCTTTCCTCTCTACCTTTTAAGTTCTGTGATATTTTCTTCGGGTTTTTGTTTTCATCCTACAAATTACCGAATAGAAAACATCTGCCATACCTTGGATATTTATGCAAATACGTATCTCTAGGTTGGGAACTTTCAAATATATTTAGGAAGATGACAAATTTGTTTATGCAGGTAGAGTACTCCCTTGAAAGTTCAAAAAGATTAGTGAAACCGTATAAATTCCATGAAATGCCTTATGGGGGACTTTTGAATTATTATTTATGTCTTGAAAGATTAAGGACCCACCTATGTCACATGTTGATGTCAGTCGGTACAATGGGACATCAACTCAGCAATGATTGGATTAAGTATAAACTTTGTCGGGTTGATTTAGCATGTAAATTTAGATTTATCTACTTGTGGGATATACTGACACTTTACACTGACATTAAAGTGCGTTCAGTGAAACAAAATGAATCAGGCGCGCAACTTAATTGGGTAATAAATATCGCGAATTTCGGTGACAACTCGATGTACTATACCATACATAAGTAGTTGCTGCCACAAGTCATTCTGTCACCTGAGTCCCCGTTCACCCGTTCAATGTGATAAGTGGCGGCATTAGCCGAACCTAATTTTTCGTTTGTGCTCTGCGGATGATTTAGTGTATTCGGGTGGAGGCACCTACGTGCGTCTGTGCTTACATCGATTGAAAAAAAAACCTTTCAACACCAAACACTGTGTGGTCGATAGAAAACTTAACACGTATTTAATGAAGAGTGCCTCTTTATCAGTTGGTATGTCCCTTTTTTTCTTTTCTTTTTTTTGTCAAATTGCCAAAATTTTTGAGACGCATATTAGCCAGGTGTTGGCCCTAGTTTTGATAACATGCCGATAACACGTACTGGAAGCGGTCGTAAATTTGATGATGGAGATAAAAAACCTCCTCTTGTGCAATCGCAGTTCACAGTTCGACGCCCATAGTTCAATGCGCACAAGGAAGAGTAACGCCACAATTTAACCAAGGGGTGATGGGTTACATAAGCAACCGCAAATGAACTATGAAGCGGAGCACTGCAGCTTAATATCAATTCAGGAACAGTTCATGGCCGAGGAAAGAAAGGTTGATGATAATACGAGAAACAGCTTCGACATAGCTAAGATAATTTGATTTGCCATAACAGAAGAAGCTATAAAACGCAAGGATTCGATGGGATCTCGAAGCTAATTTTGAAAAAAAAAAAAAAACAACCAATCCATCCGACTTCTTAACAGCATGGAGAAGACCCTTCCTCATACGCTACGCAAGGGGAACTGTTGCATGTGGCAACAGCAACGACTTAGGCTTATATCAAAAAGGGATCAAAACACCTGTCTGCCGTCTTACAGGCCATTATGCAGACTCGATACGTTGAAAAAACAGCTCGACGAAATTATAAGTGCGAGAAGGGAGCAGTCCACGAAAGGAGACTCGGTAGTTCGTCTTCAAAAAGCAACGAAAGCAGAGCGAAAGAAAGGCAATTACAGGAAAAAACAGGACTAAACCTATATGGGGCTCTGATGTAACGTCTAAAATGACTGCTATCGGACCATATATCGGGAACTATACAGCGAACTGCTTTAAAGACAACAACCTCTATTGTCTATTACGACACCTACGAGTTACCAAAGGTGTACAGAATAACAGGGAGTATTCTCCAAGGTTCTGCCCCTTGACCATTTTTATATAATACATGCTCTGTTCGAGGCCCATTTCACAAAAAGTTAAAATAATATGTTCCGGCACTGACGCCATTTGAATTCCTTATTAATGAAAAATACTCCTTAGAGACGAAGTAGAGTAGGGGCAACAAACGAACAAGAAAAACATGATTACATGTCCATGCGTAAGCACGATATGAGAGACACCTGTGCGAGCTGCCATCTAAACGTATAAAGTCTGAGCGCCGTACTAATAACCAATTTTAGTCTCGACTTTATATTTACGGAAGCTTAAAATAGCAAAATTCGTATAGAAAATATAGCCACTGTGAACTACTAAAATTTAGAGTCGAAACTAAAAATGTTTAATGGTACCTAAGGTCCTGAGTGAAAACGATGCATCGAAACATTTCTTGTACATGGACGAACATCGACGAAATCTCTGAATGAATAGATCTTATAAATGAATTGGCCGATTGCAATGAAATATAACCTAAATATTGGACTAATACCCCTGTTGTGTCTGAGAATTCCATACGGATTGGATTAGTAGTTTGTAACAAGTTTAATTCCACGTTCAAAAACATACCCAATTCTATTTTTCAACCGTGAGAAGATTCATCGGCTGCTTCAAAGCCGAATTTGCACTTCGACCTTGCAATTCGCGATTGAATGCATCGTGCATCGAATGATTTGGCGCTTGCATTCCCAATTTTGACAGCAAACTGCCGCACATGAGCACGCCGCATGTCACAATTATGCGAAATTTTCCATCGTCCAAAATTCAAATACAGTACTCCCTGGATAAAAGCAACCCTCTTAATAGCAAGACCCTTTTAATAGCAACAAACTAGTCAGTGTTGGGATTCAAAAACGCCATCCAATGCATTACAAGGTCCCCGCTTAATAGGAATTGAAAACCCGCATATAAGCACTACAATTTCATGCCCATGTGCATTTGCTATTATCCGGGGAGTAGCTACTGTAATGCGATAAAATGCAAACTCCGTCAAAAAAAAAACATCCATTTCTTGCGTTTTCCGGAATTGTCCGAGTTTTCCACTAAGAATTTTCTATTTTTCCATTCGAAGAACCATTCGGAAACAATCGCACATAAAATCCATACAAAAATCAATTTTCGGTTTTTAAAATTTCCCGACATTTCCGGAGGGTTTTCCCCAAATTTTCGTTGCGTAGAAACCTTCTCCTGGCAATTACGAACAACTGAAAAAGGAATTGAGCCAAATCGGCCCAGCCGTTCTCAATTGATGAATTACTATACATTTTTAACATCATTTTTATATAATATCGTCTTATTTTTAAGACTTTTTTTTTTTTCAAAATTTGAGTCTGATGTCAAAATATTGCAATATAAAGTGCGTTTTGAACATTTTCTAATCCTCTTTTTTATTGTAGAATTTTGTAAAGCAGAGATATAAGAAAACATTTTCTGTTTTCTTTTTCGAATTTGTATATTTTTTTTCAAATTTCTTAACTTTAATTTTTTTTTATTAAATTTTGTTTTTATATGGATATTGGTTTCTTTTTTATTTAATTTTTTTATCAATATTTAATTTAATTTTTAGGGGCTTTTGTATCAAGACCACGGACTTAACTAGTTGAGTACTCTGCCGAAAAGGCGAGACGGGTGGTAGTAGTTCTACGTAGATAAGTGCCAAATATTGGAGTATAAAGAAACCTATCACAACTCGACATAATATCTAGTGTTCATATATCCTAGTCCAATATCATCGAACCGTGATGTAAGATGCATAGATTCACATCTTGAAGGATAAGTTGCGCCTATAGAACAATAATGTAATCCCAGGTTGAATACCCCATGCACCAGATGCTTATTGCATGCAGTAAGGTCCATCATTTGTGTACATTCACAGTAGCACATCCTTCCATTTTTCTGTTTCGATGTGGAGCCGGAAAATGTCTTTACAATCCATTTACCATTTGAATCAAATTACTTTCATCTACAAAAATACAATCTGAAGAGAAAAAGGATACCCAGACATGTAGTTTCCAATTGTTTCAACCATAGTAACAACATGTCATAAGCTATACCCTATTCACACCGAGCCGAAAACACTTGAAAACTTCATCGAAAACAGAATTTTTCATATGCATATTTCAGTTTTCAAAACGAGTCGTATAAAGTCCGCGAAAGCACTACGAAAACGACTTCCAATCGTTGGGTTGGTTGTTGAAACAAACACACCTTTTGTAATATTCAGCAAATTCAGCAGAACAGTTGACCAATTGTCATAACTCACAACTTAAAATCATTTTCCACACTTAATTGATGGGTGCTAACATTATTTTAATGCTCTGAATTTGTTTTATTTGTAATTTAATGCGACCGAAACTTCTAACCAAAATAATTTACACAGAAGTTTCAGCAGGTAGTGTCTCACAACTGATTGAAACGTTAAACGAAAACGAGTTGGTGTTCGGTGTGAATGTATCGACAATTTTTCGACGGTTTGAATAGGGTATGAATCAGGTCTGTATTGAGGAGGATGTAAATAAAATTTACCACATGTGTGTTTGCTTGTCCTTTTTCTAGTTTTCAATGCAATGTCAAACACGCATTTCCTGCTTGTGTGTCACACTTGTTGGGCACCCATAAAAGTCCATGTCGTCACCGGGGTACTCTCTGTCCCTGGTTTCATTTCCGTTCGGCTTCTCATCTACCGTATGTATTATTAAAATTAACTCCGAAAAGGACACAAATGGAAAATACAAAGGGTAACTTGAATACCCTTGGCGAAGAGGAAATTGATTTGACACGGAACATTTTAGCACACCCACATCAACGGAACAGTGATGAAGGATCCTGTGATGGAGGTTAGACAGTAGGCAGTTTCAAAATGAAGTATTGCACATGAGATTTTCAATTCCAAAATCGATGGGGTTGATCAGAAAAAATACATATTGCCGGTGCTGGGATCGCACCCCGTGTGTTGCGTGTATAGTTTCGTAACATCAAAAGCAAATTATGAGCTCCTTTCTGTGTGGAAATGCCGTCCAACTTAAGATGTTTTACTTCATTGAAGGTATTTAAATGAACGCTAACTGCAAGGCGGATAATTTGAGCACAATCAAATCCAGCCTTCACCGATTGATTGGAATTTTTAATATCATTTAAGGGTCATACAAGAAATCATAAAAAGAGTAACATGACATTTAGATATTTAAGGGCTCTACTCGGTATAAGAATTTCACATAATCCCACAGACATGTTCGCAACAAGCTGCTTCCTTTGAACTAGTCATAACGGACCCAAAAAAATAGACAAAAAAAATACTAAAGCTACTTTTCAGTTCGATTGGGCGGGCAATCTTTTTATGCAACATGAAACTGTCAAAAAAAATGATTACCCTCATCTACCTACTTTTTTAAGTCCTCAAAGAGAGATATTTACAATTTCCAACCCATAAAGCATTCAAGGACCTATAGCTAACAACTTCTAACTTAAACACGAAAGTTACACTCTCATAGAATTGAGCGTTCGAGGAACTTAACTTCTTAGAATTGGATGTAGAAAAATCAATTGATATTAGTCGTCCAAAATGAAAAGCTTTTCAGTTATAAAAGAACATATATACGGCGTAGGTACCACACACTCACAAAGGTTGCTTACAAAGTACATAGCTGAACGTAAATTGGACGAAACTAATTTTTAGATAAAGAAAACAATTTTTGGCTATTACTAAACAAAAAGGGAAGCAAACTTCCTTTGAAACAATTTAATGAGCAATTCACCCAAATGACCGCACTTCATTGGTTTCCCATCTGAGTGGAGGTTTTTTGAAATTGACTGATTGCACAGAAACCCAACAAAATTCTATAGGAACTGCTTAAGCTTAAAGGTTCTAAAGAAGTACCATCAAGTTGGAGCGAGATGTTAATCTTTGTTATGGGCTATGGATATTTAACTTCTTGGTGGTTGCCTTTAAGCATAACTGAGTGCACCAGAAGATGGGGGGAAAATATATCGAAAGTGCAGAGGCGGAGGAGATTTGTCACAGTAGTAGAATAAATAAATAACAATTTGACTAACCGAGTGGAATATTGATTGGAACTGCTACTGCACTTACTTGTTGCTATAGTTAACATTTCTCTAGTCTACCAATGCGGATACAATGAATAGAATTTGTGGCGATTCAACATACTTTGCGAATAGAGCCACAATAACAGCAAGTTTTCAACGTGTCGGTAACCATCTTATTTTCCAGGTGTCACATTGACCTTTTCCGGTCTCTTATATCGTTTTCCATTGGTTCCACTCGGGGATCAACTCATTCTGTTGTCCAATGGAACAAGAAATTTGCTTCTGATTGAATCCACAAGAGTATTGGTGAAATGCCAAAAAATAATCTACGGCAGCTGTCAGCTGACTTGTATAAAATACACAAACTACCCTTGTGTGAGGTGCTTCTTGAGTGGATTCTGACTTCAAATCTAGTAGCGAAATTCTGTTCTCAGAATCACCAGACGAGTATTTTTTTTGCCAATGGAACGGTTTCAGAAGTTATTTTTTCGATTTCGGACTCTCCCGGACGCTTCTTTTTGCCCAATGGAAAACGGCATTAATTTTCTGACAACGACGGCGAGTAGAGGCTCTTTATTCTCACACATTTTATAAAATTATGATTCCTAAGTTTATTAAATAAATTAATCTTTAGTTTTAAGTTTCAAAACTTTCTTCTTATTATTGCAAATTGATGGGTAAAGAACAACAATAGAGTGCACAACTGAGTTGCACAAAACAGTCATATTCATGGATAATTTCGCTAGGGACAATCATGTCAGATGTCACCAGTATTTTTGTTTTAATTTTTGTTTGAGCAAAAGCTTACAAGAAATTCTCAATAAAAAGAGCCCCATTTAAAATAGCCAAATATGCTATTATGCTATTTTGGTCATCCTCTTTAACTCATATTTTTGGAATTAATTTGAGCGTTTAAACAAAAATAAACTATTGTATTTCTAAGCGAGGTCGCATTTTTGGAGCTTCACTGTAGTTTCCTCATTAAGGGCGTATGGGTTTTCTAAACCTAGTTGTCCCACAACCATTCATTTTGAATGAGTTTTAATTTTCCTGTAGAAAGCAATCGAACTTAAAATCATGCCGAGTCTGAGCCGATGAATTGAAAATCTTTTTCATGATGTTTGTCAGACGTTCGCGGGTGATGGCGCTGTGGAAAAAAATCTTAAGATGTCAATTGTACTATCAGGAATGATGATGTTGTATTTTTATTTTTTTTTAATGCTACGTTTCTACCCGAGATTAACTCCGAGGTAAGGACTAACATCCCTAATACCTTGTTCCCACCAACGTGATTTAGCTAAATCCACTTGATTTAGCTAATTATCATTTCGTTTGATAACGTATCTGTCATCGCAAATCCACACAAAATAAAATCGAACACACCTGCTATTGTTTCAATCCAATTCAATTTTATTCAACAAAAAAAAAAAAAAAAAAACTTATGTCAAAAAAATTATTTTAAATCCAATATTCTTTGTGTTTCGGTGAGTTTTTGTATTTTTAAGGTTCCGTACCCAAAGGGAAAAAACGTAACCTTATTAGTTTCGCTCGGATGTCTCTCCGTCTGTCTGTCTGTCTGTCCGAACCCACTAAGCCAATTTTGTTACCAGGTCTATCTCAAGAACCGATTGACATAGGAGGCTAAAATTTACACACAACATCCGGTATAACCTCTAGTTAAACGACAAATACCAATAGAAGCAATACATCGATTGGTTTTCGAGTAATTAGTAATCTGGTGAAAAAAATATTTTCATTCGCCCAAAAAACGGTTTATTTCTTGATTCACAAAAAAATATATAAATTCCTTTTTTGTAGATCATATTCTTAGCTATATATGTGCTGAATACTGTTTTGCCGAAAAGTTAATAGTTTACAAGATATTTTCAAAAAAGATAATTTTACCATGTAAAATACGTTGCTCTCATAAGTTTTAATCTCTACTACGCAGTTGTGCACAATTGACCCCATCAAAAACAGAACCCCACCAGGGTTCCCGCCTGCTAATTTCGTTGGGGAGTATAATACATTTTTTTGGGGAGTATCTACAGAACAAAATAAATGTAATATATTTTTAGTCAATAGTTTTTAATTGGGACAGGTCGCATACAGAATGGAAAATTGGCGTGGGTTGGGTACTAGGTAATAATTAGAAAATGAGATTCATGTGCGAGTAATTTTTGAGAGTAAAAATATTAAGTAATTAAATTAAACTAAATTGTGATGAATTCATGAAGAGGGGAAAGATTGAATGATATTATAGATTTCAAATAATATCTGATGTGTTGGACTTTAGCCAAATACGGAACCTTCGGTGCGCGAGTGACACTCGCACTTGGCCGGTTTTTTTTTTTTATTATTATTATTATACATACAATCATAAATTGTTTTATTTGTGGCAGATATGGGAACAAAACAAAAACAACAAAAAAAAACCTCCCTGGTCCGAAGGGGATGAAATCTTCCTCCTGGATGTGAATCTAAAACAAGTAAAGTTCGGTGGAGATGCCTTTCGTGATTTATAAATCGCATGAGCTAAATCACGATGGTGGGAACATGGTAACGGGTGATTTTTTAGCTGGTTTGGTTTTGGCAACACTGGTTTTGACAGCTGACGTGTGTTTAGTACTTTGTGTCACTGTCAAACAGCTTCAGTTTGGTTTGCAATTTAACCATGGATCGTCTTACAAATGAACAACGCTTGCAAATTATTGAATTTTACTATCAAAATTCGTGCTCGGTTCGAAATGTTCATCGCGCGCTGCTTCCATTTTATGATCGGCATTCTCGACCTTCTGAGCAGTCTATTCGGAAGATTGTGACCAAATTTCGCACCAAATTTACTTTGTTGGACATTAAACCACCAACACGTTTACGTACTGTGCGTAGTGAAGAAAATATTGCGGCCGTATCAGCTAGTGTGACAGAAGACCGCGAAATGTCGATTCGGCGCCGTTCCCAGCAGTTAAGCCTTTGTTACAGCACTACGTGGAAAATTTTGCGGAAGGATTTGGGCGTAAAGCCTTTTAAGATACAGCTGGTGCAAGAACTAAAGCCAGCCGATCTACCACAACGCCGAATTTTTGGTGAATGGGCTCTTGGAAAGCTGGCCGAGGATCCGCTTTTTTATCGAAAAATTGTATTCAGCGATGAGGCTCATTTTTGGTTGAATGGGTACGTAAATAAGCAAAATTTGCCGCATTGGGAGTGAAGATCAGCCAGAAGCATTGCAACAGCTACCACGTTTCACGTTTCGGGCCGGTCAATTGGCCGCCTAGATCGTGCGATTTGACACCATTAGATTATTTTTTGTGGGGGTATGTCAAGTCTAATGTGTATAGGGACAAGCCCGCTTCGATTGACGCACTGGAAGCCAACATCCATGCATTCATTCGTGAGATACCGGCCGATATGTGTGAAAGAGTATGCCAAAATTGGACTCAGCGGATGGGCTACCTGAGACGCAGCCGCGGTCAACATTTGCATGAAATTATCTTTAAACAATAAATTGCAAGGTTCAAACTATCGATTCAAATAAATATTTCATTCATTTTTTCGAATTTTTTGTGTTATTTTTTTAAAAAAAGTTCTAAACCTCTTAAAAAATCACCCGTTATAAGTCGAAATAAAAAATGTTAGCCTCATAAATACGAGATAAAAAACAAATTTTGGAAACCAACCAGGTTTGCATGTAGAGTCCGGTTTGTGAACACATTCCCCACATCTCAGGATGTCAAAAATGTGAAGCCAACTGAGCTATATCTGACAGAAATGTAAAAAAGAAGTCGTCGAAAAAGGAAAATGGGTCTCTCTCTCTTTTTCGTGAAACGTCATTCTGTCTCTCGAATGGAGTGAGCTAGAGAGAATACGTTATATAAATCTTATTGTATTCGGTGAAAACAATTCAAAACTAATTTGAAGCCTCTTGTACTTTATTTTTATCTCGGACTTGTAAAGAAATGTAGCACAAGATTGGTTTATGTTCCAAATGCATAAATTACATTCAAAATGTACAGTCATTTTTTTTTTTTGTTGTACCGATAACGCGATAATTCAAACAGGATTTTCATGACAAAAAGTACAAAATAATGGATAGGTATATTTATTTCTTTAAATAAATTCCCGGTCAAGTATTTTACTACAAATGATTGAAATAGCAAAACACAGAGCTGTGAATCTTCTCATCGATAGAAGTCAAAATGATTTATGACAGAAAATTATGTGTATTAATGTAACTTTTCTAATTTAAGGAAAGCCTTCGTATTTAAAGACGCTTACAATTTCCGTAATTCAGCACGCGATCCCCTGCTTATACCATCAATGATCAGTGAGTGTGATCAAACTCATGAACGATCGTTAAAAATTAATAAAGAATCGTCCCGACATACTTACTTCCATAAAATATTCAAAAACCGCTGAAACCTCCACTTGAAAAAAAGGATTAAAACGAGTCTATCTTTAGCTGCTGACATGTACCTGTTGTCCATCACATTTTTAACCATGACGGTGCGCCAAAAGCATACAACAAAAAGTATAACGAAGACGCTAATTTAGCAAATCCACCCAATGTATCACTTTGCGTTCGTTTCACTAAATATATCGGCACAGGGAAGATTACAGCCACCTAATAGCGTCTCTGATTTATGCTATTACGATACTCGTACACTTATAGTCTTCCGCAATAAGAGCATCCCTAAAAGCAGACATTTTTCGGCACCATAAATAAACCGCAACCTCATTACGCGATTCCTATAAATTCTCATTTGGACGTCCGGCTCACTTAGATTGGTGAAATTATTGCAAACCAATGGTCCGCATAAGTGGGTCCTGCAGATGCATGATTCCGTGCATCACAATATGGAAACATATAGGTTGTCGCTTGGCGGACTGCACAGTCCGCTTTTTGAAAGGATATATAGAATAAAAGCAAAACATTGAGCTGAAAAATACTGACACAGCACATTACCCAGTGCTGCATGTAGGCAACATAAAAAGAGCATTCACTATCCACAGAGCAATATCGTTCTTTTTCATAGAACTCACATGGAAACCTGCTCGTTATTGGTCAAGTGACTTCTTTTAAAGCACAGTCACGCGGATAATCCCCTCTCAAATGACCAGTTTTATTTGCAAAATTATTTCATTGTGTAAAATCATACAATGTCTATATGGGAAGTGTGAATATGTGTATACAGTTTTTAAATGTTCTTTTGAAAGGATTCTTTTTTGTTTGTGTGAAATAAGCTTGCAGACATTTTTTTTACAATTCTCCCTTATCCGTTAAACAGCCACATGAAATGCGATATAAACTTTCTAGACCGGTTGAACCCCACTCATTTCAAAATACCTCTTTAAAAAAGTTTCTTTGACAAGCGAGTCTTGGTTTGAAAAACCCCTTAAAATAAAATGTTCATCTCTTTACAAAACTTTCCACAGAAACATTTTAATTAGATTTTAAAAAGTCCGCTTATCCCATCTTAGTATTCATGTGTCGAGGACATAAAAACACACGTTATAACCACAAACGCACGTAAAAGGCCGCAGTCCCAAAACTTGTTTTTACATTAACTTTTGAAAGTCCCTCCCTCTCCTAATTTTGATGGATCTACTTCTCCGAACGGGAAGGATTTGAATGACATGGGAGAAGTAAATTAAATTATGTGATACGTGGTAAGACGACAGATAAACTGTTGATGAAATATGGACCAAAGGGTGAATTTTTATGGAATTAAAGTGTGAATTTCTTTTTTATAAATTCGACCACAAATAACGAAGGTTACAAAACAAAGTGTTGCCAATTTACATTTATATGTACAAAGAAGAAAAACACGTTGCATATTAATAGGCTGTACGGCCTTTGATGCAAATTGAAAGAATTTAAAATAGGGATGTGCTAGAGCTATAAATATTTAGAAATATAGAAAAACACACAAAGCTACCGTTGTGCAAATATTTAGAAAGGTTTTGTTTTTATATTTACAAAAACGTGTACAAAAGGTATGAGTGTGCGTCCGTAGAATTTGAAGTAGTGAATTCCGAATTACGAATTGAGGACGTTCAATCGTCATGCATAGACACTCGGCCTTACCAATAATCACCTTAAGTCTGGCAGCTTACGCAAAGACTCCACACTTTCCAAAATCCCTTTACCAAAAAACAAATACAGTTGTCAGGGGGCAGATTCCGTATATCAACCATCGTCTAAACGATAACGTTTTTGAAACTTTAATCGCTATTAAAAGTTATATTCTGGTTGGATTTTTTTGAATATCGTTAGCTCTCATTCCATTTATGGAAAATGAACTGCATTAAGCTCTCGAACTTGTAATTTTAGCACTAATTTTGGGCTCTATCTTTTCCACGATAATCGTCTGAAAAGTGCCCAGTGAATGAGTGCCCAGAATATAGCACAACTATTCCGACCGATTGAATTTTTTGTACGCGAAGTGCCGTTAGATGATGACGTTAGGAAATGAAATGCCTAACCAGCGATACAAGGAACTACAAAAAGTTCCTCTTCGATTTGAGTTGACAGCGATATTGATTTATAAGATTTATAAGGTTAATAAATTTAGTTCTTCACAACGTAAGTGTGCGATGAGTTGAAAGGAAGACGGAGTTCCCCAACAGTAGGGTTAAATGTTAATGTTGAGAAAGTCATATTTGTCTCGGAAATTCGCTAAATAAATCCTCCCTTAATATCATTTTGAAAAGAGTGTTGCCCAACCATCCAAAATGACAGTACCGAATTTAAATGCCCTGTTAGTTCAGAACGAGCTTTTATAATTATTATATATATTATTTGCAGTGCGCCGCACTAATAACAAATTTTAGTGTCTACTTTAAATATACGGAAGCTCATGTTTGGGAAATTTTAATGGAAAATATAACCACTGTGAACTACTTAAATGTAGAGTCCAAATTAAAAATGATTTTTGGTAAGGCCCAGCAAGTTCTTAATGTTTTCTGATTTTATTCGTTGGAATACAGACCACCAATAAGTTCCGATTTGCATCATCACGTAATTCCTACTGAACCAGGTAAACACACAACGAACATTTGAAATCTAAACCGGAAAAGTTGGACAATCGTGAAAACCAGAAATTGCATATTTTCAAGGTGGGTGGTGTGAATTTCTGGAAAATTCTGTTTTGTTTGCGATGGAGAACATTTGAATCTATTACAATCTGCTAATTTTGTCCATAACGAATATTGGATCACCTCGACTTGTTTCACTATTACTTTATTTGATGATCATAAACGTGCGACACCAAACGACGAACAGTGTTGTCAGACGGTGCTTGTTGGATATACGATACTTTCGACGAAATGCATGTTGAGTTTACATATGTGAACGAGTATTTTCAATGTTCACTATTGCTTGTTCGACCCGCTGTTTCGGTGAGAAGCGAGTCAAAATAAAAATTGTACTGAATTGAGGTATCAAAAACATGGCCATATAAGAAGTATTAAATAGACAGTTCGTTGCTTAAACTATTTATGTTGATTACATAAGCTTAAGCCATTTTGTAGAATACATGTTTTCGTGGTGAAAAAAAACAACGAATTAAAACTTTCAGAACGCCTCCATCAGCTGATAGAAACTCACCAAACAGGCTAATCTCAGTCAGTGTTTGACGCATTCTCTCTTTATTTTTACCAAGCGTGGTAATTTTTCCCTTTTCACCGAAATCAAATCCCCTCGCTTTTTTATGAAAAATCTTACTTTTAAAAGAAAAATTCATATTCTGCGGAAAGAAAATCACATTAAATTAGCCTTCAATAAAAAAAATCCCAGTTTGTTGGTACTACAAATTTTTGTTAAAGGCAAATCTCCTTTTTATGAAGATTTAGTGCATTGATATTGGTGGTGAAATGTAGTTTGAATGTTTTTTTTTTTTACAGGTTATTCCCACAATTTTATGTTTTTTTCCTTTTACGAAGGGAAAGTTTTTCGGAAATTGAACTTCCCACAAAAAGGTAAAGATACCACGATGTAGGAACACTACTGAGTGTGAGTAGTTTATTACACTTCCCGCCATTTCCAATTTTGTTTTTTTTACTGCTTCACACTTAGGTACGTATTCACTTTCACGGAACACAGATAGTACAATTTAGAGCGGGAGGGAGTGGCTAATATTGAAAAAAATCCGGGGGACGTAGGATAGCTGTCAGTTTATTCCTAATTAGTTTATGCAAATGAAAATGTTATCCAAATATCTTTTAATATGGCACACTCTGTACATAATCTTCTAAATGACTTCGTCAATTTCCATGATGTAAGAATTTAATTTTGCTCCATTAAAGCCTATTTTATGTTTGAGAAATCCTATCGGATTGGGTGAGTTGTTTTAAACGCATGAGCTAACAAATCCGTAGACAAACAGACGACTAACTTTATTATATGCAGAGATACTCCGTCGCAGACTTACAGCGATTTTAAATTGTGGGAGCTTATTTCTCATAACGTTTCATAAAAAATAAGCAAATCATTCATCCATCCCAGCATTTTGCCCACCCACAAGTATAAATGACATTAAAAAAACAACACGAAAGTGGGTACAACCGACGACGATGATGTTTTGAATTCGTGGAATACTTTGATTTATCCTCCCATCCAAATATTGCTATGTGAATTTTAGTAAATTTGATCCCCCATTAGCCGCTACAAAGCAGATTAATCACGTCCAATTATACACAATTTCTCACACTGACTCGTAAATTCTACCCTTTGACACTAACATCATAGGGCGGGTTAAAATGTTAGTTTTCCAATTCTGAATATTTACAATGGAACATTGTCTGCAATGGAACTCCATGGAATCTCCTTTTATGGCGACGAAATGAATTGGCAACATCAACGGATTCGGTGCCGTCTTTGTTCTGCATACTTCATTGTCCTTCCAACGAAAAGGGTTCCGGTGAGATTCAAATTTGGCATCGCACTCGGAGATTTAATAGATTTTACAACCCAAACGCAAGCATATGTGGTCTGAGTCAAAGGAAATCTCACGGAAATACAATGGAAGTAAAACGTAGCGCTATGGCGCAAGCAATCCCTTAGATGAAATAAAACAAATGCCCATTGTTTGGCTGCGAACTTTCATTACGAAGGATATACGAGTACGACAAGTTGAAGTCAATGGTGCACTCTAATATCTTTCTTGCCGTTGGCTCAGTCAATAGAAATTAATGACATAGCCCAAAAGCTGTTGGAAAGCAATATCGGATGTAGTAGAACGTATTTTTGTATTGTTTTCATCTTTTTTCCGAACGACTTGGTATTGTTGGGTATTATTGCAGCAGATGGCACTACTGTACCGGGTATTTAAAGAAAATAAACAATTAGGACACTCGGCACGCACTACACTTCCACAATCGGGGGATAGGCACCAGCTACTTATAGTTTGTCATCAATGTACCTCGTGCGGAATCTACTTTGGGACAAAAAATTCTATCTCTGATCTACGAGTATTTCAGCCAGCCTTTCGAAAGCCCAGGGGCAGAATGGCACATTTGGGTTACGGTGTCGTGAAATTTATTGACCCGTAAAATGGGAATTATGATTGTGTCCAACAGGGCAGAGGAACACGTGGTTTTTAAGAAGTTTTGGACCGTTTTGGTTGGTTTTTGTTGGTTTTCTTTCTCATATCACAGTTTTCGGCTAGGCGGATAAATTGTACCTACTGTTTTATTTTTTTGACTATCCAGCCTCTTGTCAAAGTTCGACAAACACCTTTGAGTATGTCTGTCCGAAGGCAGCGTCTCAATTATGCAGTGGGAAAAAGGTTTCCAATTTATGCAAACAAAAATTGCTTGCGAGCAATTAAATCTTACGTCCTATATATACAACGTACCTGCTGCCCCAATTTAAAGTCTATCCCTTTTATTAGATAATTTACTTCCAAATCCGATCACCCATTTAAAGCTAAAATCAGCGTTGTAAAGGGGGTTAATAAAATATGTCCAAAATGTTCAAAATAAAAATTGATAAATGTATTTTCTATAGCAACTCGACTTCCTGGCCTAGTAACAGCAGTTCTTTTCTTGTCCAGTTTATAATATCACCCGCAGTATTCAAATCAGCAGCAGGGCAACAGTGGCAGCAGTATTAGAAGCCGCAGACGAAATAATTTTCGACGTCCCAGCGGTGGTTTTATCATCGGCGTCTTCAATGACCGGCCGTTACTCGATGAGATGATCATATAATGGCCGCAGCTGTGTGATTGTAGCACTTTCTGGAACCAATGTTCCGCCATCAGCCAATAGATTTGCCATCTCCTGGCGTGTCACTGTTCTTAGAGGCATTTTTATTATATATTTATAAATTTTTGTATCCTGCTTCTTAAATATATCTAAAAATGCCGGATGTCTCTTTTTGTAGATGCCGGAAGACAGACTCTCTGAAGTTGGCCGCAGTTGAATATCTTCTTCTATATCTATAATTCTTTCGGGGTGAAACTCGATGAGACCTTTTTCATGATCCTTTTTTGGTTTTGTTCGTATTACTGCTATGAGGTTTAGGAAAAAAGTAAATTCAGGAAAATTGACGTGCGGTCCTGATTTGGCATCCAACGATTCTTCCTATTAAATATTTACTTTTCTATGTAAAAAAATTATAAGCAAACTATACGTATGTGAGATATATTATTTTATTTTTAATAAGTAAATTTAGAAAATTGACAATTTCCTATTAATGAATTATAAGTTTTTCAACAGTTTGTTTGTTCTTGATTTTGTGGATCGATTTAACAGTTTAATAGCTTTTATACAGTTGATTTTAGGTAAAAATGTTATATAAAAACTTTAAACGCCGACAAAATATTGAAAAGCAAATTTCAGTGATTATTTGAAAATGCCAAGACTAATGAGCGCAAATATTGGCAGAAGAACAAGGCAAGCAGTCAACAACAAATTTATCAACGAAGCCAAAATGAAGAAGAACGCCAAGCACATAGAGAAGTCGACAGAATGGGGCATCGCATGAGACCCGATCAACAGGCAAGCAATTTGAGAGTTAATGTAATGAGAACTGCGTCAAATCGTACACGTACTGCTGCTGGAAGAAAGCAAACGAGTTCAAATCGAGTGGCAAGACGCGCATCGTTGCTATGGTGCTTACGCGATTTTCGATATCGGAGCGATGACCGATGACTATTGTGTGCCAACATTGGAACGCTCTGAATTTTAAAGGCAAAACGCCCGGAGATTGCTGTGCGAGTGGCAAAGTGAAATTGGTTCACTAAGATGCATCTCCGGAGCCATTTAAATCATTATTTGCATCGATTGATTTTCTAAACGATATTCGACAGTACAACAACTGTTTCTCTATGACTTCGTTTGGAACAAAAATCACAAAACAGGTTTGAGGGCGATTTGCACCGGCATTTTTTTTATACATCATTCAATGGCACGGGATGATTCAGTAAATAATGCTACTATATCGGCAGGTGTACCTACTTAATTTCGTTGGAGGATGATCGAGTCGATAGGCGGTACAGAGGGTAAACAGGAGGAAAAACGCCATTCATTACAATGGTTAAGACGACGACGGAGAAAATGAACTCCGACGATCACAGATTTGTCTTCAAACCTGATGATAGAACCGCACTTTGATAAAAAATAGACTGGATTGAAAAATCGTCAGTGGCTCTTCCAATACAACAAAATTTATTTAAAATTTTTAACTTTTTAATTCTTTGGATGTTCCGGCCTTACCGCTACACAATTTTATATTGAAAGTCGACAAATTCCAATGCCCGCACATTTTTAACGGATCGTGTTTTGAGGAGAAAATTCAAAGGAGAACCGCCATTGCGTATTTGACGTCTTCAATTTCACGTTAGTCTCGATTTCACTAAGATAATAATAATAATTCGAAAGAACAATCGCTGGATATTTGTGGCATCAATATTGAATTCCCGTGTTTCTTACGTGGTCAGCGGTGGGATTCTGTAAAAAACGAAACGAAAACTACTTTCGCGTTTCAAAAAACGAAATAAATCACGCAAAAGCGAAAATCTGCTTCATGTAACTCCTAATGTTTTTTCTTGTTCACATTCGTTTAGGTTTGAGAAACTGTGTGACAACAAAATTATAGTTTGGCAGTCTCAGTATGTAGCTTTATTTTCGTTAAGTTGTTTTGACGTTGAGGAAAGCTTTATAAAAGGAGGCACGTATGTATTTCGTGTACCTGTTTGAATGATGAATATTGTCCAGTACGTACTTAAAGGCAGCTATGTTTAACCTAAAACGTTGAACAAAAATAAAAGAAAAAAATAACTTTCTAACTAAGAACCAAATTTAAATAAACTAACCGTATGTCAGGTAATGTGAGAGGATTCGAACAATCCCGCAGATTTTTTATAATTTTTGTTAAGTTTACGTGTTCATTTTCTATTTCACTTTCGTCGCTTTCGCTGGTCAACAAAAAATAGTTTGTTAGCATTTCTAGTACAATATTCAGCACAATCTTAAAACCACCAAATTCAAAGAGAGTAAATAGGAAAATGATAAACGTCAACAAAATAGGTGTCGTTTGTTTTCTTTCGTGGAGACGATAAAATCTGTTCGTTTTTAAGGTTACATGAAGCAAGAAAAGCGAAAACGTCAAAGAAAATGTGTTCGTTCGTTTTTTTTTCGCGCCCACGAGAATTTCTTTCGTTTTTGATGTTACATGAAGCAAACTGTTCGTGTGCATGAAAACGTTTAAACGTTTTTACCTTACAGAATGCCGGCCCAGTTGTAAGTGGAGTGCTCACGTGTGAGCAAACCTTCCGCTTTGTAAGTGGTGTACTGTAAAACAATTTAGTGAAAAAGCATATCAAAACACATCGCCATTGCTATACTTCATATATTTATTACTAGGAGTTGTTATTTGCATTACAACAACGAATTTGGGTATAACGAAGTTCGCCGGGTCAGCTAGTATTTTAATAAAGTTGGCTATGGTTAGTGTGTTACTTTGGTGTGTCTGAGGTGGAAGCGCAATAATTTCGTTCAATTTTATTATATGTTTACATTCCCTTCAAAACAAATCGATTAATGCATAATCAAACCTTGTGTCAATAGCCTGGTTGCTTCTGTTAAGGATAAGCACATAATTTTCTCATAGAGCTTCAAAGTAAAGACTTGCGTTATGAGATGAAAAGGACACCGAAGTTGCCACATTCGAAAAACGTTATTTTTATGGGGCTTGCGAAAAAAAATCTGACAATATTCCTTACAAGATTCGATTTGAATTGCAAATCACTGGAAAAATGCCAAGAAAAACATTTCATCTCATAAACGAATATACAATTCGATTTGTACTCTGGCGTATACTTGCTGTTTTTTTATAAAATACAATACCACTCGATTTCTGTCAGCGAGCTCGTGTACTTAGGACCCAGTAATATATATTTTTTTTTTGCTTGAACAAACGAAACTGCTCGCCTTACATCCCTAACATTATAATACCTCCGCTAAACCGTGAATCAAAATTGCTTTTGGTAATTGAATCGAGATAATCCCCCATACGTGTATACCCCACACGGGGATATCTCATATCACATTCAGAATTGGTTTATCTCTCAATACAAGAGCTTGTAACATTTATTTTTGTGAATGCTATGCAGATTTGGGTAATGCCATGTTGCCTTCTCATTGTTTTCCAATTTTCTTTATCTTCAACGTCAAGGGTTATGATGCGAATCCGTATTAATATTTGCCAAAAAGGAGCATGTCTACATTGGGGGCTCTTGAAGTACTCAACGATGTATTATAGCTGTGTTGTCAGTCTGCATGCTTTTTGACTTTACTGAGATTTTGTGAAAAGAGAAAACAAAAATATGGGAAACATTTCTATTCCAAGGGGTATAGAGAGTATTTTTGTATGGGACAGAAGCCACTTTCGACATTTATTCCAACGAGTTCGGAGTCGTAAGTAGTCTGGGCCATCTTGTTATGCGAATGCAATTCAATTTATTAGTTAATACGTAGTCCGAAGTAAATTTCGACCCTTCAATTGCTGTGTAAATGCCAAATGTCTGGGCAGTCCCATACAGGTTATTACCTTCACTTTGATCGGATACTAAGTTTGCGAAAGTGACTTCAATCTGTCTGTGCATTCGTTCTTTAACAAACGATGAGAGGAAATTGTTTTTTCTTTAATGTCGCTCGAGGCACTGTTTCAAATTAAGACTCACAACAATAGAACCCAAAGTTAAATACCAAATAGAAACTTATTTGGAAAAGGAAATGCCTCCGCATACTACTGCCATGGCATCTACTTAAAAATTCACTGCCGCAACATTCTCAATTCAATTATGTTCCTGTAAAACAATTTAAAGCGTAGGCAAGGTACAACATAAGTGAAATCCTTGTTCTTGTGAAAAGGTCCTCAATATCTAAATAACGGAAATTAATTTTGTTCGGTTCGGTTAAGATTGAAAAGTTTTTGCGAGCGAATCTCTTGTATGCCTCCGGGGAATCACGAATCACTCCTGCCGACGCGACGTCTTAAAATTTTCAATATATACTCGTGTTATATGCTCGCTTAAGACTTAAAGTCTGTATTGGTAATGTCTTTTTGGGAAACATTTTGATGAAGTGCTTTTTGATGGAAATTAGATGAGTACCTGCATTCAATTTGCCAAGCAAACCTAGAGGACGCTCGAATAAATCACTGCCGTATAAATTACAATTTTTTTGGGAAATGAGCCTGTTCTTCGGAGAGGTAAAAAAGGGTGGTGGTCGTGTCGACGACAAATAATTCAATTTTTGTAGGTACTTAAGGACACGTTTTTGATTTTATCTTATTGCATTAAGGCTTGTGTGGTGTTTCAAACTTAATTTAGATCCAAGTTGGCAGTCCTAGGCAACGATAGGTTACGGGAAAAATAAATTTTTATGAGGCCAAAGGAAAATCTCTGCAGTAAAAGCGATTTTTTACTCTGCACTCGTAACTTCTTCAAGACCGTTTGCCAAACTGTCTAAAATAATGCGAGAGACAATAAATATAAAATGGAAATAGTTGGCGCAGCAAGTCCGTATAATTATCCCAAGTGAACCTTCTCACAACTATTCGTTTTGTGTTAGCTTTTCTTTTTGGGACAAATGGAAGGAACCTACAATTTTAAAGCGATTCCAAACGGTTGAATCGAGAAGTTCATTCATGACACTTATAGTCCCGGATGTTTGTCAGAGGTTAGCGAGTGGTAAAAACTTTGAGGAGTTATTCGTGTTTTTCTGAGGAATGAACGTAATACCCCTCGCGCAGTACACTAGCTGCAGAACCACTGCGCTTGAAATAGTCGATTATAATAAAGACCAACGATTATTAAGCAACTTGTAGACCGAAGACACGTTGAGCTACGAGGACAGTTTGATAAGTCAGTGACTTTTTGAATTTTTTGCTCAGTAACTGTAAATTTTTAACTGCCACCTCTTATTAAACTAGGACTGTGAAATTTTGAGTAGCCGGCGTTATTTACTTTGTGTTTGAGAGCATTAAACTTCAACAATTTAAGAAAATGGAAAAAAGTGAATTTCGTGTGCTGACTAAACATTATTTTTTACTTAAAAAAAACATCACCGAAACCAAGGAAAGGCTAGATAAATACTATGGGGTATCTGCACCATCAATTTCAATGGCCAAAAAGTGGTTTACTGAGTTCCGTTGTGGTCGTACCAGCACAAATGACGCCAAACATTCAGGACGCCCCAAAGAGGTCGTTACGCCAGAAATCGTCGATAAAATCCATGGTATGATATTGGATGATCGGAGAATTAAAATTCGTGAGATGACTGAGGCATCAAGCATCTCAAATGAGCGGGTACATCATATTTGATATGAATATTTGGACACGTGAAAGCTATCCGCGCGATGGGTGCCGTGATTGCTCACAATCGACCATAAACGCAACCGAGTGACAATTGCAAAGGATTGTCAGCATGACAAAATTCCACAAATTACGCTATGAACTGCTACCAGCATATTCTCAGGAATTGGTCTTTTAGATTATTCCCTGTTTCCAAACCAAAAAAAATGCCTGGGTTTTTAGGTCCAATGAAGAGGTTATCATTGAAACAAACAAGAGTCAAAATCTTTAACCTTGGAAACGCTATACCTAATAAAACAGAGAAAGCTATTTTAACTGTAAGTGAACTTAATCTATGAAATATCGCGAACAGCAGCTTCAACTTTGAAGCTACTTAACGTATAGCTGCAGCTGAAAAGATGGGTGGATTTACATTAAACTTCGTTTCTGAACTTACATGAGTTTATACTCTTAGTTCCTAGACGAAACTGGGTTTGTAAATTTTTGCTTAAAATTAACAATAATTGTTATAAAGCAATAATGTGATAAAATAGGGGTGCAAGTTATATAAGCATCGGTCTTTTTCATTAAAAACTTAAAGCGACTCGCTGACATAGACGTTTCACTTTAAAGCTAGCGCACGGGGCACACGGCCCCAATACAGTCGAATCCCGTGTTTTATTAAAAACACAGGTGCAGAGTTTTAAAACCACTCGTTTGTGTGTATTATAATTTCGAGGGAGCTGAATTGATAAGCAGGGCAGTAATATTTTCAGCTATTTGTCAGAAGTTCGCGAGATAGGTACACGTACAGTTTACGGAAGGCTTAAAAGGTAAATCAAAGCTGCAACAAAATTAAAGGGCTTGGACATACAATTGTGGATTCCTTGCAATTCTTTTCAAAACTGAAAGTTTTGTCAAATTTTAGTTAGCTTATTGATCATTTTAATCATCAACATGTACATAAATTAAGACAGTAGTAGACAGTAGTAGACATCGTTTTGCATGCGTTTGACGTGAAAACTGCTGAAAAGATGGAACTTCTTTTGAAATGCTTATAAGACTATAAAAATGTTTTGGGTATATTGCCAGGGCTACTTTACGGGAGTGCTTTTGACCAAAAACTATTTTTTTTTTTAACTTCCTGAAACAATTTCAAAATTAATTTAATACTTGAAGCTACCCTTGAAGCTATGATTGAGGTAAATTCATTTTAACATATAAAATGGAAGCTTTACTTGGTTTTTACCATTTTTATTTTCAATTTTTTCATCGAAAATGGGGTTTTCGAGATATGAGAGTCATTCAAATTGAGAATTAAGGACGCAAGAAATTTGTAAACATCAATTTAAGTCTTAGTATTCATTTTAGTCAAAATCGTTATTTCCGTTTTCAGGTTAACTAAAGAAAACCAAGTTATTAAAAAAATGTTTTTTTTTTTTTTTTTTTTTTTTCAAAAATCCATTATACGATAATATAAACAAAAACCGAAATATAGCTACATTCAGATCTATATCGTATTTATTCACTTTTATTTTTTGTTTCCATCTTTCTTTTTTTTTTGTTATCTCTTTCTTTTTCACTACCTATAATAATAATTAATCAATGTTCTTTTTATTATATGAATTTCTTAACTTATGAAATGTATTATGAAACGTCAATCAATCGGCAGACGGCAATATAAAGCCATGCATAACTCTTTATATAATATATAAACTATGTACTATCATTGAATCTATTTAAACAAAGAATAATAATAATAAACAAAAACTAAGGTACCTATACTCCATTAATTTACATATGACAATATTATCCTACGAATGAATTTGTCAAAATCGTATGGACCGTTTTCGTGATAGTCCAAATTTCAAAAGTAAAGTAATTAGATATTTACTGAAAAATTAAATACGCAATCATGTTAACCTCGCCCACTTCAGATCAAATATCAATTTGAGTTGAAATCGTTAGAGCCGTTTTCGAACAATCCAAACTGGTACGAAAATGTTATATGGGAAGTACCATTAATATTGACGCAAAAAAAAAAAAACTTTCCCGAACTGTAGGCCCACAAACTAAATTCGTAGATCTAAATAAATAAATAAAGTTTAAATCACAGCAAGTACTCAAAACTATTCTTAAGTGTATTGTGACATATAAGTTGCATGTCAAATGAAAGCTACTTCAATATTTACCAGTTCTAAACTGGAGTAACTTCAAATCTAGTTATCTAGATTTGAATCTAGTTTTACAATTTGAAAGCTACATTTTTTTACTTTGATCTGGAGATATATGAGTTCTGGTTAAGCCGCAGGTTCACTGTGGAGTCTAGCACCATGCACGTAATTAACTTCTATAAATCTAAAAAAAAACAATCAGATCCATTCTGAAACAGGTAAGTAACTAAGTTGTTTGTGCTTTTTTAACTTGAAAGAGGTCCAATTATTCAATACCTTTGTGAAGTTTACCATCGTATAAACCACAAATTATTACCGAATCACTTTTGACGATAGTGACGAGCTGTCAAATTCGATACATATTGCAGACTTTCTCTGTACCATACGAGGCGTTTGGTTAGCTCATGCGAAAGCGACATAGACGAGGGAATGCACAAATACCCAACGCGCTCCCACTACGTACGGTAGTCACAATAGGCTCCTTTGAGAAGCCGCAGACCGCAGTGTCTGAGCCTTGTGTTAGCTCTCCAGATTCCTAATCGAGTCCCACTACGTCGCTTATCGACTGTTTTGACATACTCCATTCTGAAAGCAGCCAGCAGGCCTGTCAGCATTTGACATGTTAAGCTTTAAAATAATTTCAAATTAAAATCGAAAATTTAACTCCACGCGTAAAGGGTTCAACCGATGACCTATTTAACCGCACCATTGTTGCGGTAACTTAATACCACAGCTTCTTAATAACTGTCAATACGTAGGCATAGTTTTTAGTTTGAATCGCCCCATAGACACCACGTCAACACCCTTGTTAACCGGAAATGCAATCGTCAAAGCAAATAATTACTATAACGCCGCCTTAGGGGCAGAAGGTGACACCCAAAGCACACATCTAGGTTCAAAGGTACGCGCTGCTGTAGCTGTTCCCTCTAAAAAAAAAAAAAAAAACAGCCACCCTCATTTCCTTAGCATCCATTGTCAATGTGTTCGGAAATAAACAAATAGTGTGTAAACGACTATCAGTGTCTGCGTACTGTTATCTTTTCTTATTCATAGTTATCATTGTGCTGTACAAACCTCTCATTCACTGTTGTGTTTATTTACTGTAGCGCAGCAAAAAAAAAATTTTATTTAATTATTGCCAACGTAATTTGTTTATCCGTGTACACTGTACGCTGCATATTTCTTATCGCCTTTTGAAAAATATCTACAAACAAATTTGTAACTCACGGTCACGGCTACACACAGACGCTGCTTACAATGCTTACTACAGCAAATCGTACGCTCTTTATTTTGAGAAAACAAATTTTAATTTATATCGGCGGCGATTAATGCAATAGGTCATGACACTGAGATGACCGAACTTGTATTTCGGTGCGCGAAGAAAGATCCACCACCATTTGCACCTTGAAACTCACTTTGAATATTCAAAAAGAACTGTTTTCAATACGCTTTGCTGGTGCAGTCAGCAGTCAGCACTCAGCAGTCCCTCCTCATGCACACTTGAGACTACTGCAACAGAGACCGTATTTGTTTACATTTACCGACGAAAATGTTTATAAATACAGTGCATGAGTTGAGAATAAACAATCAGTCACTTTGGCTGCCGCGAAAACCCCGTCTATGTACGACCAGATGCAAGCGCGGTAAATTTGCGTGATTTTCACCCGCCGAATGAAAATATACCGTCAAGTTTGTTACACACTACCAACCATTCGGCGATGGGTGCAATCGAAAACTGTTATGTCTAGGACGCGGCAATCATTGTTTGGGTCTCTGAAACGGCGCGGCATATTGGTGAGGTACGATTTTTGTCACAGTATCCCAGCCAGACCCCACTAGCCGATTGCACGAGTGGAATGTGTCTGCAAAGGGCAAGAGCACTACATTTATACGCACGCGGGTGGTCGGTGGAGGTGGATGGATGTGGGGTGGAATGAAAGCTTTCTCCGTTTGTGGAACCTAAATCAAGTTCATTGAATAAATTTTGTGATTTTCTGCTCTGATTTTGATAGCACTCAGGTGTTTACAAATGGAAAGGTGAGCATAAATTAGGACATGTGAGATACCTACTCACACGACAATAACATGTGTTGACATTGTGTTCAATATGTTTAACAAGGGGGAAGTAAATCTGTGTCCAGTTGATGGGAAAAATGGATTAATGTACAGTCGGTCCATTTGATGTTTCTGCTCCTTTGGTGATGAGGTTTGAAATAACAAAAACCGACCAAGTCGAAGAAAGCCAAGTGGCGTGCCTTGCCAAGAGGCATTGGTTATATAGTGTACCTATATTAACCGACAATGGGGGCGTCGATACGTCGAAGATTAATTCGCATGCGGACTCAAACGAATTTATATTCATTCGATTGGATTTCGGCATCTGGGCGGATGAAAGTAGATCTCATCACTAATCACTATAATGGGGAGGACAAAAGATGGATAAGCACGAGAATGAAATTTATACAATGAGCAACATTGAATAGAATGAGCGTAGGTGATTATTTATGGCACAGTGAAACCAATACAATCAGGACTTGGAGAGTTTTATAAATGGTTGGATTAAATGCGTCTTAAATTCCAGGAAGGATATTGGATACAAATAGAGATTAGCTAGGAAAAGCAGTTGTCTTATATGCTTTTCACACCGAGCCCAAAACCGGGTTTTCGCCAAAACACACGAAAACTTCATCGAAAACAGAAATTTGTCCCATAAAAATTTCAGTTTTCAAAACCAGTCGTTTGCAACAAACACCCATTTGCAAATTCATCAAAATGGCTGACCGAACAAATGTCACAACGCACAAATTAAAATCATTTTCCACAATTAATTGATGGGCTAATATTGCTTTTAAATGCACTAAATTCATTTTGTTTATTAATTAATGCGATCGAAATTTGTAACCAAATAAGTTTGCACCGAAGTTTAACGAATAGTGTCTCACAGCTGATTGAAACGTCAAACGAAAACTAGTTGGTGGTCGGTGTGAACGCATCGACGAGCTATCGAGGAAAACGCGGTTTTGGGCTTGGTGTGAAAAGTTTATTATGCAGAAGTAGCGTGATGCGTGCTTCGAAGTCCCTACAACTGTTGTGTGATACTCTTGCCATTAACGAAGAGTACGAGTGTTACCTATATAAAATTAAGAAAAATGTAAACGAATCGAATTGGAGTGAGACAATAAATTAAGTTCCCCTTCTATAAAGGAGAGACGGTAGAAATTGAAAAATGTCAACTGGCAGTCAAAAATCTTGTCGTAAAAGTCCCTACAACGTTTCTGTGATGCTGCCATCTAAATACGAATTTACGAAAATAATCAAAATAAATGTAAGGGACCCGGAAGCGAGTATTGCTTATTCCCGGAAGTGTGTCTTTTCAACAAATTTAGTGGAGATTTAAAAAAAAATAAAAATTCCCAATTTCTTTACTATTTGCGGGGTTATCTTTGAACGGATACAACCCTACACAGTCATAGAATTTAGAGCTGGAACATTTTATGAATATTACCCACTCTTTGAATGTTACGTCAATATGAAGAGGGGTGGTTTCCGGTAGGTGGGATGTGCCCTTAATTTGATATTCAGACATTTTATAGAACTCAGTACCATGAAAACAAGCATTGTCGTAATTGAAGATTGTGGCACAAGGTACCTATCGAGAAGTTTCTTCAAATTGAAATCGTCTCGAATGACCTTTAGAAAGGCAAATCAAATTCAAATTCTAGGCGGGAAGGGATATTTTTTACAATAGCAGTGCAAGATTCGGTTGCTGTTGCGCCTGATGCAGGATGCCTCGAAACTATTTTATTTAGGTTTGGGAAAATAGCGATTAAGACAAATGTAGTTAAAAATGAACCAACCCATCTTATGGTTTAAATTGCTCTGCTAAATTGAAGCAATGCGTCAGTCGTTTCAGTATTTTCCTATTCCCCGTAATTAAACGCTACAAATGAATTTCGACACAGTAAGCCGATTAAGAAAAGCCAATGTCGACTAAAGTCCGCAAAAGCCGCTTCTAAGAGTTGCTATGTTACCACGCAGTTGAATGAGTTGATGACTCTATGGCTACCTGGAGTAATTGCTGCGGATAACCATACCCATCGAGCTTCGAACTAACTAACAACGCAACATTGATTGAAGTGGAAAATTGGAAAATTATCAAATTAGTCTTCCGTTTGCCGCTTTTCTCTTTAACTAATCAACGATAAAGTTCATTAGTTTCTTCTCCTTGGTATCCACCTGGTGCGTTGAAGTTCACCAAGGAGCTAGTTCTAATTATCTCCGATAGTTTGACTTGGAAGAAATTGATATTTTATTTCACATGCGACAGTGGGTATTCGAGTTTCTATGCCGATGCCGATGCCGATGTTGATTGGTTTTTGGTACTGTCAGATGAGTGGTTATGTGTATATGTGTATCTGAATAATATTCTGTTGAAAGCTGCTGATTATATATACATTAAGGACACCTGATGACGGTACAGTTCAAGGGGTAGGTATAGGTAGGACAATGGAATGTACCGATTTGTAGAGCCTACTCTGGGAATATAAATTTAACTGAAACTGAGTCTTTGAAATTAAATAAATTAAATACATTTACAAATTTTAATCTCGTCTTTAAATTAACGACAGCTAACAATTGTCAAATTTTTAACTCATAACGGCGAAGTTTTCCATACAAAATTGAGTATTGTGTTGTGACCAAGAAAATATTTAGTGTGAAGGTTAAAAATAACTATTAGTAAGTCCCAATGTGTTAGGACTGCTTATGGCGTCTTTTACCTTACTCGTAGTGATATTTTCGTTTATATCCACTCATAGCCTTGCTCATTAGATTCCTTTACTCAATAGATTAACACTGTATCCACTAACTCAAGTCAAAATTAATTTGGCTTTAATCTTCTTGTCGAAAATGTTTATTCATAAAAATAATTTTGCCATGGGGTAGCTAATCTATTAATTAAGCAAAACTACTCTGTAAGACTGGCGGAACTCTCGCACTTCAGTACCACTTTTGTGTAGGTATAGTCATCTGACATTAATTTTAAAAAAATGGAAAAGGTATAAGCAACACCAAAATTATGAACCATAAAATGAGTTAATTTATAATGGTAGCAAATTATAATTCAGATAGTTTTGGCTAAAATGACAGGTTATAGAAAAGGGAGTTATCAAACGAAAAAAAAATATTGAAAAAAAAAGTGCTAACTTATTTTTGTCTTTGCAAGAGGTATAATTGTTTCTGTATTCAATTTCGTATTATAAAATGAATCCAATATTATTGCTTGACTTATTAAACCTAAAAATTTTTTGCAATTGTATAAACAGTTTTAAAATAAACGGGGAAAACAAAAGTTAATTTATCGCTAAATGATAATTGAGGCATTAAACCTTTTGACATTTGGTTATTGGTTAAGTGTGAATTATCTTTAAAAAATATTTATGAATAAGGTTTTCTGCAATTTAACCAAAATTAGCTTTAAATAAACTTTAATTAAATGTTATGAAATAGGCTGTTAAGGTATATATATAGTTTGTTTGGTGTTCATGTGTAATAATTCCAATTTAAGAAAAATCTTTTCACACCGAAGGAATATCGACAGAAAATTTCTGTCCGTCGAAGTAGGTACATGCGTTCAGAAAAATGGATGGAGCTAAATATTTTGCGACGTACTAATAACAAATTTTACCGGACTTTAAATTAAGGAAAGCTCACAATAGCGAGACTTTTATGGAAAATGTAGCCACTGTGTATTAAAATTTAGAGTCGAAACTGAAAATGGTTATTGGTCTTTTATTTTTATTTATGGTTCGCACTTTTGACGAAAGAAACCACAAAGAATATTGTTGCGAATAATGACCGAAGGAGTGAGCAAAAATGTACAGAAAAAAGTCTGAAGAATTGTATAAAAACGATTCAAAAATCCAAGTAAGAGTTCTCAAAATTTGCCTCAAAGAAAGATCCAATAACACACAAATAAACTGTGGTCAAAACACCAGAAAAAAAAACTCTATTAACAACCTTAAAACGGTCCAAGCACTCCCCCAAAAAATGTAAGAAAAATCGGTGTGAAAAAGCATATTTAAAAATGACTTCCAAGATGCAGAAAACACTTCTCGAACGACGAACAGAAAATGTTATAAGAAAACATTCCAACAAATCCCCCAGAAATCGGCCATAAAAGAACGCTTTTGAAACGCCACAAAAACCATCGCAAAAACACCCAAAAAAAGATCGAAATCATCGCGAAATATATCCAAATAATGGCCCTGACAAACGCCCACAGTTACGAACCGAAGAACGTCCCAGAAAGGAACTAAAACAAACCTTAAAAAAAAATTCTCCGAAAAACGCTCTTTCCGAAGAGCTACTAAAGCTCCGATCTGAAGCCACTCAAAATGTAATACTCCTCGAATAGCGCCACAAAAATCTCTCGGAAATCTCTTTAATAGAGTCTTCAAAGGTCGAAAGTTTTGGAAGTTCACAGTGTCATAGAAATTTGGCAATTGTGAGCTTCCGTAAATACAAAGTCGAGACTTAAGGGTTGAAACCTATTTCTGACCGTCTTGTTCGAGAACTCTGCGAAAGCGAAAGCGAATAAAAACAACTTATTTCCACAAATGTGGTTGAACAAGAAATGCATCCGTTCTTTATTGAAAGTACTTTATACAATTCGTATGTTACGGTTTGAAGCTTTATTGAAGTAACAACAATTGGAGTACAGTATACTTTTTTAAAAATTATGGCGATTGGTATAAATGTAGGCGCCAGATTTGACATGAGCGACCATGTCTCATCTGCTCCAACAGAGACTAAAATTTGTTATTAGTACGGCGGATTGACTTTTCAGTCCCCAAAAATTGTGGCAGATATAGCCCAAAAAAAAAAATCCGAAAGGTCGCTCCGAAGGTTTATTAAAAGCGAAAATAGTATCCACAGCTGGTCTTGCATTTCTTTGATTGCCACTAATTGGAACGGCTGCTGAAATGTTCGTCCGCTTCAAAAAATGTATGTACCTATTCAACGAACTTTATTCAAACATATTCACATTAACTGCTTTACTCGAAATATACTCCCTCCAGTTCACAATGGCAATTATAGCAGTGTATACACAAACCCTCTCCCATCGTATACACAGCAAACAACTAAAAGCTACACCACCCTATACAACAACCATATCACAACTGGCTGCAGCTCAAGATAGAAAGCTTTCAAGGAAATTCAAATTTATTTCGACTTACCTGAGTGATGTACACCGATTTCCCTCTCCAAATTGGCGGTCAAATTCTTCATGCTGGACGAATCCAGCAAATACTGAGAAAAGGTCTTGTTCTCATGCCGAAACTGTTTGGCGAGGCTCTGCATCATTAGGTAGCACGTGTTCATACCTACCACGTTCATTTGCCCGTTGCGTTCGTGCAGTAACACAGCCGTGTCCCAATTATACCTACCAATTAAATATAAAGTTACGTCTCTGTGTATGAAATACACATCTGCCTCCCTCCCTTACCTGTCCATTACCCGCACAGTCAACTTGGCCAGGGACTGGAAACTCACAATCCCCGTTCTCAGCAGCATATAGAACTCATCGTTGCACGAAGTTTTCTTCTTCTCAAAGTCATACGTTGCGCCGCCCACCGATATCAGTGGTGTACCCTCACCATTGAAATACTTTGTTATCCTGCCAACTGACGCTAGAATTATGCACACAATGACGTCCGAAGCCAAATCTGAATCTCTTGTCAAACTTACCCAACGGATAATCACATGAAGGCCCAAAGATGACATGCGAACAGTTCTTCAGTATGCCATCCATTGCGTTTATCAGCGCATACGAGGCATCACATTTGTCGTCCTGCGGGATCCAGTGGAATCGTATTGACGGTGGGATTAATTGTGCGTCGCGGATCTTCTCCTCGGCCACCCGGAGAATGGGCAACACCTTGCCCAGCGACGCTTCGT
Organism: Cheilosia vernalis; assembly: GCA_949126925.1. NCBI lineage: Eukaryota > Metazoa > Arthropoda > Insecta > Diptera > Syrphidae > Cheilosia > Cheilosia vernalis. Next base: position 13,683,173 of record OX421358.1, read on the forward strand.
ACACATTACTCAGCGGCAAAAGGACCAAAGCTCTAATGATGCAATTCGTTCTGTTGCTAGTCCTGTTTGTGATGCATATTGCCTCGCATGATTCACTCTCTTGGATACGACAACCACATTCGGCCGTCGGCAAGAGCGTAGCTACTAACAACCACAGCAAAAGGCCGAACATAAAACGCCACGATGCAACAAACTCGGTCCGGGTTTTCCCAAATTGACAATCGAATTGGAATTTACGATTGGATGCGGCGACACTCCCACTACCTGTGGCCGTGGATACCCACCAAAGCTGCTGGCACAGGATGAACGACAAATCACGTTTGATATAATCCAATTGCATAGTAGTTGTATCTTTGTTTCTTGAGGGTTTACTAGTGGTGCATTTGCCGCTCAATGCTGGTTGAAAAGGACGACTGCAGCTGGTATGGGTGGACGAGTAGTGATGGTAGGCAAGTCCTGGATGCTTCTTCCATGAATGGCTTAAAATAGAAAATTGATTATATTAAATATTTATTCTGATTGTAAATTAAATGAATTTGCTAGAAAGTAAGAGGGATATTTTACGAAAAAAAGAATCCAAACCTATTACAAGAGGGGCTAAAAGTTCTTGTTGTAGAACCTAATCTATATTTCTTACAATGGTCCATTTTTAGTTGCCTTTGAAGCATCTCCGTGGTGTCTATACCATTTTTTAAAAAGGGCTTAGCATGACCACACTCATAAGGCCCAGTACTAAGCTTGAAAAGAGAAACTTGTAAGACAGTAGGAGTTTGTGTTGTCTGACTCGATGAATATTGTTCTAAAATTTGAAAGCTTGTCGATTACAAAACGTATATGGTTATAGAAAGCGTTTTTGGACGTATTTTTTGAAGAGTTCTTGGACCAGTTCTGTGGCGCGTTTATGGGCTCTTTTTTGGACGCTTCCTTCTATTATCTTGTAAGGTGTGTATTTACAAAAATTGTACATTTCTTTTGCGTGAAGACCTCAATCGGTCTCAAATTCTTAACGAAGTTTACTCAGAATAGATCAATATGAACAAGAAGAACCATAAAATAAAATGTATGATGAGTTGCAATTAATATTTAAGAAGTGCCGCGGCAGAGCATAATTAAGAAAAATGTAAATATTTACGAAAACTACAAGCAAGTTCGTAATAATTCCCAGTTAAACCTTTCAATTTGGACCATTAAAGCAAAAGCGTTTTGACAAGTTAAGCGCTGTCACACATGCTGCCCCCCCATTTGAAAATACCAATCCCATAAGCCATCTTAAGTGTTCGCTGATCCATTGGCGGTTGCATCAAACGGCACAAAACACACAACATATAAACACGGCAGATTCTGACACCTTATTAATCATACTGCTTCTTTTCGCAGAACACAAAATACCTACTCACAAGCTGACAGTAATTACCTAATCTCTGTTTAGAAACAAAGAAAAAAAAGGAAACGTTAAAAACTCGATTAGAAATTTTGATTTGATTTTATTTTAAACACTAAATCTATTTCTTCGCCCCATTAGCGGGTACAGATTAAATCCAAATTAACTTCTTTTTTTTCGCTTGGTTCCGTCAAGACCTATCAAAGCCGTCCGAACCTCATGTTATCGCGAAACCGCTCACTGTACAGTGTACACTGTACACACGCTGCAACTATTTGTAGTTGCTGCGTTCGGAAATATTTATCAGAGCTTGTGCGGCTGGCTATCGAAAAGTTATATTCGATTATTCGCTAATTTGTTGGGCTAAATTTAGGTTTCGATTGTGAAGCGAAAGGCGCCCTACAGTAGTTAGCAATCAGCACTGCCCATTCAAATAAATCATCTGTTTGTGTCATGCTTTACTTGGTTTCGTAAGGTTGCGTTCGAAGTTTGGAGGCGTGTGACTTTTTTTTTGCTACAAGTGATTGACATTTAAAAGCAGGGGTTTTTTTCTGGCATTTTGATGTATTTTTAAGTTAAACGTCACAAATGTCAACTGCTCAAGGTTGATGTGCGGTACGACGGAGTAGAGTAGACTAAATAGACAATTTAAAAATGGTAATTAACTTATCGATCAAAAGTTGTATTAATCCATCATTCTAAGGTTTTGCAGTGAGTTTCGACATTTAGTAATCCAGCACATGCTCTACACCGAATACTTTTTTGTAAATGTGTTCTTGAGACCACCAACTAGATTTCGTTTGACGTTTCAATCAGCTGTGAGACACTAGTCGTTAAACTTCGGTGCAAACTTTTGTGGTTACAAATTTCGATCGCATTAATTAAAAACAAAAAGATTTTAATGCATTTCAAAATTATTAGCCCTTCTTTTAATTGTGGAAAATGAGTTGTGACATTTATTCGGTCAGCCATTTTGCTGAACTTGCTGAATATTGCAAAAGGTGTGTTTGTTTCAGCAACCCAACGATTGGAAGTCGTCGTTTTCGTGGAAAACGAGTTTAAACGACTCGTTTTGAAAACGGAAATATCTAAATGGGAAAACTTGTGTTTTCGTATAAGTTTCGAGAGTTTTCGCGGCTCGGTATGAAAAGTCTATTACTACACCATAAGAATTTTGTTCTCTTCTCTTTTGTACACGCTTGTGTACAGTGTCTTGTTTTGGCTTTTCATTCGTCTTTCATTGCCCTTTAGAACTCATGGAACAAAGTCTTACCCATAGATACAGGTACGACCATGTAAAACACACAAATAAAGCAAACGCCAAAAAGTCTCAAAAAGAAGAAAGAAGTTTAAAGAGAGGAGAGAAAATCATATAGGGTTCTCGAGCAGAGATGGCAGAAATGCCTTTTTTTTAATTACTACATTTGTTAACGTGCCAAATGTAGCAAACTTAGCGCTAACTGTCAAAATGTAGTTAGAGTTGTCAGATCCAACCGTCAAACTGATAAACTGAAAAATTCCAAATGTTTCGCTTTATTTTCTATTGAGATTTAACTTTTTCTATGTAGTAAATGAAACGAATCAGGCGTGTAGCTTACTCGATTTGTTAATTCAGTAGATTACTTCTTGTAAACTACTCTGCCATCTCTGTTCCCGAGCCATACGACTTGAACTATCGCCCGCACATTTTGTCAACTTTACGTAGATTGATAACGAAATCGCATAATAATTGCATTATCCTCTAAATTTGGACATTCCGTCACTCATTAAGCATTATTTGGTTGTCATTTGGTTTATACAAGGTGGGCTAAAAGACATTTTTGGACTAGACAGATGTAGAATACTAGTGAACAAGCCATGGAGCGATACACTCCCCAAGAACGCGGAATAATCGTGTCTATTTTTTTGCGTAACCATTCGTCTGTAGTGTTGGCGCAGCGTGAATTCCGTCGCCGATTCCACGGCCGTCCGACAGCGACTCTGCAAACACTGCGCCGTTTGGCCACCAACCTTGAAGAATATGGGACCACACGAGACGTTGCCAAGAGTGGAATTAATTTTTAAAAATATTTTGCAGCTTTTGAACAAAATCATCAATAAATGTTATAAAAAGGAGCGGCCCAAGATGACTACATTGAGGAACTCCAGAAGTGCAAAATATTAATCTTGAATAACTGCTAGCAAGACAGACTTTCTGAAACCTTCCATTTCAACGTAATAGAATGAAATCCAAATTGCTCTAGCTTTCAGAAGTGCATGCGGTTTACAGAGTCGAATACTTTACTAAAATCCGTATATACAGGTCAACTCGACAGTCGCCTTCAACAGTATTTATAACAAAAGACGTGAAGTGGACCAGATTAGATGTTGTCGAACGACCCGACACGAAACCATGTTGAAACTCTTATAAATTCCCCCTTATATGAAAATTTATTTTATTTTTAACTATACATTCAAAAAGCTTTGATATAGCAGAAAGTGTGCAAATACCTCTATAGTTTTCTACTTCATTTTTAGAGCGAGATTTGAAGATCGGCACCAAAAATGAGACCTTCCAGTCATGCAGGAATAAGCTAGCGATAGATTAAATATCATAAGTAAAGGTTTGCTGATAGAGATGCAACATTTTTTTTTAAATTATTGAAGGAATGCCATCTCCGCCAGGCTAAGGATCTGCTTTTAGGCGACAGACAGCAGACTCAATATCCTGAATCTCTAGTGCTAGTTGGCTTAAATCAATTTTAGGAACTGAATATGATTCCGGCAAATTGGATACAAAAGATTTTGAGAAAACCGATTTAAAGAACTGTGCAAATACTTCGACAGAATGTGTCATTGTGATCAAAACCACTTTGAGTGCCGTTTCAAATAGTTTTCAACACTGTTAATCAAAATATTATGCAAAAATGTATTTAAGCAAGTAAAATCCTTCCGTAGTTTGTTAAAAATCACTTTATCCGTAGGTACTGTTCCCGATTTTTCAAATTGCTTGTAAGCTTTGTTTTTTAAGTTTCTTCAGTGCAAGAGTTGTCTGCTATACCAATTTCCTCAAATTGAAAGTCGGTGCTCTGATCGGAAGCCGACCAATTTACATAATAAGCTAGACGTCATCTCGATTTTCAGAAAAGTGATCAATTTTACACAAGCACAGCAAAAGAGTTCAAATTGTGCACTTGCTGCATCTTGTGCAAAGTTGCGATTGCAGTCATTTATTATCGACTCGAAACATCAGACCGATTATTGTTTTGCGAATTATTTCCAGATTAGTACAGATCCGCAGTAGCCCGATTTGAGACTTCAGACCTATCTCTATATCACAGCGACGAACATGACACTCATTTGTGCAATCAAATTATTTTCCATGTCATTAAGCGATAATATTTCCCACAAGACATTGATTGACGATGATAACAATTAAAAATAACTAATCTATGTGTGTTTTTACCGCAATGATTAGAGTGCAAAAAGGTGTAACTATTATTAAATTACAGACAGGTGCAAATTTCGTAACAAAGTTCCCTTTTCCTTGATTGCTTAGTAGTTGATTCCGAGCTCTCAGAAATTAAAAATCCAAAAAGATTCGAAATTGTTTGTAAGATCTAGAAACTGAAAGGACTTTAAGCAAACAAATTGACGGGATTCCACGTATAAAATCGAACAAAAGCCTCACCCATTATTGAATATGCCATCATGTGGAACGATATCTAAATTGATTTCGCTGGTAGCAGCTCCACGATGTATATGCACGCATTGTGTACACATTGTTTTACATATGAATTTTGTGTGTAAGCTATACGATAAGTCAATTCCTTAAATAATATTTACACTGCCATACATATAAAATGCTAGCAGCAGGACGTTTTTATCAGAATTGTAATTTATTGCCTTGTAACAGATATGGAAGGCTGCAACCACTCTTTACGCTTCACGGATGTTATAATTTCGATATTGGATACACTCTCAGTAGAGTAGGTTAGCCCAAGTCAATTCCTATAGCATACGCTTATTAACCATTAAACGGGCGTAATCTTTATGCGCCCCAATTAAGTCCCGCAGCGAAGCATGGGGTTTTGGGGGGATCCAAAACCGAAAAGTGCAGCATTTTCTCTGAAAACCAAGATAATCACTTTCACATTTAAATGAATGTCAGGCGACGAGTGTCGGAATGTTGACGTAGGCGTCAAAATCAGTTGTAATAAATATATTAATCTAACCCAATTACTTGCGGTTATCAGTCGGTGATTGATTGGACTAATTGAATGATAAGTCGATATTTTCATTCTGAGAATGTGATATGAGTAAGTTTGAGTATTGTAGATGGTCCATTGAACTCTGATAATTTTTGTAATTCGCAAAGGTGGTCGATCATTTATGCCAAAAGAAGTCTAATTTTTTTTCTAAATGAAAAACTTCGATTCTGTTTTTTGATTATGTTTATTGGAACCTTTAGAATTTTATTGGTCAAGTCGAGAAGATGATATCGGCCAAATGGGCGCCGTCACAATTGATTGCCATACGGGGTCGTTTTATGGCATTTTCGGGCGACAGATTCTCGCACTCGTGTCGCGTTTGGCGGTCGACAGGCAGCAGCTGATGCGGGCTGGACTTTTTGCGGGAACATGCGTAAATCTTTGACCAAAATTCGCCTTAGGGATGACCGGCTGATGGCTAATTGCGAGGCACGGCGTCTGGTCGATGTTTCCAGTGCTGTTATTTTTAATTGTTATCATCGTCAATCAATGTCTTGTGGGAAATATTATGGCTTAATGACATGGAAAATAATTTGATTGCACAAATGAGTGTCATGTTCGTCGCTGTGATATAGAGATAGGTCTGAAGTCTCAAATCGGGCTACTGCGGATCTGTACTAATCTGGAAATAATTCGCAAAACAATAATCGGTCTGATGTTTCGAGTCGATAATAAATGACTGCAATCGCAACTTTGCACAAGATGCAGCAAGTGCACAATTTGAACTCTTTTGCTGTGCTTGTGTAAAATTGATCACTTTTCTGAAAATCGAGATGACGTCTAGCTTATTATGTAAATTGGTCGGCTTCCGATCAGAGCACCGACTTTCAATTTGAGGAAATTGGTATAGCAGACAACTCTTGCACTGAAGAAACTTAAAAAACAAAGCTTACAAGCAATTTGAAAAATCGGGAACAGTACCTACGGATAAAGTGATTTTTAACAAACTACGGAAGGATTTTACTTGCTTTAATACATTTTTGCATAATATTTTGATTAACAGTGTTGAAAACTATTTGAAACGGCACTCAAAGTGGTTTTGATCACAATGACACATTCTGTCGAAGTATTTGCACAGTTCTTTAAATCGGTTTTCTCAAAATCTTTTGTATCCAATTTGCCGGAATCATATTCAGTTCCTAAAATTGATTTAAGCCAACTAGCACTAGGGATTCAGGATATTGAGTCTGCTGTCTGTCGCCTAAAAGCAGATCCTAAGCCTGGCGGAGATGGCATTCCTGCAATAATTTAAAAAAAAATGTTGCATCTCTATCAGCAAACCTTTACTTATGATATTTAATCTATCGCTAGCTTATTCCTGCATGACTGGAAGGTCTCATTTTTGGTGCCGATCTTCAAATCTCGCTCTAAAAATGAAGTAGAAAACTATAGAGGTATTTGCACACTTTCTGCTATATCAAAGCTTTTTGAATGTATAGTTAAAAATAAAATAAATTTTCATATAAGGGGGAATTTATAAGAGTTTCAACATGGTTTCGTGTCGGGTCGTTCGACAACATCTAATCTGGTCCACTTCACGTCTTTTGTTATAAATACTGTTGAAGGCGACTGTCGAGTTGACCTGTATATACGGATTTTAGTAAAGTATTCGACTCTGTAAACCGCATGCACTTCTGAAAGCTAGAGCAATTTGGATTTCATTCTATTACGTTGAAATGGAAGGTTTCAGAAAGTCTGTCTTGCTAGCAGTTATTCAAGATTAATATTTTGCACTTCTGGAGTTCCTCAATGTAGTCATCTTGGGCCGCTCCTTTTTATAACATTTATTGATGATTTTGTTCAAAAGCTGCAATTTTGCCACTGTTTAATGTATGCTGACGGCCTCAAAATATTTTTAAAAATTAATTCCTTAAATGACTGTTTAAATTTCCAGACGGACCTGAACAATTTATCAAGTTGTTGCGTCAATAATTATTGCTTAAAGTTAAACGTTCGAAAATGTTTTGCTATCTCGTTCGTAAGATCTCAAACGACATATTCGCATATTCAGTTCGGTTTCTCGTTACCTGGCACACTACCTTTAACTACGTGCCCCCCTTTGGTGGGGTTATGGAAGATTTACAGAAGATTCGGGGATTATCCTTCCAAAATTGACTTTCTATCGAAAATAAAGCCCAAGTATTATCACAAAGCTTACCCCGAAGCTTACTCAATGAATCTTCCAAGTGCCCCCCCCTTTGGTGGGGTCTTTCATTACAGCGTTGCCCGCTTTGTAGAAGAGTCGTAAGTTCTCCTTTCAAAATTCAGTTCCTATCGAAAATAAATCCGGAATTCTACCATAAAACTTACCCCATAAGAACTCAAAAAAATTTCTAGCTTGCACCGCGATACTTTCAAATAGGTGCCCCTATTTGGTGGGGTCATAAAAAAGTCATAGACTCTCCCTCCAAAATGTTGACTTCCCATCGGAAATAAAGTCCCACCCAATGCCATCACAAACCTAACCACATGGAAATTAATAGACCCTCCCAACTTCAATCGCAACCCTTATCGGCGCTAGCTGATATATCCATTCAATAGGACTAACTAAGCCTCTCACAAACAAGTTTATCGCTGCAACTCATGTTTGGGGGATATACACAATTATTTGTTCACCTCTTCAAAGAGTATATCGGGAGCTTGTTGTTCACAGGGTAAACATGGCTGAAAAAAAACCGACACCTTCCTATCTGCAAAAAAAAAAGAACTGTAGCCAAACTGAAGGCTCATTACAAGCACTTCACGTGTAAAGTGTCACTAATAGCCTCTCGAGTGCTTCTCCACCGATGGGGACAGCAAATATTGCAACGATATTCAATTTCACAGATAAGCTTGACCTGTCTGTAATTTTCTATTTATAGTCTTACAAGTTTTAAGCTACTATCGAGTACCTACTAAAACAACAGTCATAACCTCGAAACGTACAGCAGGCGCAGGTTGGTTCTATATTTAGATACGAATATTGCAAAGAAAACTGGAAAATAATTCAAGATAAGATTAAAAATGAAATATTAATTTGATGTACACAAAATTATTGATATTGTCGATATGTGTCAACAAATTTATTTTTAATGAGTGTCAGTATGTGGATATTGACCTTGATATAAGTAGAGTTGTCATACATAATAAATTCACATATCCGTTGAGACTTTCCCTACACACAAAGCAGTGTAATATCCATTAATCCTTGAGTGCATTGACGGAAATTTTATTTCCAAAACTTTCAGGACTCAATTTCCACTAAATCGATTTTCTCTCTCGTGGAACGTTTTCATGATTTATGGTGGTTGCTGTTTGCAGTCAGTTGTTTGTTTCTTATCACGTGAGCACGCGAGGGGGGATGCTGCCGAAATTTTGACGAAAATCTGTTCCATCAATTCCGTGGAGGAAACAGTTTTACCGGCGTGTAATCGTATATCCTCTGTGGAATTACCTGTAGTTGCAGTACTTTTTGTTGGTATCCTTCGGAGTGGATATTATATTTCCATTTGGCCAAGGTTGTTTCTTTGATTCAGAAGACTGATATGAAGAGGTGGTTCCTCTGTTGCGGTATCTGTTTTCCGCTGCCTTCGACATGTAACTCATGTGAAATTTATACGGAAGTTTGTAAATGCTAAAAGTTTAGCAAACTTTTGGCTACGTAATGTGTGCAGATATTCAAGGATAATGATTTTGCATGCTCCATTGGCTGAAAGAGTTTCGCCTTTGTTATTGTGTTGCATTGCATAATATTCGCATTTGGAAATTTATCCTCCTTGACTGTAGGAACTCTTGGGCTGACATGTTTACATTAGAGGATTAATTTGAAAAGGGAAATTCATGGCGAAACTTGGAAAGATTCGGAACTGCTACACTGACACTGATGAAGTGGTTTATCAAGTTTGTATGTCGACGGTGAAAGCTTTTCCGAAGTAAACATTTTAATATTGGAATTCTGCAACACTGGCACCCGAGAGCAGGATTTACATAAAAAAATGTGCATTTCATTCTTTTGCTGCCTTTTTATGCGATAAACCTTTTTCTATCTTTGTGATGACAGGGAGAAGTTACGTTTATTTAGAGCTGGGTTAAGATATGATTCGACCCTTTTGTGGGTTTGGTTATAGTAAAGGCACAGTTATATTAATTGCTGTATCCAGTGGTTAAAATAATATATGAACTGAATTTTTGGGGTGACTGTCTTGGAATAGTCAAGTCACATTTTAAATAAAAATTGTAGGCATCGCCGATCTTATTTTATTACTCTTCAAACAAAGGAGTCTCCCTGTTGTTTTGACATCGGTCAAGTTTGTGTGCATTTTGTTGGATTTCTACTGTCTTGCCATTCATCGAGATGTTTAAGGATTTAATCCAACAAAAGTTTGCGAATTCTTACCGTAAGCTACTTAGCACGGATTACTCATCTGAGTGGTCTTACCCCTCGAAGTCACCTTTCACCTGATTGACATTCTGTTCCATGTAATCACTATGCAATTACGAATTTGGCCTTCTCAATAGAAAGTGGTATTGTTAAAAATGTTTTTTTTACCATTCACCATATAAATCAAAGATTTTTCTAAACTTCCAAGAGGGATTGAATTTTTGTTTTGCATATGTAGAACCCAAAAAATTCAGGGACGTAATGCTCGCTCACGGATGAAGTAATTCGACCGTAGGTATTGCACTGGTAAAAACAAAATCGACTTGTCACAGTCAAATGGAACTTTGGCTCTAGCACATACAAAATGCATAAGCAAAAATGTTTATTTTGGTTGTTTAGGTTTTCTATAAATAACTTTTGCTTCGGCAGTGATAAGATCAGACATAGCATAAACCAATAAATAATTTGTTTTTCGGAGTAAATTCAAAGCCATTCTGTCTGCTTCACGGAAATCAATGGTAGAAGGTTGAGCCTTATCGCGAATATAGTTTCGATATGTAAAATTATCGGTTTATCAGTAAATTACAAAAACCTAACATAATTGAATAGCAAATTTTTGTGAATGAGACTTTAGCAAATGCCGGCGCATTTTGCATTCAAATTAGTAAAATAAAATAAGTCCAGTGCCAGTGCCGTGGCCAGGATTTTATTACTGGGGGGGGAGGGGGGGCTTGCTCTAAATCTTACGAATAATCCATCATTGTTTTTTAAATATAGTTTTTAAATCGTATCCTATACTTAACGAATATACATCAATTATTTTTTACACACATTTTTTGAAAGCAGAAGACGTTTTGATTTATTTTGACATGAGATCAATCGCACCTTATCTGGATAAACATTAATATTCGAATGGACAGATTTACAGCAAGTGAGTTTAACCTTGCATAACCATTAACGCTTCGGGACACTGTTTAAATCCTTTTAATAGTTCAAAGGGTTATTTTAACACTAGCTGTGGTCACAGGAAGTGTGGCCAAAACCGTAAGTAAGAAGTTGTTACTTTTAAAGTAAGTCCTGTTTCAAAACTTCGGTAGAAGTATCACTTGACGATATTACCCGACGAGTACTGAGCTTTCACAACGAAATTCCAGTATGAAAGTAACTTGCTACCTATTCCATTTCGTCCATTCGCCGAACTGCAGCAAAACCTGGGAGAATAGCTTGGAACGATGAAAGAACGTCTTCGTTGACCATGATTCTGTCCGTAAGATTCTGTATTACCGAATCTATGCAAGGAATTAGTATAGGCACTCTAAAATAGGCTTCAAGAAGAAGTTTCTAGATTTGATTTTATCTCAGAAATTTTTAGTTTTTATTCTTTTGTTCAAATTTTCGGGAGGCGCTTCAAACCCCCAACTCGCAATATCTTTTTTTTTTTTTTTCAAATTCCGCCAATTTGTTTTCCTATCGGTGTGCTAATTAAAATTCGCGTAACATGCAAAAACATACAAAAAATCAAAAAAATATTCTTCCAACCATGGGGGAATGGATAGAGTTCGGGAATACCGCATTTTAAAATAACGGAATGCTATTGGTTGAGTAGTTATAAAATATTTTTAAAAGGCGAACAATTTTATGTACTACAAACATATTGGGGCAAAACATGATTATGTATTTACCACTTTTCGATATCATTAACTTTGGTTTCATGTGTAATTTTTTCTTGAATAACTGAAGAAAGTTTGTTGAAAATGTTTTTATTTTCCCTCAAAAAAATCTACATTAAGCGTGTTTTTTTGGTCGTGGTCGTGGTCCTACTTTACTTTATAACGTATATAACGTCTTTCAAATATCCGCAGGGGCTTCTGACGGTGGCACGGCTTCGAGTGGTCCAATTTTTTGATGATTCTTTACCTAACTGGTTGTCTAGGATTTTTCCACCAAACGTTTGGAGTGGACCTTGACAGGCCACCGCGTTTGCTATACAATGGGCGCAACTCTTTCACTGAAGAACACTCATTTTGATACTAAATTCTAATCATTAATTTAGCATCAGTGACGGAATAATAAACACCATATCGCTACCAAAACACCATTGCCGCCACCGGCTGCCGACTTCGACCCGTCCCCATTGAAAAACGATTGGCTAATTTTGATTTGTGAGTTTTATTCTATACTTTCTTAAAAAAAAAAAAGTAGTAGTATACTCCTCAACGAAACTAATAGATGGCAGCACTGCTGTGTATTCTATCAACCTGTCCCTCGAATAAGTTGCCGCAACGGACGCGACGGATTATATGGGAAGTGAGCTGCTCGAGGTAACAGTTGCCCGAATACGTACTGGTGGAACTCCCATCAGTAACAACAAAACTCCTACCGCAAACGGGGCGTTTAAGAAGGCGATAGAAGGTGGTGATATTCAAGAACTGTAGTTTTTGAATGCTGCGCGAAAAATATCAGCCAAACAGGGCCGTCCACTTGTAGAACGAGTTGTGGATAAAGAGAGTGGAAGGAAACTCACAGACACAAAATTTACACACATCGTAAGAAATACTAGCAGGTGCCTAAATTACAATTCCATAAGATTTGAAAGAAACTTTAAATGCTAAACGAGCTCATCCAAATTTTTGTATGTAAGCTTAGGCAAAAGCAGGCGTGACAGCTTCCCTAGAACAAAAAATAAACAAAACAACCGACATACTCGTATGTTCCCTGTGAAGGCTTCAATCCCAATAAACAAATCGATCACACGCTCTATTTAAAAATAGGTAGATAATAATCATACACCGAAACAACAGCGCTGTTTGCAATGCACACTGCGTTATCTACAATGTTCAAACATGATCACATCCCATTGTTTACCTTTCAACGAAGTAAATCAATTCAAAGACTGCCTCCCTGCTGACGATTGTTTATTTACTACTTTGTCAAACATTTTAAACGGTTATATTCCAGATTAGATTTTATTAGTCGGAAGGTATACCCATAAATACGACAATAACAATTAGCCCCGTGATCACTTCTCAAAACGAGCACTTTTAATTTCGATTCCTTGCAATCGTTTGCACACTCTTAAGAACTTTTATTTGTTCTTGTGGCGCACTGATAACCACGAGTATTAAGATAGCTGTTCGATTTTGTGCACTTCCTTTGGAAAACTATCGAGAAACAACAACAACAACAAAGAGCGGCAACACGCGAAAATAATTAATACAAAATCCCATGAACACTTTCGAGCCGGAAGACACTTCAACTTTGCTCACATAACCGTCGCGTCGCGTCGTCACGTCGTGATACCGCTTTTAATTCTACAATGACGTTTTTTTTTACTAAATACCAAAAATAATGCAGAAGACTAAATTACACGCGCGCGTAAAAAAAATGCAATTTCTACCGAGACGGTTCTTAGCACCCTAACAGTCGGGCCAACTGTCATTAACTGAAAACCACAAAGCTCGGTAAAGCGGTAGATTTTTCTACAACTACTGAACAATGAGAAAGCGAACACTAAAACTGACAACAGAAACAAAAGAACGAAATTGAAAAGTCTAGCAACCCCGCACCCGTGTGAGAATAGGGAGTGTGTGTTTAAAGAGGCGTGAAGTAATGTGAAGCCTCATTGACGGTGACGACGGCCGCTGCGCGCTAGACAGTGACCATCGATAAGATAGTCGGGTAGGTGCCACCATGAGAGCCACCCCCACCCAGATAAACCGCACTAGCCGGGGAATAAGCTCCTGGTAGAATAGATGTTACAAAGGACGGCATGCATGCAGGTTGATGATGCTCATTGTCCAATAAACGGTTTATGAAGATTTATGGTGATTGAATTGAACTAAATTAAATCGCAACGATGACGAGGATATACCTACCAGGTGGCGGAGATATCTTTATGGCGGAGATATGTAAATGACAAAATAATTCTTCGAAACTGGTGAACGCATATATGGACTGAAGCATCAGGTGGCACATTTACAACTGAAGCTATAGCAGGTTCTAATCGGAACTTTTACGTCCGTAGCGTCTGCCGCTGAGTGGCTATATAATACTTTGACCGGAAATTGAGGAAGCAGTTCATTTTGAATGCGAGTCACTCATGACATCAGATGACAGAGCGCGTGTTCTCAATGGGACAGTTTTAATTGATCCGTCTGTGGCAACTTTACAGCGCCACATCTTGGCACTTATATGATATGCTTGAGATTTAAAAAAAAATGATTACCACCTCCAAGAGGTAAGAGTTCCCCTCACATTATAATTCCTTTCGGAATCATTTTGGAGGTGCTTGTACTCATGATTCCCCTTGGCAGAAGAAATCCTTCTTATAGCACTCTCAGTCCAGTTTCCTTTAAGAATCTAAGTCGAGGGTTAGCAAGTGTTCGTATGATCTCGAACTGAGTCTGACTTGGGACGGAAGAGGATCGGCTGTCTGTACTTCAAAATACGATGGCCCATTACGGACGATAGTTCTCCACACACTGCTTTTGAGGTAGGTATAGGAGATCCGCATGTTGAGTTGACAAATATGGCGCAGTGTCCTACCAGGCCACTAATTTTTCCGGTTAGATCCTAACATGTATTTCGATCGAATTTTCCTCATTGGTCCTTCGCAGATCTGCATAGTATTCATCCATTATTCCACAAAAAGTCTTGGAAACCAAGTTAGGGGCATGTTTTCACCTTTCAAATAACGATAGATCTATCAAAGAAATGATCCCTTCAGTGACTTGACTCCTGATATTCCGCATTCTCTCTAATAAGACTTCAGTTACATGATCACGCTTCAAATTCACGCTGAAGTCTTTCCAAGACATTTCATTGGGCAATTTAAAACTTCTTTGTGTACAGATTTCGAGAAGCGGAGCTCCCCAAGTGAATCCACACCCCAAGGGAAGTCTTCTGCTTTCTGATGACTTCTTGGACTCAACGCGTTTAAAGCCACGCAGTTTACTTCTTACAAAATAGTAGGCGCTGTGACGTAGTGGTTATTGTGTTGGACTACTAAGCGAGGGGTTCTTTGTTCGATTCCTAACAAACCCCAAATTCCATTTTTGGGTTTTTCTTTTCACTACGGCACCTCTCACGAACGCCTGTTCTGAATAACATCCGAGAGTATAACCGTCATGAAAGAGCTTTTCATATAATAAATAAACAAATAAAATAAATGCATAAATAAATACTAGCCTAATGTCCCTACGGACCTGTGTCCCAATTACTTATTAATTTATTTTTTTATTTTTTAGGATGCGTATAACAATTTTCCAATCAAATTTGGTGGGTAATGATTTGAATATCTTCGCTTTTTCCCTCCATTTTTCTTTTGTAAACGTTTGCGAATTCTGAAGATGAGAACGCTCAACCAATTTCGATTGCAATTTAGTTTTTCACTTGCCATTGACAACAAACAGAAAATTTATGTAACTAAAAAAATTAAATTAGCTAATTTAAATTGGTTTCCAAGCGCCTTCAATTTCCCATGCATATCGCTTTCATTATGAAAAAAAAATAATAAGTCGCAAGGACAATCGCTGGATATTTGTGACATCAATTATTGAATTCCCATGTTCTTCAATCGTATCAATCAATCGTATGTGACGTGAGCAAAATCTTCCGCTTTGTACGTCGTGTACCGTAAAGCACTTTAGTGAAAAAAATTAAGGTTGGCTGACACGTCAATCATTGCGGTTTGATAAACACATCAACAATGCTATACTTTAGTTATTTGTATTGTTTTTAATATAACTTTTGAATACAGAATTTGAATTGACCGAATTACATAAAGCAGCTCATTGTTCGTTCATTATTCGTTCTCGGAATTATTATTTTTATTACACTAACGAATTTGGGTGGAACGAAGTTCGCCGGGTCAGCTAGTATCAAATTATTTTGAGCGTGAAAGCCGCAAATAGTGTAGAAAAAAGGCAAAGAAACTGAAACGTCAATGAACTAGTTGCCATTCAATGACAACTATTTGACTTTTTTCTACACTATTTGCGGCTTTCACGTCCAAAACAATTTAAAGAAATAAGGCGCGACAATTGAGATATGCAATCTTAGCTGCACTGAATTTTAAACGTTCAAAAAGAAGAAGAACAATCCGATAGGAGTTACACTGATCCAACATATTTTCGCTTTGGAATAACTTTTTTCGTTTCTATTTTTTTAAGTCCGAAATGTTTTTTTGTTTCTTTTTTTTATCCCGCCAAGGATTGCAAAAAAAAATTGTAAGCGCTCGTAAAATTCATTGCATAACAGAAACTAATGTTTGTCGAAAAATTCGTATTTGTTAATTAATTGTTTAGTTATAAATAATATGATAGGAAAAAACAAGTATAACAAAATTTCGAGGTTGAGGTAAGTATTAATTGGACTCTTGACTTTCTTTATTGAATTCCATCATCAAAAATGTGGAAGGAAAAATATACGATCAACGTTAGGCAAGATTTTGTCAACTTTTACCAAAAATCTACAAAATGTATTCCAAACTATATCTTATAGTGACGATGTTCAATTCGAACGGAACCGCTTATGAACTGAAGCTAATTTATTTCGTTGAAAACCTCCCAAGCTTATCTATATTATGGCAAAAAGTGTTGTAAATGCCCTACCTGTTCTGTTGTTTCATCATATTTCCTACTGTAGCAGATCCTCATTCAGAGTTGCGACCCAGTCCATTTCAAGCATATAATTACGTCAAAAATATGAACAAAGTTAAACCGCCTCAAAGGATTTAAACTTTTCTACATTTCACAGCCACTTATCTCAAAAAAAAAAAAAATTAAAAAAAACATTAATTTCAAAAGCTATTAAACTGACGCAGGTTCACAATAGGCATGCAAACTTCTATTTAGTATAGATTGTTGCATACTTTAGAGAGGTTTTTTGTTGTGTATCTATTAGTCCATTATTTGAGCCCCTGTGGATTTCTTTTAATGTGCTGTTTACGATACGTGACAGGGTGTTACTTTTCACAGGAAGAACATTAAAAAAAATATATAATGAAGAAATACAGCAATGACCATGATATTGCGTCGTACTATAATAACCAATTTTAGTCTCGCCTTTAAGGCCCATTTTATTCACTCCAAGTTGAACACAACTTCGGGATTTTTATATAGAAAACTTCCCAAGTTGTGTTCAACTTCGAGTGAATAAAATGGGCCTAAATTTACGAAAGCTCACAAGTGCAAATTTGTATGGACAATATAGCAACTGTGAACTACTTCAATTTAGAGTCGAAACTAAAATGTTTAGGCCCATTGGGAGTTACTAATAACCACATTTAACCTTCACACTAAATATTTTCTAGGGCACAATATGCAATTTTGTATGGAAAATTACGCTATTGTGAGCTCGAAAAATTTAGCTTGGCAACTAAAAATGATTATTAGTACTACCGCGGATTGACTTAATTGGAAACTATAATTTCATGCTATTTTTGATAAAGTAGATATTATTTCGGTCGTAAAGTTGCCGCGGCTGGGTTGAGTAAAGGGCAGTCAAATTTTCGACTGCATCGAGCAACTGGAATTTTGTTTGTACGTTTTTTACTCATGGTAAGATATTTGAGAATAAATCAGGTGCCATCTGTCTAAGTTGGAAGAAACTACATTTTGTGTGAATAGATAGATAGATAGATAGATAGCTTTGTTTCGTATATATGAATTTACAAGGGTTTTGTTACACACATTTTACAATACAGAGATATGACAAGTTATATCTTTCTTCTGGAACATTATTTTTAACTAGAGATGACTTTAAGATTTGCATTGTAATTTTACTTCTTACTTCTGAAGGAAAAATACGAAGAAAACCTTCAATTAAAATACAAAAACAAATAAAATGACTACTTAAAGGAAAATCAGGTACAGAACATTTTCATGTAATACATGGGTGAATAAATAAACAAATAAATAAATAAATAAATAAATAAATAAATGATCGAAGATCAATTCAACATTCGCTTTATTGTGAATGTCTATAGTCGAGTGATGCCACGGTAAGTTAAGTATCATTTTAAGTAGCTTATTTTGCTTATAGTGGCACATTGCACAACTTCCCCATACTTGGCAACCATATAGCAGTATTGCTTGAAAAATTACCTTGTGTATAATTATTTTATTTTGATTTGAGAGCTTCGACTTTCGATACAACATCTTGATAGCAATGGCAATTTTGCTGAGAGTATTCGTAATATGAATACCAAAGGTCAACTTGGTGTCCAAGTATATTCCTAGATATTTTTCAGCAGGCTTCCAATTAATATTTGTAGCTGGTTTATTTGAGAGTGGTTTATTCCCTCAAAAGAGTTCCCCTCATAGTATAATTCCTTTCGAAATCATGTTAGAGGTTTTAGTACTCTTCTTTCTCCTTGGCGGAAGAAATCAGTCCTATAGCACTGTCTCCAGTCCAGTTTCCTTTAAGAATCTAAGGATGAGAGCTGGCTCTAGTGACTGAATTTCCTCATCAGATAGTTGGTACTTGCCCAAGTATTTCAGTCTTTTGTGGGTCAGTGCCCCACATGATCCCAGCAAGTGTTCTGGGATTTCACTGGACTCATCGCAGAATCTGCAGAGACCTTCTTCAGATATACCCAGTTTCCTGAGGTGTTCCTTGAGTCTACAGTGCCCCGTTAGGAAGCCCGTTAGGATACGAAGGTTATTTTTGCTCATGCCGATGCAAGCTTGGAATCTTTTTCGGTTGTATTGTCAAATAAGTTTCTTGGGCTGCCTCATACCCCGAGTGTTATGCCAGGTTCTTGCCCTGTTTTCTTTCTCTAGTTTCCTAAATTCTTCTTTGAGTTTCTGATGCTCCCTTCCTTGCTAGGGAGTCGGCTATTTCATTCCCCTCTATTCCTACGTGTACTTAAGTAGGTATGTAAAAAAAGTTTTTTAAAAGGTTCTTAGTTTTTAGGTTTTTTTCTCATTTAATGGAAATCAACGCTTCCTATTTTAAAACAGCTATCGGTCTGCAATTCACTCAGAAAAAAAAAAAAAAACATTGTAATGCAAAACAACACTGTCGTTGGTTAAAATAAACCCAAATATTTATGTATCAACATTTTTGACTGAAGAATGCAAAAACCTAGTTTCGAGAAAACGACGTTTAAAGTTTGTATACGAATAAAATAAAAACCTTCAGTAAGACAACCACTAAATAAATGTATTAGTTTAGTTTCTATTGAGTTCTACTTACGCTTTAGAAAAAAAGGAAATTGCATATGTGGAGTAATTTTTTTTTTTTTTTTTTTTTTTTTTTTTTTTTTTTTTTTTTTCAAATAATGCTTTTTTGTATGGTTCGAGGCACTTCTCGACCAACATTTATGTTGTTTAAATAGGGAACGAGATTTTAATTTTTGAATGCGTATGTGGCATATTTTCATACAAAAGTTAAAATAAAAGCATTTTTTTTTAACAACTGTTATTTCATTTTTCTTGTCGTTTTTATTGTTAAACTTATTTTTCTATGTAACAAACAAGCAAGTTATCGTTTCAAAGAAATATAATTCTGTAATATGACTACGTTTGTTTATAACTGGGACTCAAAAATCCAATATTTCAGCTTTTTTAAAAAATTATTTAGTGAAAAATTATTATGCATATGAAGCACTTTTTGGAAGAATTGTATCATTAAGCACTGAATTGGCGTTTTTAAATGAAGCATAATTTAAGTTCAATTGTATGTAAGGATCATTTAAAATATTTAAGAAATTTCTGAAAGGTTCGTACGAAAATTTGACCTTCACATACAAGGGCTATAGTGTGATCTTTGGCAGTTATAGATATAGGAGAGATTTAATTGGACCAAAAGAAATGTCTCTTAGAAAACATTGCTAACTCAAAAAGGACAAAAATGCAAATGTAGCACTCCAATACTGAGGTGACGAAATGTTGCCAATTTTCATTCATTTAAGACAATAGGTATCGAGAGTATATTTCCCTTACGTTGAACGACTTGATTCTTGATATCTTAAAAGTGAGTTCTTGTTATTAAAAATAATAGTCTAGGCAAGAACTTTTAAGCTACAATTTTTGAAAAACTCAATATTCTTCGCTTACCCATCCTTTTTTTCTGAGTGATCGGTATTTGTAATAACCCTTACCAGTCCTGTGGTGATGTCATGATTGAAAGGAAATTTCTCTGACAGCTCTGCTCACTCTCAAATACTCCAGTAGAATATTTTCGTCCAATTCAACTGCACAACAATGTCAAGTAAATAATTTGATTTGATACCTCACCTGTGAATTGAAATTGCCCCCAGTTTCGTTTCCTTCCGCATGTAATGTTCTTCACCATTTCAAGGAATCCACTCTTAACCACAAGTGCCCTCAGACATTTTGCACTTCAGGTGTCCCCAAACCACAAATCCGAAAGTTCCATCACAGTCGGGTTCATATCTCTGTCTTATATGGTTTTGTATGTATATATAGGTACCACGAGGATACGTATGTCATCAGCAGTAAAACTAAACTTCGTACGTGTATATATAATATATATTTTCTCTTAATAAAAAATAACCCATTTTACATTGTTATACTCTTATCTTCTCCTGTATTGAGTTTATTCTTTTTCTGGGGGCTATATTTTTCAGTGTTAATAAGCATTCTGAGGTAAAAACGAAATACAAGACACGAACGAGGAGGATAGTTTGCAAAAGAACACCATTGAAACCCCTATATATACATATATAATCTTTGTTCATACATATATATGTGTTTGAGTGGGGGTGTACCTAAATTATTTATTTGCGATATACATTGTTCTGTTAATTCCAAAATGAATTATTTCTAATTGTTACATCTCCCACAATATTGCTATATATATATAAAAAGAACATCTAATTGATTTCCGACTCGGATTTCAACATTTCACTGGTGCAAATTGGTGCGCATTATCCTTTTGCCGGACTTTTTGTATCGTGTGACATTCGTGTCGTTCATTGATTGCCGGCGGACAAATCGTCATAAGAGTTGAAAACAATATTATAGGCATGGTCCAAGAGTTTAACCCAAGCCTCAGATTGTCGTTCGTTGAGACTGCAAACAGCCGTAAGGACTTGAAGAATGACTCCTTTCAACTCCTAATTGGGGAGAGGAAGTAAATTCGTTATTTGCATATACCAAATTTGTAACACGTTGGTATACTTACGTTGAAGGACTGTTTTGAGATGTCTCTTTTGAAGTGCGACACTGCAGTCTTCTTCCACAGCTCCTGTATCGCGGAATCGGCGTAGTCTGTGCCGAGAGCGTTAATCGAGTCATCGAACAGTCTAATGATGCGACCCGCATGAGCCTTGAATTTGGGGTGGCTCTGTTGAAGAAAAGATGTAAGGAGATGGGTTTAGAAGTCATGCGTGAAAAAGAGAAACAATAGGTAATAGGCAGTTGCTTTAAATTCACAAGAAAGGATTCAAATTTGGTCCTAAGTTAATGTACATGTCAAATATAAACGTCATCATGATCGACTACTCTACATAGAGTTTCTGTTTTAATTGAAAGGACGTTAAACTTACTGACCCTTAGCTTGGCAAATGTTTGTTGGCCTTTCAATACAATACCTACTGGAGAACACCACAGTAGGAATAACCGTAAGAAAGCCTTTAAGAATTCCTAAATTGGTCGCCCAAAAACGCATCCTCTTAGTGTATCTAAATTTACTACAAAACTCACCTTAAGTTCTGATATGGGCACATCCTTAAATCCATCGAATTTCTGCTGATTGGACGGAAATTGGGTGAAAAATTCAATAAGAATGCCTTGTCCGGAACCGTTGGGGTCCGCCATTGGGATTTCCCATGTTTTCTTGATTTCGATAATATCCTCGTCATTCATTTTGTTGCGAGCTGGGTAATTGAGGTTTTTTGTTTAGAAAATATATGGGCTATCGTTCAACTGCAAATTAAATAAGAATGTGTATTAATAAAATGATATATTCGATTTTTAATATTTTACTAAATACGTAGTAGAGCAATTATTTTGTGTAGGTTTTTTTTTAATATAAGTGCAATAAAATTTGTAATGTTCTATTATCAATTTTAATGCAATAGGCGATTTAATTTCAAATTACGATGCATGATTTAGTATCTAGTCAGTGATGGGCAGACGTGGTCACTTGACGGAGATAAAAATCTAAGAAATTTGTTGCCGCACTGTATGTCCCTGAAGCTACATATTTCTACTTCTGGACATCAGGTTTCCGCTAAATTTTGTTCCGAATTAATTCAAACAACGAAATAAGAAACCATAAAAATCATGGATGAAGTGTTTTTGATCTCTTATATAGCATATTCTGCCGATAGGTCTTACTCTGATATTCATTTTATTAAAAAACTCGTCAAGTTAAAAATGAGCTTCATAACTAAAAATAAATCGTTTGACAGTCAACTGTTTTGGCCGACCCCACTATGAAACATTGGCCCTTTGAAATAAAACAATTTAGAGACGACTTTTGCCAAAAACTCTACTCTAACTCTAAATTCCTAGAAATAAAGCATAAAATTTCACTTTAAATTAGGATATAGTTAGATTCGAGTCACTCCTGATTAAGTCAAATCTAAAGTGACATACAAGTCATATTTTTCCGAAATAGATATGTCAGACGATGAAATTTTCAAAAATATAAGAAACTCCAGAAAACGAAAAACATACCGAAAATTATTAGATCCTTTTGAATATTACACAGATTCGGAGTTTAAAAGGAACTACAGGTAATATAAAATAAAAAGTAAAACTCATTTCTCATTTATAACACAGGTTTGATAAAGAGACCGTTGCATTTATAACCGGCTTAATAGAAAATGATATTAAGCCTAGGAGTCAAAAAGGTTCTCCAGTTCCACCCCATATTATGGTTCTTATAACGATACGCCACTATGCTAAGGGTAGTTACCAACTCGACACGGGTAAGCGTTCGAATTGAACTTGAATTCATTGATGAACGTTACATTTTATTAGCTGATGTGCATGGCGTAAGTCAAAGGACAATTAGTACTGTGATCCGAAAAGTATCAGCAGCAATAGCAGCAAAACTTCCACTTTTTATGAATTTTCCACAAGACAGGGAAGAGATAAGGAAAATTAAAGGCAATGTTCAAAGTAGTATTTGATGCCAATAGCAAAATTCTGGATATCGTTGCTCGCTGGAGAGGAAGTGCCCATGATTCGAGAATTTTTAACTCATCATCACTAAAAATCAAACTGCAACAGATGAACCGTATGGGAGGCGTAATACTTGGGGATGGTGGTTATAAGCAAACACACATCGTAATGACACCCTTCCGAATTGATTCGCAACTAAATTCGGCAGAACGAAGATATCAACATCATAACATATTAGCCAGAGGAGTAGTGGAGAGAACATTTGGGCAAATAAAAAACTGCTTTAGAAGTTGTTTCAACGGATTTCAATTTTCTAAGCTGCACTTTTTTCTTAAGGTCAAATAACTCAGCTGCGTGAGACACTTCCAAGTCTATTTGATCAATCCTTTTTTGCAACAGTTGCTCACTGAGGCTTATTTTTTGTCTTTTTATGGAAGGAGGTTGATTTCTTTCTTCCACTCCTCTGACCTTAACTTCAGCCACATTTTCATCGTTTGCATCTGGGCCAACAGCTATAGCCCCTAAATGTGCTTCGCTGTCAAGATCTGCACTATCCTCTTCAAAATCTATGGAAGTAATCTCTTGAATAGCATACTCCAATCCATGGGGTTCCTTGGGTTCTTTGCCGCCGCCGGTAGCATTTAATTCCCTTTTGTAAGCCGAAATATTCGAACGGGCATTGGTTTTTAACCGTCCCCATTGTGCTTTCAACTTTCCTATTGAGAATTCCATACCGTAAACTTGTAAATCTTCCGAGATCTTTTTCCATGCTTCGTTCTTCTTTGCAATCATGTTCGTGTTATTTATTTTGGAATCCCCCACTGCTACGTACGGTGCTAATACGTCTTTCAAAATCTTCTTTTCCTCCCATGTCCAGTTGCGTTCCCTTTCACGTTTCTGAGAACACATTATTACGACAAATGTTTTCCTGTATTCAATTGTAATTCGACTTACCTTATCCATTTGCTTTTTTGAAAACGTCTTACATCTATTTAAATAAATAGAATTTAAATAGATTTGAATTTTATCTGTCAAATTCAAATCAGTTGAAGTTCACAATGGTAAAACAATATAATTGAGTCACAATAGCGAACAGAAGTTGACTTTTGTTAAATTTGTTTCATTTCTATGACTTAAAATTTTCGGAAGCTCACAATAGCGAAATTTATATGGAAAATATAACCACTGTGAACTCCTTAAATTTAGAGTCGAAATTAAATTATTTTATTGGTATTATTGATTTGAATTTTTAGACTTATGCTGTATTTATACAAAATCACACATATTTTGGTCGACCATCTTGTTTACGTCGTAGGAGGTAGGACTTATGGGAAAGTTCTGAATGTTGATTATACCGATGGCTTAGGAAATTTCGCTTTCTATAAAACAAAATGGCTTCCGGAAGTGATGAACCGACAATTATTTATTTATTTCGCATAGCTAATTGATGAATTTTTGGTTTATCTAATCTAATGAAACTAATTATCACTCTCATTTCACTTGTTTAAAATCAGAAATAGAAATGTTTTCAAGTGATTGCACAAATGTTGGAAGCCGGAACTTATGTTTATTTCCGTTTTAGTTATAGGTACATCATTCATTACACTCTACGCTTTGATTTGTCATTTCATTCTTATGGTGCAAAAATGCGCGTAAATGATAAATATTATACTCCGTAAAAAAAACATTAACGATACATTCCGTATATATGCTTTCGATGTGTACCCACCATTGCTTAGAAATATATATTTTTTTTGGGTACTTTCGACTGTTGTCAAATAAGTTTTGCTTTAAATTTATTGAAGATAACTCCTAGATGAAGCAGATAAATGATTTATAGCTTATTTTAATATGGAATTAATTTGCTTTAAAAGGGCTTTCAAGCCTAAATTTGAATGACATAAATTCAATTTCATTAGGGTAAAACTATACAAACCGCTCCACTTGACAAGATGCCCCATAAGTCTGGCACGTACGTCGTACATCATTGTGGTTATATGACTCACACTTAGCTTGTTTGAACCAGTTTCATTCACTGGTGAATTGCGTTAGTATAGGCGGTTGTGTTTTTTTTTTTTTGTCACTTTACGAAATTTTTGGTGAAAACAATTTTTGGCGCCCAAAAATATTGCCGTAGGTAAGGTACAATAAGAATTGTATTTCTTCAGAAACAAAAAACGTTGCACCAAAGTTCTTTATATACTTCCAAAGTGAGTTAAATTATTATGTAGTTTCAGTACCAGTGTTGCTTATCTCTTAGAAAGGGATGGGATATCCATAATTTTAGTGGGGCGTTTTGCACTGAGAAGTATACAAAATGCCCTAGTCGAGTAAGTCTAAAACGCCTTACCCAATATTTTGATAAGCATGCTTGTTAGAGCTTCTTTCGGAACTTATTTTTAAAATAAATGCCGTGGAATTACAAAAGGACTACACTGCGGGTATGGTGGTCTGAAAAACACAACTAAAGACGAAATTTCAGTGTACATTGCGTCAGGACTGGCTACATGAATTTTGCCGAAAAGAGAAAAGACCCAACACCCTATTTACAAAACGCCCAACCTGAACTATTTTTATTTTAAATAAAAGAAATAAAAAATAAACAAATTTCTAATAGTTTCAAATGCCAAAGTCAAGAAAAGATAGTATATTAATTGTAGATATGCAATAAGTGATTTGTGATTTTCTTTTATTTTTTGTCTTTTATTGATGATTTCTAGAAAATGAAAATAAATAAAAAAATACAGTCGTGTCTGTAAAAATGTTACACCAATCGGCGCAATCAATATCGTTCTGTCAAATAAATGTTTCACATAAATGGGACCGACAAAAACACAAGAAAAATTGTTGCACAGAATGACCATCGAATGAAATCGGAAAAAAAATGTATGAATTCTAGCTAATGCCAAGATTCGTCTTTACTGGAGTCGAATGCCTAAGTTCCCACTCTACTTCATGTCATACATATATGGGAGCAGTAATGAGGCAATTTTTAAATAATATCTTCCCCTAAAAAAAAATGGTTCTTAGAAAGGAGAGTTATTACATTCTTTACCAAAGTCCACTTTTGCTTCTAGTTTAGAAATAATTTTATTGTTTCATTTCTTTTTAACTTTCTCCATTACGTAGTAAGAGAAAGATATTGTTTTCGTGCAAAATTTCGAACTCGAGATGTAGATCAATTCTGACATTACGATAGTAGAGGAACTTAAAAAAGTGGGTCGTAAAATTCTGTCTGTCTGTCCGTCCTTCCACAGGCCTACAACCTAAACGGCTGCCCGGATTTCGTTCAAACTTCGGGATTTAGAACTTACAGTTCGGGTGCGTTTTTTTTTTTGCAAGGTAACCTCCATATTAATGGTACTTCCCATATAAAATTTTCGTGCAGTTTGATTTGATTAACGATTTCAACCAAAATTGATATTTAAGTTTAAGTAGGTTAGGTTACCATGACTGCATACCCAGTTTTTGGCTAAAAGATCAAATAACGGTACTTTTGATATTTCAACATACATATCTCGAAAACGGTCTATGCGATTGTAACAAAAATTAATTTCTAACGTAAGGGGGTCATTTATAACTTAATATCAAGCTCAGTTTTACTCTATGTTATCGTACAACGGATTTTTGAAAATAGTTATTCAAAAATTTAGTTTTGTTTAGTTTACCTGAAAATGACAATAACGGTTTTGACCAAAATGCAAACTTATAGTCGAATTTATGTTTTCAAAATTATTGTGTCCTTAATTATAAATTCAAAGCACCGAAAATGCTAATTTTAAAAAACTGTTGATATCTCAAAAAGCATATCTTCGGTTTTTTTGTTTTTAATTTCGAGTAAGAGCTGAATTTTTGGCAAAAGTCCTATTTGTTTTATTGCTAAGGTTAAGGGCCTTAAAGCAACTTTAATATTTACTTAATTTTATTGAAATGTTTAAATAAAATCTTATCTAATCTAATCTAAAATCTATTTACTTGAAATTTCTTGTAGATCACAGTAGAAAAACTATATGTACATTGAAAGTACTGCCATCGTAAATTCGTAAAATTTAACGGAGACATTCTGTGACTTCGTGACCCGGACCCCAAAAACGATTTCAGTTCTGCGATTTAACAAAATCAGCTAAACAAAAATATTTTATACCTACTCTTTTTTGAGGGAATTACAAATGAGGTCATAAATCTATCATTCAAAGTGAAGTAGTGTGCTCTGTCATAAGCAGGGTCTATGGTTTTCGTATGTAAGGGGTCACTTTTATAGATCGAAATTCATCTCTGGCATTTATTCTTCCAAGCAAAAAGAACTGGTTATCTCGGCTCGACTTCTTATACCATTCATTTGATTAAAGAGTCAGACCGCAACCATTTATAAGAACCGCCAGCAGATATGTCTAAAACCCTAGATACGTTCACAATTAATACTCACATCAAACTTTAATAGCCTGCAAAGTTTCTAAACTGATGCAAATTCAACATTTTCCCCCTTTAGACCGGAGCTATTGCACATTAAAGCGTTATGTGAACAAACCTTAATGAAAATCAAATCCTTAAAGCTATACCAACTCTAAAACAAACTCTAAAATTCAATCACATGCTCAGGTGTATATGCACAATGCAATTACATTACCCAAGATAACCAGCACTTGCATATGAATGTTGTTGTCCAAGGTGCGAAACGCAACAAAAATCCTTTAGAAATAATCTCCAACAACAAAAACTGGAGAAACACACAATTATATAGCTCCAGGACCAGTTTCCCCCAGTAGCTGAAACACACGTTCTTCTTCACCACCACATCCACACCATATGCACAGACTTTACAGCACAATAACAACAGATTGTGTTTTGTGTGGTATTATTTGTTGTTTTTTCGTTTTTTACACTCTTTAATGAACATTTGCGCGCAGAATCGTAAATTCGATTTACTTTTCTTTCGACACTGTAAAAGGACTTGCTTTGAACTACTTCTTTTGTTGTTTTTACAACTTTTGTTGTTTTCTTTTCTATTATTGTTAGCTTAATGGGGAAAATCACGCTTTAAAACTGCACCGATTCACAATAATTTGACATTCAGGACGAATATTAGTATAGAAACCCCGCGACAAGCACTGTAATTGACTGGATCTCGAGATTTCATTTCAACTCACAGTCGCGGTGCAAGGATAATGACAGTTCTCGGAAGGGAAAAGCTGCAAGTGAAGAGCTTCGATTGCAAGTGTTTTTCCGTTTAGGGTTTTCACGAGACTATTCAGCGCGTGGACACCTGCCCCAACAAGTGACAGAGCGACGACTGAAACTGAGTGAGAATTTCACAGGTTCTCATCACAGCCAAAAATTTTCACTTCTTCACTACCACATAGGAGATAGGACATAGGTTTGTGATTTAACTGGCAGTTTGTTCTCCTGAATCGGTAGATGGGAGATGGAAGGCCACATGGTTCTACCAGGCAAAGGCATCCTACCTCAATGTTCAAATGCCACCTGTAGACATCCGGTTGGTTGGATTGGTGTGTGTTTTGTTGCGAGGTATTTAGAGCGCAAATCTGTGAGCGAAATTCCCGAGCAATCAACAGAGAGCAATGAGAAGGAGAACAGAAACAGATTACCACCAACTGATTCACTGTCCATGCGATATGCAACATGTAACTGCAGAGCTTTCAGGTGCACATTTCAAATGATGTCGGTTGTTTCAATCGGTCCACTAAGAAGGAAGTCGTGTCCCCAATTCCCTTTTGGGACAAGGACATGTTGTCTTGAAGAAGTTCTTGAAGTAGTTAAAATGAAATAAATGCTTTCGAGTTTGTTTGGATTGGTACTCGTATTTGTCTGACAAATGATGTGTGGATTCTTCAGCTTAATTTGACAGGCAATTAATAACAGTTTCTAGCACAATTTTCAAATATGTTACCATTTTTTTCCTCCTTAACGACCTCACGTTCCCCTTCAAAGACAAAATCAATTGATGGTGATCGTAAAACTGGAGGAAAATAAAATAAGAAAAAAAACTTCGTGATAAGCTTGTCCACAACTTCAATTACTTATGGCAAAGATCAATGTCAAGTGGTTAGACAATTCACGTTAAGTTGCCGATTCATCAGAGAGCGGAGTGTGCTATAAATAAACTCTAAATATGATTGCAATAATTTTTGACAAAAAGTTGCTGATTATGTTGACGCTGTCCAAAGTAGTGCTCGCAGTCAACTTTACATGTGACAGAACACGTATACCTTACTCATGTCCGCCACCTGGTAAATTTAGCCATCTATCTTCACTGATAAGTAATAAATTTGACAAATAATATCCAACGCAACGCTAATAGAAGCTCTAATCAGTGATTTTAGTGTCGTTTGTTAGTATATACTGAAATTCTTTCTTACATAAACATTTTCTGAGTCGGACTGCTTCGCATTTGAGTGGCTCTTTTATACTTTGTAGGTGATACTAGTATTATGTGAGGCAAGTACAAAATTTTCTGATTTTAAATGACGTCAGGTTTTTTAAATAATTATACGAAATTTGCAAAATACAAAAAAAACATCTAATATCTAAAAGTGTTTCATTGAAATGATAAATGAATGAATGAATTCCGAGGGAATATATGCTTCCCCCGAATTTGTGTGTTCCCAGGAATCAAATCCGCCTATCGCCAATCTCCCTCGAATTCCATTTTCATCGGAAACCGAAATGTCTCCTCGAAAAGAAAAACTGCTAATTTCGAAAATGTTCTGTCAATTACATTTGGTCAGAATCAAAGATTAAAATTTTATTTCGGCGACACTAATATTTAAAAAATAATGTTTAGAATTGCATTAAGATTTGTGGCTGAGGAATTGGATGTGATGGAATATAAGCGACAACGTTCACGTTAGAAGTGGCTTAAGAGATTGTTCAAATCCGATGGATTGGAACTACCACTATCGCTGTATGTAAACATGGAATCTCTTAATTTTGTAAGAAAATAATTAAAATGTCTCTGCTTTTAGATTCCAAAAATATATTACAGGGTTAACAAACCTGCATTCAAGTACATACATGACGTATTTGAAAATTTCCCCGACTTCTCATTCACGATAAGTATTTTATTTCCAAGGAATTATTTTTGTTCATTCGAACATAATTCACGATACGAGTATTGGCAAGTAGGAACAAATTCTTTCGATAGTGAAATCTGTATTTACTAAAGATAAAAGTCGGATTAGGGTTACGGCAAGTCTAACATACTTACTACACCAAAATCCGAATTGAATTGATTGAAAAAAATATATTTTTTTGATGTAACTGTGACTGCGCTTATTGAAATTCCCATCAGTGTTAGTACAGTGGGAATTTTTCGTTTTCATTAGAATTTCACTTCCTAAAAATCAGGATGTTTGGAAAAGAAAAACGAATAGTTCCGTCTTATCAACAATGATAGGGGACTTTGCTCATAATCGTTTATAAAATATATTACCTATTCGGTGCTGAATATAAGCAAACCTCTTTTGTTATGAAAAAGGTATCTACAATACGAAACTACCGATTTTAATACGAAGTTTAAAGAAACTTGTTCTTTTTTTACTACGACTTTTCTACTGTTTTATTTAGCTGCAAAATGTCATTCTGACTACACAAAGTCAGTTCCGCAGAAAACGCTTATTATTAAGAGCCTTAAAAAATGCTACAACATTTTTGTTTGTAGAATTGTTTTTTCTTTTTATTTTTCCTATGAATATAAATCTCGTACTGTTGTTGTAAGCCGTTGGGATAATCACTTTTTGCCGATGTACCGCTCAACGAAAATATGTTCAATTTGGTTTGGTCTAGTAAAGCTGGTTTATCAGCACAATCATATTCCAAGATCGCTCAAGAGAACACCGGCCACCCGTGCTCGAACGCAAACTCTATTTCAAATGTGTGTTACGTTATCTATAGCAACTGAATGTTTATCCAGTTTCCAATCCTCGATCTTTTACTTTGAAACAAAATTGCAAATGACTTAATAGATAAAAAAATACATAACAAGATTAGGAAATGAAAAAAAAAAATGGCAAGCCTTAATCATACTTAGATAATCAACAAATTTTGTCAAAACAAAACTCTAACTAGATAAATAACACAAAAAAGGTAAAGAACTTATTTTTTTGTTGGATCTCAACTGGAATCGAAAATGAATTATCGTTTTGAGTACCCTCCTGTACGTGAGCCGAATTAATGACGTTGGCCAGGGTCATTCCCCAGTCCCCACACCCTTAGTCGTGTGCAGATAAGGGAATGATTTTGGGTGGAAGCTTAAATAAAAATAAAACAATTAAATTTTAATAGGAAAAAAAAATCTGAAAACCCATCAGCGTGACTGTTGTGCGAGTAAAGTTGCAATTTGGCACTTTTTTCAAATGCTTGTCACATGGAACGTGTACAATTTCTAAATTTTTCCGAAAATCTTCAGAAATGTCCATGTTTTCCTCATTGGTCCTGCTTTCCACTGATGAGATACTGAAGTGTTTGTCATCTAACTGAAGGTGGGCATATTTTCTATTTCTTTTAAACAGACATCTTACTTGTGAATTTATTCGAAATCATAATTTACAAAGTATGCATTTTAAAAATATTGCAGTTTTGTGAAGCCCTAATGTCATGTTTAGCGAAATTAATTGTCAATTTTGAATACCTTCTCGTACTTCAATAAGTGACAAGTTCGCTGTTCGATAAAATGTGCGAAAGGTGCTTTCGATGAAATGCCGAACGCCGGCTTATGTCAGTCATTGGAGCAGCAGAGACACAGTAATAGAAACCGACTCAGGTTTTGTAGTTGTATTCACAGGTTATATTTCAAAAAGAACAGCAGGCCGAATTATTAAAAAATTTCGATTTTTTAGGAATACCGCAGAAAAATGGCAATTACTTTTTTAGAAATGTCCTGATTCAAAAAAAAGTGTTTTCTATTCTTCACTTCAGCACTCACGAAAAGAGATTCTTTTCGGCCTTAAATGTGATTTGTGAAGCGGTGAGAAGAGAGGAAGAGTGTTTCATTTAAATTATGTAGTTCAAAACAAGCTCCTTATATAAATGAACCTAGATTTAGTTTGCTTTGATTCATGCAATTATTTCCAAACAACAAAACATATTTATATATGGAAAAAAGTAAAAAAAAAATTATTTTTAAAAATTTAATAAAATGTTACTCTTTTCTGTTAAACTGAACTCTTTATTTATATATTTTTAAATTAAATATAGGTACTATACGATACTCCATTCCTTTAAAAAAAAGTTCTCAACCCTAACTCAGGTTACATTTAAGCGGTTTTTCCCTCTTCTTCTGTCACTTTTTATGCCCCTCTCGGGAAAAATTGCTGACTATGATGTCAATGTCGAAGGTAAGCCCTTCGTAAACTTTAGTTTTTGTTCTCCCAAAATTCAGCTGTTTTCTATTAAGTTGGAAACAGAAGTATGCAGATTTTTGTTGATTGTATGCAGGTTGAGTGTCATAATATGAATTGTATGTAGCTGTCTAATCTCTTAATCTTTTTGTCATCAATCGAAGATTTTTAGCCATATCTGGTAATATTTATATAGAGTTTGCGAAATTAGATTCTGGCCTTTTTTTTCAGGGTAGAAATTGCGAACTACTTAAAGCATATCTAATAGACAATAGAGTATTTCACTTGAAGGCAAAACGTCAAAAATCTTTTGAAAACATGCGTTTGTTTTGCACGGAATAATTACAACGGAAATATCTCAAAAATTTTAAACGAATATTTGTGCAAAAATCCATATTTTGGATAAGTAAGGTAAGGGTCATTTTTATTAAGGTATAAAAATTATTCACCCTTCGCCTGTCGAAATAAAAACGAGAGATGCGACCCTGAACAAGAAATTCCATATTAGTTTTTTTTAGTTAGTTGTTTAGAGTTTAAACTATTTTTTTATTTCATAAAATGTATAAACTCAATCAGAAACATATAATATTTGAGTCTTTAGCGGTTTGGCCGAATGCCGTCGACCAGACTGACATTTTAAATATTTGTAACAAAATTTATACCTATATATATAATTCCATATGCTGGTCTATTTCGTCTGCCCTTAGGTCTACTAAAGCCGGCATATTATGTTGGAATTTTGTTGAAACAAAAAAGGTGGAACCCGGTCGGATTGAAGTATTAAAGCATTTTATCATTGGCAAGCTGATTTTGTTCAGATCCACGGACTTGAATCTAGATTTCGAACTATGTATACACGAACTCCCACAGTATCTACTCTAAGCAACAAATCACACAGTCAAAGATCAAAAATTGATCCACCACAACAACAATTTCATCATACTCAGTGCTAATCAATGAATGAAAAAAAAAACAAAAAAGTACACAACTCACATCAGATAGTGTCAAAAAAAATCACACACAAATATTAATATTCACAAATAACTTGTTTATATGTCAGAAACTAAACTATAGTTTCCCAAATAAACGAAACGTCTTCGTTCGCGCTTAAGTACAAACTACTAATCTCAAATGCGTTGCTGGGAATATTTAAAGAAAATGTTTACAATCTCGGAATCGAATTCAAATAATCCGCTCAATCGACGAAACCCACCGGAATCACTCTCACACACTGACCAGTTTCTAATGCGAGTAGTTCTCTTTTTATCTGGGAACTGGGAATGGGAAGAACTATACGAGTACACGATACACCGTGCCCCAACACCAAGTAGTTAATTCTATCGCATAGTTTGTATAATGCTTTTCGAGGAGGCGCCCGATCGCGTGAAGAGGCATATATCTTAATTCCGAACAATTTGTCTAGTTTATTGCGACAATAAAAACAGAAATGCAAACTACAAAGAAAGACAACACACCGACATCATACACCACAACCCTCCCATTTAGCGGATGGGCACTTGCTAAACATTCCATTGATACTATCTAGCAAGGAATATCACACCAACACCAGGTTAGCAGCTAGCATGCTCGCTAGTCGGACCCCGAAAACACCGGCCTGCCCAAGAGCGAAAGAGAGCTCAATTTAATCGAATCATCTTCATTATCAGTCATCGCAAGTTTACTTGTTTATCAATTTCGGTTCGAAATTTAGTTTATTAAATTATTACTACCGGTGGATGGTGCACATTTGAAAGTTTTTCGTTGGCAAATGTGCTCGGTTGGGGGTTAATTACTTATTTATTTTGTCTCACAATTATTTATCAGTTTTTTTTTCTTGTTTATCCCTCAGACCAACTGGTTTGGAGGTAATAAATTATTTTTTTGGCTATTTTGCTATTTAAATATTTTTCTCATCATTACAAAATTAAAATCAAATTTATTTAGCGGAGCGTGCTAATTAACTTCTGAGATTAGGTTGACCTTCCTCTCTGCGTTTGTATGGGAGTTGGAGGTATGATGTGATTGCCCAGTAGAGTTGTGTACTACATTTATGTACATATTTAATTTTTTTTTTGGAAATACAGTGTGAAAGATCGCTTCTGTAGATAAGTGAGTGGAGGTAGAGTGATAAACAAACAAATGTAGATGCTTTCGGTCTAAGCGCTAATTAATGATGAGGCCGGGCCCCTCTGCAAAGCGAAATATACGGATAATAAAGTTTTTTATATGGAATCGTAAAGACAGATGCTTGGACCAGGCCGTCGGCCTGGGGGTTTGGGGAGATTGCTCTCGGGCCCGGCTTTTATAATGGGAAGCACTTTTAACGAGGAAACTACATTTCGATGTATTTGTAAGTAGTTTTGCTGCACAGAAAAATTGAAAGAAATTTTGTGGAGTCCAAAAAAGCGCCAATAACAGTTTTATAATTATTTTTTAAAGAAAATGTCTTATGCTTTAATTATAAAATAAAAATAAATTGACACTTCGCCTTTTAGGCGGGTTTAATTTAGTATTCCCCATACAAAACGATTATCAGTTAATTGAAAACATGATGGTGACATTCAGTTCGTCACTATAGTAACATACCTATTCAAATATAAATCACCTAAGATTAGAACCTGTTTTCGAAGCCCGCAATTTTTCCGTCCCGGGCCCGAGTTTATTCTCGACGGCCCTGGTTTTGACACTACTTTTCATTTTAAGGTGCCCGGAAGGCAAAATACTTGTCAATTAGCTTGGAACACATCCACTCTTGGTGGAGTAACCTACGTTGCTTATGCTTCGCGCGGTTTCTTATAATTAAAATTTAATTCTGAAGCTCGTGTTTTGAGTCAGCTCGGGTAGAATGAGGCATGAGAGAGGAGTTAAAAAATGACAGACTCAGAGTAGAGCTATTTAGGTAGTAGTGGCGGTTCAGCTTAGAACCCAAGTAGCACTGTGATGTGCCTTTTTGTTTCCACGACTCGTGTCACCTAGTTTGTGGTGTTTGTTTAGGGTGTGAAGCATTCGGTGCCTATATCCAACCTGTGGAGTTGAGGAAACGGATTATGTCTGATATCCCTTTGCCCGAAATGTCGCTAAGGTTGTCGCAAAATGGTTGGTAGAGAGTAGAGCTAACTATTTTTAACTAAATATTTGCTTAGCTCTTCATATGGTTTTATTATAGGCTTATCAGTTATCACACTGAGCCAAAAACCGTATTTTCGTCGAAAATTCGTCGATGTTTTCGACGAACTAGTTTTCGTTTGACGTATCGATCAGCTGTGAGACACTAGTCGTTATACTTCGGTGCAAACTCTTTTAGTTACACATTTCGATCGCAGTATTTAAGAAATAGAATTATTTTAGTGCATTTCAAAATAATATAAGCCCATCAATTAGCTGTGGAAAATGATTTTAAGTCGTAAGTTGTGACATTTGTTCGGTCAACCATTTTGCTGAATTTGCTGAATATATCAAAAGGTGTGTTTGTTCCAACAACCCAACGATTTGAAGTCGTTTTCGTGCAAATGACTCGTTTTGAAAAGTGAAAAATTTCTGAGAATTAGCTCCTTAAATTTAAAGTGGAAACGCCAAATAGTTGTTACTTGCTACAGAATCAAAAAAAAATGCGAGAGGTACTAAAGGACACATTAAAATTTTAACAGATTTTGAAAATATGAGTAGGCCTCATGCCACAAATGTCTCTCCTCCCAAGAATAGGGTTTCATTCCGATGGGGCAGAAGCGATATAAATATTGACTGTATGCATTGGCTAAAATAAGTCCCAGCTAACAACGTCATACGTCAAATTTTTTTTATTTCCTTCAAAAGCGATAGCTATAATTATCTCTTAATTGATCAACAGCCATTGACATTCGACAAGTTTTTAGATTATAGCTATAAATACAACAAACATCCACTATATTTTCTAATACAAATTGTGACCAAGTGATCAGAAAGATGAAAATGGCTTATGCTGTTAAACAATAAATCCGTTTTATATACTATAAAAATTGTTTAATTAAAATTAAAACAAAAGAAAAAAGAAAAAAAGTGTAATCGAAACTCGTCAAGAAAATTGTAAAAAAAATTTAAATAGATACATATAAAATATTAGGTTCGTTCGTGTACTTTCAGCATAGGAAAATGTCAAATCTCACCCGGAGAAGTATCTGACCGATTTTCTTACAAAAAGTTTAAGAAATGTCATTTTGACATTTGACAAAGTTCTCTTTAAATGCAGCATCGTCAAAATAAGTTAGAGTTTAATTTTTCATAAGCTAAATACCTAATAAACTTACCAGTTTGAATGCGCTGATATGTTCAAGGTGAACATTCAATTACAACTTCTTCGGCGCAGGGTCATAAGTCCACAGGCCAAAAGTCCACAATGGACTTTTGACCCACTTAGGTGGGTTATTAGTCCACAAATCAATTGTGGACTTATAACCCACCCAGGTGAGCCAAAAGTTCACACAAAATTCTTGTGAATTTTTGACTCACTGATTGTGGTCTTATGTCTCACGGATGAAGAAGGTGAAGAAGAGGACAACGAGCTTGAAAGCGAAGCAAAAATTCTAGTAATGACCTCATTTGCGGTGTTTGCCTTCAAAAACCACAAGACACACTTCTTCAGCTTTCAAACTATGAATTCTGTATGGGTTTACTGATGGATTACGGGGTGGGTGCCCGTAATTGTGGACTTATAACCCACATAGATGGGTCAAAAGTCCATTGTGGACTTTTGGCCTGTGGACTTATGACCCTGCGCCACTTCTTCCTCCGACAACGTTGCAGACGAAAATAAATAGAGTTTTACTTGTCAAACAGTTGCGCTTTCACTTAGTTGACAGTTTTTATTTTTCAGTAAGTCGAAATTCGACGAGTAGAAAACTACTTTAATTTATTGCAGTTTTCTCAGCACCTGATCGCATTCGCACAGTTTCTTAGCAAATTTTGAACGAACCTATTATTTATGTACTAGACGCCTAGTGGTCAATGGAAAATGGAACGCTGTCATTGTTCAATGCGATTGATTTGCTTAACAAACAAACCAATATACTTTAACTGTCATCGGCGTCGTTTTCTACACCTTCGCTTGGAGGAGTATTTGACATATCTACTTAATTGTTTTTAGTTTCGTCGGATCGTTAAATTCCATACAATGAAACTAAAGGAATTTTTCTAATATTAACAATCCCTGTTTAGTTTACTTTGCTCTTTTATTTACCAACTAGACTACTTATTTGAGTCCCTCTCTTCTTCCCTCAATAACAACAAAGAAATTACTTTTTCTTAAAATGGAATGTGCTGCACCGTTGTACCCAATTATTCTATTTATTGAATAAACGTAAGAAGGCAAAACAGTTTTGTGTTTATGCAATTAATAATTTTGCTCACGTAACACGCAATGGAAACCGAAATGCGCACCATTAGAAGTAAGGAAGTTTGCATTTTTAGCAGCTGCCACACCAAAACCAC
This sequence comes from Cheilosia vernalis, assembly GCA_949126925.1. NCBI lineage: Eukaryota > Metazoa > Arthropoda > Insecta > Diptera > Syrphidae > Cheilosia > Cheilosia vernalis. The sequence continues at coordinate 13,721,083 of OX421358.1, forward strand.
AAAAGCTAGAAGTGGTGTAGAGAGGTGCGTACTGCGTACCTACCACTCGAATAGTGGTATCTAAATTTGGATGACCATTGTTTGCTTTAAATATATGTATATCCGATCCATAGACATTTTGCAAATTTTGTTTGCATAACAAAAGTAAGAAATGGTCGCACTATTGGCAGCTGCCGCACCCTTACATTAAAATATTTTTTTGCTTGCCCTTGAATTCAATGACAGTTCAATGACAGTTCAACGAAAGAAGACATTCATTTAAATTGATTGCAATAGAATTTTTTTAGTCCCTTCGACAGGTAGTCGCAATTGCAAAATTGCTGACAGCACGAACAAAATTCACTATGGTCCGATCTAATCAATACATTAACAAAATGTCATGAGACCTGATAATAGTCTATTTCTGTAAAAGTAGAACAATCCATATCTACAGATAACCTACCGAAAAGGAAACACATCATAATTTGCAAAATAGCATTGGCATTATTTAGCTAATCTTTTAAACTATCTAAAGGCACAGTTAAGGCGATTAGAAAAGTCATTTTTGAAACAATTAACATAAAGTGTTTAGCAAAGTTATACCATAAATAAATTACACATCATTTATTATATTTTGTAGTTGGTACCTACTGAGAATATTTACGCCAGAAAATAAATTAGTTGTAAGTTGTGTTCTTTTACTTTTTTTTTTTTTTTTTGACAAAACTGGAATATGTATTCTGGTCCGTAAAGCATTACAGAGCTGTCAAAAAAAATTAACTTTCAAGCTTCAAGCTGCGATGTACTGGCATCAAAGAATATACAAATATTACTAATAACTATAAAGTATAAACGACCCTGAGATTGAAATATGAAACAACTATTATAAAGCTTGACGTATCAAGGATGTAGTGAAACTAAAAATAGGGGGCACAATATAAATTCTTGTTACCTTAAGTCCACTAGATTGGTCTGGACTAGATGTAACCTGAGCCCAAAAACAATTTGGGTCGGGAACGTTGCCTTTCCCACGTCACCTACATAGGCGAGCTGTCAACTTAGTACTCAGTCACGAACTTCTTGATTGTCCTTTACGCACCCATAAACGTCAACAGAAACAGCTTTTTATATGGACAATCCAAGATAATCAAAACTGAGATACGTCAATTCAAACAGCTGTCAGACTTACTAAACTAGATACTTGAACGTCCCCAGTGCGGATATATTTCAATTTCAATCAGCTGTCAGACTTACTAAACTTGAAATCAAAACTTCTCCATTCCCCAATGGCTTAGCACATTAAAACAGCAATGCCAACATCGACGTTCAACCAAAAATCTAAATTCCAAGTTGCTGTTCAAGTGCTACCAGCCTATTTGTGCCTTTTTAATGTTCCCTTAACTGTCAGTTGCTTAATTCTACATAATTCTTGACGTGTACTGGACAAAGCTAATGAACTAACGACCCTTTTGAGCACTTTATTGAACTTCCAAAGTTCATAAATTATTTCGGGAAATTGTTCGTCTTTTTGTCTTTTTTGTAAGAAAAAAAAATATTGAGTCTGGTAACTCTGTGTTGCATTAAACTGACATTATGCATATTGGCGCATATTCATAGATCTTTGATAAGCTATTACTGTGTTATAACTAGACTTAACCGGAGTTTATGTACATAATTCATAGACAATTTAAACCCATGTCTAAACAAAAAACTCGAGTCTAACATAAAACATGACAGAACGTATGTTTAAGTTGTTTTTAACCCCATTAAACGTCAAAACCAAGTGAACGAAGAGAAAATTTAAGAAATTCACAAATAATGATGTGATACCATTTGGCTTACACTTTTCCGGCTGATTTATACATCCGATGCCACTGGTCTTTTAGCTTCGGGATTCTGTTGTATCCAGCAGCTTTCATATTTATTTCAATATCTATCTCTGCGCCTTTTTTTTTAAACCATTTTGATATCATTTCTCTTATCGTCCAAAACACTTAAATGCTTTCGGACCAACTCAAACCACGCAAAACTTTTTTTTTTCCAAATAACAAAATCCTTTTGACTTTTTGCTGTCAGAAAGTATTTATGTAATAGATTTGTAGTAGAATTCACGTTAGGCTCGGATCTAATTAAACAGAGCTGTCAAATTCTTTACGAATAACAGTTAGAATATGCCCCATTGTTTTACCTTCCATCGAATTTGTGACAATGATTTTGATATTTTAAAGTTGCTGTTGATTTTTCTCTGTCTATCTGTTTTTAGCTGAAGAAAATTTGGTTTTCAATGCTAACTATAGCGCCATCTGTAAACGCAAAGAGCCACTTTAAATGAATGAATGTCAAATACCAACAACAATTAGCGAAAATTACATTTCACTTAGAAGAAATAGTCGACAAATGTTCAAGTTCAGTAAAATAGTTTGAATTGCTGGTGAATGCTGACACTTAGACGGGAGGCTAAAGATTACATTTATCGACTTCCCCAGAACTCTTAAACGATTCTATCTGTTTCAGTCCTATTTTCAGTATAAAATTTGAAGATTTCGATTTGGTGAAAGAAGTTGATTAGAAATGTAAATCAATGCAAAGTGACAGATGCTGTTTGGCTCTCGAAATTCGCATCAGTAGCGTAAGCACAATTTGTTGTCATGAAATGTTTGGCAATGGAGTCAACATGAACAAAATTTGCGTCGCTATCTGAGCTGTTAGCTATAGAAGTTTTCATATGCCACAGATTCGCATAATAGAATTTCGAACGTGCACATTACCTACTGTCTTATGTCGGAAAATATTGAATTTAATCCAAGAATAGAGTGCACGACTGGGTCGCACATAACTTACTCACTCTTCCAAATTCAAAATAGAGAAACATAAACAGGAACGTTTTGGAAAGTTTTTTATTTACGAATTAGTTTGAGGTCTCGTTCCCTAGCTAAATTGAGTTAACTTTTCTCACCCAAGTGTCAATTAATCTCTCGAAAACAAAAGCTTTTCCATTCGGACTTGTTTTATACACTTATGTAAATCTCTGTCGTCTTTATTTTCTTAGATTTAAAAATAAACACAATTAACCTTTAGCTATACGGATAGGTTCCTCTTAAAAATTTGTCTCAATTCACGTTATTCTCTGAATTGCAGTTCTCGGCGATGTACTCATTTCGGTTGACTCAGATCCAGCAGAGTCGTCTGCGGAATGTTCAAACAAACTGGGACTACTCACACAGAACTCCAAGTCGAGCGGATCGATCATCTCCTCGAGACTACTATTCCTTTCGTCCACTCGATAGTCCTTTAGCTGGCGCGGCAGACTGTTGCGGCACAGCAGTTGGGAGCTTGTTGCCGCCTCCAGGAGTTGTTCCTGCACCTGCTGGCCCCACAGTGCTATTGCTCGGTCGCGATTGAGGGCGGCTATCCGTTGTCGTTCGACTGCCAGTGACCGGGGTGACGCCGCCTGCAATGGTGCTCGTCGGTAATGGCGGACTGGATTTTGGTAACTCTGATGAAGGCTGCTCGATTTCAACTGACTTTTGGACGTAAGCTGCTGGAAGTGTTGACTCGTACTGGCTCTGGTAGGGCTGGTCATACTCCTGGGCGGCTCCGTAGTCTGCATACTGATTGGTGTCGTACGGCTGTTGACTTCCGTCGTATTGATCGAGAGCGGCTCCCTCATATGCCTGGGATCCATCGTACTGGGTATCGTAGGTTGGATCGTAGCCGGTTCCGGTGTAAGGCTGCTGATCGTATCCCTCGTAAGCGGAGTAGTCTGTTGTGTAGTCAGTGGCGGGGTTGGACGGTTCAGTGGCATAGGGCTGACTGGTTTGGTCGCCGATTTGGTAGTCGTCTTTGTCGTACTGCTTGGGGTCTGTGGCAAGAGGTTTTGTAGATTGATCGTCGATCGATGATTTGACGGTGTAATCGTCTCCGCCATTGCGGTGTTTCTCTCCCTCACCGAGACTGTCCTTTCGGTTCTCGTCGTCGCCGTAGTCATAGCTACCAAGGTTTGACTCGTAGCTGGATATTGGTCGGGGCTCGATGAAGGACTTCTTTGACTCGCTGTTGATGAGGTCTTCGGTGGCGGATTTTCCGAGACTAAGGGAACTCTCATAGCTGTAGGGTAGGGGCTTCTTTGTGATTGGGGATGAAATGAGTCCGGTGTCCAAGGGGGCTCGGCTCTCGGTGCTATATGAAGGTTTGTACTCGTGTGATGCTGCAAGGGAGAGAAGTTTTTAGAATATTTTGCGACAGGCGAGTTATGAGTGCAGTGGTGTGAAGTGTGAAGTGTGAAGAAGGCTTAGAGCAGTAAAAGTGTGAAAAAGGCAATACCATAGGGAAGGGGTCTGTCTCTTTAGCAGAGATGGTGTCTTCTTTTCTATTGTGCTTCCCTGCATTGTATAAGTGTCTTGTGTGAGCTTTCCCATTCACCAAAATGATCTCCCACTGATCTGACATTGATCTTGGACAGATTTGGTATGTTTTTCATACAAAATTAATTGCTTTACTTCCAATGATTTTCCTTTTTGTTACAAAAATGGCAGATCTAGTACTTTATGACAGGTGGATGTCACTTTAGATGCGGAAAGTATTTTTATTGAACAACCTGGCAGCTGGCACTGATCCGTGGACGGAATTACACTATTTACTGACAAGAGATGTCGACGCTCATTACAGTAATTCAATGACAGTTGACATCTCATCTGATACTGCTTATGTCAAGGTAGGTTTTACAAGTTAAGTTCACCTTGAACGGTATAGCTTTCTTCATACAGATCAATGTCAGATAACGTAGGTGTGCATTGAGCCCCAGGTGCGATGGTGATCCACCCTCTTTCCCAAACACATACCTGTAGTTGCGGGTGGTATACTGTTGTAACTAGTCGGTGTGCTGTCAATTTTACCAATACGATCATTGTTTATCACTCTGCTCGTCAGATACTCTACATTCGATTGTAGAGCGGATATCTCCGTTCTGACAGCATAAATTAGACAGAAAGTAACAGAAACAAAAAAAAAAAAAAAAAAAAAAAAAACACAGAAGAAGAGAAAGAGAAGAGAAACAGAAAAGAGAAACAATTAGTAAAGTCAGGCAATCTATACACTACCTGTTCGTTTAGCGATTTTCTAGACTGCTCCCCTCGACAAGATTCTACATCGCTAACATCACTCGGCCGTCTGACGCTTCTCAGATTCAGCTCCTTGTAGCTCGCCCAGATTTGCCTGAGTCGCTCCATCAGCATGTCATTGGTGTGACGCAACTGCGCCTTGTCGTCGCTACAACGTCAAGAGTAGTAAAGAAAAACAACAAAAACATACAGTCTCTTGTCGAAAGGAGCTAGCAATTAGGTTATGGAAAGTAAAAATCAAAATTGTAACCACCCAATCAAATCATTCAGTGGCTACAGATCGCCCTCGTCCTCCGTGTCCTTCTTGATTTTTGGTTTATGTCGCGGCACAAGTCGAACACTCACATCGACTTTCACCGGTGGGCGGGTGCTTTTCGCTTTCGTCACCTTTTCCTCAGATACCTTTGCAGCTTCGCTGCCGTTCGCCACTCTCTCCTTTGGAATGGCGCCCAGCGACGGGCCATCGGTTGTCGTTGCCACCTTTGTTGCTGGCATTGGCTTTGACTCTTGTTGTGGTGGTTCTGATGCGAAAAAACGCGAAGCGTAATCACACTCACTGCAGCCATCGTCTAGAACAAAGCGCTGTTGCACCCATGGCAACAGGCCAGTACCGTCGTCGATGCAATTCGCACACGATGGCTCCATGCAGTGAATCTCGTTGTAGAGGTCCGCTCTTGTTGTGGTTGTTGTCTCTACTGTCGCTTGGCATGCGGGTTTTATGCGTTTTCTATTTATGTGCTTTTCTAACAGTGGCGTAGATGAGAATGAATTATGTTTGCTGGTGGTTGTGGTTGTTATGGTGGAGGAGGAGGATGGTAGTGGTGGTGCTGTATGAGACGCAAAGCAGCCACTTTGGCAATTACAATCCATCGTGTTTTCAGCCCGACTCCGAGAAACGTACTCTTTTGCGACTACTTCGGGCGGGCTCAAGAGTCCTTCGTTTAGATTGCGATATTAAGGAGAGGAAAACCAAAAATCAAGGTGTTAATCCATCATCGGAAGCAGACATAAGCTTAAGGGAAGGCGGCGTATTTTGCTTCGTTCTTTTTTTTTTTGCAACACACAACACACACACAATATGGCGTTTGTTTTAAAATGAATCGCTTAGAACATCTATATATAGACAAAACAAATACAGAGGTACAGAAGAAAAATATTTACTTATGCTTTAATGTGGTGTCCTCTAGTTTTTTGGTCAACGTTTTACATTCGGTAGTCAGTTTATCCATGAGTTGCTTCTGGCTTTGTATCATTTCTTCGAGTTCGACAACGGTGTCGGCTAAAATGAATACACACGCACATACATTGTGGGATTAATGATAGTGGTTTGTTGTGTTTTGTATTGTTTAACAAGAAATAATTACTGTCATCCATTGAACCAAAAACAAAGCTCTACCGCTCATGGATAAACTATTGACTGCTAAATGTTTTTTTTTTTGTCTTTTCTTTCTTTTGTTGGAAATGTCCACTTGAAAAGCGTTTTTTTTTTTTTTGTAAGTTCAAAACCCGGGACCAATTAAGCGATTTTAGGAACATCAATAGCTTACCCCGAGGGTATACACAAACACATTTTTATTTAAGTAAATACAAGCAAAAGCCGTGATACGTGGTGAGTGGTGCTGCTAAGGATGGAGTGCTGATTCTAAGATAAAGATGTGTTACGACTTAAAAGTAGGTAAACGATAAAAAATAAAAAAATAAATCTTAAATTTTGTTTCGCTTGAATTGAGTTCGTGTATTTTCCCCTAATCCTGCCAAGCAAACAGTGACGGGATTCAGGAAAATTCTATATCCGGTTGAACTGCTTTCCAAATGTTGGAAGTTAAAAATCACATTTATATCCATCATTTCAACCATGAGGAAAATAATACCTCTAACGTTAGGTACGTTATGATATTCAGCACGTCATTCAGACACAGGCGGTTGCCACTTGAAAATAAAGTTTGTGTCCGAAAATGGAAATAAAAATGACCAATTGTAGCTAGAAATGACCAAAGTTAAGTCCGAAATTTTTGTCAACATATGCTTTAGGCTGCATAAAAATTAAAGGCAAGCGTCTTTTTTACTTTCGTTAAAAAAATACCACATAGAATATAAAATGACAATGTGACCAGAGGAACAATAATGACCAAATTTGGTCACAAATGACCAATGTGACAACAGCGCACACATTCCTAGCACGGAAGTTTAAAGGGATGCCCAATACTAAATACCCATCTAACTGAAAGGGACACAAACACAATTACCTAACAGCCATAAATACGTAACACTTATTTTGGTCGGCCATCTTGTTTACGTGGTAGAAATTATGGGAAAATTCAGCTTGTTGATATTTTTATAGCGACGGCAAAAAAAATTGCGCTTTCCTATAAGACAAAATAGCTTCCAGACCGGAAGTGATGAACGTTGGAATGTATTATTTCTTTATTTTGTATAACTGATTGACGAATTGTTGGCTTAATTTACTGACACTAATTACCACTCTCAATTAATGTGTTTTAAACCAAACATGGAAACGTTTTCAAGTGATTGCAGAAATGCTTGTCTTGTGTTTATTTTTTTTTTTCGTTTCACATAAATCCGTAACTGTGTCTAGGACATCCACGACCAGAATGAGATTTGTGACCGCATTCTATAACGCACTGCGGACAAGAGGAACTCTCTGTTCCGTATCGTGCAAGAATGTTTTAGGTGTTGTTTTCCGTTTTCTTCCAATATAATAAAGCAAGTGACCAAACTTTTCATCAATACCTGACAGCTTATGTCAGTCAATGTATATACAAATGTCAAAAATTAACTAAATCTTAATTTTCTTAGAAGCAACGAAATAGATTTGCGAATAATTTAAGTTTTTCTCTCAGTGCAAACATGGATCGCACAAATTTCCTTAGTTAGGCTAAAGTCAGGTCTGTCTAAGGTTGTCAGATTTTGCCCGCAACTCGACGGTACAAATGAAAAATACCCGGGAATTTCAAATCTTTTCTTCTGGGACTAAATAAAAAACTCATAATATAAGATACCTACTCATTAAAATATGTAAGCTTTTTTCTTTATTTAAATAAGTGCCTTTTGTACGAATTTAAGTCTCGGCGGGACAACCGAAATTATGTCCTAAGTCCGGGACGTCCCGGGCAGATGGGTCATAAACCAATGGCTCCCGAGCTAATGGGGGCGCCAATTAAATATAATTTTAAGCGACAGTTAGCTTCTTTTAATTAATAATTAACAAAACAGAACAAAATGAGCACATTAAAAATCTAGTAGTCTTGGTCTGCACTAGATGCAACATGAAAGCAGCAACTAAGGCGTAAACGTCACTTTTTCTACGCCTGCCAGATATATTCAGTCACGAATTTCTTATGACTATAGGTTTGTTTGACGTGGTTATCACTAGTGCACACTGAGATGTGGCAGCTAAATTTTACGTCTTTTAAAAACCCTGCATAGCCCTGAAAATTCAACCACTAGATATATCGAACGCCAAATAGTCTCTCAGTCAGATATTTAAAAAATATAATGACAGCATTCGAAATGACAGCGAATGTCAGCACTGAATTCTTGTCCCTACAAATTAACTGAGGGCAGTTCAGGGCACAACTAGGTTTTCAGTACTAGGGCGAGCTCCGTGCGCACTAGGATCCACGTCAAACAAACCTTATATTCATCGGTTACGTTTCCGTGACGTCAACTTTCAATTGACAGCTGTTCTTACGACCGATCGAAGCACATCAAAGCTAAGACACATCAAGTCAGCCAGCTGTCAAATTTACTAAACTCGATACTTGAACGTCCCCAATGCAAAGCCATGCCACCAAGCGTTCACATATGGTTTCCGACAGAACTTGAGTGGAGAAACAAACTCATGAACACTAAAGAATGTTGGCCAATATTTTTAGTTGTAGTTTTGTGCAATAATAAGTGAATAAGGCTTTCGAACTAGCATTCATCGAACTGATATCGGCGAGAAAGGAATTCGCTCAACTGCTGCGTATGTCCAGTCTCTTTTTACAGCTATCCACTTGTGGTATCACAATAGGTAAATGGCAAAGTCAAAAAAACACAATAAACACATTTCCTAACATAACCTATAGGTGTATTCCCTTATTAGTTATACATAGAAATTTAGTTCGCACTTTAAATAATAACAAAGTTTCGTCCAAACTGTGACTTATACGGAGCCAACTTCAAGCTATATTTAAACGTCAAAAAACGAGTGGAGTCTCATATCGGTAAAATTAAGGGGACAATGCATACATTAGATATACATTTTTCTTTAGCGCAGCCATCTTGGATTGGACGTAATCGATGGATACGCCAATGATTACGTATTCAACGGAAGGAAAAGGCTTCAACTCGCAATTCCATTTGGTATATATGCGATTCGTTTGTGTTATCTTCTACAAAGTGGTGTGTAATTTGTCAATCTGTCAGTTGAATACGTTGTCACAACGTACACGATAAATTCTATGGGTTGGAAATTAAATGTTATACTTTCTACACAGCGAATGAATTTCCAAAAATAAACCACCAACCACATGTTTGTGCAAGGGCCCCTGTATGACTTATGATGGACCTGATCGCATCTAATAATAGGTTCATTTGCGTACGCGGTTTAAATCGAACTTAATCGATATAAATCCATGGCAATCGCACAAAGTCTATACACGTTATCATCAGAAATGACAGAAGAAGAGAAAAATAACAAAATAACGAGTAACGAGCAGGCCCTCTCTTGATGGCTCGAAATAGCTTAGAGAATTTCAACCGATAGTTACCTACTGATAAATATGTCAAATGCACAAAGTTGCCAGAAACAAATTTAAAATCCGTCTTAAAAATAAATTGCACAGAAAAATGGTGGTCGAATGTTCTCCTAGAACGTTTCATATGTCGCAAAAAGGAAAGTAATATATTTATTTGGGACATGGATTAGCTGTCAAAGATGAAAGGGCTCTAAGTAGATCGAAGTCTGTCTATCCACGTACCTACCTACTTTGGGGTATTTTTCAGCTCTCTACGGGAGTTTTTTGAGTTTGACAGCTCCGCGATCCTTGTATTATAATGAATAGGCAGGACATTTGAATATGATAATACCGATAATGAAAGATCTCACACAAGTAAGTGGCCATTTGGTAGAACTTACGCGAAACTGAAAATATGGGTACGCAATTGTGAAAGGGGTTACCAACTTTCGAGTTTCGAACAACACAAATAAAAAAATAAAAAAAAATAAAACTAAACATTGCAGCAAGCCGTTTCTACTTCTGCCAAGGTCTGTACTATCTAAATACTAACTTGCACTAAACGATCGCTCTACAAAAGGTGCCAACACTGAGCCTTCACAGAGAAGCCAGCCACTCACCATGTTTGTCCTGAATTTCTGAAATCCGCTTGTCCAGATCTTTCTTGGTGGGGCGAATTTCATTCTTCATTTCGCCATACGCCAACTAGAAAATATAAAAAAAAAAAACCCCAATCATCAATTTTGAAGCACACAAAAAACCAACTAACCTCCTTTTCCAAATTAGCGATATCATCGTTCAGCCGCAACACCTCCCTCTTCGAGTGCAACAGATCAGCATCCGCCCGATCCAAACGCTGCCGCAGCGAATTAATCTCTGCCGTCAGCCTAGTCGCCTCCACCTTACCCTGTCGATCGGATCGATCCAATTGCAACCGCAACGAGGTGATCTCCTGTTCCAGCGACTGTTTCTCCGCACTCACTTGGGCTATGTCCGACATGAAGGTGCTGCGATTCGATTTTAGTTCCATTTTCAGTTCCTCAATCTGGGCGTTCCTCTGCGACAGATCACGCTTCATATCCGATTCGAGTCGCTTTTGCCGTTCCAAATCCAGCTGGAGCTTCGTCACCTGTTCCCATTGCGACGACAAATCCCCACCCAACTGATCGACCTGATTGTTGTATCGACGCTCAGCATTCGCTCGCTCGTCGGCTATTCGTCGTGACATTTCGTGCTGCAGCTCCCTTACTCGTTCATGCTGGCGGTCGAGTTCATCGCGCAGGTGCTTGATCTCCAGCTCGGACTGCGACCGTTCCATTTGCACCAAGTCGTTGAGATAACGCTTCGAAGTGCCGTAGACATTCGACGACTTAATCTCGTCTATGGTCTTCTGAAGTTGACGAACGCTCTCCTCCAGGGAGATTTTGTCCATCTGGAGATTTTCGATTTGCTTGCGGTGCGTATCGCAATTGAGCGAGCTGGAGGTGGAACCGATTCCAACTGCCAGCTTCCTCTTCAAGTCTTCGTTCTCACTTCGAACCTTTCGAAGGTCGATGGTGGCCTGGGTAAGCTCGGCTTCCAGTTCGCTTATTTTCGACTCGTAGACTATGCTCGGCCCTCCGGAGTAGCGCGGCGATTGTTTCTCTCTTTTCTTCGGCGATTTGCAGTAACGTATGTTGTCGTCGCTCTCCGACGATCCACTTGGCTTCTCATGACCCATGGCCGCCAATTCCGATCTGGCGTTGTCAGTGAGCGCCTCATTCTCACTGATCACGTCCTTCACTTTGCCAAGGAGGTTGGACAGTTCGTTCTGAAATGGTCAGCAATCGGAAATGGACTTAATTTGACTTGAATTGACTTACCCGGCAAAATTTGGACTCCTTCTCGAGTTGTTCGATGTAGTCCTCTTGCTTTTCGATGAAACTGAAAATCTCCACCGGTGCCTGAACTATCTCACTGGCCGGCGGAGCCGATGACACCGCATAGTCCTGTATGGGCGTCGGAGCGTAATGTGTGGCTGCCGATAAATTCTCCTTCGACGCGGAGGTTGGTTGAAAACTCTTGTACTTTCGGTACGAACTCCGCGGTGTCTTGTAGCTCGGCGATAGGTACTTTAATATCTCCGTCATAACAGGCCGTTCGACAACCTGCAAGGAACGTGACTTTGAAAAGGATATTCTAACCACACTAATATATAAACCTACCGAAATGTTGTCCGAGAAATTATCCGAGTCATCATGAATATTCCGGAAATAGGATGACGTGGTCTTTGCTGGGGAATACGAATCGGCCAGCATCAGCTTCAAACGCCCCACGGCTTCGTTGTACGCGTAGTTTGTGTAGTCCATTGTTTTTGTCTTCTTTGAGATGTTTTTCGACGCCTTCATTGGAACGATTCTGTTGGGAGGAGATGATTTCCACTGTCAGGCCATTATGTATTATTCTTTTTTTGTGGTGTCCAATGTGAAGACTAAACCACACTGAGCACAAATTCGAAAGGGACAACGCAAATAGAAAGTAAAAACAAAAAATCCATAGGGTTGTTGGGGGTAACGTGGACTTGGTAAACACAGACGGTTCCGGTTGGTTAACCATCAAACATTTATGGTATGCAGTGCATTGCATAGTGACCAAGGGGTTGATTGCTTTTTATGGCCATGTCATTCGTTACTAAATGTGTCAGCGACATGTCCCTTGTGCAATGAGTGGTAGCAAAAATTAAGAGTTCTGCAGCGAGATTCAATGACCTTTTTAGTAATATTTGGACATACGCGAAATTGTTTCTTATTGGACATGTAACTGGACAAAGGAGTGCGAAATTTAATGCGAATTGCTTTGATACCTGTTTGAAAGTTGTTCGAGTTAGACTTTTAGCAACGAGGCGTAATGTGTCCTTTCCGGTTGGAATTGGAGGACCATAAACTACTGCAAATAAAATTGCCTTTACGTAATAAGGACAACATTTTGTTGTTGAATTTTAACAAAAAGAATTTTGTTAATTTGATGACAAATTGGTTTAATTATAAATTAAGCATTTTAATGTGGAAATTTCTTAATCAGATCGGTCTTTCATTAAACAAATGAAATGAATTTTCCTAACAACAATAGGCGTGTTTATTTAGCTTCGATCTCAGCAAAACAGAGTAGAGTTGGATTTTCGGCACGCAATTACAACAACTGCGCTATACTTGACACTTGGAGACTGAAAATCCTACTTTACTTTGCTTTGCTGAGATCGAAGATCAAAAAAAATACACCTTACATTGAAAAATCTTTTTTTTACATATCTCTAGGTATATATAAAATTGTTGCAAGTGCGTTGTGACTTTATAACTCACGAACGGCTCAACCGATTTCAATGATTTTTGGTGTGTTTTATTTGTCTTGAATCAGGGATGGTTTATAAAAAAGAAAAGTTGGAAAATTCTCAATAGGTGGCATTGAAGGCACACATTTCGTTTTTTATGGGGAAAAGCACTTTGAAAAAATATAAATTAGATAGAAATCGAGTAGTGACACTTCAAATACAAAAAAAAAATTTTATATTTTCAAAGCAATTGTTGTTGTCAATTATTTTAATTATTTTCCAAGCAAATTTTTGTTGTCAACAATTTTGACATTTTTTTTTAAATATAACCAATAAGTTTGTTTATGTTTACTATGCTACATTAAGTAACTTTTTGATATGGAGTAGATACTTTGTTTTATTTCATGGTTTTTCAATCCATCATTTTTGTTGACATATATGGTGATTAGGGGTGATTAAGATGACGTGGACAATGATGACAGGCAACAGGAGTTGTGGAGCGTTTTGAGCTTGCACGTAGGGCGTAGGGGTTGTTACGAAAAATGAGCGAGTAACAATCGTGGTAATCTGCTCATTAGTGAATAGGGTTATGGGGAGCGCAACTTAAAGGTACCATAACACCTTCGGTACCGATGTAGAGAGAAAAGGGAAAAGGATTACCATTTACCAACCAAGTTGATAGATGCGGTTAGTTTTCTTCATGGCTGTTAAAGTTACAAATATTTCGTCGGTCGATGATGGACTATATTGTTAAGCATCGTGTCTTTGGTTATACATATACTCCATGTTGGATGTATTCGATTGAATGGCAAAAAAGAGGCTTGCCTCATGCGCACATTCTCATTTGGTTAGTTGAAAGAATGCAACCAGACCAAGTTGATGACATCATAATGTGTGCCGAGGTTCCAGACCCCGAAACCGATCCAGACCTGCATGATGTCATAATTACAAACATTATTCATGGGAAGGTTTGAAAATGGTGTCAGTATTTTTATTTCACATTTTCTGTTTCGTGCGAACAAACTTACAAATACCAATTTAACAGCTCACTAAAATTCGATCACATTTCGGTAACAAGTCATTCTCAAATACATTATACACACTGTTATTGTTACGGAAATATGTCTGAAATATAAGAACAGTGCTTACACTATAACCATCAATTTCTACTTGAGTTCGGGACCCGATAGGTGGTGCTGAAAGATAGGATACCAAACTATAGGTGGTACTTTGCAAAACATAAGCGGTATAGGAAAACGATTTGTGGCACCTCCCATTCAAAAATAAAATCAAGCGCTTTACAAACCTCAGCGGACTGCGCTTATTCAGAACGGCTTGCCATTGGTATTTAAGCGTCTTGTTACGAATGTTGCCTTCCAATAAACCTTACCATAATTGTTATATTTCTGTTGGAGAAGTGGAACACAACTGCAATAAAAATATCGCATGAAAGCCATCCCTGTGACTTAGTTCCACTGAACTATTCCTTCCTTCAATTCCAACAGGAAGTATATTGAACACGCTCCCCGGATGATCTTGGAGGGGAGAGCGTAAAGGTTTGGTTGCGCGACGGTCTCTTTTTCGGATGGGAATTGTGGAGTACAGACGCGTGGTCTCCAAAGCGTTAAGTCGGCTAATTGATATTTAAAATTGTATACACTAGATATTGGCTAAAATTGACATAAAATAAAAAAATAAGTGAAAATTCCTAAAAGTAAAACGTACCAGTGATACGACCCTTATCATAAATACATTCGTTTAAAATTAAAAGTCATTTTTCGCTAAAGGCGATCACAATTCGCCACTCAGCTCCGCGCTCAAAATCCCCAGTTTAATTAATCCTCTCCAACACGTCTGATTAAGATTGGTGGATATCAAAAAAAAACAATAAGCGAGCAAGCAAAGCAGCGCAGTGACCAGCAAATTCACGGCGAAGGCTATCTATAGTTCTCCTGTGAGAGACCGAACGGCCGCCTTATCACCATTCCCCACATATTCCCACGTCATCACGCTTCCGACAAAAGAAAATCCATAGAAAGCACCAACGGGTTCATAGCGATTTCCCCACACACAACACAATAGTCGCCAACGTGTCCGAGAAAGCAGGTAGCCGAAGAGTCAAGTGCAGCAGACATTTCGTAATCAGTGACTCAGAATCAGCATCAGTAACAATTGTATTTTGGTTTGCCTATAATTTCAATAATTTGTTTAATTTCTATTTTTGTATATTGCATTTAAAAGATTGCTAGGAAGAAAAGGGAAAATATTGCACGAGTGATATAAATTTTATTAACTCCTATATTAAAAGTACAAAACAAAAAAAAATAAAGGTATGGAAAACAAAATTAGCAAAACATATAACAGGTAATAATATTTCTAAACATACTCTGGTTAACAACATTTACTAAACTCAACATAAAATCTTTCCTAAAGCGAGAACGAAAGGGAAACATCGTGGGGGACTTGTGATCACAATTTCCAGCAACGACATTTAGAAGAGCAGAATTTATCTCAGCCGTAATAAAAAGAAAAAGATAAATAATTGAACCAAGTAAGTTAATATTCTTTTCCATAACCTTGATATATACCTAAAATACCTACCTATATAATTATATAACCGTGTTGCTCGTGATTGATAGAGCTGTTTATAAAGTGCTATATTTTTTTGTTTCTTCTCCTCACAACGTAACGAACTAAAACGTAAATTTCATAATCCTAAAACGTAAATAATTTTCATGCGTATGTTAATTTAAATAATATAAGATGCTGTGCTAAGATTTTCGAATTAAAATAACAAAAAGGCTAACGTCATAAATAATTGAAGTACGAAATACTAAGTTTAGACAACTACTATACGTAAAAGTAAATTCAAGCATTATATACTACACGATCATTATATTTACGCAATATACGCTAACTTATATGCTACAATTTTGCTATTCGTACCGAAATATGTTAGTTAAGTGTTTTCATCTCTTTTTTTTTGTTGAATAAAATGAATTGTAACGAAATGAACGGTCAGTGAGTTAATTCATATGGGGTTGAGTCTGGTCGACATCCTTCTTACATGATGTGGTGAATAGGGGTTTTACTCGTAGAGTAAGCATTAAAGGGACAACATATTTCAAAGCTTCGGTGCTAGTGTTGTCATGGCGTGTCTTTGACATAGGGAGGGAACAAGTGCACCGCGCAACAGAAAATCAGGTTGCGACCACGTAAGCGAATCTAGAAAACATATTTATTTCGGAAAGACATTGTTAAGGATTGATTTTGTTGATAGGAAAACCCTTGACATGAGTAAGTTTCTTTTTGTTGTTGCGTTTAATTAGAAGGGTCGAGAACCACCCCAATATCCGGCGAGCTTAGCTGAGCCATGCCTCCAGCATGTCAAGGTATGCCCTACATAATTAAACTGCAGAATAAGCGGCAACAGTCTACATAAAATAGCATGCGCAATGTGCATGCTCGGAATTATTACTTTCATTACATTAACGAATTTAGTCGGAACGAAGTTCGCGGGATAAGCTAGTTGAATATAAATTGTATTGTATTAACACAATATTTATTGTTTAGCTAAAAACAGAATAATAAATCTATTCTGCTGAACTTTTTAAATATTTTGTACGAAACGAAGATCATGTTGAAAAAATAGAAATTTTGCTGTCGATTGGAGAGCAATCGTACAACTAAATAACAATTTTGAAAAATAGTCAAGAAAAGTAGTGCATCAACATTAATAAATTGTATACAACGTAATTATTTCGTTATTTCCAAAGCTTCCAAAACTTCCAATTTGAAGTGTTTTAAATAAGACTTATATTTATTTATTTCGTAAAAATAGTAGGTAAACTATATACTTTCGCAACAAATCCTTTGAAAAGATTAAAATTTCAACTGTTTCAGTACTCAAACATTTAGGAATTTTTGTTTTCTTTATACTTACAGCAGGAAATATTGTTTCAACGTTCAGAGGAACGTGGATGTGATAGAATATTGAAAATAAAATATTTTCAGATTGATTTTATTTTATACTTTATATTTATTATTATTTTTATTAGATCAGTTTTTTCAACTCAAATAAATTCCTTACTTTAGAGCTGATGGCAACTTTAGAACGAATACACATCCGTATTAATAAAAAAAAACCGAAACTAATCTCCAACTCGTATATTACCTAAATAAAATAAAAAAAATAAATAGTTGGCGCTACAGGTCGTAGGGACCCTAGGCCTAGCTTCTCACAACCATTCGTTTTGTGTGAGTTTTCATTTTTGGAACGAATGGAAGGGATCTACAATTTTATGCCGATTCCAAACGGCTAATTGAGAAGCTCTTTCATGACAGTTATACTCTCGGATGTTTGTCAGACGTTCGCGAGAGGCGGCGCAGCGGAAAAAAACCCTAAGTTGGAATTTGGGTTTTCGTGGGATTCGAACCTGAGCCCCTCGCTTAGTAGTCCAACACACTAACCACTAAGCCACTGCGCCTGCATATTACCTAACACATAGTTAAATAAATAACATATTAGTTAAATATACTTATTATTAAAAGAAAATAACTCATATAATAACTAACTGATGTTTTCTCTAAAATAGCTGGCATCACCTAACCAAATTGTACTGAAAACTGCTGATAACTTTTACATATTGGCTATCACCAAGGCTGGCTAGTAAATTTCAGTTCTGACAAATGAAGAAGAAGAAGAAAACAACAGAAAATAAAGCAAAACAACAGAAAACTTTTATTTGTTTTTGAATGTTTTATTTGTAAACATTGTCGTAGGGTTTTCTCTTTTTTTGTACACTTTTTTCGAGTTAGGGAGCTGGTAACCGAATCCTCCCCTAACATATTCACCAAATATTCACACTATTTAAAAACACTGAAAAACGGTTAGCCATTTTGATACACAATTTTAAAAATTTAAATTTAATTTATTTGACGGGAACGATGTTTTTTAAGAGTTATTGACTCGCTAACAGACCTCCTGCCGTTAGTAAGTAATATGAAAGTTACAAAGCGTTAGTTATCTTATAAAAATGTTTATTAATAGCAATTTGAGCTTAACTAATGTGTTTGCCAATAGTTAGGCCTAACATATAGTTACGCGACAATTATTAATACGGCTGACAATGTTTAAATATGAATCTGGATTTGATAAAAATGGATTGTGGTTAGTTTCCATGGTTAAAACTTGAAAACTACTGTCGACCTCTGAAACATCTCAACCGATTTGAATGAAGTTATGTGAATGATGATTATAATAGGTGCAGCTGTTGTTGAGATGCAAGCAATTTGTTTAATTCTTTCAATTTAATTTTTGAAGAGAATACTTCTATGGGTAGGTACGCTGGACCTGAGGAGTGAACTGGTGAATGTGTTACGAAAATGTTGATCTGGCGAGGCAACGGAGGTGAACCCTCTCGAATTTTAATTCAAAAAATTGAAAAAAAAAAAAATTCAGTTTCAATAAGAATTTGAACCTGATACTGTGTAAGTTATAATTATATACTGAATCAATTGATTAAATAAAATTTCTATTTTAAAAGTCTTTAAAAATAGAAAACGTTGGATTGAATTGCGCTTTAAAAACTTATTAATCGATTGAATACACTTCTTGTTCTGCTCTGTAGTAAAATTGTTTCGAAACATATGAAGATTTGGTTTTTATAATAAATTTCTTAATACAATTGAATTCAATTAAACATAAATTTTAAATATCCATATATTATAGCGAGAGAATTTTCACTACTTTTGTGTGGTCGCAAGCACACTCTTTTTTCCTATACTTACCTGCCGCTACCTAACCTAAAAGCAATGTGATACCTATTGTTATAATATGGCAAAGATTTCTGCATACGTCAAAATTTGTTTTCTCACAAAAGCGATAATTTTACCTAATATTCCCTTAATTGATAAACAACCATTGACATTCCACAAGTTTCTGGAATTGGTACACGACAAACATACATCCGCGATATTTTTTTAATATACAATTTGACCAAGTGATCAGAAAGATGAAAATGGCTTATGTTGTTTAAATAAGAAATCCGTATCATATACCATAAGCATAGTTCTTCTTTAGATATAGTTAGATACTCGTGTGGAATATTTTAGTGCACCTATGGTCAAGCATTATATTTGGCAATGGAATCGGACGCGGAATATTTGTTTCTTTATTACATTGGCACATCATTGTCGGTTGATATTTTATCAGTCCCTCCGAACATTTTTTTCGAAAGAATTCTTTTCTTATTCCTTAGATGAAACATTTACAAAGTTATAAGGAGTTTGATAAAAAGCGCTTATGCACAGCACAAATGAATAAGTTAGATAAAGTTTTATTTACTTCCATGACCAAAAAGTGGTGATATGAAAAAAAAAAAAAATATTAAGTGAAATTATTTACGAAACATATCCATCAGACAATATCTAATACCGATTTCAGTAACAAAAATAAACCGAATTGAGTGTTTTCTGTAATAGTTTATCGAAATTCTTATACCTACTTCTTTTAGTAAGGTAACCACGTGAAAAATGTTTATAAATAACCATATAGCCAAACAGAGCCTGCTTATATTTTTACGCTATATTTAACTGAGCATCAATGTAGAATCGCCGTAAATGAATCCAATAAATACGCCTGTAGATATTTAATGATTTGAGAATTATATTAGCAAAATAAACAATTTGATATAGCAAAAAGTATATAAAAATATATTTTCTCTTACAATTTGTGTAATGTATCCTTTTAAAATTCGCTCCGTGTCAACAAAATAGCATTCACTCATTACCTATATGTTAATTTGGTACTGATCAACTCTAGACAACTGTCAAACGTTTTGATGTATTGTCAATGTAATTACACATTAGGTCTGTTCCTTTACTTTTGTAGTAAAAATGGGAAAGACTGTCAAAATGGAAGGGGTGGGGATAAATTCTCCCACAGAGAGAAACTTACGAAAAAGTTAGGGAACGCTTTTGTAGTATAATCTATGAAAAATTACAGATACATAATTCAAATATTCAAAAAAGTGTTACGAAAAATCGTTAAAATGTCTGATAAACTCGAGGACTTTGCTAATTTACTAAGAAAACTAGTTACATCATCTAAGTAGCGTGGAAAGTGATCTGAAATTAATCGAACTTCTTCATGATGAATCCGAGTACCTATGTGGTAGAGTTTGACTCATTAAACTATAAGCATTCGAGAAGTGGAAAAAGCGACACTGCATTAAGAATTACATGGTGGAGATCACTCCTTCGTTACCACTTTCGAAAAGAATTTTGAGGAGAACATTAAATTTTATTTTGCCGCCAAATAGGGCAACAAATTTCAAATCAGCTGTAAATTGTAAGGTGACTGACAGAATTTCCAATTCTTATACCAAGAGATTTGTTGCGTAAAAATTCGTAAGATTTAAAAGTAAAGGAACAGACCTATTGATTGCATTATTTGCGACAGGTGAATTCTGTAATGTTGCGCTGGGGCGAGTTTTTAAGAAATAAACTTCGATGAAGCTGCTATAAAAAATAAGAATGTTGAACAAAAACTTTAATCTTTTATCGAAGTGTAAAAACCAAAGCCGTTTTCATACTATGAGCTGTGGCTGTCAACTTCAGTTTCAGTATAGCTTTAAGTTTGAAGTGTTTTCGTCAATCTGAAGATTTTGTTGAGTTTTCTTAGTTTTTTTCCAAACGCACAAGATTGACGTCAATATTGCACTCCATTTACAAATCATTTCTCTTTCTGAGGTTTTTTTCAGAGATCAGTCATAATTTGCAAATGATGACACAATAGTTAATAATTAAACTTTCTGTCTCTTTTATTTTGGCTGGTTCATCTTTCATCCTATTCTATTTCTGATTCAGATGTTTACTCTTTCGTACATTTTATGTATATATTTAAATTAATAACAAATAAATATCTATCGGGATCGTGATCGTTAAAAACGATGAGTTAAAATTTCTCAACAAGCAGTATCTACTCCCTGAAATATACATCACAGTACTTCACTTCATTGTCAAACTGTGCGCGATCGACAAAACCCCTTGCATACTTGTAGACGTTGAGCCATAAACCGTCGATAAACTGTTTTTCTTTTCAACTTCCAAACACAACACAGCAAAGTACAATAATTTCGTACATCAGTCCATATTAAGCAAGCCAAATGTTTTTCTAATCCTTGTAACATTTAAAGCAAACAATCACAAATTCTTGCCTTGATCTCGAACGTTTTCCTCGTGCACTACTTGCAACACTGTCACGATCTGAATATCCGTCTTCGCAACAAAACGTTGATTGTTTATTGAATCCACTTAAGTTTCTTGATCGTTCACTATTGTTAAGTGTATTCAATGAACCATTGAATAGACTACCACTTCTCATTTTTCAAAACACGATAGCTGACACACCACACAACGACGATAACAACCAATGTCCTGATACAAAAACCAACACCAAAAAGTGTACTCAAAACGGATAATACACTGAACGGCAACACAACAAAAAGTAAATCCTTTCCCGATTACGGCTTAGACGACGACTGTCAGTACTTTAAATGACGACATGGCATTGTGGCAGCTTATATAGACTCGGTTCATAGATTGGGGTTAGGTAAATGAAAAAACAGAAATCCTTTTATTTTCCTTTTTTTAATGACTTTCGTACCATGAAGTGCCGAATTCGGAACTCCACGGGGATAATTTAAACCATTTAATGGAATTTATTTTTGTCTCCTTCGAAGGTTTGCCGCAGTGCCGTAGGTGGGGGAATATTTTTTGAGGGGCAGTCAGTCAGGAATTTTATTTGACTATAAATTTGATTTTTAAGCGATAAGTGTGATTATTTTTTTAAGCAAGAATCAGTATGCAATTTGTTAATAATGGAACTGGTATAAAAAGTATTGAATTATGTAAAAATTTTAGTATTTACGAAAAGTGTTCATATATCGTGGGTCAATTTTAACTTTAAAAGGAAATAATCATTTGTCCCAAATCGAAAAGAGAACTATTGGCTGCAAACAATCAAGGCTGACCTACTGTTCCTTATTTGTGCCTATTGCGCCATAAAATTATTCTTATCGATATTTAGGTACTCAAAATTATAAAATACAGCTCATTTCGAGTTTAAACTTCAAAAAATGTAAGAAATATGCCTTCTTTAAGCTACATTGGTTAAACGTCAAACCTTGTAAGAAAAACATGGAATTTGTTTTTTTTTTTTTTATATTCTGTTGGAAAAAGGGGAAATTTTGAAACTGTTCGAGGAAAATTTATCTCTTTGACATAATAACACTTTTTGTAAGAAAAAATCTTTTATAAAATGGATCTCACCGTGCTTTTGCAGCTTTTTTGATGTAATCAAATTATGAAACAAATTTTCTTTATGTCAAAATAATCCTTTGTTCTGTTTATGAAAATGTGTTTTTCAAATACCAACCCCCTTTTCGGCACCTCCACTGGTGTACCTCACAATGTTGCGTCAAAAAGGGATTTTGTCGACTTGTTTAATCGATATCGAATGGAATAAATGTTTTGATCCTTCGATTGTGTATGGCAAGGTGCGTGAGACAAATGGGCACATTATGCTGCTTCCCTTTGATGTTATTGTCAATAATCTGTTGTAATTCGTGGTATTTTGCATGTTTTGAATGTGCGAAGACATTCCTTTTGATAAATACGTCTGATAATGGCGCAAGGATAAGACAACCAAAGTGTTCAGTGCACAAGGATATGACTTTGGCTTGGAATTTGATAAATGCATTGCAATTAAGGGCGGACAGGAATGCACACGTAAGTTACTCGATGTTGGGTTGGGCTTGTATAATGCATTTTGATAATTATTTTCTTCTAAATGTAATATAGACTGTTTGTCCTGCAGAGGAATTTAATAATCCTTTTGAGCTCATCTCATTAATGAATGCCCTTTTCTTAATTGCTTCAATTAAGGGAGGGTATATGGTGTCATTTCGATTGGGTACTGCACAGGCATGTTACTTATGTGTAGGGCTGTGCTTGGCCCTGAGGTGTTAGGGATGTGGCTACAATACGCATAAGTTTTTATTAAGTGGACAGACTCAATCAGTATATCATCTTGGACTGTTCGAAAAATGTTAAAAAGGGGTGAAAGTACGACAAATCCAAAATAGTCTGACAGATAGCCTGTCAGTCAAAAAATAATAATGACAAAGAATTAGTTTGTTGGAATGTTCAATTTTCAGTAAAAGTAACTTAAAAGATATGAAAAATATAACTGCGCTCAGTAAATGAACAGGACTAAAGTGGCAACCACAGTAAGTTGGCTTAAGCTAGTGTCATCTGTCAAATATACAAATACGAACGAGAGTGCACTCAATTTGCGACAAAAATATTAAAATTCTTGACTAATAATCGTATTACCTATAGTTACAATTGCAATGAATTTGCAGATTGACTTAAGTTGGATTACTCTAAAGTTCGAGCGAAATAAAGAGTTCATGTCCACCCGCAGTTATTGGATTCCTCCAGAGATTCTTGAGAATAAAATTCTATACACATAGCAAAGGATAGAAGGATGAAATAAATCGGATCAAGAAAGCAACGCGGTGACACTTGGCTGACGTTACTGACATTACCAACCAAATATACATTTTACGTGCAGGCAAAATGTTTTCGAAACAAATAGTTTTTAATTATTATTGGTCATTCGTTCTAAGGAATTGTCGCATTTGACGTCTATCCGTTTGACGTTTAAATAACAAAAAAAAATCAGTCACAGTTTTAAAACAAGAACAAGTTTGGGCAAATTTCTGACACTTCGTCGCGGATTTCTATTCAAATGGCTTCCGAATTCACCACTCACAGTTACTCGGTACCCATTCACATCTGGCAGTTCCACAATAAACTCGCAAACTCCATTAGCAAGCACAGGTAAATCCACCTTCACGATCACATCTGGCTGTCAGTTTGAACTTACCTGTCGCTCTGCGCTGTTGTACACAACGCACGGTACGTGTTGTCCGATCGTCATCGTCGGTTCATCGTGGTGGTTTCGGTGAAGGGAATATCTCAAGATACATTTCAGTTTCACTCCCGTGTGTGTTTCGAATTTTTGTTTTTTACCATCTCCCACTTACCTGTGGCCAGCTCGCAGCCAAAGACAAGTATTGCCAGCCAACCCATCAGTCAGTGTGCGTGTTAAGATCTTGTGTGTGCACTTTACCACCAACACAATTAACAATCCGGAGGAATTTCATCATATCTCCCTCACCCGCTGCTTCGTCGCGCAATCATCTGAGGTGAAGACGCAGAAAAAAAAGCAACAATTTCCACTGTTGTGTGTTGTCATTGTTGGTCTCTTATTATTATTGATCCGCGCGTAGAGAAATCCTAGCGGTTTTCGCAAGATTATAAATCACACCGAGCTGTGTGTGCACGCGCATTTCGCTATCCTTTCCTACTTGTAACACCCACCCACCTTCTTCGTGCGGTTTCGAAATCAGTTTCTTCGCATTGGGGTTTTTTTTTTGTGGAAAAAAGTGTGAGTTCAGCGAGTTAACTCTTTTGCTGGAAAGTTTTGTATTCCTACAGTTTATTTTTTGCGAAAATTCGTTAGTGTGCCACAGGAGACCATACGTTGGCCTGCACATTTATTCGGTGGAAATTCCCAAGCCCACAAAAGTGCATTGTGGTGAATTGGTGGTGAAAAGTTTAGCAAAAGTCGAAAAATTGGTACAACAAATTATTTCAGTGATCAGGAAGCCATTAAAAGTTTATGATAAGTGAAAAAAGAAAAGAAATAGTGATCGGGTGTGTGTGTGTGAGTGGGAATACCACCGAGCAGAGGGCGATAGTTGGATAAAATACCAAAGAATGTCGCTGTAAAAGAGTGTAAAACCGTGTAAAGTGTGTTTGTGTGTAAGAAGCAGAACGAAAAGAAGCGATAAACGGTGTTTTACAGAGCTGCCACATTAACCAAACGCACACATGCACTTCCTGACCAGTGTGTGTGGGTAAAGAAAAAGTGTGCGATGTTCAGATTCAGAGTGTAGTGGGTTTCTTGTGTTTCAAAAAAAAGTGTTCCCTTGTAATAGTGTTGCCGCATTCCATAATGCAATTATTATTGGAAATAAAGTAAAAAAAAAAGAAGAAAAAGTATAGAGGAATGCATGTACTTATGCTGCTTTTATGACTGTGGCAAAACTTAACGTACAACGAATAGTTTCGCGCGACACATCTTCTAGGTTACCAACCTAACATCGGAGGGGAAAGAGAAAAATCTTGCAACGTTTTTTTTCTACTCTGTGCTTAGTAGTAACAAGGATTTAATTACTCTGCACTAGCACTGAGTTACTTCAAATAAATGCAACAGGCTGGCGGAGGACAGCAACAACGGTCGACCAACCGCAACCAACTTAACAACCTCCTTTATGAATTGTTGTGTGCGGAATATTAGTTTTTCCTGTTTTAAGGTCTGCTTCTGCAGAACTGTTGCAAAACACACCGTGCTGCACACACCATCACAGGACGGCATTTACAGCAACAACGGCGCAAGTGGAAACTTATGAGAGCCGATCGCGGATTACAACGAGAACTGGAAAACGATGTAATACAAGGCAAGATATAGATTTCCTTTTTTATTTTGCTTCAATATTGATTTTTGCTACACATTTGTATGTAGGTACTACACAGATCGAATGAAAAAGTGCACTTGGCAACATTTTTCGATCGATTTGAAATAGTTTAGAGCAGAAACTGTGCAAATTATCGTGTTGCTCCGGTGTAAGGTTGGACAAGGGCTGCCATTTATTGTGTGCCGAACTCAGCATGAAAATATCGGTTGTATCATATTCCGTGGGAGAAAAATGATTTATGGTCGACTTTCTAAAACCAGTAGGATGTGTGGTATTTGTGTCATAAAAATGTATATATATTTTTTTTGTTTTTCAAAGAATATTGTAGACGATGGAATACTTTGAATATTCTAATGAGTCAGCCGATTGTGTGGTTTGGTTAGTCGATCACTCGTTGGCAGCACGTTGAATTTGTAAGCTAGTTTCTTTCAAATTGTCATTGGGCTTGAAGTATATTTATTTACATGATGGGTGCACTTTGTTTCCCACTTTTGTTGTGACTTTAAAGCTGTCTGATGAATGAAATATTGAAATGCTAGTTAGCTGCTCAGCTCTTTTTTTTTGTTTTTAAATTTTAAAATTCATTTGAAGTTAAGTATTTAAGAGGCAATTCATCAAAATTCGTTACACTGCATAGTCCATTCCCATTGAGGAAACAGATTCTAGTCGCTAACTGCTTTTAATTCATTGCTTGGACGATGCTGGGTAAGGTGCGGAGGATTTGACATGCAAGAGGATATGACAACTGCTATTTTTACAAAAACTGTGTGATTGGCAACGCTACTTTTTTAATAGCAATAAAGACATAAACGACGAGAGCACGTTGCACGTGTCCTTTCAGTGATACGCTCTTGTTTGTTGTGAGTGGTTCAATTTCTTTAGTTTGCCTTCTTTGGATATAACTTTTAAAGTAAGTTAATGCATTGCATTTTTTTTTACTGGCTTTTATATAAAATCTGGAATTTATAAACATGGAATGTGACTTGTAAAGAGCTCATGTGTTTAGTTGTTTCGATTGTATTTAATATTTTTGAAGACAATTTCTTTGATTTTATACCTATAATACTATCAAAAGGGAGGATATGACGGTGCAGATGTAGGAGGATTTGACAACCTACCTACCTACCGATGCCCTACACAATAAAATATTTAAGGCGAAAAAACAAACAGAATTGCTTCTGTGAACCGTTTAAGGAGGACGTTGGTGCAGCCAAGTGGATATTGTAGCAAAATTACCACCACCGGATGCTCTTCCCGGTATCCTTTTTTAAAGACTGATATTTGTTCAAGCTTCTTAATTTACTTTAAATAAAAATATTTTGCCAATTGAAAAGTTTTGTTTAATTATAGTTCTGCGACAAGTCCTCCCACATATGTCAAATCCTCCTTATGAAGTTGTCAAATTCTCCTTCTTCGAGGGAGCTTTTGCCTCATTTACACCTTGGAAAATGGATACAAAACCTAAACGTCTAATCAGTTGTCTCTGTTGCTATAAATACTTGGTCGCCGTGGTGATTCCATTATAAGTTTTTAGCATAAAACCATAGAGAAAATACTTTGAATTTCTAGGATTTTAGCAATAGTATGAAAACGTGTCAAATCCTCCGCACCCTACCCTATTCATTTACCTACTTTTTTTAAGAATCATTTCCAGATAGTGGCAGTCTGTACGAGCCAGATAATTAATCTTCTCTGACGCGAGCGGTTTAGTGCCAGCTGATAGCGCCTTCTTACCAATCCAAGAAACAAATTTAAGCCGAATCTTAAGTTTGATACGACCACTCCATTTTTATAAAGTTGGATGAAGAGCAAGGCAGTGAGACTTTATGGCAAAAGTTTGTATAAATTAATGACAAAACAAAAACTCTGGTAGGCTCGAACTTTAGAAGGCTGTTTGCCAGAAATATTATATTCGTCGAAAACTGTTTTTTAACAGATACTCCATATATATGAGGATCCTCTTTTAGGTTGTGTACACATAAACATTTACATCTACTTTGGCCTTGCTATCAAAAGCTAACACCCAAAACACATCAAATGCGTCGGAGGTGGGATTTTTGTGAATTGATTTGCGACCGTTACGGCCGCTATTTCTCGTTCCATATTGGCTCAGAACAGAGCTCCTCTAATCGTCAGCTTGTTGATTTAATGTAGCCCTATATAAAAAATTAAAGGGGCGTTAAGTCACACTATCTCGGCGGCAAATAGATGGGTCCGTTTCTCGAGTTAACACGTTCACCGAACTGAAACTTCAATGACTCGATTGTTGCACCCGCTATGTGTGGCTTGTGGCACGGTCTCGTTTGAACCACATATGCATGTATCACTGACGTCCAATTCATGCAATCGCTAACAGAAATAACGTTCCAACCACGGTTGCCACAATGGTCATTTGTGACCAAATTTGGGCATTTATTTGGTCACATTTTCATTTTTTATTCCATTATTCTGTATTTACAAAAATTTCTGACTTAAATTATTTTCGTCATTTTTAGTTACAGTTGGTCATTTTAATTTCCAATTTTGAACGCAAACTTTATTTTCAAGTGTCAACAGCGGTTGCAACATGTCTCTGTAGCTGGCCCAGTGACGCCTAAAAACCAAACAATGACTTTTTGGGGATGAAGTGCAGTTTCATAAAGCACATGGGGGTTGTCACATGTCCAATAGAGCATATTTTGCTTATTGACAAAGGCGTTTAACCAAAAATGCGCTTCATTGCTGAAAATTGAAAATTGAAAATTGATGTTAACGCTCTTAAAGTTCCGACCACCGACTTGGAATTTCTGTAGTAAATTTAAATTATTTGTAAACGTTGTTCCTTCGTGTATACTTCACCATTTGATTGTACTGAATATTTTGCATGAACATAATGGCACTGCAAACGTGCAAACAGAACTGCATGCGGTAAAATCAGTGTAGCCACTAAACAAAAGTGAATCCAGTCAAATCTGACCGAATGACAGATTTTTATTTATTTTTTTCAAATTCCGACAGTAATCCAGTCAAAACTTAAAACAAGAATTTTTCACCAAAAGTCCGGTCAAAAATAGAATAAGTACCTATAGTAATATATTTTTACTAAAAATAGAAAACAAAAATGAATTGATATTATTTTACTCGTATACCTAGTTTATTTATTTTTTCAAAGTAATCTTTAAAATAATAAAACAAAAAATTCAAAAAAATGCATGAAATGCTTTGCATCACCACGTTTTAATCTAATTAAGACTTCAAAAATGTTGCTAAATTTGTGTAGGTACATATTATTGGAAAAACTTTTTAAAAAAATCATCATCTTCATCATCGGAATCGCTTGAATTATAATTTTTATATAGGTACCTTATTTGTCCCTATTTTTCTATGTTTTCGTCAAGAATAAGGCTTATTGTACCAAAGTAAAGTAACTAATCTCTTTTTTTATTTTCTTCTGATCTTCTCTCTTCAATAGGTACATCGAATTGCAAAACAGTAATGCAATCTGTATAGTAACAAAAACCGAGCTTGAGAGAAATAATTTGCAAAAACTTAGCGGTTCATATTCAGATTCACTTTCTATAAATCGTGCTAGGTATACTCATACTCACTTCATTTCAGAGTATGTATTCAAATTTCAAACTGCCGCGTATTCGTGGAGCTCCTGTATTCCAGGATTATTCACAATAGGTTGGTCTCTGTATGAAATTATCAGCGTGTTCGTTAAGTATGACCAAGTTTCATTCACCTATATAATTTTATGTTTCTAGTCAAAAAACAGAGAAAAACAATATTATTTTTCCAGTTAAAGAATTTTTACGTTTCGGTTAAAAATCGGTCAGACTTTCAAAAAAATTTCCTGTCAGAGTGAAGAGATTTCGGTCAGAACGGCAACCCGGTTCAAAAAATTCACTGAATTTAGTACAACACCTCTTTCAGTCTGCAACTGGAAGGTCCATTGCGTTGAGGGAGTTAACCGGGACACACTCTTACCTACCTCTCGCTTTTCGGACTTTTCTCAAACTACAATTTGTCAGGTCAACCCCTTTTGATTGACTGCAGGTAGATACTCCAACTTCCACACTTGTGAGATTTACTTGATTGCCAATCACTGCTAGCAATAAATGAAAATCCACTCTTAAAATGCAATTACCCGACTGCAAGCACTCACTTAACTACTCAATATGCAAATCCACCAATCATGCAGAACAAACCAATTTGATATTCACTCTCGATTCATTGGACTGATAAAGTCACAGAGAACGCAATCAAAAATGCATTTTAAAAAGAGCAAAACCCAAGCATTTTCGGTTTTCTTTTTCGCATTGTTGTCTATACAAAATCATAGAACGCAATCTGTTCACGCCATATTTAAACATTGGCCCCTGTGCTTGCACTGCCGGTTTGGTACGCCGCCTATCGCTTCGTAACCAATCAATTCCAACCTCAACATTTGCAATAATGCAAATTCGGTATATTTCACATTCGATGTGAATGCGTCGCATTCAAATGTATATCAATGCACAGGGCGAGCTGGAATAGCCGTATCTAGATAAAAATCCATCATCTGACTGAAAACTGCGAACGCGCCGCTGCTACTCAATAGGCTTTGTTTCGTTATATGCATACCAAGGAGGCACACATTTTGCTATTTTGCTGGGTTAACGTTAACACTCTTATGGCCAGTGTACACGCAAAGCGACATAACTTCGAATAACATGGTGCAAAAGAAGACAAAAAAAATAAACAGTATTCGAAAGAACACACAACTACGTTACACACTATCGCAACATGTTGTTGGCAACGAGATATGGATACCGCATGTAAGAACTACGCGAATGTGTCTAGTGATGTAGAAAGTTAGATACTCGATACAAAACAAAAACTAAACCAGTTACTTGCTTTTTTTTCCCTGGGTATTTCTTTCGATCCATACTTTGTTGTTGCTGTTGTTGTAACTTGTAAGCTTATAACTCGAGTTTGTGCAAAAAAAGAAAAGAAAGAACGAAACAATATGAATCTATGTATTTATGAAGTGGGAAACGGGAAAATAGAAAAAAAAGCTACACTCTCTATGGCGTTGTAAAATGTTTTAGTTGTGTCAACAAACAACGGGCGAAGGGAAAAATAATGTCAAACGAAAATTGGTAATATAGGAAAGGTGGTGGGCTCCAAAAAAAAAGGCCATTTAGGGATGCTGTCTATTGGCACAATGACAGTTATTGAAACGTCACAACTCACAATAGAAAATGTAGGATATTTATAGAGGGAAAAAAAACTGTTGACACTGTTAGATGTTAGAGAAAGCGTCATTGGGCACGTTCAAAAATGTAGTTAGTTTAGTCGACTAAATTGTTCTGGATGAGATGTTACATCAACGCAAAAACTAGATTGTTCGGCCACGTTACTTTTCCTAATTCAGGCACATATGTGAACTGTCAACTTAGTACATAGGTACTCTGCCATGAATCTCTTGACTAGTTTCGTCGGGTACCCCTCGATAAACCTCACATGAAAAGGCTTTTCAGCTGATAGGTAGTTCCTCTTAAGTTGTTTTAGCTGTCGGCCTATTTAATATACTTAGTTAATGCTAGATTCTTGAACGTCACCATTGAAAGAATACAAAAATACAAATTTAATTATTGAACTGAGTTAACAAAAACGTTGTTAACAGACACTTTGGTGTAATTTGAGATACATAATTTGTCATCAGACTATTTTGTGTATTGGGCGATTGCTTATGAACAGTTGAATTCTGACAGTCAATCCTTTATGCAATTCCTCTTCCGTCATTATATTTATTTAACCTGTCAGAAAGTGAACTAGTGTTTGGACTGGCTGTCGGATTCCACATAGATCGACTTGGATGGAATTTTCTTTTACCCTTTTTTTGCAAAGCCTAAAAACTGCTCTAGATTTAAGCTTCAACCTTTCTAGATTCAGAAATGTATATAGTGTTGGGTCGATAATAAGAAGGGTTGTAAATGACTTAAGACTGTGCATAAACTTAGCCAAGTTGAGGCTATATAGGCCTAATTCCTTCCACGAAACGTCAAAAACTGAACGGAAAACTGGAACTTAACGAAAATTCGTTAAGTTAAACAGAACACTGACTGTGCTTTCGCATTCTGCAACTATTCATTGAAGAGTAAAGCAAAATATAATTGTGTGATCTTGAGCTGTTGTCAAAACAAAACGGATATCCTCTAAAATTCAGTGATATGCTTGACGTCCGCAACTAATCTTGTTGGTCATTTCATTATAATTATATATATACAACCGAATATATCGCACAGTGGCATAAATTAGATTTTTCCCATGGAATCCAATTGTGTTTCTGTCTTAACATTTAGAAGCAATTTTTGTCAGAAACCTCTTACTAACCAAATTCAATGCGTCGATCAATCACAGTCACTCACAAGAAAACGAATGCGGGTCTTCAGACCCATCATCATGGCTTCGGAGTAAACAATACAAAAGGTCACTTCACTCAGATCACTCAGTGTGTTAATTTTATTTGTTTTAATTTCAGTTTTAATTTACATTTAATTATGCTTTTATGTGTTTCATGTATAGCTAGGTATATTCAAATGATTAATGAAAAAGGTTTCTTCTATTTAAGTTTTTCTAGCTCGATTGTTTTTAACTCGATTCTTGGGAATCAGTTTCCAATTCCATTATTTATTTAATGGTCAAAGTGTCGTTCGTTAACTTCATTTGTTAAAGTCGCCGTGGACATCTTGCAAAATTTCATGTGCTTCGCTTGACTGCTGTCACCATTAGTTCTTTTTTGTGGAGAATTAATCAGAACTTTGACGTGAGTGGGATGAAAAAGCTTTATTTCAACATAATTACATTAGTGTGGGATTAACGATGTTTTGCTGTCATTTTGTTTCGAAACTATACAAATTTTATATGACAAGGGTTAAGCTAAATTGAAACGTCTGCGTTACCTGGAAGATGTATATTGTATGGCAATCAAATGAAATAGATATGCAAATCAACGAGTTTTATTCTTGTAATAAAAATGCTATTGGTGAATTGTGTCACAGATCCTATTAGGGAAACTGACAAAAAGAAACGGGCTATTAATTAAAACGAACAAACAAAATTATATTTTATTGCAAAAGATGTGAAAAATGTATGCCGACTAGGTAAACATTTCATACCTACCTACTTTGTCTGGAAGTCAAATTGAAACTGTATTCTAACGTTGGGAGCTGTCAAATAAATTGGAATTATTCAGGAATTTGTAAATAATTAAAGTGAAACGTTTAAAAATCGGTGTTTGTTCTGTCTGTTTTGGCATTTGCATATAACAACCGTTGTCAAAAGTTCACTTTTCACTTGGGTAATGCTTTTCAATTGTGAAAATTCTTATGACAGATGTCGAATTTTACACTTGTATTCAACCAATATACTGACTTGCTGTCTGAACACAATGAGGCCGCGTTAGTAGCTGCATGAAGCACTGTCAAATTTGAAATACACAGAGAATGTATAACGGGAACACAATGGGCCACTTAGCGCGTGTAGTAGCGGCCCTAGTAGGTACAAATTAACCAATGGTTGTTAAATATCGTGTTAAAATTCTAAATTACCAGAGTGGCCTTAGAAATCACACCTTTTTCTCTCATCGCGCCTTTTTTCGACTCCTCAGAATTC
The DNA here is from genome assembly GCA_949126925.1 of Cheilosia vernalis. Taxonomy (NCBI): domain Eukaryota; kingdom Metazoa; phylum Arthropoda; class Insecta; order Diptera; family Syrphidae; genus Cheilosia; species Cheilosia vernalis. Next base: position 13,754,483 of record OX421358.1, read on the forward strand.
TGCAACGGCCACTCTGTTTATTTTAAATTTGACTCTTCGATATGTCAACTGAGTACGCAGGCAGGATTTTCTTGACTAGATTGGTCGGCTTCCCCTCCATAAACGTCAACTGCAAAAACTATACACGTGAACACTCTGGGCCAATAAAAACTGAGACGCATCTAGTCAGACAGCTGTCAGACTGACTAAGCTACGAATCCGAACGTCCCCATTAACAACAATTACAGTGAGGTTCAACATCAAATTGTGGGTAATTGTTTTTTTCTGATAATGGAGTTATACACACGTATTACTTGACATATTTGCTTTTTCAAAAATCTTTGAAAAAAGGTTAATCTAACCTTTTAAGCGGTACTTAAACTTGATGTCTGCTTCAAAAAGAGTAGGACTTATCATGGTCCGTTCTACTCGAAAACAATTTTTTTATGAATTTTTGTCGCTTTCAATCTGTCATGTCACAATGACATAATTAAATATGCTGCAGTTGGTTTTGGGTGAATTTAATTTTGTAAGCAATGTTCGTTTTGAAAATGTATGCCTCAAAATATCCCTGTACTTCACTTGTTCGATGCTCTACCACAGTGCGGCCACTTCTTTGGGTTTGACCTCATAACAATTGGTGGTAGGTATCATTTCGTTGACAGTAACATCACCTAGGGTTGAGAAGTGGAGAGTCTCCAACTTAAAGTCCTTCTCGAAGCACGAGTGGATTCTCTTCAATCTTGTCTTCTTCTCCTGTCCCATATAAAAATCCAAAAAAGAATTGACTGGAAGAAATTTGGTCAAGTATTGAACTCTAAACTTCCTAATATACCACACCTGAAAATTGAACCAGGTGCAGAACTGGACCCAATTACGTTTGCACTAGAAAAGGCGATGAATACTGTTTTTAGGGCATCGTGTCCAGTTAAATATAGTAAAAAAACCTTACCGCCGTGGTAGAATGAAAACCAAACCATACAGAGAAGGTTGAACATTTTCAATATCTGCTATAGGCATAGGTAGGTACTGGCAACCTTACAAGGCTTGACTAAAGTTCTACAAAAAATCTATCAGATCAGCTAAGACACAAGCATGGCCCGAATACTGTCAATCTATCGATACTCTTAAGGAATCTGCAAGACTCAGTAAGATTCTATCCAAAGGACACTCTAGTTCATCTTGGGGCTTCTACTTTACACACACTTTCCTGGTTGTACGGACTATTGCGCAATCCTACCCCTAATTCCCTCACACCGGGAAGATAAAGATCGCATTATAACCAAGGGAAATATCTTCTGGGCCATTCATGCAGTTTTGCTTCGTATAAATAAACAGGGCAGGACGGCATTCTTCCCACCATGCTTCAAAAACATGACAGGATAGTTGAAATTTACAGAAGCAGTATCCTACTTAATCACATACCTCAGTCTTGGCAGTATGTCCGAGTAGTTTTCATACCGAAAGTCGGTAAAAGAGGTCACGAGTCAGCGAAGGACTTTCGACCTATTAGCTTAACCTCCTTCATACTCAAAACTTAAGAACGTATACTTGACCTTCACATAAGAACAGACCTTGAAAGGTCTCCCTTTATGTAATTCACAACACGTATACCTCTAGGGCAGCTCGACGGAGTACAGTTGAGTGGTCACTATCCCATCACCAATATACCTTAGCTACCTTCTTAGATATAGAGTTCGCTTTTAACAACGTCCACACTGAATCGATCCAGGAATCTCTCTTAGAATTAGGTGTAGAGGATTTCGTCAAAACATGGTAACACCCTTCTAACCAAATCAGTCAGCAGAGGGACACCTCAAGGTGGGGTGTTCTCGCCTCTCTTATGGACTATGGTTCTTAACAAAATCCTGTCAATTCTCGACAGGGAAGGTGTCAAAGTCGTTGCGTATCTGGATCACAAGAGTGAAACAGTGTTCCATCTTTTTTGTGAGTTTCCGGCCCTAGCCAAAACCATAGACGCAGTGCTTTAGGTAATCCCTTTTATGATGACGCTTTCTGCCATTAAAAGCATCGATTTCAGCAAGATCATCAAAATTCTCAACTCCACAATCTGGCTTTGAGCTCCTTCATCCCTTCATCCCCCTTTGTTTTCAGGTTCCGTTGGTTGTGGTCTCAAAACGGCGCTCAATGCTTTATTTGTTATTTTCTCTTCCTTCGTCAGGTAACGGGAAATACAGCCACATAAACCAACCAACCAAACATCAACATGAGACGCATTATGAGCGCCTTTCTTGGAGGCATTTCAGCCAAGCTCTGAAAATTTTGGCCAGGGATTTCGACTTTCTTAAAAACTCACACAAAACGAATGGTTGCGAGAAGCTAGGCCTATAGGGTCCCTACGGACCTGACCTGCTGCGCCAACTAATTATTATTTATTATTAATTATTATTTCGACTTTTATGCAGAAATGACTTAAAACGAAAAATGGTCCCTGTAGGAGTAAGAGTTCTAATTGTCAAGCTTTCAAGAAAATTCATGCTATACTGGAAAGTGTACCCTGCTGCCATCTGTAGGTAAAAGTAGACAAATAAAAGTAGTGCCTGGCTCACTGAAAATGCATACCCGTTCAATGACCATTTTGACAAGCACAAGACCAAAATTCTCTTATATACCTGAACCTAGATCGCTCAATATAGCTCTTAAAAGGCACGTTCCGCGCCTGAATATCCTATGAAAATGCCAATATCCATAATATCGGTCGATTTAAATTGTGGAGAGTACCTATAGCACAAAAATTCCATCTCCAGCTCTCCCACAATTGAATTCTCAATATATACTCGCACCAACAACCATCTACACCGAGGAGTTAATCGCCTAAGAAAATATTACAACAAAATTGAAAAGATTTCTTTATTTACCTACACAAGTAGGTAAAACGTAGAGGTAGAGGTATGTATCTTTTATTTAATTTTTTTATTTCGTACTCAGTCTCAGTGCAGTCACTCTTTTATACGAGTATAACATCACAGTGCGCAGTGAGTGAGTTCAAATTCGGGTCCGCGCCGCCGCAACAAACAAGTAAGTCGAGGCCATGTTCGTTGTCGTTTTGGTTTTACTTTTCAAAAACAGTTGGCGCACTCTTTGGCTACATTCCGTCCGGCTCTCTGACTGCGAGTAACATTACCAATCTTGGTATCAATCCACACGGCTCTGTGGCTCAGAATCATAAAGGGGGGACGAAGAGACAGACATATGTATATATATGCCCCTCTGAAAATTTATGACTAACTTGGGAATAATTCCTCTTTTTATTGCAAATTCAATTGCAGTCCGCTGTGCCTGCATTTGCAAATCAGACGAATGGTTTTAGGTTTTTGGTCCGTTTTCAAGGAAACAATAGTAGAAAAAAAAGTTAAACGACTAACTTGCACGGTAGGTAAGTCGTCATCGGCGGCAGCACCTTGTTGGTGGCCTTTTTAAACGGGCGGGTGTAGGTTACAACTCCATACATATATCTACCACCCATGTGCACATATCCATGTCGCATTCCCCGTGATATTCAGTTGAAAAGAAACTTTCACTCTTGCAGGACATTTTTCGAGTGATTCTTACGTAAATGCTTGGCACATGGTCGAAGTGGAAGTCGGAATGCATGTACCGAATGTAGATTGTGGAATGAGTTTGTGTCAACAATTTAAAGTGCTGCGGCTGTCGAAGGTGTATTTGAGTCACTGGATTTATATTTTGCCTTCAATATGTCATTGTTGTTGGACATGGGTGCGGGAAGTTCAGAATTTTTTGCAAAAGAGTTATTGGGTCTTCTACAGTAATCATTTTTAACCATCACACTGTGTGAACGCCTAAAACCTTTCGCCAACAACCTGATCGGCCGATATCAGTGTGGTTTTAGGCCAGGAAAGTCAACCATCGACCAAATTTTCACACTCCGACAGAAAACCCAGAAATTTCAGATCGATACACACCATCTATTTATCGACTTTAAAGTCACCTATGATAGCGTATATAGGGACGAACTATACAAAGCCATGTCAAGTTTTGGCATCCCCGCCAAACTCGTCCGCTTGTGCAGGATGACGATGGAGAAATCTCGCTGCTCCGTTGAAGTCGACAAGAACACCACCGACTCGCATTTGATGTCGAAAAGGTCTAAGAAAAGGCGACGCGCTATCATGTACTTTTTTTAACATCGTTCTTGAAGCAAAACAAGGGCAGCTAGGGAAGAGTATCGAGCCAGGAGAAGGGAGGAGAAAAAGATCCTGCGTAGAAAGAAGAGAGCCTACGCAGTATCCCAGCTCAAGGAGATCGAAGAGTCTCGTGATCGCAACAACATCCGGAGGTTCTATAAGAAAGCCAAGCAACTGGCTGCTGGCTTCAAAACCGGAACACAGGCTCTTCGAGACAGCGAAGGAAACCTAGTCACCGAAGCGCAGGGAATAGTAGATCTATTTAAGCAGCATTTCCAGCAGTTGCTTAATGGGCATCATGTTGAGAGAGTGGTAGGGCAAGAAGATAACCCGCGTCCAGCCAATGAAGAACCTGTTCCACCACCCAGTATAGAAGAGGTTGGCTTAGCTATAAAAAAGCTTAAGAACAACAAAGCCGCAGGCTCGGATGGCTTGCCAGCGGAGCTCTTTAAATACGGAGGTGATGTTTTGGTAGGGCGCATGCACCAAATCATCAACCAAGTATGGATGGAAGAAAACATGCCCGATGACTGGACTATCAGCTCCATATGCCCCATCTACAAAAAAGGCGATCCTATGTCTTGCAAGAACTATCGAGGCATATCCCTGCTAAATGTCGCGTATAAGATCCTATCCAACGTACTGTGTGAACGTCTTAAACCGTTCTGCAACACACTAATCGGCACGTACCAGTGTGGCTTCCGGCCCGGCAGATCGACTATAGACCAAATCTTCACACTGAGGCAAATCCTGGAAAAGACCAACGAATTTCAAGTCGAGACACACCATCTATTCATCGACTTCAAGGCCGCGTATGATAGTATACATCGTCAGGAGCTGTATATGGCGATGGCCGAATTCGGAATCCCGTCAAAATTGATTCAGTTGTGTCGCGTGACACTCGAAAACACGCGTTGCAACGTGCAATTTGGAAACAGCTCCTCCGAACTATTCCAAACATGCACCGGATTTCGGCAAGGGGACGCGCTATCATGCGACTTCTTCAATCTCGTACTGGAGCAGATAGTGCGTAGGGCAGGTGTCAACACGGAAGGCACTATCTTCAACAGATCCGTCCAGCTGCTGGGGTATGCGGACGATATTGACATCATCGGTCGGTCACAGCGCTCCGTGATAGAAGCTTTCACGGCGATTGAAGAACAGGCGAAATCTGTTGGTCTTGAAGTAAACGAGGACAAGACTAAGTACATGCTATCAACAAACAAACAAACATCTGTCCACCGCCTAGGACAAAACGTCACTATTGATAGCAACAATTTCGAGGTAGTTAAGGAGTTCATCTACCTCGGAGTAAACATGAACTCCACGAATGACATCCTAGTGGAGATCCGGCGGAGAATTAGCCTAGGGAACCGCTGCTACTTCGGTTTGGCAAAACAATTGGGTTCAAAACTCCTAACTCGAGGGACGAAATGTATGCTTTACATACTGCCAGTTCTGCTCTGCGGCGCCGAGTGCTGGACGATAAGCAGGAAGGGAGAGCTAATACTGGGTTCCTTCGAAAGAAAAATTCTTCGGCGGATTTTTGGTCCTGTGTGCGAGGAGGGCGAATGGAGGAGAAGATATAACCGCGAACTCTATGAGCTGTATCAAGATGTGGATGTAGTCCAAAAAGCCAAAATACGTCGACTACATTGGCTCGGCCACATCGAGCGAATGGACAATAATGCTCCAGCTAAGAGGATCTTCGAATCCCAGCCCCTAGGTTCGAGAAGACAAGGAAGACCGAACCTCCGGTTCAAAGACCAAGCCATCGCGGATGCCAGAGCGCTTGGTCTGGACAACTGGAAGCAGCGTGCCCGGGATCGTAGAGGATGGAAGGCTGCAGTGTCTCAGGCAGAAACTCTCCACGGGTCGGGAGCCCGTTAAGTAAGTAAGTAAGTCTTGAAGCAATTGTATACGAAACTCACAAGCCAACACCAGAGGTACAATTTTTCAAAAGTCCGCTCAACTACTTGCCTATGCTGATGACATTGGCATTATTGGGAGAACGCGGCGAGCTGTCAGTGGTGCTTTTGCAAGCATCAAAAAGGAGGCGGCGAAGATGTGTCTCGCTATTAATGAGGACAAAACAAAGTATATGCTGTCAATGAGAAAGGACTCTCAACATCGGCGACTCGTACAAAACGTCACTATGGCTAGATACAAATTCGAAGTAGTTAAAGACTTTGTATACCTGGGCTCCTCTATCACTTCGCAAAATGACGGAGATCAACCGAAGAATCACTCTTGCCAATGGCTGTTTCTTCGGGCTAAGAAGGCATCTAAGAAGTTAAGCCCTATCTCATAGAACCAAGGAGGTACTATATAAGACCTTAATCATCCCGGTCCTGCTGTATGGTGCAGAAGCATGGACCTTATCAAAAGCGGATGAAAACCTTCTCGGATGCTTTGAGAGAAAGATTCTTCGAGTGATATTCGGTTCAGTTTGTGACGATGGTGTGTGGAGATGAATTTTCAACGACGAACTATACGGGCTATACAGCGACGCTGACCTAAGTCAAAAAGCTGAAAATACAACGGCTGAGATGGAACAGCAACGCACCAGCCAGACGAGTCTTCGAATCCACCCCTGATTGACAACGCAGCAGAGGAATACCCCACCTTAGATGGCGCGCACAATTGGAGTACGACCTCAACAAACTTGGTGTGCGTAACTGGAGGCAGCTAGCGAGGGACCGAGCTGGCTGGAGAGGCTTATTAGTTGAGGCCGTGGTCCACCCCGGACTGTAAGCGCCACCAAAAGCAAGTAAGTAGGTACTTACTTTACTTAAATATTTTGCAGGTCGCAATAGATAATTTTATATGGAAAATTTCGCCATTGGGAGTTCGTGAAATCTAGCCTGGACTATTAGTATTGCGCATTGTCTCTAGAACCTAAGGAATTGATCTATCTACCAGCGTTTTAATCCCCTTATGATGAGTATTACAACATCTGTTCTCATCGGAATGTCTTTAATTGGTCTGTTTTCGGCTCCAACTTCCATTGACATAAACATAGTTCCTTTGTCGGATGGTCCACACCCATAAAAGAGTAAACCGTTCAAGTATCCTTTGCTTACTCGTATGAATCTACTGAAGTTCATATAATTTTTATTTTAATTTTAAATTTTTCGGGCGTAAGAAATGGCAACGTAGTCGCGCTCCGCAACATAAAGCACATCTGAATTATTTGTGCAATTTGTTGAAGACAGTTATTAATAATAATAGTTGGCGCAACAGGTCTGTAGGGACCCTGGGCCTATCTTCTCGCAATCATTCGTTTTGTGTGAGATTTCATTTTGGGAACGAATGGAAGGGATCTACAATTTTATGCCGATTCCAAACGGCTAATTGAGAAGCTCTTTCATGACAGCTATACTCTCGGATGTTTGTCAGACGTTCGCGAGAGGTGGCGCAGTGAAAAAAACCCTGAGTTGGAATTTGGGTTTTTGCGGGATTCGAACCTGAACCCCTCGCTTAGTAGTCCAACACACTAACCACTAAGCCACTGCGCCGACGAAGACAGTTATTAAGGATTTAAAAAATCGTGCGATAGGTTATTACCTTTGGAAAGCTGTAAAAGGCACCAAAAGGCCCAAAATACCCGCGCCGCCAATTAGAATAAATCAAAATGAATGGATAAGGGAAGATAAGGAAAAAGTGGACGTTTTTGCCGCTCATCTAGAAGAAACCTTTAAACCATACGATGGCCAAGCGGTCCACGACAATACTAATAGGGCGGAATTACAATCTGACGATTCAATACACACTAGTGCAACGCTAAGGGAACTAAAACGTGAAATCGAATCCCTAAAACCTAAGAAAGATCCAGGTTATCATTTGATCACCGGAGAAGTTCTCAAAGTTCTACCAAGGAAAGCATTAATTAAGCTTCTTCATATTATAACTGCTGCGCTCAGACAAAAACACGTGCCGAGTCAATGGAAACTCGCGGAGGTCATAATGGTTTTAAAACCAGGAAAACCGCCAAATGAAGTAAAATCGTATAGACCGATTTCCCTTCTTCCAGTCATTTCCAAAGTCGTTGAGAGAATATTGCTTAGGCGCCTACAACTGGTTATTGAAGTCAATAATCTTATCCCTGACCACCAGTTTGGGTTCAGAACCAAGCATTCGACGATTGACCAAGTACATAGAACTACTGACGTAATCGAGAAAGCATTTGAAGAAAAACAAATTTACTCAAGCGTATTCCTTGACGTCTCACAAGCGTTTGATAAGGTGCGGCACGACGGCATGAAATTTAAATTGCGACAAGTTCTCCCCGCAAGCCATATGATATTCTAGAATCATATCTCGGGAATACCTACACTCTTCCGTGTTAGAAATGGAAACGAATACTCGGAGCTAAAAGAAATTTCGGCCGGGGTACCGCAAGGAAGCGTCCTTGGGCCGCTTCTCTATTTGTTATATACTCGCGATATACCAAGGGAAGATGGCACTACCCTTGCTACGTTCGCCCACGACACAGCTATCCTAGCAGTAGGCAATACAATCGAAGAAGCGACTACAAAACTGATAGCCGCAGTGAATAAGGTAAATGAATGGACAAGGAACTGGCGGATCGCCCTCAATGAAACTAAATCTGTTCACGTGAATTTCACGTATAAGAAAATCAATGACTTGCCAATTTTCCTAAATATGGCCCGAATACCCTTTGCAAATAATATGTTATATCAGCAGGCAGAAATTTCCCATCGGCAGAAAGCACCATCCAACAACACCGGCAACAGCCAGCCGCTGATATGCAACAAGCACGCACTGGTACATACTTTCATTCCGTTGGTTTACAGCCATCAACGATTAGTATATAAGATTTAGTTAGTATATAAGCAATCAGTTAGAAATAAAACGCGAAGTCTGTTTCAAGCTAGAGAACTGCGCGTTTCATTTGTTCGGTTTTGTGTTGTCAGAGTTACAACAGCAAACGAGGCCAAATACCTGGGAATGACACTCGACGCAAAGCTGAAATGGAGTTCGCAGGTGAAAATGAAACGTAAAGAACTCGATATCAAATATAGAGAAATGTACTGGTTACTCGGAAAACATTCCCAGCTCAGTACTGAGAACAAATTGCTTTTATACAAGCAAGTGCTAAAGCCGGTATGGACCTACGGTATACAACTTTGGGGTTGTACCAAGAAAACAAATGTCAATATTCTACAAACTTTTCAAAATAAAGTCCTTAGAGAAATTGTACAAGCACCATGGTATATTAGAAACGACGATATCCATAGGGATCTCGGAATTCCAACAATCGAAGCTGAATCTAGAAGCTTCGCGAGAAAGCATAGAAACCGACTTATCGGACATATCAACAATACCGTCCGACAAATCTCGAATAACGAAACCGTTCGACTTGGCAAGATAAGATTAACTGCGTCTAACTTGCGGAACACGCAGGATCCTTCATTGGAAAGTAACCTGCCAAAAGTTGTTATTTAATGATAGAAAAATTGCTTGATAAGTTATATCTTAGTTGCAGTATCTAACAATCTGTCGAAGGGTGGTGTTTTTAGTCATTAAAAATCTGACACTACTTTGAGAGCACGCTTGCTCTTCTCATAGTGTCTTTGGAAGATTTTCATTTGGCTCCGCGTCCTCTCCATGTCCTATTGGTGAGTGGTCCCGCACTCTCGATGCTGGTAGTTCTCCCATCAGCTGTTGGGCTGCCAACAGGTCATAAACTGTATCCCGCCGTGAAGTGTCCTCTCGTGTGCATCCCGGATGATGATTTCTGTCAGATGATGTTTGGCTTCTAAAATTATAGGGTGACGTTGATTGTGAGTGATGACTGAGTGTGTGAGCCGGCTCGAAGGACCAAAATGTTCGTTGTAGAACCAAAGTGTTTCCAGAGGAAGATAAAAAAAGGTCGCTGCAGACTAAGGCAATGTTCGCGGACAAAATTCTTATCGGAATCTCAGGCAAAGGCAAGGTTGGATGAAGTTCAAACTGTTGTTAAGAAAACGGCGAAATGAAACTACTTATTTGTACCACGTTATTAAACATATTGAGTTTCCTTTTCTTTATTTGACAATTGACAATTTGTGTCTTTGTTTACATTTTATACATTTTGACATTTGGGCATTGTTGTTAATTGCTGCATTCAACCCAATTTGGACTTCATTACTTGTCGGCTGGACTTTGCTTTGGAGACGTATTAGTATCCAATCCAACACCTACCTTCGGATAAAAAAAAAAAAAATATTTTTACAAACGCACATGTCCTGCGAGTTAAGTATCCATAGCAAGACATATTGAGAAAAAAGATAACATTATTTGTATTCAATGATATCTTTAGTCTCTAGTACAGTCTTGCACACAACGCTACAATGATAACATATGTAAAAGAGATAATATCGTTTGTATACAATGTTGGAATATTATCTCTTCTTCATTATCAAGCAAGACGATTGTACGCTTGGGTCTCCTTGTAGATAGATAAGAAAAGTATATAAATACGACTGTATGATGAATTTATCAACAGTCTTATTATAACTACATAGTAGCCTTAAGCTCCTTTTAGAATTAGTAAAAAGTATTTCAATAATAAAGGACATAGTTCCAAATAAATATTGTTTAATTTTAAAAGTAAGAAACAAGTGTTTTAATTGGCGATCCTGCCAGGAGGTTAAATATACTTTTTAACTTCAATCGAGCGGACCTCGGGAACAAGTAGTGAAATCTAGTATAAACAGAACACTCGCGTTACCGGTTACAAGAATTACCTAGCATAGCAGGTACAAATATAGCTTCTTCGTACGAAGCAGCAAAGCAATTCAGTGAAAGTGTATATGTGGAGAAAAAAAACACACAAATTCGACGACAACAGACACGAGTTCAAAATGGAACAACTCGCAGTATTAATGGCAAGATTAGAAGCTTTAGAAACCAGGAGCAACACAGTAACACAAACCCTAGAGCACACACGCACAGAGAATGCAAGGTTAGCAGCAATAATAACTAACCAAAATCAAATAAACACTAATTTAGAAACAAAACTAAATGAAGTAAAATCTGGATTAGGCATAGTACCAAACATACCTGTGCTAGAGGAAATAAGAACCACATATACAGATGGTAGTGAAATACAGTTAGACGCATTTAAAAGCCTACCTATTTTCAACGGCGATCAATCAAATTATCGGTCGTGGCGCGAAGAAGCATCCAGATTAATGGACAGCATTAAAAACTTCAAAACACACAGTAAGTACGCAGCAGCATTGACTATAGTGAAAAGTAAAATACAGGGTGCAGCCGCGAATGTGTTAACCAATTATAACACAATTTTTAATTTTGAGGCGATACGTAACAGATTAGATTGTACGTACTCTAATCAAGAACCTCTATACGTGCTACAAGACATGATGAAAGCCATCACGCAAAAAAGAAGCACACTGTCTGAATACCACGACGAGATAAATAAAAATCTCAATTTAATAATATCAAAAATCACTATGTCAGGTGATCCGCCGAATATAATCGACAGACTAATTAAAAATGCTAACGACGACGCAGTTCGTATATTCATTGATGGTATGAGTGACAACTTTACAAGAGGATCATTATATTCAGCTACAATAAATGATCTAGAACACGCATTCGCAATTGCTCGCAGAATAGAACATGATAATGTGCACAGGCATTTACATCTCACTCAAGATAAGCACCACAAAAATATGCCACATGAACGCAGAAACGAAAGAAGACCAAATTATTCGAGCCAAACAACGAATTATCAACCCCAGAAGCAATACGATAATATGCAGCAACACAATCAAGGACCACAGCCGATGGAGATAAACTCGAGACAAATTGTACATGCACAGCGACAAAATTGGAATCAATACAAACCCGATGTATATAATCCACCAGCGAAACGTGAACACAGCGGGAGTTTCAACACACACAACAGACCGCAACGATCTTATCAGCAGAACTTCAAGCAGCAGAGAGTAAATAACTCCCGACAACAACGCAGAGACGATGTCAGCAGTACATATGCAGAAGCAGATGAAACGGAATGTATGGTAAATAATAACATAAGAATAGATCATTTAAACTAGTAGACGGGTTGCCCTGCTTAAATTTAACTAGTACTATTTCTAAGGAAATTTATAAAATTCTTATTGATACTGGTGCAACCCATAATTACATTAATAGAAAATGCGATTCTAGCGAAAAAATTAAAATTAAACCTATAAAAATAAAAACAATGCATGGTTATTCTATGGTAGATACAAAGAAAGTAGTTAGGATATTAAAGAAAAATATAACATTTTTTGAATTAGAGGATATTCAGTCTTTTGATATGATATTAGGATATGAAGGACTTAAAGTTCTAAACGCGGAAATAAATTTCAGTAATATGACTCTAACTACCATAAGCAGTGTCGAATCTATTCAGAAAATTAATTACATAATTGGGGAAAATAATATTTATAAAGCAGACATAGATAGACTGATGAAGATTAATAACAGCATAGGACCGTTACCCTTTACAGATACTATAGAAGCAAGCATTAGGACGACCAATGATAATCCGGTTTATGTTAAACAATATCCATATCCCATAGCAGATAACGAATTCGTAAACAAAGAAATACAGAAACTCTTACATGACGATATAATAGAAAAAAGCCATAGTCCTTATAACAGTCCCATATGGACAGTACCTAAAAAAGGTTTGGACGAAAAAGGAAAACCAAAACGGCGCATGGTTGTTGATTTCCAAAAACTTAACGTTCACACTGTAACAGACAGATACCCCATTCCGGATGTCAACATGACAATTCAAAATTTAGGTAAAGCCAAGTACTTTACAACATTAGATTTGGAGTCAGGTTTCCACCAAATTAAAATCAAAACAGATGATAAAGAAAAAACAGCTTTTGCTATAAATGGCGCAAAATATCATTTTAAACGAATGCCTTTCGGGCTCAAAAATGCACCAAGCATATTTCAGAGATGCGTGGACGACATTTTGAGAGACTTTGTAGGTAAATTCGTACACGTTTACATTGATGACGTATTGATATATTCTTCATCTGAGGAAGAACATATACAGCACATAAGTCAAGTATTCGACGTACTCAATAAAGCCACATTAAAAATATCTGATGAGAAAAGTAAGTTTTTTCAAGAAGAAGTAGAATACTTAGGTCACATAATCAGACATGGTAGAATCACTACGAACCCTGAGAAAATAGCAGCTATAGAAAATTTTCCAGTCCCACAAACGGTAAAGGATTTGAGAGGATTTTTAGGTCTTACAGGTTACTATCGTAAGTTTATAAAAGGATACGCAAGCATAGCCAAGCCCCTGACATTATATTTACGAGGAGATAACGGTAAAGTAAACAAAAAACAAAGTAAAAATATTAAGTTAAATCTGAATGATTCAGCATTAGAAGCGATTAGAATTTTAAAAAATTATTTGAAAGAACAAGTCGAACTTTTTCAACCGGATTATAGTAAACCATTCGAGCTTACTACTGATGCATCCAACATAGCTATTGGAGCCGTACTAAGTCAGAATAAGCAACCTATACACTTCTTGTCAAGAACACTGAGTAAGACAGAAGAGAACTATAGCACAAACGAGAAAGAGCTATTAGCGATCATATGGTCCTTACAAAAACTCAGAAACTACATATATGGTATAGCAGACTTAACCATATATACCGATCACCAGAGCCTTATATATTCTGTATCAGAAAAAAATCCCAACACAAAGCTGAAACGTTGGAAGGGAATCATTGAAGACTTTGGAGCAAAATTAGTTTATAAACCAGGAAACCTAAATCTTGTAGCTGACGCATTATCACGTCAACGCATAAATACTTCTACCATAGAAACAGCACATTCAGCTGAAAGTTCTTCTAATGATATAATAAAAACTGTGAATCAGCCTTTTAATGCATACACTGCACAGTTCGAACTTATTGAAGATATAACAAATAATATCGAAACACAAATCTATTTTAGTAACAAAATAAGACTCATAATAAAGTTTAAGGACAAAGACTCTTTACTAAGGCAGATGAAAGAAGTTATACAACCCCAAAAGATTGTAGCTTTGCATACGAAATTTGAAAACATATACAAATATGGTGAAAACATAAAAAAAGAATTCCCACTAGTAAGATTTATATTCACACCAAGAAAACTTCAAGACGTGACAAATTTGGAGGAACAACTAAAACTTGTAAGGGTAACTCACGAAAGAGCACACCGAGGGTTACGTAACAATATACAAGAAATCTCAGAGAAATATTACTGGCCCGATCTAAATAAACAAGCAAAGAGTTTCAACAGAAAATGCATAGCATGTCTATTTGGAAAATATGAAAGAAAACCTATCAGAGAACCTCTGAATAATTCAGAAATACCAACACATGTGGGAACACACATTCATATGGACATATACTTCAACGACAAGTATACTTTCCTTGTAACAGTAGATAAGTATTCTAAATATACAATCCTTCGGGAAATCGAAACTCGAAACAGACTGTACGACGTTATGGAAGAGGTCTTATCTAATTATTTCCCAAAATGTGAACGACTCATGACAGATAACGAGAAGGGATTCAAAACAGAAATGGTGAACCAAATGTGTTTGAAATACAACATAACTAAAGTAGAAACTCCAGTATACAGATCGACAGCGAACGGTCAGGTAGAACGTGTAAACGGTACAATAACTGAACTGTCTAGAATATTCACAATTCAGAATAAAACAAGACTTATCGAAGAAATATTTAGAACAGTGCGTGAATTAAATAATTCTATACACTCAGTTACCGGTTTGAAACCTAGAGACATTTTCTTTAATCAAAATAAATATAGCAATAGTGAAATTATAATAAATAAACTAAACTCAGCATCCAAAAAAGTGATCGAACGTCTAAATAAAGGAACTCGACACAGAGAGTATAAAAAAGGAGATAAGATAATGGTAAGAATCACAGGTCTTAGAAAGAAATCTAACGCCAGATACATAACAAGAATAGTAGAAGAAGATAAAGGAGACACTGTAATCTCTAAAGAAGGAATAAAAATTCACAAGGATAACATAAAGAATTATCATTTTTCAGATGACGAAAATATTAATATTCCTAACATTACTAGGAATTGTACAGAGTCAAGAAGGGCAAGGAAACGTTCAAATAACTGAGTTACTAAACAAGAAGTTTATACTTACGCAAACAGATGACGTGTATTTATTCAAAGAACAAACTTATTTGTTACATGCCACCAACCTGACTTCGATATTTCAACCTTACGTAAATATCGTAACTAGTAAATATCAACCTACACAAGAAGAAAAAATTTGGTTAAGTAAAATTAAGAATTTAGCAGACCAATTACAAGAACATACTAGGCATACTAGATCAATTAACTTTTTAGGAACAGCTTTCAAATATGTGTTTGGTAATCCTGACCATTATGACTTAGTTAACATAGAAACGAGTATAAATAATCTCATAGAAAACAATAATAAACAAAAAACTATAAATTCTAGATTTGAACAAATTTTGCAACAATTCGAAGGTCAGAGCCTTAAAGAACATTTAGTAATAGAACAAGTGTACGAACAATTATTATTATTGACCAGAACAATTAATGCAGCAAAAAATAATGAATATTTATCAGAAAGCCTAGACTTAGATGACATTAAAAATATTATTCAACATGAAATAATTCAAGTACCCATAATAAATATACTTGAGTACTCTAAAATATTATTAGCTAGAACTGATGAATTCTTCATCACAATATATAAATATCCAGTTCTAATTAAATCATGTAAATTGTATAAAGTAACACCTTTAAATTCAAAACATGGAAAAATCATTACAGATAAAACAATTGCCTTATGTAACCAAACTTATTTAAGAACAAGAAATTGTCAAAATCATCTAAGTAAAAACATTTGTGAAATTAACTTTGAAGAAGAAAATTGTCTTATTCCACTTTTAAAGAATATAACTTCAAAATGCAACATTAAACAAGAATACGATTACGACTTAGAAATTGAATCCGGTGTTATGTTATTAAGCGGTAAGCATAAGTTAAATAATCAAACAATTAATGGTATAAACTTAGTTACTTATGAAAATACTATAAATCTAGACGATAAAATATACAAAAACATGCATAAGCAAATTAAAGAAGTTATATTAAGAAATCATAATTCAGAGTCTTACATCGACCAAATAATTAAAGAAGATACAATGTACAAATTCGATAACATAGATACTTTAAAAAAACTAATTATTCCTTTTGAAGAAAAACCGATATTATCAACTATATACACAATTGTAACACTGATTGTTATTCTAGCATTTACGTACGTAATGATAAAAACTATACAATGTATAACAGATCGTCAAAAACAAAAAAAGATTGACGCATATAACAAAACTTATGAAAGAGAAATGTTAAAAATAGCGTCGAAAAATCGGGACGATTTCGTTTAACAAGGGGGGGAGTTAAGTATCCATAGCAAGACATATTGAGAAAAAAGATAACATTATTTGTATTCAATGATATCTTTAGTCTCTAGTACAGTCTTGCACACAACGCTACAATGATAACATATGTAAAAGAGATAATATCGTTTGTATACAATGTTGGAATATTATCTCTTCTTCATTATCAAGCAAGACGATTGTACGCTTGGGTCTCCTTGTAGATAGATAAGAAAAGTATATAAATACGACTGTATGATGAATTTATCAACAGTCTTATTATAACTACATAGTAGCCTTAAGCTCCTTTTAGAATTAGTAAAAAGTATTTCAATAATAAAGGACATAGTTCCAAATAAATATTGTTTAATTTTAAAAGTAAGAAACAAGTGTTTTAATTTGCGCCCAGTTTTGTTCTCTCTTCCGCACGCTGAAATAACGCTCGCACAACTGTTACGCACACATAAAATAAAACGTACTCACCTGTACTTCAATGTCCTTAATGCGAGTACACGTGTCGCCAAACATAATACAAGTAGGTAGTATGTACCACCAAATCGACTAATCGATCAAAAGGAATCTCTGCCGCTCACCAAAAGTCATTGGTAACGCTGTTCTTATCTTCCTTCTCCTGTCGACTTCTCAGAACTGTGCGTGTGTACCCAGGAAATACCTTGGAAGTATTTTTCAGTGAAACTTACTGTAAAATTGTCATTATATATAGCGGCGCAAATCTTTGTCATAGCACTTTACATTCCTTCGATTTGTGGGTAAACCGCCGCGCCGGCCGCCACGCCATCATTCCCATTTTTGTCTCCATTCCATTCCATCATTCGCAGGTTTTGATAAAAATGACAAGATGCCAACCAGGATTTGAGCGGCTTCGCCATCATCACCAGCATACCATCGATGATGATTTCACTCGAATTGCTGATGACCCGCAGCTCCGCACCCATCGCGAGCATTAGCGATAATTAGCGAGCATTTTGTTCGATTCGAAGCGAGAATCTGAAAGCCATTTGGCCTGTCAATTGCTCCGCAACGACGCCTATTAACGCATTCCTAAACCGCCGCAGACAGCGACAAATTGACAGCGCACTCATCCGATTTCGCCAACAATTAACTTGTGACATGCTGTGACAGAATGTCCATGATTTCATCCATCATTGTACATATACTATATCTTTGGCTTTGTCCAATTACTGTTGTTGAAGCGACACCCTCGCTTCATTGAAACAACAACCTTCGTTGTGTCACTTCTCTGTCATGCGATGAAATTTCCCATGCGTTCGCAATCATCGGAGCTGTTTATGACATGACTTGTACTCGCAATTAAAGATATCTTTTCGAGAACAGCAACTAGTTCGCATCTCATTTGACTGTGTTCGCTGTGCTGTTGGCTGAAAATGAAATTCGATGCCGACAGCCAAGGTGTTTAACTAGGTGCAGCGCTAACGGTTGCACTTCAAAGAGCGCATGACAGCGTAAGTAAATAGCGATACAGTGAACAGTGCATGTGTAATGGCTTTATCATTATGGGTGAGAATTTATAATTATGTTGCAACACGACTTGTGGTTGCAAGTAGTAAACTTGCGGAGTTTATGATTTCCAAATGGGCAAATGGCTCTGCCAAGTATATATCTGTCGATTAGTTTGCCGTATTTATGTGGCCTGACAGGGCTTCAAGTTTATGTCGAATATTGAACGCGTCCATGATGTTGCTTAGTTCCACCGAGTTACTCAATAGATCGTCTCTGTTTACAAATGTATTTTGGCTGCAGAAAATTAGGTAAAACTTGGCTCTCCTCTGTCGTTACCTGTCATTATCCGCAATCAATCAAGCATTTGCCAAAAGTGACTTTATATCAATTTGGTTGTGCAACTTAACTTACGCAAGACCGAATTTGCACATTATTTGCAGGAACTCTTTAAATCAAATGTCATTAGTGCTAAGCCCCACCTTACGAAGATTAATGTAAGCGACAATATTGCACAAGACGTTTGCTAACCAAAGAGCCCTCTGTCGCGTATTAATTTACTACATTGCGGGTACCTCTACCTATACCTATTTTGCGACTCGGCAAAGTGCAACTATGTTGCTGATGATGGAAGTTGTTTAACAAGCACGTTATGATGGGATGATGTCAACTATACATGCGACCAATTCAACGTGCAGCAAAACAGGGTGCAGCTGCATTGAGTGGAATTGACAGGATGTCAGATTTGATAGTATAAATGACAAAATGTGTAAGTGAAGGATTATTATTTGATGATGATGAGAATCGTTTTTCGATTTAGTCATTTGCGACCAAGGCTTTTGTTGACTTTATACTTACTTACTTAACGGGCTCCCGACCCGTGAAGAGTCTCTGCCTGAGACACTGCAGCCTTCCATCCTCTGCGATCCCGGGCACGCTGTTTCCAGTTTGCCAGACCAAGCGCTCTGGCATCCGCGATGGCTTGGTCTTTAAAACGGAGGTTCGGTCTTCCTTGTCGCCTCGAACCTGGGGGCTGGGATTCAAAGATCCTCTTAGCTGGAGCATTGTCGTCCATTCGCTCGATGTGGCCGAGCCAATGTAGTCGACGTATTTTGGCTTTTTGGACTACATCCACATCTTGATACAGCTCATAGAGTTCGCGGTTATATCTTCTCCTCCATTCGCCCTCCTCGCACACAGGACCAAAAATCCGCCGAAGAATTTTTCTTTCGAAGGAACCCAGTATTAGCTCTCCCTTCCTGCTTATCGTCCAGCACTCGGCGCCGCAGAGCAGAACTGGCAGTATGTAAAGCATACATTTCGTCCCTCGAGTTAGGAGTTTTGAACCCAATTGTTTTGCCAAACCGAAGTAGCAGCGGTTCCCTAGGCTAATTCTCCGCCGGATCTCCACTAGGATGTCATTCGTGGAGTTCATGTTTACTCCGAGGTAGATGAACTCCTTAACTACCTCGAAATTGTTGCTATCAATAGTGACGTTTTGTCCTAGGCGGTGGACAGATGTTTGTTTGTTTGTTGATAGCATGTACTTAGTCTTGTCCTCGTTTACTTCAAGACCAACAAACTTCGCCTGTTCCTCAATCGCCGTAAAAGCCTCAGTCACGGCACGCTGGGAGCGACCGATGATGTCGATATCGTCCGCATACCCCAGTAGCTGAACGGATCTGTTGAAGATAGTGCCTTCCGTGTTGACACCTGCCCTGCGCACTATCTGCTCCAGCACGAGATTGAAGAAGTCACATGATAGCGCATCTCCTTGCCGAAATCCGGTGCATGTTTGGAATAGTTCGGAGGAGCTACTTCCAAATTGCACGTAGCAGCGCGTGTTCTCCAGCGTTACGCGACACAGCTGGATCAGTTTTGCCGGGATCCCGAATTCGGCCATCGCCATATAGAGCTCCTGACGATGAATGCTATCATATGCGGCTTTGAAGTCGATAAATAGGTGGTGAGTCTCGACTTGAAATTCATTGGTCTTTTCCAGGATTTGCCTCAGTGTGAAAATTTGGTCTATAGTCGATCTGCCGGGCCGGAAGCCACACTGGTACGTGCCGTTTAGTGTGTTGCAGAACGGTTTAAGACGTTCACACAGTACGTTGGATAGGATCTTGTATGCGACATTAAGCAGGGATATGCCTCGGTAATTCTTGCAAGACATAGGATCGCCTTTTTTGTAGATGGGACATATGGAGCTGATAGCCCAGTCATCGGGCATGCTTTCTTCCATCCATACCTGGTTGATGATTTGGTGCATGCGCCCTACCAAAACATCACCACCGTATTTGAAGAGCTCCGCTGGTAAACCATCAGAGCCTGCGGCCTTGTTGTTCTTAAGCTTTTTTATAGCTAAGCCAACTTCTTCTATACTGGGTGGTGGAACTGGTTCTTCATTGACTGGACGTGGGTTCTCTTCCTGCCCTATCACTCTCTCTACATGATGCCCATTTAGCAGCTGCTGGAAGTGCTGCTTAAACACATCAACTATTCCCTGCGCTTCGGTGACTAGGTTTCCTTCGCTGTTTCGAAGAGCCTGCGTTCCGGTCTTGAAGCCAGCAGCCAGTTGCTTGGCTTGACTTTATAGCCGTGACTTAAACGAATGGCATTGCCATATCTTTTTGCCAAATATTTGACTAAAATATTTAGTTCATATTTATATCTTGAAGCGTAGAGCAAACATGTTTCTCTCTAAACACTGGCACTTGATGCGAAGGAATGAAGTCAAGTTAGACACCTAAAGTGTCATGGATGTTCTACCCATAATTATAGACACTTAAAACAGAAATAAACACAAGATCCCCCACAAGGCGACGAGCATTTCTGCAATTACTTGAAAAGATTTATATTTCTGATTTAAAACATGTGAAATGGGAGTGGCTATAGTGTCACTAAATTAAATCAACAAATCATCAATCAGAAATAAATAAATAATTGTCCGTTCATCACTTCCGGAAGCCATTTTGTTTAATAGGAAAGAAAAATATGGCCGTCGCTATAAAAATATCAAAATGCTGAGCTTTCCCATAATTCCATTCTCGTAAACAAGATGGCCGACCAAAATACATCACACCGCACGTATTTTATCATGTTAAGTAACGCTTTAAGTCATACGGCTGTTTAGAATTGGGGATCTCTTAAATCATACGTGTTACGAATGTGTGATGTTGTAAATGCAGCATAAAAGGTGAAGGTGGCCCTCTGTCGCTTCGGAACTTAGGCCGAGTTTTTATTTGACAGTTTGTATAAGGGAACAAAAACGCACTTACAAAATCCACTTTTCCATTATCAGGGTCTTTTTGAGTTCTGACAGGAAATAATTCTCTGAACGACTCTTGGAACGGGATTTCGTTATTTTGGCTGTCAGAAAGTGAACCTTCCACTTCCCTGTCTACCAACTGAGCCATTTGCTCAATGAGTACTTGATCACTTATTGTTGAACAGAACAGAGAGGATGACAGCTGCAAAGCGTTTGACATATCACTCCATTTGATAGGTAAGCTTTTAAAATTCAAGCATCGAATGTATGGTTGGCAGCACTTCGGAAGTTAAGTTTTGTCATCTTTCTTACTCTTACTCGATTATACCTATTTATTGACACCAACAATGCGGATTGTGCCAAACTGCGATTTTCAATGAAGCGCGTAGAATATTTGAACGTGAGGATATAAGGTCTATTCTTTTACGATACCTAATGCATTCGAACACATTAGCCAAATTTTGTCAAACTTCGTTCCCTTACGCAAAATTTTGGCAGAAGAGAGCCAAGAAGAGAGAACAAAACATTTCCCCTCCATACAAAAACCTGAAAATATTAGCTCAAGAACTGTCTTTGGGCTAGTTGGTCATTGCTGACAGTTGGTTGTCAAATCGTTCAAATACTAATTTGTAACTGACTTTTTATATGATTTCATTTATATTTTGTGTTTTTATGGCATTAAAATAGATGTAAGAAGCAAAAGAATTGAGCCTTTTAATTTCTGCAATAAAAGCAGTACAAATCTTGGTCTTAAATATAAATTTGAACATTCGCTTAGATTTTTTTCAAATTTGTGGTTCAAAATTCAACGCGTTCCCTTTCTTTTTGTTAATATTTCATTTCGGTGAACGAATTCTCTCGCAATGAGAGAAATGTGACACATTGCCAAAATTGAACCAGAAACCCAGTGAACAGACATAAATATTTGTTTAAAAAAAAACCCTGCTCTCATTTTGGCGTTTGCAAATGCCTCCGTCAACTTGCACTGTGGCTGTCAGCTGTCACTCGTCAACTGAACCACATCCAACTTTATTCTTGCGAATTGAGTTTAATATTACATTTTCTTATAGTATTCTAAGGAAATGCCATGGCACACGGTAGAAATGTAGCTGCCAAACGCAGACAGAACCCTTTTTAAGTGACGGCTACATACATACTTTTCATTTCATTTTCATTTCATTTATTTTGAGATACCTATACCTACACATTAAGATATAATATCTTATAAACTAGTGATAGGCTATACATTTGAGAAAAAAGAGCCTCAGCGCATTAAAAAATATAGCCGACTATATGTCTAGGTCTGTTCCCTTACGATAATGCATTCCAATACATTAGTCAAACTTAGTTCCCTTACGCAAAAGTTGGTTAGAAGTGAACGAAGTTTGACTAATGTATTCGAATGGATTATTGTAAGGGAACAGAGCTTATATTGATCTGAACTAATTATACCCGTCACTCAAAAACTAGGTTTGTCTATTCAGTATAACACCATACTTTTCCTACGTCACAAACATATAGATAAAAACTGTCATCTTAGCAATCACTCACGAAATTATTGACTACACTCATCGGCTGCATAAACCCTACATAACGTCAACTGAAAAAGCTGTTCATGTGACCGAACTTGACCAATCAAAACTGAGACACTTTAGGTCGGCCAGCTGTCAGACTTACCAAACTATATTCTTGAACGTCCCCTTAGTTTAATACTTCCGCTGGGAAGAACTTTCGTATGAATTCCTTCCTTGTACCGTTATTTATCGCATTGACAGCCAGGAGTTATTCATGACGTGATCTGATTTTCGTTTCTTTTCGGGACTGCCTGGAACTCGACATTTGACTTGACATTTACCTGTATTTATTATTCACGGACCGACTTCTTTAAGTTCCATTCCCACCCGTCATCAGTGGTCCTATAAATAGATGCGGTTCTCTCATGTTTCACACCAGAGGACAGGTACATATATCTTAGCTCTATTCCACACTTCCCTGACGCCCGGCGTTATAATCGTATCATGGTGCCTGTGCTGTTATTAAGTCACATGTCAAAGCCAAAAGCAACCTTCCTGAAATGGCTGCTATCTTGTCGGAAACGGCAGTAAATATCATCAACCACACATACGTGCTTTTGGGTAAAGCATTAGGTAACAAAAAAAAAACATGTAAAACAAATAATAAACTGGTATTGGTATATACCCAAAATTCTATTTTCTATAAATTTATTCAAAACAAAATGTCACCTCGCAACTGGCCGATCATTAATCATTAAGATGTTGAATTTTCAACGCTGACCTTTTGTTCAACCTACAGTGTGTGGGGAAAAAATAAACTTGTAAAACAAGATCCGTTGTTTGTATCGAATCTTGTGTCAAACTCAACTTCGCCTGTCTACCGAATTCTATTACAACCTCTTACTCAACACATTGGAATGGGAAAATCAAATGCAAAGCCGTCATCTGTCGGCCGATAAAACTAATGAAATACCAACACTCGGTTAACAGAGACATAACACACAGATCGCGGCGTTATCCGCATGACCGTAGCACAATTAATGAACTCCAACCACCGACTTTCAATTAACCTTCAATTACACCAATTGCCGAGGGGTACCATGTACCATACTGCAGACTTTCGTAGCCGTCTAGGCTTCAAATCGCCGCTACCAAGGTGACGTGTATTCCTGCTGAAGATGACGGACTATGGATAACTCTCAGATTTGTGGTTGTTGAGGTTTCAAAAGACTGCCACTAGGTTCGCCAAAAAAGAAAAGAAACAAAAAACCGAAAACTATAGTCAATCAGACAGCAAGAGATTGGAGAATGGGCTCTTGCCGCCATTGCTAGGTAGCCGCTTTTTTGCTTATTTCTGATTTGTACCTCGATTTGTTATTACGATTATTAGTTTTATTGTTATGATTTGCCACACCTGGAATTCGTTAAATGTGTTATTCCGTTCGCTTTGCCTCTTCCTCAGTCGTGTTTCGGTGCAACTTGCGGTGGCTAGGTATGCAGGTATGGGTACAGGTAAACTCCCTGGTGCGAGAAACATCAAATTGAATTGCAATCTGTAGCCAAGTCCATTAAGATGCAAACACAACTCGCTGTAGGTGGGTGGAAATTTAATGACATCATTCGCTGTTTAAATGCCAACTGGTTGACGAACGCGATGCTGCTGATGGTCGTGGTCGATAGTGGATGAGGGACCATCATTTTGTGAGGGGCGCACAGGATATTAGTTGCGGTTTATATGGTAATAAATTTGATGATGCAACTGACTCGGTGTTAAGCTTTCTTTATTTTGGCAGAGATTTCTCTCAAAATATTGACAATGCTGTCATGTCAAACTTATAATGTGGTTCGTTTGAATTGAGTTGGCAGTTAATATACCTAGGAGCTCTTTTCCCGCTTTTATAATAAAAAAGGGAAATAACGAGGGACAAGCTTAAAAAAGAGACAATATCGAAAATCTTTGTAAAAATTTAAATTCATTTTCATTTCAAACGAATTTCAAAATTTACTCAGAATTAAATTTTCATACCAAATAGAAAAAAAGCAACAGCCCATCGAATGTCTACGTAAGAATTTTTGTATACCCGAATGTACATATTCACTTGTTTAGATATTAGGTATGTTTAACAGAAAAATAAAATATTATTCTATTTATACACATTTTTATGTTGTATAATGTTTGTTTAAAGCTTGTTAATAAAAATTACTAGCATATTTTTATTTTTTCATATGAAAATAATTTAGAATTTCCATAGTGAGGAAAAGGGGAACTTCTTTCGAATTGGGGGGAAAAACTTCTTCTTCGACGTCTATGAACACTGGTTGCAATGCCGATACGGTGCCGTGACATAAGGCCAAGCGTCATAAGGCCAAATCTCGAAATTTGGCCTTATGTCCCTTTGTGAAAGTGACAAAAAGCCAAATTCTAGCATTTGGTAATATGACACTTTGAGAAAGTGTCATAAGGCCAAACTAGTTTGTGACATTAGGCCAAATGAACCAACAACAACCCACTTGAAGTGGGTAATAGCATCACCAACATTTTATGAAATTATTTGCCACCTACAATTCGAGAATTTGTTGATGTTGACTGGAAAACAAAATCAAATTATTTGCATACACCCAAACTCGCAACTACTCCCACCCCTAAACAGAGAATTCAAGCAGGGGGGTTGCAGGGGGCCAGCATGCCCCCCCATACATTTTCCACTGTTTATTAATTGTATAGTACGATGATAAGAAAAATCACAAAACCCAAAGTGACAGTGCCAAATTGACTTTATGACACTTTACCTAAGCGACATTATGCCAAATGCAATAATTCGGCCTAGTGTCACTTTCACAAAGGGACATAAGGCCAAATTTCGAGATTTGGCCTTATGACGCTTGGCCTTATGTCACGGCACCTGCCGATACATCACGATCGAGGGATGCATTTAAATTTATAACACTCTTGAGGAGAATTTTCAGCATTGGCAATTCATATTTAGTTTATCAGGCTTATAACTGGCTGCAGAAGCATTTAAGATCAAAAAAACTCGTTCCAACTTAACAGTCAGCAATAAAACTCATTCGCGGGTACCTGAGACTAAAAAAAAATCTCATATGACAAGTCCCTAATTGCGAATTGCGACTTTGACAGTTTGCTGTAAAAACTAAGCGACAATTTTGTAAACATACACATTACACAGTACGGAGATAGAAGTATTGAAAATGAGCGAGAGAGGGATTTATTTCAAAAGTGAAGTTAGATGGAAACCCTATTTAGCTTTCAGCATTCATTCCGTTCATGATTAGTTTGGCAGCATTGTTCTCTTATTTCAGACTTCAGCCAGTATCAAGTTCTGGACGCATTCAACTTAAGCGTTGAGCTTAAATTTAAACTCAGAGGACATTTTTACCTACTTCGCATTCTTGTTCTATGGCCAAACAGTAATAATAATAATAATTAATTGGCTTGCTAATGAGAGGCAAAGTCACTAATAAGTACAGTGTGGCACAAAAGAAACAAAGGTATTCGGGTATAGTGTGTTATTAGAGTCTTATTTTAATTTTGTAAGTAATATATTGAAAAAGTATCGTAGTGAATGCAAAGGCCTGTGGAAAACCAGCATTTTTTTTTTAGCTTTTTATTGAAAATTACCCTTCTTAACTATGGAAAAAGTTGTAAAAACATATTCGATCCATGGTATAAAATCCTCATAGACCAAGTACCTCAACATCTTGCACCTTGAACCATTTTAAGTTGAAATTTTTCAGGTTTACTAAAGAAACTGAAAATAGAAAGACCTGCATAAATGGTAAACTATTTTTTAAAATTTGTTCAATCTTTGGAAAAAATAAATTTGTCGGTCAGTTGCGAATCACTTTTAAAATTAGGCAAAATCTACTCCGGAAATGGCGTTGCAGACCTAAAGAGTTATTTTCCGCGACTCACAAACTTGGAAATTCATGAGCACCAGCGGTTATAATGCCTTATTTAAGTTTGAAGTCGAAATAAAATTGTTCACTCAACCAAAATTCAAGACGTTTAATCACGAGGGAGCAACACTAGGGAACGCACTTAAAAAATATTCATAATTTTATTCCGTAAATTATAGGTAGGTACGTAAGCCAAAAATATTTAAACTGATTGGGGATATTTGGATACCTACCAATACCTTTGTTTTTGTAAAATGTCAAATAGATTTTTCTGGACATACGAACTGTAGGATATTATCTGAAATATTTAATGGAATTTTGGAAAAATGAAATAATTTGGAGGGATAACCTCACCCGATCACGTTTTCTTTCAGAAGAAGGTTTATTCATCAATGTATTGTATTTGACAGCTGTCTATATTATTGTCAAGTTGCTTAAACCACAATGGTATTAAACAATAATTTATAAACAAGTAAATGATACGATTTTTAAACAAGAACCAATCGACTTAAATTGCTTTTGTATTCTCGCGCTTTATTTTGACTTTTGACACTTCGAAATGTCAACTGAGTACAATATACAGGCAGGATTTTATGGACTAGAGCTGTCGACTACCACTTCATAAACGTCAACTGAAAAAACGATTCACGTGACCAATCTACGCCAATTAAAACTGAAATACATCAGTCAGTCAGCTGTCAGACTTACTAAACTATACAAATCCTATAAACATGATTTTAATATTGCATTTGATACAGAGCCAAAAATAATCCTCCTCGCTCTCAAGTCTGAACGCACCTTAGAAGACTTTCTTTCATTTTTTTGTTCCTTCATCTCAATAGATTCCATCAGAGATTAGGAAAATTGAATCGAAGAAGGTGTAGGTATGTGAGTGTGGGTATGGTACCACACAATCTATGCAAGTTTAAGAATCACTTCAAATCCAAACATCCCATAAATAACCCCCACTTAAAAGATAAAGATGAATTTTATTCTAATTTCTCTGGAGCTCTGTGAAATCATATACGGGGGTAAGAGATATTTTTTTGTCCCATTTTGGCCATGTCTGTGTCTCTGGAGTTGGGACGTTCTTTTTTTTTCATAAAACTCACTTGAGATTTATGAGTAATATGTCGAAATAATTTCAATGAATAGATTATGCTAATCGCGTCTGAAAACCACAAACCACTCTCCGAAAGGTCATTTTACAAATTGTCTGTTGATGCTTGAAAATAGATAAACATTTATCAATTGAATTGTGGAATTCCTTTCAAAGGGACTTTACACCATTTATAGGCGGCAGGGAATTCAAATTTGTCGCGGCAATTTATTCAATTTGTCTAATCTTATACCACCATAAATGTTCAACATCGCCCATGGATTCAATAAAGTATACGGCTTTAAGTGACAGACAGAAGAAATAATAGTTATGGCAGGTGTTTGTGGAGGTGGAGGTGGTTAGTAGTTCATTTGACTGTTTAGAAGGAGAAGATGGGTTAGATTTAGTAATAGAGTCCACGACGGATATAGGAAACACTCGTATAAGAACACTTCGCTTATAAGAAACGCATGTGGAAACACCTTAGAGTTTGCTTCTTGTATAAGTCTTCGCATATAGGAACATCTCGGATATGAGAAACAATTTTTTGGTATTTTAGAGGTTTCTTATATCCGCCCTGGACTGTATTTTGTATGGCGTCTGATTGCTGAAGTGTCTTTGATAAAATTTGCAGCTAGTTTTGAGCCAATATAGGTACCACAGCTAACAACTTCTCTACGCAAAAGATGGCGCATAGTTTTTCTTGGAAATGGTAGGTATTTTGAATATTTTTGCTCTCTATTTTCTTTTCTTTTCTTTCATAAATTCTTAATACATACAAGTGGCTGTCTTTGAATTATTTCCTAGGTACCAATTTCACCATAATACAATGTATACGTTTTGTACGATGTAAGAAAGACTTGAAGTATCTAAGTGCAAGCGAGAAATCGAAATTACAGCTTCCATAAAAATGATGGGCGCGTTCCAGAGCTTGAGCAAAATCCAATCCAAGTTAAACACATTCTGCAAATTTGCTTCATTGATTAAAAGCTGAACTTTTCCCTTAAACTATAAGGCATGCGATAATATATATAATTTGGGGCTATGACGGATTTCTACTACTGGGCATCTATCTAGCTGCCATCCAGCGTCCTGAAATTAAAATTATTAAAATCAACACCAACTAAGTCCTTGTAAAAAGATTCCAATGTCTCTCGAAATAATATTTAAGTCTTTGTAACATCAAAGTAGGTATATGTACAAAAAGAAGAACTTATATTCTATTCACACCCAACCGAAAACGGTGTTTTTGACGTTTCAATCAGTTGTACCACACTATAGTCGTGAAACTATTTCGTGAAATCATTTTCGTTACAAATTTCGATTGCAGAAATAAAATGAGTTCAGAGCATTTAAAAATAATATAAGCCCATCAATGGGGACGTTCGGATTCCTAGTTAAGTAATTCTGACAGCCGTCTGACTAGATGTGTTTCAGTTTTTATTGGCCCAGAGCGGTCACGTGTATGATTATTGTAGTTGACGTTTATGGAGGGGAAGCCGACAAATCAAGTCAAGAAAATCCTGCCTACACACTCAATTGACATTTCGAATAGTCAAATTTAAAATAAACAGAGTGGCCGCTGCAGAATTCTGAGGAGCCGAAGAAAGGGCCGGTGAGAGAAAAAAAATACAATTTTTTTTTAATTTATGAAGGGCTTCTTTCCAAATAAAAAATTTCAAAATCAAACAAATTTAACGCTGACCGCGAGAATACATAATCCCAACATTTCTAGTTGACGTTTTACATAAACTAGGTATCCGAACGTCCCCAATTAAGTGTGACAAATCATTTTAAGCTGTGAGTTGTGACATTTGTTCGGTCAGCTGTTCTGCTGATTATTGCAAAAGGTGTGTTTGTTTTAAGAACCCAACGATTGGAAGTCGTTTTCGTGTTGTGTTCTTGGAAAACTACTTTAAACGACTCGTTTTGAAAACTGAAATAAAATATTTGAAAACTTCGGAGGAAGTTTTCGGCTCGATGTGAATAGGGTATAAGAATCCGATTATGCAGTTTGACATTTCGACATGTTGGTCGTTGCACATTCAACATCATATTCACCCCTATCGAGAAATTCCATTCGAGTTTTTCGTTCCGGTACTACTTTCTGAAAAATTCTCCGATGGCATATAGCACACCTTGCCGCGTTATGTCACTTGCTTTTGACAGATATACGGCACATTTTTCCCGATAAAATGAACGCGTTTACATGCTTCTTTCATTTTTTTTCCGAAGCGGATGCAATCTGTGGTTCTGAAAAGATTGGGCTTTCGTTTTGTTTTTTTTTTTCCGATCCTCGATGGAGATGATTGTCATTAGTTAATGTCAGAACCCTCTAAAGGGGACAACTATATTATATCCGAAATCCAATTTCCAATCTGCTCTGAAGGAGTTAATTTTAAAATGTAAATCAAATTCCATTACATAACTACACTGGACTTGATCGACCAACATTTCGACTAAGCAGCCTCTCTCCCCCTCTCATTCTGGCCTAGCGTCAGTCTATTTGCAATTTGCAAATAAAAAACAAAACTGCTTTCAGTTGTGTGTTAAACAAATCATTAACTAGATGGCTGGTCAGTCACGAAAGCCGGTTTAGCCGCGGTAATAGCGATGCAGGCCGCAAAAAAAAGGTGCAAACAAATTTCCCCCATTTGCAGTTCTTGCACATTTCAGTCAAAAGCACTAGTAAAGAAATATAATCGCAACCTACACTCTATCCATCGGTATGGTGTTGGTGTCTGGTGTAAAATAGACAACATCAGCAAAGGTGTTGTGTACCTGTACATATACATATTGCACTCACAGTGGCCACCAAAAAAACAAAACCATAACCAGTCCATGCGCGATGCTGATTTGTGTATAGTTTTGTTTAACCCGGTCGATCATTCGCCTTTGTTTCTATGGCAAAAACAAAAAAAAAAAAAAAAAAATTAAATTCCAATATCACGATTCAATCAAAATCGAATAGTGCCACCGATCGCATCAACACGGGATAGTTACGTGTCGACCACATGTCAGTCACTTGAACTTTTCTTCGGTTTTGAGAACTGGGTTAGGTTACCTTTTTATAATTTACACTGTGGAATGTCTACGGCTCATTTGCAATTATATTGAGAAGTGGCATGCCACCTCTAAGTGCAATTCAAACTCAAACCACTTATAAGTTCAATATCAGTAGGTACGCGAGTCTAAGGCAGCGTTTTTTTTTTTTTTTTTTTTTTTTTTTTTTTTGCGATGGAAGGTGGAAACCTTGCATGAGGCACCAATGATCCGACGTTCATTGGTAGTGCCGGATTCTTACCGGCTAAAACCACCTCCCTTCCTGAACAGACCGATATTTGTCCCCCGCGGAACCACCGTAAGGCATTACTTCGCGGGGGTCGGTATAAAGCCATATTAGATCACTCTATTATTTGAGCTATTCACTTTTCGTTGGCGCTCTAAACGCCTCAGATCGCTGAGTATTCGCACGGCCACGTTGCTTACGATAGTCCAATTTTCGTCTTTAAGCAACATGTAATTTACGATGTTGTCAGGAGTGGGCCATTCCCCAAATTGATGCCGTAAGACAATCCTCTCGGTTTCGTACCGTGGGCAATGAAAGAACACGTGTTCCGCATTTTCAGAAACGGTCTCGCAATGTGGACA
Source organism: Cheilosia vernalis (assembly GCA_949126925.1). Taxonomy (NCBI): domain Eukaryota; kingdom Metazoa; phylum Arthropoda; class Insecta; order Diptera; family Syrphidae; genus Cheilosia; species Cheilosia vernalis. The sequence goes on from OX421358.1 coordinate 13,786,060, forward strand.
GTTTGGGATGGATTCATGGCCGCGTTTAAAGAGATATTCCCTGTAACAGCCATGACCCGTCAAGAACTGGGTCAGATAGAAAATTGTTTCGCCATGAGTTCGTTTAATCCATGCATCAATCACTGGTATGAGACGATGTGTCCATCTTCCCTTCAATGATTCGTTCCATTGTTGTTGCCAGGTTGCGATACTGCGATTTCTTTCGTACCTTCTTTTATCGTCGTCTATCCGGCCATTTCGAACTCGCTCGGTTCTTAGCGTTTTCGTTTCTTCAGCGAGTAAATCGATGGGTAGCATTGAAGATACGACGAGTATAGCATCGTTTGAAACAGTTCTGAATGCACAGGCGACTCTTAGTGCGCTAAGACGGTAGACGGATTTAGTTCCACGTACATAAGACTTAACTTTCGTGGCACTTGACCATATTTCGGCTGCGTACATGAGTGTTGAACCGACAGCTCCTGCAAGAAGTAGTCTTTTATTCTGTTTCGGGCCTCCGATGTTACTCATCAACCTCGAAAGTGCACTAACAGTTTTTGCAGACTTTTCGCATACATGTTCTAGATGATATTTAAAGCTTAGCCGAGCATCAATAACCACTCCTAAGTATTTAATGAATGGTTGAGAGACCACTTCATGCCCTCCCACGCTAAACGTTATCGTTTCTCGAACTTTCCTACTCGTAATAAGCACTGCCTCCGTTTTATGATCTGCGAGTTGCAAACCGGCATTAGCTAGCCAACTACGTACAGATGCAACTGTCTCGTTGCAGTGTAGTTCGACCTCTTCTATAGTTTTTGCCACAATCACCACGGCAATGTCATCCGCAAACCCGATGATTGACGCTTCTCTTGGAATCGGTAGGCGCAGAATTTCGTCATACATGACGTTCCACAGCAAGGGACCTAGGACCGATCCTTGTGGAACGCCGCCAGTTACTTCATACTCCTTTATTCCCTCATCAGAATCATAGAACAGGACTCTATTCGCAAAATAACTCTTTACCATTTTACGGAGATATTCTGGTATTTCAATCCGGTAAAGACAGCTCATGATACGCTCCCAATTTGCTGAATTAAAAGCGTTTTTTACGTCCAGGGTTATAACGGCGCAGTATTTTTTTGTGCCTCCTTTCCAACGCCTGCCCTCTATAGCGGCTTGGGCTCTCGTTATTACCGCATTGATTGCGTCTACGGTAGATCTTGATTTACGAAAACCGTATTGGTGGTCCGAGAGGCCTCCGGACATTTCAATTGCTGGCTGGAGCCTATTGTAAATGATCCGCTCAAGGATTTTACCAGTTGTGTCCAGTAAACAGATAGGGCGATAAGAGGATGGCTCGTTTGTATTCCCCTTTCCTTTCGGCAGTAGGACAAGTCTTTGACGCTTCCAAGGCTCAGGAAAGACGCCCTCCTGGAGACACGCGTTAAACATTTCGGAGAATAAGTCGGGCCGTGCTTTGATTGCGATTTTTAGCGCTCTATTTGGGATGCCATCCATTCCCGGAGCCTTCTTATCGCGTACCTTCTTACATGCTTCGAATAGTTCTTCGTGTGTAATGATGGGTATAGGCCCTATCTCGTGAACACTTGGAGTGCCTAGGCCACTACTTTCTTGGCGGGGAAATAAAGTTTCAACTATTTGCCGCAACAATACTGGGCACGTTGGCGATTGCATACGGGGACCTTTTAGCCTCATCGATACGATTTTGTAAGCTTTACCCCAGACGTCTTTATTAAGTTCTTCGCAAAGGTTCTTAAAACAGAGACGCTTACTGGACTTAATTGCTTTTTTAAAACGGGTTCTTGCTTCTCGATGTGCGTTGCGTGCGAGTTGCAGTTGGTGGTCATCGGCGGATCTACTCCGGCAGCGCTGGTAAATTCTTCGCGTTCGGTGACACACTGATCTCAGCTCCGCGATTTCGGGTGTCCACCAATATACTGGGGGTCGATGCTTTCCAGTTCCCAGCCTGGACATTGATGCATTACACGCGTTGGCTACTAGCCGTGATACTTGTGTTACGAATTCCCCTGCATTTCTGGCTTCTGTGATAGCTTCACTGACGACGTAGCTTAAAAGATCTTCATCTAGCGTCTTAATATTCCATTTAGATCGCTTCAGAATCGTTCGGTTTGTACGATTTCTTGCCCCGGTACTGGCGTTGAATAAAATAGCGTTATGGTCACTATTCGTGTAGTGGTCGCTCACACGCCAGTTAATATCTCGTAACAGACTGCTGCTTGCAAAGGTAATATCGATGATAGATCCCGATCTTGCTGTACTAAACGTGTTTGTACTTCCATTGTTAGCTAAAACAATATCTAAACAAGAGAAGGCTTCTAGTAGAGTAGTCCCTCTACGATTCGTATACGAACTGCCCCATTCCGAGGCCCATGCGTTAAAATCACCTGCGATTATAACGGGGCTTTTTCCCGTAGCGTCCGCAACTATTCTATCTAAAACCGTCTCAAAATTGTCGATAGTGACGCTAGGTGGAATATAACAGCTATATACATATATACCTTTTATCTTAGCCCATATAAAAAAGTGCTCAGGCACCTCCAAATATTCCTGGATTGAGGCGTCTCCGCAAGCCCAAATTGCAGACGTTCCCGTCGTATCGGTAACCCAGTTATTTCCGGATAGGTTCCTATCAATCTTCCGTTCACGAACAGTTTGTTGTAGGAGATCTTGGGCCGCTTCACAGTGGTTAAGATTTAGCTGTAAAATATTCATATTTTTTTTGTTATATTATCTACCGCTTTTTTGTATTCGGGACATCTCCTGCTACCGGTTATATGTCCAGATTCAGCATTATTTGCTACACAAAGCAAGCATTTTGGTCTGACCTTGCAGTCCTTAAGTTTATGGCCGTTTTCTCCGCACCTAATGCATAGTTCCGTTCGGTCATTAGGGCTTTTGCATGCTCTCGCGAAGTGTCCGAATTCGAGGCATCTAAAGCAACGCTTAAGTACAGTCTTTTCCCGTATTCGGCAGTAAACCCAACCAATCCGCACTTTTCCTGATTTAAGCAGCCTGTTCGCGATTTCCGTAGGTAGGCTTAAGGTGGCTGTTTGCGTTCCACCATAGGCTTTTCTAACGTTTTTGATCATCGCGACTTTGAATTCGAAATTCATTTGATCTGTTAAGGCTGTACAGATCTCTTCCTTCGACGTTACTTCGTCTATGTCCTTGCATTCAAGCAAGACCTCTTGTGTAAGGGACCAAACGTTGCCATTTTTTCCCAGTGCTTCCTTAATTTTGTCCTTATACACTGCAGTAGTAGGATTTGCCGCTTTGTTCAATGACAGTAAGAGGTCTCCGCTTGCAGTTTTACGGATTCGACTTACGTTTGTCCCTACTTCCTTAAGTGTAGGATCCGCCTTCAGTTTCCGGTCTAAGGCAGCGTATCGTTATTGAAATGTGGGCCACATGGTTAAAGCCGTTCGATATACGTGAATACACATGCAAACACATCCGCGATTAAATGTCAGAGGTTAGGGAGGAGTGCACAGTGAATACTGAATACAAACTAATTTGCATTCCTTCAATAGAAAAAGGCATGTCAACCTATTTTCGATTGGGTAGACCTAGACAGAAAGCAGGATATCCATGCCACAGACGCTGATGGAAAGGGTGGATTCCTAAATTTGGATGGTTTTGCCTTGTAGGGGTTTATTCTATTTTGAGAAAGAGTCATTTTCGGATAATTTAAAACCTCCCATCTATAAGTCATACATAATAATCGAATTGAAATCGTAGGGAAATCGTGCTTTCACGTTAGTTTTTTACCAATACATTTCAGGTTGCTAGTTCCAATCAATTTGTCTCGTATCCTTGAGAGAAGGAACCATGAGAGTTCCTAGAGAAATTAATACGTCTAGAGAAATTAATACTAGATACAAAATCTTCTTATGTCATATCAAACTTAGTCAATTCTTAGTCTAAAAACCTACAGCAAAATAATTTAATCGGACCACGGTTGTAGGGCTTTTTTTTTTTTGTTTTGTTTTAGAGGTACAGGACTTTAAATTGAATATTAAAATAACGTTGGAGATTGTTCCAACATAAGTAAAAATAATTACTTTTAAAAATTTCAACCTCTCACTATGCCTGTAGAGACGCAAGCGCAACACTTTGTTCTTGTCATCAAATACGTGAACCACTTCAAACAGTTTAACATATTAGGTTTGTTCCTTTACTTTTGTAGTAAGAATTGAAAATACTGTCAAAATGGCAGTGGTGGGGATAGATTCTCTCACAGAGAGAGAGACACTTACGAAAAAGTTAGGGAACGCTTTTGTAGTAATCTATGAAAAATGGCAGAATTCAAAAATTCCAAAAAGTCGTTAAAATATTTTATAAGCTCTAAGAATTTGCTAATTTACTAACAAAATTAGCTATGAAAGTGATTCCGAAATAATCGAACTTCTTTTTTATGAGTCCGAGTAGCTATGTGAAAGAGTTTGTAGGGTCTGATTACACTACAAGTATTCAAGAAGAGGAATAAGCGACGCTGCATTTAAAATGAGACTGTCTCTTTTTACACATTCAATATTATTTTGCCGCCTGTTGATACCATTTTAATACGCAAAAAATCAAAACAAATGCACGCATATGCCAAATGGGATAACAAACCTCAAATCAGCTGTTAATTGTTAAATGACTGACAGCTTTACCACTTCTTACACGACACCAAGAAATTTGTTGAGTAAAAATTCTCAGTCGAGGGGTAATATCTTGCTCTCTTGATAACGCTCTTTTTTACGAATTTTTCGAGTTAGGGAACGGCAATGAGTAAAAATTCGTAAGATTTAAAAGTAAAGGAACAGAACTGTTGTCTATTTTTGTAAATATTTGATGACAATAATTTGTTTTGCAAATGACTAACATTCTCATGATGTTCTTTTTGACTAAGCGCATACTGCCGGCCTACCTTAGAACCATTTGTTTGAGAAGTTGTGCGCTCCGACTTTTCAATATTTGGTTTAATCTTCACGCTTGACTTAAAACATAATAGCTTTGATTAAAAAATATCATAATTAAAAAATTGTAGAAATTTTAGCAATATGCGGTTGGGAAATTTTTTAAAAATGAAATAAAAACACTAGGACCGGCCCGTGTCATAAATCTTTTTATTTTGAAATGACGCAAGTAAGTTAAGTGTACTGACGTGTAACTGACAAACGTATCAACAACAGCTGTCAAATTGATTGTAGGCTGAGAAATTGTTGTCGCCTCAAAAAACAAATCGCTAGTGAAGGAAAGATTTCCTTTGACAGGTCGTTCTTTTTCGTTCTCAATCCAGCGGGTAGTTTAGCGCTAAATTGAGAAATTTCCCTGAAAGGGATTTTTCACAAAAAGTGCTAGGCGTCCAGCGCAAATGGTGAAATGTCAATTTTTTTATATGGAGTTTGACATGCGGGCAGTGGAACGCGACCAATATCCTGTCGTTGCTTCAATGAGACAAAGAAACACTGCTGGCTTGTAACAATTTCCAAATTTATATTCCTTGACTATCTGTGTTCTTGTGTTCTTTAATTTCGACAGTTTTGTAGTCACAAGATATAAGAATTCATCTTTAGTTTTCGTTAATAGCCGAGTTTTTTTGAGCTTCGATCTCAGCAAAGCAAAGTAAAGTAAAGCACGCTAATTACAACACCTATTGCGAGTCCCGAAGTGTCAATTGGAATGTAGTTGTTGTAATTGTGTGCTGAAAATCCTACTTTGCTTTGCTTTGCTGAGATCGAAGCTCAAAAAAACTCGGCTAATATACGATTGCCTGTTTTACTTTCTTCGACAAAATTGTGGTATTTACATTTCCGTGCCAAGGAATTTCTTTCTACAAACGAACTAGGGGTTTGTTGTAACTGTGTTATTATTTGTATTTGTAGAACTTCACAAATTTTTCTGGCACAGTGCAACTACAATTTTTCTAAAGAAAACGTACCTATCCACTAAGTAATCTGCTTCTGATCTGCTATCATTCTATTACTTTATGTACAAACACAATCCGCGGTACTAACAATCATTTTTAGTGTCCAGGTTACATTTTTCGAACTCACAATGGCGAAGTTTTCCATACAAAATCGCATATCGTGACCTAGAAAATATTTAGTGTGAAGGCTAAAAATGATTATTAGTAAGGCCCAATGTAAGTGGTAATCTGCTACTAAAATTGCTACAAATCTGCGGCTGTACCCAATTATTGCTTTTACTATACACTTCTATGGCTCTGCCGCTGCTCTAGTACATTTTGTTTGCAGTCTTCTGCTAATATGATGTTGATGCTATGAATTTCGTACCTTTCTGAACTGCTCTGCTATTGCTCTGCTGTTGCTCTGTTGCTGCTCTGGTATTGATCTGCGTCTTCCTAGTTCTAGATTTAGAGCAGTCTTTTGCTGGTTTAGTTACCTACTTCTGTATATTTATGAGGCGTTGGAAAAATATGTGCTCTTTTTGGCCATCACATTTGGTCAGTGTCACGATTTTCGACAACTGACTGTCTACCCCAAATGCGTCTGTAAGCCAACGAATTCGAAATCGCCATCCATGTCGCTGCTGAATCACAAACATTGACACAAAAACGTCCCAACAGATGGCTCTACTCTGCTGTTAGTTTTTTTGAAAAAGAAAGCAAGCAAAAAATGGACAACATGCAATATGCAAATATTCCATGATCTCATCAATATCGCCGCAGAGCATCACTCAAATTCTATCATAAATTACTATTACTAGCCTCAACTATGAACGTACGAGCATCTTTTCCACTCCTGGTGTATAGTTTCTTTCTGTGCAATCAGACAATAATAACGACCAAAAGAATTCGTAGCTTTAGGGAGATTCTTGAATTTTCATCATCAGCATCAGGCATCTCACTGCCAACATCCGCGCTACGCCACATCCGCAAATTCATATATGCGAAATGCGATGCGATGCATTCGAGAGCACATTCAAGTCAGAGCGCGCTTATCATCATCTGCCGGACGAATAGTTAAATTGCTGAACCGTATCCATGCGTGGAGAATGCGCGCATGTGCGCGCAGATATTGCTTAGAATAATGTAGCTGCTGGTCGTTCCTGCTGTCACAGTTTCCACACATTGTGAGACTATTGTCAGGCGAGAGACTGCAGCAGCAGCAGCATCCATTTACCTAGCAAGCCCCATCGACCGCCGCAGAGAGATAACAACGCAAATGTAGGCCTAGAATAATCGGCGCAAGCATACGCTCCGTCGAGTATAAACTTTGCAACAGGTAAAAACGATCATTAATTATGGGCTTGCAATTTCTATTAGCAGCACGCAGCAGATGCGCGCTCCACACTCAAACACACACACACCGCCTCATCATAGGCACAGCGATACTGCAACTGCATGTAGTATGCAGATTGGCGCGTTTCCCAGTGCATTTAGTGTGCGTGCGCATGCGCGCTGAATAAACGTCGATACGACTCATTGAATCGGTTCGCATTCGCATCTCCTTGGATCACTCCTTGTCGCGCTCGCGCACCCCTTTTGCTGTACGACGTCATGGCGACGGGAAACGATTCCAAGCGAAGCGAAAGATTCATTGAGTGTCCATGGGATACCACGGCGAGCAGATCACAGAAAAAGTGACCAGAACAGAAGCAGTGAACTTGCTTGGCCGCTCTGTAAAATGTCGAATTCCGCTTCGGGCCAAATCGTATATATGCCACCCGTATATATGTGTACCAGCAGTATGCGCGTGTGCGATAGCACGTTACAGCTAACTTTGGGAAATCTCATGCATTCCAGCGGATAATTTTATTATTTATTGATTGATATGCATTTTCTTTGACTAATAGTCTTCCATTTAGCCATTTTAAGAACTATGCAGCGGGCGCTCCACTGGAAGCCAAAGCCATATGCCCGATGCTGCTGCCCGATTATTGATTTACGAGCACAAAATGTCGGCCGGACAGAGAAAATGGTTGCAGAAGAAGATGGACGCGCCGCCATTGGTTGCATGAGGCTTTTTCTTTTCGAAAAATATTTGTATCACTCAAGGCTAAGAAAATGTTCCAAGTCCAAGATATCATCGGGGGCATGGCCGCGTTAATTGTGCATTGCATTGCAAAATATGATCCGACTTTGTAATTACGTTGATGTGAAGCCAATGATTATGGTCGCGTTCGTTTTTTTTTTTTTTGTTTGCGTTGTTTTCCATGTCCATTTGGTCGGTTTCACTTGCTTGTTGCAAATATTTGTGGATGGTTACAATTAAATTTATACACGAGTTTGCGCCGTTGTTATGTATTGTCGTGTTTTAAAATTCACACGAAACTTGGTGTGGTTTCGAAGATGCGACTGCGATACTGACGAACATGATGTGGGAATTCCATGTCATGACTTGGCCATAATAATGATAGAGGGACAGCGGGTTTGTGTTTGCTGTAGGGAATGATATTTTGTTGACACACATACTTATCGGAAGTGAGGATCTTTATTGGCATTGTTTGGAGATGTGGAGAGATGTTTACGAAGAGAGAAATGACAGGGAGAGTTTTTGAGTTAATACTTTTTTCTATTTTCTATTTCGCGGTCCACAATGAGTGGAAGTTCTTGCAAATAGTTCCGGAAAGGTATTCGCTTATTAGTTGATGTATGGTATTTGTAAACGATCTGGTTGGTCCCTACCAGTGCGGTTTTAGGCCCGGTAAGTCCACAACCGACCAAATATTCACACTGCGGCAGATCCTGGAGAAAACCCCATAAGTTCAGATCGATACTCACCATCTTTTCATCGATTTTAAGGCCGCATACGACAGCATTTATAGAGACGAGCTATATAGAGTCATGTCTAGTTTTGACATCCCTGCCAAACTCGTCCGATTGTGCAGAATGACGATGGAGAATGCTCGCTGCTCCATAAAGGTCGGAAAAAATCTCACCGAGACCTTTGATGTCAAAAAAGGCAAGGTGACGCGCTGTCGTGTGACTTCTTCAACATCATTCTTGAGAAGATTGTGCGAAACTCGCAAGCCAACACCAGAGGCACAATCTTCCAGAAGTCTGTGCAACTACTTGCATACGCTGACGACATCGACATCATTGGCAGAACACAGCGAGCTGTCACTGGTGCGTTTGCAAGTATCAGTACAGAAGCGGCTAAAATGGGTTTAGTGGTGAATGAGGGCAAAACAAAATATATGCTGTCCACAAGAAGGGACACACAACACCGACGAATCGGACAGAACGTCACAATAGATAGCTATAACTTTGAGGTAGTAAGGGACTTTGTCTACCTTGGCTCCGCTATAACATCTGAAAATGACATCTCATCAGAAATCAAACGGAGAATAACTCTTGCCAACCGCTTTTTCTTTGGCCTAAGAAGTCAATTGATTAGTAAGGCCTTGTCGAGAAATACTAAGGAGACTCTATATATCCCAGTCCTACTTTATGGTGCAGAAGCATGGACGCTATCAAAGGCGGATGAAGATCTCCTTGGTCGTATCGAACGCAAAATTCTTCGAGTGATCTTTGGTCCCGTTTGCGTTGACGGGCTCTGGAGGAGGAGATTTAACAACGAACTCTACGAGCTGTACAGCGACATCGATCTAGTCAGAAAAGTACGCATCAGTCGTCTAAGATGGCTGGGACATGTAGAGCGGATGGACAGCAGCGCTCCGGCCCGAAGAGTCTTCGATTCCAACCCGGAGGGACAACGCAGTAGAGGAAGACCTCGCCTTAGGTGGCGCGCGAATTACATGAACTCCGACACACAACATTAAAAAAAACAACTTTTAATTTTCGGGCAGAGCTTCTGCCTCTGATTTTTATTTCAACACGAATGACAATGACAAATATTTTCTTTGGGTTTTTATACAATATTAATGTTGACGCTGCGATTATTCGCAGCGTGAGAACGGAAGGACAGGTTGATGTACATTATGATTCTTATGTATCTAATGTTACAGAAAAATGTGAAATATATTTGATTACAATGGAAGAAAAAAATATGAAATGAGTATATTCAATTACAGTAAAGGAATTTTAATCAGATATGGATCGTGGTTTAGCAAGATGTGCTTATGGTGCATCTAAGGGTGTCTCTGTGCACGTAACTCCTCCCCCCTTGGAATAGAGCGATGACCAGAGAAGACGGGGCTCAGGTCTTGGTTCTTCTATGGGCTGAGCGTTCTGGGATGCTGTTGGAGCTGTTTCGAGATTGCCGGTATCTTGGGTTGATGGTATTTTCTTCTTGTTTTTAATGGTGATGATGATGATGATGCTGATGATGATGATGGATGATAGGACTATGTTGGAGTTGGTGAACATGTTTGTTGTATTTGAGTTTCCCTCCATTAGGTTTATTTTGGCCAAATTTTGAAGTCCAAAGTTTTGAAGTTTTGCCAACGTTAATGTTTCTGTTGTTTTGGCAGCTGTTATTTTGTTAAATAGGGCTGGATGTATCTGTATCTCATCGAAATGGTTGATTGCGGTATTGTCGTATGTGTAGTTGTTAACGTTAACTATACAGTCCTTGAAGTGTATTAAAGCCGTACCTTTAACTGTAAGATTGCTTGAGGTGCAAGTTGATGTCAGCGTAGTTTCGGGAGTGTTGATGATTAGTATGAACTGATGTTCTTGTTGTTGGATGTCCGATAAGTTATCTGTTTCTATTAAATCACATTCTGCGTCAGGAAGATCAGCAGCATCCTTATCTGTATACGGGTCCTTGTAGTTACGATGATCCTTCGTAATGTTGGAACGTTTATTTGGTTCACGATATTTATACGTGCTGTATACGGGTCCTTGTAGTTACGATAATCCTTCGTAATGTTGGAACGTTTATTTGGTTCACGATATTTATACGTGGTGAGATTCTGTTTTTGCACTCAAGATCGGTAGTAGATAATACAATAATACGATAATCCGTCGTATAGTCTTATCAATCACTTTCTATCTTCACTTTAAAATATTTATTCTTACATTAAGTTTTTCACACGATAGCACATTAACACGATAATCCGTCGTATTTGTAGCTTATCAAAATCAAATATGAGTTTTTACATGGAGCTATGTTCTTCTTTTTCGACTGCGCCAATTACATGAACTCCGACACACAACATTAAAAAAAAACAACTTTTAATTTTCGGGCAGAGCTTCTGCCTCTGATTTTTATTTCAACACGAATGACAATGACAAATATTTTCTTTGGGTTTTTATACAATATTAATGTTGACGCTGCGATTATTCGCAGCGTGAGAACGGAAGGACAGGTTGATGTACATTATGATTCTTATGTATCTAATGTTACAGAAAAATGTGAAATATATTTGATTACAATGGAAGAAAAAAATATGAAATGAGTATATTCAATTACAGTAAAGGAATTTTAATCAGATATGGATCGTGGTTTAGCAAGATGTGCTTATGGTGCATCTAAGGGTGTCTCTGTGCACGTAACTCGCGCAAGTGGTAGGGGACCTCAACCAACTTGGAGTGCGCAACTGGAGGCAGTTAGCCAAAGATCGCGCTAACTGGAGAGGCGTATTGGTTGAGGCCCAGGTCCACCCCGGACTGTAGCGCCACCTAAGTTAGTAAGTATGGTAAACTGGGACACATTCATCATCGGGGCACATTCGTCAAAGCAATTTTCGATCAAATGCACTCTGAATTAAGAAATGAAAATGGCGCTGAATACATCCAATACTGGAGTCATGAACACACTCCTTAGTTTGACGTTTCTAGTTTCGCGCTCAAAAAAGTTGTGTGTTCTGATTTTTGTGATCTGCGGTGTATTTTTGGCTAATAGATAAGTAGGTACATAAATCCGGCAAACTGTAGAAATTATCCAAACAGTTTGTTTGAAGTTTAACGCAAAGCCTTTCGCAATGTTTTTAAGGCTAGAAATCATTACTCGATTCAACTGAACTCAACGTTTTTCGCTGGTCAAAATCGAAGCACGTATGGTTTGACATCTCAGTGACTCACTTGATTTACTCGTACTTATATCAAATACTTATGCAGTTATCACCGCTTTAAACCGATCGTGATCCGGCAAATTCTATTGCAAGAATCACATTGGGGACGTTCAATTATCTAGTTCAGTAAGTCTGACAGCTGTCTGACTAAGTGTATCTCGGCTTATGGCTGAAATCGTTCATATGGGCAGATGTTTCAGTTGACATTTATCGAGAGGTAGCCGACGAATCAAGTCAAGAAATTCGTGACTGAGTACCTACTAAGTTGACAGTTCGCATATGTGGCTGACGTAGAAAAAGTGACGTTCCCAACAAATCTAGTTCTTCCGTTCAGGTTACATCTTAAACCAGACCAATATAGTCAACTTAAGATAACTAGATTTCTGAACGTGCGCATTGACACAGCAACTTTGACAGACACACTAGTTCTTAATAGGAGGTCTGTTTGTTAAGAAAATCTATCTGAATTATTATTAATTTAGCTTTTTCTTTCTAAATCATTTTTTGTATTCACTTGACGTTTCTCTATCTGTCAATAAAGTTTGAGTTTAATTTAAAACCGAAGCGATCTCTGTGTTCTCTCTAAAAAAAAATGGAAATTTTATAATTTCAGAGTTCGCCGGAAACTAAAAGAAAATCGAACACTGTTCCCTTACTTTCTGATTCAATATTGGCCATATGTCACAAAAAAAAAAACAAGGAATATTCAAATATCAATAGAAGAAAGTAGGTATACAAGCACAAGAGCAAGATTTTAATTGCTTCTTTTGCAGCAATTAGAAAAATCGCTTCTTTTCCTTTTTACATCTATTTTAATGTTACGATTATACAAAATTTAAATGAAATCAAATTAGAAGTCGGTTACAAAATAGTATTTGAACGATTTGACAACCATCTGTCAACTAGCCCATAAAGAAATTTGTTTAACTATTGCCGTTTTCCATTGAAACAAGAAAAGCTGTTTCTTCTGCTCTCGAAATCAGACGCAAAAAAAACCTTTTGCGAATCTCGTTTTCTGTTCTACACTAACACCAAAAACTTTAAAGTGTGTTACAAATTACCTTTTTAGACGACAAGTCTGTGAAAAATGGAGAAAAATATACATTTGACAGCTGCAATGAATATCAACACAACTTAAATGGATTTTTATAAACAAAAAATAAAAATTTATGAACAGCTGACTTTTAAAACACACACCACACACCACCACAAATACAAAGAAAGAAAATTCTCGTTTTATTTTCCATTGGGCACGAAAAATCTTGGAAACCTGAGATCAAAATCGGAGAAACGACATAATTTATTGGGAACGTTCAAGTGTCTGGTTTAGTAAATCTGACAGCTGGCTGACTTGATGTATCTCGGTTTTGATTGGCTTAGATCGGTTAAAAAAAGGAGAATAAAAACGAAACCGATCCTAAAAATCGTCAGCAAAAGTAATAAAAAAAAACCTTTTTATTTCAAAGAAATGTAATAAAACTCAAACGAAAAAAACTATTCACCAATTGATTTTTGAGGCATTCTTCAATTGAACTGCATCAAATTTGTACATGGAAAACAATTTCTTTTGACGTTTCTTTGAGAAATCAGACAACAATGCAAAGATTTGCTGAAGATAAACTGCCTTTCAAAGCAATTTGAAAACGGAAATGCATCAATTGACTGATTTCGTGGCGCCACCTATCAATCAAGCGCAAAGACCTTGTTTTAGTGAAACAAAATCGTATTTGATTTGCCTTCTTATTCTTACTCGTTCTAAATCTACTTGTATTGGAACAACAATATATTCACAAAACAACTTATCCTTCTGTATACGTGCCCCACTTCGGTTGGCATATAAAACTAGTTGCAGCCTTTTTTCCAAAGACCACAACTCTGCCATTAGTTGTGAAAAACACATAATTGCTCGACTATTAAGAACCATTTACCTATATCCACATCCTTCCTGGGCCCCATCCATTCGCCCTAAATGCACGTAAACAAAGGCATCGCAAAAACCCGTCCGCTATTATACTAAACAGGGTATAGGTGGGCTGGTAGGTACATAATTTCCCTTGATTGATAGATACAACGATACAGTTTCCGAATCTAACTCCCCGCCAAGAACAACGAGACCGGACGACCGAGGGTTTTTCTCGTTTCTTCAAGTTCACCTCGCTCCTTCTGTTTCGCCAGGTAAAAACTGAGCGAAAAAAAAAGGATTCTCACAATTTCACAGTCCATTTGTGTTATCTGATCAAAGCTGACAACACACGCGCGTTACCACGCAACTTGCCGTTGCCATTGCCCGTCGCCACAACTCCATTCCACTTTCAGTAGCCACAACCAAGATGTTAGTTGCGTTTAGACTTAATTAATTGCCATGTTCCCAGCTACTTTATGATAAATGCCCCTAATCATCGTGGCTTAATAGTTCACAAACATATAAACTTGTACGAGATGCATCTTTCGAATGTTCTTAAAACTAAAAGATGACAGGAAGTGGTTCATTTGTTCATATTTTTATGGTGCGTTGCACCTTTTTTTTTGTGGAATTTCTGGAGGAGCTCAGTAAGTATGACCCGACCTTAGAGCTGGGTGGTATTGTATTATTTCCTAAGCAGTAAAAAAATGTTTATTCCCAACCGGACCGCACATGGATTATACTTATGGTAAGACCCCCTCGACAGACGTCATACCATAACCGTGTGGGGTATTTGGACTCGGTTATGTAAATTCGGATCAACTACCAAGAAGATTTCGATTGTTTTTTATTTTTTTATTTTTTTAGGGATCGGGCGAGTGGGTAAATTAATTTTTGGCACCTTAAAAAGACGATAGTTATGTGGGTGTGCTTTATTATGCTGTGGGCACACCTTAAGGTGTCACTTTAGAGTTCGTCTGTCGACTTTCTGGAGACGCGTTACATGTGTTTTTCTTTCGATTTACATTTTTCGGCTATTTTCGTCCATGTTTGGGCATCATTTTGGGAGTAGTGCTGGCATGGAGTATCCATCATTTGAAAAGTCGATTCTTCTAATATTTACGAATGATTAATGTTTGTGTATAGATCATAAGTTGTTTATTTGGCAGTGATGTGATTTATTATAACAGGAATGAGCGGGTATAGCAAAATGCGGAATAACTCTTAATTACGTATTCCCGGACTCGAGGGGGAATTCTAGTTCTAGCCAATCGGGGGAGCCACAAAAAAAAAGTGTACCTTGTCAAGAAGATCTATAAGTGTAATTAGTTTTAGCAATGGTTGGAGTATTAAATAGTTCTAATGAGATCTAATGGATGGCATTGGGCTTTTTGTTTACTATAACTACGCTGAAAATGGAGGAATTTTATTTTTCACCGCTCCTTTGAGGGGGGTCTGCCTTTTGTCTAATTGGAATGATATATTGAAGATGTTTCGACTTAAGTTGTAACCAGATCGTTGACAGTTGTGACAGTTCGAAAAGGGAAATAAAATCGACAGTGTAGACTGCGCCCTACAGCGCACATTACTTTTCCTTCCCTTTAGAGCTTAGAAGTTATTTCTTTTGAACCTACACATAAAATCCATTATTTGCTTGTGTACCTTAAATCTGACATTAAGATTCAACTATCTGTAGTTTAGTAAGTCTGAAAGGTGTTTAATTCGATGTGTCTTAGTTTTGGTTGGATCGGTCACATGAACAGCTTTTTCAGTTGAAGTATGTGGAGGGGTAGCCGACGAATCTATTCACATGTCAAAGTCACATGAATGAATGAGTACTAAACTGACAGTTCGTATATATGGCTGTCGTAGGAAAGGTTATACGTTACCGACCAATCTAATTTATGTGGTATTCGTTTGAGCTTCTTCAGATTTGCCCTCAGATTTCAGATTTCGTGTGCCTAATCTAGATTCGCAAAAGTGCTCTGAAATCTGAAAAAGATTGCTTTTTCCCGTACCAAACGAACATAAAAATTGCTCTGAGAGCGCCCAATCGAATAGGTATAGGTACCACATTAGGTAAACTTGGCATGCCACCCAGGTGTTAGCTGTCAAAATTGTGCTCGCTGAGAGAAACGCTGTCAATTCAAAAGACATACAACTTTTTAATTCTCTCAATCGAAATTCTTTGACAATATTATGCCATCGAAAATTCTCCACCATATTTTCCGACGGAAATATTCACTTAAATGACATCTGCATGAAAAGAAAAAAGGGTGACCTAGTTGTGAGCAATCTGACATATTGTTCAGTAAAATCCTCGAATGATTGCCCGTTACTCGTTAATATATTCAGAGTGCTCGGAGTTATTCTCTGAAACGAAAAAAGATGCACAAATTTAGAGGTCTGATTCCTCCGAGCTGAACGGAAACATGAGTTTTTTTTGACAGTTCAGGCTGTCCCTATACTAAAATCAAAAATGAAAACGCTTATTATTGGATTTGTCAATTCTGGCTGCACTGGCACAACTTTGCGTACCCACAGCTACGAATTAAAGCTAAGTTTTGAAGACATGTCTATTGTTTATTTTAGAAAAATACAAACACTAACTTGTCAAACTATGTCACCGCCATTGCAATTTATATAAAGTTCCACAAACAATTCTGGTCTCTTTTGTCTGTTGTCTGAATTCGTAATCTATTACGTATGTGCCCATGACAAATGTGAATAAGAACGGTAAAATGTGTCACAACGGCGTCTTCCGTTCATAGCGGTCTGATGTTCGCATTTTCGCCCATATTTATGGTAGCCCTCATACCATGGCCGAAAATATTCAACCTCCCTGGATAACAAATCAATTGTTATCATCATGATTAATGACATATTAAGCGAAGGAGCTGTGTGTGCGTTTTGTTGGGTAGAGTTCGAAATGAGACACATCATGATCGGTGATCACCTCTGTCTTTGTCCACCCACGATCACCGAATGCAGCCATCATGATCGAAATCTTTTAGTATTTTTTTGATTATACTTTGAGTTGACGTTCCAAAATGCGTGACTAACGATGGAATCATTTTTATTGTTCTCTTTCCAGGATAGACCATAAGTAGCGATGTCACACCAAACACGCCGAGGGCCGCCAGTCGAGTGTCCCTTGGCGTCCTTAGGTCGCAACACAACCGTCTTGGACACCCAACAGCAGTATCACCATCCACTAAGCTCGAGTCCACTTAATCCGCAGGTGTATCAGATGTCGAGAAAGTCTCCGGACCTAAGTATAGACACAGATGACATCATATACACGTCTTCGTCGGTGTCGCAACAGGGTGGCGGAGAAAATCATGCCCACCGTGGCAACGATCTACCCGAGATGTATCATTTATCGCGGAGTTCGTCCTCATCCATGGAACAGGCCTATGATCTGCGTCGCAATCAAGTGAATCCACAGACTCGGCATCGGCCGGTGCCACCCAGAAACTATACACCCATTGAAAGTTTGCTGCAGTATCGTGACTCAAGAACGCCGAGTGCGTACATCCTTACGGGTGGCGATAACAATGAGGACTCCAGTGATGGGCCGAAGGTTAATGGCGGTGGAAATGTCAATGGCAGGCGCAGTGTGCCGCCAAATTCATCTTCCGCCAATGCGCAGTATTTTCTTGAAAAGAAAATGGATCAGTTGTACATTCAAGGTGCCATTCGAGGACTTCCTCTGGGATCGGAGGCGAATCATTTTCAAAATGAACGCTACTACCTGGAGGATAATTTGAGAAATATATGCGAGTTCAATGGCAATGATCGACTGCATGGTAAGTTGGGAGTCTGTTTTGTGTTATTTTTGCATCCATAAAATAATATCTCTCGCTCTCTTGTAGAATCCCATCTGCTCCATCGGCCATCGAGCCCGAGTGAAACAAGCGGTTCCGACCGGTATCTCCTCGATCGAACACAAGGCTCACCAGCCGCATACACCAACGTCAAACAGCAACGTGATTCCTCGTACTCCAACCATTCGTCAAACGTTGGTCTTGACAAGCGCTTCCATCCCTCGAAAGTGAAAAGCCTCTCCGAAGGGCTATCGAATTTGGGCCGGTTTTCACCAAGCTTGGACCAGGGCTATGCTACATTGGTGTCGCCATCGCCGACTGGTCATCCAATACCGGGACCAGGGCCGTGGAGTAAAAAAGGACCCTGCAGGTCAGGGCCCGGATTCGACCGGCTGCCCGATGAAGCTGTCCTGAAGATCTTCGGATGGCTGGACAGCTGTGAATTGTGCAATGTAGCTAGAGTGTGCAGGCGATTCGAGAATCTTGCATGGCGACCGGTTCTCTGGAAGATTATTACCCTAAAGGGTGAACACATAGGCGGCGATAAGGCTCTGAAAATGATATTCCGCCAGTTGTGTGGTCAGAGTCGAAATGGCTCCTGTCCAGACGTCGAACGGGTGATGCTGTCTGAGGGGTGTCGAATTTCCGACAAAGGACTGGTGTTGCTAACACGACGGTGTCCGGAGTTGACGCATCTGCAGCTGCAAACGTGCATAAATGTCACCAACCAGGCGCTGTGTGACGTTCTGACGAAGTGCACCAACTTGCAGCATCTCGATATTACAGGTGAGTAAAGACGCGATTTGTTTGTAAGTTTTTGGAGGGCCATAAGTTGGGAATGTTCGTAATGGATTCGCTTCTGGCTTGCGGCTAAGTTTTGTAAGCTACGGTAGGTAAATAATGTTCATATTGTTTCGCAATTTGCATAAAATTTCTCTAAATGATCGCATATTGGTTTTGGCGAACCGTCGGTGATTCCTTCGTCGACATTTGCCATATTGGGTCAACCTACATTTATGTATCGCCTGGGACTCCCACATGAACTCGCGAAATATTCTTCGAGGAAATATGAAGCGAACAAAGTGTGAAACGGCAGCTTTCAAATGTGTGACAATCTCTTGCTGCTTGTTTTAACTTTCCACTTGCTGATTGACTTCCTTTTTATCTTTCAGGCTGCACCCAAATCATCAACGTTAGTATCAATTTGGGACTCGAACCGCCTCGAAGGCTTCTACTGCAGTACTTGGATCTGACTGACTGCACTGCCATAGATGACGTCGGCCTGAAAATTGTCGTCAAAAACTGTCCCCAGTTGGTGTTCCTTTATCTAAGACGATGCATCCAACTTACAGGTAGGAGAAGTCCCGTCCCGCAACCATTCTTCTCTGACAACATATTTTTTCTTTACGTTTCAGATGCCGGTCTCAAGTTCGTGCCAAGTTTTTGTATAGCCTTGAAAGAGCTCAGCGTGTCCGATTGCCTTAGCATCACTGACTTTGGTCTGTACGAACTAGCTAAACTAGGTGCCGCCTTGCGATATCTCTCTGTCGCCAAGTGCGATCGGGTGTCTGATGCTGGCCTAAAGGTTATCGCTCGACGATGCTACAAGCTTCGATATCTTAACGCCCGTGGCTGTGAAGCGGTCAGCGATGATTCAATTACAGTATTGGCCCGGTCTTGCCCGCGACTACGTGCGCTCGATATTGGAAAATGTGATGTCAGTGATGCGGGCCTGAGGGCTCTGGCCGAGAGTTGTCCAAATTTGAAGAAGCTTAGCTTACGGAATTGTGATATGATTACAGATCGAGGAGTGCAATGTATCGCGTACTATTGCCGAGGGCTGCAACAGCTCAACATACAAGATTGTCAAATTTCAATTGAGGGCTACAGGGCCGTGAAGAAGTACTGCAAGCGGTGTATTATAGAGCACACGAATCCAGGGTTCTGCTGAGCTCGAGTTGGCATGGTGTGTGTATCTTTTTTTTTTTGTCACTTTTAAATGGACATCCATAAACATGAATTTTTGTACAGAATGAAGGATTTTTATTTCTTTTTTTATATATCAGAACCGCATTGTTAACTATACATTTTAGGATTCATTTTCTCAATATTGTTTATATTTGAGTATCTTTATTGTTTAAATTAAAATTAAGTTAATTGTTAAAGTTTGTTATATTTGTATATAACAATATGCAAATTTAGTTCAAATATTAGGGAAGAATAATTTAACATTTCGCATTTTATACCGTAATAAATAAATTAACTTTTAGAATGTTGGTGTTTATTGTAAAGTATTTTTGTATGTCTTTTAACTGTCAAGAAGAAATAATTATTTATTTAATAGTTGAAATTATTTGTTTCCTGTAAATAGTTTAAGAATCTAAATTCTCTTCAGTTAGACATGTTGAATGTATTTACCTACTTATTAAATTAAATATAGTCTTATTAATAACAATTGTATGTTTATAATAAAACATAAATATTAAAAGAAAAAGTTGATGTGTGTTCGTACTTAAAATTATTTTTAAAAGCAATTTGACACTGGTATGCCGTTTACCAAATACCTGTGGCTGTGGCATAGATAAATTACATAAAATGGCCGCGTTCCAATGCCCGCTAGATTACCAGCTGCATGTCAAACTTCGTATAAAAAAAATTGGCATTTCAACATAATGCGCTGGACGTCTAGTACTTTTTTGAAATATCCCTCTCAGGAAAATTTCTGAATCTAGCGCAAAAAAAACCCGCTTGAGATTGAGAGAAAAAAAAAGAACGACCTGTCAAAGGAAATCGTTCAAACGTATACAAAAAATGGGAAGATAAGCTGCAATCGTGATAAAATTGGTAATAAGGTACCTAAGTAAAATAGCAATTCAGATTGTTTCCATAATAAAATCATTTCTTTTTAATCGTATTGTGGAAATAATTATTAGGAAATAGATTGGAAAAATAGTGCCAAAAGTCACTTTGCCGCTGGCGCTGTCGTTCTAGCGTGAGTGTTCCTTCAAATGGGATATTTTGTGGTAGACATCTAGCGTGCAGTGGATCGCGGCCATTATGTTTACATCCGTAATAGATCTTGCGAAATCTAGTTAAGCCTAGTATTCTTCTCGCGCTTAAATTAAGCTCCCATACAAAAATGTCTCCAAACATAAAATTAAGCAAAGCAGTTTAGCCAAGCAGTACGCAGTTCAAGCTAAATTTCTGAGCCGCTGTACGAACACTCTCTACAGAATTTAAGTAAGCGTGTTAATGCAAAATACATTTTTCCACAGCTAAATTTTGACAGATCAGAGAAAATATCGGCATTCGCAACAAAATTTCAAACGAAACAGTGCGAATGGAGAATGGTTAGTTCAACACAAAGAAATTCTTTGTTGGTAATTTAACCCTTCAATGCATGATTTTTTTTTTTTTTTTTTGGGTCGAAAAAAATATATTTGATGTAAATAAACGATCTAAACTAAAAAAAAAATAAAAAAAAAAATGATGCATATCTGCAACGCCATGCATAAGCGGTATGTAATTCATAAAAAAAAACGTTGACGCAAAAAAAATTTTCTGTGAACTTATTTTTATTTTTTCAAATAAATAGCTAGCTTAAAAACAAGAATTGAACAAATTGTGTAAACAAAACAATAAATATAATAGTGTTTTATCTTTACGAATCCCAGCCTGAATGTAACAATAATAATAATTTTTGGCGCAACAGGTCCGTAGGGACCCTAGGCCTAGCTTCTCGCAACCATTCGTCTTTGTGTGAGTTTTCATTTTTGGAACGAATGAAAGGGATCTACAATTTTATGCCGATTCCAAACGGCTAATTGAGAAGCTCTTTCATATGACCAGTTATACTCACGGATGTTTGTCAGACGTTCGCAACTGTTACTTATATTCGTTAAAAAAATGGATAAATATTAAAATGTAAGTAGTAGGGCTATGGGGATCCTGGCCCACGAAAATGACTCATAGTTCAAGGTCATCATTCAAGGTCAATATTCAAGGTTATGTATAGTGTGTGTGTTTTGGTTTCAAGGTCAATATTTAAGGCTATAATAGTGTATATATATATATGTGTTTGTGTGTATGTATGCGTTCTTCAAGGTCAATATAAAGCTTGTATGCATGCGAGAAATCAAGGTCAAATACAACTTCCCTTCCCCTCCCACCTACACATTTTGATATCGATACTGTTCAAGGTCAACAGTAGAGTGTATGTATGCATATGAGATCTCAATCATGAAGACAACTTCCCCTCCCCTCCCACCTACACATTTTGATATCGGTACTGTTCAAGGTCAAAATAAGGTTTGTATGCATGCGAAAAATCAAGGTCAAAAAGCTCCTAAATATTGATACTGCTTCTCATGCCCAACGACATAACAAACACACCCTAAATGCATGGTGTTGCAGATATGCATCATAGGCAAAATATGAAAAAAACATCTGTTCTTTGCAAAATTTTAAAATTATTTTTGCACATATATTAGGACGAACAAGTAAAAAACAATAAAAAAAATACTTACGTGCATTAAAACACTTTATTATTTATATTTACATTAAATTAAACACACCCCTTCTATAGATTATGAGAGCACATGGTCTTGTGACTTCAAGCTCCATTTTATTGCGTTCATACACTTACCAACACATTTGTGCAAATAAAGTATCATCGCGGAACTAACTGGAAATGGAAAACCAAACAAATCGAAGAGATGTCGGCTGCCACTCTCTTATGACAGCTTTTTTGAATGTATGATGCAGATATATGCTACAGTATGCATTGAAGGGTTAATTTCTTTTAAAATGTAGACATTTCTTTAGAAAGTTCCAAGTGACGAAACAGAGCAAGTCAATCAGCTACTATGCCAACACATTTTTTTTACGTCGGAACTTAGAGTGTCAAAATTAAGCGAACATTAAGCGAAGTGGTGGAGAGAAACATTGGAGGGGCGCTTAATTTTAGCTTTCCTGGAACAGCATACTAGGCTTTATACTGTTACATTCAGGCTGGGATTCGTAAAGATAAAACACTATTCCGTTTAACTTCTCTAATAAAATTCACTTTTATTACACTTTTATCGACTATTCTAATATTTCACTTATTAAGTACCAGAACACTATTACTTAAACAATTCTTCAACGTTTCAAACCAATCACTTAATTCACTCTATTACTTTTCACTTATTTATCTTCACAAACTATTACTATCTCGAACTTTAACCAATCACTTTTATAAATCAACTGTGTCGCCCTCTTCTAAAAGCTGTCCTTTTATACCCGCTCCGCCATCTGACGAGAACTTTCTAGCTAATTCTAAGTGGTTCTAGAACAAGGTTCAGTGGTGACAGATTCCAGTCTCCAATTGGAAGTGACACTTGAGTGGAACTTGTTTTGTGAATTTAAGGCCTGGTTTCACCAAACTGTCTAAGGCCTGGTTTCACCAAACTGTGACTAAGGGCTTGTTTCACCACTTAAGTTACACGATACCTTCCACGCCACAATATCCTCCTCTTAAACTTGTTCGTCCCGAACAAACTCGTTAACATTTTCACCATTATAACGATGAAGACGATCCACATGAACGACTTTCAGCTTGCCTCTTCCTCGTTGGATGCGATAGACAACGTCGTTGATGCGCTTTACGATTGTATAGGGCCCTTCCCAGTCTTGTTGCAACTTAGGCGATAAACCTTTCCTTCGATGAGGGTTGTATAGCCATACCAGATCTCCTTCCTGGAATCCTGTAGTTGTCGTTTTGGTATCGTACCTCGTTTTCATGCGGTCACTGGCTATCTTAATCTTATCCCTAGTGTCTCGATGCACGTCCCTGATGATATCCCTGAGGTCTGTAACGTATTCCTCCTCATTCTTGGGCTCTTCGCATGGATATCCAAACATCAACTCGCTAGGTAGGCGGACTGTTCGACCAAATAAGATTTCAGATGGAGTATGTCCTGTGGTGTTATGCACTGCTCCTCGATAAGCCAATAAAAACATGGGAATCTGCTTATCCCAGTCTCTCTGGTCTTCGCCAACGACCTTAGAGAGGTGTTCATTCAGTGTCCTGTTGAAGCGCTCCACCATCCCATCTGATTGTGGATGAAGCGGGGTTGTCCTTGTCTTGTGAATCCCGAGTAACTGGCACACTCCTTGGAAAATCTTCGACTCGAAGTTCCGTCCTTGGTCTGAATGCAGTTCCATTGGTACGCCGAATCTGCTTACCCAGTTATTGACGATTTGCTCCACCACGGTTTTAGCTTCTTGATTTGGGATAGCAAATGCTTCAGGCCACTTACTGAAATAGTCCATAACAACGAGGATGTAACGATTTCCATTGTTTGTTTCAGGAAACGGTCCCGCAATATCAACTGCTATCCTTTCGAAAGGGGCTCCAACATTGTATTGATGCATTTTGCCACGGACTTTCAGTCTCGGACCTTTGCTGGCCGCACATGTAACGCATTTCCTACACCAAGTTTCAACGTCCTCCCTTGAATGAACCCAGTAAAAGCGTTCCCGCACTTTTTCGAGCGTTTTATTGATTCCCAAGTGGCCTCCAGACACTCCATCATGCAATTCCCTGAGCACTTCCATAACCTTTGACCTGGGTACAACAAGCTGCATTACGAACGACTTTCCATCCGGGCTTTCCCATCTTCTTTTTAGAATGCCGTCTTGTACGTGAAGGGAGTCCCACTGCGCCCAGTATGCCTTCAGCTCGGGGCTCCTATTGGATATCTCCTGCCAGTCTGGTTTTCCCTCATGCTCCTTCCAGGCGATAATCGGTTCGATATCCGGATCTTCCCTTTGAGCCTCCCGTATTTCCCGCGCACTCCAGCCACCAATGGGCATAGCTCTCACCCTTTGAACGGACGCGACATCTTTTTCCTCGTGTCGTAAGCAATGTTTGCAATTTGCTTTGCACGGTCGACGGGAGAGAGCGTCTGCATTAGAGTGAAGACTTCCCTTTCGATGTTGTATTTCGTAGTCGTACATCTGCAGCCGTTCGATCCACCTTGCGACTTGGCCTTCAGGATTCTTAAAGTGCAGCAGCCACTTTAAAGATGCATGATCTGTGCGGAGGATGAATTTCCGCCCATAAAGGTACTTATGGAAATGTTTTGTCGCCAATACCAAAGCAAGGAGTTCGCGCACAGTAGTTCCTTTCTGGCTTTGAGAGAACTTTGCTGAAGTAGGAAACTACTTTCTCTTGGCCATCGTGCACCTGGGAAAGGACGGCTCCAATTCCCACATTACTAGCGTCTGCATCCACAATAAATGTTTTCCCAGGGGTGGGGTACGCTAGTATGGGGGCGTTGCACAACTGTTGTTTAAGTTCCTTGAAGCTCGTTTCGCACTCACCTGACCATTTGAATTGTTTGCCTTTTTCTGTCAGTTGATGCAAGCTCTTTGCGATCCTGGCAAAGTCCTTTACAAATCGTCTGTAATAGGTCGCAAGTCCCAGGAAGCTTCTCAGTTGATGTTTGTCTTTGGGAACCGGCCAGTTTTTCACTGCATCGACCTTCTCCGGATCAGTCTTGACTCCTTTGGAAGAGATGATGTGCCCGAGGTACTTCACTTCTGGTCTAAATAGCGAACATTTCTTCGGGTTAAGTTTTAGTTGCGCACTTCGTAGCCTTTGGAACACCTCCTTAAGGTTATCTCGATGTTCGTTAAATGTTTTTCCTACTACGATGACATCGTCCAGGTAGACCAAGCAGGTTTTCCACGTTAGTCCCAGCAAAACGCGCTCCATTAGACGTTCAAAGGTAGCCGGAGCATTGCACAGTCCAAATGGCATTACTGTAAACTGCCAAAGCCCGTTTCCTGCTGTGAATGCTGTTTTCTCGCGGTCTTCTGGATGGATCTGCACTTGCCAGTAGCCACTCTTCAGATCGAGAGTCGAAAACCATTTGGCTCCGGATAGTGTGTCCAGGGTGTCGTCAATTCTTGGAAGGGGGTAGCTATCCTTCTTGGTGACGTTGTTGAGTTGGCGATAGTCCACGCAGAATCTCGTACTTCCGTCTTTCTTCTTGACCAGGACGACCGGCGATGCCCACGGACTTTTTGAGCTTTCAATCAGTCCTTCCTTTTCCATCATCGACACCATTTCTGTAACCTCCGTCTGCTTAGCCAATGGTAGTCGTCGGGGAGGCTGACGAATCGGTCTCGCATCTCCGGTGTCGATTCGGTGTTGTACGAGATGTGTTCGGCCATACTCGCCGTTCTGTGAAGCAAATATATCAGCAAACTCATTGATTAGACTCCCTGCCATGGATCGCTGCTCCTGATCCAGCTCGCACTCTCCGAGTATATTCTTTTTCATTTCCGATATCTCCATAGGTCTAACCGGTTTCACATCACTTGCACTGGACAACTTTGTGACCGCAGTAATCGGTACGCACTTTCCAATCACTTCTCCTTGCTTTAGTTTCACGCTTTTGTGTTCCACATTGAGGACACGAACGGGAACCATGTTGTTTTTGGGTTCAACCAGCATCTTTCCGACAATATAGCACTGATAATAATTTTCTGGATCTGGCTCGACTAGGTAGAATCGGTGGCTCCCAGGATCACCTTCCAGCTTTGTCCAAATAACTGTCTCTGACGAAGGTGGTAATATTTCGTCCTCACTTACAACTGTCCGTAGAGCTGCGACGTTCTCGTTCCCGTAAACCATCGGAATCTCGACGTTCTTGTACTTTATAACTTGCAAACCGATGTCGAGTACTATGTCATGCGTCTTCATGAAGTCGATTCCGATGATGCATTCGTCACATATATCAGCCACTAAGAATGCATGGGAGAAGACTATTCCTGCAAGGTTTATCATCAAGAGTACCTCACCATACACCTTTGCTGTTGCTCCAGTTGCTGTTTTCAGACAGTAGCTGCTGGTGTTGTGCAGCCATGATTGGCGAACGATGTCCCTTCTGATTATGGAAGCGGTGGCACCTGTATCGATTGTAGCCACATACTTTTTCTGGCCGATATGGGCTTCCACTGTCAGGCTCCTATTACATCGTTTGGTCTGGGAAACCTGAATTGTGGTCCTGGGGGCGTCGATTCCAGAAACCAGCTTCTGCCCCGCGAAGTTGGTTCTTACTCGTTTCCCGACTGATGGCTTTGTGATGTTCCATCCGTCGAACGCTCAAACGCCTCCTCGTTCCTAGCTCTGCAATGTGGACAACTGCCCTGTTTACGTTCGGCTCTGCACTGTCGTTGTAGATGTCCAATTTTGTTGCAGTTCCAGCAACGGATCGGTCCCCTTCGAGAACTGTTACGGTCTACTACTTCTGTTCTCTGGCACGAACATTCAACAGATGTCATTTCTCTCACGCGGTGAAATCCTTGAGATGCTTGGTCAGCAGCTTTCATGGTTAAGGCAAATGCCAGTGCCTCAGGAAGAGTTCTCTTTCCAGCCATTCGTAGAGCCATCTGCAGTTGTCTGTCCTCTATGGCTTGTGTAAATGCCTCAATAGCCATTTCATTGATGACATCCTCGCCGGCATTGGGATAAGACAAGTGCGCTAGCCGTTCGATATCAGCTTGCAGTTGCTGAAGTGTTTCTCCCCTCTTCTGGATTCTACTGCGCAGTTGCACCCTATACACTTGCTGCATGTGGTCGTCACCAAATCGCATCTCAATAGCCTTCACCAAAGTCTCGTAGTCGCGTTGTTTTTCTTCGGAGATAGTTTGAAGCAATTCTGCAGCTGTACCTCGTAATGCGAGCGTTAATGCAATCGACTTATCCTCGTCGTCCCATCCATTGGTCGTTGCAGCTGCTTCGAACTGTCTCCGATAAATCGGCCATGATGTTTGACCATCAAAAACGGGTGGCTGCATCTCCTTCTTTCTTGGGCAGTCAGCAGAATATTCCCGAGCCTTCTGTTTCTTGACTATTTCGAGCTCTTTAGTTATATTCTTGATGTTTGTTCCGAGCTCTTTAGCTATGTTCTCGATGTTTGTCTCGTGTTTTTGAAACGTTTTGTTAATTTCCTCAAACTTTGTTTCATGCTCGTTTAATTTTTCATCAATCGCGTCGATTTTTACATCTAGAACATTCTTAAATTCTTCCACTGCATCTTTTTGTGCGGCGACAATGGAATTTGTCTGTTCTTCAAGAGAATTTTTCTGTTCTTCTAGAGAATTCTTCTGTTCTGCGAACTTCAATTCCATGGAATTCTTCTGCTCTTCGAACTTCAATTCCATAGAATTTTTCTGTTGTTCTAGAGAATTCTTTTGTTCTGCGAACTTAGATTCCATAGAATTTTTCTGTTCTGCGAACTTAGATTCCATAGAATATTTCTGTTCTTCCATCTTCGCAAGAAGTAATTCCATCATAGAGCTAATGTCAACGCCTGTACTTACTTGTTCTTCTGACACGTCGAATAGCATGGTTTTTGGATCTTCTCCCTCGTTTTGGACAGCTTCCTGCAGACGAAGTATGAGGTCACTTTTCCCTCCAGCTGTGGAGAGATTCCGCTTTCCTAGTTCACTTTTCAATTGGGGTATGCTTAGATGTAGCAATACACGACCCATTTTGTTTGTCTCTTGTAATTCCAAAAAAAAAAATCACAAATTCACTTTTTTTTTTTTTTTTTTTTTTTTAGACACTTAGCACAGAATAAGTTTTATCCCACTTCTGACACCAATGTTACATTCAGGCTGGGATTCGTAAAGATAAAACACTATTCCGTTTAACTTCTCTAATAAAATTCACTTTTATTACACTTTTATCGACTATTCTAATATTTCACTTATTAAGTACCAGAACACTATTACTTAAACAATTCTTCAACGTTTCAAACCAATCACTTAATTCACTCTATTACTTTTCACTTATTTATCTTCACAAACTATTACTATCTCGAACTTTAACCAATCACTTTTATAAATCAACTGTGTCGCCCTCTTCTAAAAGCTGTCCTTTTATACCCGCTCCGCCATCTGACGAGAACTTTCTAGCTAATTCTAAGTGGTTCTAGAACAAGGTTCAGTGGTGACAGATTCCAGTCTCCAATTGGAAGTGACACTTGAGTGGAACTTGTTTTGTGAATTTAAGGCCTGGTTTCACCAAACTGTCTAAGGCCTGGTTTCACCAAACTGTGACTAAGGGCTTGTTTCACCACTTAAGTTAGACGATACCTTC
Source organism: Cheilosia vernalis (assembly GCA_949126925.1). Lineage (NCBI taxonomy): Eukaryota > Metazoa > Arthropoda > Insecta > Diptera > Syrphidae > Cheilosia > Cheilosia vernalis. The sequence continues at coordinate 13,814,897 of OX421358.1, forward strand.
CACGCCACAATACTATAACGAATTTGTCTATCTTTAAGGATTCTTAGATGAACTCGCTTAAGGTAAGATTAGACTGTATGCAAAGTGGTCATAAAATGCCAATTTCTGACAGTTCTCCTGTCAAAATATGGTCATACAGTGTAATGGGCATATCTCATATGCTCTAATGACCTGAATGCCACACATGACCAGGGTGATTTTGACAGATAAAAATGCCCAAATAGCATATAGTGTAATGGGACAATAAGCACGAATGCCACCACAAACCATTATATGCCCATATGCACTTTCTTGAAATTTAGGTGTGGCATTGCTGGCATTTTTGATGGAACAAGTAGGTACCTATTATTTTGTTGTCATCGGTGTTTGATGAGTTCGTAGGATTGGGATTTGTTTTCATTTTCTTTCTTTTTTTGTGGATTATTAAATCTATCATTCGTCTTGTTGGTCTTGTTCTTGTCCCTAATTGTGGTTGTGTAAATACTTTTTTCCTGTTGTGAAATTTTGTTTGTGTAAAAATTGTTTGCTTTCTGTGTGTTTTGTGCTACTTAATAAATTTCCAACTTCAACTTTTTTGATTTGTTTTTCTGTAGGGTGACGTGGTCGTAAATGCACCACCCTTTTTTCAAACGACCATAACATTTTTAAAATAAGTTTTTTTTGTTTGGTATTTTGACATACATTTTATGAATTTGTTATGGAAATATGTATAGAGTAAATTTGTTGATAGCATGTGAACATTTTAAGTTAAAATGAATTGTTCAAAAAATGAGAAATGGTGCATGGTGCACCATGGTAGGTACTAAATGCACCAGTTGTATGTGTATAATGCACCACCTATTATTTTAAAAATTAAAACAAATATTTCAATAGATAAACATAGTTTTATTAGACAAAAAAACAGTTCATTGCAACTTTGAAGAACATATAAATAAAAATAAATACTAATGACTTCATCTTCACATCAACATAAAAATAAGTTAACAATAAAACAAAAATAACAAAAATAAAATAGGAATTTAAACATAAACAAAATAAACAACTTAAAATTAATTACTTAACGAATATTTAATTTATATACAGATTCTGAGAATTTGTATAACGACTGTTGCCTCTTCGTTGGCCCCGATACAGAAGGATCTTGGTGGTGCATTGTGCACTACTACGGAATTTTAGGTTAAAATTTAAATAATCTGCAGACAACGCATCAAGGTTATAAACTCTTTATTATAAACCAAAAATAAAAGGTTAAACAATCATTTTATTAAAGCTAAATAAAGAAAAAAGTCACTTCCACTGAAGAAATAAAAAAATTAACTTACCCTTTTTTTTTCGTTTTTCACTGCAATTGTAAAAAAAAATTCGCACACGTCCGCGCACAAAGAAATCCACTACCAGACTGAAATCTACTATCGTTGCCGGAAAAAACGAATACTTTTGAGTGAGGTAGACACAATTACATCTGTCAGTTAGGCAGATGGAGCTATGGTGCGTGGTGCACCACTGGTGCATCTACGACCATGTCACCCTACAGCATTACCCTTCTAGAACATTGGGTAATAAATAAGAAATGCCTTAAATGACCATCGAGGCAAATATGACCATATTGGTAATTTTTGTCATATAGTCTAATATAGAGTTTTGATAATTGTGGCATTTTGTTAATTTGACAGCTAATCTGGTCATTTGCCTTTTGGCATTCATATGCTTAATTGGCATACAGTCTAATCTTAGCTTTACGATCGTAGTCCCTCATTTGACATTAGTCTTCGTTTGCGTTGAAACCAAACTTCTCCCTTTGAAGGTGACCTCCTTTTGAACTTGGGTCAAAAATAATAATGCAAATTGTATTTTAATGAATTGGATTCTTTGACTTCGGTATTTATTTCAATTAGCAATAGTCACCTGTCCAGAGAAATCTTCTTAGATCAACTGTTCATGCTTTCAAGGGTTTTGTTTTTAGTACCTATACAAATATTTATGTGTCAGAAAACACCAACTTTTTTCATTCGATTAAAAACCAGGGCTCTCATCGCGTAACTTTTGAAACGATAGTCGTCGAAACGATTGAACACAACGATATCGTTTTTAGTTTGCTTCATATAACATCATCGTCAGATCGTTCAATCGAATCGCTCATCGTTTTCATTTTGAACAGTTTGAACATGACTGTAAACAAACTCTGACACATAAACAATCAAAAAATGTATGGAAAATTAAATTAAATATTTTGCTATACTTTTCTTCAAAACTGAAATTCCCTATTCAAAACTGAAAATATGGACCAAAAACGATGAAACGATTGCAAAATAGCTATCGTTCAATCGAATCGTTTCGACGAGGGTATTTGACGTTTGAATTAGTAGCGTGAATCAACAAAAAACGATAATCGTCCAATCGTTTCGACGTTTGGTTGTTACACGAAGTAGAAGTATCGTCGAGACGACAGCGTTCGATCGTTTTGTGCTTACGCGATTAGAGCCCAGAAAATTACATTTTTAAATTTACCACCCTGTTCCATCCTCTCAAAAGCAGCGCAGCCAACATGCAAGCGACAGCAAAACATCTGACCATCAGTTGTCAAAAAATTTGCAGGTTAAATTCGATTGTATAATGTCAAAGCTTCCAATTTAAAATCAGCAAATAGAAATTAATACATTTTCTTGTAAAATAATTTACTAGCAAGAGCAACTCGAACTGGAGCGGCTATAGAATGGCGAAGTATTTAGCACAAATCATTGTTCTCGGGGGACAGGCAATTGGACGAGCTTTCACCAAGGCTCTGAAACAAGAGATTCAAGCATCACAGGAAGCCGCTAAACGTGCTGGCGGTGGTCAACAGGGTCAAAATAGAGCAGCAGCCAACGCGAGAACAGGTAAATGTTTCCACCAATATGAAGCCAAAGAACGAATATACTAATAAGAAATCATTTGCAGGAATGACACTAGAAGAAGCCAAACAGATCCTTAACTTAAACGACCTCGAACCCGAAGAGATTCAAAAGAAATTTGATCACTTGTTCCAAGTGAATGACAAGGCGAAAGGTGGCTCCTTCTACCTCCAGTCGAAGGTGTTTCGCGCAAAGGAACGCATCGACGACGAGCTCACTACAAATCAACCGAAAAGCAAGGACGGCCGAACGACAGCAGAAAGTGGGAGCAACGAGAAACGATGAGGTGTTAGGGTGCACCCTAGACTGTTTTTAGTTGTTTAATTGTGTGAATATAGAAATTACTGTACCTTTCAGCGGAGTAGTTGATATTTTGTTGTACGTTAGTTTGAGCTAGCGCTTGATTAAAAGACGGTTTCTCTTCTCGTCGAGGGGAAATTGAACGCAATTTCTGTGATCTTTCATTGAACATATTATTATAGAAATTTTACTGATCAATGGTGAAATTTGTTGTTGGCATTTAAGAGGTGAGTGGTGTTGCAATTTTGAATCCATTGCACCTGTGAGAGAATGACAGGTTGCATCTGAGATAGAACCAAACAACAAATGCCGCGACAGTGGCTAACTGTTAGCAAGGAACTAGCCGAAAGTGAGGAAGCTTGTAAGCACTACATTTATGACTACTGCATTGCGAATGATTCGTTGAATAAGAAACATGATTCATCAGTGTATCACACGGAAGTAGACTCCTTCTTGCATAGAAGCACTCTTATTCTAGATACCAGATGGTAGGCCCCAAAAGAAGTTCGCAGTCGGACAGTACGAGTAAGCAGAGGAATATCATCACATCGCCAAATTCTGTCGCAACGGAAACACCCCAACTGTCAGATAAACAACTGTTTACAACTTTATTTGAATAGGTTTGTGCAAAAATAAAAACAAGAAACATAAATCAAAAAACAACAGCTTGGGGATGTTTAACTAAACAGTTGGTGGTAAGCCGACAAACTGCACGATGCTGGAGTTGGTTCAACTTCCATTTGTACTTCCAGAGTCACTGCAAATGAGAGTCCCTTATAAATAAAAGCAATACATGTTCCACATTTAAACGGCAGCTTCCTGCACAATCTGGAGAATGATCCTTCTCTTGGGGTCGTACGAGAAGCCATTCTTCTTGAAAACCTCCGACTGGTAGAACTCCTTCAGATTGTCAATCTTCAGCTGCTTGGCCCGATCAATAAAGTCGCGTTCCATGATCTCGACATGGGTGGCATTGGGACCGTCCTTGCAGCGGATGTACGCCAACTGATCGAGTGTGAGCTGGCGCAGAATGAAGAACAACAGCTCGGAGTAGTCCTTCTGGAACGACAAGAACCTCTGGAATGTGTTGCGCATTTTCTTCATCACGCTGAACTTCTGCGCCTCAATGAAACTCTCCAGCATCATGCGAATGGCCATGTTCACATCGGACTCCTGGACATTCTCGCGAAGATGCATGCGTGCGTGAGCCTCCGACATTCGAATGACGCTCTCGATGTGACGCACGGTTATTGGTAACGAGCCGGTGGCGAAGGACTCCTGGCGGAGTTGCGAGTACATTTTGGCGATCTTGTCCTCATCGATGTTCTGAAAGGGAATTTGAGGTTAGAAATGCGTTTTCTAGGGTTCAACGGTGTACAACTTACATTGAGCTTGGGACGGACGTTCTCCTTGGCATAGACTATGTACTGGCGCAGGGTGTCTTGTGGTATTTCGCTGACGCCGGACGGCGATAAGGCTTCTTCGACGGGCTCCTCGCTTGAAGGATGGTGCCTAATGTGCGAATTGACGACAAACTTAGCCAGGTGCTGGTCCTTCATCGGGTCAAACTCGTCCTTGACCACGCAGAGAATATCGAAACGTGACAGAATCGGTTCGGAGAGGTTTACGTTCTCCGAGAACGTCATTGAGGGATCGTAGCGGCCGCCAATCGGATTGGAAGCGGCGATTACTGTGCATCGCGCCTGCAGGGATGTTACTATGCCCGCTTTGGAGATCGAGATGGACTGCTGTTCCATGGCTTCGTGAATAGACGTTCGATCCTGGTCGTTCATTTTATCAAACTCGTCAATGAGACAGACTCCCTGGTCGGCCAGCACCAATGCTCCGGCTTCTAGGGTCCACTCCTTTGAGACTGGATTCCGGCGGACGTAGGCGGTCAAACCGACAGCACTGGCACCCTGGCCAGTCGTAAACACAGCCCGCGGAGCGATTTTCTCCGTGTACTTAAGAAACTGAGACTTGGCTGTACCCGGGTCACCACAGATCAGCATATTGATGTCGCCACGGACCTTGTGCTTGTCGCCGGGGTTCTTGGACTCTCCGCCGAACAGTGCCAGCGCCAAAGCCCGCTTGATGTAGTCGTGTCCGTATATAGACGGTGCCATGCTAGCGATGATGCGCTCAGCAATTCTGGGATCCTTGCTCAGCTTCTGGATTGTGGCGATGTCTTCGTCGGTCAACGACTGCACTACCTGCTTGCTGTCCTTGACAACAACGTGGTTGGCGATGATGACGGTAGCAAACACAGGGAACCCCTGGTCAGTGTTGAGCGAGCCATCGTAGTTGTTCGTGTAGATGCCAGTCACTTCCAGCTCATCGCCAGGCTTGCACAGATCGCAGAGATCGGCTAGCAGAATGACATCCTTGCTTCGTGGGATACGACCGGCTGGGATCCGACCTGGCGACTCTTGCAAAGTGATCTTCTGGTAGTTCCGGTAGAGCGTCTGTTCCATGTTAATCGAAAATGGGCCCATGCTCTGACATTCGGGACACGATCCAGGTTTTACCTCAGTGTTCTGCGACTGAACAAACGGCCCAAGGACATACCCACACTTGACGCAATCGTACTTGATAACTGACAGCTGCGGCATTACGCCAGTTGTTGATGTGACCACACCAAGTGTGCGCACGAGCTGATTCAAATGCAACTTCCTGAATGTGCGGAGTTCTTCAATGAGCGGCAACTCCGAGATTCGGACATGGATCTCTGTGGTAACACGCTCGTATGTGGGAAATATGCTCAGCACCATCTCCTTGGCAACTTTATCAAAAATCTCCAGCATTTGGAAGGGTGCTTCCGGCAGAAAATAAGCCAACACATGCTCCTTGTTGGCCAGATCAGTGTATGACACCACAAATGAAGACTTGTTCTGTTCACACATGCGACGAATGCGATCTCGGTATGTGTACTGTCCGCGTTCGTCGACAAACGTGCGCAGGAAACTCTGAAAGCGGTTGGCGATCTCGGTTCTGGGTCCCAACATGGATACCCATTCCTTCGTTGAATGACCCTTGGTGTCCTCCAGATTCTCAATCGACTCCACCATCTCCGTGTCCTCTTCGACCTCTCCGATGGCGGCCTTTTCACCACGACGCTTTGCCCTCGGCCCAGCATCATCGTCCTCTTCATCATCAAACACCAAGTCACGATCATCGCGATGAATACCCCTTGCACGATCACGTCGTCTCATTTCGGCCTCAGCCGACGCACGTTCGCCCTGTGACAGCTCACTAAGGTCTTCATCGTCGTCCAGCAAGTTTGGATCATAACGATCCAGCTCGGGCATGGGACGATAGTCGTTTTCCATATTGTCGCCGAAGAGTTCCTCGCCATCTTCCTCCTCTTCATCGTGTACCGTGTGATCTCCGAGGATTTCATCTTCGTTCTCGAACGGCTCGAAGTCGCCGACTGGAGAGGTCATTGCTGCCCGTAAATCACGGCGTTCGATGGCATCGCTGGGCGTTGCCGGCGGCGGAGAACTCAGTGGATCCTAAAAGAGAGTCAAGTTAGCAGAAGTGGATATGGGAAAGGGAAAACTGCTAGTACTTACCGACATTTTATCGAAATTCTACTTGATTGGAAACAAACGATACAACTTGGCAGGGCTAATAAACAAATAATTACAACAAATGTATTACTTAACTAAATCTGAAAGGTATTTTGCAGATATTTTTTAATATAACGCGAAACTAACAAAAAAAAACTGTCGGCTTCATCAACAAAACACGATGCAGGACGTTTCGCATTGTTTTGGCGGTAAAATTTGACATTTTGAAGAGTTGCGCTGAATGATCACGTTGCGCTGTAGTCAGTAAAAGGGTAAATTCCAAGTGCTGCCACTTTAATCGGTAAAGCTCTATTCAAAGTTGTTCGGCAGTATTGTTCGCAATAGGGGTAAAAACGTAACAGCATTTTCTACACACATTCTCATATGTATGGCTGTATGACACCGTCACAATATGGAATATGGTTGTTGAGTACTGTTCCTTGTGAGGTTATGTTTGCCGCAATTTGGTTTCTCAATAATGGGTTAGCTACCATTTTCTTTTCGAAATTTACTGGAGATTCACCACTCCAAGCGTTTGAGTTTGACAGTAGTGGATTTTGTTAATGTTCTCGTGAAATTTTTGCATTGTAGTACATTACATCTGCTAGACCTATTTTTGTTATTTATTATTATGAACAAATGTCCATTATGTCGTTTTCCATTGGGAGAAAAAAATAATCTTTTATTCGATTCAGATCACTTTTTGCAGATCTCGATTTACACATACCTATTGCCACAATACTTTGCACAACTGTTTTACGTCATTTTAAGAAGTTTGCTCTCAAGACAAATGGGCAAAGTTTCGCCAAAACCAGAATAACGAAATACGTAAATAGTCATGGATGAAATTTGGGTGGAATTATTATCTTCATCGTCATCTGAAGACTACGAATCAACAAAAATACTCCAGTTATCACATGCGGTTTATATCGAACGCCACCAATATAAATCGATCGCAATCGCACAAAGTCTATTGTCTATAGACGTTCTCATCAAAAATGACAGAAAAAGAGGATATTAGCAAAATAACGAGTAGTTCCTCTCGAAACAGCTTACAGCTAAATTTTTTATGTTTGACAGATTGTTAGACCTAAAAGATTTGGTGGTCCAAATTCACCTGGAAAACAGTAATCTGTTAAGGCGGGCCCCAATAAAGCAAACGACAACCACCCTGGTCATATTGTTTGAATTGAATCACCCTGTAGCACTTGTGAACCAATGTTTTTTTTTTTTTCGAAGTTTGAAATATGTCAAAACGAACACTTTTCCCCACTTGATTTGATACTGGTGATTTTGCTTGATTTACAATTCACAGCATTTTATTGACCCACCTTCTTGATAAGTACATTTTGTTGGGTCTATTACTTGTTCTTGCTTCGGCAGAACATATACTAAAATTGGAACGATACAGAGAAGATTAGCATGGCCCCTGCGCAAGGATGACACGCAAAATCGTGAAGCGTTCCACATTTTTTTGCCATTCTGTGTGTTCAATATGCTTTTGCAACAAGCGTGTAGCGTGCAGCAGATTTTCATCTCGAAATCCTATTGAGATAAAAACACAGTTCCTTGCACAGCACAAGTTTATTGTCTACAATAATAAAAACAAAAAAACAATATAGAAGTACAGTACTAATCTACGGTATTTACAGCACCAATTCTACAAACTAGAAGCTGCTAGTCGTCTGCGATTCCCATTTGCTCATTGAATTCCTCCTCAGTCATCTTCTTTTTCTTCAACTTCTTGAAGAGCCGAATGTCATTGGCCAACTCCGCCAGATCCTCATCGGTGAACTTTTGCTTCTTCTTTTTTGGTTGCGCCTCACCGCTCTCCTTCTTGAGCTTCCTCTTGGTACGTCTCAAATCCTTCTTTGATTTGGCATCGTCCTTGGCTTTCTTTGACTGCTCCCAAGATTCGGTACGTTTGTGGAACTTCTTCTTTCCCGGCCATTCGCCAGTCTCCTCGTAAGTCTTGAGTTTCTCCTTGCGAACCAGTTCCTTTTGCTGATTCTTGTACGTCAATTTGTTCACGTCCACTGCGAATTTCGGTCCCACAAAACTCTCCGAAGGGGAATTCTTCAGCTCAGGCATTCGTGGCATCTGGAGGAGTCCATAGCTGGTAACAACCTTTCCCAAGTCGAGGTCTTTCAATCGGAGGATAGCATTGCACTCGTGTTTACTATACGCCCTGATGTGAGACACAAAAGCGCGTACTCCCTTGTCATAGCACCCCTTGTCGGCCGATTGGAGCTTGTGAATTTTGCTGAGAACTTCCTCATAGTCTGTGGGCACTTCCAACTCTAGCGGCGATAGTTCCACTTTTTGGTTGATTTTGAGGAAATTAACGTACGCGTCTTCCGTTGGCAGGAGGAAGACCAAGGCATTACCTTCTGTTCCTTGGCGGGCAGTTCGACCGACACGATGCACAAAACTGGACGCACTCGATGGTGGATCCCACTGAACCACCCAATCGATTTCGGGCACATCCAAGCCTCTGGCAAGCACATCTGTGCAGAGGAGGATCGACTTATCTGCAGAGCGGAATTTTTCCACAATACTCTTGCGCTTGCCCTTCATCTTTCCGTGAATCCCAAGCACTACTGACTTCTTGACGAACTGGGGCAGAATCTCGAGCCAATACTCGACACAAGCGCAAGTGGGAAAGAACAGCATGATCTTACTGTTTAGGTGTTGTTTCAGGAACTCCAACAGAGCCATCAACTTCAACTCTGGTTCCACGACCAGGAAAAAATTCTTCAACAAAACCGGAGTGTTGATTGTAGATTTCTCCTTGACTGACACTAAGACCGGATTCCGGAGACCAGCCCGGATAAGCTGAGTTACTTCTTGTGTTTGAGTGGCAGAGAACAAACCGGTTCGACGCTGCCTCGGGAGGTAACTCAAAATTACGTTAATTGTGGCTTTGAAGCCAAGATCAAGAAGACGATCTGCTTCGTCCAAGACAAGGAATTCCTAAAACATAACCAATACTAATGATTTGATTGTTTCAGTCGGAAAACTACTTACCAAGCTTTTGACCCGTCCAGCAAGATTAAGATCTCCTTTTCTCTCGAATAAATCCTCTAAGCGTCCGGGCGTACAGACCAAAATGCATGGACCCTCCTTTTTGATCCATCCGATGTCCTCTTCGATGTTATTGCCACCGACAATCAACTTTTGTTTGAGAAAACCTAGCTCCGGATGAGCCAGAAATTGTGACAGAACTTCGGATATTTGAAAAGCCAACTCTCTCGTTGGTGATATGACAAGTGAACCAATCTCATTCGGTCGCCAGGGCTCTTCGGCATTGCGTCGCATAAGGATTTCCAGCAGAGGCACTAAAAAAGCAAGAGTCTTTCCGGAGCCAGTTACCGCTTCGGCTGAGACATCTTTGCGTGACATCAACAGCGGAATTGCCGCCGTCTATTGAAGAGTACGTATGAAAATGTGTATCACTGGGTTAATTTTTTGCTTACCTGCACTGGTGTCATTAGGTCGAATCCTAAATCCTCGATAACTTCCAGGATAGGTGAAGATAGAGGTTTCTCCAAGGCAGTCCACTTTTTACGCGACATCTTTCTCAAATGTTTACAAAAAATATTTTGACAACTTTGACGTTTTGCTTTTGAAGCACGTGCGAAGAAATAAACTGAAGTTTACAAACACAGGGTGGTCGATTATATGAGCTAGAATTTGAAAATGGAGGGTGCTTTGAAATCTTTTAAAATTGATTTTTTAATTTATGGGCGGAGTCACTTAAGTAGAAAAATCCTTAAAATTAGTTAGCTTGCCATTTCGAAGCTGATGAAATGCCCTATTTTTTGTTGAGTTTTTACAAGACTGAAAATAAAAGATTAACTTGTTGAATTGAAAAAGACGCTTCTTAGTTGAACACAAAAATACGACTCGTTATCGGTTTTATTTAAAAACGCAGATGAAAAAACTAAAAGTGACAGCTAATACAGTCATGTATAATAAAGTTAACTTAAGCTAAGATTAGACTGTATGCCAATTAAGCATATGAATGCCAAAAGTCAAATGACCAGATTAGCTGTCAAATAAACAAAATGCCACAATTATCAAAACTCTATATTAGACTATATGACTAAAATTACCAATACGTTCATATTTGCCTCGATTGTCATTTAAGGCATTTGTTATTTATTACCCAATGTTGTAGAAGGGTAATGATGTAGAGAAAAACAAATCAAAAAAGTTGAAGTTGGAAATTTATTTAGCACAAAACAAACAGAAAGCAAACAATTTTTACACAAACAAAATTTCACAACAGGAAAAAAGTATATACACAACCACAATGAGGGACAAGAACAAGACCACTAATTAAACTTAAAAAAATTGCGATGAAGACAATTAAATAATTTACGCAAATGATATAGATTCAATAATCCACAAAAAAAGATAAAGAAAACAAATCCCAATCCTACGAACTCATCAAACACCGATGACAACAAAATAATACTTGTTCCATCAAAAATAAAAAATGCCAGCAATGCCATAACGAAATTTCGAAAAAGTGCATATGGGCATATAGGGCTTTATGCTGGCATTCGTGCTTATTGTCCCATTACACTATATGCTATTTTGGCATTTTTATCTGTCAAAATCAGCCTGGTCGTTTGTGGCATTCAGGTCATTAGAGCATATGAGATATGCCCATTACACTGTATGACCATATTTTGACAGGAGAACTGTCAGAAATTGGCATTTTATGACCACTTGGCATACAGTCTAATCTTACCTTTACACCATTAAGTACATTTTCGACCTGAGCGGATGATTTAACGCAATAATGTTGAACAGTTGTTTTTCTTACACGTACGTATAATATTAAGCCCGTATGACAATACATTTTTTTCAACATTTTTCAGACTTTAAAAATGAAACTAGAGCAGGACGAAAGATTACTATGCAAATTCCCACCAGCCTAATTAATGTATGGATATGTCAAAAAAAATGCATTGAAAATGTATTCAATTTACATTTTTTTAAGCTGCTCTGGCAGCTTTTTTTTTGACATTTCCACATTAAATTGTATTTGCCTCCAGCAGTGATCCCAGATTGGGGGGACAGTCGGTAATTTTGTTGATTTTTTCTAGCAAAAGGGGATTTTTTGGGGTAAAACAATATAATATATATGGTATGTTTTTTTCTTTAATCTGGGATCCCTGGGCTCCTTTCACTTTGAAGTTTGTGGCTATAAATTCGTTTGAAAATTTGTGGTTGCTTTGGAAAACAATTGTTACCCCTTTCATAATACACATTTTGTCTCTTTTACACGAAGCTGACATTTCAACATGATTTAATGCTATAAAAATGAGGAAAAAATGAGAGAAAAATGTAGTGTCATACGGGCTTAAAGGCACCAAGTAGTGACAAAGAACAGAAACAGGAGCAGAAACTGAAACAGAACGGAAAGTTTTTTCGTTCTATAGTAAATTCTGGTTCTGTTTACGTTGCTCGTTCAGCTTCACAACACCGAAATAGAAACAAATCCATAAAAACATGGCTGCCTATTCTGTCAAATTGTGTTTCGTTTGATTACATTTTAGCTTTGACTTCAACGAAAAGAAGGGAACAGATTTTGAAAATGTTAATTGAAGACGATTATACATGAAGCTGATTGTTGAATTTCGAAAAAAAAAATTTGTTTTTGATCGAGTTTGCTTTTCGTACCTACTCGATTTGCCAAAAAAAAAAAAATCAGTTTTGAGAGATCTCAAACCAAAGATAATGGAATACAGAGATATATAACTTTCCAGTGGAAGGGCGGCTGCCTACAAGCTGTTTTCCAGAAAAATTCATGAAGTCACACACACCTGCTCATTTCTATTATAGTATATGTGAGTTCATGAATTGGACTTTATTGCAAGAATTCGGTGTTCTCTAATGTGTATTTCACTATTTTTTTCAGTTTAATCAACACCTCCACTAAAACTAAACAAATTCAAAACGAAACACAAAACAATTAAACACCGCGATGCTCATAAAAGCAAGATGATTCGCAGTCGGCCATTAGCAACATGCTTTTTCGTTGGTCACACGTATTCACAGACGGGGGTTGAAATTACAAAAACAACAATGTAAACAAATGGGTTTTGGGGGGATAGACGTACGAAAGATAACCATCTCTTTTATTCATTCATCTCTGTCTCAAACGACATAAAATCAATTTGCAGCTTCCAGTCGTCAATAGGAATGATATCCTCTAGTAGAGTACCTAGGTACCTAATCTCTTGCTAGGTAAAGTCAAACGACAGCCCTGATTGGGAATACTTCACTATTTGCCTGACCGCCAGTCACTGTCAAAATTCAGTAATTTGAATCATTTTTTAAGTGCATAGCAGCACAATGTTTTCTAGTTCAGAGTTTGTTGAAGAATGGAATCAAATATTCTCATTCAAAATAAAGGAAAATGATTTGGCAAAGCCCACAGAAACTTTCGTCTTCAATGCGCTAATTAACTACCTGAAAATGTTCAACTTCGACACGGCCCCAATGATTCAAGTAAGTATTTGCTTTTCGGTTTAATTTCATGTTGAAACTATTTTTAATGTTTCAGTTGAAAAACAGTGAGAATAGCGTTGAAAGACGAAGCTTTCTTGTCCGTTTCTGTAATTACATCGATCACATATACAAGATCTCGGACAAAGCCCATTGTTTTTATTACTATGACCTGCAGCATCCCGGTAAGCGTTCTAATTGCATTGCTGAGCCCAAACTAGTTTGCTGACAAACTCGTTACAGCTCCAAAGAAAACTGTACACATGCTGAACCATTTGTTGAACTACCTCTTTTATTGGAATATGTTTAAGGAGTCGGTCATACCGCTGGCATCTGGGAAGATCAGGCAGATGAAAGAGCTTATCGATAAGATCAACAAGTACAAATATGAGAACGAACAATTAGAGAATAACGCGAAAATGGTACGCAGTGTTGTCTACTTTCTTCTGCAGCTCATTGCGTTTCCTTTTGCAGATCAAAAAACGAATTCATGAGTATCGCTCACTTATTCCTGAATCCTCGGCAGAGCTACAAGAATTAATGGAAGCAGAATCCGCAGATAAAGACAACATCAATGCACTGGAGGAGAAGCTAACCAATTGCAATTCTACGTTGGAATCTCTGCGAAGTCAATATGCGTTCCTTAACATGCAAATTGTCTCGCAAGAGGAAGTGGATGGCTTGATAAAGTAAGAACTCAACCATCTAACCCATCTAAAAGACCTCAACTTGACATTGTCTGTTCTACAGAAAAAAAGAAACTCTCACAAGTGAAATTGCCGAACAGAATAACTTGGAAAGTGTGACCTTTGCCAAGAATCAAGAACACTCGTCCACGGTTACCAAACTGCAAGGCATCATGACTAGCATTGATAAAGCAATGGACCTCAATCCACCGACGTGGTTGACAACGCACAAGTAAGCTTGCACAACACAAATTCATTTCATAAACTTATATCTCATACTTTTAGCGAATGCAACACAAAGTGCAAGGAACTCGAGTCGAATCTGAGCGAAATCAACAGCAAAAAAGAGAGCCTTGTTCAAATTCATGAGAAATCTGTGGAAGACCTGAAAAGAATCGAGAAAAAATCAACCTCTAAGGTCCAGTTGTTGAAGGAGAAGAAGCTAGCTGGGGAAAAAGAGATCGAAAGAATCAAAGTGTAAGTGCATTCACTTAACCATGTGTTTTATTGGTTGCAGCGCCTTATCCCTTTCAGCTTGTCCGAGTCCAATGAAGCATCGATAGGTGAATTTGAACACGAACTGCACACTACTGAGCAACTGGTAGAAGAAGAAAAATATATTTTCAGCTACATTTTGGAGAACACTGCTGCGCTAGTTAAAGCTACGATTAAAAACTGCAGCTACAACGGAAAAAAGGAAGCAATTAAAGAAGAATCAGATTAAAAATCTCTGTGGGTAGTCTGTATCTGTTTGCTTAAAAGTATTGTTATTTCTTTTAAACGTCCCATTCTGGTATAAATATAGTTAAAGTATTTCTTAAATGACATGGATGAGCTTTGAACGTTTGCAATTTTGTATTTTTAAAATCTGCATTATTTTCGGCGGTCCACAAACTGACACAAGCCTACTCATTCAAAATCTATCTGACTTGCTGTAGATGATGTTCATGGCAAATTGGCAATACTCGTGTGTAGGGTCGTGTGTAGGTAGCCATCATAAGGTTTGTTTGACGTGGGCCCTAGTGCGCACTAGTGCGCACTGGGTTAACCCTAATGTGGTACAGAAAACCTGTGTTTGACATGACTTCTAGGGCGCCCTAGTTGTGCACTGAACTGACCCCAGTTATTTTGTCGGGGCAAGAACTCAGTGCTGAGTTGCGCTGTCATTTCGCTTGCTATTCGTTTATTTGAATATCGTAATAAAGATAAATACAATAAATTTGATATTCAAAAGGGAATTGTTTGAAAACTACAACGTTTATGGACTAAAACCTTATTTTAAAGATAAATGGAACGAAAAAAATCTGGAATCAAAGCTAATTACATTTTTTAGTGCATCGCATATATTGCAAACAGTTTTATCAACTTGTTTGCATTATGGCAAGCACAAGATCAGAATTGAGTTCACTCATTTTTAACAATAAACAGAACAAAATGTTATCATCTTCGTACTTCGTTCACCAAAACATAAGTATTTTTCAAATTCAAAAACTCCCAGACTTCAGGGCAGCATATTTTGCGTTCGATATGATAGCCGAATTTTCAGGGTTGTGCAGGTTTTTAGGTAATGCAAATTGATGCAAATCTTATGCCCAAAACACATGTGCAGAAATTCTGTACGCAGCGCAGAGTGCAGTGCTGCAAGTAAAACAGATGTGCAGAAAATTGTTTGACATCCATTGCATCGGCTAATATGGCTACTGTCATTCGCCGACTAAGCAGGTGATGTGTTTACAACCAAAACAAAAACAAACACGATCAGCAGTGTCAAAAGGCGATGATGCCAAATACTTCAAATTACAATTTATTTTCGTTTGTGTTGTGGTAGCCTTGAATTTTGCAGCAAATTTAGAAATAGAGACATGTTGCAGTACTGCAGTGACTGCAGAATTTACGTGTGTCTATAATCATATCAACATGTGTATTCTAATCTTGCTGCGCAGTGAGTTCTGCACATGTGTTTTGGGCATTATGGTAAACTAATAATATGAGTGTGACCAGCAGTAACTCCAACCCATAGAATCCGTTGCACCTGTCGCGTCGACGAATTGCCGTATTTGACGGAACGAGTTGGCCCATAGAATCCGTCGCATAAGGTGACAGGCAGAGTGCTTTTCTTGCTCTCAGAGCAATTTTTATGTTCGTTTGGTACAGGAAAAAGCAATCTTTTTCAGATTTCAGAGCACTTTTGCGAATCTAGATATTTTCTCAGATTTACCAATACAAGTGCGTTTGTGTTTGACAACTGATGGAGCTTGCTTACATTTTAGGTGAATTTTTTCTCCAGCGGGTGAATCTATTCTTGTGAATTATTTATGTATAAATATTTAGAAATCAATTGGGACAGATATTTCTAATGGTTTAATACAAAATTTAACTAATGAATGGAAATCACTTAGAAAAGTGTCCAAGACTACACATATTCAAATCGCACGAATTTCAACACAAAAAAGAGCAAGTGACGTATTTATCTATGTTCGATTTAGCCACACGAAATCTGGAATCTGAGAGCAAATCTGAAGAAGCCCAATAGAATAAGAGCACTGTTGACAGCCGATGACAGTTTCTCTCACGCTCTCAATAGGTTTGTTTGACGTGGCTAGCACTAGTGCCCACTAGTGCGCACTGAGAAGTCGCGACCCTAGAACATAAAGGTTCTAAATGCACCAACACCACTTTCGAGAAAACAAAGGTTAAATGTTGCAAATGGTTTTTCTGAATCAGTTTTAATTTAATTCAAAAACATTTTTTTGAATCATTTTAACATATTCCTTTGAAATTATAATGTTTAAATAATGTTTAAACTACTACAATAGTTTTTCTTGAATTTAAGTCTTAAAATATTGATAGAACTATGTTGCCCAACGATAATGGATATAGAAGTAGGACACAAGGGTTCCAAGTTTCCACATGGTTCTATCTGCAAAACAGTATTGGCTTTCTAGAGTTCCATAGTTCTATCAGTCTGTTAGAACCTTATTTACTGAATCTCAAACTGAAAACGTGCAGTTAGGACCTTGTTACAGTGAATATCTCAGAAACTATAAGAGAACCACAAAAAGTAAGAGCACCAATCAAAAGAGCGTAGTCGTTTTATTGCGGTGCGATGTATAACTCATTTTTGGAGAAAATGTAAGTTAGAACCATCTTGTCCTAGGGTCGCGAAGTATCAGCTGATTTTCCCGCCTACCCAAAAACCTGCACAACCCTGAAAATTCGGCTATCATATCGAACGCAAAATATGCTGCCCTGAAGTCTGGCAGTTTTTGAATTTGAAAAAAACTTATATGTTTTGGTGAACGAAGTACGAAGATGATAACACTTTGTTCTGTTTATTGTTAAAAATGAGTGAACTCAATTCTGATCTTGTGCTTGCCATAATGCAAACAAGTTGATAAAACTGTTTGCAATATATGCGATGCACTAAAAAATGTAATCAGCTTTGATTCCACATTTTTTTCATTCCATTTATCTTTAAAATAAGGTTTTAGTCCATAAACGTTGTTGTTTTCAAACAATTCCCCTTTGAATATCAAATTTATTGTATTTATCTTTATTACGATATTCAAATAAACGAATAACAGCAAGTGAAATGACAGCGCAACTCTCAGCACTGAGTTCTTGCCCCGACAAAATAACTGGGGTCAGTTCAGTGCACAACTAGGGCGCCCTAGAAGTCATGTCAAACACAGGTTTTCAGTACCAGGGCGAGTTCAGTGCTATATCGAACACATTAGGGTTAACCCAGTGCGCACTAGTGCGCACTAGGGCCCACGTCAAACAAACCTAATATTTCCACCAATAAAAAGGAATCCTCTCACGCTGTGCCATCTGTCGACGGTTACGATTGCGACGGACAGAAAAGTAGAAAGTAAACCTACCTACTTTATCCGTCGCGTCCGTCGCGTCCGGCACGTACGCTCTGCTTATGGGTCACCTTCCATAAGAGAGTGTGTATTCTATCAACCTGTCAGTCGAAAACTTTGACGCAACGGACGCGACGGATTCTATGGGTTGGACCCTTCACTCTATCAAACATAATGCAGCCATGTTGTATAGAATTTTTGAAAATGAATGAAAAGAAGCATGCAAACAAAGGACGGTTAACAACTCATAATGCATTATTTGTCAATACGTTATATTTAACAGAGTATTGTCTCTCTCTCTCTCTCGCTCTCTACTCTCTAACGCCCGTAAAGAATAAACTTGATCAATGTGCCAATCATAGACAAACCATACTGAGTCTGAGACCCCCAACTGGCAATCCTCTTGCCGCTGGCCCCCTCGATTTTTTTTCAAATTCGCCATTTTGTTTTCCTATCGGTGTTATTTGAATTTAGAATCCGTGTGAGCAACAAAAAAAAAGCGAACCAAAAAAAAAGTGGTGAGTTTTCTTTTGACAGAAGTCGATTGACAAATGTCAAAATATTTTATTTTTCCTGCAACTAATTGAAAGAAATGTAAGTTTTTGCGTATTTTTAGTGTTTAAATTAATAAATAAATACATTATATGTCTTATAGATTTGTCCAAGCTGCAGGAGAATACACGCCAACAAGAGTTTATGGCCAATTTCATGGAATACGAATCACAAACTGAACAGGCGAACGTTGAACAAAAGCGTACCTATCGATAACAAAAAGCGTAGGAAGACCGTGATTGTTAGTTGATTTTAATTTACATGAACCTGACGACGAATTGATAACCATTTTGTATCCACTTCTAGAAAGATACCAAGCAACAGCAGCATCGTGTCCAATTGGCAAGGCACCGGCCGCTATGAAGATCAATTATTGTCGCAGCAGCAACGTGACCAGGAGGACAATCTCAAAATGTAAGTACATATATAGTAAAAGTTGTGCACATTGATTTCTGAACCTTTAACACTAGGCAAGAGGAAAGTTTCGCACGCCAGGAGGCAATGAGCCGGCAAACTATCGAACTACTCGAGCACGAGATGTGAACCAAAGCCAAGGTAGACTGGGAGAATCATGACATCAACCTTAAACAGATTCGTCTAAATTATTATAAAAATAACAACATACGGATGGTTCAACACGTACAAGAACGATAAAATATTTCAAAATATTCTCGAAGATGTAAAGAAGTTTCTGCAGGTTTGTTCATAGATTGTCAAATTGGCTTTTCGTTTGAATGTCTTTATGCTTTCAGCAAGGCTCGGCTGAGTACATGTACAATAGGTGTGTAAATTCTATGGCAATTGGTGTGTGAAATGAACTCGTTGAAGAGGCAGATGTGAATTTGTGTTTCTCGAAGAATAGCAAAATCGACACATCCTTTCGCGACCAACAGTTGTACGACATTTTTCTGTTGTCTTGTTCGCTGCTAGTAAAGCAAGAGACAATAGCAAGAAATTGAATTAGATGGATGAATCACATCAAGTGTATGTTGATTGGAAATGATAGTTGTAAGCAGTTCGACTATTAAATTTCTTGCAGCCGTATTTATTAGATTCGCTTACGACGCCTCTACGACGTTGTTTAGTTAAACATCGCGTAAATATTTACGCAGCCTTTACGTGGCTTTCATGAAATTGTGATTTATAAACATTTTTCCGCAGTAATTTTGCTAAACGAGGTTTGTGTCTAAATAGGTAAGAATTTCGATAAACTATTACAGAAAACACAGAAATCTATTACCTTTTTGCCCTAAAACTGACATCAAGTGTGATTATTTTGTAAATGAAATCATTTTACACAATAAAAAGTCAAATTATCTAAAACAATTCCGTAAATTCTTCGAAGGGACTGCTGAAATATCAAACTGCAATCATATTATCTATGTGTTTTCCTATATGCATATTGCTATTTCTATTCTACCAACCACCGCCAAATCCAATGCCAGGAGGCCATTTGTAAACATATTCACAGACATTCCCCACATGCAACAAAACTGAAGTATATTTTCATTTATTAAATATAATTTCAATCTTATAATTCCATATGCAAACGAAATTGCATTGGCAGAAATTTGCACAGCATTCGAAATGAATGAATAAACAAAAATTAATTTCACTTTTTGGTTTTGTTTACAATTCGAAGACGACCAAATGACATTTGATGCAAAAACACATTTACGTAAGCTCTACGCAGGCTCTAAACGCAAATTTTTGCGTTTAAAGTTACGCAGGCTTAAAGCGAAGTGCTTTTTGTTTATAAATCACGTTTTCCTGCCTAAGGCCATTTTAAGGGTTGCGTAAAGTTAGGCAGACTCTACGCTGGGTTTATAAATAAGGCTGTTGTTGTTTATTTCAGTCTTATATCACATATTTATTGGCAGCTCCACCGATGAGTCTTCGGACGATATGAACAGTGTCCAAGTAAGTAGCGAACCATTTACTCTTTGTAATTTTAAATAAAAAAAATATTTGCAATTACAGATTCCTACTTCATGGCAACCGGCATTTCTTGATTCGAATACATTGATCTTGTTCTTTGATCTCTATCAGATTCTGCCTGGACTGAAAATGTTAGTTGTAAACAGTTGTACCAGAAAATCAGAATCCAAAAAATTGGAACAAAAGAGTAAGCAGCCAAGAGATACCCCAGAAAGTTCAAAGGTATTATTTATTATTTCATTTCAGGTATCCACACTATCGCAAGGAAGCCAAAAGAGTAAGCAGCCATAGCAAAGAGACACTTCAGAGTTATTGTAAATGATTTCAAAATTAACATATCTTTAAAGAAATGGTGCCTATTTATTTGGGTTGCAGGCAAATACTGTCTTGTATACTACTAACAATCAATAAATCCTGCAGCAAATTTGCGAAGCGACTATATGTGTGTTTTCTTCGACTTTTTTATTTTTTCTAAAGTGTTCCTTGCTGCAAAACTTAGAAGTAGAGAGTTCTTCTTGCTACCAAATGGAAAAACAGCCCCGAACAACAATCCACAACAAAGCAGCCGTTCATATACACCTCCAAATGCTCGGTGGCAAAGGAGGATTTAAATCCATGCTTCGTGCAATCGGTGACCAAATCGAAAGACTACAAACCATGAAGCTTGTCGTGACCTCAGTGGCAAGAGATAACGATATTAACGGAAAGAAATGACTTAAGGCTTACACATACGGCAAACTGGATGAACCCAATGAAGAGTGATCGACATCCAAAAAAGAAAGACTATCCATTTCATCTATATAGAATTAACAAATCTTTATTATTTACTATAAATAAACGTATAATACACAAAATAGGTTAGTTAAACCGAATAAAATGATCCTATGTCCAAATCTGGTAATCATTGTGTCGTAAATTGAGATGAGACCCATGCCAGGCAAAATTTAATTTAGTGAGTATAAGCTCCTCCGAGTTAAATTGTATTCTGGAAATAGACATTTTTTATTTACTGCATATTCAAAACCACAGGTGCATAACACTTACTTGATTGAGTACGAGTTTCCCGTTGAATGGTCAATGATCTTTCCCTTCTCCATTTGTCTCGGTTTTCCACCTCTTGCTGGAACTGTATGAGGCGCTCTAGGAAGGCAACCATTGCCGCATCGAACTTCGATCAAAACCACTTTCGTAAGGATCGATTTCATCCATATTTGTTGAATAAATTGGCACTAAATTGCTCTTATAATAGCGCCATTCATCTTCGGCGATCTTGAACTCACGTTCGAATAGTTCCAGCATTGAGTCGGTGCACTCATTGCACAATGGATAATCGAACTCAGAGTTAGATGACAAAGCATTAAAGAGCTGCGCCTTTGCTAGAAACTCAGTGCTCAGCTTTTTTATTTCTTTTCCATCGGAAACAAGGGTGACGTCAGTTCCATTTATCGAGTCCGTCAGATGGAAAGGTGGCACACAAGATAATCAAAACCACTTTCGTTAGGAACGATTTCATCCATATTTGTTGATAAATTGGCACTAAATTAAAGCATTTTATTGTGAAATGTCATTTGGCTAAAACTCATTGAAGTACTTACGCGATAATTCTGCCATGGCGTGCTCATTAATACTGCCCAGATTCCCATCCAGGATAAGTGGCTTTTGGCATCTTTGGCAAGCAAAGCTGACCGACACTCTTTCATCATCGCCATCGTCTTTCGGTGATGGTTCTTTAAAAAAAAAATTGTTTCATTGATTTTATATAAACAACGTTGAGGCGTAGAACAGGATTTGACTGCTGCCAGGCGGACTTGTAGATGCTATTTCTATTAGCTTTTCCCAGTAGACGTTTCTACTCCTAGAGTAAAATGCTTGCAATTTTCGATAAAATAATTTTTTTTTCTCGCGGTGTGCGAGAACTTGGAAGATTTTTTCCAAATCTCAGATGTATCGCATATTTTGTTCTTTTGCTGCACAAGGATCGGTCAACTTGAGCTTCAGTACTTAAATCCATTACACAAACTTTTAATAAATGCACGAAATCGAAAACTAAAACAAAACTAAAACAAATAACGCATGTGTCAAGTCAATTGAGCTTGACAACAGTGGTGAATCTGTTGTGTCAGTGTCAGTTTCAACCGTGGTGGGCTGTGACAATCGTGACTGTGTTCAGAAGTACAGCTTTTTTTTAAATTTGGTGAATAAGTATAGCCGTGTTTTTTTGAGCTTCTATCTCAGCAAAGCAAAGTAAAGTAGGATTTTCAGCACGGAATTACAAAAACTATTTCGAGTTTCGAAGTGTCAATATATCGTAATTGTTGTAATTAGCGTGCTGAAAATCCTACTTTACTTTGCTTTGCTGAGATCGAAACTCAAAAAAACAGACCTATTATGTGATAAACATATCCTACTCGATTTATGTTAACTGCCTCACGAATGTTCGATAAAAATGTTTTTATGTGTTTATTATTCTTCAGAACTGTTCATCTTTCTTTTATGTCTAATAAAAATACAACTATTTTTTTCAAATTGATCATTGTTCACACAAAATTTAGTTGTAATAATTATTTTCAAATTTAACGGACAAAATTTGATGAACGCAGCCAGCAACTTTGCCCACAGCGGAAGCGGGTGGCAAGCAACTTTGCCCACAGCGGAAGTGGCTTCTGTAAGGTGCCAGCGTATTGGTGAAACGAAATTTTTGAATTTTCGTGACATTTGTCAATACGATTTTCTATGTAGCAATACTAATGCACCTTACAGTTGCCACCCCATGTTAATATAGCTTGTAGGCAAGTAACGGAAAATCGGCCGGAGTTGGGGGTCTCAGTATTGTCTCTGGTGCCAATCACCGAGGCAGTATAGATATAGAATTGCCTTCTGAATTCCGAGCTCATATTGACAAATGTCATTCTGAGTTGTTTTATTAAACACTTAACTTATTTACTATTATGTGTTCTTTTTCTTACCTTCATGATCTATATAGGTTGATACAACAAAAGTACGAGATCCAACTGTTGTATATCAACTATTTCAATGATGTATATAGATATTGAAAGTAAAATAAAAAAATAACAAATTTATAGGTAGTAAATTGGTTGAGTGCTCAATAAAACATTTCAGAGTAAAATTATAAATTAAGAAACGCCTTTGGTTTTTGATAATTCTCTTGAGATAGAGGCGTTCAATAAAACAAACCTGACGTCATGCACATGTTATCTATTTTGACTCTGGCTTTTCGTACGTACGCAAGGACGGTTAACGGTGTGCAAAGAGAATGTAAACAAATGCGATGGGCAATGTCTTAACCTATATTTCGCACATTCATCTAAAACAAATGCAGTCAGACTTCAACGTTCAGACAACGCATTGCGAAATTTATATGTCAATGCCTTAAGTTTGACAGCTCGATAATTCGTGAATTTAAAATGTGCTATCTGTTCCACTCCTACACCCATTTTTAGGTACCTGCCTTTGGTACTAACTACCATTTAAATATGATGCAGAGACGACATCACTGTACCGTGTACCCGTCCAAAAAAAGCTTCACGGAAGGAAAACACACGAACAAAAGAAAATTGCCCGCTTCCACTACGATTCCCGTTGCAATATCATCGAATGCGCATCGTCCCGTAATCGCTCCTACAACTCAGCGTTTCTAGTATTCATATCCTTTCAAAAGTACAGCAGGCGTAATTTTATTAAACACAAATAAACAATTTCAATTAACTTATTATTTATTCGCTTCAATCATTCGCATAATTATGAGGACATCAAAAACGAAATGTTATTAATCAGTTTTACACCATCGGCTGTCTAGCACGACGCATGCTATAACATCGCAGTCCATTGTGAACCAATTTACGACTTTGCTTTATCAGAATAGCAACAAAAAGAAATTTGAAAACTAAACCCAAATAACAACAAATTGCAAGGAATAAACAAACAAGTTAAATTAGAACTGCTTTAAAGCAATGTCGGACATAGAACCACCACAACCTGAAACAGTGAGGTTAGAAGATGGTGAAATCGACGACAGCGGTGAGTCCTTGGTGGCCACGTCGCCGGTAATTGGATTCACGCATTATCCGATTACGTCGCCAAAAAGAGGAAATGACGGCAATTATGACGAAATAGCTGCAGTTTTGTCAAAACTTGGTAAGGCGTCACCGAGAACGGGGATTTTTTGGTTTATTTATATTTTTGTCTGCGACACTCAGAACGGGTTTGTGTATTGGGTGTTCAACTTTGCCCTTGCTAATTTGAAATTGAACTGAAATCGGGCTTTCGGGTTTAATGTGGGGTCAAATCAACAATCAAATCAATTATTACACTACACTAGAACACACGATATTGAAAATTTTATAAATTAGGTACATTTACGCCAAATAAATCACACAGAAACGCTTGTCAACATTGAATATGTTGGGCCGAATTACCGCATCCGTCAGCGAGCCGGAACCACACGTCACTGGATTTTGTGGAAATTCACAAGCAAAACAATAACAAATTCAGTCGCGTATTACTCGATCACGGATGCGGTAATTCAACCCGAAAAACATCGTTTAAAGTTTGAGGGCAGTAAGTAGTACGAGAAAATAACTGATCTTCTTTACTTTTTCAACATGTTCATAATTTTAAGGTGCTGCCTCAACTGTCAAGTTGATTTATGTTATATGTAAGGAAGCTTGTATGCATTATTTACATGAGACGGCATGCGACTAAACATTTTGCGCTGGACAGGCATAGACTTTCGACTATCTCCTCATCGCCAGAGTCGTTGAAGCCTATTGTCCAACATCCATCATTCTAACCATGCTCTCAATGACTCAGGGACCGGTTAGTACCCTGACAATAACAGGTCCTAGGATTTTCTTTCTGCTAACAGGATGTTCGCAATTCTGATGCTTTAATACCTGTTGTGGGATATCAGCTTTGGCTTGTGCTTATGACTCAATTGGGACGGTTTTTGCATTTTAAAGTTTGGTGTCATACATTGAGACATGTAGATCATTGTGCACCTCTCTGCTAATTCTCTCTTCTACCTAGACCCTGTATGTGGGTTGCTCCTAATGACGAAAGGTCGGCAGTTATTGGAAATAAATGAATGAAGTTGTTAGGTCAGAAGAATGAAATCGAAAGAGTTAAAGGGCTGGGCAACATTCAAATTAGATCAGAGTTTCCGAATGACTCTTTTTAGTGAGTGGATTCCGGCGGATTCACACATTTTTAGTATAGTTCTTCAATCAACTGCATTTGAAGTCAACAACAGATTTAGCAACGTAGATGCCTAAGCTCCCATAAAGAATACCAATCTTTTCAGGTGAAGGTGATGCCAAGGATCCAAAGCCAGACCCGATGGCTATACCAACAGCAAGTTCTCGTCAAGTAGCAATTTCATTATGAGTAGGTCCAACATTTCCGAAACTCACAAACAATATTCCTCCACAGGTTTATCGCAACGACGAGGAATTAGATCTTATTGATGAGGACGAGATGCTTTGTGTACGCGGAGCTAGTCCCCTGCCATTTGTTGTAGATCGACGCAGCTTAAGCAGAAAGACCCCACCCTGTGATAGCGATGATTTCAACAGAGAGGTGATTACGCCACAAAAGAGAAGGAAAACCTCCTCAAAGAGACGACGCAAAAAGCGATCTACACCAAGAAAAGCCGAAAGGAGTATTTCATCTGAAGAAGATCGAAAGGATACAAAGGTACAAACGTAAACTTTACTTTCTTGAAAATTTCTCTAAAATCTATTTCAGTCAAAAGATGACAGTCAATCATCAACAACGCCGCCACCAAAGCTGAATCAACTTTGCAAATTTTACCTCCAAGATGCTTGCGCCAAAGGGCGAAGCTGCGAGTATATGCATTCTGAGTTCCCCTGCAAGTTCTACTACACAGATAGCCGATGTGATGACATGGAGAAGAATGGCCGATGCAAATTATCCCACAACGGGCCGTTGTCGAACGATATGATGGCGACTCTTATTCGGCACCTATACACGGCACCGATGGAGTTGTTGGGTGAAAAGTTTATCGATCTTCGAGCTAATACAGCACCGGGTGACTTCAGCATTATGATACATCAAATGCATGAGAAGCTACTGGTGCAAGCGGAAGAATCTGAAACAGGGCCTGTTGTCGCAGAACAAAACATAATTGCTACCAAGAGGGAGCAATTATCGTATATCCTAAGCGATGAGCAACTTGATAAGCTGACACAGCTGCGTGTGTCAAAATACGAAGATCTGCTGTCCCTGACGCTGGCTCAGTTGAATGCAATTGGAATTTCGGCAATTCAAATCGAAGCTATTCAATTGTGCCTCCTTTCTAGTCAGGATATTGATATGAGATGTTTGTTCCCACAATGCGTCGCCAAACCTGCTGAGCCGTATGAGGTTGGCTTTCCCGCTGGTGATGTTGATCTCAGGGAGTCAAAGTGGGACGAAGAAGACGAGCAACCACTGGTTATTGATGAATCTTACGAGGTGCAGGTGAGTAGATTAGGTTCGGGTATGTTGGTGTTGGTTGACATTTGTTTTGCTGCAGAAAAATACGATGGAAGACGATCAGGATGATATCGTGATTGATGTTGTAGGGGATTTAACGCCTCCTTTTGTCTGCTGTGAAAGTTCAGAAGGAACTGACGTCAAGTATTCGAATTCAAACGAGATTGTCATCTGTTCCGCAATAGATCCACTGTTGGACATTGCCGAAAAGTATCACAGTGATACTCCAGACTCAGAAGTGATTGACGAAGTGCCGGTCATTCTGTCGGCAGGCAATACTCCTGAAGCTAACCCAGTCAGTCCAAAATGTGAAACTCCTGTGGCTACGAACGTCAACGAAATGTCTGTGCAGGAAGATATGGAAAGTTTCACTCCGCCGCCAAGAGAACAAGTAGAAAACTGTACTCCGCCACCAAAATTAGAAGAACAAGAAGAAGAAGAAGGCTACACTCCGCCACGAAAAGTCGAAGAAGAAAGCTACACTCCACCGGCAAAAGAAGAAGAAGAAGAAATCTCCAGATCGCCGGTGAAGGAAGTCAAACAACTGTCACCATTGCCGCTCGAAAGGCTGGGCACGCTTGACCATGCAAACGATCATCAAGAACATGTAAACAAAGACGTAATCGAATTTGAAAAAGGTCCAAAGGAGCCTAAACAGCAAGTAAACGAACCCGTAGACAGTTCCATCAGATCCGGACGCAAAATTCGTTTTAATGATCCCACAAATTCAATGGACATTGAGCATCCGGAATTTCGTGATGAACGTAAGGTAGCGTGTAACAGACGTAGGCGACATAAACGTGTTGAATCAGACCATTGGAAGTTTCGTAACGAACCGAAAGAGGCCCCAATGGGATACAGAGACAGCAGTCGGGAGAGAAGTTATCCTCAGCGCAATGTTACTTCTACGATCAAGGTAGCAGTGGGCGAAGTTCCAAGTCGGGAATATCAAAAGCAAGTTGGTAAGTAATGCTTAAAAGAAAATCTGTGACACTTGCTATTTCCTTAAACGAAGTTAAAGAATCTGTACTCTATAGAATACACTTTACAAAATGCCACAAAGCAATCGCACAACGCTGTGAATTGTCGTTCATTGCGAAATCAAAAGTATTTCAGACTAGAATCAGACCTACACCCGTTCTCTTCTACTTTGCAGATCACCAAATGCAGGACAATAATTCATCCGAAGACTGGGATGCAGAAGAACAGAACGAAACGGCTATCGCTCCGAAACCAAAAGAAACTGCTGCAACAGAAATTGGTACCCCAACAGTCGATTTATCTCTTAGTTGAAACTAATTTATCGCTTACTTCAGTTTGCATAGATTCCCCGGACAACTCTGACAATGAAACTGCCGCGATCTTTGCCAACAGCACTTGCCCGGACTTCCCACGGCGTATACCAAATTTGGACAACTACAAGCCAGCACTAGAAATCGATGCGCATCTAACCTACCCCGCTATGGAGTACAAAGTAACAATAATTGATTCAAGGGAAAAACACAATTAAACGCACTTCTCTTTTGCAGCTCTACGAGATCTTCTTGCAAAGCTTTGAAGTGAACAAGCCAACACTGATGGATAAACTGGTGAAAGCAAATAGCAGCGATCCACGGTTGAAGAAATTCCTCGAAAAGGAGAAGGTTTGTTGTCCACATGCATTTACTGTCCACCTTCACTTAGCCATCTTCTTACAGAACTACGGATTTCTTCCCCAAACCGACTACAGCTTCTTCCCACCAGCTTGCAACTCACAGGGTGATCCACGACTTCGCTATGCAAACGCATGCCCTGAACCGAACTACAACTCCAGTCCGATTCTATATGGCTACCTCCAGCGGTCGTTGTGGTACCAAGAGCTAAAGTCAAATCTTAAAATCCAAATCAACCATTCTGTGTCCGATTTGGTACGAGCCCTAAACGGCTTTCACAAGGATCCGACGCCAAATAAAATCTTTGATTTGTTTCAAATCGAATGCGCTGGAGTGCTGCTCGAGGTGATGCAGAATGTGGGCATTTTCATTGATGCCCATGGCGGTATCATTGAATTGAGCAACTATCAGCAGTTGTGTGCTCCTCCACAACTTCCCCAGTTGCAGCCATACACGAACAACAGCAATGGAAATAATTATAGCGGTTCTAGTGTACCACTAAAACCAGGTCTATTGGGTTATGCACCACCGGGAATGTATCCTCATCCACCTATGACGCCTCAAAACAATGAGAAGAGCTTCATGCAGCAGGCTTTTGGCAGCGATTATCCTCTCGACTGCAACAACAATAATAACAATGGAGTTCAACCGCCCGAAAGTGGTTTCTATGTTCGCGATAGAAATTTTAATCGTAACTGCGGTGGCGATGGTAATGGTGGTGGCGGCAGTGGTGGTGGTCCATCTAACTTTAAGCAATCCCGCAGCCAATATCGACGTCCACAGAAGGTGAACTTCAATCGACGGATGTAGGACGTAAGAGTCTTTGTATGCGTCTGTGTTCTTGAATTTACTTTGATTTTATAGAATTCTGTTTTGTTTTTTCTTACGTTTTGTAATAGATTTTACTTTTAAATGTTAATTGTGTTGTTTTTTCGTCTAGGTAGAGTGGGAAATTTGACAGTTGTATTTCAAGCGGCTCAATGGTCTAGGGGTATGATTCTCGCTTTGGGTGCGAGAGGTCCCGGGTTCAAATCCCGGTTGAGCCCGATTTGTTTTTTTTTTTTTTTCTCATGAATTGTTTTGTGATGTGATGAAACTGTTTCGAGTTGGGTTGGTTAAACTCATATGTAAATATTAAAGCTAATGTGTAGAGAAGAATGTTGGGAAAAGGGATAGGTGGCGGGTACTTCTCGATGTACACCGAGAGATGAACACAATTTTAGTTCTAAGATTTAGAGGCAATTCAAAAATATTCAAACTGGGGCCCTATTATGTAAAACGATTTTCGTTGAAACGAAATCGTTTTCGTGTAAACGCGATTGCGTAAAACGAGAATCGTTTAAGATTCAACGATACTCGTTTTTTCAACGACTGACATTTAGCAGTCGTATGGCTTTTTTCGTTTTCGTTCAGCTGTTATAAATATTGCGTGGAAATGGATGTGCTCATTGGCTTTATGGAAAGCAACCCACTAAAAATTATTTGCCCAACAGCCAAGCTAAGGCGAAGTCCAAAATACTTTCTTTACTCTCCAGTCTCCACTATCCAAAAAAAAGTCGCAATGGAAGAACATATTTACAATAAACTTGAAAAATAGTAACAAAATGTTGTTTATAAACTAAATTTTTGACATTTCACATAGGTGTGAAGTTGGTTGCGCTACAAAAAATGAATGTATTTTCGGTTTCAGTTGGCAACATCTTTCTAACAGCTTTATCGTTTTACATAATCGGTCTTTGTTGTGACTATCGTTTTCTTTATTATCGTTTATTTGCCGCTCGTTTCGTATTACATAATAGGCCCCCTGTTGTCGCTGTCGACGGAAATTATGGCCAAATGCCTGTCCTATATTGCAGAGTCAATTCCTAATAATTGGATTCAATTCGGCTTATTTTTCATTTAAGCAATGAATATACACGCTTATTTTGAGATTCGATTTCGTTCGAAAGTGTCTCGAATTCGAAGAATCTGTATTTTGACATTCGAACAGATAAGAAGTTCATCCTATCAATCGAAAGTTCATTTGTCTTTCGAATGTTTATCGTATTTTGACATTCTAATCATTCGAAACAAATGCCATTTTTTATTCGTGTGTATTTTCCTAACGCTGAACAGCGATTGCTTCCCTTCAACATTTTTCTGACGGTTTATTTACAAAAATGTAAGTTTAAATTTGCTGTTTAAAAGAAAACATAGACTTCCTTTATATAGCACGCATTCCAATTGGACAAACCGGGAGCAAAAAGAAATGTTGATCAGAAGGAGAATCATGAAGTTGCAAAAGGGTTCTCAACGAACCGTGTAGATATAGGACGATTTTGGAAGGATGCCGCCGACAAGCTGAATAGTTACGGAGGTACGTGGAAAAAAGTAACTCATCCAGAACATATTTAAATGGATTTTTGTTAAGGCGAAAATTCCTTTCAAATCTTTAAACAAATGAAAATATTAAGAAAATTAAACGTGTTTGGAACAATGGCCATGATTTGTTTTCACTTTCAACGAATTTCGCGGACAAAATATGTGTTTTGTATACCTACAATAAATAGAAATGTCAAATGACATCAGACAGCCGACTTCGAGAGTAAAAGTCACTTGAATTCATTTGATGACATTCTCGATAGTGAATTTTATTCGTTCGAATCTCAAAATACACAAAGTTCATTCAAACGAATAGAGACATTCGTTAGAATTGACTATTCGTTCGAATCTCAAAATAAGCATGACTATACATGCGCATTCGAGAAAATTCTTAACGATTATACAAAGTGTAAAGGTGTAAAGGGATGCACCCAACTTTTTAGTTAGGCCCCAGTTATAGCCATACGTAAAATGCAACCGTAAAAATTTTCTTTTGCTTTTTTAGACCACTTAATCCTAATGGTTGAACTCAATCTTGGTCTTAAAATGTTGCTTATGAATTATAAAGTTAGTCTATCAATAAAATATTAGCAAATGATCTTTAAATTTTCTAGAAAAATAATTTATACATTTTTCCGTACGAAAAACTTTTTCCGATCCACTTCTCAGTCAATTCCACAACAAAAACCCAGATCATTCCACTGAAGTATTTCATTTCTTTACTGTTCCATCTATCAGGATTTTTTTTTCTGATGGAATCCAATCAGTGGTGGTTGATTTGTTGTATTTGTTTTCATAGGGAAACATTTTTCTGACAGAATTTTCGCTATAACCGCCTAAACGAAAAAAATACCATTTTCATACTGTTCCCGCTTTTTCTGTTGCATTTTACGTATGGCTATAACTAGCGCCTTAAGTAAATTCTAACGTTCTCTCTGATATCTAAATGGGGGTTTTCACAATCTAGACATCTAGATTCTAGAGAACTGAATAAACAAAGTCTAATGAAGACGTTCAAAGTAAAAGACACTGCAAAACACCCGATGACCGTTCAGAGCTCGACTATGGTCTTGTCCTTGCTTAACTTCGATGTAGAACGAACTAGAGATCACAATTTAACTCATCGTAGAGTTAACTTGGAAAGAGAAACATATCTGATGTGATGATATCACATGTCAAGCTACATAATGTAAAAGGCTTCCATCTATGTTGAAACATCGCGTTGGTGATATCATAGTGACGTATGACGTGAAGCTTCTACCATTCAGAAATATAAAGTCGGGTCCAATTACTTATACAAATCAAATAGTGAGTTTAATTGCTAGAGCTCAGATTTCGTCGACCTTTAAAGCATTTTTAATTGAATTTCAATCGTTATGCACTGGATAGGAACTTTTTACGTTTCCTATCCTCTTCGCTGATAATTGTGTATACCTTTTGAACGATTCAATTCTGGTAACGATTTCTGAGAGCTCAGCGCTTTTAGCGAACCATACGGATGTATATTTTGCAGCTTAAAAAAAAACAAGCTCACGCATTAATATAGCAAAATTCCACTGATCACTATTGACCAACATTTACGTCCCAATTACAAACCAACTTATTTGAGTGTCAGCTTGTTTCGGCTTACGGTGTATTCCACCTCTAGTTCTGTCAACGAGGCACAATTGAAGGCGAGTATCTTCTCGATATGCGATTTCCACGAAGAATTTCGTCTGAACCAGATGGAGCAATCCAATTCCCACCCCGATCCATCTGCATCAATTCCCACAAAGAGAACTCAAAATCATCTCGCAAGCCAAGGCAAAGGTCGACGACAGTTTAGGTGGCCGAAAAAAAATTCAAATATTCACCTTCGCTGGGGTTAACCGAACGAGTGACAATAAATGCCGACATCGACAAAAGCCGAACCAAAAACAAACGACCGAAAGAGGCCATTCAAATGAACGAACTCCCAATGAATTTCGCAATGGGTACACAAAAAACTAATTAAGTTGAGTTAGTGCATCGTCTGCACAATTCGGAGCCCAATCCGGCACATGCACTCGAAAGCATATACGCGAATGCGTTAGACCCAGTTCAACTAGAGAATACCTATTTTCTGTTTGACCATCGAGCCATTCGAGTCATTCAAGTCTGAACAGCAAACGCGAACGGTTCTACTCTCGCAGTGGAATTGGTTACGAAGTGAGGAAGTGATCGTGTACGATGGCAAGAGTAAGCGCGCAGTACTACTGAGTGTACAGTGGATATCCTGATTATAATATTTTCCCCTTTTGAATAGATAACTAAGTATCTTCTGCTGGCGCTAATCGTAGCAGTAGCGTTCAAGCATGTGGCCAAAGCCGACGAAAGCGTAAATGCAGAAGAGGTAAATGCAGAAGATGTAAATGTACAAGACGCAAATGTACAAGACGCAAATGCAGAAGAAGTAAATGCAGACGCAGAAGCTGAAGCACCACCTGCAGAAGAAGGTGGCAAGGATGGAGGAGTAAGTATAAAGTGCATCTCAGGAAGACGTATACCATCTGACCAAATCGTCTTTGATTACAGCAACCGGTGGGATCGATAAAAAAGATCGGCTCTTGGTTATCGAAGTTCGGATGGTGGAATATCTGGAAAGGATTCGGCCTGAAGAAGATCGGCGATTGGTGGAAATGGGATATTCTCTTCAAGGACGACTGGTGGGGCAAGAAATTGTTCCTATTGGGAGCCCCTCCTGGCGGTGAAGAGTCGCGAGTTATGTTGGTCGTAAGCGATCGCGAGAATCAAAGACTATCAGGAGCGGATGAGGAGGATGCCACATACTTTTTGGCACCACCTGGCTTTGAAAACGAGCTAGCTAAACGAGGTATTGAGATAAATCCGTCAAGTCTTGCCCAGCGTCTGCGGATGCCGAATCGCAGGCCGTATGGTGCCGTTGATACTTATGAAAGTGAAGGCGCTGAGGAGTCCGAAATCGATATGGTGCGTGTGAAGCCCGACACAGACTGGAACAGAAAGATGGCTGAGAAACACGATAAACAGAGCCTTTCCAGAAGGATTGTGGCATCTATTAAGCAGGAGATACCGGACATCATCCCTCTTTCTGTGCCGCCACAAAACCCCCAGATGTGGTATAGCTTTAACGAAAACGGTGCTCTGACTCCAGTCCAGCAGCAAGATCCAACTATTTACAATGGCCAATTGACTCCGTATGATCCACAACAGTCCATGACTGACAACATGCAGAACCCAGTAGTCCGTCAAGAGTACGAACAGGCGAGGAACCCCGTGAAAACAAAGAAAGCAACGTCTTCCCGTGGTAGTTCAAAAAGGGGACCCGAAGAGCTGCCCCTGCCAGTCAAAATGGTTCATCCAAAGAAAAACTCCATTACCACCAAGGAGGAGATCGAGAAGGCGCTAAACAGCGAACAGACCCAAAAGATGCTTGAGCAATATGCCAAAAAACACTGGAAAGACATCCGGAAAGATGCCATCGTTCTGAAGTTTGTACCCACAAGTAGCAAGGGCGATTTGGATGCCCGTCCATCGGTCAAACGACAGATCAACATGGCGCAAGATGATTCGAAAAGTAAACTTGGCTATCGTGTGATGAACACTGAACAACACAAAGAGCAGGGAGATGCACCTCGCCAGATGGGCCCAACAATGGCCGAGCAGCAGCAACAGGGACAGCAACAGTGGCAAGCTGAGCAAATGCCACGGCAGATGATGCCAACCATGGCGCAGGAGCCACAACCGATGCAATGGCAAGCCGAGCAAATGCCACGACAAATGATGCCAACCATGGCCCAGGAGCCACAACCGATGCAATGGCAAGCCGAGCAAATGCCACGACAAATGATGCCAACCATGGCCCAGGAGCAACAGCCGCTGCAATGGCAAGCCGAGCAAATGCCACGACAAATGATGCCAACCATGGCCCAGGAGCAACAACCGATGCAATTCCAAGCCGAGCAAATGCCACGACAAATGATGCCTACCATGCTCCAGCAGCAAAATGAAGGTATGCCAGTCAGCCAGCAACAGATGCCACGTCAGTGGATTCAAGAACCACCACAGTCGATGATGGAGCAGCATACTATGCCTCAACAGGAGCCACGTCAAAATTCGCAAGAACCGCAAATGGTGGAGCAAATGCCACGTCAGTGGATCCAAGAACAGCCACAGCAGCATATGATGACTGAGCAGCAGCAGCAGCCCATGATCCAACAACAACCGCGCCAATTGATGACAGCCGATCAGCAGAAGCCAACGCAACAGGACGAGCAACGTCAGATGGGCGGTGTCATGGATCCCAACGGACAGCCGAGACAACTCAAACTGGACACAAGTGGCGTGGTCATTCCCGACGAAGCCGAACTGCAGACAAACGATCAGCAACCGCCGATCGTTTCCGAGATGGGTCCACAAATGGAAGAGCACGCTCGCAGCTTTAAGAAAGGTAACCTTTTTGGTGTAAAAATTCATATGCATTCAGCTAATTCACATTCTGATGGTCGAACAGGAAAGAAATTTGGCAAGAAGGGCGGCGCCAACTACGAGACGCACAACTACAATATCTACACTAGCAGCGGAGGCTATGGCGGCGGTGGGTATGGCGGCAGGAGCGGCGGCTACGGAGGTGGAGGCTATGGCGGCGGAGACTATGGCGGTGGAAGCTATGGCGGCGGGGGATATGGAGGCGGAAGCTATGGCGGTGGAAGCTATGGCGGTGGAATCTATGGAGGAGGAAGCTACGGAAGCGCTGGCTATGGCCACAGTCATAGCGGAGGCTATGGTGGCGGTTACGGTGGCAGTTACGGTGGCAGTTACGGTGGTGACAGTGGCTACGGCGGAGGCTATGGTAGCGGTGGCGGCTATGGCAGTGGATATCGATCCGCTGATGAAACCCCAACGGTAAGTACACCTTCCTCTAAACACGAAAAACTTCACAAGCATACCGCACACTTTTGTTCCGCTTATCATTTGTAATCCCCGCCCTCCCCGCCCTCTTTCACATTCATCTAACTAATCTTCATCCATTTTGTTGTTCTCACACAACATGCCTCCATGTCATTAACAGGCGACGATTTTTTAGAAACAACTACCCCACAGCATCAATCCACAAGACGATGATACCATCAGCCATCGCCACACTCCTTCAACAGACAACAACCATCAGGCTTTAGATGATAGAACGAAATTGTACTTCCCAAGTGAAACGTCCCAGCAGCAACCCGAAGCCATCAGGAACCACCATCAGGACGAGACCGTGCAACATGACTTATCAACTGGTGAACCGCAACAAATTGGTCAGGCGAGGTTAGCAAGTAAGCGTAGTTTAAGTTATTCACAGTTTGATGTAGATCTTCAGAGTGATCGTCGACAATCGAGGCCGTATATTTTCACCGGTAACCCCACTCGATTGCGGCGTCATACCGTAAGAGCCACCCCCAAAGATTCGCTGCACAAGCTCATTGCAGACTACAGTGATCCTCACCGATCGCGTCGTAGTGCTTCGAACGGTCCTCGGCGACTGAAGTGTCAGTTATCTTTTGTAGGTCCAAATGTTTTTCACAGGTCAAGGCGCTTTATTTTGAACGATCTCAGCCGATCGAGGCGACGCATATCGAAAGGCTTCACAAATCTGCACCGATCAAGTCGAGAACTTTCTCAAGCCCATCACCTACTTCACCGATCGCGCCGTCATGTAGTACCGGATGATCACTGGCATCAGCTTGAACACCAAGAACAGCAGACTAAAGTTCAACGGGTGAAGCGTCAGGCGTCACCACCCCGATCAAGCCGTCAAATTTTCTATGGTGGGGCTAGTCCAAACTATGGTACCATTGAGTCTATACCCGCCGAATCTCTGTACCAACTGAGAGCAGGCTATAAAGATGCCCTGAAGGAGATCACTCTGAGACCAGACGAAGATCCCACCGAAGCTTTGCTACGTTACAATGCAGACTCCATTCGAGATGCTTTCGATAGGGCAAACTCCGAAACAATCGAGGTGGATAGCGAATCGATGGCACCCACTCAGCCTCAGTCACATTCTTCTCTTCCATCCGGAGGAGAGAGCATTCAGTCCTACCAGAACTTATGGCCCGCGCAGTCGCCTATGTATATGACAGAGAATCTGGGAACTCCAATGGACTACAGGAATGGAAACTTTTATCCGTCTGAGAGCGCCAGGTCGCCTGAAAACCGTGAGATAAACCCTGTTCAGGATATGCCAAGGGTGCAGTATGGGCCACCGCAACAATACGGTGGTCAACAGCAAGGAACTCAGTCATACGGTAATCAACCTTATGGAAGTCATACGTTTGAAACTGTTCCTTACGAGCCAACGCAGTTCAGCGCCCCGCAACAAGAACAGCAATATTATCCGCCATCGTCTCAATCTCAGCCAATTAATAGTCCAATTGTGAGATCAATGCCCGCAAAGGGAGTGCCAATTTCGTACAACCCTCAGTATAATGGACCATTCCCAGAACAGCGTGCGCCATCCCTACCACCGGGCAGGGGAATGCCAAATTCGTACGGGATGTCGCCAATCCCTGTTCCACCACCACTCCCTGCTCCACCACCACTCCTTGCTCCACCGCCAAACTTTCGGCCACCACCAATGTTTGCCCCACCACCAATCTTTGCACCACCACCACCCCTTGCTCCGCCTCCTCTGCCAAGAATAGATCCAAGGTTCCAGCAAGTTCCTCCAGTTAGTGCTCCCAGATGGAGCCCATATTACCCATCACCGGGTAGCCCGTTTCCAAATGCGCCTACATCAGCTCGAATTGAACAAACAAACGAACCCGTCAACACCGCACCAAACCCAGAATTCGCGGTCAAAAACTACCTTGGGGAAGAGCAGCTGAGCCCAGCCGTTGATTCCTTCAACGAGCTAATGGACGCGATCAAAAAACGATTGTCCACTTGCTGTCACAAGTGTAAGAATCAGATCATGAAAGGCATCAACTCCAGGATATGCTCGGAAACTAACTGCTACGACACGGATGAGTGCATGACGTGCAAGGAAACCACGCAGATATTGCAGAGTTTATCAGAGAAGTGCGCGGAACCTCCTGCGGCAACAACAGTAATGACGACCACGTCCACATTACCTCCACCTCCCATCACAACACCTATGACCACCACCAGCACCACCACCACCACGACCACCACAACTACTCCGAGTCCATGTGCTTCATGTGAAAGCTCAGAGATAACCTATGACAACCCGTCGGGTTATCACTATCAGAACTACCGATTCTACCGCCAACCAAACTCTATCAATCGTCAAAGGGTCGCACAGCAGGGTGCGAGGAGCAGAAATCTTGAAGACAGACAGCCCGTCCACAGTAGCTACGACGAGTACGACGATGACTACGATATGGAGGACACAACGGATCCCAAATCTCCGCAGCCAAAGAGGGTAGAAGCGAATCGCCCTCGCATACA
Source organism: Cheilosia vernalis (assembly GCA_949126925.1). Classification (NCBI taxonomy): domain Eukaryota; kingdom Metazoa; phylum Arthropoda; class Insecta; order Diptera; family Syrphidae; genus Cheilosia; species Cheilosia vernalis. The sequence continues at coordinate 13,853,196 of OX421358.1, forward strand.
GGATCAGTTGGATCGTAGTGGTTACTCTTACGATTTGAATCGTCCACGCCCAAGATCAGAAAAGCCAAACCAACCTCGAACTGACAGCAAGTTGAAGTCGCCATCATATTCAGAGCACAGCAGCGTTCCAGGAAACAACTACAACCGCCAAGGGCGGGGCGCTGAGATTCCGCAAAGCAAACGTCGACAAATTAGCCGATCTGGACCGAAAGAGAACAAGCAACCCGCATACGATTACGAAAATCAGCTGAAAGAGATTATCTCTAGAAAGAGCGGTTACGATTACAACGGTACAGCGACTCGGTTACGAAAACCGAAACAGTCAAAACCCGAACAGAAGCCAAACAATGAACCACCGTGTAAGCAAATACAAAAGCAGCTCAAGGAGTTGGAATTTAGTGCAGAAAAGTTGGCCAATAACAACGGCACTTCGATACAAGACGATGAGGAGATTGAGAAGAAGGGAAAGATGATTGAGTTGCTGTACTTCCTCTACGAGTTGAGTAAGTGTGGCATGAAGGATCAGCCTACCGGAGAGCAAAACGGTGAACTGACTACAACGAGTGGAAAGTTGCCTGTGGACATTCCGCAAATAGTGAACAGGCGGGTTAGGATACCCGGAAGAAAAAAGGTGAAGACGGTGGACACTGCTAAGATACGGGAGGCTGAGCGTAAGCTGAAGGAAAGTAGTTTGAGTGGCGCTAGTGTCAACGGGGTTGTCAAAAAAGGGATAGAGCGGTCCGAAGAAGTCATTTAAGTTTTAGGTTTAGCTACAGTAATTCATTTGATTCATTTCTGCATATTCGAAAATCAATTTCGAAGAGCAAACGTCAAAACGGCTTTCAACATTTCTTCTCACTAATTGAACTGAATATTATCCAGTTTTTCTAGGTCTTTACGTCATTTTTAATACGCCTGCCTTGTGGGTATACTCAAATTACCGGTGAGAGACTATATGTCATCATACTCGAATAATATAAATATTCATAAATATTCGTGTGAGATTTCCGAAGTGAAGCCAATTTCGAGCAGCATGTTTCTCATAGCCAAATATTCCGTACACTATGCGAAGAAAATGTGAGCTGTTTCAAATAATTCATTCATGTTCGAACAAGGGTACAAATGAATCTTCGAAAAAAAAAAAAAAATTGTTTAATGTGCAAATACACTCAAATTTGATCCACACTTGATGCATCTGTCCTCCTCAGCCCATCTGACACAGTCTTTCTCCGCACCGCTCTGATTGCCGAGTTCAAACATCAATAATACGCTAACACATTGCCGAACAATAAGATTTCCTTGTATAATTAAGGAAAGAAATACCAACTTAATTGCTCAGAATTTCGAAGAATGCAATGCCATCTGTCAAATAATTGCATTCCTTCCTACTTTACGTCTCGTTTATTCTAGTCTCCATCGTATTGCCATGAACTTGAACGTGATGTTGATCGCATTTCAATGAATATTCGTGCCACTCTTTCGGTCTCTTTTTCAGTTTTTACATTCATCCACTTTGACTATTGCTTCCACAATCAATGTCAGGTTTGTTTGAGAAATTTGAAACATTGGAATTTCTAACAAATTTGCGCTGACTGCGAGTTTCAATGTTATGTGTTCTTTATGTTCGACCTTCAGTATCTTGTCATCGGATGTGTCGTATTTTGCAACAGTGGGGCTCGTCTGAGGTGAAGCGATGTTTTCGACAGCCAAGTTGTTGTGACTTATTGTTGACTTTGTTAAAACGGTAATATATACGTGAAGTTGCGGGTGTGATAAAATATTTTATATTTATATTCATTGAAAACGTCAATTTTTTGATAAAAATGTCAAAACTGGACACTTACAAAACAACATAGAATTATCCACTTTAACTTAATTTTGCTTCGCCGTTGAGATCGATTCTGGATAAAATGGGTGCGTTCCATTGATCGCTAGATAACTAGCGAAATGTTGAAAAAATAAATCATTCCATTTGTATATATAAAGTGACAGATAACATACGACATCTTATGACTTTTTGATGTTGCAAAATATTGCAGATTGTTGACGTTTCCCAATATAGCGCAGAATTTAAACCATTTCAGTTTATCTTTGAGCCCGGAAGAAATTTTTTAGAACTAACTGAATTTCGTCTCACGTAACTGACATTAGACAAATCAATTCAGTTTCATTTAACAATAATCGTGTTTTTTGACCTTCGATCTAAGCTGGATTTTTAGCCAACAATAACAACAACTGCGCTAGACTTGACACTTCGAGACTCACAATAGTTGTTGTAATTGCGTGCAGAAAATCCTACTATGCCTTTGCTGAGATCGACGCTAAAAAAACACGCCTATCAATAGCAAACTGACGAAAGGCTCTATCAAAATTATTCTAGTGAATAATTAATTTTAAAAACACCTTTTACAATTTTCTTTGTTCGTTTTCACATCGCTTTGAGTTTCTACTTTGAAAGAAGATTAACGTTTCCTTTTTGCATGAGAGCGACAAAGGGAGATTTACAATTTTCCATATGTTTACATACCTAGTCTACTTTTTTTTAATGTCAAAAAGCCGTTAACTTTTTCATTTATGAGTTCGGTGAGCGCGTTCAGACAATTGGATTTGTAATTTCTGTGACAGATCTGAAGAGAAGTCTTCTAGTTCTTATGGCAATAAAACAAACAGAGTTCATCGGGAAGTTTATTTTCAGAGTGTGCTTTGTCAAATTAAATGGTAGGTTTGGGTATTCGAATGCATTCACGACTAATGTACATTTTGTCAGTGCCTATCGATGTTGACAGCTCTATTGGAACTGTCATTATAGAAAGCTTTGCTGTTCAATATTTTTCATTTTCCATATCCAAAACAATGCAATGTCGTCGTTTCTGGTGGATATAATCTTACAGGGAAGCAAACACAATATTAAAAAGTCATTCCTGGCATTTTTCTTTTTCGAAAAACAACTAGTTCTGAAACAATTATTACACTTTCCATGCTGACGGACCAATTGCTTTTAGTAGTAAATTAGAAATATATGATGAAACTTAAACGCTTTTAAAATGTGCACTGATTTGACGCCTGCATTTAAAGCTGCCCTTTTGACAGATCAATTTACTTTCTTACGTGTACTTTCTCACTGGCATTCTTCTGCCTGACGTTTCGTTTGTCATTTTATTTTCTCTCTTACAATTTACATCAAACTGAAATAACATAAAAATGTATAACATAATGGACTATTTAAAATGTGATTTAGTATAATAAATATATTCTAGTATAAGCTTTGTAATAAATTTTATTTTTTTTATATTTTATAATAATATACTGTTCCTCTATTTTCTTTTTACATGTTCACCCGACGTCACCGCCATTTATTTATCAAATCACATAACATCAATCGACATCATATATGCATTTCCATTAATTCACCATAAATGAAAAAATTAAAAAAAAAACAAAATTTAAATTTCCGCTAATAGATCGGAGGGTTTCAACCAAGTGGACCCACTTTTAGGTGAAATTAATTTATTCTCTTTCTCACCGGAACTTTTGCAGCCTTTTATGGGCTTACGTGATACAGAACGAGATGATGATCCATGGAATAGTCCTCATAGTTACCGTGATGGGAATCTATACGTATACTCAGATGGACTTAATAGAGCTCGCCGCGACACTTTTGGGTCAACCAAGAAGATGTATTTGTACGAAATTGGTGCAAGTCCAGCAGAGAAGGCGTACAAACAATTCCAACAGTGGAGTGATTCGTTTAATTCGTTTTGGGTACCGTTGAAATTTTTCCCGCTCAATAATAATCTACGGATCCTGCCGCCATTGATACCAAAATTTGGTAAGACAACGAAAATTTCTATAACACCACCTGTTGTTCCGGAGAGTTATGCTGCTGACGATGAATAGTTTTAAGGATTATTATATTACTGGGGAGGACAATTTAAAAAAAAATCAAATAAATAAATAATGTTTTTCAGGAAAAAGTCCGTTTCGTGTTATTTTTTTACTATGTGTCATTTTCTAGATGGCAGGACTATATTAAAGACACTAAGGTCCGGTTTGTTCAATCGTGGTTATCTTCAATCATTGGTTATTAAAGCTGGTAGCCAGCGAATGTGTTTGTTCCATAAAATATTAACCAGAGAAGTCGATAACCAGCCGATTTTTCCCGGTTAATGAGATTTAACTACTGATTGTCTGTAATTTCGTTTGTTAAACATTTTTAAGGGGCTACGTAGGTATTCATTTTGACGTACCTGCTACACAAAAATGTTTGTACAATATTGTGCAAAATGAAAAGAAAAATACAAATAACAGAATACACGAATATAAAATGCAAGATGAAGTGAACCAGTAAAATCTCTCACATCGGATTAGTTGACGTTTTCAACTGACACATAAATACATTACACTTTACACACCATAGTCAATTGAAGGTGAGGGTACAGATTTCTAACAAAATAATGGATGAATAAGGATTATTTACAACATTTTAAGCCGATGACAGCTCTCAAAAGTTGAGATAAAACACATACATTAGAGGAAATATTGTAATAAAATTTATTGGTTATTGGTTTTGGATTTAAAAAATTGCTTTTTGTCTCACAAAACCAAAGTTTACTTCTTCAGTTCTTAAAAAAATGAATTTTGGCATTCTTTTTCGTGTTTAGTAATGTGGTATTCGATTGGGCGCACTTAGAGCAATTTTTATGTTCGGTTGGTAAAAAAACGCAATTTTTTTCAGATTTCAGACCAATTTTGCGAATCTGGTTATTTTCTCAGACTTGCTCCAGATTTAGCAATCCAAGTTCCAAGTGGGTTTGAGTTCGACAACTGATGGAGCTTGTTTAAGTTTTCGTGAATTCTTTCTACAGCAAAGAAAGTAAATGCATCGGGTGAATTCACTTTTGTAAATTATTTATGTATAAATATTTATAAATCAATCGGGACGAAAAATTCGAAGTTATCAATGCACAATTTGGCCAGTGAATGGAGATCGCTTAGAAAAGTGTCGAAGACTACACATATTCAAATCAACACAAAAAAGAGTAAGAGTAAGAGTAAGAGTGACGTTTTCATGTTCGATAGGCACACGAAATCTGAAACCTGAGAAAAAAATCTAAAGAAGCCCAATCGAATATATCACATAAGATAACTAAAAATGAATAAGGTAGGTGGTCCAAATAAGGCCCATAACCTAATAAGGCCCAGTGTGCAAAAGTCGGCATAACCGACAAGCTACAGGAATTATATTTTAAATGTGCTTGTGGCCACCTATGGCTACACTAAAATCGAATGAATTTTCCGTTTTACGCAATCGTGTTTTTTTTTACAGTCGATACAATTTAGTGAATGTGAACGCACGCCCTTTTTATAAGAAACATGATTTTGTAATTGATTTTATTGCAAATAATAATTCGGCTAAGTCAAGTTCTTACACTAAAAATACCACATATAAAACCAAGATTTAGTGTGGTTTAAGTATTATTTTAAATCATTCAGTAGATTTTCGTTGAAATTTTTGTAAAGAAAAGTTTTTCATGTTCCTAAAAAGGCCCACCGAAAATATTATTAGGAATATTAAAGTAAATTTTTTTCTTTTGGTTGTTTTTAGATAAAATGTCAAAGGCGAGCGTTGCGTTTTTATATAGATAACTGAACTAAGGCTTATGCTAATATCAATTTAGTAAAATTCTTTTAGGCGTTTGAAAGTTATTAACAAAAAACCATAAGGTGGGCCTTATTTGGGTCACCAACCTTACATTCATAAAAGATCTACCTAAACAAATTCCTTATTAAAAACAATGGGACCGAAAAAAAAATAAAAATTTACCAAGGATTCGGTCAATCACTGAACTGTCAAGAAACCACAAACGATACCTGTAGCTCCGTCAAATGACGCCGCTAAAACCATTTTTAGTTTGAGCTCTCACAGTCAATTCTTCCGATAAAATTCGCTTGGAAGGAAATTTTCCATTCCCAAGGAGAAACCCAATTCAAGAGTTGTGTGCTGCTCGTTTTCCGTTCCAGTTTTTATTTGCATTTTTATTAGTGACAGTTTTGAATGAAAGCCTCTGAGTACTTCTTCGAATTCGAATGACGTTGAGCCTCCATTCGTCGACCACATCATTATAGATTCGCGTGGAGTCCTTTCGCTTTTTACCATTAGCCCCGATCGGGTCAATATAGGCCATTAATTCGTCAATGTCCTGAACATTAAAACAAGCCTGGTGGAAATGACAGCCAATTGCTGTCGAAATGCACAAATTATTCTTTGTCAAATGCAAACAAAGCTAATCACTCAAATTTGTTCTGAAGTCAATGTCCTGAGCGTTACCAGTGGCCTTCAAATAAGCCTTCAAAATCAATTTCCCAAACCGAATTCAGTTGTAGGTCAACGGACTCACAAATCAAGCTATACACCGGGTAAAGGTATGCTCTGACAGGCCATGACTGTGTTCGTATTCGTATGTCATACTGTCATTAAATTGTTAGTCGGAAAGGAATATTGTGACTGGTATAGGCAATTATAGTCGCTTTTATGCCATCAATATTGTGGAATATAATTTTATATTGACGCGCAATTACAGAGCGAATACCTTCAATGTGCGCCCGAATGACCCCTAAGTGTGGGTAATAAACGACAAATGCGCACCACATTAGCCTTTTAAATGACAGGTAAGGTCGAAAAAAAAAAATCTCTCTAAATCTCCCCCTCCAAGTATATTACACATGGTAGGAGTACACAAAACACAACACACATATACGTGGGACACATTCGCTCGGACAAATGATGTCATTTTTGTTATATTTTCGTGAGAAGGCAAGACTCGTTCACTTCTTAATGAGCTTAGTTACCTGTGCCACATCATCGAGTTGCAGGCTTTTTAATTTTTTTTTATATACAACTTTCCCAGTTAACATTGTGCACAAAATTTGCGTGTCATGGACAATACACGAAAACAGTAGATCATCGCACGATGTTATTATTCAGAATGTCCTTTTAAATTACTCATCGTTGAATGCATGATTCCTGTGCCCTTCTCCATATAAAAGTAACGGCTACTCAATTGCATTTTTAATGAACTAAACACGATTCATCGGATGCTAGTCCCAAAGGTGGAGTTTGACATTTTCCAAGAAATTTATGCGAATAAACGTTAGCTCTATCACTGATGTGGGCTGAAATGGTTAATTGTCGACATATACATAGGTGCAACATACATGTAATCACATGGTTAAGCTGCGAAGTTTTATGTTAAGGAGAAAGCACAATACGGAAAATAATTTGCGTGATAATGTGCAGTTGCCTTCACCGTTGGCCGTGATTGCTGAGGGCCTTATGCGAGCCTCCTGTTTAGTAACTTTGAAACAAATGTTTGATGTTCTTTGGCTGTGAAGGTCCGTGGCATAGAAAATTGCCAGTTTAAGGACAAGAGTTATTAAAATTTCTCGCAAATTGCAGCGGGAGTTGTGTGGTTTTTAATATTGAAGACAGACCGCTAATGGGATGTGAGTTAAATATTGTTGAACGTGGACTTGGATTTTATGGAGGTTGTCACTCTTATTAAGGATACGAATTTTAAAATGACACTGATTAGGTTTAGTGTGAATGGAACTACTCCACTTTTCCACTTTTCATGGGTGTTAGGTATGCGGTCAAAACTCTTGTTCGCTATATCCGAAAGCGGCCAACCTTTATAAGGCTACATTCTTAAATCTAGTTATTTTAAATCGACTAGATTATTCTGGACTAGATGTACCCTGAACGCAAAAACTAGCCACATACACGAACTGTCAAATTATTATTTAGTCACGAAATTCTTTGACTAGATGCGTCGTTTTTCGATTCGTTTGATCTGGGCCAATCAAAACTTTTATACAACAATAGGAGTGTTTTTTTGGTTTTCGATCACAGCAAAGCAAAGTAAAGTTGGATTTTCAGCACGAAATGACAACAACTATTGCGAGACTCGAAGTGTCAAATATAGCGTAGTTGTTACTTTGCTTTGCTGAGATCAAAGCTAAAAAAAAAACAGGCCTAATGTAGCAAGCTGTCAGACTTACTTAACTAGATTCTTGAACGTCCCCCATGTAAACAGTTTTTCTCAATTATTGACAAGTTTATCGACTGATAGCAAATGTAGTCGCGAGCTCCCCAACTGATTGATTAATGTTGTTTTTCATTGGGATTTTTAGATTTTGCTCTCAGGTTTCAGATTTTTCGTGACCAATGGAACATAATACGATATATTTTGGGTGATTTAGAAATCAGCTGTTATTAAACTATGAATAAATCTAGATTTAGAATTCCAATCTAATCTAATCTATTAAATCTATGCTATTTAGAAAAAAACATTCAATTTATATTGATGTTGCAGCGAGCATTTGTAAAATGTTTCTCTATTTTTGACAGACTTTTCGTCTCCAAAAACGTAAAATAATACACATTTCAAATTTGACAAATGACAAATGTGCTGGTGTTAGGGTAAGTAGGAGTGAATCTCGCCCAGTAATCGATATTCGCAAATTTGCTTTTTCTGCGGCCAATGGAACACGAAATCTGACAGCCAGATGATATATTTTTCTGTGCCAATGGAAAACGACATAAGTAGTTGATGTTTCGATTGTTTAGCTCATGCAGACTGTTTGAGAATAATATCTATATTTTTTGTATTTGAAATGTACTTTCATTCAATTCTTGTTTTTTTTTTATTACCAAATCATGTGTCTAAAATAAGGCTGAGACTCACTGTACTTGTATAGAGCAAAAATCTAGTGCCGGTTTATCACAGCAACAATTCAACAGCTATCGTATTATGCTCTAATTGCAGAGATAACAATAGCTGGGGTTGTTGTTGTGATTAACGTCGTTTCTCGTTGCACATTTTCTCTCTGTGCGGTATTTTTGATAATTCTATTCTAACTCTCGTCCACTTGGATTTTTGCCCTAGCCGACTCAACATCTAATTTGGTAATTTTGGTATCAGCTTGGAATAAACTTGTTAACTTGTGATTTGAAACAGCATCTTCTTTTCAATCAATTTCATAATTTTTCGTCGTCGATTCTATAATAAATTAACATTGGTCCTTCGAGCCGGATTTATTTGAGCTTGTTTCTCGTTAATTGAATGATTGAATTCATTTATTTCATTAGACAGTTAGACGGGTTAGACAATTTCGGGAAATAGATTTGTGGATGTGTGTGAACACGTGTCGGGATTCATATTGGCATCGATAGTGGTTAAAATCAAAGATTAATAATAACTTGATTGTGGTATATATAGGTACATAAAAAATCAGATTATGATTTCCGCAAAACGTGTTCGTGGGAATGCAAAAGGTCGGTTAACGCGTGCTGCGTCATTCGTTGATACAATTGGGCCTGATACTTCATTAGAATTGTTAGAGATAAAATTAACAAAGTTAAACGAAACTTGGACCGAGTTTTCACTACTGCATCAGGAGGTTTTACAGTCCGCGGCTGATGATGACGAAGTAGTTGATCTCGAAAACGAATTCGCTGATTACGAAAATAGGTTTTTCATTGCGCATGCAAAGTTGGTCAAATGCATTCGGGAAAGACATTCGGTTGATCACGAAAGTGAAAACTCCGCTGTGAAACAGCTCGCTGAACAGCAATCGTCATTTTTAGAAAAATTAAACTCGAATTCGGAAGGTTCCTCGGGCATACATTTACCAAAACTTACCGTATCGCCGTTCTCGGGAAACTATAAAGATTGGCCGTCGTTTCGGGATTCATTTATGGGTACGATAGATAGTCAGAAGAAACTCTCAGCGACACAAAAGTTTCACTATTTGCGATCGTTTTTACGCGATGATGCTGAAAATTTAATTAAGCACCTACCCATCTCAGAAGCCAATTATCTTGAGGCTTGGGATCGTTTAGAACTCAGGTATGATCGAAATCACCTCATTGTTCAATCCTATGTTCAAATGTTTCTGGCGCTTCCAACCATAAACAGCGGTAACACCCATACATTGCGCAAGGTTACAGACGGTGCTGATGAAGTCATTCGCGGACTTAATGCGCTCGGATCTAATGATCGCGACCCGTGGCTAATATTTTTGTTACTCAATAAACTTGATAGTGATAGTCGGCAAAGTTGGGCGGAACATGTTGGCTCACGGAGTGATTGCACCTTCGACGAACTATTGAAATTTTTACAATCAAGGTGCGATGCGCTTGAAACTTGTCAAACCTTATCTCGTCCCATTTCATCGCGTAATAAATCTGCATCAGGTCAAATCCGAGCCCATTTCGTAGAATCGCAGCAATCCACTTCACAGTGCCCTAAGTGTGAAAATACCCACAGTTTGTCTCAGTGTGAACAATTCATTGCACTTGATATCGAATCGCGTCGTAAACTTGTGAAATCCAAATCCTTGTGCTTCAATTGTCTCCGCGTTGGTCATACGTCAAACAAATGCCGTTCTTCGTTTCGCTGTCGCGTATGCAAGTCACGTCACCATTCGTTAGTTCACCCCCCGAACACTGACAACCGTTCTTCCTCTCGCTCGTCAAACTCGTCTTCGTTCCATTCAAACTCTTCTTCGCTCCAGTCAACCTCATCGTCGCTTCATTCAAACCCACCTGAACCTCAACCTTCAACATCTGCGCAAGTGCAAGCTATAGTCAATAACCATTCAATCGATGTTTGCATTTCAAAGCAAACAATACTACCAACCATATTGGCTAAGGTCCTGGATTATCAAGGCAATGCGATAAACTGCAGGATATTGCTCGACTCGGGGTCCCAAGTTTCATTTGTGGTTGAATCGTTTGCTCAGAGATTGGGACTGCCTCGCAGACATGCGCGAATCCCTATACTTGGGGTATCATCGACCGAAGCTGGTCACACTAAGGGCTGCATTACGCTTAAGCTCTGCTCTCGTTATAATCAAACCCACTTATTCGTTGACACATTCATCTTAAACAAATTAACTTCCAATCTTCCATTCCGACCTTTCGATGCTTCTAATTGGTCGCATATACAAGAGCTGGAGCTAGCTGATCCAAACTTCAATGTTCCTGGTCCAGTTGACATACTTCTCGGAGCAGATAAACTGTGGTGCATCCTAGAAGGTGATCAAATTCGGGGATCTGAGGGGGTGCCGGTTGCTCAAAGAACTTCATTTGGATGGGTGGTAACTGGGGAATTATTGGATTCCAGCCAATCTTATTTTTCGTCCATTTCGTCTCTTCACTCTCTTCTGGATGTTGACGTTCTGCTGCAACGATTTTGGGAACTAGACGAAATCACCCCACCGCAAGATGACTCATTCAGTGATAACGAAGCGGAACAACATTTTCGAAAGACATTCTCGCGCTCCTCCGATGGTAGATATATCGTTCAGTTACCCTTTAACACCTCGTCTCCAGTCTTCGGTACTTCGCTCAAACTCGCGGTTAGTCGTTTAAATGCAATGGAGCGTCGGTTCCACAGAGATCCAAACCTTCGCGATATGTATTGTAATTTCATGGACGAATATATTCGCCTTGGCCACATGGCTCGCATTCCCTCAGATGAAGTTTTTTCTAACCCCGGAAACCATTTCTACCTGCCCCACCACGCCATTTTGAAGCCGCAAAGCTCTTCAACGAAACTCCGCGTAGTATTCGATGGTTCGGCCAAGGATTCCTTCGGGAATTCACTAAATAGCAAGTTACTGGTTGGACCTCCAATTCAACGTGATTTAATTGGAGTATCGTTGCGTTTTCGCCAGCACATGTACGTTTTCACTGCTGACGTAGTTAAAATGTTCCGTCAGATCTGGGTTGACGAGAAACATACAAACTTTCAGCGCATCGTTTGGCGGTACAATCCTTCGGATGACATTGCACACTATAAATTACGCACTGTAACCTACGGAACTGCATCGGCTCCTTTCTTATCGGTTCGGGTGTTGAAACAAATCGCACTTGATTACCAAACGCAGTATCCGAATGCATCACGTGTCCTCTTAAGCGATGTTTATGTCGATGACATCATGACGGGAGCAAGCTCACCTGACGAGCTAATCAAGTTGCAGTCGGAATTGGTAGCACTACTGTCGCATGGCAAACTCGAATTACGGAAGTGGAACTCAAATTGCTGGCCTCTGCTTGTTCGACTACCCAAGGAAGACTGCGAATTTTCTTGGTTCGATCCCGACCACTCAAATGCAATGACTAAGGTGCTCGGGATGCACTGGAGTCCCACCTCCGATGAATTCTCCTATCGTATGTCTGACTCTCTCCTCTGTACCTCACCAACCAGACGGACGTTGCTATCTGAGATCGCTCGTATCTTTGACCCTTTAGGATTTTTAGCTCCATCGGTCATATTATTTAAAATCCTATTTCAGGAGTTATGGTCATCGGCACTCAACCTCGACTGGGATGATCCACTACCATCGCAATTGGCAACACAATGGACAAGCTATCAACGGGAGCTTCATGCTTTCGAGGAGCTAAGGATTCCGCGTAACGTGTTTCCTACGGGCGGAGAAGAAATTGAGCTCCACGGGTTCTCTGATGCGTCAACGTCGGCATACGGAGCTGTCGTGTACACTCGCTGTAAACTCGCTGACAATAATTATAAAATCACCATCGTTGCAGCTAAGACTAAGGTAGCGCCGCTTAAACCCGTGTCTATTCCCCGACTCGAGCTTTGTGGGGCTCTTCTTTTGTGCCGCTTGATAACTCTCATAAGATCTTCGATCCAACGCAGAGTTAAGGTTTTCGCTTGGTGCGATTCGCAAATCGTTCTTCACTGGCTATCATCGCCGCCTCGTCGCTGGACTACGTTCGTCGCAAATCGCACAGCTGCCATTCTCGAAGAGATTCCTCGATATGCTTGGAACCATATCGCTTCTGAATCCAATCCAGCAGACTGTGCATCGCGTGGAGTATTACCTTCAAACCTAAAGGATCATCCTCTATGGTGGACGGGTCCATCCTGGTTGTCTCTGTCACGAGAGCTTTGGCCTACATCAAAATTCTCAGTGCCTAAATCAGATGAACCAGATATTTCCGCGGAAGAACGACACGCTAAGCAAGTCTTAACGTCATCAGTTGAATCAAATGCCCTAAGTTTACTAATCTCAAAGATTTCATCGTGGAATCGACTAGTGAGGGTAGTGGGCTATTGCATTCGGTTCTCTAAAAACTGTCAGCCGACAAAATACGCAAAACTTTCGAGCGGGCTCTCGCTTGAAACCCTTCGGTCGGCCAGGCTACTCATCCTGAGACACGTCCAGCACGAATCATTTGGGAGTGAAATTCGTACCCTTTCACAAACTCGTCAACTTCCAAATAAGTGCAAGCTCCTGCGATACTCGCCATTCGTCGATAGAGATGGACTCTTACGAGTTGGGGGTCGCATAAAACATGCTAATATTTCATTCAATTTGAAACATCCCATTCTTCTGCCTAATAACCATGTTTCCTTTCTTATAGCCACTGACATACATAACAAATATTTCCATACAGGGGTATCAGAAACATTTGCCATAATCCGCCAACAATATTGGATATTGGGAAGCAGAAATCTCATCCGAAAAATAATTCATACATGCCGAGTCTGTTTCCTGCAGCGGAAGATCACAAGTACGCAACTTATGGGGAATTTGCCGCCACAACGTGTCCACCAAAGTCGACCCTTTACCAACACAGGATGTGACTACGCAGGTCCGTTCACTATCAAGCTTTCTCGTGGCCGCAACCCAAAACTCTCTAAGGCCTACCTTGCCTTGTTTGTTTGTATGTGCACCAAGGCAATTCATCTGGAGTTGGTAAGTGACTTAACCACAGATGCTTTTCTCGCAGCCTTTCGACGGTTCATCTCCCGCCGAGGTAAATGCTCCAACGTCTATACCGACAACGGAACGAACTTCCAAGGGGCTCGTCGATGCCTCAACGAATTTCAAAAGCTGGTCATGTCGCAGGCACACAATGAGGATATCGCTGCTAAACTGGCTATGGATGGGACCGATTGGCATTTTATACCACCTTCAGCCCCGCACTTTGGAGGTCTCTGGGAGGCTGGGGTGAAGTCCGTAAAATTGCATTTGCGCCGGGTGATTGGGTCTACTATCCTTACCTTCGAAGAACTGTACACAGTTCTCAGTCAAATCGAAGCAATTTTGAACTCTCGTCCCCTTTGTGTTTTGTCCGATCAAGATTTGAATCCGCTAACACCAGCCCATTTTCTTATAGGCGAACCATACACTGCAGTTCCTGAGCCCAGTTATTTGATGACAGCACCAAACCGTCTATCGCACTGGCAGCACCTACAAGCCATGGTCCAAGGGTTTTGGAAACGCTGGCATGCTGAATATATAACCACCCTTCAAGAGCGTCCTAAATGGCAGAAACCGAATCTTGATCTGAAGATTGGCGACGTTGTGATCATCAAAGAGCCAAATCTCCCGCCAACCAAATGGCTCCTGGGCAGAATCGAAACCGTCCATCCAGGCACCGATAATCACATCCGAGTGGCTACAGTTAAAACCAATCGTGGAAGCTTCATTCGTCCCATAACAAAATTGGCAGTTTTACCAACGTCCTGAAACTCGTTCCAGGGGGGCCGGGATGTTTGAGAATAATATCTATATTTTTTGTATTTGAAATGTACTTTCATTCAATTCTTGTTTTTTTTTATTACCAAATCATGTGTCTAAAATAAGGCTGAGACTCACTGTACTTGTATAGAGCAAAAATCTAGTGCCGGTTTATCACAGCAACAATTCAACAGCTATCGTATTATGCTCTAATTGCAGAGATAACAATAGCTGGGGTTGTTGTTGTGATTAACGTCGTTTCTCGTTGCACATTTTCTCTCTGTGCGGTATTTTTGATAATTCTATTCTAACTCTCGTCCACTTGGATTTTTGCCCTAGCCGACTCAACATCTAATTTGGTAATTTTGGTATCAGCTTGGAATAAACTTGTTAACTTGTGATTTGAAACAGCATCTTCTTTTCAATCAATTTCATAATTTTTCGTCGTCGATTCTATAATAAATTAACACAGACGTTGCCGTCTAATCTTGTTTTTAAGCTCCCGAGCAAAGACAGTAGTGACAGTTCAAAAAGGGGACATTTTAATATAAAAAAAAAAAAAAATAGTTTTGACGTTCAAAATTCTAGTTAAGTGAATCTGATAGTAGGCATTTATTGGATGTCGTAATTTTTATTTGCCTAAATTGATCAACGAGCTGCTATCTATTTAAAGAGAGCAGCTGTCAGATCTAGCCACGACTAAGTGCCAAACTTACATTTTGATTGTATCTGGTTCTTAATTTAACGGGAAATCAAGCCCAGATAAAACTATCCGGCTAGAACATTAAAAAGGCTCATTAAGCTGAGCCACAGTCAAATTTTCGTCGTTATTAACTAAGTCTACTACAGAATTTGACAGTTGTGACAGTTCAAAAGTCGGACATTTAATTGAAGATATATGTGATCGATGAACAGTCTTTTCAGTTGACGTATATAAGGTGTAGTCGACGAATTTACTTCAAATTTAGTCAAAAATTAAGTCCAAAGTTGGCAGTTGTGATATGTGACTGAAAACTAAATTGACAGTTGTGATATGGGTACACATAGTCGACTTTAGATAACTAGATTTTTGAGTGTGTCCGTTTTCGTGAATGACTTTGCTGTCAATGGCTGTCAACTCACACAACCTGACTGACATTATTGTCAATCCCCCCAAACATGATGCAAAGAATACTTGTCAGCAATACTGACCCTGAAATGATCCCCAAAAAAGGTGTTTCAGGTCTGAAAAAAATGTCTAAGTAAACAACAACCGTTGACCCTTTACAGTAGTGAAACTTGAAATGCACAGCTCTGCAAATCCGAACTTCATTTATGCATTTCCTATCTCTTGACTCAACACCCATAGTTTAATTTCAAATAAGCAAAACAATTCCATCATCGAAACAACAAATTGAATAAAAATGCAGCCGCATGACTTCAGTCAACAGTATTATATTACAACCATCTATATTTCCACTTCCAAGTGGAAACATTTATTGTGAATAGTGCGCCCCATTGGTTTACGACCTCCAGACGAAAATATTCCCATCGATTGTGCATACACAGCCAAGTAAGCCCAAAAGTCCTACCTACACCAACAACAAGACAATCCTTCACTTTTATGTGCTTGTTTTGTGGCACACGGGTGGGTGGAATCCAATGTTAGCTATAGATCCAGTTTCCATTGCCACCAGTTGTACCAAAGTCCTACTTCATTGATTTTGCAAATGCACTGGTACACTATATGTCACAGCCACATTCACATCCTAAAACGGGAGAAACAACACAGACGAAATAATCACATACATCCTGCTTGCTGGCATTTATAACACACACATGTTACACGCCACCAGCACCTACCAAACCGCACCGCACTCTCTGCTGCTCTATACATTCAACATTTACATTCAGTTTCAAAGTTACCCAAAAACTGGGTCAGAGCCAACCAACCATCTAAGCCAGCCAACCAGCCAACCAGCCTGGTTGCAACCCCGAAAGGGAAAAAATGGAAAAAATTAAAAAAAAAATTGCTACAACAGCGCCAACAATGGAAATCCAAGAAAATCTTGGTGATGCCTGATAAACAGAGGAATCAACCAACAACAACAACAACAATAGCCACACCACCATCAACAGAAGCGCCATTGCAATTCGAAAAGATTTGCAAGGCTGCCCAGCCCATGTATAAGGGAAATAATAAGGAGACAACCACTACCAGCAATAGACTTATCGAACAGGAGCCCCACTCCCCCCACAGTTAAGGACCAAACGGTTGGGTGAGCTTTGACAGAGGGTTTTCAAGTTTAAGGTGCACAGCCCCGATGCACATAGCGATAGTTTTTTTTTTTTTTTATCAGTTTTGATGTTTGGGGCCGGTAAGCACCACTCGGTTGGTTCATGATGGATAAATTTGAAGGAGCACCTTTTGCTGTACCCCAAAATTGCATGTCGCTCAAAACTTGACACAAAAATTGCAAGTCCTTCAGTTTGGCCCCCATCATCATCATCATCATCATCATCGTCGTCGTCGTCGTCGTCGTCGTCGTCTTCATCATCATCACCTATTAGTGTGCATCGATGCGGGCGGCAGTGTTCTGGTTGTTGGCTGAATTGGAATGATGAAGATGATGATGTGGTGCTTCCTTAGAGCTTTTGCCAAGTTTTCCTTCCTTTGTAAGGTGTTTTCATATCTTTGGGCGAATATTAGATTGTCTTGTTGAAGGATTTTTGTTTGCCTCCTTGCGATTTTACATTATTAGGGGCGAACATTAGGGCTTCGAAACACAGTTCCTCTGTATGGTCTGTATCCTTGACAATCCCTTTGAGTAGGCTAGTTATCTTGGTTCAGTTGAAAGGTGAAATTGGGTTCCGGGAAAGTTTGTCAAGGTTTTAAATCGGTATCGTGATGATGATTGAACGGGGAGGTGCTGCAAGGTTCTCTATTTACAACTAATTCTTTTCCAAAGTATATTTAAAAGTCGGCTTTCGGCAGATTTGACCCGGGCTTAGGCTCATTTTATTCACTCGAAGTTGAACACAACTTGGGGATTTTTATATGGAAAGCTCCCCAAATAAAATGGGCCTTAGTGTACTACGTCTTTAAAGACGAATGCTGTCAGTATAGACTCGACAAGACATTCGGAAATGGACGGGTCTAAAGTCTTCTGCCGCAAATTTGAAGTGAAGGAGACCGATTGGCATTGCTACCAGAAAGCTGTCAAAAGTATCGGTTTTCATAAGCTACTTACAGCCTACGGGGGGTTGTGAGATCATCACAAAAGACGATAGAAGGCCAATCGAAAGCCCTAGTGAATTATTAAGGTTAAAAACCTAAACCAATACGCCAAATATTTCCTACAGAACTAAAGTATGGTCATAGTATTATTTGGGAAACCAACCTAATCTAAGTTATTAAAGAAGTACCTGTCGAGGTGCTTCCATCTACTCCCAGCAATTGCTTCGGAGATTTACACAATATTACGTCACTTTGTCAATAGTTTCATTAGTGCCTGGAGGCCCAAAATGGAAATGGGTCCCAATTGACAACATCGGCAAAGGTGAGCTATAAACCATGTTACGCTCGGCAATCCTTACTGAATCCGGAGATTGGTGAAGATGATGGTTAAAAACGGCTTAGTTAAAAACCTCATAAAGCCGAAATGGAAATGGGTCCCAATTGACAACAAAACGGCTAAGTTTAAAACCTAAGCTCTGACTCTAAGTTGGTTAGAACATGACAGAATGTCATAAAGCCAAAATGGAAATGGGTCTCAATTGACAACATCGGCAAAGGTGAGCTCTAAGCCAAGTTAAGCTTAGTTCAAAACGGCTAAGTTTAAAACCTTAGCTCTGACTCTAAGTTGGTTAGAACATGACAAGAATGTCATAAAGCCGAAATGGAAATGGGTCCCAATTGACAACATCGGCAAAGGTGAGCTCTAAGCCAAGTTAAGCTTAGTTAAAAACGGCTAAGTTACAAACCTTAGCTCTGACAACTCTCAGTTGGTTAGAAGCTGACAAGTGCAGTGGAATCCAAAACCGCCTAAATGAAAAGTCACAGATTTAAAGCCACCTGCAGCACGATAGTTAAAAAAGAGACGAATCGTGTACTCATTTCGAAGATCACCCGCCCAAAAATGGGTGTGGCAAACAATTTTTTAAGCATAGTGGACATAATTTGCTTAAGATTTCTTGCACTTTCCTGAAAAGATGTATATTTGACAAAAGTGGCGATGTCAGAGGTCGGACTGTCAAAATTGAAACACTTCTTGCATCTGACAAAATCTTTGGCTTTTAGTTTATAAGGCGTATGCGCATTACTGAAAAGATCGACAGGTCTTGTTATTCTGATGTGATTATTTTTATATGGGCTGGTGACACAGTTGTTGGACTTTCCAATTTCAATCCTGACATTTATTCGGTTTCAACCAGCAAATGCAAAATGCCTTCGTTCTTGCTGTTCTCAAGAATTTTGACGGTTGTTTTTATATTTCTACCAACGATCGATCCGTTCAACAACTTACAATATAAACTTCAGCAGACGACCGCGCGCCGCCCACCGTACCAAAAAACACTCGAGGAAAGCCCCAAAAATAATCATTCCACATTACGAACCATTTTCGAGGACGAATATCCCATGTCGTATTCGTATGTGCACTCGTATTGCATAGGTCTCTGTATGGCTGACGACTCTATTTACAAATAAACTACTTCATTTCTGAGTTTTCCGCTACCCCCCACTCTTGCAAATGTGCTCAATACACCTCCCACATGGTTACCCATACCTATAGCAAAGAGTGGAGGACAAAATAGACTCCCGAAATGTTAAGGTGCATGGGTAATCGCGCTTCCATCGCGCTCCAAACACGACGACTACCGCTGATGTAGTATTTTTTTGTTTCCAAACCCTTTCATTGTATGCATGTCAATTTTGTTTTATTTATTCAACTTCCTTTTGCAATTTATGTGTATTTCCTTTTCATTTATGTGCAAATCCTTTAACGTACTTAATTAAGCTGCAAATGGTTGGAGGTCCACCCAAAATTTTATAATCCCTTTCGGGATCACATTCAAAGGAGTGGATAATATTTTGTTTACAATTTGGGGGGGCGAGGAAAAAGTCCTTCAATATTAGGGATTTCGTATACACGTCAAAATTTACTTCGATGGCGCGCACTGACATCTTGAGAAATAATGAAGGATCTAAAGTAAATAATTAAAAAGAATGAAAAGGGATATCTAAAAGAAATTTCCCAATGCGAAATATACTATATACAGATATACGAGTATCGGAGGAAGCACTTTTCATTGTGTTTTGTTGGCTTGCGGATTATATATACCCTGAATGAAGGAGTCGCTGGTTCTAGGAAGCAATATGAAAGGATATCGATTGAATGACTGAATCCTTTTCATCGAATGAAGTGAATATCAGTTATTTTGTTTGGCTGATGGTTGGGAGGTTTCTATTAACTTCTGGAACTGAATGTGTTATTGATGTCGAAGTTTTTTTTCCCCATTTTTTTTTCGTCATGAGAAGCTAGGAGGAGGTACCGTTATGTAAGAGTTCGGAAATAGCATCCACTTGGAGGAGGTGCTTGTAAAGTTGAATTTGTGGAATATTTAATGGCGGTTACTTAGGTTTCGGAGGTTAAGAATGTCATCAGCGCTCTGCAGGATTGGTGACTGCACGCAAATGATGCAGCGTTGAAGGGAGAAGTGTTTTAGTGACAAGTGTTCTCTGAAGAGTCGCTTTCTTATTTTTGTGTGAATAGTACAGAGATATCACGCAACTGTATTCAAACGCGAACATGAATAGAACAGAAGCGAAAAATACACTGAAATAGTGCGACTGTTGAGTACTCAATATACGTTACGTCCTTCAGGTGATGCGCAGCTTGAAATCTTGTGCTTATCAGTTATGGAAGTATGCACCTAGGTCAGAAAAATCTACCTGAATGCATTGCGGGTGCCGCTTTAACAAAAACGGAACAGCAAGACGGCAACGATATTTAACTCAATTTCGATTTTATTTAGATTATTTAGTAGCGCCGGCGAAAAGGGACTGTTTTTCTGACAGAGTCAACAGCATGGGGGACGATTTTACATCCTAATAACTTTCTTTATTTATATTATTCAATACCCCTTCAATCCTTCATGTAAATTAGGTGAAAAACCAAAAATAACTAAAACTATCTTCTCAACGAACAACATCTGCCCTCCTACCAGAGATTACATCGAAAAGAGATAAATAACTCTGAGAGTCTGTACGTTACACATCCACTTGTAGAAAGAGCTCAGGAAGTGGAGGGATTTTCGCAAAAATTTGGGTTTAATACGAGAAAACCAATTGACACAGCAACGAGTAAAACAACTTGACAGGAATGCCACATTTTTTACAAACGGTTGCTTGAATTTTGGACAATTTACTGTGCTGCCAATTATCACTTTAAGTCTCAATTTTCAATTTTTGTAAGTCACAATAGTTAAATTTCCAGAAATAATAAAACAGTTCGCATATTTTAATTTCAAATTTGGATTTTTAACCAAAACTTATGACCTAATCAGTATGGATATATCAAACATAACATTCGAATTAATGAAGAAACATTTATAGTTCTTACTTCAATAAAATTGGAGGAGGTATTCCAAAGATATGCGGACTTAAAAAGTTCATCTTTGGTGGCCCACGGAACGACATAAATCATCAGCATTTCATCAAATCAGGATCAACAGCTCTATATTTGTGTTCGACTGGAAATTGACAAAACCAGTAAGGTACTATTGTGACCTACGAAATATTTTAGGGGACATTGAAAAATTATTTTAGGCAAAACCTAATGGTTTCCTATGTTTTGGACAAAAATTACTGCAGCAGAATCAAAACTGAGCGGAACCAATTATGATTTTTAGTGTTTACGAACTCACAATGGCGGCATTTTCATATAAACTTATTGTGACCTATTTCCTATATAGGAAATGATTGTTATTAAAGTCCATTCCGACTTACTCATACTCGGATATTGGGCCCTATATTCAATTTTGTATGGAAAATTTCGCAATTGTGAGTTCGCAAAAATTTACCTGGACACTAAAAATAAGTATTTGTATCGCGGATTGGCTTTAAATTTTTGCGGACGTTAAAAATTGCGATAGTTGCATCTTGCATGAAAAGTATATTCACTATTGTGAACTCCTTAAATTGAATGTCAAAAAGTACTACTTAATATTAGTAAGATCAACTGAAACGCCGAAATCAATCCACCGTACTAATGCCAAATTTTTGAAGCGAATATAGCTTTTTTACGGACGGTCGGTGGGTCACGCATATAAATTATTCAAAAAGATGGGGAGTAAACCGAAAAAAATCGTCACCGTAGCGTTAACTTCCCCCTTCATGGCGCACTTGGAAGATGAAAACTCTAGAACGGTTCCACCGATTTGGATGATTTTTGTTTTGTGTTGTTCGTCTTGATTCAGGGATGGTTTAGGAAAAAAGAAAAGTCGAAAAATTCTTAAATATATGTGTGTAGAGAGCGAAAGAGGAACAGAGAGAGTAATCTAAACTAACTGGCACTAAGAAAAATTAAAATTAATTTTAAATAGGCCGCCACGTAACACGGGCCAATACTTTACGTCCAATGATTCGCTTCTTTCGGCCGTCCCACGACAGCTAGATTTTTTTTTAGTCTCGATTTTAAATTTACGGAAGCTCACAATTGCGAAATTTGTATTGAAAATATAGCCACTGTGAACTACTTAAATTTAGAGTCGAAACTAAAAATGTTTATTGGTAATGGAACGGAAATATTTAGTGAAAAACTAGCGAAAAATATTCCCTAGAATGGGAAAGGGTATGACACAGATTTTGCCAGTCACAATAGACAGTAGAAAGTCTCATAGGAATAGTCTTTCACTGTGAATTCGTTAAATTAAATACCTGACACACCTGGAAGATGATTTCTGTAATAAAACTCCTACGAACGGCAACTGGCAATATATTAATTAATGAAAATAACATAAACCCGCCTCGATAATCCCCTATAACTAACTCGCCTTTCACCACCATAGTTAATTTGTGCAATCAAATTTCTCATGTACACAAATCGCATTATCCTTCCAGATCGTACATTTCAATTTAATGCAACCAAACATTTCAGCACGCAACTAATTTAAAGCAAATCCTTGCTGCAGGCTCAAATTAATTGCATTGTTATACCGAACACCAAGCGTCGTCCTTCGGCAGATTGCCCAAACGGGTGTTTGGGTTGACTTCAACCAAACAAATGTTTTCATTAGTCATTTTTGCATGAATTACCGGTTTATGGTTGCGTTCATAGCTGATGCGTGCGCTTTGCTAGTTGCTTAACAAAACGGGTGTGTAATCACCAGCACCATCGGGTTGTACTATGATGAAGTCATGTGTGCCAGATGTAGTTATGCAAATTGGTAACTCTATTTTAATGCGATGTAGGAGAACTTCCCCAAGTAGATAATGCTACACATGCACAGCCAAATAATATGACTTGTCAATGTGTGGCCATTAGGGAACCCCACTCACCTGGGGAAAAACTTCGTAAAGTCATTATGTCAATGCCAATGGCACTATATACATTTCCATCGAAAACCAATTTACCAAAGGCGCGCACCACCAACGTCGAGCACTAAATCGCTTCTAATGAGTATTTTATCAGTTTCTCTCACTCCTCACTCGCTTTGCCCTTAACAGTTGAACGCATCCCCTTCCATACACCGGGAAGTGTTCATTAAGACAAGAACCTCATCAAGGGCCCCTCTATACACATTACTACAATTTTAATTCTGTGTACACAGGGACTGCGACTGCGACTGGGACTGGGACATGTCTGTGAATATCTGTCGGTCGCAATCCCCATGCCTCTATGCTTCACGCCCCACGCCCCACGCCCCTAACAATGCTTCATTGTGTCATCACCGTTATATTGTGAGTGAATTTCACGATAGCTACGAGTATACATATCTGCTCCTTCTCGAAGTCTGGATTGCAGGGATGATATTGAGTGGGCGGGTGCAGCTGGAGTATTAGGCTGCCTGGAGCATTGTGCGCTTTTTTTTGGGCTAATTAAAGCGGGCATAGTATCCGCGTGCACTCGAAAGCATTTAAAAACTGCCACGGGGAGTTCTCGTGTAGAGTATACGTATGCGCTGTTTGCGCTCCGGGGATAAATAGATAAATAGTTGGATGTTACACAGGCTGGCAGGCATTCATAGTGTGATATCATGTTCCATGTGTGAGCGCATGAAAATCCTATTCACGGATAATTTTCTGCGATTCCGTACAGTTTGAAGAGGAGTGCGCCGCATAGAGCGATTGTGATGGAATTTATGGCGTGAGTTTGTGTGCCTTATCAGGTGTTATATTGTCCTGAAGATGCATACGAATGCGCTTTCGAATGGGATCCATCAAGGCAGGCATCATTTTTGTTAAAAGTTTGTACGCATAATTTTCGGTGTTTCTCTTAGGAATTCAACTGTGAGATGTGAGCTCAATGTCAGCTTCAGATAATTCTCGTGGGTGACCTCAGTGCACAAGATGGAACAGAAAAGACAGCGCTTGTGGACCTATCATTAGGTTGTTCGAATTGAGCGAACTGACCATCTGATAGGGCGCTAACAGCGATGATTAAAGTCATTCCGCGGTACTAATAATCATTTTAAGTCTACAGGTTATGTTTTTCGAACTCACAATGGCGAAATTTTCCATACAAAATTGCATATTGTGACCTAGGAAATATTTAGTGTGGAGGTTAAAAATGATTATTGGTTAGGCCCATTATGTGTTGTCGGTACTAAAAGACGAAGCTGACAAACGGCAGTAGGGAAAATTGAACAAACAGTGACCGCAACAGACGTCGTAATCTTGTAGCTCCACATTCAAGGGTCAATAATGGTCTTGCTAAGAGCTGATAAGGATAACTGGAGGCAGCGCCCCGGAATCACAGAGAATGGAAAGTTGCAGTGTCTCAGTCTCTTCACGGATCGGCACTTGACAGCCTCCATATTTTCGGGGAATTGGGTGGGACGGATGCAAGAATAGAGGGAGAAAGAGAGAGATATAGAGAGAATAGAAGGTAATTTGATGACAGCAGGAACGGGAAAGTTCACCATGCAAACGCTGAACCCTGGAGCCCTGAAAACAATGAAAGACGAACTTTGTGGCTGATTCAAACCATTTTCAAACATTTCCCCGCCCTTATATATGCCTTCGAAAATGTGACGTCTTCGTACCTAGAATTAAACTCAGTCGCCACAGACAGGATCACTGCCAAAGTGCCAACTGCCCATTCATTTCACGTGAAAAGTCCGACCATAAATTTAATGAACCAAATAAACCCAAAAAAATA
This sequence comes from Cheilosia vernalis, assembly GCA_949126925.1. Classification (NCBI taxonomy): domain Eukaryota; kingdom Metazoa; phylum Arthropoda; class Insecta; order Diptera; family Syrphidae; genus Cheilosia; species Cheilosia vernalis. The sequence continues at coordinate 13,878,113 of OX421358.1, forward strand.
AATCAATCTGTCAAATTTGATAGTAAGAAAGAACGATAGCATGCAATAGAATGTAGGGTGGGAAAAATTGCTCGTGGAGACACCGGGTATCGGACAATGTGTACACTGCAACGACAGATCAACCTAACCTGATCTGTCAAAATATCCCAATTGATATGGAATTTTATCTATTTAACATTAAGGTAAAAATGGGTTGTGGTAATTTGACAGATTTAGGTAAGTTAATCTACTGTTGACTACATTAATTAATAATAATGGCGCAAAATTATAGACATCATGTATTAGAAGAGATTATTAGATACTAACTAGCACCACTCTAACTTCAAAGCCCATGCCTAACTTTCTAGAAAATTATAAACGCTTTGTAACCTGCCTACAACTAGTTCCAACCTTAGAGCGGGCGCGACGCAAATTTTTGTCAAACAGACCGAAAAATGTACAGATTGAGAAACTAATCACAGTTTGGGGAATTCTCCTTAAGCAATTTTTAATGAAATGACAGCAAAAGAGAAAAAAAAAAAAAAAAAAACTTAAAAATGTAGGAATTTAATGAAAAGTTTTTTTTATTGAATCTGTAGCTAGAAGGCAATCTTCCTAATCAAAATCTTAAAAAGGATTTGCTCGGTTTTTATTTTGCTTTTCTTAGAAACACAAAATATTTAAACATTTCGACATCTTAAGAACTATAAATATCCTGGGAACATTTCTTTCAAAATTTTGCAAAAAAAAATTTGAAATTACAATTTTTCAATACAATACTAATACGGACATTGTCACGTACTAAAATAATCATAAAGTGGGCTTTATCTCACTATAATTTTGCGCCAATATATTTTATAACTAAATAACTAGAAGAAATTAAATTAAAAAAAAAACATATTTAGTACAACATACAAATAATAAAATACTAATTTGTTTGTTTGTCATTCTTTCAAGTCGGAATCGAGTAACAGGTCGACGACGTATGACTTTTTACGAAAGTACATTGCTGACGTTCGGAAACCTACATAGCTTATGTAAAACGTCAACTAGATTTGTCGGGACTATGATTCCGAACGCGTTGACTAAGCAACTTGAATTGTGTTTGTATTTGTATTCTCGCGGTCAGCGTTACCTTTGTTTGATTTTTCAATATTTAATTTGGAAAAGGACCTTTATACATTTTAAAAAAAAATTATTTTCAAACAAATAATACATTTAAAATGTAACACGGTTGCCTATCACAACACTGTTATAGTATTATGCGAACTAATGGTTGTTAAATATCGTGCGAAAATTCTAAATAACCAGAGTAACCTTAAAAAGGGGAATTTAGGACGAACCCAGCAACTATGCTCAGCTTTAGTGAAAAGCAGGTAATCAAAATTTCAGTTGGAATACACGTACATATGTAAGTGCCTAGTTAAAGCTAAGTAGGTAGGTGCACTTGCATAGTCATTTCTAGTAACATTCTTAAGTAAGTTGAGTTTTCGAAAGAAATGTCAAAATTATCATACAAATTATGGAAAAATTGTTTATTTAATTTTTTGAATAATTTTGCGTTTGTTTCGTTAAATTGGTTAGACTAGTGACAAAATTTAGGGAAAACTTTTAAGTTTAAGTGATCCAAAAAAAAAACAGAACAACATTTTATGGTTCCGTCTTACGTATGGCTACAACTGTGATATATTTAAGAGCTGGCGTTTAAATCTTTGTTTTTGGTCCATTGCCAATTTTACAGTACCTACATAGGTGGTCGCATCCGAAGAAATTATTTAGACGTTTGTCGAAACAGTGTGAACCCGAAAAAAACTTATTTCTGGCGTTCCCAATTTTATTTCCAAATGGAAAGAAAAACACCCCGAAATTTTAACGACAGCATTAAGTTACCAAAATGCGTTCGTTCATATTATCCATATGTTCCTCTTGTGCGATGTGATCCCGACTATTTGCAAATTGCAATCACATACCTAGATTTATGTGCAAATTAGTTAAGTGATGCCAGATTTGTGTTGCTATTATACAGAAGGTGTCAGACATCGTCCTTTGTTTATGAATATTTGATTAATGAGTTATTTCCTTAACTGAGCTATGTAACATACGAGCTAGGAGGCACTTTCGAGTTTCTAAAAAACTAAGAATATAGGTACACCAAAGACACAAGATGCTCAAAAATCTATAGTCAAGTGCTGTGGTTACTAAGGTTTCCACCCGCGTATGGGTAGGTATATGCCCAAGAAAACTTACTATTCAAATTTTAGGTTTTGTCCCGCTAAACAAACCCTTCACAATGAATCGAGGTTTTATTATTTTCTATTTATGAACACTTCCAACGCTTTTGCGAATTCTGAATGATAACTTGAAGTTTCGTACAATAAAAATGACAAAATTGTACAAAAACTCACTTTCAAGAGTCTGGCAGCACTGGTGCGTGGGTCACCGTAGCATTTGCTACTCTCGCTATGTGGCTAATTCGCTACCGTTCTAGATAGAGATTATAGCGATCTTTCAGAATAGTGTTCCAGAGGCTCCTTTTCACAGTACGATGCAGTAAAACGCTACCCTATAATGTCAATGGTAGTTTTGAGATTGCTCAGTTAAATTATTAAGTTACATGAGGGTAAGAAGAAGAGCAACCTGTTTGTTTTACTAAGTCTGCCACGGAGTATCTTTCATCGCCAGAGTGAATAATGAACTCTTATTTAAAAATGTCAAAGAGCGCTTTAAAACATGACATAAATCATAGGGAATTTCATCCTATAACATCTTTCACTTATAACGAAACCGGCCACAAATTCATTGAATTCGAAAAGCTGAACAAATTTTTCGAGTATTTTCGAAAGCGTTCAAACTTTGTGTTAAAATGTGGGTACTCGTTTTCCGGACACTTCTGTAACTAAATCTATGTCAAACCGAACAAATTCTAAAAGACGCAAATTGGTTTACATGTATCTTCATTGATTTTCTAAGAGTTTTTCTCTTAAACAATGTGCAAACTCTCAGATAATTGGTACTTCTGTTCTTAAGATTTCGAAAGCTGTAATCCGCTGACAATGGGTTAAAACTATCTCATAACTTGCAAGTTAGTTTAGAGCTGTATTTTTATTATCCCGTATTTCCAAACTGCTTTTCTCAATTAACATCCAACTCACACTAACCAGCACAACTGAAAGAAACAAAAACCTAATACAGCAATCAATACTTCAGCGTCTTATTCAAATGCAGATAAAACTCCAATCTCATTTTACAAATTCCCTTCAATCCTTTTCGACTTTCCAAATGCAATGACACTCTCCGTTGGGACTTACAACTTTCCGCATAACAAATGGCATGTAATCCCGCTTTTGCTGTATTCCACTTAAAAAGCAACTTTGACAGTGATGTAAACTAGATTCCATTGTCATAACAATTTGCATCGCACATGTATACGTATAGGTACCCCATACACCCACTCCATCCAAGCGCAAAGACGTCACAGCCATTAAAGAATGTTTCACCCACTCTCAAGTATCCTTAAAGTTAACAATCTTCATGTAAAGAATGCTTTCAGACGTCTTCTACTAAACAGGAAAAACTTAAGCTTAACAATGCCATTTCAGAGACTAAAAACTACGTCCCACCCACGTTCATTATTCCACCGAAAGAAAGAAAGCCCAAGCCCCCAGCACCAGCCATTGTCCTTGATTCGTATGCATTGTGTCTCCCATAATTCCCTTCATTTGCATATGTTGTCATTGAAACTTAATATTATGCCTACCTGGGCTTTGCGAAACTGCTGCTCGGTTAGAGTGTCGCTCCTTTTCGTCTGTGTACGTGAACAACCTTCCATTACAATCCTGCAATCTTGATGCAGATAGGAGGCAAAATAAATAAATTCTACAAAAATTGCTTCTAACAAATAAATAGTGGTGCGGCTGGTTGTAGGCCATACAAGCACTCTTGCCGAATTCGTCCTCTAAAATCAGCCGACAGACACTCTATGGTGCGCACCTATATATACATACGACTACGAGTAATATCTACATAGATGAGGAAGACAGCTAAACCGATTGTGTGGTATGGTTCTTTGCTCTATCGTACAATAGGTCTTTCCCGTAACTTTGTTTAGTACAATTTGTAAAACGTCATATTTGGAAGAGATTGAAAGATTTTCTCTGCAAGAGTCAAAATTACTAAAAAGTGCGAAAACAATTTGAACAACAAACTTTCTGTTTCCAAGGTGGGTATTAAGGTACACATTAAATTTAATTCAATCTACATTAAATGTAAAAGATAGTAGATCTAGTACATTTTTTTTATTAGCTCTGGTACTTTTTTAATAGTTTATTATTTGGTATCATTCTTTGTATTTGAAGTTAACTGACAAAATTCCTGTCAAATAGGTTACCACATAAAATGACGTATATTTTGGCGGTAAAAATGTCATCGTAATAATGTACGCAGTTAAATCTCAATGCATAAATGTAAAATAAGCACCCCCACCATCAAATCACAATGCTTACTATTAAAACGATTATTATAACGAGAGGTGAGTTTTTCATTTATTAAATCTAAAATTGAACCAATATGGAAATTTACGTCAACATTGGGGACATTCGTGGATACCTAGGTTAGGTAGCTTGTGTAAAACGTCAAATAGATTTGTCTGGACAACTTGAATTGTTTTGGTATTCTCGTTATTTTCAAATACGTGCATTTAAAATGAAAATCGGTTGGAAAATCGAAATATTGGTTGTTAAATACTGTGCGAAAATTCTAAATTTCCTGAGTAACTTTATAAATGACACCTTTTTTCCCACCGGCACTTTTTAGAACTTTTCAGAATTCTGAATCAGCCACTCTGTTTATTTTAAAATTGACTCTGCAAAATGCCAACTGAATATGTAGGCAGGATTTTCTTGACTTGATTTTTCGGCTTCCCCTCCATAAACGTCAACTGCGAGAACTGTTCACGAGACCACTCTCGGCCAATGAGAACGGAAATAGGTACATCCATTCAGTTAGCTGTCAGACTTACTAAACTAGGAGATAGGAATCCGAGTGTCCCCATTTATAATAGGTCCGTTCGTGTACTTTCAGCTTAGAAAAATGAAAAATGTCAAATCTCTAAAATCGAGAGAGAAGTCGCTCAATTTCAAGAGAAGTACCTGACCGGTTTTTTTTTACAAAAAGTTTAAGAAATGAATGAATGCGCTGATATGTTCTAGGATTATAACTTGTTCCTCTGACATCGTTGAAGACGAAAATAAATCGAGTTTTCTTTGTCAAACTTTTGAGCTGTCACTACTGTCACGCTGTTACAGCTGGAGCTGGCAGTTGTCAGAGGAGAGGAAATGATTTTCTCTCTATTTTTTTTTTTTAAATTTTCTCAGTACGTGGTCGCATTCGTACAGTACACAGATTTACGTGTACCTATTCATAACCGGACAGTTTTTGGGCGCAGAAATCGCTACAGCGATCTCTCTCGATTGGTTTCTGTTTTAATTACGGAAACAGAATTTACTGAAAATGTATGCCAAGTACGGGAATGGATCTCTATATGATTTAGACGATTTGTATGCGGATGACAAGAACTGAACTGCCAACTGCAGAGGAAAAATCCACAGCGAAACTTGATGTATCCTACAAAGATGTCATACAAATATGTACATAACAGATGACTAAAAGATTCAATCCTGCAATGGGATGGAAACAAGCTTTGAACAAAAGTCTTCTATGTTCCAAAAAAGTCCCACCCAGGAATATTAAAGAGTGAATTAATTTTTGCACGGTTTTTAGACGAAATGTCAAATGTGACCAGACTAAACAAAAGAAAGCGGACAGAATGGTAGTCTGATGATATCGGAAGGCTTTGAGTCAATCCAGCGTGATCTTTTTAAACACACAATGAAAAAAAAAAACATGGAGAACCATTTAAACAGCTGCTCACTTTTATACCCTAACAAGAAAAGGATTTATCACTGAAGACTTTATGGAAACAAAAATATTACGATTCCAAGACTCTGCATTTTGTAGCGCAACTTTAGCACCGGTCAGGAAATGGCAGTGTTGGTTTTTTTAAAGATACAACCAGAAATCTCTAGTTTTGCAAGACGCAAATGATAAATCCAGCAAGAGCCCTAAAACTTAATAAAAACACATTGTCCTTGATCACTTTGAAACAGCCTTCTTATTTTAGTGGGAAAACTAAAGTAGGTACCTAATTGAGCAAAAATTGTGTATGGCGGGCCTTACTTGGAACAGGTGTTTTGAATAAGGCCCAAGGTAAGGTTTCCAAAAACACCCAAAATTTGCATTTTAACAAATAAAATAATTGCTTTATGGATAGTAATAACTGCGCAAAGATTTCTATTAAACAAATTTCTTTTTAGGACCCTCCAAGTTTTTGAAGAAAAATCTATAAGGTGGGCCTTATTTAGCTGTTCGAGAAATATGAGACTTCATAATAAAGGACAATATATAGCGTTCTTTGGGCTCGGGTAGGTGGATAAGACTTGATGGTTCCCAGACAAATTGTGCCGAATTCCATAGTCAACAGTCACAGTCTTCAAAAATATTTGGCTATGCGGATCACTTTACTTTCATCGATAGAATTAAGAAGCAGTCAGTCGTGTCTTCAAAGGCTGCTAATGAAAAGAAAATCTCTGGCTTATAGAAGACCATCCTCAGTCATAAAGCGGAATATTTTCCTACAACCTATCAGCCCTGATGATCCATGGAGAGAAGACTCAGTCAATAATTTTACGGACTGTGCTGGAACCTATGTCAAAGATCGTGATTCAACATCGGCATTTCAGCTATACGGATATTTGAATCCGCAATCCAAACCGGAGGTTACGCATGAGACTTGACCTTACCACCACCTTAGAGTGGAGTGGCAATAATATTCCTTGAGGCCACATTAAATTAAGGAAGTCCCAAAATCTTGTACCCTTTCACCCAAAAATGCGGTTCTTACCCCGAGAGTTCTGAAAATGGCGTCATCACTCCCCGCCCCACTACACGCAATATACGACTCTAACACCATCCACAAAAAGCACTGTCCGATTCAAAGCCCATAACTAACTTATTTATAATGTTTACAGTTCCAATTACTTCATTAAGTGTACCAAAATCTACGTCGCATAAATTCTTAACATGCCAGTCCGTATACTGTGCCGGCGTGCGTCACTACAACACTCCTACGCAGTACCTACTGAACTAGTTAATGATCGGATGAATGTGATAGACACTGGCCGACCAGCTATTTAATGACACTTAACATCGAAGGGACCCATGTAGGTACAACTCGCACAGCTAAATGGCTACACGTGGCTCGAAAGAGCCCAATAATAAGGAAAAACGCCCTTCCATCGGAATGGGTTCCTGATTAGGCCTTGCTTGTCGGCTTCAAATATTAAAATCGAAATCTCATTAACTGAAACTTTGATGGACAATCAATGCGTCGAAATGGGTAGGTAGTGGTGGAGATAATTACCGCCCCCAGCCACAAGACACAAGTGTATTCGGTGTTCATTCATGTTAAAAAATAAATCCACCACAAATCCATTAAGCCATTCCCAATTACTTAAGGCGATGTCCTTGCCGCTCTGAAATCCTGACATTTCGTATGGTTATGACAAATCAAGCGGCAATCAACGAATGCAAACGATTCTACGCTCTACGGTCGGATAGTTCAAACGAACAATACCTCCATTATGTGAAGGCAGCTAGAGGAGAGCGTGCGAAGAGGTCCTGGCCAAAGTGCACACAGTATTAGTACCCCCTGCTGGGTGGTGCCATAGAAATTAATTATTGAAGCTTGGTGATTGCTTACATAGTTAGTTCTGACCCCCAAATGACTTATACACCGAACGGACCACCCGCGTCCAATAGTTTATGGCCTGGCCAACTGTGTATTCGATTCCTAATCGAGTTAAATTATCCTTTAAAGGTTTCACCGTTAGGTGTTCTTTTTTCTCTCCTTCACACAACCAACGCCGAGCTGGTAATTCCTTTGAACATGCAATCCGTGTGTATAAAGATAGCGTGCGTGTGTGTGTGAGAACGGAACGCCGCACTAAATTTAGCACAAATTGATGTCCTTAATGGAATATTTTGGTCGAGAATGAAACGCACTCAGTGTATACTGTTTGATGTTTGTGTTTGGTTTGCGACCAGTAAACTTTTGGGTTGGACTGTCATGCTTTTGCTTTGGTGTAAGAAAGTTATTTGTTTACAAAAGACGAGAGATATGGCTTCCAAAAATGGATTTTGTCATCAGTGGGAAGGTGTGAACTGTAGCCTTTGGGTAAACGAACGAAATCAATTCGAAGGGTACTGTATGAATAATGCGTTATTTATTGGAAGGGGTGTCGTAAATTTTGTAAAAAATTCAAGTAAATCCTTTGACATTAGCGACTGGAGTAGAGGAAGTAAACTGAAGACCGTCTTTAAATTCTAAGTCTGGAAGCGGTCCAACCTCTGTAAGCTTTGCTGATGGTAATTACAAAGGTTCTTAGACATATTTTCAACATTTTTAGTGTCAACGAATAGGCAGCCTCTTAGACACCTCTTGAAAGGATTGAAAACCAATCACCAGTGCAAGTCTCTCTACAGCAGAAACTGTTCTCTTTAGACCGCAGAAAAGGCTTAAGACCTAGCTTGACAAAGATATCGGAAGACCCAAAGGTACTAGAATTCACATAACAAATTAACACGACAATTGCACAACTTATCGTAATCAACGTCTCGTCAAGTCTACGTAAACAATTTGGCCAGAAAAGTAGTCAACACTCTCACTGGATGAAGCCAGCTCAGTAGATAAAAGGGTCTTGTTTGACCGGTGCCTGTCCAATGTAGATAACACTTGCTGAATATGTACGTCGACGGAAGTCTTGTGGAGCTTTTGTTAATTCGGAAAAAGAATTTACAGGTTCGTGTAAAACAAGCCGAGAGCTTCGTGCACTTAGTTGATCAATTTTATATATTCTCGTACATCTAGTTAGCCATCTTTAGAGTGAGTTTGGCAATCGGATCTGTTACTCCAGTTGATCAAAGCCGGCTAAACACCTCAAGTTAAGCAACGCATTTCACGCACTGGAGCCAAAATGTTTAGATTGTCAGGGGTCTCGGATTAATAGTGTGATAGTGGTGCACTAAAGCACTGGTAAGGCCTTATACCTTGGAACTAGAGCTTGAATGTTAACCGCTATAAATCTGCTACGATACTATTGTATTGTAAGTAAAAGACCCTGTACACTGCGACCAGAAGAGATCTATTGTGATGGCCTCAATTTTTAACCCAGGGAGCTGTTGAGGCTCTTTATAAACCGCAGTACCCTTCTTGTTTCCGTCCAGTATTCGGCAAGGTACGATCATCTTCCCATTTCCTGAATTTTGAGTGTACATAACTCAATGGTAACCCGAAGTAGGGCTCAGGACCAGTGAGCAGGAGTGATGCGCCTCTTCCGCTCGTTCATTGCCCCCAAATTCCTCGTGACCTGGTATCCACGCAACGGTGACTATGTTGTCCTTGGCCATATCCTCAAGGAGTTTGAAACATTCCCAAACTAGCTCAGATCTGATCAAATACGATCTTAGGGCCTTAAGAGCTGCCTGGCTGTCTGATAGGATGTAAATGCGGGCACCTTTAGTGCGCCTTCGTAAGCATTCTCGAACACATATCTCTACGGCGTGTACCTCCGCTTGAAAGATGTCTGGTGATTTTCCCAGTGCTATAGCTCTTTGGAACCTAGGCCCATAGGCCTCAGCACCGCGGGCATCATCTTCCATCTTTGAACCGTCGGTGTACCAGATTTGTGATCTTGATGGTATTACGAACTGGTTCGGTTCTCCTATCAGATATGACTATCTTACATTTTCTGGAGAAGCGAAGCCTTGTAAGCATGGTGTCTGATACCTTGATCATATGATCATCTTGAAACATTAGTAGTACCCGAGCCCGAGGGTACTGAGACCAGCTTCCTTACAGAAATGTGTAAAGGCTGAGCATTGCCCCTATGGCTGCAGTTGGACAAGTTTTCATTGTCCCGGTTTATATCTTTTTTAGTTTTTTGTTTAGCCTATTTGTTCGGTTTTTGACTACCATGATATCGCTGCATAGGTGATCATTGGTTTGATGATCGTGTAGTATGACCAATAGATCATTTTTGATATTAAGCCCCAGGCTTTGCCGTAAAGACGCTGGCACATATAAATAATTCGCCTTCTTTATGACTTGAGTTTGAATTCTAGGTGAGAGTCTTGTCTTGGATTCTCCTAGATATTTTACCTCTCCTGATAAGTTGATACCTGCGTTATTCAGCTTGATCGGTTTCAGTTCTAGTTTTCTCTTTCTTGAGAATGGTTATAAGTTTAGGGCGCTTTGTATGATCTCCGATATCGTGGAGTCATGCTTGCCCCAGCAGTGATTAATACATCATCTGCATGACCTTGTTTTATGTATACCGGTTGTGTGAGGAGTGATCTAGGAGTTCAACTATGACTAAAGTCCACAGGAGAGGAGAAAGTACTCCTCCTTGAGGACATCCCCTAGTCCTTTGTGAGCCTCCATCCGCCAGATTAATAATTCCACTTTCTAACATGTTTAGAGCCCATTTTATGATTAGTGGGACAATGCCTTTCCTTATCATAGTTTCCTTAATGGCATCGAAGGAGGAATTGTCAAATGCTCCCTGGATGTCTATGAAGGCACAGAGATGAGTTTCCTTTGCTGCCAGAGCTTTTTCAATCCTCATTGTGATTCTGTGTATGACAGTTTCAGTAGACATGCCGGCTTAGTTTGCGAACTGGCTCGCATAGAGTGGGTTACCTAAAAGGAACTGACTGAATTGACTGAATTGATCGAGGACTTTCTCGATGGTTTTTAGGAGGAAGGAGCTAAGGCTGATGGGTCGATATGATTTGGCTTATTGTTCGGATTTCCCACCTTTGCTATGAAAACCACCTTGACCTTGCTACAACACTATAGTTTGTGTTTCAATTCTGACTACAATGTTCTCCATGCCATTTTCCAAACACGTATACATGCCATACTTACAACCATTTCAAGTCCAACTCCATATTCCACAGTAACCTAAAAGAAGAACCAATGAATTGAGGACCCAATCAAATGAAACGCACTTTTCAAAAAAATCCATTTCCATAAAACGTTTATTTATCAGTTTTGGTTTTCTTTCTTCAGTTTTCAATTGTTTTTATTTTTTTTTTCATATTATTTTCACGTTTAATAATAATCAATTCAATTAAATATTATTTTTCTTATTAAACTCGTTTTGTATTTTTGTTTTTCTCTTGTTTCTGACTTTGTTACATACTAAAGTCATGATTCTGTTTTTGTTTTTTTGTGTTTTTCTTATTAACCGTAATGTGTATTCATTATAATTAAATTTGCATGTCCATTACAGTTAAATTTTGTTATATAAACCTAATTTATTCGTTTAAATATTAACTATCATTAATTAACCAAACACCATCGCTGTGTTTCATACATTTCCTAACGTATTTTACCTATGGGTTTAATATATTTTTTTTATTTTTTTTTCAATTTGATATTATTTTCTTTTCTTTTTTTTATACAAAAATGTAAATTTATATTTTTGGTTTTACAGATATATGTTTTGTTTTTATTTGGGTTTTTGCAAAAAAAAAAAAAATGTATGTATACGACTTTATCTAATCTTAAATTAAGTGTATTTTCTTTTCCATTTTGTTTATATATATGTAAATATATTCTTATAAATATATTCTTGCTTCAAACTTTAACATTTTATTTTTAATATTTTTTTTTCTCATTAAATTAACAATTCATTAGCTTACATCCTTATATCGAAATGTGTATTTATTAAATGTTTGTTTTTTGTTTATGTCCTCTTCAGCTTCTTACAGTATAAATAATTTATTTTTAACAACTATTAACTTTTTCTTCATTTTTTATAAGCTTCACTATCACTACGACTTTTTTTTTTTGGTTTTAATTATTATTTGCGAGTCGAATTAGCGTTTGCTTTTGTTTTTTTTTTTTTTTCAATCATCGTAATATAATTTTGCTTATGGTTATCAATTTTCTTTTTCTTAATACTTTGTGAATGCGTTTAAAGCATTTAATGTTAAATGGACGTAATTGATGGATTGAAAAATAATTTTACTCATTTGTGATTGGCCTTCAGTTGAAAAACAAAGTTTTAAAAAACAAAAAAAAAAAAAAATGGAGAATGGGCTGTTGAGCATTGAATCTACAAAATCTACATATCCTACAAAATCTAGAAAAGGAAATTTGTATATTATTTATATCTTTGTTTCTCATTTTCATTTTAAAGAACTAAGGCATCCTATGTATTTTGCTTGCCATAAAGCTGTTGAAGCCCATCGTCCAATAACAATCATAAAGAAATAATTAAAAGAAAAAGGAATAGCTTTAATTGCGTGGTCATGATATGTAATGCAAAGTGATGCCAAACAAGAAGAAAAATAATAACAAAGTGAAAACATTTTCGAATTTAAAAGGTGAACTCACATTAGCTTCAGTGGCAAAAGTTACTTAAAATTAAAAAAAAAAAACTTTACACAACCACTTCCAAGTGTGATAAATTTAGGAAGCCGTAAAAAAGCAAAGTGGGTAAGAATTGCGCCTCCATAAAAGATTTGACAAATAATATTGACGAAGAAGTTCTGTTAGTCAATTTTCGTGGTCTGTCAAGAGGAACAAATGAACTGACGTTTATGTGTCTCGGCCTTGAAAACTGATTGTTGCTTTACTTTTTAGAACATAAAATTGCAGTTGCAGAAAAGAGGGTTCCCACTTTCACAAATTTAATAATGTATACCTTTTTTGTACAGAGGTAAATACAAGCATTTTGACAGGTGCTTTCGAACGCCTGCCAATTCATAACGACTTTGGGATGGAAGTCGTTTTGCGCATTTATCGACCCAAGTAACATGCATTTTTACTCGACTGTCTGGATGACAAATAAATCGTTGCATTCAGCATTTATGAATATTCATACTGCGTAATTTGGTTTGATATTGACAGATGGAAACAAAAATGAAATGACTCTTTTAATGTGAGTTCAACGCAATGCAGATCAATACACAAAGTGTTAACCTAGAATTTTGACAATATGCGAGCAGGTGATTGCAAATTTTTTATTTAATAGTTGAGTTTTATAATAAATTTCTATTTAGTCATGCATGTAGATATTTTATTTTCAACTTCAGTTTTATAGGTATATATTCGTTACTCTAAGATTTGTGCGTTTTACTCAGGAATGTTTGGTTATCTTCCTATTTTTATTTTTATTTTTAAACGTTGACTACCTTTTTACAGAGCTTGAAATTGTAATTTACTTGATAGGAAAATGTGACAGGAGAAAATATAAAAATATAGAAATGTGTTCGTGTATGAATGTGACAGGTGGAGCTAGTAGTTTGATTGGCTTTGAAATGTCAATGAGGACAAGTTAGTTTTGAATTATTATTACTAAAAAAAATGTTTTACCTGAACTGACGTTTAGTTGATCTCAAATTTAGAAAATAATAGTTTGTTGACTCGTTTTTTCAAACCGTTTGTGTTTATTATAGAAGTTGTGCCGCTGCACTTTAATTTATGTAGGACTTTAAGTATTTTACCAAGTACGGGAACAGTTTGCGACTTTGAAAACGCAAAAAAAAACCTCTCAATCTCTGACTGACAACAAAACTGTTTTGCGTTGCATATATAAAACCACGTATAACCAACTTGTGATAATATTGTAAGACAAAAATTCCATCCATCTGTGTACGCCCCAGGTTGTCACTTTGTAGTAATCGAAAACGGCAACAAATCGAAAATCTCTACAAAGGTATTTACTTACTGACTCACCTTGTGAGTTGGGAGTTTCGGCTTTCGTTTGATACGAGTAAGCTGTGTGAAACTTTCCAGAGCTCCTGTTTGGAGAATGATGGACAATTTGGTTTATTGAACAGAGGGACTTAAATCAACAGGAAAGTGTTAATTTCAAAGTTCTTCGATCGGTGAGGGGTCATGCCCTCTGTGCTCTGTAGTTCGACTTGAATTTGTATAAATGACCAAATGAGCGAGAATTCCCAGTGAGCGGAATTTTTGACAGACAGATGAATTGTAATGAATGCACAACTTGTCTTTCGGATGAGGTGTGGTGTTGAAGTAGCCAATTTCGCGATTTGACTCAATGCTCCGAACCAAAGCGAACTGGGATTTAATCATAACCATCATATTCATCATGTTGAAAAATAAAACCTAATCAGGAAACAAAAGATTCACCAAGTGAACGCATCCATTAATTTTGCATTTATTTTTTAAAGAAATTTATTACATTTAACTAATGTGGCTCCAACTTGTGTGGAATGGTTCGGAAAATGGCTAAACTTCAAAACGTCTTCGGAACAACGCCTGGGCGTGGAACCTTTTGCATGGCTCTCCATTAGGATGTGTCAATCTAAGCTCGGCCGGTTTATTTTGCCACACTCCACCAGGTTACCTATTTCGATAGGCTTGGTCCTTATTAATCTTTCCATAACAGATGGATCGATTGCTCGGTCCATTGGAGGAACGATAGTTGACGATCGTTTTCAGCTTCTGGAAGGTGCATGTTTGCTGTCAAAAAAAACCTTGAGAGCTCTCTAAATTTACAAAAAAACATGGTGTGCGATAACAGTATTTGTGGAAACACCTGATGAAACTTAAAAAGCTTACAACAGCGAAAAGATCAGAGCTTCAGAGATCGAATAGAAGGGAAACCACGAAATGAATCGTCACATTCATAAACGGGTTAAGGCTTGCGAAATGAGGTCGAATTTTTATGCGATCCATCGTTTTTGCTTGCCAAGCATAAAAAGAAAAAAGAATGATTGCAACAAATAAATCCCAAATTAAGGAGTTCTTATTTTTGGAACGGATTCCAGCTCTCAATTTTATGTTGTTCTCGAACGACTTAGTTGGCGACTTGGTGAGGTTTATTAGGACAGCTATTTTAACATAGACGTCTGCTATATTTGTTTCCCTGTAGGTTGAACTTGTGTTGTTACCATTCCTTGCAAGGAGAGCCATAAATTTTCCTCTAAAACTGTTGTAGTCCTCTGGAAATATGACTCGCCTAACCAAGCTCCAAAGGTCGCTTATAGTGGCATTTGTCAAGCCTTCCCACTCTAAACTGATGTGCTTTGGTAGTCACATTTTGAATAACGATTCGTTAAGTTCCTTGAGACATCTGCAATGCGATAGTACCCATAAAATAGTCGCGGGTCTTTTGAAAATTAGGTTTGGATCAAAAAAACCCCAGTTCAGGCGCTGCCTCGTTAAAGTCGAATCCCGCCAAAGCCGTACAAATTTCAATGCCAGTGAAAAGTATGTCGCAATGATAATGTCTTTTACAATGATAACCCAGTGTAACTAAATAAAACTGTGTAACCTCACTTTGCTTAAAGGGAAAGAAATTGTAAATATTATAGAAAAAAAAAAATATTGCCTTCCATACAAATTGTCGTCTCCTTCATCTTCAGCTGAATTTTCAGTTCACACATTCATTATTTTAAATTCTTGTTGTAAATAAAATTAAAACACACACTCATCCTTACACTAATTAACATCTGCATAATGATTATTATATTTTCAACGTGCTCAACAAAATTTAAATTCATTTTACTAAACAAAAAAAAAAAAAAAATTCATCCCGTTCAGCTTATTCCTTGTGTTTATAATAATTCCTTCAAATGCATTTTTATATAGGTGTATGTATAAAATACACTTAACGAGTAATAATCTCTCTAAAATTAGTGTTAACATGATTTGTTTTGCTGACTAAAAATATATATATATATTTTCAATATATAATTTTCATTCACTTTGATATTAATACTAAAAAATATATATAAATTGTTTTTGCATCTCTAATAGTAATAGTAACCAACGAAGAATTTTCTTTCGCATTATTTTTGTATTTAAAATAAATCGGTGACCAAAAATAATGTAACATTTTCATTTTTAAATATATTCTCTATGTTTATATAATGTTCTTTTTTGTAATTTATTAGATCAACTATTATTTTTTTTTCTTCCACGGTTGTAGTATAGAATGAACTATGAATTTTGGGTTTTTTTTTTTTTTTGGTTTACTTATATATTTTTCCTCTATGTGATGGAAACAATATTGTCAAGCACGATTTTTTTTTCTGTTACTTATATTTGAGTTCTATTTTCTATAGCAAATCTTTTTAATTTCTAAGTTTTTAACTTTTTTAATTAGGTTTTTAATTTGGTAAAGAAATTATTACATTTTTAGCTGGCTGGTGAGGGATTTTGGTTTGCGGTAACCTATGTTAGTTGGGAAATTGTTATTCAGCCAATTAGTGGCGGACCAAATTTTTTAGACGGCTAAAATTAAAAGCAGAAGTCATAATTAAAGTATAAATTATTGCAGATAGTTGTGCGCTGTATATTTGCTTTGAACCAACAATTTTTTTTGTATGCCTGATCTACTCCTCGTCAATTTCTAATAATAACCTACTAATGTAAAAGTGTATCAAAATTAAAAGAAGAAACAAAAACAGATCCTTCGGAGCAGATATTTATGGTTTGAAATGCAAAAAATTATATCGGACTTTTACATGCCCAACTAAGAAACAAAAGACCCACGTGCAATATTGGAATGCCAATTAAATTAATTTTCGAATAAGAAACTTGACAAATTCTGGAAACCAGTCCTCAAACATTGTTTACGTTTATGAATACCCAACGACGAGTTTCCGAATTTCAGAAGAGTTTTCAACGCACTCATTAAAATGTACGCAAGAGTCTTAAAATCAACGGAAACGGAAATGAAGAAGGTCTGCCGCTACTCCGCATTAGAAATTTTAATTTAATCAGTAACTGATTTGAAGACGCAAATAAAGATGCAGAAAGATGTCATCAATGAAATAGTTTCATTAATTATTTTTTTTTGTAACTATTTAAATATAAATAAATAAATAAATAAAGATCTAGCAAATATAACCGAGAATTCGGTTCGAATACTCGTCTGTAGGTTATAAAAGAAATATGGTTCCAAACCAAATATTCGAAGACCATTCTCCGAGAGATGTTGCTTAAGCAAAATGAAGACATTGGTTCGCCGGCACAATCTGTAAAGCTTCAGAGTTTATTCCAAGTCCCAGTTTCTGGTAGATCTTCAAAGCAACTTTACAGATTTTGAATGAAAATTGCACTCACAAGATTGCACGAAAAATTAATTTGGAGCATTTTCTGAGGAGTTTGCTGTTGGCTTGCGCTAAAAGGTAGACTAATAAAACAGAGGCTGCAGAAGAAATGACAGAAAGCTATTAATGCGGCGTTTTTATTTGTGTTTGGCATTATACAGACAAAACACATTAACAGGAGGCATCTGCAGCCAAGTGTAGACACGGTTGCCACTTGAACATAAAATTTGTGTCCAAAACTGGAATAAAAAATGGCCAACTGTAGCTAAAAAATACCAACATAATTTAAGTATGAAATATTTGTAACCACAGACCAATCAATAATTTTATTCGTTCTCTAGCAAAATTGAAACACATCCAGTTGGACAATTGAGATTTGTTCTTAAAATTTTTTTTCTGAAACTGAAAAATTGTCTCTCAATTATTTATTATGCCAAAAAAAGCGAAAAAGAAAAAAAAAAAAAATAGGTACTTCAATATTTATTGGACCGTTTTCCAAAATTATGCAGCTACTCTCTGGAAGATTATAATAAAATATTATTATTATTATAATTTATTAACAGGTAATTCAAATTACATGACAATATTAAAATTAACGAGCCTAGCTGCAGAGACTATTGGCTCGTATAATAAAATAATTGTTGATCATATTCCTTATTTTTTACCGAGAGCTACACACTGGAATTTACAATTTGTCGAACTGTCAACTTCACAAGGCTGCACTTTACTCTGTTGTATTTTTCTGTTACATAGATAAAGTGTAAAAGTGTAGCGAAATTTTAGTCAGTAGGTACCTATATTTTGTAGTTTTAGTTCGAAGAAAAGTTGCACTTTCGCAATGATACAAGACCAGTTGCATCGGATCGTGAATACCCCTATTTTCTATGTACACAGATGACATATTATTTTTTTTTTATTATTAGTAATATTTCATTTTGTAAAAAAAATGACCAATTGGAATAAAAAAAATTACCATGTAACCAATAGAAAAAGTAATGACCAAGTTTGGTCACAAATGACCATTGTGGCAACCGTGAGTGTAAATTGAAAAAATGTACACGACTGGGTCGCAGGAGTCTTTCTAGTCCCCTGTGAATTAACCCGATTAAAACTCCATGTGAATTGGTAATGGAACCAACAAAATCTGCATAATCAATTCTTGAACTATTGGATGATTGGAAGTAGGATAAAGGTGGTTCCGAGTCTTTAGAAGATGCCATCATTATGCGTTGAAATGGGACGTCTTCTTTTTTTTTAAATCGAGCGACATAATTTAGTACATAGTCTCGACTTCAGCTTAGGACTTAGTTGATCATTGAAGATCATTGAATTGAACAGTCTGGACAGAAAAGCAACAGTTTCACATTAAACGAGAAATTTAAAAATAATTCATTAAGGGAGGGTGGCGTATACGTTTCATTTTTTTTTTTTTTTTGATAATTTCCCATGTCACGTTTAAATAAAAATCTATTCTTCCTGCGATTTGAATAAAAACACAAACGAATTGTTCACAGAAACTAGCGTGAGGGTACCATAACCTGCTGATCTGTGTTGCGCCACAAAACTTATAGTTTGACCCATTACAACAAGGTGGAGTTTTTTTCCCAGTAACATTTTTCTCTCACATATGTTTAGTGGTTCTTCATTCAAGGGTCTAATCTTTTTCGCAAGTCCGAGGTCAAAAATTATTAATGCAGTTAAATCTGTCTTCTAATAAAATGGGAATACCCATTGAAACTCTTTTCCCAGTCAACAATCCACTCAAGCTCTCCCTTTGATCTCTGACATGAAAGTACTTGAATTGACGTCCATACAAAGTGTTACATTCCCAGAAGATGCTGCATATTTTCTGCTCCGCTTGACGTTTGCATCATATCTATCCGAATATTTGAAGTAGTTATTCTCTCAAAATTTTCTCTATGCCATATGCTGTTAGCTAAATGACTGAAAGGACCCCTATGGTAGGATATTTGAGTGCTTGCAGTCTTTCGTTAATTAGAAATAAAGTCGGTGAGTGCTTTAACCAATTTTACTTAAAATGTTCGTGGTATGCAATGACGAAAAAAAAAACAAGGATATTGAAAATAGAGGAAGACAAATATTTTTATTCAAATCAGATCAATTTCTACAGCGAATGACCAACGTTAAGAAAACATTTATGGTTTCATTTGTGAGTGATTGAGTGCAGTGAAAGTCCTGTCGAATAACAGGATTATTGGATACGATTAGATGAGTCTTCAGAAAAGGTCAGAAAATGTATCTCCCCAAGTCGGTGTTACTTGAGGATTGAAATAATTGGCAAACTTTAAAAAATTTTGATGTTTCACTGTAAAAATTAAAAAGAATTGTAAGGTTCACGGACAGCGGAAATAAATATCCATAAATAAATGTGACTAACTTAACTACTACTTCTCCATTTACAATAAGTTCACAACGAATGAAGTGTGAAGTTAGAGGTAGTTCTGCTTTTTCAACCTGTAAGGAGTGTTGCCATAAAAATATTTGGACAAATCTGCAATTATGAGAAAAAAAATCAGCAATGTAGATTTCTATAAAAAAGAGCTGAATACAAAACTGACAGCATACAGCGAAAGAAAGTGTTCAAGAAATGTTGATATTACTTTTTAAAAAGAACAAAATATATTATTGTTATAAATACAAAAGCTTAAGCGCAGATTTCTGGAGATTTCTGGTTGTTAAAAGTCTGCAGCTAGGTAGGAAAACTGCACTTATGGCAACGCTGCCTATAAGTGTAACCTAACCTTACCAAAACCCGCTGTGCGCACATTATATTTATTTATTTATTTATTTCATCTACAATTTTCATTACAAACTAGCTGACCCGGCGAACTTTGTTCCGCCCGAATTCGTTAATGGAATGAAAATAATAATTTCAAGCATGCACAAAGTTCATGCTACTTTATGTTATTCGTTCAATTCAAATTCTTTATTAAAAACTTATAGTTATACAATAGAAATAACTGAAGTATAGTCATGTCGATGTGTTTCATCATTCGCAAACTTTCGGTGCATTGAGGTTTCACAAAAAAATTATAAATGGGCCGACATTTTTCAAATTGTGTAGCGGTAGTCCCGGAACATTCAAAGAATACAAAAACTCAAAATTTTACATAATTTTTGTTATTCCTAATGGAAGTGTTACTATCCGTTTTGTTTACTCGACAAAAAGTATAGCATATGTCGTTCCTTGGGCCAATTCGAATCTAAACTAAAAATCATAAAAATCATACGTACGTCAGTCTCTTTTATATGTAGCTATACCCACCCGACTTTGACCGTAGGTACCTTTCGTTTTAAGTCTTGCTCGCATTTCGCAAAGTGCTTTATTTGGACAATTTTCATTAATAATTTTAATTATACAACTCTAGAAATAGCGTTTGATTTTATTTTTTAATTGAAGGTGCTACAACCCATTTTCCTGTACCTGTTATGATTTACAAAGTATCACCTATAGGATGGTATTCTATCTTTCAAACGGGCACCAGCCATATAGGACATAGGTACATGCACAATATTTCATTGAAATCAGTTGTGTGGTTTCGCAGGTCGACAAAGCACCTATCGGGTCGAAAACTACCTTATCTCTCAAGATTGAACAAACCTTAGATACACATGCACACAATTTCTTTGAAATAGGTAGGTTGTTTTCGGAGTTCGACGACAGCGCCACTTATCGGGTCAATAACCAAGTAGAAATTGTTGTTTATAGTATAAGCGCTGTTCCTATATTTCAGATCAGACGTGTTTCCGTAACAGTAACTGTTTATATAATGTATCAAAGTGCGTTCCAGTGCAGGATGAAACGTTGACCAAAGTGGGGAATCATTTTTAGCCCATAAAATTACTACTTCGCGAAACAAACAAATTGGTATTTTGGGTATGACTTGTAACCGAATTTTAGTGAGCTGTTAAATTGGTTTTCATATGTGTGTAAGTTGGTTCAAACGAAACAGAAAATTTGAAATAGAAATACTAATACCAATATAAAACGTAAACACATAACCTTCCCTCTTAACCCCTCCCTACGTGACACCTCAAGACGCTCAACAACTCCTGTTGCCTGTCATCATTGTCCACGTCATCTCAAACAGCACTACATTTCAACTTTCTCATAAATAGGTACTAATGCAATGATCCTGAAAATTCATGTCAAACAAAAATGATTGGTTCAAACACCATCAAATAAATCAAAGTATCTCCTCCATTTCAAAAAGTTACTTAATGTAGCATAGTAAACATAAACAAACTTAGGTATATCTATCGTATATTTAAAAAAAAATTTAAATTGTCGACAACAAATATTTGCTTGGAAAATAATTGACAACAACAATTGCCTTTAAAATAATTTTTTTTTGTATTTTAAGTGTCACTACTCGATTTCTATTCAGTTTTATTTATTTTTGAGTGCATTTCCCCATGAAAAACGAAATTTGGGCCTTTTTCCAATTTTCGGGATGGTTTTTCCAAAATTTTGTTTCGTAAAGACCTTCTCCTTATAATTACGAACCGCTGAAAAAAAAATGAGCCAAATCGGCCCAGCCGTTCTTAATTGATGAATTAGCATACATTTTTTGCACCATTTTTATATATATAGATAGAGATAGATAGATAACAGATGTTGGAAAATAAAAATAAAAGTCAAGAATACTATTAAAAATAAAAATTTGTTAGAAAATGAATATGTACAATAATTTGTTTTTGAAACTGTCTCTCGACAAAGATAAATCTATATCTGTACAAACGCTGTTGAAAGCTACAATGGCTCTTGTTATCGGCTCATTACGGCCATAATTTCTTCGATGATTTTTTTCAAAGAGGAGATGCCGTGTTCTCAAAGATCTTGCCGGTGCATATATTGGCATCAGTGAGAGCAGAACAGGACATCTTATATGAAAGCATAGCAAGTCTCTAACAAACATTATATCATGAATATGACGGCGCGATTTCAAAGATTTAATGCCCAGAAATAAGCACCTTGCCTTATACTCTGGAGAGGTTTCCCAGTGCAATTTATAAAAAATGAATTTAGTGAATCGCCTTTGAATTTTTTCGAGGCGATCAGAATAGATCGAGAATGCAGGATTCCAAATCACATCAGCATATTCAAGGAGGGACCGAACTAAGGCAGTGAATAGAGAAAGTAATGGGTCTCTGAATTCCCTTCCATTACGTTTTATAAAGCCAACAATAGAATTAGCTTTTGCTACAGTATATTCAATATGATATTTAAACGAGAAAGACGTATCGAGCGTGACTCCTAAATCTTTAATTTTATTTACCCTGTTTAAGTTAATTGAGTTAATTGTATAATTAAATTCGAAAGTAGATGCACATCTATTAAAAGAGATTGCATTGCATTTCTTTATATTTAGTTTTAAGCGATTGATGTTGCACCAATCAATTATTCTATCCAGGTCAGATTGAATCAAAGTACAGCTCTCTATACTTTTAATAGATGAAAATAGCTTTAAATCATCCGCATATAGTAGGCATTGGCTATATTTGACCGTTGACACGATATCATTTATAAAAATAATGAAAAGCAGTGGACCTAAATGGCTCCCTTGCGGAACACCAGATGTACAGTTTATGCGTTTCGAAAGCGATGTTCCGATTTTTACTCGTTGAACGCGACCAATTAGGAAGGATGAAATCCAGCGAAGCATTTCAGAGTGAATTCCCAAGGCTTCAAGCTTCTCAAGGAGAATAGAATGATTGACCGAGTCGAATGCTTTGCTAAAGTCAGTATATATTGCGTCCACCTGACGTTTGTTTTCTAACTCATTTAGAGTAAATGATGAGAAAGAAGCCAAGTTGGTGATAGTGGACCGACCCGATACAAAACCATGCTGCGCTTCCGATAAACACTCTTTCGTTAAAAACTCAAGGTTGCTTTTAACTATGCTCTCAAAGAGCTTAGGAATTGCTGAGAGCTTACAAATACCTCGATAGTTCTCAACATTATTTTTAGAGCCGGACTTATGAATAGGAACGAGAAACGATACTTTCCACTCATCGAGAAACTTCCCCTCGAGAAGCGAACGGTTAAAAATAACTAATAGCGGTACGCAAAGGCCCGTGGCACAATTCTTTAGGATAATGGCTGGTATGCCATCAGCTCCACAACTAGAGTTTGGCTGCAGGGACTTTAGTGCCAACAAAACCTCTTCATAATTTAATTGAAGAGAACCAATATTCACATGGTTGCCTTTATTAGTACTTGAGTTGATAGGACAGTTGTCGTTAGTATACACAGAACGGAAGAAATTAGCAAAAAGTTCTAATGTAGACTCCACATTAGACGATTCTACGTCCATGTAATGCATTGTGGTTGGAACCCCAGCTGATTTACGTTTCAAATTTACAAAATGCCAAAATGATTTGCTATCCTGCTTAATTTTACTTTCGATAGACATAATATGATTTCTGTAAAGAAACTTGCTAAGAGAAATAAATTCTTTGCGCAATTTGCTAAAATGCTCGTAATCAATAATATTACCCGATTTTTTAAATACTTTAAAAGCTTTGTTTTTTAAATTTTTTAGATGACTTAGTCTCTTATTATACCAAGAAGGCTTAGATAGAGTACGATTTTTGGAAGTGGGGACAAATCTCGCAAAACCATTACCTAGTAATTCAACGAAACGTTTGTACATGCAATCTAAGTTCATGTTGGACAGTTCGTAAGACCAATCAATATTATTAAACAAATTATTAAGCTCAATAAAGTTAGCTTTAGAAAAGTTTAAATGATTAACATTGTCTTTGAAATGTACACCAACATATTCATACATTTGAATTTCCATACATAATTCTTTATGGTTAATAGATTCGCTTAGTAAATCGAATGGAACTTGAGTAACATTTGCTTTAAATTCATCGCGGCAAACAAAAATTAAGTCTAATATCTTTGACAAAGAGTTTTGTATTGAGTTAATTTGACTCAAGTTTAACGAGTGTATAAAATCGATAAAACAATATTCATGAAGGTGCTTAATGTTATTAGCAATTAGGGATTTATTATACTCAGACCAAATCCAACTTATATTAGAGAGATTAAAGTCTCCTAAAACACAGATATTATCTAATGCAGAGCATTTATCATTAACAGAATTGATATTTTGTATATGCTTCTCGTAACACTCAATTTTAGAATTGGGGGTTACGTAACTAACTACAAAAAACATACGCATTTTATTAAGACTATTCATAATAATAGAAAAAGCAACTTGTTCAACTTCTAAAACAGGTAGCTTAACTTCTTTACCATCCAGATTAGTGCGAACTGCGACTATGATCCCACCTCCACGGTCGGTAGCAACTTTACACCGGTCAAAACGAAAAACTTCATAAAAGCGTTCATCAAATATTTCTTTTGAGGATATATCAGGATACAACCAGCTTTCAACAATAACAATGACATCATAGTGTAAATGACAGGATTTAAAGAACAGATTAGAAATTTTCGTTCGGATCCCACTTGCGTTGTGAAAATAAACCTTTAATGTCTTTTTGAACGACGACGGACGATTAATTAATGTACTGCCGCCGTTTCCGATAAGTTTTTTGGTTTCACTGCATCGTTTCTTGGTTTAAATAGAAATGACCTTAACTTGACACCATTTGGCCAGAAGGAGTCCACATAAATTTTATTAGCAAACTCCACTGGAACTCCAATTTTAAAATTTGCAAACTTCGGCTCAGATTTATCAGGTCTATTTAGCTTGTAGCACAGTATTAATGACGAATCAATCGCAAGGGAAGTTGAAATGAATTCTCGGATTTCCTCAGCTGAGGTGGATACCAGGAAAGAACCGACATGATACCATTTGTGCTTCATTAAGATTTTGAGTCCATGTCGATTTGAGTTTGTTCCAACAATAACATTTTTGTGTTTTTCCGATTGATTTGTGACTAGAACGACATTCTGTAATTTGCCATTATCATTGATCGATAAATCAGAAACAGCAGCATCTGGTCTATATTCATGTGTAGATTTACCAATGCATTGTGAGGAAATCTTACTACACGCAGCAACAGCGGCATCTACATCGTCAACAGCACCAACAGCATCTCCGTCATCAACAGCAACAACAGCATTAACAGCAACAGCGACATCAGAAGCATCATCAACAGCAGCAACAGCATCTCCGTCATCAACAGCATTAACAGCAAAAGCGACATCAGAAGCATCATCAGCAGCGACAGACGTCGCGGGTGAAGAAATAGTTTTGGGTGTGCAAGCAGACGAGTTCTTCACAATTCGATTCTTGGGCAAAGCGGCCGCTACACGTAAGTTAGTGGGTGAGCATTTGCTATTTTGCGAAGAAAGACGTGTAAACGGAGACAATGAGACTGAAAGCGCATTAGCGGATGGTTTTTTGGCTGGGTCATTGACCCTTGCTTTTCTTTGCACACGAGTGGTTTCCCGAATGGCACGATTACTAGGCAGTGCAGATTGAACACAAGCTGATTTGCTGTTTCGATCGGCATCAAGCGAGAGACCAAACTTATTAATGCACTGTATGTTGTCATGCAGGTATGAATAAAGATCGTTGATTTTTTTTATGCTTGTAAGAGGTGCATTGCCAATGCAATTATCACACTTATAAAAAATGTTTTCATTAGATACAATCACTTTTACTTCATTCTTTGGTATGGCACTGCATTCACAATGTATGTTTTGTGCACAAATACCACACGATAGGAAATCCGTGTCCATGATCAAACTGAGACATTTACTGCAAGAAGAGTTCATTGCGAGAGAGTTAAATTTGCGCGTGCGGTTTAGACAACAGGCAAATGAACAATAAACCCAATACTTAAATATTGAGTACCAAAGCCATTGATGGAGACACACAGTTAAAGATTTGGAGCGATGTGCGGAAGAAAATAAATTTTTGGCATGTCCCCAAAGAAGCATATTTTTTTTTGTATGTCAATAGGAATGGCATTTGGAATATTATGTGATTTTTTGTAAATTTGTCCTTGTATGGTTTGTTTTGTTGATACTCTACTTTGAATCGGTGATCCGTTTTCCGTCTCTCATCGAGATATATTTTTGGTAAACTGAACCTGTTTCTAACGTGGTTCTTAATAAATCGGCATTTCAATACGTTCCTTAGTAAACTGAAAATTGCTTCCACCAACTAGAACTCAATTAGAAATTTGTTTATAAAAAAATGACCTTCTTCAATACAACATCTTCGACTTGTCAATTGGTTTAGCAAAGCTAGTAACAATTTCTATTAGCAACTCTCGATAACAATAAAGAATGAAAAATTAAACCAAACTCTCAATTTCAATACGCAACAACAACAATGATCTGCTATTTTTTCTATTAGTGTATTTTCCTTGTAATAATTACCTATATTATATAAAACTTATTTGTTTGTTTATCAAAATCACAGCTAAAAATCTCTCATTAATAAAATAAAAGAATGTAAATCATGGGAAAAACTAAAACACATGCCAGTGCAACAAAACAAAGTGATTGCTCTCTAAATGTAAAATCTATATTTATCCTCTCAGTTGGTAAATTACTATACCCCTAAATTATATGTGTATATATGTCTGAGTGTCACATACTCAATCAAATATTACTTTCATGTTTTTTTCTCTTGTTGCTTTAATTTTCTGTGTGTTTTAAAAATATACTTCTGCCCTTAATTCACAATTAAAAAGTTATTAAATTATCTCTGCTTTACAAATTTATATCTATGTATGTTTGCGTCTTTTTATTTATTTTTTTTATAATTTTTATTTATACTTTTACGTTTGTTTGTTTTTTTTTTTTAACAATATTCGAATTGCTTTTGTGTTGCATATTTTAAATGATCACAGTCCAAAAATATATTATATTCATATTCAATATTAATAATTTTAATTTAATTTTAAGGTTTCAATAATTTCTTCTTTTTTTTTTTGTACACAAAATTTTGAAAACATAATTCATTTGTAACAAAAAGTGCAACAATCAAATCACGGGTATGTGGGTGGGTGAGGTTATCATTTTCTTTTTTTTCTTTTTTTGTGCCGAAAATACTAGCGAAGGATGGATCGATTCTAATTTATTATTAAGTAAAAATGTGAATTTTGCCTTATAGTTGTCATTTAGTTTTTAATAAATTCTCTTTTTGTTGCTACAAGTAATTTTTAGTTTTCAATTATCGTACTTCGTTTCTTAGCGGTACAAAAAATGTGTTTTAATTTTTTTTTTTGTTTATACAGTTTTATTTATGAACATCTATGCGATTTCTACTAGATTCTATTTGCTATATTTGTTTTCTATTTTTTTATCGATGAAATTGAACAAATTTGGTTGAATTTGAAACATTTTGGGAATGCCTTCAGGGGGAAGTTGATTTTTTCGAATATTGTTTGGATCCGAACTATGTCGAAGCGGTAGGTCTTTTATAGTAGGGTTTCTTAAATATTAGGTATTTGTTTTCTATGTTTTTTTCATTTTTTTTTATTTTCTTTACAACTATTAGTGGGTACAATTTCAATAATAACTATTAATTGTTTTGTTTTGTTTCTTTTCGTTTTTTGATTGACACGATGATGGAAGAACAAATAGATTATCCTTAAGCTCAGATTGGTTTAGCTTATGCTAGAAATCACTACTAGTCGATGGATTACCTAAGTTGCTCTCCACCGTGTCGTCCTTATGTCAGAGGGGCGGCTTGTAGACTTCAATAGCTGGCGTTAACATATCCACCCGCGTTGATATCGATGTATCACTGAAATTGTAGAAAAAAAAAGAAATACTTTTTAACTTACTGAAACAAAGTGGAAGTGGTAATTTTTAAAAAAGTTTTCTATTTCCCTGTCTGACTGCGAACGAGGAAATTATATTTTCCGCTTCTGTGCTTTATTAATTCGCTTTGTCTAACACTTGTGCATAACTATTTTTTAATTGCAAAGTTCGAAGTACTCTTCTAGTTGCACTAAAAATGGGGGAGCACAGAGGCTAAATTTGGCCTTTGTTCTTTGATTGGAAGTGGTGGTTGGGAACAATGTTTGAGAAGTGAGAAAGTACTTTGAAAAACTTTAATTTGTGGTGTGGTTGCGAGTCACTCGAATTTGTAATGCTTTTTGTTTTTAAAGTTTTTTTTGTTTGTATTCAGATATACTCCTCATATACCTATAGTTATTTTTTAAACTTTCTACATTTGTTGTACAAATTTATGGAAGAGGCGACATGTGTCGTTCGTCATTCAGTTGAAAGTTCTTATTGGGAATATAGTTTGAAAAATAATATTCCCCACAGATAATCGACCGGTTTCTTCGCCCAGCTCAGGAGAATAAATATTTTGACAGATAACCCTATCAAACGGAAATAAATTTGGATAGCAATTTTGCCAAATAGAGTTCACTTGTAATTTTTCGCTTTGCCAAAAACACCTTCACTTTAAAAATGTTCGCAGTCAAACGATGATATTAGCGGATATCTGCATCAAACCGGATAGCAAGATTCGCCAAACTGATCTCGAAGCCTGCCGCAGGTGACATATTGTTATTCGCCTTCCCGAACTCATATGGGTTGCCAAAGCCTTCGCCAATGATTTTAGCACTTTCCCCATTATAAAGTTGGTTAAGCGTTTCCTATATCTGTTGGTATTCATACAAGTTCCTGGTACAAGCTGTGTTGCCAACAAATATAGCTCTTGTGTGCCCAATTAGCAGAATCTATATACTAATTGCTATTTCTGCAGCTGTTTTTTTTCCAGATTCATGGTTTTGTTTTGCGTATTTGTTTGACACTAAGCGTCTAAACATCTTGCAGAATTGTAGGTGAAATGAAGGTCAACAACGTTACGCAAGTAGTAATTATATTGTTATTGTTATTATAGCCTTGGTTGTGATGTGTCAACTAGATGAATTTGAAGAACTTTTATAGACGTTCGCAGTGCACAAATAAAACGCAGGTGTGATTTTATTTTTTTTAGGAGTTTGACTTGTTTGACATTGGCCTTAGTAATTTTGTATCTTCACACATATAGACAAAGGGGTCTAAATAAAGCTGCACTATTTGTTGTAAGTTGAGATAGCATTGAACATTTTTCTATGGTCGAATTCGCTGAGACGCATCAAACGATAGCTTTTTCAGTTACATTTTATCCGAACTACGCTTTAACGTTACAATATGAGCTCTTTAAAACAAACTCTTTACAAGCTCCTTAGATATTTCCATTACTGAGCCTATAGGTATTTGAAAAGAGCTACTGGTAGATGAATACTAAGGCCCATTTTATTCACTCAAGTTAAAATCCCCAAGTTGTGTTCAATTTCGAGTGAATAAAATGGACCTAAATGCCCCAATGGCAAAGTTCTTCTAAGTAGCTGCTGCCGGCAACTCGTCACCTCGTCCTATGGATGTACTAGATTTGTGCTTCTCTGACGCTTACCATACAAAAAAACACAAGTAGTCTTTTATTACCTAGAAATAGGGCCAAGTGCTGTCGAATATTTACCAGGCGATAGACCGCTCTAAAGTCGAGCTAATCGTCACTTACTTAGTGACAAGAATTGAGACAGCCATAACGAGGACTATATACCGTGAAATCTACTACATTGACTTATATAAGAAAGCACCGCTTAATTGAGCATGATTTTGTCAAAAACGGCAGACTTTGACAAGAGTAAGTGAACTTCATATAAAAATGCACTCATGACTCCACAGAAAAAGCCCAAAACCGGGTTTTCCTCGAAAACTCGTCGACGCATTCACACCGACCACCAACTCGTTTTCGTTTGACATTTCAATCAGCTGTGAGACACTTGCCGTTAAACTTCGGTACAAACTTTTGTGGTTACAAATTTCGATCGCATTAATTAACAAACAAAATTAATTTAGTGCATTTAAAAACAATATTAGCCCATCAATTAATTGTGGAAATGATTTTAAGATATGAATTGTGATATTTGTTCGGTCAGCCATTTTTCTGAACATTGCAAAAGGTGTGTTTGTTCCTACAACCCAACAATTGGAAGTCGTTTTCGTGGTGTTTTCGCGGAAAACGAGTGCAAATGACTCGTTTTGAAAACTGAAATATGTATGGGAAAACTTCTGTTTTCGATGAAGTTTTCGTGTGTTTTGGCGAAAACCCGGTTTTGGGCTTGGTGTGAAAAGCTTATTAGACGCTGTCAAAGATATTTGTGCGGAGTTCCTCTAAAGACCAGTTCAGAAAAATTCCGTTTACAATATGCCTTCACTAGTGCAGTTTCGACCTGGTTGGTCTTAGTCCACAATTCATCTATGAACCGAATTCAAAGTCGCAATAGGCGCCTATACCTCTGTAAGCAAGAAGCTTCTGAAAACACGTTCTGAAAACACAGATCTTATAAGTAGACTAATGATGAATAAGACGGCTCTTGAAAAACCTTTCTCCTTTGCAAAAAGAAGGCACCTTCAAGGCATTTTTTTCAAATAATTAAGAAGACCCTTTTAAGATCTCAATAGCCGCAACCTTGCCCAAGGGATATGAAGAATGGACTCTTTCAAAATAGGATGAAGTCATCGTCGGCGCTTGAAAAAAAAATCTTCGTAAGTTAATTGTTCCCGTTTGCGTTGTTAGGTTTTGAAAGGAAGAACTACGAGTATATGATCGACATCGATCTTTTCAAACGAATGGAATGAACATCAAAACTATACTGCCCGTCGAGTGTTTAGAAGCTGAAAATACGTCAATCAACCTGTAGACCTTGTGGTTATTGGTTAAAGTCCATATCAGCTTTACCTACAGCCGATGGGTAAAATGTTCTCCCATAGATCACTCTGTTTATGAGGCAGATCTAGCGAAAGTCTGATAACCATCCGAGAGTGTAATTGTCATGAAATAGCTTCTCAATCGTTTGGGACTCGGCTTAAAATTCTAGATCCCATCTATTCGTCCTCAAAATTGAAATGCACATAAAACGAATGGTTGGCGGAAGTATTAAAAAACCAAATAGCTATAGAAAACAGTTTTGAAGTAGGCACTTTTTCGACATAAATATCGGAAAAAAAGTATTGTTATTTAAATATTAGGTATTGCTTTTTGAAATTTTGGAACCTATTTATTTATAAACCTTTTAATTAAAAATTTATTTAGAACTACATTGCTTATATCGAGATCATAGGATTTTGCTTCATTTAAGCTCAACAATTTTGAAGAAGGTACTTTTAAGCTTCATTTAAGCTCAACAAATTATTTGTAAAGTCAATAAATCAACGACAGAAAATATACTTTCAACAATAATTATTCCAAACCAATGCGGAAGCGATAAAATTGTTTTAATTTGTTAAACTAAAAATGACTGATATCAGGAAACTTGAAATTTTATGAATTTGGAGTAAGAAGTCTTGTACTTTTTTTTGAGCTCAAAAATAAAAAAAAAGAGATATATCTTGTAATCTGGCATCACTGATTCAGATGTCTTTTTATGAATATCCGGTCGAAGCTAAAGAAATACTGTTCCGACTGTCTTAAAAGGCGGACTTTGCTTCCCGACTTATGGCTTTTCATAAGAATCAACTCGCAGCAGCAATAACTTATACACGAAGAAAAATACATTATTAAAAATTCACCAACTTTGGGTTAAAAATTGCCAAGTAATACTCTTAATACAATTCCCACAGAGTTAGTGGATTAAAAATAATCGAGTCAACTTGTTTAAGGTTTATGCATACCTATAGCTATTCTAAATGGCAATATTTAAATATTATTAAGTAGCGGACGAGCCTGCTTTGCTAGGCGTTAAAATATAAATTTACATATTTTGCTTCGTTGAGTCGATGAGCTTCGATAAATGTTTACGGACGAAATTTTCCAAACTTCACAACGAATCATGCGATAAAATGCAAAATTTCGTAAAAAAAAATTTTAATTTTTCTTTTTTTCCGGAATTTCCCGAATTTTCCAGAATGAATTTTCAATTCGAAAAGTCCGGAACAATTGCACACAACATTTTCAGCATTTTCCATACAAAAAAATCAATTTTCGATTTTTTCAATTTATTGACTTTTCAGGAGGGTTTTCCCAAAACTTTATTTCGTAAGAACCTTCTCCTGGGGGCCAACTATGTAATTCGATTCTACTTTCGATTCTATTCGAAAGTTGTTTCCGATTCTACTTTCAAATAGAACTATGTATGAAATTAGAATCGAATGTAAGTAATGCCAAGTTTCTCCCAAAAAATTTCCTACGAGCCTCGCGCTGTTTGACAAGACTCAATCCTTAACAAAAAAAACAAACAGAACTTCACATTTACGGAAAAACTTTAGAATCGAGTTTCATAGTAGGGTCCCTGACAATTGCAAACAACAGAAAAAATAAATTGAGCCAATCGGCCCACCCATTCACAATTGATGAATTACTATACATTTTTCACACCATTTGTATATATATGGATTTAAGTTTAAATAATAAAATTATCTGCTAGTACCTATATTTAATAATAGGGTTGCCAATAACTTGTTGGTATGGGACCACAGAGTTGTTGGCACTGTGCCGTACTAATAACAAATTGAAGTCTGGACTTTAAATTTACGAAAGCTCACAATAGAGAAATTTGTATTTAAAATGTAGCCACTGTGAACTACTAAAATTTAGAATCGAAACTAAAAATTGTTGTTGGTAAGGCCCACTGTCACTAAATGTACTTTTGACGGTGCCAACAACTACGGTTTATGACAATTATTTCTCTCAAGTGTTTCAAAAGGCCTAAATAGAAAAAAATTTACGATGAAAAAAATTTCAATAAAATTTTAAAATTGCTATAATTTCGCTTAAGCTATGTTCCCCAAAAATTTACAATTTATCTGTTTAATTCAAAAACTAAAATTATAATTGTATTTTATTTCACTAATTTTAAATTTATATTTTTTTTTTTAATTTATGGAATTATATAAACTTTTTTTCATTTTATTAAAATAATAAGGTATCAAACTGTTGAATTTTTGTTTAAAAAATAATCATTAAATGGATTTTAGTAAACCGGTTGCTTTTATTAGGTGAATCATTATTTTTGGGTGCCAAAAATTGTATTTCCGTAGAGTAACTTTGTTTGCTTGAAATTAATCTAGGTCAATTTTTAAGCCTGTGCATGACTTGAGTTTATTGTTTAAGTAAATAGCTGTTCAATTAATAGGAATCCAATGAAAGGAAATCGTTGCTTCTTTAAAGTACGTTTTACAATTTTTAAGACATTTTACACTCATCAACTGAGATTGGAAATATCGTTTCTAAAACCGCGTCGGCCAAAACTTACGTTCTTGCTTCCACAAAACATCATCCCATGGCAAACATTAAAAAACACTCCACTCCTATGTTGCTCTACACCAAAACAATTCGGCATATGACTAAGACTCCTCTTAATGGCTCGCAACATTTTGGAATCTAATTCAAAAGAACCGCCCCACAAGTTGTTCGAAAACAAGTCGTCCCAACGAAATGCACCACTAAATACATCTTCGGCAGTACTTCCATCACGTATAAGCAATTAATCTATGAGGACTCAAACTTCAAAAAAAACGATTCGCCATTTATGTGGCATGAAGTTTACTTGCAGTGCGAGGGACCATTTAAAAACCCCAATTCAAAATCACCTCACACGAGGAATAACAAACTTTGATAACAGGGGAAAAAAAAAATTAAATTGCTTGCACATTATTCCATCCAGACAAAAGTTCCATCCACACACGTGTGTGACCTCGCATTCGAAACCAAACCAAACAATCCAGCTCTGTTCTGTACGGAACGACGACCTAACATCCTGGCCGGATGTGGGCTTGCCGCAAATTGCAAATAGAAAATCTCTATCCTACTATATTGTCACCAAGGAAGATAAACAACTATCGTCACATCACCAGATAATGTGGTGAGCCATCACACATAATCCTCACTTGATGCGCCAGGACAATGGACAAAAAGAAATAAAACATACCAACTGTACAAACTAAAGACCAAACCCAACAAGCACTTGTTGAGTTCGGCTTTTTTTTTCTCTTCTAGGCATGGTGCCACCTAAACGAAGCTTAGTTGCCGTTCATCACTGTGCATACAAAACAAAGTCCCGTTTCATGTGAAGGCTCTCCTCGATGTGTGAGAGAGCAGGAAAAAAAAAAGACAGAAAAGTCCGTAATTTTTAATTAATTCCAAATCACGAACGCATGGAGTATGAAACAAGCAAACGATTGCGCTTTTTATTATATCTCGCACACCCTCCGCCTCCATACAGGCAGTCTATATACACACACAGCCTGCTGTGTCTGTGCACAGTAATTGCTAATGCAAACGATTATGCAATAATCGTCAATGAAATGATTCGAGATGCACTCATGTGCATGTGTGCGTAGGGAGTGTGTCGACGGAGGTTGAAAATCGCCTGCTTTGTCGGATGAGGAGGATATTGCAGCTTGCTGTTGCTTTTGCTTTTGCTGTTGCAGTCAGGTCTTGCAATTTGTGCCTGGCTACCGGTTTTAATGGATAACGCCTTGATGCATACGATTTAATAATGTTGGCTCAAGTGTCAGACAGGTGTGTGTATAGTGTATAGTGTGTACTGTGCAGTCAGGCCTCGTTTTTCGAGGGACTCACAGAGAGATTAATTAATCAGAGGCTCGAGACTATATTGTGCGTTCTGCTTTGCGGATTTGTTTGTCCATCAGGAATCAGGATGCAGTCGAATTGTGCTCCTGTTGCTGATTTGTTTGTGCGGTTCAGTTAATGACAATAAGGACTATCAACATGATGGGTGGTTTGGCATTAATTGATTGTGAACGATTACGGGGGTTAGAGTGGGAATACAATCAGAAACTACTAGCCATTTTTTGAAGGAGATTTTATCAGAAAAGTCAGTCAATAAAATTAATGACAGGTTAGTTCTTCGAATAAACAGAAAAAAAAACTCCAACTTGTGGTCTTCCTTTCCAAGAAAGACAAGGCCCAAGGAGAGAGAGGTACATTTGTATCAACTTATCTCCTGTGCTAGATAAATCAGGAAAATCCCCAGAACGTATAGTAAACGTCAGACTACTCGCTGTGCCAGAGGATAGAAGGATAAATGACAGTGGATTAGGAAAATCACCTTCGAAGCATTTTAGCAGATAAGATATGAAAGAGACAACAATAAGGTGGTGATGGGGGGCAAATAAATACTGTAGTAAGCAGCTTACCTAATTAGGCAGATCTAAACAGTCCGAAGTGAGCCGAGGACTCACCCATCAAGCCACTCGAGAAAACCCAGTCCCTAGCTAACTGCTAACTCATGTGAACATTCCAAATCAATTGCCGTCTCTTTCGAATTGCGTTGGCCACTTGAAGAGAGGTCTTTCTCTACTGTCTCTCCGTGTAAGACTCGAAGACTCTACGGGCCGGAGCGTTTGTGTTCAGAGCCACCTCAGGTGACTACTGCGCATTTGACTAGTCACTAGTTGATGTCGCTGTACACCTAAGTCCGTCGTTGGATCTTCTCCACCAAAGTCCGTCAAAGCAAAAGGGACAAAAAATTGTGGAAGTAATAATGAGCAATAGTAAAAATACGGGACCAGATCGAAATGATACTTTTAAAATTAATTATTGCTTTTTCAAGATTCTGTCTTCTCATACAAAAATTCTGCTTTTCAAATTTTAAGCAATAGAATTCAGCTTATTCCGATTTTTAACATTTATGTATAAATAAAAAAAAGAATTGTTAACAATTAATTTACAAAAAAGAAAAGAAAAAACTTAAAACTTAAAAAAAATATTTAAACTTAACATTTAAAGAAAGACACAGTCAAAATATTTAAAATTAGAAAATACGGAATTAAATTTAAAAGAAGAATAAATAAAATTTACAGTTAAAAAGATTTTAGAAATAATTTAAAATTAAAAAAAAAAAAAAAAATTTAACCTAAAAAAACATGACGTTGAAAAAAATTAAAAAAAAAGGTAAAATGTTCTCTACAACATTTTGCAAAATTAAAAAAAAATCCAAATAATATAGAAATCAACTTTAAAAAAAACCGGCCAAGTGCGAGTGTCACTCGCGCACCGAAGGTTCCGTATTTGGCTAAAGTCCAACACATCAGATATTATTTGAAATCTATATCATTCAATCTTTACCCTCTTCATGAATTCATCACAATTTAGTTTAATTTAATTACTTAATATTTTTACTCTAAAAAATTACTCGCACATGAATCTCATTTTCTAATTATTACCTAGTACCCAACCCACGCCAATTTTCCATTCTGTATGCGACCTGTCCCAATTAAAAACTATTGACTAAAAATATATTACTTTTATTTTGTTCTGTACTCCCCCAAAAAATGTATTATACTCTCCAACGAAATTAGCAAGCGGGAATGGGGTCAGTTCCAGTTGTGCACAACTGCGTAGTAGAGATTATAACTTATGAGAGCAACGTATTTTACATGGTAAAACTATCTTTTTTGAAAATATCTTGTAAACTATTAACTTTTCGGCAAAACAGTATTCAGCACATATATAGATAAGAACATGATCTACAAAAAAGGAATTTATGTATTTTTTTGTGAATCAAGAAATAAACCGTTTTTTGGGCAAATGAAAATATTTTTTTCACCAGATTTCTAATTAATCCAAAACCAATTGATGTATTCCTTCCATTGGTATTTGTCGTTTAACTAGAGGTTATACCGGATGTTGTGTGTAAATTTTAGCCTCCTATGTCAATCGGTTCTTGAGATAGACCTGGTAACAAAATTGGCTTAGTGGGTTCGGACAGACAGACAGACAGACAGACGGAGAGACATCCGAGCGAAACTAATAAGGTTACGTTTTTTCCCTTTGGGTACGGAACCTTAAAAAGCGCACCCTTCTTGAGATCAGAGTTTTGAAGACTGAATTTTGTTAAACGAATTTTAAGCCTGCCAAAAGTTTGACCCCAATCATGAAAATACGCTGAACTCAGCAAACTAGTCTGGTGTTGCTGACGATCGCTGGAGAGGAGTGGATAGACCATCCTAGTTGAAAAAACAGGAAGAAGTAATTCATCAAAAGTGTGTTAAAGTACTCGCTTTCCTGAGGATGGCGTTAATTGACACAATGTTATCGCAGTGTTCCACAAGGTTCGGTTTGTGGACCACTTCTGTAAAACCTCATATACGATTGAGTTACTTGACTATCGAGGGTTAAAGGCGACCGATTTTGCTATTAACATCGGTAGTTAATGTGACAAAACACATTGACAAGACAGAGTCCACTACATTTGAAGCATTCGCCTGCCTCCAAAAATGGCTAAAGTCTGACTAGACCTATCTGCCCAGACGACTGAATCAGTTTTAATAACCAGTCGATATAGACGGTAAAATATGTCAATTACGGGTAGGGAAAGAAACTTTGTAATAGGTCGAGGGAGGTAGATATATGAGTTAACTAGGAAAAACCTCAAAAGTTGCGTAATAACACGCTTCGCAAATGCAATTTGTCATTTCCTGAATATGTCTGAATTATCCTCCAGGGCACTAAGCCACTAACAACTACAGGTGAGAACAAAAATACCTCGCAGACCTCAACTACCAACGCGAGTGCCTCAAAAATGGCGTGTAAACAACTTTTGACAGAAAATTAAGTACGGGCAATAAATTTTGGTGATGAGGCTTCCAAACTAATCCCGAAAATTCATTTCCCGGTGTATTTCCAATCAGGCTCCCATTCACCAAACATATTACATTTCATTCGGAACACGCACAAATGACATCAAAAACTGTGTCATAGACATCCGTTTCGCTTACACCCATCCCGCAGTCATTAATCGAACGCCCATTCGCTTAATCATGCGGTTGGAGCTAAAGCGTTCGAACAGTAATTCACGAAATGCTCCATCGCATGGTCAATTAGTGCTTTTCACCGACCAGCAAAAAAAAAAAAAAGAAGCGCTTAAGCGTTTCGGCTGAATTAATCTTGGGTCCGGAAACAACTCTGCAGCGAAATCAATCACTGCTATTGGCATCCGTTGTTGCCACCACTCACACACATACATAATCTGTTCATTCCCAAGGACTACATATATGCACATAGAGCTTGAACAAAATTTAAAATCAATTGAATAAGCACACCGCACTGTGGACGAGTTTTTACATTTATGCAGCATATCCCTACCGACAGCAGCCGCCCGACGGACATGTGAGCATAATCGGATGTCGATAAATGGATCAGGAACTCCCTGTGGCAAAGGAATACATTGGAGAAAAAAAGGAAGAAACCAACCGAATCTTTAGCAATGGAAAATAATTGAACAATTTTAAGGAATTGACGTTCTGACGGGACAAACAAAAACTGCACCCATGACGACGGAGTCTTCTCCACCTTCAACGGAGAAGACCCACATCGATGTATACTCAATCAATCGGGTGTCCTCTGGCCTTTTGGTAACCGTGTCAGCTTCTGAGGATATCAAATGAGTTTGTCAGTTCGTCATGAATTATGAATTTAGATAGTGCACACTGAGAAATTACCACCCACTCCACTTGGTTTAAACGAAATTCCTACATCCATCAAATACACATACAATTGAAAGAGGTATGTGTGTAGATGGCATGCGTTCCTTTCAGGAATTCCTTTTCATCTTTCACACCAGAGCTCACTCGGCGTATCGCCTCCGCTCCAACAAAAAAAAAAAAAAAAAAAACGCCAGAAAAAAGAACTAAATCCTTTTGTATCCATTTTTTTTGTTTGTATATGTATATAAATGTGTGATGTGCAGCAAAGTCGGCATTAAGGAAGTCCTTCTCATCTGCATTGTTTGTCGGCTTGTGTAGTTTTTATTTTGCTGTGTTAAACTTTTGTATTGCTTGCGTAACGCTTTGTTCTTTCGAGTACTATTATGTATTTTTTTTTTTTTCGTTTTTAAAACATTTTTTAAGAAGGATCCGAAGAGAGAATATCCCCAGAATAAGTGGGTTTGCAAAAGGGGTGACTAGAAAAGCACAATAGCTGAACGTTCCGAATTCCGACTTTGAACGGATTGCGTTTGAATTTGACGTTTTTTTTTGTGTTCTTTCAGCTGCATAGTTCCGTCAGGAGAATAGTGTGGCAAGCGTGAAGATGAAACAAAAGGCGAAACTCACTTAATTGAAAGAGGATGCTCGAGGGTGCGAGGTACTCGCATATGCACATATATCACATATATGGGATGACAAGCAAAAAAAAAAAAATGCTTTTCAGAGAGTTTTTCGTCAAAGAACGTATGAATGGATATATTTTTAATCGCAACACTGGCATCAGGGGATACACTTTTCTTTGTATCAGCTTGTGAGCAGATTTCTGCTTTAAATCCGTTTGGTGTCCTGAATGTTTGATACGCTTGTATAATTTTTTTGCTGTATATTTTTCAATCTTTGCGGATTGAAAAATTGTCTCCATTCGATTGGGGATTTGTACGGGTTTTGATATATCTTCACAGGGACTTCTTCTTCTACTTCTCTAAAGGCTGGTTTCGAGCGGTGAGTCCTTTAATGAATCGGATCAGTATAGTATCCCAAGTCAATAAACAGAACCTTCAATTAAATCAATTGTGGTTGGTATCTGCGGTATTTGGCCTGACATCAGCAGACAGAGGTCGAGAAGGTGAGGTAAGGCATAGCAAAAGAGTCTTTCAAAACCATAAGAATCAAGCGGTTGGAGCTAAAGCGGCAATACAAATTTTGGAACAAATCATGAAACAAATTTCATGAGGAACTCAAAAGAGAGGGTCGCAAAATTCTGTCCGGTTTGTCCGTCCTTCCACAGGCCTACAGCCTAAACGGCTTCCGGGATTACGTTCAAACCTCAGATTTGGAGTTTTTGGGCTTACAGTTTGGGAGCTTAGAGGTAGGTACTTCCAATATAAAATTTTGGTACCAGTTTGATTTGATCGAAGCCGGCTCTAACGACTTCAACTAAAATTGATATTTAAGATACTAGGTATGTGAGGTTACCATGTTTTTTGCAAAAAAATCGAAAAGCGGTCATTTTGAAATTTCGACATATCTCGAAAACGGTCCGATTGTAACAAAAATTCATTTCTGAGCTAATGTGGTCATTTATAACTTAATAGCAAGCTCAGTGTTTGTCTGTATTATCGGATAATGAGTTTTTGAAAATAGCATTTTTTATGAAATTTAGTTTTGCTTACCTGAAAACTGCAATAACGATTCTGACCAACATGCAAACATAAAGTCAAGCTTATGTTTTCAAAATTATTGTGTCCTTAATTTTAGATTCGAAGCACCGAAAACGGTTATTTCAAAAACTGCTCATATCTCGAAAACCCCATCTTTGAATTCGATAAAACTTTAAAAACGAAGTAATGACTACATCTCGAACAATGGCTTTTAATCGGTTTTCAGCTAAATAGCTAAGTAATAGTATTTTTCGAACTAAACATTGCACTATTTGGTACTTTTTTTCTGCCAAATTTTACAAAAACTGCTCTAACGATTTTGAACCAAACACATATTTAGGATAATTAAATAACACTAATTAAGATCCCATATTTAGTTTTGCTCTAAAAAATCGAATAAACAAGTTTTGTAATTATTTCTCAAAAATTACTACTCAAAAGCCAATCTGTGTTCATACGTCCTTTTAAAACTCAATACCGAACTTTCATTTAAAATGCAATAATAGCGACGTAAAGCCTATTTTTAGCAAATATTAAATAAACCTTAAAATAATTCCAACCACTTTGTCCCTTACACAATCCGATACTTCCACTACGTTTCCATCGGCATATTCGGTTTATAACTTCTAATGCAAATTCAAAAAAATTCGCAGTGGCTTAGTGGTTTAGTTTTTTGGACTACTAAGCGATGGGTCCAGGTTCGAATCCCGCAAAAACCCAATCGGCCCGTTTGGAACCGGCATAAAATTGTAGATCCCTTCCATTCGTTCCAGAAAATAAAAACTCACACAAAACGAATGGTTGCGAGAAGCTAGGCCCTCCCTACAGACCTGTTGCGCCAACTATTATTATTATTATGGGCTTATAACTCTGTAACCAGAACATGCGACAATTGCCTGTTACTGAGAGCGTCATCTTTTTTTGATAATGTGTATTGCCACATCAGATGAATAACGCAAACGTAAATTTTATTTAACACTATTCCTTTTTCTGTATTTTATGAACCGTTACTTTTATCTAGTATTGCTTTCAGATCCTTATCTACCTACCCATCAGTAGGGTTCTCCCTGCTCTACCTACCCGTTTACGTAACCTAGTAAAATAAGAAAACAACCAATCAAACTGTTGATCAACGAGAAAGTTTCGTTCGACCCAGTCGTGCACTTTGTTTCCTGTGGGGCTACACAAAAGGCCGTGCTTACGCGAATAGTCCCCGAACTATAGACGCATTAAAATCCAACATTACTCAAGCTATGGCCGATATACGTACCTACCGAAATGTGCGAAAAAGTGGTTAAATAATACCTCAAAAGAATCGAATGCCGCGAATCCTCCCGAGGCAGCCATTTGAATGATATTCCGCGGTACTAATAATCATTTTTAGTGTCCAGGCTAAATATTTCGAGCTCACAATGGCGAAATTTCCCATACAAAATTTCATATCGTGACCCAGTAAATATTTACATAATGTGAAGGTTAAAATGATTACTAGTAAGGCCCATTGGTTTTCACACTTATGTAATGGCAAAGTCCAAACTTTATAATGAACTAAAATTCTCATTAAAAATGTATTGCCGTGTGTATTTTATTTAGCGTTGGTTTCGAAACCGAAATATCAATGACTCTTTATTTTCTTCCAATCATTTGCAGTCATTCTCCTAATTTTCCAAAATTAATTAAATGTGGATATTCTTG
This sequence comes from Cheilosia vernalis, assembly GCA_949126925.1. NCBI lineage: Eukaryota > Metazoa > Arthropoda > Insecta > Diptera > Syrphidae > Cheilosia > Cheilosia vernalis. Next base: position 13,920,131 of record OX421358.1, read on the forward strand.
TGAGCTTTCTTGTAGGTACCATAAAAGACTTTTGTTCTTATTTGTACCTATAATAATTGAAATTGAATTGTCATTAATTTTCATTCCATTTTTTGTCATTTCCACCTATATTCATCATCACTTTTTTTTGCAAACCTTATCATTTCTCTGCAATTAAATGCAATGTCTTGGTTCGTCTTCAATAATGTTCAATTATTTTCAAACATTTTGCAGTCTTTTTTGTACTCTTTGAATAATTTGTTTTTCTAAAAATTTAGAAAAAACAAAAACAGAAACAAAACTTCTTTCCACTGCTGAACGCTTCAGGACATTTAAACACACTTTTTCCAACAGCTACATCAACTTTCGCAAGTATAATTCTTCATTTTGTTTGACACAATTCTTTGAACAAAAATTAACCGCATCCAGTTCCTTAAAGCATTCTCCAGCTTAACTTTTATGACACGTTAAATCAGACAATTTAACTTTATATTAAAATGGCCTCAAGTGGTGCTACAATAAATATAAAGTTTTGTGTATACAGAGAATTTTATGGGCACTGAAGTAAATGTTAATCGCCCGCAAAAATTCTTGCAATCAGTGATATATGAACAAAGGACTAATAAAAATGGTGAGCAAAGTTCTGTGTGACAACAAATTTTGGACACTGTACGATTGGCTGAAGTGACGATTATTTCAAGCTACCGGAAGGAAAGAGGATTCTCAACAGTTACTTCTTCGGTGACCTAGAGAATTTGAAGAATGTTGATCTCGAAGTACTCCTGAGATTCAAACCCAAATTTGGGTGGTTCTAATAGATTATCAGACTTCATAACATTAGCTACTCATAGGACGAGCTAGAGATCATGTAACATCGGAGCTTTTAGGACCCACGAGATTCATACTAATCCATGTGATGGTTCCCGTAACTGGACAGAATGGACCCAAGTGATAGTCTAAGTGAAGCTGTGGCAAAATTGCCACAAGTGCACCCATTTCTATCTACGCACCCTTGTGGTGTTCATTTATATGCCTGTCCTGTACCTAGACGTTGTGGAGCAAAGCGATATACACTATATTGTTTTTCCTAGCACGTGCCCAAGACATCCAAGATGCTTGTAAAACTGCTTGATGTTTCAGGAGTCCAACAAAGATTTGATCCCATTGCTAGCTACTTTGGATAGGAAAATAAACACAACCTGCAGTCCGGGCAGAATGCCTTTCCGATCAGGACCCATCGACTTTCAAACGGGTCCACTTAAAAACCCCTTTCTAATACCCCCTCCCTACCCCCTCCCATAACCTGCATATATCCTTTCAAAATTTTGTTAACAACTCAACTGCCACAAAATTAAAATACTAAATTGAATTAGCCCGGCTCCTTTGAACTACACTTCCAACCAAAGAATTAATCCAAAAAAAAAATTCCTATACCTACGTTTAAGAATAAATTTTGCGTCGGTTTTTTTTACGTTATTTTCTGCGGCCAGCAACTTTTATTTTTAAAACCCGCACAAACTATATCTGGCTATGGCATGACGTGACTTTCACGAAAACCCACACACATACCTACGGAAAACCTAATTAAATGAATTTCACTCATGTATCACGAAATTCTGTAATTTGTGTGCTTTGCTGGAAAATTTATTTTCGTGCAACGAAACTAGGAACAAAAAAAAGAAAAAAAAACAGGCCTGCCCAACCAGTGCTCTACCTAAAATTTAACATTCGGCACAGAGTCGCAAGACAGCACAAGGTTGTGCTTTAAATTTGCAGCAAAAAAATAAAAACTACTCTACTGGTATAGGGAATTTCAACGCCCAGCGAATACGACGAAACAGCCCATAGGAGTAATTTTCCTCCTTTTCAGTGTCTACAATGTCCTTGGTAAAAATGAAAAAAAAAAAAAAAAAAAACACTCTCTCTCTGTGCGTGCGTGTAAGTGGATAAACTCAAACGGATGTAGAAGAGGACACTTTACGAAAAATTCATTTCCACAAAAAAACTTATTTAACCAGATCGCAGGAACTAACGAATTGCCATATATGCATAATACACTAGTTCTGGCCAAGGGGATGTGGTAGTTTTAACTTTTTCTAACTGATCGCCACCTGGGGCGCATTTATTCAGCGTGTAATTTGATAGAGCGCAAAAAGAAAAGAACGACCACCAAAAGTATGAAATTTGCGGTGCCAGACTGCGGCAAATAGGCAAAGGCTCCGAGGGGAATAGTCTCTGCTGCAAGAAAGGCACTGCCAATGGGGAACTTTTCCACAGCTAATATAAATAATTAAAAATAGTTGTGCGTTGTGCGCTGTGAATTTTCCAACTCAAGCTGGATTATTGCAGAATTACCTGGTCCGCAACCAACTCCAGATGATGGGGTGAGAATTTACTTTATTCACTCAAAGTTGACTCGCCCTACTTTGGATATTCCGAAGTTGGGAAAACCATAAGTTAATCAGCTTTGGGTTCTCTCAACTCCCCGAAATAGTGGAAGATATAGACTTGGGATTCCTACGTCAAATCCCAGATCTTTTTCAACTTTCTCCATTACGTAGTAAGAGAAAGACATTGTTTTCGTACAAACTTTCGAACTCGAGATATTAATCAATTCTGATATTACGATGATAGAGGTACTCAAAAAAGTGGGTCGCTTAATTCTGTCCGGTCTGTCCGTCCTTCGACAGGCCTACAGCCTGAACGACTTCCCGGATTACGTTCAAACCTCGGGTTTTTTTTTTTTTTGCAATGTAACCTCAATATTAATGGTACTTCCCATATAAAATTTTCGTACCAGTTTGATTTGATCGAAAACGGCTATAACGATTTCAACCAAAATTTATAATTTATATTTAATAACTTACGTTGGTGAGGTTACCATAACTGCGTACCCAGTTTTTGGATAAAAATTCGAACAACGGTACTTTTTCAATTTCGACATATCTCGAAAACGGTCTATTGTAACAAAAATTAATTTCTAACGTAATGTGGTCATTTATAACTTAATCGCAAACTCAGTTTTTCTCTATATTATCGTACAATGGATTTTTGAAAAAAGTAATTTTCTTAAAATTTAGTTTTTTTCAGTTTACCGGAAAACGGCGATAACGATTTCGACCAAAATGCAAACTTAGAGTCAAATGGATGTTTTTAAAATAATTGTGTCCTCAATTTTTGGTTTGCTGAAGAATCTGAAAGTCAGTCAGGCTCGCACTAAACAAGAAAGTTTCGTGCGACCCAGTCGTGCACTTTATTTTTCTTTTCATTTCTGTTTTAAAATGTGTTAACTTCAAGTCAGGTGGCGAAAATAATCAAGTATTAGGTTCATTGGCGTTCGCGGTTTAAATTGAACGCAATCGCACAAAGTCTATGCACGTTCTCTTCAAAAATTACAGAAAAAGAGAAAATTATAGCAAAATTAAAAACTAGTAATTCCTCTATTGGCTTCGAACAAAAAGTTGACATCAGTTGACGTAGTGTATAAAATCAACTGCATTGGTATGGTAAGGCCAATGAAAGTTCTAACCTCTGCTTCATCGGCACAACAAAACAGTTCCTGCCTCAATGAATGTCCAATCACCGGCCGGACATCAAGTCAAAAAACGGTGGAAAAACGGCACTAGCCAACCACTCCATTCAAGCTAATCACAACCCAGACTTTGACAACGCAACAGTGCTGCAGACGGAGAGACATACCTCGAAACGGAATACTCTCGAGGCGCTACACATAATAAACAACAGGAATAAAATGAACCGAAAACAGGACATCCAAAATATACACTGCTGGTCATTTGAATAGGGACAACATATCATATAGAATCATTTTACCTTATACGTTTCGTTCCTAACTTCCTACGATCAAAATTATTGATATACGGTGCGAAAGGTTATTTCATTGCAACTAGATGTGTTATTATTAATACATTCGGAATGTTTACCAATTTCTTTCCACAGTTAACTATGCTGATCTAAAAACACTACAAAAAAAGTAGGTCAATAGAATAGGGACACAAGTAATATTCTGCTTTCCTTCCCGAAAAGTGACAAAAATGTATGCATTTGTTTTTTTAGTAATGAGTACTTCCTCCTTTATTTAAAACTAATTCAAAAGTTCTGGTATTCATAGAATCGTATAACGATTTTAAATAATCTAGGGAAATTTCTCCCCAAGCAAGTTTGTCGACACTTTGAGCTTGGATCCAAGTTTTTATTATGCGGACTGTATGGATGGGAGCATTATCCTGCTGGTATGATTTTAGCAAATCACTAAATTATAAGACAATATGTCTTAATGTGCTTTTTGCATTTGTTGAATAAACAAAGAAATAAAAAAATTAATAAATACATGTCAACCTTAGGGTGCCGAGCGTTGTTCTTTCCGGATTTAAAACGATATCTCGAAAAAAAAATTCTTAAATTTTTAAAATGCAAATGTTGGGCCCTCTCGGCTCTCGCTTAATCGCTCCTTTAACCTTTGATAAACTTGCACTTACTCCAGTTTTTTCCCTGATTTTCGCCAATGATCGAGCCGAATTAGAGGCTTCTCGTAAGATTGCTCGCTTATTTTGAGCAGTTAGCACTTACCTCGTATGTCCTTTCATGTTTTTGCCATATTTCTCTTTATTTTTTAAAAAATTATGCATTTGCTTTTTTTTCAATTTGTCAGGCTATCCGTTGCGCACTCCAAGTTGATTGAAACTTTCTGCTTTTGCGCACAATATAAAGAAGGAGGTCTTTCTCCTCTATAAACCAGAGAGACAGTCTGAAAGCGTATAAATAAAACGTGGAATGTCTCGGCCAATTGATGAACGAATAAGGTGTAGATATTTATGTACGACTTTTTAGCGACTGCCATTTTTAAAGTAGGTACAAATAATCAGCTATGAAGCTCAAGCATAAGATTTGTCGAAGGGCATACCAAAAGAATTCCCGCCATGACGAAAGAAAGTGACTTTTTGTTTCGGTAACAAATGACACATCAAAGACCCAATTGACCACAGCACTTGGTGGTTAAGTTTTGGAGTTCCAAAGGAGCTAGCTAGGGACGGAAGACTTGTATTATTTTGTGTCTATCCATTCCAGGAACGAAATACTTTCCAGCACACTTAAAGACAAAGTAGGTTCCATTGTTTAAGGCCCGTTTGCTGATTTAAGTGGAACTTAATTCGGTATGAGTAGTATCAGCAAAAAGGCCTACGTGGTAAAGGGGTCCGTGCCGTGTGTTGCTACATCAAATCTCAACAGCTGCTAGACACAACTCTTGGTCAGAGCAAATACCAAGATCGATACTTAATATATGTTCCACTGCAGATATAATGAGCTGCTGCCTGCAGGTGGCAAGTTATCAATCGAATTGAGACGGAGCGCTTCTTCATACAAGACTTAAAAGCGTAAGTAGATAAAATTTGATTTCCAGATGTCAACAGCCTTGTCTTGTACCACCTGAAAACTTCTTGTTACTCACCATAATATATAATATTGAGTGCAATCTCGATAGGATTGTAGGGAGGTTATAGAAACCACTCTCCAGTTTTAAGAATGAGAATAGGGTGTCCAAAAACCTTTTTACAGGGACTATAGTCACTCACAGATACCCGTGGATACCATCCTCAAATTCATGATTTTCTTTAGTCCCAAAATCTACTTACTTAGGTACTTAACGGGCTCCCGACCAGTGGAGAGTCTTTGCCTGAGACTCTCTCTCATAACTAGCTGTTTTTTTCATGGTCGGGAAGTTACCCCGACGGCACAACCCTCAACCTGGAGGGCCAGGCCCTTGTTTTAACCCTAGGACAGCGGGCCGGATATTTCGATGTCAGTAGCACATTCTGGGATATGAGTGCTGCCGTTGACCCCTTAAGGGCTCATCCGCAACCAACTTTTTCCAACACCCGGACTCAGTATTGGAAGTCCCTGTAGACCTGGTATCCAAATTTGTTGAAGCAGCTCATATAGGGATTACACTTAGTAGTTCGACCTAACTGGACTGTCCCAAAATCATTTTCCATTCTATCCTATCTATCGAAAAAAACATTCCATCCTGCAAATCTCCGTCAAAATCATCCCCCTGCATTCGAGTTATCCCAAACAAACGCTTGTTCCTCCGCCTGCCAAACACACTGTCCGAATGCAACCAACTGTGAACTGAAGATAACATCCAAAGGACTCTACAATGAACTGCAGACCAGACGCTGATAAATTCCTTCTTGTTTTTGCTCACCTTCTGAAAAAGCGCAGTAAATTCATTTAGTAAAGGAAATCGCAATCGATGGCTCCTTTTGCCACATCCGCACCCTCATGGCCCGGCAGCACTGCATCGTTACGTGTCGGTCCACTCTATTCCAGCAAAAAAAAAACCCCATACACTGCAGTTCAGGCATGCAAATCGAATCGACTTCTCTTACTCGGTGCACTCTCCAGTTTGAAAGTTTTATTTGCAGTCGCACAAAGCGATAACTTTCGGAATTAACAGCAATTTCCTCTGGTCGCCCCCAAAGACGGATGCTATCGAAAATCGAAAATATGGCACAGCAGCTCCGACACCCACAAGCTCGTTAGGATTTCCCCCGGCTTGCAGTTCTGACCCAACAACAACAGTCCAATGGTAATTTATCGGAAAATGAAAATTATTCGATCACGCACTTGCAGGACACAGATAAGGAGCGAGAGTAGGTATACCAACTGATGATGATGATGATGATGACGACGATGGCATGTAGCCTTGTCGTAGCAAAAGGTTTTTATGCGAAATCGATCAAATCCTATATCAGTCAGCGAGGAATGAGGGTATTTGCGACCATTCATCTGGTCCTGTGATGGGTCAGGAGGATATATCCATATTGTTTGCACATCATATTCATCGATTCAACCAACGGACATCGTTGGAATATAGATTGAAAATTATTATTCAAGGATGTCGAACGGTGGAATGTATCCGCAGCGCGGATGGATGCCTAGATACACAAACATTACTTCCGCGTTACTTTAGTTTATTTTTTGTTTTGACCCGCATTATTATATTTGCCCGAAGGAGTGGGATTCCGGATTCACCATCGTTGGCAAAAAATTAAGGAGCTAAGGCTAAGGCGAAGTAATCAAAAGTTAATGACGGGTGCGTTAGATATTGATAAGGACTTGAATAGAGGTGAATGGATAAGATTTGGTAATGTCCTTAATGGCATTGGAAATAGGCAAATTATTGCTTTGGGATGGAGTGTGCTGTGTGGCATGTCCAGGAGACTGTTGGTTTAATTGGAATCTTTTGTTGACTTGGTATATACAATTTGTGGCAGCAGCTATTTGCCATTTTCGTTGACTCTGCATGGTTAGATATGGTTTGTGAGCATTGTCAACTTAGCTGAGCTGAGTAGCAGTTGCTAATTTATTTGGGGAAGGATCCTTCTCTAAATTGAATGAGATAATGATTCGGGATGGAGTTTGGCGTTGGGCATCTGGACGTCGGATGTTGTAGGAGACAGCTCATTATCTCATTGTCGGTCAATAGTGAGAGGGAATTCGAACTGGTGAATTGGAAAATTGGGTGAATAAATTAACTCTCAGTCTCAAGTGAGTGACCCGCAAAAGTAGTTACCCAATGGGATAGTTACGAGCTTCAAACAAGCACTCAGTACATTCTTCACAAATATAATGGAAGCTCCTGAAAAAGTCTTCCAAAAAGGTCCCTAGAATTAAAAAAAAGAAGTCGTCAAAGTGAGGAGGCATCTGGTACAAATTTAAATTGTAAAAATTTAATTTTTTTTTTAATTAAAAATATTCAAGCTTAATGCTAACAGAATTTGAACAACTTTTAAATGGCTCCACAATAGCTCAATATATATAATTCTACTGTACGTGTGCATGTCACTGAACTCTTCCTAAACGGCTAAGCCGATTTGAATGAATTTTTTTTGTATGCGTTTGGGTGGCGCCCTGGATGGTTTAGATTCACAAATCAGCCCGGCAGATGGCGCTGCAGTGGGTTTGCTAGTAATATTAAGAAACATTAACAAAAAACATGTTACGTAAATAGGTTAAGATAAACAGCGTTTACGGACTCTTTAACAAAGCTTGTCACAATCAGTGAGAAGGGAATTAAATTTAGAAACTCAAAAGCAGGATCACTTTTCACCGAAAATTACTTAATTTTATTCCCTCGGAATGCTCAAAACTTTTTTTTTTTTAAATGAGTCTTGAATGTTTTGGTGATACACACTTATATTCACACGGCGAGTGCATTCATCTGACTGCTGACTGATTTGATGTATTTCAGTTATAATTTGCCCAGATTGGTTACGTGAATAGTTTTTTAAGCTGTAGGGGTTGCCGATATATTTAGTCAAGAAAATCCTCGTCGTTGACAAAATAAACAGCGAGAATACAAAAACAAGTTAAGTTGATAAGACAACGCTTTCAAATACTTAGTCCAACCAAATCAAGGTGACTTTTTACGTGAACTAGGTATACGAACTTCGCGGGGTCTGTAGATTCTATCAAGGTACTTTTGGATTGGTTTAGGCTATCAAGTTTGTGGTACTAAATAAAACAAAAAAACTTTTCTTGATCATGTTACCTACGCACGGTTGATTAGACGAAAATTTGTTTCATAAATGTTTAACATAAACAGAATTGAGCTCAGCCGCCGCAGGTAGAATCACTGCCAACTGCACCATTCATTTCATGCGAAAAGTCCGAAAGTAAATTTAACAAACCACACAAAACCCAAACAAACAAAATTTAACTTAATAACCACGGCAACGACAGATCAACCATTCAAATTTGTTGCCACATTAGGCATTTGTGACCAAATTTGGTCATTACTTTTTATCTTGGTCACATGGTCATTTTTCATTCCATTTGGTAATTTTTTTAAGAAATGAAATATTTTTTATAATATGTGATCTGTGTACATGTAGAATTTGTTAAAAGAAATATGATGAATTGATTGGTCTGTGGTTACAAATATTTCAGACTTAAATTCTTTTGGTCATTGTTATTTTCAATTTTGGACACAACTTTTATATTCAAGTGGCAACCGTGATTACGACTATCTCGATAACAATATTACGGAACTCGGCAGTTACTTTTGCAGTTTCATCAACTTGCGTGTGGGGTAAAAAACATAATTTGTAGTGTCACCAGGAATGTACTAAAAGTTAAAACAATAGTTGAACATTTTGATACAACTCTTTCGTGGTAAGTATTGTACCTACACCGATTTGAAGAAATATTTTCACGCTTGGATCTGAAGACATATGTTTTTACGGTCAGAAAGCGTTGGTGCGCATGCACCACAAATGCGGGTGCCCGTAGCATTTGCTACCCTTGCTACGTGGCTAATCCGCCAATGAACATCTCCAGTTTGAAGCTCGGCGGAAAGTGTAATTTTTGCATGCTTCATCTCAGGGTTACCAGTTTGGAGGTTTTTCCCCCAGATTTCGATTTTTTTCTTTGCTCGACGCCAAGTGGGGTAAAGTACCCCAAAATCCGGAATCAATTCATACGATGGGTTATATGCTTTTCACACCAAGCCCAAAACCTGGTTTTCCTCGAAAACTCGTCGATGCATTCACACCGACCACCAACTCGTTTTCGTTTGACATTTCAATCAGCTGTGAGACACTAGTCGTTAAACTTCGGTGCAAACTTATTTGGTTACAAATTTCGATCGCATTAATTAACACACAAAATTAATTTAGTGCATTTAAAAACAATATTAGCCCATCAATTAATTGTGGAAATGATTTTAAGATGTGAATTGTGACATTTGTTCGGTCAGCCATTTTTCTGAACATTGCAAATGGTGTGTTTGTTCCTACAACCCAACGACTGGAAGTCGTTTTCGTGGTGTTTTCGCGGAAAACGAGTGCAAACGACTCGTTTTGTAAACTGAAATATGTATGGGAAAACTTCTGTTTTCGATGAAGTTTTCGTGTGTTTTGGCGAAAACCAGGTTTTGGGCTTGGTGTGAAAAGCATATTAGCTACAATAAAAATAATATTAATATTCGCTTATTAGTTCATAAAATTACGATAATCTTGAAGTCTTTGTTCCTGGCTTCCTGCACTCATTTAGAGAGTTGGCCTATTGAAAGAAGTGCAGCAGATATTACATCTGGACCTTGAACTCTAAGCTTATGTACAGTTGGAGGCATATCATACCATGGCTAAATATTGACATTTGGCAGTAACGTTTGTGGAAACCCTGAATTTTTCACCATTTCATAGTCACTTCATATAGCTATTAATATAACGTGTCATTTTTCAATCAACAGCTTATCGACACCCAAGATCTCTGCTACCACATTTGTATTGGTAAAAAATCGCCCAACAGTGTTACCATCATTTGAGTTCCCGAAAACAAAATTTCTTCCAGATTTTAACCATTTTTCTCTAATTCTTACTGCAGATTAAGAAATTGTATGATGGAGCACTTTGACATGAAGATTGTGGGGGACTTTAAATGTGTTAATCCAAAAATTAATTTGAACAATTCCATCCTTGTAAAAAAAAACTCAACATTTCGAATGCGACCCTACACAGGAATTGTGTGTTTAGGTATGAATCTGTGAGCCATAGTTGTTGTACCAGTCGATTCGGAAAAACTGCAGCAGTTTTTTTTCCAACTGTATACACAAGAAGTCAATTTTTATTAATAAACAAAAATCTCAGTGTGGAAATATATTTTTACTTTATCAATTTCAACACTCCCTTTAGAGAAAATTTAAATTCAAGATGTTAGTACATAGTCAAAGCCTTCGATTCCCTTTTTAATTAAAAGCTTTTACATGATTTAAAATTAAATTACAGCTCCGCAAACACACGCCAGTTGAGCTGCTTGTTAAAACACACGTTGCCAGAAGAACTTAAGTGTAGTTCTCAATTAGACCGTTTGGAGTGATAAAACAAGTAGAAATAGATCTTTTTGCAAATGATGTATGTATTTGAATGTGTTATAAAGGAAAAACAATTTTGCTTAGGTACTCATTTCTTTCAACTAATTTTTTGGGGCTTATTCCGACTTCGCCGTATGAGCTACCCTAAATTCTATTCTAGGGTGATTTTTTTTAGAGGTTTAGTTGGCAACACTATTTTAAATGGCGGCCATTTTGTCAGCTGTCAAGTGATTTATTTTTAGTTTGGCTGGGCATTTCAACTTGAATAGACTGACGCCTGAACAACGCTTCTAAATTGTGCAAATTTATTTCGAAAATCATGGTTTTGTTCGAAATGCGTATAAGTAAATTTTCATAAGCGAATTTTTTTAAGGGATGAAGCTTTTGGTTGAATAGATACGTCAATAAACAAAACTGCATTTGGAGTGATGATAATCCTCAAGTGTATGTTGAGACACCGTTACATCCACAAAAACTGACTGTTTGGTTGGTGGAATAATTGGTCCGTACTTCTTTAAAACAGATGCTGGCCAGAACGTTACAGTCAATGGTGACCACTATAGAGACATGATTAAAGACTTTTTCGTTAACCAATTGAACAACAATGATGTGCAGAGCTGTGGTTTCAAATAGACGGCGCAACATGTCACACAGCTCTTTCCGCAATTGATTTATTGAAGGAAACGTTTGTTTCACGTTTGCGGACCCGCGAATTGGCCTCCAAGATCGTGCGATTTAAGGCCGCCTGACTATTTTCTGTGGGGATGAGTAAAGTCGCTAGTCTACGTCAATAAGCGCGAAACGATCTACGGCCACTAATGTTGGAAAAAGTCATCGAAAATTGGAATACCAGATAAGACTACGTAAGAGATATGACACTCTGTCTGTTGTTCTGAGTAAAAATTTGAACATAGATACCTACGCGAATATTGGTTCACATGGAAAACGTAGTTAAATATTTGAAAATATTGTTTGTTTTTAAACACCTGTATTTTCGAAGCCAGTGTAAGATTTCAAGATCTGTCTTGACGCAATTGGTGTTTTAAATATTACCTTTTTGGCTGAGCTAGTGATCTCAGATGTATCGCACTCCGTCTTATCATGGTTTGCCCAAGAGTAAATCATTTAATGCGAATTTCCCCAAACACCTCAGGGAATTCTTTAAATAAAATAACTTCCTCCGACGTTTTTGAAGACAAAATTCTGTTCTTTAAGTTTCAACTCAATCGTTACAGTAATAATTTATCAGTCAGAGAGACAGACAAAATGTGTTTTTTTAGCTTCACCTGTGCTCGATTTCTGGGTAGATGCCTCTTAAGTCGTTCATAAAACATGTTTTAAACATGACAAAAAGATTGATTTTTTTTTTATTTTAATCTTCGTTTTTTATTTTAGATTTATCGGGTTGGGGTCGAAATTCTGACGAGGTGAAAATTCTATGTTCAAAATTCTGCTTTACAAAACTCTGCAAATTATTTATTTATTTTTTATGTACATAAAACATTCTAAATACCTAAAGAAGAAGAGGTACAAAGAGTTTTGCTATTGGTTTTAAGTTAGCTCTCTTGGTTTAGACAAATTTTCTGTTAGTTAGTGAGTGAAAATTAATATAACTGTAATTAAGTCCAATAAAGGAAAATAAGGTAATTTTTTGGCTGTTTTTTTGTGTGTTCCTGGTACCCACCTGTGTACCTTCTTTATATGAAGTATATTGTAATTTGTTGACAAAGTTGAAAAATATTTGTTTTCTTTAAATTCGTAAATTGAAAAAAAAAAAAAAAAAAAAAAAAAAAAAAAAAAACAAATAGAATTAGCAGAATTTATTTGTTTATTGCCTGTCAGAATTTTGTTAGACAGAACAGAAAAAAATACAGAATTTTGAAAAGCAGAATTTTTGTATTAAAAGGTAGAATTTTGCAAAGCAGAATTTTGAAAGCAGAATTTCGACCCGCTCCCTCTGGCAACGCTGCAAACTATATCTACATACTACATGTCAGATGTCACCTATCGCAATTGATCGTAATTGATTGAATGTTGAGTTCTTCAACTAAATAGAGAGCTGCTCACATTCTTCTACTCAGCAGTGGAAACACCTCCATGGGACCACGGGTGATCGGTTTCCAATTCTAAAGGGCAATTCCATCGCACATTCCTCCATTTAAAAATTAAAATCGACAAACAATCTAATGAACCGGGAAATAAATTTATTAAAATAAATACCCACTCACGGTCGAACAACGACCCGTTTTTATCTCTCACGCAGCACGGCGCTTACTGGGAAAATATTTTCTTTTGCGCCGTAAGTAGCTTGATAGTTGATACTTGCTACACATGTTTCACAAAAAAAACAACAACAAATAAACACGAACACACGACAGGTTCTAGCTTTAGTTCTACTAGAACCGATGCGATAGCGTGTGCGCCCACCTACTGTAAACAAACATCATCACCCCATATAAAACTGACAGCTGGGTGCAAATAGTTTAAGTCCATGCAAACAAGGTCTTCATACAGCACGTTGTTGACATTTGAAAATTCGCAATCAACAGCCATAAAGCTTTGCGGAAACGAGTCGTAGATGCTCTGGAAATTTGCTCTCAACTGATAACAACGCCGAGCGAGAGCCGACCTCGTGTGGCTCTAGAACTGATCAAAGATCCCAATCCCAACGACACACAGGCACAGCCAAAGCCACAGACACAAATCGAAATTCCAAAGCCGTGTTTATACGAATTTGCGGAGCTTTTGAGAAACCTCATCACCACTCAAAACGCAAAGTCCAGCAAATAGATACGAAAGCTCGGAAAGTGTACGAGGCTACGAGTATCTTATCAATCAACAACAACAGCGAACAGGCCATACCTCAGGCACAAGGTCAAAGTCGAGTTTTATTACGCCAAAACGTGATCGCATTACGCAGATACCAAAAGCATGATACAAATGGGACTGCCAATGATTGCTCCGCCAAAGTGTTGTCAATTGGAAAGGTTCGCCGCAGCTATAAATAGAAATCCAATCAACTGAAGGAAGCCATTCAACCAACAGCGACGCCGGCCGGCCGATGCGTTGCAATTAATTAACAAACACAACCAATTAAAAGAAAATAAAAACAATTATATTATCATATAGGTCAGAATGTACATGTATACGTGTGGGTAGGTGTGGGTGTGCTGCTGGGAATTTTCTTAAAATTTTCTGTGCTCTGCGACATCAGCTGTATGCAAACTATCACTCAGGTTCACTGCCTTTTGGCCAACGCCGACTTAGTCTTCTTCGCCAGGAACTGCTCGACTTCTGGCCAAATCTCGGCCGTTGTCCGGCCGGCGAACGTTGACACCAAATTGTACTTGTTGTAGAAGTCCAAGACCGGCTTCATGGCCTCATGATAGACCTCCATTCGTCGCCTCACAATATCCGGTTGGTCGTCGGCACGTTGCACCAAATCCTCGCCAGTGTCGTCGTCTTTGAACGGCACCTTGGGGTCGTTGAATCCCACATTGTAGACCCGCCCCGATGGCAAGTGGATCCATCGACCTTTGACTCGTTCGATTATCACGTCCGTTGGCACTTGCAAATTGAGAACAGCATCAACAGGTTCGGTCGCCTGCAGACGTTCAGCTTGCGCAACAGTGCGCGGAAATCCGTCCAGCATCCAGGACATGTTGCCAGCTTCGATAATTCGGCCAGACACACACTTGATGATGAGGTCGTCGGGCACCAGTTTGCCCTCGTCCATGTATACTTTTGCTTTCTTTCCCAGCGCGGTGCCATTGAGTATGTTCAACCGGAGAATGTCCCCCGGTGAGATGTGCACAAAGCCAAACTTCTCGACGATGCGCTTCGAGATGGTGCCCTTTCCCGATGCCGGCGCACCCAGGATGACCGCCCGGAAGATTTTCGTTGCCATTGGTGGCATGCTTTAGATCTGATTTAGACGCACGGTGATAACATAAAAAGAAAGCAGATACTGGATGTATACCGACCGGTGTTACACAACCCGATGTGCTGTGCTGTGCAGGGCGTGCAGTGGGCGATGAGTGTTGCCGACAACAGATAAAATACACGGACGCGCACACGACCACTATCGATGCCAAAGTTTATTTGGCAACTGAAAGCTGAACTGAACTTGGCACTTGAGAGCGGCAGTGGCGAGTGCGAGTGCGAGCACTAGACTAGAGCAGTGACAGTGAGCACAAGGCACAACACAAGCACAAGCACTCGACACTCGTATCTTATTCTTATTCGTTTTGCGCGAGAACGGGTATCTTGCTGCGAGCTGTGTGAGTTGTTTTCCGATTTGCCTGCTTGAATGGTGTTTGAAGTACATATTCAAATACGTGACGTGCCTTCGGCGGTCAGTGGGGCTGGGGGCCGACATAAGTCAGTGGTTTTGCAAATCAGACTCGATTTAAATACAAGTGGTTGCCGGAACGCGAGCGTCATCTCTATCGTCGTCATCATCCATCACATTCGTATATAGATAGCGAGCGAACTGACACGAAAGGAAAGAGCTTTTCACATCTATATCTGTTTTCATCTGTATTCACTGGCACAATGAATAATGGATTCGCAACCCTCGCAATGAACTCTCAAATTGAAAATGTGCATGTGCAGTAGAGAGCTCCGCGTCGGGTGCATTTTCTTTCTGACGTTTACACGAGAGAGCAATGCAAATGTCGTGGGACAGGCAAACAAAAACAAGAACTAACTATCACAAGTTTTTAAAATTCATTGTTTTATGTCGGAAATTTCAGTTTCAATTCAATCATTCGATGACTTTCGATTTTATGACACTTTCGAGTTCATTTCTGATGCAACAAATCACCGAAGGGGGTCGCGGACGACATGGTAGTAAGTTTCGATTTTTCAAAGGTTAGAGTTGTTATGTACTTTTCTTTACCAATTCTGATGACAGGCGAGGCCATGGGAGAGCAATTTTCATTTAATTTTTTGATTAAAAAAAATATTGATATGGGCGATGATGTGTTGGTTAGGACTTACGACGCTATGGGAAAACAAAAATCACTGGGACCGATGGCGGTTGGTAGTTGGTGCTGTAAGGGCTTAATGGGTTGGTAATATGCATTCATCATTCCTTACTAAATTTTATGAAACTGTCGCGGACTGTAGCTGTATCGATTGAGCCTTTAGTTCTTCACAGGCTTTGGGAATTGTACTCTTTACGATTTTAAATGTTTACGATGAGTGGGAAGAGAGGTGGAGAGGCTTACGACTGAAAAAAAAAAGTTTATTGGCCCAACAGATTAATATACAAATGCGATGTTTAATTCCTTATAATTGTACAAAATTTATTATGAATTTTGTTGTAACATTTTAAGAAAAAAAAAAGAACAAAAAAAGATTATAGGTATAGCTTCTCAAAACGTTACAGCTTCTGAGAGCTTTGTTTTAGGATGGTCCTGTAGTGAATGTTATTGTCACCCATTAGCTATACTACTACTGAATTTATTTTGCAATAAACAGTGTAAAAGAAGCAGCTATAGCGTAGAAGACCTGCCCGGTAAAACAGACGAATTTAACCACGAAACCACTGGTTTTTTCCTTTCCAAAGAAACAAACACAAGAGGCTTTTAAAACTACTTAGCTACAGAAGGGAAGAATAGGTTCGCAATTTCTAGTGACAAAGGAGATAAGAAAAAGTTGTCGGGATTTCTGAAGAGAGAGGAAAGAGCCAAAAAAGCAAGCGGTTGTAAAATTTTGACAGATGTCACTCCAGAAACTGTACAGAAGACTTAGCAAAACTACTTGCAAAAAAGGCTTCGGGACCACCACCAACTTTCGTGAAGACACCTCTAATAAAGCTGACGATGGAAACCTTGTAACTTACAAGTTTCTAAGAGTCACATCAGAAATGAAAGTAATGCTTTACGTGAACACCTGCCTTGACGGCTTAATTTCACGGTGGGCATACCCACATTAGAGTCTTTGGGAAAGACGTTGAAAATACGTCCCAGGCCAGTACAAGTACTGACTCTGGTACAATTGTTTGGCTGTTCGGTTAGGTAACAGTCAAACACATTTGGTATGAGCGAGGCCCATCCCGACACCTCTTCGTTCTTAAAGAACGCACTTCGCCTCCGCATTCGGAATAAACCACAGCCCCCACGAATCCAACCCCAATGATGGGGCTACAACAAATTTGGTACAGGGGCTGACCCCATCTCCCGTGGTACCATTATATAGCTAATGGTCGAGCTTTCGCAACCCGAAGGTCACTACCAATTTGGACTTCCATAACCCAATCCGAGGAAAGGTGGACCTCAATGTCAGGTGAATAGAGCATCTAAACTTCCATATTACTAGCAAAAGCAAGATAACTCACACGTCACACCTATTTCATTTGGCACTGTTTAATTTGGTGAAGCCCCAATAAAGGCAACACCAAATTGGGGCTGTGCCCATCTAGGAGTCACAGTAAGAGTCAGAGTGAGTCTTAAGCATAAGGAAAAATTGAAAAGTCCAGCTATCGCAGGGAACAGCATGTAAAACGATCTCGCTGTATGCCGAATTTTAGTTTTTGACAATGTGGGATTATATTTACCTCGGCTCCATCGTAGACTCTGAAAGCGACATCACATCGGAACCAGAGTAACACAAGCCAATTACTTTGGCTTCTGAAGGCAATCAAACGATAAGAACTTGCAAAAAACCCAGCTCTTTCTACATTGCATGACATAAGGAGGGGTATCAAGTCAAAACTACTCAATTCCACTTCTTTTCAAAAATGAGTTAGGTATGATAAAGTGTTTTTTAGAAGGTCCATCATCCAAGTATGTAGCTAACATTTATCAAAACTTGTTTTTTTCTATTCTTATGAGTATACTTAAAAAATATTTTTTTCTTTTTTATACTAAGGTCCAAATAAGGCCCAAAACCTAATAAGGCCTAGTTTACAAAAATTGGCATAACCGACGTTTGAAAGTTATTAACGAAAAACTATAAGGTGGGCCTTATTTGGGTCACCTACCTTACACTATTCAAGTCAGTCGTTTAATTCAAAACTCATTTATTCCCATACAAAGCAAATTCTCACCAAAACTTTTCTATTCGTATGCAAATCGAAGTAGTCGCTTTCAAAACTCGTGCATTCCAATGACATTAAAAGAGGCGGGAAATTTTGTTATTTTGAGAGTATTCATGGGTTGAACTAAATTGTGTTGCAATAATTCCTGTGAAGAAAATATTTTTGGTAGATAAAGATCATCCGAAACCTGCAATTTAGTATATATTCAAGCTTCTAAAAGATTTTTTCAACGCAACGCCAATTCTACCTAAGAGTGTCATGCTACCTTAACAATGGAACCACCAAGTTCTTACCTTGGGTACTTCGAACCAACGATACGGAAGTCTTGAGAAATCATATCTACGGCTGGATATTTCGCGAGCCGCATTCCCCTATATGCCGCGAAAAATGTACTGGTGAATAGATAGATTCTTAAAAAAAAATCTGTAACGCGGAAACAACAGCTAGAATAATATAAAGTGCCGATACAATTTTACCAATTCTTCGTTATTCATTTAGTAATTTAGTATTAAGGTCGTGAAAAAATACAAATGGCGTCAAAACAACAGAGTGATGCGATTGACGGAGTAACACTGACAAAGATTTCATGTGCGGCCTCCCCAGTGACGAAGGCGAATCACGGTCACGGGGTATGTATGCGTACTCATGATTTTAGATTTAAATTTAAACTAAGAACAAATGTGTGCAAATGCAAGTGGAAAAGCAGACGAAAAAATGCGGAAAAACTGATCTTGCGTGGGAAAACTATATTAAGACAGATAAATCGGCTGAAGTGGTGCCAAAAAAAGGGAATTATTGAATAATCGTTGTGGAGGTTATTTACTGCTGAAATATAGTTATTTTTTTTTTAAATATCGAAATGATTTTGAATTAAGATGGCGATATTTTGACATTTTTCGTCAAACAAATGGCTTCTCATGCGAACATCGATTGACGGTCGATGTGATAATTGCCAGTTCGATTGATTTCGGCATTGGTATTGGGACAAGGTAAACTTCTTTCATTTCAATTCACTTCTATCGAGCGAGAACAAGCTGAAATTTGTATGGAATTTCTTCAATTTGTTGTTTTCAAAATATCCCCTTAAGGGGTTCGTGACGAGCCGAGCCGCATTGTTTTAAACGTCAGTAGAACTGTTTTTATATTCATGAAAGTTTTTTGCAATCTAGGAAGTGAATTCGGTATCAAAATACCTTTGCGGGTTACCTACAACAATGAATGTCTACAAATCGACAAATGTCAAAATCAATCGAGACTTGCAGTGGCAATATTCAAAATCGAAGATCGACTATCAATAAAGGACGTTCTTCGATCGATAAATCGACAATCACTTGAACAGCGAAATGTAAGAACGTTTTTCGTTTAAATAAGGGAGATATTAAATTACAAAAATGAGTGGGATATACATTATTGTTATAGCAACACTCATGGGCCGGATTTAGTCATGACCCTCATGAGCCTCACATTAATATACTAAGAAACAATTTAGAGGGGCTTTCTTCAACACAAATCTTCAATCTGCTTTAGAAAAGCAGTCTATAGGTACCTACCACGCTCTCTAAAAGTCGAGTCTTCGATATGGAATATTGGCATGGTGCAGCGCAAACACACATTGCAGAATATACAAGACAGGGCTAGGAAACTTAAAGCGATCAGCAATTTCACTTCAAGTGTCGTTCAAATACTGAAGCTAAAGTAAATATATGAGATCAGTGTGCGGCGTTGGAGTATTTCGATGACAAGAATTTTCGAATGCATATCGATCACCAGCATCCACCACAAGGCGAGTGGAGGTTATATTAAAGAAAAAAAAAATTATAACAGTTTTATTTAGAATCTATAACGTAAGTCGAGATATATTGATAGAAGTAGATTCACTAAATTGCATAATGCACACAAATTTTAATATTACACTCACTTGAAGTAAATTTAGATAACATTTTCTAAACAACCACCTATCTGTAGGTGTGTTTTGCCTGATTTAATAGTTTCAGCTTTCTTTTTGTGTTTTTTTCTCGAAGTCACGAGTCTATGTCAACAAGATTGAAACTTTTGACGCCCTCAAAGAGAATATCCATCAATAATGCGAGAAAATGTAATAAATCGGTCCCGGATGGTCGTCATCAATTTTGGCGGCGGCCATATCCTATATCATTTTCTTGACTTAATAGAAAAAAATTAAACATAGAACCAAAAGTTGTTCACTCACAAAAAGAATTACAGCCAAAAAAGATTGACAACTTTTGAACTATTATACTATACTATAAATTAAATATATACTCGCAGTTTTATGAAATACGATTTAAATGTTCCATTAAGCTAAAAATGGGAGTCCTTCACGGAGTCGATAGTAGTACAACTGAGTGCATTCTATATCTGGCAACATGATCATAAAATAGACAGGCCATGTGATATCAGCATAATGCCCACTTTGTAAAGTAAATTTTTGATTTCTTAACAATCGGGTGGTTTATATTTTATTTCTCAATATCACCGATTGTTTTTGAGTTACAACATGAGATTGTGTCCCCTCATTTCGTAAAAATGTGCTTCTCTACTTTTTAACTTTTAATTTTAACAAAAATTTATCTTTAAGGTAATATGTTCATTCCCAACTTGATAGTCAACTCAGTTTTTTTTTTCTTAACTACAGATTAATGGATTTTTGAATAAAAGAAAAGAATTTTTTTAAAAAAGGCTTTTATTATATGAAAATGGCTTTAACGATTTCATTTCTGAGGTAAAATGATAATTCCCAATTTGAAAGCAAGCTCAGTTTTTCTCTAAATTATCATACAATGGATTTTAAAAAAAAGGCGTTTTCTATTAAAATTATTGTTTTTTAGTTTACTTGAAAAAGCGCATTGAAATTTCGAAAAATAATTCAAATTTGTTTTAAAATTTATTTTTTAAAAATCTTGGCTTTGAAATTTTTAATTCGAATCATAGAAAACGGTCATTATGAAAACTGCTCATATTTCGAAAACACCATTTTCAATTTTGGGGTAACTTGAAAAATCAAATAAAGCTTACATCTTACAATCTATTCCATCAGTGAAAAACCAAAACATGCCCTAGATGAGAAACGCTTGTACTAAAAAGTTTTTTAAGGGTTAAGAGCTTATAAGCTTGCTTTTAAAACTTTTTTGTGAGAACCAAGCGGTGCTTTCAAATTAAAGAGGAAACGTGTAATTTTATTCTCCTTTAATGTTCTTATGTAACTTAAGTGTTAAATTTGTTTCGCTAGCTCTAAGGGTCTAAGAAAGGAAGCTTGTAAGGAAAATACATCAACTCTACATCAACCCTCTACATCTTTTATGCATCTATCCTGGTGGCAATTTGTCACGATATACTATGTACAACTGTCTTGTTGGACATTTTAACGATTTACGTTTAAAAGACGATGAACTAATTTTAACATACGAAGTGGAAACCAACTGCCCCCAGTATTGCTCGTTCACGTATGGCGCTTTTCGACAACACATAATCAAAGAGTTTGTTGTGAACACTTGCGAGGGAACAAAATACCTTTGTTGACAAATGTTCACTAGATTCAAGGTTGATCTATATATGTTTCTAAATGGTCAGTCCAGACTCATAAATTTTATACCCAACATTAACATTAACAAATCCTTTTTCGCCCTCTTAGACCCATTACTAATAAAAGAAAATTGCTTCGAATATGACGGATTGCCTGGTTCGGAAATTGCCTTCACTAAGAGAGTGAATAAAAAAAGGACACCTACTCCACTCTGATTTAAACACGAATTATATTTTGATATTTATATCTCATTAATATTAATTTAACCCCAAGTGTTTGACCTGAAAGCATAAATTATACACACATCCCGACCATAATTAACCGCAAATAATTTAAATGTGTTGACAAATTGCGTGAGCACGACAGTAAGTCCATATTAATGCAGCAGGCGATTGTCAAGTATATTCAAATCGATTTAACTGCCAAGATTATTTCCGATGTTCACTTGGATGTGTTTAATTAATTATTCGAGAAACATCCTGTTTATTCATACAGTTGATTTATGTTTGCAAAAACTACCACTCAATCACTGCCAGAGATTTATATAAAAATTATCTACCCCATTAAATTACAGTTAATTCGGCGACTAACTATTTGGCGCTCATTACAAATGCACTGTCCGTTTCAAATATGAATCGACTGCCCAACGTAGTGCGCCTGCAGTTGCCTATATATTAAATACCACATACCGTCGCGTTGTGTCCTTAAAAAAGTGTGCTCACCTGGAAAGACACAAAAAAATATGTTTGACAATTAATCGATTTTATGGATGATGTAAAAAATGGTAATTGCATTTTTAATGATGGACATCAATTTTCAGCTGACAAAATCATTAGTAGAAATAGATTATTATCGTGGCGCAATTTGTTTATATTTTCTGGCTGCATTTTTTGTAATCGACCTCGACTTGGATCTGTCTGAGTGCAGGTGAATCTATCAATCTGTGGAAATGTCAGGGTCATTAGGAAAATTACGAAAAGGAAAAATGGACTCCCCATTCCCCAATGCTGACGAAGAGATCCAGCGGAATCATTCCATCACTATCCCGATATATGTGTAGGTGTAGGTAATTAGTAACTCGTTCGTGAATTTTTCATTTTGTTAAACAGATTGTTAGCGTGAGATAAGTCAACTCAATTGAAAAAGAAGGCTTGATATAATTATGCGGGAAACAATTTGCGGTGGGTAAATATATGCATGAACCCAGTTTTTTAAAATTGTATATTGACATTTTTTATTGAGTGCTGGGCAGGTGTTATCCATGTAGAACTTGAAACTAATCGAATGTAATTAAGGCGACGGCGGAAAAGAATTTGTACCCAATTCAAAGATAGGCGGTCTGTATTTTTCCCACCACATGAATCGTTGATTTTCAGGGTTTGACATTGACCTTGGACATGGGAGCTTAGTTTTTACCTATAATGGAGATTGGCTTTTGATGCACATGGAGCGGAGGTACATACTTTTTTCTAAGGAGATCGTAGCCCTCTAGCTTACCTATCTATAGCTCTATTTAAAAGTGGGTTGATATCCCCTTCGACTTGTGCGCACCACATATAGTTCGAGGTCTTTCTCTACATAACCTTCAAGTTGGAGTAGAAGACTCGCGTAGCTGTTTTAGAGGACTGGTTGGCAATTTCGTGACCAAGTTAATTGGCCTTACTACAATAATAATTCTCAACTTTCGCCTTATATATTTTGAAGGTCACAACATACAATAATTTTGTGATGAAAATTTCGCCATTGTGAATTCGAAAAATGTATCCTGGTCACTAAAAATGATTATTGGTATCACGGAATATCACCGCAAGCTGTTAGCTGTTTGTTGATGAATCTTCTTTTCCAAATCAAAGCAAAATGGATTGAGGAACACTTGAACAATTATGGATTTAAAACGACCGAGGATATCTTCATCCGCCTTTGCTAGCGTCCATGCTTGAGCACTATAGAACTGGGCTGAAAAGAGGTCTTATATAGAGACTCCTTAGTAAGTTTTTACTAGGCCTTACTACTCAATAGGTTAAGCAAACTGTTCAAATATGCACCTCTTGTTATAGCGAGGTTGCGTACTCATACTACTTTTCACACTTGGCTATAAAATAGTGATAAAAGAACATAGCCCAAGACTTGTTAATAAACTGACTGATTGAAACTACTTTAGACAGAAGTTGGAAGAAAGTGTCAAACTGCCATCTCCTTATTCAAACCAAAGCCCAACTGGAAGAACCAGTGCAAATTGTATGCAAAAAGCTGAATGGCCTGAAACTCCCAACACTACAAACAAGGTTAGACAAAACCGTAATTAAGATAATTCAATAATGAGGCTTTAAAAACTTACTTTACCAGTCTTTCAAATGATATACAAAATAATGGGCCAATAGCTTACATCTGTCCATTAAAGGAAAAAACTGGAAAAGAGAAAGCAAGCTCTTTTCCAGAATCTCTTGAAGACGTTTTCAAGCCCTATGAAGATAAAAGTTACCGAGGAATCGAGGAAAGGTGCGAAGAAGATATACCTATAGAGCCGGTGACAGCTAAAGAACTTGCAAATGAATGTAAAGAAAGTATAACTATAAAGAAGGCCCAGGGTTTGGCTTAATTACAGGGAAAATCTAATAGAATTTCTATAAAAAAGGTTTTAGAAGACCAGCGCAGGTTATTAAGGAAACATTCATATCTGATCTATTCTTCAGAATTAAGCAAAAGTACCCTGTAGCCTGTACTCAACATTAAGAAAAGTTTAAGCTGGTGTACCGCAAGGCAGTGTTCTAGGTCCAATGCTATACCTTTTTATACCATTATAACAACCTTTGCAGATGATCCTGCTGTACTTGCGGTAGGAGCAACTGTCGAAATAGCCCCAAAAAATCTTCGAACGGCAAGTCAGTCCATATTAATGACACATTCCAGCAGGTGTACATAACCAACAATGTAGTGGAGTATTCAAATGTGTTGAAAGTGCATTTAAAGTAGAACTGAGATGAGTTGCAAAGGCGATAAAATAAAATGTATTGGCTTATTGGGAGATATGCAGTCATCCATGTTCAACTACAATAAGTTATTACTTTTGAAGTTAATTTTAAAAACAATGTGCACCTATGGGCTCCAGTTGTGGGCATGCCAAACAAATTTCTCAAAAATTCAGGTCTTCCAAAATAGACTACTAAGAAACATAGTCAATGCACCTTGGTACATACGCAACATGGGGATTTGAACTGTTGGAAGATGAAGTCAAAAAAGTTACTCAAATACAGCAGGCTTCTCAACCACGTTAGCTTAGAAATAACCATATAATTAAATATAGACAATGTAATCAGGAGATTAAGGAGAATAGAACCTTTTGATCTAGAAAATTTCGCAGGCGATGAAATAACATTTTATTTGTTACCAAAAAAGTTCAGAAATCCGACAACCGGCGCTGGCTTGGGAATCATTTAAAATGACTAATTATCATAATATTCAAAGTAGCACCTTCAATTGATCAGGAAGTCTGTTTCTACAAATGCTCAGAGAAGTGCTTGCCAGAATGTATCACGTTTTAGTGATACCCTTTCATATTCACACAGTAAACAAAGTAAATACTTATTCGGTTTGTTTAGGGACCAACCCATACAATCCGCAGCGGCAACGTATTCGACTGGCACGTTTATAGAATACACAGCAGCTTACGAAAGGTGACCCATAGCCATTAGCAGCGACGGATAAAGTAGGTTTGAAATCTACTTTTTAATCCGTTGCACGCGTTGACAGTTGACACAGTGTCAAGATTCAGGACTCAGGAGGAAGCACCTTAATTGGGAAATATTGAGAGAATGAGAGAAACTCTCATCGGCTGCCAGTCAGCGTTGCCAAGTCATTCAGGCGTTTAAGCACTGTTTTTTAAATTGTGTACTAACTTTGACCTCTTGGGCACCAAAAATGTAATTTTTTTTTTAAAACAGCTCCAAATTAGAAAAAAAAATAGAAGTAAAAAAACAAAAGTTTATTCATATATATAGTCGTGCTTACTTACTTACTTACTTAAGGTGGCGCTACAGTCCGGGGTGGACCTGGGCCTCAACCAATACGCCTCTCCAGTTAGCGCGATCTTTGGCTAACTGCCTCCAGTTGCGCACTCCAAGTTGGTTGAGGTCCCCTTCCACTTGCGCGCGCCACCTAAGGCGAGGTCTTCCTCTACTGCGTTGTCCCTCCGGGTTGGAATCGAAGACTCTCCGGGCCGGAGCGTTGGTGTCCATTCGCTCTACATGTCCTAGCCATCTTAGACGACTAATGCGTACTTTTCTGACCAGGTCGATGTCGCTGTACAGCTCGTAGAGTTCGCTGTTAAATCTTCTCCTCCAAAGCCCGTCAACGCAAACGGGACCAAAAATCACTCGAAGAATTTTGCGTTCGAAGCGACCAAGAAGATCCTCATCCGTCTTTGCTAGGGTCCATGCTTCTGCGCCATAGAGCAGGACAGGGATGATGAGGGTCTTATATAGAATCTCCTTAGTGCTTCTTGACAAGGCCTTACTAATCAATTGCCGTCTTAGGCCAAAGAAACAGCGGTTGGCAAGTGTGATTCTTCGCTTGATTTCTGATGTGATGTCATTGTCAGAGTTTATAGCGGAGCCGAGGTAGACAAAGTCCCTAACTACCTCAAAGTTATAGCTGTCTATCGTGACGTTCTGTCCGATTCGTCGGTGTTGTGTGTCCCTTCTTGTTGACAGCATATATTTTGTTTTACCCTCATTCACCACTAAACCCATTTTTGCCGCTTCTGTACTAATACTTGCAAACGCACCAGTGACAGCTCGCTGTGTTCTGCCAACAATGTCAATGTCGTCAGCGTATGCAAGCAGTTGCACAGACTTTTGGAAAATTGTGCCTCTGGTGTTGGCTTGCGAGTTTCGCACAATTTTCTCAAGAATGATGTTGAAGAAGTCACATGACAGCGCGTCACCTTGTCTAAATCCTTTTTTGACATCAAAGGTCTCGGTGAGATTGTTTCCGACCTTTACGGAGCAGCGAGCGTTCTCCATCGTCATTCTGCACAATCTGACAAGTTTGGCAGGGATGCCAAAACTAGACATGGCTCTGTATAGCTCGTCTCTATAAATGCTGTCATATGCGGCCTTAAAATCGATAAAAAGATGGTGAGTATCGATCTGGACTTCTTGGGTTTTCTCCAGGATCTGCCGTAGTGTAAATATTTGATCGGTCGTGGACTTGCCGGGCCTAAAACCGCACTGATAGGGACCTATCAGATCGTTGACGAATGGTTTAAGGCGTTCACACAGTACAGCAGACATGATCTTATAAGCAGTGTTCAGGAGACTGATGCCTCTATAGTTGGCGCAGTTTAGAGAGTCTCCTTTCTTGTGGATCGGGCAAACGATGCTGAGGTTCCATTCATCAGGCATACTTTCATCTGACCAAATCTTGGAGACGAGTTGGTGTATGCTCTCTACCAGGTAGTCGTGCTTAACTTAACTTAAAAAGTAATGGGTATATACCTACATTTAATTTTTTTTAAATTGCCCCTGCGGTATATGTCTGCAAAAAAGGCGGCAGCGCTAAAAAAACTCTAAAATATTTTTTTAAGCCACTAAAAAAACGTCCAACGTTGAATCTACTTTGCCGTCACTAAAGTGAAATTTTGGGCACCAAAATTAACGCTGAAGGTACTGACTTGGTAACACTGCTGTCATCGTATGCAACCTTTCCAGTTTTGAAAAACGTGTTGCATTCGTAACTTTAAATTGAATGAATGAATGATGAATGAAAATATAAAACACAATCGTATCGAAAAAGTTAACCTCACAGAGCATCTTTTTTTTTAATTGTAAAAACACATAATTACACTTATGCCCCTTAGCAATAAATCAGGTTAGATACGACTTTTGGCAAAAAAACAACTCTTAGCCTAAATCACAAGAAATAAAGCACTAAATTTGACTTTAAGTTAAGAAATGGTTAAATTGGAGTCACCGCTGATTAAGTCAAATCTAAAGTGGCATCTGTCAAATCTAATTAGTTGAAGTTCCCATTGGGGCGAGTTCCAAGTTCCTTGTTAACGTAATAAGTAAAGTTAAGGAATAATTAATTTGGGAGCTTAGTGCTTGCCACTCTAGCATGCATTTTTCTGAATACTGAAATTGTGGCGCGCTCATGTATTTAGAACAAAAAATAATACAAATCAAAATACGCCTTGCTCAATCCGTCAAATACTACACATTTTTAATCATTTGGTTCAATTGCAACTTGAAGCTCGCCTCTGGCGAAGCAATAAAATTGTTCTAGATGAAGTTGACTCTTGTTAAATTTATTTCCTTTCTATGAAATGCTAGGTGGAATTTAGAGTTCACTACTAAAAGAGGACCTTACAGTGGAATTGTGTTTTTTTTTTCTATTTATAAGGGCCAATAATTAATACACAAAAGCGAAAGTTCGTATAATTATGCAGATAAACAAGTTAAAGGTAAAATTCTGTATCTTTTATTGAACGCATTTTATTTCTTGAATTTGATTTCTTAAAAAAGTATGTGATCCCAAATAAAGTGGCAAGTCCAAATTGGTTTCACACTTATATTTAAATTTCTTTTTCAAAACGACTCTTCTTCAACAACTGTACCTATAGCTAAAAATTGAGGATTTTTCAGAATGCAAACATTTTTATCTAAATCGAAAAGGTGGTGTTCGAGATAGGAGCAGTTTCTTAAAGTGCTTAGTGTTAAATTCTTGTGGAATACGAATGTTTTTAAAAATATAAATTGTTTATGCATTTTGGATAAAATTGTTGTAGGTAGCCGTTTTCATGTAACCAAAAGGAAACCAATGTAGAAAATTGATTTGAGTTATACGTTGTAGGAAGCTTATGAAAAAAAGGTGGTTCTCCATATTACTATTAAAATACCTAATTTTTGTTTTAATCGTATTAACTGTTCTCGGGAAAAATCCATATACGCCTACATGTATCGGGCTTATAAGTCAGAAGCCGATGAACAGTACACGCCTGATATTTAATAAAATTGTTAGAGATCCCGAAATCATTCGAAATTTGGTACGAAAAGTATATTCTTCTACTACTACGTAGGTATACAAAAAAGTAGGAAATGGAATTCAGCTCATAAAACTAAAATCGGAGAACTAAGATATGCTTACAGTCCACAACATTAATTTTTCATCCCGGGACGGATTCTATGGGACTGTTCGTTCAGTCGAATACGTCAACATTGACGGATCCGTCGACGCGACGAAAGCAATGGATTCTATGGGCTTGGCCCTTTATTCCAAGTTTTTTTGCAAGTTTCCTTCCTTTAAGCAATGGCCCGTTAAGCCTCCAATTATATGGTACCCTAAGTTCGCGGATATCTCAAAATATTTTTAAAATTTGGCCTAAGGGTGTTATACACCCCAAGTCCAATAAGGCACAATCACCTTTGTTCCACGGCTAGGTAAGCGACACCAATCAGCTTGACTATTCGCGCCGGAGACTGCCTATCATGCGGTCATGCACACATGTAATCCAATCGTATACAACACCTAAATCAGGCGACTGCGTGCGATGGACTGCACACTGCACTGACATGGGGCGTATATGCAAATTTATCGTGTCGCAAAAGTTTAACACACAAGATTACATGATTGACAAAGGGTCGCACGAACTTTACATCAAAGTTCTTGTTTTTCCAGCCTGAGTAACATGGAAATCAACTCGTTTCCCATTGACCGAACGATTTCCACACACAAACAGAGGAGTGTAGGTACTTCGACAGACAACTTCAAATATCCTTCGTAGTCCTCTCTAAATCAATTACATTTCACGAGCTAAATCGATGCGACCCGTCAAATATGATATTGCCAGGTTATTATCACAAGCACCTGACCCCAGCACAGACTTCAAATTACTTCATCCAATGGTTATGTGGTGGGTGGTGCGGCGTCGCCGGTCGTCGTCGTTAGTTCAGAACTCAAAACACGTGTCTGCAGAGAAACTTCTTATTACTTAAACAACTTTTAGCATTGTTTTAAATAAACCAAGGAACAAACGACAACCCCAACCGATTTCGACCCGCTGGTTTATTTCAACTAGAAAGCGAGTCAATCGGGAACGCACCTCCCCTCAGCTCGTTTAGAACCTCTTCCATACACATGTGATGGCTGTGCAGGACAACTAATTCGTGTCGCTATACCTAGGAAGGTGTGGGAAAATCAATTTCGAACACACGAACACACAAACAATATGTAGAGCAAACGGAATACAGACGAACAGTGAGTTTCGAACAAAAGGCAAAAAAAAAAAACACACCATAGTGTGGGACGGACAGACGGACGAGAGGTTGGGTGGTATTGATTTTTTTTTTTCAATTCCTTCGCGAAGCTATTTTGTCGTTCATTTGTGTGAGGTAGGTGCGACGTTAGGGTCAGATGGTATTTTAACGACGCCAACTACAGGCAGCAGAATAAAACAACAAGAATTCAAATACGAAAAAAAGAGGAGAGCGCGCAAACCGAATGAAGGCGGAGGCGTTCGAGGACGGGCACAGGACACACGGAGGAAGGAACGAAAATACTTTTCCTATATGCACCAACGACCGTCAACGGAATTAAAATATCCCAGTTACGAGCCTGGCTACACATCTCAAAGTCGAATTGTGTGTGTGCAGCGGATAGATAGGGGGCTACGGATGAGCTGGTTTGTGTATCTTATGGATTTTGCATGAATGAACTAAACGTATTCGCATCGCATGCGGCATGCCTACCTCCAACTCTGACTACCGAAACGACTACCGTACCGACTATTTGTGTTTTAATGAATTTGGAGCTTCCACCTCGGTGTAGGTACATTTCATTTGTGTTATGGCTTTAACGATTTGCGGCCGACGATATTCCGCGTTTAATATTAATTTCAATTTAATTATTCAGATGCTCATAATTTTGGCTGTTGTTTTGTTTTTGATTCTTGTCTATGACTGCGCACCGCTCGCATTGTTGCGACACGCAGAGAGCGTTATGAATTAGGTTCACAGCAGGCAAGGAGGTGTACGGAATAGGAATTGCTTAGGGCTCATTCGGAGACAGTGTCGTTGTTGTTCGGAGTGAAGAATGACACTGACAGCGACAGGTTGGGAGGTAATTTGAATGGGGAGTTTTGTTTTTGTATATTTATAGTCGAGTGTTGGATGCGGAATATTTTACGTTATATGTGGAAATGGATTCTCTACGGAATTGTGGGACATGCCTCACGTGGAGAAAGTGTAATTGATGAGGACACTGTATGAAGGTGCAGCTATAGAGGTAGGGTATACCTACTTATTTGGCAAAGATGAAATGTTAGAAATTAGTTCATGGGGGTGGTTTGTATCTGTCAAAGCAGTGTACCTAAGTGACTGGGTGTCCATTCAGAAAGGCAATTTGGTTGCATCTGTTCTTAATCAGTGTGAAGAGGAGAAGAGGCTACAAGTGCACTGAGCATTTTGTCGAAGTTTCCAAAGCAGGTGGACTATAGAGATGCAATTGAGCTTAGATACTGGACTGTTCAAAAATCGAATTCTTTTCACGAAAACAATCAGGAAGTGAATACCTACCTGTATTTCGTGGAGTTATGTAGGTGAACAGCGACTTATTTGCTGTTAATATAAAGTAAAATTGTGAAGTAAAAATGTGGTAAGTACCTAATAATATTGTGCATAAACTTATGACATTTCACACTTGCCGAAATCCTTACATTCGAATCTATATAGGTATATAAAAATGGTGTGAAAATGTATAGTAGGTAATTCATCAATTGAAACGACAGGGCCGATTTGGCTCTATTTTTTTTCAGTTGTTCGTCATTGCCAGGAGAAGGTTCTTACGAAAGAAAATTTTGGAAAAACCCTCCGGAAAATTCGGGAAATTGGAACAAACGAAAATTGTTGGAATTTTGTGTGCAATTGTTCGGGAATGAGAAAATAGAAAACTCTTAGTTGAAACATAGGAAAATTCCGGAAAAATGCGAAAGCTATTTTTTTGTCGATGAATCTTGTCACGGTTGACAAGCCAACGTGCACAATGGCCATATGTAATAATAAGCTGATCTGATTGAACTGACCTGACCTGACAGTAAGATTAGTTAGACTGAAAGTGAACACGTCTCATTTCAATAGCAATCATGTTGTTCGTAAATTGGGTAGAAATGTGAAGGTTAGGTTTTGCTATCAGAGCTCGGGCCTCTAACCGTCGCAATGTCTATACTATTTCAAAGCTCTAATCGAATGAAAAAGTAATGTTTCATCATAAGCCACATCCACAACATATTAAAAAGTACCCGAAAAAAATTTAGAAGCACATGACATTTTAACCAAATTTCACGTTTTTTTTATATTTATAAATTGATTTTTGTTTTTATTATTTTTTATTTTATTTAGCTTAGATCAATAAAATATTCAACAAAGTTTTGTAATTGGAACATTCCTAACCGCAATTGGAACATTCAGCTGTCAATCAAACCCCTACGTCATCAGGGCGGCAAATTTTGCCACTTTTAGAGTCCCAGAACCTACCTATCCCAACTACTGAACTGCATTCGTACAAATCCGATGACAGTGTGACTTATCTATAAATATAATAAAACTGTAGCCGTTTTCATATGTTTGCGGTTGGCGTGAAAACTACTGTACAGATTTTGATGAAACTTTTTTTGAAATGTTAGTTAAGATTTTGAGAAACACATAGGCTATTCCTTTCATTGTGTTGGGGAACCACAAGTTATATGCCCTATAAAGTAGAACTGACATGTACAAATTAAATACTGTTTTTTTTGTTCATTTTTTTTCTTTGTGAACTATTTTTGGAGACTTTTCTTAACGTAACATTAACATGCTAAACATCTTCCGCTATTATGCTTTGTACGCTATTCTTCTTTTTGTAAAAATGTAATTTTTCACTCACTTGGAATGTGACTGCGGACGAATAAACATTACCAATTGGCGCAATCGTTTCTTTTATTTCGAAAGGTTCTATATCGTATTTCTCATCATAAGTTGGTCCTTCTTTGTCGGATTCATTAAAGAATAAAGT
Organism: Cheilosia vernalis; assembly: GCA_949126925.1. NCBI lineage: Eukaryota > Metazoa > Arthropoda > Insecta > Diptera > Syrphidae > Cheilosia > Cheilosia vernalis. The sequence goes on from OX421358.1 coordinate 13,952,633, forward strand.
CATACGAATTAAAATTTAAAATTCGTAAAGAGTTAACGTAGAGTTGAGGGTGAGTTGTGAAAGGAACTTGTCGCTCGAAGACAGAAGTGCAATTCGTCGTGGGAGTGGAAGCTTGTGGAGCCATTCGATCGTTGTGCAGAAAAGTGCAGTTCGTCGTGGGAGTGGAAGCTTGCAGAGCCATTCGGTCGTTGTGCAGACAGACGTGCAGCTCATCGTGGGAGTGGAAAAGTTGGTAACTTACACCAGCATTGAGGTATTTCATTCACTTTATTACTGAATTGTGGGGAAAATATTATTTGGATTACTTATCGACTGATAAAATATATATTACAATACCATACGGTGTGCATTTGCGACATTCGGCGTGCTTGATCCGTTAACCGTTAACCGTGATGGCAACCGTAACTATGCATACATTCCAAGCTATAAGAAGCCGTTTAAAAGGCACTATAACGCGATTACTTAACTACGCGGAGGAGATATCGGTAAATGAGCATAGCGAATTAATTGAAATCAAGTCGGAAAAACTGTCCGAAACGTGGGATGAATTTATAAAAACTCAAAATGAGATGTAGGGGGAAAGCGGGAGACTTGAGCCACTTTTTGTTAGATCGTTAATAAAAATTTGTTTATCAATCACAGCCACCTGTTAAATGGATTTTTTTATAGCTACATTTATCTATTTTAAGAACGGTCTCTTAAACTTATAATAAACGCAAGAAATTTTTGGCAAATGCCAAATGTTTGAAAACAGATTTTCGGCTCAAGTCTCCCGCACCACCGGGAGACTTGAACACCCCTTCGGGGAGAGTTGAACATACTCAAATCCTATGAGAAAAACAATAAAACGAATAATTTATCCACTTCCAATGTGATTATAATTTATTTTTATTGTTTTAGTGGTTTAGGTACTTCAGTTTCTTAGCATATACAAAGTAAAAAAAGGTAAACAAAAACTAAACTTCAGAAACATAACGAAAACAAATCAATAACTTAAATAACCTATTACAAGGTTTATTTCTTTGCGTTTTTTAATTAAATTATGTTTTTTTATTATTAAAATTAAATACAAGGCTTTAAAACACTTACATAACATTTCATCAGAGCAAATGGAGATTTGAGCCACTGATCAACTCTCCCTTTAGAAACTGTCTCAAGTCTCCCGTTCGCATTTTTTAACAAATTTATATTCATAATTTTTGTTATATACAAACTAGAATGGTATCATACTAATATTTACAATGTAGAATATCAATATTGTTAGGTAACATCAAATTGATTTATTTAACGCTTTACAGACCAATTTTATAGAGAAAAAAGAAAAAAAAATTTTTTTTACTATTGGCATTGCAAAACACCTTTTCTCTTCCACTAACCAGAGACAGCTGATGATTTAGAATTATTTTTGTGTGCAATTAGCTCGTCACTGTCTGCATGGCATACACTTACACTTGTTGGATTTCAATTTAATTTGAGGAAATTATTGAGAGTGGCTCAAGTCTCCCATATGTTCAAGTCTCCCGCTTTCCCCCTATGCCTTTCAATTGGATCCCGATTACGTAGATCCAGACATCGATTTCGCTTCATATGAGACAAAATACCTTAAGGCACGTGGGTTAATGCTAGTGGCTATTCGCGCTCGCACTACCGTTTCTCAACCTATAACGGTGCCTGCAAGCGGCAGTGATAACAGTGCCGAAGCCGTTAACCGCTTAGCCGAACAACAAGCTTCGTTTTTACAACAATTATCGAGTACCCCCTTTCCTCGTTCAAATTCGACAGTTGTTAAGGAATGCGAATTACCAAAAATTGTTATTCCGTCGTTTACTGGTTCTTATAAAGATTGGCCTTCTTTCAAGGACTTATTCCAAAGCTCAATCGACAGTAAGACACATTTAACAGATGCCCAGAAATTTCACTACTTGAAATCCTTTTTGCGTGATGAAGCTGCAAACCTTGTTGCTCATATCTCGGTTTGCGATCAAAATTACAACCAAGCCTGGGAACGCTTACAAACTCGTTATGATCGGCCAATGCAAATCGTTAACTCCTTCATTCAGATTTTCATGAATCTTCCCTCTTGTAATGCTACGGATGTAGGCATTCTACGTAAAATCTCAGATGGAGCAGATGAAGTGGTTAGGGGCCTAGCTGCCATGGAACGGAGCGAGCGTGATTCATGGTTGATTTTTCTTTTGCTGAACAAGGTTGATCCAGATACGCGGCACTCTTGGGCAGAATCAAGTGTGGCAACCAAAAGCCCTACTATCAAGGAATTCTTATCGTTTTTAAATACGCGCTGTGAAGCATTGGAATTGAGTTTCAATAACAACCGCTCTAGTCAAAAGAAATCGCAGCAATCGGCTCGTACCTTTGTCGCAAAATTTTTGGATAATGGCGGTCACAATTCATCTAAGTGCATAAAATGTAGCAATGAACATTTACTGTTTCAGTGCGATAAATTTCGCGCAATGGATCTTAGCTCTCGTCGCCAATATGTAAAACAGCATGGCTTATGCTTTAATTGTCTGCGCAAGGGGCATTCATCGAAACAATGCAAATCCTCGCACCGATGTAATGAATGTGGTAACCGCCATCACTCACTGGTTCATTCTGATTCCTCTTCTTCTCGTTCAAATTCCCTTTCGCTTCAAACATCTCAGTCTTCTTCAACTAACTCGTCGTCACCTCACTCTTCGTCAACTCACTCGTCGTCACCTCACTCTTCGTCAACTCACTCTTCGTCACCTCACTCGTTGGCACCTCACTCTTCGTCATACTACTCGTCATCACCTTCCACTTCGTCGCAACAACCATCGATATCCCCGACTCATACATTCTCTGTAAATGTGGCCACGCATCTTAATCATTCTCTCGCATTTATCCCTACTGCAGTCGTAGATGTTTTAGACGTCCAAGGACATCCGCAACCCTGTCGTCTAATTCTAGACTCCGGATCCCAGATCTCATTCATTTCCGAAGATTGCATTCGTCGTCTTAGACTACGTAGAAAATCCGCAAACCTTTCGATTTCGGGTATATCGTCATCAGATGGTGGAACTACGCGTGGTTGTTGTAGCCTGCAAATTCGATCTCGAGTCTCGTCAGACAGTATTAAGGTCATTGCATATATTCTCCCTACACTTACTTCTTGTCTTCCGGCAAGGTCACTCGATGATCTGACATTAAACAAGGTGAAGTCCTTGACCTTAGCAGATCCTTCGTTCGACACCACTTCAGCTATCGATATCCTACTAGGAGCCGATCAGTTCTGGAATGTCCTCACCAGTGACCGATTGATAGGAGAAGATGGTCATCCAATAGCACAATCATCAATCTTTGGTTGGATAGTCGTTGGCTCGAAACCCACGCATCTCGGTCCAATATCGTCATTTAATAGCATGATTAACATCAACAATACCTTAAGGTTATTTTGGGAATTGGAGGAAGCCTCAGTACCAACTAAGAAGGTCTCAGATGTAGATAAGATCGTAGAGGCCCATTTTCAATCGACGGTCAGCAGATGCAGTGACGGCAAATACTGTGTTTATCTACCCTTTAAAGATGATGAGCCAGTTTTTGGTAACACATACAAGGCGGCACTTAATCGTTTGTTATCAGTCGAACGTCGGTTTGCAAAGGATTCATCCTTAAGGGACCAGTACATCCAATTCATGCGGGAATACCTACGGTTAGGACACATGAAGAAAGTGCCCAGCACAGATGCCAATCCTTCTTCGGGTATCCTCTTTTACCTACCACACCATCTAGTCGTAGGCAAGAAACTTAGGGTAGTGTTCGATGGCTCCTGTCATGATTCGTCGGGAAGATCGCTTAATGACCTCTTGCATATAGGCCCTAGCATTCAGAGAAATCTTGTATCAGTCTGTCTGCGATTTCGTTTGCATCGGTTCGTTTTTTCCGCAGACATAGTCAAAATGTTTAGACAGATATGGGTAACAGAGTCTCATCGTCGTTACCAACGGATTCTTTGGAGGGAAAGCCCGAAGGATGCAGTTAAACATTTTGAACTCTGCACTGTGACATATGGAACATCATGTGCCCCATTCCTATCAGTGAGAGTTCTGGAGCAGTTGGCTAGTGATTATGCTCACGAGGCTCCTGTAGCCTCCAATATTATACTCAACGATTTTTATGTGGACGATGTGCTCACGGGAGCAGATACAGAGTCTGAGCTCATTAAAAAGAAAAATGAGTTAATAAGGCTACTCTCCTTGGGAGGACTGGAGCTTAGTAAATGGATTTCGAACTCCTCATTGGTACACTCTATGGCCTCTGATGAGATTGATATGACGTCGCTATTTGACGGGGATACAATATCCGTTGCAAAGGTCTTAGGTATATATTGGAACCCGTGCGCTGACAACTTACTGTTTAGGGTTACCTTAGGCGATATTAAAAGAGCCACTAAAAGACAGCTTCTTTCAGATGTAGCTAGAATCTTTGACCCATTGGGATTGCTAGCACCGGTCGTCATATCGTTTAAAATGTTGTTCCAGCAGCTTTGGCTTCAAAACCTCAGCTGGGATGATGATCTACCAAAAAATTTGTCTGACAAGTGGCTCAAATTTCGAAATGATATCCACGCACTGAATGACCTCGCAATTCCTCGTTATATTCCCAACTCGACTGCTGCTCTTGAGCTTCATGGATTCTCGGATGCATCGTTAAAGGCTTATGCCGCAGTCATTTTCTGTCGGCATCGCGAAGGGGACGGAGGCTATCGGGTCACATTGATGTCAGCCATCAAGACTCGGGTTGCACCTCTCAAACAAATCTCTCTTCCTCGGTTGGAGCTCTGTGGCGCGTTGTTGTTGGCACGGTTGATGGTCTCAGTTACATCGGCACTACAGATTCCCGATATAAAATTGCATGCATGGTGTGATTCTAACATCGTGCTGGCATGGCTTTCATCCCCACCATCACACCTGAAAACCTTTGTTGGAAATAGGACTGCCGAAATCCTGGACATCCTGCCAAGACATGTATGGAGACATGTACCGTCCAAGGAAAACCCCGCAGATTGTGCCTCGCGTGGTTTGCTTGCCTCAGACTTACTTACCTTTCATCTTTGGTGGCGCGGACCCACTTGGTTAAGCCGAGATTTAGAAATCCGGGAGTCGGATTTGTCCGACCCTTCACAGATTCCAGAAGTCTTATTGGAGACCAGAATCAATTCATTTTCAGTACAATCAATTCACAATGACTACGTGGAACATTTTGTGCATCGGTTGGCTAATCGGGTTTCCAGTTGGAGGAAACTTGTTCGAGTTGTGGCATATGTTCATCGCTTCGTAACAAATTGTAAAGCTGCGATAAATGGAAGGGCTGGTGGTGCCTTATCATTTATCGAATTGGATGAAGGTCGCCACATTTGCTTACGGTTCGCACAACTATTATTTACCCAAAACCAAAATTCAAGGTTTACATCTGAGTTCATTCGGAACCCGACACTTAAATCGCTCTCGCCGTTTCTCGATAAGAGAGGGCTCCTCCGAGTAGGTGGGCGGATTAAACATTCTCATGTTGACTTTGGAGCCCAACATCCAGTAATTCTCCCAAAACAGAGCCCAATCACAAAACTTATCATCGTAAACGAACACATACGAAATTTACATCCTGGAGTTGACTCATTATTTGTAATCCTTCGGCAAACCTATTGGATATTGGGATGCAGAAATTTAGTTCGAAAACTCACCCATGACTGCTTGAAATGTTTTCGTCAACGACGACATACCAGTCAACAATTCATGGCGAATCTTCCGTCAGCAAGGGTGACTCAATCGTATCCATTTGAAAATACAGGATGCGATTACGCTGGACCTATCACGCTGAAACTGTACCCAGGACGTAATCCTCGAAAAACAAAGGGATATATTTGCTTATTCGTTTGTCTTGCGACAAAGGCAATACATTTAGAGTTGGCATCAGATCTTTCAACAGAGGGATTTTTAGCGGCCTTTCGTCGATTTATCTCAAGGCGCGGCAAATGTTCAAATGTTTACAGTGACAATGGAACCAATTTCAAGGGAGCCGCACGCAAACTCACCGAAATGCAGCAACTGGCTATGTCACGAGAGCGTAACGAACATATCGGCCAATCTCTCGCCAATGATGGCATACGTTGGCATTTCATTCCCCCTTCCGCCCCACACTTTGGCGGAATATGGGAGTCTGGGGTTAGGTCCGTGAAGCTACACTTAAGACGCGTAATTGGCTCATCTATCCTTACCCTCGAACAAATGCATACATTACTTACGCAAATAGAGGCGGTTATAAATTCTCGACCTTTATGTGCACTGTCTGATAGCGATTTTAATTATCTAACCCCGTCTCATTTTCTCATAGGTCGCCCTTATACAACGTTACCCGAAGGCAACATGCTCGCTGTACCTATTAACCGATTGACGTATTGGGAAAACACGCAAAACATGTTCCAAGGATTCTGGAAGAGATGGCACCGGGAGTACTTAACTTCGCTCCAGCAGCGGCCGAAGTGGATTCAGCCAGAACGCAACTATAAGGTCGACGACATCGTGGTCATCAAGAGCGATAACTGCCCACCAGCTAAATGGCAGTTAGGGAGAGTCATACAAGTGCATCCAGGCGACGACAACAAGGTCCGAGTTGTGACTCTACGAACATCGAATGGAACACTCACTCGACCAATCACCAAAATCGCCCTCCTACCTACATGCTGAACCGCTGCTTCAGGGGGGCCGGAATGTTGGGGAACCACAAGTTATATGCCCTATAAAGTAGAACTGACATGTACAAATTAAATACTTTTTTTTTGTTCATTTTTTTTCTTTGTGAACTATTTTTGGAGACTTTTCTTAACGTAACATTAACATGCTAAACATCTTCCGCTATTATGCTTTGTACGCTATTCTTCTTTTTGTAAAAATGTAATTTTTCACTCAACTCACTTGGAATGTGACTGCGGACGAATAAACATTACCAATTGGCGCAATCGTTTCTTTTATTTCGAAAGGTTCTATATCGTATTTCTCATCACATTGTCAAGCCTACTTTTTGGGAGCGTTTTTGACCAAAATGTGTTTTTTTTTTCCTGACTTTACTGCCTTTAAGTCACCATTACTCAAACAATTCTTAATCAATGCAAACAAAATAAAATCCTTAGGAGAGCCAACACTTTCACAGTTATTTCAAGCCATCAATCAGCTTTCTATGTACTCTAGAAGCTGAGCTACAACCTAAAATCTAACACGAAAAAAATAAATTTATTTTCTCAAATCGAACTTTATCAGCAGCCGCGGTTCTTGATCGTTGTTCTGCTTTGGGGTGGTTGGGTGGCGCACATCGCACAAGCACGTTCATGTAAAAAAAAACTGCGTGGTGTTTTCTCCGAATTAAGTGAAACGAAAGAGAAGTATGCGACATGAATGGGTATGTAAAATGTAATCAACAACGACAATGTGTTTCTGAGGAAATGCGCAGGTGGCTGATGACGTGCGCTGATGGACGTACAATCGTACATATGGTGGTGGTGGTGTATATAGAAATTGAGTTCAAGGTTTTTTTTTGAAGTTATTACTTCTTTAGGCGCGTTGGACACTTTTAGATGGGAAGAAATCAATGAATTTGGGTTACTTCTAAAACGACACCGCGTCATCGACACCGAGAAACCGATACCCGATAGGTGGCGCTGTTGTCCATTTTCTGAGAAACTCAGCCGATCTCAATGAAACTTTGTATGTGTGCATGGTTGGATGCAGCAAGAAAGTTAGGATAGTTTTGGACCCGATAGGTGGCGCAGTTGTCGCTTTTTTTGAGAAACTCAACCGATTTCAAGAAACTTTGGATGTGAGTATAGTTGGATGCAGCTAGAAAGATAGGATAGTTTTGGACCCGATAGGTGGCGCAGTTGTCGCTTTTTTTGAGAAACTCAACCGATTTCAATGAAACTTTGGATGTGAGTATAGTTGGATGCAGCTAGAAAGATAGGATAGTTTTGGACCCGATAGGTGGCGCTGTTGTCGATTTTTTGAGAAACTCAATCGATCTCAATGAAACTTTGTTTGTATGCATGGTTTAATGCAGCTAGAAAGATAGGATATTTTTGGATCCGATAGGTGGCGCTGTTGTCGATTTTTTTGTTAGCTGTTTTTACTCCCAAAACAGTTTTAAATATTTCCTGTGCAGTAAAATTCCTGACAATTCGAAAAATACACACGTAAATGTTCAATTAATAACTTCTGCCTGCACTCCCGGAGTGCCTGATATTTTTTTTTTTTTAACGGTTGTTATAGTACCTACGGTGAAGGTGATACCTACCTTACAGTAAAGAATTGAAGAATTCAAGAAGAAAAGATGATATAGGTGAATTATGTTGTTTGATTTATTGTTGGTGTGGGTACAAATTTGTGTATGATCCAGGCAACAGAACTTCAAATACATATTGTATTTCAAGAAGATTTGTAAAAAAATTATCATAAAAAGTATAATTATCTCATATAGGTATTGAAACTTAACTATTAGTATCTCTTTTATTGGAAATTACACAGTCTCACGTCGCGTACGAAGTTGCGGGCACAGCTAGTTATTAATATGATTATTATTAATATTATTTATGTGCCAGAAATTCCGCCGCATAGTTTACAGCTGAAGGTTGGATCGATCATAATCATGTTGCGGAATCGGAATCATTGTGCAACGGTACGTAGTTGTCCGTCAGGAAACGGATGAACGATGTGATCGAAGCGACGATCAGCAAGGCCAAATTCAAAGGTGAAGAAGTCCTTATCCCATGTATTCAGATTATTCCAACTGATCTTCCATTCTAATTCAAGCGGATTCAGTTCCCTGAGGGACTGCAGTTACCCACTCTTCGGCGTCATTTCTGAGCAGAAGCGTTCCAACTAGGTATGCCAGATTGAGGGATTTTTCCGGTTTTTCGGGATTTTTCGACCCTAAAGGGAAAAAGGGAAAACTAACCAAGAAATGGGAAAAATAGTCACCCCAAAAACTTTCACGTTTCAATACCAAAACTTCATTTTACATCATTCAGAAAATAGACACGATAAATTCAATAAAAAAAAAAAAACACTTAATGAACATAGCCCTTAGTCTTGCCATGCGCTTCCAACTTAATTTTTACACTGGGTGTGGCTTTCCATGGGTAGTGGGTGTTTGAGTTTGACAGATTTGGCATTTGGGGAATTGTGGACGGGTGCTGGGTCTCTTTTTTGTGTTCTTTTATTTTACATTTATTTACTCAATCTGAGCTAAGTGATCTAGACATGGAGCACAGGCCACTAAGAAACATTGACATATCAGCTACACCCTCTTAAAACATCCAAGAATTTCGGAATGATACATTGCAAATGAAATTTGATGTGGAATATATTTTCCCAAATATTAAAAATTGGTTTCATGTATTTTTTGTCTTCATGATTTCGTTGTGCCCCTTTTTTGTGGGGTTTTTCTTACAGGTGGATACTAGGCTTAAGGACGCGATTGAGCAAAAATTTGTAAAATATAACAGTAATGCAACAGACCAATTCCTTCGCGCTTCGGCCTTCCACTTATCAACCTGCTATTTGTCAAGCATTTTATGAATTTTTTGTAGAATGAAAATTTTCGTTTTACTTTTGGCAATCAAAATTATTTTAATTCAACTGAGTCGCAATATTTCATAGGCTAATTTTCGCAAATATTTTGACACGTTCGTAAAAACCCTATTCATACAACAGTCTAACAACTCGGTTTTATGTCCAACAACGCATATCCCTAATTTCACGACTTGCTTCCCCTAAGTAGACTCAAGCCGATGTAGATGAGTCCAGCCATAGATCCTTCCCCTACCCGTTTGGGGATTACCCCCTGCCACCCAGCAGATCCACACCATGATTTGAGTATACCAATAAAAATTCAACTGTCACTGCTTCTAATCCAATCTAATCTCGGGGATTAGAAGTGCATTTCGGGCAAACCCTTTCAAGTAAGGACACCAACAAAGGACGCTTACTTTGTACACTCCAATCGTAATATTTATATCCTGTCAACGGCACACATGTAAGCTTCCAAATCTTTGATAATAAAAATGAAATTCGATCGTAAAAATCGCATTCCCTCTTGCTCTGTTAACAAATTCGCAATTTGTTTGTGTCGGGTTCGCCCCTTCCTTGGCAACACCAACCAACACCCAGGCAAAATCAATTTCATCTCGCATTCGTAAATATTTTATTCATCAACGTTAACACATTTATTAACCAAATAAACGAACTTCATGGCCCTGGCATCGTTTTAATAAATTACTAATTGCCGATAAGGACCTTCGGCCATATGTTCGTTGGGCCAGCACCGAACAGCACATAGCAGTCGCTGCACAGAGGCGCTCAAACAAATTCAGCTATAGCCAGGCACAATGAAGCGACAAACAACCCGAACGCACACACCAAAGCCGAGTCAAGGGAATTACACTGATGATAAACAAGTGGACGTGCACATACACACATGTACAACACAAATCGCCTATAAGCACCCGGCCATAACCATTTAGGATACATTAAGCAGAAATTGGGGATTTCTGCCCAACAATAGGAACACACACGCGATGCATACGAATGTGACTCCTATCGATCCCGGGGGATGTGTTTCAACTTGAACCCATTCTCCAGTGTTTTTGGTCGGGGCCATGAAAAAATAACGAGATGTTGGTAATAACATATAATGAGCCAAATGTCCAGTTGTTCGTCATACTCATATACGGCATAGGCTCGCCCTCAGCACACACACACAATACAAACAAGCAAACATGAACAACGAGGAACGGATAAGAAAATATTTGTTATCCTTGGCCAAGTTGGCAGGGATGTACGATATACAAAGTCAAAATGTTGCCAATGGCTGCCAAGGATGTGCTCCGTCGGGTGGTTGTTATGGTGGTGTGATGTCTCTGGCTGTCTGTCTGGCGTCAAATGACAGCCAACAAGTGAACCGCAGGAACAGCGCACCGCGTGAGAGATTAGGAAGTGTGATGCGCGCACACACTTCCACTGTGTCGGCCCCAAAAGACTTCCGGATTCAGTCGGTCGGGGGATATACTCGACACTCGTATGTGCGCACATTCATCGTCGACATCCTAGTTCCTCCCCCGCACAAAACGACTCTGAACATTAATATTCGACGAATGCAACACATCCTCCTGCTGCTGCTGTTCCTAGTGGCATGCAATTCCAAAGCATATCGCTGTCGTCTTTAGGGGATGCACTGAGATTTCCACAAGGATATTGTCTGGGAGTGCAATTTTATTAGCACGACCGCCGCGCCCCCCTCTATAATGGACTGCCGTTGATTTATTAAATTTTCGTGTGTCAAACTTCATTGCGGAGCCTCCAGCAACCACCAGGCATCCCATTTAGAGGCACCGTTGCGGTGGTGAACTTAATTGGATATCAGGTGCTTGGTATTTGAATTGTGCGGCTTGGCAAATGAAGTTATCCTGGTGAATGCTTAGGCATCAGTTTGGACTATATGAATAGAATTTGCACGTAATTCAATGTGAACGGGTGTGACATGCTCATGGACTTGACTGGCTGGAATATTTTTAATGGAGATTCAGATTGATGCTGGTAGTTTAATCGAGTTTGCCGTTTGGCTAAAAACTTGAATTGGCTTTTTGAAGAATACGCAAATACACAAGCGGTTCCAGTTAAATTCAATTGGTTTCTGTAAAGGGGTGCACAGGAAAAAAAAATGGTTATCCTCTTCTGATATATAAACGAGGAAGAAGATGGCAAAAGTTGGCGGGTGAAAGATAAAGCTCCCGGAAACCCTATTAACGGCGGAAATTCAATCGCGGAGTTTCAATGAAAAATGTAAAATGCGAGAGGAATTGCGCTGGAGGGTGGAAATGATAGCAGCACCTGGAAAATCTCTCCCGACTAGGTACACGGAATGAAAAATTAACACAATGAAATTTCGTTTCTTGAATCGAGGAAACTTGAAAATTAGGAAATGCTTCTTTATTCAAATTTAATTTAATTGGTGTTAAACATTAATCAAGAAAATAGTTCTTGTTGGTAAAATATATCATTAAAACATCATCATACTCTTCGAACAAATATTTCCTGATTTAAGAAACGAGAAGCAAATTATTTGATACTAAAATTTTGAAATTTTATTAAGCTCCTTGAGAAAATAGGATTTAGTTCCATATAAAGAAATTTTTTTTTGGTGTATTTGTAAAAATAAAAATTTGTAAATATGAAAATTTAAAAATCTCTGCAAAATTTCAACATTTCTTTAGAAATCCGCTGCAAAAAGTAAACCGATGCTCAGCTGTTTCTATATTAAACCAATAGTTATGCATAACGTTATTCGATTCTGAAACCAACCAACATGGCATATTCTGTACACTATATTGTGTAGATAAAATACGCAATTTGAAATGGCCAACTATATTTCGGTGAAGGATGTACAGGTGTACACCCTGTGGAAACTAAATACACGAAACTACATAAGTGTCAAAAATAAATAACAAAATGCTATTGAAATTATTCAGTCTTAACGAAAAACAGGGAAATTCGAGATTAATCCAGGAGACTTCCAATGATTGGCCTTGCGATTTATTGAATAATGAAATTCAATCTATCGACGTCCTTATTCTTCGCTAGTATTGGACGTTCGCTAATGCAATCAAGATTTTTATAATTTTGTTCAGTGCCAGGGAACGCTTTGGTGATGATTTCCTCCTTCGACTAGGTGAACTCGCAAGCATTTTACACTGGACGATATCTATCTGTTTGGCGCTGGCATTACCAATGTCGACAGCTGCCGCAACTGCCGCACATGTCACAATTATCCGAAATGTTCCAAAATCCAATCAAAATTTCAGCGAAAAATTCCAATATTTTGCGTTTTCCTGAATTTTTCGAGTTTTGAACTAAGAATCTTTTACTTTTCTTTTCGAAAAGCCATTCGTGAACAATCGCACATCAAATTCCATAAAAAAAAATCAATTTTTGATTTTTCGACGACCGTATTTTTCAAGGTATATTAGGACAAAATCAAAATTCGCCCTACCGCCATATTAAGAATGAAGACAATGATTGATTATTTTGCTATATATATCGGCTTAATTATGCCGCGTTTTTTGGTGGTTTTGGATCGTTTTGAACAGTACCCGCGATACTAATAATCATTTTTAGTGTCAAGGCTAAGTTTTTTGTACTCACAATGGCGAAATTTTCCATACAAAATTGTGACCTAGGAAAAATTTTGTGTGAAGGTTAAAAACGATTATTGGTAAGGCCCTACGTCTCTAAAAAAAATGTTTAAATTAAATAAAATAACATTTTCGAGGCGCTAGATTTTTAGATTTTACTAGTTTTGGAGGTGTAACGCTTCAACGACAGTTGTCTGTTGGGCCCAGGAAACCAACAAAAAAAAAATACTTGCTGGGTTAAATTGCCAATGAAAAAACCACGTCACCTTTGCGAGAGATATCTAACCATGAGCTAAAATTCTTCATTCAGAATATCCATCATGGCGTCTGGTGTGTATTACCCTCCTGTTGGAACCGTAGAACTTTTACCTCAATATAGTTCCAATTTAAGCCAACATTTCTAACTTAACGTCTGTCCGTAGCAATTGTCGATGATGGTTCTGATCCAATTCCGTGGCAAAGTCCAGTCATTGCTTTCCATCTTCTTTGTGGACAGTAATAAACTCATCTATTATCTTCTTCCATAAATAGTACGTATACGCCCTAGTAGTTGGTTTTAATATATTTTTTTTTGTAGATCGTTTCATAGGAAAAGTGTTTTGAAGAATATTTTTTAGTTCAGGGAAATTGAACGAAAAAATGGGAACATTAAGGGCTATCACTTTACGACACAGTCGTTAAACAATTAAGAAAATATTGCCCTACAGGGTCGCACTCAACTTTCTCACCAATTCACCAAGATTGTGTGTTCTTCTTAACAACATTGTGTAGGCTACCTTAAACTCTAATGAACCATTCACATGAGCGCGAACTGCGAATAGGCGAACTGCGAACAAACCAAATTATCTGTGTTTGTGAATTGAAAATTGCTATTTGTTTTACCACAAAAGCATTATATTCGATTAATATAGCTAACACATAATCTAAAAAAAAAACAGAGACTTGATTGATTAAAATAACGCAATTTACAATTACAGCAATTCTGCCGCGAATTGAAAATTCTTGCCGCGAACTGTCACACTTTATTCACAATCCACATAAAACAGTCGCGATCCACAAACCTGCTAATGAAAAATTCGTTCGAACTTAACCTTCAACAATACAAATGATTCGCGGGTACCTGCGACTAAAAAACGTTTTCATGTGAATGAAGTGTCAGAATCTACGAATATTCCCCAGTTCGTGGTTCGCAATTCACTCATGTGAATGGTCCTTAAGAAGCAAAAAAAATAAAAAAATATATATATACATGGAGCAACAGGTCCGTATGGACCCAAGGCATTAGAGAAGCAGTAGGTACCCTATAAAAAAAATTCCATTCATAGAATATATTTGAAAACTCGTAACCGAAAACTTATTTACTTGAAATGACAGTACAGCGAATTGATGTGCCTCAACCAGACTTTTATAGCCCCAAATTCAAGAATCCTTGATAGTAGTAAGTTCTTATATTTTCAGAACAATATTGAAAGCATTTTGCGTCCAAACACAACTCATTAATAAATGTCTTTTGGTCAATAATAGCGCCTTATAATTTTTTGCTATCATACAAACATATGATAACTAAAAATAATAATATCTGAACAGATTGGCGATTCAAAAATTAGGGCGACTGAGATAAGCGTTTGCAGAATGTAAGAGTAATATGTGTTATCAATAGAAGATAAGAAAATTTATTTTCAAATCAGAAATCCATTAAGAAATAAATACTTTGAACAGAACATTGAATCGCTAAAAGTTTAATTGCCACATTCGCTTCAATCAGATTTTGCCCCGAATTTGGTGGGTGGGCCTGTCAGTAGTTAAGCCATCACATGTGCTCCTAGACCGAAACTCTGAAAGATCATAGGAATGATGGAGAAGTGGTCATTGAAGTAGGCTTTGTTATTGATTTTAAACATTTGTTTGCTGTAATGAGAATGGAAAGTCGTATAAAGTAATACATTTCACATTTGCTTCATATTTCACAGTGCGGCCGAAGGTAGGCTTAAATGAAAACGGAGTTCACTCTAAAAAAAAAATAAAATTAGTGCCAAGAATTTATATATAATGTGAAAAATGTTTGGTTGGTTAAAATTAAATCAAATATAACAAATTTTTATTTAAGAAATACAAGTTTTGGGAATGACTGAGAAAATAGTTATGGAAAGTATTTTTCTTACGTTGAATGATTTGATTCTTGAAATGCTAAAAACGAGTTCTTGCTTCTTGGTATCAGATCAAGAACTTTTAGCTTTTAGTTTTTTTTAAAAACTCAATATTCTTCGCTTAACAATCTTTTTTGTCTTTTCGTACGAGCGGTAAGAGAGAATCGTTGAAGGGCGGAATGGCGTCGTTTGTTTTATCAGTGCCTTGGTCTTGAAAACAGTGGAAAGTCAAGGAAATGCAGAAACATGTCGGCGGTTTCCACGTCTTCACTCCACTATAATTGTGTCACCAGTTAGTTTTATCGCTGGCTTCTGGATTACACTTAATATATACTTGATAAAGCAGTAAGGATCTCATAAGTCACCACCAGAGCCAACGTTTTTTCACAATTGCTAGACGGATGACATTGACACCATTGGCAGAACTGAATGAGCTGCCACTAACGCATTTGCCAATTTCGGGACCAAAAAACCAGAAATGGGAGACAAAATCGAGTACACGCTATCAAAAAGAAGCGACACATAACATCAAACGGCGTTAAAACCAGCTATAGCTTTGAGGTAATCGGCCCGGGTCTGAACTTTCTAAATGTCATAAAATCTTGAATCAAGCCAAGCACTTGACAATCACGGTTTCTTAAGCCTGAGAGGGGAACTGAATTTTAAAGCTTTGTCAAGAAACTCTAGGAAGACCCACACTAAACCTAGGCTAGGCCTAGGGTCCCTATTTATTTTTCAACATAGGGAATATGTTTATTTGTTCATTTGTTTATTTATTTAAGTCTACCATTTTACAATTAACAGACTATAATTTAATTACGTAATTTTATATATGATGGCTACCTAAAATGCAAACAGATGACGCAACCAACTTTAAGATTTAGGTCTTCAAAAACCATAAAAATGTTGGACGCACTTAGGTAAATTTCAAGCCCCTTTAAGTGGTGACCATGGTGAAGTGGTTAGTGTGTTTTCTGGTGACCATATTGGCGTTGTTGGTCAAAACCCCGGGGTACATATTCATCGACTAGAAAGCATACAAAAATCTTCTCCAACTTCTACACCGAAAAAGAGTTTTAGACCGAGTTCGATTTAGTATCCCCAAAACACGCACACAAATAAATCCTTCCAGTGGCACATACCCTTTATTTTTGTTCCATAGGTTCCTACGTTTGAATTGATTTGGCTCGCAACCTTCTACTTTTATAAGCACCACCTCTTAGGCCGTCTTTTGTCTTTCTTCTTCAAGATTCGCTCATCCTTTACCCACAAAATTCCCTTATCCTTTTGCATATCTCTAATTTTAATCATCTCATAGATCCATAAAGCTTCAAATCCCCTCTACCACTTAAAAACTAATTTCTTTAAGAAAAAGCGCACCCTGCTGACAGAGACCAACGTATCGTATGCTACCCTTATTGCTTTTGTTCACTTAAGATAATTAAAAAGACGTCCATACACCAATTATAAAATATCTAAACAAATAACTTTTTAAACATCAAAGAGAAGGCGAAACAAAGGGCGAGAACCGGACAACCAAGGAGAAGCAACCTTCCCTCCTCTAGCTGCTTGTTGTTATCCTTCGAAATTTCTGTAAGCCATATAATTTAATATGGTTGAGAGATCCATCTCCATCGTCTCCCACGTTTCCTTTATTTTTCCATTTTGTTTTTAAATAGAAAAGAAAACAATTACGAAGAAAAAGAAAAAACGAAGCGACAAAAATAATCACGTTCGCCAGCGCCCCAGACCGCCATTCCCTCTTAGGAAAAAAACAAAACCACTCACACACATGTATACATTACACAAGTACTTCAAGGACGCTCACAAAAATATCCCTCCTCACACTTTACTATAGCAAATGCTTACCACAGGCTGACGGACGCCGCCGTCGCTGCATCCTTGCCCAACAAATCCGTCCTCATTTGAACACACCACCCACAAATAAAGATGACGAAAGACAAATTAAAAAAAATAGAAAGAAACGGGGAAATAGAGGGAATAATGAAATATCCTCCTCAGTTTGTCGACTCACTGGTGGAAGTAAACACTATCGCCCTCCCCCTCTCATCCGGTGATACGCCAGAGCTGGCAATGCTGTGTTACTACTGTTAAATGCGAGTGCTGTTCCAGAGTGCTGCTGCTGCTGCTGGTGATGGTGCTGGTGCTGGTGCCTGATGCTCGTGACCCCTTATGTCGCCCTCATCCATCAGCATTCGCATCCTCAACACCCACACACATTCATCCATCCCACTCTAGCAAAATAAATACACAACAAATCCTCGTTTGTTTTCTTTGGTCGGTTGCTTAGCTTCATTTGGACTGCTGGCTGTGTTTGCTGTGGGGGAAGGCTGTTATTTCCTTGGACGAGGATGCCATCCGCTTGTGGCTACAAAAGGCACAAAAACAACAACAACCGAAATGAAATATACAGAAAAGTAGAAGTAGAAAAAAATAAAGAATGTATGTAAACGGGGACACACTGTAATCCTTTGACTGTCAACAAGGAAGCCAGCACAAGCATAATGTATACTAAACAGTGTATATGTGTGTGCCTAGGATTTGTATTTGGATGGCTGCCTTCATTGAGCCTCACAGAAATGTATGAGCCCTATGGCCGTACTTTCTCGTATTTGGATCGCATTTTTGCCTAGCACATCTGTCGCCCCAGACAGAAAGGAAGCGTAAACAAAGCGAGAGAGGACTGGAAGGAGGGGGCAAAAAATCATTAAAGAGCTGGACCAGGTCACACGTACTTGGTCATGTGTGGTTTGTTTGTAAATTCGGCGAATTTAAATTCAGCTCAAGGCATTGGTGGAAGTTTATCGTGGAGCTGGAATATGGTCCATGGAGGAAGAGAAGTGCATCTTTAACTTAACCTTTTCAGTCAGCCCATATCATCACAATGGCTGAAAATCAATTATGCAGAATGTCGCAGCGGCACTCTGAGACAAGGCGACGAGGTAAGGTAGTTCGTACACTGGATGGATGTTTGGGGTCTTCCGAACTTCGACCTCTATTACGACTATTCCTGCATTTATTTGCCATTAACTTAATTTATTTGTGAATTCAACAATATTTCAATCGAATCTAGCCGCGTGCGTCCACCGTCGCGTCGTTGTCGGTTGAAAAAGAAGATAGATGGATCACGAGCGCATCGCAGTGATGCTAGAATTCAAGATATATCTTTTTTTCAAGATTTTTGAGCTCTAAAATATGTACAAGACTTCTTACCTCAAATTCATCAAATTTCAAGATTTTTAATTTTCTAAATAAATATAACAAATTGAAACAATGTTTTCTATCAATTCCATTATTACGTAGAATGTGATTCGAACAGAGCCCATGCCCAACTTCTGTTTTACTAACGTTTCCATCAGCTCTTAAGTAATGAAATTATTTAATATATTTGTGGAAAAATGTTTAAGGAGTAAAAACAGCGGACAGGAACCTCGCATATTCAATCTTTAAAGATTTTAGTTGCAATATTAATTCTGTCGAAAAAATAAATATAAGTTATTGTAAGCTCTTCAAAATTGTGTTTTATGTTTCCTTGTTTTTATATTTTGAGAAAATCTTGAAAAAAAAAAAATATTTTATTTCGGAAAAAGGAGATTTTTTATCTGGGAACACTTCTTGTAAATACCGCAAAACGAACAAAAGATCGACTTGCGAGAATTGTGGATGAGCGATGTTACTGACTGTATAGTGCAGGACCAGTTTGTGTCATAAAATAAGTATTATATAGACTGTCAGCTCCCGCGCACTTAACCGATTCCCCCCGCAAATTTTGAAAGAAAAATTTCTCTTAAATTTCGTTTCAGTGAATACGTGTGAAGCAACAAAACAAAAAAAAAAATGGAGGAGGTATAATGAGCAGTCATCTTACATCGTGGAATTTCTACCTTTTTGTGGAAATTTTGTTGCCCAAAAAACGATTCGTACAAAACAAAAATTAAGCATCAAAATTGTTTAAGTATCATGATTCTGACGAAAAAACATTCGAAATACATTGGAACACATTAAATGTCCATAAAAAAGAAATTTGTCTTTTAGCAACAAAATTTCTAGTACAAAGAAATAATCATAATGTTAACAAACTGCGGTTTTCATACTGAATATTAATTTGATGTGAATTTCTTTCCGAATAATACCAGCTTTACTTTTAGGAGAAATATTTTTTCATAAACAAATCGAGGGTATTTGAGTTCGGCGAAAAGGGAAAAATGCCCTCGCTTCGTGGAAAAAATAAAGAGAGAATGCTAAGAACACTGACTTAGTTTTTGATTTCGATCACCTGATGGATGCGTTCCCACAGTTGAAATTTTTTGTTTTATTTCACCACGAAAACATGTATTTTGCAAAATGGTTAATAACTAATTTAATGAACATGTAAATAAAGGAATAAACTGAGAAATATTCATTCGTGAAAATAAAATACGGCATTTTTGTTCCTACAATTATTATTGTGCTTGTTTTCGTTTGTTGTTTTTGGCGAAAAGTTATTTGGACGGCTAATGTCGAATGGAAAAATTCAACAAATTCAAAGCGAAGATCTAAGGAATATTAAGACTTGAAATGTGTTGGAGTTCAGGGGAGATATATGCACATTTCTGATTGAGTATAATTTTTGAAATATATTATTTTTATGAAGTTACCGTTTAGGTAATAACAGAACACAACAAGGGGAAAAAATATATTTTTAGCAAAATTTTCCACAATTTAATAAACAAAAGCATTTCAAATTAACGAAATTAATGAAAAAAATTCATACAGTCGAAAATATAATTAATGTTTATTTAGAAAATACCTTTTTTGTGCTTTCCACTAAATTTGGCCTGTTGTTTTTTATACTATTTTGTGCAGACTATACTTAAACCGCTCTTTATATAGGCTTCATTAGTAATATTTTAAATATAGCTTGAAAAATATATAAGTTTAACATGCCACAATAATTAAATCTATATTATACATTATTTGTCGCACTACTTTTCGAAATTTAACCTTCCAAAAAAAAATTTGCAACCTTCATACCCCTCAACAAATAATAGGACAATACATCAAATACCTCCATTTTTAGAAATTTTGAAGACCAACCAATTTTTAGTTAAAAATCAATATATGAATTTATTTTCTTTAAACTATAAGGGCAATAATCGAAACTAAAATGTATAGAAAAATTATAAAACAATACATAGTAAGATTGCAAATAATTATTTGTTGATACCTACTGATTTAATTTAATTTTTGGAAATGATAAATATTTCTATTGTTTACAACCACAATGTAAACATCATAGGTAAAATAAGAAAATCCAAATAATAGCCGTGTTTTTTTGAGCTTCGATCTCAGCAAAACAACATGGAACTAAGAAAACCCATTATTTACAAACACAGCCCCGCAATCGATATTGACAATCCCTCTTTTTTGACTGAAGTTGTCAGTCTGTTTAATAGTTAGTTTATGGTTTGTGTTGTGTTGTCTTGTACCGGCCAGAGCGGCTGTGGTGGGTGACGATCGCGACGCCACAGATGTATGTGAGTTTATTTTTGACAGTTCCCGGTTGTCGTGAACTACATTTTATTTCCTTTAAACGTTCTTGAAATCTTTCCGAAAAGCTTATAATTATGGTACTTTTCCATTTGCCACGGCTACTTTTTAGGGGCGCTTTTGAATGAAATAACCATTTTTTCCGGAGTTTACGGCATTTGAAACCTCATTTTTCAAATATTTCTTCAAATATCAGTTCCAACTAAAAGAGTTCTGATGACGTCCGTTTATATTTTGAGGTATCAATCTGATTTCTGCTTCAGTTAGAAGCTTGTTTTTTTACAAAACAGAAAAAGCAACGATTGTTCTTGGTCGTGGTTTTGATGTGGGGCATGGACGGACATAGAAAGCACTGTGTGTCCTTTTCTCTGTTGAAACGGAACGAAAAATAAGTATGGGATAGGTTCATCTAAATTTAGTCCTCTACATTGTTTGTTTGTTTTTTTTTGATGAAAAACCTGAAGTGCAAGTGTTTCGACAGGTTTTTTTTTTTTTTTAATTTGGGTTAAATTTAACGAAGACTTGTTACTCACTCACTAAATTTTAGTAATTCCAATTGAGGGAATCTTCAAAGAAAAATGTTGTTCTCTAGTGGATCTATCCACAAAGGTATTTTTTTCACCTATAGGTACCCTAATTTTCCATTTTTTTTTTAGTCAAGGTCAATGAGTTTTTAAAAATTTTCGGATTGTCACTTCAGTTACCTCGTTCTGTCGCTTTAATAAGTTGTACATAGTTTATACTTTGCTTCGTATATAATGGTGCAAACTATGATAATTTTTATGGAAGAATCGCCGACGATTCGCCAAGACCTACGCTGAGGGACAAAATGCGTACGTCTAAATGAAGGATATTTATAATGCAAATGGAGAAGTATATGCGAATTAAATTGATAATTCATCTTATTGTACACAAAACCGAATTATGGAATTGGAACTAAGAATGACAGAAAATGTAGTAGACTATAATTTTAATTTCGAATGACAGAAAGTGAAGTAAATCCTAATAAAATGAACAGCCAAAGTAAAGTTACAGGCTAAATTGTTTATATATATAGGATTTACTAAATCGCATTTAAATTGAGCCGCATAATATTGGCCCTCGGTTTGCCTAAACCTGGATTCAGATTTTTGTAAAGCGAAAACGTGGACATATTTTGAATGAGCTGGAGAAGTAAATCTTCTGTGCATACGAAAACGTTTGAAGGTTTCCCTTAAAGAATGCCGACCCTGGACTGGTTCTAGAAAAAATAAAACGTCATAAAATATTGAGAGTAATGTGAATTTCGTCGCAACTTTATTTATACCCCCGACACAAAAGGTTGCCCAGCATTCGCTAATAAGTTCGAATGAGAACAAATAAAATTTCAAGTGCCCTCCTTTGCTAAATTAGAAAAAGAAAATCCACTGCTCTTTTGAAAAAAAAAAAAAAAAAACAAATCTTTTTAACCTAAGTTGTAAAAAAATTCATTAAGTTCATCTCAACTTATCGAACATCTAGCTGCAAAATCCGATGCAAGGACTTGAACATAATCTAGATTTCCATAGAGCTCGTCCTCCATCTAAAGCAGTTCGTTGATTGCACCCAAAGGCAAATAAATGTAAGTCAGAGCAAATAAATGGACTACCCAGAGAGACACAAAGGCAAACCAAAGTCCTTGTGTAGGCGATAACGTCTTCGTTCATATTTTCTTCGTATGTACCCCATTTCCCGCCCTCTTGCGAATATACTTTTCTCAAACTGGAGAAGGGAAACCAATCTGTTCCAGCCAACACCCACACATCTGCTGATATCCTTGATTTAGATTCTGCAAATCTTATTCGCAACCACACCACCCCTTTAACACTTGAAAATATTCTCACCAAAGAATAAGAAACTAAAAATGTGGGCAAGAGAAAACAGATTAAAAAAAAAAAAACTACGCCAACCTCTCAAGATGCAGTCACTACACCCTTAAAAGGACCAAAGTGACGTGCAAGCCGTCGAGTGGCAGCATGAAGGCAAAAAGCAAAACACTCCGCTCAACTGTTGAAGATGATTTCAGTCAGGATAACGCCCGAGGTATTGAAATCTGTAAATCATGATGAAAAGAAAAATTAAAAAAAGGGGCGAAAAAAAACTGCCACCGTGCACCAGAGGACTCGAGGACCTCCTTGACATAAACAATATTGCTGCTGCAGCAGCCATCAGCCATCAGCCAGCAGCCAACAGCCGAACAATCAGCTGAGAATAAGTAAGTGAACCACTGCGCTGTACACGAAGTGTATTAAGAATCGATTTTGTGTCACCTTCAGGAGGAGAGAGAGATGTCGCTCGGTCGACGACGGTCGGTTTGGGTTCTGGGGAGCAGAGCGGCGAACTGAGGAAGTACATATTATACGAGCAAAGAAACAGCACAGCTGCAGAAGGCGAATCAAGGATAAAATCTACTATTATAGTCGAGTTCAGCTCTCGGTCGGATGAAATGAACGTGTGTGTCCTTTTGTTTTCGCAACCCCCTTCGCCTTCTTCAAGGATCACATGCTGCTGTAGCTGAATGTATAATGAAGT
Organism: Cheilosia vernalis; assembly: GCA_949126925.1. Classification (NCBI taxonomy): domain Eukaryota; kingdom Metazoa; phylum Arthropoda; class Insecta; order Diptera; family Syrphidae; genus Cheilosia; species Cheilosia vernalis. The sequence continues at coordinate 13,976,093 of OX421358.1, forward strand.
GCAGAGGGCACCACCGACCCACTCTCACAGCAGCAATTTCGTACGACATGCAATATGAAACATATTAAGGACACTTTTTGACAGCGTCTCATGTGACTATGGTGATGGAGGAATTGAAATCATTCGAAGGGATCCGTTCGAATCATTGACGACGAAGAAGTCGAAGATTCACAGCACGCACATATGCTGCTGGTGTATTCCATTTTAAGGAGCTTTCTTATCGGAGACAGAGCAAGGACATATGCGAGTATGGGTGGCATAGAGGAACGGAAAATAAATGTAAAACGTGTTCGGTTGAGTGGTGGTTTTATGTAAATAATTGGGAAAACAGCATCCCCGAATGGGAAATTTACTTAGAGCAAGGACTGTGTTAGTTTGCTTGTCGGTCGGAACTCCTTCGAATCATCATTTTTAGACCGGAAATGACCACAGGACGGGAGAGCAGGGGTGTTGGACATTCCTGGCCCTAGAACATCATCAATTTTGCAGGACATTTCTGGGGCATTTACAAGTTCTCGAGAGCAGAGAGTGTCCCGAGGATCATTCTATACATGAAACGTGTTTACATTTTGCCTTTTCCGTAGACGTAGATGGATTGTATGAACCTGCTTGTGGGAATGGCTAGATGAATTGGAATATCCTTGTCGTATGTCACTAAGACTGGGAAGCGAGGGTGCAGATGCATAAGCGCACGATAACCAGAGCTTAATCCTGCCAGTATTTAGAGATTTCGTCCAAACTGTATGAGAGATACAATTTAAACCAAAAGTGCAGGACGAGCAGCTGAAGCGATTTGAATTTCACTTGTGAAGATGGAAAATGTGGTCAAGCTGGCATCCAATATAAATGTGCGGTGGAGCAGTATAGGGCCGGGCCGTAATTGAATTTGCGGCGACATCAATTTTCTATTAATTATGAACAAAAGATTTGCCGACGTAAAGATAGTTGATTTTGTACCAATGTGGGTATAGTGACGATTAAAGTGAAGGAAAATGTTTTCAGACATTGCCACCGTATTCTGTGTTCTATTGGATAAGGATGCAGATTGAAAGTGTTGCCAATAGTTTGATGTAAGAATTTTTCCAAGTGCCCATGTGTCAAGGGGAAAAAAAATTTGGGGGGCCATATAATTTCCGTTTACTCCATTAAGGCCCATTTTATTCACTCGAAGTTGAACACAACTTGGGAAGTTTCCCATATAAAAATCCCCAAGTTGTGTTCAACTTCGAGTGAATAAAATGGGCCTAAATTGCTCACGAATAGGTACTCGCTACTTATTAATAGGTACGGCAGACGCAGGCTGTATGTTGGCGTATACCAACATTTTTAACTTTATCAAATACGTAGAAAGAAAAAGATATTGTATTCGTACAAATTTGCAAACTTAATATTTCAATCAATTTTAACACAACGATAAGAGAGGAACTCAAAGAAGTTTGTAGCGAGATTCTGTCCGACTATCTTTCTGTCCGTATGATCCTGAGACCTACAGCTTAAACGACTGCCATGATGTGGGCGTAGTGGTTGCAGACTGACAAGAAAAGCTTAAATTTTGTCGCTTTTGGAATGAAAAAGGGGAAAAAGAAGGACAAGCTGAAAAAAGGGAACATACAAGAAATCCCTGTAAAACATAAAATGTTTAAAAATAAAATTAAGACTTATTTTTATTACGCGACAATTTCAAAAAAATAATTATTGTTGTTCGATTGTTAAGCGATCCGCTATCGTAAACTAATGTCATGCTCATGATACTTCAAATGACAGCTGAGTTCGACAGGTGTCAAGTGCCAGCGCTACCAGTTCGAAACCACGAAATGAATGACTACATAAAAAATGAAATAAAAAAGTACATCGAACGTGTAGGTAAGACTTGTAGCAAAGAAAATTATTGTACGTTTCTAAGTGATATGCTTGTTTTAAGCTTGTTAATAAAAGCAGTTACAGTTTTTCTTAGGAAAACAAGTGAAAATTTCACTCAAAGGAGAAAAAGGGATTTTTTTTTAATTTAAATAAAAACTAAAGCTTTTCCTGATACCATAAGAAAACGGTCTTCAAAGTCTGGGAGCTCTGGTGGGCCCAGCGTTGCCGCTGAAAAATATCAAAAAGGGGACTAAAAACGGGCTCAAGCCGAAAAAAGGGGGCCACCGCATAAAACTAATAAAAAAAAGAAAACAGATCAACAAAGTCATTTACTTTTTACAAAAAACTAATTTAGTCATCACGAAACACTACCTACTTCTCATACCTATGTTTGCAATCTTTTTCGTTCAAAAAAGAATGAAATCTTACTTAAACTGAAAAAAAAACCGCCCAAGTGCGAGTGTCACTCGCGCACCGAAGGTTCCGTATTTGGCTAAAGTCCAACACATCAGATATTATTTGAAATCTATATCATTCAATGTCAATCTTTCCCCTCTTCATGAATTCATCACAATTTAGTTTAATTTAATTACTTAATATTTTTACTCTCAAAAATTACTCGCACATGAATCTCATTTTCTAATTATTACCTAGTACCCAATCCACGCCAATTTTCCATTCTGTGTGCGACCTGTCCCAATTAAAAACTATTGACTAAAAATATATTACTTTTATTTTGTTCTGTACTCCACAAAAAAATGTATTATACTCCCCAACGAAATTAGCAGGCGGGAACCCTGGTGGGGTTCTGTCTTTGATGGGGTCAATTGAGCACAACTGCGTAGTAGAGATTAAAACTTATGAGAGCAACGTTTTTTACATGGTAAAATTATCTTTTTTGAAAATATCTTGTAAACTATTAACTTTTCGGCAAAACAGTATTCAGCACATATATAGATAAGAACATGATCTACAAAAAAGGAATTTACGTATTTTTTCGTGAATCAAGAAATAAACCGTTTTTTGGGCAAATGAAAATATTTTTTTCACCAGATTACTAATTAATCCAAAACCAATCGATGTATTACTTCCGTTGGTATTTGTCGTTTAACTAGAGGTTATACCGGATGTTGTGTGTAAATTTTAGCCTCCTATGTCAATCGGTTCTTGAGATAGACCTGGTAACAAAATTGGCTTAGTGGGTTCGGACAGACAGACAGACAGACAGACAGACAGACAGACAGACGGAGAGACATCCGAGCGAAACTAATAAGGTTACGTTTTTTCCCTTTGGGTACGGAACCTTAGAAAGGGACCATTTGCATCATTTTTCATACAGTGGGGCCAAGGGTCCAGAGCCTCAAAAAGGGGCATTTTGGGTCGCCTTTTATTTGCAAGGTAACCTCAATATTAATGGTACTTCCTATATAAAATGTTCGTTCCACTTTTATTTGTTCGAAAACGGCCGCTCCAACGATTGCAACCAAAATTGATATTTGAGCTTAAGTGGGTGAGGTGAACATGACTGCTAATATTTTCGCAAAAAATAAAAATAGAATAATGATGCGCTTTTGAAATTTGGACATATCTGGAAAATGGGTCATACGATTGCAAACTTAAATTCATTTCAAATGCAATATTATAATTATTTGACTATATGATAATTGCAGTGACTACAGCGGCCCGTGAGTCTGTGGTAAGGGCAATACCGCCTGAAGGTATTACCTTCTTTATCGACAGCCAGGCTGCAATAAAAGCATTAACTGCAACTTTAATTAAATCAAAGCTTGTGAAATGCTGTCGAGAAGAGCTCAAGGCTCTTGGCGCTCAGCATAAGGTATTGCTCTGCTGGGTTCCGGGACATGAAGGTATTCCAGGCAACGAGAAAGCAGACGAATTAGCCAGACAAGGTTCAGCAGCTGTACTAGAACAAGCCGATCCCTCTGTGAATATCCCGCCTTGCTCACTCAAGCTTGAAGCAGGGAGAAAAGCCACAAGGGAGGCGAACGCTAGGTGGACCACACTAGAAACTTGTCATACTACAAGAATGTTATGGCCAAGCTTCAATGAAGCAAGAACCGAGAGTATAATACGAAAGGATAGGAAATCCCTCTCCATCCTCGTAGGAGTCCTAACGGGGCACAACACTCTGCGGTATCACATGAAGAAACTACGCTTGACGGAAGAAGAACTCTGTAGAGGCTGCGGTGATGAGGAAGCTCTTGAGGACACAACCCACTTCCTATGCCACTGCCCGAGCCTCCAACACAATAGGCACAGATTCCTAGGGAGACACTTCTTTCACGACATAGACGAGCTATCTAGCACACCAGTAGACAAGATAATGAGCTTCATCAAATCCACAGGATGGTTTGTATCCAACGGCACAGTGAGTAATTGATCACAAATATTTATGGATAGGGTCAACATGGGTAAGGGACAACCCTTCCCCCCAATGGGCATCACAATGGGTCAACATTGACCTGAGTGTGGCACGGAGTACTCCACGCCAACCCGCCTACCTAACCTAACCTATATGGTAATTTCTAACTTAAAAGCAAACTCAGTTTTTCTCTATATTATCGAAAAATATATTTTTGCGAAAGGGCGTTTTATAAAAATCCTGTTTTGTTTAGCTTTCCTGAAGATGGCGTTTGCAATTTTGACCAAAATAAAAAAAAAAAAATGTTTTCAAAATGATTTCTTCCTTAATTTATAATTGGAATCACGGAAAGCGCAAATTTTAGAAACTTTTCGAATCTCATAAGCCCCACTTTCGATTTGGAAAAAACCTTAAAAACTTTTGAGCTTAATTGTTAAGAAATATTATTTTCCAAAATAAGCTATGCAATATTTGTTACTGTTTCGTCTGCATAATTTTGTAAAAAAAAACCCATAACGATTTTGATCAAACAAAATATAAGAAATAAATTACAATATTAATATAGACAAAATATTGCAGCACAAGCTACCAGGGCTTTCGGCTGATAAAAAATAGTATCTAAGTATTATAAATAAGATCTTTGCTTTTCTCAAAACAATTCGAATAACATTTTTTTTTAATTATTTATCTAAAATGATACTTTGGAAATAATCTCAATTCCCCACTTCCAGTAGAAGTATACAATATAAGCTACGCAAAACTTCTTTTTAGCTGATATTACACACTTTTTTTTCAACCATATTGAACTCTTCGCGCATCTTTTTCGTCCATGCAACCAGACTTTGGAAATCCCTCCCGATCGCAACTAGGCAAATAATTGGAGCTAACAAATTTAAAAATGCTTCACTACAGAGTCTATAGTTATAATTGACAACAGTAACAACTATTTTCGCTGAACATTCTTTTCTTTCTCCTTTCTTACAGCTTTTTCTTCTCCCTCTCTTTCTATTTTTCAATCCTCTACTCTTATACCTCTTTAGTTTTATGTAAGTTTTGATTATTATTCCAAAAACATGTACCATAAAAGACTATGTTCTTATTTGTACTTTCTTTTATAAATAAATTGAATTAAATTGAATAATGAATAATGCAATTTGAAACAATTCCAACCACTTGGAGTGTACACAATGAGAAAACTTCTCTTCATTTACACCGCACACACGCCCATCAGCATATTCAGTGTATAGCTGCTAATACAAATTTAAAAATAATTCCTTGAACTCTTACATAATACATCTATGTAAAGATATCAATCTATCGCGAACCCTTCTTCCAATCAAAAATAAAAACATGCCCTAGCCCCTAACAGATCAGAAAACGGAAACTTCTACTACGCTTCTCCTTGTACTCAAAAATCGTGTAAAGTTTAAGAGCCTAAATAATACAGTAGCCGCTAGAACCCTCTAACTATAACTTTGCGACTTTGCGACAATTGTCAGTTACTGAGAGCTCCAACTTTTGAAAACTTTAATTGTTTTTTGATGTACTGCCATATCAGATAAATAACCCGAAAATTAATATTATTTACCAGTTTTCGAATATTTGGGGGTTGAGGGGCCAAAGCAAAGAAATAAAAAAATAAAAACTAAAACCTTGTATAATATGAATTCAAATTTTTAAAAATAAGGAGACTATCCATATCCAGTTAGATATAGTTTATTGTGTTGGCGGAGCCGCAAACATGGCAGCTCACTTAAGTGGAGTACAGTGCAGGATTAGGCAATAGTATCCAAACGCTAGGTATATGTACACTGTGCAAGTCATCACTTGAACATGGCTCTGTCTAATGCCATGTCAACTCCCGCAATTCGCAATCGCCTTGGTGTAGTACGTGAAATAGCTAATTTCTTCCGCAACCATTAAAATGCAAATTTAACTCTCAAAAATGTCATTGAAAAACACGCACCAGAGAGCCGAAAAACTCGACTTCTACGCCTTTGTGAAATAAGATTCATTGTAAGGCATGACAGTTTTATTTCCTTTGTAGAGCTCTTCAAATGCGTCTCAACAAATCTTTAAAAAATAAAAATAAGCAGAACGTAGGCGATGTCTTCGAAAGCATCAACACTTTTGGCAGTGGTCCAGAAAAGTGATTTCCTACTAAGCCCGATTGTATCCTACAAAACTATTCACTTTAACGCTGCCCTTATCAGTTTTCCTACAGAACAAATCCTTAGATTTCGCTTCTGCAGTCGACCGCACAAAAGAAGTTCTGAATTCTCTTAAGAACATCAGAGAAAATCCTGACGATTTCTTAAGAGATGCTTTTCAATCCGCATCCCAATTTGCCGAAGCCCTATTTGAAGTTCAATTAAGAGCTCCAAGAATTTCATTGAAACAGACAATGCGTTCCAATCCAGAAACCTCTTCTACTGAAGCCTATTTTAGAGTGTCTGTACTGACTGCTTTGCATAGATTCGTTAATACGAAATCTTACGGACAGATTCATGGTCAACGAAGACGTTCTACCATCGTTTCAAGCTCGCTCCCAGGATTTGCTGTAGTTGAGCGCGTGAACGAAATGTAAAAGCTAACATGTTACTTTGATAATGCAATTTCGTTGTCACCTGGAAAAGCTGAGTACATTCTTTAGTGCGAAAAAATGTCGTCGAGTGATCCTTCTACCGAAGTTTTGAAATTGCTTGATTATGTGAAAGACTTACTTGAGAGGTACCTATAAACTTTTTGTTCGTTTAAGTACATACGATTTAAAAACTAATAAAAATCAATGAATTGGAATGTACCTATACAGTTCCTCATAAGATTTGGATGCAAAGAACCATCAAAATTAACTTCGAATGTCCGCCAGGATCCATAAGTAATAATGGCCTGATAGTAAAAATTACCAACATTTGTTATGGAGTTATAACAGGAAATAGAGTTTTACCCCACCCTGTATTTGGCTTTGCCAAAACATATGTATATGGCCGTATAAATGACCCTCATTATCCCAGCGTTATAGTAAGCAAATAAATATTGTCTTGGTCGTTTGAAACGCAACAATATTCGAGCGATTTTCGGTCCCGTTTTGCGGTGACTGACTTTGAGGTAGGAGATATTACAAATTCTCGTTCTGTTGTCTCACCTGATGCATCCATTGAATGGTCTTCCGCGATAAGCATTTATAAGGATTTCGCTTCTGCAAATGCTGCTATGAATCCCGACCGCAACTATCTCTACACAGGCGATAATCTTTTTTCTGTCATTGCCGTTGGTGCTGTTTATGTTAAAGTTGTTAGCCGTGGTTGCTGGCCCGTTCGTCATTATCAAATAGTTGGCCAGCGCCACACGCTCATTATTGTTGTCCTGTTATTGGGGCCATGGGTTGCTGGGGGATGATTTGTAAGGTACGTGGACAACATCCAACCCATCGATGACCTTTCTTGAGTATTGAACAGCGATTGGCATGCATTCCAATGAGAATAAAATCCAAAACTGTCACTGTCACTACTTACAACAGTAGTTTTTAAGTATTCGCAAAATTCTCTCCAAACATCAATTTAACGAACAACAAATTGAAGGACATTTTTCGAAGATGCTCTAATGAAAACATGGTTTCATAGCTTCTAACACTGAAGACGAAACATAAGCCCTAAAGCAAAGCAGCGATATTAAACTCTTTTGGGAGCAAAACTTTCGCAAAGTTTCAGCTTCCACTATTGACCTTAGTTCCATATCGTGCCCGGTGGGAGGACCGCACTCAATTGATTCCGCCGAATCGCAATGGCTGGTGGTCCTTGAGGAATATTTGGATATTTTTGATAAGTAACCGAACTCCCAGGCATAAGGCGCCTGTGTTGTTATGCTGGCTCACACCGGATTTCTCAATGATATAGACTCCAAAATATACCACCTCCACACCCCTGAGAATGTTATAGAGTCGCCCCCGCACCTAACCAGTTTATACTCCGCAGAGTCCCGAAATATATTTGCATATGTTAACCTAATTTCGCAACCGCAAACAATTTCATGTTAACCTTTTCCCCCTTTTTATTCGATTCGCACGCAGTGTTGGCCTCGAAATAATAACACCCTCAAGGATACGAGGATACACTATCAACATCATCACCATTGGATGATTTAACGCCCTAGTGACATCAAATGGAGGACGAGCAAAGCACGTTTCCTCGTTCATAAATAAATCGCAACATCAGTTATCGTCATTCTTGTCCACAAGGATTGCAGGAGGCTGGTTTTTGAGATTTTTTTTTTCTTCCTATTTGAATAAATCATGACCTTCGAGCGGTTGTCTTTTGAGGACTTGTTTGCCATTCGGCATCATTTTCGGACTTGGAAGGGAAATTACCTTGTATTTGCTTTCTTCAGTGTTTGGCGCGGTGTCCTTTAAGGTTAAATCAAATATGCAGCGTTTGGAGGCGTTTTAGGGAATTCCATAAATGTTAAACTAGGTGAGAGTGGGCTCCTCACTTCCAAATGTCAACATGACTGTTAAATAGATAATGGAGTAGGTAGGAACATTGCAGGAAGGGAAGAGTGATTTTTTTAGAAATGCCATCCCGACATATCCCTGGTGGTAAGGCAAAAAATTATGACTGCCACTTAATTCATGCCAGATGCCAGGCAATTTTATTTTACTCACAATATCCCGCAGGATATGGGCTGAACAACGTTTCCGCCAATACCACAAAAGGCCGCAAATTAAATTCACTTCCCTCCTTACACCTCGAAGGTGCAACCACATCGTTGTCGCTCGATAAATCCACCGCCATAATTAACTAGCTGTGCCATTGCATATCCTTGAAGGCAATTGTTATTCCCCTTACAATTTGCGTTGACGCCGCACAAAGAATCTCACATCGAAAACAATTAGTACATCAGGAGTCCTTACTCCTTAGTCACAAATACCCATTAAATATATGGCTGCATGCAAATGCATGCACGACCCACCGGAATAAGCAATGCCAAATGACAATGGGGGTGCTGGCATATCACTTAAGGGCACCGTTTAACCGTCGTGCAAATAATCCAATATCTGGATATGTGAACGCGCACACATACGACTGCCGAGCTATGCCGATATCGCACTTGAATACGAATTAAGTGCAATTAGCTGGTGCAGCGAGCACTCTCACTCTGCACTAAGTCGGAGCACAACGGAGTCCTTCTTCTCTATTCAAGTGGTGTTCATTTTTAGTGCTTCTTAGTAGTCGGAACTTGGTAGTAGGTATATGTGGAGAGTGCGGCTGCTATAGTACTTATCTACAGTAGGCCGATTTCACCGGATATTTCAATTCTAATGGAATTTTATTGTCCGGTTTTTTTTTTTTTTTCCTGTGTAGATATGTTAAGTCGATTAGAAAGCATTCTCCTCGGTAGTTCAATTAGAGCCAGTAGGTTTGGTTGCTGTTTTGTTAATTGATTTCGTTGGGTTAGTAGAGTAGGGGTCGCAGTTGGACCAACGTTGTTTTGGAATAAGTGGCTTGGGGTCACAATATCTCGTGGGAAAGAATATACCTTTACTGGAGAGGACGGATGTCTTTACGTCTCAAAATGTGTACGTCACTTTAGTTAAAATATTTTTTTTTGACTAAAGAGGAATTTTACTTTTCAGGGTCGCTGAGAAAACTAAATTTAGAAATATGGGTACCAAACCCGAAAATCTGTTTCCTATACCCCTAACTTGGCAAACTTACCCATATTTTGGCTATTGTAGCCAACAAAGAGTTACCATAGCTCTTTAAGGGGCGGTTGTTAACGAACTTAATTTAGATTGTGTGTGAACACCGTTGACCAAGGTCCTGTACCCGTTAATAATGCTATGCTTGTTTACAAGAACCTTTTACCAACTACGTTACCTAGTCGTTACGGTACCAGCACAGCCATAGCGCTATGATAGCTCTTTTCTGTGCAGTTCTGCTTAGGGTAAGGTTATTCTGGCTCGTAGAGTAAGTGAGAACTAGGTATAACAACTGACATGCGGCTATGACAGCTCTGTGTTGGCCTAAGCAATCCTCTTTCTTCGTTTCTACTGCCATTAGTACCGAAGAAATCGAGCTGAACAGACGTGTTATTAATTTCACCAGGTAAGAGTTTTAAATTCGTTTTTAAAATGCTCAAAATTTTTTTATGCATTTTAGAAAAGAAGGTATTGATCCTTTTTGAGTTTTTATTTTTATTTTTTATATTGCGTAGATAACTGTAAAGGCTACAACGGATAAGGACGATAATAAATGTAAGTATTAACCGAGTTGATATTTCCAAATTTCCAACGAAGTCAGGCTAAGTATAAGGGTCTTGTAAGGCTGCTAAGAGTTGTAGCCTAACCAACGTAGGCACTTCTTTGAGGGTATTGGAATAATTTTACTAGGGTATCTCAACTTCCCATATGGGTTCACAACCACCCTATGAGGTTGTGACAGCTCTGCATGTGGCTACCATAAATCTTTTAAGCGTCTGTGACAGCCTTTCATGAGGTTCTGACAGCTCTGTATACGGGAACTACAAATGTTTTGAGAGGCTATGACAGCCTTCATGAGGTTCTGATAGCTCTGTATATGGGCATCACAAATCTGTTGAGAAGCTGTGACAGCCTCCAATGCGTTCGTATTAGCTCTGTGAATAGGTTTTAATAGCTCTTTATGCGGGTCTGATAGCTGACTTGGATGTCTTTAAATATTTTTTGTTGGTTACGTCAGCTCTGTTTATGTGCTTTACCCATGTAAATGAAGGTATCACGCCTTAGTTTTGGTCATAGTATCCACAAAAGTAGCAGTTGATGTGCCTTCATAAAAAAGAGGTGGCGCATTTAGTAGGGCTATCGCAGCTCTGTAGTTTACTCAGTGATTCCGCAGTAGTCTTACTTTTTGACTTTTTGAATTAGTTGCAGTTTTTAAATTTTTTTTAGAAATACATTCTTCTTATCCCCCTTTCACAACGTTTATCTTAAATTTTTTAGTTAAAAACATAAAAAAATAAATAAATAAAACTTTCTCATTCATTGCAAATCTCGCCTGAATTGGCCTTAGGGAGTATGGGGCAAATTCAGACGTCTTGTGCTAACTACATTTGTTTGGGCATCTGAAGATATTTCAAAATATAAAACAACCCAGCTGACCTGGTGAACTTCGTACCACCAAGCCTTGATCTATTTGAAGGCTTTTTTTTGTGATTAAATAAATTTTGTTAGTAATTCAAATTAATTCAATGCAAACCTTTGTAGTAAAAAATTGCAGTAAAATTGATGCGTGGAATCAAAACATCCTCTCCTCTATACTTCCCCTTGATAATCGTCGCCACGATGACGTTGTTCATAAGCTTTTTCACAACCAGTCTCCATTGGTTGATGGATGTTACGTAACATAATGATTACTGAGCATACTTTTAATTGCAAATTGTGAGGTGGTAATCCGGACAATTACAACGAATTCAAGAATTCTGTAGGATAGTTGTGTTCTTTTTTTTGTTTATAATTAACACAAGCTTAAGAGGTTATGACTACTCTTATGGTGTAGTTTGAAGTACACAGCGCGGGCGTGTCAACCGATTTGAAAGAAAACAACTGTCCCGGAATGAAATTTTCAATAGTGAAGTTAAGATCATGGACATCTCTGTTTTTCGCCGCCAATATGGCTCGTTAAAATAAATAAATAGTTGGCGCAACAGGTCTGTAGGGACCCTGGGCCTAGCTTCTCACAACCATTCGTTTTGTGTGAGTTTTTAATTTTTTGGAACGAATGGAAGGGATCTACTAATTTTATGCCGAATTCAAACGGCCGATTGAGAAGCTCTTTCAAGACAATTATACTCTCGGATGGTTGTCAGACGTTCGCGAGAGGTGGCGCAGTGAAAAAAACCCTCAGTTGGAATTTGGGTTTTTGCGTTCGCATAGCCAACTATTGTTTTTGTATTTCTGCGGTATGCCCGGAAAAAACACGTTGAATGAGCTCTTCCTTAGAATCAGTCTTATGTGGCAGAAATCAGTGGGCAATGTGATAAGTCCGGTCAAGATATCAACTGCAATCTTTCCATTACCAATGTCCAACAATTGCTTCAAAAACACATCTGCAGTTTGATCTTGTCAATCGGAGTTTCTTTATATGCCGCCACAAATTTGATGTTTTCAAGCACGCATTTAGTTCGTCAGCTGCAGTTGATCGTGGGAATAACTGGAAGAGTCTCCCGAAAATCACCGGATAATACAGCCATGGCTATCCCAAAAATGTTTTGATTGTCACGAAGATCTTTCAACGTCCTGGCCGCTGCCAACATTGACCTTTTGTGGACCATCGTGCATTCGACCCTAACTATCAATTTGTATCATTGTAAAATCTTCGCATTTTTTTTTTCGATTTTTTAAGATGGTGTCTGATTGATTTGCATGTTTAGTGACAATATCAATGCTGAATGTGCAGTTCGGTAGCCTTCTAACAAAGTTGCTGTTATTCCAGATGAAGCCAATGCTAGAGCAACTCATGCTGCGATCAAATCCCTGCCAAAAGCAATGAAATTAAAAACGTTTTGGGAGTTCCTCCGGGAACACCCAGAAAGTAATTGCTACCAACTCTTTTGTTCACAGCTTCCATCAAAGAGTCATACGCAATCATTTATTGTCAATTCAATTGCGAAACATTTTTACGAACTGCTTCGGCTAATGCTTCAGTATCGTATTGTTGTTCTCTTTGTTTATCGTTTTTTATACGTAATCTGTTGAGAATTTTCCGACTTTTCTTTTCTCCTAAACCTTCCCTGATTCAAGACGAACAAAACAAAATAAAAATCATTCAAATCGGTTTAGCCGTTCGTGAGTTATAAAGTCACAACATAGATTTGTTTTATATATATAGATGTCACCAATGCAAAGATAGAAGTCACTGCTGCTGGACACAACTTATTCAAGCTGAAATTCATCAACACATATTTTAACAGTCGCGATGATTGAAATATTTGTTGAGGTTGTTTGCATTCATCTTAAAAGGACATGGAAACATCAGACTTTGACTGATTTCACATTCGGACAGATTTTGATACTTTTCACGAGATTGTTTCATTTTCTTTGCTTTTCTCAATAATTGTACTGAAAACTAAAAAAAATAGTACCTACTTTAACGTGCAAAATAGAACTTAGTTTTTGGAGTGCATAAGACTAAACCCAAACACCTTAAGTAAATATTTTATACTCGTATGTTTAATAATTTTCAAAAATTAGACTTATGTAGTACTGAAACTTAGGAAGTGGTACTCAGGATAGTTTTAATAGTACTGAATAAAGTACAATACTAAACTAGACAGTACACTACAGCTTCATGAAACAAAAAGGAAAACTACCTATTTCCGACGCTACACCAGCAATCCAACTATTTCAAACAAATTTTATCAGCAAGCTACTTTAGACTTTGTCGATTTAAAAACCCTAAAATCGCAGACTTTTTTTTTAAAACAATGCAAGGGAGCTCTTTCGACATGATCTATGCTCACTGGTATGCATCGACTTATTTGTGTGAAATAGGAACTCACGTTTACACTTTTCATAGCTCTCTGTATCGGGTGGGTGGGGTTTTTCCCTATTACGCATGGATCTACATTTGACCTTACTTCTCCTAACATTATCTTCCATTGGTTACATGCTCAGGTGGCTAATAAGCTATGTGGCATAGTAGGATTCAAACGTAGTACATATGACATTTAAGCTTTCGAAAAATTTTATTTTTGTATTTTTAGCTTATTTTTTTGGTATTTTTCTTACTTTTTTCTACAGTTAGAGAAGAGCGACAAATTTTTTTATTCTTTGAGGTGATAGGTAATGAATAGGCGCTTCTTTTTATATATGTGGCCTGGCAGAATTGTAACGGAATATATATTTTTTTAATTTTTCAAAATGTTTGTTTTTGGTAGGTCTTTCTTACAGTTTTTCACCCATTTAGAGAAGAGCGACAAAATATATGATTCAATCTAATAGAAGCCGACAAGTGTACGCTTCTTTTAAGATATTTGGCGTGGTAAAATTCTTATTGGTTAAATTTTTATTAATTTTTTAATATTTTTTATGCTTTTCCTTGAAAAACAAAAGTGTTTTACAGCGAACTGACCGTTACAAAAAAATTTATTTGATTTGATTTGATTTTAGGGGTACTCGTCTTAGAGGTAGAAGACGATATGGCGAGAGAAGTCTAATCTCTTCTATCGCATAAATATTCCGACCAGCGTTGCCACTTTAGGACTATTTTTTCGCAGTAGATTCTCTAAAAAAATTCAGCAGATTTTACTTATTGGCAGCAGATTTAAATTTAGAATAAAAGCAGTGGAACTACTGTAACTGCGACAAAGTGGCAGCACTGATGCGTACTTTTGGGATGACATAGAAAAACCAATTGCGATGGAACTAAAACAGTTTTCCCTTGTATTCAGGAATATCCATAGAAAATAAACTGCTTTGGGGTCCGATAAGATTGTCTTACAAACGGCTCCAAATCTTTGTGTTCATCAGCTCGGTGTGCTGTGGAGAACAGCTGAAAAGCATTTGTTGAGCAGTGAAAATTTATTTGTGGCGAGTAGAAAAATTTTCCCGATAAAAATGAAAAACTTTAACTGATATTTTGCGATATTTATTAAGTTAAAACGAATTTAATGGCTGGTACTCTGGTACCGATGATGGTCGATGATGGAATGTCAGAATTCCGTTGACAAAATTACCAGGAAAAGTATGCAAGGAAAATCGTGAGCACGCAACTTACATAAAAAGTACTAGATTATTGCTAAATGTACCAAATATAGCCTGAGGGGCTGTATGGTTTTATAGCAAGACTTGAGAAGCAACTTTAGTTAATTATTATTATGGCATGTCTTGGGAAGCAAGTTCAGCTAAACAGCATTTATGGCTTATTTAGAGCACTGCTGAACCAGCTTTACTACTTTGAAACCAGTTTAAAGATCCATAAAAATTTGAAACGAATACTTTAAAGCTGGTGTTAGTCCCAGGGTAGTCAATGTTCTCTAGAAAACTAAAATAAAGTCCCAAAGTTTTTGAAAGAACCCAGCTCGGATGGCCAGCATCTGATTCTCTTTGCAGGATTTAACAAATGCAGTAACAACTCAAAACACATTTGAAAATGTCCACGAAATATAACCAGACGCACACCGCTGCCTCAACCTCGAAACTGTGACCGGAGTGAAATTAAATTACCAAAGAAAAAATAACTTCATTAGCCCACAGTTCCCGCTCATAAAAGTTATTTACGCCAATAGACCACAAACACAATACACATCATACGAGGGTCTGCCGGATAGGCCGACTCCCTCGCCCCCACCAAATAAATACTTGTCACGCACATGTCCGAAATTCAATTTACGACAACCCAGAAGAACAAAACAATGACACATGACACATCACTTATCCATTAGCAGACATTAAGACAACTCAACGCACAAAAAAAATAACCCCACTCAGACTCACCTTAAATTTTCAATTCTCGGCCTCCGGCACTGTGGCTGACGATTACGCCGATGGCTGCGATCCTTTTTACACGTACAATCACAGTGCATTAGGCACAGCGCTATCGACGACACAACAGTTACAATAAATGGCACAGCAAAAAAATTCACTATTATACCGACCTGATCCTCGTGATTGTAGGACGTCAGTACGACGGTCTTATTTTTACGCGAATAATAACACGGAAATATAGCACCCTCGATGCCGTATAGACCATTAAAGTCCTTGCACGTGACCGTGGGCGGATAGCCACAGCCCTTAATATTCACAAGGAGCGTCGCCTCGCCGGATTGCTCCATTTCGGCGGTGTAATTACTAAAATCGGTCATATTCTCCGGTATGGTGATGTTTTGCTCGATAAACGTCACATAGATATGCACACACTTGTATAGATCCGAGGTGCAACCCTCACGGCACGAACTCCACGAACAATTGAATATCCCGATAAGGTCCTCGCGACGCACCGTCGTACACAGGGTGGGCGAATCAATGAAATCGTGGCTAAGTGTCGATATGGCAGGGTCCACGTACAGCGGCACCAAAAACAGCAGCGACGCACCAGCTGTTACCGAGAAGAAGGCCAGCGTTGATGTCCCGTAGAATCTAGCACGTTCACGCCACGACCGAAAACGACGATTACCATTTTTCTTTTTCGGAGCCAGTTCTCGTTTTTTACGTAACCGTAGCTCTTGTTGTTGCTGTTCGAGTAATAATTCCGAACTGCCACTCCTCATTATTGTCAAAATCTAGCAGACCGGACGACCCACACCACCCACAAGATGCTCCTTCGCTGCTGCTGCTGCTGCTGCTGGTGCTCTGCGGCGGTGGTGGTGGTGGTGGTGGTTTTGGTGCTTCTGCTGCTGCTGCTGCTGGCGGCGACGACAACAGTGCTGCTGGTAGTGGTGGTGGTGGTGTTGCTGCTCGTTGTGTTGCTGTTGCAAAGGTATACTGCTAGAACTGCTGGAACGATGATGACAGATAGTCCTGACGACGATGATGAGGCCAACGAAACCAGTGGACGAAGTAGAAGAGTGAATGAGAGGATTATTTGCAGTGCTGCTGGATGCGCCAGCTGAAGTATGATGCTGGTGGTGATATTGATGACAGATAGCAGTTGTGGTAGACAGGAGCAGTTTTGGTAGCAGTTTTGACAGCAGCAACAGCAGCAGCAGCAGCTGGATTGGTTCGCGCTCGGATAGAATGCTGTTCCGCTTGTGCTGGCTTGTGTTGGCTTTGTTGTTGGTGTTGCGAATGATTGCGTCCAGTTCGAGATCGCATGTGTCCGCAGCATCCCCATCTAATTTGCAGCAGCACTTTCTGTTGACGAACCCTTGCAACATTCGTGTGTCCTTTCTGCGCTGGCTACCACGGGCTCGTTTTGAAAATGATTTCCTCTTCGCTCAGTCGCTATAGAGACACACGCGCACACATGTACGCGGACTGAGAGAGAGCAACAGAGAGCGGAGAGAGAGAGGGGTGTGGGTGGGATACAGTGGGGGTGAGTGAGAATGGGTGTTTTGCGAGGGAATAAAAGTGAAAATTTGGAATAGTTCTTCGGGGGGTTGGCTAAGTCTGTTTGTTTGTCGAAACGAGCTGTGCTCGTTCTCAAGTTGAATGGTATTGGTGTAGGTAGTTGGTTGGTCTATCCGTTGATGTAGGTTTTTGCTTAATTTATTTTTATTTTTTTGTGCTGCTTTTTCTGGGGGTTGGACCCGTGTTTTTAAATGTTCTCCTCTGTTCTATTGTTTGTCACTTGATCAGGAGACACCACCGAGCGCCACGCTCCCCTAATTGCTGTCCACACACCGTCCTCACTTGAATCGCTTGCCCTCTAGACAGTCCATTATGAGTTCCATCACCGATTTGCCAGCCTAATCCACACAGGATACATCGAGAAAGAGAAACGCGAAATTAGAAACGAACAAAAACCAAACGGTGACACGACGAAAAGTACTAGTGGGTCACAGGACAATGAATACCAGTAAATATGCAGGAAGGTGCATAATCCAGATATACCCACGGGCACTGTACACACTGAGAGCGAGAAAGCTGTCTACATTGTCGTCGGTGCAATGCTGCTGCTGCTGCTGCTGCCACTGACGAGGAGGACGATGATGTTGACGATGGTGACAGTGGTGGGCGCGGTATCTTGTGGGCGACAATACACAGTTTCCCAATATCTCATCCTCACCGAAGGGCACAACCGAAAATCCACACAAAAAAAAAAAGAAAACCAAACCAAATTGGAGACGCTCAGTAACCGATAAAAAAAAAATAATCCTCGCGTATTCAACACACTATCACTTTGAAATTTAAATGATTAAATCGCGCACAGGAAAATGGAATGCCATTGGAATGACACATTTTCCTTTCAAGGACCTTTCCCTATTTTTCTTCTATTTTTCTGTTGTTCCTTTTCTGTATGTGGCTTATTCGCAGTTTAAAAAACCCAAGTAACTATATACCGGAGCGCTATGTGTATACCATGTACATCGGATAGGTAAAGGTACACATGCACCCAGTGGAATTTTCCTTTTCGGGAACTATATTTCCGCAATTGCACGGATTAGGACATCAATTTGTGTCTTGTCGGGTATTTGCACAGTTTTAGTTGGCCGACGGCGATAAGACAAAAGGAGTTTTGTGAAAAATGTGTGTTTGGAAAGAAAATATTATATTCTCGCGTCCGGAGTTATCCTTATTGGCGCCGTGTGCCGAACAATCGATTGTTCTATACTGAAACGGCAAAGGATCGAATGAGTTGCTTTCGCCACCAGCACCACTCAGTCAGCGCTTTTTTTCCCACTCTCTTTCTGTATATAAGTATACGGCTGAGTCTCCGCTACAAGTCGCGATTTTCGTATTTCGACTTTCGAAACACCCACTACAACGAATACGAAATGGATATACGCACAACTACAACTCCGCGCTAAATAGATACATTGATGCATAGACCGCTCCCAGTTAATGGAACTGAAACGACATAGTGTCTATCTCTATTATGTTGATGGGAAAATAGGAAAATTCATGGTGACGAGGACAAATGGACGTTGTCGTTGCCGTTGTCGTTGTCGCTCAGTGTGGGAGGGCGCATGTCTTTGGTTCGGTTCCATGGTGTTTTTTTTTGTGTCAATAGTTTATGCAAACAATGAAAGTTGTGGGTGCAACGCCAAATGCGGTGCCAAAAACAATGAAAAGAGAAAAGAATAGACGAATGGCTAGAAAAAATGGAACACAAAATGATTTCATTCATGGAAATGTTGCCCAAGGACATGCGCTGATACGCTGCTTCGAGTGGCTCTTCATTCAGCGAAGAATGTCAGCCGTTGAGTGGGGTTATATGGTGTAGTTTTGACTCAAGAGAGTCGCTGCAGGGATGTGCGGGACGGTGTTGCCGGGCGGTTCTGTCAGATGTCAGTACTCAGAGGTGTGCAAAACAAATAAAAAATACTGGATTGCTTATGAGCCTTTCAGTTTAAACGATTGAAACGAGTTTCGCTCCCATCTGAAGTCTCGATTAAATTCCGCCTGTCCATCCTGACTGGTTAAACTACGGCTGTCAAAAGACTACGAGAAACTTTCGAGAGGTTAGGTAAAAAAGAAAAACATGTTCAGCCAGAAACAGAAGTGGCAGACCGCAGACAACAAAATTTAAGTGAATAAACGATTTTGTTATTTGTTTTGCGCATTAAGCTACGACTACGCGGCCATTTTGTTTTTAAATGACGCTTTGAATCGCAAAGAAGTCATTTCAATGTTTTTACCCGACTGTATACAGGGAGGGTTATTCTGTGTGCAATCGCCATTTTTGGGATAACATTTTCGCCGTCATTTAAATGACTAGGAAAATGGCAGAACAAATAACATGAATTTTGTGCCATTAAAATGACGGAAAAAAATTACCGTGTGATCGCTCTTTAATGCCGCCTAGGACAAATGGCCAAACTTTTTGGCTGTTGCGTCACTTAAATGCCTGGATATTTTTCTATTCGGTAAAAAAGAAGAAACTGGTTTTTATTTGTTTTGTTACGGTTGTTTTGTTCGGTATTGAGAGAACTGGAATACGAACCGTAGCCGTCAAGTGCCGACAATTTAGATTATTCCGTCAACTATTTTGGGAATTTGAATATACACAAAGTACAACAAAGCCGAGAAAAATTAAATTAGAAAAGTCGTAGCATACTTATGCGTCTTTGGCGAGAGAAAAACACAAAATGACAGTAGCTATATTTTTCTCATTGGTCATTAGGTCATTACCGTCCGATCACAAAACAGATAAATGACGCGAAATCGAAATAATATGAAAGGTGACATTTGTCATTTAATGGCATCCCAACGGAAAATTCTAAATGACGAGCGTCCGTCTTTTTGTTTTGGGACAAAAATGGTTATTTCGTGTGATCGGCATTTTTTCGCAAATGACCACTGACGAATCATAGCTTGAATGTGAATAAGGCGACATTTTTTCCTGATGTCACAGCGTCATTTAAATGACTAGAAAAATGGCCGTGTAAATTGTAATCGTACCTTTAAAATTGTAGTTCTCTGAATCGTAACACTGTTTAAAAACATGGGGGTGAATTACCGCATCCGTGATCTACTGATTGTTATCGTTTCGCTTGTAAAGTCCACAAATATCTCGTTAAGGATGTTGTCGTAAGATGTCAGTTTCGACAATAGAATGAATCAATTGATTATTACAACTTAATAGTAATAAACGCAAAAAAAAAATAAACATTTTCTCAAAATACGTACAATTGACGAACGGAGGCTAACCCCTGCCGAAAAATGTTCGCATCGGTAGGTTCCTATAGATTTTGACAGGTGGTATAAAAGTGAGTACACACTACGTTTTTATTTTTGTAGCAAATACAGAAAAAATCGGAAGAGGGAATTACATTGTACCATCTTCCAAAAGATGTTCGGTATTGTGCTTAGGATGGAAAAAAAGGCCTAAATGTTGCAGTTTTCTCTTAATTAATTAATTTTGCGACCGAATACACGGGATGGGTTTCAGTGTAGAACCGAACTTGTGAAAGGAGCCTTTCCAAGCCTAAAATTTCCGAAACCAGTAATTAATTCGAAGATATACCAGGCATTATACGTAAGGCGGCTTATAGCGTTCAGCTGCTTTTATAAGAAGAAGGAACTAAAAGTTGCTACATTTCATTACCTCTTTTTATTAATGATGTGCTTTTAATTTATCCTCTAGATCTACTCAAGAATATATGACACATCAGCCCACAAGTTTGGTGGAGAATCCTACTGATACAGCAGAACCATCCAAAAACTGCACTGAGAGTGTTCGTATCATTAAGCCCAGTTTTCAAAATTTCTTCGCCTTCCCAGATAGACATTTTAACACCACTGAAATAGTCAATTATTTCACAGAGCGATATTGTGACAACCTTAGAAACTTCGAAGCTGGCTGTCAAAATCATAATTATCACACTTTTTATAAGATAAAAATCAACCAAAATATAACAAACGAAAGCAAATTTAGTACTAGTTTACATTACATATATTCAACACTACTTTCAACAGACTTTTGTGTTAGTTTTACCAGATGAATTGACTCACACTATCCATATTTCGGACAAGAAGTAGGTACTTAGACTTGTAAATTAAGTTAGTTTTCAATTGGTTAGTTAACTTTTTCATAGATAAATAATTCATTTTCTTACACAAAAACACACGTATTCCTTTTCCGAGTCTCTTGCAAAACAAACAAACGTCAAAATTCTATAGGTCTCTACATATTCCTTTTTCCTCCACCAGGTGTCGCAGGAAAAATTGTCCGTTCATCAATTTTGTACAAGGTCAAACATTTCGTGGTTTTAAGTTGGTAGCGCTGGCATTAGACACCTGTCAAGCTCAGCTGTCATTTGAAGTGTCATAATATTGGTTGAGTGTTTGCCATTCCGATAATGAATCGCTTAACAATGGAACAATGCACTAAAAAGTTTTTTTTTTTTTTAATTTACTTTTGCAGCCATTGAAATGATTTCCGAAGTCTCTGTTACAATTAAATTGGAAATAAAATTTAATATCAGAAATCCTCAATATTTCTTGAGCGCGTGAGTTTTTTGGCCCCAAAACTTATTGAAATTCGTGTTAAAACAGATTTTCTTTTAAATATTTTGCATTTGGGTGAAATGCGAATTGAAGAAATGCAATTATTAAATTTCCGATAGATGGTGGTGAGTTAAAATTTCACCTCAAATTAACGAATTTCATCAGAAAAATTGATGAACAATAATAAATACGGACGTCAACTGAACTAGATAGATAAAATTTATTTGTGCACCTTAAAATTCATTACAAAATAAAGTTTACAAAATAAATTTATTAGCATGGCATTGCCGTCTGCCCAATTGACAATAACTAACGTCAACTGAACTATAATGAGAACAATGTACTGACAGTAATATTGACCAAATTGGAATGAAAGCAAATCAGCATGCTGAGGCTTAGCAGTGAGGGAGTCCACCATTGTTGGCCTTAATGAATGATGTTGTTGACGCCGCACCTGATTATTTAACCGAACCCACTCAAACGTCGTTGTCATAAATGACAGCTCGAACCATGCGGTTTGAGTTTCCCAGTATTTTTTTTTTCGTTCATTGTTCTTCTGCGCGCTTTCGACTTGATCGGACGTCCTCTTTTCTGCTTCTTCGCTCTTTTTTTCGTAATTTAGTTCATAGTCCTTTCCTTTCTGTATTAATAGTCCTTTCCATAATCTCTACCTCTATAAAAGAGAACACATTTTTCTGTTTGTCCGCGAAGAGGGAGTAGGTTCGTAACGAAACCTCAACAAAATATATATTAATCGATTTGTTGTGAGTAGCGGTATTACATAGGATGGTTTTTAGTATCCTAAAGTCCGTTATTGATCCTTCAAACCCATTTTATATGAGTTTTTAACTAAAAAAAAGACCATTTTTTATGGTTTAAACATATATTACTACGAAATGGCCAAACAAATTTGAATATGAATTTATTCTTCGATTAGTACACTTCCCGGTGAAGAGATTGATGTATCAATCATTATTCTCTGAATTGTATAACAGAAGTTATAAGCAAAAATGTAATTATTTGAGACTTACATATTTCACAGATATGCGTAGGTCATTGCAATCAACAGCCTACCAGTGGAGTGCGGACAGCGTTGCCAGCCAATTTTGACGAAAAAAAGCCTAACTTGAAAAAAAAAGATGCTTTTTTCAATAAAATAGTGCATAAAATATTTTTTTATGTAAATTGGAACAATAAATCAAAAATTAAACACAAATATAAAAAAAATAGCAAAAACTTTTTTTTCGTTTGGAAACACATTCTTTAAGACCGAGCACTGAGGTCTTCTTTTCGCCAAGATTTTTTAAGAATATTTAAAAAAATAAAAAGTCAGTATACGTTGAATCAAAAAAATATATACATATATTGGAAATAAAAAAAAGATGCCTTTTTGGAAATAAAAAAGCCTTAAAGCTAATGAAATAATGCCTAAAAGGCATGAAAAAGCATAGGTTGGCATCGCTGTGCGGACACGTTTATCAATTTTTTTTTCTTCTCTCTTCTTTCTTTGTACTAGACTACTAGCTATTG
Organism: Cheilosia vernalis; assembly: GCA_949126925.1. Classification (NCBI taxonomy): domain Eukaryota; kingdom Metazoa; phylum Arthropoda; class Insecta; order Diptera; family Syrphidae; genus Cheilosia; species Cheilosia vernalis. Next base: position 13,999,450 of record OX421358.1, read on the forward strand.
TGTAGGTATAGTGTGAGTGTCTGGTTAACATTTTTTTAGTTTTTTGAAGTTATTACTTCTTTAGCGTTAAAGCCTGAACTACATCGAAACAAAAGTGGGAAAAAGTACAAAAAAGTGGCAAAAATCGGATGTCCTACATCCTACTTCATCCCATAGTACACTCTGTACCTATACTTTTGTCTCAATTTAAAATTTGCACTTTGTGGAAAGCTCGACCATGTTCCAGCTTTCACTTTTCTAAAGTTCTGCAAACAAATACACTCAAGGAATTCAGTATCGATTTGCCGGTAGATCACGTTCCCATCATATAATTCCTGTCAGTTTCGAAAGGAAAACCTCTTTTTGCACTTCACTCGGCTAAATTTGTTTATAATTGCTCTGGAAATTTGAAATGTAAACACAAAAAGCTCTGAGCTGCCTTAGTTCGGATTTTGTTCATAGATGTCATGTAAATATGCCTGTGTTTTCAATGAATATCGAGCTTTTCACTTTTTTGTACTTTTTCCCACTTTTGTTTCGATGTAGTTCAGGCTTAAGATGGGAAGAAATTAATCAATTCGCGTTACCTTTAAAACGACACCGCGTCATCGTCACCGAGAAACCGACACCCGGTGGCGCTGTTGTCAATTTTTTTGAGAAACTCAACCGATCTCAATGAAACTTTGTTTGTGTGCATGGTTGGATGCAGCTAGAAAGATAGGATAGTTTTGGACCCGATAGGTGGCGCTGTTGTCGATTTTCTGAGAAACTCAACCGATCTCAATGAAACTTTGTATGTGTGCATGTTTGTATGCAGCTAGAAAGATAGGATAGTTTTGGACCCGATAGGTGGCGCTGTTGTCGATTTTTTTGAGAAACTCAACCGATCTCAATGAAACTTTGTATGTGTGCATGTTTGTATGCAGCTAGAAAGATAGGATAGTTTTGGACCCGATAGGTGGCGCTGTTGTCGATTTTTTTGAGAAACTCAACCGATCTCAATGAAACTTTGTATGTGTGCATGTTTGTATGCAGCTAGAAAGATATCATAGTTTTGGACCCGATAGGTGGCGCTGTTGTCGATTTTTTTGAGAAACTCAACTCATGGTTGTATACAGCTAGAAAGATAGGATAGTTTTGGACCCGATAGGTGGCGCTGTTGTCAATTTTTTTGAGAAACTCAACCGATCTCAATGAAACTTTGTATGTGTGCATGTTTGTATGCAGCTTGAAAGATAGGATAGTTTTGGACCCGATAGGTGGCGCTGTTGTCGATTTTCTGAGATACTCAACCGATCTCAATGAAACTTTGTATGTGTGCATGTTTGTATGCAGCTAGAAAGCTATCATAGTTTTGGACCCGATAGGTGGCGCTGTTGTCGATTTTTTTGAGAAACTCAACCGATTTCAATGAATCTTTGTATGTATGCATGGTTGTATGCAGCTAGAAAGATAGGATAGTTTTGGACCCGATAGGTGGCGCTGTTGTCGATTTTTTTGAGAAACTCAACCGATCTCAATGAAACTTTGTATGTGTGCATGTTTGTATGCAGCTAGAAAGATATCATAGTTTTGGACCCGATAGGTGGCGCTGTTGTCGATTTTTTAACCGATCTCAATGAAACTTAGTATTTGTGCATGTTTGTATGCAGCTAGAAATATAGGATAGTTTTGGACCCGATAGGTGGCGCTGTTGTCCATTTTCTGAGAAAATCAACCGATCTCAATGAAACTTTGTTTGTGTGCATGGTTGGATGCAGCTAGAAAAATAGGAAAATGTTGGCCCCGATAGGTGGCGCTGTTGTCGATTTTTTTGAGAAACTCAACCGATCTCAATGAAACTTTGTTTGTGTGCATGGTTGTATGCAGCTAGAAAGATAGGATAGTTTTGGACCCGATAGGTGGCGCTGTTGTCCATTTTCTGAGAAAATCAACCGATCTCAATGAAACTTTGTATTTGTGCATGTTTGTATGCAGGTAGAAATATAGGATAGTTTTGGACCCAATAGGCGGCGCTGTTGTCCGTTTTCTTAGAAACTCAACCGATCACAATGAAACTTTGTTTATATGCATGGTTGGGCTGAGGTTTCCAATATGCGCACTGAGCAAATTCATTTTTTTTTTTATTTAAATTGAGTTATTCTAAGATGTACTGTAGAAGAATTTTTCTGCGGAAACTTTTTTTCCTATTTTTTTTTATTTTTAAAGTTTTAAATTTTCACTGAAAAGTGCATGTAAACAAACTGCACAAATGGACACGTTCACTTTGCATAACGTTTGTGTTGCAGTGGGGGGGATGTGTGGGGGGGTGGGTGAATTTTGGAAAATATTGTAGGTAGGTATTGCCATATGTCAACAAGTTAAAACAATTTTATATTTTTTAATTTTTTTTTACTGAATATATTATACTGCTAAATATATATGTATAAACTTTAGCTCCAGGCGCCTGACAGTTGTTGGCATACCCTTAGCGGAGCGACGAAGTCGCGTGAGCGTCTAAACCCTGCGAAAAAAGTGTTAAAATCCTGTTAGCGAGCGAAGCGAGCCACGCACCCCATACTTTAAATACACCAGACTTTCTTAAAGGCGCCTGCCTGATAGTTGTTGACATACCCTTAGCGGAGCAGTTGTGCATGTGTATTGAGATTTCGGAAAAAAAGGTTTCAAATCTTTGTGCATAAATCACATAAACATGGTTTCATTAAAAAAAAAAAAATTTAATATAAAAAAAAGTAAAAAATGAATAAAAAAATCAAAAAAAAATATTATATTTATGTTTTTTAGCCCATTTTAAGCTATAAAAAAATAAAAAAAAAATGTTTGCTTAGTGCGTATATTGGAAACCCGCCCCCTCTCGTCTCTACCTCTATAAAAGAGAACACATTTTTCTGTTTGTCCGCGAGTAGGGAGTCGAGACCCCAATAATATATATAGCAATCGATTTGTCGTGAGTAGCGGTATTACATAGGATGGTTTTTAGTATCCTTACTTCATGTTCACATGTATGCATTTATTAAAGGACCCAGCAAAGCGGGTATATCCAGCTAGTGTATATTAAAACCAAACAGTTCTCTTTTTATTTATCTAATACGTGATAGATGCTAAATACTGATGAACAGTGACTCATTCAAATGAGTATACTATGACAATAATATTGACAACATGTCGCTGAGAACTAAAAAATCGATAGATTCAAATGCGGAATTAATGGAATTAAGCAGTGGTGGCATTTCTATGTTGTATTGATGGATTTATGTGAATATTGATCTGCATTGAAAAAATGTTTGATGAGTAAGAGTGACATCAATCGACAATGTTGATAAAAAGTGCTGAATATTTTGCGCAAATCTAAACAAATTTAACTGACAGAATATGCGTTTGGAATGGATATTGAAGGGAAGCGCGCTGATCCATATTTATGTGGTCACTGCCATAATATTGAGCTTAATAAACAGTTTTGCAATACATTTACTTAACTAGGACATTGCGTCTTTAACTCCTATCTTTGGAGATAAGTTTCAGATGGCAGTCCTACCAAAGCTTCGCTGACTTCGTCATAGATTCATTTTACTTTCGAGTGAATTGTAGAACACCCAGCTCCAAGCATCTCGTGACGCGTTTTAAGCGTCATATATGCTCGCCTTTCCCGGGAAAAGCATTTAGAAAAGGAGAATAATCTATGAGGAGACAAGTGCCTTCAAACAGAGCTACTTAAAAAAATTATGTTCTACGGACAACCACCATTCGTCTTACCTTCTGAAATTTCCAACCACTGACTGACGCACACCCCAATCTTCATCAATAAACTAAATATTTTTAATACCAACCAACAAGGAAAAATACTACCACCCCGACAACACTGCCCACAACTGACAACAACTCCACTCACTCTGCCGTATGAGTAACAAAACTCAGCACCGAACGAGATCAACATGTTGGCAAGTGAACAGACAACCGGGAGAGAAAGAGCACAGACTATCTGGAGACCACCCACCGATATGTAGAGGCAACAGTTGCATGTGCAGCTGAAGGTTTCACTGACACACAAAACAGCCCAACAGGATCTGGGTCTAGAGTAATACCAAACTGGTGCTGGATATACTCTGTTGCCGCTGCAACCGCTGGTGTGTCCTTTTTCATATATACTCTACTCGTGTATGGTGAGGGTGAGTTCGTCTGGTTGACCCATTGACACAATTTAAACGAAAACAGAAACAGAATCATTTGTGCACTAATTTCGTTGGCAATGTGTAAGGCGAGTCCTTTTCATTTTCCGTTTACCCTCGTTGTACCTCCTTCTCTTGTTCCCTGCTTGTTCCTGTTGGCTGACATTGTATTATGTATGGTTTTTCGTTTCGTTTTTGTTTTTTTTTCCTTATGTTTCCATTGCGGAAATTTAATTTTCTTTAGTTCTTCCTCCGCCATGCACAGCGCAGCAGTAACAGCAGCAGCACCCTTGGGCGGATGTGATATGAATGTGGAAATCCTTTCTGGGGGATGTTGGCAAAGTGTGGGGGGGGGAGGTGATTTTATACTTTGCGGTCTAATGGACGACATAAGCGAGTGCAATAAAAATGCCACATGTTCCGAGTGGGTGGGTGTTTTATATATTTTGAGGGAACAAGTTGCAGCTGTAGCGCGCATCGCACTCCTGCAGTTGGCTGGTGGTAGTGGAAAATCGCTGCAGAATATTTCAATGGTTGTTGGAGTTATTAGAGTTTGTTTTTTTTTTCTTCTCTTCTTCTGTGGCATCGTCTACTTTTGTGCACAACTCAAGTGCTTGCGGAATGTGTGCGAGTGTGCGAACAAGGCTTCAGAAAGAACTTGTTTTTAAATCAACAGCAAGAGGGATGGGGTGGGGGGTTTTCTTTGTGGAAACGTTCTTACTTTTGTTTTAGCGATCTCAAGTGAGTGTATTGTGGGAATGAATGGGGTAGGTCATACAGAAAAGATTTACTTGTAATGAGTTTTGAACTTATACTGAGGTGGTAGGAGTTGTTGCTAGTTCAACGATTTATTAGGGGTTCATCTTGAGCAGGGGGATGTAGGTATAGTTACGTTTGGAATTGCTGAAGGGGTTTGGAGCTGGTTGCACATGCATAAGTACGACAAGTCAGAGATTTGAGTACAGAAGTAGTCTGTTTTTAAGCATTAATCTGTTTGTGTTGAGCATTTGATCAAGTTCTTGGTCAGCTTAGAGAGCTGGGAAGAACTCCTTGAAGGACATGGCAAATATTTCATTTCTAAATTAAGTCCCAGCTTCCTCCAAAATAAATGCGGCGTATGCTGCTCGCTATAAACGAAAACGACGTGTCTTTGCTGCCTCACAAAATAGAGGATCTCTTTAAAGTTTAACTGCACCGTTCGAAAGAAATGCGGGGATCGGTAGGGCAGCCATTTTTTTAACAGCCCATTTTGCCAAATACTTTCTTATCGATAGGTAAAGTCGCTTCCTCTACCAGGTGAATATTTGCCCTTTTTAAGGCGACGGATCTATTGTCATCACTCATCAGTATACCTTGTTCAATTATGAGCAACACAGAGAAGTGCTCGTTCTTTCTGCGTAAAAAGTAATTTTCATCGGACCGAAGTGTAACTCCTTTAAATTTAATTCTTCAATAATATTTAATTATATTTTTTTTTCATTTAAACACCGCGGATGATCTACCAGTGCACCTTGTTTATAGGGCGCTCTGATCAGGTCTAACTTTTCGTTTCGAAAAAATCCTTCTAAAACCTTCTTTACCAACATTAACTGCCAATTGGAAACTTCTTTGAGCCTCCGTTTGCGGGTTTCAAGAACCCAAGTTTAGCAAGCGAAATCCCACCTCAAACGCCTTTTTCAGGGATAAGAAGAAGACGTTGGAGGAGTGATTTTCTCACGAAGCCCGTGCATACATTTAAATAATAATACCACCACTTTACAGAGCCGCTCCGCTTAAATCATCAATGGCTGCTGTTAAAAACATCCGTCCGTCTTCATTTCTAATTCATGAACATAACAAAAAGAGTCAGTTCAAATCATTCAGATTTTAAACTCCTTCCCTATCACATCGCAAAGGATTTCAAATCGCTGCGCTGTAATCTACAAATATTTTTGTCCCCTCACTTCTACGTCACAGAACTCTTTGGAGAAAAGTTAACTTAAATTATTTGTGTATTTTTTAAACTATTTGTTAAAAATAAAAATTAAAAAAAAATAACTGTTTCCGCCCGGGATCGAACCGGGGGCCTTCCGCGTGTTAGGCGGATGTGATAACCACTACACCACGGAAACCACATTTGCGCTTGTGGTTCTTCTGCAATTTCATACAGCTGAGGTTAAACAAATATAACACACCCATCATGGTTCTTGCCATTGCTGACATTATGTTTGAATATACCCAATACTCCCACCGTAAATATAACACATTTCCACTTCTCTGATTCGAGTACAGATACCATGAGACGATAAACTATTCGAACGCAGATGGCGCTGTTATTTTACATTCGCTTGTAAGTCACAATGTTTTATACATTACTGAAGCAATATATCTACCAAAATTACAGTTGTACTTTCGTTCTTGCTTCGGCAGAACATATACTAAAATTGGAACGATACAGAGAAGATTAGCATGGCCCCTGCGCAAGGATGACACGCAAAATCGTGAAGCGTTCCACATTTTTTTCGCTGTTTTTCTTCTTCCAATTATTGTTGCTACCTGATGGTGATAGATAAGATAATAATTTAAAAAAAAAAACGTTCGCCTTGAGAATTAACAGTGTGGCTGTGGACATTTGTGACGGTTGTGTTTTTTTTTAATGTTTGGCAAACTGTTTTTGTCATTGGAAGACCGAAGGACTCGGAGTTTAACTCTACAAGAAAATTCGGCCTTACAAATAAACATAATTTAGTTCGACTCTTAATTTCAGTAGTTCACAGTGGCCCTATTTTCCATACAAATTTCGCTATTGTGAGCTTCCGCAAATTTAAAGTCGACACCAAAATTTGTTATTAGTACGGCGGGCGCATTGACTCGGGTTGGTGTCAGTGGGCCATAGTAAAAAACATTTTTAGTTTTGACTCTAAAATTTTAGTACCTAGTTGACAGAGGGTATATCCTTTTTCTGAGCTTACGTAAATTTAAAGTCGAAACTAGTGAGTTGGATTAGGTGGCTTTACACGCTTTTAACATTCTCATTTATTGTTAGACTAGAGGACAAATTCGAGACGACGTTGTGGAGTCCAAGGAATACGTGGTTTTGTTAAAATGGCAAATACATATATGTTGGCTCGTTTGGTGTCAATGGTGAGAGGTCACATCGTTATACACGGCGATTATTTTTAATAATAATTGGTCCTCTTCTTATACAGAGAAACTAGGGAAACTCATCGAGGACCGAAGATATTATAGCTTATACGACTTTTGTTTGGAAAAGGGATTCTTTATTTTGTCACATCCTTTCTCTGCCTTGTCTGACAGGGTACCTAGACCTACCTACCTGAAAAAAAATTGGAGCAGTTTTTGGCTCCGAATATATAATTTTGGAATATTCGTCTTCTGTTGTTGTGCGGTATTTCCGAGTACCTATTCAGGGATAGATACTAATCCCTCAAATATGACAAAGTTGGTCATCTATTCGGATTAATGGCAGGAACTGATTATTTCGATAGTTCGAAGTTGTCTAGGGAAAAATTTCTAAAAATCTACCGAAAACGATGAGATGAATGAAAAACACATTTAAGCGGTCAATGATACAATTTAGAAATTGGCTGATATAATTTTGTGTTTCCTCGTTAAAGATGCAGCACTTAAGCGTACTATGGAGATGGTGCGAAAGGAAATTTTCTGGTGGTCTCCAAATGGACAGCGAAACGTCTGCGAAAAGGCAGCGGAACACAATTTGTGGAAAGTTCCATCAGCTACTACACAAGTGTAGCAGTGTTACCAGCACTGTCTATTTATCTCCGATTTGGATACTTGTACTTTTCGCTGGCTACTTAAAACTTTCATTTAGACTATTTATTTTAAAGTTTGGTGACCCTTAGGCTCCTTAGGTATTTATAAAAAAATGCAGTCATCAATTCAAGATGTTGTGCAGAAAGTTTTTCCCGATATTGCAAATAATTTCAAAAACCATGATTGGCTTTGCGAACGAGCCATTTTGAATCCGAAGAATGATGATGTCAACAAAATAAACCATCAACTTCAATTGAAGCTACCAGGTGAAGTTGTGAAGTACAACTCGATTGACACAGTTATAGATATGGGGAACAAGCTGTTAACTATCCAATAGAGTTTCTTAACTCTCTGGAACCTTCTGTGATGCCACCACACATCTTAACTTTAAAAGTTGGTTCACCAGTGATGCTCATTCGCAACTTAGATCCACCGAAATTGTGCAACGGAACAAGACTTGCTGTTAAAAAACTATCTCCAAATTTAATCGAAGCCACAATCATCAGCGGCAAATGAAAAGGAGAAGAAGTGCTGATACCACGAATTCCAATGATTTCAACCGATTTACCCTTCGATTTCAAGCGATTACAGTTTCCAATGCGTCCTGCTTTCGCCATAACCATCAATAAGGCTCAAGGCCAATCGCTAAGTGTTGCTGGTTTGAACTTATAAAATTCCTGTTTTTCGCACGGCCAATTATATGTTGCTTGCTCTAGAGTTGGAACGCCAAAAAATCTTTATGTTTACACACCTACCGAAAAAACTCAAAATATTGTTTATCCGCTAGCATTAAGATATAAAGAAGTTAATAAATAAACAAAATTTAATTTTTTTTTCAAACACACTTATTTCATTTTATTAGCGTAGTAGAACACGCAGGGTATCCGCTAGTTATCTATAAATCTTCTAGCAAAAGAATTTATAAATTTTGCCATTTGAAAAACTTTTTCCGATCAACTTCTCAGTTAATTTTACAAAAAAAAAAAATCATTCCACTGAAATATTTAATTTCCTTCCTGTTCCATGTGTCAGGAACTTCTTTTCTTATCGAATCATATCAGTGTTACATAGTTGATTTGTTTTAATTATTTTCGTACGGAACATTTTTGCTGTTAGAATTTTTGCTATGACCGCCTATTTTCAATTTATCATTGTCGTCTTAAAAACAATTTAATCGAAACAAGTGAGCCAGTGAAATTCATTCATGCATTTTTGATCTTCATATTTGAGTTTAGGTTTTCCAATTTGGCTCCATACCTCTTACAAAAGCTGGCAACACTGCAGTACAAATGTCAAATTTTCGCAAGCAAATAATACGCAAGTGTGCGCAAATAGAGTGAAGAATTGTACCAAGTAATCTACTGCAACTATCCACTTTCCGCCATCATTTCGCAGCAGCTGATTACTGCAAAACGAAAAGGAGAGCGAAATTTTTCATTCATAATTTTTTGGTTGTGTCACTTTTGTATGGGATTTTTCGTTTCGGATCATCCGCGTACTATGCTTCAGGATGCGCATATGTCAGGACTCAGGAACATAATGCGCAATAAACAAATTTTTGTACCGACTTTGAATTTATATAAAAAATATTTGTATGGAAAATATAGCCATTTTAACCTAGATACTAAAATTTAAAGTCGGAACTAAAAATGTTTAATGGCAAGGCTGACGATCTAAACACAGTAGAATCTCAAAAAGACAAACAGATTGTCTCAAATTGTTCATCTTTTCAAGCATCAAAATTTAAATAAAAATCAACATAGCTATAGCCTAAAAACATAAAATATATTAAAATAACAATTAAATAAAAGAAACTTCACATAACAAATTTTTCTTTAAAAAAACTTCTCTATAGGACTATTTACATGAGCGCGGACTCCGAAAAAACGAATTCCGAACAAGCCAATTTAATTGTATTTATGAATTGAAAATTGCTATTAGTTATATGTATGTACCAATTATTTAATTAATTTGACATCTAATATAACAAAAAACCCGCCTCTCAATTGTTTTAAATAGTTAAATTTACAATTACAACAATTTTCTCGAGAATTGAAAATTTTTTCTGCAAACTGTACCTAACACTTTATTCACAATCCACAGGAAACTGTCATCAACAAATCCATGAATGAAAAATTCGTTCGAACTTAACCTTCAACAATTAAATTAATTCGCGTGCACATGTGAATAAAATGTAAGAATCTACGAATATTCGCTTGTTTACGCAGTTCGCAATTCGCTTTGATATGAAAAGTCCTTATGGTAGACTGTCGTAGAATTTCAATGGAGGGAAAAAATTTGTTCACCTGTTCATTTGGACTGTTCATTTTATGGAATATTTCATGTTTTCGAGATTCTACTGTAAAAACCCTTTCCAACTCTGATTTTAAATTTAAAAACGTTTTTCACGCGGAAATAACCCAACATATATCTGTTGCCAGGATATGCCTCTGTAAAGTTTTCTTTTAAGACTTCGGATGTGTAAAACTATCTACAGTCAAAGTTAAACAAAACTGAACAGCTAAAGAAAAACGGTTTAACGCGAGCCATTTTATTAAAAATGGCACAAGAAACTCATCAAAAAAGCCCTAGAAAGTGGACTTAAAGAAATTTCATAAATTGTGCTAAAACATGACCTCCAGGGTCTATCAAAAGTTGCACCAAAAATTGATCAAAAATGGGACTTTCTAAAATTGTGACAATAAATGTAAGGTCTTTCAAAAGTTGACTCGAAAATATGTTGAAAATGGGGCACACTCACATCACATATAAAGTCTGTCAAAAGTTGCTTAATAAATCTGTTCTTGATCTTCGACATTTTACTAAGCACTCTTCATCCAGAGAGTGTCCAAAAATCATTCCGCAAAGAGCCTCAATCAGTGTGGCTGAAGAATTCTGACAAGTCGCAAGAAAAAGGATAAATGTATCATTTCTGAAGCTATTTTTGCCTTCTTCGAGATAGGTGGTAAAACAGCTGTCAAAGCTGCTGTCATTGTGTTTCTGTTGGTAGCAGTGTCACTATACTGGTTACACAGTAAAAAAAAGCTAAAAAAAATTGTGCCAGGCTCTCGAAAATTTGCAGTCTTAGTCGTACAAAGATCACGCTGGTCTCGACGATCGGCCAAAAGAATCTGGAAAACGCTCCCTACCAGAAATTCGCATTGAGAATATATTAGATCAAAAGTTCCATACAGAACCCAACGCATAGCTTCTCGAAAATTATTCGTGTGTAACTTCAACTTTTAGAAGAAAGTAAGAAGATATTGAAGTCGTAGCAGCCATTCAGGTCTATATCACACAAACATTTTAAACCCCGCCGCTAACGTCAGATTATATCTGTCATTTTTGGCTGCACTTTGGCAAAACCGAGAAAGCCATCAAACATATATCTCCGAAGACAAGACCCAGTTTCATAACACTTTGTCATTTTGGAAGTAGAAAATCAACTCTGTTTCCACTTTCGACTTGTATAAGAGCCAAGACCGCACACCAGAGGAAACAAAAAACGAAACCATAACTCCAACTCCCAGGCAGCTTATAAATGGTGTATCTAGAACAGGTACCTCTACCTGCGCACGCCGTACAGTGCGCGCATACCACCTGAGCACTCCTGCGTGGGCAGACCACAATTAGCCGCCACCATCACAATCCAAATTGAAAAGCGAAAACAGAGCATACCCGCGATCGCGATCGCGCTGCGCACCTACAACTCAGAGAAGCGTGCGCCTACAAACGTCAACACACTGCGGCCGCAATTGTCAGAGTGAGCAAGCCGGGCTTATAAGCATATCTAGTGCACAGCACAGTGTGAATGGCTTTCGATTTTCCATTACGCAACGTGAACTGGTTATACAATACCTGCGCAAGCGAACACTATCAGCGTGGAAAATAATTAAAATTTCCCAGCCGTGTTGCAGGTTGCAGTGCAGCTGGTTCAACGGATAAGAGGTGAACAGGAGCAACGTGCCGTAGCCATATGTGGTGTTTGGAGAAGCCCACGCAAAATTTCCTTCGTTTTTTATTCGATACTGCCTCCGAGTATGGAATGTGGCGTCGTCACTTTGGCTAGGGAATGCTTTGCCATTTGAGGTTGTTATCCGAATGCACTTTGTTGTGAATGCACCTGAGGCGTTGGTGCTGGAGTGCTGACGGACTGGGGAGTATCTTGTTTAATTGCAATGTTAATGGGCTGCCAACTTGTTTTTTTTTTCTTTCTGGCTTAGGTTACACACGTTATATTAGTACGGATTTGAGGAGGAAAGTTTGCTGCTTCCGTTTTTGTGGCGGTGACGGTTTATTTTCTGAACTAGAAGTATTAATTGGTCAAGTAGATGTAAGTTGGTGCTTGAAATCGAATGATGAATTTATCGGCAAACGAATTTTGCAATAAGATCAGTTAGTTCTATGAGTATTCTCTTTACGTATTCTACTATAATCCAATGTTCACTTTCCCGATTTCGATATTTTGTTACTTGCGATGCGACATCAAACATAAGTCGCTTCCGATTCTCCGATGAACGCGTTGGCGAACGAAATAAGTTTTCCGGAGAGACAACTCTTTTGGTATGGCATTATTTTGTACCTGCTCATATTTACGAGGGAAGTTCAATATATTCGCGGTATGGGGAGGATACTCCAAAGATGTTAAAAAAATATTTCTTGATTTTAGTAGCCCCGTTATTCAAGTGTTTTACTGTAAAATTTCATTTGGCTGTGATTATACGTTTGCTTTGTATTTTGCGTTGAACGAAGGTGAAATGGCTGTTATCGCGATGATCACTAAAATTGAGAACCGCACTGTGATAAAATTTCTAACTAAACAAGGAAGATTCTGCACCTTCGTTGTCAACTGTTCAAAAGTGGTCAAGTTTATTTCAAAGGGGTAGGGAGAGCATTGAAGACGATCCTCGCTCAGGCTGCCCACTAACTGGCTGCACCGGAGAAAACATTACACAAGTCGAGAAACTTGTACTTGAGGATGCCCGAGTAAAGGTTAAAACGATAGCTATGAAGATTAACCTTTCTATTGATACCATACACAACATTCTTCATGACTGTCTAAATCTTTCCAAAGTCAGTGCAAGATGGGTGCCTCGAATGCTCACATCGCTCACAAAGCTCCGGTGCACACGGCATGGATTTCTAAGGCTGTTGTACGGGATTGTGGTTTCGAAAAAATTCAACATCCAGCCTATGGTCCGGACCTTGCCCCTAGTGATTAATTTTTGTTCCCAGATTTAAAAAAAACCTTCGTGGTAAGTGATTTACCGATGATGAGGAGCTCAAAACTGCAATAAATGAACATTTTGGAGAGAAAGATGAAAACTATTTTTTGAGGGTATAGAAAAGTTAATCTCAAGATGTAATAAATGCATTCATGTAAGAGAAGATTATATTGAAAAATAAAAATATTTTTAATTTAATTCGTGTTTTCCTTCATGTCGATACCGCGAATATATTGAACTCCCCTCGTAGGTTATGTAGGTATTTTTTTTTGTATTAAATTTTAGCAAAAGAAGCTTCTTGAAAATCAAATTGTCATGTTAATGTCGAATACGATTTGTATTTTTATCGCTCTTTTTCAAAAACAAAGAGAGTCCAAAATGTTGTTAAATCTGCCAACATTGCCCCATTTATGTCATATCTCTGTGTTTACGAATCATGGGATCGGAAACCTATCTGCAAGGATTTTTTAGCACTGCTCAAGTTTTATAGTTTCGGTTTTTCCAAAGAGAAGTACCTACTTATAAAAGGGGACCAATGTCATCGATTATAAATCAAATAGGATTTCTTCGTTTGCTTCCATGACATTTGATTTGAAATTCTACACAATCAAATAAAACGCGTTCCGTTTTAAATTTTCGGAGCATTGAGGTTGCACAACAAAATTATAGCTGAGCCGACTTCTAATTAGCTATACCCGGAATATCCAAAGAATTAAAAAAATACAAATTTTAAGTAATTTTTTTTGTATTGATGACACTACCCGTTTTTTCATCCAGTCTATTCGCTTAAAAGTGCGGTACCTACCCCAAACAGACTTCTATCCTCAATCTAATCCATTTAAGGCCCATTTTATTCACTCGAAGTTGAACACAACTCGGGGAGTTTTCCATATAAAAATCCCCAAGTTGTGTTCAACTTCAACAAAATGGGCCTTAAAGTTTTGTTTTCGCGACAAAAATTAGCTGGTCCTTACGAATCCAAAAAGCCCAAAAACGTAAAAATCGAGCAATCTGTTCCAGAGTTTTGAGTGAACATACGGACCGCATTCTTTTTTATTATATAGATATAGATTAATCAACCTGGTTATAGGACTTTCTGTTTATTGTTAGTAGACGCATGGTATACATTTGTGTACCTGAAAATATGCGCTACAATTGGGAAAAATGGAACATGAATTGAGTTCTTTATTTCATTAGAAATAATGTCATTTTGAAGCGAGATTTATGCCAACTAACGAATCTTTTAGCCATCAGCTTGGTTATTCATTTACCAAACACATTCCGTCAGTCAGATGCGAAAGACTAGAAGTTAGGTCTACTTTTCGATTGATTATACTTAGATCGTAAACATTTGACTGTAGGTCGAAATTTTCCACGGATATACCGAGACAGTCGTTGTACCCTATTTAGCTTAGCAATGGCGGTCTTTTGTTTTGTTTTAGTCCACCATACTAGAGAAGCGTATGTAACGATGGGCCTGATCATCATTGTGTAGGTCAATTGAGAGTTGTAATTAGTAAATTAAACTAACAATTCATCGATCGGTTATATAAAGTAAATAATTGTCTCTTCATCAATTCCGGAAGCCATTTTGATTTATAGGAAAGAGGCATTTTTTAGGCCAATAAGTTTGGATTTTTTTTTAACAAGGTGGTTCGGCTAATCTTAAACAAATAACTAAACAAAGGTCATAATGAATTATTAATAAATGCCCTTAATTATTTCCGGTGACGTGTAACTAACTTGAATATTCAAATTACTTTCTAGAGCGTCCCTAAAATGTAATCCAACAATTTGCAGCTGCTGAATTTGTTTCATAAAAAGTTCAAAGAAATAGCCACCAGACTGAATGACAAATGGTCAATTTGTAGTTAGCCAATTCGTTTTTAAATGTTCAGAAAAAAAAACAACAACTTGAACTTATCAAACAAGTGGTTTCCTCAACTTGCCCATCTTCATAATGTTGCCAACCACTCTCATTAGATAGTACTTCCGAAACGATAAATTCCCATTAATGCATTCTCCATTGTCCCAGCGAATGCTGAAGTGAACGCTTTCTAGTCATCGTTGTAGTAAATGACAGTCAAGATGAGATAGCTATTTAAGAGCTCAACCGGTGATCAATCAAATTTACTAGCATTGTTTCCCCCCTTTGAGATACGACAAGAAGTATACCGATAGATACCTATGTGGTGAATCTGAAATTAAAACGAAAAACGGAAAGAAAACTTTCAAAACAACTCTCATTTTCAAAGCGTAATGGCGCCGAAAGTTTGAAAGTTCCCCCGTCGTCGAGTCCCTACCGATGGATGGTGGAAACTTACTTTCGGCAAGTAAAATAACAATGCAAGGGAGCTTTTCCTCTTTTTTCTTTTGTTTTCTATTGTTGCTTCCAAACAATTCGTAGTCGTACACCAGCATAGTCAGCCATGGAAACATAATGTACCATGCGAGTTTTCCGAAAACCCCATCCAACGGATACCTACTTCGAAGTCTGTACACACAACATCCACCCGTAGCCGTGCAGAATGTTTCTTTGCGGGACCGATAGCTGCGAAATGGGCTCCCAACGTTGCCGGTCGGCGTCCCTCCCAAGCATGGCACAGAAAACAACGCGAACACAACGCAATTCAATGTTACGAGTACGTTGTGACATGCATCAATTTGGAATGCATGAGGCATGACCTACTTTTGGTTCCCATAGTAAATAGATACAGAGATACCTACTTTGAGCAGAGCTCTATAGGGACAAAGAGAGCGAGGAAGATATAGAATACATGGGGGAATAGCTTCGGCGTTCTAGGGGCACACCTCAGCATAATTCATAGATCACGTTGGGAGGGATAGATTGTAGTCTTCTGTTTCTGTGGCGGGCAGGCAAGAGCGAGATTGCAAGAGTGAAGCCTGCTGTTTGTAGGTGCTGCTCGCTTGCTCCATCCATTTTTTTTTTATTGAGTAATCAAACGCTGGTAGGTATATGGCTATGGCACCGACTGAAAGGGAGCTTAGGTACAGTTGAGTACGCTATTTACTGTTGGATCCATTAGGCGGAGGGGCGGGGGCGGATGATGACTTTTGAGATCCATTTTGCCGGCAAATACGTTTAATCTTGGCGCGCTCATCATCATTGACAGCACAGTAATCAACGAGTGGCGGCTCTACGTGTAGGGGCGGAGGAGGATACTTTTCAGGATTATGTGCTTTTAAGGCAAAACGAAACAGAACGAAAAGTATTCACAAGTTCACGAAACTCAATTAGAATTAATGAGCGCTACTGGTGGATGTAATCCATTGCTAGGGCAAAGTTGGACATTAGTTGGATTTTTTGGTGTTTTATGTTGGAGCGAAAGATTGTATCCGCCATACTTATTTGGTACACTCACTCTGTATCTATGTGTATATACATATTTTTGTACAGAGGATGTTTTGAAAGCCACCGAAGGTATAGGTGGCAGAGCTACTAAAGTGAATGTGGGTCATGCAGTTTGGAAACGATTTGAAAAGGGAATCCCAAGCCGCGAACTCTTGTGTCAGGGCTGAATGTAGGTTAATCTGTATTTAACGGGCCAAAGGGCTGGGTTACTACATTCTGTTGGTGATTATGTTGAAACGATTTGGTCGATAAGAGCAATCAAAACAGGGTGAGAGTGAGAGAGAGAGAGAGAGAGAGAGCGAGAAAAGCGGTTGATGTTTCGAGATTGTAGTTCCCGACATGAATTGATATGCTGTCGAAAAGTTAAAAGTTTGTCTATACGAAAAGTTTCGATTCCACTGTAGATTGAGGAGTGGGAATTACCTGATTAGAAGTGTGTTAAACTGATAAACTTTTTGTAGGAGATTCGAGTATATTGTGTGGTTTGCAAAAGTATCAAGTAGCAAGGTTTGATTTATTTAATTCCCTAGGTTAGGTTGGGTTTATGGGTGGATACGGCCGAGCGAGGCCTGCAGTACACCACTTAGGTCCATATGGACCCATTGTGATACCCTAGTTAATTCCCTAAGTGTCCTTGCGGTTTGGTGTAAGCATTCTACTGATAACTTTAGAAGATCAATTAGACAGCCTTGGTGGAAACCGCTATTAGATGAGTATTCTTTGAAAAGTCTAGACCCTGGAGCTATTCAGCAATTTTTACGTAAAATATGCCGCATGAAATCGTTCTTAAAAAATTATGTTTCTTGACTGGGTTCTTTGAAAATTTTTAACGAGAGGTGCATTTTAACAAGTGTAACACGCTTCGGTATCACAGAGTTATAAGCCCAATGCTGATGATGTTATCACCACTTCAGTAGGGAAATATAGAGCACACTTTTAGGACCTGCAGAGCTGTATAGTCTTGTGTTATATGTCATGGTTGTATAGAAGGAATCCTTTGGAACTTTTTCAGAACTTTTTGAGATCATTGCTTGGGTCTGGAAGTCTACAGAAGTTATAACTCGACCAAGTTTTGTGGACTTTTAAAGCAATTTTGGGGCCATTCATGGTTTAAGATTGACTTTTTGGCACAGCAGGAAATGTAGTAGTAGTATAAAGTAGTATAAAAGTTTATTTTCACTAGTTATATAATTAATTACAATAGTTCAAAACATATTTAGCTTAATTATAATAAGTAATTTAAACTAGAGAAAATAGTGACATTCCATATTTCTGAAACAGAAATAGTATTAAATGCCACTTCAAGAAACTAATGACAAGAAATAAATAAATGGGTGGGGTGACCCTTAGAGATTAAATATCTTTATAATTCAAAATTAAAAACAACAAATTCAAATTCAAACTTTAGCAAAATAATACTTCATTTATCTAATTGAAGAAAAGGAATACAATTCAAAATATTATATTAGAGATTCGAGTTCTTTATATGAAATAACGAGACACCATAACATCAAGCTATAAACGAGAACTTATAACGGATTCTAAGCTTGTAACATCATGAGCTAGAAGCCAATGTTTTACGTGATTCACAAATCTATTAATTGGACAAAGAGTCCTGATCCAAAGAGGAAGCTGATTAAAAAGACGGCGCGATGCAATTGTATAAAAATTCTTAAAGGCTGTGGTGCGAAAACTAGGAACAGTTACTTGATGCAAGTGATTACCACGTATATTGTAATTTTCAAGAACTCTTACATTCAAATGACCAGATCTATAAAAAAATGACTTAAGAACCTTAAAACAGTATAAATGCCTGACTGGAAGAATTTTCAAATCGTAGAACAACGGGAAACTTGGATGTAAGCGATTTTTCCTGCATATTTTTCTAACAATATATTTCTGCAAAACTAGCAGCGGTTGAATTTTGTTAAAATAAGCGCCTCCCCAACAAGTAATGCCATATTGTAGTTTAGAGTGGAAGATTCCATAATAAATTATTTTAAGAAGATTTTCTGAGCAGACATTCCTGAGATAAAAGAAACTCCTAAGCGTTGCGCGAAAATATTTCCTCAAATTATCGATGTGATTATAAAAACACATTCTAGAGTCAATAAAAAGACCCAGGTATTTAAATTCTTTCACACTTTCAATTTGAAAACACTTTTCACTGCAGTCAAGATTGTAAAAAAATGTACTAGTGGATCGGGAGCTACTACAAAAGCAGCTCAGTTTAAATTTTTGGCACTCAGGTGCATGGAAAAAAACCTCAGCGTCAAACGAATTTTGCGCTGCCAGACTGAAAAAGATTATTTTTGTTTTGGAACTGATCATGAGTTTATGCGCAGCAAACCATGCTCTAAGTAGTTCTAAATCCGAATTGATATCAGCTATCATATTTAGAGGGCTTAGTGAACCGTAGGTTAATCCTACGTCATCTGCAAAAGCAGTGATAAGGCCTTTGAAATTTAACTCGAACAAGGAGTTTATATAGATCAAGAATAAGATTGGTCCCAATACAGAGCCCTGAGGTACCCCTAAATTCATTCGCTTGATTCCACTTCTAGTTGCTTCAATCTTCACTCTTTGAGCTCTATTAACAAGATAAGATTTGAACCACTCGAGCATAAAACCGCGAAAACCAGCATTTTGTAACTTCTGCAACAGAATGAAATGGTTAACCATATCAAATGCCTTGGTAATATCGACGAATAGACCTGCTGTGAACTTTTTATTATCTAAACTTGCAAAAATTTGGGAACAGAAAGTCAACAATGCATCCTCCGTACTTTTACCTGTTTGAAATCCATATTGAAAACAGCTGAAGAAACTGTTTTTATTAAGAAATCTAACAATCCTATTTTTCACAACTTTTTCAAAAACTTTGCTTACTGAAGGAAGAAGCGAAATAGGTCTGTAGTTACTTACATCATTAGCAGCACCTTTTTTGAATAGTGGAATCACATCCGCAGATTTAAGAGCTGCGGGAAAAACTCCAGATAAAACACTTTTATTGAAAATATGCGCTAGAATGTCAACAACGAAAAACGCAATGTTTTTAAGCAACCTATTCGAAATGCCATCTATGCCACAGGAATTTGAATTTTTAAGAGAACCGATAGTTTTCAACAACTCTAATCCTGTAATGGACTCGAAGAAGAAAGTAGAACTCTGAGCAGTTCCATACGGAGTACATAAGCAACTACAATTATGAAAACAAGATGTAGTTGAATTTGGATGAATGATGTTCGCAAAATAATTATTGAAGATATCAGCAATTTCAAGTTTATCAGTGACAATGCAATCATTAAATAAAACCGTAGTAGGGCTTTTAGAGGAAGAGGGCTTATTAAGAAGCTTATTAACTAACTTCCATTCTCCTCTAATATTTCCTCTAGTTAGATTAAATTGATTTTTATAATATGTGTCACGGCATTTCGGAACTTTATTGTTTACTTCCAGACAAAGCCTTTTGTATTCATTCTTCAAATTAATGTTTGTAGGGTGTTTATAGCATTTCCGTCGGAGTTTATTTTTCTTATTAATTAAGTTTACAAGGTCAGAAGTTATCCAGGGTTTGAGCCTTTTAGACGATCTTTTAATATTTTTCGTAAACTTACAATTTTGTATGTGATTGGCTAGACATTTTATAAAGAGATCATACGACTTTGATGGATTTGGCTCAGAAAGAACATTTTGCCATGACTCAAAAAAAAGAATGGACTTCAATTTTAAAAAATCAATTTTTGTGACCATATTATGAGATTTTGAATTTTGGTGATTTTGACAGTTGATCGTACTGACTAATAAGCCTGTCATTAAATGATCAGTAATTTTAAGATTCAAGACACATTTTTCACAGGCGTCAAGAGATATATTCACAAAACGTCCGTAGATATGATCTAAACAGCTACCAGATGGCAATCTTGTCGGTTCACTTATAAAAGATTCTAACCCATGAGACGCTAATAAGGCTAAATATGTTGTTACCGTGTCATTTTTATCAAGAATATTAAAATTGAAATCCCCCAATATTATTAAATTTTTGGATTTTATATCATCTAGTAAATTTGAAAATTCTTCCAAAAAAACTGAAAAGTCATATTTGTGAAGCCGGTAAACACATAAAACAACATAATTTACTTTGTTTACTGTGAAAGACAATTTCAAAATATCAGCACTCAAGAAATTTACAAGATACGTCGGTACACAATCATTATACTCCTCTTTCACAAAACAACCTACTCCGCCTGCCACATAATTCTCATTAGTTTTTGCAAAAAATTCATAACCCGGTAAACTATAATCTGTTTTCTCGCATTCATAGATCCAAAACTCCGATACAAAAACAAAATCCGGCAAAGAGACAAAAGAGTCTAGATGAGCCACAAGCCTATTGAAATTTTCTCTCAGACTTCTGATGTTTTGGTGTATGAAAAAAAGTTTGTTTACACAATAGCTACTAGATAAAATAACTTGTTCGCAATTAGTATCTATAAGGTTAGAGGCAATAATATCATCAAAATAATTTAAATCAGAATTCATAGCAAATATTAAATAAATTTTCTTTATTAACAGACTAATTTAAGATCTTCGAATGATTTAATTGTGATGATATTACTACCTTCAACTTTTCTCATGCACACTCGGCTTTTACTAAACCATACATATTTGTAATTCTTCTCCTTCTTCACCTCTTTCGCTCGCATTAACAACGCCTGGTTGTATTTGGTTAGAGCATCATTGATATACACGAAAGAACGTCTCTCTTTGCTGCTGATGCTGCTACCAAATTGACACGAGTGCAGGTTTTGCTTTTTCATCTTCTTTTCCTGCATAATCCGCTGTTTGAGAGCGAAGTCCGACAGCTCCATACATATGATGGGCTTGCTAGAAGCACCGCTGTTTCCATTTTTGCCGTTTTTGTTGCGAACATTTTTTATATAGCATTTAGTAAATTGGTTGTCAGCTACTTCGATGCCCAATGCATCACGGAAAATGCCCTGTGCAATTTGTTTAGAGTCATTTACGTTTACGTCAGATAAACCAGCGATCTCGATGCAGTTGCGAAGTGAATTTTGATTTTGCCAATTTAGTCTCGATTCAAGTAGATTAACTTTTGATTTCAAATTAGCGTTCTCTTCACGAAGTTCAGTTAAAGTTTTCAGGAATTCTTTGTTTATGTCTTCCAAATGAGTCAGCTTCATATAAACCATTTGAAGTGTAAAATCACCAGGAGGTTCATTTGGATTTGATTCTCCAATGGCCTTTATTTTTGTGTTATTTGTCGCGTTTGCACTTTTCTTCGGTTCAGGTTGCTTGTTTGCCAGTGAAGATGAGGGCATACTCAAAGATCTTCGTCTGAGGACAGTACATTTATCACATCGGAAGGGTGATCCGCTATTCTTCATGTACTCAATGTCTTGCTGGAAGATATTTACGCATGCACCATGAAATAATCCTTTGCAATCATCACAAGACACTTTTAAAACACAGTTTCTTTCAACTTTCTCAGAACAAATCGGACAATTCATATTGAACTTAAAAAAAGTAAAGTTAAAGTAGCTTTCAAATGAGATGTGCACCCCACAACACTCAAAAGTCAACTGAGTATCGCGCATGTCTATAAAATTTTAACTTTTGAAGGTCGACAGAAGATTTGGTTTGTGATCACATAATTTTGACAGCATATCACTGAAAGAGTGAAAGTTACTACATATTTATAAAAAATATATTTATGAAGCTCCTTAATGGCTACCTACAGTAGTTGGCACCATTTTTTTTTTTTTTTTTTTTTTGATGCCGTAGTTGACACCTCTCTGTTCAGTAGCAATTTCCTCATTTCCAAACATAAAACAAATTTTAAATGTTTTACAATGTGTTTTATAGTAAAGGATCAGTCGATACATTTTTTTTTAATTTCCAATTTTGTTAGTATAGATTTTTTTCTGAAAATTTCAAAATATGTATGTAGGTTTGCTATTTTAAAAAGCAATATACGAAATATTTTAAATTAAATTTATATACTAAAATTATCTAGTAGTAGCTAGTATATTAAACAAGAGGGGAGCCAAAAAAGAATAAAAATAAATTTAATTATTAACAGGGGTGTCTGTTTATACGGGACCACAGATGTCAATACACTGTCAATAACTGTTCATTTGAGGTTGCCAACGACTTAGTACACGGACGTTTTTGGTTTCAGATTCTTGAAAATGCTTAAATACAAGCAAATTTAAAATAAAGGTCGGCTACAAAAACTTATTTCGAAAAAAAAAAAAAATTAAATTAAAATTTCGTTTCATTTAGCTATATTCCTTAAAAGTTTTAGATTGTATAGTAAAAATTGTATTATATTTTATTGATTTTTTATATTATTTTCTTAAATTTGCAGTTTTATACATTTACAGCCGTATTAATAAAAAAAATATATTATATATATTATACATTACCTAGCACCTAGTTAAATAAATAACATATGAGTTAAATATTCTTATTAATAAAAGAAAATAACTCATATAATAACTAGCTGATGTTTTCTCTAAAATAGCTGGCATCACCTAACCAAATTGTACTGAAAACAGCTGAAAACTATTACATATTGGCTATCATCACGGCTGGCTAGTGAATTTCAATTGTGACAAATGAAAAAGAAAAAAAAAAAAAAAACAGAAAATTTTTATTTTTTTTTGGATGTTTTATTTGTAAATAGGGTTTTTTCTTTTTTGGTACACTTTTTTCGAGTTGGGGTGCTGGTAACCGAATCCTCCCCTAACATATTCACCAAATATTTACACTATTTAAAAACACTGAAAACCGGTCAGAGATTTTGTTCCACAATTTTCAAAATTAAAATTTAATTTATTTGTCATTTTGACGGGAACGATTTTTTTATGATTTACTCGCTCGCTAACAGAACTCCCGCCGTTAGTTATGTAGTTATATGAAAGTTACGAAGCGCTAGTTATCTTCTAAAAATGTTTATTAATAGGAATTTGAGTTTAACTAATGTGTTTGCCAATAGTTAGGCCTAACATGTAGTTACGCGACTATTATTAATACGGCTGTTATTGTATATTTAACAAGCGGAGCCAGGCCTTCTTTGCTAGGCGTTAAAATTAAAAAAATTCAAAATATATATTTCGCTTCGTTGAGTTGAGGATCTTCGATAAATTTTTATGGACGAAATTTTTCCAGCTTCACAACGAATTTTTTGCACTTACATCAAATCATGCAGTAAAATCCAATTTCAATTTCCGACTTTTCCTTTGGGTTTTTCCAAAGTAAAAACCTTCTCCTGACAATTACGAACAACTGAAAAAAAACTTGAGCCAAATCGGTTCAGCCGTTCTAAATTGATCAGTTACTATACATTTTTCACACCATTTTTATAGATGTAGATTATATATTAACTTATCAAACTGCCGCATTTTGTTTAATAAAATTCCAAAAATTAAAAACAATGTTTCAGAAGAAAAATACAAATTATCATATCTCTGAATTGTAAAATGTGTGGTAACAATACCTATTGTAAATTTATATAGGAAATAAAACTATCTATGTATCTATCTATGTAAGAGGCGTTAAGTGCATTTGAATAAACCATTAGCTTTAATTATTAAATAATTATTTTTAGGTGCGAACAACTGTATTTTCCAAGAGTGCCAATTTCTGTACAGGGCTGTCAATCCTACTGTAGGTAGTTTTTGAAAGACTTTTTTATAATGCATTCTAATGCAGTTCTAAATTGGAACATTAATTCAAAAAAGTTAAATTGAAATGAAAAGAAAATTCTTTAAGCAATATACAAATTTATAAAATAATAGCGAACCTACTGCAGCGCCATCTGGAGGGCTGATTTGTGAATCTAAACCATCAAGGGCGCCACCCAAATGCATACAAAAAAATTCATTCAAATTGGTCCAGCCGCTTAGGAGTAGTTCAGAGACATACACACGTACAGTAAAAAAAGCTAAGCTTTTTTTAAAGTCAAAATTTAACGAGTTAAAAAATAATTAGAAAAGATTTCGCTCGATCCTTACTTTCGCTGCCTATTTACTTATTTGTTACGAATCATCAATGAATGCGCAGCCATCGCATATTGTAGTCTAAAGTTGATAAATCGAGCCCGTCACACATAAGACATAACACAGAACAAATCGCGACCCTAGGACAAGAAGGTTCTAACTTACATTTTCTCCAAAAATGAGTTATACATCGCACCGCAATAAAACGACTACGCTCTTTTGATTGGTGCTCTTACTTTTTGTCGTTCTCTTATAGTTTCTGAGATATTCACTGTAACAAGGTCCTAACTGCACGTTTTCAGTTTGAGATTCAGTAAATAAGGTTCTAACAGACTGATAGAACTATGGAACTCTAGAAAGCCAATACTATTTTGCAGATAGAACCATGTGGAAACTTGGAACCCTTGTGTCCTACTTCTATATCCATTATCGTTGGGCAACATAGTTCTATCAATATTTTAAGACTTAAATTCAAGAAAAACTATTGTAGTAGTTTAAACATTTTTTAAACATTATAATTTTAAAGGAATATGTTAAAATGATTCAAAAAAATGTTTTTGAATTAAATTAAAACTGATTCAGAAAAAACATTTGCAACATTTAACCTTTGTTTTCTCGAAAGTGGTGTTGGTGCATTTAGAACCTTTATGTTCTAGGGTCGCGAAATTACCGTTCATCTAATGAAAACCGACAACTCCGCATCACCTTAACTTACAAGTTCTACTTTCGTATGAACTACCTACATCATGTAGCGAAAAAAAAAGGTGCCTTGGTTACAAAATTTCCATTTGTCCTTAGAAATATAGTTCGAAGGACATTTAGGTAGGTGCTCTGCTGTATAGTGTGTTTGGGGTAATCACCATTTAGCTCCCCCGAAAACTGCAACAAAGCCAACAGAAGAGAGCAAATCGCCGCAAAAGAGAAAGCCCACACCATAAATTGCAAAAGCTCTCGCTATCTCTCTTGTTCCCCAATTGCAGTTACACACTTACTTTTGGTTGCTTGTACAAGAACACAAGGCCATTCCGAGGCCAATACATGCAAATGGCAGTGCGTTTGGGGAAGTTTTCATTGTACGCCAGTTGATTGTAGGCTGTGTGTGTGTATATGAAGTGCATCGACAAAGGCAGCACAGACACATTTTGTACGAAAAAAAAAACGACCAGCAGCGCTGAGCGAGCGATTGGCCCCCCATGGGAAAGAGGAAAGTGCTTTAGGCTTTAGTGACCACCATCCGCACCACCACCAGCACTTTGGCTTGGATCTCTGCGATTATGGAGATGGAGAATCTTGTAAACAAAAGACCATAGCTTGTTTATACGGGAATTCGTATAACTGCTTTTCTCTTTCGTTTCGTTGTTGTTATTGTTTTCTTTTGATTGTGTTCTATGTAGTAACTGTTTACAAGTCAATGGTTTCAATCGAACGAGTGTTGGCTTGCAGATACAAGTGGTTATTGCGCTTAATTTTTGGGTGGCCTTAAGGTATCTGTAGGTCAGGCGGCTGCCTGCTCCAAAATTGTTCCAAATTTTAGTCGATCGAGGCTGATTTACACTTATTTTCTTTTCGGAAGTGACGCGTCTGTCTTATAACTTCGACAAATATATGACAGATATAGGAAACATTTTGCATCCAGCACCAAAAGTTGGGAAGTTAAAAGAACTTATAGGGTTTCTTAAGCAATTTCATGAGATATTAACTTGTAAGTTGAATACTATGTTAAAAACAAAAAAGCGTCAAAAGTACATTCGTGTTCCTAGAAAAAGCCATATGATATAGGAAAAAAAAGTCACAAAAATTCTCAAGACCTTTCATCAGCTTTGTAAAAAAAGATGGAAGTAAGTATATAAGTAAGATAGAAATTTCTATAACTCAGCATAACGTTGACGTATTGAGTTAAAATCGCAGTTCGCATCTGACTATAGACAGTACATAATAACATGAGCTCATATTCCTCTTTTGTGATATTATCTGCCCAAAAATGCCTCCAAAAATGCTTTCATAATGTGTCCAACAAACTTTCAAAATTGAGGCAAACACCGCGTCGAAAAAAACCCTTAAAAAAACATGCCTAAAACGTGTTGAAAAACGACTCGAAAACCAATCAAAAAACGATAAAAAAAAACGCTTAAAAAACGATTTAAGCGTGTAGAAAAATGTGTTCAAAACCGATTGAAAAACTGCTCAAAATGCCTTAAAGAATATGTTAAAAACTGATTCCATGAAAGCGTCAAAAAGCGAAAAAAATGCTTGCAAGAGACATAAAAAAAAAACGAAAAAAATGTAAACGTTCCAAATACCTTCGAAACCTTTTCCAAATCACTTCCAAAATCAAGACGAAAACTACGCTGAAAAAGTCTGCTCTAAAAAACGAGTCCACAAAAACAGTCAAAAGCCGTCAAAAATGTGTACAAATATCAACTAAAAATGGTGACCAAATAATGAGGTAATGCGCAAAAAACGTTCCCGAATACACTTCCAATAACTTGTTCAAAATCTGGTAAAAAACAGGCCGGAAACAAAAAATTCCGTGTCCAAAAAAACTGTCTAAAAAAACTCCTCTCCAAAAACTCATCTATAACACTCGGCCAAAATAGAAATAGCTTCGAAAAACACTATCCTCGCTTGTAGCTTGTTTCAAAAATTTAAACTTGTTGCCAAAGCAGGTCCAATAGATTCCAGCGTCTTTAAAACAGTGACACGTCTTCCAAGCCAACATTTCTTGATAAACTAGACTTATCCTCGGTGTCCGAAAATCAGGCTACCTGTCTTTGACTGTGATTGTACCAAGTCTTCACCGTTACATGCGCACTTTGTAATAGATCTCAAAACATTTATACGAAACACGATCGTTGTGGAATGTTACCTACATCACAGAAAGATCGTCCCACTTTCAGTGCTAGAACTAGGAAGTGCCCTTTCCATAAAATCAATAAAAACCAAATCTCTTATAAACCAGTCCAACTACCTACTGCCCATCTCAAGATGACAAAAACTTTCCATCTTCTCCTTGCCCCCTCGGGGGGACGCCGGCCGCATTTCCCAACCAACTTAACCTCAACATCATCCTCATCTCGCATCAATTTGGAGCCTCAAATCAATGCAAATGTTCCATTGTTCGACGAGATTGGAGCGATGTGGACGACGACATCGTCGTCGTTGTCGCCTTAATGGATCCCCGCTTAAGTATCCGCATTTACATTCAAACAAACTTATAACAGAAAACAAAAACTAGTAGAACCACTTGACTTGTGACTTTTCTTGCTGCACTATAAAAATGCAGCGCAGCGATGCCATAACAAAAGCAACGAAAGGAAAACCATTAAAATAGTGGAAAGCCCATATCAACACCGACAGAACGACTCGGGAGAGAGGGAAGGGAGGGCATAAGCTGAGCATGAGCACACACATTGATGCGGCGAAGGGGTGGGTGAAGGTGGCCAAATGAAACGTAAAATAAAATCCCCAGCCCCCACCACTCGCAAAGGCGATCACATTAGAAAACCGGCCGGCCGGTGCAGGGTGCAGTTTGATAGAGATGGAGCCACGGTAAAGATTTTCTACATCGAAGGCACAAACCGAACACGAAATCCCGTTAAACGTGTCGAAACATAACAGCAAAGGGGGCACACGAACACGTTTGGCAAGTAAATTAGGCAGGCAACAGTGTTTTGTTTTTTCTTTCTCTTCGAGTAGTTTGGGCGCTGTAAGAGGGGGCTGCTAGCGGGTAGACCCCCAAATGATATTTCTTTGAGGACACCACGATCAACTGGTGGTGCTGATGGTGAATAAAGGCGAAGGACGCACGATAGCCATCGTCGTCGCCCTGTAACAGATTTATCTATCCACTTGGATTCGTGTCGCCATGAATAGATTCGTTTTCAGAGAGAAAAATTGATGGAGGTGAGCAAACTTGCATCACAGGTTAAGGAGGGGGCTGTGACGATCGTTTAATAAACATCGAATTCGGCGCACGTGTAGCGCAAAGTTTCGTGTGAGGCTTTCTCTATTTTTAGGAGTTATGCATATGGTGTGTGTGTGGTGTGATAAAATATTGGCCTCCCCGCCCATTTGTGTCAAATGGTTGACGGTGATCCGAGCCGACAACGACGCGACATCTTTGTCTATTGGAAACGTATATGAAAGACGTACGAAATGGAGGAAACGAAGGAGCGTTTTGGTTATGCGTGTGATGAAGAGGAAGGGGATTGAATGATGTAAAGTGGTACTTATAAATGTTTTTATTGCGGATACTTGGTTAAATTGGATTCGAGTCCGAAATAAGTTGGGCAACTGATTAGAACTTAATTAGGCTAAGGGCCGCCTCCGAATGACTTGTTTATTTGTATAGTCGAAGCTCATTATAGAATGTCGTAAATTTATTTAGGGAGTTGGCTGAAATGCATTCTATGGAGATGACTTAGGAGTGTCAATAAATCAAGCCAAAGAAAGGTAATATGAAGAAATTGACAACATCCATCGAAGGAGAGCTATAATCTCCTGGAATTAAGCAGTAGGTACACATGTGTTAAATTCGCTGGACTGAAAAATAATCCGTTTTGTAAATTTGATATGTTTAACAATTGAATCCGCTCCAAATAGCCGTCCCTAGCTAAGTGCCGCCCGGGGCCTGTGCCGCCGTTGCCCCCCTCGCTACGCCACTGGTATTTACGAAGGTAGCGAATTGCAAAGGGACCCTGAGAATTTATATGACCTAGGCGCCAAGACATGGTTAATCCGCGCCTATCTGTGTGCTTTCTGTTTTTAACTTATGTCGTTTTCGATTTGGCAAAGAGATAATTTTTTTTTGGAGAAAAACACAATTTTTTTTTTTGATCTAGATTTGTTTTCATGTTTGATTGGACAAAAAAATTTTTTTTTCCATCTTGGGCAATTTGGACAGATCTGAATTTGTTCTCAGATTTTCACGTACTTGCCCTAATATCAATGTTTATGACACACTCTTGTAAGTTACGAATTGTTTATCGTTGGAAGGATTCATTTTTTTAGTTGAATTATTATTTTACGCGTATGGAAACGAGTTTTTATAAATTAAATTATTGCAAAATGCGTTGGTATAAATGTGTGAAAATGTTTTCAGTTACACTAGAACCAATAAAATTCGTGTTTTAATGTTCGATTTGACAGCAGAATTTTGAGATCTAGATCACGATCTGAAATGCGAAACCGAAAACGACTTTAATTTGTACCTACCTTCATTTTGAAGTGTCGGAAATAATAATATGAGTAATTATCAACAATTGGCGTCATAGTGCAATGACATTTATGATTTCGTTGTTTTGTTTTCTAAAAAAAAAAATGTCATATAGTTTTTTTTAGAAATAAACTGCCGATTTTACGACGTTTCCTTTGAGATGGTCATAGCCAGTGTTGGTAAATTCCCCTTTTCGCGGGAATTTCGATGGTAAGAAACCGTCTCGTGGGAAAAAGGGCAAAAATTGGATTTTGGAAAGATTTTGTCGGAAATTTGGTCAACTTACAAAAAACAATTCCATCAAACTTCAACCCTTATCATAATTGTACTACCTTATTCTGTGTTCACAAAACAAGCATAAAATGACAATTAAGTACAAAACACACATTTTGAACTTCTCCTTCTAACTTCCACCGGTATTTTCATTGCTTATGTTTTCAACTGAGTTGCTGTTTTAGTTTTTCGCTGCGCTGTAGCTGGGTAAACTTTTAATTTTGACGACGGTGTGTTGTGTATCTATTAGTGAAATTGAATTTTTATTAGTTGTCTCTCTTTTTATTAATTTACAGCCTTAATCATAAGCCCAACGTAGAGTCAGCTTATTTTTACGCACCCTCTAAGACGCGCTTACGCAGGTAAGTAACACAAAATTAGGGCCTGAATAGAGCTTACGTAAATGTGTTACGCAACTTATTTCGCATGTTGTGTACATTTTTTTGTGTTAAGATTTCGTTTGCAAATGCAACTTTAAAATATAACTATTATAATTAATAAATAAAAAAATATCAAATAATTCTGCGTTTGTTATTTTATTTCACCTACATCAGTTTTATTTGTAGGGAATGTCTGAGGATGTGTGTCTTGTTTTGTTTGATGAATTATGTCTTCCCATGGCCAGGCATAAAATTTGGTCGTGGTTGGTGGAATTGGACGAGGAATATGAATATAGGAAGACACATAGATATATAATTGCCGAATATGTTTCGGAATTGTGCAGATAATTTGAATGATTTTACTTGCGAAGCTTATATTAAGATCCTTAATATAGAGTAGGGTAAACTGTCCAACAGTGGACCAATTTGCGTTTGACTACATTTACCCCCGTATTAATAAAAAAACGCTATCCGCTCTCTAGCACGTGTTTTAGCTGGCAGACGGATAGTGACCCTATCCGTTTGTTAACTTTTCTTATTAATAAACATATTCCATCTACATATTAGCTATTCGCTCTTTATCACCTAACGCACGACAGCAGCAGCACTACATGGAATCAGCGTTGCCGCTGAAAATTTTCAAAAAGGGGACAAAAAAAGGGGCCCGAGCCGAAAAAAGGGGACTCTACTGAAAATACTAAGATAGCAAAAAAAAAAATAAGGAAACAGAGCCAAAAAGTCATTTATTTTTACAAAAAAAAATATTTATTTATTTTGAAACACTTTTTTTTCATATGTTTACGTCCTTTTTCGTTCAATAAATAATAAAATCTTAATTAAACTGAAAAGGGGCCATTTTGATCATTTTTCAAAAAGTGGGGGCCAAGGGTCCCGAAGCCCAAAAAGGGGCCAACGGCAACCCTGCATGGAATTGTACTAAACATTCTAGTACATCTGTCATATTTCGTTTTTCAATCGGTTGTTGCGCTCAGAAATTCACCGATTCTCTCTCAGATTCTCTCTTGTAGAATGCTCAGACTCAGATGTCAAGCGTCATTCAAATATTGATGTCTTGTCATTTGAAAATTATTTATGTTCCCAGGATATATTTTACATATAATTATTATTCAAAATGTGGACCCAAATTTATCTACACAAATTTGCAAACCCAATATAAACAAAAACCTTAACTTTTGGTATTCGCATCACCGAAAAGGATTCGAGATTTTGTAAAGTCCCTCACCCTCTCTGAGTTAAAAAGTTATCCGCTCTCTATACGCCGAATTCGGTGAGTTAAGTTATCCGCTCGTTTTTAAATGTCAGTGAAACCAAACACACGTTTATTAATAGGAATTTGAAGCTAACATGTGGGTTAGTGCTAACTCGCCGCTGCTCGTCGTTTATTAATACGGGGGTTAGTTAATAAATTATTTTTTTAATCTTTAAACGGTTTGAAAGTACTGCTTTAGAAATATCGTAGAAAATAGTAAATTATGAGTTTTTTTAAAACGCACCTCAACTGGTTCCCTGTGTAATAGTGGGTGGATACAGCACTACTTCAACTCCCAGGTAAATTCACAAAGGATCGCGGTTTATTTTCTCTTTACTTCGTTATTCTCTTATAAGTAGAGATTAAGTAACTTTAAAAGATTCACTGTGGGACAGTTTACTCTATTTAGTTTTTTTATTTTTTTTATTTTTTATAAACAAAAGTATTGAACATTTACTTTTTTGTTTAAATTAACTATGTGGTAATTTTATGGGAATTTTGAAAGGCTCAAAGAGGAAAATGGAGAGAAAAAAATTTGCTGTCCGATCGAAAAACTATCTCAATGACATACCATGGTCATAGCCCATTCGAAGTTACTACTGAAAAAACACTTAATCCAGTCCCTAGTGTTATTCCACAACGCGTCGCTTTTAATTATTGTCTGTCAACAATTGTCAACAATCAGAGATGTCAGAGTAGTTTACATGAGGAAATCTACTCATTTAACTACGCGTAGTAAATCGAGTAAACTACACGCCTGATTTGTTTCATTTACTACCTACATTTGTTACAACATGTTCTGTGCACTTAGAAAAAGGGAAATTTCAATAGAAAATAAAGCGAAATAGATTTGGAACTTTTCAGTTCATCAGTTTGGCGATTTGATCTAACAACGCTATCTACATTTTGACAGTTAGCGCTACGTATACTACATTTGGCCACGTTAACTACATAACAACCTCAGTTACGTAACAGACGTAACAAATGTAGTGCATAATTAAAAAAAAAGAAGGCATTTCTGCCATCTCTGTCTCAACAATAGCGTGGTTAATGTCGTCAATGTCATAAATTGTCTCGTCAATGCCGTCAATTGAATTTTCAATGTCAAAAAAAAAACGTTAAAAAGACTTGTAAGTGAAGAGGATTTAAATAATAAATTTTTAAAATAAAGTGAGTTTTGTACCCATTATAAAATAAAAATTTTGAATTTCAATCGTCTTAATTTTCTTAAAGCTATTGTCGACGCGTCATTACTCATAATATTCCATGTAAAATTGGTCCCCTTTTTAAGCACAGAAATTCACATAAAACAAACTAGAATTTCAACAGTAGGTATATGACATTACTGCTAGAATCTAAAAAAATATAGGTACCTATATGGAAATTCGTCACGCAGGACTATCATCTGGGTGCAGTGACATAAACTCCACGGAATTGAAGCCCACAGGTTTTATTCCCCAAAAAATAAATAAATAACACCCACGAGGTTTGTTCCTGTTATTGTGACGTATCTGTGCAGAACTAGAGAAAATGCTAATGTTTGTGGCGGAATCGTTCATACAAGACCACGTCATGCACAGAATGGTTTCTTTTTCAACTGTGTCGTGGTCCAGATTGTCGAAAAATCCAGATTGGCAAGGGCAGTAGAATGGAAAAAAGTGTCAACTTATTACCAATACCAAGTGCTGTAATTTTATATTTCCTTGAATCATGCAGCCATTTTATTTAAGGCAACTGTTAGAGGTGTATTTGTGCCGACATCTTTCAATACGAAATCTCAATATTTCAGAAGAAAGCTCTATTACTTCTGGAGGCAATAAAACTATCATTCTCCTCGAACTCGCTGGTACCTTGCTTCAGTTACAATTCCTTTTAGGAAATTTGCACACTCATGGACTTTTATTCGAAAGAGCCTTTTGTTGTTGTTGTTGTAGAGTCCTGAACCCGTATCACTGAAACCCTCCTAACCTTAGAACGTTTAATCGTAAAGCACTCACAACAGTCATTGAAAGTGCCTTGCAGCTACTCCGACAAAAATAGAACACAATTTCAATACAATCGACACCATCCGGAACTACATACGCACATCCTTCAAATAATCGTAAACAATAATAATTCTCTCCGACAAAAGTGCGTAGGTACTTCTTCCAATCTGCCCTGATCCTTTCAAGTTGTATATAAGTTTTCCTTACTTGTTCCACCCCTCTTCGCAGAGCAGAAGAAACCCTGCAAGCAATAGAAAATTACCAACTGCCTATCCCCACAACACTACCTACATTTACGCAGTTAAGTTTTGCACTTTTCCTTTCGCCACAATAAAGGAAATGCCATTGCAGACCCATAACCTATATAAGAATGACACAATAAATTTTCCGCTTCTAAAGGGATTTCACTGGGAATGTGCCGAAAAATGTTTATGCGTCGCAATAGAATGCCAAATGTTCGCCCGCCCCTCGTCATTAAGGAAGAAAAGAGGAAGTCGCTGTTAAAGCGCGTGCAAAACGTCAGAAATTTCCCATCTCAAAAGAACTTCTCTGCTGCTGGTCTGGTGGTTAACGCGGTTGTGTCGCTTTGGTGTGCGGATACACTTTTAGAATTGCCAAGACGCAAAAGGCAACAGTGGCGGTGGGCAATAACGCCACAAACGAGTTTGCGCAAACTTCCTCCCCCAAAAAAAAAAAAAATGCTTCACGTGCACTAAAACCCACACCCGTGCATACACAGTGACTTCCCTTTTCCCTATATGAAAGAGAAATCAGCTAAAAATAGGTCAACAGGGTTGTGTGTATGCTCTTTTTTTGAATTCGATTTGCGGAATGACATGGGATTGGGGATGGGGTTGTGCTTTTTCCCTGTCAACGAGAATAGGTACGAAATGGGTACCTTACGATTATGTGGCCCATATTTGGGGGAGAACTATGTGGCTCGTCGCGTTTGACACAGAATGCATGTGCACTCAATTTAATTTAACTTTTGAGAGTGATCCAGGCTTGAGTGGCTTCGTTGCAGGGGAATAGAGCAAAATTGGATTTGTCGTTGTTATAGGATAGCATAAGAAATGACGTATGGCGTCACTGTAAAGGGGTTGCCATCCACCAAACACAAGAAAACTGTTTTGAAAGTGGATTTTCTTTTGTGTTTGCTGGCATTTTCGGTGCATGACTGAACTCCTTCACTCTGCTGGCTGCGATCGCTTGCCATAAGTGCACTAATAGGCTACAAATTAGCTTTATCTTTGCTTTGAACCATAAGTTGAACGTTAAGTGGCAGATTGTTGCTCGTTGGTTACATTATACACAGAGCTAGCGGCGATTACTTGCCGTTGCCCCGAGACGGCGTAGACGCTAACGATGACGACGACAACGTCGGGTCAACCCATAGCAACAATATACAGCAACACGGCGGTTACTGACGTTCACTTGGGATTGGGATACTAATGAGATGTCAAAAGGTGAAATGGCTGTGAGTCTGGTTACATCGCGGATGATGCATGCATGGAGTAAAAGCGAAAGATGCGAAAGCGATTAAAATGTTGGTGTGATGGTGAATTGTAATTGCTGGTAGGTGTCAGCGTATGGTGGCGACTCAAGCTGGGGCTATGAGACTCTGGAGGTGTTTTCTAGTTTAAGAGGGATTTACCGGGATCGTTGAATCTATTTTCACTTGTTGCGATCAAGAACTTCACCAAAGGGCAGTCAGGTTTTAGTCAGAGAACTCGAGCTGAGCTGACAAATGGGAGATCGCTTTCGAGCTCAGCCGTCAATATTGCAGGGAAATCAGCCGCAAAAGCTTTTGACTCTTTATAGGGCAAGTGCAGTCGTAAATCTCGAAGGAGATACGAAACTTTTTTACTTTTTCTAACACTGTGCCGGGTTCTAGGGGCAGAAAACTACCTTTAGGTAGATAACCAGTCCACTTTAGAGCTCGAAATTACTCCGCGCTATGATTTTTGACGAACTGCGCCGTACAGGGCGAGCAAGTAGCTCCAAAGGTCATCGAAGTCATTAGGTACGTACTCTTCTATTGGTCTCTTAGCACCTGTTCTCCACAGGAACCGCTGCACCGTCTGGTCCTCCTCTCAACTATGTCTGCGCAAAGGTCTATTGGTCTTTGCCCAAACTTCATTCAGATCATTGTTAAGGACTGCCATTGACACGGTCCAGTTATTAGGACACAGTTAGGGGAGAGACCAGCTACCTCGCTGGATACCTAGCCCCGTCGAAGACGCTGATTCAGCTACATAAACAACCCAACTCAACTTTGTGAGTATGACAGCCGGGCATTTCCACCCGTCGACCATCACCCTTCCCTAACCGTTCTGACATTTTTCAGACCAAACTTCCTGCTAGATCTCCCAGATCCAGATATCTTTATAATAATAATAATTAATAATAATAATAATTAATTTTACTGTGGCTTATTAAAACATGGCATAACATATAACTAGCCAATATAATTTATGAACATGGCTTTGCCGTCTGCCCGATTGACAACACTTAAATTACAGTAAAAAGATAAATAAATTTAGAAATTTTCAGTTATAATTTTTTCGCGATAATTTAACGCTATTTTGCAGAATTGTGTTAGCTTTAAGACGTTAACTTCATTAAGAAGCATAAAAACTTGATCCTCCGCCAGGACATTGCTTCCGAAGATATGTCTCCTAGTTTCCATCAGAACTGGACACTTCCCAACAAAATGTATGACATCTTCTCTTTCTGCCAAGTTACATATAAGCTACACAGCACTGGTAGGTCTTCCCTGTGTGGGATATAGTTAAGCTTCAGTAGTTCTCCACGCAACTTAAACACTGTCGATATATCCGATGTACTGTACTCATCACGGAAGTAATTATTGTTAAGCAGATCATAATTTAAACGGCTATAGATCATACGGTGCAGTGATCCCGAAGCTTGCTCTATATGCAATACCCGAGCCTTCTCATCGATGCTTTTGATGAGCTGATAAAGTTGAGGTTTCCAATCTTGGTTATTATCCAGCCTCAAATTCACTCCACAGCCCTCAGCAATTTCCAACCACTCTCTATACCATCCTGTCCTTGATTCCATTGCTTGTTGAACGGCTTTTTTCGGCAGTCTGGAGTCCGGCATATTCATAACCTTGAGGACGTAGTCGACATGGAGTTTAAACGTTTTAACGAACAGTGGGGATAATCCTGTTTCCAACATTATCATGTAATTTGGAGTGCTAGGTGGGAGCTTGTATGTTCTCTTTATGTAGTACCGTAATAGTTTCTCTACAGTCTCATATTTTCTTACTCCCCACACTTGCGCCGCATAGAACATGATGGACTCTGAGACCGCTACAAAGATCTTATATTTGGTACTGTGGGAGATGAATTCGCTACTTAGACATTTCTTCCAGACAACATTGATGGCAGTTTTTGACTTCGCTAGCTTATCCTTGAGATGTCTCTCCATATCTAAATTTTTCGTAAAGTATACCCCAAGGTACTTGTATTCCTTAACGACTTCTATGCTTTCGCCGTTGTAGTTCCATTTTTCATTTCTGCAGTCCTTGCCACCTCCTTTCTTGAATATCATAACCTTTGATTTGCTTAGATTCACGACCAAGTTCCATAGCCTACAGTAGTTATACAGCCTATTTATCATCAGTTGTAGGGATTCTGGGGAATACGCCAGTAGCACAATATCATCTGCGAACAGCAGTGCTTTGATAAGCAGTCCTGCGTACTCCACGCCTCCAGGCAGAATATCTACGATATCCTCGATGTATAGAGCAAATAAGCTTGGACTTAGCGTGCATCCCTGTCTTACTCCGGAAAGCGACTGGAACCATTCCGTTAACTCCTCGCCACTCCACACCGCTGATTTAGTATCTGCATACAAGTTTTGGATGACGCGTCCGAATTTCATCGACATGCCCATACCATAAAGCTTATAAAATAAAGCTTTTCGATCTACCGTATCAAAAGCGGATTTAAAGTCCACGAAGAACGCGTACAATTTCTTACCCCTTCCAATGTAGGACTCCACAATGCTCCTCAAAACAAATACATGGTCGATAGTAGAATAGCCTGGCCTAAAACCAGCTTGATGTTCCTTTAATAGATTATTCTCCTTTATCCAAGTAGATAGCCGGCCCTGCAAGATTACTGTGAATATCTTATATGTAGCATTAAGGAATGAAATGCCTCTATAATTTGCTGGATCCGATGTATTTCCTTTTTTATGTATGGGAAAAATTAAGGCTTCCCTAAACCGTTTTGGGATTACTCCACTACTTAGGATGTTTTCAAAAATCGTGACAAGTTTGCTATGTAGCTCATTATTTCCATATTTATAAAACTCGGATGGTATCCCATCCGACCGTGCAGCTTTACCATCTTTTAATATTTTTAGTGCTCCGATAACTTCCTCATAACTAATCGATCTGTCCAAGGTATGATTCTGAAATCCAGGAACAGCATAGCTGAATGTGAATTCACTAGGGGTGGGATTCAGTAGTGCCTTAAAGTGTGTTAAGAGAACAGAGGAACTTAAATTCACATTTGTGACATAGTTACCACCATTAAGCTTTTTAACGGCTTTCCAAAAATCAGACGAGTTATTGCTACATGACAATCTTCGAGCAAGTGTTTCATGGTAGATCGTTTTCTTTTCCCTCAATAATAGCTTGAACTCTTTATTTGCTTTATGGTACATCACCTTCATAGCCTCTTCGTTGTATTGCCTAAAGCGCCTAAGCCAAGCAAGCGATAATTGCCTCGCTTTATAACACTCTTTGTCAAACCACGGTTCTTTGAACTTTTCCTTTTTGAAGGTGCTGGGGGTAATACTTATATAAATTTCTTTTATAGCTGTTTCAATATTACTGAGGTCTGAATCCTGCTGCATTTGTAGTTGTTCTTCCAGTCGACTTCTATATAATGGTGCTTTACGATCCTTCCACATCAGCTTTGGCAGAATATTCATACCTCTTCCATTACATTTACTATCCTTTGACTGTCTCTCTACAGAAATTTCTCTATTGACTGTCCCCTCTTCTTTGCCTATTCTCGCATTTATGTCGCCGATTACCATTATGTTTTGGTTTTCCCAGCTCTGTACTACCGCCTCAAGGTTCTCGAAATCTCTTTCCCAGTGGTTACAGTTTATATAGGATGGAATAATACAGAAGGTCGCCTTGTCAAATGTCAGCTTCAAATACGTGTTTTCCTCGGAACTTTTGAACTCACAGTCAATGTTCTGAAGTCCACGTTTATATCCAAAGTAGCATCCGCCGCTTGCTCGTCCCTTCGCATGCACTCTTACTGCTGATTTCCACTTGAACGAGTAGTTAAAAAAATATCTTTCGAACATAGAAAAATGTTTTTCTGTAACAAATGTTTCATATAAAAAAATAAAATCAAATTGATTTACAAAATTATAAAATTCATTAAATAACGACTTATTGTTTAATCCAGACACATTATATGATAAAATTTTAAAAGACTTTATATTAAAAATACAATTACTATGGCAGACGGCATTACAATCAAAATTTCTGTTTATTCACAGCTAAATTAGTTGGAGAGCCGCTGTAAACCCCATTTGTGTTTCCACCATAATGGGTTCCTAATTGTCTTGACGTTGATGCTGTCACTAGTGAGCTGTCACTGATCATTTGCTGTAGAACTGTCATTCCGCATCCGGTATCGCCTTGACATCGCAAATTATTGTTTTCGTAATAAAAAACCTTGTTTCCTAATACTAGTTTCTGTCCGCGTATACCTCTACCTTCATATCTTTGTTTTTCTGCAAAATTTCGTTTTTCAGCTTAATCAGGTTCCTTCTTCTTTCCCG
Source organism: Cheilosia vernalis (assembly GCA_949126925.1). Classification (NCBI taxonomy): domain Eukaryota; kingdom Metazoa; phylum Arthropoda; class Insecta; order Diptera; family Syrphidae; genus Cheilosia; species Cheilosia vernalis. The sequence goes on from OX421358.1 coordinate 14,038,955, forward strand.
TGATGCTTCCGTATAGTCCTTGTGTAAAGAGATACCAGTGCCGCGAAGTTTCGATGCCGCATCCAAAATGCGCCCCACATGACTTTTATGTTGCAGTTTGACGATGACATTTGCAACGTTTCCCCTCGGTCTCATCGCCCTTGCATCAGCAACCAAGGAATAGTCCGTCGATTTCAGAAGCTCCAGACATAGTTTTGTCGCGCTTTCCACTGCGTCCACCTCCTTTTGCACTGGTACATGTACAACGATGTTGCTTTCAATGGTCTTCCTTTCCAAAGTTTCGACTTTACGCTCTAATGCGTTACATCGGGTCTCCATTTGCTGCAATTGTTTTCGTAGTGCTGTGTTGTTGTTTTGTAGCTCATGCAATTCGGTCGCAATCCCTTCTATGTCTGCTTTAGTCGGCATATTCTTTAGTCGGTCATCCAGAATTGAAGCCATTGAATGAGTGATTAATTTCTCTAGATCAAAAGTAGACATATTTCCAACCGCTTTTTGGCTGCCGTTAATCGAGACAAACTCCGGCGAGGTCTCCATTATTCGTCTCTTCGATACCGGTGTATTGTTGTTGTTTTTAGATGGTGGTGTTCTTTGCATTTTAGCGCCGTTGGTCGAAGCCATTGTTGTTCTGCCAAACAATTTACACAATAAGAAGTTCGACTCACCAGATTTTTTGTAACGATGGGTTTGGCTCGAATGTTTTCAGCTATTTTCACTGGTTTTTGTCAAATAAAATACGACCGTACCATTAATAAACACTTAAAATGCTGGAGCTATTTAGGGGCGTATATAGTCTTAAAAGAAAACCGCGTTGCCGAATCTTTATATCCACACGAGTGGAATGTTCTGTGACTGTTTTGTTTCTGAACCACTGCAAAGTCAATGTTTCTTCAGGACCCTTTAACCCGAGCCTGTCCGCCAGACTTGTATTAATCAACGAGACGTTGCGTTGGCCCATTAAGGTCAGTACAAGCTAAGCTTAGTATTTGTGCGAGCTCCTGCAACCAATTTCAAAAGTCTTGTATAGTTGGCGTATAGTTTGAATATTAATAGAATATTTTGCCCATTCTAGCCGCCTTTGCACTGACAATTTCAGGACGAGCTCCTCCATAACGTTGTCACTGTGAGAATAAGTAAGCATTCCACTGATTTCTTGGTCCTGCCCTTCAACGCTTCAACGCCTTCTGAAGGCGCATAGGATTTTGCAGGTTATTTTATTGATACTCGTCTGTTGTTATCTGAAAGGCTTCTCTAAACATAGGCCAATCTTCTGGCCTGCCATCGAATTCTGGAAGGTCGTATAGCTTTCGTCCGTGTTCGGATCTACCGGAAGACAAAGTGCGACTCAATTCGCTCAAAGCGGCAGCTATAGTGGTGCTCCTGAGTCGCCAGTATTCCCTTCAACGGCAAGTGTGTTACTTGTGGTTGGAACATCGCATCGTTTTGACACCTCTGCTGTCAGACGTTTAATTTGATCCATCATCTCGGCCAGTTGTTTTTCAAGCGATAAAGTAGGTACTCGTTGCGTGTACTGTGGAGTGGAGTTTTGGCTTCGGTAGATTAAGCCATTCGCTTGTTGTTTGCTGCGCAGAAATTCTTCTTGATGATTCCTTAACTGACTGCTCCGCTGGTCCGTTCCGAGTAAATGTGACGATATTTTACCCGCCAGATCCGATTCTCAGACTGGACAATTGTACTGGCGCAAGCGCTTCTCTACCTCTTACGTTTATGTATGTGCTTGTCACCTGTCAGCTTGTTTCGGTAGCTTGTTTCATTGGAACATTGCACTGTCCACATGTGCTACCGAACCAAAAAAGGGAATTATGTTGCCGCACGCCGGGAGGACACAAATAAAATACTCCTCGTATAGATGAATGAATCGGATGTATATTTTATTTCCTATATTAACATAAATTATTATAAGAATTTTAGATGAAGATATAGGTATACAACTTACACTTTTTATGTGTCCTCCCTTTACGAACGCCGGCTTCAAGTTAACACATGAATTTCGTTTGACAGTTGAACTTACTTCCTTGGGAGAGGCCACTGAACAAGAGCTCAAAAATAACGAGCGAGGCACACTGAACTGTAGGAAAAATCCTAAGGCCATAATGCATTCGCCACTTAGAAACATATCTACAAGATTATTTTAACCACGAGCAATAAATAATAGGTATTTAACAGTTGCTATACCTCGTCAAATTCATTAAAATAATCGCATGAAGACTGAAGAGATGTCCCTGTCTCTATTCCTTATCCACTGGTAAGAAACCATTGTTTTTTAAACTTCCCGACAATGTCATCCTTGTCATGTATAGAAATAAGGGAAAAAGCGTCTTCTTCTCATTGTAAAGTTTTTCCCCAGAGCACCGACTTCTTCCTTCGACTTCGACCGACTTCTTCCTTCGCCTAGAAATAAATTCTGATTGCATTCCAAGTCGAAATTTGTTTTGTTTCATCATCGGACCACTTCTTCATTTCCTAATAAATTCATTCATACATATAAAATATAAATACTTATCAGAAACTTCTAACAACGCAAAAGAAACAGAACAAAGAAACGTAAACAAACACACAACCCTAAGCATGAAAACGCGCATAAGTGCGGCACAATCACACGTCATTCTGTGGATCCAGTCCATCCATTGCATGTTTACCTATTTGCCTTGCATTTGCATTGGCTTGGTCAGCTTCAGCAGAGCACGCACACATTCGAACTGTAAACCGGTTTAGCACTGTTTTCTATTGCTATCGCGTTTTTTAATCGAATAGGTAAGGCAGCAAGCGGTGCAGTGTCTATCATCCAAAGAGGAATGGAAAACAATGGGTCCAAAGTCGAATTTCGATTGTTTAGCTTCTCAGGCGCAGTTTTCAAACCTTAAAAATACAGTCGACGTAGATGTAGATGCCCTTTGTATCTCCATCGTTCGTAACCGTAACTCTTGCTTTCAGCGGATTATAAAATCAAAAGAAATCATCGCCTAGATACCGATGCACACGCTCACGCATCACCACAGATACGAGTGCGATTAGATACAAAAGAAACAAAACACAATCAAATCACTAAAATCTCTCTCTTTCTCTCTCTCCTAAACACAGTAATGTACTGTGCATTGCATGTGTGGCTGTGAATACTGATCAGCTGGTTTCCTAGCGGAATCTTTTTTCGATCCGACACTTAAACTCAAAACGACCGAGCGAAATGGAACGAAAACAGAAAGCAGTCTATTTCGTTCGTTTTCATGGCAAAGCAAAAGGCAAGTATCCATTTTTCAGCTACAGAGAACCTCACTCCCTGTACAAAATTCCAAAACCAATTTTTGGTATGAATGCGAGGCGAATTCCACACACACAGTCACACACTTTCATCCAGCTTTTGTTATTGCATTCCTATGCGAAATGCGATTGCGATGCCAATGCCACCCCAGCAATCTCTATCTCTACTCTTCGAATCTAAATCTACCCCTCTCAACAACGGCGAGAAATAACAAGAAACGGTTATTTTCCCATTGGGGTTTTTGGATAGTGCTGTGAAGTGTGAGCGGAGTAAAGGTATACATAGCTCGTTTTCTGGTAGTGTATTAGAGTTAGAGCGACAAACATTAGAAAAGAGAAGATGGCGGGCGTTCGAATTTTACGGCGAAACAAACGTAAACAGAGAGCGGAATACGTTTGCGCTGCGCTGCGACAGTGCGACTGCGATGACCTTTTTCTAATTGGGTGAAGTCTGTTCTCTTTCCAGTAAGAGAACAACTATTTACTTGACCCAATTCTGTGTTGCAATGTTGCCGGCTTTCATACATTGTCACGTCGTCTCAGCCATGGCCAAGATTTTCGCCTTTGTACATGCGTGTGCTTTTTACTTGATTTAAAATGGAATCCAAGTGAAACTCATATCGATTTGTTTTAAATAGGGTCAGGCTAGGAACTTTTCAAATGGACAAAGGCATAGGAGGTATACATTTATCTATGACTTATTTACGACCGACTTTGACTTTCGTTTCGTATATTCAATAGGACGGTTACGAACATCGATTTATATTGTTGCTTCACGCAACTCGCAATGAGGTCATCAAAATGCGGTCGTTGCTAATCAGGAAAAAGTTGTAATAGGTCTGCGGAAATTCGGACTTTAGTGTCCATTGCAAGAGGTGCTGCAGATGCCTACAGGTTTAAGTGAAATGACGACATTTGACAGGAATGCATGTAAGAAGGTGTTGATATAGGCACTTACCTTGTGCATGAGACTTTACCACCCTGAGTTGGGTTTTGATAAATTGAGCAGCACCTACCTAGGTAATTCTTGTCGAAGTTTCTAAAATACTAAAAAAAATAGTTCTCCCAACAGATCCCCGGGACCCTAGGCCTAAGTAAGTTTTTCATTTTAGGAACGAATGGAAGTCATCTAAAATTTAATGCCGTCTAATTGAGAACCTCTTTCAAGACAGCCATACTCTCGGATGTTTGGCAGAAGTTCGCGTGAGGTGGGAAGTGGCGCAGTGGAAAAAAAACCCTAAAGCCCGTATGACAATATATTAACTTTCTCCATTACGTAGTCAGAGAAAGATATTGGTTTCGTACAAAATTTCGAACTCGAGATATTAATCAATTCTGATTTTACGATGATAGAGGAACTCAAAAAAGTTTGTTTGCAAAATTCTGTCCGGTCTGTCCGTCTGTCCGTCCTTCCACAGGCCTACAGCCTAAACGGCTTTCCGAATTACGTTCAAACCTCGGATTTGGAGTTTTTGGGCTTACAGTTCGGGAGGTGTTTTTTTTTTTTTTCAAGGTAACCTCAGTATTAATGGTACTTCCCATAGGTATAACATTTTCGTACCAGTTTGATTTGATCGAAAACGGCTCTAAATTGATATTTAGGCTTAAGTAGGTGAGGTTACCAGGACTGCGTACCCAATTTTTGGCTAAAAATTCGAACAACGGTACTTTTGAAATTTCGACATATCTCGAAAACGCTCTATACGATTATAACAAAAAATTATTTCTAATTTAATGTGGTCATTTATAACTTCATAGCAGACTCAGTTTTTGTCTATATTATCGTACAATGGATTTTTGAAAAAATTAATTTTTTAAAATTTAGTTTTTTTCAGTTTAACGGAAAACCGCTATAACGATTTCAACCAAAATTGATATTTAAACTTAAGTAAGTGAGGTTACCATGACTGCGTACCCAGTTGTTGGCTAAAAATTCGAACAACGGTACTTTTGAAGTTTCGAAATATCTCGAAAACGGTCTACCTGTATCATTGTAACAAAAATTCATTTTTAAGGTAATGTGGTCCATTATAACAACAGCAAACTCAGTTTTTCTCATTATTATCGTACAACGGATTTTTGAAAATTGTATTTTTTTAAAAAAATTGTTTTGTTTAGTTTACCTGAAAACGGCAACAACGATTCTGACCAAAATGCAGACTTAAAGTCCAACGGATGTTTTCAAAACTATTGTGTCCTTAATTTTCAATTCGAAGCACCGAAAACGCCAATTTTAAAAACTGTTCATATCTCGAAAACCACATCGTTGATTTCGATAAAACTGCGAAGCAATGCTTACATACCGAACAATAACTTATAATCGGTTTTCACCTAAATATTTACGCAATAGTATTTTTCAAATTAAACGTTGCAATATTTGATACTGTTTTGTCTGGCAAATTTTACAAAAACCGCTCTAACGATTTTGGCCAATATACTTATAAAAGATAATAAAAGTATTATTAATAAGATCACTGTTGTGCATTTGCGAACACAACCCAACCTTCTGCTAACATCAATGCACCCTAGAGGGAATATAACTTCGGCGAATTATACTTCCTACTGTCAAATAGAGATACTGCATGGACGGTCTCTTTTCCCTAACCTTCAAACTATCAGGAAGGATTCTTTCATTTTCCCTACGGACGAAACTTAACAATCACGTACTTTCTTTTTCTCAAAAAGTTCGAGGATGTGAGTTTTTTAAATTATTTATTAAAAAATACTACAGAAATCACAATCTATGTATTTTTACATATATCTACGGTATATTTTTGTAATAGGCTTAATGCCCCATACATTGTGAGTTGTAAGACCTTATAAAATAGTACAGTAGCCGCTTATAGCCCTCTAGCCAGAACTTGCGATAATTGCCTATTACTGAGAGCTTAAACTTTTTAAAACTTATATAGTTATTTTATATAACTGCCATTTGAGATAGATATCCAATTTTTTGTTTTCTTTAATCTAGTATCGAGAAAGTTTCGTTCGACCCAGTCGCGCACTTTATTTTTCTATGATATTGAGACTGAAATTCAAACATTGCATGGCATATACAACTCATAGTCCTATATTTTATTTATTTTTTAATTTGAAGTAATGAATTTTTTTTTATTAAATAACTAAATACATAAAAATTTATTGAATTCGTTTTTTTTTTTATAGGTACACGCCCAAAGTAGCCCTATTGTTGTCCAAAGGTGCCCCCCATAGGGGCAGTTTGGGGCACTTTAAAGAGTTTATTAAAATGAAAATAATATATATAGGATCATAATAATACATATTTATTTGGATGTGATATTGAAAGATAAAACATCATGCAACAATAAATTTCAAGATTCTAAGGGATACCTACTCCGCTTTTTAACGGATCTTAAGCAATTTTTGTAAAAAGGGTCCTAAGGTGCCCCCCTCTCCCCTACCTATTAATTTCATGTCAAAAATGTTATGAAAATTAAGCTCAGGGCGATTACTCGTATACAGTCGATTCCGGGAGGACATTTGTGTTGAAAAAATTATGTAATTGGCTGCCACTAAGCTTCAGTGGCAGCAAAGGAATCCTTATCGATTTCTGTGGATTTAAATTCGTTATTTGTTGGGCTTAAGTAAGATGTCGAGCCTAATTCTAACGTTGCAAGTTGCTACACAAAGCTATTGCATTTTTGGCTATTTTTGAAGAAGATATATAGGTTCAGCGCTGTGCTAAAATGTTTGAAAGCATGTAGACAACGTTTTGCCCACGTGGCGGCTGTTGCTATTGCTTCTATATTAGTAGCAGTAACTTTTGAGATGATTAATCTCGATCCAAATAAGCAACTTAGTGCAAAGAAATTTGAACTTCATTCTAAACAAATGTATTCACATATGAATTTTTACGATGATAAGAAAACAAATATTGGACTAAATATGACTTACGTACTTACATACTATAAGAGGGCCTCTTTTAATATTTATTTACTTCATACGCGCAAATAAAACACAAGTCACTTCGATCACAATTGTGTTTCTACGTCTGCCTTCTACCACTGATCTACTTCGACTGCCACTTCATCATGAATTGAGTGCAACTCAATTTATACATACGCCCTTCTTATTCCACCGGTAGCACCTTCACAATTTTGTTTCTTTTTGATTCTTTTTTCTTACTGTTACAATACATAGGTGGCAAGCTATACAGTCCGGCCGGGGAGGACCTAGACCTCCAGCCCAAAACCATAACTTATGTTCATGATTCAAATTTCAATAGTTATCGGCTACATTCATGTCATATCTTGGCTAATCTTCCTTGAAGACAGTTAGATTTCACAGCTTCTGATGTGATACCGAAGGCGTCAGTTAGAGCTCGCCCTAGTAACTTGGCGAACGCGGTTCATTTGGGCATTCATCTTTATGCAATTCATTCACTGGACTTAGGACTAACATTTTGTAGATTTTTTAAAAGCCTAGTAACAGTTGCTTTGACTTCATTCCGGTCCTGAAGTTGCATTGATTTATTGTCCCGTAAGTTGTGACAACGATTCGCTGAAGTCTACAAAATACGAGGATGCATATCTCTCGTAGATAGCGATATGAACTGTTTTCTTTTTTCGTAGATTCACGTGATAGGGCAGTGGCGTTCTTTCTACCTGAAATCAGATGTCGAAATTTTTAATTTGTGGTTAGGTATTATTTATTTATTTATTTTTATTTAACTACTATACATATTGGACCATTGCTAAGGCCCAATATGTATAGTTTATATAGTTTTAGTTTCGACTCTAAATTTAAGTAGTTTACAGTGGCTATATTTTTCATACAAATTTCGCAATTGTGAGCTTCCGTAAATTTAAATTCGAAACTAAAAATGTTTATTTCTAAGGCACAATGTCATAGTTAATCAATAATGAAACAGATTTAAAAAGCTTTTTATTATTTTACATTTCTTTCAATATTTTTTTTAAATTCAATTTTGAAACTCGTGGATGCTAGTAGACAAGGGCAACATATTTACTACCAAAAATTTAAACTTTTGGTCGTCCGACAGCACATGAAGAAGCCGGCCCATTAACCTTCCACTCAGTCTTTCAGCAGTAAGTGTATTATACTGTCTGTGCTCGAATAGATCTTCGATAAAGTACGAGTACCTACCTATATCTGATTGAAGTTAATTGCACAAGAGCTTCGTTTCGTTCTTGGTTGAGACTTCCAGTTAGGTGTTCCAAAACCATTATCTAGCTCCCTCGTTTCAACATAATATTTCCTGTGCCACAAACGCCAGTAAATAGGTTAAAATAAAATACGAAAATTATCGACCTCGAAAGTATTTCATCCCCCCACCCAGAAAAAAACATTCGCAACATACATAACTCGCTCTGTTATGTTGCGAACGTTTATCTGGCAGCATATTACAATTCAAGAGAGACTCGCACAGGGGAATTCGCATTCACCTCTCTCTCTCATCGACACAATGCAAGCCAACAACAAAAACGTAAATAAACCCGGCAAACGGTGCAACAGTGTGGGTTCGTTTGACAAGTGTGCGTGATCAGCTGTGTGCCACCGACGAAACAGCTGAGTACAGGAAACTGCAACTGTGAATGTGATTATGATTGGGAATTTTTATGCTGTCGCGAGCGACGAAACATATTCGCGAGAGAGAGCTTTATATGCTCGCAACATAGACAATGGGTATTCGTATCGTATATGTATTGGTTTCTGGTTTGGTGTGGTATTGGGTAAAGCGGGGAAAACCTCAAAAGAGAAACTGTGCCTATTCACCGTTTCTTTATCAAACACTTGTTTCTATCTAACTGCTTGCTTACGCATGAACGACGACGACGAACAACGAAAACGAACGACTCTTTTTTTCCCTCATCCACAAAATACCTACAATTTCCCCAACCCCATGCAACCATCCTCCGCACACACTCTCAGGCAGCTCCTTTCTATGTATTGCTTTTCTATATAAACAAGCCAATCTAACAGCAGCACAATGGATTTTTTCATTTTCATTTTCAGCCAGCGTTCAGTCGTTTACAGCCAACTCGCGTGTTCAGTTGGAGATAGCTTGCGCTAAAAAAAGCAATCAGCAACCACTATTACAGCCCCCACATAGATAGAGCTCTTGAATCCATCAGATAGATCTTTGGTTATCAATTCTATTCGCACTCGTCGCTCTCGCTCAAGGTGCGTGTACTTGGATACACACTATCGGAACTAGCAAAAATAATAATAATAAAAAAAAAAAACAATAAAAAACCAAACCACTTGCACTTTTTGAATAAAAACACCGAGCGCAGCTGGACAAGGATTACCGCCGCCGCCGTGTGATAAATATACAAAACAAAGTGTAATTGTTCCTTTATTTGTCGAGTTGTTTCTATTTTGTTTGGTGCTCTGCTCAGTGCTAACTCTGTGTGTGAGATACTTTTGAGAACAACACCCCAAACGAAGTCCTTCAGAAACCAAGAAACCCCCTCCAATGCAAACCACCCGTATGCCTATCAGTGGATCTGAACGATACAAAACCCATGTTAAACAAATAAAAGTGCCAACAAATTGTTGAAAACTATATTTTTGTTTGTGTTTAATAATCATACCTACCCCCCAGCGAAAACGCCGACAGGAAATAAAAACTCTCACACACGCTCTAATCCAAGTTCTTCCGCAGTGTGGATTGTACTCTATACCCAGCAGCTTCCTTGTTTAGTTTTTTCTCCCTTTCGTCGATTCGATTTTTTTTCTGTATATTATGGTTAACAATATTATGTGCAGCAGCAGCATATTTATATATGACAAAAATGTTTCGAATCCTACAGTTCATGTGACGAAAAAGTACCCACTCTATAGCATCATCACTACAACTGCCTGTCAGTCGTCCTCGTCCACCGGTGACAGTAGTTCTAACACCATAGCCAACGTCGATTCTCTGTCAAGTGCTAAATTATTTATCGCAATTATACACCTGTTAGTTAAACAATTATTGGACTACGTGTCGCTAACGCGCTTCGGCCGCTTATCAGACAAATTATATAAATCACTCCCATCGCCATCAGCGGCAACATCATCAGTGTCGTCACCAGTATTTGGCAAAACGTCAGTGGCCAACTGTGTTTTCGTAACAAATTAATGTAAAGTGCAATAGATACTTGTTAATAACAGCAATAAATATAGAAATTAAAAATTACAAAAAGAAACAAAGGTCGTTTGTTTTCTTCGCAACAAGTGTTGTGCTTCCGAGTGAATGTGTAGCAACATCTTTGAAGCCCAAGAAAAAAAAAAAAAAAAAAAAAAAACAATTTCTCTCTTTCCCGGCTATAACAAAAAAAATTGCCCCTCAGATTTTCCGATCGTAATGAGGAAAATTGAATAAGTTACATTTTTTTTTTGTACAAAATCGTGTCACCCGATCAGAACACACTGTGCAACAATCACAACAAGTGCAATAAAAAAAAATCTACTCTGGTAACCCCATCCAAGTAGACATCGATTATTTTTATTTTTTTATTTTTATTTTTTTCGTTTTTCGTTTTTAATTTTCCCAAACAAATAATGTCAACTGGTAGGCGATTAGCTAAACGTTCTATTATCGGTACCAGAGTTTGTGCGCCCGGCCCAGACGGTATCTGGTATTCGGGGGTAATACAAGACGTTAAAACGCCACCAAGTCGCGCGACACAAAGTGAAAATAATAACTGCATAAATTTGACACCGGACACCAAGTATACGGTACGTTTTGATTTTAAGACATCGTCGTCAACAACTACTGCTACAAGTGGTACAATGCAGCAATCAAACGGAAACGCTTCTCCGTCGCCATCTTTGTCGTCGTCGTCATCGTCATCCTCGTCGTCGTCGTCGGGAGTTATTATGGATGCCCGCCAGCATAGTGTTCGTTCGAATTTGCTCATCAGTCCAGCGCAATCGTTGCGTCGCAGTGTAATGTTGAAGGAATTTCGGGAAACGGATTTGATTGGGCCCGGTTTTCGGTCGATTATGGGTGTGCAATTGCATCCAAGTCAGCGGGTATTCTTAACGTATAACGGTCGCGAAACTTCCGGCGATGTTGTCAGCCATGATTTGTCCAAGGACGAGGTGATTGTCAAGATTATGGCAATTGGAAGTGAGGTGAGTACGATGATGGCGGTGAGACTGTTTTGTTCTATTTTCAGAATGTCATTCGGATGGCTGTCAAAAGTTGACAGTTATTTGTGGAAATTAACTGATTTTTAGTTCGTCAAGCTTAGTTCGCTGCTGGATCTAAACTGGATTTTATCTGGGCTCGAACTTTTCTCTACAAACATCAGCTAAAGTCCTAGCTAAATTTTGACATAGAGAGCGCTGTGGATAAATGTCTGTGGATAAATGTCACAAAAAGCTTACTTCAAAAAGTCAACTCTCTCTTATATACACCATTTTCGATTCTAGGTAGGTACTCCTCGTCGAGGAATTTATTAAAGAAGCTCATCCTTTGCTTACTTCCACCAACAAACGCAACAAAACAACCACGATCTGTCAAGATTTAGCTAGCGAAAATGCGTCGCCCCATTAAATGGGCACGCTAAATTTTGGCAGATACCTACACGATGTACATTCTGAAACAAAAGTTTGATTTTTTAGCTCGAGCAGCGTACCACTTAGCTAAATGGGTTCGCTTAAATTTAGCTCAGCTAAGTTTTGGAGAGAATTTTGAGCCTAGTTCCAGGAAAGCTAAACTTAAGCGCCTCTCCAATGTTTCTCTCCACCATTTCGCTTAATGTTCGCTTAATTTTGACAGTGTAAGTTCCTGCAAAGAAAAAATGTTAATTTCCCTTCGTTTGAATTTTTTTTGCTAATACCGATATTTAATTTGATCTGTCAAAATTTTGACAGTGTAAGTTCCGTCAAAAAAAAAAAAAAAACTGTTAATTTGCTTCCGTTTGAAATTGTGTTGCGAGTCCCGATATTTTCTCTGATCTGTCAAAATTTGGCTGTGGCAAAATGTTTTCGTACAGTGGCTAACAAATTTAGCTTTAACTGCGTAATTTTATCTTTGGTGACATTTTTGTATGGGGGCTTAATTTAAGCGCGAGCAGCATACTAGACTTTATCATTAAGTATATCTGAGAAGATCGACATTGCACATTTTTGGTCACCACTTCGAGTCATTTCCATTTGAGCTTCTGACATTTCGCTCTATTACAATAAGTCATTTGACAAAATGTAAAATTTCTATATGGTGTCAAACGAAATATGAAGTTTGTAGGTATAAGCTGTCAAACAAACGTAGGTCCTAAGCAATTTGGAACGAATCTAGTTTACTAATTCTGACAGCTGTCTAGTTCGATGTGTCTCAGTTTCGGCCTAGATCAATCACATGAACACTATTTTCAGTTGACGATAATGGAGGGCGAGTCGACGAATCTAGTCAAGAATTTCGTAACTGAGCACCAAGTTGACAGTGGCGTTGCAGGCTAATCTAGTTTTGGGGCACAAAATTCATCTAGTCTAGATAGATCCAGATCAATATATTCGAACTGGGTTTTTGAATTTGCCAAAAACAATTCAAAAGTCAAGTCGTATAAAGTTGACTAGATTTGTATGGACTAGTTGACGCTAACGTCAGTCATAAAATCAAAATCTAAAAGTCAACTGAGTACCTACTAGCCGCCGTATTAGTAAACAAATATGCACAAGTAAATTAACTAATAGTCGGCAGATATCACACAAAAACTTTACGTAACTGCTATGTAACGAGTTGTGATAGCTTCCAGTGTTTATTAATACGTGGGTAAGTCAATAAAATCTTTACAACTACTGTCGGCTGCCCCACCATAAACGTCAGTTAAAAACACATTATATATATAAGCCAAACCAAGTGACACATCACGTCAGTTAGCTGTAGGGTTTTTAGGCCCATTTTATTCACTCGAAGTTGAACACAACTTGGGGATTTTTATATGGAAAACTCCCGAGTTGTGTTCAACTTCGTGTGAATAAAATGGGCCTTAACGTCTCCACTACTTGTGATGAACGGTTTTTGCACGGTTGGCTTTTTTTTGCAAATACCATTTTGATATTTAAGTAACCAAATATTAGGCAGCTATTACAAAAATCAATGTTCTGCACGTGTAAGCATCTTTTTTAGTGTATTACCGACCGTGTATTAAACTCGATCTTTCTGTTTTTTTTATCTGTTCCGTACTACTTTCGGGGTTGGTTTTTTTGTTTTACTGATATGGAAATCAGGCGGTGGTTGTTTGGCACCTTAATTAGATAGTCCGCGGTACTAATAATCATTTTTAGTGTCCAGGCAAAATTTTAAGAACTCACAATCGCGAAGTTTTCCATACAAAATTGAATATTGTAACCTAGAAAATATTTAGTGTCAAGGCTAAAAGTGATTATTAGTAAGGCCCAATGTTTGGACTCAGATAGCTCTCGGAGTTCATTTGGCCGGCTTTATATGTAGTTGCGAAATGAAGTTTCGTTCAGGCAAAGATTGAAGTTGAAAGTTACTTATCTAAAATGTCACGGAAAACGGGCAACGGGCCGATGAGCTGCAATGAGTTCAGCAATTTCCTAAAGTGACTTTTACTTTGATGTGTAGAAACCGATTTGAAAGTCTTCACTACAAGTAGTGGCACATGTATATCTACATATTCGAATCTGCATTCAAGTTGAAAGTTCTTATCGGTGGGATCGTTCCAATAGCAGACATGTACAGTACGTAAATGTACATACCACGCCTGAGGGATATTTTTGAAGTTATTTTAATTGAGTTTCATTTGAGCTGCTCTCTCCTTAAATTAGGTACAGCTACCTGCCAATTTGCTGGGTGTCGATAAAAATGGCTAATTAATCTCGGTGTGCACACTTAATTTATTTTTAATGCGATTGCAGCAATCGACAAATTGATTCAAGTGCGGTAGGCATTAGGCACTTCTCTTCCATCCAAATCCAGCTGAAAAAGTACTGAATTCATAGGTAATTATAATTTACGATTACCTGCACCTCTGACACGTGTATCCTTGTAGCAGCAGGTAAATATGTAAATTCTTACAACTACACAATGTGTGTCAGAATGTAACGAGTTTTTTTCGCAATAAATTCAAGGCGTATCGCTCGATCTGCAGTTATATTTCCTTTTACCCAATCAAGGCACCAACAATATTTAAACTAAATGCCGTAGAGCGTAAAAAAAGAACTTTATAAAAATAAAACACCCAACTAGTTATTGGACTTAATGATCATTAAGTCACGTGTCTATAAGCTCGCTCATATTATTCTCTCAGATCAACTTGATAGATATTTCTACTAAATACTCAAACATCTCTGATTACATTGGACACACACAAAAAAAAACTGTTTTATTTTATTATTTCACTTTATTTTCCTAATAAATTAAAACGGAAGATCAACATTTATGACGCAACTTCTCCACATCGTTGTAAGCTTTCGTCATCCCTTTTCTCAGATCGAGAACCGGCCGACTACCTATACCTATGTGCCGCTCTGTTCCGTGTGTATCTTTCGTAATCAAATGGTGAATAATTCCAGTTCGACATCGACCACGAATAGTGGTATCATACAGAAAAATCGTTCTACCTACGAGCGTTTATTTTTACTATTAAAAAAAAAGAATGAAATCAGAATTAAGGTGGATGAGCTATGTACATTATGTACCCACATCATTTAATTGGAAACAAGAAAAATATTCCTGCACAAAAATCGACTTGGTGTATAGAACGGAGAAACTCGAAAAACGTGTGAATCACCATTCTGAATACGAATATTTACGACACAACAGCTGGTGATCACCGATCGACGCAGTGGGTGAGAGAGAGTAGACGACACTGATCGTGTAAATAGGCAGACAGAGTAGGGAAGGACTTTGATTTGGGGTTTTTTCTTTGTTGATTTTTTTTTTATGAAGGACAACTGGGATTTGGTTTTTTCTTTATTTTTTTTATCTGTTTTTTAAAAGGTTTTTCGTTGTATTTTGCACGTGTTACATTGGGTTCCTTGTTCACGATAGGAGGGAAGGATCTCCGAATTAAAGCGTCGAGCTATCCTCTTTCGATCTAAGTGATAAATCAGAAGGAAAATATCTTTGTGTAGGTAGGTGGTTTTTGCAGGGTTCTTAGGTCAAATTAGTCCTTGATTATAGTCAGACCGGCGACAAAAGATGCTGGTAACAAAGAAGCTGACAAGTAGATCACCAATACTGACCGATTTCTCTCGGATCTTTGTCAGACGTTCGCGAGAGGTGGTACAGTGGATGTAATTTGTGTTTTTCCAAAGATCGAACCCGAGACCCCTGGCGTATTAGACCAACACACTAACCACTAAGCCACTGTAACCACTGAATAAATATTGGGCTAACAAGAAAACCGACGGCACTATAATCTACCTTTGCAAATTAATAATTAATTTGGGAATTGAAATGATATCGAATATGAACAATAAAAAAAATTAGTTGGCGCAACAGGTCTGTAGGGACCCTGGGCCTAACTTCACACAACTGTTTGTTTTGTGTGAGCTTTTCATTTTTGGAACGAATGGAACCGATCTACAATTTTACGCCGATTCAAAACGGCCGATTGAGAAGCTCTTTCAAGACAGTTTATACTCTCGGAAGTTTGTCAGACGTTCTCGAGAGGTGGCGCAGTGAACCCTGAGTTGAAATTAAGGTTTTTGCGAATATGAACAATTAGTTAAATTTCAACGACTCACCTTTAATGCCGTCGCATACGATCCGACCGATCAGAACTGACTAGACAGGAACCAACTACCATACCTACCTTCAGCAAACTTTTGTACATTGTGTTAAAAATTAATACGACAAATTTACCAGCAGGCTAATTTTCCTTTCCGATTACGCACGGATTCTCATCCGGCAAACTTGGCGATGCACATTTCGTTTGCTTTAAATTCCCCGGAACACGATTTCGCTAAATATGAGCACGTGAAAGTTTAAACCTCGTCGTGACAACATTTTTTTAGAAGATTCGCTGACGATTCGATAAGGATTCGCCGACGATTCCCCGACGATTCGCCGAAACCCACGCTAAAGAAGGAAATGCGAACATTTAGAGACACTTTTGCGCAAATCGGAAAGCAATTTGCGCATGGTAAATATTCTGGAAGACATAAGGCAGGGTTTTGATAGAGGACATGCTACCTACGCTCCTTTGCTTACTTGATTTCTCAAAGGCTTTTGACAAGGTAAACCATAAAATCCTTTGCTGGAAATTAAAAAACTTGTTCTCTTTTAGCAACAGTGCAGTAAGTCTGATTATAAGTTATTTGTGTGATCGATTTCAGAGAGTTGTTACTGGCGATTCTTCTTCTGATCTTCTACCAGTGAAATGTGGTGTACCACAAGGGTCAATCCTTGGTCCAATTCTTTTTTGCCTGTTTATAAATGACTTACCCTCTGTTTGTAAACACTCCACGATCCACCTCTATGCAGATGATGTCCAAATGTACTCTACAAAGCCGATTAATGATACAGACGAATTAGTAAATTGTGTTAATGAAGAAGGTTATCCCAATTTCTAACAAAACTGTACATCTTAACTCCTTGCCTGATGTTATGCTATCTACTAATAAACTTGCAATTGTTGAAACTGCAACTAGTCTCGGTTTTGTCATTAATTGTAAATTGTCCGGATACGACCGCGTTAACACAGTTATAAGGCGTATATATGGTTGTCTTCGCAAGCTCTGGACAACTGCAAATTTTACTCCAACTAATATTAGACGTAAACTTGTTACAACCCTAATTATTCCCCTTATTACGTATGCTGAAGTTGTTTACAGTAATGTTGATTCCTTATCTCTACGTAAGTTACAAGTGGCATTTAATGACTCGGTTCGATATATTTACGGCCTACGAAGATATGACCATGTATCACAGTACTCAAAAGCCTTGTTGGGATGTACGCTCAAACACTACTTCGATGCAAGGAATTGTATATTCCTACATAATATTGTAATGAATGGGACTCCATCGTATTTGTATGAGAAACTTAACTTTGCTCGTTCCCTTAGAACATTTACCATAATTCCATCACGTAGTCGGTACCTTAATTCTTCTCGTTTATTTTTTATTTATGCAATTAAATTGTGGAACTCTCTTCCAATTTGTATCAGAAATATTTCAAATGCCACACGCTTTAAAAATGCTGTCTTCCTTCATTTCTCCCGCCTACCTTAAATTTTCCATGCCTACTCTCTATCTCCATTTCAAATCACCTTTCCCTTTTTATTAATTCTCACTTTTGTATATTCAAATTAAGTAATTCCTACCTTGTTTTAATTATAAAATAGTTGTACCTATACCTTATAACTAAGTACCTACTATAAAAGATTATCTTAATGTACCATAATGTTTTAGAATAATAATAAATGAATGAAAAAAAATGAATGAATGAATTTGCACATTTATTTATTTAGGAAAATATTTAGCAAAATCGCTTTACGAGAAAATGTCACATGAAAATAATGTATGCTCTTAAAAATTAAAGCACCGTCGAACTATCAAGACTCAGTGGATGTGATCCGAAATTCGCCACTTACAATTTGCATTCTTTCACACATATTCAACATTAAATAAGTATACGTGAACAACTGTTCTCTGCGTCAATTTAAAATCAACTTTGGAACTTTTCAACTTTGACATTTCAAGACAACAACTCGTCTTGTTTGCGGTCTCACGCCCGACTTCATTAATCCGAAGCATCTGTTTCGAATTCAGATCCTATCCTTAAATAAAACCATTGCAGTCAAAAATTCCACACTGATGCTTAGCTACGCAATAAACAAAAATACACATAACAAAATGTCATAAAGATGACAGAAAAGAAGCTGAACACAGAAGACAAAAACACTCAATTTAGGTTCTGTCAAAATTTCTATAATAAACTTTTTTTTCTCCACATTTTCATGGTCATTTCGACATAAATTTCTATGTCAAACTAATGGAATACATATAAATGAAATACATATACCTTCCCATGTGTGTATATCTACATCTAAAAAAAGAAACAACAAGATTAGGTACTGCCGAGCAGTAGCACATTACTGTTTCAATTGGCTTAACGTCAGCGAACGTTCGAAACGGAATGGTGTACAATGTACATACTCGTAGAATGAATGAAAATTGCCCTTCTGAACTATGACAGTGTCGTTGTTATGCTTTTGGTCTTGTTCATATAGGAACTTGCTACGTACAGTGTACTCGTATACTGTTTACAACCGCTTAGAAGAAATGGGAGAAACTGACGTAAGTAAAAACAGAAGGCAAGCGAACCAAAAGGGGAACTACAAAAGTCAAGAATTAGAATGACCTACAATGAAAGGAGCGGCTCACTTGCTTTATTAGATGCGTTGCGTTGTCAACGTTTTTAGTTTCGTTTCGAGTCGTTTTGTAATGAAAATGCTGACCTTCGTTTGACAGTGTTTTGTGTATGACTGCAACTGTCATCTATCAAACGTGCGTCTTGATGGCATTTTCAAGTAATGGCAGTTTTTTTTGTGATTGTGGATGATAAACAGAACCAGAAACTGGTATACGAGCATTTGTTGCAAATGTACGATTTGAAAATGACGCCGAGCTGGAAATGTTTAGTCCCTGTCAGAATTCAAATCAACTAGTGTTAACAATTTAAAGAATTCGATACATCTACCTGATGGATACAGGAAACAAAATTATGACAATCTTAGAAGATCTGTCAAACTTGACAGAACTGACAAGGTTTTAACTAACAGTTTTTACACAGGAATTGTGTTTACAAACTTCTGTCAGGAACAATTATTGTTATCAGATCTGTCATCTGTCAGATCGGTGGTAGAGTAATGCTCCATTCTACAATTTTTTCGGAAAAAAACCTCTTTGAACTCTGTAGGGAACTCACTCACTACTATTTTTATTTTTGTAATATTTTGTACCCTTCTGTCATTTCTGACAAGAAACTTCACCGATTTTGTGGGATCTCGTTCGATTTCGTTTGATTTGAATGCGGGCCTGGTGTTTTTCTCAAGGACTCCCCTCTCTGCCATTCGATTTCAAATGTCAGCAAATGAAAGCGAAAATAAAATTGCACGAAATTGTGAAAGGTAGCAAACAAATCTGCAGACAGACATCGTTATGTAAACAAAAAAACAAAAAAAATCCCATGTAGGTCAAATTTATTTACAGCTACAAGCAAATAAAAAAGTTAAAAAAAAAAAAACAGAGTAAAACACAAATTGTAGGTAATGATGGTAACACAACTTTCGAGACTATACTGACAGTCTGACAGTTGATTTACTTTGTACGCGCTTGCTCACTGGTTAACACAATTTAATTTTATCTTTACCAGTTCAGCAGAGTTTTTCTTTTGTTTAATTATTTATAAGGTGTTTGCGATTTAAATTGGGCCACTGCGAAGGGCGACCGCCATACAGCACAACAGTCGACTTATTTCGGTTGACAGATTGTGCCGAGAGAGATTGTTATATCTACTGATTGTCATTGATTTTTATCTTCTTTTTTTTTAAATATCATCATTACACAAGTGGGGTAAGGCTACTTCATATGGCGGCTCAGAATGGTACCTTTTACTGATCCTGTTTTAATCGCTCAGATTAATATAATCGCTCAGAAAGTCTAAAGTCAAAATTTCCTCACGTTTCTGTAAAGTAACTGCCAAACTATGTATATCAGTTAAATCTATCAAAGAAATAAGTGTAACCGTATTGATTTTAACTATTTTTCTGACAGTTGGCAGTAGCTACATATTTGCAATGCATCTGCAGTCACTACTGAGCTCTGTCAGAGATCTCTAAATGTAAAAACATAGCAACATTTAAGGTATTTTGACAGCTGTCATTAGATATTTTTGTAAATTTAATAACTTGTATGATTTGCTGATGTAGGTAAGGAAGGGTGCGATGACAGCGGACATAAATAAATGTCAATGCATTCTCAAGAATAAAAGCGATGTACAAACGACGCCAAGGAATTCAGTTTATTCAATAAATTAAGAAAAGTTAACACGAAAAAAGGTTAGAATAGTTCAATTTAACATGTGGTTAGTTGTCAGTTTGACAGATTAACTTATATTCTTTATAATATATGTCATAAGGTGGAAACAAAAATATTTGGATTAGAATGGGACAGTTTTATGAACATTTAACAACAACTAATATTAAATGTGACAGCTGTCATCTGTCGAAATGAACTCTGCCGGTGATTAAGTACGATAACATTTTTTCTTTTACATTTAGCGACTCAAAAATCAATCGACACATACTCAAAACAGTTGCTAAAATTTTCCCAACAGATGTCTCTGCTATTATAAGCTATTTTCGGAAACAAAAAAAATTATATAGAACTGGGTATTACGAGTTGTGCCGTGAATTACTTCTTTTATTTGATCACAGGAAGAGCAAAGACTGTTAGCTTTACAGCCCGAAGGTTCCTTGGAGCCAACAATCATCTTAGAAGAATGGAATAGAAAACATCAGTTACTCAAAGCCCGCAGTCCGATTTAATCATCAATCTAAGGCCGAAACAAACATCTTTTAAGTAGAGCCTCAAGCTTTGCTTAAACAAATTACTTCTAATGACTGTACGTATATATATACGCAAGCATACCTTATTCGCTTAATAACAGTTAATTGGTCAGCGCAACAACATTTCGTCGACCAACGCTTTGCTGCTTGTTCCACTTACTTTTCTGTTCCTTTCCATCAAATTTATCTAAGCACTTAAAATTCATAATGTCGACATCGACACGACACACTAAAGCTGTCAAATTAAGATTTTCACCACCATTTCAAAGTAACCGTTAAATTTGTTGCTCTGTCGGTGCTTGCCTGTTTTTTTTTTTTGTTGTTATGTTTTTTATTGTTTTGTTTTCATATGCCCATCGAAATAGAAAGCAACAAAGAGATTGTGGGAAATGCATACAAATTCAATGAAATGTTGGATTAGCTTTTTGTTTTTTATATCCCCCAAATTGTTGTTTATCTATGTTCGAATTTCGAAGCCGATGAACGTGAATGCAAATGAATTCTTTTTGAACTACAAATTCGAGTATACACGCCTTGGAATGTTGCTTCTCGGCTTCATTCGTACATAATGCACATTATAGTATAAATGGTGTTTAAAGCCGCAAATTGTAGTTGCGTGAAAGCTGGGCTCATATTGTCTTGTTTTCTGGTTTACAAAAGCAAACGCGCACACACAAAATCCAATGAAATGAGTTTCTTGTCCAACTTGTTGCGTTAGTATCGTTGGTTTTCGTTAAATTTTGTGACTTCCGGATTTTGGGGTTTTCTTCTTTTTTTTTTATCTGACACTTTCGAAAGTAGAGATAATTGCTTCTTGTAAAAAAATAATAACAATTACCCTGTCATAAAAAAAATGTCTAATTTCAGTGGCCTAGTTGAATTGATTGTTGCAGATATACCGCGATTAACCAGAGTGTAATTTCGACGAAAGCTTGTCAAACCTTTGTGTACCTACAAGAGTTTGGTACCTAGCCAATAAGTTGAGTCGATGCTTGATGAGGTTGTATATAATGCGAAGGTACAGGGTCAATCATTTCGTGGTTTCAAGTTGGTAGCACTGGCATTTGACACCTGTCAAACTCAGCTGTCATTTGAAGTGTCATAATATTAGTTGAATGGTAGCCATTTATACGATAATCGATGGGTTAACAATCGAACAACGCGTTAAAATGATTAAAACTTACTACAAAAGTGGTGATTCAAACGTGGCCAGCATTACGCAATGATTATGTTCGTCATAATCGACCGACTACACAAGCAATCGGTAAAATTGTGAAGAAATTTGAAGAGAGGGGAAGCTTTACTGAAGTCGTAACGCCTGTGCATCATCAGTCGAACAAATTGCTGCTGCAAGTCCAAGTGTTGCTGATTATCCTTATTTAACGATTTATCAATTCGGCGCGATATGGTCGATTGATAACGATTTTTTTTGACCGTTGAAGATCATGACTTGGACGATATGTTCCTCCTACAAGACGGGGCAACAAGCCACAAAACACGACCAATATTGACCTTATTTGCGTGAAAAGTTTCCTCGTCGCGTAATTTCACGTTTTGGCGACTTCAATTGGCCACCAAGATCATGCGATTTCACAGCGTTATATTTTTTTTCTGTGCTTCTACGCAAAAGACCGTGCTTACGCGAATAAACCCCGAACTCTAGACGCATTAAAAACCAATATTACTCATGTTTTGGCCGAGATACCACCCGAAATGTGCGAAAAAGTGGTTAAAAATGACCTCAAAGGAATCGCATGCCATTTGAATGATATTGTTTTTCACACTTGGTGGAAAAGCCCACAATTTACAGTGAAATAAAATATTCATCAAAATTGTATCGCTATGTGTGTCTTATTTACGTTTGCTTTCGAAACCGAAAAATGAATGACCCTTTATTTGCCTACCTAATTGCTATTGTGGTCACTATTTGGACCCCAAAGTGTCGACGAATTCGAAACAGCAGGAAACTTTTGTGTCCAGTCTTTCCTTCATAGGGCGTCTTTGCTCTGCGCCAACTCGTCGCCCGCATTTATTATAAACCAGTAGACGAAGAACCCATCTGCTCTATATAGTTTTCGATCTTACAATCTAAAACAGACTGTGAAGCACTAACCTCTGTTCGGAAAAACACGATCTCAGTCAGTCAGTCAAGTTTCATCGCTTAATCGAGACCACTTCACTAGATCAATAAAATGAAACCTAAAGAAAGTCGAGCATTTGTCCTACTCCTACCTACTTCATTTTATTTAATCCTCAAACCATCGGAATGCCTTCGATCACTGTTTATTTAAGGTCTTGCGATTTTTTTTTAAATTGAATTATTACCAAAGACCAAAGTCATGTTTAGAGATTTCCGGAACATAAACTACGCCGCATTGCATTATGAGGTAGCAAAAACTGGTATAGTATTTATCGGATGCCCCTGGTTGACGATCAAGTAAACTTTCTCCAACAGGAAATCGTCTCATTATTTGACAAACACCTGCCTTAAAAAACAAAAATCGTAAAATCAGCTACAATTCAGTGGCTAACTCCAAATATTCTCCAGCTTATAAAAAAACGTGACGGTGCATTTAAAAGCTAGAAGAAATATAAAATTGAGCAATTTTATAATCTATATCGATTACTCCGAAATAAGACAACCAACAAAATCAGAAATGCAAAGCGTGCTTTCTACAACAGAAAATTTGGTTCCTGTACGTCTAGCAAAGAGATATGGCAACAAATCCGAGAAATTGGTCTAGGTAAAGAGAAGCCAAAAACCCCACAAAATGTCGATTGCGACAAATTGAACTCGGATTTCTTAAGATCAGGAAGTCCAAATTCAACAAGTTCATTCGTTCTTGACTTGTCGCCTGATGATAATAACAACCTATTCTTCAATTTCTGTAGGGTACGCCAAGAAGGTGTTGTTGAAGCTATACTAGCCATAAAATCTAACCCCATGGGACTTGACGAAATCCACCCTAAATTTATTAAACTTCTGCTTCCCTATATACTGCCCTTTATAACGCATATATTTAACACCATCTTAACAACGTCATCTTTCCCTTCTCAATGGAAGAAAGCTAAGGTTATTCCTATCCTAAAGAAAACGAACGGAAATTCAGTGGAATACCGACCCATTTCAATGCTCCCTTTCTTTTCCAAGGTCTTCGAGAAAACTATACTTGCACAAATGCAGAAATATCTACTAAGTGAAAATCAGTCGGGCTTTCGCACAAAAAGAAGCTGTAAGACCGCTTTATTATTGGTAATCGATGACATCAGAAAAGCTGTCGATGAAAACCATGCTACTATTCTTTCCTTACTCGATTTTTCGAAGACGTTCGATACAGTCAACCACCAAATCCTTTGCGCCAAACTTAGAAAAGAGTTCAAATTTTCACTCTCTTCAATGAAACTCGTATTCTCCTATCTACACGGGAGGCAGCAACGAGTGTCAGTAGGTGAGCGTTTCTCAAGGTTTTTGCCAGTAAGGTGTGGGGTGCCTCAAGGCTCAATTTTGGGACCACTACTTTTCTCACTCTATGTAAATGAACTGCCTAAGATAGTCAAGCATTGCTCAATGCACATGTTTACTGATGATGCGCAGATTTACCTAAGTCTTTCACCACAACAGGTCCTCGAGGCTACAACGCTAATAAATGCAGATCTTCAACTATCAGGGCGCCAAATAGAGTATGTTGATTCTGCCAAAAACTTGGGGGTGATCTTCAACCGGACCCTTACGTGGGCCACACATGTTAATGCCACTATTGGGAAAGTATACGGCGGACTACGCGCTCTTTGGGCTACAAGATACTACATCCCTACACCAACAAAACTCCTTATATCGAAAACTCTTCTTTTACGTATACTACTATACTGCTGTGAGATTTTCTGCTGCCCAGATTTCAACACTAGGAGAAAGCTTAATGTTGTGTATAATAACATTGCCCGATTCATTTTTAATTTAAAGAGGTATGACCATGTCTCCCTGTATGCAAAACAAATAAGCGCTTGTACCTTCGACGGTTTACTCATATATAGAGCCCCATGTCTGTTGCATGATATCTTGCAAAGTAAACAGCCAGAATACCTGTCAAATAAGCTCCGATTCCTCCAGTCGAGTAGATCGTGTATCATATTGGAAGCACGAATAATTTCAAATCCTCTCTGTTAAAATATCTGGCCACTGGAACAGTCATAAACATTTAAATCTTAAAACCTTAAACATTGTAATGTAAACACCATTTTCAATTTGCTGTAGGTAGTCTATATTTTTATATTTTGTCAACTGCAATTTCTTTTATTTTTTCTTTTACTTGTACCTACTTACTTCTTTACTGTAATCTATTTGTTTGCACATGTTACTCTAAATTTACGCTAAAGGCTTGCAAACCTAAAAAGATGCTTGTTGTCTTAAATTGTAAGCAATACTGTTATTAAATAAATGAAATGAAATACCCTGAAATAGGTACCAATCTGTGTTGTACTTCGCGAACGTACCTAAGCTAGTATCCACTTAGCGTCAGACTTCAGTCTTTACGGATATACGACGCCCAAACTGTGTACCAATGAGGCTTTGAAGGAAAACACCACAAACAATAACAACAAACGATAACAACAAATATTTCGTCACTTTACTGTGAGACGTATCTCGAGCAGAAAAATGGTCCCCCCTCTTCATTAGAATTAGAAGCTTTTGACCTCCATCTACAAGCACACAAACACACAAAATAAAAAAGAAGTGCGTAGTATTTTTGGGGAAGCGCAAATGAGAAAAAACAAATTGTAAACAACCATTCCATCAGCCAACGCCCGCCTGTCAGCCCTTGTAGCATACGCATAAACTTCCTCCCCTCGCCCATTATCACACAGCCGCACCGAAAATATCTAAAAAGTTACCCTCCATGGTGGATGTGTGCGTGTGCTTGTTTTTTTTCCTGTCTTGTTATTCCGACTGCGTAACATGAATTTGATTGAATTCCATGTGACCTAATTTTTGGTCACCCAGCAGAGCACAGTTGTACCGAACAGGCGAACACACACCTTTCTCTGTCGCACATACACCGGTTTCATTAATGATCTCGGCAGTCGGCACGCACTTTTGTTGGCTTTTAGCACAAGTTTTTTTGGTTGTATTGTCTTCGTTCGGTTGGAAGCTCAGCTCAGTTGGCACTGCCGGATGGCCGGCGGCGAATCGAGCAGGGTTGTAAGCATAAGTCGACGCAACGATTCGATGACACACCGACAAGCGACAGCCGACCGAGTGCGTAAGGCTACGCACTGTTATTTTTGGATACGTAGTCGATGATGATGATAACTCGCCACGACACAAAATCTGCGTTGCGAGTATCTTTTCGCTCTTATGTTGCGGCGGCGGGGGGTTTTTGGTGTTGCTTTCTCCCTCTCGGTTTTTCATGGTTATTTGCCTTTTTTGGGGGGCAGATTATGTGTGTGTGTGATTGTGTGCGGCAAACGTGCAAAATAAGCGCGTGAGGCGTTACAGATGTTGCGTGGGTGGAAGACATAAATAAATGAAATTTATGTTTAGATGTTTGCTATGCTTTCGGTGATTTACCACGGTTTTCGATGAAGTCATCGAAGCATAATCGCAACTCTCAAGCTAATCCGTTGCCGTTTCGCGCACGTAAGGTGCCAGGACGCTAAGATGCACTGGAAGAGGCTTTCTCCTAGTGTGTAGCGTATATACCTACTCAAATTCTCGTTCTCTTTCTTTGCGCAGAAAGCGTGTACACAAAACTAACGCACATAATGTAAAAAAGAAGACGAAATTCTGCCAAAAAATCCACTTGACACGGAAAAGCTCTGCCAGAGTTGAAGACGATTTTGGGGGAGAGAACAACTACGCAGTCAGAAAATGTGTGAAAGTTGTTTTACGATAGCGTGGGCTTGCCACTCACTACAGAGTTGCTCGGTAAAGTGCGTAAGAAAATTCATTGAGAACTTTTTATGTTAACTTGCGTTTGAGTGGGGTGGAACGCGTCTAACCAAAAATACTGTGTCGTAGTAAAATTTTGGCGTCCATGTAACTATGTATCTGCAAAACGGGTAGGTACATAAGAAGGTTTCTTTTGGTTTGTTGGGGGAAGGGAGTGGGTTCTCCTTGTCGACTTGATTTTGCACAGTAAATATTTACTTTTGCGGAAGAGATAGCGCAATTCGGTATTGCTTGAGAAAATTCAAGGATTCTGTTGTGGAACACAAGACGGTTTCAGCAGTTTTTGTGCAGAAAGCAGCAAAGAAACGCTAACGATGGAGTGGAAAAGGAGCTTCAGTCAAAAGTTTGGCCTAATCTTTGGTGGGGTATTTACTTGAATCCCGGCGGCCGGGTCTGGAATGCTCTGCAGTCGAAAACTAGGTCACCCCAAATATATACCGAATATGGCTTATGTATATAGCTTCAGCGGGATACATATCTGACCTTCTACTTGAAGGTGACTCGGGTAAATAAAAATAAACCTGACACAGTCCCGTCAGTCATTGAGTTTTCCAACCGTGTTCGCTGCTTCCTAGAATTGAGTTTGCTGTTCGGGTTGTCAGAAAAGTCGTCGATTGGTTGGTTCTTTTGGATGACTTTTAATTGGGGATCTTTGGACTAGTATCGGACGCATCAACAACAGCACTGTAGGTATTAAGTTTATAGAAAGGACCTAGTTGGACTTGTAGTTTAGAATGTGATATTCAATGGTAGCCACAATCGAATGACACTAACTTTTTCTTTCAAAAACACATTTTATTTGAAGAAAAGTTCAGGTGAGGCGATTTTTTAATATATTAGCGTCATTTTTGACCTTCCTTCGGGTCGTTTTTAATGGTATTTGCGTAGTGGCGCCCATGCTTATACTAAATAGCGTCACTTCTACTTAATGACGTATTTTGTGCTGATGGCCACTCCACCTTCAACATGCGTTTTTTAATTTCTGTTGAATTCTTTCATTAGAAACCTGTGATTTTGGGAGACTTTCAGAGAACTTGTAGCTCTTCGCAGCTTTATTCGTCTGGTTGTTCACAGGAAAATTGTTTGGTCGAAACTTAGAGCAATGGGAAAAGGAGCCTACATTCATTCAAACAGTGCTCCAACCAGAAAGGCAACTTCTGTCAGCGACAAGTATATCGTTATTTCAAGAGTAATTTTCGTCTACGACATTGGGAAGTTCTGAAAGTCGGTTTTTTGGAGACATATCTATTTTTGGGGAGTTCACTTATGCAAACTTCATCGATTCAGGAACAGAAAACAACATAACTTCCATCTCGACGCGTTTTTGGAGAGTTATGGACTTGGTTGGTTCAATAATAGCCCCGACATTCGTTTTCTTAGTAAAGAGGTTTACAAATTGTGTTTTTTTTCATCATCATAATTACTGATGACTCCGCGAGCCGAAAAACCGCACCAAACAGCGCGACTCATTGTGGCTGCGTATAAACCTACAGGTTTTTCTCGAATGACTTCTGACAGTTTTACTCGTTATTCGAGTCTTCCAAAAAAAAAATCGAGCTGTCGTGGGACGGCCGAAAGAAGCGAATCATTGGACGTAAAGTATTGGCCCGTGTTACGTGGCGGCCTATTTAAAATTCATTTTAATTTTTCATAGTGCCAGTTAGTTTAGATTACTCTCTCTGTTCCTCTTTCGCTCTCTACACACATATATTTAAGAATTTTTCGACTTTTCTTTTTTCCTAAACCATCCCTGAATCAAGACGAATAACACAAAACAAAAATCATCCAAATCGGTGGAGCCGTTCTAGAGTTTTCATCTTCCAAGTGCGCCATGGAGGGGGAAGTTAACGCTACGGTGACGATTTTTTTCGGTTTACTCCCCATCTTTTTGAATAATTTATATGCGTGACCCACCGACCGTCCGTAAAAAAAGCTATATTCGCTTCAAAAAAAAGGTGGGGCGTTCGGAAAAGAGAAATAATTGGGTATCTATTTTCATTTATTCCGCCAGCGTAACCTGTCATTTGGGACAACATTCGACCATTTGAAACAGTGAACTCAAGTGACTATGTAGGGTGCAGAACTTGACAGTCTCGTGTAGAGAAGTGTAGGTAGGGTAATTCGAAACGAAATATGCTCTTTTTGGTGGAGGATCATTTCTAAGCAACTCTTTAATCACTTTTAGGCTTTGTTCAACTGTAGATCGCCCCAAGACTAGTTTATCAAATATACGACAAACATAAGCATCATTGGAACAATCGTTGTCAAAGATCTGCAATTATTTCCAATTACCTAACATATTTCCACTCGTTTTCAATCATTTGCGATATTTTCGAATAACTGTTGGCAATGTACTCGTATTTCAACCATTTTCAGTTCTTTTCAACGATTTTTGAATAATTTTCAACTACGCAATCAATGAATTTCCAACCATTTGCATTCATTTTCAAATATTTCCAGTAATTTTCATTCATTAGCAATCAGTTGTATTCTTTGGTAGTCCATATTTCAACCATGTGCAGTCTTGTTCTACTATTATCAGTCTTTTCCAGCCATTTTCAGTTCTTTTCAACCATTTTTGAATAATTTTCAACCACGCAATCATTTAATTCCATTTACTCCTTTGCAACCATTTAAACCAATTTAGACTTTTCCCCCAATCATTGCTCCCATTTATTTGCAACCATTTGCAATAACTTCCAAACCATTTGCATTAATTTTCAATCATTTGCAATCATTTGAATTCTTTGGTAGTCCATTTCAACCATGTGCAGTCTTTTTCAACCATTTTCAGTTCTGTTCAACCGTTTTCAAAAAATGTTCATTACTTTCTATTCTAAAACGATTTGTATTCTTGATCTTTCCAACCATTTGCATTTTGTTTGGGCAGTCGTTTGCAATCATATTTGCCTTTTAGGCCAAATAATAAGATGATTACGAAAAGGCCTGACAACCTCTTTAGAACTACCTACTCATGTTAGGTGGCCGTCTTTTATGGGTTCCGTAACCTAAGTTCGCACATTTTTTGTGGACAGTAACCCCATTGTTGATTTAAAAACTTTTAAAATTGATTATATCATATTGTAAAATGTTAAACAATTTTCCTAAATTTTCTCAAAAAGACATTTTTTTTCTCATTTTTTAATAAATTTCCTTTTTGTTTTTCCAGGTGAGTTTCGAATCGTTTTCCAATTAACTTCTTACGTAAGTAGGTGCTATTCCTAAGATCCAATCCTATATTTCTGCCAATATTTTCAGAGTAAAAAATCGCCTTTGACACACTTGTCATATGGTCTAACATAGACCTTCGCACTAAAACTATACCTCTGCCCTTCAAATACATGTTTTATGAACTATGAACTTTAAAGTTTACTTATTACAAAATTACCCGCCCGCTGCAATGTGCCAATTCAAGGTAACTTTTACCCACGCATCATCGGGCATCAAACATCGGACCCAAACAATGTGCTTATTACATCACTGGCTTGTTATATAATGGCATCGCTCATAATGACATTGAAATCGTTGACATTCCAAGTAACACCCAGGTGGGCCCTCCCTAACAAATCGCTTATGAGCGACTCATTGAAGCGGGATAAGGCATAAAAAGGTTTTATTAGAGACGTAATTACAGATGTGAAATACGCTGGTCTAGCACTCCCTGCATGGTCGGAGCCTACTTCTTTTTTTATTACAACGGGGATCGGCAAATTATTTTGTTTTAATATATTTTTATTACAAGGAATAAATGTTTATTGTTTTTTTTTTTTCTAAAAAGTTAACATACATACATACTTTGGCTATAAATCCAGTATGCAGATTTTATTGCTTAAGACTTTTTTCCCTTTTACTGGTGTCGAAGATAACTTGAGTTTCGACTTGATTATCGTTGAAGTGTCAAAGCAAAACAAGCTCACATTGGCAGGTATAAAGGTATATAGATAGATTATTTTCACGCCAGAAGATGTATTGCGCCCTTGGCAGTCATCGCTACATTGCATTAACTGTCAATATGGGAATGAAAAGGTTTGGTTAAGGTTGCTCCTTATCTAGTTATGTCTGTGATGAAAATGAAATGACGGCGTTGACTACGAGTATTTTCGGGTTGACTAAAAATAGGTTTCGAAAGTATATGTGGATACGATTTACCTGGGATCGAACTATATAACACAACCGTTATGTGAATACTACCAGCTTTGTCAATGAGAGTTGAAGATGCAAGGCATTTTTGTCTTTAAAGTGAAATCCGCACTCAGCCGAAAGAATGTTTGTCTTTTCTACGCAACAGTGAGAACTTAAAAAAAATCATATTTTCAAGTCAACAATTGGGTTAAGTGACAAGCTGTCAAGCAAATGCCTTTCTTAGGGAATTTTCGGCATATATACATTTCCGCGTCCGCTCAAGGCAGCTTTTTAGGGAACTTGAAATATAAGTCGAAACATAAACGCTTGTTTAGAAGTTCTTCCCTGTCTTAGGTCCGTTTGTTGATACATACTACTCATAGCGATTTAAGTTCTACTTAAATACCTTATGGGCTACTTTTTCTATGTCATAAACTGTCACATAAAATTTAAGTGGAACTTAAATCGCTATGAGTAGTATCAGCAAACGGGGCTTAGGGATCCGTCAGTCAATGACGCTCCCCGCAATAGGAGGTTTCACTGTTTTTCTCCTCCTCACACCTCAAATATTCTCAGACTTTGCTAGGAGTTTTGATTAAACTCCATCTGGTGGTAAATTTTGAAACAAACACTGGAAAATACTGAAGTTTGCTCCCGCTATACCTACAGCTCAAAGTTTCAAGGCCATTTCTAAGTTGGTTTTTGTTGATTTAGGAAGCCGCTTTTAGCAGACGACTAGATTTTTGGACTTCTAAATGAGCAGTCCCAGGTTTGACCTCCGGAAAGACACAAATCCAGTTTTTTTTCGTCAGCGGCAGCTCAAGCGATCGCCAACCAAAAGCGTAACTGCAACGAATGAGCTTCTCAATTGGCCGCTTCGACTCGGCTTAAAGTTGTCGATCCCTTCCGTTCAACGAAAATATTTAAAACTCACAAAAAGAATGGCCTGTTGAGCCAGGTCCTTAAAGGGCCCTATGCCATTCGTTTTGTTTTATTTTTTTAAAGCTCTTGCAGATTTAACTTTATCAGGTACCTAGACATTTCCTTTTGCGACGCACCAACTGCTGCAAGGACGACCTATCATAACCGCCTTCATCTTAAAACTTCCCCCAATATTCACACCTCAAAATCCGTCATATTTACACCGAAAGAATTTCATTGGTAAAATCAACTATATTCATTAGTTGAAATTGCGTCAACTTCAAACATTATTAATTCAACTAAGGTGGCGTTGTCATTATTTTTATTAAAAAGTCATCACGTTTATTACTCAATTTAACAACCCCGTAGTTAATTTTGTGTTGAAACTAACACCATGTTTTACTTAAGCAATCACATTCGTATGTGTTTGAACACTCTATTCGATCATAATTTGTTCACGGATGTGATGCTTTCGATAAAGTGTACGTGAGAAAGTAATAACGTTCATTGATTGGTTTAACAGCTCTGTTGTCGGGTGTTCGTGGTTATTACAACATGTGGGATTTGTAAATAACCACTTAAAAGTTTACTTGATCACTTAGATGATAAAAAAAATGATGACATATTTTGTCACTCAAGCACGGTCCGTGATGGCATAGGTATCATTTATGTGATTATTTCATAAGCAATATTTTCGCTTTCATATTAACCATTTAATGTTTGTGATCATTTTCAAATGCTTGGGTTGTAGAACAATCGCCATCGTTATAATACTACCACGCTTAATATTTGGTCCCAATCATAGGTACTTACGTGATAGTTTAAATATTTCATAATGCATTAATAAAAGAGGAACTTATAAATTTTTTTCAAATATTTTATTAATATTCTATAATTCACATAAACATAATAAATTCTTATATTAGGTATAATGAAAATAATAAGGTATGCTGCCAAGCAACACCAGGAAATTTTATTTTTAAAAAAATTTTGGAAATGTATACTTTTTACCATTCGGGTTCGAATATAATTGAATAGGTGGACCATCAAATTCATTAATTTTGAAAATGTAATAGTTGTCTGTAGTATCTAGTACTTCAAATGAACTAAAGTGTTCTCTAAATTCTGATATACGAACTTGTTCGCAAAATATATACGGAGTATTTTTGTTTATTAAAACGCATTCAATGCGGTAAATTTTAATTCCATTACAAGATTTGCAAACATACTGCATATGTTTATATATAATTTTACAATAGGTCAAACAATTAAAGTAACGTTCATTAGTTAAAAACTCGTATCCTTCGTAATTTTTCAATTTAGAAAAACTCTTATGATCTACAAAAAGATTGTCAGATATTGAAACTTTCAATATTTTTAATGGAATACCTACTCTGGACACAATTCTCCTAGAATACATTAAACTGGACTTTATACCTAAGGTATAGGGCAAATTCTTTCGAGAAGTCGTGTTATAACAGTACGTTTTAAGAACTTTGTGTTTCGACTCGAAACGGAACGACCACATATGTTTCAATGGTCCAATCATTCCTATCACATGAGAATAATGAATCATAAAATGAAACTTTGGTTTTAGATGTTCGTTGAACAACTCCTTGTATAAGCAATGGTGCTCAGCAATGAAATTATCAAGATTGATTAGATCAATTGCTTGAGAATTTGAATTTAGAATATTGTCTATGATCTTGTTAAGAATAAGTAACAGTTTCCAATATCTGTTATGGTGTGGAACAAGATCGCCAATAATTATTGGCAAAAATCGACAAAATGTCCACATTTCTTTGGCTGACATATTTAATTTTCTTTTTGCAATGTGATCACATTTTATAATGGGAGGCATGTTTCCACTTTCAGATTCACCATAATCAAAAAGCTGAGTCCGATTATTCAAAGTGTCGAGTGAACATATTTTACCAGCAATAAGCTCCTCTAAGATATTGCACAGGTCGTAGTGGCAAACACCTTCAAACAAATCATGCATAATATCAACAGTTAAATTTTGAACAACGTGAAATGATGGGATGCTATTGAAAACTGATTCTTCTCTGATACCTGTATTGAGAACTCTGTCACTAATTTGTGGAAATCGAACAATGTCTAAACTATAATTCTCTTCTGTTCTGTGATAACTTTGGTTGTCCGAACACATAGATTGTATTTCAGTCTTAGAACACTTACAAATGCGACAAGGGTGTTGAGAGTTGAAGCTTTTAGTATATCCTAAGACTGTATTAAGACCAAGATTGTCACCCAAAATTAGGCCCATTACAAAGTAAAGCTGATGAGTTTCACCCGATCGTAATGTTATTAAAATGCCCTCTTCCTCTAATTTCCTAATTTCATCAACGAGTTTGTAAAATATAGAATTTTCCCCATAGCTCTTATGCTTTGAGTAAAACAACATAGCAATGAAGATATTATCTAGCTCTGAACAAATCCATTGCGGAAGACTAGGAAAATTGTAGTAAACAGCCCCGATTGAATGACACCCACTGTGAGATCCTAAAGGATTGTTTGACTCGAAATCATCAAAATATAAATTAAATGGAATACTGTTTTTACGTCTGTGTTCAGGAAATTTTGAGATTCTAGTTTTCCAAATGGTTGTGGTTATAAAATGAGGAATAGCATTTGCCGTGAGCTCGTACATATTTTTGGAAACAGCACTGTAAACGCCTGGTAGTTCAAAAAAGGTTTTGATTTGAAATGTTAAAGGCATGATAATACCATTGGATTCGACCACATCAATACATGGAAATGTACCACTGATCAGAGATATTTCATTATTTATGATAAAACTACTAGGTTCACTGTATACGTTATTGAATTTCGCACTTTTTACAAATTTATGGAATGTGTCTACTTTTTCAAAAGGATTTTGCAAAGATGTTAAAATATGTGTAAACGTTTCTAGCTTTTCTGTATTTATATAAGCCGAAAACTCTTGATCTATTTGTTTAAATATAGTTTTAAAAAATTTGTCTGTGAATTCGAAAATAATTTCTTCAACAATTTTTCGCGATAAATTAGGGTTTCCATACAAATTGCACAGAAGCTGAAACGCCGATATTTCAATCACTTTTAAAATGTCAAAAGTTTCTTTTGTAAAGTCTTCTTTGGGTATAGTTTCTAGATCTTCATAGTTATTTGAATCAGATTTGGTATGTCGGAAATTGTTTTCAGAGACAACTGTGTCCGGAGTATTGAAATTACTAGATTGGTTATTACAAGAACGTTTGAGATGTCTCTTAAAGCTCTTCAAATTGTATACTTGCTTACAACTCTTACAAGGATAGTCATCACTTGGTTTTAAATTGTGAACAAACTTGTAATGAGTAACGAGATTATTTATTTCCATAAAAGAAGTTGTTTCTGGACACAAATGGCAAAAAAAAATCATTGTATGCTAGCTCTTAGCTCGTTAATGAGTATAATTACGTCTGGTGTAACTCGTTCTTTAGTGGCGATTTCGAAAAAAAAATTTTGAAAGAAAGTCCAAACTGATCTACACGAAGCTGGGTATTTCAAATTTAAAACAAAAAATATTTTGAAGCAAGTATCCAGAGCAGGCAATAAAGAGTCGAATTTATACTTAATTTCATTAAAATAAACTACAAAAGACTTATCAAATAAACAATATAAAATGATGGGTTGCAAACTTTGACCTTGTGATCTTACTTTGTCGGCGATTCTGTCCAAGGTAGGATTAAAATCATTCACCTCGTGTACTTCCAAAATTAAAGATTGCTGGGAATCCTTTATAGTGGCCTTATAAAATTTTCTTTTCCTTGAATTTTCTCCTAACAAAGCCGACTTGCGAAGAGAAGGTGGAAGAATTCCATGTAACAAGTTACAAACAATTACGTCTTCAGGAACTGTAAAATGTAAAATCAAAAATAATAAGACGAAATAACAGGTACAGAAAATATAATATTTGTATACCTTTACTAAAGTTTTTTGCGTGAAGATCATTGAGAAGTTCCATGCAACTTTTATCTTTGATTTGTCTGTCAAAAGTTGAAATTACAGCAGATTTGAAGTTGGCCCAGCCTTCAATAAGACTATTTTCCTTGTCGGGGTATAAGACGTTGAAATCAGAGTTTATCTGTTGAAATTTTATACAAAAAAAATTAATTTTAGACATATTTAGAAAAAAAAAAAAATTTGTTACCAATGAAACACCTGCTGAGTGTTTTAACAGTGGCCAATTTGATATAATTTCTGTAAATTTGTTTTTCACGATTTGAGCTCGTCTTTCAACAAATGTATTCCTCCATCTCGCCTTTATTTCTTCCCATGGTTCCTTATGTAGTTGGAGCCATTTCGCATCTGCCGTGAGATCTTAAAAGTATTCATAATTGTATTTTTAATTGCTTTTTAAACGACTATTTTATATTCTAACAACTGATATAAGCTCTGCGAAATACGACGCTTTCTCTTTATATATTTTTTGTTAAGGCTACACAAAATCAATCAGAATTTAATTTGCTATATCAGAAGAATCGGCAAAAGAAAATTTTGCCCAAAGAAATAATATATTTGTGTCTCAAATGGAAATGAAAGTTTTAATACCTTGATTTGTGTGTAATTCATCTAGTTCTAAAGAAGGAAGATAGCTGGTTGCTGCTGCTGTCTCTTTTTTGGAAGGATGCAAACCAATTTTTTGATGACGTCGCTTACTGTTGTAGTAATGACTGTATAATCTTCCGGACGGATTTTCATTTGAACCCGGCTTTGGTGGTGCGTAATAAATGTTCTGAAATTATTATGATAATATGTTACTGAATGAAAGAAATTAAATCAATCATAATTACCTGATCTTCGTTGAATCTTTCCTTTATTCTCCCAGCAATGTAGGAGAATTCTTTCCGATTAATAGGTTTTTGGTTTTGAATAAACCACGATGTTATGCTTTTTATTAAAATGGTTCTTGAAGTTTCCCCAATTTTATTATGTTGCTCAAAGTCTTTTAAAACAAAATTTCCCGATGGAAATGTTTGGAGAATTTCATCAATATCCTATTATATATTAAACAGAATTATTTAAGCACTCCAAAAAAATGAATACATAGCTACGAAAAGAAACTTTGGAAGAAACGTTGAAGAAAAAGAAAGGAGAGAAAAAAGACGTAGTATGGAGATTTAGTATACAAATTGTCCAAAGCCTATGCTCGGCGAAGGTGGATTGGATGTAGACGGAGATGGTGTTGATGAAATGTCGGAGCATTTTCCTGTGGTCGTAGAACGCTCATTAAAATATTCCAATAATTTTTGATTTACAAGCTTTTGTTGTTCTTGTTGTTCTTCCATTTTTTCTAATCTATTCTTTACATAGTTCACTACCGATATTGCATCAGATGGAGTACATGTTTCCTAAAAAAGAACAACAATAAAATGAGACGTTATTAACTGCAGGATTGCGAATGCCTTACCGTTTTAGCTCTCCATTGACGCAGCTGGTGTTTAAATTCGGCTCTTACTCCTAACGATTTGCTTGCGAAAATTTCTTTTATATCATCGTAGTCAATAAACTTTAATATCTCTACCGTTACACCCATACTCAGAATATGTTCATACATGTCAACAAAGCCCCATGACGAGAGCAAATTCCTCAATTCGTGATTGATATTATTTTCACTGATATTTTCATTATCGCGTACGCTTTCCGATACCATATTAAAATTATTGGACATTTCGCCAATCACAAGATACTCAAGAGAACTATTTTCCTGCGCAACAGTTTCTATGGCATCAAAATCGTCTGCATCCGTAAAAAAATCTTCAACACCCTCCATATTTCACCGAGCATACGTTTTCAATTATTTATAAATTTTATTCTCTTATTAAAAGGGTATTTTAAAGTTAATCATAAAATGTATTTCACAATTTTCACAATTATTCACAGATTTATAATAATTAACACTTCGCGAGCACTTCCGATACGATTCCGTTTCCTTGAGAAGACTAATAGAAAGTGACGATTGACATGCTTCGATAGGGATGAATGGATTATGCCCATAAGCACAAATAATCCTATAATAACATGATCCTACTTGCATTCGGCCTTACTAATAATCAATCACTAATGTCGACAACTAGTTAGATGTCAGCTTTAGTAAAAATGTACAGCTTTTGTGAAATGGTACCAATAAACAATTAGACCTCCACATTTACTAGTCCTACAACTTTCTTAGAATCTATTACATTTGTTGTCATTGCAGAATTCAAATTTCATAATTTGTTTTCGTGAAAAACAAGGTCAATGGTCTCTTTCACAAGGAGGATTTTATTCTAAAAGAAGGAGTACATAAATTGCAATTAAATTTGCCCAACACATATCTTTCCAATGCTCTTTGAGACTTATTATAAGCAAAAAACAAAACACAAAATAGGAAATGCACAAAATATCCGCTGATCTGTCAAATACCATATGCAAATCAGTAATGCCCTATCGTTCGATCGGACACAATTTTCAGTACTTTTATGGTACGCTTTCCATTGTTTTCTAATACTACCTCGCGATTTCTTTATGAGTGCATTTGTGTCGTAATAACATCTCTTTCAAATTATTTAATAAACGGAGCACAGTTTATTTGAATGGTTTCATTTATTCGTAGGCTGACGATGCAAATCATGACTTATTAGTGGTCTAAACATCACAATTGCATTGTTAGCAAGATAATATTTTTGAAAATAGAAAATAGAAAACAGAATTAATAACAATCGCACGTAGGAAGCGTGTTAAGAACTTATCGCTTCCGGGTTTGAAAATAAATACTATTTAACCTATGAAAAATTGTATGGCTTATATATTACTTAATTCGAGAAACTTAGAAACCGACAAAAGTTGAAATTCGAACTGAAAAATATAAAACGCATATTCTCGTACTACCTGTTAGGCTGTACCTTGCACCCACAGAAGTTAATAAACTTGTTATTTTGCATGTATTTTGCTGAGCTCTGATAGTTCTATTTTTATAACTATATTTTCCGCGAAGGGAACCTTTTCACGCCAACCATTGTCTCATTAGAGATCCTCATTCTCGGTAAACAAACTCCTTTTGCAAAGAGTTTGAAAAGGGTTTGGTTGCAACAAAATATCTACCTGTGTCACCTAAGGTACTGAGAATTGTTGCAAAAAGGTACCTACAAGCCGTCCAAACTTTGGTAAGAAGATATTTTATTCTGTTTGCGACGACTGTCAAGAAAGTCTTGGAATTATCCCAAACTTATATAAAATTTATTTTTTATTAAGCAACTAACTAGGAAAACCAATCAAAAAGCAACAGAAAGAAAAACACAGAAATATATGTTTCACGTGTATAGAAATAAAACAAAAACGCAATATTTTTCAACATTTTGCATACATTTGTACAAATTTGTGTGTGATAGACTTAAAAACCATTTGCATTGTTGTATTACAACGAATAAAATTAGAAAGCATTCACAATTTACTAAAATTAATTAATAATTGTAAACGCTCAGGCTGAACAACATCGTATTAAATTCTCTCCTATTTCGAAATTTAATACCGCGATTTCGGATGGTTGGGCAACACTTGTCTTCAAAATGACATAAGGGAGGATTTATTTAGCTAATGTCCGAGATAAACATGGCTTTCTCAACACTAACATTTAACCCTACAGTTAGCGATAGTCTGGCAACTATATTTGTTTATTGGTAAAGGGATTTTGGAAAGTGTGGAGTCTTTTCGTAAAGTGCCAGACTAAAGTTGATTATTGGTAAGGCCGATTGTGTTGCTTGTGTTGTTTTAATCATGTTCGTGATCGGTCAACCTGCATTGTAATGAGTTATGAGTGTGTATGTGATAATTTGATCCTGTCTATAGTGAATATTGAGTACAAACATTGTACCTCGAAAATGTTTCTGCTTCTTTGAAGACCTTTGTGCTCGAACAAGATATTATGAGGATAATTGACAACGTTTGCATAGTATGTTGAGTATGCTTGTGGTAGTGTGATCACATTATATAGTAATCCTCAGTTTGGAAAGGATCAGCTACACACTTTCATTGTAACTTTTCTAGATCTGTGTTTTCTTGATAACGTTTGTGATGACTCAAACTATTAGATACGTGTTTAAGGAATCATATTTCCATTGCACCTTCATTATGTTTGTGACAAATTTATTACTTTTGGTAGTACATTTGCTTTCAACTCATCACTTGCAATACGAAATTCTGCTAGAAAAGTATGCACAATTGTACAGGGTGTAGCGCACTCCAGTGTTTAATGATTCATTAATATTGGATTTATTATAAATACACTTTTAACTTCACAATCTGCGACGCTGTCCTCTGCAGTTAGTTTTTTTTTGTAGCGTTCTTTCATCCTTCTTTATTAAAATCGGATCTGGCATAGAATTGCAGATAATTTCCACTTATACCTAGGCTTACCTGATGTCCACTTTTAAGCGGGCAAGCGTTTTGTACCTATTATAATTCATGAAAAATGTTTAATCAATAATTATTTAGCTCATTATTTATAATTGCTCAGTATTTTTTATTCCTGGCCATAATGTTTGTCTACTAATGAGGCAATAACCAGATGATGTTTAAAGGAATCGGCTAAAAGTCGAAAACGTAAAAGTTATAATATTTCCCATGCATAATTTCAAGGGTATTTCTTGTACGGAATTCTACGATAATATTAAAACAAAAATATATTTTAAGGTAAATAAGGTCCAATGATAAATATTGAAGTAACTAAAATCGTTCACCTTTCACATGTAAGACTTTTAGTCGACTACTTTAAAAAATGTGCAAACTGAAATATTTCATTTTAAGTAATTTTTTTTATGTAAACATAAATTTATTAAATCAATTTTTAATTTTAGTTAATGTTTTTGTGTTATTACTGTTTATTTTTTTTTTTGGTTTTGTTTGAAATAATGTATTTTTGTTTTGTTTCTTTTTATAAATAAAAAATAGATGTGATCGCAATTTTCTTTTGAAGAATATTTGTGTAAATGTAACCTCTTTTCAGTCAGGGATATCTGGTCAGCCTTCACTTATCAGAAAAATTTAAACTCACAAAAACTATGATTAGCAAAGCTTAGCGTCGTATAAACCTATCGCACCAACTACTTCATTAAGCTTGTCGACTGTAAGTACGAGTATACATACAAAGTACGCCTTCGTGGATCGGTGCCCAAATCGGAAACACCCTGTCTTAAAATGACAACTGGTCAGTAACCCTTTATCTCTGGTTTATCAAGCAATAATAAGCTTACAGATATTTTGGGTTTTAAAATATCAGTGATGGTATCATCAGCCATTTTTAAGTGCGTAATAATTAATGCAGAATTTTTAGACAATGCTCATGATGTTTTAAATATGTTTCTGATTAGCCAAAACTTTAAGTGATAAGGGATG
Organism: Cheilosia vernalis; assembly: GCA_949126925.1. Taxonomy (NCBI): domain Eukaryota; kingdom Metazoa; phylum Arthropoda; class Insecta; order Diptera; family Syrphidae; genus Cheilosia; species Cheilosia vernalis. The sequence continues at coordinate 14,080,158 of OX421358.1, forward strand.
CATTTATTACTTTATTGTGAAAATAGTTGTGATCATTTTATCAATTTTGAAGCTAATCAAGGGCTGATGCACTAACAAATTAATTTTAAAACATTCGTTATTGATTTACCATTTATTTAATCACGGAATTATTAACATACACTAAAATAATACTCAAATCAATCACAGACATTTTAAAAACAAATATTTTCATGATCTTTAGTATAGTTTTATTCAACAATGTTTGGATAGTTGAATTAACAACGTTTCTTTATTTGATTCAATCATATACGTGATATATTTTAACATTTTGAACAAATTTCTCATTAATCACGAAAAATATTTAATTCAACTAATGAGTTTTCTTTCGGTGTATCGGTGTAAACAAGTGATAAGCTTATCGGCAAACAATCGAGAAAAAAAAAACACCCAAAACGGGTCTTCCAAAATACCATAGAAACATTAAGACCACAACCGCCTCATTTCATCATCCAACTAGAAGTAGATTAGAGTTCAAAAGTTGAACAACCCGATGGGCGTTTAATTTTGGATAAAATATATTTTTAGATTCTTCAATTCCTCGAACACATCGACTCTTTAAGTGGCTGTCCCTGGTGGAGTATAGAGATACACAGACACTACAATCGAGACACAACACACTTACCGCACTTCTAGTTCCAGAGTGGCGACCGCACAACGCACCCATTTAAATTGTAGATGTAGGCAGAAATTTACAAAACTATGTTCTTCAGACGATGAGGTGATTTGGTGAATGGCATTAATTCATCGCGCCCTAGTCTTGAATGCGTCTCTTTAAATTAGGTTAAATCCGATTCAATTGCACACATCAACTTCCGCAGCTAATGAGTGAGATAATGGACAGCCAGCGATTTATCTTGAGATTTACAAGCGGACAACAGGTGTCACCGGCGTAAATGAGAATGGGAATGAGAAATACCGGACTCACTGGAAGGCAGACGGTTTTCGAGGAGATTTATCCTCCAGTTGATTTGTGATCAAACCTCTCGAAGGGAGATAGAAGAGATGAACATGTTCTTTTAAGGGTCAAAAGCCTCGAATTTAGATTCCACACGCACACTAAAACATAGTCCAGTTGTTTTCCAGAAGAGAAAACTCCAGCAACTAAATAAAACCGAAGAAGAAACAAAAAGAGGCGAAACAAGGCCTATTTTGTGTGCGTTACGAACACATGGTAATTTATTAATTTGAATTCTTTCCCCAGACTGGAATCTGGAACAGGCCTTTGAGAGAGAGATGACAAAGTCAACTGCGACAACAACAAATCTCAGTCAAAATTACCATCAAACTCTGGAGGAGTACCACAAAAAAAATGGGAAACCCAACAAGAACAAAACTGACGTCCGCAACGGGCTATAAGGTTTAATTATCCACCAACTAAAAAAAATTAAAACACAACCCAAACGATTATGAAAGACAAAGTAATAATGCTTCTCGGTACCTACTCCTTCTCCTTCGTCTCACATTTCAATTGGAATTTAGAAAAAAAAAAAAAAAAAAAAAAAGGCCTCCGAGACGAAAATGAAAAGAAACGACCCAGACTCAGACTCACACACGTACGTATTTTTCATATTTTTCATGTACACAAAATCAAAACAATCGAAACATCATAGTATGATGGGACTGGGATCTTGCGGTGGCACTTTGATACGCAGTCGGCAGCATACCGGGCTACCAAGTGAATGTATTGGTGTCTGTGTTTGTTTTTTCGGTGATCTCTCGAAACGGGGACACATTCTTTCGATAAATCACAGGTGGGGCGGTAGATTGATTTGCGATGTGTGTATGCGAGTGTGAGTTGTTGTGAGAGATGAAATTACGTGCAAAAGGTCAGGTCCCTAGATAGATATAGAAGAGATCCTCTTGAGAAACTGATCATAACTCATGGCATAAGGAATGTCCCACTTGACAGCTTTAATTGATGGTGATCATAAACGTTTCTAGAGGCGAACACGGTTGACGTTTTGTGCTATCAAATTGTTTTGAAGTTTGTTCGATTTCAATAGAATTCGTTTTTAATCTGTTTGGCATACAATAATGTCACGAGCGTCTTCATTTTTGACAACTCTGATTAGTGGTTCAAATTTGGGAGTTATAGCTATTTTCATATGAAAATTTTTCTGCCGCAAAAATGACACAATGGTGATGTATGCATTTCTTTTAACATTTCTTTGAACTAAGTCAAATTATTTACTTCCAAGAGAACTGTCAAATGAGTAGGAGGTGCAGGAAAATCACACCACGTGCTATAACATCATATGAAAGTGGGAAATGACATCAATTAAAAAATAAATAAATTATAAAACACCCAGGGTGAAGTTATTTCCCACGTGAAGTTTTTTCCCTGCACTGAATTTGACAGATTGACTCGATAGCAGGTGACTTTTGAAACGAAAAACGAAAAGACTGTGTGAAATATGTCATATAAAATGCACTTAGAATAAATACGGGCTTATACCAAAGGAGTTTCTGCCAAATGGTTGGTGTCCCCACTACTAATTTACTGGAAAATGTGTCACTAATTTGTGGACGTCAGAAAGTCTTTAACGTCCCTTTACTTTTCGATACAACCTGTGAAAACTGTGCAAATAAGTTGCTACAAAAACTTTCAGCATAATAATAATAATAGTTGGCGCAACAGGTCTGTAGGGACTGCCGTGGGCCTAGCTTCTCGCAACCATTCATTTTGTGTGAGTTTTTAGTTTTTGGAACGAATGGAAGGGATCTACAATTTTACGCCGATTCCAAACGGCCGATTGAGAAGCTCTTTCAAGACAGTTATACTCTCGGATGTTTGTCAGACGTTCGCGCGAGGTGGCGCAGTAAAAAACCCTGATCTGGAATTTGGGTTTTTGCGGGATTCGAACCTGGGACCCCTCGCGTAGTCCTACACAGTAACCACTAAGCCACTGCAAAGGAGTTGCCTAAAAATTTCGTTTGGAGAGAACAAATTATTTCTAAGACAATAGGCAAGGAATTTATTTTATTTTACCTTCATTGAGCTGAACTTTGTCCTTAAATTGAATTGAGCGCGTTGCTTACCTTTCGGGGAAAAATGATTTGAGTCTTAGCTAATTTGGGACAATCAGAAATTAAGTTATCAAACACTAGCTATTTGTAATCAAAGTCCGTAAGTCTGTCTTTTTTGGTAGAACCTAAAAAATATTGCAAAATTTTTACTACCGCCATCGGAAGCAGCACCTGCTTCCAGAGAGATGGGACTGAGGTCTGTCGATTTAATTAGAACAAATCTTAAGGGTAGGTGCGGTGAAAGATCGAGAGATATTCGTTATGGCAAATTTAAGCTCTATCACCCATTCAATATTTCCAATGTCTATAGGAGGCTTCAGTCTCAGGAACATGGAGGCCAAGCTTCTACTTGTCATTACTAAGACAGTAAAAATTTAATGGATGATCAAACTTATACCTCCTATTACTTGTCTATCCCTCGTATGCACCCTTCTGCATCTGTGGTACCTACAGCTAAACGTCATTTCGTTCGGTCTTACTCACCTCCAAGTCTTTGCCATGTGTCATTCGATAAAGAGACAAGTATCGACTTTGATAAAAAAAATGCTACAGTCGATTTTCTTTTTAATCTGATACTGATACTGAGACAAATGTATAAAAGGTTCATGTCTCTGCTTCAATACGTGATGCTGTTCAGCTCTATGTAACTCCTTCCCTACACTTAATTGCAAAAGAAACGCCTTGCTACAGGGTTCTCGGCGCGGGGCGCTCTTATAAAGCATTGTAGGTCCACCTTATTCTGCAAAAATGACTTATTGGTGAAGTTAAACGAACGAATAATGAAATAGGATCACGGTGAGGATCAAATTTGAAAACGCCAGTGAAAGGCACACATTTCAATTTTACTTTCACAGGGAATGTTCTAATTTTTTCGACAACCTGTAGATGGTATTGTTTCGGACTTGTGTTTAGCGCCATCTAGTTGAGGAAACAAATACTAGTTTATCCAAGACATCAACCGAACAGTGCGGATACCTTAATTGACAGGTAAAACCAGGGAATTGTAGAATGATATTCATATGAAGGGAACTACCTACAATTAAATCGGCGCAGTGGCTTAGTGGCTAGTGTGTTGGGTCCTTCGATTCCCGAAAAAAAAAAATCCCCCGTTCCAAGTTTTGTTGTGTTTCCACTTTACCACCTCTCGCGAACGTCTGACTAGCATCCGAGAGTAAAACTTTCATGAAAGAGCTTCTCCATCGCCCGTTTTGACTCGGAATACAATTGTAGATCCCTTCCATTCCCAAAATGAAAAACTCGCAAAAGACGAATTTTTGTGAGAAGCTAGGCCTAGGGTCCCTACGGACATGCTGCGCCAACTATTTATTATTGTTTACCTCCAATTAAATCCATCAGTCCATTGTTAAGTTAACTTTTCAATTGACAAGTCCCTACATAAACTTCAACAATAAACCCCCGATGGATATCCCGAAAAAAGAAGGGAAACCCCCTTTCAACCCGTCAATTTATCACTCAAACTTCCCCCTGGTTTCAATCAGATCACAAGACCAACCCCACATCAAAGCGGATATTACAAAATCCAATTTTCCCCAGGCAAATGCAACAAGCACTATCGAATATATCACACAGAGAGCATATATACAGAGGAGAGACAGACCTAAAATGAAAATCGTGTCACTGTCATCCGACAAATTGTATCTCAAAACGTGCTAACTACGCCAGAACAATGGGCTCTCTGGTTGTGGTTGCCCAACACAAAGCCTCTCTCTCTCTCTCTCTCTGTCGTCTGCTTGTGGTGTTCTTGTTGGTCACAGCATTTTTTTGTTTTTGTTTTTGTGTCGGTCTTCAATTTTAACAGCTTTTATCGAAAAGCCAATATCCACAGAGCACACCTCTCTGGTCGAATTTATATCGAATGCGGAACGTGACCCAATTGGCTAAACTTAGAATCATGAAAAATTCGAAACAAAGCGACAAAGCGACACAGCCCATTGGGGCAACAGCAGCACAAAATATGCACACATCCAGATATGCCAACCTGTTGCAATGCCAATTTCATGCGCCTATCAACACATTACCGCGTCTATCTACACGAAAGCGAAACCCAACCACCCATCTACACTGAGGCGAATGCAGAACTGTCTCAAATCGACCCTGCCATTATGCACTAATTGCATGCAACAAGGTTGAGCTCCACTTTGTGCATATGCAGCCGCTGCCAAGGCGTTTTTTTGTTTGTGCGTATAGTTTTCTGTTTGATGAAGATTCTCCCCCCGATGCGAGACGAAAATCTATTTTAAATTTCACACGTTACAGATACGAGATACTCGGCATCAGTCGATAGTCGGTTGTCGGTGGATCTGAAAATAAAATGTCGTCATCTAGCTATAATGCCGGCCGGCAAAAAATTGCGTACAAGTGACAAATTGCAGTGCGCAACAAATGTGTAGACCTGCGGCAGTGTTGGTCGTGTACTCGTATCTGTGCGGTACAAAAAGGAGCCAAAACAAGTATATCTGCACCACAGAAAATTAATTCAGCGGATTAAATGTGACCCAGTTTAGAGACTCACACTGATGGTGTTTACAACACATCCATTTGGCCCACATTTGGAAATATATAGCAGCAGATAGACGTACTCGCATGTATACGGGGTGCAAACAAAGAAATGGAACTTGCCTCAGATTGGGGGCTGCTCTAAAGTCCGAGTTCAGTGGACGGTCATCGGCTATACTCTCATATGTGGGGGAAGCTGTACTCACTCTTGGCACGGCTCCATATTGTGTTACATTTAAGCAAATATTCTCGTCGCAATAATATGCATTGCAGATGCGAACGTTTGCTGTGGCCTAACCTATTTGCTGTACGAGTGTGCGGGCATATCTATGATTGCGTTTTCGACAATTTGGAGCAAGAATAATGATTTGTTGGCTTGGTTGGGACTTGGGAGGTTGTTTCTCTTCTTCTCAGTTTTTTTTTCTATGATTATTAACTAGACCTCTATCGGAATTGCTCTATTTGTTGTGAGGAATTCTATAATATCTGTGAGAGTGTGCGTTCGGCGTGTGGGAATGGTAGAGCGCGGAGCCTCGCTCTGGTAATGCGGCGAGTAATCGATTTTTGTCGTGCAGCAGTACCGATAAATTGTAATTGGTTAATTGAGATCAAGTCGAGCGGGAAGACTTGTTTAACTAGTCGAACTGAAGATGAACTTCAAATGGCAGCTTCGGTTGGGTATTTACTTGGTTGTCCAGCTCACTGATAGTGATAGACCAATCAATTGAAGATCGATGGTGACCAGAGCTGTTTCTGGAGTTGCAGTTCATATAGTTCGTCGATGAATAGTGGCGGTAGTCGACCTGCATATGAGTCGGAGTCACAAAAGAGTCTCACAGTTAGGGATAAAGCACTTAGAGATAGTCTTACGAGATCACACTGTTTTCAGTTCCCTAATTAGAACATCTCTTTGTTATTTAATACGCATATTCCATTAAAAGTGAAGCCGCTTTAGAATGCCTATTATAATTGGTTTACTAACAAAATTAGGGATCTTATGGACCTACGAAATCAGACTTATAACGAGTGGAAGCGATACAGAGGAGGCTCCTACACTCAGAAAAAAAAAAATTCTAATGCCAACAATTTTCGTTGGTTGAAATGAACCCAAGTATCAAAATTTTCGATTTAAGATTTAAATTGTTGGCCATACTCTTAGAAAATAGTTATGGAAAGCATATTATTCTTATATGAATATTTTATTTTTGAAAGCTTAAAAATGAGTTCTTTTTATAAGAAATTTATGTTAAACTTTTTGCTTACAATTTTTTAAAAATCTCAAAAATCCTCGCTCACCAAACAACAACCCCAACCTTTTTTCCGGATTGTATCTCTGCCTCCATCGTACCTGACGCAAACAGGTACAATTAAGAAAATAAGGGCTGCTTAACAGGAACGGGCAAAAACAACCCTAGTTTGGACGATAATTTTGCTTCATCTGTATCACTTCCAAAAACCAAAAAAATAAACAAATAAATAAATAAATAAATAAAATAAAATAGATTTATACAATAAGATACAATATATATTCTTGTATACCAGCCGAAAGCCCTGGTAGCTAGTGCTGCAATATTTGTTTGTTTGTTTATATTAATATTGTAATTCATTACTTATTAATAAAGTGTATTATTATTATATTCTTGTATATTATAAATTAAATTATTTAATTTACATAGTGTGCTTATAAGTTGCAACCAAAATAAACAGTAGATATTAAAGCAAATTAAAGAGAAAAATTGCATAAGATTTGAATATAAGAGTTTACTATGTGGAAAACAAAAATATGGGGCACGACTTATTAAAGATTAAAGAGAAAAATTGCATAAGATTTGAATATAAGAGTTTACTATGTGGAAAACAAAAATATGGGGCACGACTGGGTCGAACGTCACTTTTTCGTTAATCAAAAGTTTTCTTGCAAATGAAGTGGGAGTTGACATCAGTTTGTGCAATCATTTTTGTGACACATTTATAAAACGTCACTAATTGAATTTTTTAAGAAAAACTAAGTACGGGATCTTATTATAAATACCTATGTTATTTTTAGTATGTATTTTGATAAAAATCGTTAGAGCAGTTTTTGTAGAATTTGGCAAACAAAACAGTATCAAATATTGCAATGTTTTAGTTTAGCTTGAAAAATACTATTGCTTAACTATTTGGCTGAAAACCGATTATAAGTTATTGTTCAAGATGTTAGCATTAATTAGTTCTTAAAGTTTTATCGAAATCGAAGATGGTATTTTCGAGATATGAGCAGTTTTTAAAATTAGCGTTTTCGGTTATTCCAATTTAAAATTAAGGACACAATAATTTTGAAAACATTGACTCTAAGTTTGCATTTTGATCAAAATCGTTTTTGCCGTTTTCACGTAAACGTAAACTAATACGAATTTCATACAAAGCCCAAAACCGTGTTTTCCTCGAAAACTCGTCGATGCATTCACACCGACCACCAGCTCGTTTTCGTTTGACGTTTCAATCAACTGTGAGACACTAGTCGTTAAACTTCGGTGCAAACTTTTTTGGTAACAAATTTCGATCGCATTAAAAACAAACAAAATGAATTTAGTGCATTTAAAAACAATATAAGCCCATCAATTAATTGTGGAAAATGATTTTAATTTGTGGGTTGTGACATTTGTTCGGTCAGCCATTTTGCTGAATTTACTGGATATTGCAAAAGGTGTTTGTTCGTGGAAAACGAGTGCAAACGACTCGTTTTGAAAACTGAAATATGTATGGAAAAACTTCTGTTTTCGATGGAGTTTTCGTGTGTTTTGGCGAAAACCCAGTTTTGGGCTTGATGTGAAAAAAAAACAAAACTAAATTAAAAAAAAAAAAAATACTATTTTCAAAAATCAATTGTACGATAATATAGAGAAAAACTGAATCTGTTAATTGAGTAATAAGTGACCACATTACCTTAGAAATGAATTTTTGATTATAATCGTACGACTCGTTTTCGAGATACATATCTACATATATGTCGAAATTTCAAGTATACCATTATTCGAATTTTTTGCCAAAAACTGGGTATGCAGTCATGGTAACCTCGCCAACTTAAGCTTAAATATAAATTTTGGTTGAAATCTTTAGAGCCGTTTTCGATTAAATCAAACATTTTATATGGGAAATACCATTAATATTGAGGTTACCTTCCAAAAAAAAATTGGCTTAGTGGGTTCGGATAGACAGACAGACGGAGAGACAACCGAGCGAAACTAATAAGGTTCCCTTTGGGTACGGAACCTTAAAAACGCCCCCGAACTGTAAGCCAAAGTGACGTTTTTAATACTTTTGAACTTTCCCAAGGCTTTGGATACAGTCGGTCACTTTAATTTATGCAAAAAGCTCTCTACATTCTTCGTTTTTTCACCATCAGGGGGGGTTTCATCATTGTCAGCATACCTAGGGCTAAGAAAACAAGCAGGTTATGTCGGACATTTCTGGTCAGTTTTCATTTCTACCTATCGCGGGGTTCCACAAGGTTCTATTATGGGTCCACTTCGTTTTCCCCTTTATTTTAAGGAGATCCCAAAAATTAATATCGGCATCTTCGGCGTACATGTGTAATGTTTATTGCTGTCGACGTCGATACTAGTTATGGGATCTCAATAACATAAAGGGAAAAACGAAGGGGACCCAGAATGGAACCTTGTGCAACTTGTGGAAGAGGGCCCAGAATAGAACAGCTGTATCCAAGTTGTCATCTTTTCATGATTGAAGGCTGTGCTAATACGATCAACATTGATCTGATCTATGGAGGATCTGATTGGTTCGAGAGGAATGATCTATTCATAAACCCGGGTAAAACTATGTAATGTGTTATTATTTGTAAAAAGCGGCATTTTCCAGTTTCGGACTAAACTCGAGACCTTTTATTTGGAGTTTCCCAACAGGTTTTTTTTGTCAGTTAATTTTTTTATTAGCATTAATAAATTGAATGGAGCTGTACATATTTTGTTTCTGCCTGATCTATATTTTGCTCTTACTTGTCTCTTCGAATAGGTCTTTGAATAGGTCTTTTAGCAGCTTGTATCCTAATTAAACGTTATAAGGCTATTGCTATATTAAAAGATAATTTTATGTCTTGCAGCCGTATTACAGCCGTATTTATTAGATTCCCTTACGACGCCTCTACGATGTTGTTTGGTTAAACATTTAGTGTATAAGCATTTAAATAAAATAAATGAAAATGAAGTGAAATGTGAGCCTAAAGTTTATAAAATGCTACATCTTTATAGACACCTCAAAACTTTTTGTTTCACAGGAGGGTAAGGTTTGTGAGAACTCTTTTCGCCTTGAGTCGGCAAGAGGCTTATTTTCATTATTTTTGGTCAAGTTAGACAACTCAACACAATGGTTGACATACAGACTTCCCATAAAAAGAAAAATTCACATTTAGTCGAATTCTATTGACTTCTCACTGTAGGTGGCGTCAAGGTCGAAAAAAATTAGCATCTTCTTCATTTGACAACCGATGTAACATAAACTCTTCTCCCTCATGACACTTTAGCTAATTACCACTCTCAGTCTATAAAACTCGCGTTGAAAAGCCGACGTTTAAAAAAGGTTGACCACCACTGGATCTAGCCAAAGACACCTTTAAAGCACTGTGACTATTTTTGTCGCACTATTTCTCATATGCTCCTATCAGTATAGATTTAGTAGCCCAAAATGTAGGTACGCATAAAGGGCTTTTGCATACTCCGCTTTATATGTGTGTACTGTACATAATATTATCAATAAGTAACCTTGAGAGATACGCGCTTCCGTCTATTGTTTGTTACCTACTTTACAACTGGTAAAGAATGCTGTTTTTTTTTTTTCTGGTAGGCGCTTTTTGTTATATAGACAACACGTGCTAGAATGAACAATAGCTTTTGTATTTTTTCGTTGGCAGAGATAAGTTGTTTTCATTGCTTTACACGTACATGTGAACCGAAAATGTCTTCCGGGTTCAATACAGCCGTTAGATACGAAGTCGAGTATCAGATAGCAGATATAGATTGTTGCCACTTTTGTAATGTAATAAACAAGCCGTCTGTTTAAAGTGATTTTAACTGATTTGACAGATTGCCTATAGAAGCTTCCACGGTGGCAACTCTGGCTCAAGAAAGCCGATGATTCCACTCGTCATGTAATCCTCGTGGCACTCCCTAAAACAAAAAATATCTCTAACGGCTTATGCCAAAAAGAGTTAAACAAATACAAGACATATCCATGAATCAGTAATTCCATTCATGTAAGAAGATATTGAAATTTATTCAACGTATAAGAGTCCATCCATCTGGCAGTTTTTTTTTTTTTTTTTGTCAGAATCCGAGGTATCACTGTCAAATCAAAACACTTGTTATTGCAAAGTGTCATTGCCTCTTCTGATGGCTGCTGGTGAGATCGATGACGCCTCGGTCCGAGCAGCTGCTTGTTGGGAGACTGGTGGATTATTTTTCGAAATTATACAAACAGCTTGTAAATAATGTCACAAGTCACAGGCTTACAAATTAGGTAAATAAATTTCGACAAAGATTTTGTTTTTCAAAGTGCGGTACGCCGAGTGTGAGCGGGTTTTGTTTGACAGCAGATTAACACGGAAATGATATTGCGAACAATAGAATATTGTGCTTCTGACTGATAAGAATGGGGTGATGTTATTGTTTGAGGAATTTTTCAAAAATTTTATTTGTATGCATTTGAAACACAGTCGTATATCTGTTGTGGAAGCTTTGTTCTTCTATTTGAGTTTGTTTTGTTTTTGTTTTATCTTCGATCATTTTAGATGGGAAAACGATTGTTGGGAAGTGCAATAGTAATTAATAAATATGCATGCATGTTTTAATTGTTTTTGTTGCAGTTTGGGAAAGTGTTACATTTTTATTTGTAACAAAGCCACCTTTAATAGTTTAGATAGTCAGGAAGATGTGTCATTTCACTGAAAAGCTAGAGAAACATACTGTCCCGAGTTTCTGACTGAGCTTGGAAATTTTTCTTTTAGAATGCGTTGCATTTCGTTTTTCTTGTAGGTACATAGTTTCAACTTCAATAGGTTATTTAGTCAGGCAGATAGCTTTTTGACAAGAGTAGGAACGTAGTGGGATGGTATTGTGACCAAATATGATTTGGGAAGTTGACAAATTTTTCAGCCACCTTTAGACATTTTTGTAAAAGGTTATTAATTCATTTGACAAGCGCGTTCACGTAAGAATTAATTTAAACAGTTTTTAGAGCGATTTGAAAGTGTTTTTTTTTTTTGAGTTTTTCATCAACTTTTGGACGCTTTTGCTAAGGGAGTCGCAAAAAATCCCGATAGTCTAAAATTCCGAAAAATTTTATAAAATAAAACTGTCAAGTAGTGCCTAGTTGTTGTAATTGCGGTCTGGAAATCCTATTTTACTATGATTTGCTGAGGTTGAAGCTAAACCAAAAAAGGCTTTTGCTTTAAATGTAAGCATTACTTGGTTTTTTAAGTTTATTACAATCGAAAATGGGGTTTTCGAGATATGAGAACTGTTCAAAATTAGCGTTTTCGGTGCTTCGAATTGAAAATTAAGGACGCAAGTATTTCGAAAAAATCGATTTTACTCTTAATAGTATGAATGTTGGTCAAAATCGTTATTGTCGTTTTTAGTAAACTAAAGAAAACTAAATTTAAAAATATTTTTTTTTTCAAAAATCAATCAATAGCCGTATTTTATTATCAGCGTGATCTGATCCGAATCAGATCACGAAAATAAAACAATACGGATCATAACAAATTTTATTTTCGAGTTGTGGCAACAGTTGCTTTCAAAAGACGACCATGCCACCAGCCATATTGCAAGCATTCTGTACAACGTGACGCCACAATATGATGTGACAAATCAGTTGCTTGTCGGGGGTGTTGCCATATGAATCAAATTAATAATCTTTATTTTAGAAGGTGAGAGTTTTTTAAGAACTAATTTAAAGTGTTTACAATCAGTTCGAAATATAATGAAAATCGCAGGTTGCACATCTGGTCAGCTTAGATTGGAATTCTTAGACAAAGCATTATACTTTTCATAATAATAGCATAGTTCTCTCTCTGCACACACACAAAATACGTTTGATTGTTCAAATAAAATCGTCACTTCACATAAATTTAAAGCTATTTTTCCAAAAAAAAATCGGCGAAAACAGTTGCAATTACATTTTTCTGCAATATTTTGTGTTAGAAACAAATATTTGTCCCAATAATTAGTTTTGAAAATAATTTAAATTTATGCAGTTTTGCGCTGTTTACATTTTTCATTATAGATATTCCAAGATTTTCTGGACATTTTTGTACTTAATGTAAAAACAAAAAACAACTCTCACCTTTCTGCCGGAAAGTTTGTGAAACAATAATTATTTACGAACTGCGTAAAAGTTCATAAACATTTTTTTGGTAAATAAATGTTCACTAAAAAAATTATTGAAAAATTCGGTGGGCTTGTCATACCTTTACAGAATTAAAAGGCAAAATCTCCAAGGACGGGAAATTTATTGGACGTAAAAAATGCTCGATTTTTTGTGCTATGAAGAGTATTGAATTTTTTAGTCTGGCAACGTGACTGTGTGGCTACTGTTTACAGGCCCACCAACATTCAAGAATGAAACAAACAACGCCAAACAGGGATGCGAGCAATAGTAGAAATAATTTTCAGATCATGGTTCATGATCTCGATGAGAAGCAGGATCATATGCTGTTGTTGTAAGTGCATGTAAATCGATGATCTATATAGATCATGGCTGATAATAAAAATGGGCTAATATAGTAAATTATAGAAAAATTGAGTTTACCATTAAGTTAGAAAAAGGTGTTTCTGCTTGGTAGTACAATGGAAATTACCATATTACCATAGAAATTAATTTTTGTTACAATCGGGACCATTTTCAATATGTACCTATATCCAAATTAAAAAAAAAAAAAATACGCTATCCAATTTTTTTTTTAGCGAAAAACTGAGCTTGCATGTTTGAGGTGGTATCAATTTTGGTCGAAATCGTTAGCGCAGTTTTCGAACAAATCAAACTCGTACATTTTATATTGGAAGTATACCATCAATATTGAAGTTACCTTGCAAACAAAAATTAAGTAGCTAAACCCCCAAACTCCAAATCCGAAGTTTGAAATCCGGGCAGCCCTTTAGGCTGTCATCGTAATGTCCGAATTGATTAATCTCGAGCTGGAAATTTTGTACGAATGTCATATCTTTCTAACGTAATCGAGGCAGTAAAAAAAAATAATAAAAAATTATTTTCACTTGTAACTGTATTGCTCAAATGTTGTACTGCCTTTTTCTGTACTATCTTTATTTACTTAATTTTTCTTAAATCTTTGTCTTCCATTTCATTTGTATGATGCTACTGTTACTAATTTCTAATTCAAATTCCTACTGTCTAAAAAAGACCAAGTACTTTGTTGACAAAGAAATAAACAATTAAATGTTTTTAATACATAAGTTTAAATTAAAAAAATTATTTAATAGCTAACGTTTTCATAAATATTTTGAAAATTTCAGAAAAAGTCTATATAAACACAATTCGAAGACCTTATTAAAATTCGCGAAATTTTACACAAAAGAAAAATCACCGAAAATTTCTTACAATTTGATTTACAAGTATCGACTGCAGAGAATAGTTCTCTATACAAAAAATCTATATACGAGTATATAAAAATTTTAGGAAAAATGTAGGTATAGTAGGTAATTCATCAATTGAGAACGGCTGGACCAATTTGGCTCAAATTTTGTTTCAGTTGTTCGTAATTGTCAGGAGAAGGTTTTTGGGAATTTTTCGAAAACCCTAAGTAAAAGTCGGGAAATTGGAAAAATCGAAAATTGATTTTTCACATGGATTTTATTGCATGATTTGATGTAGGGGTGGAAAATTCGTTGTGAAGCTTGGAAAATTTCGTCCATAAACATTTATCAAAGGAAAATATTTCCTTTGAAATTTTTTTTTTAATTTTAACGCCTAGCAAAGCAGGCTGGGCTCCGCTAGTTTATTATATATTTGGAGAAAAAAAATCTCTCTCGAAAGAAGTAACTGGAAGGGTGGAAATAACTATTCAACAAAGAGGTGTCCAGCGTCCACTACTGTATCGAAAATGGTGTCAACTATCCGCAAGCAGATAAAGATTATTTTCCGAAAAATAACACATTTCGTTGTTTTTCACCCACGTCACATTCATTTTGATAAAATCCATCTTTAATACAATTCTGTTCTCCATCAACTAGTAGCTTCCCCACAACCGCCCACTAAAAGCACAAGCGATAGCAATCAGCCTTGTGGCACTCCACGCCGAGTACGATTGACCTCAATTAGAACGACTTTGATGAGAATTGCTTTTCATTAATCTATTCCTATTATTGACAAAATAAATCACTCAACTGCGGAAAACATACACCGCACCAAACCGAAAGGCAGATGCGGGACTTCCCAGTTTACACTACCGGCCGCTGGCCCTGCTGCCTGCTGGTACGCATCTATTTGTTTATAATTGCTCCGTGCACTCTGTCATTACACATGCAAATGTCAGCCATTATCATGTCCTAGAATTAATTTAGAAAATTACAGCGCAAAACAAAGGCGTCTCATGCGATTACAATAATTATGAACAAACACAAAAACTCCAAGACCGAGCCGACGAAGCCTTCGAACTATCTATTATCTACACAGCCGTCGAAACAAAGCGCTAAGCCTACTGAAAACGAAAAAAAAAACTCACACAAAAGAGCTCACAAAGAATAATCGCACTCCGAAAACTATCACTGTCACTGTACCTATATGGCAGTTAGTTGGAATTGCTATCGCGCATTTGATGCATCCTCCTACGCGCGTCTCCAAAAATGCGTACGACTGTGTTCTTGAAACAGATCTTTGTAGTATATTTTTCTAAAATCACATGAATCCGGACTGTAATTATCAGTAGCTGCAGATAGATACTCACTGCTCATGTAGAATTGCATCAGCCACGTCCGTATACAAATCAACAGTTTGCGGACTCAAAGTGGTGTATATCTGTAAAGGAAAAGCGAAAGAGTATCTGGCAATAGTGCTCTGCCTCTGCTGGTGGTTGTGGCAGAGTAGCGGCTGTAACTATACAACCAGCAACCGAGTTGGAAATTAGGTTAATGGGTCATGATTCAGTTCGAGTTCTCAATTTTTAGCTGTTTGTTGCGCCGCGGCGTGCTCGTTTTGCTGCTCGTACTCGGTTCTATTTTCTGCTCGTTTGCCTTTTGCTGTGTATCCTACACCAACTACTGTGTGTTATTGTTGTGGCTTAAGTTTTTCAATTTATTTATCTTTTTTTTTTCCATCGAATTTGCTCTCTTCACTATGCTCTGTACTTTTGATTTCTGACACTAATTAGGTTACAGCCAGAGTTGATTGCGATGCGACCTTTTCTTTGCTTGGATAGTGTGGTGCTCTATGTTGCTACAGGAGAATACATGTAATTCATCGAAGCGTAACTTTATATAAAAAAAAACAGAGAAACAAATGTTACTTATCCTTTCACTTTGCACAAGGCGAAGCCAACCACCAACAAAAGACTGGTGGAACAAAAAAAAAAAAAATATTTCTAGCACCAAGCTATGCGGAAAAGAAAGGTGTGTGACGATTTGAATTTGTTATGCCCCCCTCCGTTGACTGATATTCCACTTTTGTGTATTAGATTTCGATAGATAGAGCCACTGATAGGGGTTAATTTGGATTCCAGCACGAGGGGTGGAGTGGATAGCGACGACGACAACGACGACGACGACTACGAAGCGAAAGGTTTTCCATTTGAATTTTTGCATGACATGATGGCGTAGAGTCTATTAAGTCGCGAGCTCTGTGGCATTAAGTTATCAACTTGAGAGCGGAGGGGGACTTGCCAGGCAAATTACATTCGGCTCTTTAGATCTATGATTTGTGGAAAACACAAACCGGGGAGATAATGATTTGCAGCCGAATCAGGTATTTCCAGGCGGTTGTGTGTGTATGTGGCTTGTGCGAATTTCTTGCATATTTTCGTCAGTTTAACTCTGGTCGGGTTGCATTTATCCAACAGCCGGCGGAGGGGTAGACTTTGATTTATAGATAATCAAAAGCATGGCTGGATTGTCTTGAGCAATTTTCTCAAACAGTTCGATACACAACCAGTATACACGCGCACAGTCTTTTGTCGACATTAACCTGTCGCATTTCACGGGGGTTACGTAAATTTGATGGAAACGTGGGGCCTAAAGTTTGAAAAGAAAGTGAAATTATTAGATCGGATCGTAGAGGTTGAGGCTTATAGAGGGAAAAGGCTTTAGTTAGGAAAAAAGCTCTGGTGCTTTCTACTGTCATAATGATCATCGCAGGAACAGAGAGATCGATACCTAATGTAAAAATTCCAAGACCTCTCATTTTTTATTAAGCCTACGAGAACCCTTTTAAATACCCTCTGTGACCAGGTTCTCTATTGTTTCCATTGATCTTGCGGAAAACAGTACAAATTTGTAGATACTCCTTTCCTTATCCAATGATCGTTTAGTGATTAGTACCATTTGCACAGCCGATATCTACTACCAAATTCTGGTCAACGGATTCGTTCAACCCAAATAGGATTGTGGATCAATATCAACGATAATCGAAATAGCCTTTGCTCCAAACTCGATGATCACTTGAACTTACTAGATCTGCAAGGACGGTATCTTTCCACAAAACCACCTACAAAATTGGTTCCATTTCCGTTTAATTTATTTAATTCCATTGAATTCACTGCTCCGATGGGTGATCGTCTTTAAGTGATCATTAGTCTTTAGTTCTGCCAAACCAATTCTAAACTGCTTCTGTGAAATCTACATACGCATAGGCAATTGTCGGAGCTTCTTAACTGCTTGTACAAATGATATTCACTGCCGAAATAATGTTTCCTGTAAAGTCTACCTCATCAAAGGTGATCGTCTCTTAGTCATAGCTCTTTATGTTATCAGTACTTCCTTGTAAACTTTTGTCAACGAAATGGATTGGTCAAAAAAGTGCTGTAGATCAGTATCTGTTCACGGGATGTAGCATTTTTAGCGAGAGTCACTAATGCCGGGTCTAATATTTGGCTTTTGGAGTGCTGTCAAGATTGGTGATATCCAATGTGGATACATTACATCTGCGCAATCTGTGAGGATTATGTGATCTACCATATAAAAGGTGATCTTCGATGGACGATAGGTTTTTATGCGATCAGTAATTATTCGCCACATTGTTCAAACCAAGCGGTTTAGTTTGAAAAGGGTTACAGATCAGTCTTCATTTTCTTAAAGAAGCAGAGGTAAGATCTGTCGGATCGGGTCGAAATCCGAGAAAATGTGTATTACCTTTACCACTTTAATATCTGCTCATGCCAATGGACCAGCTATAGCGCCTGATCCTTTGTGATAATCTCACAACCCCACTCAACCTAGCCTAACCCAAACTAGCTCTTGCATAGAGACCAGAGATGCTTGCTCAGCTGAAATATATTTTCGCGGTCCGTTTTGCATTGCTTTGGTCATACCATATATGAATAAATATGGAGTCTTATTTGTAACTGATCTCGCAGATCTTTAAAGTATCATTTAATTAAGGCTAGCTGAGTTTCCACTATCGATAAATAACTAACGAGCTTGCTTGCTCTAAAGACAAATGTCCTAAAACAAGAGCGCATTGGCTTGATCAGTGATCTTTTTGCAGTCTATATGACTATAGTAGTGTCTCGAAGGCTTGTCCTTGTTTCCATCAATCTTTCTAAAATAGGTGCGCAAACATACTCGTAACTATCGTCATTGATCTTTTTTCAATTTTGAAATGATTTCGGTATAACGAACATCATTTAAATTAACATGTCGAATGCATGCTCATATCTTCAAAAATTATGGAACTCTCCTGCTTATTCCTTCGATCGATGATATGTTTTTTTGTTGATCACATAACGATGATCTTCAATGTCGGGTGGCACTTATTTGCTTGGATAAGCCCTTATGGATGAGTTGTCTGTCCCATCACTTGTACTCATCGTTTCGAACAATATTTTTGGGATTCGCGATCAGTGATCTTTTTCAATTTCTGCGCAATTTTAGTAAGTTGAGCCTTAAATAAATTGTGAAATACACATCTTCCGAGCTCACCACGGAGGGCAAAATTTATACTCAAAAAGCTCTGATGATCGTTGATCATTAAACAGTATCGGATCTCGTTGCTCTTAGTGTTGTTCCCGACGAAAAGAATCCGGGCTTCTTCTATAGATCGGCGATCTTCCTATTTTTATTATTATTATTATTATAATTTTATTAATTAGTAATTAAATTATCAAATTAATATGGGATAGCACTAGCTTCTTGGGCTTACGGCTAAACCTTCCTATTTTTGTAAAAGGTTCGACTAGTGATCGTGCAATAATTGTATGTCCTCCATTGAGAACATAAGTATGTTTTCGCATTTTAATCCCCAATTAACTAAAAGTTTTCGGTAAACAATTTCCGTATTCAAAGGTCATTACCTATGTCAACAATCTTCTATACAAAGCTTGATCATTTATCTTTGTTTTATCACCGGCATTTGTGTCACCTCTTACGTCAATCTGTTTACAACAATCTTTCAATTAAATAAGTTACAAAGTTACAGCCTACTCTAACTAGTATTTAAAATCCCCCCGATTAGATAGAACCAGTTCCATAAACACACATTCATATTTTGGGGAAAAACATAATCTATACGTAATGCTTGCGTATAGTTTCGTTCAGGGTTACCCATCACATGCTACGGCTCTAGTGTTTATTTAGAAGGGCGTTCAGAAGGGCAATCGCTTTTTTCTTTTCTGCTAACACTGCGTGATTTAATTTATTTCACTTCTCCAACACTCTTGTGCGTAAAGTATATATACACCAAATTGAGCAACCGATAACGACTACGCCAAGTATTAGGCAATCGCTTTCCATTGTTTGTATTTATTGCGTTTTCCCTCAGGTTTTTCTTTGGTTACATATTTTTTTTTTCTCTATCTTATTGAATTTTAATGGCTATTTTATTAATTCAAAATGGTGGCTGAGTAGATTTAATAGAACGGCAAAGTAGACAAAGCTAAAGAAAAAAAAAAAACAAGCAAAATCAGCGACAATAGGTTGAGCATTCTTTTTAAATTTGAATCAATTGAATTAATGGGTGGTTACAGCAGGTTTACGGCCTCAGGGCCACAAATTTTCGTTGTAACCAACTACATACGAGTGTATGAGGGGGATTCAATTATTACTAGAATTCTGTGTGAAGTCATCTTTTGTTACTTCAGACTCAAGTTTCATATCCCAAAGATTGATTTTTAATAGTTTCGTGGGGAAGCCATAAACTGGATTTGCGTTAAGAAAGATTGATTGATTTGAGTAGATTTTTTGTCCCCCCTATAAATACTTGGCAGCTATAAAAATGACGAGCTAAGCCGGCCGGTGACAGGGCATCAGCATTTACAATGTCTACTGAACCGCCAAGCTGTTCGATGCAAACTAACAAAAGTTCGCATAAAAAATTAATCTAAAGATAAGTTTCCTTGAGAGTGCTTCCTCCCTCGGTCTCCCTCTCAGCAAACTCAACAAGTCAACATATCTTTCGAACAGAAACACCGAGCATTTAAATTTAAATTTAGATTCACACATCTGTCCGATCTCACTCTGTCTCTCTGTATAGGTAGCATGGGCCCTTGGTCGCAATAGCTCTCAATTAGTTTCTTTTAAACTTGTAGGTTGTAGCAGCATACAATGTTTCGATTACAGAATTTGACTTTTTTTTTTTTGTGTACAATGTGACTATTTTTATCGCCATGAAAAGTTTGTGTGTCGTTTTAGTGATTATAAAAAAATTCAGATGTCAATCGAGTCGGCTCACGGACCGATAGTTATTGAAAGTAGATTTTGAGAAATATGCTGTTCGTTCGCCCACGGTAGATGTCAGTTGTGGTTGAGTTTACATTGACGAGAAAACATGTGTGGCGACCTGCCAATGATGACTGTTGCAGGCAAACCACAAAATGGAACATGCCAGTTGAGAGAGATTTTAGTATTCGGTTAAAATTATGCACTTTGACAGATAAGTCATTTGATTGGACCTATTTCTACCAGGCTTGTGCGGAAAGGAGGAAAGTAGCTCTGACGGATGAACTGGTTCAAAAGCACCCATTTGTTAAGTAAAATTCCTTTCACAGTCGAGCCTATTGATTCGCCAAACACCGGAAATTTGAACTACAGTTAAATCCCTCTATGTCGAATTTTCACGGGAGTTAAAAAAAAGTTCGAGTTAGAGTGATTTATTTTTTTTTTAAGCAAATTTATTTAAATTAAAAAAAGGAAAGTAGGTACATTTTGAGCAAAATTAGTTAAACAAATTTGGTATTTTTGTATGGGATGTGAAAGTAGCAGTGTTTACTCGTTTAATAAATGATTCTATTTTAAATAGGCAGTAGTAGTGATTCTCCTCTGGGACATTTTCGGTCATTTCAATTACAGTTTGCGATATTTCAATTGCGTTTTCAATATCATTCTTTTCGGGTATATGATTAGTAATGGTTTCGTCAAACTTTTCTTCAGCTCCGAGTTTTTTTTTTTAATTTTGTTTTCTTCAGACGAAAAATTCGAGTTAGAGTCATATTGTAGTAGGTCAAGAATCAAAAAATATGTTCGAGTTAGAGGGATTTCGACTTAGAGGATGACTTTTCTATGCAAAATTGAAGGGAATGCGAAAAATTGGGTCGAAAAATTCGAGTTAGATTGAAATTCGAGTTAAAGGAGGTTCGACTAAGAGGGATTCGACTGTATTTAAAAGAACTGAAATAACTTTTTCGCCGTGGCTGCTATCGTAGACTAATTTCCAGAGTTAAGCTTGCACGGCTTTTATAGCCTGTATTCAAAATTAATAGATCGAGAACTACTCTGAACTACTTGAACTAGCGAGTTCAATGAGTGGATTTAAACTAAAGTAAGTATAAAATAATACTTACTTGCTCTATTTCGTTTGAATCCTTTTATTGGACTTGTGAGTTCACTTAGTTCAGAGTAGTTCACCTCCTAACAAACGAAGACAAGTTTCGGGTTCAAAAACAAGTACTTGCTTGTGCTTTTCATTTTAAATCCTTACATCGAGCAGGCTAGTTCGTTTAGTTCAGAGTAGTTCACCTCTTTAGCAAGCTTTCACTTATAGCTTCGGTTGCATCTCGTCGTAATTAAGATCCAGCTAAACAGAGAATTTCTATCGTAGCGCAGCTGTCTAGCGGCCTGTGTCTTTTCCCACTGAAATATGTCTATAGGACAATACAAAATTATTATGACACCGATGATCCTTGCAGTACTTGGTTCCTTGTTTATTTACTTAACCGGTTTCCTTCTGTATTCGATTACTTACTTTTCCATTCTCTGCGATTTAAGGGAAAATTCTTCCGGCTGTGCAGTCCAAGCAGCGTTGCCATACGGTCAAAATATTTCCCCCATATAACTCTGAAAAATACTTAGAAAACCCCAATTTTTTTACAATATTTTATTAACGTGTTTTTGTACGACTTAAAATAAGAAATTTTGAAATTTCTAAATTGAAACGCGAACAGTTAGTTAAGGTCTTTCGAATGTACATTTGTAAATATTTTGTAAGAATTTTCACAGCCCTTACCGAACTTTGATGAAATTGTTGTTTTTATAAAATTATATTATAGCAAAATAAAAGTAAAATATTTTTTTAGAAAAACCCCAGATTTTCCCCTAGCCAATTTCTCCCCCCAGATTTTCCACCGTCGAACAAAAAAAAACCCAAAATCTGAGAGAAAACCCCCAATCTGGCATCATTGAGTCCAAGTACTCTTTCTAGGGCAATTGATTGGTCGTTGCATCAGAGGCTCGGTCTTCACTTTCGTCTCGATTTTGATAACTGGGCTTTGAAGAGCCTCTTAGATCTAGTATTGTTGATTTCTCGCATGATGCAGCTTAAAACCTGTCTAATGTGTGAAAGCTCTATGAGGAACTTGCTTCGAGACTCTTTGTCTCTCGAAATTTTCGAATGTTTTAAATGCATTTCTACCGTCGGCGTCGGTCGATGGCAATGTGTTCAATCAGGTGCTTCGTCGTATTCAAGGGCTAGTCAGTTTGCCCTTTGAAGGTTGATACCGGCTTGAAAAATCTTTTATATCTCTCCCCCCGATTTTTGCAAGCCCCTTCTCTTAATCATGATCCTACAAGCTACAAGCTTGTCACTGGTTTGTCACTTCATATACGTGTCTCGACTTCATTGGCCTTCTCTCTTGAGCTTCTCGCAATGTTCCTTACTTTTTGTGCAACCTCTCCGCCTTTAAGAGCCTCGTCCCATTTTGCTTCCACTTTCGCTTCACTAGTCTACATTCACTAGAGACTAGATCAAGTTCAAAGTTTGGAAAACTCTACGGTCTACGCTAATAACTGAGCAACATACTCGTATCCAACGATTTACTAATTGAAATATATTTGTTTTTTATAATTTGTAGTTATTTCCGCTGCACAATCTAATGCGAAATTATTTTATTTTCTTCTCATTACAGGTCAGTATATGAATGCAGCAAAAAGTCAGATCAGCAAATGCCCAACAAATCATACACAGTTCATGGAATAGAACAGCAAACATGTTCAATTGATTACGTAAAATTGCAAAACTGAAAACGTCCATGCATCGCTTAACAATTTAATTCCCCCCAGTAAACAATGTCCGCGATTAAATGGCAATGGCAGAATATTTTCTATGCAGTCTTTCTGTCTAACAAATCAGCAATCTATTGCAAATAAAAACAAAGCAAAACAAAAACCATGTACAAACAAGCGCTCATTGAAAACGAAAAGTAGCTAGGTAGATAGTCTCTTGCATTTGATTTCAATACTGTGTCTTAAATCGCGCACTACCACCAAAGACCGCATAACCAACCCCACAGGCAGCAGGAAAAAAAAATTAAAAAAATTGTGTAATATGCAATCAATCTGAAACTGACCAGCTGGCGGCACATAGGTTTAGCTTTTAACTTTTATTCAATTCAGATAGTTTTTTTTTTGTCCAGCTATACACCAGAGCACATGGCTTAAGAATGCATTCGTATTGGAGCTTTGCAGTGAAAGGATTGGCTGGCATTTTAAGTGGGATTCAATGAAATCTATTGCCTTGGATGTGGCTTGGACTTTTGTCGGCGTTTATTAAATGAAGCCGCTCTAGAAGTTGCTAGAAGATGGAGTTGGTATAATTGAGGGTTGAGATGGGATTCAGACAAAAATCTTCCAAAAATGCGAAGGACAGATAAATGTTAGTAGGTAATCTACCAAAGCTGAGGATTAAGCCGTTGTATTTCTCTAAGACTTACCATTAAGAAGTCCAGACGAAGACGTTCTGTGTCTCATACCAAAGCCAATTACACTTGCAGATCCAAGAGAGACTTTCGCGAAAGGCTTGTCAGTGAAAAAGCAATTTCGAATATTTGTGGGGGTTGAACCGGGAATCTACGGCTCAATATATGAAGCGAACTATTCACAACTAGACATTGGAGCCTTAAAAATTCACTTCAGTAGTGGTTACAATTTTTTTTAGAATTATTGACTAAACTTAACGAAGGTGACACCATACTGCCGCCTCTATTATGATGCGGCAATACTCAATACTCAATGGAAATGTGGCATAATATACCATATACCTCAGTAATGGTTAAAATTTAGTTTAACGCCAATCAGAGTTTTTGACTAAACTTAACGAAGGTTACACCCTATTCTCACATCGAGTTTGATGCCAATGTCAATACTCATTATACTTAAATAAGCGTTTCGTAAAAGTAGTAAAACCGACCAGTCAAAACAAAGGCCGAAACTGTATGAAATAGACTTAACTTAACGAAAGAGTCCCAAATTAGTACCAAATTATAATTTAGTATTACAAACTAAACTAAGTTAAATACCTATGGCAAACTTCCTAGACCTGTGATTGTTAAGTTGTTGAACGTCTGATTGTACTTCGATCTAGCTCGGAAACTTAACGAAAGTGAAAAGGGCATTTCTGTTGCGAGGATCTGTCAAAAAGTAAATCCATTTCGTAAGCACTTTTATTTGTTAGAGATGGAATATATCGTTGTCCTCGAATATTCTTAATACTAGGACTCAACGAATCGTTCTTACTCATTTCCGAAGTTTCTGTGTGGCTTCGGTAGTTCACTCAATATGATTAAAGGGTTTTTTTTTCGGTCGATTCTTTTCTTAGATTGAGAAGCAAAGACCTCTCTTAATATGCGGATGGTTGAACTACATAAGGAGAAACTTAACGAACGTGTCTTAAATTGGTCACGGCAAGAAGAAAATGAGTAAGGACCGAAAGGATCGGAGCCTTACAATTTTTATTTTAACAAATTCAGTTAGAAAAAAACTTAACGAAAGCTTAAATTCTGAAAATCCTTCACTTTTACATACTGTAAGCGGAATTATTATGCCTCGGAGATTAGAGTAGAACATAACCAATTCTTAAGCAGTTGGTAACACTATAGGACTGTCACTTGGCAGCTCTGGCATACGAGTAGTGTGTTCGAGATTGTTTATATCAATATCGGCGCGCGGCCACGTAAGACGTATGTCAGAGTTCGCTTGTTAAATTGTTGCTGTTATTCATTTATATTATCGGTTAATAATACAATAATTATCCAATGATTCAAGCACAATGTTGTCTAATGACTCGTTTTCTAAACGACAAAGCCATGGAGCTGAAAACAGTTGCAGCAAACTTAACGAAAGTGTGTATAGTACTAAATTCAGAATACAAATTTTAAAATTGAAAAAGAAAAAAATCATTAATAATACCTACCTACCCTTAACGAAAATCTGAGAAATAGAAACTGAACGAAGATTCGATTTTGTGCATTCCTTACCATTTCGATATTTCCCCAACTTAAATCCCAAAAGAGTCAAATGAAACTCGTTTTTAGATGGAAATCAATTATTGAACGAAAGAGAAATTATCAGTTTTGACGCAAAAGTAATCTACTGGTGCAAAATCAAAGCCAAGCAACCCAAAATACAAACTACACGAAATGAATTGGCCAAGTGATTAAATGCACATTCTGCTGTACACCATTCGCATGAAAGTAACGCCAACATCCTTGTCAGGGGATTTCCTCGGCACTCAAAATCATCCAAAACGATTCGACAGATAGTCGCACTGAAATGGTTTCTCATTAGCAAATCGTCTTTCACTGTTCACATGACGTAGCCGCGTCAAGTGCATAATACAAATGTCAGCCGAACGGTGGTGTAAGCTCGAGGCTTGAACATTTTGTATCTCACTTTACTAACATTAATTTTTGAGTGGCGTAATTCTCCAAGTAATTCCGTGTACAGCGTTTAGCCTTGCTCCAATGCTGACCTTCGTTGAAATTGAAAACACATACCCACCGCGTCGAACCGAATGCAACGATACAGTGGTTGCCAATATGCCACCACCTTGATTGCAATGCAACTTTGTTTGGAAATGAAATAGTTGCGAATACAATTTAAAGTGGGCTTGTTCGTATTGCGGTATACGCACACAATAACAATTATTTCCGATGACATTACATGCCAACATGAAGGGGTGACACTCATTGTCGAGTGAAATCTGATCGAACGTTTTGCATTCGAATAAATCGTTTATCGATGAACTGTGTGTGCAGATACCTATTTTGTACGCCCACCGCGTGCGTGGGAGTTGTTGGCAGTCATAGTGTATACGCCTGAGCCACACGTTTCGACATAATTTGCATTTAATTTGACACAAGTTGGTTTGCGGCAGACCTTATCTCTTTCATCGCTTCATGATTTCATATATAAACGAACTCCGGATACTTTGGTGTTTGGTGTAGAGAATGGAAAGTGAATTTGTTACAGCAGCCTTGGGAACGGCTTAAAGAGCTGCGCACCCCACTCCACCTCTGCTTCCCAACAAAAAAAATCCCGACTCAAGTCAACCGCAACGACAAAAACAACCTAATTAATTAAATATTCCCTCAAAGCCGGGGCAAGAACAAGAGTAAAAAAAAAAAAATACCAAAGCTTTGTTGGCATCAACTTTGCATATGAAAGCCGCCAGTAGGGTATCTCAAAAATATATGTACAATGTACAAGTAACCCTTCTTCCTTATACCTGTGACCGAAAAACATATCGAATATCGAATGACGATCAAAAGAAACTAAAACAAAACGTTGCAACCGCATGCACACAGAGTAAGTGTATTCGACTGCAAATGTTCACAAGGGATAACCATGTTCAAACGAGGGACACTGTCGTGGTCGTCTTTGGGATTATGTTACACAAAGCAACGCAGCACAACAAATGAATACATCATGTAAGTTGTTCTTACGGCCATAAAAAAAACAAATTATGTTGACACTGATACACTCGTATAGGTACAAAGTTGAAGCCGCTCCCAACCACTTGCGCATTTGTTTTAAAGCGAAAAGTATCGCCCCAATGCATCTCCCCTGTGGTAGACCACGAAAATCTCAACCTATACAAACCAATCGCCCGCATAACCCGAACGCATTAAATCGAAATTTAGTTCTGCAATTGAATTTAATTTTGGATGATTTTATTACCCAAAAGTGCTTTCAAAAATTAACACCACATAATTGGTGGTATAGTCGCCAATTGGTTGTAGAGCTGCCCTGCCACCGTTTGTGCTTCATAATGTGGGCCAATTTGTTGTGTATATCAAATCTGGTGGTCAGGTCATAGTAAGTAATTACATACATTCCATCATCTGAGTTGGGGCTTATCATCGCGCGAGCAGTTCGAATAACGCTCGTGGGTAGAGGTGTTTTGAATGGGCTGGGTTGCCGGTTGCCATTGAGGGTATAGTGGGGCTATTCTTAGGTGAAGCTGTTTGCATATGTGGAATTTTATTCTATTCGATGGACAGGGCTTTCCTTGATGATAGATCTATGATGGATGGACCTTGTCGCTGGATAATGGGACTGAACGCATTTGAAAGGACTTTTCGTTTAGTCGCGGAAAATCGAAAAAAATAAAATAAAAATAAAAGCGAGTGGCCTTATAGGGGTTTCTTGTGGTACTCCATTTTTTATTTTGAAATTCGTGGAGCTTTGACATAGAAGAACGCGTGTCCTTAGGCTCCTTCAATTCGTTTAAAAATATTACTGTGGCAACAAGGAAAACAGCATAAGTCGACTTATGTCAAAATTGAGTACCCTGCGCTATATGTTAATTTTTTTTTTCATTCAAATATCTCTTACGGTTGCTGTGTTATGGATCAGGAAAAAACACATACTTCGTCTTCCCACATCTGGAGACAAACCTTTATCCTGAAGCTCCTGAAAAGTTGCTAAAAATGATTTATGCTGTTGCCACAGATACACCGGCTAAGCGGAGCAAGACTTAGAAGCATTTTTATAGCTTCTAGCTTCTCACAACCATTCGTTTTGTGTGAGATTTCATTTTTGGAACGAATGGAAGGGATCTACAATTTTATGCCGATTCCAAACGGCCGATTGAGAAGCTATTTCAAGACAGTTGTACTTTCGGATGTTTGTCAGACGTTCGCGAGGGGTGGCGCAGTGAAAAAAACACACTATCCACTAAGCCACTGCGCCTAATTTAATGAGGTTTAAAATTATTCTTTCGAACTACGCGATCCCTTACAAAATTTTAGAGTTAGCAGTAAACATTTAACTCAAGCAAACAAAAGTGGTCCTAACTGGCTGTCCTGCGGAACTCCAACCCGATTTTAGATATAAGCTAGCAACGCTTCGAAAACCCTTCGAAAAATGCGTTCAAATACACGTCGCTATAAAATATGTTGGTTTTTCATAGGTACCGCTTGTGCAAGTGACGCTGCAAACAGAGGGCGCTGGTTGCCCTGTGAAAATTGAAATATTTCGTGACAAACCAATGACAATCCATCGCCCATCGGCTAATTATAAAACATTCATGCAGTGATTCATGATTTATTCACACATTAACTTCTTCACTTCCAATTCAATTGGAATTCCAAGTCACACTCTTTTTTCTTAATAAATCAATTAGGTCCCTGCCGACACGTAAATCATCCAAAACACCAACCGCTGTCCCGTGCCCCCATCATGGCTAAAAATTATGATATACGAAAACGAAATTCGAGCGATTTCCACTTTGAAGATAACCCAATGAGCAGTGTCAACCACAACCCAAACCAAAAAAAAAAAAAAAAAAACAAACCCCGCCTGACAGTCAGCCATCAATCAAAAACGATCGAGGAGTGCGCATTTAAGATTCAAGTGATTCCAGCGATCGTGCGAACATTTCACATACCGAACGCAACATGAATATTAATCATGAAGCCTCGTCCACAATGTTGCGCCTGCTGCAAGTGCAATTATAAATTAAATACTCCTATAGCTCCTCACCGAGCTCATTAGGTATTCCGCACGGATGAGTCAATAATGAACGAGCGAAAGGATCTGACGAAGAGAAAATACTTTTTCTAATTGATATCCCGTTTGTCAGGGTTTTGCGTTGCCAATGACCCAAAAATCAATGGATCAGGTCTTTGTGTCCTATATATAGGCGGAGTGTTTTATGGGACTGGCCCTAAGATGTTTTGGAATTTCACGTTTATTTTTTTTGCTGGCTGTTCATGTTTTCAGAACAAGGCCATGACAACAGTGTTAACAAGAATACGCAAACTGTGTACAAGCGCTTCCGCATAACTTGCTGTTGAATCAGGTTGATGGGCTTTGTGTGTTGATTCGCGAAAAATATTTGAGTTGGAACAGTGTGGCTGAAAAGTTGTAGATCGTGGGGAGTTTATATATTTTAACGTTTTTTATTGTCTTTTAGGTCGCAGTAGGTCCTTTAAGGGCGCTAGCTGTCATATCTATTGTTAGAACCATTCGATTGTGTGAGATTTATACTTGTTTTAAGAAGGAACTAACGATTCTAGTTTAATCCGAACCACTGAGGAAGAACTTGTAATTTTCCGCGGGTTCAACCTAAGAACCACCAGACCGTGGTACAGCACAATTGCAGTGAACCACTGTATCTCTTTTTTCATGCTTGTTATTGAGAAACATGCCTCAGAAACCTTAAACCCTGTTGAATAAATACACCGCCATAGCTCCGTGATCGAAAGATTGTCAAACGCACACTCTATTATAGGATATTCGTGTTAATTGCACATGAAGTGTGCGCTAATGTGTTTTTGCCTGCGTGCGGCATTATTGTAACCCCTGTCTATAGAAAATCATGTTTTTTTTACAGATTCGTAAAAGAAACAAAAATAAGACCATACCCTTTTGCGCACAAAAGTGTGCGCTTACGTATTCCGTAGTAACAGTCAATAGAAAATCATAATCTGTCAATATTTATCCCTTCACACACTACAAAATCACACCTTGACAGACGATTTAAAATATTCCCCTGCCTACATGCATTTAGCCCAGCCTGTAAATTCCACCGAAAAAAAAAACCAATCCGCAAACAGATGGCTCCAGGCAGTATAGTGGAATAATTTTATTTCATCACTTTTCGCTGTTCCTTTTATGATACGTGCTTGTTTGTACGATACGATCGCAGCGCGTATATATTTTGTGAGGTAGGTTCGGCGAAATTTCTTGTATCTACCATCATTGCGCACGTTGTTCTGGGGCAACAAAAATAAATGGGCCACCGAAACTTTGCGTTCAACTCGAAAGCCCAGTAGCTGTAAAAAAAATGATTTATGCACGCACCGTGATTTTAGCTTAGTGAGATACATAGCTTTTTGATCTTTTTATTTTGTTTTCGCATAACAAACATTCCGGTCCACAGTCAGAGGTATTGTTTTTTTTTTTATTATTTCTTAACTCGCACACAATCTCAATCACAACCGTTGGTCGGATCATTTAGTGATGCATTTTATGCTCTCTGCTATACTCTCTTGACATGTTATTGTCAGTTAATTGCCTTGTTTACACCCAGAAAGTGCAGTGCTAAAAATCAACATCAACATACGAAAGCCACTCCAACAAAAGGCCGTATAAGTTCGTTAAATGATGCGCTGCGCTCTGGCACAGTTTTGTATGTAGGTGTGCGATTTTTGTTCGTAACTATGTGCGATTTACTTTGTCGCGTCATTTGACTTTAAATACAGTCATTTGCGCAATATAGTTGTCGTTGTTTGGCTTGTTTCATACACACCTCTGCTCGGAGATGTGACAAAACTGAACTAGGAGAGTAGGTCTAGGTAACGACACACCGGCTTTTGTGTGTGCCTATGATTGGGTATTTGATTACGAGAGCGAAACTATGTGTCAAACAGCAATGACACATGTTCATGTAGGCAACGTCAACGAGCGACAGAGATGACGAGATTGCTTTGTTTTTATTGGTTTGTCGGTTTTGACGTTGTGCGCACGTCTATATTTGCACTTATGTAGTTTGGCTTTACAAATCGTCTCTGTAGGCTTATCTGTGAGAATATTGCAGCGCATTTTGACGAATAGGTATCTATTGGTGACATGGACATTTTGAAGGATGAATTCCTGTCTGTGTGCTTAGTCGAATAAGGTTGGGCTTAGTGATGCTAATTGCGGCCGAAACGATATGGCACATGGCTATTTGCGAAAGAGAAGGCAGTTATCTAATGCATTTAAAAGCATAGTAAGTAAGTAAGCATAGAACGCACATTCAAATGTGCGCAAAACATGAGTGACATGCTAAAAGGAGTTTTATTAGGTACTATCATCTAAGAATGGTAGTCGCGATTAGTGAGTATAAATTGAGTTTTGTGGCATATTAATGACCGATGTAGTAGTTTTTATAGAGTATTTGCTCAAAGTGCGCAATCACATTTATAAGAAGAAATCGCTCTAATAAGTCACTCGTCGCTTAATACACCAATTCTCAATCGAACTTTATACACCGAAGAAGTGGCGATCCATTACGTACGCGCACATACGTGTGCGTTTACTGAATAAGAACAATAATTTGGATAATTCTCCTCACCGCAATTTGAAAAAGTCAATGTCATGTGGCTATGAAGATTTTCTTGGTGTGCGCAATATTGTGTGCGGGTATTGTTTGTGGATCCTGCCCATCTGATGGGTACACAAAAATTGTTTAAAGAGTTTTCTTCGAGTAGGTATGGCTGTCTGTTCCTCTGTAGCTCAGTAATTTTTATGCTTGCGCCCAGTAAAATAATTCACTGGAGTGTTTAGGTACCTTAAAGAAGTTTCGCCACAGGCCTTTTATTGTGTATGAGTACAGAAATCACTTCAAGATATTGTGCCATCAATTTAATTAGGGTAGAAAACTAAAGACATAAATCGCACAACTAGCGCACATCCGTGTGCCCAGTAAAATAATTCACTCAAGTATGTAGGTACCTAAAATAAGTTTCTCCACAATGGCATGGCATTTTTTTATGTGTTCTTGTGTTAGCGCACACTTATGTGCGTTAGCGATTTTTTCGGTTTTTTCAATGCCAAGGCATATTTTTGACAGTATAAGAACCCTTCGCTTATAAGAAACGCATGGGGAGACACCTTAGAGTTTGTTTATTGAATAGGACTTCGCATATAGGAACACCTCGTATATAAAAAACAATTTTTGGTACTTTAGAGGTTTCTTATATCCGCCATGGACTTATTACGCACTTTCCTGTAAGTTTTCTATACACTTTCCCTAATTTGATACGAAATGTCAGTAACCTGCTTCGCCAGATGCTTTAATTGGTTCGTTATCAGGCAATGTCCTAATTTGACCATCAATCCGCCGGCAAAGCTGTTATTGGGCCGCAGTCTAAAACATGTGTATTTTCGGTGAATACTAGTGGTAGATAGACCTTGGTTTTATTAATTTCTCTGTAAGGTAGGCGGTACCTCTGCATTGTTTGTTCATCACAGTAGCTCGGACAAGGAATTTCTCTAACTGCAACTTGGCCCCACCGCTAACTACTGCTTAAACAAAACCTTAACCACGCAAATTTCAAAGTATGATTTCCAGTAATCTGTACGGAACCCACCGCCAAACACCTGTGTGCTGCCATCTACACTGCTCAACTACGTACCATTTCACACAACTCACCACTGAAAAGCACATGATATAATTACTCTCGCAGCCAAAAGCAAAAGTATCCGATACTCGAGTACATCTTTCGATTGGCCTCCAGCAAAGTGAAAGGTGCCACCACTACTTAGACCTCAGGCATATTGCCAATAAATCTCCACTCACAACAATGGTATCAACTGTGCCTATTATTACCGTCTCTCAACGGCTGCGCAATAACCTTGTCAACACCAAAACTTTTCCCATCAATAATATTGACAGACGAGTGTCGGCATCAAAATAACATAACCGTTAGGCAAATGTCAAAATGACGCGCCATCTCATTGAAAACAACACAGTCCCGTTTATTTACGCAACTGTGCTCTGTGGCGGTCTTCGGTTTCGGTTTCGGTATTAATCTTCGCACCACGTTCGGTCTCAATTGGTATATATATGTAGCTGTGTAATGGCTTTCGAAAAAGTAGCGCAAATGCGACGCGCCGCAACGCTAAGAGAAACTTTTTCATCGCTTTTATTTTCACGCACAGACTTGTGAAAAAAAATCATCAAGTTCACAATAGACACCAAGCGAAGAAGAATGCGAGAAAAACTGGCAAAAAGCGAAAGCATTACAAATAGAAGTACCATCATGTGTACAACAATATAAGCATGTGTACAGAAAAAAAAAAGGAACCAGGCTCACCCACCACTATACCGGTGACAGCCGCGCAACCGCAATGTGAGCTCAAGCCTAGGCCTGCGGCTCAATTCATCGCATACAACTCGTTTGTGTAATTGCATCTCAATGGGAATGGAAACTGAAAGTGAAGCAACGTAATTCCCTGTACCGACTACTGACAGCGGGAAAAATGACATTTTCGCGACTGTTTATGTTTTTTATCGGTGCAGTTATTACCTGGCGAGAGCGGTTTCCGCTTTATGTGCAACAAATTTACAAATACGCAAATTAATGTTGACACATCGCCCGGCATGGCGGATGGGAGGGGGCTTCTCTCTTAAATATTTTTATCTGGGAACGGGAAACCGCCATCTATCGGTTT
The DNA here is from genome assembly GCA_949126925.1 of Cheilosia vernalis. Lineage (NCBI taxonomy): Eukaryota > Metazoa > Arthropoda > Insecta > Diptera > Syrphidae > Cheilosia > Cheilosia vernalis. Next base: position 14,113,811 of record OX421358.1, read on the forward strand.
TAAGCCGCATTCAAAATGTATTTATGACGGTCTTTCAATATACTTACGTACATACGAGTTTCTTTTGATCGGGGGTCGGTCTAATTTGTATCTACAGGTATTCAAATGGGTATACAGAGTCGGGTTGGGTTGCTTGTGGTTTAACTTGTTGCAAGAGCTTGTTTGAAAAAAATACTAGTGCTTATACTGGTTGTTGTGACGTTAGAAATAATAATCAAAACGAGGACACAACCTGTCATTTTATGCTGTCGCAGGTGTTTTGCTTGTGCACTTGGGTGGAGGATAGTTGTTAGGTACGCTCGGATATGCACAGTCCCCATGCCGGCCATGTTGTAATCAATGTGATGTGGTAGTGGTGTCAAGTACGCGCATTATGAAGAGAAAGGATTTATCGTATGAGAGTTATTTAATATTTGTATAGATAATTTTGATGGCGATCAGCGATAAGTGTAATTGGGTCAAAGTGTGAGTAGGTAGTTTGTCAACCTGGATGTGGGATTTTACCCTGTCACGGTGGTTAGTGGAAGTTCAAAAAGTTGGTTGAAGTAGTAGCAGGAGAAGTGGTGACTGCTTGGGTTTGGGTGGTCGTAGTCTTATATTAACAGGATCGTAGTTTACCAATCGGTAATACGTTCATCTGTTCATTCATCCATATTCATCCTATCGTACATCCGTTCATCCGTTCATTCGTCCACTGATTCCTCCGTTTCTCCGTTCTTCCGACCATCCTTGCATCAATCCACACATCAATCCATCTGTTCATCCCTTCATCTATCCATCCATCCATATTCATCCATTCGTTCATCCGTTCATCCGTTCTTCCGATCATCCTTGCATCAATCCATTCGTACATTCGTCCATCTGTTCATCCGTTCATCTGTCCATCCATCCATATTCATCCATTCGTTCATCCGTTCATCCGTTCATCCGTCGTTCCATACATCCGTTCATCCGTTCAATCGTTAATACTTCCAGCAATAACTTCCGATCATAGGTCGGAGAGGATCAGTTAAGACCTTGGCATGACGACTGGCAATGACATTTCTACCAAATTTGATTCCGATATTGATGAGCACAACATTGGAACTCTCTTCTTAGAGACAGATTTACAGAAGACTACAATAACTTTTAACAATTTAAGTGTAATATTATCCATTTGCATTTTGCAAGCGTCTACATTGGATCGCTGTTAATTTAGTTAAGTAGTCGAGCACACTGTCCACTGAGCGACTGAAGCTACTGATTTAAATAAATAAAGAGAAATCGATATCTGAGGTAGAAGTGAATCGTAAATTTGTACATTAGTACATTAGATCACCAATATTGAAATTGGAAGTGATCACATCGAAGATCGGTTTATACCTCACACTAAATGATAAATTTATCTTTTTGGAAACTTTGCTTAATGGTCTTTATATTTCTGATGCAATTAAAACGCTTTTAATTCATCCTTGCATTTATCAGGTCGCTGATCGACATTGATTAGTCCAATCAAAACCGTCGAAATTGCCCTGACAATTTAGTAGAATTCTGCCCATATTTTCGAAACAATGATCACATAGTTCGAAGCATCTTAGGATCTTTTACCTACGTAATCACCATGATCGCATTTGGTTGATAAATTTTTTTCAAAAGACACAGATGTTAAATGGGTTTTGCCCGACATTTTGTATGCAATATGATCGCAGATTTCTGTTGATCTTCCAACTGAATTTTCGGCATGATCACGTTCAGTGAAATTCAGAAAAATTATAGTCACCTCCTCTTGAAGAAATGTTCCTTAAATTTTTACCAGTATCAGTTAACTGATCGAATTCATAACTATGCGCAAGATCAGTTCAACAAATGTTTTGGAAAAATGTTAGCCAAATGCTGTTTTGATCGCACTATTTTTAAAGAGGCTTCGAAAATCATTCGGATCGATCAATAGACTTTTGGACTGATCGTTTTAATCACATTTCGACCGATCACGTACATGATCACTGCGAACGGGTTTGGTTGATCATTTCTCTCCAGGAAGTCATGCAGAGAGGTTAACTCCTCTCCCTACACCCAATTTGGTGGAAAATGGAGTTCACAACTATACGCACGATCAGCTCAAGCGATCGTAGCGATTATTTTGGACTTTAGGGACTTAAGAAAAGACGTCGATATCGGATTCGATCCTAAAATCATTTTGATCGATCAATAGACTTTTGGACTGATCGTTTGAATCGCATTTCGGTCGATCGCGTACATTATCACTGCGAACGGGTTTGGTTGATTATTTCTCTCAAGAAAGTCATTTCGGGGGTTGAACTCCTTTCCCTACACCCAATTTGGTGGAAAATGGAGTTCATAACTAGCCGCACGATCAGTTCAAGCGATCTTATATTATATTTTGGACTTAAGAAAAGACTTCGAAAGCGGATTCGATGATAAAATCATTTGAATCGATCTATAGACTTTTGGACTGATCGTTTGAAGCACATGTCGCCCGATCGCGTACATGATCACTGCTAGCGGTTAATGACTTCTGTCCAGAATGATATTTCGATCCAAGATCAAAGATTTCTCCGTGGAGGTCATCACAGATCAGCAACTTTTATACATTTTTTGGAATATCCTTATAATAATTGAGAAGCCTTCCCATCCAACATTCAGCTACCTACTAATAATGAACATCTTAACGATTTTGTATCTCCCAAGGCTTTTTTCTTACTTTTGCCAATTACAAAATTGTTTTATTTTCTTGTCCTCCTGCATTCAAGTGAGAGCAAATACAAAAAATTAAACACAATCCAAAGAAACCGATATACAACCACAGCTTGCACGCAACAATTTTCTAGCGAAATGTGAAAAATGCTGTTTTCCTTAATTATTACGTTTCAACAACTGCACACTGCACACTGCACATACGCGGCTGTGTGAATTTTATTTAATTGTATATATGTACAATGTACCTCTTGTTTTCCTCTCTCTCTTTCAAATGTTTACTGTTCAGTTAAGTTGCCTACTTTCTCAACAGAAACAAATTAAAGTATCTCGACACGGTAGGTACACAATAAAGGTTATCTTAAATTTTAGTGTCACGCCAGACCGAAAACAACCCGGAAAAAGAGCACAGCGAAACGTCAGCAGTCAGTACTATTGCTACCGTTTAAAAATTGACTTCTCTCAGCTGGGATCCGTTTGTGGTAGTCAGTAGTTGGCTAATTGTATCTTCAGTTAACTGTTCAGTTCAGTTGCGGTTGTTAATTTGAATTTGTCTCTTTGAAGTCGAACATGACAACTCACAGTTCGCAGACGCAAGAGGTTAATTGGCGGAATGATTAAAAATAAGTTTACAATGTTTTGGTTTTGTTTGCGTTACAACGGCGACGGACGAGATTTGTATATTTCGCAGTCGAATAGTCTGCAAAGTTAGTTGCAATGTTAAAGGAACCATTAAATATGATTGCGCCAATAAACGAGAAATAATTACCGGCATCGAAATTGAATTGGCCAACATTTTGATGTAAATACCAACACTTGAGCCATAAAAAGTGGCACACAACGCAAGTAAGCTCACCTGTGCCTGTGATGAATACATCTCGAGCGTTTCTGCACGTAGGCAAAAGATCACCGAGGACACTGAGGCAAAAGAGAGAACAATTTTTTTTTTCTGTTTTCGGAACCAGTCAATTTTCAAGCAGATCATTATGGTCAACATCGTCGGCCTCCGTCGTCGTCGTCGTCATGACAACAGAAATCAGCACAGAAATACAACACAATCCCAGCAGGAACCTTATTGAGCTGTGTGTGCGCATGTGCGCTTTGGTCAGGTTTGTTTTTTGTTGGCTGGTTTATATCGGTGCACCTGAATTGTGTGATGCATGCAAGCGAAGATATTGCACAATATCTATATCACAAGTCGCTCATGGACGTCAAGTACGAGAGTGACGGAAGTGATGGACAGGGTATGGTCGGAGGTTGGTATACTCAAGGAATGAGCGGCATAGTGAATTTCTACCCTTTTTGGAGAGTTAATTGCGATTTGAATTTGAAACTAGTCCATTGGACGTCAGTGCCTGGGTTTGGATTTGAAGGCAATTTAAAAATTGTTGATCGGCTTGTGGAAAGTAGGTCAGAGGAAGAAGGAGATCGTAATAAAATCGTGTTCAATGGATTATCGTGTAGATACGTATCTATTTCATTAACCATAGGAGTCGGAATGATTGCAGTGCTGGTGCGTAGAAAAAAAACGCATGCCAAAAAGTGAGTGCAGCGAACTGTTTGGTGCCATTTGGTTGCCCGTTGAGGTTGGATTATGAAAAGTGATTGCATCCTTAATTCAAAAATGTGTGCAATGTTATTTGACAAGGATTGTGTGTTTGCGCACACAAATTTTGTACGACATCTCACGTCAAGTGAGCGCTTTCCTAGGTACATAATGGCATCCATCTCTGTTTTACACGTATAAGTAGTGTGCGCTTTCATGTGCTTATGTGCGTTTACGGAACTGAGATTGTTGTGAAGGTCCTTTGTCGCACTTATGAAGGTTTTCCATCTGTAATGTGGTCTGAAACAAAATCCGTGCAATTTTTGCAGTTTGATTTGTTCGTGTGCGCTTATTAAAATTCGATTTAAGGGACACAGGGAAGGCTAATTGTCCTATACAAGTCTCAAAATTTGTTTTGAAAGTGGTCATCAGTTGTGTTTTGATGTGCGCTTTATTTCGTAAGTGTGCGCTATCGAAAAAAAGAACGTGATTACCTTTTTTACTTTATACAATACGGAAAATGTGTGTCTTGAAAGACAGACACTTAAAAAAAAAGCCCGCGCTGCTCCTTCATTCAGCTGGAGTAATCGTTGATCATCGCTTCTTAGACAGTTGGTTTCACTGCTGTCAGCATAGAGAAAGTAATCATTATCATACTTGAATGGGCATACAAAAAAGAACTCGCACAGAAACAGGCACAGCAGGAATTTTATTGAGATGTGCGCTAGAATGGTCTCTTTGGCGATATGGTTTTCCCTGTTTTAGGTTCTTTATCTGGTGTTCTGATTGGTTTACATATATGTACTTAATCTTGTGAAATATTCCAAAAAAATATATTGCATAATGAAAAGTCGTAGGAAAGCGCACATTTATGTGCGCAACCGTGTGGCTAGTGAAAATCATTTTAACAATACCCTAAATGCATCGGAAACAGCTACAAGCTTGGTGGGCAGATATTTTGTTTGCGCACATAGGTGTGCGTTTCATAATTTCTGAGCGGGAGTAAAGGGATTCACTTTAAATAAGCTTAGTAGTCATTGTGTTCAAAGTAATGCCACGAAAAATGCTTGCGTCTGTTTTGCTTCTACTCTTTTGCATTTGAAGTTGAAAAAATACATGCCCCGTCCGGCTACACCTTATGATCTTTCCTACCACATGTACCATCAAAAACTGTTCTGTATAATGTTACTAAAACTTTTTTCCACTTTTCTCATTTCAGGTGAGTTACATCAAATAACTACCGACAGTTACCTGTCAATTTTTGTAAGTAATGTTCACATTCAAAGGGCCATGCAGATACAACTTATACTTTACCCTGTCAGCGATCCATATCACTTCCTGTTCCATATGAGCCATTTCACACAAATTACCATATCACTGGCCAGTGAATGCGAAAACTCGAGATGAAAGAAGAAAAAAAAATCACGCACAAAAGTGCAAACAGTAATAATCAATTCACCCTCAGTCTTCGTCATCAGCGCAGCGTCATCGTTGTCAAGAACCACAGCAACATGATCACTTGAGCTAACCTCATTTAATCAAAAAACATATCTGTCAGCTTATACAATGCGAATGTGAAGTATCTGTTAACATGGACAGTGAATGCACTCAAGTAGCACCCCCACTGAAACAGAAAACACGGATAGATTATGATTGACTGCGACGCAAATGTTGCATATGCATGGTGGAGATGTGTTGTTGTTTTTTTTTTTTGTACACATGTTGCATTTGAATTGCAAATTTTTTCATCATTACGAATTTGTTGTTATTTTTATTTTATTTTTTCCGATGCATGAACGATGCAAGTTTTAGTAAGAAACGAAAAACAAACACGAATTCCATTCATTGAACACGGTGAGAGAGGTATTTCGTATTTCTATTGCAAAATGCAAGTCTTTATTGTTGTTTTAAACATTTTTTTTATTTACCTATAGTTCAGTGGGGGGAAGGCGTATAATTAAGTAGAGACCAGTGCAAGTTCTTCCTGGTCATTGTGACAGTAGTTATGGGGACCTTTCACCTAGCATAAACTGATATTAGATATACTTTGATAACTTGTTGGTAATAAATTAAAAGTAGCTCGGCCGGTTTTAATTAAGTCGACTTACGCGGAGGGTAGCTAATTAGCTGATAGCGAACCAATATGCATGTCGATTGTGATAAATTGCCGACCTTTTGTTGGTTTGCTGTGACTCGGTTTTAAACTTAATAGTGTTATGGGTATGGTTGTGTTCATGGGTAAGAACTGGTGGCTTAAGCCAGGTAACTGCTATAAAACTAGTTGAGATTAAAAATGTCATAAGTGCAGATTATATTCTGTCTATGTTTTGTCTGTTTAAATATTTTTAAATACAGTCGTTCGTAAAGAAAAGAATGTAAATTCCAAGCGATTGGTTGGCGCATAAACTACACACCAAAATGATAGCTTTCCGTGCTTCAAACCAATTAGTCTCTCAACTGTAGACTGACAACGGGCCGAGCAATTAACATAACTTTCTAGTCCACATTTTCCATGTTCATGCTATTACTTTTTCGAAGGTCTTTAAAGATTTTAAGCCACACTCAGGTTAACACTGGCCCATTGCCCATTGTGGAGAAAAATGTTGTCCCTGGCTCATTGAAACAAAGTTTGTGAACTATGTAAACAACCCTTCTTCAGCAGGCTTTATAAGGTTCATCTTCTGTCAGAGGAATCTTACTCATGTTGTAACCCAGAGTATAAGACGTAGTATTTCCCATTTGTATTGTTCGACAGAAGAGTGCTTTTTGTGGTGACGAATTTTGTTCATTTGGTGTTCGAATCTCTTAGAGGTACTCGTATCAAGCAGTTCGGGAACATTATTTATTTCTAAATGCCTAAGTATTCAGGAACCGAACTATAAGCTCTATAGCTGACTGCCAGGCTTCATTTTTCACTTTCTTTTTGGCTAATATTTCTTGCAGATAAAAATGCTTAGACAGAATCATTTCTAAGGTAGATCCGGTAGATCCGGGCTTTTAGGTTGACAGTTCAAAAAACTCTCCGTAATTCATAGTTCTTCCTTAAAAAGTGCTACCAAATATTTTCAACAAGCCTATGATCGGATATAATTTCCGTCACCTGAAGAAGAAATGAAACACAAACAAACCATTTGGCAAGAAAAATCATATTTCCCGCTACAGTCGGGGCTATAGATTGCATTTATATTTCTGAATTTATTTTTTTCGATTTAAATTTAAATAAAAGTCGTAAGAATCTTAAGGAAAATAAAAAACTTTAACTTACTGGTCAGGTTTGACAGGAACTGCAAGGAAAGTACACTTACAGCGAAGTAAATGCTATGTTCAAATTTTCGAACTTAAGCAAAGTACGATTTTTTAATAATCCGCCGAACGATGTAAAAGTAGAATCTAATATTAATAAATTTAAACAAGCTGTTATATTATTTGTAAAAAAAACAATTATGAAACGCTAAATGCAGCACGTACCTAAATCATAATTATAAATAATGAAATGTAAAATTGTAAAATTGAAAAAAGTGGCATTATTGCTAAATAAAATAATAATATTAATAATAATTTATTCATACCGATTTATTTATTTATTTCATCTTATAAGTACAACTTATTTGAGATTACTTTGCAATAAATTATACAAGAATGCGATTAATGTCACAAATTATAATTTACTTAAAACTACAGATTTACAATGTTCCCTACTCATATTGAAATCAATTAGGTTTTTGTATTTATTGTATTTTACGCAAGCCATAGTGATAGGGTCATTCAGACCATAATTTGTTCTGCGTCTAGGTGGCATAAAGAAACAATTTTCCCTACGAGATAGAGCATAAACATTAAATAATGACAGCAAAAACGAACAATCAATGAGGCCAGTTAAGACGTCATTAGCAAGCATTGCGGAATAATATATCCTTCTTTTAGAAAGAGGTTTCAAATTTATAAATGAACATCTATCTTCGTAGGTTGGAAGATTATTATTCCAGTCGAACTTTCTTAGAACATATCAAGTAAACCTTCTTTGAATTTTCTCTATGCGAGACTGAATCTCTGAATCTCATTGCGGTAAAAAGGAATCCAAGAAACACAGCAGTATTCTAATATCGAACGAGTCAAGGTATTATAAAGAGTTTTAAGTGTATGTATATGGATCATTGAAATCATTAGAGTTTCTAAAAATGAAGCCTAGCATGTGATTAGCACTGCCAACTATGTAGTCAATATGCAATGAAAAGTTTAGTTCAGTGTCCAAAATGACTCCCAAGTCTTTTTGGTCTGAAACTCTACTCAATGTTGTGTTTTGTATTTTATAATTAAAAAAATATGGGGAACTTTTTTTCTACTAAAAGTAAGAACCGAACATTTCTTAATATTAAAATAAAGGCCATTAAGAACACACCAGTCATTTAAAAGGTTTTAATCGTTTTGTAACCCTAAGACATCTGACATGCAGTTTATTGTCTTGTAGATCATATGCGTAGAAAATACATTTTGAGCTTGATACAAACGAGGGTAAGTCATTGATAAAAAGCTGATATAGAAGAGGACCAATATGACTTCCTTGGGGAACACCTGAAAAATTTCGAATTTCATTCGAAAACGCGGATCTAATTTGCACAAATTGTTTTCTATTGGTCAAATAATTGCCAATCCATTTTGAAATACTAGAAATACCTCCAAAAAGTTTAAGTTTATTTAAAAAATCATTGGGCCGAACACGATCAACGGCTTTAGAAAAATCAATATATATACGCAATCTACTTGACGACTTGTTTTCAATATTTTCAAGACAGTATTTGGTAAAAATAACCAAGTTTGTAGCGGTTGATCTACCGTGCTGAAGTTCAGAAATATAATTGCGAACAACTGAGTACAACCTTTTTTTAACAGCTGCCTCGAATATGAAGTACATTAGGAAACAGTTGCAGCTTTGCTATAGGTCTATAATTCTCGATACATATCTTTGAAATCGATTTGAAAATTGTAGTCATGAGCGGATATTTCCAACAGTCAAGAAACTCGAAATTCTTAGTGGAAACTCGTAAGGATAAATTAAATATAATCCTTAGTGGATCAACTAGGCTATATTTGCAATTTTTAAATAACAATGGTGGGAAGTTATCGGGTGCTAAGCAACTGCTTAGGACTTTTACTTTGCTGCAACCTTTTCCTCACAGCAAATGACAGTTCTTTTTTACACGACCCATTATTTTTCTAAAAAAAAACTGTCGGACGGTTTTTAGCCGAGGCCAAATAGGTAAAGCCTATTTTAATCTTGTCCCTTGTTAAATGGAAAAAAATAAATCGAACAGTTCCAGCTCGTTTAAAAATCGATCATATTCCACGTGACACTTGAACAGCATCTGCTGTTTTTAATATTTGTTATTTTTGAAAGTCAGCCTATCGTTGGCCTTCATCTACTAATTGAGCCGTCTCTCTAAATATCATTTCATAAATATTCATAATCCCACTACTTTTGTGTGTTTATTTGCCAAATTAATATTTTTTTGAAGTAGGTAATGTATTTTCTTGTAACACAGAGTACACCACTCATTGCCAAAGTTGAGCGCCGAAAACTTTCACTTTCAAACAAACAATTTGCCATTCACCGTAAGCCCAAAGTTGTTGCTTTTAATTTATAAATTTCAAAGGCAATACACAATCTTCCATATATAAATATGTAAGTTATGGTTCTCTGATTTAATGATCTCCCCGTCGCAGATATATTCGCCTTGAATATCGACAACACAAACAACATATCATATGCAGAGTTGGCCTGTTCCAAAAACCAACAAAAAAATTGCCCAACACGAAGTTACACATGTCTACTTGGCGGCGAATAAAGTAACTTTTCAACTTTTACTAAGTGCAATGGAATGTAAATGATAGGTCGTCACATAAACTGATTGCGGTAATTGTTTTTTTTAAATTCAATACAAGTGCAGAAACCCACAAATAAAAAAATACAGACTACAAATCAACTCAAGAGCAACCTTCTCTTAAAAGCTACTGCGAGTGTGGTCAAAACGTTTTTAACAATCATAAACCAGAAATCGTTGGCCAAGGTAAAGTACGCCAGACAAACAAATTACGGAGAAGAAGAAGAAGCACCGTACAAAATACAATAAATTAAACTTATGAATATAAATATATCCGCTAGAGGTTACCAAGCACACATTTGAGATCTTGGCAGGCAGTTTGCGAATTGTTTTTAGTGCATCGCATAACTGGCATGTGGAGACTAAAAAAAATCCTCTAATTAGCGTCTAACTGCACAGTGTTAATTTCCAATGTTGACTCTAAATCCAGTTCAATAAGTTTGCTCTATCGCTAATAATAGACCAGGAACTTGTTTCGGATGTAAGGCACGGGAACAAAGTGACATATCATAAGGCTTAAACTAGTTTTCATTAATTTTTGTAAACACACAGTGACGAAAATGCTTCAATTTGAATTTAAGTATTTTTTTTGAATCGGCTTTGAGATATTAACTGAGATTGGGGCCCACTTTGTATGGAAATTAAAATTTGTTTGTGTATTTTTGGCAGGAAAATACACGACTCTGATTGAGATGCATATTTAGATATTTAGGGGGACATCTGTTTGCATATGTATAGTTCGCAGCTGTAACCGTGAGAAGACATAAACAAACAAAATTTATAGTCGTCGAAAGTTTACACCGAAATGAAAGTATGCGCCGAGGTATGCGGTTTTTGGGAAACTTTCGGTAGGTAGGGTTACATGAGATAAATTCAGGGTTCAGATTTCTATTTTTATGTTGACAGACACAGCTTACCAGATATTTGTTAACAAGCGCTGACAAGTGCTGTAAAATCTGTAAGGATCTGATCGCCTTCCAGATAGCAAAGACCGTTTAAATCTCTGAAACTTCGCTTTAGAATAGATCGGAATAGACTTTATTTATCTATGTATATAAAAATGGTGTAAAAAATGTATGGTAATTCATCATATACCATCATATATTTTTTCTGTTGTTCATAATTGGCAGGAGAAGGAAAAAAAAACCATCCGGAAGAGTCGGGAAATCGGAAAAATCGAAAAATGTTTGTTTTTTTTGTATGGAAAATGTTGAAAATTGTTTGTGCAATTCTTCCGGAATGGCTTTTCGAATTGAAAAATAAGAAATTCTTAGTGGAAAACTCGGAAAAACTATAAAAATTTCGATGAAATTTCGCATATTATCACAGAATTTGATGTAAAGGTAGAAAATTCGTTTCGGAGCTTGGCAAACTTCGGATAACTGTGAAATTCATTGTGATAAAAGACGTCTTGCGTCCATTGAACGAAAAATTTCGCTTTCCTTTTCGATTTGCTGTACGCATCTGCTGCGAAATGATGGCGGAAAAGTGGGTAGTTGTAGTAGATTGCTTGGTACAATTCTCCACTTTCTTTTCGCACACGTTTATTGCCCGGGACATTATATGCTTGCGAAAATTTGACAATTAGCCGTTTGGAATCGGCATAAAATTGTAGATCCCTTCCATTCGTTCCAAAAATTAAATCTCACACAAAACGAATGGTTGTGAGAAGCTAGGCCTAGGGTCCCTACGGACCTTTTGCGCCAAAAATTATTATTATTATTATGGAGCCAAATTAGAAAATTTTGGCGCCAAAAGTACATAAACTCAAATTGGAAGATCAAAAATGCACAATTCTTTTTGTAATTAATTGGCACACTTATTAAATTATTTTTAAAGACGACGATAAATTTAAAATTGGCGGTCATAGCAAAAATTCTAACAGAAAGAATGTTCCCTACGAAAATAATTAAAAGAAATCAAATACCACTGATTATTAATTCAATTTTTTTATTTGATCGGAAAAAGTTTTCGTACGGAAAAATTTATAAATTCTTTTTCTAGAACATTTAAGGATAATTTGCCATTTTTTTTTTTTTGATAAACTAACTTTATAATTCATAAGCAACATTTGAAGACCAAGATTAAGTGGTCAAAAAAAGCAAAAGAAAATGTTTACGGTTTCGTCTTGGTGTGTTAGAATTGTAAAAATAACACCTGTAATTTATAACTAAAAAACATCAACAGTTGCTGAGAAATAACCACATTCATTCATTTTAATTAATTCAAGTCAGTCGTTTAAAAGGAAAAATAAATAATAATAAAGCAAAAGAATATATTCCATAAAATAATAGGGGTAGGTATTCACGATTCGATGTAACAGGCCTAGTAAAATTGCGAAATTTTATTTTTTTTTATCAAATCGTGAACACACTTTTTCTCATGTCTAGCAAAACTAAAACAAATGACAGTTCCAGTTGAACAATTGACATTTGTTTTGAAAAAAACTTTTAAAATTTTTTGGAAGGGGAAAATTTGCTTTTAATTGTTTACTACGTTTTTCACATTTTCCACTCTTGTTATTTTTTTCTGATAGCTACACACAGCAATCAAAAATTTGAGCGAACTGTCAGCTTCATAAGGCTACTCTGTTGTATTTTTCGGTTGCAATAGGGTCAGGGTAAAGATAAAGTGCAAAAGTGTTGCGAAATTTTATTCTGTATATTTTGTTGTTGTAGTGCGAACAAAAGTTACACTTTCGCATTTTCGCAATGACACAAGACCAGTTGCATCGAATCGTGAATACCCCTAATATTGTATTTAACTAACGTCAATTCGTTAAAACGTGGGTATTTCTATAAGTAACTGGGGCCTTATGCGAAAAGAGCGCGTTCTCTATTGAAGTATGCATTTTTTTTTTTTTTTATAAATACCTAAGCCAAAAAATCACCAAACTTTAAAGTAAATAGCCTGAATTAGGACAATTCTCAAATGAGAGTTTTGAGAAGCCAGCGAAAAGTTCGAGTATCCTAATCGGAGATAAATAGACAGCGCTGGTAACACTGCTACTTGTGTGACAGCTAATGAAACTCTCCGCAAGTTATTTTCCGGTGCCTTTTCGCAGACGGTTCGCTGTCTATTGGGAGACCACTTAAAAATTTCGTTTCGCACCATCTGCGTACTACGCTTAAGGAGTCCTACCATCTAACTTCGAATATAGATAAACAATTAGGTATACCAAACAGGAAATTCTTAGAAATGGGTCAGAGCTGATGCAAAAAAAGTACTAGAACTACTTATTAATAATAATCAATCAATATTGTAAAAAAAATTATAATTTTATAATGAAACAGCATTAATAGTCATATTGATAAAATATCGATAGAGGAATTCGCAGAAAATATTTAAAGCGAAAGTGAATACTCTCCAAAAATTTTTATTCCAATAAATGGGACACATATTCTTTTAGATTTAAGACTCAATCTTCTCCGCGCCATCAAGTGGCAAATGCATATTTCAAATAAATTTCAATGCTGTATCATTAAAAAACAAAATTTGTTTTAGAAATTTTGAAAACCGCTGTCAATTCAATTCGACTGCATTAATTGTCATAATCCGACTGACATCCAATGCCGTCAATTTACCAGAGACATGGTACATAGTACATTCCGAAACCAAATTATGAAAATGAAGGCACATTGTAGATTCTACGACCACAAAAATTGTAAATACACCAGCATTCTTTGTTTAATGTACAGCACAATTTATTAAATATACGCAATATTTATGCTTAGGTATAATTTGGTTGCATTTTTTACAAAACTTTGCTACCTAAACGTCATTTCGATTGTCAAATCTACAACTCGCTCTTTGGCATATTAAAAAAATAGATTTTTGGGAATAGGTTTCATTAAATTATTTCTAAATAAATTTAAATTCTTTTTGTTCAAGTAATTGATATTGAAGAAATCATAAATAATTTTATGTTTTGTAATAAATACATTGCCATTTTCTTGTCATCAGTTGTAGAATTGTTATAAATATAATAGCAACTATAACAAAAATTTAAACATAGAATTTCATATTCCATGATAATGTTCTGGTTGCGCGAGTGGGTTACGTCAAATGCAGCTGTCATATTTACAGCTCAATGTAGGTAGTTTCAACTAAAAATGACTATAGATTTGAATGCATGAATGTTACAGGATTTTGGTTGCTAAATTTGCCAAATTCGTATCTGTACCTACATTTAACAGCAAAAATTAACAACAAGCTGCCAATTTTACAACAAGAAATTGCGATAGTTTTTATACAAATTCTATTCATAAAATGAAAGCAACCCCCGCAAAACTTACAATAAATTGTGAATACCGACGCATTTGCTGTCTATTATAAAATTTTAAAAATTTATTATAAATTTTACTCAACATATTGTTAAATTTACAGTGGAGATTCTCTGGTTGTAGCCATGAATAATTTGTCTCAGATCCACACCTTCGTCAGTAGCTCACCGCCAACCAACGATGGTCGTGTTCAGAACACCCAGTAGTAAATGGTCGCGTTCACAAACTTACAGCTCAACAATTCCACTATGCAACTTGAACAACCGGCATGCAAATCACTCGCAGTAACTCTTGCATATACATCAAGTAGAATAGGCAACCACCTAATTAAATAAACAACCTTCGCGTAATTATACCAACCTAACCCAATTCTCGTCATTCGAAAAGCCGTTACCTTATGTCTGCGACAGTATAATTAGCATCTCATTCATTTTATTACCGCAATCATATACTCGTTCTGAAATAATTGCAGATACTTTCCCCTAATTCGACGGCCGGCAGGTCCGACATTATTATCTTAAAATCTCCATCAATCTTATTTAGCCGCACAAATGTACAGCTCGGTTCCGAAAAAAAAAAGACTTCCAACTTCGGCTCAGAGTCGAGTATGGTGTGGTGAAAAATGCGAACATGAAATATGGCTCAGTCATTTTCACTTAATTAAACACTAATAGGTGCAAGAGGGCGGTCTGCGTACCGGCCTGGGGGGGGGGGGGAGGGGGGAATCCATATCCATATCCATAACCAACCAACAGCGTTCGACGCACACGGCTCGAGAACGCATTTCACTAACTGTTCATGACTTCCGCATCCAATAAATTTCGTATGCGTTTCATGTATACGCGTGTGGCCGACTGTGACTAGATTCCCCCTATAACTGGAGAGGCAGCTCACAGAGTCCAACTCGCGATCGGCTCTATATGGCCAATGTGTAGTGGTCGGATTCGGCGTTGGACTCAATCAAGACCAATGGTACTCCAGGGGCTATCTATACGTACGACGTGACTGCGTGTACCGTTAAGACCAAGCACAACCCAAGGAAGAAAAAAAAAAATGGCGAAGATAGCTACGCACAGCTGTTTTCGCAGTTTAACAGTCTCACGTCTCACCTCTCACGTCTCACACTCCTCAGCCAGAGCGATGTTGAACGCTGCCTGCCGCTGCCGTACGCTTTCTTTTTCTTTTGCTGAAAAATGTCTCACGACGCGGTGAATTAAAATGATTCGTTTTAGCGAGGCGGCGGTGGTGTTGCCACTGCATGGTGCAAGTGAGTAACTGGATAACAACCTAAATAAATTGGTTTTATTTAATTTTATTTATTGCACCTTGGACTACTTAATTAATCAAGCGATCGAGTGTGTGCGGCGCCGCACATACGAGTCTCTGCACACAGCACACACCAGGTACTAGTGCGCTTGTAGGAATTGTATCTTTTGGGGTTGATGTAGTTTTTGGCAACGCTTACTGTGCTGTTGAATGTTTTTTTTTTTCAACGATGGATGTGCTCAAGTTAATCTTGATGTATGAGGTGTAAAATGTGCCTCTTAATTGTTGGTGGTGCATTTTCGTGTTCCTTGCAATAGTTGCATATAGTCACACACAAACGTACCTACACATACACCTGTTGTAGGACTTTAGCGTATCCAGTCGTGCGAGTAAGAATGCGTAACTGATTAATGAATGGCAGCGCAATTAATTTTAATTGTTGGCAGCACTTTTGTGCCAGTGAAAGTGAAGTGAATTTTCGTTTTCAACGTTGAGATTTATGATTTTCGATAACGGTTTTACAGCCGAGTTCGGAACGCATGTTGGCTTTCGATGGGAATTGGTTGGGGTTTTCATAGGTGGACCGTTTGGGACTTTTGGGTGTTGATTTGCTTGGCTTTTAGAAATGGGTGCAAAGTTCGTGATTTTCCAACAATACGAAGTAGCGAAGTCTTGAAACCAGTAGAAAATGAGTCGAAATGAACTAGAAGTCAAAACAGACAAAGACTCGAACCTTCTACCTCCCAGGTTTAAATTTGGTAACCTACTAAAACCGGGTGAATAAAGAGGAAAAAGTATTGAGGACGAAATGGAATTAGGGCACTCAGTGGGTGACAATCAAGGCGAGCGGTGCTAAATAAATAAAATTCAAGTTAAATAAATTACCGGGAAGTCTTTTACTAACACAGGTTGTGTCGATTTTTTTTCGGAAAACCAGGGGCTATTCACCTTGAAAGCCTTGAATTCTGTGGTCGGTATTTGATGCTTTAAACACGATTACTCAAAAGTCTAATAAAGAATTTGTAATGTAGATCGAAGTAGCGGCCTCTTGAAAAGACGTGTTTTTTGTAAGAAGTAGCCTCGGTTTCTCAACACTTTTTCAACACAAATTGTCACAGTTCTTTCTCCAATGCAAACGAGGAAAGTCTGTTCTACGATAGCCTCTTTCGCCCTTTCAACTAAATAATAAGATCTACAATTTTATGCCGATTCCAAACGTCCGATTGAAAAGCTCTTTCAATATAGTTATACTCTCGGATGCTTGTCAGACGTTCGCGAGAGGCGCAGTGAAAAAACCCTGAGCTGGAATTTGGGTTTTTTGCGGGATTCGAACCTGGGACCCTCGCTTAGTAGTCCAACACACTAACTGGTATTTTAAAAAAAGGAAACGTACTTTTACCGCAATTTTTATGAAATAGGTTTACAAGTTCGTAGACTATCTACACATTTAGAAGCGTAACGAAAAACGAAACGCTGGCTTCCAATGAAATGCTTGTCAAACAATCTAAATCGAAGGATAAGGCGTAAAGGTTATTGTAGCATGAATACAAACTCATAACAAACACCACTGGCTTAACTTTAAACGGCGTTTCACTTTTCGTTACGCTGGTATTTGACCTAGTAAATACCCTAAGAGAGCTTCGCCATTTAGTTATTCAAGTACAACTTCGAACTGTCTCTTTCATTCGTCTCAAAACTTACATCTCACATAAGGGAAGGTTTCCTAGGGCTAGTGGGCGCTTTCCAAAAATTAATTTCAATCTGTTTGCCATACCACATCATCACTTACCGGATGCGACAACCAAATACACTGAACCAAGCCTATTAAATGGCATTATCAAATAGCCTTATACAAATCACCAGTGGGCACTCCCCCAAAGTCAAGGTTCCTTTCCATTTAACCACCGTCTACTAGTAAAAAATAATATCCCATTGTTTTTTCTTGTTATTGTGCTTTTTGTTTTGTTTTTTGTTAATCAAAACCACACGATCAGTAAATTTCATGTTACAGCGATTGTAATAATAGACATGTTAACTGCTCCATACAAACAATGCCAACGATACAAAAATGTAGTCCGTCTCTAAACAACACACGCATCAAACTCACATAACAAGTATAGGTATAGTATAATATCTCGGACGCACATTGACATTGGACAAAG
Source organism: Cheilosia vernalis (assembly GCA_949126925.1). NCBI lineage: Eukaryota > Metazoa > Arthropoda > Insecta > Diptera > Syrphidae > Cheilosia > Cheilosia vernalis. The sequence goes on from OX421358.1 coordinate 14,131,641, forward strand.
TGAGCACACAATGTTTTGTGATGCAATACTAGTCGCTATAGCCTCTGGGCATGTTTTTTAGAGAGTTGGCACTTATCCCGTGATAAGTGTTGTTTACGGAAGTGATGCAACGGGCGGCAGCAGTGGTGGCCTTCTCAAATTATTATCTTTTTTCTAAGTTTGCCTTTTGATTTAGTGGCTTCTTATGGAGTCGTGTTTCGAATGAGTGACGCTGTTGGATACAATCGGAAAGATATGCATATGAGCACAGAACTCAGTTGCGGGGCTGATTTGTGTCGATCATGAGATGATCTGCGAATCTGTTGTAGGTAGCTAATAGTTAGTTTTTCTTTTTAATAATGTTAGCAATTTTTTTTTTTGTGTAGGTACAATCATTTAAGTTAATGAATTAATTGATGGGCGGCTGTGAGCGTTGATTTGATTACAGAATCATTTGTTGGTGCGAGTAATTAAAAGGTCGTTACACTGGTAATAAAAATGAGCAGCGTTATGACCACTAAATTATATAGTGAGCAGCGAGTAGTGTGTCAGCTAAAGTTGACAACAAGTTAATTTATTTACCGATTATAGTGGCTTGGAGATAAAAATTGGGAGTTTGTAGCAGTGAGTGGAATTTTCCTTATTTTTTCTGCGATTAAAGTCGTTAGTAATTAGCATGACATAGCCATATACAAGCCAAGTTATCCATAAGCACTTTACACCCATGCAGTTCATCTGCTATACACGCTATCAGTTAGACAACTCATCCATGGACATTTCATAGAACGATACAACTATGAATGTTTTTGGAAATAAGTTAGAGGAAGATTATGTTCAAAAATAGTTTTCTACTTTAGTCACGAGCTTTGAGCGTAAGCAAAGCGAGCCAGTCCCTCATAAACAGCTGTGGATGAAAGGTCTCACAGATGAACTATTTCAGTTGTTTTGTAGATCAGATATATCCGCATATATGTTGAAACCGAAAAATGGGTTATACTCTAGGTATAAATCCACAAACTTGCATCTCACTAATTTACTTAATTGCCCACAAACTTCACAAAAATCTTCTGTGGATGAAATGTCCATGACTGGGTAAATATGGTAGATAAGCTTTCCATGGCAATGACTAAGAACTGGTCATAGGGAGGAAGTAATACTGGTGAAATACGGTGGCTCCAATGAGTGAAATCGGATCTCCAATAAATAAATAACTAAATTGAAATTCTGTGTTATAATGGTTCTTAACTTAGCTACAATTGTCATCGGTCCACCCCATAAAAAGCCCATCAATGATGTCTAGATACCATTTAGTGGCTCTTATGAACGACATTTTACGCTCTCACTTGCTTCATTAAAAATATATTTTTTTTGACGATCTTGTTTGGTTTGCTCGGGTTTCTGTCCCAACTAAGCAAAACAGTTTATCTAATGTTTGGTGCGTTTTATAAACTCCACTGAGTTGTCTTCCTAGAATCTGTGGTCTGTATCCAACTCTCAGCTATTCGTTCGAAACAATCTGCTAAAGTTGATCGCTTGCTTCCTTCTTGTCAAGGTGATCATGCAGATCAACTTTTACCATTGACGACCTCAAAATAAAGTTATATTTCTGAAATATAATATCCGATGTAATATTAAAATGTCTACCGATTGAAAGCAACAGGCGATCCCAAGTCTCCCACTAGTGATCTGTTTTTGTATTTTTTCTTTCGCCAACTACGTGTTTTGACGTACGATCTTTTGAAATCACTTTCAACACATCACCCATCACAAAATCAGTCCAATTGTTCAATGATTTTCACTTCTTTATTGAGTGATCTATGGTGTATATAGTATATTACAAGTGATCGCGAAACATCATTTGATTGTGTATTCGTTTCGGATAAAGCTCAAAGTCGTGTTTATTGCATATTTTTGGGTAGAATTCATCAAGGCGTGGTTTTTGTCAGTGGGTGCAGTGGTTTAGTGGTTAGAGCGTTAGACTACTGAGCGAGGAGCCCATGTACGATCCCCGGAAAAATTTGTATACATATATTGAAAATTGTTCAAATGCCCAACCTCTTGTGAAGGTCTAACAAACACCCTAGAGTACCAATAACTGTCATGAAAGAGCTTCTCAAATGGGCCGTTTGGCATAAAGTTGTAGATTCCCTGCATTCGTACAAAACGGAAAAACCCACACACATCGCATGGTTTCGAAAAGTTGGACCTTCCTTCCTTACAGATCTGTTGCACCAACTAATTCTTTTTTATGTTTTTTGTCGATTCAAAAATTGGTGTCAACAAGAAAAATTCCTGTGGCAATCTGCCTCTCGAATAAAACCAAATTGAGAGGTTTTCCGAAAGCGGTTTATTTTCAAACGACAATTCCAAAACAAAAATATCGAGGGAATATATTTTCTTAAAGACAGCCGCCCGATTGTTTGTGCCACCAATTTCACTACATTTCCGAACCAATTGGTTCTTCTCTCTACTAAAGTGGAGATCACTTAAAGATCAAAGAGATTTTTGGTTTTCGATTTTTTAACCATTGAATTCTATATGTGTTTGTGGCTTTATTTCGTCTTACTTCGCACTAAGAGCAATGCGTGAAGCATTAAGATCCATCTGTCGGGTGGTGTACGAAGCTATAAAATTATTGTTCATCAGAGAGTAGGTACGCAAAGGTTACTGAGAGAAATTACTTTTTGTGGCACAACGTCTAAATAGTACGCCAAGCTCAAGAAGATCGTGTTGATCTTATTCTTCAGCAGATTAACAGCGACTTGTAAAGTGAATCCTTTAAAGACGCTGTATTACAGAAAGTTGGAGACCCTAGGCTGGTATTTCTTAATTTCCCTTATAAAATAGATACCATAGAGATCGTGATCATATTTTCCATTTCAATTTACTGCCATCTACACACAAACTTTGGCAGATAGTTCGGCAGAGCAAAACAGACTTTCTAGCTACCTTCATTGTCCGGTAGATGGATATTGAGTTTCTTTTAAATATGAGTGAAATTGCGGTTGATGTTTGTGCCGTATCCAAACCTCCACATAGGACCGAATCCTAGATCCTAGATGCTTGATATGCAGAATTATAGCGGCATACAATTTGTATAATGCACTCTACTGCCAAAATTGAGGATCTCCGTCATAGCTATGATGCTTCGCAGTGCACAGCAGAGAACAAGAAAAATATTTGTCTGGGTTTTTAAAATCGAACATTTTGCTCCCAAGTCAAACAGAGAAAGAACTCAGGCCCCCCAACACAATAATTTATTAAATTCTTATGGGTTATGGTAAAGCTTGAAAGACTTAAACTAACTGACTAGATATAAATCCGTCAAATCCATCTGCACACTATTGTCTTTGTAATTTGATCAAAAGGTCTTTTCATCACGTTCGATATTATCTCATATCCGCAGAAATTGCTCCACTCCCTGTCTTTTTCTTTTTCTTTTCTTGTTTACACTACAACCGCATCCAGTCATTCTCCACATTGGCCCATGCAACAATATATTGTATTTGCCCTGGCCAAAGAGTACCTATAAAGACTATGTCACCAGCGACTGATAAAATCCATAAGTAGGCCACATGTCCCATATACGGCTAGGAGACCCAACCGAAAACGTCCCAACAAAGTTGCACTGTTATTGTTGTCATGATACAATAGTATACAACCGGAACAAAGGACTAAACAAATAAAACGAGGCCAGAGACAAAGAAATTTCTGCGAATATATGGCGTGGTCCCACCGATTGATCTCTTTAGAGAGTGTCACGACAAAAGAACAGTCATATCGATGACAATTATTGCCCAACACACGTTACGTTATGTGCTTACATATGAGTAGGTACCTATATATACAATCTTTGGTTGCAATTTTCGCAAATGGAACACCCTACTGTCAACCTGATGAATCATTATCAACGAGTGATCTATTGGTAAGTCTATGGCAATGAGTCAGTTAACTGTGGGTAATTGGAACGGGAGGCATAAGTGAGTTGTTGCCAATGATTACTGCAATCGAGATATAGCCTTCGATTTAAGATATGAATGTTAACGAGGTCTGACTCTGAATAGTGGACTAATACCTTTATTAACTTTGTTTGCAAAGCTTTTGATATTTGGTGCCGATTTTATCGCGCCTCCAGATAATGCCAACAATTTACGATCATTGGCCTTGGTTGGTAAATTTCTTGTGTTCCTACTAAGGAGAGTAGTAGGAGACTTGACTTGAGTATAGGCTCGGAATTTAGTTCCTGCTGTGCCTTTTGTTGGTCTCATTGAAGGTTGGCAGTCTTTGAAAAGCGTTAGCTCTTGTATTTGTTTGCCATTTAGCTGGGGTTAAGCACGAAAATGATCAAATCTCCTGATTGGATGAACCATCTCGAAGCCTCCTCAAAAGTAAACATCTTCGATGTTGCGGTGTCTTTTCGCTCTTTGATTGGGCCTTTTGACTTTCAGTACAGAGGTTACACTTTATAAATATCTTCAAACTTGGAGCCCAACTGACAAGAGCTCTTGTCTGGTCCACCAGCGGACTTTATACGTGTATATCTTCGAAAGGTCAATTGAGGTACCGTCCTGGCATATAAACCTGGGCTGAATACATTATTTAGCAGGGGAATAGATAAAACTTGTTGCCTTCAAGCGATCAGAGGTCTGATCGAACTTTTAAGTTGGTGAAGCAGTGAGGCATTGGAGTAATAGCTTTTGTAGTGATAGAGCATACAGTACAGGCCCTAAACTGGATCCCAGGGTCGCCAATATTCGACATTTTTTATTTTACACAGATGATCTATATAGATCGTTGATCTTCACGAGATCCAAGAGTTGTAAGCCATGGAAGTTATGATCTATATCATGTAGGTAAAACGAAGAACACCTAACAGGCAATAGATATCGGTAGCAAGCTCACAAGTATTTAAAAAATAAATAAATAGTTGGCCCAATAAATTATTTTGTTTTAAAATTTGGGTCGAATTGAAGGGATCTACAATTTTATGCCGAGTCCAAACGGCTAATTGAGAAGCTATTTCATGACAGTTATACTCTCGGAGGTTTGTCAGACCTTAAGATGGAATTAAATTTTTTTTTCAAGTATTTTCTGTTGTTGGAAAAAAGTAGAGGCCCTTAAGTGCATCCCTGAGGTACCTACCTAACTTTTCGCTAATATCGTAGTTTTGCAATGGAAATGTCGCTTTCAAATTGCTCAGTATGTACGGTGGCCTAACATACATAACAGTTCGTAAAATATACCTAAAAAAAGACCTCGATATCTCAAACCTCAATTATGGCTTTGAAGTACACATTAAAGCCTTGAAACAGGTAGCTTTTTTAGTTTTGAGATGCACGAAATAAGCACAACACTCGCTACCGCCCAGACCGTACCTACATACATACTCTGAACACTTCCACCTCAGTGACAAGAGAATGTCTGATTCCGTGTGTAGTCACGATTTTTGATAAAGTCCGTATCTTGTACTTCTTATATTGAAACCGCTACTGTATTGCTCACCCTAAGGACGATTTGTATACCTTAAACAAACTGCTACAGCTACTACCATAACATTCCACAAAATCACCACTATACCACACATCGAAAAAGAGACTTCTTTGTTGCGTAATAAAAGTTCGACTTTGGATCTTCCACTCCACAAGATCGCGCATACCTAACAAACACTTATTCTGGTTAGCACAACAAAATACATTGTGCCCCGTCGTCAACGATCCAAACTGCGACCGCGTCATCAACAAGGACACTTGCCCCTCTTACACAACTACAGAGTGTGGCAAATAATAAACAAAGCCAACAACGAGCCATGTTAATCAGGGAGGGGGACCCAACTCCCTCGCTTCCGGGATGTCTTTGCAATATTATCTGACGCGATCGGTTCGCTCACACTCTGTTTCAAGTGATCCGCTCATACGAGCACCCTCCCAGAGTTTGGTGGCGATTGCGGCAGTCAGCGGAGGTCCGCTGCTCAGAAACTCTGGAATTGTGTGTGTTGCTTGCTACTCTATGGCTTCCTCTTTGTGAATACTTTACCCGCCGGTCTTGTGTGTTTTTTTTTTTTTTTTAATTCAAATGCGGTCGTCGGCCTTTTCCCCCAATTTTTCTGTTTACTTCTTGTTTGCCCCGCTGCTGAATGTTGATTTGATTTCTACTTCTAGCTGCTGTTCCTGTGACTTTGGATCATAGAACAGGGTGTGGTGGTGGTGCTCTGCTCGCATATAAATATATAGCGAACAAAGTCACAGAGGGAACAAGAGCGACTGTTGGGCACGGCGCAGCACGGCTACACGTGTAGCCCGAGTATTGAGAGCGTATTCTAATTATCACTAAGGGGGTGTTATTGACACTACCACGAGCTGTTTGTGCTTTGTGGGCTAAATAGTTTTTTTCTATTTTTTCTCGTATATTTCTCTCACTCACTGGCTCTGGAATAAATAGAATTTAATTGAATAATTTTAGAAAAGAACGCCAGAGTAATATGAGGATTGATGAATCACAAATTGCGCCGTCGTCGGCGCTGGATCTGTAACTGTATGCGTTGTTATGTATGATTAATCGGGGCCAAAGTGGGGTTGTTCACATCGGTGATACTAGCGATCGGTTGCAATGGAAATTAGTTATTTTTGCGCGATCGTATTAGTGGAGTATTTATTTTTGTATACGACACGTATAGAATTTATTTGATAATGGGGTATTTCTGGACTTAGCTAGGAGCTAATAAGGTGATCGAGTAGGGTATAAGTGCATTCGTAAGGGGAGAACGGGGTATTTTTGACAACAGAAGATTCGCAAGAGGAGCTGAGTAAGGTATCACAACTTTTTGGCCTTAGACTGGGACTCAAAAGATTGGTGCTGTTCCCAAAACATCAGCTGAGGTTATCGGGCGCCATGAATGTCTCCACATGTCCAGAAGGAAGCAACGCCTTGTCATTCAAATCGTGATGCTAACTTTTAGTAGAATCGATTCCTTTCGGAACTATCTACTTCACAAACTCACCCCTTTTTCACTTCAAATTTGAGTCACTCTTCACACTACTTCGCACTTTCCTTACCTCCACGATCGTAAAAAAAAACTCAAGGCAAACTTGTCAGACATTGTTCTATTTAGCAAGCTTAATTTAATATCCGCCAATGCGACAATGTCACTGCATAGGTTATACTGTCCATTCAATTGACTTCTTACTGCTGTAATCGTTGATCTTAGGAAAAAGAAAACAAAAAAAATTAACGATGGATATTTCGCGACGTAAGAAAAATAAAATGTTAACAACGTCCACGGCACCTCCGCATTACGATCACCGTAAGAAGGGGACAAAGATCAGTGCAACAATGTTGCCAGCCATTCAACGAGTGGGAAGAAAGTCGCGACTCTCCATGATTTCCGTGACAATATCCTCCAGGTAATCAGGTATGTTATGTGTAACGAATTACAAAAAAAAAAGAAGAAAGGGGACTTATAAAGAACTCCCCGCAGTGCAAGTTTGTTATTTCTGCACTAATGGGAAACTTGTTTCTCTACTCCAGCTCATAGTTTGATCGTCAATATTTTGTTGCTGAAATGCAAAACTAAATGACGGGTGATTAGCGTTTCTTTGTTGGAGTAGGGTCTCTATTTTTAAATGCCGCTATTCAAAGTGGATTACTATGACGTTTATTCTTGTCAAAGTGACAGTTCAGAAGCACATAGTTATTTAGAGGGGCAATTGTTCCGCTGACAAGATGTCGACCTAATTTGAGCTTGATTTGCGGCCCACACTAGCTGTGACATTTGTATGTGCGCCATGTTGTCGACGGAAGGTTTGTTTTGGATGTGTCTCTTCAACTGAAAGACATGGTCGTCGTCGAATATTGTGTGCTTTGCAAGTACGGTTGCATCAGGATTTGCTATTTTTCAGCACGTTTTTTTCTGTCAAACAGACGGTTTCAAAAAACTCTGATATGAACTCACTCGCTTGACATAGCCGCTTTAGGCAATAAACTGATTCTACTTCGATTTAATTTCGAATTTGTTATTTTTGAGCACGATCGCTTCTGTCAAAACTGACAGTTTAAAAAAAAATCTGATATGAACTCACTCGTTTGACATAGCCGCTTTAGGTTTGTTAAACGACAATATTCATCCTATGAGAGAGAGCAGGGAAATCCCTCCTGCTCTCTTAGGTAGCATAGAGTAGGCTGCAAAACGCAGCTCGGTGGATGTGGCAGGCAAATTGGGTTCAGATCACTTTTTGCATCTGACCAGGAAGGGCGTCTTCCCGAGTTCGCGTCCGCGCAGATAGTTTTGGTACTAGGGTTTGCTTAGTCAATTTTACAAGTTATACACTGATTCTACTTCGATTTTGTTTTAAGCCGCAAATTCGAAAGAACAAAGAAAGTTCGAAATGTTAAACTGGCAGCTTTCGAATTTTTAAATTTGACATTTGTCTTGGTCCCTTTCATTTTTCGCTTTATCTATAACTCTTGAATCGATTTTACTTTCAGTTATGTTCTTTTTTTGGAAATAAAGCGCTTGTCAAATATTCGAAACGTCAAACCCTCACAACATATACATTAAAAAGAGAAAACTTTGTCCATTTTTTCTTACTGAAAAGTTCGAATAAGTCATTTACTCTACGCAAAGTGATTTCATCTTCGAATTTCACTAACATGCGAAGATCACTTAAACATAAAAAACTCCCCAAGAAAGGACAAGTTTTACTTGCTTGCAGGGAAAGAGAAGAAGTCAGAGTAATGACTGCCAGTATTCGACTACGAAAACGACCACTTAGCAGACTTCGAACTCCGATGATGAATTTGTCGAAGTCGAAGTGTTTCTGGAGGTTTTTTTTCTACCAAGCAACACATCATAAGCAAAACATATAAATTTGAGTTTGAAACTAAGCTACCTAGAAATGTGGAAAAATATGTGTAATCCTGACGTTTGCCGGTTGTTAAATACCATCTTCGAAATTTATACTATTCCCAATTAATATAGCAGCCAACTTCCGTTTCTATGATATTTTTTTTCAAGCAAAGCGTGATTAAGATTTTAGGTCTCGATCACTTCTTATAACATCCGAAAATAAATTCGAAACCTGGACATATGACAGGTAAGTTCGAATGAACTTTATCGCAAAATAAACAAAAGGTGACAGATGCCTTGAAACGACATTGAAAACAAGTAGCCATTTTATAACAAGCAGTAAAATTCGAAAAACATTTTCGAAGAGTGGAAATTTTCACGTAAGCCTCAATCCCTGTGAAAGGAAAACAAAGAAAGCAAACAGTAGTCTCGAATAGGCACAGGAAACCTTATTCTTATATACAAAGTCCAACATAATGATAGTAATCGCGCATTTGAGTACACGACGTGATAGTTGCATGTGCATTAGGATCGTCACTGAATGAAACTAATTTACATAAAGAAAAAAAAAAATATATATAAACACAAAGATTATTCGAAAAGGGACACAATGCATGCGACGTGTGATAATGCATTCGAGTGACTACGAATCAAACCAGCGCTATCTACGCCTTTTTTTCCGATTAGTCAGAGAGGGTACTATATATTTATGTATATCCGACACGACACTGTTTGTGCGAGTGCAGTTTGAGCACCTTCTAAGCGAATGCAAAATTGAAAACAAAACTCGAGAAATCATCACAACAAAAGCAGCAACAGTGTGCATTGCTGTGCATGGTGCAAGGTCTTCAGCAATCCACAAAAAGGCATTGACATCAATTCCAAACGTTTTGAGTTGATTTTTGTGTAACTTTTTGTGCGCTTCAACGTTTTTTGTTTTGCCGGCGTTTTTACTTCCATGTTTGGTTCAACGCAATAAGAATTACAAAATGGGATGAAATAACTGAAAAAAAAAAAACAACCATCAAGGCGATGAAAACGTGTGAAAGGAACTGAATGATGCGGTGTTGCGAAATTCATTCGCAGTCTTTTATCTATTTTTTACTTGATAGCGGAGTTCGAATCGTGGTTCATTACTGTCGGTACTATATTTGGTCACCAGATGACATTATGTCATTTAAAGAGGTATTTGCTTGACACTTTGAGCTTTATAAGAAGTATACCCAGGTTGCATGGCTCCCACTTTCCCAGTTTTACGTTTTGAAACAAATAAATAGTCAAATTTCGAAATGGAATTATTATTTTGCGAACTGTAATCCTCCAGCAAATATTTTAATCTCAAAATAGAAAACACTATTCAATAAACAAAAAATTGTTGCACCTCATGATAGTTCGTAATGAATTGCCGAATTTCGAACTTAGTTTCGAAGTAAAATGTCAATATTTTCGAAATTGTTGTTCTAGCTTCAGTGAGTAAGTTGAGAGCTTAATTATTAATTACATTTACGAAAAGACAATTCATTTAAAAAAATGAGTTGACATTTCGAAATGCCATACATATTTTTCGAATTCGTTCTTGATTGTGTTCAGTTTTAACAATTTTTCGAAGAGGGGTGTTAAAGAAATGCTTAACTACCGCTTTTGCCTAGCCGAGGCAATGACATTTTACAACACAATTTGACATCACCAAGTATTGTCCCAGTTTTTCGAACATGTCGAACTTCTCGATATGCTGATAATTACAGTTAAAAGTAATGTAAAAAGCTTAATCCAGAACATCATATAAATTTAAAACTTCAAATTGCGAACTACTATCAAAAGTGACAGATAATTTCGAATAAATGACGTTCGAATCAGGTAAATCAAAGAATTTTGTGGAACATTTAAATTTTTCAAACACTATCTGTCGAACTAGCAAATAGTTGCGTTTCCTTTCCCAGTTTAATATGCTTCGCAATGTCTCCATCCTATCCAGCTCAAAAATTCCAACGCAAAGCCCATTTATCACCTCTCGGGGCCACTTTATGACATAGCAAAATCACGGTCATCAAAGATTCCCACTGCAATCGTAGCCAATAGCCTCGTTTCTCAAGCTCTGTGATATTTCACACTTTACCATCCGACATACCAACTCCTTTAATATTCCGCCGCGCTACTTCTTCCATCTGACACCGGTACGCGTGGGTATTTTCTCGCAAATATATCCATCCGCCAACGGCGAGCGCAACAATGCATTTGACTTAAGCCGCCACTTAGCGTAAGACCGACCACCACAACAGGTGACAACAGTGATATCTCTCACGGAATATCCATACGCGATGTGTGTTCCCAAAGAATAGGATGCGGCGCACACGTCGCGCAAACTAGTATTAAATAATTTCATCACGTATCCACCGCAAAAGATAACCTGCCCCAGTATGACGTCTCTGTCGTTTTTGTATAGGAAGTTTTTCTGGACGTATGAAACCACACGCCAAAGCAGGAAACACAATGGAAATCGAAAAGAGGAAGGCAACAACAGTACAAAAAAAAAAAAAAACACAGCAAAGACTTCCACCCAGAGAGAAATCGTCCATAAATCATCTGTCACATCTGACAGGAGGCTAATTAATCAATTAATTAGAAAACAGTTAACGACAAATTGGCCTTTCGTGGTGCATTAATTTCAACACACTCCGGGCCAAAATGTTATCGCAGACACCGAACAACAACCGCACCACCGGTATTCCGAGTGAGAGTGCAGCCCCAATCGTGTAAAACATTTCAAAATCTCGTTCCAAGTTGCGAAATCGCTGCCATTCATGTAAAGTATCCAATGGATAGTAATGAAAACGAACCAAAAAAAAAACTTACACACATTAACGGGGCGGTACAGCGGTTAAATACCAAACTCTCGCGCGAGATTGCGCTGAACTTTGCGCACGTTTTGCTCAACGCTCCACTAAATGAAAATTCAATTTACCTCATCTGTCAGTTTGGCTTTGATTCAGCTTAAAAACAATCCATATGCGGGAGTGGTAATGGCAAACGAACGAACGATCGTGCAGCGTCGTCAAGTATGGGTATTCGAAAACGTATCCATGTGGGCAAATGCATGCACATAACACAAGCAACGAGTGCACAGTACCCGTCACAATTATTATACCACCAACGCCATTGCATTGGTTTATGGTCTTCGGGTTGAGAGTCGAAGGCCAAACGTAAGCCTTGGCTTACATTTTCATATTGAAGTTGCAATTTGTGCGCACTTTTGGTTATACAATGCAAATGGAGGCGGCTTTCATTTTCATTTTTAGAGAGGCAACTTGGTTGTGGTTTGGAGGAGGGAAAAATTCGTTTAAGGACGAATTATAGGAAATAAAAGGTTCAGAATAGTATAGAACGATGGCATTTGTTTGTCAAAGAAATTTTGGTAACAGATGCGAAAGTACCTTACCAGATCATTCCATTGAAGCCTCAAATTTTGGGCAGCTTCCTACAACCAACTCAGAGCAGAGATCATCAAAAATTAGCAGAAAAATTACATGATCAACGCAGATAATTATGATGTGGCAGATGGGACCATCTCTGATTGATCAAAATAAATTTGGTCAATAGAAAAAACGAATCATTGGCAACACATTGAAAATGAATTGGAGAGCAGGGTCGCTTGCTTCAAAGGAATCACTTTCAGTTGATAACTTTTGTTTGGAACATAATCAGGACAAATTTGATCAATAGAAAAGCTAATGATCAACACAGGGCTTACAGAAGATAAATGTAAAAGGCAATAGTCCTTTCGAAATATTTGAAGTTGATCAAAACTCAATTTTTACTCATCAATATTATTTTGAGCTTACTTTCTTAATCTGAAATTGCTTCCTTCTAATTTTGATCAAGGTAGAAATGGTCAACAAAAAAGCTTAGCAAAAATAACAGAAAACTCTCAACGACTACTTATTTGAAATTGATGAAATTATTTTCCGTTGATCATTTATGATGAGTTTAATTTGCTGACGGAAAATAAACGAACAACCAGGGAGGTTTAAAATTACCTGGAATTGATCGAATCAATTTCTGTTGATCATATTTTTTTCAGCATAATTTTACTGATCTTGACAGAGGTTCCGTGGTCAATTTTGTACGTTGATCCACTCGAATTTTTTTCAACAGAAAACATGAAGAAGCTTTTCTGTAAACGACATTCAGAGTCGTTTAGAAATATCGTAAATTGATTAAGGACTCTATGATAAGAAAAACTAACAGACAGACGATCGAAGTCTTATAGAGATATTTCAATTTGATCAAATCACTTCTTGTTGATCATTTATTTTTAGCATAATTTGCAGATATTTACAAATCTCCTGTGCCATTTTGCATATTGATCAAAGCGAATTTGATCAACACAAAACGAGAATGATCAACAGAGCTTACAGAGAACTATAATTTCTATTGAAATATTGTAAATTGATCAAATGAGTATGTTGATCATTTATTTCAGTCAGTAATTTCTATAAGGACAGAAATGATCAACACCCAAATCACTTCGGAAATCTTGGAAAATGTTCGATGTAATTTGTGTCAAGACAAATTTGATCAAAAGAAGCAAAACGCACAGAAAAGGAAAGGGTACAACTGAAATTATGGAACCGATCGATTGACCCCTGTTGATCATTTATTTTAAGCGTAATTTGCTGATTTAAAAAAATCTCCTGTGCCATTTTGCACATTGATCAAAGCGAATTTGATCAACACAAAACGAGAATGATCAACTGAGCTTACAGAGAACTATAATTTTTATCGAAATATTGTTAATTGATCAAATAAGTCTGTTGATCATTTATTTTCTTCAGTAATTTCTATCAGGACATAAATAATCATTAATCATTTATTTCCTTTAGTAATTTCTATCAGGACATATATGATCAACACCCAAATCACTTTCTGTTGATCATATATTTTCTTCAAAACTTCTTCGATCCTTCTAACGTCCGTTGACATTATTCGAAATAAAAATCCATTTACCACTCCAAGATTTCTATAAACCACTTTCATAAATAAAACATATTCCACCAAAATATCCGCAACCATTAGTAACCATCACCACAGAGTAGCAATTTAAATTTCTCACACAATCGTGTTCCACATTTCAACAATAATTCCAATCCAATTTCAAATTCCCGCCACGACGACTACACTGGGTCGTAAGACTGCAATTTCTTGCCATTGCCAATACTTGTGCGGCCGCGTCGCTTACCACATGCCCTTACTGCTATGGGATTTCAATTCCAAGACACAAGATTCATCTGCTCATGGGTAAATATGGTATAAGGAAAATAGAAAGAGCCAACTTAAACTAAAAATTATCTCGAAAATCGCTCGCGCACTTCACGGATTCATCCAAGTAAGACAAGGCCGGACCTCATTCCTTTTATATGAATTATTGTTCGGTTTTTTTTTCCATCTAAGCATACAATTATCTATACCGTTGGCTAGAGGAAAGATCACTCACAACTCACAACTCACAAGCAACCCTAGCTCCATTTTGCGTCGGTTATTTTGCGAGTGGCTGCAACCTCGCCGGGAGTGTGTGAAATTGTTCATTGTACAAGTGGTATCTGAATCTGATTCTGTTTGTCTTATAACTGTTTACGCGAGGCGTCAGTACACGCGCTAGCGATCGCACATGCTCCCCTTCTTATGATCAGCATAACACACTCATCATGATCATTGGAGCGTTACCACCTCACCGCAACGAATGAATAAAATTCTACACTTCTCCGCAGAAGTTTTCCAATGAGATACACCTAACGTAGCCCGCATTTGTATGCTGCTGCGTTTGGCTGATGGGGAGGTAAATTATCCACCCAATTCCGGCGTTAGAAGACGCATTGACATGAATATTTATAATGGAGCTCCGAAAACCACAAGAGGTATGCAGCAGATTGGCACAAGTGCCGAAGTCCCGTAAAATTACGCTGTTATGCATGCGGCTACGCTTGCGTAGTAAGTTCACGTTCGTAACCTTCAACATTAATTCACCTAATTTGGTGAATAAGCCCGAATATGGCGGCAGCGGTGGAGCTACGTTCATTATAATCACGGAATAGAACAAAAGTCAGCGTAGAATCCGTTACTGGGTTAAGTTTATCGCGTCATTATTTGCTGAAAAGTCGATGGGTGATGCGGCGTGTAGAGAACAATGGCAATGATCTTGCCGTACTTTGTGGGGGGTAATTTGCATGAAGTGGCTATGTGCGGATCTGGTGGCGATCGGTGCGTTCGTCGTGGTTTGCGGTTGAGTGGGGTATAAATAACTGCGAGCCGTGGAGATTATTTATCTTTAATTTGACACATGCGAAATGGCAGTGACACTTTGTGGATTCAAGATCTTGAAGTTGCAGAGTGGCTTAAGAAATTGTATTTTCAACAGAATGGGTCTCTGGGCACAACCTTGCGGCACTTCATGTTGGACTTACTAATTCGATTTTATAGACTAATTAACGATATTTTTTTATGTTAATAAATGGTCTATAAAAAGACACTTTCAAAATTTGACTGAGCAAACCACTGCCTTGACTTTCGTAGCGGTGTTAAGTACAGAAGATTCCGCCACTTTGTCTATATACGTCACAACATGAGCTGTATACCTATACATGTATCCCAATAAAATTTGGCAGTAACATTCAGACACGCCTTTTGGTAGCAATTGCTACCCTCATTTATGACCCACTCTCTTAAATTTTTATTCGGTTCGGTAAGCCACTCGGTTCCGCAGACATATATTTACCAAAACCAAACGAACTACCTATCATTTTGTGGCTGGCAATGCTGCATATTTCGTGCTTACTTGTGAGTCTTATGTAGCTAAACACCTGCCGCTACACTTTGTCTAGTTTTTGAAACTTCAAATACAATTTAATTTGTTTTGTAAGCGATTAGGTTTAGATCGCGACCTTTGCTTATGTTTCAACAGATGGTGCAAGTGTCCATCAATATTTTGTTTTAACAAAAATGAAAGGAACCTCAGTAGTTTGAGACGCTTTTTAGTATCTACGTAGGTCTTACGAACACACGTTATTTGCTTTTTGCCTTTTCAAATTAAAGTACACGGAATTATGTAACCACTTTAGCCTAGATGAGAACCTCTGCTAATTAGGCTCGCCAACAGATGGCACAGCTAGGAATCTACCAATTAATTTACAGCCATCAGTTTGACAACAAAGCTAATAACACGTATTTTCTTTTCCTTTCAGGTGAGTGAATTTTCTATTTTCCCCAAAAGTCGCCTCCCCAAAAATACTACAAAAGTTCAGAAGAAACTTGTCCGGTAAGTCAACCTTACGACACTCGTTATTCTACGCAATTAACTTTCTACCAAAGAATGCGGCGGACGGCCGTCGGTGGCCAAGTGTCTTGCAGTTGCATCTCTAATATATTGTGCACATTTCACTACGTGATTCAAACCATCAATTTCCCATTCGGCCAACACCCATTTTCCGTGGACTCTCCAGATACACTGTGCTTATAGGGTCATCATCAATCGTTCGTATGGCAACCTCACAGTACGCTGACCGACAGCCTCCATCGGCTATAGTTGGTTGCAAAACGCCAACAAAAATCTTATCGCCTACAGCGGGGTCATCTAGAAAATGTTCGTACATTTTCCAGAATCACCCAGAGGTGAGTTGGGGTCAGTTAAATTGCAAAAATAGAAACAAAGCGAAATCCACCACACAAGTATCATCAGAGTCAGCAGCAGCAGCAGCACCATCATCAGCAGCAACAAGGATTTGTTTTGCGGCAATTGCCAAACTTGTTTTTCTAGGAGCGCGATCAACTTCACACGACGACGACGCAGTGTGCAACTGCAAGGTGCCAATGCGGCAATGCGCACCCCAGTGCGCAGAGTACTTTCACTTTTTATGCACTACAGAGTCAGAGTCAGAGTGGTACCGATCTGAGGCAATGAGGCGGCTCTAAGCGACTTCCTAAAGGTATGGTACGACGAGTTGGAAACATTCGTTCTCTTTGCCAATTATGCGGGGGCATGCAAGGCAATAAAGTTTTAATGTAAAGTAAATTGGCGTTCACTGTTGGTGGTGTTTGGTCGGGTTTTTTTTATGTAAAAAACTTATTATAGCAATTAACGGAACAGTAATGTAGATCGCGCGTTAGGACCTGATTTGTAATTTATACAGCTCATTAGATGGATGCCGTGAGAATTCGTGGAGATGGGCAGTTACACTTTTGTTTCTTTTTTTAACAGAAAGATTTAAATATAGTATAGCGCCCTCTGTTGGCATGGAAGTATAGCTAGTTTAGCATTCTTTGCTATACCGTGATAAATCGGTTGTAGAGATGGGAAGATGTCTGCCATTATTTAATAGCCATAAGTACAACAGGCAAAAAATATAATCCCTGCCATTTGTGGCTCTGCAATTAGATATGGTTCTAACATCTGCTAAAATAGTAATGCAGCAATAACTTTCTTGAATTTTTCGAGTGCCGGTTATTTGTCGGGGTATTCGGGTAGAATATTTGGCAAAAGGCTAAGATTGCGTTCATAAGTCGTACTTCCTTGACACTTCCTTGAACCAAGGTTAAAAGAAGACATTGTTGCTTAAGATAGCGTAGATCCGCAAAAATGTCAAAAAGTGATATTAAGGTCGGAAAGCCATTTCTCCAGTAACTATATCGATATAAGAAAATACTTACGAAATGCCTATAGGACACTTCTGCCATCTGCTGGCAATAAGTTAGTAGCTGCGGTTCGAATCTGAGATAAATTTAAATAAATCAATTTGTTGGTGCGAAACACGAGAGATAATCGATCTCGTGTGCCTGACGGGAGAGTGAGCATGCGTGCCAGACGCTTGACAGGCGATCACACGTAGTGACAAATTTCGGAAAAATGTTTACGCCATAATGACGTCGGCTTGTCAAAATTTGACATGAAAAGTGGCATGTGTAATCGTAGTTTCACTACCAGTTCAGCCTTGATGCCAGCATCATAACTGGTGGGCGTTTAGTCTTGCTATTATGACATCATCCTCTATCTGGGTCACGCGAATCTCTCATCAATCAAATAAAGGCCGCGTCTGACTTTGGCCAGACTTCAGTTTCAATTTCAAAACGGCCAACAAAAAAAAAAAAAACTCAAACAAAGCCCAGCATCGATGTCTAAATTTTGTTGTTTTCCGCACATATATAGGTACAGCTTTCTCTGCGCCGAAATTCGCAAAGAAAACCTTCGATAACAATCGATAGACTTCGATTGTATTGCCATTGACAGAGACCTCATAATTTAGGCCTTTTGGCCACAATCAGGTTATACAAACAACTCGCGCTCATTTCGTTATGAATCAAACATGATTTTAGTACTCTAGAGAATACATGCTGTTATTGTTGTCCCACAGATATATACAGATAGGTATTCACGGAACAAAGTCGAATTCGCGCCAAACCGATTCCGTATTATGCAAATGGAGCAACTTTTGCCGTTTTTGTTTATACGTATACGCATTTTTACACGTCTTGTTGGCGTGGTCAACAGTGCATATCGTGCTAATGATAAACTCGAATACCAAGTTTGATACATCTATAATCGCATGAGGCCAACATGAATGTCTAATTCTAGTCAAGTTATGGAATTTGTTTGTGAACACAGTCGAAGGCCGACGACGCTGGCTATGCTCGGTGAATGCGATCAATGTGAAATGCAAAACTTTGAAACGACAGCAGAAGGTGAACATGTGTGCGAAAGGAAAATAAATGATCAAAAAAAAATCATGTTTGAAAGGAAACTGTACTGCGTGTTAGTTAGCTTGGGGGCTTTGCTACATGTAGGTGCAAAAGGGATTAATATCTAGTAGTTCTTTGAAGTACTTCCGCATGAGTAATGTTTTTTTTTTTCGTGGGCAGCAAAGTTGTTGTGATGTTAAAGAGCTGGCATTTGTTCAAGCGTAGCCAATGGGGCGAGCTATTCAAGGGCAACGACGGCCCAAACAAACCAAAGAATATTTTTTGATCTTGAAGACGATTTGGATATTGAGCGAGGTCTTTAGTGCTTCCTGGCAGTCACTATCCGCAGTCTTTATGACGTTGAATGATCTTGGAACTTTCCGCTCAATCCGCATCTAGATTTAAAATTAAAACTGTTTAAAAGAGGTGTAGTGGAAGACATGGAAAATGACTACTTGTCTCATCGCTTTAACCTAAAGATGCAATTTTGAATTTTAGTAGGAGGTCTGTCGTTGGGCGCCATTTGTCAAGAATTTACTCACACTTACTTTCAACGACCTTAAATCTCATAAAAAGTTTCAAAGCAGGTAGGTATGTACATTAAATTCAACAAAACTATTTTTTCTTTTTTTTGTCCCACTGTTGGGCGCCACTTTTTTTTTAAGAAGATTAACGTGTTAACGTTTAAGGCTGGTGGGAAAACGAAAAAGGGATGGAGTAAGTATGTTCAAGGCCTCGTTGCTCAGTGTAACATTAATACAAGAAATGGCGCGATATGGAATGATGCCCCAGTGTTGGGCGCCACTTTTTTTTGAAGAACAATAACCTTTTAACGCAAGGCTGGTTCGAAAATAAAAAAGGGAAGTAGTAGGTATGTTCAAGACCTCGTTGATCAGTGTAACAACAATACACATGGCGCGATATTAAATGATGCCCCTGCGTTGGGCGCCACTTTTTCTTAAAAGTTGACTGACGTTTTAACTCAAAAGACTGCAGCAAAAACAAATTAGGGGTAGTAGTAGGCATGTTATATGGCCTTCCAACAAGTGGCAAGAAGTGGCCGATATTGAATGATCGTTGGAGGCCCCTTTTTTTTTTAAACAGATTGACGTTTTAACTGAAAAGACTGCAGCGACAAAAAATAAAGGGTAGAAGTAGACATGCTATTCGGCCTCTGTGGTCAGTGTAACCGCAATGCAAGCAATGGTCGATGTTAATGCATTTCCCAGCGTTGGGCGCCATTTTTTTCACAAGTTCCTCATATGAACTAACAGCATTTTAGAAGCGCATGATAAGCTGCAGAAGTAAATACGTTTGAAAGGCCGCTTAGCTCAGCACTAACAGACCTAAAATCTGTCATTGATACAACGTTGGGCGCCGCTTTCTCAAGACGATTTTAACTGAAAAAAATATATATAAGCTCATCAATTGGCGCTAATGACTGAATTCATTTATCGGAATAGCTCAGATCTTGTAAAAATGGAGTCTAGTTTCAATGAAGGCTTTCAGTTCTTAAGAAGCGGAATGTCGGTAAGTGAAAGTATGCAACTATACCAGAAATAAGGCGAGGCGAATGACTCCCTACTTAAGGCAAGAGCCTTACACAAGGTTTAACTTCGCGGGTGGTAAAGTCTATTCTCGGATATGACAGAAGGGAAAATTCCTCAGCATAATGATCGGACCGACTCCAAACAAAATAACAAATCTAACAGTCTGTCTGTCAATTCAAGACTAGATTTCAAGCTAAATGTACAGGCCCTGCGGGAAATACCGACCAGTATACTGACCACCTTTCACCCCCGGTGACATAGACAATCATCATCAAGATATTCCCGTCCCCGACACATGTGAATCTCACCTATTAATTTCCAAATCTTAAAATGCCCGCTAAGAACGTAATTTTCTCAACTCAAATAACCATGTATAATGCCACTTAGCCCCGTTCCTTCTCTCAATTCAGCCATTAACAAAATAATTCCGTACCACAACGAATAACAGCTTTACAATCGCTAGACAACTAAATGACCATGCAAATACAACAAGTGGTAATGTCAGTGCGGCGGGCTTTCTTCTTCTCTATAGTTTTGCGATGAAAGTCCATTCTCTGTCTGTCGACGTCCGAAGATAGATGGATATTTAAATATACACCCTAAGAGATGTCCGATTGTCCGTGTATGTAAGCGCGCACACCGACCGTTCCCGGTGTAGGTTTTAAAGTGAGTTTTGATTGATTCCAGTTGAAACATCACTGCCGGGGATAGTTAGGTGCACGTCCAGCAATTAGATCTAACGTCTAATTCCACATGTACACGAACAATCCAAAGTTCTTGATACAATTCAAAGGAACATACACCCTAGCGGTACTGTGTGCACGTCGGCTTATCCCGCTATAAAAATAATTTCCAAATGAAGCAGAAGAAAATTCAAACTGGTTTCCTTCACATTTAATTGAGAATAGAAAATGGGAATGAGATACAATAGGCTATACGCCTGAATGGGTGCTGTGTGCGCAGTGCGCACCCAGGGAGATATATTGTATCCAGCAATGAGGAATCAGAGTTGTATAATCGTCTTGTCGTTTTGTGCTGAAGTGTGGGGGGGGGGAAGTATATTTCCAGTGGTTTCATGTTTTGTTAGTTGAGATAGAAACAAAAATTTCAGCCAAAAAGAGAAAATGCACCTGGTTGAGGAGGGAGATTAGAAGAAAAGTGCAAGCCCTGGTCCAGGTGTGGTCACCAAGTTCGGCGTTTGAGGTAATTTTTAAGGTTTATCTGCTGAGCGAAAGTTTCTTTACCATACGACTGCAATTGGAAGGTTAACGTGAAGATGCTGCGGATAAAGTCTACCACGACGTTTTGCGGTAAGTTTCTTTTAAACTGGAAAACGGTGGCAGATGAAAAACGTTCTTTGTATAGCAATAACAGTCAGCACTCACCTAACATACATTTTTTGGTTAGCTTGTTCGTTCCTAATATTCCAATCGGTATTTTGGTCGGAAAATAAATGCTGCTATATTTCATGACTCAATTGAGAGGTGTTCTCCTGTCGTTTTAAAATTCACCACGATAGATACTGATGACTGCACTTAAAGTGTGTGAATTTGTTCGGAAATTTGCGCAGGGAGTCCAAATTTCCTGCAGCATTCTCCATCGAGTTCACGTTAAGATTGCCAGAGTTCACATTACGAAAACGATGGCAGCTTTAAATGTGGTCACGGAATTGGCATGCTTAAAAAGCGGTTTCGCTGTCGCTGCAAAAGAAAGTCCATTCTGTATTTTTGAGCGAAAAGTTTCGGTTCGTGTACCTAATAAAAACGTAGCCTTCTCCATTTTACACATTATTTGTCACTGTACCCAGACTCAAGCTACGATTGCTCGTGCCAACTTGCATGTCAAATTTTAACATATATACATAGTTTGGCGCAACAGGTCCGTTGGGACCCTAGGCCTAGCTTCTCAAAACCATTCTATTTGTGTGAGATTTAATTTTTGGAACGAATGGAAGGGATCTACAATTTTATGCCGATTCCAAACGGCTCCAATTTGTAGGAAACGCTGCACTCATGTGCAGAAGAAAATTATAGGAACACCTCGTTTGAGAAGCGCTGCAACTTTCGCAAACGCTTACGTGTAAACGCACCCGCACTACCAGTGGCAGCCATATTTTTTCGTCCACTTTTCGCCTAGTTTATGGTTTTTTCTTTAACACCCTATGCTCGGTTGAATCTAATTCAAACCTCTATCTTTATCTACATATAACACGTAGAAAAATCGCCCCTGTGCTTTAACATCGTTTTCAGATTTTTCTGAACATACCATTCGTCACAATATCGTTTTGAAAATTTACGCCATAGTCGAGCGCATAAGTGCGAGCGAGACGACAACACCACCCCACACGAAAAACTCTTAAATGTAAACCACGTACAGCGTTGGTTCGCTGGAATTTTTAGTCAGTCAGTATCGAGAGTCAGGTTCGGTTGGTTGGTAGGGCACTAGCGCATGGTCGCATTTTAATTTCGGCATTTTGCCACGTTTTCATTGTTCGCGCATCATAAGTAGGCGGCCATTGTGTCGACCGAAAATAACAAAAACGCAAATTAAAAGTTAAATATCGCGATTGTGATTCGCCGGCGAGGGAATTTTGAGTTCGGTGAAGCCGATCAAATACCCGCAAATCGTTTCGCGCATTGTTTCAAGAAAAGCGAATAAAAGAAAAAAAAAACCCACGATATATATATATATCGCGAGGAAAAACCTCTCGACCGCGTGTGTGGAACCATACCTCGTGGATACATAAAACCACCCCCACAAAAAGGGAAAGAAACAAAATCGAGAGTCGGTAGTGTGCATTACGCCATTCCACTCGGCAAAAATAATTTTACGTAAATCCAACCCCGCGCAAAGAAATAAAATTCCTGACGCGCCAAAACATAAAATTAACCTCATCGACACCCAGTTAAGGGCGCTGAAATCGTGAAACATAAAAGAAAAGAATAGTTAAAACGTATAGAACATTGAAAGGGAAAAATTCCCCAACGTCCCACGAAATAATATAAATTGCGCAGCACATAGCACAGTCGTTGCACTAGCGAAGCACCACACCTCAGAGTTAAGACGCAGTCGTGCATCCATCCTCCAGTAGGTGGAGCGAGCATCACCACAGACCATCACCCCATCGAATACACCAACCTTCGGACTTCGCTTGAGACGAGACACCAACCTCATCGATAGTCACCTCGTCGAAATTCACCTCTTCGTCAACACTGCGCCTACCGATATACTTTAAGTTAAGTAGTTTGGGTCCAATAAAATTTCTTGTTGTAAACATTTATACTTCTCCAAATGATTTTATCTTCCACTAAGGTATAGATCCGCGAATTAAAGCATATCAAAGAGCTTATGCATAACATCCTGGAAGGAAAGGCGGTGCACTGCAGTCCCTCACCACGGATCGCGTTCAGGTAGTTATCCCCTGAATAAAGAACGGGGTAAGTTTGGAATTAATTAATCTCATTTGGAAGAAACAAAGTGTATTAAAAGTAGTATTGGCCCAGTTGTGATAGGCTATAGAGTTAGAGAGTGGTCGTGTCGATTGACCCAGTTTAGTCTTGTCGTCGTTTGAACATTGTAAAGTAAAGCTAAATAACGTAAGGTTAGGTTCGGACCGGTGCGCCAGTGAATTAGTCGGTAGCATTTGTGACACTCTGTGAGGAATCTCACCAATGAGAAAGTGAGCGTATAATCTTCGTCGTGGAAGCATCAACTTGATTTTCTTTTAATATACACGCGGACGCAATAACGAGTCACGTCCCACAACGCTGCATTACGCGAGTAGATAGGCCACGGGTACATGCTCTGGTCTCTACGTCTAACATCGAAGGGTTATTGTTTTTCGTTAATTTTGTTCTGGCTGTAAATGATAACGTAATCGAGCGGCAACAGTAAGATTTGTATGTCCGCACTTGTACTGACTTGTGTTGTAACGTCCACCCCCTTAATTAAGTACTAGTTTTAAGATCTTTTGGTTTTGAATAAAAATAAGCTTGTGAACTTCACGAAGAAGAACAATCATGTGTGTTCATTGGCTTTGGAATTTAGTTTAGGTTTCGGAAGCAGCCGCCAGATGTGCGGATAAGGAAGTATTGAAGGGAATGTCGGCCATGGGGGCGAACACGATCCGAGGTGGTTTTACGCAGTTCGGTTCATGGTTGTAGTTTAGTAGTTAGTAGGATATTCGGGCCGTAGGGGTCGTCGTTCAATAGGAGCGTGACGACGGCCATGGTAGCTTGGCCTTGGTGCTAAGTAGGGGTGGGTCAGCTCAGGGGAAGATTACTTCCACCTATTTCTTCCCCCACTTTCTTCTTTTTCACTGTGGATGTAAATATTTCAACGGATCGCACTACTCGGGCCTCGCAATCTTTATTGTTAGGGATAGTGGTTTAATCCGGTCGTGTCCAACATCTTTTACGATCTATCTTTTTTTTGAATTAACAGGCATGTAAAACTAGAGGTAACCCCAGTCCAGGGCCTGCAACAAGATCCCCACCCACCGAGGGCTAGCGCGGGAGGAAGCGGTCATGCCTGGTTGCAGGAGGCTTGGACAACCCCATCCGTCATGCTGCCCGGACTGCCGCAGGGGTCCTGTGACCTTGCGGTATATGGGTAGTTTAAGTGATGGATGGGGTATGGTTCGCGTAGCGGGGCGTAGGAATTTCGACTTTCCTTTTTGTTCTTGTTTGGTTGTTGGTCAACTCAGTTGCGCGTAGGTATAGGTTAATACTTGCCTGCGTGTTTGCTGACATGGCAGAAGGAGTCGCTTGCGTTCCGTAACGTGAACGTACGTTACAGGTGGCGCCCAACGTGGGGCCCGAAGTAGTGATATGATTCAGAAGTATTTACAAAAAAATTTACACAAAAAAATTTTGTTTTTCACCATTTTCGACTTTACTCTTTTTCGTTTCACGTAACCGGTGTTTGGGTGTATTTTCATCCCCATTCAAGTCTGTTGTACGCTGAAGTCTGAGATCTAGTTTGGCGGAAATAGGTGTAGGAGTTTGTAATCCTTTAGTGTTCTTTAAGTCCCTTGTCCGGTAGATGGGTAGACTTTGTTCCCCATTTACGTCCGTTGCTCGGGCTTATAAGTTCTTCACATTTCCATCTTCAGCATTTGAGCCTTCGAGTTCATGTCCGGTAAGTGGGTGAAGTTGTTCCTCACTTACGTCCGTTGCTTGCACTCAGGGCTGGTGTGTAGTTCGCTTTTCTTTGGTAAGTTAGTTCTGTTAAGTCCGGTATTTGGATCGACCTTTGTCTCCATTTACGTCCGTTGCTTCAGGCTGTCTTCACCATGTTCCATAGCAAAGCACAGAAATTTAGCAACTCTAATGTCACTTGCGATTCTGCAGTGATTGTAAAGCATTAATCCATCTAGAAGCGTTTTCGCTTCTTCAGTAGCCACAGTGGAATAGAAAGTGTGAATCTATCCTCGTTGTTCTCGTGTTGTCCTCTATGTGTTCGACATTCCTTCAGGTTGATGTTAAGTTTAGTTTTGATATAGTTTTGGTTTAGTTTTGATTTAGTTTTGAGAAAGTTTAGTTTTGAGGAAGTTTAGTTTTGATTTAGTTTTGAGAAAGTTTAGTTTTGAGAAAGTTTAGTATCGAGATAGTTTGAGTTAAGTTTAGAGACAGTGTAGTTTGAGAAGTTTCGTTTTGAAGTTTAGTCATTGAACGTACTCCAACGTTTAGATTTGAGTAAGATTTAGTCGGAAGTTCAGTGCTAGCGATTGCTAAGCCAGCCTTCCACACATTCACTTTAGTTTTAGTATTGAGTTTAGTCATATATTACCCGATACGACTCAACAGTATAGCGATAGTATAGTTAGTTTTTACAGTAGGATATAAGTCCCTGAATTCGTATAGAATTCACCATCTTTATTTTTGGTATTTTTATTATTATTGTTTTCAAGTCAGCTGTGTGGTAAAAATGTCCAATCTCGGCCAAAGTAGTCGAAGGGAAGTTCAGAGTGATTACACACTGCGCAGTGGGCGCAAGCACATCCCGGCCACTACGGAAGAGCCGAGCCTTCTTCCGAACATGGTTGGAACTAGCGAAGAGGTTGGCCAACCAACAGTCACGGGAAATCCCCAAGATAACCCATCAGTCACGAACCCGTCTGCACCTCGAACAGCACCGGGAACGCAGGACGCTAACGAAAGCGCACAATTCGAACAATATGTTCAGGATGTCGTAGCGGCAACCGTCGGTCTCAATCGGACAGACGAGCGTCGGTTCATGCGAGAAGAGCTCGACCGAAGTCGTGCTGCTCTCCAACGCGAACTCGCTTCGTTGGTTCAGTCAGCCGTATCTGCGGCTATGCGACCTCTAGCTTCCGCAGCGAACAACGGTCACCAAGAACCTAACGCAGATCGTAACTCCCAACCTGCTCACGCAGAATACGACGTAAATCGGCGACCCGAGGTAGCTCCACTTCAGGCGAGTGAGCCCCCGAATATTCCCCCGACAGGTAATCCGGTGGTATACCCCGTGAACATGCCACGAAGTAGCAACGTGGAAAACTTTTTAGAGCAAATTAGCAGAATGAATCTGTGCGGACCAACTCCATCTCCGGAACCGCCGGCTCAGACGTCTTCACCCTCGTCTTCCTTTAACCGATTTCCCAACTATCACAAGTGGGGAATCAGGTTCGATAACACCCATATGTCAGTGGATGATTTCCTCTTTCGGCTTGGAAGATTAAAGGAATCCCATAACGTGACTTGGTGTGACGTCGTCGCCAATTTCCATCATTTTGTCGCTGGTCAAGTTGAGACATGGTATTGGATGTACCTTAAGAGTAATCCCGGCGTGAATTGGTCCACACTTCGTCTCGCCTTGATAGAACAGTATCGCAGCTTGGAGACTGACTTCGAATTATCGCGAAGAATGTCCGATCGGAGGCAGGGTGTGTACGAACCGTTCGACGCGTTTTTCACTGACCTTATGCGCCTCAACGCAAAACTGCGAGTCCCTAAGTCTAATCGTGAGATAATTGAATTTCTGAAACAGAACGCCAACCGTAGGATAGGAGAACACCTCATAACTTTCAGCACACACAACATCCCTGAAATGGTTCATGTGTGTCGTACGATTGAGAAGTTCGTAAAGGAACACGATCCACCGCGGCAGCGGATACCTCAAACGTATTTGCCCCGTCGGAATATCAGTGAAGTAGAACAGGTCGAGGAAGGTTACGATACACCCGTCTCTTCCGCACAACTTGAGGAAGTTGCTTTCCGGCGAAGGAGCCCTAGTGTTCTGAAATGCTGGAACTGCAAGGAACTCGGTCACACATTCTTCGATTGTGCCATTCCTCAAAGAGCTCTGTTCTGTTACAAATGCGGTTGTGAGAACACGACGACACCTCGTTGTCCTACATGCGCGGGAAACGCCCAACCGAGCAATCCGCCGACCGGGGAGATTCGCTCGAGGGATGTCAACCCGGCAAACCTCTCAGCCTAAATCCAAACCCACCAACCATTCTAAAGCGTCCGGAAGTCCATAGGGTTGAAGGAGCCGCTAGCACACCCTCAACAGCCAAGAAACCCAGTGAGCCCAAGTTGACCTTCCACCAACGCCTAACGTATTACCGTCAAGCGAGAGAACGTATCTTCGGATCACCAATCCTGTCTCCGAAAATAGCTAAAGTCAGGAAACGCTTTGCGGGAAAGAAACGGCAATACCGCGCAATTGCGGCAACAACTTTGCTAGGATCCTCAGGGGACCCAAGACCTTTTGTCACGGTCAAACTTTTCGACCGAGAGTGGCTAGGCTTGTTGGACAGCGGTGCGTGCATTAGTTGTATAGGAGCAGGAGGCATTTCGTTCTTGCAGAACAACGGAATCCCTCTCAGAAAGTTTTCGTCAGCTGTTACCACTGCAGACGGAACCAAACAAGACATCATCGGCGTGGTAAACACCCAAATACACTTTAGAAACCAGATTGAGGATATCACCCTCTATGTTGTTCCTTCGTTAACCAAAGATTTGTACCTTGGAGTCGATTTTTGGAAGTTATTTCAGATAGCACCCAATGTAATCTCGGAAGTGTCTCCATTTCCCTCGAGAGGTGAACTTCCATCCATTATGATTGAACACGCAAGCGACTACCGCTTGTTAAGGAAGCTAGGTGGTCTGAATAATTCTGAAGTAGACATCCTGCCGAAAGCTGCGAGGATGAACATTCTGCATTCTTATATTAAGCAATCTCTAGAGAAAGCACACCTCGGGCATGAACGTGCCTATAACACCCGTAGTTCATCGGTGAAATACAAGGTGGGCGACGTTGTGTACCGGCGTAATTTCGTGCTTAGCAATGCCTCGAAGTCTCGAAACGCAAAGCTTTGTCCGAAGTTTATACGGGCAAAAGTTCGCAAGGTTATCGGAAGTAACTTATACGAGTTAGTCGATGCAACCGGACATAGTCTAGGTGTAACCCACAGCAAAGATCTTCGTCGGTAAGTCATAGCCGTAGGATATTTTTGAATGATAGTTACAGGAAGGTAGGTGAGACGTTACGAATTCCCAGTAGGATAGTGAAGTAGTAAGGAAACAGATGACCGCTCAGAGTCGGTAGAACATGAGATTCTTGTGTCTCGGGCGTGGGTCGTTTGGTAGGATTTAGCAGGTTTCATTTTCTTGACC
Organism: Cheilosia vernalis; assembly: GCA_949126925.1. NCBI lineage: Eukaryota > Metazoa > Arthropoda > Insecta > Diptera > Syrphidae > Cheilosia > Cheilosia vernalis. Next base: position 14,160,380 of record OX421358.1, read on the forward strand.
TTTTGCAGTCGCAAGTCTCTGAAAATGTCAAGTTGTGTAGGAAACGCTGCACTCATGTGCAGAAGAAAATTATAGGAACACCTCGTTTGAGAAGCGCTGCAACTTTCGCAAACGCTTACGTGTAAACGCACCCGCACTACCAGTGGCAGCCATATTTTTTCGTCCACTTTTCGCCTAGTTTATGGTTTTTTCTTTAACACCCTATGCTCGGTTGAATCTAATTCAAACCTCTATCTTTATCTACATATAACACGTAGAAAAATCGCCCCTGTGCTTTAACATCGTTTTCAGATTTTTCTGAACATACCATTCGTCACAATATCGTTTTGAAAATTTACGCCATAGTCGAGCGCATAAGTGCGAGCGAGACGACAACACCACCCCACACGAAAAACTCTTAAATGTAAACCACGTACAGCGTTGGTTCGCTGGAATTTTTAGTCAGTCAGTATCGAGAGTCAGGTTCGGTTGGTTGGTAGGGCACTAGCGCATGGTCGCATTTTAATTTCGGCATTTTGCCACGTTTTCATTGTTCGCGCATCATAAGTAGGCGGCCATTGTGTCGACCGAAAATAACAAAAACGCAAATTAAAAGTTAAATATCGCGATTGTGATTCGCCGGCGAGGGAATTTTGAGTTCGGTGAAGCCGATCAAATACCCGCAAATCGTTTCGCGCATTGTTTCAAGAAAAGCGAATAAAAGAAAAAAAAAACCCACGATATATATATATATCGCGAGGAAAAACCTCTCGACCGCGTGTGTGGAACCATACCTCGTGGATACATAAAACCACCCCCACAAAAAGGGAAAGAAACAAAATCGAGAGTCGGTAGTGTGCATTACGCCATTCCACTCGGCAAAAATAATTTTACGTAAATCCAACCCCGCGCAAAGAAATAAAATTCCTGACGCGCCAAAACATAAAATTAACCTCATCGACACCCAGTTAAGGGCGCTGAAATCGTGAAACATAAAAGAAAAGAATAGTTAAAACGTATAGAACATTGAAAGGGAAAAATTCCCCAACGTCCCACGAAATAATATAAATTGCGCAGCACATAGCACAGTCGTTGCACTAGCGAAGCACCACACCTCAGAGTTAAGACGCAGTCGTGCATCCATCCTCCAGTAGGTGGAGCGAGCATCACCACAGACCATCACCCCATCGAATACACCAACCTTCGGACTTCGCTTGAGACGAGACACCAACCTCATCGATAGTCACCTCGTCGAAATTCACCTCTTCGTCAACACTGCGCCTACCGATATACTTTAAGTTAAGTAGTTTGGGTCCAATAAAATTTCTTGTTGTAAACATTTATACTTCTCCAAATGATTTTATCTTCCACTAAGGTATAGATCCGCGAATTAAAGCATATCAAAGAGCTTATGCATAACATCCTGGAAGGAAAGGCGGTGCACTGCAGTCCCTCACCACGGATCGCGTTCAGGTAGTTATCCCCTGAATAAAGAACGGGGTAAGTTTGGAATTAATTAATCTCATTTGGAAGAAACAAAGTGTATTAAAAGTAGTATTGGCCCAGTTGTGATAGGCTATAGAGTTAGAGAGTGGTCGTGTCGATTGACCCAGTTTAGTCTTGTCGTCGTTTGAACATTGTAAAGTAAAGCTAAATAACGTAAGGTTAGGTTCGGACCGGTGCGCCAGTGAATTAGTCGGTAGCATTTGTGACACTCTGTGAGGAATCTCACCAATGAGAAAGTGAGCGTATAATCTTCGTCGTGGAAGCATCAACTTGATTTTCTTTTAATATACACGCGGACGCAATAACGAGTCACGTCCCACAACGCTGCATTACGCGAGTAGATAGGCCACGGGTACATGCTCTGGTCTCTACGTCTAACATCGAAGGGTTATTGTTTTTCGTTAATTTTGTTCTGGCTGTAAATGATAACGTAATCGAGCGGCAACAGTAAGATTTGTATGTCCGCACTTGTACTGACTTGTGTTGTAACGTCCACCCCCTTAATTAAGTACTAGTTTTAAGATCTTTTGGTTTTGAATAAAAATAAGCTTGTGAACTTCACGAAGAAGAACAATCATGTGTGTTCATTGGCTTTGGAATTTAGTTTAGGTTTCGGAAGCAGCCGCCAGATGTGCGGATAAGGAAGTATTGAAGGGAATGTCGGCCATGGGGGCGAACACGATCCGAGGTGGTTTTACGCAGTTCGGTTCATGGTTGTAGTTTAGTAGTTAGTAGGATATTCGGGCCGTAGGGGTCGTCGTTCAATAGGAGCGTGACGACGGCCATGGTAGCTTGGCCTTGGTGCTAAGTAGGGGTGGGTCAGCTCAGGGGAAGATTACTTCCACCTATTTCTTCCCCCACTTTCTTCTTTTTCACTGTGGATGTAAATATTTCAACGGATCGCACTACTCGGGCCTCGCAATCTTTATTGTTAGGGATAGTGGTTTAATCCGGTCGTGTCCAACATCTTTTACGATCTATCTTTTTTTTGAATTAACAGGCATGTAAAACTAGAGGTAACCCCAGTCCAGGGCCTGCAACAAGATCCCCACCCACCGAGGGCTAGCGCGGGAGGAAGCGGTCATGCCTGGTTGCAGGAGGCTTGGACAACCCCATCCGTCATGCTGCCCGGACTGCCGCAGGGGTCCTGTGACCTTGCGGTATATGGGTAGTTTAAGTGATGGATGGGGTATGGTTCGCGTAGCGGGGCGTAGGAATTTCGACTTTCCTTTTTGTTCTTGTTTGGTTGTTGGTCAACTCAGTTGCGCGTAGGTATAGGTTAATACTTGCCTGCGTGTTTGCTGACATGGCAGAAGGAGTCGCTTGCGTTCCGTAACGTGAACGTACGTTACAAATTGATTCCAATTGAGAAGCTCTTTCAAGACAGTTATACTCTCGGATGTTTGTCAGAGGTTCGCGAGAGGTGGCGCAGTGAAAAAAACCCTGATCTAGAATTTGTTTTTTTTTTTCGAACCCCTCGCTTAGTAGTCACACACTAACCACTAAGACATGCCGACGACATTATGACGTAAACATTTGCCCTAAATTTGTCACTACGTGTGATCAGCTGTTAATCGTCTGGTCACACATGCACACTCTCACGAAAGCCACACGAGTAATCACCGAATGGCCGGATTTTTGTGATGTCAGCATTTAAAAATTGTGCCACGAAAAATGACATGTGTAATTGCAGTTTCAGAAGGATCCCCAAAGCTGACATTTAGGAGCCCGAAAATAATTTAATTAAATTTGAATTCAGTGTTATTCTATTTCGCGCCCGCTTGTAGTGAATGGCGCTGAAAGCAGTTTATTGTGTCACAATTGGTTTGCTTTCAAAAGCTCCCCGCGATGACCTCTTTTCTTCATATGTCGTACATTCGCTTTTCAAAGCAGATCCTGTCATAACTGACGTACCTATTCTAACAAAAGAAATATCAACGGAAGGAGAATTTTCTATAGCTGTAAAGAAATAAGAGTTTTACAAATATACAGCTTATTTATTAAACAAAAAAAAAAATTGTCGCACGTATAGCGTGTCCCATGGTGTATTATATTTTTGCGGTATAAACTTCTTTGGCGGTTCCCAAACCCAACCAATCTTGACAGATGAGGTGTTCTCGCACACAAAATGAAAGAATATTTCTTAAATGCCACCGAACTGTCAAAAAAAGACGCGCAAGAGTCTTGTGTCAGATAAGCCGTACTTCAAAGGGTTGTCATTCATTTTGGTGACTTGTATTATGTCTAATGACAGCTACGGATTGATAATTTAAAACCTCGTCGCCAACTTACACCATCCTCTCCAAGACAGTCATCATTGCTTCCCCAAATGTCAGACAAGATTTGTTGCAACTGCTACAATAAAATGGCATCCCCATAACTCCAAAACAAAACCAGTTCCAAATTCAGCTCCCATCTCGTACTCTGACTCTGACTCAAAGGTACCTACGACTATCTAGCACAATCACGTCGAACACAAAATAGAGCACACAGCAAACTTACAGTCAATACCCAACCGAAACATGTTGTTTTGACGTGTAACAGGACAAACGAAGTATTCCCTCCTGAAACCATTTCATATAGCTTGACTTGACATATTTAACTTATTTTCACCACATTCCATTTTGGCCGTTAAAAGTCACTACAGATGTCACCTTCTTCGCGTAAATAGTGCCGCTCCTTATTTTCAACCCCTTCCTCTTCCTCTAAATGCAATCTATATGCATACATCTATTTATTCGAGAAAAAAAAAAAAAAGAACTTCGCATATTTCCAAAGTGCCATAGCCAACTATGTGTGACAGCTCGCGCGCTCATAGGCAAGAGGAAGAAAAACAATTTCAATTCCTTGTACGGCTACTTTTATCTACGATCCACATGGAATACCCCTTCTGCTTCTTGAACAGAAATGCAGATATCAGGTGCGCAAGCGCACATGCAAGTCCGTATTAAACTGAAACCAACAAACAGCCATCCTAATAGATTCTCTGAGAAAATTATGGTCTACACATGATTCGCGTTCCTCAAAGGAGGGGCGCACCACCGAATCCCCAAACGAAAATTATTGGACAAGCTTCTTGCATACCGTCATAAAGTTTCATTAAAATATCTTACAGATGCAAGTAATGTGTGGAGAGAGATATAGCGACTTAACGGCGCATTCATGTTATTTAGTACCTTTTTAGGTGGATCCGCCGGTGGTGATATAAAAGGAGGTGGTACAGCCTCCTTTTGGCATGCAAGATGCGCGAGGGGCTTGACTGCTGGTATAAAACGCGGAAGGAGTGAGTTTCTTTCTGTTTTTTTTTTTTTTTTTTCTTTGGTAAATATTTTCTGGGGCGTTGCTTATGATGTGATAGCTGACATTCAAAAATAACCATTTGATGAGGTTGCGTATAAGCCGGGAGGGAAGTTAATGACGGTGTGCAGGTGGTAGATCGTACATAGATCGTGAGGGACTTGTTGTGACTGGTTTGAGTTTTGTATGATGAAGTGTCATGGTGGCCGTACTTGTTTGAGAAAGAGAGATAAGAGAAAGTGTTGTCGAAATTGTTTCTGACATCAAATAAACCAACCACGTTCGAAGAGAATTAACATAAGTTCTCGCGAATTCACCACATTTAGCATGTAAATTGGTCGGGACTGGAATCTAATGGATCATTTAGTGTTGCTGTCGCGCAGTATCATTTTGTGTTCATTAAGTCTTGTAAGCACTGTAACAACATCGACTTAGTTTATTCACCACAACTTTCTGAAAATCACAATTCTTTGATACACTTTTTACCATATATTTCAAACTCACCATACCTGCCTGTGGTGAGTTTTGATTTGCGCTTCAGGCCGTGTGTCAATTGCGCTAAATAATTATCCTCGGATAATTTTTTGACATTTCTGTGTGTGTTGAATAAAAATTTAGCTTTTGTGAAATTTGGCTGTGTCGATTGGGCTAAATTTTTGATATTTCTCAGAAGACTTTTGACGATAGCACAACACAATACGAAGCACAACACAAAGAACAGACATACAACTAATTCAATAACAACAACTGATAATATGGATCATAAATTCGATGTATTAATTCCCCTTGATATCAATGATATTGCTGCGGTATCAAACCCTTATAAGCCACGATTAATTGCCCCCACACAGAAGACGAACAAGAGAAGTGTAATTTTATATTCAATCGGTATGAATTCAAACTCCGTAACCGAATCACTTTTTTTTGTCATCATGCGTCCCTATAAATTAAGCAAATTATATTAAAAACTTTATTAATTTTCCTTCATTATTTAGATACATGTTGTAGGTAGTACGGTTTGTTATTTTTTTTTTTTCTTTCGTTGATTTGCTGCCATTTGAAATAAAAAAACTCGAACGTAAAAAATTTATCCTATGAAGATAAATTATTATCCTGCTCCCGGAGCAGGATAATTTTTTGACAGCTGAAAATTTCGTTTTCCACCACGATAGTGTCAGAATATTAGCCGAGGATAATTATTTAGCGCAATTGACACACGGCCTTAGTCTTGTAATCTAAATTTCAACAGTCTATTTATGTTTTATTCACCACAAATTTCTGAAAATCGCATTGCTTTGAATCTCATTTTAATACAAATACTATACACACCAACCAGTTTTTTCTTTAGTTTTGATTTTCCCATAAAAATCGCACTTTACTGACCCATAATTTGACAGAAAATCCATACTCACCTTAAGCATGTTTTCCATTCCGCAATGCACAATACCGCAGTTTTTATGTTTAGATTAAGAGCAAGTTGTGAAAAATCGCCCTTCATTGACGCTTAATTTGACACTTAATTTATACTTACCTCAGTTTTGACATTTGTCTTAAGAGCAAATTAAACTTCTTCTGTTAAAAAAAATCGCGCTTCATTGACGCATAATTTGGCACTTAATTTTTACTTAACTCAGTTTTGACATTTATCTCAGCAAGTGAAACTTCGTCTGTTATGAAAAATCGCCGTTCATTGACGCTTCATTTGACAGATTAACACTTAATTTATACTTACCTCAGTTTTGACATTTATCTTAGGAGCAAATTAAACTTCTTCTCTTATAAAAAATCGCGCTTTATTGACTCATAATTTGGCACTTAATTTATACTTAACTCAGTTTTGACATTTATCTTAAGAGCAAGTAAAACTTCTTCTGTTATGAAAAATTGCCCTTCAATGACGCATAATTTGACACTTAATTTATACTTATACCTCAGTTTTGACATTTATCTTAAGAGCAAGTTAAACTTCTTCTGTTATGGAGCATCGAATCTGTTTGACAGATATATTTTGACGGTAATTTCAAACCGACTGTACTTACGTGCGGTAACTTTCGAGGAGATCAACTTTCAGTGCAGATTGAGGATTGTTTTTTTTTCACATATTATTAGAGACACTTAAGTTTTGTTAATCGTCTTTTTTTTGACACACATTTACACATAAACTTACCATATCCACTTATAGTATGTTGCGATTTCGACTAAAATTTCTATCTAAGTTTTTAAATGTGTCATTAGAGCAAGTAAAACTATGTGAGGACTTCTTTTTTAACGATAGCCCTTCTTTGACACATGTTTTAACAATAACTGTAAATCCACCATACCTTCCTGAGGTAAGTTCGACATGAGCACAGATTAGATTATGGTGCAGGTTTGGCACTGATATTCAGAGACTGCAAAACACACTTCAATTTTGACAGTTCTTCTTTCGTTTATACACATCTCAACATGCTTGTAAGCTGACAACACCCTCCTGTGGTAAGTTTCTATTTCCACCTTAGCCAGTGCTCAGTTTACACATTCATATTAAGCGCAAGGAAAAATACTTCTGTTCTTAAGAGTCTACATATTTTGACACAATATTTTGACAGTAAATCCTCAGGTAGTAGCGGAGAAAATCGAGAAAACTGTCTGCCAGTTTGAATCCCCATCCATAGGTCACAACCATCAACACTTCAGAATGATCATTTTTCAAATCTGTTCATCAGCGACCACTATTCGTTGATTCATTTATCTTCGCAGCTGATTGCCCATTGATATTCTAAAAGAGCGCCTTCAAATGCAATCAAAAGTTTCTCCCAAATCGGTGCCTATTTCAAGCTAATCCCAAAGCAGTTTCTATTTGTTTACCCAAGACCTGCGGAAAAAACAAAACTTCTCACGTTCATGTCGTTTGATGTCAGTTTACCAACAAAAATTTCTGTAAAAACTGACCGATTAGCCTGAATTTCTTAAATCGAAACCGATTTACTTTCAATTTTCCTGTCAACAAAACAAGACTAACAAATTACAATGGATCCAGGGGGGGCCAACAAAAAAGAAAAATTGAAATTTGAGCCCGGAGGCTTTTCGGTATTCTTTTCTCTATTTCATAACAAGCACTTTCACTGCTTTAAATTTTTTTTTTTTTTTTTCTGTGTTAAATTTGTATCCGCCGATTGGTGTATAACTCGTCTGTACCTATGTACATAATTTGAAATGTAAAAGGCCACAACCAGTTCGATTGTAACCGGTGGGGAATTTCGAAAAAAAAAGAAACAATGCAATTTTTGTCTTTCACTCTCACTGAATGTTAGTGGAAATTTTACTTATTTTTTTCGAGGTCTTGTATCTTTTATTCAATACATGAAATTGGGTTAAGTTATTTTTGGTTTTTGTGGCTACTTGTAGAGTCGGCGTTATTTTCGATTTTCAGCTGAGCAACTGCTTACTTGGATTGTGTTAACACTGATTGGTACAAGTTCATATATGCGGTAACTAATGTGTATTGGAAATCAATTTAACGAAGCATGAGAATTGGGTACCATAATGAGGTCAGAAACACTCCCTTTTAGTGCATTTTGAGAGTGGAATTTAAAATAGAGAGAGATGCAAAAGGATATATGTGGTTGGACTGACAAGCGGAACTTAACATCTTTTACGGCTTAACTACTTCCCATTTTACCACGAAGTTTACAGCATTGGAAACAATTCATATTTACATACAATTTTGAAACGACTCTCGAAAATGTCTAGCGCTTACGTAATTAACTGAAACCAAGGTTACCTTCGTTGGAAAAATGTAGGGGGCCGAACTGTCAAAAAATTGAGCTATTTAGAGTACATTTTAATACATTATAAAATAAATCAAAAGTGAAGCAAATTTATTTAGACTTATACCATGTCCCACCAAATGAAACCCCGAAGTTTTGCTAAATTTTTCCAAACCTCCGAGGTTTTGTCATATATTTTTGAGGTGTCGAAACCCCGGTTTTCAGCGAAATCTATTTGAAACCCCTTTAAGTTCATCCATCCGTGAGAGGCTATCAAACTGAACAAGCCATTAGAGTGAACTTTGGTTTATTTTGTGTTCATTTGTGGATGTCAATCGTCAAACGTCACAGCAATCAAAAAAAATTTCTTGATTTCTTCCGATTTTTAGCTTTTTTCCATTTTCTCATTTTTTAATTTCGATTTATTTTTAATAAATACATAATGATGTAAATAGCTTAATAAATAGATTAAATTCAAATTCAAAATTTGTAAGCGATTTTGAAATAAATAAATAAATAAAATAAAATAAAATAAATGTAAGAGTTTAAGAACTTGTACATTTAGCATTGTAATGAACTGATTTCTTTGTACTGCTAAATCACCTACAAATGTTTCATTTACTTCCTTAATTTGTTCAGAACACATTTTTGGTATTATTATTTTGCGTCAACAAACAGCTATTTTGACAGGCACTTTAAATTTGACAGTTTATGAATTTTGAACTCACTTCAACTCGGTGCGAACGACTTACAAGGTTTCGGTAAAAGTTCATCGAAATCTCGCGAATTCAAATTGATGGGAACATGGTAATTGCTACACTTTTTGAGGTCATCTGTCAACTGTCATCGATTATCTCTCATCAGTTACCAAACCTCAAGCCAAAATCACTCGACGGACTTACTTTTCATGTCGGATTTTTGTAAATTATGTTTTTCCTCATCTGTCACGTGTCATCTGTCATCTATAATAATTGGACTGTGGCGCCAACGACTGCTAGGATAAACTTTAAATTCTATGACGGGTGGAATGTACAAAATAGTATTCGTTAATACGTCATGTGTCACTTGTCACCTGTCATCTGTAGTTCGTGGTTGCACTAGAACCGTAATCATAGGATGGATTTACAATAGTAATCTTAAATGTTCGAGATGTCATAACTTTTGCAAGCTCACAAGATTAAATCATCCAATGACTTTCAAGGCCTTTAGAAACCTCCCGTCAATTTTGTTGACTCAGGGTTGTAGTTTGAAAACTTTCAATCGTTATCGCTTGCATAAAGGCCATGTAACGTTCAAAACGAAAGGAATTTTCTGAAAGCTATTTCATTCATGTTTTCGGTTTTTTTCTATTAATTGCTATTAAATAATGTTTTAGAAAATCCCGGTAGGTGGTGCTGTCAAAACCGAAGTAAAAGATCCATAAACAAAAGGCGCTACAAACATATATCAATTTGTTTTTCTTTTCTTTTTTTGTAAACGAAAAAGTTTTTCGTTTCGTTTTCACGCAATCGCACTCCATGCTTATGCAAATTTAATATTTTTTTAATGGACGCAACAGTTTGTATGAATTATATCAACTTCGACCTACACCAAACTAGTTCATTGACAGTTAGTACTGCGTATAAGTATATTCCTCCAGCGCTGGAACTGGTCCCAGTATTTTTTGTTTATTATTTATTTGTTAAGTAGAAATGATCAACAGAAATTGTAGAGACTTCTACAGGCAATCTGTCAAATGGTATTAAAAAAAAATCGTTAACAAAGTTTCATTCGCGTACGCTTTTTTAAATCGAACACAATCGATATAAATCGATCGCAATCACACAAAGTCTATACACGTTCTCATCAAAAATGACAGAAAAAGAGAAAATTGGCAAAATAACGAGTAACGACTAACGAGTAGTTCCTCTCTTAGCTTGAAACAGCTCAAATTTTATATTTTTGACAGATCGTTATAGTGGTTGGCTCGGGAAAGTACGCGAATAGACCTAATGTTTCCACAAATGACAAATGAAATATGAAAAATATGAAAATGCAACATTTCTTCCAGCCGTTCCCGTACTTAGTTCTTAATTGCCATTGTCAATGTAATCAATTTAAAAGCAGTCCAGCTCAATGGGCGTTAGTTAGAGCTGTCATACTTATATTTCTGTCGGACTAATATTTTTTAATAACTACATCACATCTATTTATACAATGACAAGTTCCACTATTTTCTACACTTGTGATACCCCGTCCCAATGACACAATTCCCTTCATAATTATCGAATATTTCGCACAGCAGACACTTTCCGTTTCGTCTGGCAACAGCACACCGACAAATTTGTTAAAACGTTTGTGCTAATTACTTCATTCAAAGTCAGTGAGTTGACCTTTTTTTTTTTCCTTGTATGGAAAATTTCTTTTCGTGTTCGAAATTTACTCCACTGACTCACATCGATTAACATCAGAAATCGCTGACCTAAATTCGCGTCTGTCAAAATAGAAAAATAAAAGAGCCAAACGCCAATTATCACAATTATTGCCGAGTAAAAGTGATGTCTGCAAAAGAGAATACAACAACGCTATGTCTGGCAAAAAACACTTAAAGTGTCATAAAGTTTTGTCACAGCATAGCTTACCTCCTGGGTATACCTACACCAACATCATGGTTCTAATAGCGTAGGTAGAACACACCCTATCAAATGCGGTTACACCCTCATAACAGTTTGCCATTAATTATTCATATAATACGCGCAGTTAACGACCAACGAAGTGACACCAAAAAGTCATTACGCGTCGTTGTAGCCGTGACAGTTGTCTCGCGTCATGATGATATGACGCGGGATTTACCCTCCGAACAACATGTCGTCATAACAAAACTCACAAAACTGGGAACGCAGGCAATTCTCTTGTTGCTAATGACTACAACTACTGCCGGAGGCTGATCGCACGGAATTCCATTACTCATTCGATTTTTTGTGCGCTTGCCATTCCGGGCAACATTGAATGTGATAGGCAGCACTGATTCTGACGGTGCGCCGTGCGCTCGCGTCACGCTGCCGCTATGACTGTGAGTGCCTTTGGTCGTGGGGGTCTTTGCGCTGCGGCTGAACGAAATTTTGCCGAACAACAAAGACGTCGTCGTCGCACCGATATCTGTGCCGGGAATTATGTTGTAATGATATCGCGCGAATGACTGGTGAGTCAACAGTGCCGCAACGCGAGCACATCGCATCATTGTTATCGCCTGAACTTTGTGTTTGATTGGTGAAGCCCCTGGTTGTGTGTCCGAATCAGTGATTCATCTATTCGGGTGGAGTATGTTCAGTGGCGGGTAACCCAATTAAAAATATTCTTGTAACTATTTGGAGTCACCAACCAGACGGTTGGCCATTGTCTGTGTCATAATGCAAACGGAGCTTCATTAGTGGAGCAATGCTGCAGTTGCAGTTCTTTCGTTTTTCTATGCGAGGGTATCAATAAACTAGGAGTACGACAACGACGCCAACAAATATGAAACCATCAGGCGTCGGGAATTCATGGGAGTTTGGAATGAGCTAATTCCATCATCGTTCCAGTAAGACAAAGATTCGAAATGAGCTTGTAACTGGATATGGTAGAGGATGTTTATGGCTCAAAGGAGTATTTTTTTTATACCATTTTACGATTCAAAAGACACTCAATCACCAAATTTCGGTAAAACGTCAAGAGAAACAAAGGTTAAAATTTGTTAGACAATTTCAAAACAGTCACAAAAGGATCTCACTTTTGCCATGCAGTAATATCGGACTTTGGGTAATAAATTTCCCATATATTTGACTGAAAATTCCCTGTATCTATGCCGCTGCTGAAACAAATCCCACTATGTACTTCGTCGAATAAAACAGGAAAAAAAAACAACCTCCTTTTTTTAAATAGGGATTATACGATTATACGACAAATTTAAAATAAGTCAATAAAAATATGTACTGAAAAATATGGTCCCCAGTCGTTGACTGCAAATAAACCGAAAGCACTTAAATTTTCTCTTTATTTTTCTAAAATGTACTGAGCATTCGTTTTCCCTTTCAGCTTCTTTTGAGTTGGGATAAACCCCCAAAATGTAAAATTACCAGCTATATGGGATCACTGTTTAAATGATCTTTACCTAGGCTACTCTGAAAGAAAAAGCTCCGAATTTACCTATGTTCCTTTTTACCCGACTGGACACAGGGAGGGTTATGTGTTTCGTATTCTTCCCCGGAGTGTTAAAAGCCTAAAAAACAATAAAATAAAATATGTTAATTTAAAAAAAACCGACTGACTGTAAAGAAAAAAATATGTACAAGACGCTAAACCCAACTATTTGGCAGTCGGAGGGTACTAAGATTTTTGATTTGTTTAGTGTCCAATTGTCAACTAGTTAGGTATAGTGTCTTGTGCATATTTATTTCTTTATGGTTTTTGTTTTTTATTTTAATTTTTTTGAAGCCTATTGCTCTTATCTCGTATTTTTTAAATTTTCAATTTCAATTCATTTTTATTTTCAGAGAACATTTTACAATGGATATGCGTTTCCGCGAAGCCTAATAAAGGCTTTTCTGCAGAAGATTAAGTTTTAAAATTTTAATTAACTTTAGGTAGAAAGCTTAGGTTAAATGAATCTCTACATTTCATTAATTGAAAACCATTTCAAAGAAAGATTGATTAATATTTACGAAGAAAAATAAAAAAAATAAAGAATAGAATGAGATTTAGTTGAGATTAAATTAGCTACATATTTGAATTCTTGTTTAGAAAAAAGTGTTTTATGTTTTTTTTTCCTAGTTTTTAAGTTTGTGATGTTTTTTAACTCTTTTGGAAGTGTATTGAGAACTTCTGGTACACTACATTTCATCTGTCTTCTTCCGTATAGTTGTTGTAGAATCGAGGTTCTTGAAGCATTCCTTGTGCCCGTCTTCTTGTGTTGATCCTATGTTGAATTGGTGAGATGAATCTAGTATCGACGTAGTACTCCAGTATAAGGGTCATCTTAAAAATATCATCTACTGGAAAAACTTTGGCCCCTTCTTGTTCAACAATATTTCGCCGATAGTCTACACTTATCTTGTTTAATGCTCTGTTTTGTAGTTTATTAAGTTTGTTTATGTGTGTTGCAGATGCGTTTCCCCATGCAAGTATTCCATACCTCAATTTCGATTCTACTAAGGCGTCGTGGCATGGAACTTTAGATGGGTAAGGGCGTATAAAGCTTTTTAAGCCTCATGCGCAACTCGTCAATATGCGTGTCCCATAGAAAATTGCTGTCAATGGTGATTCCAAGATATTTGTATCTCTCCACTATCTCAATCGGGCAGCTAACTGAGCTACTGCAGGAATCATTTCTAAAAAGAATTTGTTGGTGAGTAGCCTTGAACTGCGGATTTCGTATATGCATCAGCTTCGTTTTGGAAGCGTTGATCGTTAGACCGTGATCATGACACCATTTCACTGCATGTTGCCGTATGCAAAGATCTGTGTCGCACTATTATCGCCGTGTCGTCTGCATACGCGAATGGGATGGCCTGTTTGAATACTTTAAACAACTCGTTGGTGTATAAAATGAAGAGGAGCGGACCCAATTTAGAACCTTGAGGGACTCCATATTGCACGCGTTCCTTTTGGCTATATGTCTGGTTGATTTTGACACAGAATTGTCTGTTGTTTAAGTATTCTCTTAGCCAGTCTGCCATCAGACCTCTTATTCCAATTTTTTTCAAGTGCTTCTATTAGTTTATCATGGTTCAGTGTGTCAAAAGCCTTGCTGAAATCCACGAACAGTACAAGTATATGGTAACTTTTGTTTAGGCCTTCGTTAACACAATTGGCAAATTCCCCTAAAAGTTTACCAGTGCTTTTATTTTTCTGAAAGCCGTACTGGCTTGTATGTATGATAGAATTTTTATCTATGTAATCTTGAAGCCTCTTTGTTACGACCTCTTCAAGGCACTTTTCAACTATCGGCAATATTGATATAGGCCTATAATTGATGAGCTCGCTTTTGATACCTCCTTTATATATTGGCCTGACTACAGCTGACTTCAATGCCGAAAGATTGTGGGAAATTTCCCCTTTTGAGAAAATATGTATCTCGAAATGAGCTAAAATGGAAAAGGGGATACTTTTAAAGAAAAGGAAATTTTTATTTTAAAACTTTCTTTCAATTTTCTGGTTCATTTCTTTTTTTTTTTTTTTTAGCTAACTATACATTTTATTTTATAGGCCTGAATGCGTGTCCATTAACAACCCCTTGTTGATAGGTTCCGGGAAATGCCAAGTATCAAATAATGTTGATAACAAAACTATCGTTATACGCATTTCCTGTTTCTATTTTATTTTTCTACTATTGTCAAGTCAAATCTTTGTAAGGAAGTCTGTCCAAACCTCGGATTGAAAAGATTAAAAATTTGGATTCCGGAATATTAAAAACGAAAAAAAAAACCCTGACAAACGAAGATCAAATTTAACTTCCTTATAAAGAGCCCTAGCTTAAGACGACGCAGATAGAACAAAGATTAAAAAAAGATTTCTTGGCAGCTAGGATGAGATATATACTTTTTAAAGCTGTATTTGTTTTATAACTTCTTAGACTCTTCCCTTCTGGTCTTTTGGCTTTACCCACCTTGCAACTTCTAAAAGAGCTAAATCAGATCAATATGGCATCCCGAAGAATACCGACGTCACGGTAACAAGAACAAAAACAAAAAAAGCGTTGCTCAAATCACCGATCGTTTAAGTATTACATTCAACGAGTCGAACATGAACTATTTTACCCAATCGGAGTTTTAATTCGAACCTTAAGTCAACCGGAAAGAACCGCCGGATACGGTGTTTAAATTCAAAATCACTCGCCTTAGGCCCTAGCTATAGCTTTTCGTAAAATGCAACAGAAAAATTTGGAACAGTATGAAAATGATTTTTTCATAGCGTAAATTCTGTCAGAAAAATGTTTCCCTGCGATTACAACAAATCAACCACCACTGATTGGATTCCATCAGAAAAAAATTCCTCACGGATGGAACAGTAAAGAAATGGAATATTTCAGTGGAATGATTTGGGTTTTTGTTGTGGAATTGACTGAGAAGTAGATCGGAAAAAGTTTTTCGTACGGAAAAATTTATAAATTATTTTTCAGAAAATTTCAAGTTAATGTTTTTTTTTTTTTTTTTGATGAACTAATTTTAACTTAGGCGCAGTGGCTTCTTAGTGGTTAGTGTATTGGACTACTAAGCGAGGGGTCCCAGGTTCGAATCCCGCAAAAACCCAAATTCCTACAGACCTGCTGCGCCAAAAAATTATTATTAACTTTGTAATTCTGTAAACAACATTTTAAGACCAAGATTGAGTTCAACCATAAGGTTTAAGTGGTCTTAAAGAATTTTTTACGACTTCATTTTACGTATGGCGCTAGCTAGGGCCTTAGTATGTTGATCTTCTGTAACGCTTTTCTTTATCAGACTCTAGTATATTTTTTAGCTCAACTTATTTACTGTCTAATTTAATTTTCCACGCCTTAAGCTTGGTAAGCTGCTCGAGCTAAATTTTCGCTACCATACAAAACTCTCTCCAAAATTTAGCTGAGCTAAATCTAAGCGGACCCATTTTGCTAAGTGGTACGCTCCTCGAGCTAAAAAATCAAAGAATGTACATCGTGATTCTGACAAAATTTAACATTTTCTCAAGCTTAATCTTGACAGATCGTTGTGTTGTTTTGTTGCGTTTTTGTATTGCAGAGAACGGTAGAAGGAAGCAAGGATGACGTTTTTTAATAAATATCTACCTACAATCGGAAATAGTTTAAATAAGACAGAGTTGAAGCAAGTTATTTTCAAAGAACAGCTGTTTTTTTGTGACATTTATCCACAGTGCTCTCTATGTGAAAATTTAGGTAGGACTTTAGCTGATGTTTGGAGAGAAAAGTTAGAGATCAGATAAAATTTAGTTTAGCTCAAGCAACGTACTAAGCTTTAGGGAACATTTTCCAGTCGTCCTTAAAAAACAATTCGTTTCCCTAAATATCGGTAAAAAAAACACACAGACTCCAAAAAACTGACCTGCAGTAAACAATAAAACAGCACCCACTCTTGATCGCGTTTGTTGCTCATGCTCTTTTGATCTGTCAAATTTATATGATTCGTCTTGAAATTTTCCGCAAGCGTCTATTAGAGGGAATTTACGACTTTCCATAAAGCCACCGACTGCCCGGCATGAATCGCTTTGTGAATCAAAGTTCATTAACCGCAATATTTCAACGACGAACCTCATAAAAGTATTTAGTTCGAACTGTCTACATTCAAATATTTTATTGATATATTTAAATGGTTCACGGGAACGTCCCAACTTGTGGTAAACAATGGAAAGCGCACAACTGACCGAAAATTGCTGTCAAATATTTGCCAAGCGATTAGTTGGATTCTTATCGTTTTTTTTATTTTTTTCTGTTTCTTTGTTCTCAAAAAAAAATATATGTTTTATGTACACAAGTCCATGTATGACATCAGGAAAAAAAATCATTTAAAAAAATATGCACCGCAAATACGGTGAGCGGTTGCCATATCTGAACTGGGAATAGATAAATTTTCGAGTGTGCGTTGTACCTATAGGTGATAACGTAATTTGTTTTCTTTTCTGTTATTAATAAATTGGTTTGGTTTCTTTTGTTTTTATAGGTATCTCAAGAAAAAAAAAGAAGCATAACCAATTTTTTATTCGCATTGCGGTTGAGCAGCGTTTGCTACTGTGTTTGAGGTTGAAAATTATAATGCAATCGCACACCAGCTGTGACCTTAAATAAAATGTTTTATTTTTTTTTCTGTCACTTTATCTGTCACTCGATGGTGGTTTCGTAATAGGGGCGATTTAGTTTGGTGAACTGAGCGGTATCTTTGTGGTCAAAGTACAGTGTTTTTCGGCGAATTACTTAGAATGTAATTATACAAACAAAATCCAGACTAGGTCATGTTGTTCACGTATGTAATCAGTCAACTTTTGGAATAGTGGTTTCTATCGTAGCACACAATGGGCCGGCCTTACCAACCATGGGAAATAGGACAATTTCAACGAACTTGTGTTATTATAGTCGAATTGACAGTTGACATATAGAAAAAAATTTAATTTGCTATTCGGTCGAATTGATCTGCGAAACGAAGTCGAAAAAGCCATAAGCTGGTACCTACCTGTCAATGACCGTTTGCATTTCTGGTGAATTATTGTGAATTTTAGATATAAACGTCACACGAACTGTCATGAGTAGGTTTCCGGAATACCAGTTGAAATAACGCCACTGACGCCTATAGTTCTTTACTTTGTATATACCGCAAAAAGCCAGCTACTCTGTGATGTTGCCCCAAAAAGTTTGACGATCAAATTTAAAAACAAAATTCAAAAAGTCAGCTGTCAAAATTCATAAACTATTTAATAACAATCTGGTGATGTAAATAGTTATTTCGGAATAGCTGTAATTCATTTACGTACCAAACTGTCAACCACCTGTCATTGTGTCTCTGTTATCAATAAACAATAAGTTATATATAAAACGTCAAAATTCAATACATTTCCCTTCGCGGAACTAAATATTGTATAAACTGGTGACATTCAGATTCCTAAATGTCTTGTTCATGTAAAACCTCAACTAGAGTTGCCTGGATTAGGTCAACTTAAATTGTTTTTGAAATCTCGTTTTGAATTTTGACACTTGGAAATGTCAACTGAGTATGCCTCCATAACGTCCACTAAAAAAACTATTCACGTGAGCAATCTAGGTCAATAAAAAACTGAAACGCATCAAGCCAGTCAGCTATCACCAGTGATGCCGTTTCATAATTTCGTTGGGGAGTATAATAGAACTTTTTGGGGAGTACCTATTTATTTCTAGCTAAGCGTTTTTCAAATGGGACGGTTTCAATGTTGGAAGCCTGTGCGCTGTTGCTTTGGTAGAGTCTCTCTTATCTGTTGTTTATTATTCATTCACGGACTTTAGTTTCAAAGTGCTAGACGGTAATATAACACAATCGAACACGAATCCAATTTTAATGAAGCATCCAGAATTTAAATTTTGTTTTGCAAACTACTAGGTAGAGAAATGTTAAGGCAACGTGAAAATATATCCGAAATAATTAAAAAAAATTGGAGGACAATTTGACGACAGTTTGGCAGATAAAAGTGCTGCCAAATTTGAATTAAATTTAAAGTGAATTGAATTTATTAAGATTGAAATAAACCTTTGCTGCAAGTGTAAAATATTTTAAGTCTTTAAAAAGAAAAGAGTAGGCGCAGTGGCTTAGTGGTTAGTGTGTTGGACTACTAAGCGAGGGGTCCAGGTTCGAATCCTGCAAAAACCCAAATTCCAACTCAGGGTTTTTTTAACTGCGCCACCTCTCGCGAACGTCTGACAAACATCCGAGAGTATAACTGTCTTGAAAGAGCTTCTTAATTAGCCTTTTAGAATCGGCATAAAATTGTAGATCACTTCCATTCGTTCCAAAAATGACATCTCACACAAAACGAATGGTTGTAAGAAGCTAGGCCTAGGGTCCCTACGGACCTGTTGCGCTAAAAATTATTTTATAAAAAAAGAGTACGAAATGTGAAAGGAGGTATATAAGTAGTACAATACCTACTATGGGAGTACTTTCGGCAACACTGGCTATCACGTTTACGAAACTAGAAATCCGACCGCCCCCAGTCAGAAACAAACACCAAAAATCGTTTCAAGAAAATGTTGTCAACAGTTTGACACATCCGGCCGAATTGTAGCCGGCCGTCAGTTCAAACGAGTGGATCCACCACAGGTTAGTTAGCCGCAAACGGGAAATCACACCCAGTAATCGTTAGGGGCATCAGCTAGGTCACGCAAATCATCTACAAACATGTTTATTTTGTTGGTCTTGTACAAGTAAAGCAAAACACAATACTGGTGAGTCACTAAACGCTTTATGCTAGTGGGAATGTCACCTATCCGCCAGTGTCTGGCCCCAGCTGTAATTCACAATAGTGGTTTTCCCCGTCAGGAGGATCCAATCCAACAGACTGACGCAATCTGAAATTCCATCCCCAAACTGTCTGACAATAACAACATTTTTCCACAGAAAAACAATCCAAAATCTTGTAGTAGTTACATATACGCAATTGTTTAAACACGGATTTGGCAGCATTAAACTTGTTTTTCGTTTCCTATCAATGGGACTAGGTATACTTAACAAGCACACTTGTCACTGCCATAAACAAAGACTACCTCTAGTGATATTTGCAACACATAATACCGGACCAAAATATTTGACTCGCAGCCAGTCGCACACGAAACGATCTCGCTATTTGAACAAGCAAAATTCGATTTCCCTCCGTAAAATTTAATTAAACAACACCCAGCGCAGCACGAATCGTTCTTGTTATTGCGTAGTAGTATAGCTAATGTATATATATCTAGACTAGTGCGCAAACAACAATAACAGCGAATCTAAAAAAAAATTATATCATCCGCTAAACATGTGACGACAAACTGACGACGAATGAATTTTCAAAACTCTCATACGTAAAAAAAAAAAAAAAAAAGGAAAACGCCACAAAAGCAAAACGAACCTAATCACTCAATACAACACACAACACACAAGCCCCACACCACAGAAGACAGAACCACAGCAATAGCAGAATTGAGAAAAACTACACAAAGCGGTAGTATTGGTACTTATTAGAACCGGCAATTCACAAATGTATCTCCACCGACGAGAAGACAGTTTATTTCGTGTGTAGGTCCCGGTCCCGGACTCAAATGCATCTGTGTGTGTATGTGTGTGGTAAAGTACAAAGTGTAATCAACAATTGCAATTTGCAAACCGGTGTTTGTTTACTCGCTGGCTTTGTCCACCTCCACGCAGCGATGCCAGATGTGGGGATTTTTCCCCATTTTGGGGAATTTTTGACTCAATGGGGAAAATGGGGAAAAGTGCTCTTAAAATGGGGAAAAACGGAAATCAATGCATGTTTATTAATTTTGCATAATTTAAAAATGAAACTCGTGCAGTTGACTTTCAAATATCTCCCGAACATAAAAACATCACCGCGTTTATAGAATCTAAGCGACTTAGCTCGAAGCTGAAACACTTTACGGAATTTTACAGACGAAATTATGCTGCAAAAATGATCAAAAAGTTGCTTTGATCTTTGCCTCGATAAAAATGCTTGGTTTTGCACAATAAAAATATGTACCTACCAGTCCAATGACGATTAGTGTACCTATCGTTATATAATAACTTGTATTAATATAATTTATAACTTAAGTACGTAATATATTTTTTTATTTATAATTTTTTGTATTTATTTACCTTTTAAAATTATAATTTACTTTCAACCTGCCTCGTTATTTGTGAATTTTTTTTTGCTTTTAATTTTACTTATTTTGTATTAGTTTAAACTGCACGACTTTGAATATTATTTTTTTTTTTTTTCATTTTTGTAACACTTTTTTTAAAAAAAATGGCTAAAAAAAAGAAAACAAATTTTTATTATATTAAAAATGCATCTTTACTTCAATGAATAGAAATGGGGAAAAAAGTGGGGAAAAAACGGATATGAAATGGGGAAAATTTTCCAAAAATTCCCCAAAAATGGGGAATTTAGGCAAAAAAAATCTGGCATCACTGCCTCCACGTCTACGCTCCACGATCGTTCGCTTGAAAACAAAGAAAATTCTCTTATACTTGGCAACATGTTGCGCGGTGCGAATGTATCCCCGCGGTATATCTAGTTTTCATTTACCTCTGCGATTGATTTACCTGTGGCTAAATATACCTGCCCTGCCGGTAGCTGGCTATCTTTGGCCACACTACTACACCAGCCCGGCGGCGAAGCGACCAGGCCAACACCGCAACACTAACACATATACACCGTAAATGTTGCCAGCGACAAAAGAGTCTAATCACACAGAATAAACAAAGTGGATGTTGTTTTTAGTATCGGCTTGGGCTGAGAAACTGACTCTTACACGCGACTCTCGATCGTCTGGCAGAATCATTCTGAAATGCGCGCGCGAACAGTTTATACATATTCGCGTCTTACTTTTGGGAAGAATAATAAAATAATTCATCGTATTTTGAGAGAGCGAACGCAAAAGACTCTCTGAAAGTTTTGTTTGTTTTCTTTTTATTTAGTTGTAGCAGAGAATAGCTACTCGTACAAAGGAAAACGAACTTAGTGTCGGGTTTAGTAATTAAGTTTCGCCGGTTACGATAGTTACAGGTTGTAAATTGAAATTGCAATATTACGAAGAATAAGAAATTTCGTGTTCACATAGAAAAATACTGATCAGTGTGTATTGTGTTGCGGCCTAATAAATAGACCGGCCGGCAAGTGTCTGAGAAAAAAATAAAAACGTATCTGGGGATCAAGTTTCTCGCATCGTGAAAACCAAAAGTGGATAGTTTTAGAACGAATTTTCCAAGGGAATAACATTTGAAAAAACGTTCGTCACAAGTTTGGTTGGGGTAAGGTTGGAATGCATTTTTTTGTTACTCAAGTGAATTTAATTGGTTTGTTGAGGGAAATTTTTCTCGTAAATGGGATTTTTCTCAGTGGAAGCAATTCGTTAAAGTAAACGGTGTTCCGGGTCATGTTTCGGTCGGTTTTTTGATGGTTTCTTTTGAGAAGTTTGTTTTGGTCCAAGTGTTAGCAGGGACTCAAATCAGAGATGATTTTTTTTTTTTAACGACTGAGTTAATTTTACAAATACAAAGTTTGTATTGTGATCGCTTCAAAAAGCCACTTGACCTTTGCCTTTAAAAAAGAAAAGATGGCTACTTGCGAATATTTTATCTGGCATTTTTTTTTTCAAAGGCGTTCATTTTCGGAAAACGACTTTTAAAACATCTACCAGTGTGTTTCGTGCAGTGAATCACTGCAAATATACTGCCCCTCGAGTTTAAGCTGCAAAAATGTTGACGGGAATGTCGGCCTTATCATCTGCAGATAACAGAAAATGTCCGGCATCGATGTACCTACTCGTAGCTAATGACGTTGATACGAGTAGCTTGAAAAGTATTTCCGTTATACGTCCATTTAAATGCAATTCAATACGAACGGAGCTTGCTGCAGGCACCGGCTGTGGAATGAAAACTGTCACCTTAGCAGGCACTTTTTATTGCGGGCAATGACTGGAAGACGCAAGCCACCATCGATATCTAGCAGTACCAGTTATAGGGACCTCAAGACCTCGATCAGAAAGATGATGTCCATTTAAAGCTGGGAAGTACCTCTGGTGTTTAGTGGATCGCCTCTATAGTTGCCACTGATTCATGTGATCATTCAAAGCTCAGAGTGGAGATAACCTTGGGCTTACTGAAATAAAGCTTATCATTTAGCTAAAGCCGCTTAGACTCGCAATAAATTTTAGATTGGTCCCAAAAACGGAAAAACTCTAACAAATCAAATTCCTGTGAGAAGTTGGGTCTAGGGTTCTTAGAGACCTGTTGGGCCGATTTTTTTTTTCTCAAATACGGTATATAAAGGTTTAGTCAATGCCAATGATCGGTGCCGGAATAGCCGCATATAGAAAGAGTAGCAACGGGCCCTCGCATTTTGGCGCCATTTTTGACCGAAAAAATAAGTATATTTTGCCAAAAACGTCTTCATCGCCTCACTTGAATGAATTTTGTATACGATTTACTTAGTACTTACCACAAACTTGATAGGCTAAAGCAATCCAAGGCCCCCTTGATAGCTCCCGCGCTGTCTATATCCGGCACTGGCAATAATCCTGCATATGCTCAGGGTAGCAATCTTGAACATTTTATTGAAAATTGTGAATGAAGAGAGGGCTTCTTAACTTTAAACGAAATTTAGCTTGAAAAGTTCCTGTCTGTCTGCTTTGCTTCTCTGAATTTTAAAAACTGCCAAATGAGAGATAAACCATTTTTAAACAAATCAGAGAGAAATCGTATTAAGTTCCGTAACCAAACTAATAAAATTGATTCAAATTATAATAACTGATCTTACGATAGATGGTGATCGTTGGCAATCAGGTGATCACTAGACATTCGTCTGTGGAAACTGTTTATGACCGTTCAACATTTCTTAGATAACATTTCGCTCCATGTCATCTGTTGACGATCGGCTTGGACTTTGGCGACCTTGAAAACTGATCTTACTGATTGTACATACATTTTCACAGACTGCCTTATTTCTGGCAGTAAAAAGCATCTCAAAATTGTCCATCACCGTGGTATTAGCGTTTTCGTTGTCTGTCCTTAGACTGAACTTCGCTGGATATTAGCTGTTGATGATCGACTTGGACTTTGGCAACTAAAAACTGATCTTACCGATCGTGCATACATTTTCACAGACTGCCTTATTTATTGCAGTAAAAAGCTTCTCAAAATTGTCCATCACCGTGGTATAAGCATTTTTGTTGTCTGCAAAGACAGCATTGATCGACTTGGACTTTCGGAAACTAAAAAAAACTGATC